>CM061556.1:120394699-125194699 GCA_030864225.1 Capsicum baccatum var. pendulum | reverse complement strand
TGTGATTAGGAAATTGAAGTGGTTCGTTCTTTGAATTGAAGTGGTGATCTTCCTTACTTGAGAATACATGCACCTCTTTTTCTCTTATCTTTATACTTGGTCTCTTTAAGACATGGTTTGGCTATTGTTGGGGGCTTGTCTCGACTTATACATATATTGGCTTCATTTTGAATATAGAGGTATTGTGAACAGCTGTGAACTTGGGTGTGAGTTAGATATTATTAATATAATGTTGACTTATGATATTACTTTAGAAAATCTTAGCTTGTGAGTTGGAGTCCCTTAGACTCCTATGGTACAATGAGATGTTTGCGTTGGGTTATTGCGGAGATGTATGCCCCGTGTTTTGGGCTAGAATGAAAACCGTCATTTCTATGTGTAGATGATCCAAAATCCATAAATCCTATGTAAATTTTCCATGTTAATCAATTGTGAAGTGTGGTAGCCTATTTTATCATGAATTGAGATCATAAAGGTCCCCTAACTTAAGGTCAAGTTGAAAGCTTTCCTATCGTTCGAGTTTTAGTGAGCGTTGAAACTTAAGTCAACTTCAATCGACCATAGATCCTTGTATATAAAAAACTGGGTGAATTACTATATATCAAATTAAAGATCTTCTAATTAGCTTTCCATCGATACCAAATTTGCCTAAAACGGACACTCGGTGAAGAGGTTAGAGCATTTTTAGTGTCAGCGTTCTCGATTGACTGGCCACCGCATCGCGATGAATTCAAAAGAGAGGGTTGTTTGTATTGAAAAATGTTGAAAATACATATAATGAAAGAGTGGATGGATTTTTCCAAAAGTACATGACCACCTTATGTTTGAAGAGTTCTTGCATAGTTTAGACTTATGCTTTCGGAACATGAAATCTCTTATACTATTTGCACGGTTAGGTGGTCTGAACTATGTTTTAATGAAAGAATTATGCATGATGCATTATGGCTCAGAAATAGGACTAGCAAGTGTTGGTGTGACGACACCAGTTCAAATTATGCCATGATAATTTCAGAACATAATAGAATGCATATTTGAAATCAAACTATTCATATGTTGAAACTAGAAAATGCATTATTTAGAACACAATAAAAATGGGCATAAAGAGAGCTTAGGTGGTTCCCCGAAGAAAGCATGAGTTTAGACAACTCATTGCTCAAAACTGTGATTTGTCGATTTGGGTATATTATATTACGCTGGCCAAGTTCTCTGTGGCGTATTAGAATCAGAAACTCCAACCCTTGAGGCACACTCGGGTTGGGGGATTTTTCGCCGAGTCAATGACGAATTCCATACAGACCATGGAATATCAGAATTGTAGGGGAGTGCCACCTAACTCAGAAGTTATACAAAGATCAGACATTGCATTGATAAGAATGATTTATGACTTTTCCAAAAGGTGCCCATGTGTTTTAGAGCTATTTCATGAATGATATTTGACAAATTTCTCTCCAACTATTTTATGTATATATACAAATTTTATTTTGAAATACTTTGCGTACCAGTACATCTGTATTGACCCCCCATCCCCCCTCCAGGTTCTGAGGCTCAGTCTAGGGGTCCAAAGAAGCAATAGTATTTATCAGACAGAGTTGCAGTGTCCAGTTGGTAAGCCTTCTCTATTTCGGAAGGCTTGTCTTTTTCAGATTATGTCATTTATTTCTATTTTGGTCTGCTGGGGCCTTATCCTAGTTTCAGACAGTTGTCAGATTTTCTTGTAGTAGAAATTTCGCAGACTGAGTTAGATGTTATTAGATGTAGTTGATTTTTAATTTTCATGCTTATGCTGAATTTAGAATTGTCCATGTTTCCGTAACAGATTATGTTTCTGCATCTTCTTTATTTATATGAATGTGTGCATGCTTACCAGATAGAGAGGGATGTTCCGGGCCCTCTTAGTTTGGGATGTCCATCACGGCCAGGCCCTAGTTCGAGTCATGACAGGAGACCTCCGATTCATGTGATCTTAGGGTGCCCATACGCATGGCGTAGGTTTCGAGTCATGTCAACATAGAGATAAGGTTGGGAATCAGTTCTGTAGTACACGTTCAGAACAACATAAGGAATGAAATTATTTTGCAATCATAGGTCCTAACTTATATTGATATTTTACATGAAATAAGATCTCCAGGGGACATAAGAATAGAATCATTCTTCACCTGAAATGATGCATCTAAGATCCCTTAAATTTTGCGATGCTTCTCCACTATGCTTTAATCCATGAATACAACATTTTACAATTTCATTCTTGTAATTTCCACGAAAAATATATAACTACAAGAGTCTGAGGCTAACTACATCTTTCTCACATGATGAAGCCTAACTAGGATTTAATAGGTGCTAACTTAAGTTGTAGGGACCTATACTTTGCATCTATCTAAGAATACTACTCCATCTTATCACTATAATTAAAAAAGCTCAAATCATAACAAGGGAGTTCTAGGCCCATAACACAAAGATCTGCGTATCTATCAATCATAATGTCTAAGCCTATCATTACTAAACACCTCTATTTTTTTGTCTTCCACACATTAAACCAACATCTTTAATTTATTTCACAAGGATTTTCACTACACATCCCCTTCCTTACTATTCCACATAAGGAAAGTCCATCTCACTCTCCCTTGTTCATCTATAACTGTAACGCCCCAAAATTAGGTCCCGAGACGTCACACGGTGCTTAGGGTCACAAGTGACCCCAAGTTAACTCTTCTACTGTTATAAATCATAAGTAACTGAATTAAAACTATAAATCTATACAAATTTGAAAAAATAACTCTTTTCTAAATATGATAGATACAAAACTGAATTTACAAGATTAAAACTCTGCTTTTACAACCAAAACTGAAATTGAATCCATCAACTTCTACTATCTGTCTATGAAGCCTCTACTAGTACTGACTATAGGTAGCCGGGTCATGACTTCCGACTATCCCAACTCAATACGGCTGAATAAAGAAAATACAATACTTCTCGAACTGTATAACTAACTCAAGCCCTTGAATCAAAAGGACTCATCACCTGCTGATTGGATGCCATGAACTGACTGGATCTGAAGATGTACACTATATCTTGTACCTACATTACGAGAAAATGTAGCCCAACACACTGGGTGTGTGTAGGTTAGTACCATGGAAATGTACCGAGCATATTGGAGTGCAATGCATATATAAAATAATATATTAATATCATCACAGTTTATAAAATTATGCATGCTGATATAAATAACTCACTTAGCTCGAATTAAATCATCAAAGTCATGGATGAATAATACATGTAAAGTAAAACAAGTGAGTCATTACAATAAGTTCTCAATTCACTTTTCTTTCGGTTTCAAACTCATGAAGTAATCAAGTCTTAAAATAACTCTCTTTAGAGAATACATTTCAATCTTCGAAAACAAGTAACTTTCTCAGAAATCATAGTTTTCAAACCATACACACTTCTCTTAGATAGAGTAGAGACACACTATGGGAGTTTGTCATACCGACATAAACCATGTGAGCTACATAGAGTCCGACGTCTAGATCACATTTGGGAGAGCTATCCTATCCTTGCCATCGGAGTAGGACTTTAGTCATTTGATTCACTAGTGATCACTATATCAGCCTCAGGCTGACATCCTACGGGAGCACGTAGTTCTAGGAAAGTACCACACTTCCCGCTCGGTGCTAAATACTACTCCTGGACTTAGATCAAAAATTTTAATCAACCTCAGGCTCACAACTTTAAAGAAAATCCACATCAAATAATTCAACAATTTGCATCGGGAGCCAATATGCTACCCCTATTATCATAAATCAGTCAAACGTGTGGATTTATTTTCTAACTTGGTTTCAAAATCAACTCTTTCACGACCAAAAAGGTCAAATCTTTCTACATAATGTCAAACCATTCAATTCTCAGATACTTATGACACATAATTTCTCAAAATATCAATTTCAAATAGGGTTCAAAGACCCATATATCAAACTCATATTAAAACATCAAAAGATTCATGCTCGATAATGTAAATATTGATGAATCAACTCAAAATCTGAAAATTTCAGCAATAAGCATGAAAATATAGACATACTCATGTATTATCATAGGAAAACATCATACTCAATAGACATATTGAAAATACTTCAACAAAGTCAAAATACAGAAATCAAGAATCACAATATAATGCTTAAACTCACTTGGAAAAATCTGAAAAATCACGTTACTTGCATAAATATATGAAATTAGTCATACAATTCAACGTTTAAATCATTGGAAACCTTGTAATCTTGTAATTGTATAAACCCCAACTTGAATTTCATGTAAAATAATCAAAAATTCTGTAATTTATAATCTAAAATAAGTTTTGGGCACAAGAACGAAAAGGTCCTGTGGGATCGATACTCGGCTTTCTTAAAGGCCACTTTACTACTTGATAGACCACGTACACTTGTGTGTGCGCTTGGGCGCTGTCAATTTCCTAATAGACAACTAACTACCACATAGCTTAACCTTTAATTAAGTAGAACAATCATAAGATCATATTTCATCTAGAATCACATAAGTTGCCAATACAATAATCATGATTGCACCAAATCTATGCATTCCATCACAAGTATCCAATCAAATAAGTCATAAGCAATATACCACATCTTCCTCCGTCCCATACTAGAGAGATGTGTATAAAAACATGTATATGAATCCATAAACTATAATCATATCATATCCTTTATAATGATAAACACTTCTCGGATACCCAATCATTATCGTAACACGACCATTAGACCACTAATATATCAGATATAATCACATCATTATACTCATGGACTTAGGCTCGTATACGTATCTGAAACTCATATCAATAATCGTATTTATAAATTGTAGCAAATCTCTAGTCATCTTACATATATGAGGCATCTCGCATATAGGACGCATAATTTAAATGAGCATATAATTATCTATCATATAGGATATCTTATATCAATAGGTCATATATCATGGCTTGAGGAATATCACCTCTTTAGGGCAATTTTCGTATCTAAGAGGAATATCGTCTCAATAGGCCCAACAATCATAACCAAAAAGGAGATAGCATCTCTATAGGCATAAAATCATATCTAAGAGGAACTAACATCTCTATAGGTTAATCATCAAGTCTAAAAGAAAATAGCATCGCTATAGGCCAATCATCAATTCTAAAAGGAAATAACATATTTATAGGCCAATCATCAAGTCTATGAGGAAATAGCATCTTTATATGCCCAATATCACTTCTACAAGGAGTATCTTAGCCATAACTCAAAATCCACAATCTGAGGAATATCAATACAAGCTACCAAGTCATAAAGTAACCTTATACTAAGCATTGCTAGCCTCATTTATGTTTAACATCTGCAACTAAGCCCACAAGGCTAACACAGGTCTTGGCCTAAGCGGGTCAGCTGATCCCACTTCTAAACATCAATATCCATTATTAGGCATACCATGCTCCAAAATAGGCTAAGGTATCTAGTTCAACTTCTAGATGTCAAGTAAGCCATATTCAAGATTAAGATAGGAGCTTCAACTAGTAACAAGGGTACTCAAGTCTGCTCAGCCTAAGTTATGGTTTCAAAACCACCACAGTAGTCCAAATAGTTTAAATCAACAATTCATACTTCAAATGATTAAACCATAACCAAAACATTGTATTACATTATAAGCATGCTACAACTAATCTAAACTAGAGATGGAAGGTAATAGTATTAAAAAATCTTATAACATATCATCTTACGGGTACAATACCCTCATCAATTCCCCAAAGCATAAACAATCAAGGATAAATTACTCTATGTATAATAAAGCCTAACATCCAAATTCATATGCAATGCATATCATATATCATCTATGAAGAGGAGCAGATAGAGGCCTACCTCTAAGAAAAATCACAAAACATCACATTATGCACCATATGCTCACCTTCACTTCATAATCCCTAAAATGCCATCACACTAACAAAGCCATGATCTACTCATCAACATGAGTCTAACGATACCCATATTTCACTATTGTGCTTTGGGTCCAAAAAAAAATCAAAACCCCCAAGTAGGACCCATATGTAGAAAATGATTTTTCGAGACCAACCACTCTTCAAATAACATTAGGGAGTAATGTCCCTCAAGAAATTAGTATAAATCACCCATATTTAGGGCTAAAATCAGGCTTCAATCCATTAGGGGTTTTGGGTAAAATAATCAAGAACTCAAGACTAAAATTAAAGGATCCATACCTTTGATTCGATGTTAATCACAATTATGCAAGTAATCAAAGCTCTCAATCAAATCCCAAGAATCCTTCTAGGGTACACTTTAAATTAGGGTTTTAGGACTCAAGTCAATAGAGCAAATGGCCAATTCACAACCAAAATGGCAATTTAAAGAAATCTTACCAAGACCTCTAGAAAGGCGATCGTGAACATACACATACCTCGATCGCGGTCATCACGATCGAACCCTAGTCCTCCATGATCGTGGTATCTACCTATACTTAACGATGGCTGAAACGTGGAATTTGATCCCAAGGTTTAGCTAAGGACTTGAGATGCATCTGAAATCTAATTTTTGCACACGATATATCTAACCACACTAAATTCAATATTTTAGACACGTTACCAGAGTTGGATTTTCAATCTAAGGTTGTTTCGATCAAATATGGATCCCCGACCCAAACTTTCAAATTTTTAACTTTTTGATCGATAGGTCAAATGATCTCAGGTGCATTGGGTCTGAACAAAAGGTCTACCTAGCCTAAAATCGATATTCTATATTTGATGATGCAGTCAGAATTCGCATCTTAGATCATTTCTCTGAAGTCTTCACTTGGTGGCTATTTGGAACAAATGAGGACTTCTAAAGAGGGAATTGGTTCTAAAAAACCAAATGAGCGGCTTGATAATCGAATCGTTGTTCCTAGAAAGTCATAAATGACTTAGGGCAGCTATGGAGAAGTTCAAATGGCGGAAATAAGTGTAAATGTAGAAAATAACCTGAAAGGTCATTACACATTATTAAGAACACAAATTGATCTCTTTCAAGGTAATGACTTCCTATTAAAACTAAATTGATTCTAATATGAACAAATATCAATTGTGCAGTTAAGTATAGCAAGTTTAGGCGTGTGAAGTCAAATTTTACACTCAATCAAATAGCTCTTAGTCATATAATTTGCTTATTTTTAACAAGAGTAACACATAAACTACTCGTCTTTAAAGACTTAAAACAAACCTGAACAATGATTATACAAGAAAAATAGGAAGATGAACATGATCATAATTATATTAAATTGGTTTTACCAAAAATATCACATGACAGCAGATAGACTATCTATTTAAGAAAGCTCAAAGGGCTTCATCCCCTCATTGAATCGTTATACTTAACATTGTAAATCAATAAAGATCCTCGGGGAAACCTTAGCCCAAACAAATATGTTAAACATTAAACCTTTAGCTACCTCAAATAGTTTAAACATAATTCACATATAACTTGATATCTACAACCAAATTTTAAAATACTAATTTATATGAACTAAATGAACAAATAAAGAGCAAGTTAAAAGAAGCACTTAATAATGATAAGAAGACCCTACATTTCATATTTTAATCCATCATACTACATTTTTGAATAGATTGTATTCCTAATCATATAATCAAAACCAAAATAGCTTAAGTGTCTTGCTAAAATAAGTATAAACAGAACAAACAAAACCATTTACAACACCTAATGAAAATGGCAAAAATAATCAATACATGCATGATTAAATAGTAAATGAGGAGTGGTTACCTTTTCTGAGTAGAAAATCAAAACCATGAGCTCTTCATTAGATTATTCCTTTACACCACAACTAAAAAGAATAATTTTTTTTGGAGAAGCAATCCAAAACTACGAGCTCTTAACCAGATTATTCCTTTACACCACATCTAAAAAAGAGCACTTGAATCTCTTACCATAGGAATTCAAGCTCAAAGAGAGTCATAGAAAATCATTAGAACCGAAATTCTTCTTTGAATAGCAAAATCCCATGCTTTTCAAGGTTCTCACTATCCAACCTCTAACTCTTAAATAATAGAATTAAGGAAGTATTTATAGGGTAGAGTAAGTAATGATTTGGTGAGTAAGTATATTGTGAGAGAGGATATTTCAATTGCATTTTGGGGAAATTTTCTAAAGGATAAAATTGAGCTGAAAATTATTACCAATTTCATGGAAAACTAGAAATTGAGTGGATAGTTGTATGGGGTTTTCTAGAATTTTTCAAGTACACCTCATCATGTTGAACACTCCTCTCCCATATGGAGTTGGAGAGAGAGAAGAGACAACAAGGTCAGCATTACTTTTGGGTGCGCAAAGGTTGTCGTTTGAAGAAGAGAAAATGGTCATTTCTTGAAGTTGTTGTCTTTCATTGTTTGCTTCTGTACACTATTGTTGTCATGGATATTGCAGACTATTATTTGTTAGGGTAAGGAAGAAAGGAGTTAAAAGGTGTGTGGTTCAGGTTGCTCATTTATTGTTGGGCCTAGGTCGATTTAGAGCCTAGGTGGGTTGAAACTAATAGTTTAAGAATGGAGAATTATGGTTTAAAAAGAGTTTGGGTAGTAGGCTATCTATCAAATAACCTATAAATTAGGATTTTAGTCATTTTATTTAAAGTTTAGACAAATTTATAAATCAATTTTCCAATTGCTTACAGTTGTGGCCAAATTAATTTCAGTTACAGACAGTTCAATAAATCAACTAAATTGAATCAAAATTCTAAACTAATTAACAACCAATTTAATCCCAATCTCTATTATTCAATAAAATCAAATAAATATTTTCTAGATAAGTTTTTTTTCAGAAAAAATTATATTTACATCCCAATTTACCTGTTTAAATTAATTTTCAAGTCTAGATAAAAATCCAACTTTGGTAAAAATAATTATTTTATTAATAAAATTTATATGAACTCATAAATATAAATGCGAAAATGGTATAATAGTCACTTAAATGAAAAAATTAATCCGAATAAATATCTTGAATATTTTCATCCAAACAAAATAAATATTTTAATGTTGTTTAAAATTGAAGAAACTCAGGATTAAATTTTATTGTGGAGGGAAAAAATTAGGTGTCAACATTAATATGGTCTCAAATTATAAAAAAAACCAACCTATCCATTATTGGATTTATCTAGACCACACCTCACTTGGATTTTGTCCAAGACTAGCCTAGCCTAAAATTTTTAACACTTTATCTGAGGAGAATTTTTACTTAAAATTGAGGGTAATTTTAACTTAAATTTTGGCATATTGGACTATAATGTAACGATGGAAAGGATCGGTACAATATATACTAATTTACCCATCATTTATCCTCAAATATAAATCAAGAAAACTAGGAAATTAAGCATAAAAAGTATCTGAATCCAATGAAGGTACTAGTCATGCATGTCCTTTTTACTCTCACAAGTGGCCTACTTAATAGGATTGTGATTCCATTTGACCTTTATTGACTCTTCATATTTCTCAACTTTCGAGCATCTGAGTCAAGAATAACTATCGATTCCTCCTCATAAGGAAGTTTTTTGTCAAGCAAATCTGAGTCCTGCTTAATTATGAAATCACTAGCCCATGGTATTTCTTATGCATGGAAACATAAAACACTGAGTGGACTAATGACAGGCTTGGAGGCAATGTCATCCTGTAAGATACCAGACATATATCATCAAGATGCTCAAAAGAATTGATATAACTGGGCTAAGCTTTCCCATCTTACCAAATTGCATAATTTCCTTCATATGATATACCTTTAACAACACATGCTTAACCGATTTGAAATACATATCTCATACCTTGCGATTGGTATATTTTTTATTCTACTTTAAGCTGGAAAAAACTTTTCCTCAATGAACCTCACTTTCTCTTGAGCTTCTTTCACCAAATTTATTCCCAGAGGCTTCACATTGCCTACCTCAAACCAACTTGTAGGTTATCTATGCCTTTACCCATAAAGAGCCTCAATTAGGGCCACGTAGATACTATGATAATAACTGTTGTTATATGATAAATCACCCAACAGTAGGAATTTAACTTAAAGAACACTAAAATCAGCCACACATGCTCATAGCACATCCACTATTACCTGAATGGTCCTCTGAGACTGCTCATCAGTCTGAGGATGAAATAGAGTGCTAAGATTAAGATTTGTGCCTAGTTATTCATACAACTTATGCCAAAATTTTGAGGAAAATATCATAAATTTAACATATATGATTGATACTATCACCCTATGGTATCTCAAAACTTCTTTAATATAAACCTTGGCTAGCCATGCTGAGTTGCAACTCACCTTAACTTGAATAAAATGAGCAAACTTTGTTAGGTGGTCTATTATGACCCTAATAGAGTCATGCCTCCAAGTATTGGAAGACCCACTAAAGAATACATACCAATCTTTACCCACTTCAACTCAAAAATAGGCATTCTCTAAATCAAACATGTCGGCCTTTGATATTTATACTTTACTTGTTGGCAATTATGACAATTGGCACATACTCTACTATATCTATTTTTATTCGATGCCACTAGGTTTCACAAAGATGTATAGAGTGTTAGGAACCATGAGTTTCTTTAAGCAAACTTAGAATCACATTATTATTTTAGAGGACACACACGTGCTCTCTCACCCTCAACACACCACATACATCAAGTGTGGTGTATTAAATTTCACCACTCACCACTTTATTTTGAATTTTGCTCAACTTTTTATCCTTAAATTATTTAACCTTGATTCCTTAAAGAAACATTGACTTTATCTCCATGCTATCTAATACTCAACCCCTTTCCAACACTTTAAATTTCATAAACAACATTGCTACAGTTTGGATATCTCTACCTAAGGTCACCTTGTAACTCTCAAGCAAACCAAACTACTCATAATTACAGATTTATCAGTGGATTTGCTACCATTTTTGTCTTTCAGGGATGATATTGGATGGTTACATCATAATTCTTTAGTAGTTCCATCTACTACTGTCTTAAATTCAAGTCCTTTTGAGTGAAAACATACAACAAACTATCCTATATTAATACGAAATCCAAACAAAAATGTGAATCATCACAAAACTTAATAAAAAACTTATCTTCAAGTCGTAAAACAAGTATGGGAGTTAAGGTCAAAAGAGACTTAAGCTTTTGAAAACTCTCTTTGCACTTATCGAACCAAAACAAATTGTTCCCCCAATTATTTGTTATTTTAGTCAAATGAGTAGAGATAAAAGTATAATTATTAAAAAGAATTTAGTTATAGCTAACAAGACCCACAAAATATTGAACCTCAGTTACGGAGTTAGGCTGATCCTAACTTTAACATCCTAATATTCTGGGGATCTACTATCACCTCTACTCTAAAATCACATGTCATAAAAAGGTCCATAGAAGATACACAAAATGCATATTTAGAGAATTTAGCATAAATTTGTTTCTCCTTAAAAATACCTAAGACTATTCATAAGTTTAACACCGCAAATTTTTGGCCCTTGAAATTTTTTGATGAGTTATTGGACCTAAATCATAGCCTAACCAGTATATGTGGATAAGTCTGTTGCTTTGAGTACAAGTAGCTCACGATAATTTATGAGGACTCATTACAGGTCATTGTGTGTAAATCATAAAATATCCAGTGTATACTGTAATTATTTCTATGTTGACTATGACTAGACCCTATGAGTCGTAGGGTCCTATTACGAGCCATGGTGTAAGAGTTGTAAGGTCAACTGTGTGTGTGCTTGGTGACACTATCTTGAAAATGACTCATGGAGACGAGTCATAATGAGGTGTAAAGAGTCGTTATGAGACACATAACAACTGATGATTTATTTTTTAGGTTTTTTAGTGTGGGAAGGGAGTATCCTAGACATTTTCCTCTTATCCCAATAATAACCCATAACCTATAAACATACTTGGGGCCCTATTTGCATTAATAATGTATTTTATACTTTATTTCTTCTCTTTTAAGTCTCTCAAGTATCCATACTAAGGGTTTCCAAAATTTGGGTCACATAGAGTTTCAATGGTTGAATTTTCTCCATAATATTAGGTATTTTAGGAATGTTACTCTTCCCCAATTGTGATTTTGTTAAAATGGTGTGTTTTAAAATGCTAGTCATATGGTTTTGAAATTTGGTTTTGAACATGGGTTGAGAAGTTGGAATGATTGTTATTTATGCGATATTCAATGTTTTTATATGCATTAGTTATGTTAAATAATGGTTTTGAAAAAAATTTGATGGATGAGTATGGTGAATAAACTAGGGGATTTTGAATTCCCTATTTTTTTTTGCAAATATTGACAATTGAATTGGTAATGATCTCAACCCCTATTGTGCAATTTATTTTTAATATAAAATGTATGCATATTAAGATGCTCTTGAACTATTGCATAATCTGAAAAGTAATAAATCATAATAATTTTTAATTGAACCTTATAGGGATGTGTAATTCCCTAAGATAATGTATAACTGAACCAAGATGGTTGTGAATTTCCTAAGTGATGATAATTGTTTTAGCTTGTTGTTGTTACCTTGAAAGTATAATTGGTATGATGATACCAACAGTGTATACCTAAATGTGTACCATGGTTCAATAAATGGGAATATATGTTAAATATTTTAGTTGGGCTTTAATGGAGGTTGTGTAGCTAAGTTATGAAGGTAGAGGTCCCGGGGGCCCAACACCAAAAACCATAGTGGCTAATGCAGAGGTCTATATGATCGGGTGGTTCAAGTCTCTCTTATTATTACCACATTATTGGAAGGTTCGAGTCTCCCATATTACATTACACGATTGGGGGCTTCAGTCACCTTGGTATGTTGGGAGGTTGGAGTCCCCCATGATGCATACATACATTCTCTAGTTCGAGCAGCTACACACATTGGGACCTTTCCAGCTAAGGTAGAGTTGCCCGATATAGCTCTTGGGTGCCTTCTTATGCTACTATGGTTGATCTACACAACCTAGGCTAAAGTTTTAATGTGTATGCTAAGAATTGTTCCCTATCCTAATATATTAATTATATATGTATTATGTTGTGGCTCACATAGTAGTTAAAATATTTAGATGTGACGTTATTTTATCCCCTATCCCTAAGTTTCATACTAGTGTTCACCCCACTAACTATCTCCAAATGTTGTATCCCCATACGATGTAGGCACCAGAGATAATTTTAATTTTCTTCTATAGTGTTAGGTGGATTGGCTTGGTTCATCGATTTGTTATGAAGAAGTAGTGAGCTTCCATCCTTTAGAAGACTATGTCATTTCATTGTTTCTAGTCTTAGATTAAATTGAAAGTTTACTTTATCATTAACATTGTCATTGTTAGGGTTGGGGAAATGTCCCGATACTTTATTGATTTTAGTTTTGTATAGAAGGATTTGTGGATTAATGTGGACATGAGAGATGTTAGTTGGTTGTTTTGGCTGGTTTTCGAATATAAACACACCTTAAATTATTTGATCTTACCCTATGTTATCTTGTTAGATATTAAGAATTCATCTAACATTTGGGATATTGTGTTATGTTTGGTTAGGTTCAGGGGGAGGCCTCCGATCTTCACTGGACTTGAGATACTGTCATAGCTAGGCCCTGGTTCAAGTTGTCAAAAAGTTAGTATTAGTGCCTAAATTTGGTGTCATTGGGTGTACACAAATCCGTGTTAGGTAGAGTCTCTTTTATGGGTGTGTAGCATGCCACACTTATATGGGAGAGGCTATGAGACATTTAGGAATGTCCTTTTCTTGTTTTTCTATTTCAGGTTATATAGTTTAAGATATTGAAATCTCCTCTAATCCCCGTAGGTTCACTTTTCAGATCACGCCTCCTAGAAGATCTAATGCTCGTGAAAACTCTTTTGTCCCATCTGAGGAAAATGTAGATGGAGGTCATCCTACTCAAGGATTTTAAATCTAATCTAGGGTTGTTGCTTTCAATTTCCCTAGTGGAGTTCCACCAGTTCGCCCTAGCCCTCTCCAGATACCTCAACCTGGTATGTCTAATGCTGAGTTTTGCTAGTTGGTCCATTTGTTAATCAAGTTGGTGGCCTCTCAGACTAAGCATGTTACTTTTGTTGCTCTCTCTTCTGAGGCCACTAGAGTTGGTCAATTTATAAGTTTGATTCCTCCAATTTTCACTAGCTCTAAAGTAGAAGAAGACACTCAAATTTCATTGGTGAGATAGAAATGATTTTCCATGTAGTTCATGCTACTAGTGTGAAAGCTATGGCATTTGCTTCTTATTAGTTAAAGGATATAGTGTATCAGTGGTATGAGAAATAAGACCAGTCTAGGGGTAATGATGCTTATTCCGCTTTATGGGAGAATTTATCTAGTACTTTTATTGATCGCTTCTTTACTCAGGAGTTAAGAGAGGTGGAGGCTGAGTAATTTATAAATATAAAGAAAGGCAGGATGATGGTAAATAAGTATGACTTGAAGTTTCTTCTGCTATTGTGTTATACTCTAAAGTTGGTGTCTAGCATGAGATATAGAATGAGGGCATTTGCTTCAGGGTTGTCCCATGATTTGATCAAGGAAAGCAAGGCCGCCTTATTTTACTAGGATATGGATATCTCTATATTTGTGGTGTATATGTAACAAGTGGAAAAGGAAAAGAAGAAGTAAGTAGAGATAAGTAAAAGGCAGGATAAGAAATTTTAATACTCAGATTAGGGTGGAGGTCACCAGCAAGGTGGTAGAGATGATGGAAAATAGTCTAAGAAGAATTATGGTAATTTTGGTTCCTACTCTATGGCTAGTGATCCTTATTCGAAGCCATCGGGTGATCATTGTTTTCATAATAGTGTTAGTCCCACGGTTAGGGTACCTAGCCTCAGGATAGTGGGGCTTAGTCAGCTCCATCATATCCCCTTTGTAGATTTTGTGGTCAGGTGCATCGAAGTATTTGTGAAGAAGAGAGGAACAAGTGCTTTAAATATGGTCATATTGGTCATATGTAGAGGGATTGTCCTTCTAGGGTTACCTCTGGGGAAAATAAGATCCTTGTTACTACTTTGTGAACTCTTGCACCAAAGGGTGCTAGTTCTTCTTCTAGGTCCGACACTGGTTGGAATCATCTGTACGCCCTTGTCACCCTCCAAAATTATGAGGTATCCCTCGATGTTTTTCCAGGTACACTCAGAATTTTCTGTCTTAGTGTATATTGTATACTTGATCCATAGTCAAACCTCTATTATGTGACCCCTTATGTGGCTATTCATTTTGGTTTTCATCCTAAGTATATTTTAGATCTCTTCTCTGTGTCCACCCTAGTGGGTGACTCCATTAAGGCTATAAAGGTCTATAGGGTTTCTATGTTGATGGTATGTGGTAGGGAGACCCTGCTGGATCTCACAAAGTTAGACATGTTAGATTTTGCTATGATTTTGGGGGTGGATTGGTTGCGTTTGTTCTATGTGTCTTTTGATTGGCGAACCTGAAGGGTCAACTTCCACTTCCCCAATGAGTCTGTGATCGAGTGGGAAGGTAGTTCCCAAGTACCTAAGGAAATGTTCATTTCCTATCTTAGAGCCTGAAAATTAGTTTCTAAGGGGTGCCTCTATCACTTAGCCTATGTTAAGGATTCTAGATCTAAAGGTCCTTTTTGTAGACTATCCCTGTGGTCTTTGAATTCCCTAAGGTATTCCTTGATAATCTTCTTGGCGTTCTTCTCGATAGGGAAATTGATTTTGGGATTAATCTTCTTTTGGACACTCATTTAATTTCTATCCCTTCTTATAGAATGGCTCCGGCTGAGTTGAAAAAGATCAAAGAGAAATTAAAAGATCTTCTAGATAAGGGTTTTAGCCTCCTAGTATTTCTCCTTGGGGTGCTCTGATTCTATTCTTTCATAAGAAGGATGGGTACCTACGGTGTTGCATAGATTACTGCCAATTAAATAAGGTGGCCGTGAAGAAAGAGTATCCCTTTCTCAAGGTTTGATGATCTCTTTAATCAGTTTTAGTATGCTAAGTACTTTTCTAAGATTGATCTTCGGTCGTGTTACCATTAGTTGAAAATTAGAGGGGTAGATATCCCCAAGAATGCTTTATAAATCCAGTGTGGGGATTTTAAGTTTTTAGTTATGTCGTTTTGTTTGACTAATGCCCCGGCAGTATGTATGGATTTTTTGAACTGGGTTTTCCATTTGTTCTTAGATTTATTTGTGATTATGTTTATTGATAATATTTTAGTGTAATCTAAGAGTGAGGCTGATCGTGCCAATCACCTTATTCTTATGTTAAAAAACTTAAAAGATCGGTGGTTGTATGTGATGTTCTCTAAGTGTGAGCTCTGGTTAATTATTGTGACTTATCTGGGTCATATTGTTTATAGTAAAGGGATCATGGTGGATCCAGAAAAGTTACGGTGGTTAAAAAGTGGCCTAGTCCCATGATTCCAACCAATATTCATAGCTTCTTGTGTTTAGCCAGTTATTATAGAAGGTTTGTAAAAATTTCTGTCATATTGCTTCCCCATTTACTAAGTTGACTCAGAGAAAGGTGAAGTTCTTCTGGCCTGACGCTTATGAGAGTAGTTTTGAGAAGTTGAAGGATAAGTTGACTTTGGCTTTGGTCTTGACTTTACCTGAGAGTACTGATGGTTTTATTATCTATTGTGATGCATCCCGACGTGGAATTGGGTTGTGTTTTGATGCAGTATGGCAAGGTAGTTGTATATGCTTCTAGATAATTAAAGGTTCATAAGAAGATCTATCAGACTCATGATTTGGAATTACTAGCTATGGTGTTTGCATAGAAGATTTGGCAATATTATTTGTATGGGGTCCTGTAGATATTTTTTATCACAAGAGCCTGCAATACTTGTTCACTCAAAAGAAGCTAAATCTCAAGCAAAGAAATGGTTTGAATTGCAAAGGTCTATGGCATGAGTCTCCACTACACCCAGGTAAAGAAAATATGGTTATTGATGCTTTTAGTATGTTGTCCATGAGGATCTTATCTCATGTGGATAAGGAGAAGTCGGATTTGGTAAAGGAAATTCATCGTATGGCTAATCTTGGAATCCATCTCTTGGATTCTAAGAATGGTGGTGTGAATGTTTAAGAAGTGGCAAAGTTATCTCTTGGTGCTAAGGTGTAGGAGAAGCATGTGTTGGACCCTATCTTGATGCAAATTAAGAGAATGTAGGTAGGTAGAAAGTGATGGTTTTCAAGATTGGTGGTGATGGTATCTTAAGGTACCAATGTAGATTATGTGTTCTCAATGTTGATGGGTTGCGAGGAAAAATTTTGGCCGAAGCTCATGAGTCATGTTATATGGTTCATCTTGGTTTGACAAAAATGTAACATAATCTTAAGGAGATTTATTGGTGGAATAATATAAAGCGGGATACGGCCAATCTTTTTGGCTAAGTGCATGGTGAGTCAACAAGTGAAGGTGGAGCACTTGAGGCCCGGTGTGTTGCCTTAAGTGATTGAGCTGCCGGTGTGAAAATGGGAAATAATTAATATGGATTTTATTATTCGTCTTCCACGGTCTCGCCATCAGTTTGAAACTATTTGGGTTATTATGGATAGGATGACTAAGTCTGCTCATTTTTTGCTTGTAAGGACTAATTTTTTTATTGAGGATTATATGAAGTTGTTATTAGGGGTATAAGGATTCCCCAAATAATTGAATTTTTGTATTGAAATTGATATTAACCCCAACCCACTTGCATAATTGGTTTTGGAATGTGAATTATCAATTGTCTTGTCTTATTTCTTTAAAACTAATGCATGGCATAAAAGGTAAACTTATTAAGAATGGCTTCGTAAACCTTATGCGGTACAAGGATTCCCCCAAGTGGATAATAATGATCTTTAAAACACTGGGGCATAAGAAATTCCCAAAGTTAATTTGAATAATAGAGCCTGGGTAAGAGAATTCCCCAAAGTGTTGGCTTAATGACATTCGCTTGCAAGATATAGTTGATATGGAGATACCACTTAATGATGCCTTAATGATTGACTAATTGAACTAATAGATGGGTTATGTGCTAAATGTTTTAACTGGGCTTAATAGGGGTTATATTTGCTAGCCGTAAAGGTGTGAATCCCGAAGGACTGATACTAGAAACTCATGATTGCCGACATGAGGGTTGATCTTAATAACCGTGTGCTTATGTAACACTATACATATTTTTGTATCATTCTTGGCATAGGGTATAAGGATTCCTCAGCCTTCTAAGATATCCTCGGTTCGTACGGCTAACAGATATTGGGGCTCGACCATGGGGAGACACTCGATCCATATAAATCGTGGGATGGTTTATGATGATCAAGCTACACAACCCAAGCTAAGTATTTATAGTTCATGCTATGCCTTATTCCCTACCTCAGTGTGTGATATATATATATATATATATATATGTATGTATGTATGTATTTGTATATGATTATGTGCATTCAATTTTTACTGATTTTGAATTGTTAATCATGACATTATTTTACCCCTTACCACTAAATTGCATGCTAGTGATCAACCCACTAAACGTCTTTGGAGGTTGTATCCCAATGCAATTAGGGTCCATAGGCAATCCAACTTTTCATACGTAGTGTTAGGCAGATCGACTCAGTTCATTGGTCATTTGCGGTGAAGTGGTAAACTTCTGTTCTCTAAAAGACTTGATTATTCCATCAGTTTCCCTACATGAATTAGAATTAAAGACTTTACATTAACATTATCATTGTCATTGTCATTGTTAAAGTCGGGGGCATATTCCAACGTAGGTTGTTTTTCTATTATTGAAGCTTTGTGAATTTCTGTGGATCGGTTTTGGTTATTGACATTCATAGACTTTTGAGTCTCTATTTACTTTATCTTTTTATATGTTCGGAACTCATTTATTGTAATGTATTTATGTGTGTGTTTTGTATAGTCAGATAAAGAAGGTGGTCCCCAGACCTCGATGGATTTAGGATGCTCTTTTCGGCCAATCCCTGGTTTAGGTCATGACAAGGATACTACTAGAGCCTAGGCTTAGTGTCATTGGGTGTCCATAAGTCCATGTCTAGTAGAGTCTCTTTTTTGGGTGTGTAGAATGCCACACTTATAAGGAAGAAACTATGAGACATTTAGGAATATTTCCCATTCTTGTCATTCTATTTTTGGGATATAGAGTATAAGGTCTTAAATCACCTCTAATCCCCAATTGTTCACCTTTGGGATCATACCTCCAAGAAGATCTGATACTCGTGAAAACTTATCTGTACCACCTGAGGACAACGTGGATGGAACTCGTCCTACCCTATAGGTACAGACCTGGTCTAAGGTCACTGCTTCTAATTGCCCTCATGGAGTTCTGCCTATCTCTACTAATCCTTTTCCAGATGGTGGCGCTTATGCTCAGTCACCTAAAGGATATATTTCTAATGCTGAGTTTTGTTATTTCATTCATCTGATAATCCAATTAATGATATCTCAATCACATAAGTTGAGTCCTATTGGCGCTGCTATGAGTTCTTTTGAGTAGCTTAAGTTGGACAACTTATAAGGCTCAATCTTTGATCTTTTTTAGATTTAAGGTTGAGAAGGATCATCAAGGTTTCACAGATGAGATGGAGAAGATCTTTTGGGTTTTCCATGCTACTGATTTAGAGGGTGTTTAATTCCCAACTTTTCAGTTGAAGGATGTAGCGTATCATTGGTTTGAAAAGTGGAAATAGCTTATAGGTGATAATGCTGAGTCAGCCTTGTGGGATGACTCTTCGAGTGCTTTTCTTGATCATTTCTTTCCTCAAGAGTTAAGGAAGGAAAAGGATGTGGAATTCATGAGTTTGAAGAAAGGCAAAATGATCGTGAAAGAATATCCTGAGAAGTTCCATTAGTTGTCTCGATATACTATTGAGTTAGTGTCTAGCATGAGGGCTAGAATGAGGAAATTTGTTTTTGGGTTATCCCAAGATTTGATTCTAGAGAGCAAGGTTGACTTGTTGAAAAAGGACATGGGCATATCTAGACTTATGGTGTATGAGCAATAAGTAGATGATGCAAAGAAAAAGTAGGTAGAAATTAGGGAGAGGTGGAGTAAGAAATTTTGGTATTCAAAATAGGGTGGAGGTCAAAAAAATAATAGTGGTGATGGTAGGTAGTGGCCTAAGAAGAAGACTTGGGGAAATTTTAGTTCTTATTCTACGGCTAGTGATGCATATCCTAAACAATCCGGTTATTTCCGTTTCCAAAACAATGATGGTCCTAGGGCACAAGGTGCCTAGTCTCAAGCTATAGAAGCTCAGTCAACCCTATATTATCCCCCTTTCCATTTTTATGGGCATATGCATTGTGGATTTTGTGAGAAAAGAAGGAATAAGTGCTTTAAGTGTGTTCAGTTAGGCCACCTTTAGTGGGATTGTCCATCAGTCAGGGCTGATAGTAGGGATAATAAGGTTTTGGTTACCACATCTTCATCTCTTATACCAAATGGTGCTACGTCTAACTTGTGGATGTTAAAGAGTATTTTGGATCGCTTATCTTTGTCCATATCGGTGGGTGATTCTTAGGTTGCTAGAAGGGTTTATAGGGGTTGTGTGGTATTTATCTATGGTAGGGAGACCTTGGTAGACTTGATATAATTGGATATGGTCAATTTTGACGTTATCCTGGGAGTGGATTGACCATTCTGTAGCGTCGTACCCGAAGGGTCAATTTCTAATTCCCAAATAAGTTGGTGATTGAGTGGGAAGGTAGTTCTATAGTGCCTAAGGGAAGGTTCATTTTGTAACTTAGAGCCCAGAGATTGATCTCCAAAGGTAATATACACCATTTACTACATGTTAAAGATTCTAGTTTTGAAGTTCCTTTATTGTAATCTATCCCTATGGACTTTGAGTTTTTTGAAGTGTTTCCTAATTATCTCCCCAGTGTTCTTCGATAGGGAAACTAATTATGAGGTTGATCTTCTCCCAAACACATGTCTTATCTTTATCCCTACCTATAGAATAGCTACAGCTGAGTTGAGAAAGCTTAAGGAACTGTTGAAAGATCTCATTGATAAGGCTTTTATCCATCCTAGTGTTTCTCCATGGGGTGCTACGGTTCTTTTTGTGCGTAAGAAGGATGAGTCCTTCAAATATGTATAGATTATCGATAGTTGAATAAGGTGACAGTGAAGAATAGGTATCCTCTTCCTAGGATTGATGACCTATTTGACATACTTCAAGGTTCTAAGAACTTTTCTAAGATTGAACTTTGGTCGGGTTATCATCAATTGAAGATTGGGGGAGTACATATCCCTAAGACTATTTCTTGTACCTGGTATGGTCATTTCGAGTTGTTGATGATGTCCTTCGATTTGACTTATGCACCAATGATATTTATAGATCTTATGAATTGAGTGTACTGTCAGCTTTTGGATTTATTTGTCATTGTATTTATTGATGACATCTTGGTGTATTCTAAGAGTAATAAAGATCAGGTTGATTATCTCCAAGTAGTGTTACAAACCCTTATGGATCAGTAATTATATGATAATTTTTCAAAGTGTGAGTTTTGTTTGAATGTTGTTACTTTTTTGGGTCATGTTATTTCTACTGAGGGGATCATAGAGGATCCATAGAAAGTTTTGGTAGTTAAGAAGTGGTTTAGACCTATGACTTTAATTGATATTCGGAGCTTTTTTGATTTGGTCGGGTATTATATGAGGTTTGTTGAGAGCCTCTCTTTAATGGTTGCTCTGTTGACAAAGTTAACTCAAAAGAAGATGAAGTTGATTTGGTCGGATGCTTTTGAGGATAATTTGAAAGATAAGTTAACTTCTGCTCTGGTTTTGACCCTGCCCGAGGGTACTAATGGTTTTGTTGTATATTCTTCTGTGTCCCATGTAGGACTTAGTTGTATGTTAATACAGCATGGCGAGGTAGTTGTATATGCTTCTAGGCGGTTAAAGGTGCATGAGATGAACTATCTGACTCATGATTTTAAGTTGTTAGCTGTGGTTTTTTCTCTAAAGATATGGCATCAGTATTTGTATGGAGTTCATGTTGACATCTATTTAGATGATAAGAGTTTGCAGTATGTGTTCACCTATTAAGAGTTGAATCTCAACCAAAGGAGATGTCTTGAGGTTCTTAAGGACTATGATGTAAGTCTCCATTATCATCCAGGTAAAGCTAATGTGGTGTTGATGCTCTTAGAAGGTTATCTATGAGGAGTCAATCTTATGTGGATGAGAAAAAACATGGATTGGTAAAGGATATTCTCTATTTGGCTAACCTTGTAGTTCTTCTTTTGGATTCTAAAGATGGATGGGTATTTGTTCAAGAGGTGGTAAAATAATCTCTATGTTATGAAGTAAAAAAAGTGGGTTTTAGATCCTTTCTTAATGATGATATGGGCCAAAAGAAAGTAATGGTTTTTCAGATTAGCGGTGAAGGTACCAAGGTAGGTTTTGTGTTCCTGGTGTTGATGGGCTACGAGAAAAGATCTTAATTGAGACTAATAAGTTGAGGTATACAGTTTATCCTGGTTTGACAAAGATGTACCGTGATTTGAAGGAAATTTAATGGTGGAACAACATGAAGCGATAAGTTGAAAATTTTGTGGCTCAGTGCATGGTGTGTCAATAAGTGAAGGTGGAGCACTTAGGCCTAGTGGGTGGTCTTAAAGAATTGAGTTGCCTGTATGGAAATGGGAAGTTATCAATATGGAATTCATTATTTTTCTTTTGCAGTCTCACCATCAGTTTGATTCCATTTGGGTTGTTGTGGATAGGATAACTAAGTCTGCTCACTTCTTGCCTGCGAGGACTAATTTTTCTGTTGAGAACTATTCAAAGTTGTTTATTCAGAAAATCTTCAATTTGCATAGTGTACCGGTTTCTATCCTGGTTAATAGAGGTACTCAGTTCTTATCTCACTTTTGGTGGTCATTTTAGAAATGTTTAGGACTAAGGTGAACCTTAACATCGCTTTCCATCCTCAGATAGATGGACAAGCAACAAGGACTATACTGACTTTGAAAGATATGTTAAGGGCGTGCTAATTGACTTTAGTGGTAGTTGGGTTGGCAGTTTACCTCTTATCGAGTTTGTTTATAATAATAGTTATCTATCTAGTATTTGGATGGATCCTTTTATGGCTTTGTATAGTAGGAGGTGTCCTTCTTCTATTGGTTGGTTTGAGGTTGGTGAGGCTAGGTTGTTTGGTCCTGAATTGGTTTTTTAGGCCATGGAGAAAGTAAAAGTAATAAGGTAAAGGCTTATGACTGCCCAAAATGCAAAAAGTCTTATGCAGAATTGAGAAAAAGAGAGATAAAGTATGGTGTGGGTGATTTCATATTCTTGAAGGTATCTCCCATAGAGTGATGCAGTGTGGAAATAAGGGAAAGCTAAGTCCTCATTGTATGGGTTGGTATTTGGTTTTGAGGAGAGTAGGTAATGTGTCTTATGAATTGGATTTGCCTTCTAGTTTGGGTTCCATTCATCCGGTCTTCCATGACATGATGTAGAAAAAGTGTGTGGGTGGTCCTTCCTTGGTAGTTCCCTTAGAAAGTATGGGTATTTCAGATTCCTTATCTTATAAAAAAGTCCTGATTAAGATTTTGTATCGTCAAGTCCGTTAGTTCCAGACAAATGATGTGTCTTTGGTGAAGGTTCTATAGCGAAACCACATGGTTGAAGAAGCTATTTTGGAAACCGAAGAGGACATGAAGTCCAAATACCCATTCTTGTTCCCCGTTTTGGATAATCGTGCTTAACGTATGTGTATTCCTTAATATCTTTGTTTTCTGTTTTTATTAAAGAAAAGTATGGTTGTGAATGATCCGAAGGGGGAGAATATAACACCTGGGGATTTCGGTCCTTTAATATTTTAGGGTCTTTTAACTTACTGCCCTGACTACAACTCTCCCTGCGAGTTGTAGGGTGTCATTATAGGTCTTAAAGACCCAATCATAGTCATATTAGTGTGCTAGTCCGATGTTTCTATTGTAACTATGACTAAGGATTATGAGTCATAAAGACTCATTACAAATGATGGTGACCAAATCATAGGGTGACCTTCCTGCACCCCAAATATTTCTGTCTAGGATAGGTTCACTTGACGAGTCGTATAGTTGAATCGTAGGGCTAACAGTTTTGGTGCCTTTGGACACTTTCTTGACTATGAGTCAAGGTACTGACTCGTAGCCAGTCATTACAACTCGTAGGGACACCATAACGACTGGGCGGTAAAATTCTTAGCTATTAGTAAGGGCATCTTAGCAATATCCCTCCTTCCTCACTTAGACCCCATATCCATAAAGCACCAAAGCAGGGATATTTTTAACATTTTAACATATCAAAAACTCTCTTTACTCTCTAAAATTCCCCATTTAAGACAAGGTTAGGGTTTCATGGGAAGTGGTTATCTAGGGATCTAAGGGTGGTTTTTTCTTCAAATTCCTTGGTGATTAAGGCATGTATCTCTCTCACTACATTGGTAATTTCTTAGTGGCATGAAATTGGTTTATTACTCATATGTTTTGATGTTGTATTATGAATGATCAGTTGAGGGTTTGGGTATAAATTGTTTCAATGTTTTTCCCATGATCACTATTGGTTTATTATGTATTGAATTGTTCGTTTGTGCACTCATTGGGGTGCTTGGGAATGGTGAATTAATTTACGGGTACAAGAATTCCCCAAACTTGTGAACAATGTAATTAGGGGTACAAGGATTCCCCAAATAATTGGATTTTTTTATTGAAATTGATAGTAACACCAACCAACTTGCATAATTGGTTTTGGAATGTTATTTATAAATTGGCTTGATTTATTTCCTTAAAACTAATGCATGGCGTAAATGGCAAAATGGTTAAGGATGGCTTTGAAAACCTTGTGGGGTACAAGGATTTCCCCAAGTGGATAATAATAATTTTGAAAACCCTCTGGGGTATAAGGAATTCCCTGAGTTGATTTTAATAATGGAGTCTAGGGTATGAGGATTCCCCAAAGTGTTGGTCTAATTAAATTTGCTTGTAAGCAATAGTCGCTATGACGATACCACTTAATGATGCCTTAATAATTAACTCCTTGAGATAATGGGTGGGTTATGTGCTAAATATTTTAACTGGGTTTAATAGGGGTTGTGTTATCTAGCCGTGAAGGTGTGAGTCCTGAAAGACTGATACTTGGTACTAAAGAGGGGAGGATCTACCTTAAATATCGATTTACAGGTTTTGCCTGTGCAGATATCTTCTACTAGAAAGTCTTTAATGATGTTGCTGATTATGCAATGAAAGTAAAAGGATTCAAAAAGGTTGTCCTAACAAAGATTGTAGGAAAGAAATCCCAGAATATGGGTAACTTCAACAATTCTTACCCTAGGGGCTATGGTCATCAAACCGACCTAATCATCCAATATAATTAGCTCTGCCAACGTCTACATGGGGTCAATCAAGGACCACTTAGTAGATATCAATTGTTAGAAGCCAAGGGGTTTCGTGTTTTTTTCTATAGATAGCTCTTGTTGGATCAAGTTTTTTCTACTTGTGGTATTGTTAGTCATTTCAAGAAGAATTGTCTTAATGGTTTACAAACTAATTTCTAGTGCTATCAACCATCTAGATTTATTGTTCTAGCTGGTTTATGTTATGTTGTTAATAGTATAGGTCATCCACAACCTATGTATGGTAATCATTAGGGTTGCCTTATAAAAAATGGAGGTGGTTGTAATAGAGAGAGATGTGGTGCTCAACTTACAAAGAGGATGATCATACCAATGATAGAGCTCATTTCTATAACCTTCCAAACAAATTTAAGTTAGAGGATTAAGATGCAGTCATTATAGGTACTATTCCTATCTATGACCAGATGGATAAAATCTTATTTAATTTGGGTTCCACTTATTCTTATGTATATATTAAATTTACCTTGGGTTTAGACATGGTTTGTGATATGGTTGACTTACCTGTGTTTGTAACTATTTTAATTGGAGATACCATAATAGTTACACCAGTATAATATTAATGGGTTTTCAAATTTGGGTAGATTTGGTGATTTCGGATATGCATGCTTTTGATATTATCCAGGCTATCACTTGGTTGTTCCCATATCATGCTATGCTGAATTTTAATACTAAGACTTTGACTTAGAAATGTCGGGGAGGGATAGTCTAAAATAAGAAGATGTTTATAAGTATGGCCCTATGAAAATAATTTCCTTTATTCATGAAGTCACGACATGAACTAGGTCTTGGCCATGATGCGCATCCTAAATCCACAGAGGACCAGGGACCACCCCCTTTGCCTGACCATACAGAACAAATGCATTACCACATAACAATTGATGAGATCTGAACATATAAAAGATAGAGTAAATAATGACTCAAAAGTCTATGAATGTCAATAACAAAAACCCGTCCACAGTAATTCACAGAACCTCAATACCAAAAAAACAACTCACGTCGGGACATGCCCCCGACTTTGATAATGCTAATGAAAATGATAATGCCAATGTGAAGTCTTTAATTCTAATTCATGAAGGGAAACAGTGAAATGATCATATCTTTCGGAGAATGTAAACTCACCACATCACCGCAAATGACCGATGAACCAAGCCGATCCATCTAACACTACGAAAGAAAAGTGGGATTGCCTACGGACCCTGTATTATGTGGGGTTACAGCATTCAAGATGGTTAGTGGGTTAAGAACTAGCATGTAACTGAGGGTAAGGGTAAAATAATGCCATGATCAACAATTCAAAATCAATCAAAATCGAAGGCTAGGGAATCCTTGTACATTTCGCTAACTATGGTCTAAATATATATATATAGTGTGACACAATCACACGATCATTAATACAAACCCCCATGTTATATCTAGACAAGGTATGAAATTTAGTTGTAATATCTCATCCTATTTCTAATTCTTAAGAGAAATTTTGTCATTTCCTTTTTAATTTATCCTAAACAATTATGGCCTTTTTGAAATACCCTAGATTTTGACCTTTGGAAAATTCTTAATCTTTAATCTCACTATCCTAGTAATGACTCATCATAAGAGTCGTATGGTGTGGGTACGGGTTAGGTGACCCTAGTCATTAGGTGACAGGTGGATGGTGGTTTGATTTTTGGTCTTAGTAAAGACTTAGGGGTATAGTCATTTGGGGTGTTGACGAGTCAATAGGACAACCCTTAACCAAATCAATAACTTAGTAGCTTGGCTTGGCTCTAAGTACGAGTGTCTCAGTAAGAGCCATGAGGATAGGTTAGAGTGGTAGCATTGAGTTGTATGTAGTCAAGTGTCCAATCCCTCGGGTACTGTCTTGGATATGACTAGACCATACAATTCGTATAGTCAGGTCACGAGTAGGATTATGGAGTCATATGGTGGACAGTGTATGGGTATCCAACTCACTGTCTTGGTGACAACTCAAGGGTATGAGTCATATTTGTGGTTACGAGTCAAAGGGTCGACTCATAACCACATGTGACCTTTATATAGTTTTTAAGTTGGGGGTATTCTAAATATTTTAAACTTTAAGACCCTTTGATACCATGACTTAAAAGTTAAAAAATCTTTTGGTAATTCATTAATACATTATTCCCACTAGAACACTATTAAATTCTCTCTTAGACTCTCTGTTCAAGCAAAAGTTAAGGTTTCATCAAGTTAATCAATTAAGGATTTCAAGGGTGTTTTTTCTTAGTACTTCCTGGTGTCTAAGGCATTTTACTCCTCTGTCATTGCTATTTTAGTAAAGACATATATTTTAATGATATTTTTCATGGTATTTTTATAGTTTTGAAATAATGGTTGGGGTTTTGGTTTTTCATTGATGTATATCATTTCTCATGGTTTAACTATGGTTTTCCTTGTTTTAATTATGGTTTTGAACATGTTGTTGCATGCGTATGGTGGTTGAACTTGATAATGGTAAATTGATTTAAACTTGTAACTCTTTAAGTGGTTATAACCCCAACTTTTTTTTTATAAAATTCATTTGTTATTATAAGAAAGGTGGAAATTTGAATTAGTGGTACAATAGAATCCCCAAAGTGTTTGGTTTAACTATTTCTTGAAACTAATGCATGGAGCAAAATGGTTAAATGGTTTAAGGCTAGTAATAAAAACCTTGTGGTGAACGGAGAAATCCCCCAAGTGATTTTAGTAATGGAATCCTAAGGGTATGAAACACTTCCCTAAGTATTGGCATGTGACATTGCTTGAAAGCTACAGTCAGTGACGATACCACTTTATAATGCCTAACAATTAACTCCTGGAATTGGTGGTTTGGTTATGTGTAAAAATAATTTAATGGTGCAGTAATGGTGGGTTGTGATAACTTTCAGTGAAG
Organism: Capsicum baccatum var. pendulum; assembly: GCA_030864225.1. Lineage (NCBI taxonomy): Eukaryota > Viridiplantae > Streptophyta > Magnoliopsida > Solanales > Solanaceae > Capsicum > Capsicum baccatum. The sequence goes on along the minus strand of CM061556.1, from coordinate 125,166,378 downwards.
GTGTGAATTCAATAGACAGACACTAGAAACTCATATTTGCCAACATAAGGATGGGTCTTGGTGACCTTATGCTTGTGGGGTACATGGGACTCCCTTAAGTTTATACTTGTATATATGTATCAATGAGGGCAAAGGGGACATGGAACTTCCCAGCCTTCTGTGATATCTCTGGTTTGTATCAATAAGGGAAAAAGGTACACGGGACTCCCCGACCTTTTGTGATATCTTTGGTTTGTACGGCTACATGCACTGGGGCCCATTTAGGGGGTTACACAGGACCTATATAGCCCATGGGTGGATTTATGATGGGAAGGCTACACAATCCATGTTAAGATTTTAAATGCATGCTAAACCTTGTTCCCTATCCCGGGCTGATATATGTATATATGTGATTGGATATGGTTATTTTATTTAGTCTTGAATAATGGCATTATTTTATATTTATCCCTGATTACATGCTAGCATTCACTCCACTAACCATGTTTGTACATTATATCCATACGTAATGCAGGAACTAATCATACTACTATTCCTCCTGCTCAGTGACTTAGATTTGGAAATAGTTTTGAGTCTGAGTAAAGTGGTGAGCCTCCATTCTCTGGAAGGCTCCATTTTATGATATGGATTTCTTTTCATTATTGTTATTTATTTGGTTTTGGTTTGGTCTATGGTCGAGGGCATGTCCTGATCAAATATTCTTTGATTCTGGTTAAAGTTTTTGTCAGGCTACTATGGGCATGAGCGGTGCCGATATTAGTGTTAGCATTGGTATTAGTATTAGCTTTGAGATTGGTATTGGTTTGCTATTTGGTTGTGGCTATTTAGTTATCATTATAGATTTACTTTATTGTCTTTCTATTATTATTATTTATTTTGTTATAAATTCAGAATTCATCCCATATAGAGTGTAGGGTTTTTAACGGTGGGGTATTAGGAGTGGTATCTAGTCCTAGTTGGACTTGAGATACCCAACACGACTATGACCTAGTTCGTGTCATGACATATTTGGTATCAGGGCTTTAGGTTCATGGTTAACTGGGATCCACAAAGTCGTGTCAAGTAGAGTCTCTTTTAAGGGTTTATAGCGGACCACACTCATAAGGGAAAGGTTATGAGGCATTTAGGAATATTTCTCTGTGTTGTGTTCTATTTTTAGGTTGTAGAGTCTAAAGTCCTAAAGTATTCTTTAAATTCCCATTCGTTCGCCTTTCAAATCATGCCTCCCAGATGATCTTAAGTTCAATAAAACTTCTATGTCCTACCCGAGGACTATATTGATTGGACATGTCCTATTTATGGGGTACAGACTCGGTCTAGTGGTCCAATTCCTGATTGTTCTTTGGAGTTCCATCGATCCCCTTCAGTCCTACTAGATCTCCTCAGGCTGATGTGATGAATTTTGAGTTTCTCAGTTTATTTATATGTTGTCACAATTTGTTGCTTCTTAGGACAAGTGTGGTGCTTTTGTTACTCCATCTTTTGAGGCCACAAGGTTGGCTAATTTATGAGGTTGAACCCTCCAACCTTTAATGGAGTTAGGTTCGAGGAGGATCCTTAAAGTTTCATTGATGGGATAAAAAAGATCTTTCGTGTTATGTATATCACTAATGTAGAGGGCGTGGAGTTTTTTGCCTACCAGCTGAAAGATGTGGCCTATTAGTGGTACAAGGAATGGGACTAGTCGAGGGGTGACGATGCTAAGTTATCCCTGTGGGATGATTTTTCTAGTGCTTTCCTAGACCACTTTTTCCCCCAAGAGATGAGGGAAGCGAAGGCAAAAAGGGTTTGTTAACCTGAAGCAAGACAAGATGTCAGTTAAGGAGTATGCATTAAAGTTTCACAGGTTGTCTTGGTATGCTCTGGAGTTAGTTTCTAGAATGAGGGATAGAATGAGGAATTTCCCTTCTGGGTTGTCCTGGGACTTGGTCTTGGAGAGTAAGGTTGCCTTGTTGAACAAGGACATGGGCATCTACAGGTTGGTTGTGTACATACAGCAAGTTAAGGAAGAGAAGAAGAAGAAAGCATAGATAAGGAGAGGCAGAGTAAAAAGTTTAGATTTTCTAAGTAGGGTGGTGGACAATAGTAGAGTGGAAGGGGTGGTGGAAAGTGGTCCAAAAAGAAGTGAGGCAATTTTGGGTGTTTCTCGACAGCTAGTGCTCTCTACCCAAAGCCATCGGGTGACAGGCATTTTTATGGTGGTGATAATTATAGGGCACAGGGTGTCAATCTTAGCCCAGTAGGGCCCAATCAACTCTATCTATCCTCCATGCAGATTTTGTGTTCAATTTCATTGGGGTTACTGTGATAAATAAAAGGACACGTGCTTCACCTATTGTCAGCTAGGGTACATGCTTAGAAATTATCCAGTGGCTAAGGTTGCTTCAGAAGAAAATAAGGTTTTGATTGCCTCTTCATTAACTCAGGAATGAAAGGGTACACATCTGGCTCCATCACTGGTCAGAATCTATTCTATCTCTCACTACCCGTCAGGTGTCCGAGGTATCACCTAATGTCGTTACTGGTATGTTAAAACTCTTTTACCCTGATGTGTACTATTTACTTAATCTATAGTCCACCCTTTTATAGGTGACCCCATTTGTGATTGTGCATTTTAGATTCGATCTCGAGTGTATTTTGGATTTTTTTTCTATTTCTACCTTAGTGGGTAACTCTGTGGTTGCCAAGAGAGTCTATTGGGGGTTGTGTGGTATCTACGGGTGGTCGGGAGACTTTGGTGGATTTATTTAAGTTAGACATGGTTGATTTCAATATCATATTTGGGATGGATTGGTTGCACTCATGTTATGTTTCTCTAGACTATCAAACTCGTAAGGTTAGCATTAAATTCCCTAATTATCCAGTTATTGAGTAAGAGGCTGGTTCCCTAGCTCCTAATGGGAGGTTCATATCATATCTTAGAGCCTGGGGATTAATTTCCAAGGGGTGTCTCTATCATCTAGTCTGGCTTTAAGATTTTAACTCAGAGGGTCCTTTTTTACATTCCATCCTGGTGGTGAACGAATTCCCTGAGGTTTTCCTTAATGACCTTCCTCGCGTCCCTCCCAATAGGGAGATTGAATTTGGGATTGATCTTTTTCCTAACACTCGTCCTATTTCTACTCCCCAGTATAGAATGGCTCCGGCAGAGTTGTTGGCTTTGCTGTTCACGTTAAAATTCTGGCATCACTATTTTTATGAAGTGCATGTGGATATTTTTTCAGATCATAAGAGCTTGCAATATGTGTTCACCCAGAAAGAGCTTAACCTCACGCAAAGGAGATGGCTTGAGCTACTCAAGGATTATGAAATGAGTCTTCACTACTATCTAGGCGAAGCTAACATGGTTGTTGATACTCTTAGCAGGTTATCCATCGGGAGTCTAGCTCATATGGATGCAGGAAATCAAGAATTGGTGAAAGATGTTCATCATTTGGCTAACCTTGGAGTTTTCCTCTTGGACTCTGAGGATAGTAGTGCATTTGTTCTGGAGGCGGCAAAGTCGTCCCTGGTTGCTGAGGTAAAAGAGAAGAAAGTATTTGATCCTATTTAGATGAGGATCAATGGTGATGTAGGTGGGCAAAAAGTAATGGATTTTAAGTTCAGCCAGTGGTGATGGTACCTTACGGTACCAAGGGATATTATGCATTCCATATGTGGATAGATTTCGAGAGAGGGTCTTGGCTGAGGCATATGAGCCATGCTATGCTTTTCCTCCTGGCTCGACAAAAATGTATCTTGCCCTTAAGGAGATTTATTGGTCACATAATATGAAACAGGATGTGGCTAGTTTTGTGGCTAAGTGCTTGATGTCCCAAAAAGTGAAATTTATGCACAAGTAGCCCAAATGGTTATATAAAGAAATTAAGTTGCTTGTGTAGAAGTGGGAAGTAATCAACATAGATTTTGTTACCGGTCTTCCCCGGTCTCGAAATTAGTTCGATTTGATTTTGGTCATCATAGATAGATGAACAAGTCTATTCAATTTTTGCCAGTAAGGACCAAATTTATTGGCAGAGAATTATGCAAGGTTGTACCTCTAAGAGATTGTGAATCTACATAGGGTACCTATTTCTATTATCTCGGCATGGTACGTAGTTTTTATCTCACTTTTGGCATTGATTTTAGAAAGGTTTGGGAACCAAGGTGAGTCTTAGTACTACTTTCCACCCGCAGTTGGATGGGCAAGTAGAAAGAACTATTCAGACATTGGAAGATATGCTTCGAGCTTGCGTGATTGACTATAGTGGTAGTTAGGTTGAGCATTTTCCTCTTGTAGAGTTTGAATATAATAATAGCTACCACTCTAGCATTGGGATGGTTTCGTTTAAGGCCTTGTATGGTAGGAGGTATAGGTCTCCTATTAGGTCGTTAAGGTTAGAAAGGAAGTGTTGTTCAGTACGAATTTGGTTCGCCAAGCCATGAAGAAGGTGAAGGTGATTTAGGATAGGCTTAAAGCTTCCCAAAGTCCCCAGAAGTTCTATGAAAATGTGAGATGTAGAAAGTTAGAGTATGAGATTGGGAATAGGTTGTTCTTAAAGGTGTCTCCCATGAAAGGAAGGATACGTCTATGGTTTGGAAAGAAGATAAAGCTTAGTCCCTGGTATGTTGGGCTCAAAATAGTTTGGAATCTTCTTTGGTTACTGAAGTGAAAGAAAAGCAAGATAGGGATCCTAGTCTGGTAAAGCTAAAAGAGTCAGTTAGAGACCAAAAAGTAGAGGCTTTCTCCCAAGGGGGAAATGGTGTGTTGCATTTTCAGGGTAGACTATGTATGTCGTGTGTTGATGAGTTAAGATAATAAATTCTGGTAGAAGCGCATGGTGCGCATTAATCGATTCATCCAAGGTCCACGAAGATGTACCACGATCTATAAGAAGTCTATTGGTGGAGTGGGATAAAGAGGGATATTGCAGAGTTTGTGTTTTGAGAAGGGTTGGCAATGTTGCGTATGAGTTGGAGTTGCCTTCTAGTTTTATCTCCATTCACCCGGTGTTCCATGTTTCTAAGTTAAAGACGTCTGTGGTGATTCATCATAAATTATCCCTATCAAGGATATATGTATTTTGGATTCCTTATCTTATGAGGAGGTCCCGATTGAGATCTTAGATCGGCAGGTTTGATAGTTGCAGACCAAGGACGTAGCTTTGGTGAAGGTTCTATGGAGGACCACAAGGTCGAAGAGGCTACATGGGAAGCTAAAGAGGACATGAAGTCCAAGTATCCATTCCTATTTCCCCTTCCAGAAAATCATGCTTAAGGTACGTGTTATGCATAACATCATTTTTTGGTCTTTGATAATATTGGATTGTGAATTCCTTGGTAATCTATTTTCTATCTTAGAGGCAATCATAGAAATTTTTGGCGGTTTAATCGTGCTAGTCACTACCTTGTCCCATCATTCGAGGATGAATGATCCAAGTAGGGAGAATTGAAACACCTTAGATTTTGACCCTAGGAAAATTCTTAAGCTTTGATTTTACTAGCCTAGTAACGACTCATCATACGAGTCATATGGTGTGGGTACGGGTCAGGTGACCCTAGTTTTTAGGTAACCAATGGATGGTGATTGGGATTTTGGTCTTGGTAATACTTAGTGGTATGAGTTGTTAGGGGTGGTGACGAGTCGTTAGGATGATCCTTAACCAAATTAGAAACTTAGTAGCTTGGATTGGCTCTGAGTATAAGTGGCTCACTAAGAGTCATGAGGATAGGTTACTAGTGGTAGGGTTGAGTCGTATATAGTCCAGTGCCAAATCCCTTGGGTTTTGTCTAGGATACGACTATACTATACGACTCGTATGGTCAGGTCATGAGTGGAATATGGAGTGGTATGGTGGATAATGTATGGGTGTCTATCTAACTATCTTGGTGACGACTAAAGGGTATGAGTCATATGTTGTGGTCACGAGTCAAGGGGTCGACTCGTAATCACATATGACCTTTTTACAGCTTTTAGGTTGGGGGCATTCTGGACATTTTCCACTTCAAGTCCCTTCGATACCGTGACTTAAAAAATCCTTTGGGACTTCCTTAACACATTACTCCCACTAAAACACTCTCAAATTCTTTGTTCAAGCAAAAGCTAGGGTTTTATAAAGTTAATCAATTAAGTCTTTCAAGGGTGGTTTCTCTCTGTACTTTTTGGTGTCTAAGGCATGTTACTTCTCCCTCATTGTTATTTTACTAAAGTTATATGTTTTAAAGTATGGTTTTCATTATATTTCTATGGTTTTGAAATAAAGGTTGGAGGTTTTGGTTGTTCATTCATGAATATTGTTTCCCATGGTTTAATTATGGTTTCCTTGTTTTAATTATGGTTTTGAACATGTGGCTGCATGGGTATGGTTGTTGAACTTGATAATGGTAAATTGCTTTAAGCTTGTGACTCTTTAGGTGGTTATAGCACCAACCTTGTTTTGTAAAATTAGTTTGTAGCTATGAGAAAGGTGGAAATTTGAATTAGGGGTACAACGGAATCCCCAAAATGTTTGGTTTGACTATTTCTTGAAACTAATGATTTTAGTAATGGAGTTTTAAGGGTAAGAAGAACTCCCCCAAGGGTTGGATAGTGACATTTCTTGCAAGATATAGTCGGTACGATGATACCACTTTATCATACCTAACAATTGACTCCTAAAATTAGTGGTTTGGTTATGTGTAAAATGATTTTAACAGGGCAATAATGGCGGGTTGTGGTAGCTACTTGCGAAGGTCTGAGTCCAATGGACGAACACTGGAAACTCATATTTGCTGACATGAGGGTGGGTCTTGCTGACCTTATGCTTGTAGGGTAAATGAGACTTCTTCAAGTTTATACTTGTACATATGTATCATGGAGGGAAAAGGGTACTTGGATATCCCCGGCCTTTTGTTATATCTCTGGTTTGTGCGGCTACACACACTGGGTCCCGTTCAGGGGGTTACAATGGACCTATATAGCCCCTGGGTTGATTTACGATGGCAAGGCTACACAATCCAAGTTAAGATTTTAAATACATGCTAAACCTTGTTCCCTATCCTGGCACGATATATGTATATATGTTATTGCATATGGTTATTTGATTTGTTCTTTGACGATGGCATTATTTTATCTTTATCCCTGAGTACACTCTAGCATTCTCTGCTAACCGTTGTCGGATGATATATCCCCACGCGATGCTGGAACCGACCATACTACCATTTCTCCTGCTTCGTGACTTGGATTTGGGAACAGCTTTGAGTCAGAGTGAAGTGGTGAGCTTCCAAACTCTGGAAGACTCCATATCATGTTATGGACTTCTTTTCATATTTGGTATTTCTTTGGTTTTGGTTTTTTATAGGTCAGGGGCATATCCCAACTAGATATTCTTTGATTCTTGTTAGAGGATTTGTCGGACTTCTATGGGCATGGGTTGTGTCGGTATTAGTGTTATCATTGGTATAGGTATTGGCATTGGTATTGGTATCGGTTGGATATTTTGTTGTGGTTATTTGGTTATAGTTATAGACTTACTTTATTGTCTTTGTATTATTATTGTTTTATCTTGTTATATGTTTGAAATTCTTTCGACATGGAGTGTAAGGTGGTTAACGGTGGGTGTTGGAGTGGTCTCCCGTCCAGGTTGGACTTGAGACACTCTACACGACTAGGCCTTGGTTTGAGTCGTGTCACTCATATAATTATCAGTTTCTTACATTTTATTTTTACAAGAGACATTATTTTTTTCCAGTATATAAATGTCTCCTTTGTTTCCATCAGTTTTGTACGTTAACAAGAGTCCCTCTATTTTTTCTCCAATTCACATGACAAAAGCCTCACTTTTCCTATCAGTTTTTGAAGTTTTCCATTAGCTAATCTCCCTTTTTCTTCTGTCAATCACAACTACTTAGAAACACTTGAGAATCGGTGAAAATCAAGTTCAAATTACTACTTCCTATCTCAAGTTCTTTCAACGTTTAAGAGCTATGTAGAACTATTTTCCCGCACAGTTTCTTTAAGTTCTATTTTTCCAATTTAGATTATTCTTAGCCTATTAAAAAGTGTAGAAGTAAAACTATTACCCCAAAATATTTTAAAACATTATTTGACTGGTGAATAGGTTTTGTCTATGAGTATTAGAAAAATTATCTTACTTAAGATTTTTTGAATAAAAAGAACTTTGCTACAACACTGCTAGTTATGGGTAGTTTTCTGCTGGCTATTCCAGTGTATTGTGAGCATTAGCTTCACCCTGTGTTGCTACTTCCTTTAGTATTGCGCAGTCTAGTCTTTGGCCAATAATAAGTTGTACCTTTGACTGGTAAATAACAAACTAATTATGCAGCCGAAACATGTTAAAATATACTCAAATTATTTAAATGCAAGTTATAAATCTGTCATGACCCAATTTCTCATGTTAAGATAGAACCTACCATAACCCACAGTAGGTAAGCCAGCCAATAATTTGGAATAGATAGTAACGGAATATCTAAAGAAATGAAAAAAATAGCGAAATAAATATAATAAAGGGGTTAATATATAAAAAAAACCCGAGACCTGGTGCAGTTAGTACAATGGCTTCCACTACATTAAAATTACAAAGTCAAATAATCAATAATATATATAGGTACAACACATATCTTATTACCACATAGAGATTAGTCTAATCAACAAGAGGGAGAGTAGTAATACTATGAATGCCAGGTGCTCACCCCAAATCTCTGATTCATAGTAGCTCTACATGATACACACCACAACAGTGAGAACCTATACTATGATTTGTAGGTTGTAGAAGTGTATCATGAGTACGAAACATATGGTACTTACTAGGCAACTACCGATTGAGCTCCAATTATAATTCAAATATAGAGAACATACAAAGCAAGAATGTGAACTATAGGAAACTATCAAAGAGGTGAAATAATGAGGCTAAAAAGGCAATAAGGATAAAGTAGTCTAACCTATCAATATTTAGGAAGTAAAGCAACATAATGTATATCACTACCAATATAAAAATAGGGGTTGAAAAAGGATACATAATTGTATACAAGGCCAAGGAATACATATACAACATAAATAAATGGAGGAAGAGAATATGTATATAAATAGGTATGTCAGACTAACTCAAAGGTATACCTAAGGTAGTTAATCTAACCTATCCAGGAAATCCAAAACCAGGTAGAAAACCTAATACAAGTATGATCGGGGCATATAGTTAAGTGTATAACCATGAATAAATTATTTGTAAGGTAAAATACCATAAAAGGAAAAGTATCAAAATCATACCTCAATCTCAGTACCAGTCCATAGTCAGCCTGCCATGAACCAACCATAATAATAACAATACAACAATCAGATAGTTTGAACAAGAATGCCTAATCAGACCCTATAATTCAAAAGGTTCAATCAATACTCATAACCTATAACTGTGTAATCCCCCATAAGGTTGATACATATAGGAACCAAATAATATACTGGTGATAGACAATGGGTGCATGCATGAATGAATTCAAATTAAACCCATAATACTATAATTGATCAGAGTGCCATAATATACCTAGTGTATATGCCTTCTCCAGCCCGATGGATTGCAAAGAAAGAACCTATAATGACCTCTCTTCTTTGGCATGATGTCTTACAAGCGAAGGGGACCCTAGGGGGTCTGAGAGTAACCATATACACTAACCTGGTCCTGATCTAGGATTTTTAATCATCATGATCATCAGCCTACTTCTTCTAGTACTATATATATATATAATGCATGAACTCGAGTTGTGGATAAAAAAGTGTAAGTATATAAATTTATTTCTCGGGGGTCAACTCAGGGACAAAGTCATCATAATGTAGTATAAAGCATTGGAATCTCTCACGACCAAAGTAAAAAATAGTGGTAAAACCATGGACCAGAATCTGTAATAACAATGGTAAAATCATGGACCAAAATCTATCTCGATTAAATTTCTAAAACATCATTTTTAGTTCTAGAAGCTCATAAATCATCCATCAAGGTGATATGATTCTTGTCATGAAAAAATTTATTTTAAAAGTGAAAAGTGGGTATAAATCTCTTTCTAGGAAAATAATTGTAAAATTAGTGGGAATCGTACCTCTAAGTGAACATGAAGGTACCATAATCTATGAATTACATCACTAGTACTAAACTATATAATCATAAGCATTTAAGCATCCATAGACTAAAACCACGTCCTTTATAAAGATATAATACTCACTTAGAGTCCAACTGGTATCATTAACACAGCCTCAGGCCCAATAGAATATGACTAGCATAATGCCAAAACTATTGATATGCCCAAAATGTAACCCCCCCCCCCCTAAAAAATAGAGTGTAAGTGGTTTTTATCAAATATATAACCCAACAAAGATGGTGGTCAAATCTCATAGAGAATAAGGTGTAAATTAAGGTATATGTAGACTAATTGACTTTTGATCATGTGTTTCCACATATTAGGGGGTTTTGGTTCAAATGTTGTGTTCACAATTTCAGTTAATTTTAGAACTAATGGTTTCTTTGTAATTTTTATCAATTGAGAAATAACAAACTAGGACTATATTTACCTTGTTGTTCCAATCAATCTCGGGTTATAGGTTACATGATTCCATACTTATATTAGTGATTAAAGAGAAATTAGATGAGGTTTCCACCCAAGTTTTTCTCAACCTTCAAGGATGGTTTCACTTTAATTATCTAAAACTTAAAGTGATTATGTGAAAATAAAATATATTATCCAAGTAATTAATCTTGATAGGCATTAATTTGTAATTAGATGTTAAGAACCTAAGTTCGTGTAGTAAGGCTAGCAGGACCAGAAATTTAGTTGCAGACTTTAATGGCATGCTGACAGATAGAATAGATGTTAAATAGATGAATAAAGGAATGGAGTCATATAGATAGAGGGAAGAGTTCAAATATCTTAGTAATGCTCAAAAGTTATTGTTGCAAGATGACAACAAAGGACCAGGTCCCAGTGTGTGTGAAAGGGGAAGCATGATGATAGGGGGAACAATCATCTTTAGGTGGTAATCATACTGATTAAATGTGATGAATGTGTACTGATGCTCAAATTGTATGATTTGGTTTGTCATCATCAAAAAGGGGGAAATTTCTATAAGTAGTTTTGATGATGAGAAGCTGAACTGCAAGGGATCAGGTCCCAGAAAACAAAGTCTGTGATGAATGTATTAAAAGTAAACAGACTAGATCCTCCTTAGAATTGAAGAATCAAGTAAGTACTTTCAGGTCCTATCAAATACTTCACATGGATTTATGTTGAACCATCAAAGTCCAAAGCAGATGAGGGAAGAAATATGTTCTTGTCATTATAGATAACTATTCCAGGTTCACCTAGAAAATGTCTATAAGAACCAAGGATGAAACATATGGGGTTCTTGTGGCTGTTGCCAAGAAAATCCAAGTGGGGCTAAATTGCAAAATTGTTGAATTTACGTCTGATCATGAGACTGAATTTGAGAATTCTCAAGTTGATGAATTCTGTACTGAGCATGGCATAAGTCACAGCTTTTCTGCTCATATAAATCCATAACAAAAAGGACTTTTTGAAAGGAAAAATAGAACTCTCATAGATATTGCAAGAACTATACTAATTGATAGTGGTCTACCAAAGAATTTCTGGATTGAAGTAGTGAATACTGCTTGTTAGGTGAGTAATAGGTGTTTGATTAAATCACTTCTAAATAAATCTCCCTATGAGTTGTTATTCAATAGAAAGGCAAGGATAGACTATTTTAGACCTTTTGGATGCAAATGTTTTGTCCTAAACAGTTGGAAAAGAGAATTGGGAAAATTTGATTACAAAAGTGATAAAGTTGTGTTTGTAGGCTACTTCTAAACTATCAAGGACTATAGAGTGTTCAATTAAAGAACTCTATGTGTTCAAGAAAGTATTCACGTGATCTTTATCGATTCAGGGAGTCAAATGAACACTATAAATGGTGAAATCTTAAAAGAAAAAAAACTTATTCATATTCAAAGGGATGTTTTTACTAAAGATGCAGATCAAGGGATCAATGATGAAGATGAGACTGATGTCAATAATGATGAACCAGGATTGTAACCATAAATTTCAGCTCCACTAGAAGAACAACCAGAGGAAGCGAGTCAGAATACACCGGGACCTGCTCCCAGTGGTATCAATCTCAGAAGGCAAAATTAGAGGCACAAGTCCTCTCACCCCTTGACTGAAATCAAAAAATACTCCTATTAAAAGGTACAAGATTTTTTAAGGACCCAGTCCCAAGAATAAAAAAATCATGATCATAAACCTAGTAGAGTTTGCAAAAGAAGAAAAACAAAAGACAAAATCTAGAAAAAGCAGAAATTGATGTGTGCTGGTCAAAATCAGAAAAGTAATGAACTCAAGATGAGGCTTTTGTCCTTCGATGAACTCATGTCCCCAAACCTTCTCTTAAAATCCTTCACTTTTTCCCCAACTTATGTGGTCTTTCATTTGGAACCTGATATGCAATTCTTGCACCAAAATGATACATCAATGTGTTCCTGCTTTGGTGCTCTTTGATGATAGGCGAATTTACGTGCCTATATCAATATATTTTGCCTATATTTTAGCCTAGTTTTGAGAACTAATTATATATTTCATGCACTTTTAGTCCTTTTTCCTATAAATGAGCTAACAAATATGATTAGTAAAGTTTCAGGTATAAATGATGCAAAATACAGCATTTTATGGCTTACTTGACGCAAAAGAAAGCTCACGAACGAAGTGGAAAGGAGCTGGACGCCTAAAGGACCAAATCTGCTGCATGGAAAATCTGTCCAAGGCTAAAACAGCATTTCTGAAGACTTTGGGGACTTACAGACACAAAGCTGGATTTTTACAAAGATACATTAACCTAGTATAATTAGGTTATGTGTTTTACTATTCTATTTGGATTATGATATTGTAACCTTACCCTAGTACATTTGGGTCAAGGATTTCATTAGTATATTAGGATTTGGTTATTTATTTCATTAGCTTAGTAGGAGTAGGATAGGAGTATTATAAATACCCTATCATGTTAGAGATTTTTATTACTTCATCAACTATCAATTCATTCTTCACTTAATTCAACAATTAATTTTCTTCCATCCCTCTCATCTTCCACCACAAACACTTCTAATCTACTCTTCTATTCATCTATTCCACAACAAGAGAATCGTTACTTGCTAGGGAATCACCAAAACCACACGCCTAAACACCCACTTCTCATGCCATCCACCATGCAAAACGTGATATCCTTCGCATTCATGGGTAACTAAACCTCTTAGTTGGGGTTATGGAAGCCGAATGAGTTACTATCTATAGCTGTGAGTTTGTGAGTTCAAGACACGTATATTGCTTATATCATTACGCTCTTCATCTTAATCTACATTCTTTGCGGTTGCAAACGCAAGAATATGCCAGTCTAACATTTAACTTATTCGAGAGAAAGGTTATTTGTCTGGAAAAGAGATAATGTCAAGGTAGTAGGACACCCTTCCCTATTAAAAAGCTAGTGCCGTAACTGGACTAACCTCTTGGAGAATTCGTACCGTTAGACACGCTTTAAGCTCGAGAGAGTTAAAGTGAAATAGTCCTTGTTCAGGTCGAGAGACGCTTGGATTTACCATCGACTACAATTCTCTATAAGCAATTGCATGTCAAGACTCTACACACTCATAGCCGATAGAGACGTATACCTCAGAAGGTGGACATAACCCCAACGCTTCAATTCTCATTGTTTACAACTCACGTAACAATCTCTTTCTCTTTTTACTTTGCTATTTTCAGCTTTTATTTCATTACTTTGGTTACTTATTACAATCCCCCCTTCTTACGAGACTTGCACCAAAAGTCTATTAATTTTGCTTACTTGTTGGCCAAGCTATTCCCTGTGGGATCGACACCCAACCCAGGTTGGGTTCTATATTTGCTAACGACCGTTTTACACTCCCACGAGAGCTGTAGATTGAGCGTTATCAAAAATTGGCGCCGTTGCCGGGGAATACGAGTGTCAATCAAGTTCGTAATAATTACTAGACCCTTTGGTCAAAGATTCTCGTACTTTTACTTTTAGTTTTTGTTTTTGTTTATTGCAGGTTTTTCTTTTAGTGCATGCCCCATACTAGAAGTTCTGGTCAACCGTTATTACCAATCAATCCTGAACCACAACGAATTAGAAGATTGGAAGCACAAGCTGAAATCGACAGGATGGCTGCTCAACACGAGCAAGCAAGATTAGTTGCTCTTGCCGCTGCTCAAGTCCAACAACAAAACATTGATAATCCTGGACGAGCAACAAATCCTGACGATGAAGATTTAGGAGATGACGAGTTGATAAACCCAAGGCATGGCGCTGAAATTATAACACCTGCCAATCGAAGAGGTCGACAAGCTCGGTATAGGTATGATCGCCAACCTTTGCAACCAGCTTTCAACGATGATGATGATGATCTTGATGGTGCCGGAGCCACTGGAGCTATAATTCCACCACCATTAGCGCCCGGAGCCAAGTTCAACATCACAAGCACCATGATTCAGTTATTGCAACTCAAGGGATTATTTGGTGGACTAGCAGGCGATGATCCGAATATGCATCTCATCAACTTTATTTCTACATGCAAGTCTTTTGACAATCCTGGTGTTGGTCAGAATGCTATTCGATTACGTCTATTCCCATTGTCTCTGTCTGGGGAGGCAACACTATGGTTGAATGGGCTGACTCCTGATTCAATTACAAATTGGAGGCAATTGAGAGACGCTTTCCTAGAAAGATTCTTTCCGCCATCCAAAAGGGCTCAATTAAGAGATGAAATCAGCAACTTTCGTCAGCTTCCCTCTGAAGCTCTTCACGAAACATGGGAGAGGTTCAAAACAGAGCTAACGAGATGCCCAAACCATCACATGACTAATCTTCACCTCATGGAGATCTTGTATAGAGCCTTGAATTCAGTAACTAAACCAGTGGTGGACAACGCAGCTGGAGGTTCTTTTATGGACCTTACCTTTGGTCAAGCAAGCAATATGCTAGATTGCATGACAAAGCAAAGTAGAGCTTGGCATACCAGGGACTCTGAGGTAGCAAGCCCCACTTTATCTATTGGCATGTCTGCAGACCAAAGAAGAAGAGAAGAAGAACGTGAGCAAGACATGGCGCACATGAAAACACAATTGGATCTTCTGACAAAGCACTTATTATCAGGGAAGACCGAAAAAGTGAAAGCTGTGGCGCTGAAAGGAAGAGACGAATCTGATTCGGAAGAGGAGGCCAACTACATAAACAATCAGGGGGGTTTCCGAGGGAATGCCCAAGGAAACCAAGGTCGGAACTATTATGATAAATCTGGAAACAAAGACCAAGGTAGTTGGAAGAAAAACAATGAAAAGAGTGGTTTGTACGTTCCCCCTGGTAAACGTGATACCACCACATCTAATTCTATGGAAGACATGATGGCTAAGTTATTAAAAGGAGTGGAAGCAACGAGCGCGGGAGTTAAGGAGGTGATTGATGATTTGTCCTCCATGAAGCAACTAGTTGATTCTCATTCCACTTCTATCAAACAAATAGAGCAGCAATTGAGCCAACTTTCAGCAGCATTCAATCAAAGAAAGGCTGGCACCTTACCTAGCGATACTGTGCAAAACCCAAGGAATGATGGGTCATGCATGGCCATCACTACCAGGAGTGGTAAGGTGCTGGAAACTTCAGAAAAAGGCAAGCAAGTGGTTGACGGAACAGCAGATATGGATGCCACACCTAGTGACGTCACAAGAGAAGAAGCCGCAACATCTACTTCCAACGTCAAGGACGTTTCGCCTAGTGACGTGCAGCCTGAAAAAAATAATAAACGGAAGCAAGAGGAGAAGAAATCCATGGAGAGAACACTTCCATACCCACCACCACCTTTTCCACAAAGATTGAAGAAAGTGGCCGATGACACTAAGTTCAGCAAATTTATGACTATGTTGAAGCAGCTGACCATTAATGTTCCATTGGTAGAGGCACTTGAACAAATGCCTGGGTATGCAAAGTTTATGAAAGATCTTTTGAATAAGAAGAGGGCAGCAAGTTATGAGCTGAAAGATGATGTGCACCATTGTAGTGCAATAGCTACTCGATCGATAGTTCAGAAGAAGGCCGACCCCGGAGCTTTCACGATTCCTTGCACCGTCGGATCTTTGGACTTTGCTAAAGCATTGTGTGACTTAGGAGCCAGCATCAACTTGATGCCATTATCAATCTACAAAAAGTTGGGGTTAGGAGATCCTACACCAACTAATATGAGGCTTGTTATGGCGGATAGGTCGGTAAAACGACCGGTTGGTATTCTATGCGATGTCTTGGTGAAGGTATCTTCATTCATATTTCTAGCAGACTTTGTCATCTTGGATTGTGAAGCAGATTTAGAGGTTCCCATAATCTTGGGATGCCCTTTCCTTGCTACGGGAAGTGTGCTCATAGATTTGAGAGATAATGAGCTTTCATTCCGAATAAATGACGAAGTGGTTCGCTTTGATGTCTGCAAATCAATGAAGCAACCCAAAGATCTGAGTGTATTTTCTGTGGCTGATGTTGTATTTGATAATGAGAACGAGTTACTTGCTGAAGAGCAAATTCTTGATGATCCTTTGGAGGTTTCGCTCATGAAAGGAGAGAATGATGATGCTGAAATTTCTGAAGACGATATTTGTGCTCTATCGGGATTAGGGACATATCACTATACCCCCAAAAAGCTGGATCTTGATCTCAAGAATCGACCCACACCTCCAGCTAAGCCATCTATTGAAGAACCACCCACGTTAGAATTGAAGGAGCTGCCAAGCCATTTGAAGTACGTCTTCTTAGGAAGCGGAAACACTCTTCCAGTCATTGTAGCAGCCGATTTGGGTGAGCAGCAAGTTGCAGCTCTTATTGCAATCTTACGCAAGTATATTAGAGCTATTGGATGGACCATTGCGGATATTATTGGTATTCCACCTGGGATTTGCACACATAAAATTCAGCTTCAAGAAAAGTGCACACCCACCATTGAACATCAAAGACGTCTAAACCCACCAATGCAAGAAGTGATGAAGAAGGAGATTATCAAGTGGTTAGCCGCAAGAGTCGTGTATCCTATTTCTGATAGTACATGGGTAAGCCCAGTACAATGTGTTCCCAAGAAAGGAGGTATGACGGTGGTTGCGAATGCAAAGAATGAGCTTATTCCACTCAGACCCATTACTGGATGGAGAGTATGCATGGACTACCACAAGCTGAATTCTTGGACGCTCAAGGATCACTTCCCCATGCCATTTATGGACCAAATGCTAGATCGATTAGCGGGGAAAGGATGGTTTTGCTTCTTGGATGGTTATTCAGGTTACAATCAGATTTGTATTGCCCCCGAAGACCAAGAGAAGACAACGTTTACATGCCCATATAGTACTTTTGCCTTCAAACGCATGCCATTCGGGTTGTGTAACGCACCAGCCACCTTTCAACGTTGTATGATGTCTATTTTCTCTGATATGGTAGAAGACACTTTGGAGGTATTTATGGACGACTTTTCAGTTGTTGGTGAGTCTTTTGAAGCATGTTTGGCAAACTTGAGCATGGCATTGCAAAGATGTGTAGAGTTCAACCTTGTGTTGAATTGGGAAAAGTGCCACTTCAAGGTAAAAGAAGGAATCGTTCTTGGGCACAAGATTTCCGAAAGAGGAATAGAGGTTGATCGCGCCAAAATAGAGGTAATTGAGAAGCTACCACCTCCAATTTCGGTGAAGGGAGTTCGTAGTTTTCTTGGCCACGCTGGGTTTTATCGTAGATTCATCAAAGACTTCTCCAAAATTTCTAGTCCATTGTGCAAACTATTGGAGAAAGATGCAAAGTTTGACTTTAATGATGATTGCTTAAAGGCATTCGAATGCCTTAAAGAAAAACTCATTGAAGCCCCTATCATGGTAGCACCAGATTGGACGCTCCCGTTCGAAATCATGTGTGATGCTAGTGGTGTAGCCGTTGGTGCTGTTCTTGGACAGAGAAAGGAGAAATTATTTCATCCTATCTACTATGCGAGTAAGGTCCTAAATGAAGCCCAAAGGAACTACACTGTTACTGAACAAGAGCTCTTAGCGGTTGTGTATGCGTTTGAGAAGTTCCGTGCCTATCTATTGGGTACTAAGGTGATCGTTCATACAGACCATGCAGCTCTTAGGTATCTAATGACAAAGAAGGATGCAAAACCAAGGCTGATTCGATGGGTATTGCTGCTGCAAGAGTTTGATTTCGAAGTCAAAGATAGAAGAGGTTGCGAGAACCAAGTAGCTGATCACCTATCCAGACTTGAGAATGAATATGTGGCGCAACCAGAAAATCAGATTGATGATGCATTCCCTGACGAGGAGATACTAGCAACAACAATGAAGAAATTACCATGGTATTCCGACTTTGCAAATTTCGTGGTGAGTAATGTGTTACTGTCCAATTTATCTTACCACCAGAGGAGGAAGTTTATGCATGACGTTCAGCACTACTATTGGGATGAGCCTTATTTGTTTCGAAGATGCGCGGATGGTATCATTCGACGATGTATATCCCATGAAGAAGTGCCTACTATATTGGAAGCATGCCACACTTCGCAAGTTGGAGGACATCATGCAGGGAATCGAACGGGAAGGAAAGTCTTGCAAAGTGGTTATTATTGGCCTACAATATTCAGAGATGCACACGACTATGTGAGAAGGTGTGACCAATGCCAACGTCAAGGTGCTATTTCAAAACACCATGAAATGCCCATGTCCAAAATTCTGGAGGTAGAACTCTTTGATGTGTGGGGTATTGATTTCATGGGACCATTTGTGAATTCGTTTGGAATGAAGTACATCTTGGTTGCTGTGGATTATGTGTCAAAATGGGTTGAAGCTGTAGCATTGGCCGACAACGAAGGAAAGCGTGTTGTAGCATTTTTAAAGAAGAATATCTTCTCTCGCTTTGGAGTACCTCGTACTATCATAAGTGATGGAGGGTCTCACTTTTGCAACAAGCTATTCAAATCTGTATTGGCCAAGTATGGAGTCATGCAACACAAGGTAGCTACGCCTTATCATCCCCAAACCAGTGGACAAGTTGAGGTTTCCAACCGCGAGATCAAGCAAATCCTTGCCAAGACGGTTAATGCGAATAGGAAGGACTGGTCTCGAAAGCTAGATGATGCACTATGGGCGTATAGGACTGCATTCAAGACACCCATTGGCATGTCACCTTATCAGCTAGTTTATGGGAAGGCTTGTCATCTACCCATCGAGCTTGAATACAAGGCATTGTGGGCATTGAAGCACTTGAATCTGAATTGGGATGATGTGAAGAACCTGAGGTTGGAGCAGCTGAACGAACTAGATAAATTTCGTCTCCATGCATATGAAAGATCAGATTTATACAAGGAGCGGATGAAGAAGTATCATGATTAGCGGATTGTTCGACGAAACTTCCAAAAAGGTGACATGGTACTACTCTTTAATTCCAGACTCAAGCTCTTCCCAGGTAAGTTAAAATCGAAATGGTCTGGTCCATTTAAAGTCATCCAAGTCTACTCGTCTGGAGTAGTCGAATTGGAAAACAATGAGGGTGTTATCTTCAAAGTGAATGACCAACGTGTCAAGCCATATATCGGTCCTCTTGACTAGTTGAATGACATGGCCATCACTTATCTCGACGAAGTCTAAGTACTCGAGATTACTACGTCGAGTCAAGACAATAAATAAGGCGCTAGATGGGAGGCAACCCATCGTTTTATTGTTTTATTGTTTTGCCGTTTTATCATTTTATCGTTTCGTCGTTTTAGTATTTTTTCTTTTTGATAAATGAAAATCCAAAAATAAGAGTCGTGCCACGACCAAAACTAAGGCGCTTGGTGGGAGGCAACCCATCGTACTAATCGTGTTCATTTGTTTTGAGCTAATATAGGTGCAAGAAGTGTTCAACGAGGAGATTTATTTCAATTGATGATTTGGACGCATTGTATGGTAAAGTCGGTAAGTTAGGAATGGTGATGCATAAGGCTATGAATTGAGCCTTTCTCACGTCATAATAGGCTTCGAGGAAGGCTAGGCCTTGGTAAAAATAGGCCACGAATGATGCACAACCTATTCTATAGCCTAAGGACTCGGAATCTAGTGTACTATACACTATGCGCTGCCTATTCCTAGGTATGCTTTTGACTATGCGCCGCCTATGCTATGGCATTTGAGATACTGAGACCAAATGCCATAGACTATGCAGCGCATATGTCTAGAAATGCCATAGACTATGCGGCGCATATGTCCCATTATGCCATGGACAATGCGCCGCATATGTCATTGATATGCCGAGAGATATGCGCCGCATATGTGGTGATTTTGTCCCCAAATCCAATTGTAAATGGGTCATAACCCGACCCATACTCTTCCTATATAAAGGGGACTTGGTTTTATAACACAACAACATTAGAAACAACCCTAAAGGCGCCGCATAACACTCCAAATCCTCTCAAAATTTTCTTCCTTTGTTCTTCCAATTCACAACAACTTCTCCACAATCTTCAAGCAAGTAAGTACTCTCTTATTCTTCATCTATTTATCGTAAATACTACATTGCTATGCTTATTATAAATTGCTAAATCATATGAGATTGATGGTGATGTTCATGTGTTTGGATAATTGTTGCAAAATCGTGTGAGTGAATATCTACGTAGGGAATTCTTGACTTGTTTCCGACTTGAATTTTGCTCCGATAGCATTGTTATGATAATTGCTGAATTGATATGGCTATGAAGATTGCTTAAGATTGTTGGTTGGATGCTTACATGATAGACTATCCCGGCCATCGGGATAAGGTTATAGTGCCTATCGACTTAGGAGGTTCTGCTTGTTGTAAGAATAATGATTCCATGTGGTAACCCCTAGGTTGTAGTGTTGCTATATCCACCATGAAAGTAGTCCAATGGCTGCAAATAAGTGATGTAATGCTGATTTTCTTGTCGGAATACAATCCTAAAACGTATGTCGACGAAATCTGAGTACTCGACCACTTTCACTTCACTGATTTGTGCTAACAAGAATAAGTGTGGGGTGGTACCCCTAGTGCTTGCATATAGATTGTATAAAGTGAGATTGTGCTGCAACTAACATTATTTCTAGTCTCAGGTACAATGGAACCTAAAGCAAAGCAAGGCAAGGAGAAGGCTACCACGTCCCGAAAGGACAAGAAGAGAAGTCGAAAAGACCAAGGAGAATCATCTTCAGCACACCTACCACGAAGAATGTTTGGAATAAAATGGGTTCTTGAGGAAGAAGCCAAGGCATGGTACAGCAGCAACAAATAAAAGAAATATGTGCACGTCGACTTGATCAACAAGGAGACCTTAGCAAAGAAGGAGCCGCAAATGTTGGCTAAAATAATGGCTTTGAAGCTAGATTTCATCTTCCGAGATATGGGAGAGTGCAATCTTGACTTGACAAGAGAGTTTTATGCCAACTGGTCGCCAAACACAACAGGCAACGAAGTCAAAATTCGGGGCCAAGTGTTACAACTTACAGCGGATTGGATCAACTCTTTTCTTGGCCTACCTTCGGTCGACCCTGCACCATACAAAGAGCTGTACAGCAGGCCTCCTTACAAAGCAATAAGACACACGCTTTGTGGAAGCAGATCGATGGCAAGATGGGGCAGACATAAGGAAACAGGCCGTCACAACACCTTCCCCTATGCTCCACTAAATAGGGAAGCAAGAATCTGGATGCGCATTGTCAACTCATGCCTTATTCCTGGGACGCAATACACAAAGATATCGAGAGATAGAGTGTGTTTGGTTTATGCGTTGATGACGAATGTCCCTATCAACTTTGGGGTAATTATTCGATCTACCATGAGGAAAGCCAGACTCCACAGAAGGTCCCATTTCACATTCGGCAATTTGTTGACAGCAATGTTGCGGAAGGAGGATATAGAAGAGGAACCAGCTGACCACAAACTCCCACATAACCCAAAGAAGGTTGACCTCACCAAGGTCAAAGATGCTGAAACAACGCATGGAGTCAACCTTACTACTGCGGAGAGACATGCTCGTGACGAGAGTTTCTTCCGTCATCTATATGGCATGACAAGATTCACTATGATGAGTGGTGGATGTATTCCAACTGCTGAAGAGCTCCAACAGCTGGACCACGACTACCCAATGAACAGGCATGCCCGGGAGATGTGTGGAGTGGGCATATATTTTGAGGAACCTCTGAACGATGACGTGCCAACTGATGATGATAGATGCTTGCCTGATTCTGATGATGAGGAGAACTCTGACGATGACTCTTATGATGATTCAGACGAAAGGGGTATGACCCCCGACATTGATGAGGAGTCCGACTAAGCCAGGTTCTTCGCATTTATTTTCCACTGAGGACAGTGTCCAGTCTAAGTGTGGGGTGGCAGAATCTGCATGCTATACTTCTTTGCTTGCACCTATGTTTGTATGTTTGCTTGTTTACTTTGTTTTTTTAGTCCATTCTTTTGTTTTTTTCGTTTGACGTTTTTTTTTTAATTTTTAGGAGTAAAATTTTTCTAGCTACGCATGAAATTATTTTGATAGGCAGCATGAGATTAGAACAAGAGTATGTGCTACAATTGTGACTATTGAGACATTTAGGCTCTAGTTGTGACTTATTATGTGATATTGTGTGACTCAATTCCTTCACTTGTGGGTCGAGAGTCTATATTACTTCCAAACAAGTCGACCATGTGCCTTGTGTGTGCGAGATAATAGTATATTCTATGTTTGTGGCTGATGCTAGAACTTGCCTGGTATGTATGCAAAGCGAAAATAAGGAGTGTAAGTTTAGGATATGATTTAGGCATTTCTTTGGCAACCTATACATGTTTACCTTCAGTTTTACCTACCCATGTACATCATCCTAGTTAACCCTTTTTGAGCCTTTAGCCTATTTCTTTGACAACCTTGTATGTAAGCCTAATCCATTTTTTTCAAGACCGTAATTTGATCCAAATTCCTAAGTGCTTTAAAGTTAAAAAGTCATGTGACTACATAAGAGGAAATTGGGTGAGTATGATGCTTTAAATTGTAATGGTGCTTGAATGTGTTATGAAAAAGAAAGTGCTGTCATAAGAGGTATGTTGTGAAAAGAAAAAGGAAAAGAAAGCTGAAAAGTGAGTTGTTCTTAAAACTGAAAAACAAAAGAGGAAAACAAGGGTGGTAGAACAAAAGAAAGAATAAAGGTTGAAAGAAAAAGTGTCAATGATACAAAGTGATGTATTAAAGCGCTTAGGAACCTAGTCACTATTCTTGGCCAAAATAGTCCTACCCGTCCCTTAGCCTACATTACAACCATCAAAAGACCTACTTGATCCTAATCTTAACATTCTGACATTTAGTAGAGTACTACATTAAAGGCAAGCTTATGGT
Source organism: Capsicum baccatum var. pendulum (assembly GCA_030864225.1). Lineage (NCBI taxonomy): Eukaryota > Viridiplantae > Streptophyta > Magnoliopsida > Solanales > Solanaceae > Capsicum > Capsicum baccatum. Next base: position 125,142,976 of record CM061556.1, on the reverse strand, counting down.
CATTAGTTGCTACATATGAATTCTTTGTGAGAGTGAGTGCAAGGATATTTTGACACCCATGTTTGAAAAATATGCTATATTTGTGAGTGATTATGGGTACTATATTGTGAGACACACATGGTTGATGAGTCTTGGATAGTTGTATATGATTCTATGTACCTTAACGTTTGCATGCGAGTTGATCACCATCATGAGTCTATGCTTGAGGTTAAATTGTTTCTACTTATAATCGGAAAGCTACTCTTTGTTGATAATTGTTGTGCTTGTCTTGAAGAATGTTTTGTGTTGTTGCTGTAAAAACCTTAAGTCGATGCTTAGAAGGACATGATATGTTGTTCGAGGACAAACAAAGATTCAAGTGTGGGGTGTTGATGATAGGCGAATTTACGTGCCTATATCAATATATTTTGCCTATATTTTAGCCTAGTTTTGAGAACTAATTATATATTTCATGCACTTTTAGTCCTTTTTCCTGTAAATGAGCTAACAAATATGATTAGTAAAGTTTCAGGTATAAATGATGCAAAATACAGCATTTTATGGCTTACTTGACGCAAAAGAAAGCTCACGAACGAAGTGGAAAGGAGCTGGACGCCTAAAGGACCAAATTTGCTGCATGGAAAATCTGTCCCGGGCTAAAACAACATTTCTGAAGACTTTGGGGACTTACAGACACAAAGCTGGATTTTTACAAAGATACATTAACCTAGTATAATTAGGTTATGTGTTTTACTATTCTATTTGGATTATGATATTGTAACCTTACCCTAGTACATTTGGGTCAAGGATTTCGTTAGTATATTAGGATTTGGTTATTTATTTCATTAGCTTAGTAGGAGTAGGATAGGAGTATTATAAATACCCTATCATGTTAGAGATTTTTATTACTTCATCAACTATCAATTCATTCTTCACTTAATTCAATAATTAATTTTCTTCCATCCCTCTCATCTTCCACCACAAACACTTCTAATCTACTCTTCTATTCATCTATTCCATAACAAGAGAATCGTTACTTGCTAGGGAATCACCAAAACCACACGCCTAAACACCCACTTCTCACGCCATCCACCATGCAAAACGTGATATCCTTCGCATTCATGGGTAACTAAACCTCTTAGTTGGGGTTATGGAAGCCGAATGAGTTACTATCTATAGGTGTGAGTTTGTGAGTTCAAGACACGTATATTGCTTATATCATTACGCTCTTCATCTTAATCTACATTCTTTGCGGTTGCAAACGCAAGAATATGCCAGTCTAACATTTAACTTGTTCAAGAGAAAGGTTATTTGTCTGGAAAAGAGATAATGTCAAGGTAGTAGGACACCCTTCCCTATTAAAAAACTAGTGCCGTAACTGGACTAACCTCTTGGAGAATTCATACCGTTAGACACGCTTTAAGCTCGATAGAGTTAAAGTGAAATAGTCCTTGTTCAGGTCGAGAGACGCTTGGATTTACCATCGACTACAATTCTCTATAAGCAATTGCATGTCAAGACTCTACACACTCATAGCCGATAGAGACGTATACCTCAGAAGGTGGACATAACCCCAACGCTTCAATTCTCATTGTTTACAACTCACGTAACAATCTCTTTCTCTTTTTACTTTGCTATTTTCAGCTTTTATTTCATTACTTTGGTTACTTATTACAATCCCCCCTTCTTACGAGACTTGCTCCAAAAGTCTATTAATTTTGCTTACTTGTTGGCCAAGCTATTCCCTGTGGGATCGACACCCAACCCAGGTTGGGTTCTATATTTGCTAACGACCGCTTTACACTCCCACGAGAGTTGTAGATTGAGCGTTATCACTCTTCACTTGGTTCTATCTTAAAGATGTTCTTCATGTTAGTGTTGCCCTAGTGGCCATAATTTAATTAACTTGTGCTTACTATTACTCTTTAATATTTTTTAGTGATTCCAAAAGAGGGAATATTGAGTTTATGTAGTAGGGATCAGGCAGGACAAGGAATTGAGTTGCAAACTTTAATGGAATGCTGATAGAGAAAATAGATGTTGAATAGATAGATAAAGGGATGGAGCCATATTGATAGGGGAAATATGCAAATGTGCTTAGTAGTGTTTAGAAGTTTTTGATGCAAGATTACAACAAGGGACCAGGTTCCTGTGTTGTGTGAAAGAGGAAGCATGATGATAAGGGAAACATTTATCTTTAGGTGTTAATCACATTGATTAAATGAGATGAATGTGCAATAATTCTCAAATTGTATGGTATGGTTTGTCATTATAAAAAAGAGGGAAAATTGCTATATGTAGTCTTGATGATAAGTATATAAACTGCAAGGGACCAGCTCGCTGGATGTACAAGGTACAGTACAACTGGCATGCATCATCTACATAGTTTTGTCCTCTTGTGTAACAAACTTGTAGGTGTTATTTTGTACTGACTAAGATAATTGGTCCAATGATCTTTCATCCATAATCATCACTCATCTATAAAAGGTAAGAGAACGTTTCTTCATTAAATGGTTTTTTGCAATTTTAAAGAGTGAAGTGAAGGCAACAAAAATCCAGTTCCAAAACTGCTCAAGTTCTTGACTGTCTATGTGAGCTTAAATTAAAATTGTTCTTAAGTGCTGATTTGTAAGGAAACTACTCATGTCATAAAAGTAGTATTTTCTTATTAAGGAAACTTCTTAGGTAGAGTTATCTAAGATTGTTGTTGATTAAATAGTAGAGAGGGTCCTTGGTAGAGTTACCAAGATAAGCTTATAGTACAGTGGCTACAAGTGAAAGGAGCCAAGAGGTAGACTGAAATCTAGATTGTAATCAAGAGGTTGATTATAGTGGATTTCCTTAGTGCTTGTGAGGGAAAGCCATGGTTTTTCCTTTCCTGGGTTTCCACGTAAGAATCTTGTGTCCTTACTTTCTTGCACCACCTTTATTTTTTGCACCTCATAGTTGTTATTCTATTCTATCACTTGTGATTGACTCTAAGTGACCTGGTCCCTCACTGTATGGTGAAACCCCTAAGGTTCCAATAGAACTCTAATTTACTATCACCAAGCTCTTTTCTAAACATGCACTTCTTTGTCAAAGCAAGTTAACTTTCTAGGAACAATCTGATATTTGCAACCAAGAGAATTCAGTAAAATGAAGAGAAGGTGATATAGTTACAGTTTTGATATGAACTCAACAACCTATAACTAGAATTGAAATTCTATTAAGGATTCCATACCCTTAGTTATGGAGTTTTAGCAACTCATTATTAGAAATTAGATGAAAAGCCTTATTTCATAAATTGCAGGGTAAACTTACAATGAAAAGAAATTTGAATTCGAAATCCAAATTCACAACCACAAATTATGTGTTTTCTAACTCGAAACTTGTTTCTCAGCCAAACTTACATTACAATTTCAACAACTAAAAAGATGCATATTTTAACCCTAAGTTGGATATTATAAGCTTCAATAAAGTTGGGATTTAAAATTCAAACTTGGGCTTCCATATCAACATGGACGATTCGTCTGATGGTTCATCAGGTTGGCAATGATTCGTTAGCTAAATTGTTATTGCTTATCCAGTAAGTGAATGTCGTATGGAAATCATCGACACCCTTGGAACTAGTTTGTTACTGGTACAATGTATCGTCACCTTTCTTGTCACCAACTCTTGGTAGTCCATACATTATGGTTGACACTAACGACCAAGGTCACAGTCCGTCGTAGCCTTGATCATCCATCATTTAGGAAGTCACCCATCTCTAGGTTATCTACTATTCTGCTTTATGGCTATGGGCAGTCCGGAGGTCCATCGCAGCTCGAATAAGAAGTCCAGCAGTCCATCAAGGCTCCAACAATCCATCGATTACCCCATTGTGAGTCTCTGAATCTTGACTTCCTAAACTTTCATCCCTTTAAATTTGATTCCTGAGAACAAGCATAAAACAAATAAAATAACACTAGTCATTGCTAGAAAATATGCAATTTTCCTTCTTTGAGGATGAAAAATGTACCGTCATGAGCCTGTATATCAATACCCTCAACTTAAGACAGTTTCTTTCCTCAAGAAACTTAACACAATATCATGAATACATTTAGGTAATGAAAGAATGAGCAGCTGTTGGACTTAACAAGGACTCACATTATATATGTACCACAATTCTATAACTCTAACTTGTAGGTATCTATGCTTGGCATTACACTCTAGCTATGTTACATATATACATATATACAAATATACACATATACATATAAGACACCGAATCTAAGAATCAACACGCACAAGTACTAGATTCATATACTCTAACCTCAAAGAAGTCCTACTCACACTGCTCTATATAATCCAAGGACTTTTATCCAAATCTCTCACTCTTTGAACAAAATTCAAATAAATCATAGACAAAGGCAGTCTTTACCATACCATTTAACTAGGTACTATAATTGGTTGGCTAGGATCACTACAAGACTTAATTAGGCTTGTAATAAAGGCTCAGGTGTAGGTAAGATATCTTTTTGGGATAGTGACTCTGCTCTTCTTGCCATTGTTACCTCTTATTAGCATACGTTTTTACTTTACGCTTCCCTCTTAGTGTAGTATCCCCTTTTTTATTTTTCTTGTTTATTTATAAAAAGATATATGTATAAACCTTCTACCATTTTTGAAAAAATAAGTTCAGTCAGCCATTCACACTAGCCACCCTCAACTTATGCTAATGTCATAAGTAGAGGTGCATAATATCCGCAAAGGACTAGGGCCAACGTAAAGGTATAACACTTAGTCTTACTCAACCCATCTTTCTCTTGTTAACTCTCTATAGTAGCCACCCTCAACTTAGGCAATTTTTCTAAGTTGAAGTGAATGATGTCCAAAGAGAGACTAGGGCCAAAATAATGATTTAGCAATAAAGAAGAGAAGGTTAAAGGTGTAGAAAAAAAAGGTACTAGCTCAAAAAGGGACCAAGGGGAAATATGTGTTGCACCCAAGTGTACACTCAAGTGTATGTGGACTCACCAAGTAATATAGTGGACATTTACAAGCCAAGTATCAATCCCTCAGAGAGTTGCATTAACAACTATACCAGACCAGTCCAACTATTAAGATTAACTCAGTGCTAACGTAACCATAAGATTGATTGAGAATAAAATAAGAGTAAACTTAACAATGCATTAAATTAAAGGTTTTGAACAATAATGGAGAAAAAATAGGGTTAAGGCACTACGAACAATCATATTACATCATAAAACTTTATTGGTTAGGTTAATTATCTTGGTTGGTTCACAGAGTCTATACTATAACTATGGCCTTTCGAACCTCTAATCGATCTAACTTAGCCCCACAACTACATCGTTGAGCGGGGATATGAGAACTAAGTCAAATACGTTTATATTTCATCTTGCAATTGAAACAAATAAATCACGTAGGTATATTTATGTATATTTATAGCCTAAGTGCAATATTTGACATAGCGGAGTTCGCCATGAATATCTTCTAATAATCTTGAGTTGAAGCATATGATAAAAATAGTTCTTTGCTTGCACACATGTAGCGAGAGGCACCAAATCCATCCACCATTCTCTACTATTATTAACCAGATTCTATTTTGATGGCATGGCACAAAGATTATCCATTTCTTTTTTTGGATTAAGCCATATTTGACAATCAGTAGACTTGTGGCCAACTTTGCCAAAATTGAATAAATTTCCTTTAAATTTCTTATTCGGAGGATTGTCTTATTGTTTGGATGATTTCTTTCTCTTCTTTAATTTAGTGGGATCATCTTCAATAATATTTGCTCTACTTACTGCTAAATTCCCACGAGAGCTCATTCTGTGACTTTATTATCCTCTTTGATTCTTAACCTCACAATGAGATCTTCGAAAGGCATCGCCTTGCATTTGTGCTTCAAGTAGTTTTTGAAGTCCTTCCACAAATATAGTAACTTCTAGATTATTGCATCCACTTAAAAAGCATCATTCATAACCAAACATAAAATCAAGGTTAAGTGAATATATGGAACATTCTTAAAAGGTATTTAATGAAATCCTACCTGTAGAAAGGAGATCATGAATTATGACCTGTAACTCTTGGACTTGGGTAACTACGCCTAGAATGCCTACCATCTTGACGTCCAAAAATTTTACAACAATGAATTTTCTTATTCCGACATCCTCTATTTTGTACTTCTTTTCTAAATCATCCCATAGTTTCTTAGAGTTCTTCATGTTGTGGTAACCATTATACAAACTATCTTGTAGGCCACTCAGAATGTAAGTCTTACATAAAAAATCTGAGTGCTTTCAAGTTTCAATTACTACGAAATAATCTTTATTCGAATTTTCTTCCGACAATTCAGGAACACTTTTTGTGATGAACCTTTGCAGACTTAAGGTAGTAACGTAAAACAAAATCTATTGTTGCCATCTTTTGAACCTAATACAAGAAAAATTTTCTAATTTTTTGTCAGTGCCATGACAGGAGCGACATTTCAACGACTTAAAGTAGCAATGTTAGTTATGAAACATTCGTCGTTCCATCATTGACTTGATTTTAGTAGTCATTTTTTGTCACAATTAAAAAAACAATTAGTATCACAAATAAGAACAATAAAGTTTTAAACTTTAAAAAACTTATTATAAGTTTTACGATAAAGTTTTTATAGTTTTCTAATCACTAACTGAGTAAATTTTGAGTCGTGATGAAGTTTTTATAGTATTAAATCACTATCAATTTCAAATAGAAGAAAATCAAAAAGCTTTAATCTCCAGAAATTAAAATATAAATTTATTAATTCCTTAAGATTGTTTTTTTCTAGGTACAATTTGTATTTACAACATAAAGTTCAACAACAAGTTCAAGAACAACAAAGAAATTCAAACTATTTTCTAAAAAAATAGAAAAATCAAAAGAAAGAGATGAATAAATAAAGAATCAGGTCCATCGAATTCATGATGTGTTTTTAAGGAAATTACTCTCCTAGAGTATTCGAGGTTAATAAAATATATCCTCTCAGGATAAAATGATTAGCTTCAGCAAATAGCAGTACCTTAAATTTGCATACCTACGAACTCACTCAATGATTTGTAAATCACACTTGAGTTTTTCAAGAAGAAGAGAGCGTTTTTAATTTTTAATTTTTTTTTCTATACCTGAGAAAAAATCAGGTATTTATAGCCACAAAGAGTTGCTTCAAAGCAATGGTTTATGAAAAGTTGCAACTTTTGAAACATCATGACGACCTGCGGATCCACACGCATTCGTATACTGGCAATTACAGATAATAATATATTTTCGCGGACTTGCATTGGCACATGCGCTGATATATGCATCTATATATCGCCAGGTGTGCATGCAAGTCCCTTTTCCATTTTCAAACAGTACCTCGAAGGGTCGCGTCCCTTTAAGGTGTATTCGAACATGCTCATGTGTGTCCACAAATGAAAAAAAAAATCTTATCAAATTTTTGAATTAAAAATCCTTAATTCTCAAGATTAAAATAAATTTTATCTGAAAGGATAATCTCTTGACTAATCCAAAGCTGAAGCCAAGCCCGACAGAGCGCCAACGACGATGATGCAAGGTTTGTCTTCTTATTGCCTCACTATACATGAAAGGGTATTTCTATATATAAGCACAATAATGTTCCTTTATCCAACCAATGTGGGAGAGACACTTCTTTATAAACTGAACCCACACTTTTACTTTCCCTTCATTCTTTCTTCCCTCTATTTTTTGTTTACTTTCATCACTTAGCGCCTAACATTAATTGGTCCCAAATTCCTTATTCCATCATTTGTACTACAATGGTTTGATAACTAATCTCATATGATATCCCAATATATGGGATAACGTTGTCTATCCCATTACCCATTGTCCTATACCAAACAACCTTATAACTATTTTTAGAGAATCCAAAATTTAGAGCCCATTTTCAATTGTTGTTAGAAAATTGCTTATTTGAGAAGCACTTTCAAAAAATTATCTTTTTTTAAAAAAAATCCTTTTTAAAAAATAATTTGTGTTTGGTAAATTAATTTGAAAAGTGTTTTTGATAAATAGATTGTGTTTGGCTAATCTTTTTCAAGAAGTGTTTTTGAGATGACTAAAAGGACTTGTATCAATAGACTTTTTCTACTACCTCAATAAAAGTTATAGTGAAAACTCAAAAGAAAATTGGGTATTTGTTTAATTTTGCCTATATATTAATTGAAAAATTAAATTATTCATATTAGGATCATGTTTTTTGACAAACGGTGTGAGTTATTAATCAAAGACCCAATCTAAGCTCATTTATGAACCCAAGCCCAGGTTAACTTATTCTCACAGAAAAATCATTTTATAGAGAAAATTTATTTTGAATATCTATTATAATATTTTTAATTATTTATTTAAAATTAAATATTCAAGAAAAATTTACGAAAGTCGATAAAATATCATTTGATCTTGCAATATGATTCGTCTATCATTTATCATCAGTAATAAGATAAAAATAGTTACGTATTCTTCGATCATCATCATCAATGATATTTTTTATTTTATTTAAAGAAAAAGAGCGAATAATAAAATCCGAGAATCATTCAACCGCATATGTAACGAGTTAAAAGTGCAGATATTAGTGCTCATTAAGAGAGATTAAATATACATAAAACATTGCTTAGAGTTAGACTATGAGTGTGTTTGGTATAAAGAAAAACATTTTCTGGAAAATCTTTTTTTAATTTTCTCATGTTTGGTTAACTTAAATGTTTTGAAAAATATTTTGCAAAATAATTTATATTCCTCAAATTTAAGGAAAATGAATTCCCTTCAAAAAGTAGGGAAAATATTTTTTCAAACTCTCTTTCAACCTCACTCTCAAGTTGAAATGTTCATATAACTCTCAAAATCACCAACCCACAATTCTCTACCCACCCACCCACCACCCACCCAGTATTACCCCATTCAAAAAAATATTTAATTTTTAAAAAAATATTTAATTTTTTAAAAAAATATTAAAATATTTTTTCTCACCTGATCCCCTACTCCGACCTCTAACCCCCACCATCGCTCCTCCATAAAAAGCTATTAATTTTGTTTTTTGAAAATTTAAAATTTTTCTTACCATACCCCACCCTACCCCCCTAAAAAATAAATTTTATTAATCTATTTTTTAGTTTTTTTATTTTTTTCCTACCCCATCCTTACTCCCTGACCCCTGACCCCAACCCTACTAGTTGTACCCCCTTCCTCTCTCATCCCTTCCCTCAAAAAAAAAATTAAAACTTTTTTCTTACTCCACCCCTACCACCTATTCTGATCCCCCTCCATCCCCCCCTCCCCCAACCAACCCCCTTCTAAAAAAAAAAGATTTAATTATTTTAAATTATTTTTAATAAAGTTTCAAAACCCCTTTATTACCCTATTCATTCTCATTAATTTTGTTAAATATATACAAATAATCTTAGAAAATATTTTCCTACTTGCTTAACGAACACAAGAATATAAATAAGAAATAACTTATTTTCCTTGAAAATATTTTCCTCCGTACCGAATACACCCTAAAGAGATATTTTTTTAGGACAAAAATTATTTTTCTAAAATGTATTTTCTACTTTTTAGTTAGACACTAAAATGTATTTCTGAAAAATATTTTTTTTAATTACAACAAAACACTAGAAAATATTTTTCACTCACCAACCAAACATAAGAAAATAAGTAAGAAAACAACTTATTTTTCATGAAAACATTTTCCATGAAAAACATCCAAACACACCATATAAGTACACTCTTGCTCTCACTTGTAATCGATCTTATTCTCGTCACCATAGTTATATTAAACTCTTAGTTGTAATTCAAGCTCAAAGGTTCTCAAGTTATCATTTTACCGATGATGTCGCCAAACAATCACACCGAAAAATATAAAATAAGAATTACTTTTTGTTGGCTCGTGGCCTATGTTCCAGCCAAAGGCCCATGGCCTGATCCTATTCTATTTTGGTTTCCAATCCTATTTGAAAAAAGATTCGAAATTCTATTCCTATTTTGAGTTAGTTTAGCATTAGAAAAAAACACCACCCATCATCTATAAATAAGACTATTTGAGATAAAATTATTCATGCTCATTGGTATTTGTCTTTGAGAGACATTAGCACATTAAAGAGGTTTTTGATAGAGCTTTCACCAAAGAGAGATAAGAGAAAGAGAGTTTAGCTGTTGCAGTTTTTCCTCTCCAACCAGCCAACTTCAAATCATGTTTGCCAGCTTGTTCACCATTGAATCAGGCTAAACTTTTGACTGAGTATTTGCAACATCTTGGTTTTATATTTGAACGGTGGATATAAAATTTAGAAGTTCGCAACATATGGTTTTGAGTCCCGAATAGTAGTTTTATTTTGGGTGATTTCTCTTGATTAACTTTTGTTGGTGTAACTATTGCTTCTCCGTGTTTGGCTCTTGTTGTGTGTCCATTCGGAGTATATTTATAACGCTCTTATTATTATAGTGGAGCAATTTGGATTTTTGTAATCCTATGGTTGTTTCCTTCGACTTGAAGGGTTTTCCCACGTTAAACTTGGTGTTCTTTACCTTCTTTGTTTTTGTATTTACCACTTTTCCTCACAAAAAATAGTATCAAAGACCAGGTTGTCTATTAAGGATTTTGGAATGGAGGTAAATATGAGTAAGATGGTATGTTTAAATGGGAGCAATTACAATATATGAAAGAGTATGATGAAAGATCTTTTGTTTGTGAAGAAGATGCATCTTCCCATTTTTTATGATCATAAACTTGAGAATATAACTGATGAGAATTGGGATTTTCAGAACCAACCAGTATGTGGATATATAAGGCAATAGGTTGAATACAATGTTCATAATCATATTGTGAATAAGACACATGCTAGAACATTGTGGGAAAAGTTGGAAACGCTTTACGCTTCAAAAACTGGCAATAACAAGTTGTTCCTACTAAAATAATTGATGACCTTTATATACAAGGAGGGAAATCCTGTTCTTGACTATATAAATGATTTTCAAGGTTTCCTTGATCAACTTTTTGGAATGCGTGTAATTTTGATGATACGATATAAGGACTTTGGCTTCTGAATACTCTACCAGATTCATGGGAGACTTCATGTTTATTCAATAAATTCAGCTGCAGGTGGAAAGATGACTATGAAATTTTCCAAGAGTAATGTTTTGAATGAAGAAGTAAGGAGAAAATTTTAGAGCTCGTCCTCACAATCAGATGTTCTATTTACAGAAGATCGAGGGAGAGAGAAAACAAAAAATACAAGACATTAAGGTAAAAGCAGAAGAAAGTCAAGGTCAGGGTATGAGAGTCATTCATGTTATCATCGTGGTATTAAAAGACGTATTAAAAAGTTATATTATAAGTTGAAACAAGATACTAGAGAAGGAAAGAATGAAGAAAATAATGAAAACAATATTGTTGTTGTTGTTAAAAATGACCTTCTCTTTGCTTGTGATAAAAACGTCATCAATTTTGTATCCCATGATACTAGTTGGATAGTAGATTCTGTAGATACATCTCATGTCACACCAAGGAAAGAATTATTTTTATCTTATACTCTCGCTAACTATAAATTATTGAAGATGGGCAATGCTCGTGAGGTCAAGGTGCTTAGTTTTAGCATGGTCTATTTGAAGACTAATATTAGTACAATGTTAGTACTTTAGAATGTCAAGCATTCCTCTAAACTTGATATCTATAGGGAAGCTAGATAATGATAGCTACCATAATGACTTGTTCAATAGCCAATGAAAGCACACCAAAGGCGCATTAGTTGTGGATCAAGGAAGAAAGTATTCTAATTTATATGTGACTCAAGGATCTGCCCTCAATGACGCTGTGAATTTGGTAGAAAGTAACACATTATCAGAATTATGGCATAAAATCCTCAGTCATATGAGTGAGATGGGAATCCATATTTAGCTAAGAAGAATCTGCTTGTTGGTGTGAAATAAGCAAAGGTGAAAAGATGTATTTATTGCTTAGCTGGAAAATAAAAGAGATTTTCTTTCACAGTTATTATCCCTCAAGAAATCCTGAACTATTGGAGCTAGTACACTCTGATTTATGTGGTCCTTTTAAAGTGAAGTCACAAAGTGGTGCACTGTACTTTGTGACTTTCATTGAAGATCATTCTCACAAGCTCTGGGTATACCCTTTAAAATCTAAAGATTTAAGTACTTGATGTGTTTAAGGAATTTCAAGCTTTATCTGAGAGATAAACAGGGAAAAAGCAAAAATGTATTCGCACTGACAATGGTGGGAAATATATTGATCCTTTTGATAACTATTGCATATCACAAGGAATTCGTCATCAGATAACTCCGCCCAACATGCCGATGTTCCGGCATTTGACAAAATATTTTGCATCTTTTACAAGGGATAATTGTATGTTTCTAAGAAACTATTGAGGTATTTGATGTTGAGTTTTAATTGTTCTTAGGTAAATTACTTGGAAGAAGAAATAACTTGGAAAACCAGGAACTAGTTGTGTGTGATGGACTAACTGACGGGTTGTTGACCTTAAGACAAATTGTCACTGAGTCCGTCAGCCTTAAACATAATGAAGATCATCAAGGGTGAAGTAATAGACCAGGCAACGGACCATCAATCCAGCGGTGGAATGTCACTATGTCCGTCAATCTTAAAACGAATGAAGATTATCAAGGGATGAAGTGACGGACCATCAATCCAGCAATGGGGCATCACCTTAGCCGTCAGAGCTAAATAGAACAAAGATAATTTAGAGTCCAAGTGACTGTCCAAGTGATAGACAGTCAGTCCAGTGATGGACCATCACCTTGGCTGTCTACCATGACGCGGCAGCCTGCGTTTTGAATTTTAAATCTACACTTCCTGGGAACATATAAATACTCAGTTTAGGGTTAGAGGAGATATCTTTTAACTACTGAAACATTTTTGTAACTTACAAATCTCTGAGAAAAAGATCTTTTCTTTAGGTTTTTTATTTTATTCACCATTTATCTAAGATTAAGAACAATCTTTTGTATCTTTGTACGTAATTTCTGAATTATCTATGATAATTACAATAGAATCTTTCTCTTATATTATGTATGGCTAAAACTCCCATAACTAAGGTTATGGGAGCCTTGGTGTGAATTATTGCTAGGGTTCTGAGAATGCTTAAAATCCTTAGATAATTGTAATTTCATAATCTTCTCTTCAAATTAATGAACTTTCTTGGTTGCAAACTGAAAGGGTGTAGTCATGAACATCATTTGTTTGAGTAAAAAAGTTGGTGTTGGAAAAAATAAGAATTATAATAAATTCAAGGGCTTCAACCTTTGGGTTATGGGTTGATGCCTTAATAGGATTAACCCACTAGAGGATTCAATTGAACATTCCATAACACTCTTTAAGTTCTAAAGAATTAAAAGGTAGCCATCTATTAAGTTTGAGAAACGAATAGAAAGACTTTAGAGTTTAATAAAGCTTGCAATTAGAATCGTTAATTAGGGATTTGAAATAACTCACAACCTTGATTTCATTAACACCTTAGTGACCATAATCCTAGTTTACTTAATCTCATTGAATTCACTCTGCAAAATACCCAATAGTTCAAATACAAAGTGGCACTATCAATAATATCTATTAACAACATGTCCCCCCTTTATTTACGGAAATCTTTAATCAATAGTCTATTAATAGTCATATAACTTAGTTTATTCCCTATGGGATTCGACCCCAGCCTAGTTGGATTTTATATTTGACAACGACCACTTACTCTTTCTAAAGAGAGTTGTAATTTAGGCGTATCATGCCTCAATTGAATAACTTGAAAGAAAAGATGAACAGAACTCTAGTTGAGGGAGTTAGATGTATAGTTTTAGAGGCTAAACTTCAAAATTCCTTTTGGGTGGAAGAACTTAATACTTGCTTATGTTATCAATTTGTCTCCTGCAGTTGCTTTGGATGGTTATGTTCCAAAGAGAGTTTGGTTTTCTAAGGATGTTTCCTATGCTCACTTGAAAGTCTTTAGGTGTAAAGCTTGTATGCATGTTTCAAAAGATGAGAGGTCAAAATTGGATTTCAAAACTAAGCAGTGGATTTTCATTGGTTATGGTCAAGATGATTTTGGGTATCGCTTTGGTGATCCAACTAATAAAAAGCTTATTAGAAGTCATGATACAGTGTTCTTTGAAGACCAAACTATTAAAGTTGTTGACAAGATTGAGAAATTGGAATAATGAGAGCTTAGTTGATGTAGATCCAATTCCTATTGCTGATACATCTATTGCACATGAAGGAACCCAAGATAATAATACAAATGATGATAAAGAAGATGTAAAACCTACAAATGGTTTGATTAATGATGTTGTGGTTGATCAACAACCAACTATTGCTGAGGTAACCACTTCAGATGTTCTTGAAACCTCCTGCAGATCTTTTAGGGAAAAGCAAAAGTCAATACGTTATTCTCCAAATGAGTATGTGATTTTGACAAACAGGGGAGAACCTAGAGATTATAATGAAACCAGGTAAGATACTCACAAAGATGAGTGGGTAGAAGCTATGGAAGATGAGATAAAGTCACCCTGTGAGAATGGCACATATGAGTTAGTAGAATTACCAAAAGGTAAGAAATCTCTAACAAACAAATGGATCTATAGAGTAAAGCAAAAGGAACATACCTCTACTCCTAGGTATAAGGTGAAACTAGTTGTCAAAGGCTTTGATAAGAAAAAGGGGAGTTGAATTTCATGAAATTTTCTCTTCTGCTGTGAAAATATATTTTATTCGTATGCTACTAGGCTTAGCTGCAAGTCTAGATTTAGAGGTTGAGAAGATGGATGTCAAGACTGTCTTTCTTCATGGTGATTTAGATGAAGAGATTTACATGGAGTAACCTAGAGGTTTTGTAGTAAAAAAAAAAGGATTATATTTGCAAATTGAGAAAGAGATTGTATGGCTTGAAACAAGCTTCAAGACAATAATACTTGAATTTTGAATCTATCATAGAAAAGCAAGGATACAATAAAACTTCTTTAGATCACTGTGTATTCTTTCAGAAGTTCTTTGGTAATGATTTCATCATTTTACTACTTTATGTGGATGATATGCTGATTGTTGGCAGAAATAAATCTAGAATTGTAGTCCTTAAGAAAGTGTTGAGTAAATCTTTTGGGATGAAGGACTTGGGACCAACAAGAAAAATTCTAGGCATCCAAATACATTGAGATGGAGATAAAAAGGATTTATCCTTGTCCCAGAAGCAGTACATTGAGAAGGTACTGAAGAGGTTCAATATGACAAAAGCAAAAGTAGTTAGTACTCCCCTTACGAAACACTTCAAATTGAGTACGCCCTAGAGTTCATCTACTAATAAAGACAAGAAAGAGATGTCTTGTATTCCCTACTCCCCTACAGTTGGAAGCTTGATGTATGATATGGTTTGTACTAGACCATATATTGCATATATTACTGGTACTGTTAGCAGATTTTTTTTTTCTAATCCTGGAAAGGAACATTGGGATGTTGTAAAATGGATATTAAGATATTTGAAAGGTATTGCAGATTTGAAGTTGTGCTTTGGTTGTGGCACGCCTAAACTTATTTGATACACAGACTATGATTTAGGAGGTAATATTGACAACTCAAGATCAACTTCCAATTATTTAATCACTTTTGCAAGGGGAGCTATTTCATGGCAATCAAGACTATAGAAGTGTATAGCTCTATCCACCATTGAAGTTGAATATATTGTTATCACCGAAGTGCTAAAGAATTGCTTTGGATGAAGAATTTATGAAAGATCTTGACTTTGAGCAATCAAGGTTTGTCTTATTTTGTGATAATTAGAGTGCTATTCATCTCACCAAGCACTACACTTTTCATTCTAAGTTCAAGCATATTAGTAGAAAGTATCATTGGATTAGAATGGCCGCATAAGAGAAATTATTTGAGGTTGAGAAGATACACGCTGATGACAATCCTTCAAATATGCTAACAAAGTTGGTGGTTGTAAAGAAGCATGAGTATTGTAAACTTTGGTAGGCATGAAGCCTGTCATAAGTTCCTCCTCTTGAAGAGTCATTTGGCCCCGTGGCTGGAGGGGGAGTTTGTTAGGCTGTGACCCAGGTTCCAGCCAAATTCATGTGGCCTAATCCTATTCTCTTTTGGTTTCCAATCCTATTTAGAAAAGGGTTCAGATTTCTATTCCTATTTTGAGTAGGTTTGGCTTTAGAAAAAGCACCATCCATCATCTATAAATAGGACTATTTGAACGAGATTATTCATGCTCATTGGTATTTTGTCTTTGAGATACATTAGCATATAAGAGAGGTTTTTAAGAGAGCTTTCACCAAAGAGAGAAGAGAGAGAGAGTTTAGTTGATGCAGTTTTTTCTCTCTGATTATCCAACTTCAAATCGTGTTTTCTGGCTCGTTCACCGTTGGATCGGCAAAAATTTTGACTTTGTATTTGTAACATCTCTCTGTTTGATTTGAACGGTGAAGATTGGATTCAGAGGTTCGCAGCATCTGGTTTAGAGTCCCGGACAGTAGTTCTATTTTGGGCGATTTTTACTTTTGTTGGTGTAGCTATTGTTTATCTGTGTTTGGCTCTTGTTGTGTGGCCATTCAGAGAATATTTGTAATTCTCTTATTGTTATAGTGGAGCAATTTGGACTTTTTTGATCTCGTGGTAGTTACGTTCGACTTGAAGAATTTTCCCACGTTAAACTTGGTGTTCTTTACTTTCTTTGTTTTCGTATTTACCCTCTTTCCATCACTTCACTTTCTTGGTTATGTCATTACTTCGCAAATTTCCTGTTTTTACATCACTTTAATTTGTTCATTCATTTTGGCAAGTTATACAACATAAAAAA
This sequence comes from Capsicum baccatum var. pendulum, assembly GCA_030864225.1. Taxonomy (NCBI): domain Eukaryota; kingdom Viridiplantae; phylum Streptophyta; class Magnoliopsida; order Solanales; family Solanaceae; genus Capsicum; species Capsicum baccatum. The sequence continues at coordinate 125,126,156 of CM061556.1, read as the reverse complement.
TATAGCTTTTGTTCATAATAATCCCACGTGCATGCCCTTGATTCTCTAATATAAATTCAATTATTATTTTGAATTGCTGATTTAAACATAAAGAGTAATCAACTAAGTCATATTAAGGTTTTTGTCCTGATTTACTTATCAAATTTAAGTTTTACTTTTCTTGAAAAGAAAATAAAAGTAATACCATAATACTTTTACTTTTCTTAAAAGAAAAATATAAAACTTTTCCATATTTGACAAACCTCGTTCTAAGAGAAATATTTTGAAACTCTATAAATAGAAGATTCTCCCTTCTCATACAATAACACAGCAGGATCCACAATGTAGTTATTTACGAGTCTTATTTAGGGGGAGATATTCTTCCAATAGTTTTATGTTTTCTTTACTAATATTCATATGTAGGCGAGTTAGCTAAATTATCGTCATCTTGATTTGTAAACTTTAAGCTTTTGTATAACACTCTCTCAATTTCGAACCCAACAAACCATTCACCATATGTTGGAAACATACTTAAATTTGACAAGTGATTAGAAATGGACATCAAACGTAGACTTTCATTGACTTAGGATTTCTTTGCGAAAAACACCAACTACAAACTACACAAATAACAACTTTAAGAAGAAGGACGACATAGAAATAGCGTGGGAAAAAGAAAAAAAACTCCTCGAAACACATCCTCATTAATCATCATGATGGAGAAACAAAGTTGAATCCAAGCCATTGTTGTTCTAAGAGCTCATAGGGCTATCTGCATCATTTAGAGAAGCTATAGCAGTTTCAATCCTCAACTTCAAAATATCTCTCTCTTCCTCATCAGCCTAGAAAATAGAAATCAAAGTAATTGCAAATATTTGGTACTCGATTTAGCTAATAAAAATTATTGAACTTTTCACATTGGAGAGGCATAGTAAGAAATTATTATTTTACAAGTACACATCGAGAACTTTAGGAATCCATCTAATTTTATTCCGCGTTAAGTTTTATTGGAAGGTTTATGGTAAGTAAGTCAAGACAATGTTTCAAAATGATAATACCCATAAACGAATTAGAAACCAGCTTTACACATATCGTACCACATGCTCGATTGGTTCTACCTAGCTCTGGAACAATAAAGGCAAATAGACAATCTTGGTATTTCAATCATGTTACGCGTTAGGCATCTTTATGATTAGACTTCACAGATCATCATGAAAAACAAAAGGTCTACTCTAAAAATGATATTGAAACTTTGAAGTCGTCTAAAACTATATGATTAGACTTCAAAGATCGTTTGTTCAAAATAACTATAAAAAAATAGAATAAATATATGTGTGTGTTAACATCAAATGATCAAAGATCTTGTCTAATTTATTCTCCAATAATTTGAATTATTGAGGTTGAATAAATATTGATTATATAATTTTCAGTATAATACCTTTTTAATGGTAAAATATATATCTTCCGCCATTCAAATATGCATGAATTCCGAAGCCAACTTTTTTTTTGTTTTCTGATTTGGGCCACTTGGTCCATTTATTGTTTTAAGATTTGACCAAGTAATAAAAGCCCAAAATTTGTGCCCAAAAAAAAACCTTTTTTCCGTTCCTCCAACCTCATTACAATTAGATAATCAGTTTCTTTTCTTTATTATTTTTTTTGCTACTTCTCTTTCCATTATTATTTTCATTGGCATATCAAATTTAAGGATCAATTACACAAACACCCTGTAATATGATTAGTTTTGGATACACCCTTGTATTTTAGAATCAAAATGTGATATCTGATATACTACAAAAATCCTACCCTTACATTCCGTATGAGGTATATCGTAACTAAGTATATTAAAAATAATTACTAAAACTCACAAGTTAAGAGTTAAAAATAAGTTTTTATGTATTTAATTTTTATGATTTTTTTTTTTGAAAATGGGATAAATACATTAGTTGAAATCTTTTTTCATGCATTTTACTAAAAAGATAGTGTAGACATTAAAACTTTGTGAACTCTATAAAAAGAGTTCAATTTTTGTTATAGTTTTGAGGCTACTTTACTCAAAATCTAGCTTGGTGGCTACTCTATCTAAACCCTAAATTGTGTCTACATAAAAGGGGCAAATATCCCCTAGGCTGGTCCAATATCTCCAAAATCTCAAAAGTCCCAATAAAGTCATGAAATATTCATAAAAGGAGCAAAACTCTCTTGTTGATAACCAAATACATCAAGAAGATGCACAATACATCAAGATGATACACAAACCTTCTTTCATGGAGATCAAATGCAAATTTTTCTACGTTCGAGAAATACGCCACTAACGACCCTCAAATTACGGAGAAATTCATATCCAAATCTTTCTACATTCGTGAAATATGCTACTGATGGCCCTCGAATTAAGGAGAAAATCAAGAGAGAAGAATCAAGAGAGGAACAAATTTGTACACACGTCGTATCAAGAAAAATTATTGTTTGTTCATATTTTTATTTGTAGTTGAAGTTTATTTTTCATGAATTAAATTGTGTTGAAAACAAATTGGTACGCCCAGTGGGACCAAATCTGCCCTTCATCTCTTCTATCATAAATCAGATTTGCAAATCTGGAGTCGGGCCAAAGAGTACCTCAAGACTCGTGTTTGCGTATCATCAAGTCTACACGCCGACAAGCCTTGAAGTAGTGGCATTTGTAGACATCGAAATCTTGTAGAACTCTACAAGAAGAATCCAAATTCTGTTAGAGTTCTTGGACGCTACTCTATCGTAAACATCAAAATCTCATAGAACTCTATAAGAACAATTCAAATTTTGTTAGAGTTCTTGGAGGCTTCTCTACCTCAGCCCTAAATTATGCGGGTGGCTTACTCCCTTGAAAAAACATCTTGAATATTCCATAAATTCATGGATATACATAAAAAGATCGGTTCTCCAATATCCCACAAAATTATGGGATATTCATAACGAGACCATCCTACGTTTGAGAAATACTCTACTAACGGCCCTAGAATTATGAAGAAATTAAGAGATCAAGAGAGGAATAAATGGAGAAACAGATTTGTACCCAAATCGTTTATCAATTAAAATTCTTGTTTCTTCATATTTTATTTGTAATTGCAATTTATTTCTGTCACTGTAAAATTTATTGGAAACAACTGAGCACACCCAGTGGGACAATCTCTACCTCTAATCTTAACTTCTCTAACGTTAAGGATTAAGAACGCTGAAATGACTTTCAAAAAGGCCAATTCTCTATCAACTACTTCCAAGGCTGTTGATTCAAAGTTCTTTGTTGAAGTAGAAAGCATCTTTGGTGTTACATTCGAAAGCTTAAGAGCTGTCACAAGGAGCAAGGCGAACATGCTAGGACAATAAACACATCAAGTGTTGTCCGTACCAACTCTAATTTTTAGATCTTCAAACCCAAAAGGAGGGACATCCCATGCAAATGCTTCAGAATAAGGAGGCAATGTGGCAGAATCACTTAAGAAGACTCTTGCTCTACTTGAGTACTCTGGTTTCAAATACTCTGGTGCAAAGAGCGATGGTCGTTCAACAAACACATCATCTCCACTTACACCACATACGATGAGCACTTCGAAGATCAACTTATACGATAGTCCATGTTACTCTCCAACGTATCCAGTGATCATGCAAGTAATGGTAACTGATGCCTCGTTTATGAAGGAGGAGCTTGTGAATCTTACAAATGCAATTGAGGGTCTGACCAAATATGTTCAGAATCAAGATGCTCGAATTGATAAGTTGGTAGATAAGACGGATGGCCTGATAGACGAAGAGTCTAGCCATGCACCTGAAAAAGCTCTAGAGGGTCACAATACAGAACATCCTGTGAAACAAATACCACGGACTAAAGAGGTACAAGTTTCTTCTAGGGAAATGATCTCGATTGATCAATTGAAGGAATTCATTGAAGGAACCCTCAAAAACAAGTATAATTTTGCCACCAAGTCTTCCTTGACATAAGTCAAGCCCTATACTGCAGGGATTGATAGCTTAAAGATGTTTGCAGGCTATCAACCTCTCAAATTGGAAAAGAAAACCCAAAACAACATGTCACTTACTTTTTTGAGACATGTAATAATGCTGGAACTTACAGCGACTATCTTGTCAAACAGTTTGTTCGTTCTCTAAAGGGAAACGTCTTTGATTGGTATACAGATCTTAAGCCTAAATCCATCGATAGTTAAGAACAATTGGAGCATGAATATCTGAATTACTTTTATTATAATATATCCTATGTCTCAATTCAAATAATATATTTTTCTTTTTAATCAATTCTAAAAAAGAATTGACATTTTTTATTTGGTTAGTATTTTACAATGTTATCAGTATTTTAGTCATGTTAAATTTTATTTATTTGTCAAAAGTCCACAAAGGTATACTCTTCTATTTAATATTCATTTATTTGAAAGATAATTTGAAACATTACGACGTTTTTTCATATATCTTAAATTCAATGTCGAATTAAAATGTTAAAAATTGAAATAAAAAAGACGTAGTTTATAGGAGTATGTGCAAATACTCAATTTTGTTTTAAAAAAGATTAAAAAAAAAAAGTAAAACTAATTTCGCTCACATATTTAATTGCATAAAGTAACGATTACTATATTATAGTAAGATAATAAAAACTACTCATAAACATTGAATAAGTATTTATCTATCAAACACAATAAGCGATTCCTCTGTAATCCTAAAACTTCACATGATACGTATCATTACAAAGATTTGCACTATACATATAATTTATGAAAACATAATTATTTACCAAGCACCTATTCAAATTATTTTAAATAGCTTATTTAAAATGTAATAATAACTTTCTCATGTTAAATTAGTACAATATATATTATGTTAACGTTTGTTAATTCTATTGATTCTTTTTATTTGAGATATTAAATTTCCCTATCAGGTAGACATATCACTTAAAAAGAAATTTCTTATTTACTATATTAAATTGATCTCTTATTTTTAACGTATATAAGACAAGAAATAAAGGTAGTCCTTTAACATTATGATTCATTAAAATGTTCATCCAGTAGGTCCTTATTTTCGTTTGTTAAACACCCATAAAATAAATTTAAATGTATTTAAAATCAATTTATGTTATGAATTAGTATCCCTTAATTGCTTCGTATGATCTATATAAAATGTTAATAACCAGATATTTATAATTTTAATCTATTCTCTTGTATAATTTTTAAATAAAGTAGAAAAAGAAAAACGTTACAATTAGTTGTTTATTCTCTTGTGTTTGACCTGATGTTAAAATAAGCATTAGAATATATGATATTTTAATGTTAATGTGAAGCCTTAAGAAATTATATTTTATTATATAGTGTGATCTCTACTGACATTTCTTTTTGTGTTTGTTCAAAAATATTAATTATTATTTAAAAAAAATAATTAAATAGCAATAAATATATTTAAAATTATAATATTAGGCCTGTAAACGGGCTCTTCATTATCTAGTATGTATATACAAAGGTGTAACGTAGTATTTCCATAGTATAGAGGATATAAATTTAATATTAAAATATAAAAAATATATACGAAGGTGAGTCACATTATAGAAATATTTAGACTTAAATATAATTAGCCTTAAATTAAATTAAACTCTATTAGGAAAAAGAACCTAACTCGAAAGTCAGGGTTTTAACTGTTTGTTTTAAGGGGGAAAAAGCTGCACGAATTATGGAACTGCAAAATAATTCAAAATTCTCTAGAAAAATTATAAAAGGAAATTGTATGATATTAGTACTCAAAAGGTCATCATATCTTTTTAAATCTTCTTGACCATCATACAATATTTGTATGATATTACGTAAAAAGTCATATTATCTTTTTAACCTTCTTGGCCATCATTTGCATGAATATTGTACAGAAATTTTCATCACCAAAGGACATGGTGCAACGGATGAAATTAATTCTCCTTTAATTAGAGATTTCGAATGTGAGCTATGAATACAAAAATTTTAATATGGAGCGCTACCCCCAAATGGATCCTACCCAATATGAATTTAAATTAATTAAACTCTAACACAAATATCAAACAAAGAATAAAAAAAAAATTCCAAATGGCAGTCTGGATTTTAGTTGTTTGTTTTAAGGGGGGAAAAAGCTGCACGAATTATGAAACTGCAAAATAATTCAAAATTCTCTAGAAAAATTATAAAAGGAAATTGTATGATATTAGTACTCAAAAGGTCATCGTATCTTTTTATCATATACAATAATTGTATGATATTACGTAAAAGTCATATCTTTTTAACCTTCCTGGCCATCATCTAATTGCATGACTATTGTAAAGAAATTTCCACCACCATGTTGCACCGGATGAAATGAATTCTCCTTTAATTAGACATTTTGGGTTTGAGTTATAAGTATGAAAAAATTCTTGATGTAGAGAGCTACCCTCAAATGGACCTTAACCTAATATGAATTCAAATTAATCAAATTCTAATACAAATATCATTCCAAATGGCAGTCTGGATTTTACTGCTAATTATTGACAATAAAATAATGCTACCTTACCCCATACTAATGTATTGCACTGCACATAATGGAACTTTATATTTTATATATCAAGTGGACAGTAAAATATTCTTTTCTTAAAACGGCCCTAAATTATCAGAGGCCCCATATTCTTGACAAAAAAATGCTCTACTCCGTATTATTTTGTCAAAATATTGGACCTTGGATTATTTTTGGCCTAACTATCAATATAGTACTCGTTTCATAATAAATGAATTATTAAATTTTGATATAAAAATTAAGAAAAAAAACATTAAAAACATAAATTTAACATAACTTTTTATTTTTATCCCAAAAAAAAATGACCTTGTAATATCTTTTCAAAAATTATTTGATTGTCAAAAAATGAGGATAAATTTTTAAAAAAATTCAATGATTCACTTATTTTGAAACACCAATAAATACCCCAATAATTCACTTAATCTAAAATGAAGGGAGTAATACATATTACCATTTTGCTTGGGGAACGGATCCACATATTTTCTCAGCTCTCAACCGTGCAATTAAATAATTTATCAAATTTAATAAAGAAAGCATTATAATTTAAATATTTAAGTGCTTATCTTTATAAAAGAATTTAAAGAAAATAATACTTAATTTTATATTGTGTATGATCTGTTGCCTGTCATAATTTTCAGGAGCTAAAAATTTATGCTGTACTTGATACATTTGAAGTTTAAGAGCGTAGACATCATGTTCAACAAGATATTTTGTATTTGCGCAAATATCTGTTTCATTAAAGTAGTCTCATTACCCATGAGCTGTTTATTATGTATTTTTTTTCTTTTCAATTTTTTTGAATTAATAAGAAAGCCTTTGCAATTATCAAAATCAACCAACGAAGTAGTAAGTAATACTTTTCTTTCATAAGAATTGTAGTGGCATACTGTAAAATATCACTATGACCTTATTAGATCATTTAATATAAATTATACATTTGTCTATATCAGCCAAAATAAGTAACTTCCAAAAAGTGCAAGTAACATATCCATTTAAGTTAAATTGTCCATATATACATAAAATAAATCTTTCTTAAATTAAGAAAAATTATTTAACTGTTACTTTAAAACATCAACGACAAGCTTAGTCAATAGAAATGCATGTATTTTTCATTTATTTTGTTATTCAACCTTTTAGCATGTTGTTTAACAAAAAGATGGACTTTAGTTTTTACTCTTGAACCTTAATTTATTTGACATGAATGCACATGTAAATCTTGAATGCTTGAAGAAATTTTCATAATCAGTGAAAATCATTTCGAAAACAAAATATCTTACTAGGAAATAACTCAAAAAAAATAAAAAAATTAGGCAAAGATAAAAGCAGAAAGAAATTGATTTCCCACTTATTGAAAAAAATCAATGGTAGAAAAAAAAACAAAAGAAAGACTAAAACAGAGAAACAAAGTCACAAAAAAGAAAAAGAAAGATACTGTTACCTCAATGAAAGCTGTCTTGAGAAGCCTCCCAGAGAAAGCGGTGATATTTGCGCTAATTATTTTGATATTCAAAGATTCAAAGACTTCACACACTTTTATCATTGTGTCTGTTCTTTTGCTGCAAGTGAGGCTCACCACCACTGTATTCTCTCCCATTGAAGATACCCTCAACTGCAATTCCACCCATTCATAATAAAAAAAAATAACATTTCTTTTTGGGATCTCACTAAAATGAAAATGAGTGAAAAGTCTATTTTGGTAAGATCTGTTTTTGTTTGAAATATTCTTTACTTGGAGTATTAATTACCTCAAGAACATCAACAGGGAAAGAGGATGGTGATGATCTTGTAGTTGATCCAGAAGAATCATATTCATACTTTTGCTCAAGTCTTTTTGATCTTTTTGGCTTTGAATCAAAGCTCCCATCCTGATCAAATTCAACATCGCTATTCTTCTTTGACCTTCCAGATTCCAGCACTAATATCTCTGCTCGAATTCTTCTCTCTTGTTCGTGCAAATTTTGAATATAATCAATTGCATCTTTGATTATTGAGGCTTTATCCATCTGATAAGTCGCAATAATTAATTTAAACCCCAATTAATTAACCGAAAAAAAATAACACAAGACTTAAATTTAGTACATTATCAATAAAAGAAAAGGTTGAGGGAGTGGAAGTCATGAGGCAGATATCTAAAAATAAATTTGTGAAGACTTGATTCAAAGCGGCAATATTGTGAAGTTTGAACGAAATTACACGCGATCCCAATAGTAGAGCAATAATGAAAGCAAGCAAAGCAAATTATTTTTCTCTTTTTTTATATACTCCCTTCCGTCTTAAATCATTATTTCAAATTGAGATGTCATATTAATAAAAAAAATAATTAATAACATACCTAATTTATAATAATATTTTTATTAAATAATATTTATAATTTAATTTTAAAAAAAATAATTAATATAAAAATAAAATATAAAAAAATTATTTTATCTTGATTAATAAAAAATAAATAAAATAAAATATTAAATTAAAAAATTTTAGATAAATAATTTAGGATCGAAGAAATATCTAAAATCACTATTTGTGCTTGAATTGGTCACCTTGCTGATGTTTGGGACCACAGCTCTAAGTGCAAATAGCCTCTCATTGACCTTTTTCCTTCTGTTCCTTTCTGACACAATGTTCTTGGATGCCATCGATGACTGTGCCCCATCCGGCGAACTTGAATCATAGTATGAAGAGATTGCCTCGTCGAAGTAGCTGCATTAATCCAACCAATCACGCGTGCAAAATTTTCATCATTTTGTCCATTTCTTGGTGCTCCAAAAAATAAATACAAACAATTTAAGCATTCCACTAGAAAAAGGGATGGTTATATACTTTCTCTATCTCAAATTTTTTAATTTAATATCTTATTTTATTTATTTTTTATTAATTAAAATAAAATAATTTTTTTTCATATTTTATTCTTTATATTAATTATTTTTTTTAAAATTAAATTATAAATATATATTATGATAAACTAGAAATATTATTAATTATTTTAATGATAAACTAAACATATTATTAATTATTTTTTTAATCAATATATAATCTCAATTTAGGACAAAATAACATCAATTAAACTTTACCTATGGAGTTCTTCCGATTGTAAGAACATGGTTGTTTCCCAATAACTATTGTAGTCTTCACTGATGTTCTCCATCTTATTTGGAAGATGAAGCAAAAGAAGACAAGTTATGCTTTAAAATCTTTTGAGGATTTTTTTTTTTTTTCGGGGAGGGGGGTGGTTTGTGGTGGGCGGCGGCGGGGGGGAGGGGGGTTAGCTTTAAAAAATGGATACAATTGAGAGGTTCGGGAGAGTAGTTAACTAGGTTTATATAGATGAGAAAAAAGAGGACATGTGCTTTTCTATTCAATTTTTTTTTTTTTTTTTGGGTAGCGGAAGGGAAATGAGGGAGGGATTACAATGTGAGAATCGAACACTCACCAACAAGGTGGAAGTTCAGGTATTCAATTTGATTTCATCCTTTATGGAAAGCTCTTATTTATCCCTGCCGTCCACATAGTGAGTGAGAGAGAGAAACAAGTTCAGAGAGTGGTAGGCCACATGGTGGGGGATCGTAAAGACACAATAATTTTACAAATATGGGCAACGCATAATTAACAATTTTCTTTTGACATATCAATTTTTAGAGTGAATGATTTGTGTGTGTAAGGATGTCACAAAATATCAAAAGCTCAATTATCGAATTGAGAAATTTTGTATTCGATATTTCGTAATTTGACATTTGATATAGTATTTGGGAGAATTTTTTTAAAATTAAGATATTTGAATTTAAATTTAACAAAAGATATTAATAACATTTGGTATTCTATATTTATCGAATGCTGAATTATTTAATAAATAAGGGTCTATCTCGTATATATACAATATATCTAGCTGACTAATTGTGAATTTAAAAACAGTCAAAAGCTCAAAGGTAAAAAAAAAAAAAAATTCACTGCTTTATAATAGCATTAATCAAAAGCACTAACTGGACCAATCCTATTTACCTAATTGTATGACTATAGTAAAGAAATTGCCAGATGACAGTCTGTATTTTACTGCTAATCATTGACAATAAAATAATGCCACCTTACCCCATACTAATGGACTGCACTGCGCGCATAATCGAACTTCATATTTTATATCAAGTGGACCAAAAAATATTAGTATTATCTTAATATGGTCCTAAATTATCAGACGCTCCACGTTCTTGACAAAAAAAATGTATTTTTTTTGTTCCATAATAAGTTAATTGTTATATTTTAACGTATATATTAAGAAAAAAGTAAAAATATAAACTTATCATGTTTTTTTATTTTTACCCTTTTTAAATTTCAAAATCTTAATAATGATACATCACTCCCAATGCACATTTAATGAAAGATAAATTTTAAAAAAAAAATAATATCTACCTTGAATTTTGAATCACACTTATTTTAAATATTAAAAAATACTTCAATAATTCACTTATTGTGGAATTAAGGAAGTATTAGTTTGTCCAAATATTGGACCAGGGATTATTTTTGGCCTAACTATCAATATAATACTACTCCCTCCGTTTCATTTTGATTCATCATTTTTCTAAAAATATTTGTTTCAATATAGTTGTGCCTTTTGATCAATTAATAGTATTTTATTATGTTCTTCAAATATTATCTTCAACATTAAATGACTAAGCAAAGTATATTTATTCAATTTTTTATTTTTAAAATATAATTAATATAATTAATTTGATAAAATAAACCTCTAATATATACTTTCTTAAGGGGATTGCCAACGGAAGAAGTACATAATATAAGTTTGCTTGGAAAACTGATCCACATATTTTCTCAACTCTCAACCGTGCAACTAAATAATTTATCAAATCTATTAAAGAAAGCATTATAATTTAAATATTTAAGTGCTTATCTTTGTTAATTCCTTTTGAAGAGGGATAATATTTTTTTTTTTGATTAACAAGAAATTTATTCATTACTTAAAATGTATCATACATAGCTGCGGAGATGATCCTATTGGGTTATCGACTAAGTCACTAGTAATACATACTCACATAGTACTAGTAGTACATATTTCACACACATTACTAGCTACTGGCACTTCATGCGGCCTTTTGAAGAGGGATAATACTTGATTTTATATTGTGGATGATGTGTTGCCTGTTATGATTTTCAGGAACTAAAGATTTATGCTACACTTGAAGCTTAAGGGCGTGGACATCACGTTCAACAAGATATTTGTATTTGCGCAAATGCCTTTTTTATTTAAGTAGTTTCATCACCCATGAGGTAGTTATTATGTGTGTTTTTTTTCTTTTGCAGTTTTCCGAATTAATAAGAAAGACTTTGCAATTATCAAAATCAACCGGTGAACTTGTAGTAATACCTTTGTTTCCTAAGAGTTGTATTGACATACTGTGAAATATCACTATGACCTTATTAGATCATTTAATATAAATTATACATTTGTCTATATGAGCTAAAAATAAGTAACTTGCAAAAAGTGCAGGTAACATATCGATTTAAGTTAAATTGTCAATATATACATAAAATAAATCTTTCTTAAATGAAGAAAAATTATTTAACTGTTACTTCAAAATATCAACGACAAGCTTCCGCAATAGAAATGCATGTATGTTTTCATTTATTTTGTTATTCGGCCTTTTTGCATGTTCTTTAAAAAAAGTTGGTGTGTTTGAAATGAACGAAAATGTTTTTCATCAAAAATGTTTTTATGAAAAATAAGTTGTTTTTTCACTTATTTTTCTCATGTTTGGTTGGTGAGTGAAAAATATTTTCTAGTGTTTAGTTGGTGAATGAATTTTTTTTTTTCCAAAAAATACATTTTAGTGTTTAGCTAAAGAGTAGAAAATACTTTTTAGAAAAATAATTTTTGATCCTAAAAAAATACTTTTTTAGGATGTGTTCGATATGGAGAAGGAAAACATTTTCTTGAAAAATAAGTTGTTTCTGACTTATATTCTTGTGTTTGTTACAGAAGTAGGAAAATATTTTTCTAAAAGTATTTGTGTATATTTAACAAAAACTATGAGAACGAATAAGGTAATAAGGGTGGGTAAGAAAAAAGTTTTGAATTTTTTTAAAAAATAAAATAAGAAAATTATTATTTTTTTTGGAGGTGGGGGGGGGGGGGGGGTGTCAGAATAGATGGTAGAGGTGAGATACGAAAATTTTTTAATTTTTTTTTTCAAGAAGACAAATTGCAAAACAAAAAAAAAATCTTTTTTTTGGGAGGGAGGGGAGAGGGACTACTAAAGATGGAGGGTCGGGGTAGGTGTGGGGTAACAGAAAAATTTAATTTTTTTTTAAAAAATAATTTATTTCTAGAGGGAGGATGGTAGGGGTAGGGTTTAAAAAATTAAGTATTCCTTTTTGGAGGGGGGGGGGGGATGAGTAATTTTGAGAGTTGTAAGAACATTTCAACTTGGAAGTGAGGTTAAAAGAGAGTTTTGAAAAATGTTTTTCTTACTTTTTAAAGGAAAGACATTTTCCTTAAATTTGAGGAAAATAAATTGATTTGAAAAACATTTAACCCAACCAAACATGAGAAAATTGAAAAATATTTTCTAAAAAATATTTTTCTTCATGCCAAACACACTCTTAGTCTTGACTCTTGAACCTTAATTTATTTGACATGATGCACATGTAAATTTTGGATGCTTGAAGAAATTTCCATAACCAGTGAAAATAGCCATAACTTCATCGAAATCCGACATCGGACAAGGAAGTTATGGCTATTTTACGAAGCGATGTCGGAATCGCCCAGGCCTGATGGTAGACCTGAAGGATCGCCAAGTCCTTGGTGGACCGTCAATTGTCCCGTCAAGCCAAGGTAGTAACCTCTTTTTCTGGCCATCATGCGATGGCCAAAATGGTGGGCCGCCAAAAATTTGATGGACCGTCAAGTCGAGGAAGAATGTCCCGTTTCTGACCCCCGAGTGACGGACGATCTGGTGGACCATCAGTTTCCCGATGGATCATCACTTCGACCGTCACGTCGAGGTAGAATGTCCTAGTTTTGGCACTCGAGTGACGAATGATTTGGTGGGCCGTCAATTCGACCATCACAGACCCGATCGATAATTTTTTTAACTCATTTTTTAGGGGAATTTTGGTCATTTACGCCCATTTTAGTCTTGTATAAGTATATCCAAGTAGAGAAGAGAAGTTCATTTTTCTCCTTTCTCTTCCATAACCCTCTAGAAAGTAGGGTTTCTTCCAAAATCCTAAATCAAATCTTCTTCAAGAAATTCAAGAATTTTTCAAATATTTCACAAATTGTTCAAGAATTAAGTTCTCCAAGTTAGAGGCATCAAGAAACTTAGCTCAAAAGTGTAAAGAAGAGTTTCCAATCAAGCTTATTCATCTTAAAAATCATAATCCAAGGTATGTGGTGTTTGAACAAGGACACTTCTTTTGTTCTTGTGCCCAAAGATTTAATTTCTACTATTTAATTTCATGATTTGCAAAGTGGTTTTACACCCAAATTACTTTATCAAGGATTTATGAGAATTGAGTTATTTAAGATTGATATATATGACTATTTCATTGTTTTATTTCTTAATTGAGAATTTATGCTATGAGTTATATATTGTTATCATGAGATGATGATTTCTAAGTGATTTAAGATAAGTGTCATGATTTATTCTTTTCCATGAGAAGTTTGATTATTGAATATATATTGATATTGAGCTTGAGAGTCAAGAACGAGTTCTATGATGTTTTCTTGAAGTTTTGATACTTGATATGATTTGATAAGCAAGTGTACTTGATGTTGAGAAAGATTGTTTTGAGTTGAGTCGAGTTAGAAATCCACAAGTTGATTATGATTCATAAATGAGATATATATTTATATTTTGGTCTTCATGATAGACCCTTGAGTTGATTGAGGTGGATTTTCTAACACGTTCTGAGCTGAGTCTGGGAGGAGTATTTAGCACCGAGCAGAAAATATGGTATTTTTCCTGAACTACATACCACCATAGAATTGATATTAATAATTGTGAGACAGAGGCCAAGTATTATCTTGTGATCACGAAGTTGAGGTTATACTCCCTGGCAAGAGTACGACGCTCCTGCAAATGTAGGGTTTTCTCCTTAGGAGGGCAAAATATTGGACTCCATGCAGCTCACATGGTTTATGTCGGTTATAAGAAATTCCTAAGTCTATAATATTCTAAGTTTCTTGAGTTATCGAGTCACTCTAAGTCATGAGTCAAAGAGTTTAAGTTGCGTCTAATGATTTATGAGATTTATGAAGCATGTATTATTATTGATGATTTATGGAAATTATGTTTCAGGAAATTCAAGCGAAGAGAGTTATTATTGTCAACATGCATGATTTTATTTTACATTTATGATATTATTTAAAAATGTTGCATACACCCCCACATACTCAGTACATTCCCAAGTACTGATTCCCATACTCTTTTGTGTTCTATATTTTCTCGTGATATAGGTTCGGGTGCTCAGTCTCAACAACGACAATGATCTTTGAGTACCTTCATCTACATTTCTGCAGTTGGTGAGTCCTCATGGTTCGAGGACCCATGTCCCTGATTTTGCCTTGTTAGTAGATGGTTGTTTCTTTTTAGTTTAGTACGAGTCAGTTAGAGATCTGTCCTAATGGCTTCTCAGTCGTATGTAGTAGAGGCTTTTGTCAGACTAGACTACCAATATGTATAGAAATTTCAGTATTTTGATTGTACAGGCCAGTACTTTGTCATATTCTAGTATGTTCATGGCAGGATTGTTCTTCCTTATTTTAGATTGATTATTGTCATAGTGAGTTTTAAAAGTGATGACAGGTTGGGAGGGTTAGCTTGGGTCCACGTGTGGCCTTAAGCACCGTGTGACTTCTTGGGATAGGTTCTTGGGGAGTTACAAGATTGGTATCAGAGCCTAAGGTTCAAAGAGTTCTAGGGAGTCTGACAAGCCGCATTACGTAAAGTCTTGATCATCGGTGTGTAGCGTGCCACATCTATGAGCAAGAGGCTATGGGATGTTTTAGGAAAAGTTATTTCTTTCTTTCAAAAGTCTATCGTGCCAATGACTATTTCTCTCTGCTATTAATTTGTGCTCTCTTATGATAGAAAATTCATTCTCGTAGAGCTCGCATAAACAACGAGCGATCTCAACCCGTTGACCCCTTGAACGAGCATGTGTCGCATACAGAATTTCGGGCAGCTTTTCAGGCGCTAGTCCAGGTGGTTATTGTCAATGCTCAGACCCGTGTCCAGGCTACTGTTCCACTTCTGCAAGGGAATAATTCTACTGCAGCTCAGGTTTATGACTTTAAATGGATAAATCCACCTGAGTTCTATGGTTCAAAGATAGGTGAAGACCCACAAATGTATTTAGATAAAGTGAGAAAGATCACTCAGATTATGCATGTAACGGAGGAAGAGAGTGTGGAGCTAGCTTTCTATCGCTTAAAAGATGTTGCTTATGATTGGGTAGAGATGTGGAGGAAGAGTAGAGGGGAAGATGCCACTCCCATGACTTGGCAGTTGTTCCAGGACACGTTCTTAGATAGATTCTTTCCCCCTGAGCTGAGGGAAGCAAAATTAGAAGAATTTATGAACTTGATACAAGGCCCTATGACAGTTAAGGAGTATTGTCATAAGTTTAACCAATTATCTAATATGCTCCCGGTATGATAGCTGATTTTAGAACTAGTATGAGTAAGTTTTTGGCTGGTGTATCTAGTTACGTTGTGAAAGAGTGTAGATCCGCTATGCTTAATAGGGACATGGACCTTTCAAGACTAATGATATGCTTAATAGGGACATGGACCTTTCAAGACTAATGATTCATGCTCAGCAGATTGAAGTGGACAAGGTGAAGGAGAGAGATAGAGTAAGGGCAAATAAGAACAACAGGGGTATAGTCAAACTAGATTTTCTGGAGGGAATTGCCCTCAGTCCCAGAACTGTTCACTTGTGCCAGCACCTTCATCAGCCAGTTCTCCCGCATTCAGAATTAGGCAGGAGCAGGTTAATAGGCCTACTATGTTCAGGTCCCAGGATAGTGTGAGTAACAGACCTCGTCCTCCCCCATGTTTGAAATGTGGTAGGGGCCATCCTGGTAAGTGCTTTGTCGATCGGAGGGGTTATTTTAGTTGCCGTAAGTTGGGCTACGAATTCAGGGATTGCCCATATGCCAGACAGGGGAGTCGTGATGTTCGTCCCCAGAGTTAGGCTATTAGTGCTCCAGCCCCTTTAGCTTTTCCTCCTCCTCCTCAGGGTGCCTCGTCTAGTACTACAAGTGGTCAATGCCAGAATCTCTTTGATGATATACCACCCCGCCAGGAGTAGGAGGATTCACCAGATGTTATTACTGGTATGCTCCGTGTATTTTATTTCGATGTGTATGTGTTAATGGACCCTGGGTCAAGTCTTTCTTATGGGACTCCGTTGATAGCTGTGAATTTTGAAATTAGTGCTGAAAAGATTCCTGAGCCTTTTCTAGTTTCTACATCAGTAGGTGAATTTGTTATTGCTAAGCAAGTATATAAGAAGTGTCCTATCACTGTCCTTAACAAAATCATATTTGCAGACTTGATTGAGCTAGACATGGTTGATTTTGACATTATTTTGGGAATGGATTGGCTTCACTCTTATTATGCGTCTATAGACTGTCGTACCCATGTAGTCAAGTTTTAGTTTCCCAACGACCCAGTTTTTGAGTGGTCCAGAAATTTTGTAGCTCCCAAGAGTCATTTTATATCCTACCTTAAAGCCAGGAAATTGATATCCAAGTGTTGTATCTATCATTTGGTTTGAGTTAAAGACACTACGTCCGATAATCCGACTATGCAGTCCATTAGTGTTGTCAATGAGTTTCTTAATGTTTTCTTGAAAGATCTCCTATGGGTACTTCCCGATAGAGAGATAGAATTTAGGATTGATCTTTTTCCTGGTACGCAACCTATTTCTATTCCTCCATATCGCATGGCCCCCTAGAACTTAAGGAGTTAAAAGAGAAACTCAAAGATCTTCTTGATAAGGGTTTTATAAGGCCCAGTGTATCTCCTTGGGGAGCACCCGTTCTATTTATTCGAAAGAAAGATGGTTCATTGCATATGTGCATTGACTATCGCCAGCTCAACAAGGTCACAATCAAGAATAAGTACCCTCTTCCTAGGATTGATGACCTGTAGGATCTGATTATCACCAACTTAAAGTCAGAGAGTGTGATATTCCAAAGACGGTTTTTCGCACCCGTTATAGTCATTTTGAATTCCTGGTCATGTCCTTCGGGCTAACTAATGCCCCAACAGCTTTTATGGACCTCATGAATCGAGTGTTCAGACAGTACCTGGATATGTTTGTTATAGTATTCATAGATGATATTCTTGTATACTCCCAAAACGAGACCGATTATGCAAACTATCTCCAAATTGTCTTGCAAACCCTTAGAGATCATCAGTTATTTGCCAAATTTAGCAAGTGTGAATTTTGGCTAAGGTCAGTTGCCTTTCTGGGTCATATTGTTTCTTCTGAAGGTGTTCAAGTTGATTCTCAAAAGATAGAAGCTGTAAAAAATTAGCCTAGACCTATATCTCCATCCGATATTAGGAGTTTCTTGGGGAGTTGGCTACTACCATTGTTTTTTCGAAGGTTTCTCTTTCATTGCTTCTCCTTTGACCTAGTTGACCCAAAAGAAAGTTAAGTTTCTGTGGTCTAATGTTTGCGAGAACATTTTTCAGGAGTTGAAGATTCGACTCACTTCTGCCCCTATATTGGCCCTTCCAAATAGTATCGATGACTTTATGGTATACTGTGACGCTTTTAGAGTTAGTTTGGGTTGCGTATTAATGCAAAAGGGTAAAGTTATAGCCTATGCCTCCAGGCATTTGAAGTCGTATGAGAAGAACTACCCAACCCATGACCTCAAGTTAGCTGCAGTGGTTTTTGCCTTGAAAATTTAGAGACACTACCTGTACGGTGTTCAT
This sequence comes from Capsicum baccatum var. pendulum, assembly GCA_030864225.1. Lineage (NCBI taxonomy): Eukaryota > Viridiplantae > Streptophyta > Magnoliopsida > Solanales > Solanaceae > Capsicum > Capsicum baccatum. Next base: position 125,107,678 of record CM061556.1, on the reverse strand, counting down.
GTTGATGTCTTTATAGATCACAAGAGTTTACAGTATGTGTTTACTCAGAGAAAGTTGAACCTTCAGCAGAGGCGATGGTTAGAATTGCTAAAGAACTATGATATGAGTGTGTTGTATCACCCCGGCCAGGCCAATGTAGTGGGGGATGCTCTTAGTAGGTCGTCCATAGGTAGTGTAGCACATGTAGAGAAAGGTAAAAATAAGTTGGCCTGCGAAGTGCATCGTTTTGCTAGGTTATGTATTAGATTTCTTAACTCAGCTGAGGGTAATGTTTGGGTTTAGAGTGGTTCCGAATCTTCCCTAGTCTCGGAAGTGAAGGAGAAACAGGACATGGATTATCATTTGATTAAACTGAAATAGTCAGTTAAAGACCAAAAGGTGGAGGTTTCTCCTAAGAGAGAGATGGTGTATTGAGATTTCAAAATAGATTGTGTGTTCCTGATGTTGATGATTTGAGGTAGAGGATTATGGCTGAGGAACCTGGCACGTGGTATTCTATTTATCCCACTTCTACTAAGATGTACCACGATTTGAGGGAAATTTATTGGTGGAATGGTATGAAGAGGGATATAGCAAAGTTTGTGGAGAAGTGTGCAACTTGCGAACAGGTGAAGATGGAGCACCAGAGACCCGGTGGTATGATACAAGAATTTAGCATTCCTACTTGGAAGTGGGAAGTGGTGAACATGTATTTCATGACCGGTTAACCTCTCTCCCGTCATCATCATGATTCTATTTAGGTCGTTGTAGACAGGTTGACTAAGTTAGCACATTTTCTGCCAGTACATACATCTTTTATCGCTGAGGACTATGCTAAGATATACCTTCGAGAGTCAGTCAGGTTGCATGGAGTTCCATTGGCTATCATCTCCGATAGAGGTACTCAATTTACTTCTTAGTTTTGGAGAGCCTTTCAGAAGGGTCTTGGCACCCAAGTTCATCTTAGCTCCGTTTTTCACCCGCAGATGGACGACCAGGATAATAGGACCATCCAAACCTTGGAGGATATGTTGAGGGCATGTGTTCTTGACTTCAAAAAAAGTTGGGATGAACATTTTCCATTAATTTAATTCGCTTATAACAATAGTTTTCATGCTAGTATTGGAATGGCTTTATTTGAGGCTTTGTATGAAAGAAGGTGTAAATCACTCGTAGGTTGGTTCAAAGTGGGTGAGGCTGTTGGGATTGGACCTGATGATGTGTTCGAGGATATGGAGAAAGTTAAGTTGATTCGACAGGTGTGAGATACAGAGATCTTGAGTATAGGGTTGATAATTTGGTGTACTTAAAGATTTCACCCATGAAAGGGGTGAAAAGGTTTGGACAGAAAGGAAAGCTTAGTCCTCGATATGTTGGCCCTTATAGAGTTTTGAATCGTGTTAGGAAAACAACTTATGAGATTGGGTTGCCTGCAGAGTTATCAACTGTCCATCTTGTCTTTCATGTTTCTATGCTCAAGAAGCACATTGGTGATTCTGTTGTTCTTGATCTATCAGAGAGCTTAGATGTTCGAGATAGTCTTTCTTATGATGAAGTTCCAGTCGAGATTCTAGATCATCAAGTCTGTAGACTAAGGAACAAGGAAGTTCCCTTGGTTAAAGTTTTTTGGCAAAATCAATCAGTCGAGGGTGCTGCTTGGGAAGCAGAAGCAGATATGCGAGCCAAATACCCTCATCTCTTCTCCACGAGTTCAAATCAAGCTGAAGGTACTATTCTTCCTCAATTCAGTTGTGTATTTAGTTATATGGTTACTCTCTCTATGATTCGTACATTCTGTGTAGTACTCAAAAATTTAGAGTAAAGTAAGGCCATTGAGTGGGTTGTTCCAGCTGTGCGTCCTCATTTTCTCTTATTCTTTACCTATCTGGCAACATTCGAGGATGAATGTTTCCAAGGAGGAGATATTGTAATACCTCGATCGTTTCTTAAGCCTAAATCTATCTTTTGAGTGGATAGGGGTGGATTCCAAAGTGATTGATGTTTATATTATGCTGTATTTCTCTAATTTCTAATTTTTTGTATGTAGAGCATTGAATAATATTTCCATCGATACCAATTTCATTGAAATCTGACATCGGACGAGAAAGATATAACCGTTTTACTAAGCGATGTCGGAATTGCCCAGGCCTGACGGTAGACCTGAAGGACCGCCAAGTCCTTGGTGGACCATCAATTGTCTCGTCAAGCCAAGGTAGTAACCTTTTTTTGTCCATCGTGTGACGACCAAAATTGTGGGAAGTCAAAAATTTGACGGACCGTCAAGTAGAGGTAGAATGTCTAGTTTCTAGCCCCCGAGTGACGGACGATCTGGTGGACCGTCAGTTTCCTGACAGATCTTCACTTCGACCGTCACATCGAGGCAGAATGTCCTACTTTTGGCACTTGAGTGACAGACGATCTGGTGGATCGTCAGTTCCTCTGGTATATCATCAGTTCGACCGCCACTAACCCGATCGACAATTTCTTAACTCATTTTACGGGGCATTTTGGTCATTTCCAAGTCTTGTATAAATATATCCAAGTAGAGAAGTGAAGTTCATTTTTCTTCTTTCTCTTCCATAACCCTTTAGAAACTAGGGTTCTTCCAAAATCCTAAATCAAATCATCTCCAAGAAATTCAAGATTTTTCCAAAGATTTCACAAAGTTGTTCAAGAATTAAGTTATCCAAGTCAAAGGCATCAAGAAACTTAGCTCAAAAGTGTAAATAGGAATTTCCAATCAAGCTTGTTCATCTTAAAAATCATAATCCAAGGTAAGTGGGGTTTCAACAAGGACACTTCTTTCGTTCTTATGCCAAAAAATTTAATTTCTACTATTGAATTTCATCAATTTGTGTAACACCCCATATTCAAGTACGTGTATTGGAATATTCAAGTACGTGTATTGGTCTTATTTATATGGAATTAATTTTTTTTATTTTATTTATACTGAAATTTGCCCGTAGATGGTTTCATGCGAAGGTTATTGAATAAGCTTTCCAACGATATAAAGATTTCCAAAAATGGATAGGTTTCGGATATAATTGAGCACGTTCGAAACTATAAAATGGTGGCCGGGATATTTGGGAATGGTAAATGTGCAGGAAAATTTCCTGCACACAAACTACTGAGGCCAGCCGAATTTTTGGGTCAACTTTGAATGATCATAACTCCCTTAATATAATGAACTGGGAGAGATGGGACCTATGAAAAGAAAGATCTTTGAGTTTTATTTCCAATGCAATTGATTTCATCTAAATCCAACGTCTGAGTAAGGAGTTATACTCGTTTTACTTTAGCTTATCAAAGTAGATTTTTAGGGTCAACTTCAAATGATCCTAACTTCTTGTACAGGATGAACTAGGTGGCCTACTTTATATGAAATGAAATACCTTTGAATTATCTTTCCAACGATACCAATTTCACCCAAATCCGATATTGGAGGAAAGAATTATGGTCAATCTACTTTAGCTTATCAAAATAGTCCACCAAAGGACAGATTTGACATTATTTAAATTTTAAAGGCATTTTGGTCATTTCCTATTATATTATGGACGGGAATATGTGTATATATACATGTATATGAGTTCAAAAACTTATTTTCATCATCAATCAATGAGGAAGAACAAACCCTAACCAAATTTGACCTTTAAATTTCTTTTGATTCAATCGTAGGAATTCCAAAGTAATCCGATAACTGCTTTTGTCATCACGAGAGCTTTGGATGGCACCTATTATTTGTGCAAAAAGGATTGCATAATCAAGAGGTGAATTCTAAGGTATGAATATTGTTTGCCTTTGTTCTTTTCTATGTGTATATGTGTGATAAAGGATTAGATGTATTGGTTGTTATTGAAAGGTGATGGAAATATGGTTATGGACTATTTTGCATGGTTTGATTGTATTGAATTGTGGAAGGTAGATATGGTAATTGAGTTATGGAAGGTGGATATGGTGATATACTATTGAATTGATGATTATTTATGTCTATGGCTCAATTTAGTTTAATGGATTAGTTAGAAGGATAAATGAATCCAAACTTGATATTGGAGGATGTTGTATGAATATGCATGGTATGTGAATGTAATTGGAGTATAAGAGGGTTAAAGTGACACCCTTTCTGGTGTAATTAAGGCTTACTACTTAATCATTAGTTTGGTGAATTCAAATAATTGAATTGTGATGTTTGGTTGCTAATACTAGATTGCTATATTTGTTTATTGTTGATAAGTAATCCGAAAAGACGGGAAGTCCATTTGGGGCTAGTATTGAAGTTTGACAGTTAGGTACGTAAAGCATACTCTATACCATATCTTTGGCATGAAAGTAAACAATTGTTCTATTAAGAAAGTTTCCAAAGTTATTCAGTAACCTATGATCCATAATGGTTTTGTATGAAGTCCTATGTTACCCCAATGAACTTGTTTCCAGCCTACAAGATGTCAAGACATTCCAATACTTGTTTTCCAAATCTTACATGTTTATTGCACTAATGAATGTCAAAAGGTATCCGGTTACTCAAACAAGATCCATGTGCTATTAATGACTCCAAAACGTTTCATTGATATACCAATAAGTTCCTACTTCATTGTTATGGCATTGATGACTCCAAAATACTTCATTGATGAGCCAATGAGTTCTTACTTCATTGTTATTGCATTGATGGTCTATTTATATGTCTTTTATTGATGTATCATTGTTTCAAAGTATCAAAATGCAGTGGTGACCGAAATAACAATCTCAATGATTAATTGAACTATATGATGGAAGTTCTCTCTTATCGGGTGGTATCCCAGGGGCATAAGCCTATCATGGGTCGATCCCTATGTATGTGTTTATGGGTGGTATCCTAGGGGCATAAGCCTATCATGGGTCGATCCTGGTTGATATGTACTGGATGCAGCCTAATGGTCATATTACAGTACAGTAATGATTAAAAAGATGATAAGAACGAAGGTAAAGTGATTGAATAAATACAATGTACAGGTTGTCATAAGTTCTAGTAAGTGTGGTCCACTCTATTACAATTTATTCACTTGTTTCTGATTTCTATTGAACTCCTATATCATATGTGATTATCTACAGCTTTACATACTCAGTACATATTTCGACCTGCATTTCATACTGTAGGCACAGGTACCTCAGCTCATACACCACACAAGTAGGAGCCAGGATATCCAGCTGGTTTTGGTGAACTCTAGTTTTCTTCGAGGTTTTTTATGTTATATCTAGTCACTTTTTGTATTGTATAGAAGATAGTTATATGGCGGGGTGTGTCCTGACCTTAGTTAAACTCTGTGTATTGTCTAGAGGCTTTGTAGACCTAATGTACAGTCAAGGTGGTATTTTGTTAATAGACGTGATGGCTCCAACCGCCAATTATTGTATATACATATATATATGTGTGCTCGAGCTTATACCGGTGATTATTTCCTTTTATATGAGACAAGATGTTGTTCGAATTTTGGGTTGTCATAGAGGTATGCATGGGAAGTATAAGGTTATGAGTTGGTTCTCCCGGGCCTCCTCGGTTACGGGTGCTAGTCTGCCCCAATAGGATTTGAGGTGTGACAATAGTGGTATCAGAGAAGTTTATCCTAGTGAGTCTACAAAGCCGTGTCTACGTAGAGTTTTGTTTATCGGTGTGTCGTGCACCGCATCTATAAACAAATGGCTATGGACATTTAGGAATTGTTTCTTTTTCTTCATGTCTTAGATCGTGCGATAGAGCCTATATTGTATATGAAGTCATAGTTGACCACTGAATCCGTTTGTTTCTCTTATTATAGTAATGATGCCGTTACCAGAAGCAATACTATCGATAAACAAGTAGATGTGGCTGCCAGACAGGGGACTAGTAAGTCACCCACTATACCAGCTAATCAAAGTAAGGCTCCAGCTGAGCATGCATCAGAAACTTCTTCCACTCCGGAAGAAATAAGGGGGAAGAGAACTATATCCCCAGAGCTACCTAATAATGCTGCGATCAAGATCTTACAAATGCAGTGCAACTTTTGACTCGTATATTTGTTGGGCAAGCCATTCCTACCATGGGTCCTAGTGGTACAGATAGGGCGGCTAGCCTTCGAACACAGGATTTTCTTAAGATGGATCCTTCGACTTTTAATGGATCATATCTTAACGAAGACCCACAGGACTTTATTGATCAAATTCAATGGGCTCTAGATTTTATGCGTTTAACGGGTAGAGAGACAGTGGAGTTAGCAACGTATAGATTTAAAGCGGAGGCTACATATTGGCACGAGGACTGGAAATGATCTAGGGGTATTGATGCACCCCTAGCTACTTGGAAAGAGTTCAAAGAGACATTTCTTGATCATTATCTTCCATTCAAGATTCGTCAGGCCCGTGCAAATCAATTTTTAAATCTTTATCAGGGGAATATGAGTGTGAGGGAGTACAGTCTTTGATTTAATTCCTTTTTGAGATATGCTCCTAATGTTGTAGCTACTATGGATGATAGAGTTCATCAATATGTGGATAGAATGGATCCATATCTGGTTAAAGATTGTACTATTGCCGCTTTGAACAAAGATATAGACATAGCGAGAATCTAAGCTTTTGCACAGAAAATGGAAGATCAGAGGCAGAGAAGAAGAACACAGGAATTAGAAAGAGGATATTCCAAGAGGGCCAGATCTACAGGTCAGTTCATGGCATTCCAAGGAGGGTTTAGACCACAGTTTTCTGCTAGACCACCTAGGCCATTATCTTCTTATTCTTAAGCTAGTGCCCCACCACAGTTCCAAGGGTCTAGAGGAAATTAATTTGGGGCACAGAAGTGAGAGTCAGAGTTCGCGAATAGTGGGGTACGAAGGGCAAGGGAATATGAGCCAATCGAGACCTCCTAGAGAGCTATGCAATAAATGTGGAAGATATCATTTGGGCGCATGTCAGCTTGGGACTAATGTTTGCTTTTGGTGCGGTATGTCAGGGCATATAATGAGAGAATGCCCACAAAGGGCCATAGGGGGTATGGTACAACCTACGAGGTCATTTGTTGTATCATCATCATCGATACCTTATTCTGGAAGGGGTACACAACCAATGGGTCATGTTAGAGGTGATAGAGGAGTGACGAGTTCTAGCAGGGCTTAAAATTGTACGTATGCTCTAGCGGATCGACAGAATTTTGAGGCTTCCCCAGATGTGGTTACGGGTACGTTGTCTATCTTTTTATTCGATGTATATGCCTTAATTTATCCCAGTTCTACATTATCTTATGTTACACCATTGGTTGCTAAAAAGTGTGAAAGAATACCCGAGCTATTAGTTAATCCATTTGAAGTGTCTACACCGGTTGGGGAATCTATTATAGCTAGAAGGGTTTACCAAAATTGCATAGTAACTGTTTGTGGTCGTGATACGATGGCTGATCTCGTAGAGTTTGAAGTGGTGGATTTTGATGTGATAATGGGTATGGACTGGTTAGCGTCTTATGCCACAATTGATTGTTGCCCGAAAAAGGTATATTTACATTTTCCAAATAAATCAGTCGTTGAATGGAAAGGTGAAATTGGCACGACAAGAGGTAGATTTATTTCTTATTTTAAGGCAAGAAGAATGATTTCCAAGAGATACATAAGTGGATCCATCAACTCTTCACACTATTTTGGTGGTAAATAAATTTTCTGATGTATTTCCTGAAGATCTTCCAGGTTTGCCTCCTGAACGAGAAGTAGAGTTTGGTATTGATGTAATACCAGGCACCCAACAAATCTCCATTCCTCCGTGTAAAATGGCCCCAGCAGAATTACGAGAATTCAAAGAGCAATTGAAAGATTTTCTAGATAAGGGATTCATAAGGACTAGTATGTCCCCTTGGGGAGCACTAATATTATTTGTGCTAAAAAAGGATGGCTCGCTGAGGATGTGTATTTATTATCGGCAATTGAATAAGGTGACTATTAAGAATAAATATCCTCTCCCAAGAATCGATGATTTATTTGATCATTTACAGGGCGCCAAGTGCTTTTATAAGTTTGATTTGAGGTTAGGTTACCACCATGTGAGGGTCAAAGAGAAGGATATACCCAAGACAACTTTTTGAACATGGTATGGTCATTACGAGTTTCTAGTTATGTCATTTAGGCTTACAAATGCACCCGCAGATTTTATGTAATTGATGAATAGGGTGTTTAAGCCATTCCTGGATGTATTTGTGATAGTTTTTATAGATGATATTCTAGTTTATTCTAGATCAGAAGAGGACCATGCAAATCACTTACGACAGGCAATGCAGTCTCTTCGTGATTGTAAGCTTTATGCAAATTTCTCTAAATGTGAGTTTTGGTTAAAGTCGGTGGCATTTTTGGGTCATATTGTATCTAGTGAAGGGATAAAGGTTGATGCTCAAAAGATAAAAGCTGTAAAGAACTGGCCAAGGCCCACAACACCTATGGAGATCCGTAGCTTTCTCAGGTTGGTCGGTTATTATAGAAGGTTTGTTGAAGGCTTTTCTTCCATTTCAGCACCCTTAACCAAGCTAACCCATAGAGCATCCAAATTCCAATGGAATGATTCCTGTGAGAAGAGTTTTCAAGATTTAAAGAACAAGTTGATTTCTACACCCATGTTGGTACTTCCAGAAGGCACCGAAGGGTATACAGTGTATTGTGATACTTCCAGAATTGGTTTAGGATGTGTATTGATGTGGAATGGTAAGGTAATAACATATGCTTCTAGACAATTGTAGCCACATGAGAAAAATTATCCTACATACGATCTTGAGCTGGCAATAGTTATTTTTGCTTTAAAGATATGGCGCCACTACTTATATGGGGTTCATGTTGATATGTATACTGACCATAAGAACTTGCAATATATTTTCAATCGGAAGGATCTAAATTTAAGGCAACAGAGATGGCTTGAATTATTAAAGGACTACGATGTTGATATCTTGTACCATCCAGGGAAAGCAAATGTGGTAGCTAATGCGTTAAGTCGTAAGGCTATGATGGCACCTATAGAAAGGCAAGGGATGATTAAAGATCTTCACCAGTTAGCTAGTTTGGGAGTTCTCCTTCTTGAAACTCTGGATGAAGATCTTATCGTACATAATGCTATGGAATTTTCATTAGTAGCTGAAGTTAAAGAGAAACAATATGCAGATCCTATTTTATTACAACTTAAGGAGAACGTTCAGAGTGGTGCGACCAAGGCATTTGAGATTACGCGACAAGGAGTGTTTCAGTACCAGAACCGATTATGTGTGCTGGATGTAGACGGGCTAACAAAGAAGATTATGATAGAAACACATTGTTCAAGGTATTCCATTCTTCCAGGATCAACTAAAATGTATCAATATTTTAAAGATATGTATTGGTTGAATGACATGAAGAAGAGCAATGCAGAATTTATAGCTGAATGTCCAAATTGTCAAAGAGTTAAAGTTGAGCACCAAAAACCCATAGGTTATATGCAATGCATTGATATTCCAAGATGGAAGTGGGACATGATCAACATGGATTTCATTATTTTTTTGCCTCGTGCATCCTAGAAGTTTGATTCTATATGGATGATTGTTGATAGGCTTACCAAATCCGCATATTTTCTACCAGTTAGGAACACTTACACAGTTGAAGAGTATGCGAAGCTGTACATTAAAGAGATAGTCTGATTACATGGAGTTCCAATTTCTATTATATCAGATCAGGGAACCCAATTTACCGCAAACTTTTGGAAGTCTTTTCAGAGATGTTTGGGAACACAAGTGAAGTTGAGTACAACTTTTCACCCTCAAACATATGGACAAGCAGAACATACCATCCAAATACTTGAAGATATGCTACGAGCTTGTGTAATAGATTTTAAGGGCAACTGGGATGATCATTTACCTCTTATTGAGTTTGCCTACAATAATAACTATCATTTAAGTATCAAAATGGCACCATATGAAGCTTTATATGAAAGGAAGTGTAGATCACCAATAGGATGGTTTGAAGTGGGTGAAACTCTTTTGTTCAGACCAGATCTTATTTATCAAGCCATAGAGAAGGTTAAAGTAATTCAGTAACGACTGAAAACAGCCCAAAGTCGACACAAGTCATATGCGGATAGTAGAAGGAGAAGGCTAGAGTTTTCTATAGGTGATTGGGTATTTTTGAGGGTATCACCAATGCAAGGGGTAATGAGATTTGGCAAGAAAGGGAAGTTGAGTCCACATTATATAGGCCCGTATAAGATCACTTGAAGGTTTGGACAAGTTGCATATGAATTAGAGCTACCCCAAGAGCGCTCATCAGTACATTTGGTATTTCATGTGTCAATGCTTCAAAAGTGCATCAGAGATCCATCACATATCACTTATACTGAGGATGTACAAGTTGCGGAAGATCTTACCTATGAGAAAGTTCCTATTGCTATTCTAGATCGCCAAGTTAAGAAGTTAAGAAATAAAGAGATAGGATCTGTGAAAGTACGTTGGAGAAATCGTCAAAGGGAAGAGATTACATGGGAAGCTGAGGAAGAAATGAAATTTAAGTACCCTAATTTGTTCAAAGATGAAGAGAAAGTTCAAGAAACGGATTTAAAACATTAACAAGTAATTTTTTTTTTATATATGCATAGTATTTATGTGATGATGTGAATATTAATGATGGACTTGAACTTGTTTCAGTTGAATAACTATGCTAACATTCGAGGACAAATGTCCTAAAGGGGGTAAGGATGTAACACCCCATATTCAAGTATGTGTATTGGCGTATTCAAATACGTGTATTGATCTTATTTATATAGAATTAATTTTTTTTATTTTATTTATACCGAAATTTACCTGTCGATGGTTCCATGTGAAGGTTATTGAATAATACTTCCAACGATATAAAGATTTCCAAAAATGGATAGGTTTTGGATATAATTGAGCACGTTTGAAACTATAAAACGGTGGCTAGGATATTTGGGACTAGTAAATGTGCAGGAAAATTTCCTGCGCACAAACTACTAAGGCTAGCCAATTTTTTGGGTCAACTTCGAATGATTATAACTCCCTTAATATAATGAACTGGGAGATCTGCGACCTATTAAAATAAATATCTTTGAGTGCAATTTGTTTCATCCAAATCCAACATCTGAGTAAGGAGTTATACTCGTTTTACTTCATCCTATCAAAACAGATTTTTAGGGTCAACTTCAAAAGATCATAACTTCTTGTACAGGACGAACTGGGTGGCCTACTTTATATGAAATGAAATACCTTTGAATTATACTTCCAACGATACTAATTTCATCCAAATTTGATATCGGAGCAAAGAATTATGGTTGATCTACTTTAGCTTATCAAAATAGTCCACCAAAGGACAGATTTGACATTATTTAAATTTTAAAGGCATTTTGGTTATTTCCTATTATATTATGGATGGGAATATGTGTATATATACATGTATAGGAGTTCAAAAACTAATTTTCATCATCAATCATTGAGGAAGAACAAACCCTAGCCAAATTTGACCTTTAAATTACTTTTGATTCAACCTTAGGAATTCCAAAGTAATCCAATAATTGTGTTTGTCATCTCGAGAGCTTCGAATGACACCTATTATTTGTGCAAATAGGATTGCATAATCAAGAGGTGAATTCTAAGGTATGAATATTATTTGCCTTTGTTCTTTTCCATATGTATATGTGTGATAGAGGATTATATGTATTGGTTGTTATTAAAAGGTGATGGAAATAAGGTTATGGACTATTTTGCATGGTTTGGTTGTATTGAATTGTGGAAGGTAGATATGGTAGTTGATTTATGGAATGTGGATATGGTAATTGAGTTATGGAAGGTGGATATAGTGATATACTATTGAATTGATGATTATTTATGTCTATGGCTCAATTTGGTTTAATGGATTGGTTGGAAGGATAAATTAATTCAAACTTGATATTGGAGGATGTTGTATGAATATGCATGGCATGTGAATGTAATTGGAGTATAAAAGGGTTAAAGTGACACCCTTTATGGTGTAATTAAGGCTTACTACTTAACCATTAGTTTGGTGAATTTAAATAATTGAATTGTGACGTTTGGTTGCTAATACTAGATTTCTATATATGTTCATTGTAGATAAGTAATCCGAAAAGACGGGAAGTCTATTTGGGACTAGTATTGAAGGTTGACAGTTAGGTACGTAAAGCATACTCTATACCATATCTTTGGCATGAAAGTGAATAATTGTTCTATTAAGAAAGTTTCCAAAGTTATTCAGTAATATGTGATCCATAATGGTTTTGTATGATGTGCTATGTTACCAATGAACTTGTTTCCACCCTAAAAGATGTCAAGACATTCCAATACTTACTTGTTTTCCAAATCTTACATGTTTATTGCACTAATGAGTGTCAGAAGGCATCCGATTACTCAAACAAGATCCATGTGCTATTAATGACTCCAAAATATATATACCAATAAGTTCCTACTTCATTGTTATAGTATTGATGACTCTACAATACTTCATTGATGTGCCAATGAGTTCTTACTTAATTGTTATGGCATTGATGGTCTATTTATATGTCTTTTATTGATGTATTATATTGTTTCAAAGTATCAAAAATGTGGTGGCGACCGAAATAACAATCTCAAAGATTAATTGAACTAAGTGATGGAAGTTCTCTCTTATCGGGTGGTATCCCAGGGGCATAAGCCTATCATGGGTCGATCCCTATTTATGTGTTTATGGGTGGTATCCTAAGGGCATAAGCCTATTATGGATCGATCCCAGTTGATATGTACTGGAGCAGCCTAATGGTCACAGTACAGTACAGTAATGATTAAAAGGATGATAAGAACGAAGGTAAAGTGATTGAATAAATACAATGTAAAGGTTGTCATAAGTTCTAGTAAGTGTGGTCCACTCCTATTACGATTTATTCACTTGTTTCTGATTTCTATTGAGCTCCTATATCATATGTGATTATCTACATCTTTACATACTCACTACATATTTCATACTGATGTCCCCCATGGGGGACCTGCATTTCATGCTGCAGGCACAGGTACCTCAGCTCATACATCGCATAAGTAGGAGCCAGGATATCCAGCTTCTTTTGGTAAGCTCCAGTTTGCTTCGGGGCTTTCCATGTCATATCCAGTCACTTTTGGTATTGTATAGAAGTTAGTTATATGGCGGGATGTGTCCCGACCTTAGTTAAACTCTAGGTATTGTCTAGAGGCTTTGTAGACCTAATGTACAGTCAAGGTGGTGTTTTGTTAATAGATGTGATGGCTCCAACGGCCAAGTATTGTATATACATATATATGTGTGCTCGAGCTTGTACAAGTGACTACTTCCTTTTATATGCGACATGATACTATTCGAATTTGTGGCTGGTCATAGAGGTATGCATGGGAAGTATAAGGTTATGAGCTGGTTCTCCCGAGCCTCCTCGGTTACGGGCGCTAGTACACCCCAATAGGATTTGAGGCGTGACAATTTGCAAAGTGGGTTTACACCCAAATTAATTTATCAAGGATTTATGAGAATTGAGTTATTCAAGATTGATATATATGACTATTTCATTGTTTTATTTCTTAAATTAAGAATTTATTCCATGAGTTGTATATTGTTATCGTGAGATGATGATTTCTAAGCGATTTAAGATAAGTGTCATGATTTATACTTTTCCATTAGAAGTTTGATTATTGAATATATATTGATATTGAGCTTGAGAGTCAAGAATGAGTTCTATGATGTTTTCTTGAAGTTTTGATACTTGATATGATTTGATTAGCAAGTGTACTTGATGTTGAGAAAGATTGTTTTGAGTTGAGTCGAATTAAGAATCCACACGTTGATTATAATTCATAAATGAGATATATATTTATATTTTGGTCTTCATGTAGACCCTTGAGTTGATTGAGGTGGATTTCCTAACGCGTTCTAAGCTGAGTCTGGGAGAAGTATTTAGCACCAAGCGGGAAATGTGGTATTTCCCCGAAACTACGTGCCACTGTAGGATTGATATTGATATTTGTGAGACAGAGGCCGAGTATGATCTTGTAATCACGAAGTTGAGGTTATACTCCCTGGCAAGAGTACGACGCTCCCACCAATGTAGAGTTCTCTCCTTTGGAGGGAAAAATGTTGGACTCCATGCGGCTCACATGGTTTATGTCGGTTATAAGAAACTCCCAAGTCCATAATAGTCTAAGTTTCTCGAGTTACTGAGTCATTCTAAGTCATGATTCAAAGAGTTTGAGTTGAGTCTAATGATTTATGAGATTTATGAAGCATGTGTTATTATTGATGATTTATGGAAATTATGTTTCAGGAAATTCAAGCGAACAGAGTCATTATTATCAACATGAATGATTTTATTTTACATTTATGATATTATTTAAAAATATTTCATATGCCCCCACATACATAGTACATTCCCTAGTACTGATTCCCATACTCATCTGTGTTCTATATTTTCTCATGATGTAGGTTCATGTGCTCAGTTTCAGCAGCGATAGTGATCTTTGAGTACCTTCATCTACATTTCTGCACTTGGTGAGTCCTCATGGTTCGAGGACCTATGTCCCTGATTTTTCCTTGTTAGTAGATGGTCGTTTCTTTTCTGTTCAGTACGAGTCAGTTGGGGATCTGTCCCAATGGCTCCTCAATCTTATGTAGTAGAGGCTTTTGTCAGACTAGACTACCAATATGTACAGATTCAAAGACCTCACACAGTTTTATTATTGTTCCTATTCTTTTGCTGCAAGTGAGGCTCACCACCACTATCTTCTCTCCCATTGAAGATACCCTCAACTGCACTCCCACCTAGCCATTAAAAAAAAGGGAAGATAAATAACATTTCTTTTGGGGAGATCATTAAAATTAAAATGAATAAAAAGTCTATTTTGATAAGATCTATTTTTGTTTGAAATATTCATTACTTGGAGTATTAATTACCTTAAGAACATCAACAGGGGAAGAGGATGGTGTTGATCTTGTAATTGATCCTGAAGAATCATATCCATACGTTTGCTCAAGTCTTCTTGATCTTTTTTCCTTTGAATCAAAGCTCTCATCTTGATCAAATTTAACATCACTATTCTTCTTTGACCTTCCAGATTCAAGTGTTGATATCTCTGTTCGAATTCTCCTCTCTTGCTCATGCAAATCTTAAATAATTAATTGAATCTTTGATTATTGAGGATTTATCTATCTAATAAGTCATAGTAACTGATTTAAACTGCAATTAATCAAAAACTACAACAAACCCAGTGTATTCCTACAAAGTGGGGTCTGGGGAAGGTAGAATGTACGTAATCTATATCGTACCCCTGAAGAAGTACAAATGATGTTTCCGATAGACCCCCCGACTCAAGATAAAGAATAGTAAATAAGGTCATAATGAAACATGAAGTAGGATGGATGGAATAATAGAAATAAGTAATAATAAATAGTAAAAATAGAAATCAAAGAAATACGAAATAAGAGAAATAAGAACAATACGACATAAGAAATAAGAAATAAGAAATAGGACATCCACCTAGTAGTAACATACACTCACAGACCAAAAACCCCCACCCCACCAAAACTCTCCTGACTAGAGGCTCCTACCTGTGGACAAAATCCTAGGATTACTAACCCGGTAACACAAGATCTCTCCTAACTACTTGCTATAACCCACACTCTCACACTAGCCTTCTACCCTTATCCGTGACCTCCACTCTTTCCTATCTAGATTCATGTCCTCAGTAAGTGAGCCTCCGCTTCATCCAACCTGCTCCAATATGTTTAGAGATATCCTCATCAATTTCTCCATTCCCTTGAATCATAGACCCAATATACTTACAACTATCCCTTTTACAAATATTTTGGAAATCCAACCTCACTACCACTTCGTCCTCCTTTCTCAAGTCACTAAACTTGCATTCCATATACTCCATCTTGGACCTACTCAACCTGAACCCCTTTGATTCAAGGGTTTACCTCCAAACCTCTAATTTTTTATTCATACCCCAGTGTCTCATCAATCAGCACTACATCATCCATAAATAACATACATTAAGGAACCTTACCTTGAATACTCTGTGTTAACAGGTCTATCACCAATGTAAATAGGAATGACCTAAGAGTCGATCCCTGATGCAACTCTATCTC
Organism: Capsicum baccatum var. pendulum; assembly: GCA_030864225.1. Taxonomy (NCBI): domain Eukaryota; kingdom Viridiplantae; phylum Streptophyta; class Magnoliopsida; order Solanales; family Solanaceae; genus Capsicum; species Capsicum baccatum. Next base: position 125,091,596 of record CM061556.1, on the reverse strand, counting down.
GACCAAAAAATGGTGTGAGTCTCCTTCCGTCATCCTCACTCGAGTCTTCCCTCCATCGTATATGTCCTTAATAGCTCTAATTTATGCCATTGGGATACCTCTCACCTCTAAGCATCTCCAAAGAACCTCCTTAGGAAATTTGTCATACACCTTCTCCAGGTCAATGAACACCATGTGCAAATCCCTCTTTCTTTCCCTATAATACTCCAACAATCTCCTCACCAGGTGGATTGCCTCTGTCATCGAGTGATCAGATATAAATCTAAACTGATTCTCCAAAATAAACATGAATCTTCTCAATATCTGCCCAACCACCCTCTCCCAAATCTTTATAGTGTGACTAAATAACTTAATACCCCTATAGTTGTTACAACTTTGAATGTCACCCTTTTTTTCATATAATGGAATCATCGTACTCCATCTCTAAGCCTTAGGCATTCTCACAGTCTTGAAAATGTTATTAAACAAATCAGTCAACCACCTTAAACCTGCCCACCTGTATACTTCCAAAAATCAATCGAAATCTCATCAGGCCCCATCGCCCTACCCTTGTGCAATCTATAAATAGCCTCTCTGACCTTCTCAACCTTAAAAAGTCTATAGTAACTAAAATCATGACTTTGCTCTGACTGCTCCAGCTCACCTAACTCAATTTCTCTGTCCCCCCCATTCGTTCAAAAGAATATAAAAATACTCTTGCCATCTCTTTTTTTAATGTGAACATCCTCCTCCAAAAATCTACCATCCTCTCCCTTAATGCACTTCACTTGATCAAGGTCATGACTTTTCTACTCCCTCGCCTTAGAAAGCCTATACAACCTCTTTTCTCTATCTTTCTCCTCTAACCCCACATATAAGCTCTCAAATGATGTTGTCTAAGTAGTCGTAACTGCTAAATTTGCCTCCTTCCTTGCTACTTTGTAAACCTCTCTATTCACTTGCTTCGCCTCTATATATTTACCCTCAATCAACTTAAAATACGCCCCTTTCTTTCTTAATCTCTACTTTCTTCTTAAATTATTCATTCCACCACTAGTCCCCCCTTATGTCGTCCTGATAGACCTCTCAAAACACCTAACACTTCTCTAGCAGTCTCCGTGAGGTACCTAGCAGCCCTATCACATATAACATCCATGTTACCCTACACTCCCACACCCTCTTTCTGACATAATGTTGTTTGATGCCATCGATGACTGTGCCCCGATGATACAAGCCTAAGGAGCACAAAGATTACAAGGTCTTGAAGAATGTTCAAGTTTTGGATTTTGCAAGTGATTAAAAACCTTTTTGAAGCCTTTTCAAAGCCTTGTCCAAGTGAAAAAAGAAAAAGGGTTCCCACACTCAAGAGAAACCTCTCATTAAGATCACTAAGGACTTTTTACACTACAAAATAACGCTCACGAGGAGCCTTTCTGATAGCCTTCACTAAGGGTGTTTTAGTCATTGTGTTGTAATAAGTATAAATAGATATTTTAGCTTGTTTTTTCATTAGACTTTGATGCAATTATTGAGAGAATACACTTTGTATCTTTTGTTCTCCCTCTTAAGAGGTGAACCCAAAATTAGGACCGACATTAGTGTGGATTTTAATTTTGTTTAATCTTTGGCAAGAAAGGTTGATGCTTGGGGAAGGTGACTCCCTTTGCGTCTACTTAAGAGTAAGGTGTTGTCATCAATGGTGGTGTGTGTCTAAGTTTTTAATATACAGTTTGGTTCTATCTATTGTTGAAGGTCTATGTCTCATTACTATCTTTACTTTTAATTCAATTTTCTTCTTCTTAGTGTTGAATTCGAGTATGGTTACTTGTGTTTTTGTGTTATCTCTTTTTTTTATCTCCATTTCTTTTAGGTGTTGTTTCAGATTCTATGTGTTTTGTTCAAGTTTTAGGTTTGTTCTTGTATCATTTAGTATCAAAGCCATGTATTAGAGTTATTCCCACAACTGTCTGTCTTGGATCTAAGAAAATCTTATAAAAAAGAGTCTAGAGTTAAGAAAAATCACAAAAAGGTAGTATCTTGTGTCGAAGTTGTAGATCTGAATCTTACAAGACAGATCTACACGTTTTTGTTGTGTTTTGTTGGTTTTAAGTGTTAGATTCTTGTTCTCTAGCACTTAAAGTGTCTAGATTTACATTAGGAACAAGATTTGGTTGAATTTGAGCTAAAACCTCCATGGTTCTGGCATTTTACAGCTTGAAGAGTTTAGATCCGTGTGGTTTTTGTCCTTTGGACGTTGGTTGGTTGTGATTTATTGTTATTTGAGATCACCTTGGCCTAAGGAACCTATATCCACAAGAAAATTTGAATTTGGGGTTCATTTGATTTGGGGTCAAACTTTGGTCCTCTTAAATATTCATCTTGTTCTTATATCTTCATCAAGTCTTGTTAAAGAAGAATATTCAAAGAGTGTGTTTGATCCAAAAAATGGGTGGAAATAGAGTGTACTTAGTGTTTGTGAAAGAATATTCCTTCGCATATTCATTTGTCATCCAAAAGAAGGAAGAAACAAAGGGGACAATTAAGTACAAAGCAAGTACAAATCCAAATACAATGGGGTTTCAAATTGGAGCTTGAAAAGGGGTCCAAACTTGTTGTTTTTCCCTCCCAAAGCATTTTTCTTAATTCCCAAGGTGTTTGGCCGAAACTTGAACAAAATTTGGGAATTGAAATTTGAAAATTACGTCCAATCAACTCATGCCACGTTATCACTAGCTTAACGACATAATCAAGTTCCTAAGTAGATTTCTTAGTTTCTCACTTTTTACTCTAGTTTCTTATAAGTTAATTCTATCAATAATTAGCAAACTATAAGTACCTACTAGGTTGGTAATTAGTCTAGAGTTTGTTTATTTTGTGTCTTCGATTTGTTTTTATGTGCTTTTCTCGTTTTTAAGTCGTAGTAACTTGTTGGTTCAAATACGAAAATCATTTTTATTTGAGTCATATCAAACAAAAATTGATTCCAGGCCAAAGTAGATTCACCACTCATTCACTTGCCAAAAATTGCCAAGTTTTCAACACTTTTGAGAACAAGTGTGAGGTAAGAATTGAGTGTGAAAGCGGTGAGGTTTATTGAACTAATTTGTTTGTGCATTTTTTAGGTTTTTGGTAATTTGATAGGTACCTTGAGTATGGAACCCGAAGGTTCAAGGGCTCCTTCACTTAAAAATGATGTCTTGGAAGTCTTGATGGCTCGGTTTGATGCCTTATCTCGTGACTTGAAAGGTGAGTTGGGAGCTGTGAAAGGAGGCAAATTCTTTGAAGGGTATTGTAATTATAATAAAAGCGGGTGTTGATAGACTATGTGTACCAAAACCTCCACAAACTCAAATGCTACCTTAGAATCTAAGTTACCAAGTTTTGGTTTCCAAGGAGGATGGGGCTGAGCTTTAAGAAGGAGAGCATGAGGGCTGCCATGGCACAAGTAAAGAAGACACTTCCCATGAACTACAAGGTAAAAAATCTATCTTCTACACTCCTAGAAACTTGAATTATTGTGATGTGGCTAGTAGTGGCCAAAGTTGTGTAGTTTTAGATTTTCTTAGTGAAGAAGTGTATGAATCTTCCTTTTGTAATACTCTTGGTGTTGTTAGGTTGCATAAGGACCAAAATCTTGTTGTGAGTATACAAGAACTAGTTGATCCTTTAGATTACAAAACCAATTCTTTTCATAAGAATGATTTGTGTCCACCTAGTGCTAGAACTTATAACTTGAATAAGGTTTCATTACCAAGTGACTAGAGTATTCACACACTAGTTGACCCTTGTAAATAAAAGGGTGAGTCTACGTTGGTATGTGAGTTGTCAAAAACTAATGAAGCTGTGAATGATGATTAACTTACTCAATAATTAGTCCACTACTTGAGCATATTTGTGGTGTGATTGGTAAGCCTCAAGTTAGTGATAATGTTGATAGATTTGATCATGAGAATGGAGATGGTTCTTTGAGCATATTACGTGATGAAAGGATTAGTGATAGTTTTGCTCAAAGATATCATGTATATGAAGATGATGTGAAGAAATACATATGTATTTGTGAGAGTGAACTTGTATGCCTAAACTCATTATATTTAAATAGTGAATTTCTCTTAAAGCAAGATGTCTTAAGTGAAAATAGTGAGATCACTTGTAATACCCCCAAAAATCCAAACCAATATTAGCAACATGTTTCAAGATTATGAATAGTACATCGTGGTTATTTTATAGTATTATGAGCAATTTAGATGTATATTAAGTTTTCAAATAACTCCCAAGCTATCAGACGAATCAAAACATTTCTTACCGATTGAATTCTTGGAAAGGATATTGTCATAGTCAATTTCAAACAAGCATATCTCTCATTATACTATGAATTTTTGGGCACATAACCCAACAATAAATATATAATTAAATTAGATTTCCAAAGATACAAATTTTGCCTAAATCTAATATTGGAGCAAAAATTTATGCCCATTTGACTCCAGCATGTCAACCAGAAAACTGAGTGACAACATTTTTGATGACTTATCATAATTCTGACGACATTTCTGATAACCTATCACATTTCTGATAACTTATTAGCAATGTCGTCATACATAGGCAGAATGTCAAAAATTCCAGCTCCCAAGTGACGACCTGGGCTGACGGGCTATCTCAGATCTGACGGCCTATCAGCCAATGTCGTCAGCTGATTATTTCAGCAACTGGGAGGTAATTTTGTGGGGGTATTTTTGTCTTTTTCCCTCACTCTAAACATTGTATTAAATCCCTAAAGAGGCTATTATCCCATTATTTTCTCATTCTCCTTACGAACAAGAACATTCTCTCCTAAAGGGGTTAAACCCTAGTCAAGCAAATTCAAGAGCAAGCCTAAGGATTTCTTCAAGAACCTTCAAGAAACATTAGATCTCTTTCAAGATCAATATTTAAGGTATGCGTAGTGTTCATCCACGGATTCCTTTCATCCGTGGAATTCAAGAACCCTATTTTAAACTATGAATCATGAAGTTATGTTGTGGGTTGATTATGTTTGTGTGATTCATTGTTATACAACTCCTAAATTAGAATCTTTATGTGATTTTGTGAAACTAGGATGAAATACAAATTGAAGTATATGAATTTTGGATGGTTTAAATCATTAAGGTGATGAATATGCCTATGCCACAAGGAGTGCATGTAAGGTGTTTGATAAAAGACCTAAGAGAGTAGTAATCATGTATTATAACTAAATAAAACTTAAATGACAAGACCATGCTCTATTCCTTACGACTCAACATGAATTCCTAGCTAATTATTGTGTATTGTTGTTGTGATATGGAATTCTCAAGAAATTGAAGTTATGCAGGTATTTATATGTTATACGCATTCCCTTTCATGTATATGGTGTTGAGAAACATGTGTAGTATGAAATCCCCTACTTATGGTATTATGAATTGTGGATGTTATTCCTATGATCAAGAAGTTTCAGGTGTGTTAGTTTCCTTTCATCGAGTCCTGGGGGTACTTGTACCCGACAATTTATCTATGTGTTTAGAGCCATTTTATGCTTCATGATACTCTCAGTCAAGCCATGATCCATACAACTCAGTCAACCATGTGACTTGGGAAATCTCAGAAATCTCAGTAGTTCAGTAATCTCAGTGATTTCAGTATTCCAAGTAAAATCTCAGTAACTACAGTACTCTCAGTTAGTCCTCAGAAATCAATATATTCTGTTAGTTAAGGAAACTCAGTAAACTTAGTTTAGCCCCACTAAACAACACCACTAGTTCAGTTCAGATAATCAGTTTAGTTCAATTAATTAGTTCAGCTCAATTAATCAGTTTAGTGTCTTTCAGATGGGAGTAGGATTTAGCACCGAGTGAGCCTAGGGATGGGGACTCACCCTCTAGAATAGGACTGAGATCCCTAGAAGCAATCCATATGTTCCAAAGCTACGTAGCCAGCGTAGGTACGAGATGTCACCCATTAGATAAGACTGACATACTCAGGTATCACCCATTAGCATATTTAAATATATAGGACTGATTCTAGGCATCACCCGCTAGATTAGTATTGACTCCACAACAATTATCTTTACTAGTACCGCGGTACTGACACCCTTCCAATTGGTGTTACAGGTTGGACACCAGACTAGCTAGAAAGGAGCATGTTAGTTAGATAATTACATCCCATAATTTTAGTTACAGAATTAGGTTTGTTAGATATAGTCAATTCTGCTCAGTAATACAGATTCATGACTGTTAGATACGGTCAATCCTTATCATTATAAATAGACTTCAGGATCATTTGCTAGATAGGACTGATCTCAACTATGGTCAATCAGTATCAGTAACGTCAGATTTAGAGATTACTCGTCAGGTATCACTGATCTTAGAATAAGTCAATTTATCTTTAATAACAATATACTCAAAGATCACCCGTTAGATCAGACTGATCTCAGATTCAGTTACTCTATATAGTGCAGAACTCAGATAGTTCCATCAAAACTTAGACTGGCAAATACATTCGCGTATTGTTAGTTACATCTATTAGGCCGATCATCATAGTTATATCAGTTATATCAGTCATCATAGCTCATGTTATCAGTATTTAGTTTGAGGACTATTAGATACAGTCAATCAGACCAGTTCTTTATAATTCGAACTGTCAGAAATAGTTTTTCATCTATTCAGTACCTCAGTATCAGTAAACTCATGTTTTTAGAATTCAGACTCAGTAGTCAGTATCACTATGAGTTCAGTTATAGTTACTTATACATGTATGTGTTCTCACTTTCATATCAGTCGGCATTGTTCATACATATAAACCCTTTGCATTTAGCATACCTCACTCGTATACTCAATATATTAAGTCATATTGACACATTTTCTCTATGGTGCTTTCTCTTATGTTACACCATAGGTTTATAAGCATGAGTTCCAGAGCAGCAGTAGCATTGCAGATTTTAGTAGTAAGAGTTAGAAGTGAGTCCTCATCCTTCTAGGACACGATTATTTCTTCATTATCCTATTAGTCAGTTTATTAAACAGAGTTAGTTGGGGACATGTCCCATCAGCTCCTTATTCAGATTACTCAGACAATAGAGGCTTTCAGACTAGATACAGACTAGATATAAGACTTTATTTAGACTTCAGTATTTTCAATTTTGTTTTGGTATTGTGATACCACCTTATTCAAATGTTATTATTATTCAAATATTTATCCAGTTTTAACCTTATAGCCTTTTAGTTCATGTTTTCACATTTTCTAGTATTTTATACAATATACAGGTACAAAAATCAGTCATGGATTAGCTTGTGGTTCTTCAGGGTCATGAGCACTGTGTAGCATTTTGATTTAGAAAATTAGGGTATTACAAGCTTGGTATCAGAGACTAAGGTTCAATAGAGTCCTAGGAAGTCTGAAAGCCACATCTAGTAGAGTCATGTACATGGGTGTGTTGTGCACCACACTTATGTGAAGGAGGCTATGAGATGTTTTAGGAATAGTTTCCCTTCTTTCATGTTTCAGATCGTGCTATATATAGGTTTCCTAAGAAACTCATGTAGATTCTCATAATTCTCCACTCATGTCAACTCCACCTTACTTTTAAGGTAACAGAAGTAGTGAAGCTTAATTCCTAAAGATAAGGATTTCTCAGACAGTCCCTACAGACAGTTATGGGATTTTCCACATGCTCAGATAGTATCCCTCAGTTCTATTATGTTCCAAAGTTATACGGATTTCATTCATGAACATGAGAACTCATTCTTGAACCCAAATTTAGATATTTCACCAGATCCCTTCTCAGAATTCTATGATAGCATAGACCTAGATTTAAAAGCATGAACCCAGGAGTTTCGTAATAGTAGAGTTGGGATAGTATCATCCAGATTGAACAGATTATGTATTCATAGGTATATTTGTACCAAAGTAAATCAGTAGGCTTGAACAGTACAAGCAAGAAATTATGTCAATTGATTTGAAATTAAGTATGTAGAGATGGATGTGAATTAGGAATGCGATATTAGTAGTATATGAGGAAATAGTAGCAGATAATGTGTTTAGTAAGCAAAACATGTGTCGAACAGAGTGTAAGTATGTGGTGATGATTGCAGTTCAGTCCAGAGCTTAGTAAAGTGTTCACAGACTTAAGAAATGGCTTAAAGTTAGGGGGAGATGATAGATCAAGTAACAAATAAGACTCTCAGAATTCCAATAGTAGTGCTAGTATGATAAACAAAAAATAATAAGGGAAGATTATTCCGGATCCATCCTTATCTCGGTACGAGTTTTGTACTTCAGTTAGCATAATGCCTACACAAGTTTCATAACTCAGTTCCATGAACACAACTTATATTTATACGTTTTTCATAGAATCTTATGCGCTTCCAGTTCCCCGTATAAGAAGTTCCAGCTCACTCAGTATTATGAATTATGCCTCATAAATATAGAAACTCCAACCTCAGGTCATGCAGCTCATGACTCATGTACACATGTCACTTTTTATAGATTGCTCAGCTCCCATGACTCATGTTACACTCCTATTGATCAGTTAATTCAGGATATGTCATGTATATCCTTAGTTCAGACCATTTGGGTACATCTATATTATTGATATCCTATTTCTTAGGCCTTAGTCATGTATCAAGTTTAGATAGTTTCCACTCATGTTTCAGCTCCTCTTGATTCAACCCCTTCAGTGAACTCTCTCTTATTGAGAACAATGTAGTGATAAACAGTTGGTTAGATAAGTGAGAGAGTAAATGATACATGTTAAGAGAAGATTGTTCCATGCCTATTTTATACGAGGGTGTAGTTATGGAGATAGGCTTAAATGTCATACTAATATGCAAATAAATGACTAGCAAGAGGTTGTACATAGAAATCAGGAAAAGTGCAGAGTGTGAGTGTACATTCAGATCCTTGACTTATGACAACCTTTATTATGCGACTATCATAACTTAGTTGCCATCTCAGTTACAACTTAGTTATAATGTATGCTTCAGTTCAGTAATAAGCTCAGTTCATGTGTTATGCCTCAGTTTCAAATTTTATATAATCTGTTGCGATTCAGTTCCCAAGTACCTTGCGTATCGCCTCAGCTTCCCTCAGTAACTCATCCAAGTCAGTATTCTATGAGGGACTTAGTGTCCCAAGGGGGAGATACGCTATGATTCCCCGAACTTTGATAACATAAGAATTACATTCTCTCTTTATGTAATCAATCCAGTATGGAGTGGGGGATACTCATAAGTTGATCCTTAAACTCCAAACTCAGTTACAAGCCATGTATTACAGACTCAATTCAATTCATGTATCACACTCCAGACTTAGTTATGTTCTCATGTTTCTGATCATGCATATAAACCCTTTAGTCTCAGATTCATCTGTATTTTTAGTTCAACATAACAGTCTTCCTTGAAGTTACTCATTATCCCGTTCATATTTCAGTAACAAACTTGGTATTCACTTTCATGCTCAGTTTTCAGTTCAAACTAGGTATCTTTACCATTACATGTTTAGTCACATGTTCATGAGTCAGTTCAGTTATGTATTCGCAGATCAGATATACGTGATCATCTTGCCATTACTTTCAGTCTTTTATTCACGTATTATGTCAGTCATAAAATGAGGCATCAAATATGCATTCTTATTATGAGAAACTCAATCCATTAGAACACTCGATCATACATTCATGAATTTGTTACTCATACATCAGATATGTATGTTAAGCATGATGTATTTAGCTTATCAGTCATGTCACTCCCGAAACCATGTTTCAGAAGTGTATGTCTTGTACGTACTTTAGTTGATCATTTCTTCCATCTTAGTCATTCTTATTCGAGGACGAATGTTTCCAAGGGGAATATATTTTAAAAACCCAAAAATCTAAAACAATATTAGCCTATGTTTCAAGCTCATGAATAGAACATCATGGTTATTTTATAGTTTTATGAGTAAGTAATATGTATATTAAGTCTTCAAATAACTCTAATCTATCAGATGAATCAAAACATTCCTTACCGATTGAATTCTTGGGAAAGATATTGCCATAGTCAATTTCAAATAAGAATATCTCTGTTTACACTTTTAATTTTTAATCTCATGACCTACCGATAGATATTAAATTGAATTACCATTCCAACGATACCAATTTCTCCTAAATCCGATATCAGAGCAAAAAGTTATGCCTATTTTACTCCAGCATGTCAGCCTGAAAACTGAGTGATGACATTTCTGACGACTTATCACAATTCTGATGACATTTCTGATAAACTATCACATTTTTGATGACATTTCTGATGACTTATCATCAATGTCATCAGACTTAGGCAGAATGTCAAAAATTCCAGCTTCCAGGTGACGACCTGGGCTGACAGGCTATCATAGATCTGATGGCTTATCAACCCATGTCGTCAGCTGATTATTTCAGCAACTGGGAGGTAATTTTGTAGGGGTATTTTTATCTTTTTAACTCACCCTAAACACGATAATAAAGCTCTACGAAGGCTATTATCCCATTATTTTCTCATTCTCCTCAGGAACAAGAACAGTCTCTCCCAAAGGGGTTAAACCCTAGTCAAGAGAAATCAAGAGCAAGCCTAAGGATTTCTTCAAAAACCTTCATGAAACATTAGATATCTTTCAAGATCAATCTTCAAGGTATGCGTAGTCTTTATCCATGGATTTCTTTCATCCGTGAGTTCAAGAACCCTCTTTTAAACTATAAATCATAAAGTTATGTTGTGGGTTGATTATGTTTGTGTGATTGATTGTTATAAAACTCCTAAATTAGAATCTTTATGTGATTTTATGAAACTAGGATGACATACAAATTGAAATATATGAATTTTGGGTGGTTTAAATCATTAAGGTGATGAATATGCCTATGCCACAAGGTGTGCATGCAAGGTGTTTGATAAAAGACCTAAGAGACTAGAAATTATGTATCAGATCTAAATAGAACTTAAATGACAAGATCATGCTCTATTCCTTACGACTCAACATGAATTCCATGCTAATTGTTGTGTGTTGTTGTTGTTATATAGAATACTCATGAAATTGAAGTTATGCAAGTATTTACATGATATACTCATTCCTTTTCATGTATATGGTGTTGAGAAACATGTGTAGTATGAATTCCCCTACTTATGGTATTATGAATTATAGATGTTATTTCTATGATCAGGAAGTGTCATATGTGTCAGTTTCCTTTCATTGAGTCCTGGGGGTACTTGTACTCAATAATTTAGTTATGTGCCTAGAGTCATGTCATGTTTCAGAATACTCTCAGTCAAGCCATGATCCATAGCACCTAGTCAACCATGTGACTCAGGAAATCTTAAAAATCTTAGTAGTTTAGTAATCTCAGTGATTTCAGTATTCCAAGTAAAATCTCAGTAACTACAGTACTCTCAGTTAGTCCTCAGACATCAGCATATTTTGTCAGTCAACAGAACTCAGTAAACTCAGTTTAGCTCCTCTAAATAATACCACTAGTTCAGTTCAGCTAATCAGTTTAGTTCAATTCAGTTAATCAATTTAGCTTAATAAATTAGTTCAGTGTCTTTCAGATGGGAGTAAGATTCAACACTGAGTAAGCCTAGGGATGGGGACTCACCCGCTAGAATAGGACTGAGATCCCTAGAAGTAATCCATAAGTTTTAGAACTACGTATCCAACATAGGTATGAGATGTCACCCATTAGATAGGACCGGCATACTCAACAATCACCCGTTAGCATATTTAAATGTATAGGACTAATCCCAGGGGTCACTCGCTAGATTAAGACTGACTCTACAATAGTTGTCTTTACTAGTGGTGCTGTACTGGCACCCTTCCAACTGGGGTTAAAGATTGGACACCTAACTATCTAGAAAGGGGCATGTCGATTAGTTGAATACATCCCACTGTTTAGTTACTGAATTAGGACTGTCAGATACAGTTAATTCAGTTCAGTAATACAGATTTTGGATTATTTGATATCGTCAAACCTTAATATTATAAATAGACTTCAGGATCATCCGCTAGATAGGAATGATCTCAACTATGGTCAATCAGTAGCAGTATCATCAGATTTAGAGATCACCCACTAGGTAAGAGTGATCTTAAAATAAGTCAATTAATATTTATTAAAAATATATGTAAAGATCACTCGCTAGATAGGATTGATCTCAAATTCAGTTACTCCATACAGTGCAAAACTCAGATAGTTTCATCAGAACCTAGGATGTCAGATACAGTCGCTTAGTATAAGTTACATCAGTTAGGCCGATCATCACAGTTATATAAGTTATATAAGTCATCATAACTCATGTTATCAGTATTCAGTTTTTGGACTATTAGATACAGCCAGTCAGACCGGTTCTTTATAATTTGAACTGTTAGAAATAGTTGTTTATTTATTCGATACCTCAGTATCAGTAAACTCATGTTGTCAGAATTCAGATTCAGTAGTTAGTATCACCTTGATTTTAGTTATAGTTACTTATGCATGTATGTATTCTCACATTCATATCAATCAGCATTGTTCATGCATATGAACTATTTGCATTTAGCCTACCTCACTCGTATACTCAGTATATTTAGTCGTACTGATGCATTTGCACTATGGTGCTTTCTCTTATGTTATATCATAGTTCAGAGGCACGAGTTTTAGAGCAGCAGTAGCATTGTAGATTTCAGCAGTCAGAGTTAGAAGTGAGTCCTTATCCTTTGATTACATAATTATTTCTTCATTATCCCACTAGTTAGTTTATTAGATAGATTTAGTTGGGGACATGTCCCATCAGTTCCTTATTTAGATTACTTAGACAATCGAGGTTTTCATACTAAGTGCAGATTAGATATCAGACTCAGTTTAGACTTCAGTATGTTTAGTTTTGTTTTGGTATTGTGATACCACCTTATTCAGACGTTATTATTACTCAGATGTTTATCCAGTTTGAACCTCATGTTCTTTCAGTTCATGTTTTTGCATTTTCTAGTATTTTATGCAGTATACAAGTACAGATACCAGTCATGGGTTAGCTTGTGGTCCTTCGAGGTTATGAGCACCGTGTAGCATTCCTATTTAGAAAATTAGGTAGTTACATCACTTCTTGCATGACACCTAGTGAAGTACAAGATGATGTGTTTAAAATAAAAGGCGGTATGCTTAAGATTCACTTGTTACCCTATTTTTTTAAATAAGTGAAGATTATGTAAACCATCTTAGTCTTGATGGTGAGCTCCTATTTTTGAAAAATAATGATCAATTTGTTTATGATGACTTTGATTTTCTTAAGTGCTTAAGAAACCTAATTAGTGATTGTTCTTATGGAAGTGATTTTAATTGTGATCCATTGTATGACACCCCACCTTTGTGTGATAAATATGGGGATGAATTGCTTGATCCTTACGATAACTTGAGTTGTGATCCCTTTGATGATAATGGTAGTTTGCGTGTACTCGAGGATATGTCTAATGATAAGAATGACACCTTTGGGACAAGTGAGTATAGCCTTGACCCATGTTCTTGGAAACTTCTCCCGTTTGCCTATTGTGGTATGGAAATTTATTCACATCAAAGTTGATGCTTTGTCAAAAGGACAAGCAAGGTTTGATTGTGAATGCTGGTATCCTTCCCTATAATGGAAAGTATTTTTTGTGGATTTACAACCCACTTGATAGACCCAAGTTGTGCATGGTAGGAATTTCCAACAATGTTAAGTGTTCACTAAAGATGGGGAGTAATAAAAAGAGCCCAAAGAGATCATCCTTAAGTGTTTTCATTCTTGACCAAGGTATCACTACCTATAGGTCAAGAAAAGAGTTTCCTCTTGAAAATACTTTAAATGAACTCCTTTCTTGTGATGCCCTTCTTTATGACTTGGTTTTGATAAAAGATCACTTTCTCAAAGGTGGTTTCATGGTTAAGGACCCTAAGGCAAATGTGCCATTTCCTCTTTGGGGTATTGCTTATATATGTGCATCCTTGTTTGACACACTTGTGCATAAATTGAATGAATCCCAACTTGTGGATGCCAAGTTGATCATTTGCTTGGCAGAAAGAATTTGCATGTGCTTAAATGTTTTGATCCCATCCTTGTGTGCATTTAGTGTTAAGTCCTTTAAGACAACTGGCATTCTCATAGGTAATAGCATCTTGAAAGATTCCTTTATACTTGATGCCTTCCTATACTACCTCTTTGCTTATGATGATATTTATGCTAGTCTTGGATTTATCTTATATAGGGGTAGGACATGTGTTGATTGGTACACTTTTAGTGACAATGCTATATGGTTTTTGCGGACCTTTATAGTTTCCTTGCCTTTTGATATTTTTAAAAACCACCTCTTTTGTGCCATTCATGCAAAGCTTTTTATGTCACATACAAAAGACCTGTGGATGTATGTCAAATATGAACAACCTTGTCTTGTTGATAAATATGATGGTATTGGGTTACACTCCTATATTTTTCATATCTATCTTAGCCATATCCTTTGTGATGCTTGTAGTAAGTATTTTATGATCATAGCAAAGGATAATTGGTTGTGTTCCAAGAGTGTTCCCCTTTGGTGTGTTAATATAATTATGGTGCTAATGCTAACCCTCCTACTATGAGGATTGTGTGCTTGTTATTCCCTCTCCTTGGTTTTCCACAGTGTGAATTTGAGGACAAATTCATTTTAAGATGGAGAGGATGATACAAGCCTAAGGAGCACAAGGATTACGAGGTCTTGAAGAAAGTTCAAGTTTTGGATTTTACAAGTGGTTGAAGACCTTTTTGAAGCCTTTTCAAAGCCTTGTATAATTGAAGAAAGGAAGAGAGTTCCCACACTCAAGAGGTGCCTCTTATTAAGGGAACTAAGTACTTTTTACATTACAAAATAACACGCAAGAGGAGCCTTTCTTGAAGCCCTCATTAAGGGCATTTTGGTCATTGTGTAGTAATAAGTATAAATAGATATTTTAGCTTCTCTTTCTGTTATACTTTGATGAAATTATTGAGATAATAATCTTTGTATCTTTTGTTCTTCCTCCTTAATAGGTGAACCTAAAATTAGGACCGACATTAGTGTGTATTTCACTTTTGTTGAATCTTTGGCAAGAAAGGTTGGTGCTTGGGGAAGGTGACTCCCTTTGCGTCTACCTCAGAGTGAGGTATTGTCATCAATGGTGGTGTGTGTCTAAGTGTTTAATAGACACTTTGGTTCTACCTATTGTTGAAGATCTATGTCTCATTACTATCTTTACTTTTAATGCAATTTCCTTCTTCTTAGTGTTGAATCCGAGTGTGGTTACTTATGTTTTTGTGTTATCTCTTCTTCATCTCCATTTGGTTTAGGTATTGTTTCAGATTCTAGGTGTTTTGTTCAAGTTTTAGGTTTGTTCTTGTATCACCCAATTGACCAGCTTGAATCATTTAATGAAGAGATTGCCTCATCGAAGTATTTGCATTAATTCAACCAATCACTCATAAAAAATACTCATCATTTTATCCATTTCTTGGTGCAACATAAAATAAATAGAAAAAAATATGAACATTCAAGCATCAAACTAGAAAAAAGATACTGATATATACACTAAACTAAAAAGAACATCAATTAAAGTTTACCTATCGAGTTCTTCCGAATGTAAGAACATGATTGTTTCTTAGTAATTATTGAAGTCTTCATGATTTTTCCTGTCTTGTTTAGAAGAGGGGGTGGTGTTAGTATGAAGCAGAAGGAGACAAGTTATGCTTTTAAATATTTTGAGGGTAAATGGGGGTGTAAGCTTTAAAAAATAGACACAATTTAGAGGTGGGGAGAGTAGGTAACTAGGTATATATAGATGAGAAAAAAGAGCACGTGTGCTTTTCTATTCAATTTGATTTCGTCCTTCATGGAAAGCTCTTAATTATCCGTGTCGACCACATAGTGAGTGAGAGAGAGACAAGTCCATAGAGTGGTAGGTTGTATGGTGGATCGTAGAGACACTGATAGTTTTACAAGCATGGGTGGAGTGTAATTAAAAATTTTATTTTGACCTACCAAGTGGCATGTAGAATATGTTTACATCATACAGTTGAGGTGTTAATTTTATGCTACTATTAAAGTTATAATAATGTAACATACATACATATATATAACCAATAATTCAGAGAATATAATGAATGTGTTGTATTATGAGGTAATGTACTTGTGGATGTGATGTATATAGTACGTATTCAAGAGTTGATATATATATTTATATATGATGTAGTGGTCGATGAACGATGTAGTCAAAAACTAGCAGACTTTGTCCAAACATATTGAATACTTTGATTTGAAATGATCAAATTAATAATATAATGTACGTTGAAGTTATATTAATGTAAGCTAATCACATTATTGATAACTCATCAAAGTATGTATATGAAATACATCACATTATATTATGGGGTAATATACTTGTGTACACATGTGATTTATATAGTACGTATTTTGAACTTTATAGTCGATAGTGTGTATGCGTGTGTATATATAGCTATATATATTATGTAGTGATGTACGTAGTGCGTAGCTCGAAGCTTACATTTATATATATGTATGTATATCTGTTTGGTAGTGATGTACGTAGTACGTAGTCAAAATTAAAGCTAACAAAATATATCCAGTTATTTATTGAATATACAGATACCATGCAACCAATTGATCAAGTTGATATATAGTATATTGTTGAAGGTATAATAACATAAGTTAAACTAACCAATGTGTATTATGGGGTAATAAAATCGTGTATGTGATCAATGTATATAGTACGTATTTGGAAGCATGATAGCCAATCAAATATATGTATATATCTGTATATCTCGTGTAGTGACGTATGCAGTAATCAAAAGTTAGATAACTGAATCTAATTAACCGATAATCAAACGGATTAACACTTTGTATTATGAGGTATATTTCAAATTTATTATTGGTAATTTTTATATTATTTTTTATGTGACATACATAATTTATTTGTAAGAATAACAATTTTTATATTATTTTTTAATTTATTATTATATTTAAATAGCAACCTAAGTTAATTCAAGTATCTTCTCATTTTTTTTAAATTCTAGCTAATCTTATATCTAATTGATGTTAATTTTAATCTATTTTTGAATTCAATTTGGTTCATTTTAAAACCAATTTTCAATTTCCTTTTTAATTTTAATCACAGCCGTCGATCTCATGAGATTGATGACTGAGATTAAATCTTGTTTTTCATATAAAAAATACTCAAATACCAAAACCCTAATCTAAATCGAAAAAACTGCAGCCGCATCTCTTCTCTTTGCTCTATCCGATCGCCTTCATCATTCATTTACAGTCTCTATTTTACCTCTTGATGCTTCTCTTAGGCTGTTATTTTATTAAAAAATATTAATTTTTAATATTAATATTTTTTACGTATTATTTTGATATCAAACAAATAACGATGTATCACATCAATGATTTTAAAATTTACATAAATTATTTTATTACTTTTTATTATCATTTTTTATGATTTATCAATTCAAATATATTATTTTATTATTTTTTCATAAATGTGCACACTCACAATTATTTTACAAAATAAATTATATATTATTATTATTATTATCAATAATTTTAAAATAAACATTCATAATTTATAGGTGTCTATTTTATTTTGAACTATTATTATCATTGATTTTAAAGTAATATATTGTTTTTTGTATTTTTATTTGCGCTATTTATTCTTAACTAATCTGAGAATAATTATATTATTTATTTTTACACTATTGGTACACTTATTAATCATTTAATCTCATTCGTTGATCAAAGCTGATCCAACAATTGAGATCAATTTAACTCCTTCATTCCTTTTAAACCAACAACAAACCCTAATCTCTCTCATTCTAATAAAAAAACCACATCTCTCTTTACAATCTCTCTTCGCTTCTCTCTCTAACCGTCTTTGATGGCAGAACACTGCCATTGCTTCACCACCAATGATTCCATTATCGCTCTCTCCTCAATCGCCTCTACCACTACTACTCCACCAAGACACCATCTCTCAACGTCACCAACCGAACAAAACCATCCCTCACCATCGAAATCTGCTACTACCAGTGAGGATTCTACTAGTCAACAACCGCCTTCTACCGGTGAAACCACCACCAGTTCACGGGCAAACTCCCTCACGTCATCTCTATAATCAGCGAATTCCTTTATTTTTGCCCTATTCATCTCACTGAAGGTAAAGACCTAATATATATTAAGGATCTGCTAGGTTTAGAGTTGATCACTTCATGATTAAAGATCTGCTAACTCATGGTTTTTCTCTTTTCAGCCTAATGGATATTTTGAAATCCAGACCAAGATATGTTTAAGTATTTCTAATCATCATCCTGAGTATTGGCAACCGTCATGGAGTGGTAACTCATCATTCTCTCTACCATTTTTGTACTAAGTTATATTTTGATGAATAATACACCATGTTTTTCTCTTGGGATATATTGCCAGACACCCTATTTTTGTGAAAGCAATATAACAGTTCCTCTTATTTAAAATTTTAGGCGATGTATCTGCATAAGTTGGTAATGTCCTATAGTTAGTTGGTTTTAACCTGTGACTATATTTAGTTGAGTCAAAAATTATATGGTTCATTACTTTTAACTCGTACTATATTTATTTGAGTAAAAAATTATATGGTTCATTGATTTACACTTAAAATTAGTTAAGTGTCATCACTTGAAAATGTGAGTTCATGACTTGAAATTGATTTAGTGTTGACACATGAAATGTGTATTCATGACTTGAAAATGATTAAGTTTCTTCACTTGAAATGTGAAATAGAGAGTTGAAAATGGTCAAGTGTAGTGTTTTGAAATGTGTACTAGTGACTTCAAAATGATCAAGTGTAGTCACTTGAGAAGTGAATTAGAGACTTGAAAATGGTTTAGTGTAGTTACTTGAAAGGTGAACTTCTGTTTTGAAATTAGTTAAGTGTAATCACTTGAAAATGTGAATTCATGACTTGAAATTGATTTAGTGTTGACACTTAAAATATGAATTCATGACTTGAAAATGATTAAGTTTAGTTACTTGAAATGTGAATTTGAGAGTTGAAAATGGTCAAGTGTAGTATTTTGAAATGTGTACTAGTGACTTCAAAATGATCAAGTGTATTAATTTGAGAACTTGTGTTTTGAATTTACTTAAGTGTGGTCCCTTAAGAGGTGAATTAGTGAGTAAAATATATTTAAGTGTAGTTACTTGAAAGGTGAACTTGTGTTTTAAATATAGTTAAGTGTGGTCACTTGAGAAGTGAATAAGTGACTTGAAAATATGTAAGTATAGGTACTTGAAATGTGGAATTGTGTTTTGAATTTAGTTAAGTGTGATCACTTGAGAAGTGAATAAGTGACATGTGGTTTGAACTTAGTTACTTGAAAGATGAACTTGTGTTTTGAATTTAGTTAAGTGTGGTCACTTGAGAACTAAATTAGTGACATGAAAATGCTTAAGTGTAGGTACTTGAAAGGTGAACTTGTGTTTTGAATATAGCTAAGTGTGGTCACTTGAGAATTGAATTAACGACTTAAGAATATTCAAGTGTAGGTACTTGAAATGTGAACTTGTGTTTTGAATTTAGTTAAGTGTGGTCACTTGATAAGTGAATAAATGACTTGAAAATGTTTAAGTGTAGGTACTTGAAAGGTGAACTCGTGTTTTGATTTTAGTTATGTGTGGTCACTTGAGAAGTGAATAAGTGACCTGAAAATGTTTAAGTGTATGTACTTAAGATGTAACTTGTGTTTTGAATTTAGTTAAGTATGTTTACTTGAGAAGTGAATAAGTGACTTATGGTTTGAACTTAGTTACTTGAAAGATGAACTTGTGTTTTGAATTTAGTTAAGTGTGGTCACTTGAGAAGTGAATAAATGACTTGAAAATGTGTAAGTGTAGGTACTTGAAATGTGAACTTGTGCTTTGAATATAGTTAAGTGTGTTCACTTGAGGAGTGGATTAGTGACTTGAAAATATTTTAGTGTAGGTACTTAAAATGTGAACTTATGTTTTGAATTTAGTTAAGTTTGGTCACTTGTGAAGTAAATAAGTGACTTGAAAATGTTTTAAATGTAGGTAATTGAAAAGTGAACTCGTGTTTTGATTTTAGTTAAGTGTGGTCACTTGGGAAGTGAATAAGTGACTTGAAAATGTTTTAAATGTAGGTAATTGAAAAGTGAACTCGTGTTTTGATTTTAGTTAAGTGTGGTCACTTGAGAAGTGAATAGGTGACTTGAAAATATTTAAGTGTAGGTACTTGAAATGTGAACTTGTGTGTTGAATTTAGTTAAGTGTGGTCACTTGAGAAGTGAATAGGTGACTTGCAGTTTGAACTTAGTTACTTGAAAGATGAACTTGTGTTTTGAATTTAGTTAAGTGTGGTCACTTGAGAAGTGAATAAGTGACTTGAAAATATTTGAGTGTAGGTACTTGAAATGTAAGCTTGTGTTTTGAATTTAATTAAGTGTGGTCACTTGAGAAGTAAATTAGTGACTTGAAAATATTTAAGTGTAGGTACTTGAAAGGTGAAGTCATGTTTTGACTTGAAAATAGTTTAGTTACTTGAAAATGATTAAGTATAGTGACTTGACATGTCAATTAGCTATTTGGAAATGGTTTTAGTGTAGTGACTTGAAATGTGTACTAGTGAATAAGAAATTTGAAAATTATTAAGTGTAGTTACTTGAAAATGATTAAGTGTAGCTACTTGAAATTGCTAACCCGTGATGTGAAAACGGTCTAGTGTAATTACTTGAAATTGTGAACGTGTGACTTCAAAATGGTTAAGTGTAGTCACTTGAAATATATACTAATAACTTTAAGATAATAAAGTATAGTCACTTGAAAATAATTAGGTATATTGACTTAAATGTGAATTAGTTAATTAAATATAGTTAAGTGTAGGGATTTGAAATGTATATTTGTGACTTGAAAATGTTTTAAGTGTAGTGACTTGCAATGTGAATTAGTTATTCAAAAATTGTTAAGTGTAGTGACATGAAGTGTGTATTAGTGACTTGAAAATGGTTAAGTATAGTGAGAGGAGGAATTAAATCAAACGGGTGAGGATGAGAATGAGGATGCAGATGATGAGTTGTAGTTTTTAGTATTTTGTATGTTTTGTAGTTTGGATTTGGAACCTTGATAAATTTTGTTAGTAATTTTATTTTTAATGTTTGTATTCTTATGGTGGTTGATTTTATATTAAATGTTGATTGATAGGCTGTATTGTATAGCAGGTATCAGATCCGATAGGTGAGGTTGAGAAGGAAGATGCAGATGATTAATTGTAGTTTTTAGTCTTTTGTATGTTTAGTAGTTTGGATTTAGATCCTTGATAAATTTTGTTAGTAATTTGATTTTTAATGTTTGTATTCTTATGGTGTTTTTTTGTATATTAAATGTTGATTGGTGGGCTGTATTGTGTAGCAGGTTTGATAGAATGTAGCATAGATATATGTTGTTATGTTTTTTACAAAATTACTAAAAAAACCGACCACATGTGGTCACTATTCTAGAAAATTTTAGAAAGAAAGCGAGTGGTCGCTTTTATAATTTTTTTTCCAGAAATACTATCACATGTGGTCGCTATTCTGGAATTTCTTTTAAAAATCGACCACCGTGGTCGCTTTTTATATAAATTAATTAATGAATTTATATAAAAAAGCGACCATATGTGGTTATTTTTGTATATAAATTAATTAATTAATTTATTTATAAAAGCAACCACCTGTGGTGTTTTTTTTGTAAATTTACTTTTGTAAAATTTATAGAAGCGTGTTTGTTTTAAAAAAACTAATAATCTTTTTTTATAAAAAATAATATTAAATTTAATATATATATATATATATATATATATATATATATATATATATATATATATATATATATATATATATTAAAAAAACCGACCACATGTGGTCGGTTTTAAAAAAGCTATCATTCTTTTTCCGACCACGCCTTGTGGTCGCAAAAATAGGAAAAGCGACCATATGTGGTCGGTTTTTGTGGTTCCTTTTCCTGTTTTTCCTAGTAGTGACTCTTGCCCAAAAGTATATATATTCCAGAAATTATACACGTTCAAAGTTGACCTTGGTAGGATCGAATACAAAAATTTGGTCGATAATAAAAGTCCTTAACTCAACTTTGCTCTAAGTGTTTTCTATGAATACTTTTTTACCTCGAAATCTGTTTTCACACTAGGTAAATAATCATTACACTTATATTTTCATAGGAATAATTGTTTTCAAGTTTATACACATTGGAATAGCGGTTTGAATTCTTGCCCAAAAATGTGTGGTGTTACATTTGTGCAATATGTAATCTAGTCTCTGCCGCCTCAAGTATCGTCCGGACCTAAGGCTGGATCTGCCCATGCAATGATAACACCTTAGACTCAACATTCTCTAGTCGGGTGATGGTAGCACTCTGACTATCTACTAATCTCTACAAAAACTCACGTGATACAAAAAGTCATGCTTGTAGTAGCTCCTGTAGTAGAGGGGTGACGGGCCAGTACAGATGTCCCCACTGGATTTGAAGTGGAAGATAGAACTAATATGGATGTGGCTGGGGTCCCATCGCCCTGTGTGCTCATCTCAAGGGCCTCACTTCGCCTCTCTATCTCAAAATACATACCAACACCAACATGTACTCCTTCTCTAGCAGTAGGTTCTGCAGGAATTGATGGGCCCTCAGAATGGCTTGGAATTACTATAAGAGGTGTAGGTTTGAATTTGGAGAAAGTTGGTAGCTTTGAATTCTTGAGGGAATAAGAAATTTTGAAGTGAAATGAAGTTAAAGGGGCGGTTTAGGAGCTTAAAATCCCTAAGGGGCCGGTTAGGGTAGGGATAGGGTTGGTGTGGCCCCAAATTTTAAAATAAAATTGGGCCCAAAAATTTTCCACTTATGGCACCACCTACAAACTGTAGGTGGAACCTACGGGCTATAGGTGCCAGTCTGTAGGTTGGCCCAATTTTTTGACCTTTTCCCTGCTCTCTGGACTCTATATTCTGATATATATTTCTTTACTAAGGACATCGTAAGTGGTATTTACGACATCATAAGTAGATTCGTAAGTTCAAGTCCAGAGAATCCCTAAAAAAACTTCAAAATGTCCTTTTAGCATTCAAAGCACAACTTACCTAGCCCGAGTAGGACTTATGAACTTCATGAGTTGGTTACAAAGTCCTCTTACCTGGAATATTCTAACTCAAGAAAAGTATTACCATATCCCATACCGTTCCTCATGCTACTATACCTACAAAAAATAAAAATAGTTGTGAACACTAAAATAGTAGGTTGCCTCCCACCCAATGCTTGATTTAACGTTGCGACATGATGTGGATAGGTTAGATACTCAGACTTCACTAACAAGACCAAGTGTTGCCTCCTATACATTACTTGACTTGATATCACGGCACAACGTGGGTACCTTGATTACTCAGAATTCATCTGGGTACCCAACAGAGTAACCTCCAATATCATTAACACAATGAATAACCGACACCACCCTTATGTCGGACATTGAATTTGACTTCTTCATTATTAACTCTGATCTTGAGCTCCCACTTCTCCATATCAACAATTTCTATACCCTTAGACATGAATGGTCTTCCCAATATGATGGGCATATCAAAGTCAACCTCACTATCCAAAATGACAAAGTCATCCTGAAAAATAAAGTTGTCAACTTTTAACAACACATCAAATGATTTTCCTACGAGTTTCTTTACTGTGAAGTCCGCCATCAACAACTGCATAGTAGTCGGCTTTGGAGGGCTTAAGCGCAATTGCTTGAATACAACCATCAGCATCAATTTAGTGTTGGCTCCCAAGTCATATAACACTTTGGTGTATCTGGATGCCCCTATGGTATATGGGATTCTGAACGCTTCGGGATCACCATTCTTCTAGGCTAGAGACTTAGAAGTGACTTCAATGCAATGGTGCAATCTGCCAATATCCTCAAAATATATTCTCTCTTCTTCGCCACCTATTCTTTCATAAACCTGGCATACCTAGGCATCTGCTTAGAAGCCTCAAGTAGAGGGATGTTTAAACTCAAATCTTTTAGCGTCTCAATGAAGCTCTCGAACTTTCTTTCTGCCTTTCTTAATAGTTGCCTTTGAGAAAAAGGTGGGGGAGGTCGTGGAATTTTCTTTATTATAGGCTCATCAACCTCACCCTTACCCTTATCCTCACCAACACTAACTTCAATGTCTATCGCTTTGTCTGAGTCCACAATAGGTTTCTCATCAACCACAATACTATCATTCTTTGGCATATCCACAATAGGCAATAGGGGATCAATAGTAGACTTACCACTTCGATTGGTGGTAGTGGGACAATGACCATCATTCTTTGGATTCTGAACCATGTTGCTCAGAAGGGTACCCAACCACTTCTGATTAAAAGTAACAGACATCTACCTAAACTGCTACTCTAACTGCTTAATCGCAGTTGTATGAGACTCAACCTTCTGGGTCTGACCTGATATTTCAGCCTTAATCTCCTTAAGGAATGTTTCCTAATTTTCTTGACCCTTAACCATTTTGGACAACAATACCTTTATTCTCGATAGTATCACGGTTGCCTGGCGGAATATACCTGCCTTTATTCTCCTTGTAGTCGTCCTTTCTTCTCTATTGATCATTACACTTCCTACTGTGATCTCTGTATCTATCTCTATAATAGTTTTGACCATAGTTTTCTTTTACCTTTGCTAAAAAACCCACCAATTCTCGATCAATATACTTAGCCTTTTATTCCCAGTTAGACTCATAAGATCTAGATGTTGCACCCTATGAATCTACCACATTTACCTTCTCAGAATTCACCATAGCAAACTGATTCATCAACAAACCAATATCAGATATAAGTTGTTCAATATCTTATAACACAAAATCATCACCCACTCTATGTCCGTCGGGAGCCCTAATGGCATAAGTGCCAGCAACCTTCTCTACTTTTTGACTATACAACCCTCGGTTTATGAGAGAGATCAAGTCTAGAATCTCAGATGCTACTTCCCAACATAAACCCATGAAATTTCCTCCAGTTATTGTATCTTCCATGACTATGGAAGTGATGTTCAGGGCTCTATAAAATATCTCCATCAAGTTTGTCCCTAAAATGCGATTAAGAAGAAGTTTAGCATGGTACCCAATAATCTCCAGCATACCTCGTACATTGACTCAGAATGTAGTTGCCTAAAGTTATATTTCTCATCTTTTAACTGCAATATTCTGTATGGAGAAAAGAAATGATCTAATAATTGCTTGCGCAACTCATGCCTAGTGGTAATCGATCCTCTAGGAAGTTCCACCAACCATAAATAAGCTTCTCCAATCAATCAAAAAGGGAAAAACCTTAATCTGAGTGCCTCTAGGTCTTTCCCAGGTATGGTATAAGAAGTGCAAATCCTAATAAAATTAGAAAGATGCATATTTGCATCATCTGTAGTCAATTTTGTAAACACACTTTTCAAATTTAAGAGCTAGATCATGGCATTGGTTATATCGATCTTAACACCAGGTGGTAAAGCAGGAGGAATGACAACTCCTATTTCTATTAGCTCAAC
This sequence comes from Capsicum baccatum var. pendulum, assembly GCA_030864225.1. Classification (NCBI taxonomy): domain Eukaryota; kingdom Viridiplantae; phylum Streptophyta; class Magnoliopsida; order Solanales; family Solanaceae; genus Capsicum; species Capsicum baccatum. The sequence continues at coordinate 125,066,026 of CM061556.1, read as the reverse complement.
GTATTTCATATCCTCATTATCATCGTATGGTTGAAAGTATTGGTATGTTGGGATCACTTGAGCTCGACCACCTTAAGCTCTATCTCAATTATCGTTGAGTACTACTCATCAATCAACTACTGGTGTATGCCTAGATAGATCTTTCTCCTGAGCTACATGCAGAACTTTAGAATCCCTTCTTAGGTTAGCAGCTGCATTTGCTAACAACGACTCCATTTGCTGATCAGTAATGTCCTGAAATCCTCTTGGAGGAGGTGGACGAACAACATTAGGATCACCAACCTTTAAGATGGCCTGCATATACTTGTTCTATCATCGTATGATTAGGATGTAAGATTCTCTTTGGGTTAGAATTCAGTGGAAGTTAGGGATTGCCTTGAATCCTTGTGTTAGGCATACACCTGTGTACACCCAACTAAAAATAGAAAACAAAAATCCAAAAACTTTAGCAATATCAATCAATAAATGAAACATCATTTTCCCCGGCAATGACACCAATATTTTGATCAATGCCCAAACTACACCTACAATTGTAGAGAAAGCAGTTACTATCAAGTAAATTAACATAACATAGATTAGGGTCGAACCCACAGGGAATATGTGGACTTGTCTTTCTAGTTTACTGGAATCAATAGGAAGTACTGAAAGTAATGAGGTGTTTGTAGTAGTACTATCGTACAAGTAACCGGACTCAAAAGCTTTGGTTGTAAACAGTCAAAAACAAACACTAGGCTTGTGTTCCCCATGGCTTCTAACTTAGTAGAATTCTCATGCTCAATCAAACTATCAAATTCCTGCGCATGTAGAATGTGGTAAGTTAGGTATCAACAACCGACTCTTAATATACTTTAGTGAATTTCATTCATCTCCTCCAGGTCTCAGAGCATTACCTTACTAAGCCTTACCTTGGACCCAGTTTCAAGTGTCTCCTCTCGGTCTCAGGTTGATTAGATGTAAGTTAATTGTCTTAATTAGATAATATATGTAAGGTTATTTCGGAAATTAATCCCTAATCACTGTTATGATATCCTTTCCCTAATATCTACCTCCTTTTTGAGTTCTAGTGATTACAAGATGATCCTAATGTTTGAAACCGCTAAGAAAGCAACAAGTGTGAATAAAACAAAAATGCATGTAGCAAGAACTATCTAGAAGGATTGAACACTTCCCCTACTTTGTTATTTTGCTAGGGTTCCCACAACCCTATCTAAGCAAATTAGCAGCTTATGGTTGTAATACGGTCAAAAGAATTCATAATTAAGACATTTAAACAATATCACAATATTTAATGTATAGAACCCAAAGTCTTTAATTGATAAACAACCAAAATCAATACAAAGAAATCCCAAGATCAAAATCGGATACTGGAATCAAATATGTTTGAAAGCATATAGAGTTCGTAAGCTCACTAAAAAACATCAAACGGGTATTTATAGAATACAAGGACACCGTAGGAAATCATTCCCGAACAAAAGAGGAAAACTAAGGTAGTTGGCCACTTAATAGGACACCTATGAGATGTAGGTGGTCCGACGTAGGTTCCCTTTTTCTCCAAAAGCTACTGAACTCTCTGGACTTAACTCTTCTAAAACCTACTCTATCACCTATGGATCATAGGTGCCCTTCATAACTGACAGGGTCTTCTTTTATGAACTTCGGAGTCTATGAATCTCTAATTTCTGACTTCTACTTTGGCACCAATGGACTGTAGGTATCACATACGTGCTGTAGGTACCCACTTCAGTGGCCTAAAACTTTAACTTTCATTCATTTCTTTTAGAATAGTCCCAAAACCTGATTTCTTGCAAAACATAACATAAAACCCATCATATCTAACAAACAACCTAAGTAACTTGCATATTTTCTTCTTTTTAAACATCAAAAGTACTATGAATCCATAGAACGTTAGAAATCACCAACAAAAAAAATTAGCTGGTTCAGCGGTAGCAATTATGCCTTTAAAGCTTTACAATGCTGATTTACGAGTTCAAAACCCACAAGCATCAAAATCTCGATAGTTTTAGCTATAACATTCTTGCTATACTAAAGATATGTGGCAATAAGATGAGGGTTCAAAACTTTCATGACCCAATCAGGAGAATCATACGGGCACCTACTCTATTCTAACTAGATAGGAGAACCCTCGCCATCTATTCAATTAACAAGAAAAAGTTTAATGAAACTAATAGATAACATCACTAGTTATATTATACAATAAAAGAAACATCTTTCGGAGGATCAAGTCTAGACATGTACAGGAGCTACTAAATGAAAGGGACAAAGATAAGACTCTACTTCAACCATAGGAGTGGGATGACTAGAAGCTACTGGAGATCACTAGCCGCATTATATAATTAACATTAACTAATCCTAAACCAGAATATACCCCAAAAGGGTATATCAAGAGTAGTACAATAAAATCACATGTACTGGTGGACATCATCACCCAACAAAGGTTAAATTACACAAACATAATATAGAAATTCAAGAGTAATCATGCATGTAAGTAAAATAGTTGATTCCCTTCGGCTACATCTCTCACATTACCACTCTGAATTCTTAGGTAAAACCCACAATCTATTCTATTGAAGGTGACTACTACGACCTATTCCATTCTAATTATATTTCACTACTGACCATTAAGTTCATGATACAATATTTATTACTAATTAATCACCTTCCCACCACTTACCATGAGCAACAACAATTATTAGACCAATCATAACAGGCGTCACTTGTTCACTAAGACCTCAATGATTTTAATGATTATATTATCACATTAAGACAATCAAATAACCAACAAGCCGCTTAGGTATCAATATCCTCAATGAGTCAATTAACGTTCAATTCACTGCAAATACACAAGAATAACTTACAGCCAATACATTTAACACTTACATCATGAAAGTCTCAAAGTTTACTATCAAACCTCAGGAAACAGTTTACCCAGGAACAAATAAATAACATAAAGTCAATGTAGCTGAGTCACACAAGGGACTAAGTAAATATCAATATAAATGGTTCACACAAGGAACCCACAATAATGCATAATAAGAAAAACACAATCCACTCAAGAAATCATCAAACTCTCCAAAACTCAATATACTCACATGCTATAAGACTTAGAATTATTTACTAGCCATGAACTATTAGAGATGGGCTCAGTCCATGTACCAAATATACTAGACAATTGATGTATTGTCACCCTAATCCAAAAGCAAGTGTTATGCCACCCTTATCTCAATATTCCCTACTCTTATACCACCTTAATTCCATTAGTTCAATCAAACCATACATTTAGCGTTGTCAACTCACAACAACAATCACGTACTAATTATAAGTACAATTACATAGTAAGATTAGACACAATAAAATTTTCATATCAACAAGAACCTTATCAATTATTTATAAATTATCAGTTCAGAATATTTATACTTAATATTAAACAAGTTCATCTCTTACTAATATGTATTGTTACTATGTAAGTAAAAATTCAGTTAAACATGCACACATGCTGTCAAATTAAGCCTTAATTCCATTTCGATCAAAAACTACAATATATTTTAAGGTAGTTGATAGCTTATTATATCAAATACTATCAAACAACACTCATCAACAATTGTGTGTGAGGATCAATCAAGGGATAAAAAAGGATCATACAGAAAATTAATCAAATCTAAACACCTATTTTGTAGTACACACGAGGTTTTGTATAAATTCATACAAGATCCTTCACTTAATTTACCGTTCTATACTGACCACTCACAATTATTCCTCAACTTCCATACCTATACTTCTACTACAGCCAACAATAAAAGGTTGCATCATTCTACTTCCCAACTTACAACTTTTCCCGTGGTCATAATTGATCGATTATCTCACAATTCCTTGTAACTCCCTCACCCAAAACATTAACATACAACATTGCATATTTTAACACCAGATATCATATCACACATAATGATCATCAATTATAAGATATAATGCAATGACCCTAGCATAAAATTAATAGATGTTTACCTCAATTTATCATTTGTTACCAATCATTCATTGTTACTCAATTAGGATAAATGAAATAAAAATATGTGTGTCTCAGCAATGCATTTATATATCAATAATAGTTACACCAGATTAATCTCATATTAACATTAATCACTATGTTCTATCCAGCCAAACACCATACCCGCAGGCCTAAACATGAAATCTCTCATCAATCTATCGTGATTATGCTTTCTACTCGTAGTCTACTACTCAATTAAACCTAGCCTACCTAGACGCCAAGTAATGCTATGGATTATATGAACAATCATTACTTAGACGAGCTTTATCAATCATAATGAAGATTCTATCAATTTACTACTGGAATGCATCCTCTCTAAGCTATCTCTTTATTTATGTCATACCTATGTCTAAGGACAAACCTAGGGTGTTTTGTAGAGTAGGAAACATCATATGTCTTAAGGTGGCAATGAAAAAGGTTAAAAAATATAGAGCTAACTACCCACTTTCCTACTATAGTGGCTTGAATCCCACTGCAGCAAAAAGTATATTGCTATGGCGGGCTAGAGAGTTAGACTCTTCTAAAATTTCCCCCTTCTAAGATTTAAATTCTAAGATTAGTCTAGCTATAATTTTTTAACGAACACTTTGAAAAGTATAAGAATTACCAAAACCCCAACCCTTTAGATGTGGTGCTTATAGTAACGATATAATGATTCATTACAGTAGATATCATTTTACCCATTATTCAATCCCGATCGATAATGATAATGAGGAATAGAAGGTCGATGTACTGCTAGGGTCATTAACCCCCAACATCACCCGCTGACCTTACCAAATCACATAAACTTATATGCACCATTTACTACCATGAAGTACCCTCACAACACACATCGTAGCTGTAACTAGGAATGATTACTTATATGAGTACCCTAGGTAATCCGAGCCTTACCAATATGAAAATACTTAAAATAATCATAAAAAGGAATAGAATTTTACCATCCCTTACCACTTTCTAAATTTCACTATTGCGGGGCACCTATTGCTATAGCAGGATCATTATAGTATGAAGCAACCTGCTATAGCTAACCTCAACAGTCTAAGAAAATATCCTTTTTTCAAAACTAAAACTCATCTCCCATATAATCCAATTAACCACTCTCTCCGATAATTGTGCTCAAGATAAATTCTCATTCTAACTCTATTCCTTTACTCTACAACGCTTATTTTCAGGAAATTAGGCTAGAATTTGGTAAAAATTTTTGAGGTTAGGGTTGGTTGAGAAATGGTTTGATTTTTCCCAATTTGGGATAAATTCTCATAGCATGCTTACTTCTGTTGCATTTTCAATGCTCTTATGGTGTTCTAAGTGTAAGGTTTATGGAGTTCATGGTAGATTGAGGGTTGAAGGGGGGGAGGGATTCAACAAGGGGTAGAAGATGAAAAGTATTTTCTTCCAAATTTATTAGCTGTTGGGGCATGAATTGGGGTTTATTTATTCAGATTGTGACATTTCGAGTTTACACAGTACTTTATAATCCTTGATCTATTTTTAAGTTAAAAGTTGCAAAAAGTTTGAAAAGATGCTATTGATGTGTTAAAGGTGGATGCGAAATATGAAAATAGTCATAGTGAGACCTTCACGCTATAGAGGTCTTGCTATGGCAGCATGCTCTCGCTATAGTAGCCCTACTATAACCGGATGCTTCCCAATATTGCAGGATTACGGTAGTAGGTTACACTGAGATTTGTAATTTTATGAATTTGGAAATCACTATCTAATGAGTATATTTACAACTCCAAATTTGATTTTACGTGATTTTTTTAGGAATATTAATACTATGGTTGATGAAACCCAAGATAATGCTTTTCCTCTTTTCAAAAGGTTTCAAGGTAGGGCTTGCTAGCAGTGATATGGAGATTATTGGAGAAAAAGTTTTATCATAAGAGGGGCTTCACAATAAAAGATGTGGAGTAGGAGATACTAGAAATTCTATGCCCAACTGTTTTGAGTTTGGGTGGATAATGCTAGTGGAACCCATTCGGGATTGTATTTTTGTTTGGGAGTTTTATGCTATGCTCCCAATTGTGCATTTGGATGATCCCACCAACTATCTGTGATTATCTCTGGGTTTTCAATATCCCCAATAATGATTTTAAAGAGACGTTCACAGAGATATATTTGTGATAACTTAGAAACACACTGGTAGAGAAGGTTGACTAGGAGAAGGTCTACTAGAACAACACTGGGGGGATTAAGAGTACGAACTTTTGGGTGGTGGTTTCACTTGGTGTCTTAAGGATTTTTCCTTCGACCAACACCATAGACATGACTTATGCTTGGGTTCTAGTGGAGGCTTGTGTAATCCTGGGAATTTCACTCGATGAGGGAGGTCAAATCAGGTGAAATGGAAGGATTTGTATAAGGGGAACATGAAGGTCACATACCTCCCTAGCTTGATTATAGATATATGTACTCGAGTGGGAGCGCCTCAGGAGGATGATGAGCATTACTTAGAGTACAATATATCCTTCAAGCCTTTGAAGGTAAAGATTACTCAAGGGCAGTGCAAGAAGAAGAGAAATATTAGGATAAAGGAAGAGAGAAGTAGGGCTGGCAAATGTGGGGAGACTGGCACCCCCTTGTTTACACAAACCCGGTGTCTCTTAAGCGCTTGGAGTCTAATATGGATACTACAAAGGACTACTTAATGCATTCACATATGCGTCCTCGTGTTTGACTCCCTCTAGTTTTACAGCTTTGTCAAAATCTTCTCTGGTATAGGCCTATGCTGAGCTCCAAAGCAGACTTGGACAAGAGAATAAAAAGAGGCACTCTAGATACCATATGATTTCTAGGATATGGAAAGGTATGAAGATTATATATGTGGTCCTGTATGAGAAGATCCCTAAGATGAAGAAAGAAGACACATGTGAGTTTTATTTTTGAGAGAGATAGAGAAGGAGGGCTTCAATATTTTAAGCCTCAGTGATGATCACGCCTCTAGCTAGTTCTCAATCCTGTGCAATTCCTCCTTATCCCTCTTTATTTAGCTATTTATTTTGTCATTTTGTTCTTTTTGGGCTGTAGTAAATAATCTTTTATTTCTTGCACTCTTGAATACTTTTTCTTATGCTAGGTGGTTGGCTATTTTTTGTAACATCGATATCTTATGTGATACACTATATAAATTTAGTGATTCCATCTATATGACTGGTTGGAAAAGGATCTACAGAAGAAGTACAAAAATAGGAGAAAACAGGGGCAGCCGCACTGCCAGGGTCATGTTATAGCGAGCCCTTTGTCACAGCAGCAACATCATTACATTGGAAAGTGTGTTGCTGCAGTAGGATTGCTGTAGTAGGTGTTTTACCACTACGGTAGTACCTCAGATAGTGACCCTTGGAAACTTTGTTTTCTGTAATGAAACACTCTTGAAATCATATAACCACCTAAGCCTCTCAATTAAGAACATGAAATTTTACCCATCTATTTCAAATTAATACCAACAACCAGGACTCAAAGTTTTCACTTTTGAACACTTAATAGGCCATCAATTATACAATCAATTTTTCATGTTCAATAATCAAATTAACAATGGTTAAATTAATGATATATTAACACTTAATTTCACATAGAGGCTGTCAATTAGTCATGTTCAAAATGCTTTTAAGCCATGTAATAAGAAATCCAGACATTAAATAGAAAACTCATCAATCGTCAAGTTATCACAAAATCTCGACCACCCAGTAAGCATATTCATTGTTGCTCAACTCAAACAAAACAAATTAGTTCATCATCAATTCAAATGGCACTTTAATTTAATCTATGCATACAATTACGTGATTCACTTTCAATGGACACTAATGAACTATTCATACCTCAAAACAACCATTATTACTAGGTACTAATTTGAATCAACCAAGTTCCAATTCGACTTCCTGATATACCAATTGGAATTGATTGATGCCATTTGATTTTTTTGATATACCAATTGGATTCAACTCATACAAATTTCCAATTTGGGATGAAACAATATGAAAGAAGAAGAGAAAACTATCTACTAGAATGCCTTATAGCTTCTGAAAGATTTGATATAGATGTTTACATACCAATATACATGACTCTACTCCATACTTGCTCTTGTACGTGTGAGATCAGTAAAATAGGATCTGATACCAACTATCATGATCCAACAAGAGGATTATGTATGAACCTACTCTATTCTAACTAGATGGAAGAACCTAGTCTTAGGTGGATTGATGCACCTAAGTGTTGTTACCTAGCCTTAATTAGCCTAGTTTTTAGAGCTTCTCATGAGTTTAATGGGTTATAATCATAAAATCAGGTACATATGTGTTAAATAACTTGTTTCTAATATTTAATGTATGTTCAAAAAAGGTTTGGAGTCAAAATGTACATTTAAGTTTAGATGGGAAAACTAGTGTTCTTAGCTAACCTCGTCAAATTCTATTATGTGTAAGCACTAATGTGTGGTGTTTGATGATATATGAAGTTTGGTGATATGTTAAACACAGTTATGGGATGGTATAAAAAATAATTTTTAAGAGGAGAAGCATCCACAAACCAATGGATGTAAAGTCAAATGGACAGAGCTTACTAGATAAAAGCTGGACAATACAAGCACAATGGAGTGCTATGCCCTTGGATCTCTGTGTAGGGTGTGCCACACCCTTGCAAAAAATACCAAATATTCAATTTCTAGTGATCATCCGTGATAAGGTCTTTCCACGCCCTTATTACGCCAATACCGTAGCGTAGTATGCCCATGGTATCAAATTAGGCAATTGCCTCTAACTATAAATAAGAAACTTCTATTTTATTGTACACACTTTGGACGACCTTTAGGGATTGGAATAAACTTAAGGAGGCTTTATCCTTTCCTTAGTTTAGTTCTGGATTGTAAATATAAATTCCATTATTATGATTCTTTGTAATTCCATAAGTGGCTAGGTACCCTCATATGGGGTTAAGGCCAAGATCATGAGTTCTAAAGCTTGTAATTAAGTGGGTATATGTTATTTATCATTATTGGTTGTTCATTAATCTTTGTATATACTATTCTACTGATTGACAACCTTTAGAATACACATATATTTCAATTGTGAGCCCAGAAGTAGGCACAATAGATTAGAACATGGGATTTATGGAATTGGATCTTAATCATTAAAGGAATTGAAGTTAGGATTTGTGTTTAGGATAGGAATATACCTTATTTTCCCTATTTGGTTCATCTACAGGAAGAAATATAACTTTATTTAACTTAGTTCTTGCATCCCCGCTCAATAATATAGTTGTGAGGCTAAGTGAGATAGATAATTAGAGGCTCAAACAACCATAATCCTATTATCAACCCCGTGAATCAACAATAAAGATAATTAACTAAGCAAATAAAATTTCATATCTAAGTAGGATTGTTGGTAGTGCCTTTGCCTTGGGTTTCTCCCAATTTGTATTTAAGTTTTTTACATTACCACATTGTTTACAATTAATTTTAATTTTCTCAATTTTCAAATGTTTTAGGATACCTTTCTAATTGTTTAATCTTTGCAGTAATACTAGAATTTGATAGTTGTTGAGCACAAGTCCCTGTGAGATCAGTACTTGGATTTTAAAGGCTATTTTACTACTTGGTTGAGTATGTATACTTGTGTGTGCACTAGTATGTAACAAGTTTTTGGCACCATTTCCAGGGACTGCTAAATTAGAAACTATTTTATTTTAGTTTTGCTTGGCTATTTTATAGGTGTTACTAACTTGATCTTTGATTTTGAGTTTGTAGGTTCAGTTTTAAAAAGCAAGTAAGCTGGCAAGGAAAAGGGATTTGGTTGATCCATATCTAGAACCAAAGTGACATTACACCAGTTGATGAGAGAATCAATGATTTTCTACCAAATATCTCAAATTTAGAAAGAGGAAGAGAATCTTGCATCTATGGCTGAAGATTCATCAGACCATTGGACAGTTCACAAAATGGCAATTTAATTCTCAACTAATGTTACACCTTCCATCTATAGATTGGCACCTGGAGGTAGATTTGAGTTGAAATAGAATATGGTGCAACTTTTACACAATAGTGGCAAGTTCACATGCTTGTCACATGAGGGTCCATATGTCCATTAGTAGAACTATCTTAAGATAAGTGACACCTTCATCCCCACTGATGTCTTCACTGATTATGTGAGGATCACACTTTTCTCTTTCTTACTTTTGAGGAAATAAAAGATATGGTTGAATGTGGAGATGATAAGTTACATCACTACAGGGGATGATTTGGCAATAAAATTCCTTATTTAATTCTTCTTGTCTGGAAAAACTGTGAGGCTACGTAGTAAATTTTCAATTTTAAGTAGAAACTAGATAAAAATTTATATTATACATAGAGAGGTTAAAATCTCTTCTCAGAGATTGTCCACATCACCATTAGTCCAACAAGGTACGAGCTTACACCTTTGTTAAAGCATTTGACCATAACACAAAGATTTTGTTAGATTCAACTATAGGTGTTCAAGATTGGAGAAATATTATATTGAGATATATACCTTGTTGAACCAAATTTCATAAGCTAATCTTGGATAGTATGGTGATATCTCAAAAAATGCAGAAAAAAAGCCTATAGGCATGATTATAGTTGATAGTGTCACAACTTTGACCGCCCAATTGTCAGCATTTTAGAATCTGATAATGACATAGTTCAGCAAGTTGGGAGTGATCAAATCTTAGTTCCAGGTACATATAGTTCAGTAGGCCCCATCTTAGTATGAAATTTGTTGGAATAGAGGTCATTCTGCAGACTTACATGAGGCAAATCCAAAGTTTATAATTTTTGTAGGAAATAAACGGAAGGGCCTATAACCGCAAGTGGCAAAGTCAACCCAATTATTCGTGAGTACCCAAATACAAAGTGTGTTGAGCATGCTCAAGAAAAAATACCACAACCATTCCCTCAAAGGCTCAAAAAGTCTAAGAAGGATATATGTTTCAAGAAGTTCTTTGACACGTTTAGAGAACATCGCATTAATCTTTCTTTGTTAGATGTTTTGCAGGGTGCCTAAGTATACTAAGTGCTTGAATAATGTGGTAACTAACTAGAAAAAGCTGAACGATATTGAGACTGTGGTACTTATTGGGGAGTGTAAAGATGCCCAAAAGCTAAAAGACCTAGGAAGTTACACCCTCCCCATAAAAATTGGTGATAATGATATGGTCCATGCCTTGGGTGATTTAGGGGAAAGTATAAACTTGATACCCCCTATCAGTGTTTAATTCTCTTGGTTTAGAAAAGTCGAGGCCATGCTTTGTGGTCCTCCAAATAATAGATCAAACCAGAGTGTACATCAAAGAAATTATTGAGAATATTTTTATTAAGATTGGTAAGTTCATTATCACCGCTAACTTTATTGCTCTTGATTATGATGCAGATAATAGGGTGCTGATCATATTGGTACGTCTATTATTGATAACGAAAAGAGTACTGATTGATGTGATAGAAGACACTTTTAAAATAAGATTGGATTATGTGGAGCTGGTCTTAAAAGTATGCAAAACACTCAATCCACTTTTGCACTATAAAGATTTATGCATGATTTCAACTATGGAAGTGGATAAATGTGGGATGGATCTAAAACCACTAATGACCTCTTTGGACTATCTCATAAAGTTTCCCAAGCTGCCATTTATCCCTAAGTTGAAAATCCTAATAAGGTTGTTGTTGAAAAAGATGCAGAACTTAAGATTACATACTCAAAGAGTCAAAAAATAGTGACAAGATATCCTTTGAGTAGGAGGAAAAGAATGAAGGAGTATGGTTGAGAAGTAGTAAAGAGAATCATACACCGATACTAAATTAGGCGCTGCTTAGGAGGCAATCCAAGTTAAGGTAGGTATTTTATTTTTATATTTTAGTTTTCATTTTACGTTTATTTTTGTTTTTGTTGAGCCGTAGGTTAAAAGGAATTTTGAGTATTGTAAACTTGATATAAAGAGCATGACAAAGACTGGGTGTGGGTCTACCCGACCTCATTGATGATTAAGATGCTACAAGCTATGCCTAGAGGACTCAGAGAGTATTTTTATCCTTACTTTTGAGTTATAATTTAGGGACAAATTAGGCTTTTAAGTGTGGGGTAGAGAATTCCCATGGTTTAGGGTGACGTTCTGCTATAGAATTTCAATTCTTAGTTGTTTTCTAGTTTTTGAGTCAAGAAAATTACAAAAGATTTCCTCTTTGTTTGTTTTTAGTTTTAATGGTTGGTATCAGTTTATTAGGGGCACACCTCACCCACCCTTGATTGTTATTTTTGTTTCTTTCCAATGAGGCATCCTTTGAACCCACTATTCCTTTTTTGTTTTGTGTATTTAGGAGTATGTTTTAACATTTATGTTTTAGGAATAAGTAAGGCGTTGTTTCTAGTTTTTATGTATGATTACATGATGCAAATTAGTTATGATTATAAATTATGTTGATTATGTTGAATGACTACTGGTGAGACACCTAGGCTCATTTTTATGACTCTTATACGATGTTCTGTTAATGTTGTATTCATGCTATTACTTGGTTCTGAGTCTATAATGATCCTACATGATTTGAGCAGGTACTATTTGTGAGTGAGGTTGTTTGTATATTCCTTGTTACATATTGATGTCTAGTACTTTCCTGGTATGAGTGCAAATCAAAATAAAGTGTTGGGTTTAGGAGAAGATATAGGTATTTCTTTGATAATTGTGCTTCATATCGTCTTTTATCCACCTTTGTACATAATAGTAGTTAGCTCCATTGTGCCTTTAGTCTATTCTTTAGTAGGCTTAAATATATCCTGATCCCTACTTTCATTGACCATAATATAACCCAAATCTCCTAAGTTATTTAGTTAAGAAATTAATGAGGTTAAATAGTGTAAAAGTAAAGAAGGAAAGAGGTGAAAGTAAATATCCAAAAGAGGAGATAGTGGTGTGAAAAACATGATGTATTGTGGTTGGAAGTAATCTAAATAAAATAGGAAAATTGATCCAAGTTGAATCATATGTTGATAGAAAATATTCACTACTTACTATAGGTGAACTATCTTAAAGAGATGGGGAAAACAAAAGAAAGTATGAAAGTAGACGTGGTGAAAGTTTGGTTGTTTAGATAAGGATCCTATTGTAGAATTTGATGTATTAAATAGCTTAGGGAATATAGTCAGTATTAATGGCCAGAATAGTTGCTACCCATCCCTTAGCCTACATTACAACCCGAAAAGTCCTATTTGATCTTAAGCTTTAATATGCTGATATTAGTTGAGTACTACACAAAGGAAATGCCTATGGTTTATCTTATGTGACATGTGAATTCTTCTTAAGAGTGAGAATAATGTAATTCTCATACCTATTCTTGTATTCTTGTGGTAAATTGCATCTCTGTGAGTGAATATGGGTAAATTTCTCTTGTGGTAAGGGAGTGAATATGGGTAAGTCTCTCTTATAGTAAGGGAACATGTTTGATGATAGTTAGGTGATTCATAGGATTTATTTGATTAGGTAATATGCATTAATTTTCCAGCTTGGTGGTGTCAATTCTTGAGGCTAGGATATTTTGAAGCAGTGTTCGTGCGCTAATCAATTGTATATGACATGCTTAGTGTGGAACTTACTATTTGTGTAGAAATTTTAGTGCTAGATTGAGTGTCTTTCTTGATTTAGTGTAATGTGAAAGTCTTCCTTTTTATGGTTCTTAATGTAGAGAGATGTTCAAGGAAGAACAAGGATTTAAGTGTAGGGTGATGATCTTAGATGGAATGATGCACCTAAGTGTTGTTATCTAGCCTTTATTAGCCTAGTTTTGAGAACTTTTCATGATAATAATGAGTTATATTCTTATAATTGGGCATCTAAGTTTTGAATATCTTGTTTATAATGTTTAATGTATATTCAAACCAAGTTTGGAGTCAAAACATGCACTTAAAGTTTAAACGGGAAAACTAGTATTCATAGCTTGAACTAGGGTGTGTAAGCACTAATATATGGTTTTTTTTTAATGATATATGAAGCTTGGTGTGATGTTAAACTCAGTTATGGGATGGTATATGAGCTTATTTTGAATTATAAAAGCACCCACAATGTGATGGATGTAAAGATAAATGGATAAAGCTTACTTGGACAAAAGGGAAAATTCGAGCACAAGGGTGTGCCATGCCCTTAGATCTCCATATTAAGGGTGTACCACACCCTTGTACACACTCCACAATATTCAATTTCTAGTGAGCATTTTCAATAAGGGTGTGGAATTCCCTTATATTTCCAATCCCTTAGCATGATATGCCCATGGTGTCAAATCGAGCAATTGCCTTCAACTATAAACAGGATACTTCGATTTCATTGCACAAACTTTGGATGACCTTTGGGGTTTGTAATACACTTAAGGAGGCTTTTTTTAGGGTTTTCATCCTTTTATTAAGTTTTCTTTTGGATTATAAACATGAATTCCTTTATTGTGATTCTTTGTAATTCCATGAGTGGCTAAGCACCCTTATTCAGGGTTAAGGCCAAGAACATGAGTACTTTACCTTGTAATTCAGTTATTTTATGTTATTTATTATTATTGGTTGTTCGTTTATCCTTGTATTTACTATTTTATAGATTTGGCACCTTTACAATACACATATATTTTTATTGTGATCTCGGAAAGAGGAGTGATATACTAGAATATGGTATGTATGGAATAAGATCTTAATCATTCAAGAAATTGGAGTTAGGATTTGTGTTTAGTATAGGAATATACCTAATTACCCCTATTTTGTTCTTATATGTGAAGAAACATAACTGTATTTAACTTAGTTCTTGCATCCCCGCTCAACGATGTAGTTGTGAGGCTTTGTTAGATAGATTATTAGAGGTTCGGATGACTATAATCATGTTATCAACCCGGTGAATCAACAACCAAGATAATTAACTAAACCAACGAGATTTTATCACTGAGTAGGATTGTTCATAGTGCCTTATCCCTGGGTTTCTCCCCATTATTGTTCAAGTACTTTACATTACTGCATTGTTTGAAATTACTTTCATTTTTTCAATTCTCAAACATTCTAGGTTAATTTTGTATTTTTTTCATCTTCGTAGTAATACTAGAATTGGATAGTTGTTGAGCATAAGTCCTTAGTGGATCTATATTTGTCTTTTAAAGGCCATTATACTTGCATATGAACTAGGATGTAACAGAACCCTTGCCACCCATTTAAATAAGTGAAAGTGATTAGCAAACTAATTTATAACCTCAATAGTTTAATTACTATATTACAACCTGAGTAAAGATTCAATAAAAGAAACATATTCTCAAGGACCTAGTCTAGTCATGTGCAAGAGCTAATAATAGAAAGGGACAAACATAAGACTCATCTTCCACCAAATGATTAGGATGACTAGAAGCTGCTGGAGATAACTAGCCATATCATATAAGAAACATCAACTGATCCTGCAACCATATTATACCCCGAAAAGGGTATTGTATATTAGTATTAGTATAACCACATTTACTTGTAGGCATTATTTATCCAACCAAAATTAAATTAATTAAACATAAAATAGAAATTCAAGATCAATCTTGCACTAAGTAAAATTTTTGATCCCTTTTGATTGTATCTCTTGTATTACCACTCTCAATTCCAGAGAGAAATATGTATTTTTTTCTATTTAAGGTGACTACTAGTACCTATTTTGTTCTTATCGCATCCAAATAATGGTCACTAAGTTCATAATACAACACTTATAATAAATTAATCACCTTTTGACCATTCACCATGAGGTAGGACAATTATTCAACTAATCATAATCGTCTCCTCTTGTTCACCAAGACCTCAAGAATTTTAAAGATTATATTATCACATTAATATAAGTAAATTCTCAACAAGTCACATAGGTACCAATAGACTTGATGAAGAAATCAATTTTCAATTCACTATTAACGCACAAGAATAACTTACAACCAATTCGTTTATCACTTATACCATGACCATCTCAAAGTCTATTGTTAAGCCTCAGGAAATAGCTCACCCTAGGAAAAATATAATATTAAGTCAATGGAATTGATTTTGACAATGGACTTAAATTTATATGAATATAAATAGTTTACCCAAAGAACCCATAATAATGCATAGTAAGTAAAGTTGGCACACTCAAGGAACTATCAAACTCTCCAAAACAAGATGTGCACTTACTTTTATTTACTAACCATGACTTGATAGGACAAGCTCAGTCTAGGTACCAAATATATTAAATAACTAGTGTCTTGTCACCCTTATCCCAAAACAAGTGTTATGGCACCCATATCTCAATATTCCCTGCCCTTATACCACCTTAATTCCACCAATTCAATCAAACCATACATTTAGCATCATCAATGCATAAAAATAATTATGCACTAAATATAAGTACAATCACATAGTACGATCAAAAGCAACATCACTTGCATATCAAGAAGTTCCTTATCAATCATTTGTAAATTATCAATTACAATACTTATAATCAATATTCAACAAGTTCGTCTCTTACATGCATGTATTGTTACTAAATAAACAAATATTAGTTAAACATGTTTAAATTAAATCATGTTTCAAGAATAATTGACAACTTATTACATCAACTCTTATCAAACAACACCCACTTATAAATAATTTTTTGGGCACCAAACAACAGATAATAAAATGAGTATACACAAAACCAATTATCTTTCATTTAATTTATCATTCCATCCTGACCACTCACTATTATTCCTCAACTTCCAGGCCTATACATCTGCCACAACCAACCAACAAAGGCTGCACCCATTTTTCTTCCCAACTTCTAACTTCTCCTGAGGTCATAATTGATTAGTTTCTCACAAGTCATTGTAATTTCCTCACTCAAAACATTAATAGACATCATTACATATTTTAGCTCCTGATATTATATCACACATAACAATCATCAATTATAGGATATAACCCTAACATCATAATTAATGCATGTTTAACTCCAGGTATCACTTGTTACCCAACCATACACCATTACTCAATTATCATGAATAACATAATAACATATAGGTGACAATAATAAATTTACACAATTAATAATAGTTAAACTAGATTTATCTCCTTTTTATACTAATTACAATATTTTATCCAATCAAATATCATGCCGATGGACCTAGACTTGAAATATCTCATTAATCTATAACATTATTATATTTTCTAACTATAGTATACTACTTAATTAAACTTAGCCTACATCGATGATAAGTTATTTCTATAGATTGTGTTGAAACACCCTGTGTTTTGATCCTTCAAAAATGTCTTGAGTTTGAGCTTCGACACAAGATACGATTGGGGGTACTTGTCGTATGGTAGGGTACGGTTTAGGGCCCTCAAATTATATGTTGATTAGTCAGGTTTGGTTAGTTTCTGTCCAATGTATGAATAGACATCATACTAGTCCTATATTAGGGTACTAGATGTATAGTTCTAACCGCAGGATGTCCTTTTTCTAGCCTACATAATTCAATTCTACCTAAGGTACGGTTCTAGGGTACTTGTCGTATGCTTGGGTATGAGATAGCCTTTGTTGTTGTATATTGTTCAGTGTTGGAGACCAAGTTACTTCCTAGGGTATGAGTGGCGGGTACCACTTATATGTTAGGGTACAATTTTGGTGGTGTAGTCGTACCCTCCTGCAGGAATTTATACAGTTTAAGTTGGGGTATTATGGACATTTTACCTCTTAGCCCCTTATGAACCCATGACTTTAAAAACTTTTGGGACATTATTTACCCTATTATTCTAAATAAAAAACACTAGAAACACTCTCAAATCTCTTTTAAACTCTTGGGTTAAGCAAAGACTAGGGCTTTCTTTAAGGTGGTCAATTAAGGCTCTCAAGGGTAGTTTTTCTCTATTTTTTTCATTGTGCAAGGCATGTTATGACTCCCTCATTGTTAGTTCAACCAAATTCATGCTTTTATGAATGGTTTTCATGATTTAATTATGGGTATTATTTTATTGTGAATTATATATTGGGGGTTTTAGTTGTTAATGGATGAATATTGTTTTCCCATATGTTTCTTATGGTTTTCATTTTAAAATACATGGAATTAAACATGCGCTTTCATGGGAATGGTCAATTGGTACTTGGTTTTGGTTTTAGAAACTATATGCCCATAACATGTTTGTTAAAATAACTATGAGAATGGTTGTCACATGGTATGAATTTTATTGAAACTCTTGCATTGCATAATTTGGTAATAGAACCTAAATTTTTTAAATGATTTTAATGGATAAATGGTCATGCCTTATTGGCCTTGGATTTCATTTAAAACCTTATAGGGTACACGGGAATCCCCTAAGTGAATCTAATAATGAAACCTATGGGGTACATGGAAATCCCCTAACTGTTTTTCTAAGGACATTGCTTGCACGCTATAATTTGTATGGCAATACAAATTCTTATAGCCTAGGTTAATAATATATAGAATTGGTGATTTAGTTGTATGCTTATGGTTTTAATTGGCCCATAATGGCGAGTTATGATTGCTAACCGTGAAGGTGTGAGTCCAATGGATAGACAATAGAAACTCATGTTTACCAATATTAGGATTAGTCATGGAATCCATATACTAGTTGGGTACACATGAATCCCCTAAGATATACCGACTTATATATATCCTAGAGGAAAAAAGGTACACAGGAATCCACGACCCTTTTGATATCTATGGTCCGTAAGGCTATACACACTGGACTCATTTAGGGAGTAAAACTAGACCCATATAACTCGTGGGTGGTTTTAGGTCAGTTAAGCTACACAAACCAAGTTAAGGTTTTAAATGCATGATAAAATTGGTTCCTTTTCTCGGTATAGATTATATGTGTATATATATGATTATGCTTGCATATGGTTATTTACTCGATTTCAAATATTTGCATTATTTTATCCTTATCCTGAGTGCATGCTATCGTTCACCCACTAACTCATTGATGATATGCGAATTTACACGCCTAAATTACTATATTTTACCCATATTTTAGCTAAGTTTTGAGGATAAATTATATAATTCATGCACTTTTAGTCCTTTTTCCTGTAATTGAGCTAACAAACGTGATTAGCAAGTTTTCAGGTATAAATGATCCAGATTTCAGCATTTTATGGATAACTTGACGCCAAAGAAAGCTTCATGAAAGAAGGAAGGGAAAGCTTGGATGCCAAGGACCAAAAGTGATGCATGGAAAATCTGTCCCGGGCAAAAACAATATTTCTGAAGACTTTGGGGACCAACAGTAACCTATTAGGATTAGGATAATAATGCAGTAACTTATTAGGATTAGGATAATGATTCATTAACCAAGTAGGATCGGGTTAAGTAATTCATTAGCTTAGTAGGAATAGGATATGGGTATTATAAATACCCTATTCTGCTAGAGATTTGGAGGCATTCCTCCATTAGTTACAATTCGCATTCAACTTCTTATTCCACAACTTACAACTCGGATTCTAATTCTTCCATTAATTCTACTTTTTATTCTTCTTCTATTCATCTATTCAATTCTTAATTTCCACAACAAGAGAAACGTTACTCATCAAGGAATTCTCGCCATTCTTACCCCTATACCTAACGTGACATCTTTATTGTGGTACAATGATAATGTCTTGTGATTTCCTTCACACTCATGAGTAGCTAAACCTCTCTGTTGGGGTTGAGGAAGCCTTATGAGATACTATCTATTGCTAGGAGTTTGTGAATTCGTGACACGTATGCTGCTTATATCATTATTCTCTTCATCTTAATGCAAATTCTTGTGGCTGCAGATGCATAGAATAACGCTAGTATAACATTAACTTGTTCGAAAGAAAAGTTATATGTCTGGAAAAGAGATAATGTCAAGGTAATAGGGTCCCATCCCCTATTAAAAAGTTAGTGCCGTAACTGGATTAACCTCTTGGAGAATTTGTACCATTAGATACGCTTTAATCTCGAAAGAGTTAAAGTGAAATAGTCCTTGTTTAGGTCGAAATACGCTTGGATTTACCATCGAATACAATTCTCTATAAGCACATACATGTCTGAATTCCGCACAACTCATAGCCAATAGAGACGTACAACTCATAAGGTAGACATACCCCCAACTTCTCAATTCTCATTGTTTTACATCTTACTAAACATTCTTTCTTTTTACTTTGCTATTTTCTATTTTTACTTTACTATTTTGATTACATTATTTGCACAATAAAATCCCCCTTTCACGAGACTTGCACCAAAAGTCTAATAATCTTTGCTTACTTATTGACCGGCTATTCCCTGTGGGATCGATACCCAACCCAGTTAGGTTATATATTTGACAACGACTGCTTTACACTCCTACGAGAGCTGTAGATTGAGCATTATAAAAAATTGGCGCCGTTGCCGGGGAATACGAGTGTCAATTAAGTTTGTGATAATTACTAGACCCTTTGGTCAAAGATTCTCGTACTTTTACTTTTAGTTTTTGTTTTTGTTCTCTGCAGGTTTTTATTCAGTGCATGCCCCATACTCGAAGTTCTGGTCAACCGTTATTACCTATCAATCCTTAACCACAACGTATTGGCAGAATGGAGGCACAACACAAAATTGAAAGGATGGCTGCTCAACAGGAACAGGCTAGACTAGCTGCTCTAGCCGTCGCTCAAGTGCATCAACAGAATATTGATAACCCTGGGTGAACAATAAATCTTGACGACGAGGACCTAGGTGATGACGAGTTACTAAACCCTAGGCATGCTGCTGAGATCGCAACACCTGCCAATAGAAGATATCGTCAAGCAAGGTTTAGGCATGAACTCCGAGTTATGCAACCAGCTTTTAACGATGATGATGATGATCTTGATGGAGCCGGAGCTACAGGAGCCATTATTCCTCCACCATTGGCACCCGGAGCCAAGTTCAACATCAAAAGCACCATGATTCAGTTATTGCAACTCAAGGGATTATTTGGTGGACTAGCAGGCGATGATCCGAATATGCATCTCATCAACTTTATTTCTACATGCAAGTCATTTGACAATCCTGGCGTTGGTCAGAATGTAATTTGATTACGCCTATTTCCATTGTCTCTGTCTGGGGAGGCAACTCTATGGTTGAATGGGCTGACTCCTGATTCTATTACAAATTGGAGGCAATTGAAAGACGCTTTCCTAGAAAAATTCTTTTCGCCATCCAAAAGAGCTCAATTAAGAGATGAAATCAGCAACTTTCGGCAGCTTCCAACTGAAGCTCTTCATGAAACATGGGAGAGGTTCAAGACGAAGCTAATGCGTTGCCCAAACCATCATATGACCAATGTCCACCTAATGGAGATACTATATAGATCCTTGAATTCAATAACTAAACCAATGGTGGATAATGCGGCTGGAGGATCTTTTATGGACCTCACCTTTGGGCAGGCAAGCAATATGCTAGATCGGATGACAAAGCAAAGTAGAGCTTGGCATACCAGGGATTCTGAGGTAGCAAGACCTACTATATCTATTGGCATGACTGCTGAACAAAGGACAAGAGAAGAAGAACGTGGTCAAGATATGGCGCACATGAAAACACAAGTGGATCTTCTTACAAAATATCTATTATCAGGGAAGATCGAAAAAGTCAAAGCTGTTATGTCAAAAGGAAGAGATGAATCTGATTCGGAAGAAGAGGCCAACTACTTAAACAATCAAGGGGATTTCCAAGGTAATACCCAAGGAAACCAAGGTCGGAACTACTATGATAAATCTGGAAACAAGGACCAAGGTAGTTGGAAGAACAAGAATGAAAAGAGTGGTTTATAAATTCCCCTAGGAAGACGTGACACCACCACATCTGGTTCCGGAAGCATGGAAGATATGATGGCTAAACTGTTGAAAGGAGTGGAAGCAACCAACGCGGGAGTAACGGAGGTAATACATGATTTTTCCTCGATGAAGTAATTGGTTGACTCACATTCCACTTCAACCAAGCAAATAGAGCAGCAATTGAGCCAACTTTCAGCAGCACTCAATCAAAGAAAGGCTGGCACCTTACCTAGCGACACTGTGCAAAATCTAAGGAATGATGGATCATGCATGGATATTACTACCCTAAGTGGTAAGGTGCTGGAAACTTCATCCAAAGGCAAGAAAGTGGTTGACGAGGCAGCAGACATCGATGATAAGGCAAAAGGAGAAGCTGCCCACGATGTCCATGATGTCACACCGAGTATGTTGCAGCCTGAAAAGGCTGAAAAACGGAAGTAAGAGGAGAAGAAAGCCGTGGAGAAAACAATTCCTTATCCACCACCACCTTTTCCTCAAAGATTGAAGAAGATTACAGATGATACAAAGTTCAGCAAATTCATGAATATGTTAAAGTAGCTGACCATTAATGGTCCTTTGGTAGAGGCACTACAACAAATTCCTGGGTATGCGAAATTTATGAAGGATCTTTTGACAAAGAAGCGAGCAGCAAGCTATGAGTTGAAGGATAATGTTCACCATTGCAGTGCAATCGCTAGTTCAGAAAAAGGCCGACCCTGGTGCTTTCACTATTCCTTGCACTGTTGGATCTTTGAACTTTGCTAAGGCATTGTGCGATTTGGGAGAAAGCATAAATTTGATGCCACTATCCATCTACAGGAAGTTGGGGTTAGGCGATCCGACACCAACCAATATGAGGCTCGTGATGGCTGATAGGTAGGTAAAACGACCTGTGGGTATCTTGAATGATGTGTTGGTGAAGGTTTCTTCATTTATCTTTCCTACACACTTTGTTATTCTGGATTGTGAGGTGGATTCTGAAGTTCCCATTATCTTGGGACGTCCTTTCCTTGTAACAGGAAGTGTGCTTATTGACATGAGAGCTAATGAGCTTTTATTTTGGTTGAATGACGAAGTGTTCCGCTTTGATATATGCAAAGTAATGAAGTATCCCAACGATATGAATATGTTCTCTGTAGCTGATGTTCATTATGAGGATAAGAAAGCATTATCTATGGAGAAACAACTTACTGTTGAGCCATTGTCTGCTGCGCTACTCAATGTTGAGCATAAGGATAATGAAGATTATGAAGAAACTACGTGTGTTCTATCAAGAATATGGTCCTATTCTCATACTCCTAAACATTCGGACCTTGATCTTAATAATCAACCGTCACTAACAGCGAAGACTTCCATTCAAGAGCCACCAATGCTAGAATCGAAAGAGCTCCCCGATTATCTAAGGTATGTGTTCTTGGAAAGAGGAAATATACTTCCGGCAAGTATGGCGGATGATTTAAGTGAACAAAACGTAGAGGCTCTCATCTCTGCTCTGAAGAGATACAAGAGAGTTATGGGTTGGACTATTGATGATATAATTGGTATCCCTCCCGGGATAGGCATGCACAAGGGTCATCTCGAAGAAGATTGCATGCCTATAAGTAAGCCTCATTATCGTCTGAATCCATTCAAAAAATGATCCACCATCTATCTTAATGAAGTCTAAGTAATCGAGATAGCTATGTCGTGCTGCGACAAAAAATCAAGCGCTTGGTGGGAGGCAACCCATCATTTTTCATTTTTTTTCTTTCTTTCGTTCTACTAATTGTTTTCTTTTGATAAATAAAAATCGAAAAAGATGAGTCGTGCCACGACCAAAACTAAGGCGCTTGATGGGAGGCAACCCATCGTTCTAATCGTCTTTGTTGTTTTTGAGTAAATATAGGTGCAAAGAGGTGTAAAACGAGGAGGTCGATTTCAAATTTTGATTTGGACGTATTGCATGTTAAAGGTGGTAAGTTAGGAATGAAGAAGCAAAAGGCTATGGATTGGGTATTGCTTATGAAAATATAGGCAACGAACAAAGCTAGGCCTATGTAAAACTAGGCCACGAACAAGGCTAGGCCTATACTATGGCCTAAGCTCTCGGAATATAGTGTGCCATAGCATAGGCGCCGCCTATGCCAATGCCTTTTGTCTCTGTATATCATATGCCATGGCATAGGCACCGCCTATGCCTAACAATGCCATGGCATAGGCGCCGCCTATGCTCAACAATGCTTTGCAAAAGGTGCCGCCTATGGTCAATTTTGGTCTCCAAATCCGATTTTAAATGGGTCAAAACCCGACCCAAGCTTCTCCTATAAATATGATACTTAGTCTTGAACCAAAAACACATTGGAAACCTAGCTTAAGCGCCGCCTATAGTCTCCAAATCCTCTCCAAAATTTTCCTTTTGCTCTTTTACTTCACAAGAACATCATCCAAAGGCATCAATCAAGTAAGTACTTCTTTGTTCTTCATTTATATTCCGTAAGTACTACACTACTACACCTATTATGAATTGTTAAATCTTGAAATAGTAAAAGTGACTTGAATGTGGTTGATGTGTTACAACTAAGTGAGTGAAAGAATACGTAAGAATGATCTTAACATGTTTCCAACTTGAATTTGATTTTGATGCACTGTCATACTTTTGAGGAATTGACATGGTCACAAAAATTGTATAATCTTGTCAATAGAAAGCTTACATGTTGGAACAACTTGTTCATCAAAGATGAGAATTATGGTTGACTGCCAACATAGGAGGTTGTGACTATTTCTAGATGCTATAACTTGATTCAATCCCTATGTAGTAGTCTTGATATATCAAACATGAAAGTATTGCTAAGAATATGAGAAGTATGATTGCACTGATTTTATTGTTGGAACATAGCACCTAAAACGTATGCCGATAAAGTCTGAGTAATCGACCACTTTCACTTCACTAGTCTGTACCAACAAACTAATTGTGGGGTGGTTCCACTACTGCTTGTTTATAGATTGTATCCATCGAGATGACGCTAACATGAACATTGTTTTAGTCTCAGGTACAATGGCACCCAAAGCAAGACAAGGCAAAGATAAGGCAACTACTTCCCAAAAAGGCAAGAAAAGAGGATGCAAAGAGAAAGGAGAGTCCTCCTCGATGCAATTACCACGCCACATGTTTGGAATTAAATAGGTTTTAGAGGAGGAAGCAAAGGAATGGTATAGGAACAAGAAAGAGAAGAAATATGTTCATGTGGACTTGATAAACAAGGAAAGCCTAGCAAAGAAAGAACTGCGCATGCTGGCCAAGATAATGGAGTTACATCTTGATTTCAACTTCCGAGACATGGGAGAATGAAATCTCGATTTAACACAAGAATTCTATGCCAACTGGTCACCGAAAACCACAAGGAATGAAGTCAATATTCGGGGCTAAGTTTTACAACTCAATGTGGATTTCTTCAACTCCTTTCTTGGCTTGCCTGCTGTTGATCCATCACCATTCAAAGAGCTGTACAGTAGACCTCCATATAGATCCATTCGACATACACTCTCTGGAACAAGTTCCATGGCACGGTGGAGTAGACACAAGGACACCGGACGACACAACACCTTGCCATATGCTCCTTTGAATAGAGAAGCAAGAATATGGTTGCGCATAGTCAAATCTTGCCTAATTCCAGGGACTCAGTACAAAAAGATAACACGATATAGAGTGTGCTTGGTATACGTATTGATGACGAATGTCCCTATCAACATTGGGGCAATTATTCGATCCACAATGCGGAAAGCTAGGCTACACAATAGGTCCCACTTCAGTTTTGGTAATCTGTTGACCGCAATATTGAGGAAGGAAGACATCGAAGAGGAACCTCTTGATAACGATGTGCTAACCGATGATGATCGAAGAATGCCAGACTCCGATGTGGAGGAGCATTCTGATGACGACGACTCCAATGATGATTCCGACGAAGGGGGTATAACCCCAGACATAGAGGAGGAGTCCGACTAACCAGATTCTTCTTATTTATTTTCCACTGAGGGCAGTGCATCCCGTCTAAGTGTGGGGTGCTGGTATTTGCATGCTATACTTCTCTATCTCCATTTGGATTTATGTTTGTTTTGTTTCTCTTTTTAGTAGTTAATATTTTTTTAGTTAAATTTTTTTTTAAAACTTAACTTCATATAAAATTATTCTAATAGGCTGCATAAGATTATGACAAGAGTTTGTGCTAAAATCATGACTATTGAGACGTTTAGGCTCCAAGTGTGACTCACTATGTGATATTGTGTGGTTATATTCCTTCATCTGTTGGGTCAAGAGTCTATGCTACTCCTAATAAAGTCGACCTTGTGCCTTGTGTGTGTGAGGATATAGTATATTCTGTGTTTATGGCTGATGCTAGAACTTGCCTGGTATGTATGTAAAGCGAAAATAAGAAGTGCAAGTCTAGGAGATGATTTAGGCATTTCCTTGGTAACCTAGACTTATTTACCTTCTTTTTACCTACCCATGGACATTATCCTAGTTAACCCCTTTGAGCCTTTAGCCTATTTTCTATGATAACCTCATATGTGAGCCTAATCCATTTTTTTCAAGACCATAATTTGATCCAAATTCCTAAGTGCTTTAAAGTGTAAAGTCATGTGACAAAATAAGAGGAAATTGGGTTAGTATGAATCTTTAGAATGTATTGGTGCTTGAATTTGTTATGAAAAAGAATTGCTATCATAAGAGGTGTTATGAAAAGAAAAAAAAAGGGAAAGGAAAACTGAAAAGTTAGTTATGTTTAAAATTGAAAAACAAAGGTGAAAAAAAGGGGTGGTAGAATAAAAGAAAGTAGAAAGGTTGTTTGAAAGAAAAGTATTAATGGCATAATGTGATGTATTAAAGCACTTAGGAACATAGTCACTATTTCTGGCCAAAATAGTCCTACCCGTCCCTTAGCCTACATTACAATCAGCAAAAGACCTATTTGATCCTAAACTTAGAATTCTGATATATAGTGGAGCATTACACTAAGGGTAAGCCTATGGTCATCAGTTGCAACATATGAATTCTTTGTGAGGGTGAGAGCAAGGATAATCTTATACCCATGTTCGAGATATATACAATACTTGTGAGTGATTATGGGTGACATATTGTGAGACACACATGGTTGATGAGTTTTGGGTAGTCGTATATGAATCTTTGTACCTCAACTTGCAGACACAAATTAATCACCATCACGAGTCTATGTTGGAGGTTGAATTGTTTCTACTAATTATCAGAAAACTACTCTTTGTTAATGATTGACGTGCTTGTCTTAATGAATATTTTGTGTTGTTACTGTGAAATCCCAGGTAGATGTTTAGATGGACATGATATTTTGTTCGAGGAAGAACAAAGCTTTAAGTGTGGGGTGTTGATGATAGGAGAATTTACACACCTAAAGTACTATATTTTACCCATATTTTAGCTAAGTTTTGAGGACAAATTATATAATTCATGCACTTTTAGTTCTTTTTCCTCTAATTGAGCTAACAAACGTGATTAGCAAGTTTTCAGGTATAAATGATGCAGATTTCAGCATTTTACGGATAACTTGACGCCAAAGAAAGCTTCACGAAAGAAGGAAGGGAAAACTTGAATGCCAAGGACCAGAAGTGACGCATGGAAAACCTGTCCCGGGCAAAAACATCATTTCTGAAGACTTTGGGGACCAACAGTAATCTATTAGGATTAGGATAATAATGCAGTAACTTATTAGGATTAGGATAATGATACATTAACCAAGTAGGATCGGGTTAAGTAATTCATTATCTTAGTAAGAATAGGATATGGGTATTATAAATACCCTATTCTGCTAGAGATTTGGAGGCATTCCTCCATTAGTTACAATTCTCATTATACTTCATATTCCACAACTTACAACTCAGATTCTAATTCTTCCATTAATTCTACTTTTTATTCTTCTTCTATTCATCTATTCGAATCTTAATTTCCACAACAAGAGAAATGTTACTCAACGAGGAATTCACGCCATTCTTGCCCCATTACCTAACGTGAGATCTTTATTGTGGTACAATGATAATGTCTATTGTGATTTCTTTCACACTCATGAGTAGCTAAACCTCTCTGTTGGGGTTATGGAAGCCTTATGATATACTATCTATTTCTATGAGTTTGTGAATTCGTGACATGTATGCTGCTTATATCATTATTCTCTTCATCTTAATGCAAATTCTTGTGGCTGCAGATGCATAGAATAACGCCAGTTTACAATTAACTTGTTCGAAAGAAAAGTTATATGTCTGGAAAAGAGGTAATGTCAAGGTAATAGGGTCCCATCCCCTATTAAAAAGTTAGTTCCATAACTGGATTAACCTCTTGGAGAATTTGTACCGTTAGATACGCTTTAAGGTCGAAAGAGTTAAAGTGAAATAGTCCTTGTTTAGGTCGAAAGACACTTGGATTTACCATCGAATACAATTCTCTATAAGCACATACATGTCTGAATTCCGCACAACTTATAGCCAATAGAGACGTACAACTCATAAGGTGGACATAACCCCAACTTCTCAATTCTCATTGTTTTACATCTTACTAAACATTCTTTCTTTTTACTTTGCTATTTTCTATTTTTACTTTACTATTTTGATTACATTATTTGCACATTAAAATCCCCCCTTTTACGAGACTTGCACCAAATGTCTAATAATCTTTGCTTACTTATTGACCGGCTATTCCCTTTGGGATCGATACCCAACCCAGTTGGGTTATATATTTGACAACGACCGCTTTACACTCCTACGAGAGATATAGATTGAGCGTTATCACTTATCTTCGGGAATTGTATCCCTATATGATGCAAAAACCTCCCATACTACTCCTTCTGCTCAGTGATTGAATTTAGGGACAACTTATATTGGATTGAAGTGCTGAGCTTCCATACTCTGGAAGGATTCGTTTAATGTTATGGATTTATCTACATACTTTTGTCATGTCACAGACTTTGGTTTTGGCTATGGTCAGGGGCATGTATCAATTGAGTAATGTTTTAATTTTGGATAAATGCTTTATGAGACTACATTGGGTTGGTATTGGTGGTGTCGGTAGTGGTGTCAGCCTTGACATTTGTAGTTGTATTGGAGATAACACCGGTTGACTATATTTGATTTTTGATTGTTTTATTTTGTTATGTTACATATATTCAAAATTTATCCGACATAGGATGTAGGGTGGTTATGGTTGTGTATTAGGGGAGGTTTCTAATCTCGGTTAGGCTTAAGGCACCCAACATGACTAGGCCCTAGTTTTGGTTATGCTAGATTGGTATCAGAGCCCTATATTGATGGACACTTGGGAGTCCACAAAGTTTTGTAGAGTAGAGTCTCTTTTAAGGGTATGTGGAGCACCACACTCATAAGGGAGAGGCTACACGACATTTAG
The DNA here is from genome assembly GCA_030864225.1 of Capsicum baccatum var. pendulum. Lineage (NCBI taxonomy): Eukaryota > Viridiplantae > Streptophyta > Magnoliopsida > Solanales > Solanaceae > Capsicum > Capsicum baccatum. Next base: position 125,036,795 of record CM061556.1, on the reverse strand, counting down.
TAATGTTTCTTTATCTTGTGTTCTATTTCCCATTTGTTCGCTTTTTAGATATTTTCTCAACGAAATAATATTCACGAAAACTCCTTTGTCCTAACTAGGGATAATGTTGATAGGACATACTCTACTCATGGTATCCATACTTAGTCTAGGGGTCCAATTAAAGACTTTTCTAGAATTCGTCTGGTTCCCTCTAGTCCTCCTAAGGCTGATGTGATGAATGCTATATTTTATCTATCAATTCATATGATTGCTCAATTGGGAGCTTTGTAGGCTGAGTATAGTTCATATGCTACTCCATAGTTTGAGTCCATAGTGGTTGTCCATTTCATGAGGTTGAGCCCTTTGATTTTTATTAATATTAAGCGGGAGAAAGATCCTCAGAGTTTTATGGATGAGATAGAAAAGATGTTTAGGGTTATGGATGCCATGAATGTCGAAGGGGTAGAGTTTGCTGCCTACCAGCTGAAGAATATGGCATACCAATGGTTCGAGGAATGGGATCAGGCAAGGGGTGATGATGATGAGTTATCTCCATAGGAGAATTTATCAAATATATTTCTAGACAACTTCTTTCCTTAGGAGTTGAGAGAACCAAAAGTGGAGGAGTCTATTAATCTTTAGCAAGGGAATATGTCAATCAAGAAATATGCCTTGAAGTTTCACAAATTGTCCTGGTATGCTCCAGAAATGGTGTTAGATATGAGGGTTCGGATGAGGAAGTTCGCTTTGGGACTATCGCGTGAGTTGATCCTTGAAAGTAATGCCACCTTATTGATCAAAGATATGGATATTTCTAGGTTAGTTATTTAGAGAAAATAGATGGATGAGGAAAAATAGAAGGCTTAGATAGGGGAAAGGTGAAGTTTAGGTCCTTTAAGTAGGGTGGTGTCTAACAACAAAGTGGTAGGGATGGTGGTAAGTGGCCTAACAAGAAGTGGGTCAATTCTGGGTCTTACTCGATGGCTAGTTCTCTCTAACCTAATCCATCAGGAGATAGACGATTATAAGGTGTTGATAACTTTAAGTCATAAGGTGCAAAATCTTAGGCTAGTGATGATAGGCGAATTTACACGCCTATAGTGCTATATTTTACCTATATTTTAGCAATGTTTTGAGAACATATTATATATTTCATGCACTTTTAGTCCTTTTTCCTGTATGTGAGCTAACGAACATGATTACCAAAGTTTCAGGTATAAATGATGTAGAATTCAGCATTTTATGGATAACTTGATGCCAAAGAAAGCTTCACAAAGGAAGGAAGAGGAATCTTGGATGCCAAGGACCAAAAGTGGCGCATGGAAAATCTGTCACGAGCAAAAACAACAGTTCTGAAGACTTTGGCGACCAGGAGTAACCTATTAGGATTAGGATAATAATGCAGTAATTTATTAGGATTAGGATAATAATGCAGTAACTTAGTAGGATAAGGATAATGATACATTAACCTAGTAGGATTGGGTTAAGTAATGCAGTAGCTTAGTAGGAGAAGGATATGGGTGTTATAAATACCCTATTTTGCTAGAGATTTTTATTCATTCCTCACAATTCACCCATTCCCCCATTCCATCAATTCCCATCCATCCACCATCCATCCATCCAGCAAAATAATTTTCTTTATTAATTCATTGTTGACATTATTTTTCATCTATTCAATTCTTAATTTCCACAAAAAGAGAAATGTTACTTGCAAAGAAAGTCACGCCTAACGCCTACCACACTTTATTACACGAGATCTTTATTGTGGAATAATAATAATGTAGATTGTGATTTCCTTCACATTCATGGGTAACTAAACTTCTTTGTTGGGGTTATGGAAGCCTTATGAGATACTATCTAAGGCTATGAGTTTGTGAATTCGTAACACGTGTGTTGCTTATATCATTATTCTCTTCATCTTAATGCAAATTCTTGTGGCTGCAGACGCAGAGAATAACGCCAGTATAGCATTAAATTGTTCGAAAGAAAAGTTATATGTATGGAAAAGAGATAATGTCAAGGTAATAGGGTCCCATCTCCTATTAAAAAGTTAGTGCCATAACTGGATTAACCTCTTGGAGAATTTGTACCATTAGATACGCTTTAAGATCGAAAGAGTTATAGTGAAATAGTCCTTGTTGAGGTCGAAAGACGCTTGGATTTACCATCGAATACAATTCTCTATAAGCACATGCATGTCTGAATTCCGCACAACTCATAGCCAATAGAGACGTACAACTCATAAGGTGGACATAATCCCAACTCCTAAATTCTTATTGTTTTACATCTTACTAAATATTCTTTATTTTTACTTTGCTATTTTCAGTTTTTACTTTAATATTTTGGTTACACATTACAATCCTCCCTTTTTACGAGACTTGCACTAAAAGTCTAGTAATCCTTGCTTACTTATTGACCAAGCTATTCCCTGTGGGATCGATACCCAACCCAGTTGGGTTATATATTTGACAACGACCGCTTTACACTCCTACGAGAGCTGTAGATTGAGCGTTATCAAAAATGGGTGCCGTTGTCGGGGAATACGAGTGTCAATTAAGTTTGTAATAGTTACTAGACCCTTTGGTCAAAGAATCTTGTACTTTTACTTTTAGTTGTTGTTTTTGTTTTATTCAGGTTAGTTCAGTGCATCAATGGATGCACAACAAGAAATTGAAAGGATAACTGCTCAAGTACATCAACAGAATATTGATAACCTAGGTCGTGCAACAAATCCTGATGATGAGGACCTGGGCGATGAGGAGCTACTAAAACCATGGCATACTACTGAGGTGGAGGCACCCATGCAAAGGAGAGATCGTTAAGCGCGATTGAGGTCTGATCGCCGAGCTGTGCAGATTCCTTTTGATGACGATGAGGATGATCTGGATGGACCTGGTGCCACAGGAGCTATTATTCTTCGGCCCTTGGCACCTGGAGCCAAGTTCAACATCACAAGAAGCATGATTCAGTTATTGCAACTCAAGGGATTATTTGGTGGACTAGCAAGTGATGATCCTAATATGTATCTGATCAAATTTATTTCTACATGCAAGTCATTCGACAATCCTGGCGTTGGACAGAATGCAATTCGACTGTGCTTATTTCCATTGTCTCTATCTGGGGAAGCAACTCTATGGTTAAATGGGCTGACTCCTGATTCTATTACAAATTGAAGGCAATTGATAGATGCTTTCCTAGAAAGATTCTTTCCGCCATCCAAAAGAGCACAATTAAGAGCTGAAATCAGCAACTTTCGATAGCTTCCAACCGAAGCTCTCCACGAAACATAGGAGAGGTTCAAGACGAAGCTTATGAGGTTCCCAAACCATCACCTGACCAATGTCCACTTGATGGAGATACTGTATGGAGCGTTGAATTCAATAACTAAACCAGTGGTTGATAATGCGGCTGGAGGATCATTCATGGACCTCACATTTGGGCAAACAAGCAATATGCTAGATCGGATGACAAAGCAAACTAGAGCTTGGCACACCAGGGATTCTGAGGTAGCAAGCCCCACTTTATCTATTGGCATGACTGCAGACCAAAGGAGAAGAGAAGAAGAACGTGATCAATATATGGCGCACATGAAAACACAAGTGGATCTTCTTACAAAGCATCTATTATCAGGGAAGACAGAAAAAGTCAAAACTATTGCGTTAAAAAGAAGAGACGAATCTGATTTGGAAGAAGAGGCCAACTACTTGAACAATCAGGGGGGTTTCCGAGGGAATACCCAAGGAAACCAAGGTCGGAACTATTATGATAAATCTGGAAACAAGGACCAAGGTAGTTGGAAGAGCAAGAATAAAAAGAGTGGTTTGTACGTTCCCCCTGGAAGACGTAACGCCACCACATCTAGTTCTGGAAGTATGGAAGACATGATAGCTAAAATATTGAAAGGAGTGGAAGCAACGAGCGCGGGGGTAACAGAGGTAGTTAATGATTTGTCCTCTATAAAACAATTAGTTGATTCTCATTCCACTTCAATCAATCAAATAGAGCAGCAATTGAGCCAACTTTCAGCAGCACTCAATCAAAGAAAGGCTGACACTTTACCTAGCGACACTATGCTAAACCCAAGGAATGATGGGTCATGCATGGCCATTACTACCCGAAGTGGTAAGGTGATGGAAACTTCAGCAAAAGGCAAGCAAGTGGTTGACGAAGTAGTGGACATTGATGATAAGGCGAAAGGGGAAGATGCCGCAGCAGCTGATCCTGACGTCCATAATGTCACCCCTCACAATTTGGAACCTGAACAAACTGAAAAATGGAAGAAAGAGGAGAAGAAAGATGGGGAGAGAAAAATTCCATACCCACCACCACCTTTCCCTTAAAGATTTAAGAAGGTGGTAGATGACACGAAGTTCAGCAAATTCATGACTATGTTAAAGTAGCTGACCATTAATGTTCTATTGGTGGAGGCACTTGAACAAATGCCTGGGTATGCGAAATTTATGAAGGATCTTTTGAAAAAGAAGCGGCAACAAGTTATGAGTTGAAAGATGATGTTCATCACTGCAGCGCAATCGCTACCCGATCGCTAGTTCAGAAAAAGGCCGACCCTGGTGCCTTTACTATTCCTTGCACTGTTGGATCTATGAATTTTGCTAAGGCATTGTGTGATTTGGGAGCAAGCATCAATTTGATGCCACTATCTATCTACACAAAGTTGGGGTTAGGCGATCCGACACGAACCAATATGAGGCTCGTGATGGCTGATAGGTCGGTAAAACGACCTGTGGGTATCTTGAATGATGTGTTGGTGAAGGTTTCTTCATTCATATTTCCTGCAGACTTCGTTATTCTGGATTGTGAGGTGGATTCTGAAGTTCCCATAATCTTGGGACGTCCTTTCCTTGCAACTAAAAGTGTGCTTATTGACATGAGAGCTAATGGGCTTTTGTTTCGGTTGAATGACAAAGTTGTCTGCTTTGATATATGCAAAGCAATGAAGCATCCCATCGATATGGATGTGTTCTCCGTAGCTTATGAGGATAAGAAAGCATTATCTATAAAGAAACATCTTACTGTTGAGCCATTGTCTGTTGCGCTACTGAATGTTGAGCATGAGGATGATGAAGATTATGAAGAAACTATGTATGTTCTAACAGGAATATGGTCCTATTCTCATCCTCCTAAAACGTTGGACATTGATCTTGCAAATCAACCTTCACAAACAGCGAAGACTTCCATTGTAGAGCCACCAATGCTAGAATCAAAAGAGCTCCCCAATTACCTAAGGTATACGTTCTTGGGATATGGAAATACACTTCCGGAGAGTGTTGCGGATGATTTAAGTGAACAGCATGTAGAGTCTCTCATATCTTCTCTGATGAGGTACAAGAGAGTTATGGGTAGGAAGATTGATAATATAATCGGTATCCCCCCTGAGGTATGTATGCACAAGAGTTATATCGAAGAAGATTGCATGCCTACAAGTAAGTATCAACATCGTCTGAATACATTCAAAAAATGATGCCCCATCTATCTTGATGAAGTCTAAGTAATCGAGATATCTATGTCGGGCCGCGACAATAAATCAAGCGCTTGGTGGGAGGCAACCCATCGTTTTTAAATGTTTTTAATTGTTTTTGTTTCCTTAGGATTTTGTCGATCCACGACCAAAAATAAGGCGCTTGATGGGAGGCAACCCATCGTTCTAATCGTTTTTGTTGTTTTTGAGTGAATGTAGGTACAAGAGGTTTAAAACGAGGAGGTCGGTGTCAAATTTTGATTTGGACGTATTGCATGTTAAAGGTGGTAAATTAGGAATGAAGAAGCAAAAGGCTATGGATTGGGCATTGCTCATGAAAATATAGGCATCGAAAAAGGCTAGGCATAGGTAAAACTAGGCCACGAACAAGGCAAGGCCTATACTATGGCCTAAGGTCTCGGAATCTAGTGTGCCATAGCATAGGCGCCGCCCATGCCCAAGTATGCCATAGCATAGGCGCTGCCTATGCTAAAGCCTTTTGTCTCAGAATCTCATAGGAAAAGTGAAAGGTGTCGCCTATGCTCACCCAAGGCTTTGCAAAAGGCGCCGCCTATGCTCACCAAAGGCTTTGCAAAAGGCGTCGCCTATGCCAAGCATAGGCAAAGCTAAAGGCGCCGCCGATAGCCACTTTTTGTCTCCAAATCCAATTTTAAATGTGTCAAAACCCAACCCAACTTGGTTCTATAAATAGGAGACTTAGTCTTAGATCAAAAACACATTGCAAACCTAACATAAACGCCGCCTACCTCTCCAAATCCTCTGCCTACCTCTCCAAATCCTCTCAAAAAAATTTTTCTTTTGCTCTTTTACTTTGCAAGAACATCATCCGAGGTCATCAACCAAGTAAGTACTACTTTGTTATTCATTTATATTCCGTAAGTACTACACTACTACGGATATTATGAATTGCTAAATCTTGAAGTAGTATTGGTGATTTGAATGTGGTTGATGTGTGGTGATACAACTAAGTGAGTGAAAGAATACGTAAGAATAATCTTAACTTGTTTCCTACTTGTATTTGATTATGATGCACTATCATACTTTTGTGGAATTGACATGGTCACGAAAATTGCTTACTCTTGTCAATAAAAAGCTTACATATTGGAATGACTTGTTCATCGAGATGAGAATTAAGGTTGACTACCAACATATGAGGTTGCGATTATTTCTAGATGCTATACCTTGATTCAATCTCTATGTAGTAGTCTTGATATATCAAACATAAAAGTATTGCCAAGATTACAAGAAGTATGACTGCACTGATTATATTGTTGGAACATATCACCTAAATGTATGTCGATAAAGTCTGAGTAATCGATATCATTCACTTAATTAGTTTGTGTCAACAAATTAAGTATGGGGTGGTGGCACTATTGTCTGTTTGTTGATTGAATCTTCCGAGATGAAGCTGACATGAATCTATTGAGATCTCAGGTACAATGGCACCAAAAGACAAGAAAAGCAACCACTTCACAAAGAGGCTAGGAAAGAGGAAGAAAAGAGCAAGGTGAATCCTCTGTGCTGCAAATTCCTCGACACACTCTTGAAAACAAGTGGGGTACTTATGAGGAACTTCTGAGGATGATGACTCTGATGATGATTCCGGTGAAGGGGGTATGACCCCAGACATAGAGGATGAGTCCGACTAACCAGGTTTTTCTTATTTATATTCCACTGAGGGCAGTGTGTCCCGTCTAAGTGTGGGGTGGTATTTGTATGCTATACTTCTTTATCTGCATTTGCTTATTTATTTTTGTTTTTTTTAGTGGTTAATTTTTTTTTCTTTACATGAAATTGTTCTGATAGGCAGCATGGTATTGAGACAAGAGTCTGTGCAAAAATCATGACTATTGAGACGTTTAGGCTCTAATTGTGACTCACTATGTGATATTGTGTGGTTCAATTTCTTCATCTGTTGGGTCAAAAGTCTATGCTACTCCCAATAAAGTCGACCATGTGCCTTGTGTGTGTAAGGATATAGTATATTCTGTGTTTGTGGATGATGCTAGAACTTGCCTGATATATATGTAAAGCGAAAATAAAGAGTGCAAGTTTAGGAGATGATTGAAAGAAGGTAGAATAAAAGAAGGTAGAAAGGTTGTTTGAAAGAAAAGTGTTAATGACATAATGTGAATTATTAAAGCGCTTAAGAACATAGTCACTATTTCTGGCCAAAATAGTCCTACCCGTCCCTTAGCCTACATTAAAACCATCAAAAGACCTATTTGATCCTAAGCTTAGTATTTTGATATTTAGTGGAGCATTACACTAAGGGCAAGCCTATGGCCATCAGTTGCAGCATATGAATTCTTTGTGAGAGTGAGAGCAAGGATATTTTTATACCCATGTTTGAAAAATATGCTATACTTGTGAGTGATTAAGGGTAATATATTGTGACACACACATGGTTGATGAGTTTTGGGTAGTTGTGTATGATTATCTGTTCCTTAAATTTTGAATACGAATTAGCCATCATCACGAGTCTATGTTGGAGGTTGAATTGTTTCTACTAATGATCAGAAAACTACTCTTTGTTGATAATTGTTGTGCTTGTCTTGACGAATATTTTGTGTTGTTGCTGTGAAACCCTAAGTTGATGTTTAATGGACATGATATTTTGTTCGAGCACGAACAAAGCTTCAAGTGTGGGGTGTTGATGATAGGCGAATTTACACGCCTATAGTGCTATATTTTACCCATATTTTAGCAATGTTTTGAGAACAAATTATATATTTCATGCACTTTTAGTCCTTTTTCCTATAAGTGAGCTAACGAACATGATTAGCAAAGTTTCAGGTAGAAATGATGCAGAATTCAGCATTTTATGGATAACTTGACGCCAAAGAAAGCTTCACGAAGGAAGGAAGAGGAATCTTGGACGCCAAGGACCAAAAGTGGCGCATGGAAAATCTGTTCCGGGAAAAAATAGCAGTTCTGAAGACTTTGGGGACCAGCAGTAACCTATTAGGATTAGGATAATAATGTAGTAATTTATTAGGATTAGGATAATAATGCAGTAACTTAGTAGAATTAGGATAACGATACATTAACCTAGTAGGATTGGGTTAAGTAATGCAGTAGCTTAGTAGGAAAAGGATATAGGTGTTATCAATACCCTATTTTGCTAGAGATTTTTATTCATTCCTCACAATTCACCCATTCCCCCATTCCATCAATTCCCATCCATCCATCAAAATAATTTTCTTTATTAATTCATTGTTGACATTATTTTTCATCTATTCAATTCTTAATTTCTGCAACAAGAGAAACGTTACTTGCAAAGAAAGTCACGCCTAACGCCTACCACACTTTATTATACGAGATCTTTATTATGGTATAATAATAATGTCGATTGTGATTTCCTTCGTATTCATGGGTAACTAAACTTCTCTGTTGGGGTTATGGAAGCCTTATGAGATAATATCTTAGGCTATGAGTTTGTGAATTCGTAACACGTGTGTTGCTTATATCATTATTCTCTTCATCTTAATGCAAATTCTTGTGGCTACAGACGCAGAGAATAACGCCAGTATAGCATTAACTTGTTCGAAAGAAAAGTTATATGTCTGGAAAAGAGATAATGTCAAGGTAATAGGGTCCCATCCCCTATTAAAAAATTAGTGCCGTAACTGGATTAACGTCTTGGAGAATTTATACCATTAGATACGTTTTAAGCTCGAAAGAGTTAAAGTGAAATAGTCCTTGTTGAGGTCGAAAGATGCTTGGATTACCATCGAATACAATTCTCTATAAGCACATGCATGTCTGAATTCCGCACAACTCATAGCCAATAGAGACATACAACTCATAAGGTGGACATAATCCCAACTCCTCAATTCTCATTGTTTTACATCTTACTAAATATTCTTTATTTTTACTTTGCTATTTTCAGTTTTTACTTTAATATTTTTGTTACACATTACAATCCCCCCTTTTTACGAGACTTTCACTAAAAGTCTAGTAATCCTTGCTTACTTATTGACCAAGCTATTCCCTGTGGGATCGATACCTAACCCAGTTGGGTTATATATTTGACAACGACCGCTTTACACTCCTACGAGAGTTGTAGATTGAGCGTTATCAGCTAGTGGGGTTAGTCAGCTCCATCAAATCCTCTATATAGGTTCTATGGTCGATTGCATAGGGGTTTTGATGATGAGGTAAGGGAGAAGTGCTAAAACTGTGGTCTACCAGGCCATATGCTTAGAAATTATCCTGTGGGTATAGTTTTCTCTAGGGTAAACAAGGTTCCAATTGCTTTGTCTTCAGATTTAACACTAAAAGGTGTACCATCTAGTTTTTGCACTGGTCAGAATCATCTTTATGCTCTTACTACCCGATAGGAGTTCGAGGTATCACCTAATGATGTGATTGGTATATTGTAATTCTTTTCTCAAGATGTGTATTGTTTACTTGATTCGAGGTCCACTCTTTCTTATGTGACCTCATTTGTAGCTGTGTATTTTGGTTTTGGTCCCAAGTGTGTTTTAGAGCCTTTTTATTTTTCTATCCAAGTAGGTGAGTCTATGATTGCTAAAACAATCTATAGGGGGTATGTGGTATTTTTTGGTATTAAATAGACTTTGGTTGATCTTTTTGAACTAGATATCTTGGATTTTGATGTTATTCTAGGGATAGGTTGGTTGCACTCGTGCTATGCGTTATTAGACTGTCAGATCTGTAAGGTTTTGTTTAAGTTCCCTGGTGAGCCGGTTATTAAGTGAAAGGGTGGTTCCCTAGCTCCTAAGGGGTGTTTATATCATATCTTAGAGCTTGAAGATTAATCTCCAATGTGTGTTTCCATAATCTAGTCTGAGTTAAAGATTCTAACTTTGAGGGTCCTTTTTTGTATTCGATTTCGGTGGTGAATGAACTTACTGAGGTTTTCACTGATGACCTTCCTAGTGTTCCTCTTGTACGTGAGATTGAGTTTGGGATTGATATTGTTTTAGAAACTTGTCTAATTTCTATTCCTCCATGTAAAATGGCTCCAATTAAGTAGAAGGACCTTAAGGATCAATTAAAGGATCTTTTAGATAAGGGGTTCATCCATCCTAGTGTGTCCTCATGGGGTGCACGGGTGTTATTCATGAGTTAAAAGGATGGTTATCTTTGGATGTATATTGATTATTGGCAGTTGAGTAAGGTATCAGTAAAGAACAAGTATCCTCTTCTAAGAATAGATGACTTATTTGATCAGTTGTAGGTTGCTATGTTTTTCCGTAAAATTGACCATCTATCTGGGTATTATCAACCTAATACTAGGGAGGTGGATATCCCTAAGAAAATTTTTCATACCCTATATAGTCATTTTGAGTTTCTGGTTATGTCTTCTGGGTTGACCAATGCCCCAATGATATTTATGGATACGATGAATAAGGTCTTCCATCAAATTTTGGATCTGTTTATCATTGTGTTCACAAATGACATTTTGGTGTACTTTAAAAGTGAGGTAAATCATGCAGATAAGCTCCGTATTGTGTTGCATACCTTGAAGGAGAAACATTTGTATGCCAAATTCTTAAAATATAAGTTTTGGTTGAACGCTGTCACATTACTGGGTCATATTATTTCTAATGAAGGGATCATAGTGGATCTGTAGAAGGTTGTAATGGTTAGGAAGTGTCCTAGACCCATAACTCTAATCGATATTCGAAGCTTCTTGGGTTTAGCTAGGTAATACCGGATGTTTGTGGAAAATTTTTTGACTATAGCTGCCCCATTGACTAAGTTCACTTAGAAGATGATAAAGTTCTCCTGGTTTGATACTTGTGAGGGTAGTTTCAAGAAGCTAAATAATAAACTAACTTTGGATTAGGTTTGACTTTACTTACAGACATGGATGGGTTTGCGGTTTATAGTGGTGAGTCTAGCGTGGGACTTGGTTGTGTTCTGTTGTCGCATAGTTAGGTGATAGCCTATGCCTCTAGGCAGTTGAAGGTGAATAAGAGGAACTATCCTACTCATGATTTTGAGATTTTAGCTATGGTGTTTCCACTAAAAATTTGGCAACACTATTTATATAGTGTGCATGTGGATATCTTTTCAGATCATTAGAGCCAACAATATGTGTTCACTCAGAAAGAATTTAACTTAGGAAAAAGAGGTGGCTTGATCTTCTCAAAGACTATGACATGAGTCTTCACTACTACCTAGGTAAAGCTAATGTGTTTGCTGATGCTCTTAGCCGGTTATACATGGAGTGTCTAGCTCATGTGGATAAAGAGACACGGGAGTTTGTGAAGGACATTCACCATTTGGATAACCTTCGAGTTTGCCTCTTAGACTATGAGGATGGTGGTGTGTTCATTCAGAAGGTAGTAGAAATGTCTCTTGATGCTAAAATTAAGGAAAAATAGATGTTAAATCGTATCTTGTTAAGGATTAATATCGATGTTGATGGGAAAAAGGTGATGGCTTTAGATATTTATGGTGATGGTTCTTTGCGGTACCAAGAAAGGTTATGTATTACCGATGTCGATGGTTTGTGAGAAAGGATATTGTCTGAGGCGCATGATTCATGTTATGTTGTACGTCCTTGTTTGATGAAAATGTATCATAACCTCAAGGAGATGTATTGGTGGAATGGTATAAAGAGGGATGTGGAAATTTTTTTAACCAAATGTATAGTGTGTCAACAAGTAAAAGTTGAGAACATGAGGCCCGAAGGATTGTATCAAGAAATTAAAAAGCCAAAATGGAACTAGGACGTGATCAATATGGATTTCCCTACCGGTCTTTCTCTATCTAGGAACTAATTTGATTCATTTTGGGTCATCGTGGCTAGGATAACCAAGTCTTCTCACTTTTTGCTATTGAGGACTAATGTTTTGGCTGATATTATGCAAAGTTATACCTCCAAGAGATAGTAAAGTTGCATGGGGTACCTGCTTATATTGTTTCTGATCGTGGTATGAGGAATAATGTTAGTTTGAGTGCTGCATTTCACCTGCAGACGAATGGGCATACACAAAGAACAATTCAGAAATTGAAGGATATACTTCGTGCGCGTGTGATTCACTATTGTGATAGATAGGTTAATCATATTCCTCTCATAGAGTTTGTTTACAATAATAGTAACCACTCTATCATTGGGATGGCCCCATTTAAGGCTTTGTATGGTAGGGGGTGTAGATATTCTATTAGGTGGTTTGAGGTTAGTGAGACAAAAATGTTTGGCTCGGATTCGGTTCACCAAGGCATGGAAAAGGTGAAGGTTATTTTGGATAGGCCTAAGGCTACTTAGAGTCGCCAAAAGTCCTATGCAGATGTGAAGTAAAGAGAGTAAAAGCTTGAGGTTAGGGATAGGGTGTTCTTGAAAGTGTCTCCCATAAAGAGAGTGATGTGGTATGGTAAGAAGGGGTATCTCAGTCCTCGATATGTTGGTCCTTAATTGGTCTTGAGAAGCGTTGGTAGGGTAGCATATGAGTTAGATTCGCCAACTAGTTTGAGATCTATTCATCTGATAGTCTATATTTCTAAGTTGAGAAAGTGTTTGGGTGATCCATCTCAAATCGTTCCTATCAAAGATATTGGTATTTTAGATTCCTTGTCTTACGAGAAGGTCCCGATTAAGAATTTGGATCGCAAGTTCATTAATTGTGAACCAAGGATGTAGCTTTGGTCAAGGTTCTATGGATGAACTACAAGGTTGAAGAGGCTACTTGGGAAGCGAAAGAGAAAATGAAGTCCAATTATCCATTCCTATTTTTTGCTCCGAAAATTCATGTAGAAGGTATGTGTTATTTATCATACTTTTTTTTTCTAACTTAGTTAAAGGAAAAATTAAATTCCTTAGATCTTTGTTTTCTAACTAGGTTAAGGCTTATACTTGGAGTGGTGGGGAGTAAATCGTGCTTGCACTGCCCTGTTCCATTATCTGAGAATGAATGATCCAAGTAGGGCAGAATTGAAACACCCTGAGTTTTGATCCTTAGAAAATTTCTTGAGTTTGATCTTATAGAAATCATACGATTGGGGGTACCTGTCATATGATAGGGTGTGGTTTAGGGACCTCAACTCGTATGTTGATTAGTAGGGTTTGGTTGGTTTCTATTTAAGGTATGAATGGACGTTATACTAGTCATATGTTTTTGTAATAGAAGTATAGTGTCAACTATATGATGTCCTATGTCTAGCCTAGATGATTCTATTTTCCTAAGGTACAGTTCTAGGACACTTTTCATATGTATGGGTACGAGATGGGCATTGTGGTCGTATGTTGGTCAGTGTTGGAGACCTAGTGGCTGCCTATGGTATGAGTGGTGGGTACCACTCATATGTTAGGATACCGTTTAAGTGTTGTAGTCGTACCCTCCTGTGGGAATTTATACAGTGTATATTGGGGGTATGCTGGACATTTTCCCTACTAACCCTTTATGACCCTATGACTTAAAATACTTTTGGGATATCATTTACCCGATTATTCTAAATTAAAAACACTACAAGTACTTTTAAAGTGCTCTCAAGCTCTTGGGTTAAGAAAAGACTATAGTTTCCTTCAGGGTGGTCAATTAAGGCTCTCAAAAGTGGTTTATATCCATCTTCTTAATTGTCCAAGGAATATTACTACTCCCTCGTTGTTTGTTCAACTAAATTCAACTTTTAGTGAATGGTTTTCATGATTTAATTATGGGTATTGTTTGGTTTTAACTTATATGTTGAGAGTTTTTTGTTGTTAATGGATGAATACTATTTTCCCATGTGTTTTTTTTATGGTTTTCATGTTAAAGATTATGGATTTGAACATGTGGTTTCATTGGAATAGTCAATTGGTACATGGTTTTGATTTTGTAAACTATATGCCCTCAACATGTTTGTTAAAATTCCTATGAAAATGGTTTTACCACATTGTATGACTTTTATTAAAACTATTGCATTGTATAAGTTACTAATGGAACCTAAATTGGTTAAATGGTTTTAATGGCTCAACGATAAGGCCTTGGTGGCCATGGATTTGATTTAAAACCTTGTGGGGCACATGGGAATCCCCCAAGTAAATCAAATAATGGAACCTATGGGGTAAATGGGAATCCCCTAAGTGATTGGCTTAGGACCTTGCAAGCTATAGTCTGTATGAAGATACCACTTCTTATAGCCTTGGTTAATAATATATGGAATTGGTGATTTGGTTGTGTGCTAATAGTGTTAATTGGGATATAATGACAGGTTGTGATGGCTAATCATGAAGGTGTTAGTCCAATGTACAGACACTAGAAACTCATGTTTGCCAATATAAGGATTGGCCATGGAAACCATATACTGGTGGGGTACATGGGAATCCCCTAAGTTATACTTGTATATATGTATCACGAAGGGAGAGCTCCTGTGATATATTTAATTCATATGGTGACATATACTAGGGACCGTTCAGGGGGTAACACTGGATCTATATATCCCTGGGTGGTTTTAGGATGGTCAAGCTACACAGACCATGTTAAGGTTTTAAATACAAAATAAACCTGATTGCCTTTCCCAGCATGCTTTATATATGTATGGTTGTGCTTGCATTTGGTTATTTACTCTGTTTCAAATATTGGCATTATTTAGTCCTTATCCTGAGTGCATGCTACCGTTCACCCACTAACCCATCTTCGGGCTCTGTTTCCCCATGTGATGCAGGAACTGGCGATACTACTCCTCCTGTTTAGTGATTTGATTTGGGGAATACTTGTGTTGGATTTAGGATGTGATCTTTCATACTCTGAAAGGCTCTATTTAATGTAATGGATTTATTTACATAATTTTTTCATGTCTTAGACTTTGGTTTTGGCTATGGTCGTGGGCATGTTTCGATCGGGTATTGTTTTACTTTTGGATAGAGGCTTTGTGGGACTACTTTACGTTAGTATAGGTGGTGTCGCTATTGGTGTTATCCTTGGTATTGGTATTGATATTGGGGATGACACCATTTGACTGTATATGATTTATGAATGTTCCATTTAGTTATGTTATATATATTCAAAATTGATCTGACATAGGCTGCAGGGCGGTTATGGTTAGGTATTGAGGGTGGTCTCTAGTCCTATTTGGGATTGAGGCACCAACACGACTAGCCCCTAGTTTGGGTCGTGTCATGTATGAACTATTAGTCATCTATCGATCTCTACCAATCCTAATAAAGATTCTACAAATTTATTATTGTAATGCATCCTGTAGGAGGTATCTCCTTATTTATGTCGTCCTAAGATCTACCAATAACTCTCAAGTGTTTTTTGGAGGAGGAAATGTGTAAACCTCAAATTTTTGGTCCTTAAAACTTTCTAAAATTTATTCTCACTTTCCAAACTACGCCCCTCCTTACGAGTCGTAGGGAGTCCTGATTGCTTTTTATGGACACAATCGTAGCCTGACCAGATGTTGCTTGACTATCACTTAGATCTTAAAAGTTGTAGGGTCTAGTAATGAGTTTTATAGTTCCTACTGTAGACTAACTAGTGTGATGTCTAATTATCTCTACTTTAATGCTGACTGGACTATTTGAGTCATAATGATTGAGTATGAGTTGTAAGGAACAACTTCTTACCAAGTCAGTGTTGGTGGTCCTGGACACTATCCAGATTACTAGTGGGACCTTACAAGTCATTAGGTGACCCATACGAGCCGCAAGGTCACCCGTAGCGACTGGTGGTGATTGTTTTGTCTTTTTATTATGGGTATTCTAGTAAATTCTGCTTTTCCCTTACTTGAATCCCACGACCATAAAGGGCATTAAGAGGTTATTTCTTATTTATAACACAATAAAAATCACTCTCAAACTCTTTAAATTTTCTTAAGCAAGATTCTTAGGGTTTCTAATAAGTTCATCAACTAGAGCTCTCAAGGGCAAATTCCCTCCAGAACTCTTGATATTTTATGTATGTTACTCTTCCCCAATTATTAGTTTATCAAAATCATGTATTTATATGGTTCTATTAGATGGTTTTGAAAGTGGGTTTTGACATGGTTGAAGGTTTCGATATGGTTGATTCCTAAATTATTTCTTGTGTTTTATTATGCATTATTTATGATTTATTGGTGGTTTTCAACTTATGGAGTTCATGATAATGGTGATTAAACTATGGGGTCTTGGTTTTCCCTGAAATTGGTATTTTGAAATCGATATTGGTTTTGAATAATTAAGTCCCCTCAACCCACTTGTGTAAATGCCTTTGGATTGTGAAATTATCAATTAGTTTGATTTACTCACCTACGATACTGCATTGCATTAGAGATTAAACATTGAACATGGATTTTGAAATCCTTTTTGGCT
Organism: Capsicum baccatum var. pendulum; assembly: GCA_030864225.1. Lineage (NCBI taxonomy): Eukaryota > Viridiplantae > Streptophyta > Magnoliopsida > Solanales > Solanaceae > Capsicum > Capsicum baccatum. The sequence goes on along the minus strand of CM061556.1, from coordinate 125,020,065 downwards.
ATGGTTTGAGTTAATGAACAAAGGGGGTCGAGGCATTACCCCATGTTAATGTTATTGTTATTGAATAAAGATAAGCTTGGAAGTGCCAAGGTATAATGATACCCATAGTGTTCCTTAATGGATAGTTCATTGGTTAATAAATAGGTTATGTGGAAATTATTTTTAATTGGTATTAAAAGGGGTCATGTAGCGATACTGTAAAGGTGTGGGTTTTGGATGACTTGTATTTGAAACTCATGTATTCCGACATGAGGTTTGGTCATGATGATATGTGTGCCTAATTTACAATATTGATATATTTGTATCTTGTATTATTATGGGGATGGGGCATTCTTTTGTCTTCCTTGATACCTATGACTAATGCGGCTTGCACAAACTGGGGTTTTTTAGCGGGGGAGCTTAACCCATGTAGCTCGTGGGTGTCTGTTAATGACAGTTCAGCTACATAGTCCAAGATAAAATTTAACTTCAAGCTATGACTTGTTCTTTCCCAGAATGACACACTGATATACAGGTATGGTTATGTGCATTGACTTTGAAACATTGATTATGGAATTATTTTATCCCCAATAACTGAGTTACATCTTAGAGTTCAACCCACTAATTTTGTTCACATGCTGTATCCCCATGCAATGTAGGCACATGAGATACTTTTACTTTTTTTGCATAGTAGTAGTTGGATCGACTTGGTTCGTTTGTCATTGGTGGTGAAGTGGTTAGCTTCAATTCCCCAAAAGACTTGGTCATTTCATCAATTTTATTTTATAAACTAAAAATAAAAAGTTAATATTAACATTATCATTGCCAGAGTCGGGGGCATCTCCTAACATTTTATTGATTTTGGTTTTGTTAGAAAGCTTTATGGATTATTGTGGACCTTGGTGATGTTGGTTGCTTGTTCTTAGTTGGTTACCAGTTATCGGTTATAGAGATATCTTTAATTCTTTTAGCTTATCATACTCTATCTTGTTTTATGTTTGTAATTCTTCCTTTATTTTGGGTATTGTCTTCTGTTACGCTAGGTGCAGGGGTGGTCTTCGACCGTTATTGGACTTGAGATTATCATGGCTAGGACCTGGTTCGGGTCATGATAAAGTTAGCATCAGATCCTAGGTGAGGTATCATTGGGTGTCCATAATACTGTGTCAAATAAAATCCTTTTTATGGGTTTGTATCATGCCACGCTTATAAGGGAGGGGCTATAAGGCATTTCGGAATATTTTCCTTTATTGTTGTTCTATTTTGTGTTATAGAGTTTGAGATCTTGAAATCTCCTCTAATTCCTGTATTTTTAAATTACAAATCATGCCTCCAAGAATATTTGTTGTTCATGAAAACTCTTCTATCCCGCATGAGAACTTTATGGACGGGGCTCGTCCTACAAAAGAAGTTCAAACTCTATCTAGGGGCATAGCTTCTGGTTGCCCTAGTAGGGTTCTAATGGTTCCCACTGATTTTTCTTCCGATAGTAACACTCCTACTTGATCATTTCCAGGAGGTATTTTCAATGTTGAGTTTCACCATTCCATTCATCAGTTAACCCAGTTGGTTGTATCTCAGTCACGTCAGTCGGGTCTTATTAGTGCTGTTGTGAGTTATTCTGAGGCTAATTAAGTTAGAAAGTTTATAAGGCTGAATCCTGCAACCTTTACTAGTTCTAAGGTTGAAGAGGATCCTTATGGGTTCATACATGAGATGGAGAAGATACTCCATGTGATGCCTGCTTTTGACTTTGAGGGTGTGGAGTTTGCTGCTTTCCTGCTGAAAGATTTGGCGTATTAGTAGTACAAGGAGTGGGATTAGTTTAGGGTAGGTAATGCAGAGTTGGCTTAATGAGAGGATTTTTTTTTGTACTTTTCTTTACCACTTCTTTCCTCAGGAATTGAGAGAGGTGAAGGCTGAGGAGTTTGTGAATTATAAGCAAGGCAAGATGACCGTGAAGGTATATTCCTTGAATTTTTAGTAGTTGTCCCATTATGGTCCTAAGCTAGGATCTAATATGAGAGCTAAGATAAGGAAATTTGCTTTGGGATTATCTCAAGAGTTGGTGTTGGAGTGTAAGGACGTCATACTGAACAATGACATGGATATATCTTGGTTTAAGATGTATATTCAAGGAGTAAAGTATGAAAAGAAAAAGCATGCAGAGATGAGTAAAAGAAAGAGTAAGAAGGTTTGGTATTCAAATTACGACGGAGGTCAGCAATATATTGGTAGAGATGATGGGTAATGATATAAGAAGAAGTGGGGGAATTCTAGTTCCTATTCTACAGCTAGTGCTCCATATCCTAAGCCATCTGGTGATTGCCGTTTTTAGTGGAACAATGGATTTAAGGTAGAAGGTGCCTAATCTCAATCTAATGGGGCTCATTCAACTCCATCTCATCCCACTAATCATTGTTTTGGCTAGGTGCGTTATGGTATTTGTGATAAGGCAAGGAATAAGTGTTTCAAATATGGTCATCCTGGACATATTCAGAGGAACTGTCCTTTAGGTGATATTGCAACGAGGGATAATAAGGCCCGCTTCCTTGGATTGATGATCTGTTTGACCAGTTTTAGGAAGAAAAATACTTTTCTAAGTTTGATCTTTGGGTAGGCTACTGATGATAGGCGAATTTACACGCCTATATCAATATATTTTGCCCATATTTTAGCCTAGTTTTGAGAACTAATTATCTATTTCATGCACTTTTAGTCCTTTTTCCTGTAAATGAGCTAACAAACATGATTAGGAAAGTTTCAGGTATAAATGATGCAAAATACAGCATTTTACGGCTTACTTGACGCAAAAGAAAGCTCACAAACGAAGTAGAAGGGAGCTGGACGCCTAAGGACCAAATCTGCTGCATGGAAAATATGTCCCAGGCTAAAACAACATTTCGGAAGACTTTGGGGACTTACAGATACAAAGCTGGATTTTGACAATGATACATTAACCTAGTACAATTGGGTTATGTATTTCATTAGTTTATTTGGATTAGGAGAATGTTACATTAACTTAGTACAAATGGGTTAAGTATTTCCTTAGTTTAGTAGGATTTGGTTATTTATTTCATTAGCATAGTAGGAGTAGGATAGGAGTATTATAAATACCCTATCATGCTAGAGATTTTGAATTAAGTCCTCCCTTAGTGGAGAGGCAAGTCCTCCCTTAGTGGAGAGACACATTCTACTTCTCAATTACAACTCTTCTAATCTTTCCATTAATTCTATTCTTAAATTCCACAACAAGAGAATCGTTACTTGCTAGGGAATCACCAAAACCACACGCCAATCACCTACTTCTCACGCCATTAACCATGCAAATCGTGATATCCTTCGCATTCATGGGTAACTAAACCTCTTAGTTGGGGTTATGGAAGCCGAATGAGTTACTATCTATTGCTGTGAGTTTGTGAGTTCAACACACGTATATCGCTTATATCATTATTCTCTTCATCTTAATCTACATTCTTTGCGATTGGAAACGCAAGAATACGCCAGTCTAACATTTAACTTGTTTGCGAGAAAGGTTATTTGTCTGGAAAAGAGATAATGTCAAGGTAGTAGGACACCCTTTCCTATTAAAAAGCTAGTGCCGTAACTGGACTAACCTCTTGGAGAATTCGCGAGAGTTAAAGTGAAATAGTCCTTGTTTAGGTCGCGAGACGCTTGGATTTACCATCGACTACAATTCTCTATAAGCAATTGCATCTCAAGACTCTACACACTCATAGCCGATAGAGACGTATACCTCAGAAGGTGGACATAACCCCAACGCTTCAATTCTCATTGTTTCACAACCTACGAAATACTCTCTTTTTACTTTGCTATTTTCAGCTTTTATTTCATTACTTTGGTTAGATATTACAATTCCCCCCTTCTTACGAGACTTGCACCAAAAGTCTATTAATTTTGCTTACTTGTTGACCAAGCTATTCCCTGTGGGATTGACACCCAACCCAGGTTGGGTTCTATATTTGTTAACGACCGCTTTACACTCCCACGAGAGCTGTAGATTGAGCGTTATCAAAAATTGGCGCCGTTGCCGGGGAATACGAGTGTCAATCAAGTTTGTGATAATTACTAGACCCTTTGGTCAAAGATTCTCGTACTTTTACTTTTAGTTTTTGTTTTTGTTTGTTGCAGGTTTTTACTTTAGTGCATGCCCCATACTAGAAGTTCTGGTCAACCGTTATTACCAATCAATCCTGAACCACAACGAATTAGAAGAATGGAAGCACAAGATGAAATCGACAGGATGGCTGCTCAACACGAGCAAGAAAGATTAGCTGCTCTTGCCGCTGGTCAAGTCCAACAACAAAACATTGATAATCGTGGGTGAGCAACAAATCCTGACGATGAAGATTTAGGTGATGACGAGTTACTAAACCCTAGGCGTGATGCTGAAATTATAACACCTGCCAATCGAAGAGGTCGACAAGCTCGGTATAGGTATGAACGCCAACCTTTGCAACCAGCTTTTGACGATGATGATGATGATCTTGATGGTGCCGGAGCCACTGGAGCTATAATTCCACCACCATTAGTGCCCGGAGCCAAATTCAACATCACTAGCACCATGATTCAGTTATTGCAACTCAAGGGGTTATTTGGTGGACTAGCAGGCGATGATCCGAATATGCATCTCATCAACTTTATTTCTACATGCAAGTCTTTTGACAATCCTGGTGTTGGTCAGAATGCTATTCGATTACGTCTATTTCCATTGTCTCTGTCTGGGGAGGCAACACTATGGTTGAATGGGCTGACTCCTGATTCAATGACAAATTGGAGGCAATTGAGAGACACTTTCCTAGAAAGATTCTTTCCGCCATCCAAGAAGGCTCAATTGAGAGATGAAATCAGCAACTTTCATCAGCTTCCCTCTGAAGCTCTTCACGAAGCATGGGAGAGGTTCAAAACAAAGCTAACGAGATGCCCAAACTATCACATGACTAATGTTCACCTCATGGATATCTTGTATAGAGCCCTGAATTCAGTAACTAAACCAGTGGTGGACAACGCAGCTGGAGGTTCTTTTATGGACCTTACCTTTGGTCAAGCAAGCAATATGCTAGATCGCATGACAAAGCAAAGTAGAGCTTGGCATACCAGGGATTCTGAGGTAGCAAGCCCCACTTTATCTATTGGCATGTCTGCAGACCAAAGAAGAAGAGAAGAAGAACGTGAGCAAGACATGACACACATGAAAACACAATTGGATCTTCTGACAAAGCACTTATTATCAGGGAAGACCGAAAAAGTGAAAGCTGTGGCGCTGAAAGGAAGAGACGAATCTGATTCGGAAGAGGAGGCCAACTACTTGAACAATCAGGGGGGTTTCCGTGGGAATGCCCAAGGAAACCAAGGTCGGAACTATTATGATAAATCTGGAAGCAAATACCAAGGTAGTTGGAAGAAAAATAATGAAAAGAGTGGTTTGTACGTTCCCCCTGGCAGACGTGATACCACCATATCTAATTCTGGAAGTTTGGAAGACATGATGGCTAAGTTATTGAAAGGAGTGGAAGCAACGAGCGCGGGAGTTAAGGAGGTGATTGATGATTTGTCCTCCATGAAGCAACTAGTTGATTCTCATTCCACTTCTATCAAGCAAATAGAGCAGCAATTGAGCCAACTTTCAGCAGCATTCAATCAAAGAAAGGCTGGCACCTTACCGAGCGATACTGTGCAAAACCCAAGGAATGATGGGTCATGCATGAACATCACTACCAGAAGTGGTAAGATGCTGGAAACTTCAGCAAAAGGCAAGCAAGTGGTTGACGTAGCAGCAGACATTGACGCCACACCTAGTGACGTTACAAGAGAAGAAGCCGCAACAACTACTTCAAACGTCAAGGATGTTTTACCTAGTGACGTGCAGCCTGAAAAAAAAGATAAACGGAAGCAAGAGGAGAAGAAAGCCATGGAGAGAACACTTCCATACCCACCACCACCTTTTCCACAACGATTGAGGAAGGTGGCCGATGATACTACGTTCAGCAAATTTATGACTATGTTGAAGCAGCTGACCATTAATGTCCCATTGGTAGAGGCACTTGAACAAATGCCTGGGTATGCGAAGTTTATGAAAGATCTTTTGACTAAGAAGAGGGCAGCAAGTTATGAGATGAAAGATGATGTGCATCATTGTAGTGCAATTGCTACCCGATCAATAGTTCAGAAGAAGGCCGACCCCGGAGCTTTCACGATTCCTTGCACCGTCGAATCTTTGGACTTTGCTAAAGCATTTTGTGACTTAGGAGCCAGCATCAACTTGATGCCATTATCGATCTACAAGAAGTTGGGGTTAGGAGATCCTACACCAACTAATATGAGGCTTGTTATGGCGGATAGGTCGGTAAAACGACCGGTTGGTATTCTATGCGATGTCTTTGTGAAGGTATCTTCATTCATATTTCCAGCAGACTTTGTCATCTTGGATTGTGAAGCAGATTTAGAGGTTCCCATAATCTTGGGACGCCCTTTCCTTGCTACGGGAAGTGTGCTCATAGATTTGAGAGCTAATGAACTCTCATTCTGAATCAATGACGAAGTGGTTCGTTTTGACGTTTGCAAATCAATGAAGCAACCCAAAGATCTGAGTGTATTTTATGTGGCTGATGTTGTCGTTGATGACGAGGAATAACGACTTGAAGAAGAACAAATTCTTGATGATCCTTTGGAGGTTTCGCTCATGAAAGGAGAGAATGAGGATGCTGAAATTTCTGAAGAAGCTATTTGTGCTCTATCGGTATTAGGAACATATCGCTATACCCCCAAGAATCTGGATCTTGATCTCAAAAATCAACCTTCACCACCAGCTAAGCCATCTATTGAAGAACCACCCACGTTAGAATTGAAGGAGCTGCCAAGCCATTTGAAGTACGCATTTTTAGGAAGCGAAAACACTCTTCCAGTCATTGTGGCAGCCGATTTGGGTGAGCAACAAGTTGCAGCTCTTATTGCAACCCTACGCAAGTATATTAGAGCCATTGGATGGACCATTGCGGATATTATTGGTATACCACCTGGGATTTGCACTCATAAAATTCAGCTTCAAGAAAAGTGCACACCCACCATTGAACATCAAAGACGTCTAAACCCACCAATGCAAGAAGTGGTGAAGAAGGAGATTATCAAGTGGTTAGACGTAGGAGTCGTGTATCCTATTTCGGATAGTACATGGGTAAGCCCAGTACAATGTGTTCCCAAGAAAGGAGGCATGACCGTGGTCGCGAATGCAAGGAATGAACTTATTCCACTCAGGCCCGTTACTGGATGGAGAGTATGCATGGACTACCGCAGGCTGAATTCTTGGACACTCAAGGATCACTTCCCCATGCCATTTATGGACCAAATGCTAGATCGATTAGCGGGGAAAGGATGGTTTTGCTTCTTGGATGGTTATTCAGGTTATAATCAGATTTGTATTGCACCTGAAGACCAAGAGAAGAAAACGTTTACATGCCCATATGGTACGTTTGCCTTCAAACGCATGCCATTCTGGTTATGTAGCGCACCAGCCACCTTTCAACGTTGTATGATGTCTATTTTCTCTGATATGGTAGAAGACACTTTGGAGGTATTTATGGACGACTTTTCAGTTGTTGGTGAGTCCTTTGAAGCATGTTTGGCAAACTTGAGCATGGCATTACAAAGATGTGTAGAGTTCAACCTTGTGCTGAATTGGGAGAAGTGCCACTTCATGGTAAAAGAAGAAATCGTTCTTGGGCACAAGATCTCCGAAAGAGGAATAGAGGTTGATCGCGCAAAAATAGAGGTAATCGAGAAGCTACCACCTCCAATTTCGGTGAAGGGAGTTCGTAGTTTTCTTGGCCATGCTGGATTTTATCGTAGATTCATCAAAGACTTCTCCAAAATTTCTAGTCCATTGTGCAAACTACTGGAGAAAGATGCGAAGTTTGACTTTAATGAAGATTACTTAAAGGCATTCGAATGCCTTAAAGGAAAACTCATTGAAGCCCCTATCATGGTAGCACCAGATTGGACGCTCCCGTTCGAAGTCATGTGTGATGCTAGTGGTGTAGCCGTTGGTGCTGTTCTTGGACAAACAAAGGAGAAATTGTTTCATCCTATCTATTATGCAAGTAAGGTCCTAAATGAAGACCAAAGGAACTACACCGTTACTGAACAAGAGCTCCTAGCGGTTGTGTATGCGTTTGAGAAGTTTCGTGCCTATCTATTGGGTACTAAGGTGATCGTTCATACAGACCATGCAACTCTTAGGTATCTAATGATGAAGAAGGATGCAAAACCAAGGCTGATTCGATGGGTATTGCTGCTGCAAGAGTTTGATTTTAAAGTCAAAGATCGAAGCGGTTGCGAGAACCAAGTGGCTGATCACCTATCTAGACTTGAGAATGAGTATGTGGCGCAACCAGAAAATCAGATTGATGATGCATTCCCTGACGAGGAGATACTAGCGACCACAATAGAGCAATTACCATGGTATGCCGACTTTGCAAATTTCGTGGTGAGTAATGTGTTACCTTCCAATTTATCTTACCACCAAAGGAGGAAGTTTATGCATGACGTTCAACACTACTATTGGGATGAGACATATTTTTTTCGAAGATGCGCGGATGGTATCATTCGACGATGTATATCCCATGAAGAAGTGCCTACTATATTGGAAGCATGCCACACTTCGCAAGTTGGAGGACATCATGCAGGGAATAGAACGGCAAGGAAAGTCTTGCAAAGTGGTTATTATTGGCCTACAATATTCAGAGATGCACACGACTATGTGAGAAGGTGTGACCAATGCCAACGTCAAGGTGCTATTTCAAAACACCATGAAATGCCCATGTCCAAAATTCTAGAGGTAGAACTCTTTGATGTGTGGGGTATTGATTTCATGGGACCATTCGTGAATTCATTTGGAATGAAGTACATCTTGGTTGCTGTGGATTATGTGTCAAAATGGGTTGAAGCTATAGCATTGGCTGACAACGAAGGAAAGTGTGTTGTAGCGTTTTTAAAGAAGAATATCTTCTCTCGCTTTGGAGTACCTCGTACTATCATAAGTGATGGAGGATCTCACTTTTGCAACAAGCTATTCAAATTTGTATTGGCCAAGTATGGAGTCAAGCAACACAAGGTAGCTACGCCTTATCATCCCCAAACCAGTGGACAAGTTGAGGTTTCCAACCGCGAGATCAAGCAAATCCTTGCCAAGACGGTTAATGCGAATAGGAAGGACTGGTCTCGAAAGCTAGATGATGCACTATGGGCGTATAGGACTGCATTCAAGACACCCATTGGCATGTCACCTTATCAGCTAGTTTATGGAAAGTCTTGTCATCTACCCATCGAGCTTGAATACAAGGCATTGTGGGCATTGAAGCATTTGAATCTGAATTGGGATAATGTGAAGAACCTGAGGTTGGAGCAGCTGAACAAACTAGATGAATTTTGTCTCCATGCATATGAAAGATCAGATTTATACAAGGAGCGGATGAAAAAGTATCATGATCAGCGGATTGTTCGACGAAACTTCCAAAAAGGTGACATGGTACTACTCTTTAACTCCAGACTCAAGATCTTCCCAGGTAAGTTAAAATCAAAGTGGTCTGGTCCATTTGCAGTCATCCAAGTCTACTCGTCTGGAGTAGTTGAATTGGAAGACACTGATGGTGTTGTCTTCAAAGTGAATGGCCAACGTGTTAAGCCATATATCGGTCCTCTTGACTCGATGAATGACAAGGCCATCACTTATCTCGACGAAGTCTAAGTACTCGAGATTACTACGTCGAGCCACGACAATAAATAAGGCGCTAGATGGGAGGCAACCCATCATTTTATCGTTTTATTGTTTCGTCGTTTTAGTATTTTTTTTTCTCTTTCTTTTTGATAAATGAAAATTCAAAAAAATAAGAGTCGTGCCACGACCAAAACTAAGGCGCTTGGTGGGAGGCAACCCATTGTACTAATCGTTTTCATTTTGAGCAAATATAGGTGCAAGAAGTATGCGACGAGGAGATTGATCTCCATCGACAATTTGGACGCATTGTATGGTAAAATCGGTAAGTTAGGAATGGTGATGCATAAGGCGATGAATTGGGCCTTTCTCACGTCAAAATAGGCTTTGAGGAAGGCTAGGCCTTGGTAAAAATAGGCCACGAACGATGCACAACCTATTCTATAGCCTAAGGACTCGGAATCTAGTGTGCTATACACTATGAGCCGCCTATTCATAGGTATGCTTTTGACTATCCGCCGCCTATGCTATGGAATTTGGTCTCAGTATCTCATGTGCCATAGACTATGCGGCGCATATGTCTACAAATTCCATAGACTATGCGGCGCATATGTCCCATTATGCCATAGACAATGCGCCGCATATGTCATTGATATGCCGAGTGATATGCGCCGCATATGTGGTGTTCTTGTCCCCAAATCCGATTGTAAATGGGTCATAACCCGACCCATACTCTTCCTATATAAAGGGGACTTAGTTTTATAACTCAACCACATTAGAAACAACCCTAAAGGCGCCGCATAACCCTCCAAATCTTCTCAAAATTTTCTTCTTTTGCTCTTCCAATTCACAACAACATCTCCACGAACTTCAAGCAAGTAAGTACTCTCTTATTCTTCATTTATTTCGCGCAAGTACTACGTTGCTATGTTTATGATGACTTGCTAAACCATATAAGATTGGTGGTGATATTCATGTGTTTGGATTGTTGTTACAAAATCATGTGAAGTAAACATATACGTAGGGAATTCTTGGCTTGTTTCCAATTTGAATTTGGTTTCAAAAGCATTGTTATGATAATTGCTGAATTGATATGGCTATGAATATTGCTTAAGATTGTTGTTTGAATGCTTACATGATAGACTATCCCGGCCATCGGGATAAGGTTATAGTGCCTATCGACTTAGGAGGTTGTGCTTGTTGTAAGAATAACGATTCCATGTGGTAACCCCTATGTCATAGTGTTGCTATATCCACCATGAAAGTAGTCCAATGGCTGCAAGTAAGTGATGCATTGCTGATTTTCTTGTCGGAATACAATCCTAAAACGTATGTCGATGAAATCTGAGTAATCAATCACTTTCGCTTCACTGATTTGTGTTAACAAAACTAAGTGTGGGGTGGTACCCCTAGTGCTTGCATATAGATTGTATCAACTGAGATTGTGCTGCAACTTATATTATTTCTAGTCTCAGGCACAATGGCACCTAAAGCAAGGCAAGGCAAGGAGAAGGCTACCACGTCCCAAAAGGGCAAGAAGAGAAGTCGAAAAGACCAAGGAGAATCATCCTCAGCACACCTACCACGCAGAATGTTCGGAATAAAATGGGTTCTTGAGGAAGAAGCCAAGGCATGGTACAACAGCAACAAAGAAAGAAAATATGTGCACGTCGACTTGATCAACAAGGAGACCTTAGCAAAGAAGGAGCCGCGAATGTTGGCAAAAATAATGGCTTTGAAGCTGGATTTCATCTTCCGCGACATGGGAGAGTGCAATCTTGACTTAACAAGAGAGTTTTATGCCAACTGGTCACCGAATACAACAGGCAATGAAGTCAAAATTCGGGGCCAAGTGTTACAACTCACCGCGGATTGGATCAACTCTTTTCTTGGCTTACCTCCAGTCGACACAGCACCATTCAAAGAACTGTACAGCATGCCTCCTTACAGAGCAATACGACACACGCTTTGTGGAAGCAGATCAATGGCAAGGTGGGGCAGACATAAAGAAACAGGTCGACACAACACCTTCCCCTATGCTCCACTAAATAGGGAAGCAAGAATCTGGATGCGTATTGTCAACTCATGCCTTATTCCTGGAACTCAATACACCAAGATATCGAGAGATAGAGTGCGTTTGGTCTATGCTTTGATGACAAATGTCCCTATCAACTTTGGGGCAATCATTCGATCTACCATGAGGAAGGCCAGACTCCACAAAAGGTCCCATTTCACATTCGGCAATTTGTTGACAGCAATGTTGCGGAAGGAGGATGTCGAAGAGGAACCAGCTGACCACAAACTCCCACATAACCCAAAGAAGGTTGACCTCACCAAGGTCAAAGATGCTGAAACAACTCATGGAGTCAACCTTACTACTGCGGAGAGACATGCTCGTGATGAGAGTTTCTTCCGTCATCTCTATGGCATGACACGATTTAATATGATGAGTGGTGGACGTATTCCAACCGCTGAAGAGCTCCAACAGCTGGACCACGACTACCCAATGAACATGCATGCCCGGGAGATGTGTGGAGTGGGCGTATATTTTGAGGAACCTCTAGACGATGACGTGCCGACTGATGATGATCGACGCTTGCCTGATGCTGATGATGAGGAGAACTCTGACGATGACTCTTATGATGATTCAGACGAAGGGGGTATAACCCCCGACATTGAGGAAGAGTTCGACTAACCAGGTTCTTCGTATTTATTTTTCACTGAGGGCAGTGTCCCGTTTAAGTGTGGGGTGGCGGTATCGCATGCTATACTTCTCTATTTGCATCTATGTTTGTTTACTTTTTTTTACTTTTTTTTTTGTGTGTTTCGATTTTTTTTTAGTTAAGTTAAGTTTTTTTAGGAGTAAATTTTTTCTAGCTTCGCATGAAATTATTTTGATAGGCAGCATGAGATTATAACAAGAGTATGTGCCACAATTGTGACTATTGAGACGTTTAGGCTCTAGTTGTGACTCATTATGTGATATTGTGTGATTCAATTCCTTCAATTGTTGGGTCGAGAGTCTATATTACTTCCAATCAAGTCGACCATGTGCCTTGTGTGTGTGAGATAATAGTATATTCTATGTTTGTGGCTGATGATAGAACTTGCCTGGTATGTATGCAAAGAAAAAATAAGGAATGCAAGTTTAGGATATGATTTAGGCATTTCTTTGGCAACCTATACATGTTTACCTTCAGTTTTACCTACCCATGAACATCATCCTAGTTAACCCTTTTTGAGCCTTTAGCCTATTTCTTTGACAATCTTGTATGTAAGCCTAATCCATTTCTTTCAAGACCATAATTTGATCCAAAATCCTGAGTGCTTTAAAGTGAAAAAGTCATGTGACAACATAAGAGGAAATTGGGTGAGTGTAATGCTTCAAATTGTAATGGTGCTTGAATGTGCTATGAAAAAGAAAGTGCTATCATAAGAGGTATGTTGTGAAAAGAAAAAGGAAAAGAAAGCTGAAAAGTAAGTAGTGCTTGAAATTGAAAAACAAAATAGGAGAACAAGGGTGGTAGAATAAAAGAGTGAATAAAGGTTGAAAGAAAAAAGTGTCAATGATACAATGTGATGTATTAAAGCGCTTAGGAGCTTAGTCACTATTCCTGGCCAAAATAGTCCTACCCGTCCCTTAGCCTACATTACAACCATCAAAAGACCTACTTGATCCTAATCTTAACATTCCGACATTTAGTAGAGTACTACATTAAAGGCAAGCCTATGGTCATTAGTTGCTACATATGAATTTTTTGTGAGAGCGAGAGCTAGGACATTTTGATACCCATGTTTGAAAAATATGCTATATTTGTGAGTAATTATGGGTACTATATTGTGAGACACACATGGTTGATGAGCTTTGGATAGTTGTATATGATTCTATGTACCTTAACGTTTGCATGCGAGTTGATCACTATCACTAGTCTATGCTAGAGGTTAAACTGTTTCTACTTATAATCGGAAAGCTACTCTTGGTTGATAATCGTTGTGCTTGTCTTGATAAATGTTTTGTGTTATTTCTGTAAAAACATTAAGTTGATGCTTAGAAGGACATGATATTTTGTTCGAGGACGAACAAAACTGCAAGTGTGGGGTGTTGATGATAGGCGAATTTACACGCCTATATCAATATATTTTGCCCATATTTTAGCCTAGTTTTGAGAACTAATTATCTATTTCATGCACTTTTAGTCCTTTTTCCTGTAAATGAGCTAACAAACATAATTAGGAAAGTTTCAGGTATAAATGATGCAAAATACAGCATTTTACGGCTTACTTGACGCAAAAGAAAGCTCACAAACGAAGTAGAAGGGAGCTGGACGCCTAAGGACCAAATCTGCTGCATGGAAAATATGTCCCGGGCTAAAACAACATTTCGGAAGACTTTGGGGACTTACAGATACAAAGCTGGATTTTGACAATGATACATTAACCTAGTACAATTGGGTTATGTATTTCATTAGTTTATTTGGATTAGGAGAATGTTACATTAACTTAGTACAAATGGGTTAAGTATTTCCTTAGTTTAGTAGGATTTGGTTATTTATTTCATTAGCATAGTAGGAGTAGGATAGGAGTATTATAAATACCCTATCATGCTAGAGATTTTGAATTAAGTCCTCCCTTAGTGGAGAGGCAAGTCCTCCCTTAGTGGAGAGACACATTCTACTTCTCAATTACAACTCTTCTAATCTTTCCATTAATTCTATTCTTAAATTCCACAACAAGAGAATCGTTACTTGCTAGGGAATCACCAAAACCACATGCCTATCACCTACTTCTCACGCCATTAACCATGCAAATCGTGATATCCTTCGCATTCATGGGTAACTAAACCTCTTAGTTGGGGTTATGGAAGCCGAATGAGTTACTATCTATTGCTGTGAGTTTGTGAGTTCAAGACACGTATATCGCTTATATCATTATTCTCTTCATCTTAATCTACATTCTTTGCGGTTGCAAACGCAAGAATACGCCAGTCTAACATTTAACTTGTTCGCGAGAAAGGTTATTTGTCTGGAAAAGAGATAATGTCAAGGTAGTAGGACACCCTTTCCTATTAAAAAGCTAGTGCCGTAACTGGACTAACCTCTTGGAGAATTCGTACCGTTAGACACACTTTAAGCTCGCGAGAGTTAAAGTGAAATAGTCCTTTTTTAGGTCGCGAGACGCTTGGATTTACCATCGACTACAATTCTCTATAAGCAATTGCATGTCAAGACTCTACACACTCATAGCCGATATAGACGTATACCTCAGAAGGTGGACATAACCCCAACGCTTCAATTCTCATTGTTTCACAACCTACGAAATACTCTTTTTTTACTTTGCTATTTTTAGCTTTTATTTCATTACTTTGGTTAGATATTACAATTCCCCCCTTCTTACGAGACTTGCACCAAAAGTCTATTAATTTTGCTTACTTGTTGACCAAGCTATTCCCTGTGGGATCGACACCCAACCCAGGTTGGGTTCTATATTTGCTAACGACCGCTTTACACTCCCATGAGAGCTGTAGATTGAGCGTTATCAGCTACCACCAATTAAGGATTAGGGAAGTGGATATCCCTAAGACTACTTTTCTATCTCGATATGGTCATTCTGAGCTTTTGGTGATGTCTTTTGGATTGACAAATGTCCCAACGATATTCATCAATCTTTTAAATTGGGTATTCTGTTAAATCTTGGATTATTTCATAATTATGTTTATTGATGATATTTTGGTGTTTTCTAAATATAAGGCAGATCATGACGATCAGCTCCGCCTTATATTGCAAACCTTAAAGGATCAATAGTTGTATGTAAAGTTCTATAAATGTGAGTTTTGGATAAATGATATTACCTATCTAGTTCATGTTATTTTTAGTGAAGATACCATGGTGGATCCATAGAAAGTTGTAGTGGTGAAAAAGTGGCCTAGGACCATGACTCTAACCGACAATCAGAGCTTCTACGGTTTAGCCAATTACTATAGGAGGTTTGTGGAAATTTTCTCTTCTATTGGTGCCCCATTGACTATGTTGACTCAGAAGAAGGTGAAGTGCTTATGGTACGATGCTTGTAAAGGTAGTTTTGAGAAATTGAAAGATAAGATTACTTCAGTTTTGATTTTGACCATACTCGAGGGTACCAATGGTTTTGTTGTTTATTATGATGTGTCTAGGGTGGGAATAGGCCGTGTGTTGATGTAGCATCATAAGGTGGTTGCTTATTCTTATCAGCACTTGAAGGTGCATGAGAAGAACTATCCAGCTCATGACTTAGACTTATTGGCTATGGTTTTTGCTTTGAAAATTAGGCGCCATGATTTGTATGAGGTTCATGCTTATATCTTTTCAGACCATATGAGTTTGCAATATGTGTTGAACAAAAAAAATTTGAATGTCAGGCAAAAGAGATGGCTTGAGTTGCTCAGACTATAATATAAGTCTTCGCTTCCATCTAGGTAAAGCTAACATAGTTGCTAATTCTATTACTAGGTTTTCTGTAGGTAGCTTATTCCATGTGGGTGAGGAGAAGTGACAGTTGGTGAAGGATATTCACCATTTGGATAATCTTGGATTTCTTCTCTTAGACTATGAAGATGGCGGTGTGATAGTACAGGAGGTGGTGAAGTCATCTCTGTGTTCCAAGGTGAAAGAGCAATAAGTTTTGGATCCTATCTTTATGTGGGTCACTAGAAGGTGATGGCCTTTGAGATTGTTCATGATGGTATCTTGAGGTACCAAGGTAGGTTGTGTTATCCCGATATTGATGGGATGTGTGAGAGGATCTTGGGTGAGGCTCATGAGTTCAGGTACACTATTCAAACTAGTTTGACAGAGACGTATCAATATCTGATAGAAATTTATTAATGGAATAGACTGAAGACCGCTGTGCCTAATTTTGTGGCTAATGCATGGTTTGTTAACAAGTGAAGGTGGAACATCTGAGACCTGGTGGGTTATCTCAAGAAATTGAGTTGCCTGTGTTTAAATAGGAAGTTATTAATATGGATTTTGTTACTGGTCTTCCATGGTCTCACTACCAATTTGACTCCATTTGGGTCATCGTAGATTGGATGACTAAGTATTCTCACTTCTTGCCAGTGAAGACTAATTATTCTGCAGAAGATTATGCTAAGCTCATCATTATGGAGATTGTGAAGTTCCATGGTGCTCCAGTTTCCACCATATCTAATCGAGGTACTCACTCAGTTCTCATTTTAATTTTGGCATTCCTTTCTGAGATGTCTGGGGACTAAGGTGAACCTTAGCACTGCCTTCTACCCGAAGAGGGATGGATAATCGAAAAGGGAATTTCAAACTTTAGATGATATTCTAAGGTCCTGTATGATTGATTTTGGTGGTAGTTGGGTTTACCATTTTCCTCTCACCAAGTTTGCTTATAATAATATTTATCACTCGAGTATTAGGATGGCTCTATTCAAGGCTTTGTATGGTAGGAGATGTAGGTACCCTATTGGGTAGTTTGAGGTTAACAAGAATAGGTTGAATGATCCTGACTTGGTCCACCAAGATATAGAGAAGGTAAAGGTAATTCGGGATAGGCTTAAGACCACCCAAAGTTTCCAAAAGTCCTATACGGATGTAAGGCAAAGGATTTTAGAGTTTGACTTAGGTGATTTGGTATTCTTTAAGATGTCTCCCATGAGGAATTGATGCAGTTTAGATAGAAGGGAAAAATCAGTCGTCGTTATGTTGGTCCATATTATATTTTTAGGCGAGTGGTCAATATGGCTTATGAATTGGAATTTCCTTCAAGTTTGGGTTCTATTAATCTGATTTTCCATGTGTAGATTTTGAGAAAATGTGTGGGTGATCCTTCTTTGGTTGTTTCTTTTAATGGTGTGGGCGTCTCAGATTCCTTATCCTATGAGAAAGTCACAATTGAGATCTTCGACCGACAAGTTTAAAAGTTACGTGCGTAGGATGCAACTTTGGTAAAGGTTTTATGGAAGACCCAAACGCATTAAGAAGCTACTTAGAAAGATGAAGAGGACATGAAGTCCAAGTACCCATTTTTGTTTACCGCTTTGGATAATAGTGCGAGAGGTATATGTATTCCACAACATCTTTGTTTTCTGACTTTGTTAAATAAAATCATGAATTCCTTGATATCTTGTTTTATGTCTTTGTTAAAGGTAAGAGTGAGTGTGTTTCCATGTTAAACCGTGCTAAGGGATACCATGTATCATTATTCATGGACAAGTAATACTAAGGGGGGAGGATGTAGCACCCCAGATTTTTGGTCTTTGAAACTTTCTAAAATTTTATCCTCGCTGCCTAGGCTATGACTCCTCTTTTGAGTTGTAGTAAGTCTTAACATCTATTATGGACCCAATCATAGCTTGGATACTATGGTTGGCTAGAGTTTCTATCCTAGATGTGACTTTGACCTTACAAGTTCTAGGGTCTTGTAATGAGTCATATGGTGTCTTCCGTAGCCTAAGCAATATGATGCCCATCGTTTTAGCTTTGATGGTGACTGGACAATGCTAGTCATAATGACTAAGTATGAGTCGTCAGGTACAATTCATAACGAAGTCACTGTTGGTGGTCTTGAATGCTGTCCAGACTATGAATGGGACCTTATAAGTCGTAAGGTGACCCTACAAGTTGCAAGGTCACCCATAGTGATTTGCGGTGATTTTTTAGTTTTTTCATTAAAATCATTTTGGTTAATTCACCTTTTCCCTACTTGAACCCTACAACTATAAAGAACTTTAAGGGGTTATTTCTCATGCATAACGCAATAAAAAACACTCTGAAACTCTCTAAATCCTCTCAAGCAAGATACTTAGGGTTTCCAAGAAGTGAACCAATTAAAAATCTCAATGGCAAATTCCCTCTATAACACTTGATATTTAAGGCATATTACTCTTCCCCAATTATTACTTTATGAAAATCATGTAATTAAATGATTTAATTGGGTGACTTTTAATGTGGGTTTCAATGTGGTTGAGGGTTTCAATATGGATGATTCTTAAATTATTTTCTCATGGTTTATTATGCATTATTTATGCTTTATTGGTGGTTGGAACTTATGGGTTGCATGAGAATGGTGTATAAACTAAGGAGACATAGTTTTTCCTAAAATTGGTATTTGAATTAGAATTGGTTTTGAATAATTATGTTCCATCAACCCACTTAAGCAAATGGCTTTGGATTGTGAAATTGCTATTTGGTTTGACATACTCACCTATAATATTGCATTACATTAATGATTAATCAATGAACATGGAATTTGAACGCCTTGTTGGCTATGATTTTATTTGATGAACGAAGGAGGTCAAGGCATTGCCTTAGGTTAATGTGTTGTTTATGGCATAGAGACAAGCTTACAAGGGCAAGGGTATGACGATACTCATGGTGTGCTTTAACGGTTGGTTCATTAGTCATTAAATGGGTTTTGTGAAACTTTTTTTAAATTGGGATTAATGGGAGTTATGTAGCAAAGCCGTGAAGGTGTGGGTATTGGATGACTTGTACTGAAAACTCATGTTTTCCGATATGAGGTTTGATCTTGATGACCTATGTGCATAGTTCACACGATTGATATATTTGTACCCTTGATTTTTGTAAAGTCTGGACATTTTCTGGTCCTCTTTGTTACCTCTAATTTATGTGGCTAACACGTATTGGTGCCCTTTCAGCAGGGGGAGCTAAACCCATATGGCCCATGGGTGCTTGTTTATGACAGTTGAGCTATATTGTCCAGGATAAAGGTTTACTACATGCTAAGCCTTGTTCTATTTCCCAACTTGACATGCTTATATATACATATGGTTATGCGTATTAACTTTGAAACATTGATTTTGGAATTATTTTATCCTTTATCTCTGAGTTACATGATAGTGCTCAATCCTCTAACCATCTTTTGATGCTATATGTCCATGTGATTCGAGAATCGGAGATACTTCTATTTTTCTTGCACAGTGTTAGGTGGATCTGGTTGGTTCATCAATTGTTTATGGTGAAGTGGTAAGCTTCCATTATATGGAAGACTCAGTTATTTCATCAGTTTTCTTTCATAGACTAGAAATGAAAAGTTTATATTTATATTATCATCTTCATTATTAGTGTTGGGGGCATGTCCTGACACTTTATTGATTTCAGTTTTATTAGAAGGCTTTGTGGATTTCTGCGGAGTTGGGTGATGTTGGTTGGTTGTTTTTCATAGGTTACCTGTTATTGGTTATATAAATGTCTTAATTTTTTTGAGCTTATCTCATGCTATCTTATTATATCTTCAGAATTCATTCGCTGTTGAGGCTATTGTGCTATGTTTGTTTAGGTGAAGGGGATGGTCTCTGGTCCTTGTTAGACTTGAGTACCCATTACGACTAGGTCCTGATTTGGGTGGTGATACAATGTCATATGTTTTAGGATAGGAAGGAAAAGGGTTCAAAAATATAGATCTAATAGCCTACTATCCTGCTATAGCTTAGTTGCCATTATAGCGGGAAGTGTCCTTCTATGGTAGAATGGAGGTTGTCAGCGTACCCTAAAATTTTATCCTTCCAAAATTTTACTTTTGAGATTAGTCTACCCAAATTTTTTAACGAAAACATTGACAAGTTCAAAAATTACCAACACCCCCTACCCTTTGGACGTGGTGCTCATAGTAATAATGAAACTGGTTATTACAGAAACCTAATTGCTCCAGTGTTTTTTTCTTTTTATTGCATCATTTTTTTTCTTTGTTGCAGCTTTTATATAAAATATATACTAAATATTGATACACATTTCTTAAATTATGGTTGTTATATATTATGAAAATAGAAGAAAAAAATATTTATAATATATAAGTACTTATTTCTTTTACATCATAAGAAATAGTGGATAGTATGAATATTCATTTATTCGATGGTTTATGCATTTTTATCCATTTTAAATATGAGTAGGTCAAATATTTTTTTTTAACCCAATTTATTTTCAATCCGCCCATATCTGACTCTACCCGCCTATTTGCAACCCCCATCGAAACCTATAAACCTCAAATTCTGCCTTTCCCACAGCATGTAAAGCTTTGTACTAAGCTAATATGTTTGCTAATGATCTTAGACGGTTATATATGAGGAGTCTAACTCATGTGGATAAGGAGCCATGGGATTTGGTTAAGGACATTCACTATTTGGATAACCTTGGAGTTTTCCTCTTTGACTCTGAGGATGGTGGTGTGTTCGTTCAAAAGGTGGAACAATTGTCTCTTGGTGCTAAAATTGAGGAGAAATAGATGTTTGATCTTATCTTATTAAGGATCAATGTCGATGTTTATGGGCAGAAGGTGATGGCTTTCGAGATTTATGGTGATGGTTCTCTACGGTACCAAGAGATGTTATGTATTCCCGATGTCGATGGTTTATGAGAAAGAATATTGTCTGAGGTGCATGATTCACATTATGTTGTACGTCCTTGTTTGCCAAAAATGTATCATGACCTCAAGGAGATGTATTGGTGGAATGGGATGAAGAGGGATGTGGAAAATTTTATGGACAAGTGTATGGTGTGTCAACAAGTAAAAGTTGGGAACATGAGGCTTGGAGGATTGTATCAAGAAATTAAATTTCCTGAATTGAAATGGGAAGTGAGCAACGTGGATTTCACTATCGGTGTGTCTCTGTCTCTGAACAAATTTGATTCAGTTTGGGTCATCGCGGTTAGGATGACCAAGTCTTCTCACTTTTTTCTAGTGAGGACTAACTTTTCGACTGATATTATGCAAAGTTATACGTCTAAGAGATTGTAAAGTTTCATGGGGTACCTTCTTATATCATTTCTGATCGTGGTACATAGTTTTCATCTCACTTTTGGTAGTTGTTATAGAAAGTGATGGGGATTAACGTTAGTCTGAGTACTATATTTCACTTGCAGATGGATAGGCATAGAGAGAGAACTATTCAGACGTTGAAGAATATATTTTTTTTGTGTGTAATTCTTTTTGGTGGTAGTTAGGTTGATCATCTACCTCTCATAGAGTTTGCTTACAATAATAGTAACCACTCTAGCATTGGGATGACCCCATTTAAGGCCTAGTATGGTAAGGGGTGTAGATCTTCTATTAGGTGTTTTGAGGTCGGTGAGATAGAGATGTTTGTCTTGAATTCGGTTCACCAAGGCATGAAAAAGGTGAAGGTAATTTGGGATAGGCCTAAGGCTACCCAGAGTCTCCAAAAGTCCTATGCAGACGTAAGGTGAAGAGAATAAAAATTTGAGGTTGGGGATAGGGTGTTCTTGAAAGTGTCTTCCATAAAGGGAGTGATATGGTGTGGTAAGAAGGGAAGCTCATTCCTTGATATGTTGGTCCTTAATTGGTCTTGAGAAGAATTGGTAGGGTAGCATATGAGTTGGATTCACCATCTAGTTTGATCTCTATTCATCTGGCATTCTATGTTTCTACGTTGAGGAAGTGTTTGGGTGATCCATCTCAAATCATGCCTATCAAAGATATTGGTATTTTGGATTCCTTGGCATACGAGAAGGTCTCGATTGAGATTTTGTATCGCAAGTTCGTCGATTATGAACCAAGGATGTAGCTTCGGTCAAGGTTCTATGGAGGAACTACAAGGTTGAAGAGGCTACTTGGGAAGCGGAAGAGAACATGAAGTCTAAGTATCCATTATTATTTTTTGCTTCGGAAATTCGTGCAGAAGGTATGTGTTCTTTATCATACTTTTGTTTTCTAACTTTGTTAAAGGAAAAATTGAATTCCTTAGATCTTTGTTTGCTAACTTGGTTAAGGTTATACTTTCAGTGGTGGGGAGTAAATCGTGGTTGCACTGCCTTGTTTAATTATCCAAGGATGAATGATCCAAGTAGGGGAGAATTGAAATACCTTGGGTTTTGATCCTTAGAAAATTCCTTGAGTTTGATCTTATTGACATCATAGGATTGGGGGTACTTGTCGTATGATAGGGTATGGTTTAGGGACCTCAACTCGTATGTTGATCAGTAAGGTTTGGTTGGTTTCTATTCAAGGTATGAATGGACATTATTCTAGTTATTTGTTTGTATAATAGAAGTATAGTGTCAACCGTATTATGTCCTATGTCTATCTTAGATGATTTTATTTTTCATAAGGTGTAGTTTTAGGACACTTGTCATATGTATGGGTACGAGATGCCCTTGGTGGTCGTATGTTGGTCAGTGTTGGAGACCAAGTTTCTGCCTAGTGTACGAGTAGTGGGTACCACTCATATGTTAGGATACCATTTTGGTGGTGTAGACATACCCTCCTGCGGGAATTTATACAGTGTATGTTGGGGGTATTCTGGACATTTTCCCTCTTAACCCTTTATGACCCCACGACTTAAAATACATTTGGGGCATCATTTACCTTATTATTCTAAATCCAAAACACTAGAAGTACTCTCAAATCCCTCTCAAGCTTTTGGGTTAAGAAAAGACTAGGGTTTCCTTCAAGGTGGTCAATTAAGTTTCTCAAGGGTGGTTTCTCTACATCTTCTACGTTGTCCAAGGCATATTACTTCTCCGTCATTGTTAGTTCAACTAAATTCAACTTTTAATGAATGGTTTTCATTATTTAACTATGTGTATTGTTTTGTTTAGACTTATATGTTAGGAGTTTTTGGTTCTTAATGGATGAATATTGTTTTCCATGTGTTTCTTATGGTTTTCATGCTAAAAGTTATGGAATCGAACATGTGGTTTCATTGGAACAGTCAATAGGTGCTTGGTTTTGATTTTGGAAACTATATGCCCTCAACATGTTTGTTAAAATGCCTATGAGAATAGGTTTGCCACATTGTGTGACTTTTATTGAAACTATTGCATTGTATAATTTGCTAATGGAACCTAAATTTGTTAAATGGTTTTAATGGCTCAATGTTAAGGCCTTGGTGGCCATGGATTTCATTTAAAACCTTGTGGGGCACTTGGGAATCCCCCAAGTAAATCAAATAATGATACCTATACGGTAAATAGGAACCCCCTAAGTGATTGGCTTAGGACATTGCTTGCAAGCTATAGTCTGTATGAAGATACAACTTCTTATAGCCTTGGTTAACAATATATGGAATTGGTAGTTTGGTTGTGTGCTAATGGTTTTAATTGGGCAATAATGGTAGGTTGTGATAGATAACTGTGAATGCGTGAGTGCAATGGACATACACTAGAAACAGTTGTTTGCCGACATGAGGATTGATCATGGAGACCATATACTTGTGGCGTACATGGGAATCCCCTAAGTTATACTTTTATATATGTATCATGGAGGTCAAAGGGTACACGAGAATCCCTGGCCCATGTGATATCTCCAATTCATGTGGCGACATGCACTAGGGCCCGTTCAGGGGGTAACACTGGACCCATATATCCCTAGGTGGTTTTAGGACGGTCAAGCTACATAGCCCATGTTAAGGTTTTAAATACAAAATAAACCTGATTGCCTTTCCCAGTATATATTATATATGTATGGTTGTGCTTGCATTTGGTTATTTACTCTATTTCAAATATTGGCATTATTTAATCCTTATCCTGAGTGCATGCTACCGTTCACCAGCTAACCCATCTTCGGGCTCTGTTTCCCCATGTGATGTAGGAACTGGCGATACTACTCCTTCAGTTTAGTGATTTGATTCTAGGACAATTTGTGTTGGATTGAAGTTGTGAGCTTTCATACTCTGAAAGGCTCCATTTAATGTTATAGACTTTGGTTTTGGCTATGGTCGGGAGTATGTTCCGATCGGGTATTATTTTACTTTTGGATAAAGGCTTTGGGAGACTACTTTGGGTTGGTATAGGCAGTGTCGATATTGGTACTAGCGTTGACATTGGTAGTGGTATTGGGGTTGACACCATTTGACTGTATATGAGTTGTGATTGTTCCATTTTATTATGTTATATATATTCAAAATTCATCCGACATAGGTTGCAGGGTGGTTATGGTTAGGTATTGAGGGCGGTCTCTGGTCCCATTTGGGCTTGAGGCACCGACACGACTAGGCCCTAGTTTAGGTCGTGTCATGTATGAACAATTAGTCATCTATTGATCTCTACCAACCCTAACGAAGATTCTACAAATTTATTATTGTAATGCATCCTATAGAAGGTTTGTCCTTATTTATGTCGTCCTAAGGTTTACCAACAACTCTAAGGTGTTTTTTTAGAGGAGGAAATGTATAACACCTCAAATTTTTGGTCATTAAAACTTACTAAAGTTTTATCTTGACTGCCCAAACTACGCCTCCCCTTACGAGTCGTAAGGAGTCCTGAATGGTTTTATGGACACAATCGTAGCATAACCAGTATGTTGCTTGAATATTACTTAGATCTTACGAGTCGTTGGGTTTCGTAACAATTCGTATAGTTCCTTCTGTAGACTAACCAGTGTGATGCCTAATTGTCTCTGCTTTGATACCGACTGGACAATTTGAGTCATAACGATTAAGTACGAGTTGTAAGGTACAACTCATAACCAAGTCATTGTTGGTGGTCCTGGATACTATCCAGATTACAAGTGGGACCTTACAAGTCGTTAGGTGACCCATTCGATCTGCATGGGCACCCATAGTGACTGGCGGTGATTCTTTTCGTCTTTTTACTATGGGAATTCTAGCTAATTCTTCATTTCCCTTACTTGAATCCCACTACCATAAAGGATATTAAGAGGTTATTTCTCATTCAAAACACAATAAAAACACTCTCAAACTGTCTAAATTCTCTCAAGAAAGATTCTTAGGGTTTCCAAGAAGTTCATCAAGTAGAGCCCTTAAGGGCAAATTCCCTCCATAACTCTTGATATTTTATGTATGTTACTCTTCCCCAATTATTAAATTATAAATATCATGTATTTAAATAGTTTTATTAGATGGTTTTGAATGTGGGTTTCAATATGGTTAAAGGTTTCAATATGGTTGATTCTTAAATTATTTACCGTGTTTTATTATGAATTGTTTATGATTTATTGGTTGTTTTTAACTTATGGAGTTTATGAGAATGGTGAATAAACTATGGGTTCTTGGTTTTCCCCAAAATTGGTATTTTGAAATCGATATTGGTTTTGAATAATTGTGTCCCCTCAACCCACATGTGTAAATGGCTTTGGATCGTGAAATTGCAATTGGTTTGATTTAACCTATGATATTGCATTGCATTAATGATTAAACAATGAACATGGATTTTGAAATCCTTTTTGGCTATGATTTAATTTAATGAACAAAGGGGGTCGAGGCATTTTCCCAGGTTAATGTTATTGTTATTACATAGAGATGAGCTTGTAAGTGCAAGGGTATAACGATACCCATGGTGTTCCCTAATGGATGGTTTATTGGTTGATAAATAGGTTATGTGAAAATTATTTTGAATTAGGATTAATAGGGTTTATGTAGCGATACCATAAAGGTATGGGTTTTGGTTAACTTGTATTGAAAACTCATGTTTTCCGACATGAGGTTTGGTCATGATGACATGTTTGCATAATTTATACTATTGATATATTTGTATCTTGTATTAATATGGGTATGGGGTATTCTTTTGTCATCCTTGATACCTTCGAATCATGCGGCTTACACACACTGGGGCCTTTTTAGTGGGGGAGCTTAACCTATATAGCTCATGGGTGTCTGCTAATGACAGTTCAGTTACAGAGTCCAGGATAAAATTTAACTTCATGCTAAAACTTGTTCCCTTTCCCAGCATGACATACTTATATATGCGTATGGTTATGTGCATCGACTTTGAAACATTGATCATGGAATTATTTTATCCCCTATACCTGAGTTACATGCTAGAGATCAACCCACTAATAATCTTCACATGCTGTATCCCTATGCGATGCCGACACATAAGGTACTTCTACTTTTTTTGCATAGTGTTAGTTGCTTCGACTTGGTTCATTCGTCATGAGTAGTGAAGTGGTTATCTTCCATTCTCTAAAAGACTTGGTCCTTTCATCAGTTTTATTTTATAAACTAAAAATGAAAAGTTAATATTAACATTATCATTGGTAGAGTCGGGGGTATGTCCCAACATTTTATTGATTTCAGTTTTGTTAGAAGGCTTGATGAATTACTATAGACATGGGTGATGTTGGTTGGTTGTTCTTTGTTGGTTACCGGTTATTGGTTATAGATATATCTTAAATTCTTTGAGCTTATCATATTATATCTTGTTATATGTTTGTAATTTTTCCTTTATTAGGGGTATTGTCTACTGTTTGGCTAGGTGCAGGGGTGGTCTCCAGTACTTATTGAACTTAAGATGACCATCATGGCCAGGCCTTGATTCAGGTCATGACAAAGTTAGCATCAGAGCCTAAGTTTTGTATCATTGGGTGTCCATAGTGTTGTGTCAAGTAGAATATCTTTTATGGGTGTGTAGCATGCCACACTTATATGGGAGGGGCTATGAGGCATTGAGGAATGTTTTCTTGTATTGTTATTCTATTTTGTCCTATAAAGTTTAAGATCTTGAAATCTCCTATAATTCCTGTATTTCTCCATTACAAATCATGCCTCTAAGAAGATTTGTTATTCATGAAAACTCCTGTATCCCGCTTGAGAACATTGTGGACAGGGCTCGTCCTACTCAAGGAGTTCAAACTAGATCTAGGGCATAACTTCTGATTGCCTTAGTAGGGTTCTAATGGCTCCCACTGACCTTTCTTCCGCTAGTAACACTCCTACTCGATCATTTCTAGGAGGCATTTTCAATTCTGAGTTTCACCTTTCCATTCATCTGTTAACCCAGTTAGTGACATCTCAGTCATGTCAGTTAGGTATTATTGGTTCTGTTATGAGTTTTTCTGAGGCTACTAAATTTAGAATGTTTATGAGGCTGAATCCTACAACTTTAACTAGTTCTAAGGTCAAAGAGGATCCTTAAGGGTTCATACATGAGATAGAGAAGATACTCTGTGTGATGTATGCTTTTGACTCTAAGGGCGTGGAGTTTACTACTTTCCAGCTGAAAGATGTGGCGTATCAGTGGTATGAGGAGTGGGATCAGTCTAGGGGAGATGATTCAGAGTAGCTTTATGAGAGGATTTTTTTGGTGCTTTTCTTGACCACTTCTTTCCACAGGAATTAAGGGAGGCGAAGGCTGAGGATTTTCTATTTAAGGACGAATGATACTTAGGAGGGATGATGTAGCACCCCCAAATTTTTGGTCTTTGAAACTTTTTGAAATCTTATCCTCACTGCCCAGACTACGACTCCCCTTTTGAGTTATTGGGAGCCCTAACAGGTCTTATGGACCAAATTGTAGCCTGGATAGTATGTTTTCCTAGAGTTTCTATCCTGACTGTGACTTTGACCTTACAAGTGTTAGGGTCTCGTAATGTGTCATATGGTGCCTTCCGTAGCCTAACCAATATGATGCCCAATTGTTTTAGCTTTGATGATGACTAGACAATGCTAGTCATTATGACTGAGTATGAGTCGTCAGGTACAATTCATAACCAAGTCAGTGTTGGTGGTCCTGAATGCTGTCCTGACTATTAGTGGGACCTTATAAGTCATAAGGTGACCCTACAATTCGCATGGTCACTCATAGTGATATGCGGTGATTTTTAGTCTTTTCATTAAGGGCATTCTAGTCAATTCTCTTTTTCCCTACTTGAACCCCACAACTATAAAGCACTTTAAAGGGTTATTTCTCATACATAACATAATCAAACACTCTTAAACTCTCTAAATTCTCTCAATCAAGATACTTAGGGTTTCCAAGAAGTAAACCAATTAAAGATCTTAATGGCAAATTCCCTCTATAACTCTTGATATTTCAGGCATGTTAATCTTCCCCAATTATTACTTTATGAAAAACATATCTTTAAATGGTTTAATTGGATGGTTTTGAATGTGGGTTTCAATGTGGTTGAGGGTTTTGATATGGATGATTCTTAAATTGTCTTCTCATGATTTATTATGCATTATTTATGCTTTATTGGTGGTTGGAACTTATGGGGTGCATGAGAATGGTGTATAAATTAAGGGGACATGGTTTTTCCTAAAATTGGTATTCTGAATTGAAATTGGTTTTGAATAATTGTGTCCCTTCAACCCACTTAAGCAAATGGCTATGGATTGTGAAATTGCTAACTGGTTTGACTATGATATTGCATTGCATTGCATTAATGATTAATCAATGAACATGGAATTTGAAAGCCTTGTTGGCTATGATTTTATTTGATGAATGAAGGAGGTCAAGGAATTTCCTTAGGTTAATGTGTTGCTATGGCGTAGAGACAAGCTTACAAGTACAAGGGCATGACGATACTCATGGTGTGCTTTAACGGTTGGTTGATTGGTAAATAAATGGGTTTTGTGAAACTTTTTTTAAATTGGGATTAATGGGAGTTATATAGAAAAGCCATGAAGGTGTGGGTCTTGGATGACTTGTACTGGACACTCATGTTTTCCGACATGAGGTTTGGTCTTGATGACTTGTGTGCATAGTTCACACGATTGATATATTTGTACCCTTGATTTTTGTAAAGTCTGGACATTTTCTAGTCCTCCTTGATACCTCCAATTTGTGTGGCTAACACGTACTGGTACCCTTTCAGCAGGGGGAGCTAAACCTATATGGCCCATGGGTGCTTATTTATGACGGATGAGCTATATAGTCCAGGATAAAGGTTTACTACATGCTAAGCCTTGTTCTATTTCCCGGCTTGACACACTTGTATATACATATGGTTATGTGCATTGACTTTGAAACATTGATTTTGGCATTATTTTATCCTTTATCCTTG
Organism: Capsicum baccatum var. pendulum; assembly: GCA_030864225.1. Lineage (NCBI taxonomy): Eukaryota > Viridiplantae > Streptophyta > Magnoliopsida > Solanales > Solanaceae > Capsicum > Capsicum baccatum. The sequence continues at coordinate 124,990,634 of CM061556.1, read as the reverse complement.
AGTTACATGACAGTGTTCAACACTTAAACCATCTCTGGATGCTATATCTCCACGTGATTCAAGAACAAAAAATATTTTTATTTTTCTTGCGCATTGTTAGGTGAATCAGGTCGGTTCATCAATTGTTGGTGGTGAAGTGGTAAGCTTCCATTCTCTGGAAGACTCAGTTATTTCATCCGTTTCCTTTCATAGAATAGAAATAAAGAGTTTATATTGACATTATCAGCTTCATTGTCAGAGTCGGGGGCATGTCCTGACACTTTATTGATTTCAGTTTTGTTAGAAGGCTTTAGATAAAAAACCCCCTACAAACCGCCGATAGTAGTATGCTAAACTAATAAAACTCTAAATCTCAATAGGAGAAGTATACTTAGACCATAAAAAACTAGTACAATCTTGGCCAGATCGACCCAAATACCATCCTTCTCACCACATAACCTAAGAAGGAAAGAGACTCTAACCAAAACTCACACTTAGAGAACTTAACATAAAACTTCTTATTTCTTAATCTCTGAAGTACGATATTCAAATGCTACTCATGGTCAAACTCACTCTTAGAATAAACAAATATATCATTTATTAAATGATGACAAAAGAGTTTAAATATAGTCGAAGTACTCAGTTTATCAACTCGATAAATGCTACTATGTACTTGGTCAACCCAAAAAATATGGCCAAAACACATAATGATCGTTCCGAGTTTTAAAATCCGTCTTCATAATATCCAAAGATCTAATAGTCAACTGGTAATACCAAGCCTAAAATCTGTCTTTGAAAACACCAAACCACCATTAAGATGATCAAAGAATTCATCAATACGAGAAAGAGGATACTTATTTTTAACTATCACTTTGTTAAACTATCAATAATCAATACAAAAACACATATACCTAACTATTTTCTTCATAAAAAAGACAGGACTACCTTAAGGTGATATAGTAGGTTGGATAAATCTCTTATCCAATAAATTCTGCAACTAATTCTTTAATTTCTTTGACTCTACTTGGGCTATACTATAAGAAGAAATATAGATGGGATTTGTGCCAGGATAAATATCAATAGAAAAGTCAATATCATGATTTGAAGGCATACCAGGCAAATTCATTGGAAAAATATCCATTAACTCATACACAATATGAACAGAATCCAAAGAAAGCGGTGAATAAATACTAGTATCACGAATACGACCTCAATAAGACAAAAAAACCCTCTCTACCAAATAACAAGCTTGAAGTAAGGCTATAACTCTCTTGGGACCCAAATAAAGGTAACCCTTCTGAGCTAACCTTGACATACCATATGAGGCTAAAGTCATAGTCTTAGAATAATAATATAAGATAGCATGATAATGAGCTAACCAATCCATACTTAAGATAATTTCAGAATATACCATATCTAGGATGATAAGATCTACCCAAGTCTCACACCCAACAAAGGTTACAACATAAGCCAGTACACTCGATCTACTACTAAAGAGTCTCTTATGAGGGTAGATTCATAAATTGGCATGGTAAGAGGCTCATTAGAAGAATCAAAACCCAACAAAAATATGATGACAAATAGGAGAAAGTTAATCCTAAATTAAATAACACAGGTATAGATCTAAAACAAACAAGGATGATACCTGTGATAACACCATGAAAATCCTCGGCCTTAGGTTTGGTGGGTACGACATATCACTATCCATGTCTACCACTGGACTCACTAGCCTTGCAATCACCATTACAAGCACCACTACTTTTTCCTTGCTTACCTCTAGTAGTACCTCTACCTTTCCCATGAAACACCTTGGCTTTGAACCCTCAAGGAATTTTCTGTGTTTGAGATTCTAGGTAGGGTAAGCTTTAAGCATACCTCTCGTATACTAGGGTAATATCTAGTACCCACCTTATCGTATAATGATAAATTAAGATTGATAAAAGTCTATCCAAAATACGATTTGGCCTCTCCATAATCGTATGTTAAGGTACTAGTCATAAGTTAACAAGTCATATAATGTCTTATGCTTGACCTAGTGCATTCTTTCTAGGGTATCATTTTATGGTACTTTTATCACCTTAGGGTATAACTTGGCTTTTTATGGTCATATGTTGATTAGCATGGGGGTCCAAGGGAAGGTTTAGGGTAAGAGTAAGGGTACCACTCATACCCTAGTGTATGGTTTAGGTATGGAAGTTGAACCCTTCTGGGTTCTATTTTTACCTTTTTAGTTGAGGATATTTTAGACATTTCCTACCCTAATGCCTCATGAATTATATCATTGTTTGGACCTTTATTATTCACTTGGACAATATCAAAATATTCCAAAATACTCTCTAAACTTCATCACTAGATTGGAGGCTAGGGTTTAAAAATGTTTTCTTCTAGAGGCTAAAAGGGTCATGTTAGTTCCATAAATCATCATGTATAAGGTATGTGAATCTTCTCTCATAGTTATTTGTCAAATATTATATGTGTTAAACATTGGTTTTGATTCTTGCATGGTGGGTTTAATTGAAACCAAATGTTGAGGGTTTTGATGCATAGTGATGAGTATTATTTGCTATTGTTTGAACTTGTGTTTATAAATGATTTTAGTGATGGTTTACACATGTAGGTGCTTGTTAATGGTGGTTTAATAAATGGGTCATGAGTAACCCTAAAATGGATGATTTTTACTTTGAATTTGGTCATGGTTAAGGCATGCCCTCAAGAAGTTTGTGAAAATGTCTAAGAGAAATAACTAGTTATATGTTAAAAGTGTTTGAACTAAGGAAATTGCTGAATGAGTAAGGGTGTTTGGTAAATGAATTTTTAAAGGCCTTGTTGTCCATGTAATGAGTTAATTGGTAACCTTGGTCATTTGATTGGTTAAAAAAGGGTTGAGTCCTTAAGCATGAAATTGAATTGTGTTTGAACTAAAGTTTGGTGTAAGAATTGTAATGAAGAATGAATGTCTTGGTAAAGGTCTTTATAACTATAAATTGACTCGAATGGTAATTGTAACCAAGTGCCTATTAAAGTAATTGATTGAAAAATGGTTCATAAAGTCCTTGCGGTCATATATGGTGTTAAATTGTAGCCTAGATGACTTGAATTGGCAAAGTAGGTTAGAGTCCTTAAATTTTGAACCAAGTGGATGTAAATGGATGGACAAAGGGTTAGAGTTCAAATGTTGACTAGTAATAAACGCAACGACTTGTGGTTAAAGCCCACTTTCTTTAAATGATAGCTTATAGTTAGAGTCCAATTTTCTAAACAACGAATTTTGGTTAGAGACATCTTGCTTAATATAACGGCTTTTGGATAGAGTCCACTTTCTTAATAAGGTGACTTGAGTTTAGTCCTCTTTCCCAATATAATCGGCAAGTTCAAATTTCCTAACCTACGGGAGTAGAAGGTTAGAGTCTTTCACCTCATGTATCATGAATAGGTGATTCAAATTACATTCTAAGGACTTGCATCCATTTTCGACACTTGATACATCTATGTATCTACATATATGCCTATGGATATAAATGTGTTTTCTTATGATGACTTGACTTGGTTTTGAATAATAATACTATTTTATCCTTACCCTTGAATTGCATGCTAGTGGTCTAACTGCTAACCATCAATGAATGATGTATCCCCATACAAAACAGGGGATGAAGCATTTTTTTTTCCTATGCAGTGACTACATGTTTGAGAAAATCGTGTGTTAACTTAAAGTGGTGAGGTTCTATACTTTGGAAGGCATACATTTCATAGTCTTTCTATCTTATGTCATAGACTGGTTTTAGACTTAGTTTTTGAGCAATTTTCTGGGGCTTGTCCTGACATATTATATATATCTTATTGGTAGAGGCATGTGGGTGACTATGGACTTGGGTATGTTAACTTTGTATGTTGACATTAATGGATTTATTAGAGATTTCTTAAGTGATGATGGTTAGTCCAATTTTTGCTATCTTGTTATATGGTAGGAGTTTATCTGATATTTAGGGATTGATGTGATAGTTAGGTTAGGTTAATAGGGCATCATTGATCTTTGTAGAGATCAAGATGACCATACGACAAGGCCTGGTTTTCGATCTTATCAAGTTGGTTTTAGAGCCTAGGTTCATAGTCAATTGGGTGTCCACAAATCATGTCAATTAGATTCTATTTTATGGGTGTGTAGTGCCCCACACATATAAGGGAGGGGCTATAAGGCATTAGGAATGTTTCCCTTTTTTATGGTTCTATTTAGAGCTACAGAGTCTAAGGTCTTGTATCTCTCTAATTTCTATTTGCTTACCTTTTAGATCATGTCTCCAAGAAAATTTGATGTTCAAGTAATCCCTTCTGTCCTGACTGAGAACAATATAGGCGGAGATCATCCAACTTATTAGATCCATATCCGGTCTAGGGTTTTTTTTCCGATGGTTCTAGAGTCCACCGGTTCCCTCTATTCCTCCCAATTTCTCAAGCTGACATGATGAATTCAAAGTTTCAACAGTTGATTTATATGTTTTCTCAGTTGGTAAAATCTTAGGCTGAGTGTGGTACATCTGTGACTACATTTACTGAGGCCACAAGGGTTGGATAGTTTATGAGATTGAGTCCTCCGACCTTTACCAGTGTTAAGGTGGAGGAGAATTCTTAAGGTTTTTTTGATGAGATAGAATTTTTGTTAAATTTATACATACCACTAATGCAGAAGGGGTGGAGCTTGAGGCCTTTCAATTGAAGGACGTGGTGTACCAATAGTACAAAGAGTGGGATCAGGCAAGGGGTGATGTTGAGGAGTCATCTTTGTGGGTGGATTTCTTTAATGCATTTCTGAACCGCTTATTTTCTCAAGAATTAAGCTAAACAAAGGTAGAGGGTTTGTAAATTTGAGGAAAGAAAAGCTATCAGTCAAGGTGTATGCCTTGAAGTTTCATCAATTATCTTGGTATGATCTGGAGATGGTTTCTAACATGAGGGATAGAATGCATAATTTTTCTCTGGACTATCTCATGAGTTGATCCTTGAGATAAAGGCTACTTTATTGATCAATGATATGGATATCTCTAGGTTGATGATATATATGCAACAAGTGGACGATAAGAAAAAGAAACAGGCTGAGTTTACTGAAAGGTTGGGGATGAAATTTAGGCTTTCCAAGCATATTGGTAGAGATGGTGGTAAGTACCAAAGAAACAAGTGGGGGAGTTATGATTCTTTCTACTATGTTAGTGCTTGTTATTTAAAATTATCAGGTGATCATTGGTCTAGTTTGATGGTCGGTTCTGGGCAAAAGATGCCTTATCTTATTTTAGCGGGGCTCAATAAACTCCATCCTTCCCTCCTTATAGCTAGCGTGAGAAGTGAGTGTGCCCCTCTTTAGTGGCTACTTGGGAAAACTGGGCCCCTATTTCTACTTTATCTACTCCTATACAGAAGTATGCTACTTTTCCTACTACTTCTACTTTCGTTTCTAGTACCAGCACTGGCCAAAATTATTTATATGCACTTGCTACTCGCTAGGAGTTCAAGCCATCTCCCAATGTTTGTATAGGTATGTTGAAACGTTTCTCCCACGATATGTCTTAGTTATTTGATGCAGGGTCATTTCTCTCTTATGTAACCCCATTGTGGCTATACATTTTGATTTTGCTCCTGAGTATCTGTCAGTTTCTTTTTCTAATTCTACCCCGTTATGAGACTTCATGGTTGTTAAAAGAATCTATAGGGAGTGTGGTATCTATTTATAATAAAGAAACTCTTGTAGACTTGATAGAGTTTGACATGGTTGTTTTGATGTTATACTAGGAATGATTGGTTGCACTCATGCTATGCTCACTTAGATTGTTGGACTCGTATGGTCATGTTTTAATTCCCTAATGAGTCAGTTATTGAATGGGAAGGGGTTCTTTAGTGACTAAGGTGTGGTACATCTTATATTTTAGAGAAAGGTCCTTTACTGGAATTTGTTCTTGTGGTTAATGAGTTTCCCAAGGTCTTTCCCAATGACCTTCCTAGTATATCTCCGCATAGGGAAATTGATTTTGGGATTGATCTTATTCCAAAAACTCTTTCTATTTCCATCCCTCTATATTGAATGGCTCCAGCTGAATTGAAGTTGCTTAAGGAGCAAATGAAAGCTCTCGTAGATAAAGCTTCTATCCAACCTAGTGTGTCTCCTTGGGGTGCTCCTATTTTATTTTTGCGTAAGAAGGATCGTTACCTTTGAATTTGCATTGATTATCGTTAGTTGAACAAAATGACCATAAAGAATATGAATCCTCTTTCTAGGATCAATGATTTGTTTGATCAATTTTAAGGTACGAAATATTTCTCTAAGATTGATCTTAGGTTGGGTTATCTTATACTTAATATTAGGGAAGTGGATATTGCTAAGACTACCTTCAGGACCTGGTACAGTCTTTATAAGTTCCTAGTTATGCCTTTAGGGTTGACCAATACACTCGTAATATTTATGGACTTGATAAATAGGGTCTTCTATCTGTTTTTGGATTTGTTTGTTTTTATCTCCGTTGATGAAATCTTGGTCTATTCTAAGAGCGAGGAAGATCATGTTGATCACCTTCATGCTGTCTTACAAACCTTGAAGGATCATCGTCTGTATGCCAAGTTCTCAAAGTGCAGGTTTTGGTTAAAGGCTATGACTTTTGTTGATCATGTTATCTCTAGTAAAGGGATCATGGTGGATCCATAAAAGGTTGCGGCGGTTATGAAATGGTCTAGGCCTGCAACGCCAACTGATATTTAAAGCTTCTTGGGTCTATTTAGTTACTATAGAAGATTTTTGGAAAGTTTTTCAACTATAGCTGCACATTGACTAAGTTGACCCAGAAGAAGGTCAAGTTCTTGTAGTCGGAGGTGTGTTACGGTAGTTTTGAGAAGTTGAAAGATAAATTGACTTTGGCTCTAATTTTGACCATGATCGAGGGTAATGATGGCTTTGTAGTGTATTGTGATGGTTCTTGTATTGGGGTTGGTTGAATATTGATGCAGCATGGTAGGGTGGTGGCCTATGCTTCTAGGCAATTGAAAGTTCATGAGCAAAACTACCCTACTCATGACTTGGAGTTATTAGCCGTGGTGTTTTCCTTGAAGATTTTTTGTCACTATCTCTATAGGGTTTATGTTGATATATTTTCTGACCATAAGAGCCTACAGTATATGTTACTCATAAATAGTTGAATCTCAAGCAGAGAAGATGGGCTGAGTTATTGAAGGACTATGATATGAGTCTCCATTACCATCCAAGTAAAGATAATATAGTTGCTGATGCTCTTTGTAGGATTTCAAAGGGGAATCTATCTCTTGTGGTTGAGTATAGGCAGAAGTTGGTGAAGGACATTCACCATTTGGATAATCTTGGACTTTGTCTTACTAACTTAAAGGATAGTGGTGTATTTGTGCATCAAGTATCACAGTCGCCTCTTATTGTTGAGATAAAGTAAAAGTTAATGTTAGATCCTCATTTAATGAAGATTAAGAGTATTTTGGTTCAAAAAAAGGTTATCGATTTTGCGATTAGTGGTGATGGTATCTTGAGGTATCAAGGTAGGCTATGCATTTTAATGATGATAGATTGAGGGAAAGGATTATGACCGAGGCTCATAGATCTCCATATGCTATTTATCCCAGTTTTACAAAGAGGAGACTGGGGCGACTGGAGTTCTATTGGTGGAATAATATGAAATGAGATGTGGCTAGCTATGTGGCCAAGTGTATGGTGTGTTAACAAGTTAAATTTGAGCACTTGAGACTCGGGGATTTGTACCAAAAGAATAAGTTTCCCTAATGGAAGTGGGAGGCAATTTATATGGATTTTGTCACCAGTCTTTCTTGGTCTTGAAATAAATATAATTCTGTTTGGCTTGTTGTGGATAGATTGACCAAGTTTTCTCACTTCTTGCCGGTGAGGACTAGTTACGCAACGGAGGATTATGCTAAGTTATATCTGACGGAGATTGTAAAGTTTCATGGTGCTCTGATTGCTATTATCTCAGATCGTGGTACTCTATTTTCATCTCACTTTTAGAATTCGTTCCAAAAAGGTTTGGGGACTAATGTGTGCCTTAGTACCTCTTTCCACCCGTAAATGAATTGATACGCAAAGAGGACCATTCAGACTTTAGAAGATATGATCCATGCATATGTGATTGATTATAGTGGTAGTTGGTACATCCATTTGCCTTTGATTGAATCTTCCTAAAACAATAGTTACCACTCTAGCATTGGTATGGCTCTTTTTGAGGCATTGTATGGTAGGAGATATTGTTCTCCTATTAGGTGGTATGAAGTTGGTGAGGGTAAGTTTCTTGTCCCTCTAGGAGAAGGTAAAAGTGATTCGTGATAGTTGAAAGGGACTCAAAGTCACCAAAAATCCTATGTTGATGTGAGGCATAGGAGTTTGGAGTTTAACATTAGCAATTGGGTATTCTTGAAGGTATCTTTCTTGAAAGAAGTGATGCAGTTTGGTAAGAAAAGAAAGCTTAGTCCCTAGTATATTGGTCCATATTTGATTTTGATGAGGGTTGGCAATATTTCCTATGAGGATGAGTTTCCCCTAGTTTGAGCTCCATTCATCTTCTATTCCTTGTGTCTATGTTGTGGAAATGTATAGGTGATCCTTCATTAGTTGTTCCCTTGGAGGATATTTCTATTTCAGACTCTTTGTCCTATGAGGAAGTCTCGGTGAGGATCTTGGACCGATAAGTTCTCCGGTTGGGAACGAAATAGGTGGCTTTGGTAAAGGTTTTATAGAGGAACCAAAAGTCCAAGGAAGCTACTTGGGAGGCGTAAGAGGACATGAACTGCAAGTGTCCACATTTTTTTCCATCCTACAAACTCATCCTGGAGGTATGTGTTGATTTTCTATTATTTTTTGTATTTTTTGTTTTCTTACTTTGTTAAAAGGGTGAGCTTGATGTGTAATAATGTGTTGACCTATGCTTGTGCTTTCCTTACTCTTCATTCGAGGATGAATGATCCAAGTGAGGATAATTGAAACACCTTGGCTTTGAACCCTTGAAGAATTTCCTAAGTTTGAGATTCTGGGTTGGGTATGGTTTGAGCACACCTTTCGTATTATAGGGTATGGTCTAGAACCTACCCTACCATATGTTGATCAATTTATATTGATAACATTCTATTCAAGTTATGGTTTGGCCTCTCTATAGTCATATGTTTGGTTACTAGTCATAAGATGGCAAGTCGTATGGTATCTTAATCTTGACCTAGTGAATTTTTCCTAGGGTATGAGTTATAGGGTACTTCAAGTACCTTAGGGTATGAATTGTCTCTGTATGGTCATTTGTTAATCAGTATGGTGGTCCAAGGGGACGTTTAGGGTATGCGTAAGGGTACCACTCGTAACCCAGGTTATTATTTAGGTGTGGAAGTTGTACCCTCCTGGGTTTAATTTTCAGCTTCTAAGCTGAGGATATTTTTGACATTTCCCATCCCTAAACCCTTACGACCCATGACTTATAACATTGTTTGGCCCTTCATTATTCACTTGGACAAGATCAAAGCATTCCGAAACACTCTCTAAACTTATTCAATACGATTGGAGGCCAGGGTTTCAAGATGTGTTCTTTTAGATGCTAAAGGGGTCAAGTTCTTTCTGCAAATCATCTTGTATACCGCATATGACTCTTCACTCATTGTTATTAATCAATTATTATGTGTTTTAAACATTGATTTTATTCTTCAATGGTGGGATTTGAAACAAAATGTTGAGGGTTTTGATGCATAGTGATGAGTATTGTTTACTCTTGTTTAAAATTGTGTTTATACATGCTTTTGGTGATAATTTGCGCATATGGATTATTATTGATAGTGGTTTAACAAATGGATCATGACTAACCCTAAGCATGATGATTTTTACTTTGATTTTGGTCATGGTAAAGGTATGCCATCAAGGTGTTTATGAAAATATCAAAAACAAATAACTAGTTACATATTAATAGTGTTTTGAACTAAGGTAATAGCTTAATGAGTAAGAACATTTGGTAAATGACTTTATAAAGGCCTTGTTGCCCATGTAATGAGTTAATTGGTAACCTTGGTTGTTTGATTGGTTAAAAAAGGGTTTGTTTCCTTAAGCATGGAATTGAATTGTGTTTAGTTTGGTGTAAGAATGCTAATGAAGATTGAATAGCTTGGTAAAGGTCTTGATGACCACAAATTTGACTCGAATGGCGATTGAAACAAAGGCATTGGCCTATTAAAGTGATTGATTGACAAATGGTTCACAATGACCTTCCTGTCATGTATGCTGTTGAATATAGCCTTGATTTCTTGAATTGGCTAAGTAGGTTAGAGTTCTTAACTGTTGAACTTTTTGCATGGGAATGCATGGACAAAAGGTTAGAGTCCTAATGTTGACTATTAATAAACACGACAACTTGTGGTTAGAGCCCACTTGCTTTATAAGTTGGCTTGTTGTTAGAGTCCACTTGTCTAATACAACAGCTTATGGTTAGAGTCCACTTGCTTATTATAACGGCTTATGGTTAGAGTCCCCTTGCTTCATAAGGCGGCTTGAGCTTAGAGTCCTCTTGCCCAATATAACTGGGAATTTCAAATGTCCTAACCGGTGGGAGTGGAAGGTTAGAGTCCTCCACCTAATGTGTCATGAATGGCTGCTTCGAAATGCATGCTAAGGCTTTGTTTCCTTTTTCGACACATGATGCATCTATATATTTACATATATGCCTATGGATATAAATGTGGTTGCCTATGATAGTTTTAGTTGGTTTGAACAATAGCACTATTTTATCCTTACCCTTGAGTTACATCCTAGCGATCCAACCACTAACCATCTTTGGATGTTGTATCCCCATGATACACCGGGGCCTGAGCTTTTTTATCGTGTGTTGGATTTGAAGTGGTGAGCTTACTTACTTTGGAAGGTATACATTTCATGGTCTTTATATCTTATGTCATAGACTTATTTTAGACTTGGTTTTTGAGCTATTGTCGAGGGCATGTCCCAATATATTATAGATGTCCGATTGATAGAGGCATTTGGATGACTGTTGACTTGGGTATGTTGGCTTTGTATGTGGAAATTAATGGATTGATTAGACACTTCTTAAGTGATGATTGTTAGTCTTGTTTCTGCTATCTTATTATATGGTTAGAGTTTATCCAATACTTGTAGATTGATGTGATGGTTAGGTTAGGTTAATGGGCGATCACTGTTGTTGTAGGGATTAAGATGCCTATACAACAAGCATCGAGTTCACGTCGTGTAATCTGAGGGTCACCTCCCACTGTCCCTAAAGGAGCAGGTTTGAAAATACATTAGGGATAATTCTTGGCCAAGTGGCAAAAATTATCACACATATAGCAAACACTACGGCCCGACTCAATAGGGGGAGGAACAACTGAGCTAGAAATACTAGCTAAATATGAACTAGAAAATCAACTACCTTAACTCTGCAAGGTTTCTTGCACTAGTCTACAATGATACATATCAAAGCCTCTAGAATCTCTGCCTCTAGGATTATGACCTCTAAACTCACCCTGATAGCGCACCCTCTTGGCACCTTCTAGATACACTCAAAGAATCCCAGTTATCTTCACGTGATGCACAAAACTCTTAAATCATGCCCTTGATACTACCATCTGGGAGGTATACAATTGAAGATAAACATCCAACCCCTTTACAAATTTTTAAATCCTCTCAGACTCAGTGGTAATACTAGCACTAGAATATCTCGACAAGGCATGAAAATATTCCTTGTACTCAACAACAGACATAGGATCATGATCTTAGGTGATCAAACTCATCTATTATATGATCCCATATACTAAATGGCACAAACACATTCGAGGAGGCCTCTTCAAAATAATTGCAAGTCATAACTAGAGAACCTAAAGGTCTGCAGCTAACCAAAGACCTCCACCAATCTTTGGCTGCATCTCTCAACTGGTTGGTAGTGTAAGCAACTCCGTGGAACAAAAGCGGTCCAAGTTTATGCAATTTATCCCAATAATTATTCAAGAACTCATAGTCATCCTCACCTATAAATCCACTGAATTTGGGTGGACCCAAATGAGGGCATCTTCAACCTCTTCTGAGCCTCAGAAGACAAAACTATTCACACAACAATAGGAGATATAGTAAATCTGGATGGTTGAGATCCCACTTGAGGGTGTAACATAGATGAAAGATGAACTTCTAATCTTGAAATACCATACTTGAATATCAGCACAGAAGGAGGAATAACACTCAGAGTCTGTGGAGTATCACAAGAAAATATCAGTATCACTAGAGGATCCAGACTTGTAACTAGAAAAGTACCATAGGAAGACTTTGGAATAGGTAGGGGTACAATATTCGGATCTAGAGGAACATTAGGTGCACTTAAAGGAATATCGTCCAAATGAGTCAGCATATGAATCAATAACCACTCCAAAATAGTGGTAGACGAACTCTGCAGAACTTGAGTAGGTTCCATATCTCAATCATGCACAATATGAAGCTCAGGGGAGATTCCCCTAATACTACCTATGAATGGGTTGTATCCTCGTGCCCTTCCTCTACTTAGGTATAATCGATAACTTACAACTCGCCCCCCATATTTGGATCTCTCCTTCGATGATGGCTCCACGTAATTGAGACATAACTAGATAGATTGAGGTTGGAGGTTAGCTCTGAAAGCATAGGACGACCACTACATCAAAAATACTTCAAGCACCAATCTGAATATCAAAATAATACATAAAACGTACAAAAACCTGGTTTCACAGTGTAAGAACTAACTAAGAACATCTCAAAGTCAAATAAATACAACTAATAGTTTTGAAAGAAAAATAAGTCTATCTCTTAAAACATAATGAGATATAAACAGATAGATTGAGGTTGGAGGTCAGCTTTGAAAGCATAGGGCGACCACTACCACAAAAATACTTTATGCACTATCTAATGTCAACTACCACATGGAGCACTCATACCTGGATATGCACCAAAACGGCATCGTAGGGATGAATACGGTCCACTTGTACTCAGTAGGTAACATAGGGCAACTAAGAAATGTAGAAAATAAGGTTTATAAATACACACTATGTGCACATCATTTGCAATCAAAAAATTTCTCAAATGGTAGCCCGAACCGTCTTCACTTATAGTTCTAAAATATAACACGTATACTAAATACAAGTACAAAAAAGAAGCACAGAATAGAAAAATATCAATCAAGCATAAAAATATAACACAAAAAGTGTAAAATGTATGAAATGCAATAAGGATGATAATAATAATGATAATGATATGATATGTCCAAGGTTGTCTTAGAACTCCATATACGCATATCAAGCTCTGCTATCGAGGTAGGAACCATGAGAGGTTTTGCAACCCATATACCATATCAATAACCAAAACCAGCTTCAATATCTATATCCTAATATCCATATCTCCTCTCGAACATACAAACTTCAGGAGAGGGTTTTAAAGATGTCACATTTCTGTAAAAAAAATCTAATATTTCCACTATAATAGCGATGTCTCATGAATGTATGTATGATATGTGGATGTAATGATTAAAATCAAACCAAAATAAGGATCTTAAATCCAACCAATATACACGTTTAGAGAAAAATACATTCAATCGGCTAACCATCCATGATCCATATAAGCCATGTACCATATAAGTGAAATATGCATGTAAGACGTCAATAGTACCTCAAGAAACCCAACTTAGGCACTTTTAATGAATTAAAAACAATTAAAAAAATACACGAAGGTCAACAATCTTTGATAAGGCCCCCACACAAGCTACATATAACAAAAATCATCTCAAATTATCGAAAATAACATAGATGCCCCCACAAAGCCACAAAACAAAAATAAAAACACTTTTATAACCATTTCCCATACCCATAACATGAATTTATATAATCATTAACTACCCAAATTAGTCTAAAGAAAGTTAAGCCATAACCTACCTTAGAGCGATAAAATTTAGTCAAAAATCCTTTCAACCCGAAGCCTTTCCCTCTCGAACGGACTCAGAATCAACTAAATATGAAAATATAGAATCTATGCATTAAAAAGTAGCCACGATACCCATATTTTCTACATTTGAGTTGGGATCAAAACAAACCCCCAAAACGAGTTTCCAAAAAAAGAGTAAAAATCAAAATGATAGTTTGAAAACACATTACACATGATTAAAGGAATTTATATAAGAAAACCCAAGTGAAAATGGGTTAAATCAAGGTTTAAATTAAAAAAAACCATTTTAGGCCTTTTGAGTCAAAATTCTCGTATTTTACTTTTGAAATCATTTTTTAACAAGCTTTAGACATCAAGAATCAAAATAAAATAATTCAAATAGTAATTTTACAACTTATCCTAGTTTGAAAATAGTATAAATTGCCTAATAACTCTGAAAATTGAAGCTCAAGGTCTAAAAATAGTGGAATATCGAGAAAAAAGAAATTTATACTGTGTACCAACATTGACCCTACAACGGTCAAGTGGGCATAATGGTCACAACTAAAGTAGTGAAATACTGGCTCAGTGCGGTACCCTTGTTGTAACACCCCGCAAGTTTCTAAGCTGGGAAGTGAATAAGTATTCCTACGTGTGAAATCTCCTATTATGTGATTAATACTTGAGTACATGACTTACAATGAATATCCTAGTTGTAGGATAGTTTATGATGCATTAAGCATGTTCATATGAGTCACTAAAGGTAATACAAGCTAAGAGTTTTTTAATCCATCAAGTTTTAGTGTTTGATTGTGCAAGGGTCATCTTTGAACGAGTATAACTCAATGTTAATATGGAATTTTGGCTGATTTAGATCCTCCAAATTTTAGAAGATCGAATTAGCTTTCCAACGATACCAATTTTGCCTTAATCCAATACCTGAACGAAAAGTTATGCCCATTTTTGTGAGAGACAGTAAGCATAGGCGATTGGTTAGGCGCCGCCCAACCCAAGCATAGGAGATCACTTGGGCGCTACTTAAGTCAATTCCAGGTATCAAAAACACTCCGTCTTGAGTTATTTTAAAGGTAATTAACTCTTTAAATACTCCTAACACGTTCCTAAACTTAAACCTATGAAATACATACCTTATAAACATATTACAACCCTATTTTCATCTCAAAGATCATCATCCAAGAGAACTAAAGGAGAAAAACAACTAGGGTTGATATTAGTCAGTCCTATTAGTCAGTCAGTGTTGTTCATGCATGAAACCCTTTATGTTCAGCCTACCTTCCTCGTATACTCAGTACTCCAGTTGTACTGACGCATTTTCTCTATGGTTCTTTCTTTTCATGTTACACCATAGGTTCCAAGATACGAGCTCCAGCCCAGCAGTAGCTGTAGCATTCCAGTCACAGGGAAACAGTGAGTCCTCATTGATTCGAGGATAATACGATTTGATACTTTTATTTATTTCTTCAGTTCAGTTTTACAGAGTTAGTTGGAGACATGTTCCTTCTACTCCTTATTCAGAAAGTGTAGAGGATTTTGGATCTACTTTCAGATTTGCGTTCAGCTTTAGTTGTTTTGGGTATTTTTGCCCACATGATTGTATTCAGTTGAACCTTATGGCATTACATTTCCATGTATTCCGTATTATTATATTATGTTTTGCAGTATATAGGTACATATATTAGTCATGGGTTAGCTTGTGGTTCCTCGGGGTCATGAGCACCGTGTAGTATTCCGGTTTAGCAAATCGGGGTGTTACAAACTTGGTATCAGAGCCTAAGGTTCAATAGAGTCCTAGGAAGTCTAAAATCTGAATCTAGTAGAGTCTTGTACATGGGTGTGTTGCGCGCCATATTTATGTGCGGGAGGCTATAAGATATTTTAGGAACAGTCCCCTTTCTTCATTATTCATGTCATGCTAGTGAGCATAATCACAAGTTAAACTCTCAGTCTAATCCATTCTTCTCTTTTTCCATACCATGGCCCCAAAGAGAAGAAACCAGCCAGCTCCTCAGCCCGTAGATTCTTTGGGCGAACATGTTTCCCATGCAGAGTTTAGAGCCACGTTTACCACACTTGCTCAGTCAATGGCTGCACAAAATGAACGGCCACCAGTCATTCCAGCCAATCCAGTGGCCACTCCCAAAGCAGCTTGGGTTCTGGACCTTACTCGGATAAACCCTTCATCTTTCCATGGGTCTAAGTCTGATGAGGACCCTCAGGAGTTCATTGACCAAGTCCAGAAGGTCATTAACATCATGGGTGTTACTTCTATTGAAAGTACTTAGTTACCCGCCTACTAGTTACAGGATGTTTCTCATGATTGGTACAAATAGTGAAAGTTTGAGAGGTTAGATTATACATGCCCTATCGAGTGGGAGGAATTTGTCACAGCTTTCTTAGACAGATTCTTTCCCCAAAAGCTGAGGGAAGCCAAAGTTCTCAAGTTCATCAACCTCAGGCAGGGTAATATGATCGTTAGGGAGTATTCACTCAGATTTACTCAGCTATCCAGGTATACTCCTTATGTGGTTGAAGACAATAGAGATAAGATGAGCAAGTTCGTGTCAGGGGTCAATGACAACATAGTAAATGAGTGTAGGTCTGCAATGCTAATTGGTGATATGACCTTAGATAGACTCATGACCCATGCCAGCAAGTAGAAGAGCAAAATTTTAAGACTAGGGAGAGGCAGAACAACAGAGAAAGGTCAACTAATTTCAAATTTGATCACCCTAAGTCAGATGGAGGAAATCGTTCACAGTTTCGCTCTAAGTTAGCCATTCCTGCTCCTTCTTATGCTAGTTCTCTAGTGTCGAAGTTCAGATACGGCAATAGAAACAAAGTACTAGGATCTAAATATTAGGGCAGTGTTAATAGTGACCGAACGAATCCCCTTTGTCAGACTTGTGGTAAGAACCACAAGGGCATTTGCAAAGCCGATAGTGATGTCTATTTTGGTTGTGGAAAGCCAAGACACAGGATTAGAGAGTGTCTACAGTCAAGTCTTCAGGGCCTGCAAAATCATTCTACAGCTCAGTCTAGTCGCCCGAACTAGTAGGGTGCCATTTCCAGTGCTACCAGTGGGTAATGCCCAAACAGACTCTATGCTCTTCAGTCCTGGCAGGATCAAGAAAATTCTCCTGATGTCGTTACTAGTACATTGTAGATTTTCTATGTTCATGTTTAATCTTTGCTATACCCAGGTGCATCTTTGTCTTTTGTTACTCCATACACAACAAGCAATTTTGGAATCAGTATCAAAGTCCTAACAGAGCCCTTCTTAGTCTCTACCCCAGTAGGTATAACCATCATAGCTCGATGGGTATACAGGAACTGCCCGGTTATGATATCTCAGAAATCCACATCAGCAGATTTAGTGGAGTTAGAGATGACTAATTTTGATATCATTCTTGGCCTGGATTGACTTCATTTCTGCTATGCCACAATTGACTGCAGAAATACGATAGTTCAATTTTAGTTCCCGAATGAGCCTATCCTAGAGTGGAAGGGTAGCATTTCAGCATTCAGGGGTCAATTTGTTTCCTACCTTTGAGCAAGGAAAATGATTTATAAGGGGTGTATGTATTATTTCATGCATGTTAAAGATTTCAGTTCTGAATCTCCCAGCCTCACAACAGTCCCTGTTGTTAATGATTACTCAAATGTCTTTCTCGAAGATCTTCTAGGCATACCTTCCAAAAGGGAAATAGACTTTCGCATAGACCTTCTTCCAGATACTCAACCTATTTCTATTCCACCATGCAGAATGGCACTGGCAGAACTCAAGGAACTAAAAGAATAGTTGAAGGATCTCTTAGATAAGGGATTCATCAGACCCAGCATTTCCCCATAGGGTGCGCTAGTGTTATTCGTGTGCAAGAAAAACGGTTCTCTCAGGATATGTATTGATTATCATCAACCCAAAAAGGTAATGGTCAAGAACAGATATCCTCTTCCTAGGATTGATGATCTATTTGACCAACTTCAGGGTGCCAGTTATTTCTCTAAGATAGACCTCTGATCAGGCTATCATCTACTCAGAGTTAAAGAATGTGACATTTCGAAGATAGCTTTTCGTACTCGGTATGGTCACTTGAAATTTTTAGTCATGTAATTTGGTCTTACTAATTCCCCCACAACTTTTATGGATTTGATGAACCGTGTGTTCAAGCAGTACTTAGACATGTTTTTCATAGTCTTCATAGATGATATTATGGTCTATTCTCGCACAGAGCGTGCTCATGCAGACCATCTCAAGATTTTTCTTTAGACTCTTAGGGATCACCTGTTATTTGCTAAGTTCCGCAAGTGCAAATTTTAGCTAAGATTAGTAGAATTACATGGACATATTATTTTCGGTGATGGCATCAGAGTAGATCCTCAGAAAATTGAGGCAGTAAGGAACTGGCCCAAACCCGTATCTCCATCAAATATTAGGAGTTTCTTGGGTTTGGCTGGCTATTATAGACGGTTTGTTGACGGATGTTTTTCTATTGCATCTCCCATGTCTAGATTAACTCAGAAGAAGATTAAGTTTCAGTGGTCAGATTCATGCGGGAAGAGATTTCAAGAGTTGAAGGCTCGACTCTCCTCCGCTCTAGTTCTAGCTATTCCAAATGGTTCAGACGGTTTTGTAGTCTATTGTTATGCATTCAGAGTGGGTTTAGGTTGTGTGCTCATGCAGCATGGTAAAATCATAGCCTACGCCTCCAGACTGTTAAAGCCACATGAGAAGAATTATCCTACTCATGATCTTGAATTAGCAGCAGTAGTTTTTGCCTTGAAGATTTGGAGGCATTATCTCAATGGGGTTCATGTAGATGTCTTCACAGACCATAAAATCCTCCAGTATGTCTTTTCCCAGAAGCTCTCAATTTTCACCAGAGAAGGTGGTTAGAGCTCTTGAAGGATTACGACATGAGTGTTCTTTATCATACAGGCAATGCCAATGTTGTGGATGACGCTCTCAATCGACTCTCCATGGGTAGTGTTTCTCACGTTGAGGATAGTAGGAAAAAGATGGCTCAGGAGATCCATCAAATTTATAGACTAGGCATTTTCTTAGTCGATTCTTCAAAGGGTGGTATATATGTTCATAGTAGTTCAGCATCATCTTTAGTTTTTGAGGTGAAAGAGAAACAAGATAGGGATCCTAGCCTTATCAAGCTTAAAGAGTAAGTTCAGAATTAGAAAGTCGAGGTTTTCTCCCAAGGGGGATATGGTGTTCTTCATTGCCAGGGTTGTCTATGTGTTCCAGGTATAGATGAATTGAGGTAGAAAATTCTTGCAGAAGCACATGGTGCGTAATACTCTATTCATCTAGGGGTAACTAATATGTACTATGACATGCGGGAAATCTATTGGTAGAGTGGGATGAAGAGAAATACTGCAGAGTTTGTGGCTAAGTTCTCTATATATTAGCAGGTTAAGATAGAGCATCAGAAACCTAGCGGTTCTATGCAAGAGATCACCATTCCTACTTGGAAGTAGGAAGAAGTTAACATGGACTTCGTGATGGATTTGCCTAGAACTCGTCATCAGCATGATTCAGTTTGAGTCATTATAGATAGAATAACCAAGTTAGCTCATTTCCTTAATGTTCATACTTCTTATTACACTGAGGGTTATGCCAAACTCTATATCAGGGAGTTAGTCAGATTACACGGTGTTCCACTATCTATTATCTTAGACAGAGGTACCTAGTTTAGTTCTCACTTTTGGAAAGCATCCCAAAAGGGTCTCGGTACCCAAGTCCATCTTATCACAGCATTTCATCCTCAAATAGATGGTCAAGAAGAGAGGACCATTCATACTCTTAATGATATGCTAAGGGCGTGTGCAATTGAATTCAAGGGAAGTTGGGACGACCACTTGCCTTTGATTGAGTTTGCATACAACAATAGCTATCATTCTAGTATTCATATGGCTCCATTTAAAGCTCTCTATGGTAGAAGATGTAGATCTCGGATTGGTTGTTTCGAAGTTAGTGAGGCCTCAGTCATATTTCCTGACTTAGTATTCAACACCTTAGAGAAAGTTTAGTTGATCAGAGAGAGACTCCGGGCTGCTCAGAGCCAACATAAGTCCTATGCAGATGTTCGTAGAAAGGATATCGAGTTTGAGGTCAATGACTATGTCTATCTTAAGATCTCTCCCATGAAGGAAGTAAAGATATTTGAAAAAAAAAGGAAACTCAGTCCCCGGTATATCGGTCCCTTCAAAATTCTTTGTCGCTTCATCAAGGTAGCTTATGAGCTTGAGTTGCCTTCAGTTCTAGCCTCAGTCCATCCAGTCTTATATATCTCTTTGCTAAAGTAGTTCATAGGTGACCCAGCCGTTGTTGTCCCTATTCAAGGAATTTACATTCAGAACAGCCTCTCTTATGAAGAGATTCCAGTTGAAATCTTAGATTATCAGACTCGTAGATTGAGGAACAAAGAAGTCCCTTTAGTCAAGGTTCTTTGGCGAAATTAGTCACATGAGGGAGATACTTGGGAAGCAGAAGCAGATATGCGTA
The DNA here is from genome assembly GCA_030864225.1 of Capsicum baccatum var. pendulum. NCBI lineage: Eukaryota > Viridiplantae > Streptophyta > Magnoliopsida > Solanales > Solanaceae > Capsicum > Capsicum baccatum. Next base: position 124,970,193 of record CM061556.1, on the reverse strand, counting down.
CCAAGTATCCTCACCTCTTCCCTGGCAATTCAGATCAAGCTCAAGGTAATAGTTCTCCATAAGCTTATTAAGTTTCACCTTCATGTTTCCAGTATAAACTTGGTACCTATTAACTCTTTCGTACTCAGTCATGCATTCATGTATCAGTTATCCATGCATCAAATATGCACGAGTTCAGTATATTCAGCATGTCAGTCATGAGATCAAGTTTTAGTTCTTCATGTTCAGTTCAGGTTGTATAATTTTGTATCCCTTCTCAGTAAATTCTCATTCGAGGATGAATGTTCCCAAGGGGAAGATATTGTAATACCCCTCATGTTTCTAATCTAGGAAGTGAATAAGTATTCCTACGTGTGAAATATCCTTTGTGATTCATACTTGAATACATGACTTACAATGAATATCCTAGTGGTAGGATAGCTTATGATGCATTAAGCATGTTCATAGGAGTCACTCAAGGTAATACAAGCTAAGAGTTTTTGAATCCATCAAGTTTTAGTGTTTGATTGTGCAAGGGTCATCTTTGAAGGAGTATAACTTGATGTTAATGTGTTATTTTGGATAATTTAGAACAACCAAATTATATAAAATCGAATTAGCTTTTCAACGATATCAATTTTGCCATAATCCAATACCCGAGCAAATATTTATGCCCATTTTCGTGTGAGATAGTAAGCATAGGCGATTGGTTAGGCGCTGCGTAACCCAAGCATAGGCGATTGGTTAGGCGCCGCCCAACCTAAGCATAGGGTATCACTTGGGCCCCGCCTAAGTCAATTCTACGTGTCAAAAACACTCCGTCTTGAGTTATTTTAAAGGTATTTAAGTCTTTATATACTCCTAACACATCCCTAAACTTAACCCTATGAAATATATATCTTCGAAACATATCACAACCCTATTTTCATCTAAAAGATCATCATGCAAGACCACTAAATGAGAAGAACAACTAGGGTTGCATAATTAAGCTTGAAGATTCGATTTCAAGGAAATTTGTCCGTCAATCATCAAGAATCTTCCTTCTAAGGTATGCATAGTGTTCATCTATGGATTCAATTCGTTCATAGACTTCAAGAATAAATCTTTAAAATACAAAATCTTGGTTGATTGTGGAGATATGATCATACCCATGGTTGATGTTTGTTTGTTTTCCTCTTTTTCATTGTAAAGTATGATTTCTATATTATTGAGTGTTGATGATCATGTTGTTGATATTGGGTGATTCCCAAGATGGAATCTTTATATGTTTTTGTGAATTCATGATATCATATGAGTTGAAAACATGTAAATTTGGTTGTTCATGATGTATAATTTGATGAATTCACCTATGGTTAAGATGTGCATGTAAGGTGTTTGATAAAATGCCTAAGGAACTGGAAATCATGCAATATAGTTAAATTGTGACTAAGTGAATTCATGATATGCCCTTATATTCAAATGACTTCTATGTTGTGAATGTGACTTGTAAATGTTGTTGGAATACCCATGAACTATTCTTATGAGATTATGCTACGTTTACTTGCAAATCCTACTTATGAACAAGATGTATGATAACCATGCAACCCACATGAACTTCCATGATATTGGTATGTGTAGCCAATATGATTATGCAATGAACATGATATTAATATTGTGCAAGTACTTCCATGTGATATGAAATCCTTTCCATGCAATACATTGTTGATAACCATGCATAGTATGAGATCCCTACTAATGATATTATATATTATGGACTCTACTCTTATGATCAAGTCAGTCATGTGTGTCGGTTTCCTTCCACTGAGTCCTGAGGGTACTTATACCCAAAAACTATAGCTGTGTGTCTAGATCCATGTCATGTTTCACGATATCCGAACTCAAGCTATGATTCTATAGACTTTTGTCAGTGATGTGACTCAGGAAAACCTCATAATCTTAGTCAGTTGTTAGATATTAGTAACATTCCGCCAGTCAACAGAATTCAGTAAGATCAAGTAAGGCATATTCAGTTATTCATGTCCAGTCCTTCCAGATGGGAGTAGAGATTACCACCGAGTAAACTCAAGGATGGGAACTCACCCGCCAGTTCAAGGTGTGATTCTTAGTAGTCATCCTTGTGTTCCAGAACTACGTAGCCAGCGTAGGTTGAGACATCTTAACCCATCATATTAGGGTTGATGAGGTGTCTTAACCCATTAGTTTAGGGTTCCCACCGTTCTAGTTTGGGGTTCCCACTGTTCTCATTGAGTACCTGCCAGATAAGGGTCACTCACAGCTGTCCATACCAGTGGTGCAGTGTTGACACCCCTCCAGTCGGGGAAAAGATTTGACCCTAGCTTAGCCATAACAGCATACATGGGGCATATCAGTTTAACACTACTTCCCACAGTTTCAGTAACTGTCTCAGTAAAATAACTCAGGGCGTTTTTCAGATTTCAGGATATACAGGACTGTCATCCATGTTATCAGTATCAGTATCTGTCTTAGTAAGAGCACTCAGGGCGTTCTTTAGATTTCAGTATATAAAGGACTGTCAGATACAATCGTCCATGTTATCAGTTTCAGTATCAGTCATGACAGTTATCAGTAAACCATGTATTATCTTACAGGTCATGCTATCACGTATTCACGGTCCCAGTTTCTATATATATGTGTTTGCACTCCCACGTTTATATTAGTCAGTCAGTGTTTTTCATGCATGAAACCCTTTATGTTTAGCCTACCTTCCTCGTATACTCAGCACTCCAGTTGTACTGATGCATTTACATTATGGTGCTTTCTTTTCATGTTACACCATAGGTTTCGAGACACGAGCTCTAGCCCAGCAGTAGCGATAGCATTCCAGTCGTAGAGACACAGTGAGTCCTCATTGATTCGAGGATAATATGATTTGATACATTTATTTATTTCTTTAGTTCAGTTTTACGGAGTTAGTTGGAGACATGTTCCTTTAACTCCTTATTCAGATAGTTTAGAGGCTATTAGATCTATTTTTAGATTTACATTTAGATTTAGTTTTTTTGGGTAATTTCGCTCACATAATTGTATTTAGTTGTACCTTATGGACTTATAGTTCAATGTATTCCGCATTATTATACTATGATTTGTAGTATACAGGTATAGATATCAGTCAAGGGTTAGGTTTTGGTCCATCGAGGTCATGAGCACCGTGTAGCATTCCGGTTTAGCAAATTAGGGTGTTACACTTGTTCATGTTAGTCCACTAAAGTGGACAAAGCACAACTAAAGAGCCCCTTCCCAATTGGAACTAGGTTGCTGCACTGGTTGGGTGTGCACCAAATGGACTTGGAAATTTTCCATATCTGCTATTTTAAATAGTGATATGAATTTAGCAAGACTTATGACTCATGCTCAGCAGATAGAGGAGTTGAAGATTAGAATGAGGGAGAGATAGAGTAAGAGAGTAAGGACAGGTAGTTTCAGCTTTGCTCAGCCTAAGTCACAGGGTGGTAATCGTTCTCAGCATAGTCAGAAGTTTTTAACCCTAGCTCCATCCTCAGCTTGTGCACCAGTACCTAAGTCCATAGATGACTGCCATGATGGAGTGCCAGGCTTCGAGGCCCAGAGTAGTGAGAACAAAAGTCTTACTTATCCGCTTTATGAAGAGTGCGGTAAGAATTACCTAGGTGCATGTAGGGTAGGTAGTGATGTATGATTTGGGTGCGGCAAGCCAAGCCATAAGATGTGAGAGTATAGAGTTCTAGCATAGAGGGGTAAAGAGTTGCATCAGCAAGGCACCAAGAGTGGTCAACGTCAGAATAAACTTTATGTACTCTAGACCCGTCATGATCCAAAAAGTTTCCCTGACCTAGATTCGGGTACATTCCTAGTCTTTCATGTTCATGATATGCATTGTTACATCTCTTTCTCTGATTTGGACCTATGTTTTAACATGAGTTAGTTAGTAAAGCCAGCAAGTCAATTTAGCAATTGAGCAGTTAGATTTGTATAGTTTGTTTCCTCATCCTAGCATCTATTCATACAATCTAAGATCCCAGGGAACTTAACTATTCCAAGTAGAACCTCCTAGTAGTTGCAAGTTCAGTTCAGTTCATGCATTAGTCCCAGACTCTCGAGGTTCAATTATTATCTAGTTCGTAGTTGCCTTGTGCATCTCTTCAACTTTCTCAATATCTCAGCAGCGTCCAGCATCCTTTAAGAGACATAGTGTCCTTAGGGGGGAGATACACTATAGCCCCTAAACTTTCATGATTTAAACATGTCATATTCTTTGATGAATATATCTTGGAGAAAGTGTTACTTATGAGCCGACCCTCTAGATCTAAAACTCAGCAGTAAGACATGTACTCAACGACTCAGTTTAGTCCATGATACGATACTCTATCCATGACAATCATTTCAAATTCAGTTCAGTTCATGTATAATGTTCCAAAATCAGTTTTTTCTTATGTTTCCGCTCATGCATATTGTGTGATTAATCTCAGACTCATCGATATTTTTAGTTCAAGGTGACAGTCTTCTTTGATCTTAGTCGTTCCCATGTTCAGATTTTAGTACCAAACTTGGTATTTAGTTCTATGCTTAGTTTTTAGTTCAAACTTGGTACCTTTACCATTGTATGTTCAGCCGCATATATCTGAGCCTATTCAGTCATATATTCACGCGTTAGATATGCATGATCAACTTATTAGTACTTTCTATCATACATTCATGTATTATGTAAGTTTATAATCATGAATTAGATATGCATGGATTCAACTCATCCATTAGGCATCAAATATGCATTCTTATTATGAGAAACTCAGTTCATCAGAACACTTAGTCGTGCATTCATGAATCAGTTACTCATGCATCAGATATGCATCTTTAGTATGATATATTCAGCTTATTAGTCATGTCAATCACGAAACCATGTTTTAGTAGTGTATGTATTGTACATACTTTGGTTGATCTTTTCTTCCATCTCAGCCATTCTCATTCGAGGATGAATGTTCCCAAGAGGGAGATAGTGTAATACCCCAAAAAATCCAAACCAATATTAGTTCCATGTTTCAAACTCATGCATAGTACATCATGGTTATTTTATAGTTTTATCAAAAAGTTCCATGTATATTCAGTCTTTAAATAATTCCCAGCTATCAGACAAATCAAAATATTCCTTATCGATTGAATTCTTGGGAAGGATATTGCGATAGTCAACTTCGAATGAGCATATCTCTTGTTATAGTATGAATTTTTGAGTTCATGACATACCAAAATATAGATAATTGAATTATATTTCCAAATATACCAATTTCACCTAAATCTGATGTCGGATCAAGGAGTTATACCCATTTTACTCTAGTATGTCAGGCTAGGAAATTGAGTGATGACATTCATGTTAAGCTGTCTTGCCCGTGATGGCCTATCACCAATGTCGTCAGCCCTGGGTATATTTTCACCCCCAGTGATGAAATTTTTTTACAGGCCATCACGCCCGTGATGGCCTATCACCAATGTCACCAACCTTAACCAGAAAATTAAGATTTCACCTTTTTGTGATGACAATTCGTAACGACCTATCACCAGTATGATGGCTTATCACTAATGTCATCAGCTATTTTTTTCCAATAATTGAGGAACATTTTTGCAAGGTTATTTTGTTGTTTTTCTTCACTTCCCACAACTTATAACCCCCATAGAGCGTATTATCTTTCAATATCTTTAGTTAAATATCTCAATAAGCTCTCTCATACACTGTCAACCACAATATTAGGGTTTTCTGTCAAGATCATCTCCTCAAGAACAAGAACATTCTCTCCAAAATAGGTTAAACCTTAGTAAATAAAAATCAAGAACAATCCTATGGATTTCTTTAATAACCTTCAATAAACATTAGATCTCTTTCAAGATGAATCTTTTAGGTATGCGTAGTATTCATCCATGGATCCCTTTCATCCATGGAGCTCAAGAATCAAGTTTTAAGTTATAAATTATTATTTCCTTGTTGTTTTATATCTATAATCATGTTGATGATTGTTGGTTAGATTATAGGTTGTATCTTGATGTGTTTTTCATGAAGCATGCGTGTAGGTTAGTTGAAACCCATGAAATTTGGATGGATTAAGATTGTCAAATTGATAAGTACACCTATTCCCAAAGTTGTTCATGTAAGGTGTTTCATAAAATACCAAGAATGATAGAATCCATGTTTTTATGACTTAATAGTGCTTAAATGACAATCCCATGTTCTATTATTTATGATTCCACATGAACTCCACGTTATTGTTGTGTGTTATTATTGTGATATGGAATGAGCATGATATTGAGGAAACAGGAGTATATACATATTGTGTGCATCCCCTTTCCTATATAAGATGTTGAGAACCAAGTGTAGTATGAAATCCCCTACTTATGATATTGTGAATTGTGGACTCTATTCTTATGATCAAGTCAGTCATATTTGTTAGTTTCCTTCCATAGAGTCCTGGGGGTACTTGTACCCAAAATAATATAGTTGTGTGCCTATTTCCATGTCATGTTATCACGATACTCTCATTCAAGCCATATTCTATAGAATTCAGTTAGTCATGTGACTCAGCGAAATCTCAAAAATCTCAGCAGTCTTAGTAGTTTAGTAACCTCAGTACTCAGTAATCATAGTGATCTCAGTAACAGTAGTATTCCTGGCGATCTTAGTAATATCAGTACTCTCAGTCAGTCCTCCAAACTCAGTACGTTTCTTCAGTCAAGGGAACTGAGTAAACTTAGTTTAGCTCCGCTGAACAATACCACTAATATCAGTCTAATTAATCAGTATCAGTTCAGCTAATTAGTTCAGTTTAGTTATTCAGTTTAGCTCAATTATCCAGTTTAGTGTTCTTCAGATGGGAGTAGGATTCAACACCGATTGATCTTAGAGATGGGGACTCAATCGCTAGAAAGGATGGAGATCCTTAAAAGCAATCCCTAAGTTCTAAATCTACGTAGCCAACGTAGGTACGAGATGTCACCCATTAGATAGGATTGGCATACTGAGGGGTCACTCGTTAGCATATTTATATGTATAGGACTGATCCCAGGAGTCACCCACTAGATTAGGATTGACTCCACAACAGTTGTCTTTACTGGTGGTACGGTATTGACACCCTTCCCGTTAGGATAGAGATTGGAACCCAGTTAGCTTAGAATGGGGTATGTCGGTTAGATAAATACATCCCACAATTTTAGTTATAGATTCAGGACTGTCAGGTACAGTCAACTTAGTTTAGTGGTATAGATTCAGTACTGTTAGAGACAGTCAATCCTTATCATTATAAATAGACTTCATGATCACCCATTAGATAGGACTAATCTCTACTATAGTTAAACAGTATCAGAATCATCAGATTTAAGGATCACACACTAGATAGTACTGATCTAAAATTTAGTTACTCCATATAACTCAGATAGTTCCATAAGAACTCAAACTGTTAAATACAGTTGCTCAATATCAATTACATTGGTCTTGTCTATCATCACAATTATATCAGTTACATCAGTTGTCATAGCTTATTTTATCAATATTTAGTTTCAGGACTATTAGACACAGTCAATCAGTCAAGTTCTTCATAATTTGAACTATTAAAAATAGTCATTCATCTATTCAGTATCTCAGTATCAGTAAAGTCATGTCGTCAGTATTCAGACTCAATAGTCAGTATCACCATGAGTTCAGTTATATTTACTTATGCATGTATGTATTCTAACATTTATATTAGTCGGCATTGTTGATGCATATAACCCTTTGCATTTATCCCACCTTACTCGTATACTCAGTACATTCAGACATACTAACGTATTTATGCTATGATGCTTTCTCTTATGTTACACCATAGGTTTAGAGGCACATGTTCCAAATTAGCAGTAGCATTCCAGTCGCAGAGTTGCAGTGAGTCCTTATCCATTCAACAATGATGTTATTTTATTTCATTTATTATTTCAGTTCAGTTTTACTAGACAGAGTTAGTTGGAGACGTTCCTTCAACTCTTTACTTAGACAGTATTTAGAGGCTTTCAAATTTAGTTCAGATTTGATTCAGACTTTAGTTGTTTTTTTGGGTATTTGCCACCCATATGGATATTAAATTTGTTAGATATTGTATTCAGTTGAACCTTATGGCCTATTGTTCATATTTTTCCATATTATTATGTCATTTATTGCAGTGTACAGGTACAGATATCAGTCATGGGTTAGCTTGGAATTTTTCGGGATCATAAGCACCGTGTAGTATTCCAGTTTAAAAAATCAGGGTGTTATAGTCTTTTAGTTAGGAGTATGATTTACCACCGAGCTAGTGTAGGGATTTAGGGCATGTCGTTAGATAATTACCTCCTACAGTCTCAGTTTCAGTCTAAGTTTAGAATTCAGTTCAGTTCTACAGAATTAAGACTCTCAGACACAGTCACTCAGTATTGGAAATTTAGTTAACAGTAACGTCAGATATCAGTTACTCAATTATCAGAATTCGGTACTTTGCTTCAGAAAAGCTCAGTTATAGTATACATATATACATAGTATTACATACTAAGTATTTACAGTAGTTTTAGTTACCCATGTACTATCATATTCAGTTACTCTATATCATTCAGTCAGTTACTATTCATGCATATGAACCCTTGCATTCAGCCTTACCTCATCTAGCATACTAGTATATTCTATGTTTTGATGCAAACTTTTTCTTTGTGCTATGATGTCTCATATCATAGGTTTAACACTCAGGTTCCCGACCGCGCTTAGGTAGATCCAGTCAGGAGTCGCAGATTTAGTAATGAGCCCTTACCTATCGAGGATGTGCATTTATTTTAGTATTTTAGTTTATCAATAGTTGTGTGTTCAGTGTTAGATGGTGGCTTTTCCCATCAACTCCATATTCAGATAGTTTATTTAGAGGCTTTCAGACTAGACCAGTTAATACATTGTTTAGTTGTTAGATATTTCTACCAGATTTTATTATTTATCAGTATTTAGATTTTGAACCTTATGGTAATTCAGCTTAATTCCATATTTATTTTAGTATTATTATTCAGTTCTCACAGAAGATATTAGTCATGGGTTAACTTATGATCCCTCGAAACTATAAGAACCACGTGACGCCCAGGGTGTACTCTTGGGGCGTTACTGTAACACTATGTATTTCTCTAGAATTATCTAAGTCCCAATACATGAGTATTTGTATATAAAATTTTCAAAACACTCATTATTTTTCGGTTTTGAACCTGAATTTGTGTAGAAAATTCAATTATCTTTCTAATGATATAAAATTTTCCCAACTATGAAAACCGAGTAAGAAGTTATGGCGATTTTAACTTTCAGTTGTTAAACAAAGTCATTTTGACCCTTAGCATATTGTGAGTCAGTGTAAGTAGCAATTGTCAATTTCCAGTGTTGATCCACGATAGTGGCGCATCATGCCATAGGCCCAATTTATAATTATCCAATTCCAGTGAGGTAGTGCGATCAAAGCACACCGCACCAATGGTGAAAATCAGAATCAAAGGGTACTGTGATTTATTCGCGTTGCACCATCATCTCAGTTCTCAGTATTTAGTTTCCACCGACACAGCGTGATAGCGCCGCATGACGCCAGGTGCCCATTTCTGAAAAAATCAATGAAAATTAAAAGTTTTGCCTATTTCACATGATTTTGCATCTGCTTTGGATCAATATCAGCGACAAGGTACTATTTCTAGAAGACATGAACCGCCTATGACTCCTATTTTAGAATTAAAGATGTTTGATGTATAGGGCATGGATTTTATGGGACCTTTCATGAGTTTGTGTGCCATGAAATACATATTTGTAGATGTAGACTATGGTCAAAATAGGTGGAATCTGTTGCGCTTCCTAACAATGAAGCTCGTAGTGTCACTGGATTTTTGATAAAAAACATCTTTTCTTAATTTGGTATGTCATGTACTATTATTAGTGATGGAGGGTCACATTTCTACAACTACCTATTCAAAAGCGTATTAGTAAACTATAGGGTGGCAACACCCTATCACTACTGACTAGTGGACACGTTGAAGTATCTAATAGAGAAACCAAGTCCATATTGGCTATGACTGTGAATGCCAATAGGACTCATTGGGAAATAAAGTTAGATGATGCATTGTAGGCTTACCACATAACTTACAAGACTCCCATAGGTGCTTCACCTTATCATCTTGTGTATGTAAACGCTTGACATTTACCAATTGAGCTTAAACATAAAGCACGATGGGCATTAAAGAATCTGAATCTAGAGTGAAAAGATGCAACAAAATCAAGGATAAATAGCATCAATGAGTTAGATGAATTCCTTCTCTGGGAATATGAAAGTTAAGAACTTTAAAAGGAATCATGACCATAAGATTGAGAAGAGGGTATTTGAAAAAGGTGACCAGGTGCTACTATATAATTCCAAGCTTCATTATTTCTTGGTTAGGTAAGGTTGAGGTGGCATGGTCCATTAATAGTTATAAGATTTTATCCCTATGGTGCTTTAGAACTACAGAGGGACGTTGATTACCCATTCAAGGTAAACAGACAAAGAGTGAAGCACTATATGAGAAATTCTGATGAAGTAAATGAGGTGACTGAAATTGACGTTGATGAATTCTGAGTAACCAAGTTAAATGAAGCACGATGTGGGAGGAAAATTACAGGATAGTTGGAGAAATTTGAGTACCCAACTTAGCCACGTCATTCTGCGATGTTAAATTAAGCTCTACATGGTAGGCAATCCATGTTTTTGGTATTTATTATGATAGGGTAATATGTTTCTTCAGTGTGTAGGATTAATCATTGTAGCAAATATTAAGAAAAGTTGAAGAAGTTTTTGGTCATATAAACTCTTTACGAGTCATATCTAGAGGGTACAACTCATAAGTAGGTGTCGTATAGACCTGGGAGAAAAATTGGATTCTGGTAAACGTTTCTAGAATGTATATGATTTTTTGAATGAGTCATTCTTTCAATGTACGATTCATCACCTTGAGTCGTTCCCACTCCAGAAACCCAGGTAAGTACCAGGTCTATATGAGTCAAATTATTGTCCATAACACTGGACATGAGTCATGTACACAACTCATACCCAGGCTTACAGGTTCATATCACTGGTTGAAGAAGCCCAAATCCTTGAATTAAAAAAAAGTAAAAGGTACCCGATCGGCACCCGATTAGATTGACTTTTACCCACATCAATTCTGACCTTAAATACAAGCTTCAATCCATAAAATCAACGTGTTTCAACATGATCTTGAGGTATGCCACCTGGTGTTATGCTTATTTCTTAGGCCCTCTGGATAGATGTTTTGACTAGGCTATACACTACACACATTGAAGGCTAGAGTGGGTCATATGGATGGTGGTGTGGGGGCATGGATCAACTCTCAGCTTAAGTTGGAAGATAGGCGAGTCCAGATCAGATTAGATGTCTTTGATTCAAGGATGGCTCGATAGTTGAGAAACAAATATATGTCTGATGTTATAGAGATAAAGACAGAGATGGAAGAGAATAAAAATATGGTGCATGAGCTATATGATAGACTAATTTTTCTAGAATCGGTGGTTGGCACAATGATGCCCACTGTCTATGTGCCGAATGTTTGGGCCATCCAAGAGCTATGAATTTAGGAGACGAAGGAAGAAAGAATAAAGTGGAAAAGAAAAAATAAAAAATATGTGGTGGTTAAGAATAAGGCCATCACTAAGAGTATTCAGGATGAGCGGGACCTTGAGACAAGGGTCTATTAGATGGACAAGGGAGTTGGTGGATCGAGAGCTTTAATTGTTGATGTTGCAGGGTTGATGTTGTGTCCCCCGTCTACTATTGATTTAACCTCGATTGATGGAATGGTAGCTGATGAGAGTGGGTCCTGATCTCCGGGCCCATGTATCGATACTGATGCACCGGTGCCTTAAGCTCTTAGGTATGACCTTTTTCCTTATTCTATTTAAATTTTTGTAGCATTGGGGATAGTTCAACAAATTTTAGTTGGGGGTGGGGGTTATTTCAAAAAATTTGGGAGTAGCTAAAAAGATGTAGCTAAAAATTAAAAGTCTGTTGTAACTTGTACGTTTGATGTAGGAAGCTGAGATAGGGAGTAGATCAGTGCTCCAATGGCATCAGACTATTTTTTGTTATGATTTTTTTGAAGGTTTTAAAATTTAAATTTTAGTTTCTTTGAAAGATTTTGTTCTAATTTTTAATTTGAGATTGTTGAAACACTATTGTTTTTGAAATGCTATTATGGAAAGTTGTGTTCAATGCCCCTTTTAAAAATTTTGTTTAAATAATTATGTGATTGGTATACGTGTGTGAGCCTGTTGTGAATCTAAAAATGGCATTAGGATTAGGGATAGAATAGTTAGGGACAAAATAATTTCACAGTTGGATAATTAGTACTTAGTAATATATCCTTCTGGAAGTGTGTGTGAGATAGACTGAGTTCCTAGTGTGTTGGAATATAGAACTTGCCTGGTTGCTTTTACCTAGGTTTAGGATAGTTAGGTAGGAAATGATCATAGGCTATTTTTTATTTTAGTCCACTTTTAGACTAATTGACATTCCATACATAAATGATATCCCTTGATCTTAAATTTGAGCTTGTACGCCTATTTTTCTTGTAAGACCTGTCACCTTCCCATTTGTATTACAATGAACCTATTTTGGCGTTGGTCCTTCTTGGACATTGTTCTCTTCAATTGAGGCAAATTGCCTAAGTTGAAAGTGGCTATCATAGGGGTGCATGATGTGAAATGGGAATGAAGAAGGATAAAATAAAAGAAAAAAAGAAAGTTTGGGTGTGGTAGAAGAATGAAAGAAAAAGAAATTTTGTGAAAAAATAGAAAAAGAAAGACTAGAATACCACACCCAACTTGAATATGCTTTAAAATAAAAAGGGAAAAATAAGGATGGAAATAAATAAAGTGAAAAATTGGTCAAGTGTGGACCCCAAAAGTTAGGGTAGTGATAAGGAGGGTTAGTCACTCTAAATGTCCATACGTACCATATTATCCCACTAAGCCTACATTACAAGCCAAATTGGTCCTATAGTGATCCTACCATGACTATCTAAAAACATAAGAAAAGAGCATTAGGGCAAGCCTATGTTCTTCTATATAGACTAGAGGTACATTTTTATGAGTGAAAGAGTCATTTGTTATATCCTGAAATTATCCAAAAGAGGAGTGAATAGGATATCTTTGATGGTGAGCGCACATGGGTTATAATACTAGGTTGGTATAATGTTTGATAACTGTAATCTGTGTCTATGCCCAAGTGTTATTGCTAATGTAATGCCATCATCATATTCCCTTATGTTTCTATTTGTGCTAAATTGTTATACACAACCGATTTTGAAAATTAGAATTAAAGGGAAGAACAACAAGACTGAAATTAAGTTCAAATTCACTGCCATGGGTTGCTTGAGAACTTCATGTTTAAGCATCGTCTCAAGGCTAGAAAATTTTTATTTGGTTTTGTTTTCCTGAGGACATGCAAATGCTTGAGTTAAAGGTGTTTATGTGGCATGGAAACATGACACCTTTAATGCTTAAAACCATGAATCTTTGCATGATCTTAGGGTGTTTTGTTAGATATGATGCACTTTGGTGTATATTGCAGGTAAAATAAGTCTACAACAGTGTTGGAATGTAAGGAGAAGAAAAAGATCGAAAAAACACCAAAATTGATCAGGATACAAATCAGTTCATGAGTCGTATACTCAACATACGACTCATAGGAGGAATTATATACATAACAGAAGTAAACACTAGGACAAAATGGCAAATAAGGGTAAGATACGACTCATGTATATGTTTCATAAGATTAGTATACGAGTCGTGTCAAACAATCATAAGCATTCTTGTATCAAGGACCCAAACAAAATTCCATGTAAATAAAAGATATGACTCGTCCATACGAGTCATACACTAAGGATATGAGATGTACCGAGTAGTCATAAGCATAACAAAATCTAAGCTACTATTCAAAGATTAAAGTGTCAGAAGTATATGAGTAGTATGTTTGAGTACAACTCATATAGAGATGTCGTATACAAACCAGTGTTAAGACTTAGAAGGACAAAATTCCTAGGTAGATACGGATGGAGGACATGAGTCGTACACTCAGGTACGACTCGTTAGAAGAAGTCATATGCTGAACAAAAATTTGAAGACGTTGGAAGATCAGACACTGGAACGGGTATGACAAGGTAGGGTACAACTCGTATGATGCAGATATGAGTGAAAACTGAGTTGAACCGACAGCCAACTTAACTTTAACTTTCCCAATTTTATTAGGATTTTAAGGTTATTTTGAGATACTATAAATACCATAGGCTTTATCTTTTATTAAATTGCATTTTTTTTATTCTTTTACATATTGTTACAATACTTTCATAATTGTTCTTGAGATTTTAGGGTTTATTAAATTAAAGACTTTGGAGTTTAACCATCTTATTCTTGTGCAATTGATTTTATTTATTCGTCATTAATAATCATAGACACAAACATGAGTGGCTAATCTCCGCAACGAGGGTTGTGGTAACCTTGGTGGATTAGCTGCATAGAGGAAGTGTGAGATTCAACTGTTCTAGGGTTTTTTTCATGTATCTTAATATTATTCATAATAATTAATATCAAGTATCTTCAGTACCGGAGTTCGCTTGTATTCGCATTCATCCCTACAAGGGTGCTAGTGATTTGGAAAAGAAGTTAAGACAATGATTTAGGATCCTTCTACCTCTACTTTTTAGTCCCCGTGTCCCATGTAATCATATGATCCTTCCCAGTGATGGTAAACTGAGGTCGTAATAAGAGACAACAAAGAAACACACTCTGAGACTTACCGGGTAAAGAGTGGAATTTATCTATCATACCTGGCAGTTGATAAGACCTATCTTGTAAACTTTACATGCAAAACAATAGAACAGTTGGGTTAACAACGAGAAATTTACGACGTTAAGAGGCCAGGGGAACACAAACCTAGTGATCGCCTTGTATTTATTACAACTCACATGCACTCAAGATTTGGTTACTACTTATGATACTACAACCCCTCTCTCCATTTACTTTCCTGCACCACTCATAGATTACATCAAGTCAAGTAACTGTTCATGTTTTCCCTGCGGGATCGACCCCAACCTGGTTGGGTTATTGTATTTTCAATATACCACATTATACTTCTTTGGGGAGTGATGTTTTGGGCGACATCAGGGATCTCTCAAAATTATTTTTTGTTTTGTGTGTCTTTTTATGAAAAGAGAGGTAAGGTAGGAAACATGAAAAATTAAACAAATAGGAAGAAGTGGAAGCCGAGTTGACAAGATTTCAGCCCTATGATGGCCCACCAACTACATCATTAGGCCTAAATAGAATGCCAAGCAACCAAAGTTGTGTTGCTGACCAAAGTGGTGAGACATCTACAAGGTGACAGACAATCAACTATGCCATCAGGCTAAGAAAGAAATCAAAACAAATTTAAAGCACCAGTTGATGAGATGTCAACCTCCTGACAAGACATCAACTTTGTTGTTGGACATAAAGAAGGAAACTATGAGTGTTATTTGAATTACAAATTTCCCTATACTATATATAGCTACTATTAGGGATTATTTTACCATCTTACCTTATAATGAAAAAAATTTTGTTCTTGAGTAATTTTCTTGCATATTAACATATTGTGCAAATTTTGGAAGGAAATTTAGTTATTGAATTAACTTTACAAGGGTCAAAACAATGAGTTAAAGATTAACTATAAACACCATGAGCTGGAAAAAATCTACACTTATACTACAAGAAAGACACTCAAGCTAGTACTACAATGACGACATGGAATGCAAGTTTCTACACTAAGCATGTTATTTACAAAATTGAAAGCTCATGAACACTACTCCAAAACAGCCTATCCTCAAGAATTGACTCACCTAGTTGGAAATATCATGCTTATCATTCAACAAAAGACATCATTAAAATCACCCATATTCATGAAATATGTACCCCTTACGACAAGAGAGTTATCCATAATCACTCACATAAAAGAATTTTGTAACACACTGGGTACAAGAATCAAATTACGCGCACTCTTACAAATAATTCACAAGTTACACACAATGAACCATAAGATTGACCTTAGCGTAGTTCTCCACTAATATTAGAATGATGAACTTTGAATCAATTAGGACTTTTATGAGTTGTAATATAGGCTAAGGGAAGGTTAAGAACTATTTAGGAATAGTGACTAACCTCTCTAAGAGCTTTAATACACTACATTATACATTTAAAATCAAAATTTAACAGCCAAATTGTACTTTTTCATCCACCCATATCTTTTGTTTTGACCCATCTCTTTTAAGCATTTTCAGAAATACATGGTGGGCGTATTGTTTATTCCGTGAAGATTCAATTTTTATTATTTTCTACAACCATGGAAATATTTATAACACCATTTACATCACTCCCAACTACCACACATCAAATATAAACACCAATAGCTCTTACCTTGGGGCATTAATTTCACCTTTTTATTCTTCAATTTCTCAAACTACTAAATCAATTTAGTATTAAATTTAACACCCCGTACTTTTACCTTGCTTAAATTTATCCCAAAAATGACAAATACTTGATTTAAAGATGAATAAAATTTTAGAAAAGTGGAATTTTCAATATTTTGAATTTCTATAGAGTATAAAATTGAATAAGCTTTCCATCGATACCTAATTCGTCCAAATCCGACAGTCGGGCGAAGAGTTAAAGCTATTTTAGTAAGACAACATACCACCTGAGCCACAGCGCCTTGCAGAGCCAGCCAAATGGAAATTGTCAAAAACCAGTGAGAATCCATGATATTAACGCTTCATGCGATGTCTCAATTTCAGAATTGTACTATTCTAGTGAGGTACCGTGATACCAGCGCATCGCGCCACAACTTATTTTCATATTTGTCAATTTCTAGTGTACCAACGCGATTCACCACATTGCGGTACACTTTCAGATCATAAACAAAGTGGCAACGCGATACATCGCATCGCACCACCAAGCAATTTTCGATTTGTCCTTTTTCCAGTGACTCGGTGCGATAGCGTCGCGTTGTGCTAAGGGCCCATATCGAGATTTTTCAGTTAATTTCTTGTTTTAAATTTTGAGGTTTTAAAGTATTTCAGGGGTATTTAAGTCTTTTTCTGCGGCCTTAGTCATCCTTTAACGCGAAAAGCAACCCTAATAAACCTAGTTACACCATTATTCATTCAAATTTTCCCCAAATTAAATCATTCTCTCTCAAGGGGAAAAGCCCTAGTTCAAGAATCAAGGTCAATCCTCAAGAATCTATCCAAGAACTCTTCTTCTCTGGTATGTTACATGTTGATTCATGTGTCTCTTCACCAAAGATGTCCAAGAATCCTTTTCCAAAGTACAAAGATGATGTATTTATGGTTTACATTTTTGAATTAGGTTGAATTCATGCTTATAATATAGTTGGGTTTCAATCCATGATATGAATTTTTATTGGAAATTATATGAATTCCATGCTAAACCCACAAAATTGCAATTTGGGCATTGTAGTTGCCATGCTTATATATTATCCATGACTATGTGCATGAAGTTGTGCTCCCCAAGTGTTTGATAGATTGTCCATGTGAATAAAGTGATGAAATCATGACATGTTAGTATATGAACAAGCTTATGCCCTACATGTGTTTGATAAAATGCGTATGTGAATTAACTAGTGAAGGCATAACATATTAGTATGTGATCCTATCCATGTACAAGTTAATGCATTACAAGTATTTGATTAAATGTCTCTATGAATGAATCATGACCAAGTGAATATTGTCATGTTATTCAAGATTATGATTTGCTTTACTTTTCATGCTATCGAGTCCTGGGGGTATTTAATACCCAACAATCTAACTATTACTTAGAGCCAGTATTAGTTACAGAATAGTATCAGTCATGTCATAATTAGTAGTACTCTCAGTCTATTTTAAAACTCCGCAGAATTTAGTCAGTTACAGAATTCAGTGTCTTTTAGTTGGGAGTAGGATTCATCACCGAGCGAGCCTAGGGATGGGGGCACACCCATTAGCTAGGAATAGGTCCCTAGAACCAATTCCTAAGCTCCAGAATTATGAGATGTCATCCGTTAGATAGGATTGACATACTCAAGGATCCCCGCTAGATTAGGACTGATCTCAAGGGTCACCCATTAGTTAGGACTAACTCCATAACAATTGTCTTTACTCGTGGCACGATACTGACACCCTTATAATTGGGATTACAGATTGGACCCCAGCTCAGTTATCTTTTCTTATTTGGGGCATGTCGGTTAGATGATTACCTTTCACAGTTTCTGTCTTAGTTTCAGTCTTCTATTTAGAACTCAGCTCAGTTTTATAGAATCAGGAATGTCAGATACAGTCAACCATTATCAGTAATACAATTATCAGTAATTTCAGATATCACTTATGTAGTTAGCAGGACTTTCTACTTAGCTTCATAAAAGCTCAGTTATAGTATACATGCACTCTTATGTTCGGTTACTCTATATCATTTAGTCAGTTATTGTTCATGCATATGAAACCTTGTATTCAGCCTTACCTCATTTAGCATACCAGTACATTCCCACATACTGATGCATACTTTCTTGTGTTATGATGTTTCATATCATAGGTTAGGACGTCAGGTTCCGACCACGCTTAGCTAGATTTAGCAAACAGTAGCAGAGTTAGTAGTGAGTCCTCATCTATAGAGGATATGCTTTTATTTCAGTACTTCAGATTAGCAGTATTTTAGCAGATGGAGTTAGTTGGGGGATTTTCCCATCAACTTCACTTTTAGAGAGATTCAGTTAGAGACTTTTCGGACTAGATTTTCAGAAAGTATTAATATTTACAGATGGTCTATTTTATCACTACTTCAAATGTTTTGAACCTTATGGCATTTCAGCCCATTTTCCCATATTAAATCCAGTATTATTATTCAGTGCTTACAGTAGGTACTAGCTCATGGGTTAGTTTGTAGTCCCTCGGGATCATAAGCTTCGTGAACGACTAAGGGGTAGTCTCAGGTCATTACATTAAAGCATTTAGGAGCTTTTGGATCAACTTAAGGTCCGTCAAACAAGGGATTAGGATACTTATGTGGCTACCAAAGAAAAGGCTAAAGGCTCAATGAGGGTGAACAAGGATAATGCCCAAAGGGTAGGACAAATACAAGGTATAAAACAAGACTATCAAAGAAACGCATAAATTCTCTTAAACTCACACCCTTTATTTTGCTTTGCACTCATACTAGACAAGTTCTAGACACCACATGCAACACGGAAGATACAAAAATATTACACATACATGGAACATGCTCAACTCAATAGGATCATCATAGAATCTCAACCAAACAGTAACACAAATTCAAATTTATGCCAACAACAACAAAAGTCACAAAAATGAGCCTAAGAGTTTCAAAAGTAGCAATTCACTTATTCCACTTGCTTTTTCCAAACAAAACACTTGCACCATGTAATAAAAATAGCACCAAAAAGAATATATTACACAATATTTTTTTAATCTAAGCCAGACTTTAGGAATTTTCCCACCCTACACTTAAAAACCTATTTTATACCCAAAGTAAATTTAAAAGCAAGAGACAAAAATACTTCTTGAGGCCTCTAGGCCTCTCTAGTAGCATATTTTTCCAAAAAGAAAGTCTGCGAGACCCCATACTCAGTGTTTGTCATGCTTCTTAGCTCAGGTTCTTGATACTCAGAAGTAAAACACAGATCTTGATTTGAAATGAACAGGCAGGTTACATGTCTTCAGAAAGTGCCCATGTATTTTTCGGAAAACAGTTTTATACATGATGTCTTGATGAAAAATTGTTCCACTTAATATATATATATATATATGTATGTTTCATTATACTATTTTTGGATTGCTTCGCGTGCCAATACTTTTGTGCTGACCCCCCCCCTCTTCCAGGTCCTGAGGCACAGTCTAGGGGTCCAGCTACTCAGTAGATATTCTCAGATTTGCAGACTTGATCTCGTAGTGCTGAGCCTTCTATTATTTGGAAGGCCTAATTATGTCAGACATTATCTTATTTATTATGTTTTTGGTTTACTAGGGGCCTTGTCCCAGTTTCTTCTTAGATAGATGTTTGTGTTCTTAGTAGAGATTTCGTAGACTGATGTCAGATAGTATTACTCAGAAATGTTGCAGAACTTGACCATGTATTCTGTACTCAGTTTCAATTCCGCATTTTATTATGATTACGAATGTTGTGCGTGATAACCAGATATAGAATGGGTGTTCCGGGCCTTCATAGTTCGGGATGCTCGTCACGGCTAGGACCTAGGATTGGCTCATGACAAACTTGGTATCAAAGCATAGTTTATGGTCCCAGGGTGTCTGCAAAATTGCATCGGGTAGAGTCTTATTTATGGGTGTGTAGCGCGCCACACTTATAAGTTGGAGTCTACAAGACTTTTAGGAATATCTCTCTTTCTTCATGTTCTAGTTCATGAAACAGAGTCAGAATTTTCCTCCTTCATACTCTAATTCGTGCTATGGTGACGTCCATACGAAAGTAAAATCATCCCAAATTCTTTCATTACTCTGATGTTCTCAGACCCGTCACATTTCTAGGGTGAATCAAGTGCAGAAGTTTAGAGTCTAAATGGTATTTTCCCTTCGGATCACATCATATAAGATCTTAAAATTGTGCAAGGACTTGAGAAGAGTCCGTTATTGCTTTAGAGTGTATGGGTTCCAGTGTGAACCTTGATCTTGATGAAATCGTGCTATTCAGCCTTTTGTATTGAGTATATTTGGCCCTTTTCAGAAATTTATGTTGCAGATGTCATGCTTAAGGGAAAAGATGTGTAGTAGAAGTGTTGGAATTGTATTTCTACCCAAATGGTAGTATAAGTTAAAGTGTCAGTGTCATGACCTATTGGTAGCAAGTACCGTGTGTGGATTGTATGATAATCTGTGGGGGAAATATTTGACTCAGATTTTTTTTATCTATACAAAGTAAGATGTGTATTCTCAGATTATGGAATGTTGTGTGACAAGTTTCTATCTCTTGAAAATATTTTATCATCGTGTTGGTGAAACTAAAAAGTCTAGTGAAGCCGTGTGGGGATCTTTTGATTCACTAGCATAGTTGCCTTGTCATTCTTCTTATTTTATTGTTCAAACTACAAAAAAAATCAAAGTCTAGTGAAGCCGTGTGAGGCCTATTTCGATTCACTTGCAATTTGTCATTCAACGTGTGGTTCTTGTGTTGGTTGAATATATGTATAGCTGAACTTTTTGCATGAGATAGAGTTGGTAATGAAGTGATTCGTCCTTTTGTGTTAGTTTATTAGTAGAAGACAGAGAAGGAGTTATTAGGCGAGGTGAATTGTCCTTGCTTGAAGTATGAAAATGGCCAGATTAGCCAGTAGGTTATAAGTATAGACTCATGGTTGTTGTGGATTTTGAAGGTAGTGTAAATATACTCTTGGGTAAGTAATTGTGATGTGAGAAAGAAGTATAAGTAGATACGATTGTACAGGGTTATAATATAAGGATCAAGTTGACCATGTCTATTATGAGACTTTAACCCCCTTGACCCTCTTTTCATTGGTAGTTGTAAATTAGTGCTACTTGTGAGAAGGTATGTAGTAGATTTTTGAGATATTTGGGTAGAATATCCCAATTTGATGGATTAGTATATTTATATTATGTTGCATTCTTCATTGGTGGTAAATGATTAATACTAAACTATAGGCTTGAATTTAAATGGTGTGGTGGTAAATAGTGGCACGAGTTTGATGATGCATGTTTTGTGGGATTAAATTAGTAGGCTTGATGTGCTGAAATAGTACATGCCAATGGATTATGATAAGGAAAACCATTAGGTCATGATCGATTATTGTGGTTATGAAGTTCTAGTGCACTAGTGTTTCGTGATGTTTATTTCATAGTTTCCAAGTGAAAATTTCGTGTAAAGTTGGGTTGTAAATCATGCATAGCACTAGATATTAAGTTTGAACAGTTGATGTCCATGAAGGTGGATGTGAAGATTTCTTGTTTAATGAATACTAGTTGTATAGAAGTGATCTAATAGACTTAAACGGTGCATACAATAGAGTAAGTTTATTTGATTCATAGTGGTGTATGATATTGCATGTATGATGTAGAAGTATGCCTAAGGTGACATGAGGTTGTGGCATTTTTCTAAGGCTATTACTTGTTGTGCGTGGCTAGTGGTATCATTGAATTGTTAAGTGGAGAAAGACTAGTTAGATAGTACATGGTGATCTAAATAGCCATGTTAAGGTGTCTTGATTAATAGTGTTGGGCCTTTTGTGGTGATCTTAATTCTCATAGTAGAGGGATATAAATTTGGAGTCGCAATAGTGGTATGCTCTATGGAAAGAGATATGGTTCATCAAAGGCTTGGTGATATCCATGTTAAGTGTTAGCATCTAAGATTGACTTTTGAAGGTTAAACCGATAGAGTAAGTGTGCAAGCATTATACTATGACTATTGGTGGCTAGAAAAAGATAGAGTGTATCCCGGAAGGTAGTCATTCAGGCTAAGTTCTATGATATGCATGTATTGTTATTTTATTTTTCAGACCCTAGAGTGTAGTAAGTGTAGTTCAGTTAGAATATGGTAAAAGATCTCCTAAACTCTAGATGATGACTTGAAGCTAAGGGGGAGATAACAGAACGAATGACTAAGTAAGGCTCTCAGATTCTACTAGTGATGCAGAATGATTTAGAACGTTAAAAAGTGAGGGTGAGACTCAACCCATTCTTATCTTAGTATTTTTCAGTGATCCCAATGCCTACTCAAGCTTTACGTTTTAGTTCCGTGATCATAGTTCGTGATTCCTGTATATGATAGAGAGTCACGTACTCTTCCAGTTCTAAGATAATGAGTTCTAGTTCATTCAAGTAGTCGGAATTACATTCCTTATGTTAGGAACTCTAGTTAAGGTCATGCAACGCATGACGAATGTACTCACTCTTTATAATGTGTTCAGTCCCATATAAAAATCTTCTCATGCTTCAGGGTCTTATGTTTTAACCTTTTAGTGTCTTCCCTATGCAATGATAGTGGTGATGAAGTAAATGTTCTTTTTGATGGAAGATCATAGTACGTTTGTTTAGATAAGGCCATAAGTATAAAGTGAGATTTGGGGCCAATCTTTGATACATGTGATGTTTAGTGGAAAAGTTTGTGTGTGTATGTTTTTAGGATAGTGCGTGGGAGTTATATTGATAATAGTTTAGAAACTATGTGAAGTATGTATTTATGGGTGTTTGCCTTGAAGTTAACATGTGGTTATAAATTATTCTTGAATGACGTTTTGGGATTGTAGTGGAAGGTTGCAATATGCATTAGCGACTTCATATTAAGAGTTTAGAGTAGTCATTAAAGTGGTAAGGCATGTTATGCTTAGCATGTGATCTTTAAAAGAGGTATAGAAGGTGGCATCATATGGTTTAGAATAATAGCGTGGTGTAGCATGTTGTATTTTTGTGACTTAGAGTTAGGCTTGATCGCGGGGTAAGCATTAAGCTATTTTAGACATTAGTAGAAAAATTTGTCAATGCTCATATGAGAAATTTAAGCTGAATTGAATGAATATCATATTTATTGGGAATAGTATAGTTAAGGGATATTCGGGAAGTGCGCTAAGCCTGAAAGTAAGAAGTCGTATTGCCAAAGGTCTGAAAATTCTATCCTAATTTATGAGTTATATGTCTATATTTCAGACTGCAGAGTAGAGTTAATGTTGTGATTTCCTCAGTTGGATGTCTTATGTAATCCATACCCAAGATTCGTGGCTCCCTATTACTGTTAGAACTTCTTTAGAGAGAGTGTTGAAGAGATACTCCAGTTAAGTATGAAAGTCCAGCATAATTCAATCTGTATAGTCAGTAAGTCAGTTTAACAGGCAGATTCGCATGACTTGTTTTCTCGTCTTTTCATTTATTCATGCTACCCGAAATCTCAGACATGCTACTATTCCAAGATAGAGTATACCAGTAGTTGCGAGTATAGCTCAGTTCATGTGTCATGCATTAGATTTAGATTCCAGATGTTCAGTTATGATTCAATTTGTAGGTGCCTAGTGCATCGCCTTAATTTTTTTTTCCGAGTATCTTAATGAATTGAGCATTCATAGAGGGACATAGTGTCCCAAGGGGGAGATACCTCATTCAGTTGCATGTATAGATTCTTATTACAAGCCTTGCACTAGTTATCATTGCGTAATCAGTCATACATTCATACGTTAGTCCAGTCAGATATGCGTGCATTAAAGATGCATGTTCAATAGAAAAAGTTCAGCTTATCAGTGTATTTAGTCCTACGTTCATGAGAATAACTCAAGGACAGATCCATGCATCAGATATGCATGTTCATTATAAGAATTCAGCTTATGAATATCTTCAGTCGTGTATTCCATGCATCAGATATGCGTGTCCGATATAAGAATTCAAAATATCAGTAGTTCCAGCCATATGGTCATGTTTCAAATCAATGTATTCTTTATTAAAGGACATGTCGTGTCCGCGTTATTCTATATCTTTAAGGCTTCAACAAGTTCCTATCCATCATTCGAGGACGAATGATTCCAAAGGAGAGATAATGTAACACCCCGTAAAAGTCGTGGATGGATTATCCTTTAATAGAGTGCCCTTAGACCTAAAAACTTGAAATTTTTTTGTGAGTGTAATGAGGACTTAGTGTCATTTTAGCTGGCAATCTTCGGGATACAACTTTTTAACCCTTCCGATATTCGTTTTTAGATTTTCAAGTTGCGTTATGATCGGGTAAGCTCATAGTACATCTCGGATAAGTTTTGAAATTTTTCAGAATGCATAAGGCTGCGTTTGGATTTCAAAACAGTAGCAAAACGCATAGCCTAATGCCCAGTTTTCAGTATTTTTGGGTCAATTTCAAATGATCATAACTCCCTGTATATAATGAACTGTGTGAGCTATAATATATAAAACGAAATCTATTTGAGTCCTCTTTAAAATTAAGTTGGTTTCATCCAATTTGAATATATGAGTAAAAAGTTATAATCGATTTACTCCAGCCTACCAAACTGTCAACTGAGGGACAGATTTGACCTTAATTGTTCCTTAGGGGTATTTTGGTCATCCTCCACCCCTATACATACCACCAACACGGGATTTAATATCTCAAACACCATAATACACATACTTTTCCAAAATTGCTCAAGAATTCTCCTTAGGGTTTCAAAATAAAAACCCAAATAGTTCAAGATTCGACCGTAGGTTTTCGAAGATAATTACATATTCGGAATCACCAATCCACAAGCTTCAATAAACATCTATTATCCTTGGAAATAGAGGTATACGAGGTTTTTCCTAAATTCTCATGGGCATAAAAAAATCATGTTTTAGAATGGGGATTTAAATTATGTATATATATTTATGTATAAGATGTTTTAACATCATTGTTTTGGTCTTTTGACCATCTCCAAAGTGATTTGACAGTTTATATACATATATGAATGAATGTGTTTCAATTTTGAATACATGAACTTGCTAAAGACATTTGACCACCAGGTGTTTGATGAAATTTATGCATGAATTGAACTATAAGTTTCGGAATATGAAATCCTTTACATCAGTTACATGTTGTGGTGGTCTAAACTATGTTTTGATTGAAAGCTCTTGCTTAATACATTATGGCTCAGAAAAATCATGACTTGCAATGTCTTGGTACGACGATACCAATTCAGACTAACGCCATATCAGACTCAGACTAACAGACATTTTAGACTTTCATGATTTTAGATATTCAGAGTGTTGCATGTACAGAAAAGGTTAAAAATGGGCATATAGAGATGTTAGTTAGTTCCCCGAAGAGGGCTTGAGTTCAAGTGACTCATTGCCTAAAACCGTGAGTTTCCGACCCGGGTATACTATTATGCGCTGACTTAAATGTCTTGTGGCGTATCAGACTCAGACACACTAACCCTTGCGGCACACTTGGGTTGGGGGCTTCCCCGATGAGTCAATGGCGGATTCCATACAGCCCGTGGAATATCAGAATTGTAGGGGAATACCACCTAACTCAGAAGCAAAACACAGATGTTGATTTGATATGAACAGGCAGGTTACATGTTTTCAGAAAGTGCCCATGTATTTTTCGGAAAACAGTTTTATACATGATGTCTTGATTAAAAATTTCTTCCACTTAATATATATATATATGTATGTTCCATTATACTATTTTTGGATTGATTCGCATGCCAGTACTTTTGTGCTGACCCCCCCCCTCTTCCAGGTCCTGAGGCACAGTCTAGGGGTCCAGCTACTTAGTAGACATTCTCGGATTTGCAGACTTGATCTTGCAGTGGTGAGCCTTCTATTATTCGGAAAGCCTAATTATGTCAGACATTATCTTATTTATTATGTTTTTGGTTTACTGAGGGCCTTGTCCCAGTTTCTTCTCAGACAGATGTTTGTGTTCTTAGTAGAGATTTTGCAGACTGATGTCAGATAGTATTATTCAAAAATGTTGTAGAACTTGACCATGTATTCCGTACTCAGTTTCAATTCCGTATTTTATTATGATTACGAATGTTGTGCATGATAACCAGATATAGAATGGGTGTTCCGGGCCTTCATGGTTTGGGATGCTCGTCACGGCTAGGACCTAGGATCGGGTCGTGACATTTCTACACCTTAAGAATATAAATTTCACACCTATTTTCGCATCCAGCTTTTTTGCCTCACTCATAAGGAGGTGAAACAAGGATTAAGGAACTAAGTAATGGAATATAGATGGTAAACCACTAATCTTTGAGGTGAGGTGTGTTTTTCTGTTGCTTTTTTTTTGTGAAAAATTAAAAATATAGGATTCTTGTTCCTCATCTTGACACTCTTGTACTATATTAAATAATTCCACTAACAAGAGATCGTAGAAACATATTGTAGAAAAGTTCTCCGAGTGAGGCCCAACCAATCCCCCTTCTAAATATACACTATTAAGAAAACACTTACTCTTATCCTCCTTATATTTTTATTTTCTTAGCATCTTTAGACATGGTAGCAGTGGTATATCCTCAACATATTCAAAAACTTTAGTTTTAGAGTACTCAAACTTTCTCGAATTATCAGCAACTTTATCTGAAACCAATTAGGGAGTCAACTCCTCATCTATCTCTAGCTGATTGTACAATTACTTTGCTGCCTCCCAATGGTTCTTTAAGTATGCCAACAACTGTACTTGAGATGCAAAAAGTTATTTGAACATCTCTTCCATTTTTCTAGTTTGAGTTATGGCTTTCATGTTTGGTTGTTGATGCTAGTTGTTCCATGATTGAATTCGTGACTTATTATGTACCATTTTATTTTAGTTGTTTATGTAATTTTTCCTTTCAGTACAACCCACAAACAATTCTGAATCGGGATTGACAGCCCACATAGGTGCAGTATGACAATTTTGACCCCAAATCAAACACTAAGTTGCAATCTGCTTCACAGATATAATAGTATCTGCATCATTTTGTGAATGTCCCTTCCATGCACTTCCATTAAAATTTGGACAATAAGCCTCATGATGTGTTCCTTCACAAAAACAACAAGAATTGTCATCACTCGAAAACCATCTATCCTAGGCTGACACATCAAGAAGTGTGGTAAAAAGAGAAATAAAAGAAAATAAAAAGAAACTAAACAAAAACTATTTACAACTCAATATAGAAAAACTAAAAATAAGATAGTTGCCAATTTATAAGTCCTTGACAATGACGCAAAAATCTTGATAGCACCCAAGTACACATGAAAGTGTACATGGTCTACCAAGTAGTGGAGTGGCTTTCAAGAAAGTCGAATATCCATCCCATAGGAACTTGTATCAACAACCATCCAATTCTAGTTTAACAATTGATATAAACTAAATAAAAAGAGTGTTGAATAATTGTAAACTAAAAATAAAATAAATAGTGCATAAAAATAATAGTCTTGGAGATAGTCAGTGGAGTAAAACCCAGGGTTAAAGCACTCCGAACAATCATACTACGTTATTGGACTTCATTTGTTAATTCTCTTATCTTGGTTGTTGATTTGTAGGGTTAATTGCATGATCATGGTCTCCCGACCTATAATATTTTATCTAATATTCACATTACAACTATATAGTTGAGCGGGGATGTAATATTCTAATTAAGTTATTAAAGTTATCATCCTACGTTTGAATCAAGTAAGGCTCCTAAGTAAATCCATGTCTGAGGTGCTAAGTTCAATTATTTATTTTATAAAAGAATAAAAACCCAAACTTTGTTTATCCCCATGTTCTATATCCCTATTCCCTCCCCTGAGATCAAAAGGCCGACAATATATGTATTTTATGGGTGATCAATCCATAAAATAGTTAAAACAAAAATAGACAGACAACCTATAATGATAAGCAAAATTAAATGAATTTAATCTAAAACAATAGTACTCATGTCCTTGGCTTCAACCCCGGAAAAGGAATTTTTAGCCACTCATAGTCATAATCAACATCCAATTTATTGTATGAATGATTAAAAGCATAGAGAAATCTGAATTAAATTAATAAAAATATAAAAAGAAGTTGTGGTGTCCTCTAATTTTGTTCCAATTGATATAGAGGTTCCAAGATGTCCCATGATGTATAAAATGTGTTTTAGGACGTTATATTTATAATAGACAAGTTATAATCCAACTTGGATTGACTTTCCACACTGTTTTCTTTCAGGTGGGCAGAATTATCCCGATTTTGGGCATCACCATGTCGTAGTGTTGAGCCAAATTGAAATTGTAAAAATCTTTCAAAATCCAGAATCTCGTTGCAATTTAACCGCATTTCGGTGCCTCCTTAAACTCCACTAGAACCTCCACACGCTAGTGGGTTACTATTTTTTCCCTCTTGATTATGGTGGTGTTTTCTATTCATCCATTGGACACTCCTACTGCCCACACGCACCCAATACATTTCAGGGGTATAAATTGCATCAATTTTTGTGTTGTGCTTCCGTTGAGTCATTTCGACTTTTTTTGAGTCGTTTCCACTAGATTTAAAGCTTATCTATCCTTAATATATCATCATAATCCATTCAAAAATGATAACATATCATTAAAAACAATAATTTAGAGCTCAAAACAATACAATATCCAAGACAGTGAATCAAAAACATGAGATAAGCATAGGCTAATTTCACTTTATTCTTTAACTCATTGTATTAACCCTTAGCTTGATCTAATTGTACCTTGAACATTACCAACAAGTTTTTTCACATATGAATACATAAAAAAACCTTAGGTACTCACTAAAACACATTAGAAACCAACACGATAGACTAGACAAATACCTAGCTCAAGTTAGTAACACTAGTTTTCTCAGTTGAACTCTGAATGCTCAAATTGAATTAAAACTCAGGTGAAAACACCATTAAACATTGTAAACACATACTTGGATACATAAATGATCATTTATCTGATTATAAAAAACATAGAATAAGAATTATCCTTAAAACAAGGCTAAAAAGTTTAGAATAGTAATGTTAGAATGCATAAATACACCCAATATCAATAACCCATGAACCTCAACTCCCAATGTCAACCTATCATGACCATCAAGTACTAAATACATTCAATACTACCTTAAAAAGAATTTTCTAGGTTAATTACATGCATACAAAGAGGTTACAAGCAATAACATGAATCTTGCCCTAACGTGAGTCGAAAGCCCACTTTTATTCCTTGAAATCCATTGTCAAACAAACTCTACCCCATACTAGACTAAGGTATCTAATCCACTTCTTAAGAAACTAAGATAAAGCACCTACATTATGATTTTCGGATAGCCTAAAAGGTCCAACTAACCCATGTATTTGTCAGATTCATCACCAATACCTAAAACCCATACCAAATCTAACAGAATATCTTAAACATACTAAGACATAGCTCAATCTATAAAAAGGGGGAAACCTGGACTACCTAGAGGCTGAAGAAAGCTTATGGAGTCCACTAAATCACCAACTTCCTCTTTCGATAAGATTCCAAAACATGCAAGATATCAAAATAACAACCTACTTAATCAAGAGAATGGATTAAAGAATGGAAAAAATGAGCTAAAGATAAGAAATCATTACTCGACTATCATGATCGCCATACGTTGAGGCTTCCAAGTAAGTCTCTATCACAACATGGGAACTATAATTATGGAATTCCTTTTCACGGGTATCATTATTGCAATCCATGGCTCACTATTGGTGAGGGCACCAGAGCTTTAAGTTTCCATCAACACTTCTGGATTCATCCAGAATACCGTACATGCAAACAGATTATACCTCCATACCAAATTAATTGTTCTAAACTCAATGGTGTAGTCAAAGTTTACATCTGAGGTCATTTTTATTGAATGTAGGCCCCGCACCTTTTTCCATTTTCTTAACATTCTAACCAATAGGTTGAAATAAGTCTGGGTGCCTCGGGACCTTAACTAAGAGTATTTCTAGCCTAAAATCAACATTCCAAAGATATTTGACTAATGTTTTATCTAGTAGCCTATTTGAATCCGCAAATAAGTCGAAATAGGAAATTGGCTCTAAAACCCAAACGAACTACCCTGTAACCAAACTATTTATCCCAAAAAGTTATAAATGATTTGGAATAGGTATAGAAAAGCTCTAAAGGAAAAAAATACGTGAAACTACAAATAATGACCTAATGGGTCATTATATTAGTTGAGGTGTATTATGGTTTAATGTGTAGTAGACTTTTGTTAGATACGTGTAATAACTATAGTTTGATGGAATGATTCACGTCTAGGCCAATGGGCATAAAGTTTGTATTGATAAAACATGAAATTAAGGTAATAAAGATCTAAGTGTTCTTGTGTTTTGTATGGATCCTTGGGTGTTTTTATTTGTATAACTTACTTGATGATCTAAAAATTTAATATATGAGGTGGATAAGAATAGAGGAATTAGGTAAACTTGTAATCTATAAAACTAGCCTTTAATTGCATAAAAAGGGTGAATCTAATGTTGTGTGTTTTTGGACAATGAGATATTCTTGATAAAGGATGGTTAGGGTAATTGATTGTGATAAGAGGATGTGGTTTCATAACGTAAGAGACAAATGTCAAGTTGGCTAAGTGATAGAAAGTATGATGTGTAAATATGTATGACGCTAGTTAGAATTATAGGTTGAATGGAGCTGAGCGGTTTACAATTGGCTAATAGAATAGTTCTTAAACTTAGTGATGAATGAAGTGTAAGGGTTACTTGTTAGTAATAGAATATACCCATTTTGATATGAATAAAAGAGGATTATATTGCTGAATAAAATAGGTATGTTGAATTAAAGTGTAGATATCAATTTTGGTAGTATGCACTCCTAAAATGGATTCTTGATTGATTGGTCTAATGGTTGGAATCTTGACACTCATTTATATCTCTTTTCTTATGAATTTATATGGTTAACTGATAAAATGAGGCTAATTCTCCTATCAATTAAATTGATTTAGGTATTTTAGATTTAGAAGGAGTTCTGATGAAAGGACTGAAATCGAGGTAAATTGGAACTAAAATAGAGAAAAGTGAGCTGGAAATATACTAGTGTTTTGAAAACATGGGGATCTAGTTGTGAATACTTAGGTCAAAGTCAAAAGACCTTCACAAATGTTGTAATCAATTTTCATTAAATATCGCGAAGTAATCAATTTTATTAAATGTCGCAAATGATAAGATATGTCTGTGAATGCAAAGAAGAAACGCGCTTTGCATCAGGGGAAAATCTAGAACTTCTTAATTTTTATCCCAATTTACCAAATAATCAAACGAAACACGTTCCAGGACATCTTGGGCATAATTTACAACCTTGGGGGATAGGGTTCTTAACCAATACCCTTGGAATTAAAGATTTCAAGCTTTGTATTGATTAGTATTGATTATTTCTTAGACCCTTCTTGTTTTCCTTACTTTGTTTCACGACCCGAGGCTACCGTCTAGCTACAACAATGGTGCTTACAACCACGAGGTAACAAGATAACCCATGAGTTGATGCTTACTGAGAGCGCTGAATACATAGTAATAAAATACTTGAGCAAAACATAAACTTACATAGTACTAAAATCTGAATACTGTAAAATGCATCAAAGTATGTCTAAAAAACTAATAAAATACTAGAAACCAAATGTTTGACTAAATGTCTAGCAATACTGAAGAACTTGATGGACTGTCTAACTAATTGTCTGAATGTCTGAAATCCTCTAAACTGACTGAGGACTTGATGGGATAGACCCCCCAACTGACTTAATAAATTTAAATACTGAAATACATGAATAATCATAACATGTCCTTGAAGGATGAGGAATCACCACTATGGCTACTGGATTACGCTGAGATCTCTAACTGCGGGCGGGAAACTATGCTTCCAAACCTATGATATAAGACATCATAATCCAAAGAAGAGCATGCGGTAAGTACTTTAAATGTACTGCTATATGAGATGAGGATCGGTGGATATACATAGGGTATTGTGCATATAAAATAAGAACTAATTGAATAGCATGAGATAACTGAACATGAATGCATGATAACTATAATGTCTTAGAATGCAATACTAAGTGTATATTATTTATGTTAGTAAGATAATATGTAATCTGAAAGACCGAATGCTGCAAAATTAAATATCTGAAAGTATATACCCTTACAAAAGCAAACCTGAATTGAAAATACAATGAATACTGTACTGAGATTATGGGAGGTATCATCTAATTGACTTGCCCCAATCTGAGCTAATTGGGGTCCAACCTGTAACCCTAGTTGGAAGGGTGTCAGTACCATGCCACAGGAACTAACACTTACTGTGTGGATCCACTAATCTAATGTCCTGAAAGACTAGGGAGTCTGTCCTAAAGTGGCAAATGCCCTTAAGAGAGTGTCACTCCTAAATTAGCGGGTGATATCTCATATTCCTACACTGACTATGAGGTTTTAAAATATAGGGACTACTACTAAGGACCCATTCCTAACTGGCGGGTGAGCCCTCATCCCTAGGTTCTCTCTATGCTAAATCCTACACCCAATAGAGCTGACACTATTACTAAACTGAACTAAACTCTACTGAATGTTATTACATAACTAATAGTGCTCATCATGAATATTAATATCTGAGTATACTAATAAGGTTTATGGATTAATTATCTGAGTACTTAGAAAGATGAATTCATGTAAAACACATAAGTTTCAAGTATTCGCAACCAACCAACACTGAATGGAATACAAACAATGCCATATAAATGCTTTAAAATGATAATAGGGGATAATTAATCATAACCCAAAAATTAGGCAACTCATCAAACACATGAGAGTCGCGAACTTAAGCATAGGAATAGATAAAGCATGCGAGAATAACATGATCACAAGACTAAAATCATAAATTAGGGATTTAATGTGAAACTTTAAACATTCAAAATATGTAATGGCTCATTCCACTTGAAAACACTCATAAACATAACTTGTAATTGAATTAACAAGAGATTCATGGAGATAGTTCAACTTAAATATGTAAAACTCATAACTTAAAAACTTAAAAGGGTTCTTGGACACCATGGGTGAAAGGAGCCGATGGATGAACATCACACATACCTTAAGCTTTCGACTTGAAAGGAATACACAATTCTTGATGCTTTCTTGAAGGTTCTTGAACTTAGGGAACTTGAATTCTTGATTTCTTGGAGAGAAATAAATTGAATTTGTTTTCTTACGGAAGAAAGAGAGGGTTTTCTTGAAAGGGATTTGGAGAAAAAGGGCAAATAATGCCCTAAATAATGTCTCGATTCCTGTTATGGACAATTTGGGTTAAGGGAAAAAGACCCAATTGCCCCTCAACTATTTAAATAAAAAACTGGACCCAACAACGTCACCTTGATGTGGTTTAATCGCGGTCGTTGAATTCCCTCACCTCGATGTGGTGAACATGAGTTCAGGACTATTTCTAGGCACCTTATCGTGATGACTGTCTGGTTCTGTGATCCAAACATTACCCAAACCTCATCGAAAAAATCCAAAACTTATCCGAGACATGCTTCTTACACCCAAAACATGAATTAACTAAAAAACCAACCTCTCAAGGTCAAGAAGACCAAATTAAAATTGTCAAAGTTTAAATGCCTTAAAAATTAGTAAGTCCGCAACACTTAGTAAATTTTCTAGCCTTAATCCACTTATGCATGCAACTAGAAGCTGAATTGAGCTATCAATAATACGAGTTATTATAATATCTCCCCCTTGGGAACATTCACCCTCGAATGAGATTGGTTAGCCTAAGTGTACTGAATTAAGGTAATTGATATCACATACTGAACATGTATGACCGGAAACATGATTGCATAACTTAATCTGAAACATAATACGTGAACTAAACTGATATCCTGAATAAATAAAATGACGTAAGAATAGTTAGATAGATGGAGCTAAGAATGGAAAAGAGTCAATCTAAGGAAAACTGTTACTTCAATCTGGGTATAATTTTGTAGAGAAAAGATGAGGATACTTGGTATGCATATCTACTTATGCTTCCCAAGTAGCTTCCTCAACGGACTAATTCTGCTAGAAGAACTTTAAACAAGGGAACTTCTTTGTTCCTTAGCCTACGAATCTGATGGTCTAGGGTATCAACTGGGACTTATTTGAAAGAAAGGCTATCCTTAACACCTGTACATTCTAAAGGTATTACAACAGTTGAATTTCCAATACATTTCTTTAAAAAATAAATAAAACATCGGATGAACTAATGCCAAATTTGTAGGCAACTCTAACTCAAAAGCTAGCATCCCAAAATGGTTCAAGACTATATAAGGACTAACATATCGAGGACTGAGCTTTCCCTTCTTTCCAAATCTCTTTACTCTCTTCATGGGTGAGATTTTTAAATAGACTAAGTCTTCAACATCAAATTCAATATCTCTAATCATCACATCTGCATAAGATTTCTGAGGGCTTTGGGTTGTCTTCAACCTCTACCTAATCAATTGAACTTTATCTATTGCATCAAACACCAAATTTGGCCCTATGAAAGCAGCCTCACCTACCTCAAACCAACTAATAGGAGATCTACATATCCTCCCATAGAGAGCCTCAAACAGAGCCTTTTGAATACTGGAGTGATAACTATTGTTATATGAAAACTTAATCAAATATAAGCGGTCATCCCAACTATCTTTAAAATCAACAACATATGTTCTCAACATGTCCTCTAAGGACTGAATGGTCCTCTCTTCCTGGCCATCTATCTGAGGATGAAAAGTTGTACTGAGATAAACTTGGGTACCAAGACCCTTCAGAAAATCTTTTCAAAAGTGAGAGGTAAATTGGGTACCCCTATATGATATCATAGACAACGGAATCCCATGCTACTTGACCAACACCCTAAGATAAAGTCTAGCATAATCCTTAGTTGAGTATGAAGTATGAATTGGTAATAAATAAGTTGATTTGGTCATTCGGTCTACAATTACCAAAATCAAATCATGATAACAAAGCATACGAGGAAAACCCATACAAAATCCATGTTCGCCACTTCTCACTTCCAAATGGGAATGCTGAACTCCTGCAGTGTACTATTAGGACTCTATTGCTCAAACTTAACCTTCTTATAGTTGGAATAATTTGCTATAAAATCTGCAATATCCTTCTTCATACCATTCCACTAATAGATTTCCTACAAGTCACAATACATCTTAGTGGCTCCTCGGTGTATAGAGTAATGCATACCATACGCTTCTGCTAAGATCTGCTGCCTTCACCCATCAACACTCAGAACATATAACCTGCCCTGGTAATGCAAAAAACTATCTCCCACTCTTTCTAATATCTAATTGATTTTTTTAGCTTAATCACACCGGGATCCGTATATTGCTTTTCCTTTACTTCGAAAACCAATGCCAATTTCACACCATTCTAAACCCATACATTGCCTTCAGCTATATCAACTAATCGAACACCTAATCTAGTAAGCTGATGAACCTCCTAGACTAACATTTTTTAATCACCCTCAACATGAGCAATGCTAACCATAGACAATCTACTAAGGACATCTGCCACTATATTGATCTTGCTCTGATGATATAACACACTCATATCATAATATATTAACAAATCAAGCCACCTTCTTTGACAAAGATTTAAATCTTTCTGCCAAAACATATACTGCAAACTTTTATGATCCGTGAACATATCAAAATGAACCCCATAAAGATAATGGCTCCAAATTTTCAAGGCAAAACCAACAACTGCCAAATCAAGATCATGGGTAGGATAATTATTTTCATGGGGTTTAAATTATTTAGAGAGATAGGCTATGACCTTACCTCTTTGCATCAAAAAACAGCCAAGACCAACTCTGTAAGCATCACAGTAAACTACAAATCCCTCTAAACCATCTGGTGAGGTCAGGACTTGGGCTGAGAAGAGTTAATTCTTCAACTCCTCTCATAGGAATTTGACCACCAAAACTTAACTTTCTTCTGATTCAATTGAGACATGGGTAATGCAATAGAAGAGAACCTTTTAACAAATCATTAGTAATAGCTAGCCTAACCCAAAAAACTACTGATATCTAATAGAAAGATGGGTATAGTCCTATTTCTCACTGCTTGGGTCTTTTAAGGGTCAAATCTAATGCCATCACCAAAGAAATATGGTTAAGAAAAGCTATTGATCTTAGACATAATTTGCACTTACTAATTTTAGCGAACAACTGATGAGTTCTAAGTGTCTGCAATACAATTCTCAGATGGTCCACATGATCATTCTCACTATGGGAAAAGACAAGGATACCGTCAATAAAGACTATGACAAAAATGTACAAGCAATTCTTGAACACTCAGTTCAACAAGTCTATGAAAGTTGCAGGGGCACTCATTATTCCAGAAGATATAACTAGAAAATCGAAGTGACCATATCGAGTTTTGAAGGTTGTCTTTGGAATGACACTTTCTTTGACTCTAAGCTTATGATAGCCAAATTTGAGTTGTATCTTAGAGAAATAATTGTCACCTTGATGTTGGTCGAATAAGTCATTAATCCTAGGGAGTGGATATTTATTCTTGATTGTGATTTTATTCAACTTATAGTAATCGATGCACATTCTGATAGAACTATCTTTCTTACACATGAACAAGACTAAAGCATCCCATGGGGAAATACTCGGCTTGTTAAAACCCTAGTATAAGAGATGTTTCAATTATTCTGTCATCTTTTAAACTCAGCTGGAGACATTCTGTAAGGTGGAATAGAGATAGGTTGGGCATCTAGAAGGATATTTATTCTGAAGTTAATTTCCCTTTTAGGAGGAACTCTTGGAAGCTCTTCGAGGAACACATATGGAAATTCCCTTACTACTGAAACTGACACGAGACTGGGAGTCTAAGAACTAGAGTCTTTGACTCAAAAAAAATGGTACGTGTACCCTTCAG
Organism: Capsicum baccatum var. pendulum; assembly: GCA_030864225.1. NCBI lineage: Eukaryota > Viridiplantae > Streptophyta > Magnoliopsida > Solanales > Solanaceae > Capsicum > Capsicum baccatum. Next base: position 124,932,740 of record CM061556.1, on the reverse strand, counting down.
ATATCATATTTTCTGCCTTATGATAAGAAACAATTTGACACTTAAGCATTGAAGTACTGCCCATCCATTCAATAAATGGTTCATTGGAAAACTGAAACTAAACAACTCGATTTCAGCAATCCACTGAGGAATAGCATGCATGGAGCCAACCCATGCCGAGGATGACATCAAAATTAGTCATCTGTAACTCTACAAGATCTACTAAAGAGATTTTTTGAGATACTGTAACCAGGTAATTTATGTATACCTATCTAGATATAATAAATTTACCCAATATGGTAGACATTGAGAAAGGATCTGCTAATATTTCTGGACTAACACCAAAATTGACAGCAATATAGATAGTTACAACAGAAAGAGAAACTCGGGGTCTAATAAAACATACACATGGAGATAAAAAACCTATAATGTACTCGTAACCACATCAGGAGAACTTTCCTAATCATTTTGGGGCTGGAGTGCATATAGTTTGTTCCGGCGCTGCCTACTGGTGGCACTAGAAGTAGCACTATATTGGGCCAGACAACCTGTTGGTGCTGCTAAATAAGTATTCTAGCCCTGTTGGAGCAAATAATTTCCTCTCTAAGTGACTACTGAACACTTTCTGATCCTGTAGCCTTGCATTCCATATCCAAAACATATATTACTACCAGCCTTAGACACACCTTGATAATTCCCACTATATGTTTTGCAAAGCATATTAGTACGACTACTGTTCCTACTACCCTATGACTTAGAGCCTAGTGCTCTATCCCGACTGTCATCCTGAACATTGGCACTAGATTACTAGATAAATATTGAGTTGGGGCTTTGAATTTTTGATGGAACTGAGAATGGTTTCCACCCTTATACTTTAACTGAGAAAAGTTAAAACTACTTGTTTTGGCCCACTTATTCTCTCTCTCTCTCTTTCTCCTTAAGATTTTTTTCCTCAATTTGCTTAGCATGAACCATAATCCTAGATAGGTCTATATTGTTAATCAACATAGTAGTATGACACTCCTTGACCACATATCAGATACATCAAAAACAAACATGCTCATTCTAGACCTATTATCAGCCACCATTGAGGAAACATACCTTGCCAACTCAATGAACTTAAGTGAGTATTCCTTCATACTCATATTACCTTGTTTCAAATTGATAAACTCCTACAGATTATATTTCCCTCAAATTTAAAGTGAAGAACCTTCCTAAGAAAGTCATGAAAAACTCCTCCAACTCTACATGCCCTGCCTCAACACCCTTATCCTCCTTCCACTATTTACAACAGGTATGAGCTATATATCCTGTAACTGGTATACAACCAACTCTACACTCTCACTCTAAGTGACACCTATGATATCTATCACTTTTTAAAACATATTAAGAAAATATTATAAATCCTCCTCCTACTTGGATCCCTAAAATAAAGAATGACTTATTTGGGTGAATTCTGGAATCCTAGCCGCGGCTATATTTTCCAATGGACTAGTTCAGACAACGACCTACTCATAGTTGTAAGAGGATACTGAGTAATCTAAGGTAGTGAAAGAAGCTCTAAATTTAGCGTGATAGGCATGCCCATTTAGAGGATCCTTCTGAACAGGTGATGGGGTGGGCTGGTTCCCATTCCTTCTTCCGTTATTTCTTTTAGGAGGAATTGTCTATAAATAAAATGAATGATGAATTAGAAAGAGAGTTTAAATTGATCTCATGCTCATTTGTATGATATAAATACTGAAAGAATAGAAACTACTCCTAAAACATCTCATAGCCTTTGTCCATAAGTCTGGCGTGCTTCAGACCTATGCACAAGACTCTACTTAATTCAGCTTTCAGACTTTATAGGACACTTTAAAACCTTAGGATCTGATACCAAGTTTCATCATGACTCGAGGCTACTCCCTAGTTGCAATAACGGTGCTTATGACCACGAGGTGCACAAGCTAAAATGGTGCTTACAACAACGAGGGTCACCAGCTAACCCATGAACCTACTATGAACACTGAATAAATAGTAATGAGATACATAAGAAAAAAATAAACTGACATAATACTAAAATTTGAATATTGCAAAATGAATCAAAGTATGTCTAAACAAATGATGAAATACTAGAAACCAAATATTTAATGAAAATGTCTAGCAATATTGAAATAACTAATTGACTATCTAACTGATTGTTTGAAAGTTTGAAATCCTCTAAATTGACTGAGGATTTAATGGGACTGACCCCCGACTAACTCTGACTTACTGAATAAAATAAAATACTGGAATAACTAAATAATAATAACAAGTCCTCGATGGATGAGGACTCATAACTATGGCTACTATATTATGCTGAGATTTCTAAATGTGGTTGGGAAACTATGTGTTTGAACCTATAATATAAGACATCATAGTGCAAAGAAGAGTATGAGGTCTGTAAAGTACTAGAATATTAGATGAAGATAGGCTGATATGCATAGGTACTGTGTATCTGAAATAAGAACTAATTGAGTAGCATGAGATAACTAAACATGAATGCAGCACTAAGGGTATATCTGTTATGTTACTGAGATAATATGTAATCTAAAAGATTGAGAGCTATAAAATTGAATATCTAAAAATCTCTACACTTAGTCAAGCAAATCTAAACTGAAGATATATTGAATACTATACTTAGACTGTGGGATGTATCATCTAACTGACATGCCCTAATATGATTTAATTATGGTCTAACTTGTGACCCTAGTAGGAAAGGTGTCAGTACTATTCCATGGGTACTAACACAGGCTGTGTCTATCCACTAATCTGATATATAGAAGGACTGTCAGTCCTAAATTAATGGGTGACCGTTATGCGAGTCCTAAATGGCAGGTGACATCTCATAATCCTAAACTGGATATGTATTTCTGGATATTAGGGACTACTACTAAGGATCCATTCCTAACTAGTGGGTGAGCCCTTTCCCTAGGCTCACTCGGTGCTAAATCTACTCCCTAATGAACTAATGTTGTTACTGAATTAAACTAAACTCAACTAAATGCTATTACATAGCTGATAGTGCTTATCTATAATATGAATATCTGAGTATACTGATCAGATTCATGGATTAATAGTCTGAGCACTTGACAAGCTGAATTCATGTAAAACACATAAGTATCGGATGTTCACAACCCGCTAGTATTGAATTGAAGTACTAAGAATTCCCTATAAAATCTTTAAAAACATAATAGGGTATTATTGTTCAAAACCTAAAACTTAGGCAATTTATCAAACACATGAGTGTCATGAGCTTACGCATGGGGATAGATAAAGCATGCGAGTATAACATGATCAGAAGATTTAAATCATAAATTAGTGATTTAACATGAAGCTTTTAACATTCAAAACATGTAATGGCTCATTCCACTTGACAAAACTTATAAACATAACTTGTAATTGAATTAACAAGAGATTCACGGAGATAGTTCAACTTAAATGTTAAAAACTCATAATTTAAAAACCAAAAAGGGTTCTTGGACTCCATGGGTGAAAGGAGCCCATAGATAAACATCACATATACCTTAAGATTTCAACTTGAGAGGAAAAAACAATTCTTGATGATTTCTTAAAGGTTCTTGAAATTGGGGAACTTAAATTCTTGATTTTTTAGGGAGAAAAGAATTTAATTTGTGTTCCATAGGAAAAAGAGAATGTTTTCTTGATAGGGATTTGGAGAATAAGGGAAAATAATGCCCTTAATGATTTCCTAATTTGTCTTATGGATGAATTGGGCTGATGGAAAAAACCCAATTGCCTCTCTACCATTTAAATTAAAAATTGGACGCAACAACATCACCACAATGTAGTCTAATTGTGGTCATTGAATTCCCTCGCTGCGTTGTGGTGAACATAAGTTTGGGACTATTTCCGTGTCCATCTTTATCGTGGTCACTCTCTAAGACATGCTTCTTACCCCCCTGAACATGAATTAAATCAAAAACCAACATCCCGAGGTCGGTAAGACCAAAATTAAAATCCTAAAAGTTTAGAGGCCTTAAAAATGACTAAGTCACCAACACTTAGTGAAATTTTCAGGCCTTAAGCCCCTTATGGATCAATTAGAAGCTATAACTGAGCTAATAATAATACGGGGTATTACACTTTGCATTTAATATTTTGGAGTAGTTATATTTAATACATTATTATTAGCAATTAGAGATAATGTAATACTTGTGTATAGAATTTGGGGCTTGTATCTATATCATGCTTTCATATTGATTGATTACTTTTGATTTTGAAATGTATTTTGTTTACCTAATTAATCTCATGTGCTACCATTTCTACTTTAGTTGAGCTCAAAAGAGAAGATTGTAGTGCGTATTTCCTATCTACCTTGATTAACTATTGAAAGGGCTAATCAAGGTTGGAAAAGATTAGTTTAGCATAATTTTAGATGTATGACCCATTTAATGGAATTAGTTGCTAGACATAGTAAAATCCCAACATAGCTTAAAATTGGTTTTATGGTTAAAATTTTTGTGAGAATAAACCCTCAATGGTAGAATGATGTTAGCGGGTGATTTCAGATCCAATGCTAATTTACTAGATTTGTGACTAATTTTGAGTAGTTAATTTATTATAATGGATTATTAATAGAACTGATTCCACAAGTGATATTCCTTTTACCCATTGTTGTGAAGCCATTAATCACAAGTTAATACTTTAATTTAGAATTATTTGTGTTCCACTTTTATTATGAAAACCCCCCTTAATATATGAATGTTAAGGTTTGGATTGTTTTGTTTACTTTTATTTTGCACTTTCTAGATTGCTACTCGAATTGTTCCCTATGGATTTGACTCGACTCTTTGTTGGTTAAATATATTGACAACATCCTCAATACCTGTTCAAGAGTATAATTTGAGAGATATAAATGGCACCGTTGATAGGGAACTATTTGGTGTAATGATTTAGTATGGAATTTTATCTTACTTGATTTGATTTGAACTTATGAATATATGTTTGTGATTTGTTTTGTTTTTTGATTTAGATAGATTCTTATTCTTTTATACTTTTTTACTATGGCATCATAGATTGAAAATAAACTTGGTGGTTGAAATTTTTATTTTGATGAACCATGTCCTTATTGTAGTGGACACTACTTTTGGCAATATATAGAGATACTGTCGAGAGAGAGGTGTGTGCACCATCTCAATCCTAAAGGTATTATCATTGTTACTTGTGCGGTAGTAGAGATGGTTACTGGAGTGATTGCCCCAATTATTGTGCCCCCTCCCTTGGTTATGCTAAAAAAAATTCTAGTTCTTCTTATGAGTTTAATAGATCTCATGATGTGGCAAAGGAAGAGACTATTCCGAGACAAGGGCGTGGAATCAATGCTTCAAACTATAATAGAGTGGGTTACTACAATAGGTGTGGATATGCATCTTTTGCATCAATTCATGACGGTATTTGGAAAGAAATGTGAAAAACGAGCCTTGTGAAAATGTCAATATCTCAAGTTCCATGGGTATGTATGGTTCTCCAATTTACGTGGTTGAAGGTGGGAGTTTAGTCATGGGTTTGATCAAAAACATGTGATGAGTATAATGAAAATCCCCAAAATAAAGACACACTTCACAAGGAGGAAATTGTAAGCCATAAGTGGCAATTAAATCAAGGTCTACTACTTGAAGTCAATGAGGATCAACTTGATAGAATGTTGCTAATGATGGATGAATATCTCAAATTTAATATTCATCAAAGTATGGGTTCAAGTTAAATGGCTACCTAAGAATTTAAAATCGAATTGAATGCAAAAATTAAGGCATGTGATATTTTGTGTGAAGTGGTCATGAATAGTTGTGATAAGATAGTTTCCAGTGAAGATGCAGGTGAGAATGATGTTGAAGAATTTATGGGGATTTTCCAACCAACTGAGACACTAATAATGAAGGATACCAAAATTGAAGAAGTGGTACTTGAGTTGCATGCAAAAGTCAACCAAATCATTTTTGAAGACTCTAGTTCATTTAGAGGTGAGTATGTCAAGAAAGTGAAAATATAAAATAGAAAGTTGTCCTCATTCCAACCATTTTATGATATTTTCTTGGAAGATATGAGGATTCAAATAACTGGGAAAATGGATAATTTTGTACATGAGGGACAAAGTTCATACATTTTGGAATTTGTCATCCCAAGAGAGAAAAATGATGTCCCTCACTTTTAGGTCAATACGTGCAAAATATGAAGTTCAATAACTGGTCTATTGATGTTCTCACCAATACCAATGAGACTACATGAATGTTTGATGTGAAGTTGGTTAAGAGATTCAAGTCTTCTAAATGGCTAAATAGAATTAATTTTATTGCTTCCTTACCTTTGCCTCATGTGTCACAAAGAGATGTTAATTTAAAATTAGGCTGAAGATTTAAATCCTTATAGTGGCAAGATTTCTTGCATCATGCTGCGACATTAAATCAAATTCTTGGTGGGAGGCACCCTACCGTTCCCAAAATTTTTGTTTAATTTTAAGAGTAGATTAGGAATTTATTTTTGACTAATTCACAAGATTCTTGAATTGGAAGTGATTTAAACTGTTTATGATTTAAAAAATTGATTTGAACGATGCTTAGGTTTGTATTACCTTGAAAATAAGATTCAGGACACATTTTTTGGAGTGTCTGGATTGCCAAAATTGATGAAAAATATCCAAAGGTGACCTAGGCATTGCCAAAATAAAACATGCCATCAGTCATGAGCCATCGTTGATTTTAACAGAAACTGTCTAAGTATGTCAATGTGATCCTTCTACATGAACGTGAATAGAAGAATGTAATGTGGGACCCTTAAACCTTCATGAATATAGGCAATCATCTACAAATGTGAATATCAAATCAAAGAGTACTCTATATATGCACCAGTCTGACCACAAACGCAGGTAACTCAACTAGTCACATGTAAGGGTAAAGGCTAAAATAAAAAATAAGGAGTTAATATCTTTTTAACTCCAACAAAGCAGAACAATTCCAAATCCAAATACCCATTTCACAAGTGATAAGAGCATATTGTAATGTTGTTAATCTGTGCTTTTTGGGTGAGATTGTAATGTAAAAGTAAGAGGCTTCATTGTTGTTAATGTTTGGAGTTGATTGATATTATAATTTCTAAGAAACATTTAATAAATGAGTGTGCACCTATGTGTTTGAGAAAATGTCTTTGGGAATTCTGGGCTAGAATATGTAGATGTTCTTCACAAACACGATCCTTTGACTGTGAATGAAAAGGACACAATTTTCTAAATAAATTCTAATCCTTCGCGAATGTGGCCTCCTGACTGCAAATATGAAGAGTGATTTCTAAGATCTTCATGAATGAGGTCAACATGATACGAATGTAGAGGCCAAATTTTAGCAGACCCAAAAATTGTAGCTTTACACGACATGGATCGGGACCTTTTTAATACTTTTTTATCTTAAATTGTTCCTAATACATTGTTTTAAGTATCCTAAAGAACTTTAACATGTTGGATTCTTTTGGAGATGTTTTTGATCTTGAAAACGATCAACTTACATGACAATTTGGGTGCAAGGTGGTCGTCATCAATATATTTTCCCAACATTGGAGTCGGGGTCAAATCCACGAGGAACAATGTGAGTGACAATCAAATTTGTTTGAAATGATAGTTACAAGTTTAATTCAAACAAATGGTATAAAAAGATAAAATTGGGGAGGTGAGTTCCTACACTAATGTTTCTTTTTGGGATTTTCTTGTATAAATTTGGGGGTAAAAATAATTAGAGTTTTAACAATTATGCACGAATCTTGGGATTATGCAATACTAAAGCAGTGATATGTGGGACTTAGTCATCAACATCGATTTAGTAAGTCAATTATGGGTAGGTTTGGTTATAGGTTTTGATGCTAGTCTTTCAACAAAACACCAAACTTTCACCCTTTGATCCTTTCAAATACCTTATGGATGTGTTAAATAATTAGCAACCACAACCTCAATCAAGGCATCCCTATTTCTAGGATAACACCCAAGGGATAGTCAACCTCACTTTCACCCTTATTTCTAAGATAGTGAGAATTTAACGAACTACACACATAATTATCTATCCTTAGGTTTTTTTAGAGATTGGAGCTTTCACCAATCAAGCCCATGTGGGTGTTTAGAGCTTTTGCCCATCAAATCCCAACCAAAATAGCATTGCAATAATAGAACCCATAAACAAGAACTACCAAATAGATGCTAACTATCACAACCCATACATACTTTAATCCCTATTCACACACAACCCCAAGAGGGATATTTAGCTACACATAAGATAAATAAGCATAACTATACCCATAATCACTATTGAATTAATTTGTGGTACATCTAAGTGAATGTTACTTCAAACTTGGATCCTCCACAATATCAATAATGGAAGTGAGAAAATCTTCCACTTGGAAAGTCTCCAATGTATTCTTCACACAAAATTTATACAATATTTTCTTCTCCAAAAATAGAGGCTACAACGTCTCAAGCTAAAACATAAAAAAATTATGAAGAAGGAATGTGATAGAATGAATTCCCTCAAATTATGGTTTGGGTTTTTTTATTCAAATTGGGATTAGCATGTGTAATGACAGTTTTGCCTTTAGGCTGAACATTTCTGCCAAGCCGCGATCGCGCGAGTCTGGCTACGACCGCGGCTATGTAACCGTGATTGACTTTTGTGGTCGTAGTTAATTGACCATTTTGACTGATCGCGATCGCGGCCCATGGAACGCGACCGCAGTAACTGAGGCTAGTCCACTGTAGGTCTTCAACTGCACTTTGTCTTCTCCCCTTTGATAATTTCAAGCTCCAATCCACATCTCTTTATCTTTCCAACTCCTATGCCTACAACGAGTGGATATTAGTGCATTAAATCACAATTATGACTCATTTACTCACTTGAGACATGGTAATGTGCATGAAAAATGAGTGCAAATGAGTGGTAAATCACAACTCATCAGCACCTCAATTTAAGACTTTTCTTGTCCTCAAGCAACACTGCCTCTTTGCCATGAGCGACAATCATTTATACCCAAATTTTATGCCTTAAGGGCCATAACAACTTCAACTATAATTGCAACCACAGATAGCTCATTGCACATATGCTAGAATAATTTCACAACACCTTGCATTATATAATGCAATACTCAAAGAATTTATAAGACTTTAATGATCAATTAAACAAAAAAAACCAAAACTCTAGAAGTATCTCATCTTTGAAAAGAACTAACCTATACTCCACTGGCCTCATTATCCGAGAGATGAAAAAAATCACCCACCTTAACTCGTTTTCATGGCCATGTCACAAGAAAGAAAAGTTTCATACACCAAACTACTGAACAAGTAACAAGGAATTTTCAGTGCAAAAATCTCCGCTCACAATAGAAATCTCAATGCAACAAGTGTCATGCCATGGGCTTGAACCTATATTCAATCTCCACTACAAAGATCTCAAAGGACTTTCTAAGCTTGTAATATAGGTTCGATTTAGGGTAGGTTATCATTTATGGAACTTGGTTACAACCTACCTTGAACATCATCATACTTTACAACACTCCTTCTTTATACTAAGGTCCCCTCTACTTTGTTTCTCTCTTTACTTATGCATACTTTTTGCCACCTTTGGTCCCTACTTTACTTTTACTTCAATTGTTTTGTATTTTTGTGCAAGTCATCCTCTGTTGAGTCCTTTCCATATTCTAAACATTTATTTATAAAACTTAGGCGCATTTGGTATTTTCACTAAAACTCTGTGGTCCCAAACTTAGTTTTATCGATTTTTACCACCCCCAACTTAGGATTTTAGCCTCATATTTCATTTTTAAGTTCAAGAAGGGTATGGTTCAAAGAGGGATAAAAAGAATGGTTCATGTCTTGTAACATTTTTGACAAATAAAGGTTAAAAGGCTCAAAATGGGTACAAGGGATTACAATTATGCATGGGTAGGCATTTTTGGCTAGAGTGGGTTGGAAAATCACAATGAGGGCATAAATCATTTCTCTAGCCAAATACAATCAAAAGTAGTTTTGAAAGACTAATGGGGAAAGTTCTAGTTAATACAAGTATACAAGAGATGAATGAAATATACTTACCACACATGGCATCCAAATCTCATCAAGGGAGCTCAAATGTCCCTCCCAACGAAAATAATCATGAATTATTTATTACTATTCATAAGTCAAAATTTGTGGAACCACAAAAAGAGAAATGGATTTTTTACCACATTGCTCACATCCATGCCTTGGTTTTTCAAAAATATTAAACAGAGAAGGTTTCATGATTTGCCATAGCACTATGCACAAATTGCTAAAATATGGCGACAACAAGAACCAAAGCCTTAGTCTCACATTTTGGATCAAAATGGGCAAACTAAACATATGGAAACTCAGACTTCGCCAATGGTGTACAATCTAATCCCTACCTTATAAAACAAACTAAAATGCCATAGGTACAGGCTACCCATACATTTATGCCTCAAACCTAAATGAAGTGCTTTACCCTTAATTCTACAATCGCTCAATTTGTCATCGAACAAAGATTATCAAGCATCAATAAGATCAATATAGAAGTAAATCAAAACAATATTAAAATTAACAAGGAAGTATAACAATCCATAAAGTGTGGACACCATTAGAGCACCCAAAAATATAACATCTAAAAACACAATAAAGATATATCCAGAGTGTCATCGAAAACACTACCCAAGGCCATCCTAGCACTAAAAATATACAAACATGCACCCTAAACTGAAAAGTTAGCAGTGCCCCCCATTTCCAAGCTAGCAATATAAGAGTAAAAGATATTTCCTAAATCAACTTTATCATCTCTAGTATACCCTGGATTGTCTCCACTGTCATTAGCACCAAACCCCTCAGTAGTGGCTCCATTATTATTGTCACTCCTCGACGATGGTAGATATTATATAGGCTTAAACACCTTGAAGATCCCTTTATCCCTCTCCACAGCTTGGTGAAGAATTTTTCTCTCTTCTTTTCCCTCTTCAACAACCTTTCCTGTTACTCTCGGAGGGTCCTGTATGATCTTCTAAGGTAGAATATGCTCTTTCCAATTTGGCTACCCTAGCACCTTGCTTATTTAGCTCATAATGATATATTTCATAGTCAAACTGAGATGCATATGAATTGCAGGTGGTAGGCGATTCTCCAGTCCCCGGGGGTAGTCTAAGAGCATGTTCCTTGGTAGAAACAATTCTATCAAAGAATTCTAGGAACTTTACTGGGGCTTGGTCCATAGAAATACTCCGTTCTAAGTGTATCTTGTACCTTTGGAGGTTTTTGTAATACTGGAAGTGGCTTTCCAAAAGGAAGGCTTTGGATTCATCTAAGTCTCCCATTTTATAGCTGAGTACCTGTATGTAGGACACTTCAAACCATTTTTTATTATTTTCAAAGTAAAATGTATGGTATATTAACAAGAAAAGTACATATGGCACTGCTAAGGAAAATCTAGGGTGAAAAATAAATATGCAAAAGGTCGGTTTCTCTAGGCAGCTGTCCTCAGGTATAGAAATGGTAGAGCATTTACCGCAATCTCATTACTGCGATCGCGATCATCAGGACCGTGGTCACGATACCTGAGACCATAGCCAACAGTTCTTTTATTGCTCATAAGGCATGAACTTAACACCAAATTTGTCTTCTAACTAGGTGCAAAACATCATGATCAGATAAAATAATCCTAGAAAGTAAGATTATAGCCCCAAATTTGAAGGAATTCATGTTGGACTCATTTGGACAATGAATGGACACTTATTTCACATGTCAATTATAACCAATAAAGTTTAGAACATGGGTACTCAAGACTTCCCCAAAGGACGTGTAGATGCCCTACAATTTCTCACCACAATTATAATTACTAATCAGCATAGTATTAGAATTATAACACTATTGTAAGCTCATTTCTAGATACATGTCCTAAGAATATAATAACAATGAATGTAAGGGAGTTTGAGAATACATACCAGGTAACTAATGCAAAAGGTTTGAAATGAAAACTTGGACACCCTTGAGCGACCACAAATTTGAGGGGAATTATGAGAAAATTTAAAACTAAAGTTCATGGGTGCATAACATTCGGATGGTCTTTTTAATCTAAGTTAACTGTGTTTACAGTACAATTTACATGATTGTAGTCACATTGTCTCCGTGATTGCAGAGGCCCAAACTGCGGTCGCGGTAACTGAGACCAAGCATCTAGGGTTTCTACATGTCCTTCTTAGTCCATTTTCCAGATACACACATCTCTTCTTTCCAAATTCAAACACAATTCCCCTAAGAACAAATACTTTATGGACTATGCATGCATACGAACAACAGCACAAATCAAAATCTACCCTGGCATCCGTAAATAAAAGGGATATGGGCTACTTTTCATGTCGTGATGGGTTTCCTCCCATCAAGCGCTTAGTTTACCATTGTAGCACGATACCTCCATTTATCTATTTTGTGTCTCTACTTAGAAGATTTAAATTTCTATCCCATCTTTTGTTCATTATTTAGTGAATGACAGAGGGACAAAATATTTAAATCTAGTAAGATAATACTTGGAAGATGTGGAGATATGAAAAGAAATCTTTAATCCCACCATTTCTAAGATTTGAACCTTTTACCCAACTTCACATCAAATTTTTGGATTGGTTCTTTGGGTAAAAACATGGTCATTAATTAGCCATTCCTTTTACTTTGGAAGTTGAGTTTCTCGGCCATTGATGTGAGGGGATCCATATGCTCCATTGGAATGTAAAATTCTACAATATAAGGGAGGATTTCATTTTCTCCTAGGCTCATCAATATCTTAGGTATATAGAATTTTATACAATACAATAAGAAAAAAGTTGAAAAGTGGTTAGAATGGGGTTCGTCCTTTACATTAGGAATTGCATCCAACGAAACATACTCACCCTAAAATGAGCTAGAGTCATCATGAGCATAATGCATTGTGTCTTTTTTTTGACTCTATAATCACCTCTTTTATTTTGGTGTCTTCTCCCACATATGATTTGGAAAATTGGGAAGTCATTGAGGAATCTTCGCTATCAAGCTCATCATCATTGCTTGGTTTATCTTCTTGATAACACTCCTTTTGAGCATTGGGAAAGGTAGTGATAATTTCAAGATTTTCTTCTTTGCCTAATATCTCTTTCTTGACACCTGTCCATTCTTTGTATATGTATTTTATATTCTCCCCCGTGGAATCTCCCAAATCCAAGATGGCTAAAAACCTTGGGTCAAAACCACTGAACTTGGTGCATTATTCTTCCAATTTCTCATTATATGACCTAATAAAATCATAGGAGGAACTAGCAATTCGATTAGTATAATAGGGGGAGGAGGTGTTTGGACACTCATCCCAATATACGGGCAGATGGATTCACATGGGGCAACCATACTCCTAATTGGATAGAGATGATAAAATCTCTCCCCGAGGAGCATACTTACAATCTCTCCTAAAGTGTGGTCCGTAACAATATGAACCTGGGGGTAACGATATGAATTCCAATCATTAAACACATATTTGTTTGAAAAAAACATCAAGCAAAGAAAAAATAAAATAAAATATACCTAAAAATAAAAACCACAAACAAATATTTACAAGCTTGAATTCAAGAAAGTAACTCAGATTTTAAACTAACTTAATATGACAAATTATTCCTCGACAATGATGTTATTTTTGATAACGCTCAACATACATGATAATTTGTTTGAAAGGTGGTTGTCGTTAATATATTTACCTAAATTTGGAGTCGGGGTTGAATCCACGAGGAACAATATGAGTGGCAATCAAATTAATTTGAAATAATAGTTACAAGTTAAATTCAAACAAATGGTACAAAAAGATAAAATGGTGGAGGTAAGCTCCTACACTAATATTTCTTATTGAGATTTTTTTGTATAAATTTGGGGCTACAAAAAATTAGAGTTTTAACAATTATGCACAGATCTTGAGATTATACATTACTAAGGGATTGACATATGGGAGTTAGTCATCAACATCGATTTAGTAAGTCAATTATGGGTAGGTTTAGTTATAGATTTTGTTGCTAGTCTTTCAACAAAACACCAAACGTTTAACCATTGATCCTTTATAATACCTAATGGATGTATTCAATAATTATTAACCACAAGCTCAATAAAGGCATCCATATTTCAAGGATAACACCCAAGGCATAGTCAATCTCACTTTCACCCTTATTTTTAAGATAGTGAGAATTTAGCAAACTACACATATAATTATGTATCATTGCTTTGGTCTCCACATTCCTCTTTTAAGGATGATATAGATTGCTAAAATTCACCCAAAAACCTTCTTTTAAAGAGATCCTTAAGATTTTTAGAGCTTGGAGCTTTTACCCATCAAGTCCATATTAGTATTTGGAGCTTTCACCCATCAAATCCTAACCAAAATAGAATAGCAATAATAGAATCCATAAATGAGAATTACCAAATAGATGCTACAAATCACAACACACACACAATTTAATCCCTATTCACACATAACCCCAAGAGGGAGATTTAGCTACACGTAAAATAAATAAGCATAGATATACCCATAATCTCCATTGAATTAATTTGTGGTAGATCTGAATGAATGTTACTTCAAACTTGGCACCTCCATAATATCAATAATGGAAGTGAGCAAAACTTCCACTTCATTCTCCAATGTATTCTTCACCTAAAATTTATACAATATTTTCTTCTAAAAAAATGGAGGCTAAAAAGTCTCAAGCTAAAACCTAAAAAAATTAGGGACAAAGGATGTGATGGAATTAATACCCTCAAATTAGGATTTAAGTCTTTTTGTTCAAATTAGGATCGGCATGTTCAATGATAGTTATTCCCTTAGGCTGAACACTCCGCCAAGCCGTGATCACGCGATTTTGTCTATCACCGCAGCTATGCAACCACAATTGACTTTCACGGTTGCGGTTGATTGACCAGCTTGACAGACCTCTATCACGGACCATAGACCGCTACTGCAGTAACTGAGGCTAGTCTACTGCATGTCTTGAGATGTATTTTTTCAGCTCCTTTTTAATCATTTCAACCTCTAATCTACATATCTTTGTATTTTCAACTCCTATACTTGCAACGAGTGGATATTAGTGTATTAAATCACAATTATGACTTATTTACTCATTCGAGACAAGGAAATATGCTTGAAAAATGAGTGAGAATGAGGGGTAAAATCACCACTCATTAGAGCTTAAAATGGCCGTTAATGAAATTTAAAATATGCATAACATTGCTACTAAAATTATGAATGAAGAATTTTTTGATTGGACAAGGAGCAAAATTATGAGAAATTCGTCTCAATAACAACTATTAAGGAAAAGGGCATCCACATGAATAAAGTCGAAGAATTTATGTGAGGCTTTTATAGAAGGTCGATGGGTAGTAAGTGGATTTGTTTTTCACAAAAACAATTGGGTCTAACATTATGGTGGTAACTGAATTCTATGCTAATGCTTCAGCAACCACCTCTGCAGATGCGTTCTTGAGGACTGTGAGTAGTATGCAACAAAGTTTCAATCCAGAGCTAATCAATAAAAGTTATGGTCTCCTAGATATGGATAATCAAGTGTATAAAGGTAGGGAAAGAGTGAGAGAAAATCAATGATTGGTTGATAAGTTACATTTTGGGATCACTCTGGATTAGTTAACATTATTAAATGGGGTCGATTCACTTAAATTCACTACAAAAGCAAAGACTTGGCTTTCAATCATATGTGCTAGAGTCATACCCATCTATCATGACACATATATGACATCAAAGAGAGCGTTGGTGATTATAGCTATCATAGATGGTATTGATATGAATGTAGGGGATATTATTATCAGTTAGATTGTAAAAGTATCAAATAGAACATACAGAAGTCTACTTCTCCAAAAATTTAACCTCTAGAATATGCTATGATGTTGTGCTAATGAAGCACTCCACTGATAAGAAGAGTGGGCAGATGGTACTATTTTATCCACTAAAGAAGAGAAGGAACAACTAAAGATTGATGTCACATCTGCTACCTATGGCTAGTTCATGGGGTCTACCTCTGAGAATATTGATTCCACCACTGCTAATATCGGGACATAGGATTTCATAGGGCCACTTGAATTTGGACCTTATCTCATGCACCACCTTTCTAGTCAGACTCATGGTGTGAGTACACATGAGTAGTAGTTGATAATTGGCCTTTATACTGGCCCACCTAGAGGTAGAACCACTGAGATTGGCCTTTATACTGGCCCACCTAGAGGCAGCACCACTGAGACTACTCCAACATAGGTAATAGTTATCCACCTTTCCTAGGAAAGGTAGCCCTCAATCAAGGATCCATCAGCGCCAGGTTTTAGTAGATTAGTTGTAGGCAAAGAAAGATTAATATCGGAGTAAAATGTTATTCACAGTTTATTAATGGGTGTTTTCCAGCCAAAGTAGATAGCTCGGGTCATGAATCATTACATCTATGATGACGTCAGGGTAAGCCACTACGCTTAAGTAGTAAGAACAAAAATTGGTAATTTAGGGATGGCTCAAGTGATGGTTAGTCACCTATTGATGGTTCATCACCTGAACCATTACCCAGAACTATTCTGCACTGTTATACCATTTTCAAAAGGGTTTTTTGGTATATTACCACTCTTTTAAAACCAAAACTACGTTGTTTAAGCTATTTTACGGCTAAAATATAAGGATAAAACGTCCAAAATTTACCATTAACTTAAAATTCAATCGACACAATGAGAGAGAATAGAGAAAGAGATAATTTTCCTCTTCCAAGGTAAAATTAGGGATCTTCAACTTCAAACTCCAAATATAAAGGTTTCACCAAGGATTCTATCTCTAGGTATGTGGGATTCCATCAATGTATTTCCTTTCACTCATGAAGTCCCAAAGATAACTCAATTCCTCAAGTTTTATTCACTCTTTATGCTTAGGGTTTCCATGAAAAAGTGTGAATTCTTTTAGCTTTTAGTTTCTTACTTTGACTAAATCATGAATTTATGTTTTCCCATAAATTTGAGCATATTTCCATACTTATTATTATGACACCTTATTATATTGTTAAATTCTTGATTTTGGGTTTGTGTATAGAATGTTTTTGTTATGTCTATATTATAGCATTTTCATGATTAGTTGAATTCATTAAAGATGGTAGGTTATTAAGACCCGATGACCTTGGATATCATTCATTGTTAGGTTGATATTCAGTTATTTAGTTTTTATCATTTAGAGTGAGTTTATATAAAGCACTTATATTTGAGTTCGAAAATATCATTTTTATTGAGCATTTTGGTATATCAGTTGACTTTTAGCTATTACGTAGCATTAAGAGGGAAAAGGTTCATATAATTCAAGTACCAAACTATGTGACATCATTGGTTAAAGATGTACTCTTTGGTTAAGAGTGCTTGCCCTTGATGATCTCATGAGTCAATTCACCCTAATTATAGTTCATACACTTGCCAAGGTGCAGAATACCATCCTAATTTGGGTTACAAGTTGGATTCCTTGTTGCTCATATTTTCTATGTCGATTATAAAAATCTCCAACAATTTAGTCTCAGATTAACTTTTACCTAGTCTCTAGTATATTTATTGTCTTATAGTGTTACATGTTTATTACGTGGCTATAGCATTAGTTTGCAGATTTTAATCCCATGTTCAGGTCATTATATCACTTTTAATATATTCATTTTATATAGTGTAGTGCATATCTCACATGCTCAGTATATTCAAAGTACTTACCGCATACTTTCAATTGCACTATATTGTCTTATAATATAGGTTCAGACATTCAACACCCCAATCGTAGTTAGCTTAATCCAACACATTTCAACAGCTATGTTTTGGAGAGTCCTCGTCATTTTAGGATTAGCTATTAGTATTTTATTTGTTTTCTCTATTTTAGATTCAAACAGTTGGAGTTAGCTAGGGAATTGTCCCAGTTGCTCACCTTAGTAGTGTCTTTCAGAAAGGCAACAAAGGTCCAGCTGTACTTTTATAAGAGATTTTCCTTTTGATCTAATCATTGATATTTGGTTTGATTATTTTTATATAATTCAGTTAGTTTTTGCCTAGTGTTATTCAATTTATACTGTATTTATATTGTCATATCAGTCCATGGGTTAGCCTAGGATTACTTATGACTCTAAGCACCGTGTTAAGACTAGTGGGCAGTCTGGTTCATGAGAAACTTGGTTTCAAAGCATCAGGTTTAAAGTGTCCGAGGGTAGTGTGTCTGAAAGTTGCATTAAATAAAGTCTTATTCATAGATATGAAGTGCTTCACACTCATGAGTAAGAGGTTATAAAATATTTTGGGAATAGTTTCACCTCTTTTATGTTCATATCATGAGATAGAGTATGAACTATATTAAAACCCTCTACTAGCTTGTGCTCTACAGATTTACAAAATCTGCCTCCCAAGACAACTAATTGAAGGAGGAATGGAAATCACAATAGTAATGGGAATCAACAAGCACCACCACCATCTCCAGTAAACCTTTTGAATAAATAAGTTCCCCATGCCAAATGAAGGGCTTCTTTCACAGTGTTAGCCCAGTCCATGAACACCCAGAATAACTAGAAGGTTATTGCACTAGCTATCCCAGCAATAAATACGTTAGCATCCAGAGTCCAAAGACTTTTGTTTGATAAATTCTTTGGTACTCTTTGCGTCTAAGTATGAGGAGGATCCATAAGAGCTCTTGGATAGTTGTCTAAAAGATACTGAGATCATAGGTATAATTCAACTAATAGTGCTGATTTATCTACTTGTCAGTTGCAAGGAGTGAATCATACCTGGTACGAGCAATGGAAAGATGATATAGGTGCAGATACAGAATTGATAGAGAGAAATGAGTTTGTTACTGTATTTCTAAATCGGCTCTTACCACTTGAGCTAAGGGAGGACAAAGTGAAAAAATTCATTAATTTGAGGCAGGGTAACATGAGTGTGAAGGAGTATTATCTTAAGTTTACTCAACTTTCAAGATATGTTCCGACATTGGTTTTTGACTCTAGGGACTGAATAAGTACGTTCACGTTAGGTGTTTCTGAGGATGTGGTCAAAGAATGTAGGACTGCAATGTTGGTTAAAGATATGGATATCTTTTTGTTGATGGTCTATGTCCAACAAATTAAGGAGGATAAGGTTAAGGATTCAAAGTTTGAAACCCCAACTCTTGAGTTAGTTCCAGTGTTTAAAGATTCCTAGAAGTGTTTCCCGAAGATCTACCCAGAGTCACTCCCAAGTGGGAAATCGACTTTAAAATAAATCCTCTTCTGTATGACCATCCTATCTCAATTCCACCCTACAGAATAGCTTCAGCGAAGATTAAGGATTTAAAGGAACAGTTGAAAGATCTTCTAGACAAGGGTTTTATCAGGACCAACATCTCTGATGGGGTGCTCCAATTCTTTTCGTGTGCAAGAAAGACAAATCTTTTAGAATCTGCATTGAATATTGCTAGTTGAAAAAGGTCAATTAATAACAAGTATCCCATTTCTCAAGTCATGATGGCTCTTACCTTATCCCACCATTACGCAATCCAATCCATTGTCCAAAACATTGGATAACGGGCTAACAAGAAGAAAAGAAGAAAAAAATGAGACAAAAAAGGAAATGGTAATAATATTAATAAGTAAAAGTAGAAAGAAAATAGATCAAACATAATATTTGCCAAAATGGGAAAAAGAGGAAAAGATATACAAGATAATCCCTCCCAAAACCTAGTAAGGTCAAAACTAGAGTCACTACTTAAAGATAGGAAAAGTACTTGATAGAGTCTAGATTATACATAATATACACAAAGTTTAGTCTCGAATACCAAAGATCAAACTAGATTAGATGGAGGAGGATTATCCTCGGACTTTACCAAGCTCAACCTGCTCTGGGTCAGTACTATGATAGGTGAATCACGTCAATGCCAACGGTTGGTAGGTATATCTTTATCAGTAAAAGATACAGAAGTGTAGTATGAGTACCAAAACAATGGGTACTCAATAGGCATCATCAGCTGACTGAGCTCAATATAGCAAAATTATAACTAAAATGTAAGGGTATAATATAAGTCTGTAATAAACAAGGATAGAAAGGTACAACTACTGAGCTATACAAATGCGATGAAAGAATAACTACAAGCAAAACAAAAAGATAAATAATGCAATAATGAGAAGCAAAACCAAACATAACCTAAATGGTCCCTCATAAGCCCGTCAAGGGAACTTATAAAGATAATTAACCCAATGGTGCCCCTATAAGCCGATGGAACACAAGAAGTAACTAAAAAAACAAAAATAATTTGTAACTGAACCAGTCCCAAGAAACCATAGTAGCCATAAATATGTGCACTGGGCTAGAACTTGCACCAATAGGTAGTAATAAGAGGATAGATATCGAGCTCAAACTGGTAGGTAATAGTGATAGGCCAAATATACAATATACAATAGAACTCATAATCAAATGTCGGACTCAAACCAAAACTCAAAGGAACCACAACTCCCAGAATAACATAATCAGTACTAGAACTCCCAAATTATATTATAAGAAAATATTGGACTCGAACCAAAAAAAATAGTAGCCATACTCAACTGTACAATGAAAACCCAAAACATACCATAACTGATGCCAAAGTTGGACCAGAACTCATATTAAATAACAAAAATAAAGTATATATTGGCCCTAAATCATAATCAAAATGCATTTAATAAACATATGCATAACTCAGTTAAAAGGGATAATTCAAGTTTTCCCAGCTTAATAACACACGCTAGGCATTGCACCTTACTAAGGGATAACAAGATAGAAATTTACCAAAATGCGACCCTAACAGGATTAATAAGGAATGAAATATTTCAAACAATACCCAGACTATAAATACCTACCCAAAACTATCATAATAGGGTAAGCCTAACATACCTGGAGGCCAAAGATAAAAGCCTCTCCAAGAAGCCTCCGAATAGTACCCCGGTAGAACCTGAGCTTGAATAACTTAACTGAGAAAATTTATCCAACTATAATAAATTTTCTCCATAAATATTTCTCAAGGTATGATAAATCTTATACTAAAAATGTTGTAACTTTTTTGTACTAACTTTTTATAAACAAAACATCCTTTGAAATACACACACACACACTAATACTAGGGTGGATGAAGTAGTTGGCAATTTCTCATTTAACTCTTAAGTTGTCATCCTTTCCAAGTACCATATATTCCTCTATGAAATTATTGTACTTCTTCCTCCACCTCCACGTGAAAGTGGAGGTGGCGACACCCACTTTTAACTATTTATCTTCTATTTATATTTTCAGGTGTAGCATAGATTCATGGTAAAATAAATACAATATTTTAAATATATCATACTAATAAAAAAACTCTTCAAATAAAGCTTCCTTTATATTATAATAATATTTTAACATAGCTAGATTCAGTATCGCAACTTATAATATTAATAGATTATAAAACTACTATAAAGTAATATAGATATATATTAACTAAATAATTTTCTAAGTATCAAAAACATTTTAGAAAGGTAATTATCTATATCGTCTTACTAAATTCTAATTTTAATTAAAAATTTAACAACACATTCGGTATTACCTGAAAAAACCAAACTATCCATTCTAATAGGTCATAAATAACTTGGGCTGTTATAGAAATGCTCCAAATGTGAAAAACGCATGAAAAAGCGAAAATTGGTTATAAGGGTCATTACAACATCCACTACTAAAAGGACTTTCGTCCACAAAAGTAAAGGATAAAGAAGTACCTAAAGGTTCAAACAGGTAGTGATATTGGGTCCTAATATCATGATTGGTCTCCCAAGTAGCCTCCTTAACTGGATGGTTATACCACTAAACCTTAATAATGGGAATGTCTTGGGACTGCAACCATTGAAGACTTTTAGCCGAAATGGATAGAGGCTCCTCAATAAATTCCAACCTCTCATCTAACTAAATCGAGACTCATCTGGGATATACTGTCACCATATAGATACATGAAACACTAGGTGGATGGATGAAAATCCAGGACGAAATGCCATTTCATAAGCTATCTCCCCAACTGTTTGTAGGATCTCAAATAACCCAATATATCTGGGGTTGAGCATGCTCCTCCTCCCGAACCACGTCATGCACTTTATGGCAGATATATGTAGAAAAACCCTATCATCAACTCTGAACCTCGATGCATGACTCCTACGATCATGACAAGTCTTCTACCAACACTGAGTTGCCCGCAACCAATCCTGAATCACCTAGACCCAGTCTAGTGACTCGTGAACTGTGCACCATGAGACCTAATCTTGGAAGTCTTAAACCAACCAATCAGAGATCGACACTGCCTACCATAAAGCGCCTTGAATAGATCCATATAAATACATTAGTGAAACCTATTATTATATGCAAACTCCACAAAAGGTAGAAATTTATCCTACTAACTACCAAAATCTAACACATAATCGTGAAACATGTCCTCCAAGAACTGAATAGTCTGCTCCGACTTCCCATCAATCAGAAGATAAAATGCATTGCTAAGGGTAATCTGGGTACCTAACTCCTCCTAAAATATACTACAGAAGCTAGAAGTGAATTGAGAGCCTCGGTCTGAAATAATAGATATATGTACCCCATGTAAGCAAACCACTTCCTGGATATAGACACAAGTAAGCCTCTTAGAACTATAGGAGACTCGAACGTGAATAAAATATGAATACTTGGTAAATCGATTCATGGTCATTGTAATTCGCTCCCATTTCTACTCGAGAATGAGTAATTGCTAAAGCAATCCACAAGTCTCTTGGTGCTCGACCTTTACCTACTAACAAAAAAGGAAACGAGCCAAAGACTCTGCTATATCTTTTTTATACCACTCCATCATTAGTACTATAACAAATCTCTATACATGTAAGTTGTTAAGGGTGAATAGAATACCTTGAGCTATGAGGCTTTCCAATAATCAACTAAATCATATGTCTAACCCATGGAATACAAATATGATTGTCAAATCAGAAAACACTCTCAGAATCTAAGGTAGCCTCCTAAACTCACCTCTCAACACCTACCCTCAAATGCTATGAAGTATAGATTCCTCAAACTGATGACCCCAAATCATCTCCAACAAAGTAGATTTGGCCTCAACACTAGCAATAATTCACTTGGGGTATGAAATTTCATGACAAACCATCATGTTAGCTAAGTATTAGATGTCCAAAGCAAATGACTGTTGCAAAACTAAAATAAAGTCCAAGATACCCATACTCACTATCTCTCATCTTAAGACATCCACTACCATACTCACCATGCATAAATGGTATATAATAAAGACATCATAGTCTTTTAAAAACACAATCTAACTACAATGCCTCGAATTAAGATCCCTTTGGGTCATACTATACTGAAGACTATGGTGGTCAGTAAAGATCTCACGGTGAACATCATGCAAATAATGCTTCCAGATCTTAAGTGTAAATACTACCATTACAAACTAAAATGAAGAGTGGGGTAGTTGCACTCATGTACCTTTAGCTGCCTCAATGCATATGTAATAACCCAGCCCTGCTGTATTAGAACACATCCAAAACTATCACTTGAAGTATCACATTAGATGGTAATCCCCTTGCCCTCAATTGGAAAAGTCAAAACTGAATACTGAAGTGAGAAAGTCCTTGAGCTTCAGAAAGCACGCCTCATAACTTGTGGGCCACTAAAATGGAACCTTCTTCTTGGTCAATCTAGTCATATGCGATACAATTGAAGAAAAACCATCAATGAACCACTAGTAGTAACCTGCCAATGCAATGAAACTATGAACCACAGTAAGAGATGTAGGCCTAGCCTAACCATGAATAGCTTCAATCTTCAGTAGGTCTACCATTATACTATCCTTGGATACTACATTCCGCAAGAAAGCTCTAGAATTAAGCTAGAACTGGAACTTTAAGAATTTGGTGTCAAGCCTAAGGTATCTCAAAGTGTCAAGCACAACCCTTAAATGCTACTCATGATTCTTCTTACTCTTCAAATAAAGCGGAATATCATTAATAAAAACTATTATGAGGAAGTCCAAATACAGTCTGAAAACACAATTTATCAAATCCATAAATATTATTAGGGAATTAGTGAATACAAAATACATTACCAGGAACTCATAATGGTCGTAACAAGTTTGAAGGGTTGTCTTACGGATGTTCGTAACCATAACTCGCAACTCATGGTAACCACATATCAAATCTAACTTAGAAAACACTACTGCAACCTAAAGCTAATTAAACAAATCATTAGTATGAGGAAAAGTATACTTATTCTTCATGGTTAATTTATTTAAATACCTTTAATCGATACACATATGCATAGAGCTATCCTATTTACTTACAAATAGAACTAATCAAAGACAACACACTCGATCTGATAAAACCCCTACCTAGAAGATCATAAAGTTGGCTATATAGCTCTTTTAGCTCACAAAAGACATGTAGTAAGAAGCCATAGAAATAGGTTAGGTTTTTGACTCAAGGTCAATAATAAACTCTTCATCATTCTCAGGAGAAAGGTCAGGTAGATAGCTACAAAAACAATGGAAAAATCATAAACAACAAAAATAGAATCAAGAAAATGACTCTTAGAATTAACATCCCAAACATAACCAAGGAATAAGAATAAGAATCATCCAAAATAGTAGAGAAGTATGTAGAAATATCCATAATACAGGACTAAATCAAATGAAAAAGGAGACATCCCAACTGACAAGGTGAAAATATACCCACTGCATAAATAATCATGAATAAAAGAGATAAGGGTGCTTCCTGAAACTGCATCAAGGGTTGCTTTCAGTCTCGAACTTTCCATCATCACTGTTTTCCTCAAAATTAATCCACTCAGCTAGGGCCTCATCATCACTCACCTCCCAAGAGGAAGAAATTCTATCTTGAGGTTTTAGGACATTCCATATGCCATTCACCCCTTCCACATCTAGAAAAAGAACTCATCCCTCTTATTATCTCTTTTAACCATTATTTCATATGCAATTTGAAGGTCCCAGTATGACTCCGCGAAAGAGGAGTAGGCTTTCTCATGCTTGCCAATAGTTGATTTTTGCTTCTTTTGGTCCCCCTGTACTTCTCATAACTTGCACATGACACATATAAATGATGGGTGGTGAAAGGCTCTCCAGGTCCTTGCAGCAAACTGGACATAAGTTTCCTAATAGATGCAATATCAACTCCAATCACCGCAAAAGTTCTGGTAGTGGTTGGTCGATGAGATTTAGACTCAATACATATCAACTTTTCCAATTTGACATTTTGCTTTTTTCCTTTGCCATGTGTGCCCTCTCATCGAATCCTCAAGGGGTAGATGGGAGCACTAGGACACACGTATGTATCACTAGCATACTCTTCAACCCTACTCTTTGACAAAGCTCAATAATCAAAAAAGGGGAATAAAAGATACGTACCACCTTGGTTCTTGAAGTGATCCATTTCATTGACCACAAGCTGACCAATATCTAAAGAATGCCATCTAGAATACCATTCAGGCACGCAGATCTAGGACTGGTGTCATGTGGCTGCAAGAAGGGACTCATCTAGAAATAATGTACAACCATATACAAGCATAAGAAATGAAGTTGTTCATAGAGATGTTGCATTTAGTCTTTGCCCAAGAGACTTCCTTTCCTGGGCATAGCCTTTGTGCCCACCAACTCCTAAGTTTACACCCCTTTCATTAATAGTCACATTGAATGGGTCCGAGAAGGATACTTTACTGATGTTGGCATAAAATTCCAGACCCATTGTTTATTTGCAACACAGGGATTCGGGAAAAAGTTCTACCACCCTGTGGATTCATGTTTGTTATGAAATTCTGATAGTCTCTCCATCAAATTATCTAAGAAAATACTAATTTCTCGAAGAATCTTTGTCCTCAAAAGATTACTGTAGTAGTGAGTGTGGCACTCGGGTGCCATGAATTAGATGTGATCATACTTGTCCATGCGGTTGTCCTAAAAACACTAGGCACACAATATATCAATCAATGACATTTTATCATGAAAATTGTACCTTATTATTTACTAAATCTCATTGGAAAAGGTGTTTGATAAAGCTAGGCTAAAAATAAGGGAGTGCAAGATTTTTTGCATGGCAGGGAACTAGCCTCGGTTATCGTGATCGATAATGACATTTTATCGAGCAATGGGATGTTTATTGATAGATTGCTAAATTTTGCCATGAACTTCTTTAATCTTTCACCTTTCTCTTTTTATATTATCGTTGAACGAATGGGGGAAGAACTTTGATTGTTGGCCTTGTTTCACTTTGTGGCTTTTTAACCTTGAATTATTTCTTCATAACTTTCATCAATTTTTGTCGCATTATTTCATTCTTGACTTTGAGGTAACAACTCTTTTACTTTAGCTTTGGGTATTTTCTCACTCAAGTTTCCTTTAGAGGGTTTATCAAATGTCTTTTCATTCATTGTAACAACTGCTATAACTTGAGCATCATTCTTTAGATTAGCAATTGTGTCACTAGGGAGTCCATCTCTAGGCCTAGCATTTAGTTATAGGGAGATTTTCACAATTTGCGTTTACAATTGCTTGATAGAGGCAGAATGACACACCACGATTTGATATAGTTGAGAGAAATCACCTTTCAACTCAAGGACAATTTTGTCCGTACCTTCCACTCTAATCGATGTTCTTGCTAACACATCCTTGGCCATGAATTTTTTGGGATCGATGGAACTTAACTCCTTGGTATGAGCTAAATCATTAGGGGGCACATAACGGTTATAATCATACTCTCTATCTCTCTAATCTTTATCCCTCTTATGGTATATCAAAACTAGATTCCCACCTTGCCTTCGACAGGTGGGGCAAGAACCCCCGAGTATTTAGCCAAATACCGTCCTCATCCAACTTCTTTGTTTCTTCAACATCTTCATAAAACTTTAATGCTATGACATTTACCACTTTTAGGGTGCACCCATAACATACTTAGTCAAGAGTGTGAGTTGTGTAATCATATTTGCCATGGTCACATTGTTTTCTTCATTTTGCTTTCTTTTTTCTTTATCAACCATGGAATTAGTGGAAGGGATCTTGGAAACTTTGGTATCCCAGGTATGCCAAACGCGATTTTGCTTTGACACTTCTCCTATTAAAAAAAAGGTCGCATGGTGGATTATCATCACTAGGGAGCCACCCGTCACATTAGCCACCACCATTTTGTTTAATGAATCAAGGGCACGGTAGAAGATCTCAAGAAGTATCTTCTCCAGTACTTCATAATTTGGGCATTGGGCCAATTTTTCATTAAATAGATCCCAAGCTTCAAACAATGGCTCTCCATTCATTTTTCCAAAAATTCAAAATCTCATCCCGCTTTTGAAGCATTTTAGATGATGGAAAATATCTATCAAGAAACACCGTAGTAAGCTCATCCGAAGATGTAATTGAGCCGGGTGGAAGTGACCGGAGCCTTAAAACCACCTCGCCCATTAGTGAGAACGGGAAGAGGTGAAGCCGAATGGGTTATTCAGTAATGTATGCTATATTGAATAGCACACATGATGATAGGCGAATTTACACGCCTATAGTGCTATATTTTGCCCATATTCTAGCTTAGTTTTGAGAACAAATTATATAATTCATGCACTTTTAGTCCTTTTTCCTGTAAGTGAGCTAACGAACATGATTAGCAAAGTTTCAGGTATAAATGTTGCAGAATTCAGCATTTTATGGATAACTTGACGCCAAAGAAAGCTTCATGAAAGGAGAAAAGGGAGTCTTGGATGCCAAGGACCAAAAGTGGCGCATGGAAAATCTGTCCCGGGCAAAAACAACATTTCTGAATACTTTGGGGACCAACAGTAACCTATTAGGATTAGGATAATAATACAGTAATCTATTTGGATTAGGATAATGATACATTAACCTAGTACAATTGGGTTAAGTATTTCATTAGCTTAGTAGGATTTGGTTAAGTAATTTATTAGCTTAGTAGGAATAGGATATGAGTGTTATAAATACCCTATCATGCTAGATATTTTTATCATTCATCATACATTCTTCTTCCATCCACTACAATACATTCTACTTCTGCAAGACTTTTCAAATAATTCTACTTTTTATTCTTCTTTTATTCATCTATTCTTAATTTCCGCAACAAGAGAAACGTTACTTGCTAGGAATTAACGCCTAAACGCCTACCACACCATTACAAACGTGAAATCATTATTGTGGTATAACAACAATGTCAATTGTGATTTCCTTCGCACTCATGGGTAACTAAACTTCTCTGTTGGGGTTATGAAAGCCGAATGAGATACTATCTATTGCTACGAGTTTGTGAGTTCGTGACACGTATGTTGTTTATATCATTATTCTCTTCATCTTAATCTAAATTCTTTGTGGTTGCAAACGCAAGAATACGCCTGTATAGCATTAACTTGTTTGAAAGAAAAGTTATATGTCTGGAAAAGAGATAATGTCAAGGTAGTAGGGTCCCATCCCCTATTAAAAAGTTAGTGCCGTAACTGGATTAACCTCTGGGAGAATTTGTACCGTTAGATACGCTTTAAGCTCGAAAGAGTTAAAGTGAAACGATCCTCAAATAGGTCGAAAGACGCCTGGGTTTACCATCGAATACAATTCTCTTTAAGCACATACATGTCTGAATTCCGCATAACTCATAGCTAATAGAGACGTAAACTCAGAAGGTGGACATAACCCCAACTTCTCAATTCTCATTGTTTACAGCATACTAAACATTCTTTCTTTTTACTTTGCTATTTTCAGTTTTTACATTAATAATTTTGTTACACACTACAATCCCCCCTTTTATGAGACTTGCACTAAAAGTCTAGTAATCGTTGCTTACTTGTTGACTAAGCTATTCCCTGAGGGATCGATACCAAACCCTGTTGGGTTCAATATTTGACTACGACCGGTTTACACTCCTACGAGAGTTGTAGATTAAGCGTTATCAAAAATTGGCGCCGTTGCCGGGGAATACAAGTGTCAATTAAGTTTGTGATAATTACTAGACCCTTTGGTCAAAGATTCTCGTACTTTTACTTTTAGTTTTTATTTTTGTTTACTGCAGGTTTTTATTCAGTGCATGCCCCATAATGGAAGTTCTGGTCAACCGTTATTACCTATCAATCCTGAACCACAATGAATTGGCATAATGGAGGCACAAACGGAAATCGAAAGAATGGCTGCTCAACAGGAGCAGGCGAGATTAGCTGCTCTTGCTGCCGCCCAAGTACACCAACAAAACATTGATAACCCTGGGCGAGCAACAAATACTGACGATGAGGATTTAGGTGATGATGAGTTACTAAACCCAAGGCATGCTGCTAAAATCACAACACCTGCCAACAGAACAGGTCATCAAGCTCAGTTTAGGTATGATCTCCACCCCAGGCAACCAGCTTTCTACGACGATGATGATGATCTTGATGGAGCCGGAGCCACAGGAGCCATTATTCCTCCACCATTGGCACCCAGAGCCAAGTTCAACATCACAACCACCATGATTCAATTATTGTAACTCAAGGGATTATTTGGTGGACTAGCAGGCGATGATTCGAATATGCATCTCATCAACTTTATCTCTACATGCAAGTTATTTGACAATCCTGGCATTGGTCAGAATGCAATTCGATTACGTCTATTTCCATTGTCTCTGTCTGGGGAGGCAACTCTATGGTTGAATGGGCTGACTCCTGATTCTATTACAAATTGGAGGCAATTGAGAGACGCTTTCCTTGAAAAAAATTTTCTGCCATCCAAAAGAGCTCAATTGAGAGATGAAATTACAAACTTTCGTTAGCTTTCAACTGAAGCTCTTAATGAAACATGAGAGAGGTTCAAGACAAAGCTAGTGAGATACCCAAACCATCATATGACTAATGTTCACCTAATGGAGATACTATATAGAGCCTTGAATTCAATAACTAAACCAGTGGTGGATAATGCGGCTGGAGGATCATTTATGGACCTCACCTTTGTTCAAGAAAGTAATATGTTAGATCGTATGACAAAACAAAGTAGAGCTTGGCATACCAGGGATTCTGAGGTAGCAAGCACCACTTTATCTATTGGCATGACTGCAGACCAAAGAAGAAGAGAAGAAGAACGTGATAAAGATATGGTGCACAAGAAGACACAAGTGGATCTTCTTACAAAGCATTTATTATCAGGGAAGACCGAAAAAGTCAAAGCTATTGCGTCAAAAGGAAGAGACGAATCTGATTCGAAAGAAGATGCCAACTACTTGAACAATCAGGGGGTTTCCGCGGTAATACCCAAGGAAACCAAGGTCGGAACTACTATGATAAATCTGGAAACAAGGACCAAGGTAGTTGAAAGAACAAGAATGAAAAGAGTGGTTTGTATGTTCCCCCTGGAAGACGTGACGCCACCACATCTAGTTTTAGAATTATGGAAGACATGCTGGCTAAAATATTGAAAGGAGTGGAAGCAACGAGCGCGGGAGTAACGGAGGTAGTTAATGGTTTGTCCTCTATGAAACAAATAGTTGATTCTCATTCCACTTTAATCAAGCAAATAGAGCAGCAATTGAGCCAACTTTCAGCAGCACTCAATCAAAGAAAGGCCGGCACTTTACCTAGCGATACTGTGCAAAACCCAAGGAATGATGGGTCATGCATGGACATTACCACCCGAAATGGTAAGGTGCTGGAAACTTCAACAAAAAGTAAGAAAATGGTCGATGAAGCAGCGGATATTGATGATCAAGCAAAAGGAGAAGCATCCGTAGAAAAAGCCCACGACGTCCATAAAGTCAATCCCAATGGATTGCAACCTAAAATCACTGAAAAACGGAAGAAAGAGGAGAAGAAAGCCGTGGAGAGAACAATTCCATACCCACCACCACCTTTCCCTCAAAGATTGAAGATGGTGGCGGATGATACGAAGTTCAGCAAATTCATGACTATGTTAAAGCAGCTGACCATTAATGTACCATTAGTGGATGCACTTGAACAAATGCCTGGGTATGCAAAATTTGCGAAGGATCTTTTGACAAAGAAGCGGGCAGCAAGCTATGAGTTGAAAGATGATGTTCATCACTGCAGCGCAATCGCTACCCGATTAATAGTTCAGAAGAAGGCTGACCCCGACGCTTTCACTATTCCTTGCACCGTTGGATCTTTGAATTTTGCCAAAGCATTATGTGATTTAGGAGCGAGCATCAATTTGATGCCACTATCTATCTATAAAAAGTTGGGGTTGGGTGATCCTACTCCAACCAATATGAGGCTCGTAATGGCGGATAGGTCGGTAAAATGACTTGTTGGTATTCTATGTGATGTATTGGTAAAGGTTTCTTCATTCATCTTTTCGGCAGACTTTGTTATTTTGGATTTTGAGGCAGATTCAGAAGTTCCCATAATCTTGGGGCGCCCTTTCCTTACTACGAGATGTGTGCTTATTGATTTGAGAGCTAATGAGCTTTCATTCCGAATAAATGACGAAGTAGTTCGATTTGATGTTTGCAAATCAATGAAGCAACCCAAAGAGCTGAATCTATTCTCGGTGGATGATGTTTACTTTGATGATGAGAAAGAATTACTTGAAGAGGAGCATCTGATTGATGACCCATTGGCGACTTTGTTTATGAATGGTGAGAGTAAGGATGCCGAAAATTATGAAGAAGATATTTGTGGTCTATCAGGATTAGGGACATATCGCCATGCTCCCAAGAAGCTGGACCTTGATCTCAAAAATCGACCCACACTACCAGCTAAGACATCTATTGAAGAGCCACCCACGTTAGAATTGAAGGAGCTGCCAGGTCATTTAAAGTATGCATTATTAGGAAGCGGAAACACACTTCCAGTGATTGTAGCAGCAGATTTGGGTGAGCAACAAGTTGCAACTCTCATTGCTATTCTACGGAAGTACATTAGAGCCATTGGATGGACCATTGCGAATATTATTAGGATTCCACCTGGGATTTGTACACACAATATTCAGCTTGAAGAAAATTGCACACCCACCATTGAGCATCAAAGACGTCTAAACCCACCTATGCAAGAAGTGGTAAAGAAAGAAATCATCAAGTGGTTAGACGCAGGAGTTGTGTATCCAATTTCTGATAGTGCATGGGTAAGCCCGGTACAATGTGTTCCCAAGAAAGGAGCCATGACGGTGGTTGCGAATGCGAAGAATGAGCTTATTCCACTCAGACCCATCACTGGATGGAGAGTATGCATGGACTACCGAAAGCTGAATTCTTGGACGCTCAAAGATCACTTTCCAATGCCATTTATGGACCAAATACTAGATCGATTAGCGGGGAAATGATGGTTTTGTTTCCTAGATGGTTATTCAGGATATAATCAGATTTGTATTGCCCCCGAAGACCAAGAGAAGACAACGTTTACATGCCCATATGGTACGTTTTCCTTCAAACGTATGCCATTCGGGCTATGTAACACACCAGCCACCTTTCAGCGTTGTATGATGTCCATTTTTTCTGATATGGTTGAAGACACTTTGGAGGTATTTATGGATGATTTTTTAGTTGTTGGTGAGTCCTTTGAAGCATGCTTGTCAAACCTAAGCATGGCATTGGAAGGATGTTTAGAATTCAACCTAGTGCTGAATTGGGAGAAGTGCCACTTTATGGTCAAAGAAGGTATCGTTCTTGGACATAAAATCTCTGAAAGAGGAATTGAGGTTGATCGAGCGAAAGTTGAAGTTATTGAGAAGCTACCACCCCCAATCTCGGTGAAGGGTGTTCATAGTTTCCTCGGTCATGCAGGTTTCTATCGACGGTTCATCAAAGACTTCTCCAAAATTGCTAGTCCATTGTGCAAACTCTTGGAGAAAGATGCAAAATTCAACTTCAATGAAGATTGTATGAAGGAATTCGAATGCCTCAAGGGAAAACTCATTAAAGCTCCTATCATGGTAGCACCAGATTGGTCTCTCCCGTTCGAAGTCATGTGTGATGCTAGTGGTGTAGCCGTTGGTGCTGTACTTGGCCAGAGAAAGGAGAAGCTATTTCATCCTATCTACTATGCGAGTAAGGTCCTATATGAAGCCCAAAAGAACTACACTGTCATAGAACAAGAGCTCCTAGCGGTTGTGTATGCATTGGAGAAGTTTCGTGCTTATTTGTTGGGTACCAAAGTGATCGTTCATACAGACCATGCAGCCCTAAGGTATCTAATGACAAAGAAGGATGCAAAACCAAGACTAATTCAATGGGTTTTGCTGCTGCAAGAATTCGATTTCGAGGTTAAATATAGAATAGGTTGTGAAAACCAAGTGGCTGATCATCTATCTTGACTCGAGAATGAGCATTTAGCGCAACCTAAAATCGAGATTGATGATGCATTCCCTGATAAGGAGATCCTAGCGACGATAACGGAAAGGTTACCATGGTATGCCGACTTTGCAAATTTTGTGGTGAGTAATGTGGTACCTGCAAACTTATCTTACCATAAAAAGAGGAAGTTTATGCATGATGTACAACACTACTATTGGGATGAGCCATATTTGTTTAAACGATGCGCGGATGGTGTTATTCGACGATGTATATCCCATGTAGAGGTGCCTACTATATTGGAAGCATGCCACACTTCCCAAGTTGGGGGACATCACGCAGGAAATCAGACAGCAAGAAAGGTATTGCAAAGTGGATATTATTGGCCTTCGATATTTAGAGATGCTTATGACTTAGTTAGAAGGTGCGACCAATGCCAGCGACAAGGCGTTATTTCAAAACACCATGAGATGCCTATGTCAAAAATTCTTGAAGTAGAGCTATTTGATGTATGGGGTATTGATTTCATGGGTCCATTCATTAATTCATTTGGAATGAAGTACATCCTAGTTGCTGTAGATTATGTATCGAAATGGGTTGAAGCTGTAGAATTGGCCGACAATGAAGGAAAGCGTGTTATAGCATTCTTAAAGAGGAATATCTTCTCTCGCTTTGGAGTACCACGTAATATCATAAGTGATGGAGGATCTCACTTTTGCAACAAGCTATTCAAATCCGTATTGGCCAAATATGGTGTCAAGCAACATAAGGTAGCCAGGCCTTATCACCCACAAACTAGTGGACAGGTAGAGGTTACCAACAGAGAGATCAAGCAAATCCTTTCTAAGACGGTAAATGCTAATACGAAAGATTGGTCTCGGAAGCTAGACGATGCACTATGGGCGTACAGGACTGCATTCAAAACACCCATTGGCATGTCCCCTTATCAACTAGTTTATGGGAAGGCTTATCACTTACCCATTGCGCTTGAGCATAAGGCATTGTGGGCATTGAAGCGATTCAATTTGAATTGGGATGATGCAATGAATCTGAGATTGGAGCAGCTGAACGAGATGGACGAATTCCGTCTCCATGCTTATGAAACATCAAACCTATACAAGGAGCGGATGAAGAAGTATCATGATCAGCGGATTATTCAACGAAACTTTCAAAAGAATGATATGATACTCCTTTTCAATTCCAGGCTGAAGTTATTCCAAGGTAAGTTAAAATCCAAGTGATCTGGTCCATACAAAGTTATCCAAGCCTACTCGTCTGGAGTAGTTGAGTTGGAAGAAAATAATGGCGTTGTCTTCAAGGTGAATGGCCAACGTGTTAAAACTTATATCGGTCCTCTTGATTCGATAAGTTATATGTCCATCACCTATCTCAACGAAGTCTAACTACTCGAGGTAACCATGTCGTGCCACGACAATAAATAAGGCGCTAGATAGGAGGCAACCCATTGTTTATTGTTTATCATTTATCGTTTTACATTTTTTGTTTTTCTTTCATTCCATTACTTGTTTTGATTTTGATAAATAAAAATCCAAAAATAAGAGTCGTGCCACGACCAAAACTACGGCGCTTGGTGGGAGGCAACCTATCGTACAAATCGTTTTCATTGGTTTTGAGCAAATGTAGGTGCAAGAGGTATAAAACAAGGAGCTCGGTTTCAAATTTCGATTTGGACGTATTGCATGGTAAAGGTGGTAAGTTAGGAATAAAGATGCAAAAGGCTATGTATTGAGCATTTCTCATGAAAATATAGGCATCGAACAAGGCTAGGCCTAGGTAAAACTAGGCCACGAACAAGGCAAGGGCAATACTATGGCCTAAGGTCTCGGAATCTAGTGTGCCATAGCATAGGCGCCGCATATGCTAAAGCCTTTTGTCTCTGAATCTCAAATTCAAAGTGAAAGGCTCCGCCTATGGTCACTAAAGGCTTTGCACTAGGTGCCGCCTATGCTCACCAAAGGCAAAGCAAAAGGCGCCGCCTATGCCAAGCATAGGCAAAGCTAAAGGCGCCACCTATGGTCACTTTTTATCTCCAAAACCGATTTTAAATGGGTCAAAACCCGACCCAACCTTTTTCTATAAATAGGAGACTTAGTCTTGAAACACAAACACATTGAAAAAACTAACTAGGCGCCGCACATACTCTCCAAATCATCTCAAAATTTTTCCTTTTGCTCTAATTCTTCACAAGAACATCAACCAAAGGCATTAATCAAGTAAGTACTTCTTTATTCTTCATTTATTTTTCGTAAGTACTACATTATCATGCCTATTATGAATTGCTACATCTTGAAGAAATATTGGTGATATGAATGTGTTTTAATTGTTGATACACAACCAAGTGAGTGAACATATACGTTGGGATGATCTTAACATGTTTCCAACTTAAATTTGACTTTGATACATTGTCCTACTTTTGTGGAATCGAATTGGTCCCAAATATTGCATAATCTTGTTACTTGAATACTTACATGTTGGAATGACTTGTTCATTGGAGTAAGATTTATGGTTACCTACCAACATAGGAGGTTGTGATTATTGTTAGATACTATACCTTCATGTAATCCCTATGTAGTAGTCTTGCTATATCCATCATGAAAGTATTGTAACGATTACAAGAAGTGTGACATCTCTGATTTGATTGTTGGACCACTTTCACTTCACTAATTTGTATCAACGACCTAAGTGTGGGGTGGTACCCCTATTGCTTGTTTATAGATTGTATCCATCGAGATGACGCTAACATGAACATTGTTTTAAGTCTCAGGTACAATGTCACCCAAAGCAAGACAAGGCAAAGATAAGGCTACCACTTCCCAAAAGGGAAAGAAAAGAGGCCGCAAAGAGTAAGGAGAGTCATCCTCGATGCAATTACCACTCCGCATGTTTGGAATAAAATGGGTTCTTGAGGAGGAAGCGAAGAAATGGTATAGGAACAACAAGGAAAGAAAATATGTTCATTTGGACTTGATAAACAAGGAAATCCTAGCGAAAAAGGAGCCGCGCATGTTGGCAAAGATCATGGCATTACATCTTGATTTCATCTTCCGCGACATGGGAGAATGCAATCTGAATTTGACATGAGAATTTTACGCCAACTGGTCACCGAAAACCACAGGCAGCGAGGTCAAGATTCAGGGCCAAGTTTTACAACTCAATGCGGAATTCTTCAACTCCTTTCTTGGCTTGCCTTCAGTCGATCCAACACCATTCAAAGAGTTGTACAGTAGACCTCCATATAGAGCGATTCGACACTCACTTTGTGGAATTATATCCATGGCAAGGTGGAGCAGACATAAAGACACCGGACGACACAACACCTTCCCATATGCTCCTCTGAATAGGGAAGCAAGGATATGGTTGCGTATTGTCAACTCTTGCCTCATACCAGGGACCCAGTACACCAAGATAACAAGAGATAGAGTGTGCTTGGTATACGCACTAATGACGAATGCCCCTATCAACTTTGGGGCAATTATTCGATCTACAATGTGGAAAGCTAGGCTACACAAGCCGTCCTATTTCAGCTTCGGAAATCTGTTGACTGCAATCTTGAGGAAGGAAGATATCAAAGAGGAACAGGCTGATCATAGACTCCCACACAACCCGAAGAAGGTTGACCTCACAAAGGTCAAAGATGCTGAAACCACCATGGCGTCAACCTTACTACGGCAAAGAGACATGCTCGGGATGAGAGTTTCTTTCACCATCTTTATGGCATGACACGGCTTACAATTATGAGCGGAGGTCGTATTCCAACTGCTGCAGAGCTCCAACAGCTTGACCATGACTTTCCAATGAATGTGCATGCAAGGGAGATGTGTGGAGTAGGTACATACTTTGAGGAACCTCTTGATGACGATGTGTCGACCGATGATGATCGACAAATACCAGACTCCGACGTGGAGGAGAATTCTGATGACGACTCCTATGATGATTCCGACGAAGGGGGTATGACCCCCGACATAGAGGAAGAGTCCAACTGACCAGGTTCTTCGTATTTATTTTCCACTGAGGTCAGTGTCCCATTTAAGTGTGGGGTGGTGGTATTTGCATGCTTTACTTCTCTATCCGCATTTACATTCATTTATGTTTGTTTGCTTAGCTAGTTTGTTTGCTTAGCCTAGTTTTTAGCTTAGTTTTTTTTATTCTTTGTTTTTAGTAGTTTTTTTTTACTTAGCTTTGCATGAAATTATTCTAATAGGCAGCATGAGATTATAACAAGAGTTTGTGCTAAAATCATGACTATTGAGACGTTTAGGCTCTACTTGTGAGTCGCTATGTGATATTGTGTGGCTCAATTCCTTCAACTGTTGGGGTAAGAGTCTATACTACTCCCAATAAAGTCGACCATGTGCCTTGTGTGTGTGAGATAATAGTATATTCTATGTCTGTGGCTGATGCTAGAACTTGCCTGGTATGTATGTAAAGTGAAAATAAAGAATGCAAGTCTAGGAGATGATTTAGGCATTTCTTTGGCAACCTATGATTATTTACCTTCTTTTTACCTACCCATGGACATTATCCTAGTTAAACCCTTTTGAGCCTTTAGCCTATTTTCTTTGACAAACCTCATATGTAAGCCTAATCCATTTTTTTCAAGACCATAATTTGATCCAAATTCCTAAGTGCTTTAAAGTGTAAAAGTCATGTGACAAAATAAGAGGAAATTGGGTGAGTATGATGCTTTAGAATGTACTGGTGCTTTAATGTTTTATGAAAAAAAAAAGAGCTATCATAAGAGGTATGTTATGAAAAGAAAAAGGAAAGGAAAACTAAAAAGTTAGTTATGCTCAAAATTGAAAAAACAAAAAAGGGGAAAAAGGGTGGTAGAATAAAAGAACGTAGAAAGGTTGTGTGAAAGAAAAAGTGTTAATAATACAATGTGATGTATTAAAATACTTAGGAACATAGTCACTATTTCTGGCCAAAATAGTTCTACCCGTCCCTTAGCCTACATTACAACCATCAAAAGACCTATTTGATCCTAAGCTTAGTATTCTGACATTTAGTGGAGCATTACACTAAGGGCAAGCCTATGGTCATCAGTTGCTGTATATGAATTCTTTGAGAGAGCGAGAGCAAGGATACTTTTATACCCATGTTTGAAAAATATGCTATACTTGTGAGTGATTATGGGTAATATATTATGAGACACACATGGTTGATGAGTTTTGGGTAGTCGTGTATGATTCTTTGTGCCTTAACCATTGAATGTGAATTAACCACCATCACGAGTCTATGTTGGAGGTTGAATTGTTTCTACTAATGAGCAGAAAACTACTCTTTGTTAATGATTGCTATGCTTGTCTTGACAAATATTTTGTGTTGTTGCTGTGAAACCCTAAGTTGATGTTTAGAGGGATATGATATTTTGTTCGAGGAAGAACAAAGCTTCAAGTGTGGGGTGTTGATGATAGGCGAATTTACACGCCTATAGTGCTATATTTTTCCTATATTCTAGCTTAGTTTTGAGAACAAATTATATAATTCATGCACTTTTAGTCCTTTTTCCTGTAAGTGAGCTAACGAACATGATTAGCAAAGTTTCAGGTATAAATGATGCAGAATTCAGAATTTTATGGATAACTTGACGCCAAAGAAAGCTTCACGAAAGGAGAAAAGGGAGTCTTGGATGCCAAGGACCAAAAGTGGCATATGGAAAATCTGTCCCGGGCAAAAACAACATTTCTGAAGACTTTGGGGACCAGCAGTAACCTATTAGGATTATGATAATACTATAGTAATTTATTTGGATTTGGATAATGATACATTAACCTAGTACAATTGGGTTAAGTATTTCATTAGCTTAGTAGGATTTGGTTAAGTAACTTATTAGCTTAGTAGGAATAGGATATGGGTGTTATAAATACCCTATCATGCTAGAGATTTTTATCATTCATCATACATTCTTCTTCCATCCACTACAATACATTCTACTTCCGCAAGACTTTTCCAGTAATTCTACTTTTTATTCTTTTCTATTCATCTATTCTTAATTTCCGCAACAATAGAAACGTTACTTGCTAGGAATTCACGCCTAAACGCCTACCACACCATTACAAACGTGAAATCATTATTGTGGTATAGCAACAATGTCAATTGTGATTTCCTTCGCACTCATGGGTAACTAAACTTCTCTGTTGGGGTTATGGAAGCCGAATGAGATACTATCTATTGCTATGAGTTTGTGAGTTCGTGACACGTATGCTGCTTATATCATTATTCTCTTCATCTTAATCTAAATTCTTTGTGGTTGCAAACGCAAGAATATGCCAGTATAGCATTAACTTGCTCGAAAGAAAAGTTATATGTCTGGAAAAGAGATAATGTCAAGGTAGTAGGGTCCCATCCCCTATTAAAAAGTTAGTGACGTAGCTAGATTAACCTCTTAGAGAATTTGTACCGTTAGATACGCTTTAAGCTCGAAAGAGTTAAAGTGAAATAATCCTCGAATAGGTCGAAAGACGCCTGGGTTTACCATCAAATACAATTCTCTATAAGCACATACATGTCTGAATTCCGCATAACTCATAGCTAATAGAGACGTAAACTCAGAAGGTGGACATAACCCCAACTTCTCAATTCTCATTGTTTACAACATACTAAACATTCTTTCTTTTTACTTTTCTATTTTCAGTTTTTACATTAATACTTTTGTTACACACTACAATCCCCCCTTTTTAGGAGACTTGCACTAAAAGTCTAGTAATCGTTGCTTACTTGTTGACCAAGATATTCCCTGAGGGATCGATACCCAACCCTGTTGGGTTCTATATTTGACTACAACCGCTTTACACTCCTACGAGAGTTGTAGATTGAGCGTTATCAACACACACTTCCACCAAATTCTTCAAATGGACATTTGAACCATTTTAGATGATGGAAAATATCTATCAAGAAATACCATAGTAAGCTCGTCCTAAGATGTAATTGAGTAGGGTGGAGGTGACCGAAGCCTTAAAACTACCTCACCCCATAGTGAGAATGGGAGGAGGTGAAGCCAAATGGATTCTTGAGTAATGTATGCTATATTGAATGGCGCAAAAACTTCCACAAAATTCTTTAAATGGACATTTGGGTCCTAAAAGTCTTAACCTTCATACAATCCTTTTATTTGCAACATGTGATGCATGACGTTAATCAGATGAAAGACTCTGTTCCCATTAGTTACTGGGATACAAATTGATCTTGTTTGTTCCAATTCATTTAGTTGGCCCTCATCATCTAGGGGACCATCAAAGGGGCCCATGTTTCTTGCGTTATCACTCATTGTTCCATTAACACTTCAATCACCTAAACAATTTCAAAAACAACAAATAAAGTAAATTATACCACCCCGAGTATTCCCGAGTAAGAATCACATCGCTCAAATGAAATTGATATTCAACTCCCTAACAACAACGCCATTTTGATAATGCTCAACTCACTCCCATGTTTGAGAGGTGAGACAGTCATTGTCAATAAACTAACTAGAGTTTGAGTTGAATCCACAAGAAGCAAATTATAAATTTTAAGTCCTATGGGTGCACTAATTACTAAAAGGTTACCCAAGGTGCTAAGAAACACGACATGTAAAATAAAATGGGGGGATTTGATTGTAATAATTTTTTTATTAACAATGCATGTATTTGACATTTTTTGTTTTAAAAGCAAGATTTGAGGAGATCTTAGAATTATGCCTACCTAAAGGTAAAACGTGTGGGTAGATGATGGTTTAACTTGAAGCTTAGTTGTTAACTAAAGTATAGGCTAGGTCAAACATCATTGTGGTCAATCTTTCAATAAAACCACAACAATTTCACTCGTTGGCTCTTTCGAGCACCTAACAAGTGTGTAATTCATAATCATCCAAAAACTCAAACAAGTATCCCTATTTCCAGGATGATGATCTTGACATGATTTACACTCTCAATACACTTATTTCTAAGATTGAAAAAGGTAGTAAACCATAGGCTCAATTGTCCACCATTGCCTTGTCCCGTAATAATCCTCTTTCAAGGATGTTATGGGTCACCTCAATTCACCTTTATCCCTCTTTCAAGGATGATGAAGGGTTTCTATAGTTTGGATTTTAAACCCATCAAACCCATTTGGATATTTGGGGTTTTCAACCATAAATTCTAAATCATAAATTCAAGCAATGGTAGAATTCATACTAAACAACTAGCAATCATGCAAATATAACAACACCCACTCACAATTACACTTTGGTTAAACATAATCCCAAGACTAAATTACTTAGCTACTCATGAAGAAAGTAAAGAGAGATATACCATGAGGCATTCATTCTTCACAAAATTACTAAGAAATCAAGCCTCCACAATTAGTTACACACTTTCCCAATTAGGGATTATTTCTTTGAATTCAAAAATGTCTATGAGGTAAGCAATACCTAAAGAATAAGGTTTTTTTTTCACTAAATATGATATGGGATTCATCTATCCTATTTTATAAAACTGCCCTGGGTTATATTCCCTCTGAACTACAATCGTACAGGCTTGACCACAACCACAACCAAGGCTACTCGAGCTTGGTTATGCTTCATAATTGCATTATGTTGACCATCTTGATTGACCACAATCGCGGTCATAGTAACTGAGGCTGAACAACTTCAGGTCTCTAGCTACACATTGTTGCTTTCCATTTGATCCCTTTTTGAGCTTCAATACGCATCATTTCACCTTCTTAACTAGATACCTGCAAAGTATAGATATTAGTGCATTTAAATCATGTTGATGTCTCATTTTCTAATACAAAGCATGGCAATGTGCATAAATGTTTGGTGCAAATAACTGGTAAAATCATCACTCATCAACATACTAACTTAAAACTTTGCTTGTCCTCAAGCAACATCACCCTTTTCTATGAGAAAATTTCAGATGTATGCCCTAATTCTATCACCCAATCATAATGATGACTTAAACTTGATTACAACCACAAAAGGCTTTTTGCACATGGGAAAAATGGTTTCAAATACACCTGTCAATAAAATGGATATGAAAGACGCATTATACTTTAGGGAGAAACGAAGTCACAACCACTAACACTCTAGAAATGACTCACTTGTTGACTACAACCATGTTATACATCTTTTTATCTCATTGCGCGAAAGATGACAAAATAACCCACCTCAACTTTTTCACATGCCTCTTCACAAGAAAGAAAATTTCACACACTTAGTTATAAATCATGCAACAAGGAATTTTAATTGAAAACACACTCTCTCTCCCAAGAAATTCTCCATGTTAACCAGTATAATTCCATAGGATTTCCCCTATTTTCAGTCACCACTATAATAACCACACTTGGTTGGAAATAACAAAGGACTTTTTGATCTTGTAATATAGGTTTAGGATAGGGTAGGATATCAAATTAGGAAAATGGGGCTAAACCCTCCTTGAACTTCTACATCATACTCTGTTAACTTATGCTCCTGGGCCACTTGTTTTTCTTTTACTATTTTTCCTATTTTGCCTTTTATTGGTTTTCCCACTTTCCCCTTTTTCTCTACTCTTTTTTTTATCATATATAATGTCTTTATTTCCTTTAATGGATCTTTTATTTCTTCAAATCAAAATTCATTATTCTCTTAAGTTCGTAGGTACCTTTTTATGAATTAGCGGCCCAACTATATCTTTTTCGATTTCCACCACCCCAAACATAGGCTTTTATCCTCAACTTCTATACTTAAGTTCAAGGAGGATAGGGTTCAAAAAGGACAAATGGAAGGGTCATATCTTGTAATATCTTTGCCAAAGAAAAGTCCAAAGGCTCAAAGAGGGTGACTAGGGGTAACTCCTATGTATTGGTAGGCTTTTTAACTAATGTGCACTTCTAATGTCACAAGATGGACTATGATCATTTTACCAACCAACAACAATCAAAGTTTATATTTGAAAGACCAATGGTTAAAGTTCTAGATGGTACAAGCACATATGAGATATAGACAACTAAGCTCACAAACATGGCATGCGATGCTCGTCAAGGGGGTTTAATTGTTCCTCCCACTAGAGACAAAGATGAAGTATTCACTATTCTTTCAAAATTAATTTTCAAAGTCATAGAAAGAGGAAAATTTTTGTTACAAGGTTTCTCATATCCATGCCCTTGAATTTTTCAAAAATTTTTGGACAAAGGGGGTTGTTTGGTTTGAATCCACAACACGCTCAATTTTCTAATCATGGAACAAACCAAGTTATTATCTTACATTTTTTCTCTAATATAAGTATACTACCCACATGGCTACTCTGACTTCATCAATGGGTATCAATGCAATCAAAATTCACTAATGCCATAGGTCCTTAGACTTCCCCTGCATTTATGACCTTGATTCCATGGTTACTAAGACTTCCCCTACATCCATGGCTAAAAACCCAACCAAGATGCTTTAATGTCATCACTTAATAAGAATGTCATCACGCAATCTATCATAGGGAAAAACTCATTGATTAAAACTAAAATAAAGTAACAAACTAAGAAAATAGTAACTAATTCATGCAAATGTGGGCACCATATTACAAACCAAATAAAAATAAGAATTATCCAAAAGAGTAGAAAAGTATGCATAAATATCCATAATACTGTCCTAAACCAAATGAATAAGGAGACACCCCCAACTGAAAAGGTAGCAGTATCCCCACTGCATAAATAACCAAGGATAAAAGAGATAAGGGTATTCCCTAAAACTATATCAAGGGCTGCTTTCACTCTCAGATTTTGTATCATCACTACTCTCCTCAAGATCAATCCACTCGATTAAAACCTCATCATCACTCTCTACCTAAGAGAAAGGAAGTCAATATCAGGGTTTTAGGACCTTTCATAGGCCCTTCACCCCTTCCACATCTTGATAAAGAACTTATCCCTCTTCTTCTCTATTGTAACCATGTTTTGTAGGCAATCTAGAGGTCTTGATGTGACTCTGCCAAAGAGGAGTAGCATTTCTCAAGCTTGTCAATGGTACCATCTTGCTTAGTTTGGTCCTCTCTATACTACTCATAATCAGCACGTGACATATTTGAATAATGGGTGGTAGAAGGCTCTCCCGATCCTTAGGGAAAACTAGACACAAGCTCCCGGATGGTTTTAATATAAAATCCAATCTCCTTTAGAGGTCTAGTAGTGGTTGGTCTATGAAACTAAGACTCAATACAGGTTGACTTTTCCAAGTTGATCTTTTGCTTCTTTCCTTCTCCAGGTGTGCCCTCTCCTTAAATCCTCAGGGGGTAGATGGGATCACTAGGATGCACCCATGTATCACTAGCATACTCTTTAACCCCCAATCTCTTTCAAAGACCAGTAATCAAATAGGCGAAAAATAGATGCAT
The DNA here is from genome assembly GCA_030864225.1 of Capsicum baccatum var. pendulum. NCBI lineage: Eukaryota > Viridiplantae > Streptophyta > Magnoliopsida > Solanales > Solanaceae > Capsicum > Capsicum baccatum. The sequence goes on along the minus strand of CM061556.1, from coordinate 124,888,083 downwards.
ACCAATTTTATTCTTAAAATTATCATTTTCATTGACCTCAAGCTGAACAAAATCTAAAGAAATGTCATCTAGAAAGAAAGCAACCATTCAAGCATGCAGATCTGGGACTGTTGTCATGTAGGTGTAATAAGAGACTCGTCTACAAATAATGTGCAAACATATCCTATCCTCAAAAGTGAATTCATTCATGGAGATGTTTCTTTTAGTCTTTGCCCAAGAAACTTCCTTTTAGAGGCATGAACGTTCCGCCAACCAACTCCCCAGTTTACACCCCTTTTCTTAATAGTCACATTGAATGGGTTAGAGAAGGACACTTTATTGATGTTGCCATAAAATTCCCAAACCCATTTTTCATTTACAACAGAGGGATACGGTGCAAAGCACTACCACACTACGACTTCAACTTTGTCATGAAATACCGATGGTTTCTCCTACACATTCTCCAAGAAAATACCTTTTTTTGGAAGAAGATTTTTCCTCAAAAAATGATTGTAGTAGTGAGTGTGGCACTCGGGTGCCATGAATTAGATGTGATCATACTTTTCCATGATGTTGTCCTAAAAAAACTAGGCATACATTATATCAATCAATGATGTTTTATCATGAAAAATGTACCTCATAGTTAGGTAAAGATCATTAGGAAAGGTGCTTGATGATGCTATGCTAAAATTTTGGGAGTGCAGGATTTTTGGCATGGAAAGGAACTGGCCCAGTTTACCCCGATCGTGGATCATGACTGCGATCGCGTGCGGTTGTGATACTAAGGATGGTTTTGTGCTAGCTCTACATGTTCAAATCTTTTCCAAGTTTTAGGATACTAGCATGATCTACAGTATGGACCCGTATGAAAACCAATTGAACAATGTGAATAAGTGCTTGAATGTGACCTTTCAAATGCATATATCATTATTGAAAGTTTATTTGGGCAAAGTGTCAAACACTTATGTGTACATCTCATTTGTCTACATTTTTCGCAAATTATTCGTTACTCAAGATTTCTCTAATTGTGTGCACACCTTATTCAAGCATCCAACACCAAACCAACACCAAGTATGACTACACGGAAAGCATAACAATCAAAACTTTAGGACCTCTCTTAGTCATGCATCCTAGGGCCTACTTTCAAAAAAATAAAATCATAAATTCATGATATCTACTAGATTTGTGATGCAAGACGGATGCAAGGATGTTTTTGGAGAGTTCACAGACTTGGCCAGAATCTAGCCAAAATTAGAGAGTACAATAATAAAAAAGAGTGTGAGGGAAATAGGGGAAATTAAGGATTAAGTGGATGAAGTAACCGAGACCTCGGTAAGGTGGTATCGATTGTGGATACATGGGTTACTGCGATCATGGTAACTGAGAGCAGTTCTACTCCTCTATTTTCCCTTGTTCAGCTCTTTCCTTAATTTTTACCAATTTTTCCCCTATTCAGTTTTCAATGAAATATTGCACACTTCCCCCTTTCCAATCTCATCCAATACACTCTATAGTGCCACAAATTCATGAGTTATTCATATGCAAAATCTAACATCTATACTACAAAAACATGTCAAAAGGGATACGAGCCAGTTTCGTGGCATTTGTGGGTTGCCTCCCACATAACGCCTTAGTTATCATCGTGGCATGATGTATTTCTTCTCCAATGCTTAAGGTGGTTCATCAAACCCCTCCTAATTCACCTTCTCACTTTCAACATCCACCATGGATACCACTAGAAGCTCCACAGTTTGCTTCTTTGTCTTGTAAATTTTGAAAGAAACCTCATCCTCTTGCACCCTATACTTTATTTCCCCCAGCTCTAAATCGACAGTGGCCCTCCCGGTGGCCAAGAAAATATGACCAAGGATGATAGGTACCTCCTGTTCCATTTCACAATCCAATACAATGAATCCCACAAAAAGTATAAACTTGTCCACTTTAACAAGGACATTAAAGAGAATTCCCACCAGCCTTTTGATGGACTAGTCTGCCATTAAAAGTTACATAGAGGTTGGTAAAGGAGCACCCAACACGAGCTTCTTATAGATAACAAAAGGAATTAAGTTTATTCTCACACCAAGGTTACATAGAGATTTTGCAAACTCATGCATCCTAATTGTACAAGGGGTGGTGAATTCTCTGTGGTCATCTATCTTTTCCATAATCTTACTATCCATGATATCACTACACCCATGAGTGACCTCAATGATGTAACCTTCAACAAGTTTCATTTCAGAAATCAACTTTTTCATAAGCTTATCATGTCCTGAGATCTCTTGTATCACTTTGAGCAACGGGATATTTATCGATAGATTGCTTAATTTTTCCATGAACTTCCTCAATTTGTCACCTTCCTCTTTTTTATGCAATCGTTAAAGGAATGGGGGAAAAATTTGGATTGTGGGCCTTTCTTCATTTTGGGAGTTATTAACCTCAACCAGTTCTTCATCAGTTTCATCGATTTTCATTTCATCCTTTTCTTCTTGACTTTGAGGTAACACCTCTTTTGCTTTAGCTTTGGGTATTTTCTCACTCAAATCTCATTTACAAGTTTCACCAAGTGTCTTTCCACTGCTTGTGACAATTTTTAGAACTTGATCATCATTCTTTAGGTTATCAATCATGTCACTAGGGAGTCCACCTCTAGTCCTAACATTTAGTTGCGTGGAGATTTTCCATATTTGGGTTTCAAATTGCTTGATAGAGGTAGAGTGAGACTCCATGGTTTGAGATAGTTGATAAAAATCACCTTTCTACTCATGAACCATTTTGTCTGTACCTTCCACTCTATTCAAAATTCTTGCTAACACATCCTCAGTCTTGAATTATTGGGGGTCGATGGCACTTAACTACATAGTCTTAGATCGATCATAAGGGGGGACATAACGGTCATAATCACACACCATATCCCTCCAATCTTTATCTCAATCGTGGTCTATCAAACCTTGATTCCCACCTTTCCTTTGATAAGCAGGGTGAGAACCCCCCGAGTAGTTAGACAAATACCGAATGTCCTCATTCAACTTATTTGCTTCTTCATCATCTTCATCAGATATTGAGGCTATGACGTTCACTGCTTTTACGGGTGCACCCATAACATACTATGTCAAGATTCAAGTTGGGTTATTATTCTGTCCACGCTCTCGTCCTTCTCTTTATTTTGCTTTCTTTGTTTTTTAGTAACCATGGAAGTAGTGGAAGGGATTTGAACATCGGTATCTCGGTTATGCCAACCCTAGTTTTTCTTCAATACTTCTCTTATCAATAAAAAGACCACATAGTGGTGCATCTTCACTATAGAGCCACCCACCGTATTATGCACCGCCAATTTGTTTAATAGATCAAGGGTATGGTAAAATATCTCAAGAATCATCTTCTCCAGTTCTCCATGATTTGGGAATTTGGACAGTTTTCCATTAAATAGCTCCCAAGTTTCAAACAACGGTTCTCTATTTATTTGCCAAAAAATCAAAATATCATCCCGCTTTTGAAGAATTTTAGATGATGGAAAATATCCATCAACAAAAACCGTAGTAAGCTCATCCCAAGAAGTAATTGAGTTGGGTGGAAGTGAGCAGAGCCTTAAAACCACCTCACCCATTAGTGAGAATGGGAAGAGGCAAAGCCCAATGGGTTCTTGAGTGATGTGTGCTATATTGAATAGCGCACACACTTCCATAAAATTCATAAAATAGATATTTGGGTCCTCAGAGGCTTGACCCCCGTAAAATCCTTTCATTTGCAACATGTGATGCATGACGCTAGTCACATGGAAGACTCCGTTCCCATTAGTTGGTGGGATACGGATTGAACTTGTTTGTCCCGCTTCATTTTTGTCCCTTATCATCTAGGGGACCATTAAAGGGGCCCATGTTTCTTGTGTTATCACTCATTGTTATGTTAACACTTCAATGACCTACAAACCATACCAAGGACACTCATTGGTAAAGTGACCAACAAACCCATAATCATAACATGCCAAGAGCACCATGCTTTATCTAGAAGGTTTGACGGGTCCAAAATGAACAACTTTACTCGATGACCTTGACTGAACAATCCTCTAACGCTGATTACTTCTCTAACCACTAGAACCCCTAAAACTGGGTTAACCTTTATTTGATATTTAAAGTGATTCATAAAATGGAATATGAGGCTAACCCTAATTTGATAAGGCTAACACTTAGGGTATGACAGCACCCAACTGCACACGCAAATGTACGTGGTCTTATCAAGTCTTAAAGTGACTTCAATAAATCCCAAGTATCGATATCTCAGGGACTTGCGTTCCCCAACTAAATAATTCTAGTCTAACAAACTGGGGAGAGTACCAAATAGAGTTTTAGAATTGTAAATTAAAAGTGAAATAAACAATGCATAAAAATAAGTCTTGGTACAATCAATGGATACAAACCCAGGGTTAAGGCACTTTGAATAATCACACTATATGTTGAATTTCATTCGTCAACTTACTTACCTTGGTTCTTGATGCGTAGTGTTAATTGCATGATCATGGTTTCCAAACTTCTAATCTATTACCTAATATGGACATTACAACTATATCGTTGAGCGGGGATGTAATAATCCAATTAAGTTAATTAAAGCTATTATCCTACGTTTGAATCAAGTAAGGCATCTAAGTACATCCCTGTCCTAGAAACTAAGTTTAATTCTTTATTTTATAAAAGAATAAAAACTCAAACTTTGTTTATTCCCATGTTCTATATCCCTATTCCCTCTCCTGATATCAAAAGGTCAACAATATATGTATTTTACGGGTGATCAATCCATAGAATAATTAAAACAAGAATAAACAAGAAACCAATAATGATAACCGAATTAAACGAAATTAATCCAAAACAATAATAATCATGTTCTTGACTTTAACCCCGGAAAGAGAGTTTACCCTTGAATGGAAATATTCATTATCCAATACCTTGGAATGATGATACAAACCATAAAAAAAGTAAATTAAAGAATGATAAAACATAAAAAGAAGTTGTGCTATCCTCAAATGATGTTCCAAGTGACCTAGGGTGTTCCGAGATGATTAAAATAGAGTTTGGGATGTTATATTTATAGTATAAAAGTCATAAACTGATTTGGATTATCCCAATTTTGGGCATCACCGCGTCGCAGTGACATACCAATTCACAATTGTCAAAAAATCTGTCAAACTCCAGTTTCTCATTGCAATTTCAACGCATCATGGATCCTCCTTAAACCCCATTATTTGCTACACACGCTATATCTTCAATAATTTGGGGATCTTATGAATCCATTGGTGTTTTCAGCGCATCCATTTACCACTCCCATTGATCACACGTGCCCCATATATTTCAAGGGTCTAAATATAGTTAATTTTTGTATTGTGCATTCGTTGAGCCATTCCGAGCTTTCTTGAGTTGTTTCCACTTGATTTGAAGCTTGTCTGTGTTTCATATATCATCATAATCCATTTATAAAGCATCCTTTATCCTTAAAAACAAAAATTAGGAGCTCAAAACAACACAACATCCTCCACGATGAACTAGAAACACAAGCTAAGCATACGCTAAATTCACATTTAACTCATTGTTTTGACTCTTTTATTGATCCAATTGGCCCTTGAACATTATAACTAAGTTATTTCACATATAAATACATAATAAAATCCTTAGTAACTCATTAAAACATATTAGAACTAAACACAATAGACTAGAAAAAAAACTAGCTCAAGCTAGTAACACTAGTTTTCTCGGTTGACTTCTAAATGATCAATTTGAATCAAAACTCATGTGAAACTACCATTAAACATTATAAATACATACTTGGATAAATAAACGCTCATTTATATCATTATAAACACATATATAATAAGAGTCATCCTCAAAACAATGCGAAATAGGCTAGAATAGTAGCGCTAGAATGCATAAACATCACCACCCCACACTTAAAACCTCGTTCATCCTTAAACAACTCTTAACTATAAAAGCCATGAGCTGAAGAGACTCCACACTTCTACTAAATACAAGACACTAAAGATAGCACTATAATGCCTACACAAAATTCAAGTTTACAACACTAATCATGTTATACGCAATGTAAAGCTCAAGAATCCTACTTCCAAAACATCCTAGCCTCAAGAATGGACTCCACTAGTGGAAAACTCATTAATATTGCTCACTTAAAGACATCAGAAGAATCACCCATTTTTATCAAACATGTGCCCCTCACCAAAAGAGAGTTACCCATAATCACTCACAATAATGCAAATTATCACAAGATGGGTATATAAATCAAGTTACGGTCACTCTCACATGGAATTCACAAGTTACACACAATGAACCATAGGTTTGCCCTTAGTGTAGTGCTATACTAATATTGAAATTATGAACTTAGGATTAATTAGGTCTTTTTCTTTTGGGTTGTAATGGAGGCTAAGGGATGGGTAGGAACTATTTGGGAATAGTTACTAACCTCTCTAAGCACTTTAATACACTACATTATACATTTAAAACCAATCTTCAACAACCAAATTACACTTGATCATCATCCCATATCTTTTTCATTTTCTCCATCTATTTTAAATATTTTCACAACCACTTGGTGGGAATATAGTTTTTAGGAGAAGAATCAATTTTTTTCTTTTTTCTTAACCATGGCAATTTTTCTAGCATCAATTACATCACACACAACTACCACACATAAATTATCAACTCCAATAACTATTACTTTAGGGTATCAATTTCACCTTTTTCCTCTTATTTATCAACTCCTTATAAATTCAATTTTTCATGAAAGCACTTAGGAGCTTTTGGATCAAAATATGGTCTATCAAAGAAGGGGTTAGGCTACTTATGAGGTTACCAAAGAAAAATATAAAGGATCAATGGGGTTTAACTGGGATTATACACAATGGGTAGGACAAATATAAGGTATAAAACAAGGCTATCAAATAAATACCTAAATCATCTCCTAAACCCACTCTCTTTATTTTACTTTACACATACATCGGGATATTTCTAGATATTACATGCAACAGGTAATATACAAAAATATCACATGCACATGACACATGCTCAACTTAATAGGATTATCATAGACTCTCAACCAAACAATAACATTAATTTAAGTTAACAAGTACAAGAAACATAGACTTAATCCTAGGAGTCTCAAAAGTAGCAATTGACTCATTTAACATGCTTTTTACATACAAACCCATTTGCATCACGTAATTAAAAATAGCACCAATAAGAATATCTCACTTATTCCTAACCTAACATTTTTAAATTGAGCCAAATTTTGGGAATGTCCCCACCCTACACATAAAAATCTATTTTGTCCCCAAATTGAACTTTTAAAAGTAAGAGATAGAATTACTCCTTTGTAGCCTCTAGGCCTAGATAGTAGCATCTTTTTACATAAATTGGATCGAAGGGATCCCACACTCAGTCTTTGCCATGTTTCAAGCTCAAGTTTACAGTACTCACACTTCCCATTAACCAGTGACTCAATCAAACCCAAAAACTACGTAAAATAAAAACTAAAAACTAAAAAATAAAACATAGCTACTTAACTTTACTTTGGTTTCCTCACAAGAAACGCCTAATTTAGTGTCGCGGCATGACCCAATCAACTTTTTTCTCCACCTTGAGGATATAAATTTTACCCCCAACATTTCATCCATCTTTTTGCCTCGCTCATAGAGTGGTGGTACAAATATTAAGGAATCGAGTAATGGAATGTTCATGGTAAACCACTTGGACTTGAAGTGAGGTGTGTTTTTATATTGCTTATCTGATGTAAAATCAAGTATGTAGGATTCGTGTTCCTCATCTTCACACTCTTACACTATTTTAAATGATTCCATAGACAAGATAAAATCTAAACATAATGTTGCAAAATGCTTTGAGTGAGGCCCAACTAATCCTACTTCAAAATTTACAGTATCTACTATACACTCACTTTTATTCACCTTCTAATTTCAGTCTCAAGATAAAGGTGGCAATCGAGTGGCTGCGATTCTTGTATTTTCTCCATAAATTGACTAATATCTTCCTCATATTTTTTTTTGGCTTAGCCACCATAGACATGGTGGCAGTGGTATCTCCCCAATAATTTCAACAATTTTAGTTTTCGAGTACTCAGACTTCCTTGAATTGTTAGCAACTTTGTCTTCAACAGGTTGGAAAGTAAGCTCTACATCTACCTCCTTATTTGTCTTTAAAGGTTGTTCATTGAACTCTGTACCATTCCTCAAAGTGATTTCAATATTTGTTCACTATCACTTGAAAAATCTTCTTGAAGTCTGGTATTATATACCTGTTGCACTTGCCCCACCTGCATATCTAAGTTCCTTATAACAATTTGCTGATGCTCTAAAATGGCTCCATTACTCTTCATATCTGTTGACAACTGTGCTTAATTAGCTAGAATTTGTTTCATCATTTCTTCCATATTTCTCATTTGAATCTGGTCCAGGTAATTCTAAACCTGTGCGTATTGAAACTGCCGCTGCTGATTTTAGGCATTCACATAGTATTACCTTTTATCATAGCCCACAAACATTACAGAATCAGGGTTAACAATATACATATTTTCAGATGGACCACTATTTTCACAAACCATACACCACATAGAATCGTCATCACTCGAAAACCATCTATCCCAGGTTGCCATGTCAAGAAGTGTAATAAAAAGAGAAATAAAAAAAATATAAAGAAACTAAAAAATAAAAACTATTTTTAACTTAATATAGAAAAACTAAAACTAAGATAGTTAGCTAGTTACAAGTCCCCGACAAAGGCGCCAAGAACTTGACAGCGCGCCCAAGCGTACACGCAAGTGTACGTGGTCTTATCAAGTAGTAAAGTGGCTTCAAGAAAGCCCAAATATCAATTTCTCAGGGACTTGCATTCGCCGACTATCTAATTCTAGTTTAACTAATAAAGGGGAGTAGCAAATTGTGTTTTAGAATTGTAAATTAAAAATAAAATAAACAATGCATAAAAATAACATTTTTGGGACAATCAATGGATAAAAACCCAGGGCTAAAGTACTCCAAATAATCATACTATGTGTTTTACTTCATTCATCAACTTGCTTATCTTGGTTCTTGATTTGAAGGGTTAATTGCATGATTATGGTTTCCCAACCTCTAATCTTTTACCTAATATGGACATTACAACTACATTGTTGAGCGGGGATGTAACAATCCAATTAAGTTAATTAAAGCTATCATCCTACGTTTGAATCATGTAAGGCATCTAAGTACATCCCGGTCCTAGACACTAAATTTAATTTTTTATTTTATAAAAGAATAAAAACCCAAACTTTTTTTATTCCCATATTTTATCTCCCTATTCCCTCTTCCAAGATGAAAACGTCAACAATATATGTATTTTACGGGTGATCAATCCATAAAATAATTAAAAAAAATAATAAAAAAACTACCAATAATGATAATCAAATTAAATGAAATTAATCCAAAACTATAATAATCATCTTCTTAGCTTTAACCCCGAAAAGAGGGATTAGCCTTGAATGGAAATATTCATCATCCAATCCCTTGGAATGATGATACAAACAGTAAAGAAACAAAATTAAATAATGATAAAACCTAAAAATAAGTTGTGGTAGCCTCCAATGATGTCCCAAGTGATATAGGGTGTTCCAAGATGATTAAAATGGAGTTTCGGACATTATATTTATAGTATACAAGCCATAAACTGACTTGAATTTGGTTTCCACATCGTTTTCCTTCAGTTGGGTAGAATTATCCCAATATTGGTCATCACCGTATCACGGTGTCATGCCAATTCACAATTGTCAAAAACTCTATCAAATTCCAGTGTCTCATTGCGATTTCAACACGTCATGGAGCCTTGTTAAACCCTATTATATGGTACATGTGCCATGTCTCTAATAAATTGGGACACTTATGAATCCATTGAGTTTTGAACGCATCCATTGGCCACTCCCTATGGTTACACACACCCCATATATTTCAGGGGTCTAAATTGTGTTAATTTTTGTATTGTGCTTTTATTGATCCATTCTGAGCCTTCTTGAGGTTTTTCCACAAGATTTGAAGCTTGAATATCCTTAATATATCAATATAATCCATTCAGAAAGCATCCTATATAATTTAACAGAACAATTTACAGCTCAAAACAACACAACATCCTCAACGATGAACTAGAAACACGAGCTAAGCATAGGCTAAATTCACATTTAGCTTTAAGTCATTGTTTTGACTCTTTTCTTGATCCAATTGGTTGAACATTATAACTAAGCCATTTCAGATATAAATACATAACAACAACCTTACTAACTCATTAAAATACATCATAACCAAACAGAATAGACTAAAAAAACATCTAGCTTAAGCTAGTAACACTAGTTTTCTCAGTTGACTTCTAAATGATCAATTTGAATCAAAACTCATATGCAACAACCATTAAACATTATAAAAAGATACTTGGCCACATAAATGCTCATTTATATCATTGTCAACACATATATCATAATAATTATCCTAAAAATAAGGCAAAATAGGCTAGAATAGTAGTGCTAGAATGCATAAATAGACCCAACATCAGGGCATCTACCCTAAAACCCTCGGTCTATGAACTATGATCATTATGACTATCACTATAACCACCCTAATAATGAGGTATTTTTTCTCTACCCTCTTGGGTCTCATGATCAATCCCCTCTATAAAATAAGCATGCTCAACAACCTCAAAGAAAGACTTACTAAAGGTCTCAAAACTCTATATATCCCTACAAAGCGATAATCTCAATCCCATAACAAAGTCAACAGTCTATCGGTCATGACCATCGCACCTATGCAGAAAAAGGGTTCGCTGTATCTACTGTGATGGCTTGGGCAATGGTCCGTCACTAGCTCGAAGGTTGATGGTTCGTCGGCCTAAGCCATCGCCGTTAGGTAGAAGGTGGTCTCACTACCTCCACTATGACAGTTTGGGCGAAGGTCCGTCACTAGCTCTATGGTCTATTGGCACTCATCATCGCACTAGGGCAGTTTTGACTACTTTTTGTAAAACAACCATAACTTTCTACCCCGATACCGAATTTGGATGAAATTGGTATCATTGGAAAGATAATTCAATTTTCCCCAGGAAAAAAGGTGAAAATTTTAAAATTTCCACATATATAAAAGTGGATTCATCATTAAAAGTAAGTTTATAACATACTTGGGATGATTTCAAGCTAAGTAGAAGTACGGGCTATTACAATATCTCTCCCTTAAGAACATTCATCCTCGAATAAGATTGAGTGAGAGGGGATAAGATAAACTGGCATACGAACTGAACATAAATAATTGGAACAGGATCTCATGACTGACATCACTAATGACTGAATATATAATACTGAACAGACATATCTTATGCATGTGTAACTGATTCATGAATGCATGACTGAGTGTTCTAATGAACCAAGGTTCTCACAATGAGAATGCATGTCTGATGCATGACTATATAACTGAACTAATACATGAATGAATGAATGAATATGAAATGGTATTTAATATCGAGTTTATAATGGAATTCTGAATATGAAATAGATACCAAGCTTGTCACTGAAATCTGAACATGAAACTAAAAACGCTTAAGGAGAACTGTTACCTTTAGCTAGATCTGAGTTGTTGGAGAAGAGGTGAGGATACTTGGTACACATGACTGATTATGCTTCCGAAGTAGCTCTCTTAACGGACTGATTCCACCAAAGAACTTTGACTAGAGGGACTTCTTTGTTCCTTAATCTACAATTCTTGTAGTCAAGAATTTTGACTGGAATCTCTTTATAAGAGAGGCTATTCTGAATATCTATGCTCTGAATAGGGACTATAACTGCTGGGTCACCTATGCATTTCTTGAGAAAAGAGACATGAAATACTATATGAACTTAAGCTAGATCTGAAGGCAATTTGAGCTCATAAGCTACCTTGCCGAAACAACTGAGAACTTTGAAGGGGTCGATATATCGGGAACTGATATTTCCCTTCTTGTCGAATCTCTTCACTCTCTTCATGAGAGAGATCTTTAGATAGACATAGTCACCAACCTATAACTCAAGATACTTTCAATGTATATCTTCATAAGCCTTTTGTTGACTATGAGTAGCCCGGAGTCTTTCTCTGATCAACTGGTCTTTTCTGAGGCATCAAATACTAAGTCAGGCCCTATAACTGAGGCCTCACTAACTTCAAACCAACCAATTGGATATCTATACCTCCAACTATAGAGAGTTTTGAACAAACCCATCCAAATACTGGAATGTTGTTGTTGTAGGCAAACTCAATCAAAGGCAAGTGGTCATCCCAACTATCCTTGAAATCGATCGCACACGCCCTTAGCATATCTTATAAAGTCTGAATGGTCCATTTTGCTTGACTATCTGTCTGAGGATGAAAGGATGTATAGAGATAAACTTGGGTATCAAGAACCTTTTGGAATACTTTCTATAAATATGAGGTGAACTGGGTAACTCTGTTTGAGACAATAGATAACGGAACACCATGCAAACTGACCAACTCTATGATGTAGATTTTGGCATAATTCTCATTTGAATAAGAGGTATGTACTGAAAGAAAAAGATCTGATTTTGTTATTCTATCTACAATGACCTAAACTAAATAATGCTGATGACGAGTACGAAGCAAACCTATCATAAATTCTATGTTCACTTCTTCCCACTTCCTAATAGGAATACTGAACTCCTGCATGGAACCGCTAGGCTTCTGATCCTCTATCTTAACCTGCTGACATGTAGATCACTTTGCCATAAACTCTGCAACATCTCTCTACATCCCACTCCACCAATAGATCTCCCATAAGTCACGGTATATCTTTGTGGCCCCTGGATGAATAGAATAGCATGCACCATGAACTTCTCTAAGAATTCATTGCCTTAAGTCATCTACACCTGGAACACACAAATGACCCTAAAAATGCAAAACTCCATTTACCCCTTTATAGAAAACCTCTACTTTTTGATCCTTGATTGACTCTTTCAACTAAACTTGTCTACGATATCTATCTTGCTTTTGTTTCACCTCGAAAACTAGAGATGGTTCTGAACCCATATGTCACACTTATCTAAATCGACTAAGCAAACGCCTAGTCTGGCAAGATGATGGATTTCCTAAGCTAACTTCTTCTTGTTATCCTCAACATGAGCAACATTACCCATATATAAAGTCTACTAAGTGCATCGGCCATGATGTTAGCCTTGCCCAGATGATAAAGGATACTCATTTTATAATCTTTCAAGAGCTCTAAGCACCTCCTCTAATGAAGATTGAGATCTTTATGAGAAAAGACATACTAATGGCTTTTGTGATCTGTGAACACATCCACATGAACTCTGTATAGATATATCCACTAAATCTTCAACGCAAAAACTATGGTTGCAAACTCAAGATCATGAGTCAGATAATTCTTTTCATAGGGTTTATGTTTCCTGGAGGCATAGGCTATGAACTTACCATGTTGCATGAGGGCATAACCAAAACCTACTCTGGATGTATCACAATATACTACAAACCTATCAGGACCATTTGTAAGAGCTAAGACTGGAGCTGAGGTAAATCGAGTCTTCAACTCCTAAAAACTCTTCTCGCAAGGATCTGACCAATGGAACTTGACTTTCTTCTGAGTCAATCTAGGCATAGGGATTTCATATTATCATACTAGTATGGCACTTTTCCTTCACATAGGCATTTAATCAAACACATGGGGAGCATGCTTTGGTTATACAATCATCAACATATCTAATAATCATGTATACATCAATTAACGTGTAAATTTAAGGGTTTATCATTATTATTATGCAAATCACCACATCCTACGATCAATCATTGGAATATGTAATATCAAACATGAATAAAAAACCCACAACATTATGAACATGAATTTCAATTAAATTTAAATAATGAAAATTCATACATACACCAATCTTTGGATTTTTAAAAGAGATTATTGAGCTTCATCGGTGAAAGGGACCCATGAATCAACACATGACATACCTGGGTTGTGAGTTTCTTGAAGTTCTTGGACTTGAAGAACTTGTATCTCTTAGTTTCTTGAAGAAGATTTGGATCTTGTTTCTTAGGGATTATCTTTTAGAGAAAACCCTGATTTGATATTGTAGATGGATAATGAACTGATGAACCTTGGTCTGATATAATTAGGGGTTAAAACGGGAGGAAAAAGTCCCAAATACCCTTTTAAAATGAATTTAAAATAATTGAATGAACTATGCGATGGTGGGTGCGATGGTCTATCGCTGGGTCGATGGTCCGTCGGTCCTAACCGTCTTACCTAGGTAAAATAGGGATTCACTATTTTTTCTGCGATGGCTTGGGCGATGGTCCGTCGCTAGCTCGATAGTCCGTCGGCCTGAGCCATCCCCCTTAGGTAGAAGGTAATTGCACTGCCTCTGTTGTAATGGTTTGGGCGATGGTCCATCGTTAGCTTGATGGTCCGTCAGCAGTCATTATTGAACCTGGGCAGTTTTGACTGCTTTTTGTAAAACAGACATAACTTTCTACCCCGTTACCGGATTTGGACGAAACTGGTATCTTTGGAAAGCTAATTCAATTTTTCACCTGAAAAAAATTTAAAATAATAAATATTTCATGTATATAAAAGTGGATTCATCTTTCAAAATAATTTTCTAACATACTTAGGACGATTTCAAGCTAAGTAGAAATATGGAGTATTACACTACCGGTGTTGGTGGAACCTCTACACTAGGTGTTGTTGTTGTTGTTGTAGGTTTTTCCCCTATATCAATACCACCTTATACTTTTGGATGAGCTCCCTCGGTTGGCAAACCCCTTACTAACCTCAATACCAACAATAATACATTAAAAAGCATTAAAGAATATATAAAACCGGGTAGAGCCTGGGAAGCCCCTAACCAATTTGTTGTTATGGTGATAGAGTATTTGGAGTTGACTTAGGCTCAGGAGCTATAATAGGGTATGACGATGGCACCATATCCTGATCTCTAACTAGAGGTGCTTCTCTAGCCTATCATAAACCTCAGGGTCAAGTATTTTGCTAATGGAGCTCTAGGAGCGGGCTCAGGGCCCCACATCCTAGCCATCTATAAAAGGGTCAAACAAATAAATATTAAGAGACCAACACAGACCCAACGCTCGAAAGTGAATCAAAAAGATTGAACTTTTCCTAAATGTTTTGTAGCCTCCAAAAGATAGGATATAGATGTTTCAATACCAATCGACGGGACTCTACTAAGCATTGTCTTATTTACCAATAATACCAGTGAAACCTAGGCACTAATACAATATTGTCACAACACAATTTCTCAAGTTATGATGGTGCCTTCCTTATCCCACTAGTAGGTAAGATAAGACATAGCCTAGAACATTAAGAAAAAGATAAGACAAAAAGGGAAATGGTAGTAATAATAAGAAAAATAAGTAGAAACAAAAAATATCAAACATAATATATGCCGAAATAGGAGAAAGAAGAAGATAATACATACAATATAATCTAACCCAACACCTGGTAAGGTCGGTACTAGAGCCACTACTAAATCTTAAAAACATACTAGACATAATCCATAAATAAATAATACATACAAAGTAGTCTCGAATGCAAAAGATTAACCTAGATCAGATGGAGTAGGATCATCCTCGAATGCTATCAAGCTTACCCTGCTCTGAATCGATACTGGGATAGAAAGATCACGTTAATATTGATGGCTACTACTCAAATCTGCATCATGAAAAGATACAAAAGTGAAGTATGAGTACAAAAGGAATGGATAATCAGTAGGCATCAACCGACTTAGCTTAATACAGGAAAAGTAGAACTCAAATATAAGGGTATAATCTAAATCATCAATAAATAAGGATATAAAGGGAAATAACTACATACTCAAATGCAATAAAAGAATAAGTAGAAGTGATATAGAATGATAAATAACATAATAATAAGAACAAAAAATAAATATAACCTAACTAGTCCTTCATAATACTGTCAGACACACTGAAGAAGACAATTAACACTACCATGCCTCTATAAGTTGTTGGGAAATACAAAAAGAAATTAAATTAAAAAACCTAAATAATTTATAACTGAACTAGTCCTAAGAAACCATTGTAGCCATCTAGAGGTGCACCAGGATCGAACGGACAACAATAGGTAGTAATAAAAGTCTAGATGTCGGGATCAAACCAGTAGTGGTGGATAATAACAAGAGGCCATAAATCAAATTTGAATAAAAAAGTAGTAGGTAGTAATGAGAGGACACATATATGATATACAACAAATATCATAATCAGATGTCAGAATCAAACTGGAACATAGAGGAACTACAACTCTTAGAAAAATAGTAATCAATACCAGAACTCCCTAATCATAGCATAGCTAGTTGTAGGACTCGAAACAAAACTAATAGTAACCATACTTAGTTGTACAACTAAAGTCCAAACCACACCATAAATGATGCCAAAGTGGTGCTGGAAGTCACAATAACTAACAGAAATAAAGTACATGTTGACCCTAAACTATAACTAAAATGTATTTAAACAGATATACACATAACTTAGTTAAAACGAAGGAGTTCAAGGGTTTCATGATTAATACCACACCTTAGGTAGCTTAATATTACACAATACTAAGGAATAACGAGATCAAAATTTATTAGAATGGTGACCTAATAGGATAAATAAGGCATGAAATATTTCAAACGATGACCAAACTACAACAACATGCCCAAAACTAGCATAATAGTATACTAATACCTTACATAAGATTAATAGAAAGTTAGGGTAAGCTTATCCTGCCTAGATGCCAAAGATAAAAGCCTCTCCAAGAAGCCTTCGAATAGTGCCCCACTAGAATCTGAGCTTAAATAACTTGATGTAGTTAAATCATCAAACTATAGTAATTCCACAAATATTTCTATAGGTGTGATAAAGCTAATACTAAAACAGATTGTAACATTCTTGTGCTATATTTTTATAAACAAAACCTCCTTAAATATATATATATATATATATATATATATATATATATATATATGTATATGCAGTAGTTTATACTAATATTAAGGGTGGATGAAGTAGATGGAACTTTGGCATTTAACACTTAAGTTGTCATTTTTTCCAAGTGTCGCGTATTCCATTCTGAAAGTGTTGTACATCTTCCTCCACATCCACATTATAGTAGAGGTCGAAACACCCACTTTTAATTATTTATCTACTATGTGTATTTTCGGGTACTGCATAGGTTTGTGGTAAAATAAATATAATACCTTGAATATAACAAAATTAATATAAAAGATAGTATAAAGCCTCTATTATAATATAATAATATTAATATTTTAACAAATCTAGATTCACTATCTCCACTTAAAATATTAATATATTATAAAACTAGTATAAAGTAATATAGATATATCATAACTAAAATATTTTATGTCTCAAAAATATTTTCGAGAGGTAATCAACTATATCATCTTGCCAAATGATAATTTAATATAAATATTTCAAAAAAACATTCGATATCAATAAAATTACCACACGGACTGCCAGAAAATTGAACTGTCAATTCCAGCAAGTCACAAATAACTTGGAGATGTTTTAGGAATGCTCTAAATGCCAAAAATGCACAAATATGAGGAAAATGACTGTGAGGGTCATTAAATTAAGATATCTTGTAGATGAAATATAATGCTAAAAAAATTCAAATTCTCCATTAACTCAAAATTTTGTCATGTCATTGAGAGAAAATAGAGAAAGTGACAATTTTCTTCTCACGAGGAAAAATTAGGGTTCTTCAACTTTAAATTCCAAATTTAAAGGTTTCACCCTTATTTTCATCTCCAGGTACGTGGGATTTCATCAATGGGTTTTATTTCACCCATTGAGTCCCAAAGTTAACTCAATTCTTCAAGTTTAATTCACTGTTCAAACTTAGGGCTTCCATGAAAAAGTGCTAATTCCTTTAGCTTTCTATTTCTTGCTATGACTAAACCATGAATATATATTTTCCCATAAATTTGATCTTGTTTCCATACTCATGATTATTATGCCTCATGATATTTAAAATTCTTAATTCTAAACTTTAGTCATAAAACTCCTTGTAATGTATTAGATTATAGTGTTTTCATGATTAGTTGGATTCTTCAAATATGGCGAGTTATGGATACCCAATGACCTAGGAATCATGTGTCGTTAGTTGAATATTTAGTTCTTCAGTTCTAATAATTTGAAGTTCTTTAATATAAAGCACTTATCTTTCAGTTTGAGAATATCATTATAGTTCAAGTCCTATATTAAGTGCCAACCTAGGTTAAAGGGTTCCTCATTAGTTTAGAGTTATCCCTTGCCCTGAATGGGTCCATGAGTGAATACACATCAATCATGATGTACGCCCTTGGCAAGGTACAGAATACCTGCTCATACGGTCTCTGTCAGTTGTAGAAACCATTTACAGTTTAGTCTTAGGTATGTTTTGACCCTCGCTTCAGTCTGTTTAGCATCTTATAATGTTACATGATTATTACTTGGTCAAAGCATCAGTTTACAGATTTTAGTCCCATGTTTAGGTCATCATGTCAATTTCAGTATATTCATTTTACAAAGTGTTGTGCATATTGCACATTCTTGGTACATTTAAAATACTAACCATATACTTTTATTTGTGTTATATTGTCTTATAATAGAGGTTTAGATGTTCAGGACCCTGATCGCAATTAGCTTGATCGAGCATCACCTCAGCAGTTTTGCTTTGGTGAGTCCTCATCATTCATAAACTAGTTATTAGTATTTCATTAGGTTTCTCTATTTTAGATTCAGACAGTTAGAGCTAGTGGGGTCTTATCCTAGAAGCTCACCTTAGTAAAGGTATTCAAATAGATAGTAGAGGTCCAGTCTTATGTTATGTTAAGTGATTTTTGTTTTGACATTTTGTTTGATTATTTTTATATCATTCAAACTTTATCTTTCACCCAATGTAATTCAGTTTATTAAGTATTCACATTGTCGTTCCAGGCCATGGGTTAGCCTAGGGTCACTTATGACTTTAAGCACCTTATTATGACTAGGGGGTATTCTCAAGTCATAACAGTATCATCAGCCAACTAGGTTTAGAAACAAATAACAAGAATAGAAAATAGAAAGGAAATTATAACAACTATTAAGGTTCTGAAAAACTAAACCTCCTAAGACCCCTCTTTTCAGGTCTTTGACATGTTACCCTTATCATCTTTATGACCTACATATCATTTAAATTTTTTATTTATCTTTATCCATTGAAAATTTGTCCTTTTCTCTAGGTCCACTACGTCTTTTCTTATTTCCCTTACAACTGAATCCTATGATTCAACCAGACACTATAATGACCCTTTACTTCACCCCTATAATTACGGACAATGCTACAATTCTCACAAATATAACATACTATAAGGACTAGCTTGAGTTGCCTAACATGTCCCTTATACTTATATGAGTCGAAACACCACCAAGTACTAGCATCATCCATTACTCAAATAAGTTTATGGATATACAATACATCAATTACATAAAAGCAGACTCTTCAACAAGCCACAATATGTATGTGTACACACTCAAAGAAATATGATGAAGGATACATGAAAATAATACGAATCTTATTTATCATCTCAACCTCATCATCAATATCACCTCATCATCATTAACAAAATCATCTCATCATCAATAGCATAACAATATCATATCAACATGTTTCGACAGCACCTCATTCTTGTAATCAATATCATCTCAACATCATTAATACCACCACAACATCATCATCACATTAATCATCAATGTCATGCTCATATCATATGTAAGTGCAAAGTGCAGCTAATAATTAAAAATAAGGCCCAAAACAAGCCACAAACTCCCAATTCACATATAAGCGTAGAGTCTAAAAAGTCTTTACCACCATTAACCCCTTCGTGTTAAACACTATTCAAACATTTATCTCATAGGTTTGCCTTTGCGAATGTATCTATAAGTCTATATGAAAACACATTGAATCCATACCCTAAGATATACCTAATAACTCGCACTCACCGACATACGCTCAATCATCAGGTCATCACTCATACCTTCACCTACAACCCTACACAAAAATACTAAGCGTAACTTTAATTTCTCACACTTTACTTATTTTGTAGCCTCAATCTAGAATGTTAAATCTTTCTTTAGTTATTGTTCCCAGATACATCGACCCTAATCACAATGTTATCATCAACTTAACAGCAACTACATATAAATGCCCGCATTACTCTTCCAACTATTAAACCTACCACTATTTTGAGATCTCATATTTCTCTTCTCGCTATTCCTAGATGATATTATTGGGTTTCTATTAACTTAGAAATTACTTACTCTAACCCTAACTAATACTCATCGTGTTCATTGATCACCCTTACTATTATCCTAACCCACTAACATGCTTACAATACTTAACTACCTTTTATTTATACAAAATTATACTTTTGAGAAATGTAAGAAAGAAAACAGTTTAATACTATATCTTTTCATATCATAATATTAAGATTAATCCCATTATATCATTCCATCCATCCATACTTCATTCCCAAAGGCCTATGGTATGAAATCTCCTGACATAACTATTATTATTATGCGCATCATGCATAAGTCTTCTACAATTAACCATAATTGATCTTGTAGACAAATTCCACTCTTACAAAGGTTGGAGACTAGTTCTACGTGTGTCTGGCCTCCTCTAAATTTTAGGCTAGGTGGACCTTTGATTGAACCACCTAGCCAAGCAAGGCTAAGGTGACCTATAGCAATCAGAAGAAACATCAAAACATAGACAACGCATGAAAATAGAGAAAATAACCTTAAGGATCATTACAAAATGCAAATATGCTTTGCTCCTCTGAATCATATGTGTACACCCACCAATTTATTGCATCTAATTAATTGATTATTTTGACCATCAATTGAATCTAATTTGTTTCTTTCTTTGGGGTTGATTATTAGGTCAAACTGCAATAAACTAATGTTCTTGCTCAATGATGTTTACATTAACTCAGGTCTTCTTTATTTTAATGGTTTTTGTGTTGAAACGAAGGCTACATATTTTTTATTTGATGATCAATATTACATGGTTTGTATTAAGAAATGGTTAGACTACCTGAAAAATATGATTATTGTTCAATCAGAATTTATGACCACTGAGGTCTTGCATAATTATATAATATAAAGATGTTGAAATTTTTTTATTTTATTTTACCTTTTTTAATATCTGATTTTTATCGAAAAAGATATAAACATGTTGATGGAATATTATTACTAATTCAAATTAGAATTCGGTAGAATAATAAATGTATGATAATGTTGAACCTTACATTCACAACATAGGTTGGAACAAATAAATTATTCGTCAAAAATAATTTTAATTTTCTGTAGTGTTTTTCCTTGAGAAAATTAATTTGAGAAATTTGGTGATTTCTTTTTAATCAAATACAAAAAGAATTCATTGTAACAATAATTAACTGAAGCCATGATAGTTAGAACATTAAATTAAGGTAAGTTATTAAGTGTAAAAAATTATGATCACTAGATTGTAATTTGTGTCAAAATAATACCACTATATAAGAGGAACAAAATCTATAAAGAAAACTAATAAAGAAAAAAAGAGTAAGAAGTATAAAGGAGTTTGAGAATATAGTTATTTTGGAGATAAATATAAATGATAATTGAAAAGAAAGATCTTCCTAGAGGTTATTCGCACTTATTTGTTTTTTAAAATTTTAAATGGATTTTATTGGATTAAGATCAATTCATACAATGAAGTAATTAGATAATACACATACTACTATTCATAAATTTAAAATGGAAGAGATGTGACCAGTAAAATAAAAATCTAAAAATAAAAAATAAATCAATATTAACAATCTAATATTTGTAAATTGTCTTTGTTCATATAGATTTGACTAAGTATGGGTTGTGTGGGGGAGGGGGGAGGGGGCTATTTTATTGAGAAATAATAAGATTGTAACAAGACATCATAATTTGAAATGATTAGAAATAATACTTAATATTATCCACACATTGTGCAGGTTTGTGTATGTATGATCTCTATTTATATATACACAGAAAAAGTAGTATGAGGTTAGATTCTAAGATAAAAACTAACATCAAGAGTCAACAAGGACATAATATACATATAACCTAAGTCTACAAGCCTCTTTGAATGTATCCTTTTGTTGGGGAACCATCAGTTGTATCAAGACCTTAAACTTCATAGTTCGGAAAGAAGTAAATCTTACTAACTACTGAACTCATCTACTAGAAAGATCTATCTGGATTTTTGTCTTGACCTGCTGTATGAATGCAGCGTCTCCAACAATAAAGACATTAGTACAAAAGAAATATATTGATATGTAATGAGAGAATATTAATAATCTGAAAGATGATAACATTAAACAAGTTCACGAATCAACCTAAAACCTAAATGCCAATTCAGTGAATAAATAGAAAAGCAACTAATGAAAGTTAGAGATCAATACTAATTCGAATGATAAATATTGCTAGACCATGTATAGAGTGATCTAGATTAGTTTATATGATAATGTTAATAAAGAGCATGCACAGAGTTTTATGTAAATAAATTTCTTTTAGGCTTCTTTTGAAACATAGTCAATAAGGAAATGGATTCATCACATCAAAGGAAAAGGATTAATCATTTCAATATGGAAATGGATTCATCACATCAAAGAAAAAGGATTAATCATTACATATCTTAATGTTTGGTCTTTAAAGGTGTAAGAAAACTTGTTCACACCCCCATTTAACTACAAAAAGAGTATAGTAATTCTAATATCACTAAGGGAAAACTGTAATGATTACTCGGTTATCAACCATTTTGCTATTTATCCGGATATACTGCATCATTTCCCCCAAACTAACCTTATGAACTACATAGTAGGAAAATTTTCAACTACAACAACAAATTTAATTATACTAATGAGCTCTCAAGGAGAAGGAAATCTTCCAAGCCTAGAATCCAATGGTGTACTCCACTCTACTCTCAAATATAAATGCATGTGCTTCCCAAGAGCAATGCAACCCTCACCACTTCTCAATTATTTCAATCGATAACAATATGTTATACAATTAAACTACCCTGACTCGTGGCTTTCAAACCACATCCTTTAGGTCATACTGAAGAAATAAGTATAAATACTTTTAAATATTTTGAAGAATAAAGATACGAACCTTGTCCTTGAGTTACCCAAGCCTTTTACTTTGTATCTATGCTCTTATTAGTTGAATCACACAATTATACAAAATTCAGAATCTTAAAGGACAAAGGAGTTGCAAAATAGCAAATAATTACAAATATATAGCTCAAAAATATACTTATCAGAAGCTTTAGGTTTACAAATATGGAAATTTCTTGAGAGAATTAGCTTAAGAATCATGAAATTTGTCAAATATGAGTTCCTCATAGTTATACACATATTTATAGGTCATCACCACCCCTCCAAAACTTTCTCTATGAGCTCCATCATGAGATACATGTTTGCTATGGATCTTTTACCGTGAGGCCCTTTCTACCCTGATAGTTCAGTATAGAATGCTTGTAACTTTCTGTATCAATGTTAGATTGATGAAATAATTTCTTAAGGTTAGGCATAAAGACCCATTATTATTATTATTATTATTATTATTATTATTATTATTAGTATTAGTATTAGTATTAGTATTAGTATTATTATTATATATATATACATATATATGGATTACTAACTCTATATAAATTAATGATAAGATAATTTAAAGGTTGGATTATGAACAGGACTACTTGAAGCATTTTGCCACATTGAACATTTAACTTGAACTCTACTTTTAAGGATCCCTTTGGCCTCTAAATTTGATATTAAACACTTCAAACACCTTCATATATCAATTTCTTGATAAAATTCCCCAATCTCAACAAATGCTATATTGAACCTTCAACTTGAACTTTAATTTTAAGGCTCCCTTTGGCCTGTAAATTTGACTTTGAACACTTCAAACACCTTCATATATCAATTCCTTCATACAATTCCCCAATTGTAATTGTATTCTTATGGGTTATCATTAATTGATCAACTTCGAAATTAGTTGTACTTCTAATCACGAACAATTACACTCTTTGTTATAAAGTATTATTACTTTATGACTAACAAATATCCACACCACTTTTTAGATGGACGCGTCAAGTGTCCACACTACTTTCCTAAAATACCGGTTATTGCAAAATATCTTTTCATCAAATCAACACTTCAATGGTATTAAGAAATATGAATAATGATTCTCACACCAATCAAGAGGTCAAGTAATAGTTAACTAACTCATATACTATTGTCCCCAAGTTATGCTGATAACATAAATCAATTAATATTGTCAATATTTGACTTATAGCAATATCATGGCACTGATATCCATATAAGTACTTGTCATCTCACCTATAAAGAATTTCAAAGACCCACAACACATTATATAATAAAATATCAATACAAAACTTTATAAATAGTCTAGAAAGTCAACTTACATCAACTCAAAGGTATCAAATAATGAACTTTTCCTACTGTAATGACTCTGAACTGTTCTAATATAGTCAAATATATAAACTACATAAGAATATGAGTCCGGAAACACTCATATTGCTACATAATAGTTTGGTTTGAAATTTGAATCAAAAAGTCATCCCTTAACATCAAATTTAAAATCTTATTTCACGATTGGTTTACCCATAAGTTTGAAATTCTAGCATAAAAAATTGGCTAAATTCGATTGCTAATCAACCCCAAATCTCATAATTATCTAGGTAACCAACTTATGAAGAAACAACTTAAATTTGCAATCTCATCCACTAATTTAATAATGAATTAAATGATGACCTTGGGGGGATTCTTAAATGAAATATTAGAATATTGTCTTGAGAAGAAATCAAGCAAAACTTCATTAGAAATATCAAAAATCAATCTCTTAAAATGTAATTATGAAGTCAATGTTTGAACATCATCCAAAACCTAGCTCCCAATCTCCCAAAATAGAACTATGAAGTCTAAGTTTGAAATTTATAGTAAAACTTACAAAGGTGTAAAACTTTTTTGGTGACTTTGTAACCCCTCCACGACCGCGATAACCTTATTCAGACCCGACCTTTCATGAATATGGTGCCCCTATCATATATGTGAAGCAAAACTTTGACTTAAATCCTAACTCAGACAATTTCCACTATTTAATGCAACGTATCCTCCATGATTGCAATTCTCTAGCTCTATTACACTTGATGAATTTTACCTTACCTTCACAAATACGATGAAGGAAGTATATATGCACTTGAAATAACATCTAACAACAGCTAAAATGTAAGACCCTATTAAACTTTTATCAATTTATTTTTTATCCTCTTATGTGCGTAATATTAATTTTTGACTTAAATTATGATAAAGGGATGTCAAAGGGGAATTTTGGAAAAGTTTTCGAATTTTGGGAAGGAGTTCGAGGTCATTTTGGGACCACGAGATAGTGAGGGTTCACGATAGTGGCGTACCATACTACTTATTTACCGTGATAAGACTGTGACACACTAGCTACCCTCTGTGATAGCGGTATGCCATGCTATGTTAATTTCATCCAATTTTATTTTTTTACCTTGGGTGACGAAATTTTTGATCATTTACCCCTTAAATGACTTAAAAACACCCAATTAACCTTACTGCCTTCAGTTATCAATAAAAAACACTACAGTTCTCCTTTTTAACTCTCAAACCTAGAAAATTCAAGGGTCTTATAAGGATTTCATAATTCTAGCTCCAAACATAAATTTCTCTTCAATTTCATATATATATATTTTAGGCATATTTCTCATTCCTTAACTTGTATTTTATAATGTGGCATAAATTTATTCGATATTCATGTGTTTTGAATGATAGCTTTGAAGTGGGTTGGCGGTTTTTGATTATTAATGCTTGAATTACTTTTTCCATGTGTTAAAGTGTTATTCATGCTTTAAATTATAGTTTGTGAACTAAGTCGGTGCATTATTATAATGGTTCAAATGGATGACATGGGTTTTCCTAAATTGATGAAATTTTGATATCGTAATGGAATTAACCTCAACCCATTTTATTAATCTTGGTTTTGAATATGGAATTTACACAATTTAACTTACCTTTGAGAATATCGCATTGTATTAAAGAACGAATGGATAAATGGATGAATATGATTTTAAAATGCCCTTGGTGGCTATGGTTTCAGATTTTAAATGGAACTTGGGAGTTTAATAGTTATATGAATTTGTTTGGCATAAATGAAATAGCTCTAAAGCATATTGGTATGACAATACAAAGATGGTAAATGCCTCAATAAATGAATCCCTAGTTAATGATTGGTTTATGTGCAAATTATTTTAAATTGAGCTTAAAGAGTATTGTAGAGCTTACCGAGAAGTGTAGTCCCAGAAGGACCAATAATAGAAAGCATGTTTGACGATGCTGAGGGTCTATGTGACCATATATCTAATTCACACATTTATATTATGGATAGATATCACCTTTGCGTATTTATCCACTCCTCGGTACATACAGCTAACATGGACGAGGTCCTTTCGAGCAGAAGAGTAGGACTCATATAGCCTATGGGTGCCTTTAGGTCAATATGAACTACATAGTTCAGGCTAATATTTTAAAATATCATGTCTTATATCTTTTTTCTTTATCTCGACATCCTATATGCATGTGTATAAAATATTACGTGTGGTTTATGATTGGAATTTAGTAAATGCATTATTTTATCCCTTTTCCCTTGAGTTACATATTAGTGCTCGCCCCACTGACCATCCCCGAATGTACATCATTTCATGATAAATATTTCAAGGACTTTTCTATTGCTCTGTTGCAATTTTAGGTGGTTTGGTACTCCTGTTGATCAACAGTGAAGTGGTGATACAAGTGAGAGTGCCTCATGACCAAGGATTAGAGATGAAGAGAAATATTGTGATCCTATGAGAAGATTGGAAGAATAAAGGTTACTCTATGTTGAGTATTGGTCTTTGAGTTACTTTTTGGGCCCAATTGCATTTAGGTTCACTTTTGGGCCTAAGTTGTAATAAATGACCTTTGGGCCTACAAATTGCTAGGACTCTCTTCTTTTAGACTTAGATGATTTTAAATGTAAGTTGACACTTGAGAGTTTTTTCATTGAGCTTGTTGAGAGCTTATTGGTTTTTTAGAAATGTTGGTTGCTTGGGATTCCATTATAGTGAGGTCTACATAAAAGGTTGGTGTTTATTGGTAATTGATAGGAAGGTCTTTGGGTTTTATATACACTTTGGTTGTCCTTTGTTTATCAATTTGTGTTAATCTATATATCCCTTTTATCCATTACTTTTTTGTATCATTTTCGATTGTTTTCTTTGTTTTTGTATTTTTTTTCATATTTTCATCTTGTATGATTTGGTATTAGAGTCGAACTTGATTTTATTCCCACGAAGTCAATCTTGGGTCTATTTGTATTGAAAAATCAAAAATCTCAAAAAAAATCACAATGCACGTTTTGTCCTTAGGTCAAATTTTGAGTCTATGATTTTACTTTTTTTCTTGTGTTTTATTGTTTGATTTTTGTTACATAACATTATCAGAGTCTAAATCTTAAATTTGAGCTAAATCTGAGCTAAATCGGAGGATCTGCCTTTATTGAGAAGCTCAAGTTTAAAGGTTGAAAGTGGGCATTAAAATCTGAAATTTTTTGTTGATAATTTGAACAAAATGATGCTTGAAATGTGTTTAGAAGATTGAAAACAACTTTGCTTCAAAATTTCATCGCATTTTGATCAAGGGTTTAAGAGGTAGAAATTTTTGAATCTCTTGGTCTTCTTGAGGAAGATTCAAATCTTCATCTTGAATTCTCTTCAAATGGTGGTATTCAAATCTCTTGGTATTTGAAGGTCTAAGATAATATTCCAAAGAGAGAACAAAGAGGGACCATTTGGAGTACATCTAGTTCAGCTTTGAAGCTGTGGGACGGTTCATATACGCCTGACCTGCACTGGAAGTGTGCCTGATCTTCTGAATCACCCTAGAAACACTTCAAGATAGTAAGTAAACCATTAGTTGCATTAAGCTTGCGCTAAGGGTGCACTCGACCTTCTAAAGCAGGCCAAGGCAGTCCACCCCGCGTTTGGTATGCGGCCAAGGTGTGCCTAGGCAGCCCTAACACATCTCCAATTCATCTCCATCCCTTGTTAACACATATCAACTTCAAAAACTCCATTTTTTAAGGTTTAATTCCATGAAATTCAGTTCTTAATTCTTCCTTTCACTTCTTTTATTCTTGATACTAATTAACAACTAAAACTTATCGTACTTAGTTGTTTAATTAGTTCTTGATTTGTTCTTCTTTTATTTTCTTAGTTTAACTTTTTAATTCAAGTTCTTCAAAGTCCTTTACCTCTTAATAGAGATACACAAACAGCGAATACCAACAAGTTAGCTAAACTGTGAGCGAATCCAAACACTTGGATTGAGAAGATTGATTTCAATAACATTAACCGTATTTGTTAGCTGTGTTGAGTGTATTATTCATAGTTATCATGGAACTGGGAGAGAAGATCCTACAGACCTCAAGCGGAGAAAGCTTTGACACTTTGTTCATGGAAATCATAGGGATGTTACAAGATATGAATATGATGAGGGAGGATAAAACAAACATGACCGAAAGTCTAGGCAATGTGGAAGGGAGAGTGATGAATCAAGATGGAAGGATGGTGAGTATGAATGGGAATCATAATTCCTCTAATGCTACTCCCCACAACAATCACCAATCAACCTCAAGTGTACAAGTCCAAGAGACTTCATCTACCATCTCTCCTAGAACACTCTACCATATGTTCTACCCTCCCCTACAATTAAGTGCTCCCTTACCTATGACTACTATCAACAAAACACCATGACCTGTAGCCCGACCACTATAATTTAACCAACAAACACCCCAAAACCCAACCCCAAGCTCCCTAAATTTTAACTCCACTCTATCAAAAACCCCCAAATCAAGTTCTAAACTGCCAAGTTTCCCGAGGATTGAACCCACAAGGCCTCAATCCACCCTACTTACAACTTTATCTGTACCCCAAAACCAAATGCCACACTACCAAAGACCACCAAATATGAATTTACCCTACCAAGTTCCACTTAACCAAATGCCACCAAACTAAGTTATTAGAGTTCAAGAGGAGTTTGTAGGACATTTAGAATGATGTTATGGAGATAGTGCACAAGGGCATGGACCAAGAGACCAAGGTGGTTATGGAGGTCGTTATATAGGTCTCAATTATACAAGGTCACTCTTCCAAGATTTCATGGAGGTAGTACTACTAAAACATACCTCAAATGGGAGTCGCAATGTGATAGGATCATCCAAGCTAATAATTTGCCCAATGTTAAGAAGATAATTTATGTAATTACTTAATTTAAGAGATATGCTTTGGCTTGGAGGTAATTGGCAAAGAGGACACCAGGGATCCTTCATGGATGTCAATATCCACTATAGGATGTAATGAAGGCCCTTATAAGATCAAAGTATGTACTAGAGAGATATATACAAAGGTTGCTGGCCAAGTTATTTCATTTGAGATAAGAAGACAAAAGTTTTGAAGAATACTATGATGAATTTCAAAATATTCTCATGAAGTTTGATTACAACAAGGATGAAAAGCACTCCAATATCTAGTTTAAGGTGGGATTAAATCAAGAAATTTCCTTTTAAATATAAATACACAAGTTTTCCCGGGTGGATGATCTCTTAAAGGTGGGTACTGATATTGAGAGAGATATCAAGTTAGAGAAGAAGAAAACTAAGTCTAAGGTAGGGAATCAAATTCCCTTCAATTGGATTTAAGAAACTAAATTAAAGAAGACTTTTGAGAAGAAGACCATTAAGAAGAGTGATCCAAAGGATCTCCCTAGAGAAGGAGGTAATCCTAGTCTTATGGGTAATTAATACTTTAAATATCAGGGATGGGTCACCAAATGAGTGAGTGTCCAACAGGAAGAGCCATCATACTTTGAAAATTTAATCCATGCTACAAAGATAAAGTGAAGCAAGAGAAAGGAGTTGATGATATTGATGAAAATATAGAGGTTGATATAAATCCATGTGATGGGATATCACTAGTCCAAATATTCTAGATAAGAATGTGCCAATGGAGGAGGGTTTTCCTCAAGAAGGAGTGTTTAGCATTCCACTTACTTGGCGCAGATGTTATTCTTCCTTCCACTCCTAGGAACTCACCAAAATTCCTTGATCTTAAACATGATGAACTCTTGAATTTAAGGATAAACTCTCTTCAAGAATGAGAGAATAATACAAGTGAGAGTGCCTCATGGCCAAGGTTTAGATATAAAAAGGAATGTTATGATCCCCCATGAGAAGATTGGAAGAATAAAGGTTACTCTATGTTGAGTTTGGAGCTTTGAGTCACTTTTGGTCCAAGTTATAATAAGTCGACTTTGGGCCTATAAATAGCTAGGACTCTCTTCCTTTATACTTAGATGATTTTGAATATAAGTTGACACTTGAGAGTGTTTTTATTGAGCTTGTTGAGAGCTTATTGGTTATTTAGAAATATGGGATGCTCAGGATTCTATTCTTATGAGGTATACATGAGAGGTTGGTGTTTATTTGGAATTGATAGAAAGGTCGTTGGGTGTAATATACCCTTTGGTTTTCCTCTCTTTATTAATTTGTGTCAATTTATCTATCTCTTTTATCCTTTACTTATTTGTATCATTTTCCGTTATTTGCCTTGTTTTCATATTGTTTTATTTGTCATATTTTCATTTCATATCAAGTGGTGAGCCTCCATATTTCTAAAGGCCCTATTATTTCATTTGGTTTCCATTATAACTCTAATATTTATAGACTTATTTTGTCATAGTCGAAGGCAGGTGCCGACTTAGTTTACATTTTTGGATAAAAAGATTTTGTGGATAGTATTGGGATGTTATGGTTGTTATGTTCTGACTCTCAGATTTTTATTTGACTTATCTATCTCTCTTATTAATTTGGTTGGCTTATTCTATCTATTTTTCTTATAATTGCTTTCTTAAAGTAAGATTAGGGAGGTCATCTCCGACCTTGTTGTTTTGGGATGCTTGTGATGACTAGCCTTGTTCGATTCATGACAATCTTGGTATCAGAGCATAATTTAGGTTCATTGGGTGTCCACAGAGCCGTGTTGAGTAGATCCCTTTTATGGGTGTATAGTACACCACATTTGTAAGGGGGATTCTATAAGGCATTTTGGAATGTTTTCCTTTCTTCTATTCTATTTTATGCTAGAGAGTCTAGTTATCATGAAGCTTCTCTTACTCTTGTCTTATTCACATTTCTGATCTTGCCTCCCTAAAGACCTGGAAATCGTAGGAACTTAACTAGAACCTTTGTCCCACCTAGGGAAAATATGGGGGGAATTTTCTATCACACCCCATACTAGATGAGGAGGACAACAACTATAAGAACACATACTATAAAAATAAACTAGATAAGAAAATTAATCACTAAACGAATGGAGTCACTGATAAAAAACTATAGATACAATACCAACTAATTAGCCAAATTAATACAGATGACATGTGAACCTATGAGTATATATGACTGTTTTACAATGTCCACAAAGACTCTAATGAAATCCATGACTGTAAAACCATTAAAATATATATGATAAAGACTCGGCAAGGCCTTGAATCAACTTGGAGCTCACCAACAAATGCTAAGTATCCTGTTTTCTATTAGGGAGATCTGCTCGCTAAAAACATATGCCTGCAACATAGAATGTTGGTACCCCGTTAGGGACTTCAGTACAAAGTAATGTACTGAATATGTAAGACATGATATAACCATAAGTGCAATAAAAAATTAATGAAACTCGGCGTCTATATATATCAACATATAGATATGGATCAATGAACCACCTTTACTTACACTTGTGGAAGACTGTACATTATATGATTTTCTTTAATTTACTCTTCTTTTATTTATAATATTTGTAAGCCATATGATACATATGACCAGCTGATCAATGGCAAAAGAGGATGACCCATCCTAGGTATTATAACCCTGCGATATGTTCCTCATCAATACATAAATCGGGATTGACCCATGCTAGGCTTTCCTTTCACCCCTGGGATACCACCTTATAATGGGATTGACCCATGCTAGGTGTTCCTTCGACCCCTGGGATACCACCTGATAATGGGATTGACCCATGCTAGGTGTTCCTTCGACCCCTAGGATACGACCCATAAATCAATAAATTGAGATCGGCCCATGCTAGGCTCTCACCCTTAAGATACCATTTACACATAAGTATATTTACTTTACATTACTTCTTTAATCTTTTAGAACATTATTTTTGTGGTCTCAACATTATTGAACTTTAGAGATATGAACCAATAAAAGATGGGATACGATCGAGACAAGAACAATGATGTAGGAAATAAGGGTAATACTTTGGAACTTATATGACACCATGAGCCTCGCTGGGCATAAAATATATTCACTAATAAAACCAGCAGGCATGTGACAAGCGAGGAGATATGACCTGCAACAAATAATCTAGTAAGGTGTATAACTAGTGATCAAGTGACATTACATAGCACATATGGGTTGTGGCAGATCCTAGTGATCTTACATAGAATATAGCAATTGGGGCAGATTCAAGTGTAGAAATTCAGACATTTCAAATAGGGAAATATGTGCATACCAAGTTGAAATACGTAACTCCTTGACTAAAGTGGTTTGGACTGTACAATAAATACTAACTAGGTAATAACAAATAGAAGGTTTTGTGAGAATGGGTACTATTGAAGCATGTGGGCAGATTCTAATTAGGAACAAATGTATATCCCATATAAAGACATGTAAACTATATACTAAATAGGTAAAGACTCTATAAGTTCACCTTATGCCCAAATACGATGGGAATGATATTCAAAAAAATAACATGTGTGGCCAAAAGAAGTATATCAATTAAAGCAATTTTGGACAAATTGTAATCCATCATGTGACACTCTTTAACTTGTATAATCTTGGATCTTATAGACTCATATAAGAGAAACATGTGACACTTTGACACACTTTTAGACCATGGGCAGTAAATAAAAGGTGGATTAACTATAGTGGGGTTGGTACACCATGACAATATATATTATAACATGAAATATCATCTAGGAAGATCACTTTATTGGTACACGAGTATATGACACCATGCCAAAGAATATGAACTAGAATAGCCTTACATACCTCGTTGTGCAACCTGATTATTACAATGAATTAGCCTTCTTTCTTTTAAGGTGTTAATCTACAATATAAGTATATAATGGATCTAATATTAGCTACTAATTACAATGTAACCCTTGTAAAACAGTAGTTAAACAGTTGACGGGCAGTAGGACTATTCATCCCCTCAAACATTTAGTGTATCACCACACTCTTATTCTATACTTTAATTCAACTCCACTTCACCATTCCATAAGGTTACCCACTGCCTCCAACAACAAAACCTATAGACATCACCTAAACAGTCCCTAAATACTTCAACACAATATAATATATTGAACTAACAACTTCCGATTATCATCCTATGAGTTCTTAACTACAACATAGATAACATCCTCCATTAAGGCCTATACAAAAAAAGGGGTAAATCGAGGAAGTAACCTTAACTTTATTTCTAAAATTTTATTTCCTAAAATGAACTCCATCAAGATTCTAAGTTTCCCCTTCATGTTATACCAAATACTATTGGAAAATATCTTGGAGATTAAAGAGAAGTGGACTGCCAAGCTATGCAAAAAGGGTTGTCCTATACTTCAAAAAAAACAATAAATTGATTTCCATAACTTCCTATAATAGGATTAAATATAAACCATAGTTATTTTCACTAACCTTGGCTGGAAATAAGGAGGGTTTCTTTAAGAACCCTAGGAGAGAAAAGAGGCGGCTATTTTAGGGGTTAAGAGAAAAGAGAGAGTAAGATAATTATAATTTGATTTTTTTGCAAGTAATAATGAATAGAAAATGAGCTAAATGGACCTCATAAATCCTTCCACTTGACCGCTCTTTTTTGCTCATTTCTAGCCACATATTGGTCAAAAATAGTCCAAGTAAGTGATGCACCTACTTGGATATTTAAGATGCTCAAAAAGTCTAGGTAGGTGATGCACCTACTTGATTTATTTGTAATTGGATTACACCATATTGGGCCTTAAATAGAATAGGTATTAGGTTGGACATTTGGGCCTTAAATAGATTGGGTGTTGGGCTGCTCCTCTTTCCCTTTTTCTTTTACTTAATTTGGGCCCTTAATATGTCCAATAATATAGGTTTCAATTTAGTCCAATAGTATAAGTAGGTGATGCACCTAGTAGTCACCTACTAGCTTAATTAGGTCAAGCAAGCACCTACCTTATTTTCTCTTAATTTTTCAAAAATCTTGATCCCTCTACTTAACACTTACCTTTAACTTTAAGCTCAAATACCAATCTCGAGTTTAAATACTTTCATCTATACTAAGTTGGTCTAAGTTTGGGATGTACGAAGCATTACATCTTCCCCCCCTTTAGATCATTCGTCCTCAAATGAAAGGTATAGCTAATGACTTGACTAACCCTAGAATTTCCCCCCAATTTTTTTTTCTTTCTAGAGTTTCCTTTGTAAATAAGCTTACATTAAATCTGTGGTCTAACTAAAATAATGTATATAAAACTCAGATGGAATATCAATAGATATAGAACATGGAATGAGAATATGATAAGTAAAACCCCTCTCCTGACCATGTAACTTAATTAAAACTATTTTAGTATAGTGTGATTTCCCTCATTTTCTGTATAAACAAGTACAATACATAGAATTATGAAATTTAATAAACATGAACACATGACTTGTGAATGACATATCAAATGAACAAATGCTAGTAGAACTTAGGATCATATAGGGGAGAACATGATCTAAGATCCTCTCATTGATGCTTGGAATGAGGAGGGGATTTAGAATTTCTACCATCTTCTATTTCCAAGTGGCTTATTCTACATCCTAGTTCTTCCACAATACTTTAATGGAGGTAAACGTTTTGTCCCTAACTTCCTTCCTTAGCAATTAAGAATGGTTGAGGGGACTTATTTGCATGATAGGTGCGGCCATTTAAAATAGTTAAGGGAGCACAATGAAGAATGGATCTCCCACAAATTTCGGTAAAATGGACACATGGAATCATAGGCTTCTTAGTCTAACATATTGGGATCAACTTTCCTTTCATTCCACATTTTATCTCATAGGAGAATCTCTTAAGAGCAATAGTTGTCAGCATAAAACTAACATTTTGTGTCGCACCTTGGAATAGGTTATTAGACTAAGCTACACACCTATGAGTAAGTTTCATACTGGAATTCTATTTGTTCTAGACACCATTCTCATTATATTCTAATATGAGAAACATTTATCCAACTATGTTAATACTCACATCAATAAGCATAGAGGGAAATATAATATGTAGATAAGTCGCGTTGAATCTATGATACACATGCAGATCAGCACAAAAGAGCACTTAACATATAAATATATGAACCTAATAAACTTGGGACATATAGACAATTAAGTTATAGAAATATAGGATTTATGTAAAATAAAAATATTGAAGCATGTAGCAAATAAGCATATGAACCATTAAAATATGATAAAATGAACTATGAGACTTGTAACATATAGGCAGGTAAATTGTAAGACTTATAGTATGTGAGCAAATGAAATAAATATTGGGCTAGATGAGCACATAATCCAGAGGACTAGGTTATGACAATTTATACAATATATAAACAAGTGGGCTACAAGAATGAACATGATAAGAAAGTGAAATATGAAATACAAATAACATTGAGCAAGTGGACTAGAGCATGAATAGCTAGACTAACACATGAATAATTATACAAAGAATGTTGCCTACGAGGAATGTAGTATATAGGAAAATGGTCTATGAAATGTATAACATGTAAGCAAGTTACAAGTGATACTTTAAGTCATGAGACTAATTCCAATGCTTAAAACGCAAAGTAAAGTTAATCTGTAATTAATAAAAATACGAAAAAGTGATTTGTGGTAAAGAATTGGCATAATTACATATACGGCAAATTCCCATGAACATATATAGCAATAAATAAGGGTTAAATAAAGTAGATAACATCTACATGCAAGTATTCCATGTCATATGTTATATAAGTGTGAAAATAATCCACAAAAGACATACGACCTATAAACAGACAAGCTATAGAACTTGTAGCATGTATAATTACGTAACAGACTAGATTCTTTGAAAACTAGGAGATATCTTATGGGGTCACTCTACCCTATTAATTTCGAGCATACTACCGCTAGTACTAAATCACTAGTGGGATAGTTCTGCTCATGTTTGTTACTCACCTGAAAACACATGCAATTAGTTTCCTTATATTATCTTTTAAGCTCCTATGAATTCTCCTTATCAGTTTTTCAGGGCCATGATAGAAAAGAAATCCTTAACAGTTCATTTGTAGTAGTAGGAGGTCAAGATCAACCTTATCTTTTCTACTGACCTAGGATATCATTACAATCAATATTTGGTACCATATAAAAGTTCAAATAAACAAATAAAAAATAAAACTTAAAGGTACTATAGCACATAAAATCTTATTTACTGCAACTCATACATAAAGGTCATGTACATGCAAAATTATATTATGATTCTAAAACATCTGAAGGTTAGTCACTTTGGGATTAACTAGATAGTTCTATCCATGCTAACTAATTTTCCGTAACAAGGGAGGGCTAAAAACTCGTGTCTTAACAAGTGATGGCAATCCAATATCTTTATTCAAGAAATTTAGATAAGCTATACATCAAGGGAGTTTCCATAACAGGGACTCAAGTGAAAAAAAAAGGTACCTTATACTTCACGACAATTTTGATAAGACATTAAAACTCTATACATATGCATAACAAAATACCTCTTATTTCAATAAGGATAATACAAATGCATTAGGTTAGTCCAAGTGTATATCTTTTGATCGTCTCTCTGATCCTGCATTTAACAAGACTAGGCATCCAAACATGCATTTATATTTTCATTTGGGTGTCACTCTTACCTGCTTCATGTCTAACAAATACCTTTTTTAACCAAAATCTCACTTCATGTATTCTAATACACAAAAATAGTCTAGATAAACACCACATAGGTCTAACTAGTCAATATTCCTTTTTCAACCATAAGTTGTAGTCATATACTAACCTTCTATAGCCTAAACATAGTTCACCATAGGAACCAAGTTTACATACACTCTTATATAGAACAATTGAAAATACTCATCCTAGAGTTTTCTAACCACAAAAGGGATTGCATGTTATTATTACCTATTTGGGGTAGTCATACACACATACCTTATCAAAAGATAATTAATAAAATCTAGAATGATATCTAGTAGGTGTTTGGTCCTTATCTTCTAACTAGGGTATATGAGCTATCACATTGAAAGGTTCACCCTTCAGACTATGTTACTAGCCTCTTTTAACTAATACAAAACTAGTTTAGCTGATTCTATTTTAAAAATGTGTAACTCTAAAACCCTATATATTTACTAACGAAGTACTAAATGTCCTTCACGGTATTAAATCCCATATATTGAAGGAGTCATATGAAATAAATCTCAAACCTAAGAACCATTCACATCCTCTTAAGAAGTGTACTAAGAAATATTTTCAACATATCTCTATGACTAGTTAATCATTCATTTTACAAAAATATTAATAACCTTATTATATCTTGCTCAAATAAACCAAGGCAATACAAATAGTACAAATACAGCCTTATGTGCAAGTAACACAAAAACCTTTATGATGTTCTCTATTGCGGGCCATGAGGGTCGAACTAAATTGCTTCACCTTAATCTAAATTTTAAAATATCTTAAGATCCTTTATTCTATGTTGCCTTTTGGACAATGGTGGTGCTAGAGTGTTTTTCCACCATTGACCTTAGCTATAGTTGGCATAGTATTAATATAAGATATTATAGTACGAGTGGGAATGGACTTTTTAACATTGCTCTATCGCTGGATTATGAAAGAAAATGACATTTTCTAAATTTCCTAGTAGCCCCCTAATTATAAATATGGCGCGTATCACATTTATAAGTAAGGCTCTGCTAGACACAGCTTTGTAGACTCCCTAGGATGAACCGCTCTGATACCACTTTTGTCACACCCCATACTAGATAGGGCGGACAACAAATATAGGAACACATACTGTAAAAATAAACAAGAAGAGAAAATGAATCACAAAACAAATGGAATCACTGATAAAAAGCTATAGATACAATACTAAAAAAATTAGCCAAATCGATACTGATGACATATGAAGTTATAAATACATATGATGCTTTACAATGTCTACAAATCCTCTAATGGAATACATGAATGTAAAACCATCAAAATATATTTGATAAAGACTTAGCAAGGCCATGAATCAACTTAGAGCTCACCAACAGCCGATGAGTATCCTATGTTCTATTGGGGAGATCTATTAGCTAAAAACCTGTGCCTGCAATATAGAACGCTAGTCCCCCGTGAGGGACATCAGTACGAAGTAATTTACTGAATATGTAAGGCATGAAATAACCATAAGTGACATAAGAAATTAATGAAACTCAAGGTTAATATATATAAACATATAGATAAGGATGAATGAACCACCTTTACTTGCACTTGTGGAAGATTATACATTACAAGCTTTTCTTTACTTTACTCTTCTTTACTTTATAAAATTTGTAAGACATGTGATACATATGACCAGCTGATCAGTGGTAAAAGAGGATGACCCAAGCTAGGTATTATACCCCTGTGATACATTCCTTATCAATACACAAATCGAGATTGACCCATGCTAGGCTTTCCTTTCACCCCTGGGATACCACCCAATAATGGGATCGACCCATGATAGGTGTTCCTTTCACCCATGGGATACCACTAATAAATCAATAAATTGAGATTGGCCCATGCTAGGATCTCGCCCATAAGCTACCATTCACATATAAGTATATTTACTATACATACATTACCCTTTTAATCATTTAGATTGTTATTTTGGTGGTCATAAAATTATTAAGATTTAGAGCTATGAATAAATAAAAGAAGGCATGTGATCAAGACAAGAACAATGATATAGGAAATAAGGGTAATACTATGGAACTTATATGACACTATGAGCCTCGTTGGTCATAAAACATATTCACTAATAAGCCAAGAAGGCATGTGACAAGTGCGAAGATGATGACCTGCAACTAATAATCTAGTAATGTGTATAACTAGTAAGCAAGTGACATTACATAGCATATATGTGATGTGGCAGATTCTAGTGATCTTACATAGCATATAACAATTGGGGCAGATTCAAGTGTAGAAATTTAGACTTTTCAAATGGGGGAATATGTGCATACCAAGTTGAGATATGTAACTCCTTGACTAAAGAGGTTTGGACTGTACAATAAATACTTACTAAGTAATAAAAAATACAAGGGTACATGAGAATCGGTACTATTGAAGCATATGGGTAGATTCTAATTAGGAACAAATATATATCCCATATAAGGACATATAAACAATATACTAAATAGGCAAAGACTATATAAGGTCACCTTATGCCCAAACACTAAGGGAATAATATTCAAAATAAGAACATGTGCAGCCAAAAGAAGTATACAACCAACTAAAGCAATTTTGGACAGATTGTAATCCAGCAACTGAAACTTTTTAAGTTGTATAATCTTGGATCTTATTGACTTATATAAAAGAAGCATGTGACATTTTAACACACTTTTAGACCATGGGAAGTAAATAAAAGGTCGACTAACTAGAGTGGGGTTGGTGCACCATCACAATGTATCTTTTAACATGAAAGATCATCTACGAAGCTCACTTTATTGGAACATAAGTATATGACACCATGCCAATGAATATGAACTAGAATAGCCTTACATACCTCGATGTGGAACCTAATTATTACAATGAATTAGCCTTCTTTCCTTTAAGGTGTTAATCTATAATATAAGCACATAATGAAGCTAATATTAACAACTAATCATAATCTAACCTTTGTAAAATAGTAGCTAAACACTTGACGGGCAGTAAGATTATTCATCCTCTCAAACACTGGGTGTATCACTACACCCTCCTTCTATACTTTAATATAGCTCCACCTCACCATTCCATAAGGTTACCCACTACCTCCAACAACTTCACCTATAGACATCACCTAAATAGTCCCAAAATCCTTTAACACAATATAAGATATTAAACTTACGGCTTTTGATCACTATCCCATGAGTTCTTAACAACATATATAAAATTCTCCATAAAGGCCTATATAAAAGGAGGGGTAAATCGGGGAAGTAACCTTACCTTTATTTCTAAAATTTTCTTTCTTAAAGTTCACTCCATTAAGACACAAAGTTTTCCTTCAAGTTGAACCAAATACTATTGGAAAATATCTTGGATATCAAAGTGAATTGGACTGCCAAACTTGGAAAAGAGGATTGTCCTATACTTCAAACAAAATAATAACTTGATTTTCATAACTTTCCATGATATGATTAAATATAAACCATAGTTATATTCACTTACCTTGGATGGAAATAAGGGGGGTTTCTTCAAGAACCCTAAGAGAGAAAAGAGGCAGCTATTTTAGGATTGAGAATAAATGAGAGAGTGAGCTAATTATAATTTGATTTTTTTGCAAGTAAGAATGAAGAGAAAATGAACTAATTGGACCTTGTAAATCCTTCCACTTAACCGCCTCTTTTTTGCTCATTTCCAGCCACATATTGCTCAAAATTAGTCCAAGTAGGTGATGCACCTACTTGGATATTTAAGCTTCTCAAAGTGTCCAAGTAGGTGATGCACCTACTTAG
The DNA here is from genome assembly GCA_030864225.1 of Capsicum baccatum var. pendulum. NCBI lineage: Eukaryota > Viridiplantae > Streptophyta > Magnoliopsida > Solanales > Solanaceae > Capsicum > Capsicum baccatum. The sequence goes on along the minus strand of CM061556.1, from coordinate 124,847,076 downwards.
TTTATATCTAATTGTATCATACAATATTGGGCCTTAAATAAAATAGGTATTAGGCTGGTTATTTGGTCCTTAAATAGATTAGGTGTTGGGTTGCTCATCTTTTCCTTTTTCTTTTACTTACTTTGGTCCTTTAATATGTCCTATAATATAGGCCTTAATTCAGTCCAATAGTATAAGTAGATGATGCACCTACTAGTCACCTACTATCTTAATTAAGTCAATCAAGAACCTCACTTACTTTCTCTTAATTTTTCCAAAATTTTGATCCCTCTACTTAACTTAACAATTATCTTTAACTTTAAGCTCAAACAGCTATCTCAAGTTTAAATACTTTTATCTATTCTAAGTTGGTCTATGTTTGGGATGTATGGAGTATTACATTTTCCCTGCTTATAGATTGTAAACTCAGCCTATGGTCTCTGCCTCTGACTGTACCGCTCTACGTGGGGTTTTAATGGTCCCTACTAGTCTTTCTCACTCTTCCTGAGCTGGTGATACCAACACTTAATCTCTGCAGGGAGATATCTCTGATGCTGAATTTTGTCATTCTATCCATATGCTTGCTCAAATTATGGAATCATATTCCTATTGGTCTTATCATATTGGTCCTATTGCTAATTTATTCGACTCCCCCTGAGTTGTCCAGTTTATGAGGTTAAATCCCCCAACCTATATTTTCTCTAAGGTTGAGGAGGATCCTCAAGGGTTTATTAATGAGATGAAGAATATCTTTAGGATGATGCATGTTATTAATTCAGAAGATGTGAAGTTTGTTTCTTATCAGTTAAAGAATATGTATTAGAAGTTGTATAAGGAGTGGAAAGAGTTACGATGTGATAATGATGAGCTAGAGGTATGGGATGACATTTTAGGTACTTTTAAATAAGTATAAATCCTAAGAGTTTGTGAATTCGAAGTAGGGTCAGATGAGTGTCAAAGAGTTTACAATGAAATTTCAGTCGTTGTATCTTTATGCTCCAAAGATGATATCTAATATGAGGTCTAGAATGAGTAAGTTTACTTATGGTTTGTCCTATGATTTGGTGTTAAAGTTTAATGCTGCAATGATGAAAAATGATATGGACATATCCGAGCTAGTAGTTTATATATATAGGTGAAGGATGAGAAAAAAAGATAGGTAGAGATGGTTGAAAGGTAGAACGAGAAATTTAGATATGTAAAGTAGGGTCCAAATCAGCAGAATAGTAAGATAAATGGTAGGTAACGGTCTAACAAGAAGAGTTGGGTAAATTCTTAATCCACAGCTAGTTCTCCTAATAGTAAGCCTTTAGGTGATCATCTTTTTTAGGCTAACAATGGTCCTAAGGCACAGGGTTCTCACTCTCATTTTAGTCGAGCTCAGTCAACACTAGTTTATCCTTTATGCCAATTTTGTGGATAGCTTCATCGAGGATATTATAAGGAGGAGAGCAACTTGTGTTTTAATTGTGGATATATTGGTCATCTGTAATAGAATTATCCTATAGCTTGAGATGCCATTGGAGCAAATAAGTTCCTGGTCGCAACTTCTTTGGCACCTATACCTAAGGGCATCATATCAAGTATCGACAATGGTCAAAATTGCCTCTCTGCACTTGCTACTCATCAAGAATCTGAGGCATCCCTAGATGTTATCACTGGTATATTACAGCTCCTCTCTCGCAATGTTTATTGTTTGCTTAATCTGGGTTCTACCTCATCTTATATCACCTCTTATATAGCTATACACTTTGATTTTGATCATAAAAATATTTTTGACCCCTTCTCCTTTATACTGATGTGGATGAGTCTATTGTTGGTAAAAAAATCTATAGGGATTGTATGGTATCCATTCATCATTGGAAAATACTGGTGGATATGATAGTACTTGATATGGTGGATTTTGATATAATCTTGGGGATGGATTGGCTCCATTCATGCTATTCTTCCCTGGATCGTAGGACCTAAAAGGTTAGTCTCTATTTTCCTAATAAACCTGTGATTGAATGGGAGGGGAGTTCCTTATTACCCAAAGAGAAGTTTGTTTATTATATTAGATCTCAAAAGTTGATTTCCAGAGATTTTCTGTGTCATCTAGTTTAGGTCAAGGATTTTAAGTCTGAGAGACCCTCTTTGCAATCTGTCCCAGTGGTAGATGAATTTCTTGAAGTTTTTCGTAATAATTTTCCTAGGATTTCTTTGGTTAGGGAAATAGATTTTAGGATTGTCCTTCTACCTGATACCCATCTTATTTATATTCCTCCTTATAGGATGGCTCCTGTTGAATTAAAAGAACTATAAGGTGAAATTGAAGAACCTTCTTGATAAGGGTTTCATCTGTCCAAGTGTTTCCCCAGAAGGTGCTCTGGTATTTTTTTTACAAAAGAAAGATGGATCTCTTTGAATATGTATAGACTATCATCAGTTAAATAAGGTCACAGTGAAAAATAAATATCCTCTTCCTAAAATAGATGAACATTTTTTCTAGCTTCAGGATGCTAGTTTTTTAATGAAAATTGATCTTTGTTTGGGCTATCACTAGTTGAAAATTAGAAAGGTTGAACTATAAGTTCTTGGTTATGTCATTTGTGTTGACTAATGCTCTGGTAGCCATTATGGACTTTATGAATTATGTGTTAAGATAGTTTTTAAATCTATTTTTATAGTCTTCATTGATGATATCTTAGTGTACCCAAAAAGAGAAAAAGATCATGCAAATCACCTTCAAATTGTGTTGCCGCTCTTAAGGACTAGGAATTGTATGCAAAATTTTCAAAGTGTAAATTTTGGCCAAGTGTTGGGAATTTGCATGAGCATGTTATTTCTAGTAAGGAAATCAAGGTAGATCTACAGAAAGTTGAGGTAGTTAAAAGGTAGTCGAGACCCATAATTCCTATTGATATTAGGAGTTTCTTAGGTTTGGCTGGATATTATAAGAGATTTTTTGAGAGCTTCTCATCTATTGTTGCTCCTCTAACAAAGTTAACTCTAAAAAAGGGTAAGTTTTTGTGGTTTGATGATTATGAGGGTAGTTTTGAGAATTTAAATAATAAGTTGACTTCTACACCTATTTTGACCCTATCCGGGGGTACTGAGGGGCTTTTTATGTATAGGGATACGTTCTGTATGGGATTGGGTTGTGTCTAATACAATATGGTAAGGTAGTAGCCTAAGCTTTCTGGCAGTTTACAATTCGTGAGAGGAATTACCCAACTCATAATCTAGAATTGGAGGTTGTGGGCTTTGCTTTGAAGATTTGGTGTCATTTTTCATATTGGGTGAATGTGGAAATTTATTTAGACCATAAGATCTTCCTGTATGTTTTTACCCAAAAGGAATTGAATCTCAGGAAAAGGTGGTGGCTCAATTTTCTAATTGATTATGACATGAGTTTGCACTACCATCCAGATAAAGCTAATGTTGTTGTTAATGTTCTTAAAGGTTGTCCATGGGAAGTTTGTCCCATATTGAAGAGGAGAAATAAAGATTGGTGAAAGTTATTCATAGGTGGCTATTTTGGGAGTTCACCTCTTGGACTCCAAAGATGGAGAGGTGATCGTTCAAGAAGTGGTTAAATCATCTCTTAGTTATAAGGTCAAGGACAAATAGGTTTTGGATCCCATACTCATACAAATCAAAGGGGATATGTATTAGTAAAGGGTTATGTATTTTTAAATTAGGGGAGATGCAATATTGAGATATTAAGAAAGATTTTGTATTCGTGTTGTAGATAGGGTAAAAAAAGGATTTTGATCGAAGCTCATGATCCCAGATATATAGTTTATTTGGGTTCGACCAAAATGTATCATGACTAAAAGGAAATCTACTAGTGGAATAGTATAAAGAGGGGTGTGGAAAATTTTCTTGCTAAATATATGGTGTGTCAGTAAGTCAAGGTACAATTTGAGGGTTGGCGGTATATCCCAAGAGATAGAATTGCCCATAGTGATGGTGGATATGATTAATAGGGTATGAGCTACATAGTTTAGGCTAATGTTTTAAACTATCATGTCTCATTTTCCTTATCTTTAACCTAACATCCTATACGTATATGTATAAAATGTTGTGCGTATAGTTTATGACTGGAATTTGGTGAATGCATTATTTTATCCTTTTTCTGTTGGGTTACATGCCAGTGCTCACTCCACTGGTCATCCTCGGATGCTACAACATTTCATGATGTAGGTTCCAAGGTCTTTTTTGTTGCTCCTATTTAACTTTAGGTGGTTTAGTACTCCTGTTGATCAGCAGTAAAGTGGTGGGCCTACATTTCTTGGAAGGCTCTATCATTTTATTTGGTTTTCTTTATCATTCTAGTATTTATTGACTTCTTTTGTAATGGCAGTTGATCGAATGTATATAGATGAACATTTGCATACGATTGAGTTATTAGTAAGGTGATAGGTCCTTTTGTGTTAGTTTAGGGGTAATGAATGTGGTACAGGTTCCTTATTTAAAGGTAGAGAAGGATTATTTATGGTATTTATTATGTTAGAAAATTATGGGTTATTGATGAAAGTATTTGGTGGTTAAGTATTGTGAATTTAGGCTTCTCTTGTGTTTTCAAGAATTTTAGCTTAAACTTAGTGAGCTATGAAAGAAATTTTGGTGTATAGATGGGTGAATAGTAGTGATGTGTCAAGGGAGGATGTGCTAATGGATTACAACAAGCTATACCATATGATCATGATTAATTATTATTATTATAAAGTTCTAGTGTGCTAATGTTTCTTAATGTTTTATTTTATAGCTTCCAAGTGAGAATAGTATATGAGTTTGGGTTGTTAAGCATGTATAGCACTACATACTAAGTTTGAATATTAGATGACCATCAAGGTGGAAATAATGATTGCTTGGTTAGTGATGTCGGTTATATGGAAGTGATATAGTAGGCTTGAATAGTGTATGCAAGAGTGTAAGTTCATTTGTTCGCAATTGAGTATGATGTTGTATGTACGAATTAGATGTTTACCGAAGGTGATATGAGTTTGCATTAATTTCTTAGATTATTATAGAGTGTGTATTATTTGTAGAGCCATTGAGGTTCTAAATGGGAAAAACACTAGTTGTATAGTATATGGTGTTCTTAATAGCTAAGTTAAGGAGTTATGGATAGGTGATGCTGAGTCATTGGGTATGAATTTGATTCTCGTGGTTTAGGGAAGAATATAAGCTTAGAGATATAATAAGGCAGGCTAAGATAAAAAAAACAGATTATGTGTTTAGTAAGGCAAGCATATTATTAAAAAGATAAGTGATAAGTATGTGATAAGTGCTCTAGCTAACGAAAGTTATGGACAGTATTTATTAAGGGAGTGTTCAAGGATGAATTTAGTTAAGATCTAAGTCTGAATTTGGGATTATTGAGATAATAAAAAGAAGATTTGAAGCTCTAGATGGTGTGAAATTAGAGTATGGTGATGATCATCAAGATTCTAAGTTAGTAAGTGTTCAAGTTATTATATGATGACCATTTGGGCTATAGAAAGTTAAGAGTTGTATCTTAGAAGGAAGTATTAGCAATGGGGTTTACATTTTCAAGTGTAGTCTTTCAGGGTGAGTTTATTATTTATGTATATTGTTATATCTCGAACTCTAGAATAGAATGGTTGCAGTTAAGTTTAAAGTTTATTAAAGGGATCGGCAGACTTAGAATAATTGATTAAAGATAAGGGGGAGATTATAGAATAAGTAACCAAGTCAGGCTTTATGATTCTAGTAGTGATACTAGTGAGTTCAAAAACAGTGGTAAAGGAGGAAGGTACCTGACCTATTCTTATCTCAGTGCAAATTACTACACTTCAGTCATCATGATATCTACTCATGCCTTACATGTCATATCCATGATCATAGCTCATATTCATGCACTTTCCATAGAATCATGTATGCTTATAGTCCCTACTGTAAGGAGTTCTAGTTTACTCAGTAGTACAGATCTTATTTCATGAATTTATGAACTCCAAACTTAGGTCATGCATTTCATGACTCATGTACTCATGCTTCACAGTATGCTTTCCTATAACTCACAACCTTAATTTAGTGTCTAAGTTATGGATAGTATTTTTTTTATATTCCATGTCCTCGTGTTCTAATCCTTTGGTGACCTATCATTATGAATTGATAGTGGTGGTATGTAATTGTGTAGAGAGGAGAGAGTAAATATCTCATGTTGGGAAAATATTATTGTGTTTTTGTTGTATCTCATGTTATAAGTGTGAAGGATGATTGAGGTAGAGCTTTTAAATATATGTCATGGTTAGTTGAAATTTCATGTGTGTTTTCTTGGGGATGGTGCATGGAAGTCATTATTGATAGAGGCTTAAAAACATGAGAAAGATGCTTTTATGGGTGTATTCATAGAATTTCGTATGTGGTTATAATGATGGGATTGAATGTCATCTTTGTAAATAAGTGGATGGGTGAATTGTGTGGTAGTGAGTTCCTAGTAAGAAGATTGAATTTAGTTATTGAAGGGGTAAGAAGAGTTATTCTTGCATATGAAGTTGTGAAAATTTATAATGTAATGAATTTATGGTTTATACTAGTGTTATGGTGTTATGTGAAGTACTTTGTAGATTGGAGTAGGCATGAACATAGTGAGAGAAATAAGTTCAGCTCAGACTTCAATAGACAGGGTTATTAGTTTCTACGTGAAGATAATAAGTAGCCTTAAGTGAAGTACAGTATTGATGGGGAATTTATAGTTGGGTGAGTATTTGAGAAGTATGTCTAAGTTTCAAAGTAGCAGTTGTATTGCCTAAGGCCTAGTAATTCTACCCCACCATATGTTTTGTAGACCTATGTTCTATTTTAAAGATTTATAGCTATATAAAGATTCCTTGCTCAGATATCTTATTTTGATCATGCCCAAGAATTCTTTCCTCCCTAATGTCATTAGAACTTCTTGCAAAAAGTGTTGAAGAAATACTCCAGTTGAGTATAAGAATTCAGTATAATTCAGTCCATATATCCAAACATCCAATTTAGTAGTCATACAAAAAAATTTCTATGGTTTTCCATCTTTCCTATTCCTGACGTAATTCATTCACATCCATATAAGTTGAGTATTCAGTTCAGTCCAAGCATCATGTTTCAGATTCATCTAGTTAGTCATGACTCAATTTATAAGTGTTCAGTACGTATATGATCTCTTTATTTCCAAGTATTCCATATTAGATAGTAATACCCCTTGTATGACCTTGGTCTCATGATTTGTGCTTCCATTGCATCATTTATCACTTTGTATTTCCATATGTATGATTGTATCCTGAACATTTCAAGTGAGTTCCAAACTCTAAACATGAATCAGCTTCTTACAGTCAATAAATTCAAGCCAGCTTCATTGCAAGACATGTCATGTGTAAATTATCCCATACTTATAAGACTTTAGCAAGTTCCTATCCATCATTTGAGGATAAATGTTTCCAAGGAGCCTTTGATTTGGCCAAGTTTTGGTATTCGATTCAATAAGGGTTGACTTTGAATCTGTATAACTTTTTATATACGTGATATTTTGCAGATCAAGACCCATAAAATAATAGATAATTGAGTTAGTTTTCCAACTATACAAATTTTGCCTTAATGTCATATCCGAGCAAAAAGTTATGATCTTTTTTATGAGAGGCAGTAAGGGTCCATAATTTGGCCGCGGTGCACCAGTCTCTCAATGCGATTTGGCGCACGATGAATTGTTCTCTAAAGGTGATATGGGACGCGACGCAAAGCTTATTCCCCCTATATTTTAGCTTCTTATGGGTCTAGGGTCACTTTGGTCCTTTTCCCTTGCCCTTAAACGTCCAAGGAACAAATTATAACACCCAAAAGGGCATTATTTTCATATCTTTTTCAAATCTACTAACTTAAAAACCCTCCCTTTCCTAAGAACAATAATTTAATCTTCTTCTCTCAAGAACACAAGGATTTAAGTTTTGAATTCAAGATTTCTTCAAGAATCCAAGAGTCCAAGCTTCAAAATTCAAAAAATATTCAAGAAATATCAAAAATAGGGTTTCTTTCACAAGTTCATCATTCAAGTCCCAAGCTCCAAAATTATTTCACAAGTCCAGCAACTTATGGTATGTAGGGTTTATGAACAAGGATACTCTTTCATCCTTATGACCAAAACTTGTTTTGAAGTTAAAGTTATATGATTTGTAAATTAGGGTTCATACCCTAACTATCTTGGCTTGAGTTTATGAGATTATCATGTGATTGAAGAATCAAAGTGCATACCTTTTCTCATCTATTTATATTTTGACTTGAATCTTCTCTATTATGATTTGTATATCATGAGTTGATTTGAACAGTGATTAAAGATTTCCAATTGAGTTTCAAGCATGATATTGTATTACAAGTTATATGAAAAAAAAGTATAAGATTCAACGGTTGAGTTTGAGCATGAAGTTTACAAGAAAATTTTGAATCTTTTGATTCAAAAATAAGTCTTGAAATCCACAATCGTTTATCACCCTTATGATACTAAGCAAAAATTGATCTTTTAATCTTAAGACAATATATGGAATCCACATTTGTTCATCCTGATTATGATTTAAAGTAAAAAGAGGCATAACTGGTTTTCATTATATAAACCCTTACGCTATTTTAAGGTGGAATTCCTAAAGTATGAGTGTATAAGTAATATGGGAGTAGTATTTAGCACAGAGTTCGATATAGTTTGAGGTTTCATGCCTTAGAACTACGTGCCATCGTAAGATTAAGTTCCCAGTATGGGTTAAGTTCAATGATCACTAAGTTAAGGTTTTCTTTTAATGGCAAGGGTAGGACAGCTCTCCTCAATATAGGTACTACAGTGGACTCTATGATAGCTCACATGGTTTATGTCTATTAGAAGAATCTTTCAAAAGAATGATCAAAAAGTAAAGCTTTTAGAAACTAAGTGTGGTGGCTCACAGAGTTTATTCAGTATGCTTTATTATTCGTTATTTATGATATTTTAGCTTTCAATTTTATTCAAGCTCAAGGTGAGTCACTTATACTTAGCATGCATTATTTGGAAGTCTATGAATATATTAATTTATTATTTTACTTATGCATTCACCCCCACGTACTTAGTACATTCTAGAAGTACTAACCCACATATATGTCTATATGCTACATTGTCTCATAATGTAGGTACAATTGTAGCACACACATCATTATCAGATATTTTGCAGCTTCCAATTAGCAGGTGAAGATTTCTTTTGATTTAACGACTCGAGTCAACTATAGTTCTAGTAGAATTTTATTCCATCAAATTGATTAGGGAAAGCAGGGGGTTATGTCTCAGCTACCTATAGTCAATATTAGTAGAGGCTTCATAGACGGTCATTCATAGTGGATGTATTTACTTTTAGTTTTCTTTTGTATAACTAAATGTAAATATTTTAAACAGTTTTGTATAGAACATAATACACTATAGACATACATTCCGCTTATTACTTCAAGTTTTATGTATTTTAAATTAGTAGCTCAAGCATCATGCCAATACATGGGTTAGCTGGGGATAATTTGTGGTCCTAAGCATCGTGTGACGTCCAGGGGGTAGTCTCGGGGCATTTTTTTTTTTTTTTTTCTTTTTTTTTTTTTTTTTTTTTTTTTTTTTTATTAAAGTATCATCCGAGGTGCGAGAGTTTTTGGGCTCTCTTACCCGAGATGATCAGGGGTTGAGCCATGCACCCCCAAGCCTTATTATTAATAACCGAATTATAAAAACCGAAAGTACACGGAGGGAGACATAAACCTGACCTCCAAACCTATGGTGGTTTCAAGTCAACTGATCCACGAAAGTCAGTCGACTCGTCCCCAATACTAAAAAGGAAACCTAGTGCTATGCACCTACAAACGAGAACTCCTCGCGGTACAAAATAAACTAGGTATAAATAAATGAGGGAGACTCTCCCCTTACAAGTAAGAGAAAAATCAAAATAAACATGACGACTACAAAAAATCTGAATTCCGCAGAAATACAGAACAAAGAAAAAAATTCGTTTTTTTTTTTTTTTTTTTTTTTTAAAAAATAATTCCGCGGAACTGCAGAAATGCTGAAGTCATTTCGATACCTGCCATGGAATCAGTGAATGTAACCGCCTTCGTTGGAGGACTCAAGGTGGTTTCTTTATTCTCTTATGCTTTCTCCGTCGAAAACTCATCGTGCCAAGCTTATCTAGAATAAAGTACCCTTTTGCTGCTCTAGGCAGCTGCTGATGAGTGTAGTACTGCTGAGTAATATCATAATGGTGACTACACTTAGACAAGGCATCCGCAGTGTAGTTAGCTTCCCGGTAAACATGACGACTCTGAAATGACTCAAGCTGACTAACGAGTTTTTGAAGCTCCAGAATGTCAGTATCAAGTCTCCAAGGTGGATGGATATAGTGAGTGATCCATTGGATAAGAAGCGCGGAATCCACTTCTAAGATAAGCTTAGTATATCCATGTTGGATGCACCAAGTGACTCCGAAGATAGCCGCTTTTACCTCCGCCTGGTTATTCGTGCCAATGCCGAAAGGGGTGGAGAAAGCATAGATTAAGTTGCCATGATGATCGCGGAGAATACCCCCTCCACCAATGCTGCCCGGGTTCTGAAGTGCGCTCCCATCAGTGTTTAACTTATAAAAATCAGCCGCGGGTTTTTTCCAAGTGATGCTGGTCACTTTAACATCATGGCTGCATTTTTCAACAATGGAAACCAAGTCGTTCCAGCTGGTCGGCCAACTTATATGTGGGAAAGAAGCAGCAAGTAGGAAATAAATGTCCTTGAAAACTAGGAATTTAACTCTTGCACTATTGGACTTCTTCCCCCCGTATTTGCTAGCGCAACGGTTCTTCCAAAGGTTCCAACAGATGAATATAGGAGTGGCATGTATCAGCAGCTTGTGGGCATCATTTTTATGCTCCGTAGCCCACCATTTGAGGAGAAAAAAGTGCAGCGGAGCTGCTGCATAGTTGCTGCCCAGGTTCCCGGCAAAAAACTGCCATATATGTCTTGCAAAGTGGCCTGAAACAAGGACGTGATCAATGGTTTCAGGTGCTGTTCGGTTGCAGCAAAAACAGTCGACCAGCGTACTCCCGAACTGAGTGATCCTATCATTAGTTGGGAGCTTTCCTCGCAATGCTCTCCAAAGCAGGAAGGATACTTTAAAAGGTATGCTTTTATGCCAGATGTTGGTGTTGAGACGAGTCTTTTCCTTCTTCGCTCTAACTAACTCCCACGCCGATGAGCAAGTAAAAGTACCACTCTCATTCGGCTTCCAGATTGGTGTATCGGCTACACCCTCCTGGAAATGAAACTGAGTGGACAGAATTTGTGGCACCAACATGGGAGAAACATGCTGTCTAATCATCTCTTCATTCCATCGGCCCTCGATTAAAAACTGAGATACTTTGATGCTGCCAGGTCTGGTTTCCACAATTCTGTGCTGCGCTAAGGCTCCAATTCCAAGCCAATCGTCCCACCAAAAACAGCAACTACCTGATCGCAGCTTCCAGCTTATATAATTTTCAGCAAGGCCTTTGTTTGTCATCATATGCTTCCAAACAAGAGATTGGCCCGTGTCCCATTTTTTGGCAACTGGATTGGCTCTTTGGCAGTATTTGGCCCGTAAGAAATCACCCCACAAGGTTTTCTTAGCTCTGAAAGTCCACCATTGTTTGAGCTGGAAAGCTTTACACACATCCGAGATTTGTCGCACTCCGATGCCGCCTTCGTCAAGCGGGTATCCAAGTGTCTCCCAAGATGCCCAATGGTATTTTTTCTTATCCTTGTCCCATCCCCAAAAGAAATCAGCAGTTAACTTCTTGATATAATTGAGGATTGTCTTTGGAGGTGAAATGGCCGCAAGAGTGTGAATGGGAAGTGATTGAAGGACATGTCTCACCAGCGTAACCCTGCCACCAAAAATGAGAATTCTGGACTGCCAGCCGCTGATTTTTCTTACTACTTTATCAATCATATCGGAGAAATAACTTACTCTTTGCCTGCCAATGTATAAAGGACAGCCAAGGTAAGTAATTGGACTCTCTTTTTGATTGAACCCGGTAGTATCTCTGATGGTTGCAATGATCTCCGGCGGAGTGCTTTGAGGAATCATAAAATGACTCTTTTCTCTATTGATCTGCTGGCCGGAAACAGTCTCATATGTTGACAAAATCTGCATGATCAGCTGAAGAGAAACTCTGGTTCCGGAGGCAAAAATGATCACATCATCGGCAAAGCTGAGGTGATTGATTTGTGGACCTCTGTACTCCATGTAGAAACCTTTATATAGCTGGTTCTGCTGCAGATTATTCAGCATTCTGGACAGAACTTCAGCCCCAAGAATAAACAAAGCAGGGGATAACGGATCACCTTGCTTAAGGCCTCGGGAGGATCGAAAGAAACCATGCCTAGCGCCATTGATGATAATGGAACACCAATTGTTGCTCATAATTCTCCATACCATATCAATGAAGAACTCCGCGAATCCCATTCTCCGTAGCACCAAGCATATAAAAGACCAAGAAACCCTATCATAAGCTTTAGCCATGTCAAGCTTAATGACGACATTATCTCCCGGTTTCGGCTTCTTGATACTATGGGTGATCTCTTGCGCGAGCATGATGTTTTCAGAAATACTTCTGCCCTTGACAAATCCTGATTGGTTCTCAGAAATGAGGTCCGGAAGTATGGGAGCCAGACGCAGACATAAGAGCTTAGAAATGATTTTACTTGTAAAATTGCTAAGACTTATGGGTCTGAATTCTGAAAATCTGCTGGGGTGGTCCACTTTTGGGAGTAGAACCAAGCAAGAGTGAGAAAAGTACTTGGGGATTGGATGCCCACAGAAAAAGGACTGAACAACCGCAAGCAGATCTCGCTTGATAATGTCCCAACAGGATTGAAAAAATTTTCCATTCATGCCATCCGGACCGGCAGCCGAATTGGGATTCATAGAAAATACCACCTGCTTGAGTTCATCAATAGACGGCATAGCAGAAAGCACCTGATTCTGAGCATCAGTAATCATAGTAGGAATGCAATCAAGCGCAGCTTCGTTCACCGTCTGAGATTCTGCCGCAAGGATATCCTTGAAATGAGCACAGGCTGCATTAGCAATGTTTTCCTCACCTTGAATCCATTCACCTTGTTCATTGGAAATTTTATGGATAAACAACCTCCTCCTCCTACCTCGGATGAGAGCATGAAAGTATTTGGAGTTTGTATCCCCTTCCTTGAACCATTGCAACTGTGTTTTCTGCTTTAGGATGGACTCTTCCAGCTTCAGCTATCGAATATATTCAGCATTGGCAGCATGAAGGTTGGCTCGATTCTCGGCATTGTTGTGGTTGAGCATTTCCTCTTCAGCCCTACTAACTTCTCCTTCATACTGTTTAACCCTCGCATGAATGTCTCCATACTGATTTTTAGACCATTTGCTAAGGGTGGCAGCAAGTCTTTTCATCTTGGCATGAAAAGTCCACATGGGATTACCTGTAGTATCTCCGTTCCAGCACTCTCTAACCGTATCCAGGAAGGTCTGATTCTCTGTCCAGCAATGCAGAAATTTGAAATATCTGATGTTGGAATGTGGAATCTCCTGAACTTCCATAAGCAGAGGGCAATGATCGGAACCGACAGACGGAAGATGAGTAATAGAAGTGTGTGGCATGATTTCTAGCCATTTATCATTCACCATGGCTCTGTCTAATCTCTTCCATACTCTAGCGTCTGGATTTCTCTGATTACACCAAGTGAATTGCTGACCATGAAAGCCAAGATCAATCAGACCGCAAGCTTCTATAACTCTCAAAAAGTCAAAGCTTTTGTTGATGTTATACTGTACCCCTCCCTTTTTCTCTGTCGTAGTAGTGATCACATTAAAGTCTCCAACTGTGCACCAAGGGCCCGGATAAGCTGCATGATGGAGAAGCTTATCCCAAAGAGGTCGTCGGAGATGAGCACTACACTTGGCATAGACGAAGGTGGTAGTGAAGGCAAAAGGAAGCTCTGCATGGCTGAACTCACAGGTAACTTGTTGGTCATCAGAATCAAGCACTTTACAATCAACGTCTTGGTTCCAGAAGATCCAAATTTTACCGTTAAGATTACAATATGCATGTTCCATTCGAAGGCGACTCTTGTACATGTTGAGATGTGAGTTGTCAATAAAAGGTTCCAGGATGGCAATCGTGGACACATTATGGACAGACTTGAGCTGTTGGAGTCTTTCCAACGCTCCTTTGGTGTTGATGCTTCTAGCATTCCAACAAATAGTGTGAATCATTGGGCACCTCGACTTCGCGACCTGGTGATGATCGGTCTGCTGGAATCAGCAGAGGTACTTCTTTTGGACTGTTTTCTGGCATGCCTTTTCACTTTACTGCCCCGAGGAGAGAGACCCTGTCTATCCGCAACCTGCTGAACCTCTGTATGCTCAACGTGTTCCGGTAACTGAACGCTGTCATATTCCTCCTCTGCTGCATCTGATATGGACTGAGTGTCCATTTCATTTTCATTCTCCGATTCAATTACTCTATATTCATCCTCTTCAGTCGGGGGGCTTGTAGGATTAGTATTGAAAGTACACGGAGCTGGTTGAGCATGTTGCTGAACCTGGGCAGCTTGTTGAGTGACTTGAGGTCTGGTCTTCTGCTTAACTCTTATGGTTCTGCTGGCCACAGAAATAGAATTGCTGGTAGAATTTGAAGAGAAAACAGAATTGTCAGCAGCATTGGAAGGAGCAGTATCCGGGCTTCCTTGAGCAGAACCAGTGATCACATCAATACCCATGTTCTGAGGCTTCATCTTGGCACTGGCTAAACCATCTGTCGATGGAACAATTTGCTGAACCTGAGTAGTATCAATTAACAGATTGGCCTGAGAACCTTGCTGATAATTTCCAGTAGCACAACTCACATTACCCAACTGTTGTCCCTGAGCAAACACCTCATCATACTGATTCTGAATTATGTATCTAGCATCAGTGTGTTTGGCTGAATCAACCTCTGGACTCTTAGCAAGCTGACTGTACTGGTTAGCCTGTGTATTACCAGAACAACTAGTCTGAATATGCTCAACCACTTTGCAATCTCTCAATAGGTGGACCTTGGCAGAAGGGTTGGTCGAAGCAGCTTCTGGACATTGATGTATTTGAGACCCATACAGCATCACAGGACCCCTTTTCTGTTGTTGCAACTGATCCCTCCATTGAGCATTCTGATCAACCTCATAGTGAGCTTTCTGCTCAACAGCCTGATCACTGGAAATCTGGGCATATGCAGCATTCTGCTCAACAGCCTGATCACTGGAAATCTGGGCAGATGCAGTAACCAAAGCAACCTTCTGAGCATCATCAACATTGCAGGGTGCAGTCTGAATATTAGCCTTCTGAGCATCTTTAACAGTACAGTGTGCAGTCTGAACAAGAGCCTGAACATTGTGCATATCAGCAACGTGAGCTAACTGAACCTTATCATTTTCAGTAGGAATTTCAGAACAATCAATCAGCACCCCATTCAGCAATTCAGAAGCTTGCTGGTGCTGCAGTTGGTCCCTGATACCGAGAGTAGGGACAACAGCATGATCTGTAACATGCTGAATCACCGGACAGCCCAGAATAACATTTCTAGTACCAAGACCAACCCTGTGAAGATTCTGATCATGCTTAACACTGTCCAGGCCATTTTCCTGAGTATTATCAACATCATTCTGAGCCTGGTTGATCAACTGGATAGTATTCTGGTTCTTCTGAGGATGAGCAGCCGGGATGATCTGAGAGTTAGCAACTTCAGCATTCTGGGTATTAGCAGCTTCACCTTGAACCAACTGAGAAACAGCAGCCCGAGCAGTGGGAATATGATTAGCCTGAACCTTGGCACTTTCATCAATAGCCTCGAGAATTCGACCCTGAGCATTGTCCACAATCTGTACTCTGTTCTGATTCTTTTGAACATAGACTACCTCTGGTGCTGAACCAACAGAATGTACTCGATGATGACCATGATGAGGATCTGAATAATGGGCCTGAGATTGAACTGCCGGAGTGATGTGCGAAGAGGTAGCAGGGGCTCTACAGTCCATCCTAAGGTCAACCAGCCTATGCTCATGCAAAGCATGAGCTCTACCACCTCCCCGAGGATCCCCTTCCTGCAAGTTAGTAATTTTCTCCTTCAATCCCCCTGCCGAACCCCCAGACTTCGCAGCAGACACCAGAGCAGTTATCATAGTAGTGGGGCGGGGTTGATGGAGCATTGAGTCAATACCTTGCTTATTTTGCTGGTTGGCCTGCAACTTAACTTGCTGATTTGTATCTGATGTGGGTTTAAAAACCTGTTTTTGTGATGTTGTGGCCTTGGACTTCTGAGTATTTTGATTGACTCCTTTGAAGTTTTTCTTTCTTTGGATTTGCCATTCCTCCCTTGGTTGATTAAGTTGGTGCTGTTGCTGTTGTTGATGATCGGCTTTAACACCTGAAACACTTGGTGAATTATTAGTATCAACAGTTTGAGGGATCGGGTCCTTAGCTAGCACCTGTTTGTTGACAGCCATTAACTGCTGATCTTTGGAGTTGGCTGCTGCATCAGCTTCTTTTTTCTACCTATACTCATCATCTCTTTTCTTTACATTGCAAGCTTGTACACGATGGCCCTGGTGCTTACAATACGAACAATAGGCCGGAATATCTTCATATTGGATAGCCTGCCATTTACCAACCGTAAGGTCGTTCTTATCAAATCCTATCCATATATGAGGGGGTAATTCGTCGGTGAGATTGATTTGCAACCTCACTTTAGCCATGCTGCCTCTGGTCTTCTGAATAGAGGCAGTATCTAAATATAGCGTTTTACCCACCGGAGATAAAAGTGCTGAGATGAACTCCTTGTTGTAGAAATGCCAAGGTAGCTCCGGTAATGTGACCCAGACAGGAACAATAGGCGTTTCTTCTCTTGGAGTGAACGTCGGAGTCCATTTTTGCAGCCTCATGAGTTGGTTATCTATATACATCCTCTGTTGAGTCCATACAGTGATGTAATCCTGCTCATTATCTAGATCAATGTATACATGTCTGGGATTATAATGAGCGATTTTAACTCCCCCTGTGAGCTGAGTCTGTTGGATAAAGCTTTTCCGAATCAACTCCATCTTAGGCATTGGGTTAGTGAATTTTCCAATAAGTGTAAACTTACACCTATCAGCTAACTTCACCATAACATCCTCCGTGTCAAAGATAACAGCTGGCAGACCTTGCCTAGTAGTAAGAGTAGGTTCCACTAGCTGAATAGGAACCTCACTTGCAATGTGGTTGGCTCGCAGTCTAGTAGCATAGGTCTGGACTACAGTGAACGGAGCTGGCTTGGAAACAAGCTTATTCTTGTAACTGGTAGCAGATGTTGTAGCATCAGGCTTGGTGGACTTCGCCAATTGATTATGCTGGCTCGATTTGTGAGCGGGCTTATCAAAGTTTGCAGAAACCTTGGGGAAAGCAGGATGCGTGGACTGCCTTTGTCGGGTGTTTGTAACTCCTGCTGGCTGCGTATCAGCATGCCCCGCTACTATCATCGATGAATCTTTTCCGGCTAAGAGACCTATTTTATTCGGCACAACAGAGGAATCCGCAGGGATTCGAGCCTTGTCAACTTGATTTTGTGAAGAGGATGTACCTACATTGTCGTCTCTCTTCAAGTTCAGGTTGGAGGCTGTATGACCCTTCACTGTAGCGTCATCTACGACCATATTGGAATTTGGACAGGGCTGAACCCTAATTTCCAAATTGGTTGCAATTGGTTGAACAAGAATTGGGGGTTCTGTAGTCTTTGCGATGCCTTTATTATTGTGCTCTGCATCACCCGAAGAAACTGCAATTTGGACAACTCCGGCGGCGGCGCCGCCATCGACCGAATTCACCCGCTGTGGCGTCGCATTCAAAGTCAAATTGGAAGCTTTCAGATGCGAAGAAATTGGGGCTTTTAGTATGAGCATATTCCTTTCATCATTGCGCACAATATTTCGTTGAGATTTGCCATTTTCGCCGGTGGAAGTGCCGGCGCCGGCGATGAACAGAGGTTCGCCGACGATTGCACCGTTAGAATGGCCTGAAATTTCAGCAGCTACTCGACCGGTTGATGGCGAAGAAAACCTCGTGGTTGCGCCGTCAGGAATGTCACCGGAATAAGGTCCGGTGACGGTTGGCGACTTCGGATTATTGCGCGAACTTCCATTAATGTCGGTCAAATTCCGAGCATTGTGAGGATCCAGATTGGAATTAGCAGCTATAGGTTGATTCACAGCATCGTTACGAGCATTTTGAGGTCGGTCCGGCGGCCGACGGAGCTCCACCGGCGGCGGTGGCGCCATGGCGGCGGCGGCAGATTCTAGAGAGAAGGGAGAGAAAAATTTTGGGGTTTTTGGGGTTTAGGGTTTTTGGGGTCGGGGCATTACAAACTTAGTATCAAAGCATAGAGTTCAAGTGTCCTAGGGTTTCTATGAAGCCATGTCTAGTAGAGCCTCGCAGAATAGTACGGAGACATTTGTTCTTTTCTTTCAGAGGCTGTAGGGCATTTAAAAAATATTTCCCTTGTTCATCCTCTAGATCGTGCTGTAAAGTTGTTCTCTAAGAAACTTTTGTTGGTTTCTATGTAACACTATAATTCTCCATCTATAACCTTCTAAGATAACCTGAATACTAGATTCCAATTTCTCCTAAGAAGATGCTCTCAAATTTACTATCAGTAACTTCAGAAGTCATACAAAGGGCTTGAGAGGAGCTCACTAGTTTATTATATGTCCATTAAATTAAAAGCTTATGTCCTTATCCATATAAGTTGTTTTAATTAAGATAGAACAAGATATGCATTCATATTCCTTATTAATCCTTCAAGACAGATAGTGCTCATGAGAACAGAAAGTATGAATCATGGTTGTTAAGTAGAGTTTGTATTCGAGAGATATTATGACATTGAGTGTTATGATTCATAAATAGTAGAACCTTCTTATAGTTGGAAATATGGGTTTAGAAGTGTTGAGACAAGAAAAGTGGTAATGGCGATTGATCGAATGTACATAGATGATATTTTGCATACGATCGAGTTAGTAGTGGGGTGATAGGTCCTTGAATGTTGGTTTAGACGTAATGAATGTGGTACGGGTTCCTTAGTTGAAGGTAGATAAGGAGTATTAATGGTATTAATTGTGTTATAAAATTATAGGTTATTAATGAAAGTATTTTGTAGTTGAGTATTGTGATTTTAGGCTTCTCTTATGGTTGCAAGGAGTTTAGTTGAAACTTATAAATCTATGAAAGAAAGTTAGATGTATAGATGGGCGAATAGAAGTGATTTATAGAGGGAGGATGTAATAATGAATTATAATAAGATAGGCCATACGATCATGATCAATTATTGTTATTATGAAGTTCTAGTGTGCTAGTGTTTTTTGATGTTTTATTTTATAGCTTCCAAATGAGAATACTATAAGAGGTTGGGTTATTAATCATGTCTAGCACTAGACATAAAGTTTGAATAGTGGTCATCAAGGTTGAAATAATGATTTATTGGTTAGAGATACTGGTTATATGGAAGTGATCTAGTAGGCTTGAAGAGTAGATACAAGAGTTTAAGTTCATTTTCTGCTATTGAGTATGTTGTTGTAGGTACGATTTAGATGTGTACCGTAGGTGATATAGGGGTTGCATTATTTTCTAAGGTTATTAAAGAGTTCATGTGGTTAGTTGTACCCTTGATTTGCTAAATGTGAAGAAGGCTAGTTATATAGTATATGGTGTTCTTAATAGTTAAGGAGTTATGGATATGTGATGTTGAGTCTTTTGATATGATTTTGATTCTCATGGTTTAGGGAATAACATAAGTTTAGAGATATGATCATGAAATGCTATGATAGAAAAGAGGAAGATTATGTGTTTAGTAAGGCAAGAATGTTGTCAAGAAGGGTATAAATATGTGATGAGTGTTTAAGATAAGGAAAGTTAAGGACAGTATATATTAAGAGAGTGTTCAAGGATGGATTTAGTATAGTTCATTAGAAGTTTGGGAATATCCATGTTAAGAATTAGGATCTAAGCCTGTATATAGGATGATGGACTTAACATAAAGATGATTTGAAGCTCTAGATAGTGTGAACTCAGGGTCTGGTGATGCTCATGAATATTCTAGGTTAGTATTAGTAGTTCGTTTTACATTTTTAAGTGTAGACTTTTAGGATGAGTTTATTATTTATGTATATTCTTATATCTTGAACTCTAAAGTAGAATGGTATAAGTTAAGTTTAGAGTTTAATAAAAGGATCTAAAGACTTAGAATGATGGGTTAAATCTAAGGGGGAGATGATAGAATAACCAAGTCAGGCTTTCAGATTTTATTAGTGATACTAGTGAGTTCTTGAATAGCGGTAAAAAAAGAAGGCATCTAACCCATTCTTATCTCAGTGCAAATTATTGTACTTCAGTCATCATGATATCTACTTATGCCTTATATGCAATCTCAATTATCATATCTCATGTTCATGCACTTTCCATAGAATCATATAGGCTTATAGTCCCTAGTATAAGGAGTTCTAGTTCACTCAGCAGTACGAATCTTATTTTATGAATTCATAAACTCCAAACTTAGGTTATACAGTTCATAACTCATGTACTCATGATTCACAGTATGCTTTCCTAGAACTCACACCCTTAATTTAGTGTCCAAGTTATGCATAGTATTCTTTCATATTCCAAGTCCTCGTGTTCTAATACTTCAGTGTCCTATCCTTATGAATTGATAGTGGCGATGAGTAATTGTTTAGAGAAGAGAGAGTAAATGTTCTATGTTGGGGTATGATTATTGAAGTTTCGTGTGTTTTCTTGGGAATGGTGCAAGGAAGTCGTTGTTGATAGAGGTTTAGAAAACATTAGAAAGATGCTTTTATGGGTGTTTGCTTAGAAGTTTGTATGTGGTTATAATAATATGCTTGAATGTCATCTTGGAATATAAGTTGATAGGTATATTGTGTGCTAGTGAGTTCCAAGTATGAGGATTGAATTTAGTTATTGAAGGGGTAAGATGAGTTATTCTTATGATATAAAGTTGTGAAAATACATGGGATATTGAATTTATGGTTCAGACGTGCTATGGTGTTATGTGTTGTACTTTGTAGATTTGAGTAGGCTTGAACATAGTGAGAGAATTTAGTTCAGCTCAGACTCCAATAGACAGGCTTATCAGTGCCTATTTGAAGACCATAAGTAGCCTCAAGTGAATTTCAATATTGGTGGGGAATATATCGTTGAGGGCGTATTTGAGGAGTATATCTAAGCACTAAAGTAGATGTTGTATTGCCTAAGGCCTAGTACTTCTACCCCATCTTATGTTTCATATGACTATGCTCCATATTACAGAGTTATAGCTATATTAATATTCCTTGCTAAGAGTTCTTATTTAGATCATGCCCAAAAATACTTTCCGTCAAAATGTTATTAGAACTTCTTGCAAAGAGTGTTGAAGAAATATGCCAGTTGCATATAAGATTTCAATATAAATTCAGTCTGTATAGCCAACAATCCAGTTTAGGAGTCACACTAAAAAGTTCCTATGGTTTTCCATCTTTCCTATTCCAGAGTTAATTCAATTAAGTCCATGCAAGTTGCGAATTCAGTTCAGTCCAAGCATCAAGTTTCAGATTTAGCTAGTTAGTCATGACTCAGTTCACAAGTGTTCAGTATGTGTATGATCTCATTTTTTCCACGTATTCTAGCTTAGACAGTGTAATACCCCATGTATGACCTTGGTCTCACGATTCGTTCTTCCGCTGCTTCATTTATCACTTCGCAATTCTATATGTATGATTGTATCATGAACATTTTAAGTGAGTTTTAAGCTCACAACATGAATCAGCTTCTTATAGGTAATAAAGTCAAACCAGCTTCATTATCATACACGTCATGTGTACGTTACTCCATACTCATAAGACATCAACAAGTTCATATCCATCAATCGAGGATGAATGTTTCCAACAGGGAGATAATGTAACACCTCATATTTCAGGCTAGACTTTGAAATGTAATTCTTTCTTGTTTAAGATCTAATCCAATGATTTGTATGTGAATATATGTACCATGATCTTTATCCGATTGTGTTAAGTTCTTAGGAGGTGAAAAATATTCGTAGAACTCACTTAGAGCAAAGTTGAGCTAAGAGCCTTTGATTCGGCCAAGTTTGGGTATTTGATGCTACAAGGGTCGACTTTGAATGTATATAACTTTTTATATATGTGGAATTTTTCATCTCAAGACCCACTAAATAATAGATAATTGAGTTATCTTTCCAACTATATCTATTTTCCCTTAATCCAATACCCGAGTAAAATATTATTGCCTTTTTGTCAGAGGTACTAAGGATCCGCGATTTCACCATGGCGCGCTGGTCTCTCAACACAATTTGGGGTGCGAAGCATTGCTCACTCAACACAATATAGTATGCGATGTGGAGATTATTCCCCCTCTATTTCAGCTTTTTAAGGGCCTAGGGTCACATTGGTCCTTTTTACTCACCCTTAAACGTCCGAGGCACGAATTATAATACCCAAAAGGGAATTATTTACCCATCTTCTTCAAATCAACTAACGTAAAAACCCTCTCTTTCCCATAAAAAAATTCAAGCATCTTCTCTAATGAACACAAGGGTTTAAGTTTTGAATTCAGGATTTCTTTAAGAATCCAAGAGTCCAAGCTTCCAAGTTCAAGAAATCTGTAAGAAATATCAAGACTAGGGGTTTTTTACCCATGTTCATCATTCAAGTCCCAAGATTCAAGATTTCTTCACAAGTCAAGAAACTTAAGGTATGTGTGATTTTTGAACAAGGATACTCTTTCATCCTTGGGCTCAAAACTTATTTTAAAGTTAAAGTTATATGATTTGCAAATAAGGGTTTATACCTAGACTATCTTGTCTTGAGTTTATGAGATTATAATGTGATTGAAGAATTAATGTGAATACATGTTCTAGTCTATTTATGTTTTGACTTGAAGATTATCTATTATGATTTGTATATCATGAGGTAGATTTGAACATTGATTAGAAATTTTCGATTAAGTTTTAAGCATGATATTGTATTGAAAGTTATATGAAAGAAAGTATAAGATTCAAGGCTTGAGTTTGAGCACTAAAGTTACAAGAAGAGTTTTACTCTTTTGATTCCAAAATAAGGCTTGAAATCCACGATCGTCTATCATTCTTATGATAAAAATCAAAGATTTATCTTTTGATCTTAAGATAAGATATGGAATCCATATTTGTTCATCCTGATTATGATTTAAAACAAAAAGAGACACAACTGGTTTTCATTTTATAAACCCTTATGTTATTTTAAGGTGGATTTCCTAAAGTATGCATATATGTAATATGGGAGTAATGTTTAGCACTTAGTTGGGTATGAGTCCGAGGTCGCATGCCTTAGAACTACGTTCCACCGTAGGATTAATTTCCAAAGATGGGTTAAGTTCAGTTAACACTAAGTTAAGGTTCTATTCCGATAGAAAGGGTTGAAAATCTCTCCCCAACGTGGGTAAGATGTTGGACGCCATGATAGCTCACATAGTTTATGTCAGTTAGAATAATATCCCAACATAAAGAATAAAGATTAAAGATTTTAGAAACTAAGTGCGGTGGCTCAAAAAGTTTATTCAGTATACTTTATTATTCATGGTTTATGATCTTTTAGCTTTCAGTTTTATTCAACCTCAAGGTGAGTCACTTAGACTTAACATATATTATTTTAAAGTCTATGAATATATTAAGTTATTATTTTACTTATGAATTAACCCCCACACACTCAGTACATTCCAGAAGTACTAACCCGCATATATGTCTATGTGCTACATTATCTAATAATGTAGGTACAGTTGAGTGCACACATCATCATCAGATAGTCTGCAACTTCCAATTAGCAAGTAAGAGTTCTTTTAATTCAAGGACTCGAGTCAACTTTAATTATAGTAGCATTTTATTCTATCTGATTGATTACGGATAGTTGTAGGTCATGTCCCGACTACCTATAGTCATTATTAGTAAAGGCTTTGTAGACGGTCATTCAGAGTTTATGTATTTACTTTCAGTTTTCTTTTGTATAACTAAAGTATAAATATTTTAAACATATTTGTAAAGAACATAATTAGCTTAATACATTTCTTTCTCTTATTACTTAAAGTTTTATGTATTTTAACTCATTAGATCAAGCTTTATGCTAGCACACGGGTTAGCTTGGGATTACTTGTGGTCCTAAGCACCGTGCGACATCCAGGGGCAGTCTCGGGGAGTTACACATATCCCAACGTAGTTGGCATTCTCCAATTAGAGGAGTTTGTGGACAGTATTGGAATGTTATGGTTGTAATGTTTTGACTCTCAGATTTTCATTTGACTTATCTATCTCTTTTATTAATTTGATTGGCTTCTACTATCTATTATTCTTATTATTGTGCTCTTAAGGTAAGGTAACTGGGTCATCTCCAACATTGTTGACTTGGTATGCCAGTCACAGTGAAGCCCTGATTTGGGTCATGACACATACTTTGATCAAAGCTCCTAATGGACCATCAAAAATGATTTTCTAGAAACCCCCAGACACAAATCAATAAGGCAGACCAATCGTTAATCATTTTTCAAACTTGTTGTAATAATTAAACACCGATATGATCTCGTCATCACAAAAAGTTATTTGTGGTCAAATTAAACTTTCTAAAAGTATAAAATTTCAGCCAATGAACAAATCACTCTTAAATGAATAGGGCCTGTGAAAACTACGAAACAAAATCATAAATCACCATTCATACCTAACAGAATTGTCAAAACTCGAATATGACCACGTTAAACCAATATGACTTTGGATAATATTTTTGAAATAAAACCTTCAAAACAAAAATAATCCTTAAAACTCATCTAATAACCTTGAAAATTATGCTACTCATCCATGCAAGTGACAAAAGATAAATTGAAACCACAGAAGTGTCAAACATAGGGAAAAGAAGTAGAAACCCCAAAACGACAATGATGGTCATTGAATTATGTTGAAATTACTTTTATCCGTTATTTGATTTAGTGTATTCAACAACAATTATGTCTTTAAAATTCTTATCCATGTATAATTAACTCTGATTTTGTTAAATATCATGTATTGTTACGTATTAGTTATATGACCTTTACTACTGAATAGAATGTATAACTAATACAATTATTCACACTGAAAACACTACTCCCCTCATTCCTAAATAAGTGATCTTTTTTCCTTTTAATTTTGTTTCTAAATAAATATTTGTTTACATAATTAGAAAGACATTGATAATATTCTTCCAATTTTACCTTTCTATAAATGAAGAGTGTTTTGCGTAATCAAGAAACTAATAAGGGTCTATTTCAAAAGCCACTTTGATAATTGGCTGGTGTACTTGATTGTAATTACGTTGTTTGTCTTATTTGGTTGGCTAGGTAATTACTTGATTAGCCGTTAATTGAGTGTAACTAGAAGGGAATAGTTACACTATTCAATTCTCAGGTAATTACATGGTGTGGTTATAAGGTGATTACTTTTTAAATTCTTAATTGTATTTTAATTTTAATTTCTTTTTGTTTTAATTCTTTATTTATTTCTTTTTATTTTCAATTATTTTTTATTTTTATTAATCTATTATTTTTAAAAATAATTTTTATTTTATTTTATTTATATTGCATTTCCTAACCTTTACTTCTTCTGGTTCCATGAAATTGTTATTTACGTTTTATTTATATTCATTTAGAATAATTGTGTTAGTATTATCATTTTTAAATCAAAGTAGAATTTGTTGTCGAATAACATTATAGACTTACATTTTCCTTTCATTTAATTATATCTATGTACGTCATGTTGAAATTTGACATAAGGGTATTATGTTAAAACAAAATTGTTTAGAATTTTGAACTTATGTTATATTTTCTATCCCAATTTATTTATTTTAATAGTATTGACTTGATGAGATATAATTTTAGTAGTTAGGATTGATAGATTATCTTTTTGTCAAATATTTTAATAATTTTAGAACATTAATATGCATACATAAAGACATATATATATATATATATATATATATATATATATACATACATACATACATACATACATACATACATACATATACACACACACTCACACATACACACACACACACACATATATATATTAATTATTTTATCAAACATGGATTTCATGATATTTGTCATTACCCAAAATCTATAGGTCATGATAGCACTTGTTGCGAACGTTGCAACCTTGGCTGGATCAACTATAATACCCTCCTTAGTCACCATTTTGCCCAAGAAATTAGCAGACTCTAACCAAAACTTGCACTTGGAGAACTTAGCATACAACTTCTCATTGCTCAATCTCCAAAGCACAATCCGCAAATGCTCCTCATGCTCTACCTCACTCTTGGAATACATCCAAATATCATCTATAAATATAATAACAAATGAGTTAAGATATGATCGAAACACCTGATTCATCAACTCCATGAATACAGCAGGGGCATTAGTGAACCCAAAGGTAATGTCCAAGAACTCATAATGACCATAACAAATCTGAAAAGTTGTCTTTGGAATATTCGAATCTCTAATCCATAACTGGTGATAATCGGGCCTCAAATCAAAATTCAAAAACACCACAGCACCCTGAAGCTGATCAAATAGATCATCAATGCGAGGAAAAGGATACTTATTCTTAACTATCACCCTATTCGATTATTTATAATCAGTGAACATTTGCATAGAACCATCCTTCTCCTTCACAAACAAGAAAGCCGCACCCCAAGATGAAAGACTAGGTCGGATAAATCCCTTATACAACATCTCTTGCTACTGATCCTTCAGTTCTTTGAACACAATTAGGGACATTCTGTAAGGAGAAATGGAAATAGCCTTGGTGCCCAGACCAACATCAATGGCAAATTCAATATCATGATCCAGAGGCATACCAAGCAAATCCGTAGCAAACACATCTATAAACTCATGGAAAACACAAAGAAAATCTATCGAAGGAGGTGAAACAATACTAGTATCATGAATATGATCCAAATAAGCTAAACATCCCCCCTCAACCAATATACGAGCTTGAACATAAAATATGACCCTCGTGGGTCCCGAATAAAGTGTGCCCTTTCAATCTATCCTTGGTACACCGGCGAAGCTAAAGTCACACTCTTAGCAAACAGTCTAAGTCAGCATAATAAGGAGCCAACCAATCATACCCAAGATAACATCAAAATCAACCATATCTAACACAAGTAAATCTACTTAAGTTTCATGGCCACAAAAAGTCACAACACAAGATCGGTACACCCGATAGATAATAAAGAATTACCAACTGGGTAGATACACAAATAGGCATGGCAAAAGTCTCACTAACGGAATCAAAACCCAAAACAAAATAGTTAGACACATAGGATAAAGTTGATTCAAGATTAAATAATATAGATACAGATTTGAAACAGACAGGATTGTTACTTGTGATCACAGCATCAGAAGCCTCTACCTCTGGTCCAGTTGGTATAGCATAGCACTACCCACGACTACCAACTGGCTGAATAGCCCTATGGCTACTACTACAAGCTCTACTACCTCTGTACCTCACATGTCTAGTAGTACCCTTACCCCTCACAGCTATAATAGAAGTAGCTTTAATCAAATAATAAGGACAGTCTTTGGCCAAATGGTCGACCACACGACACATAAAATAAGTCCTATGGCATGCCTCATCTTGAGAAGAAACCACTAGACCCAAATGGCCACCTTGCACTATTGAACCTGAATATCCACCACCCAAACTTTGTCAGGCTGCCTGCATTGGCCTGTCGTGATGTCCATGAGAACCCCTGAAGTCTCTACCATGAGAAAACTAAACTCTATACTTACCAAAGAGGTGAACCTTCTTGGAGCCTCCCTAAGATTCCAGAAGAATACCCTCAGTCATCTTGACATAATCCATAAGACTCTGAAAAGATACCCCAAATACGATCATCTTTGATGTAGCCAACTGAAGGAAAACATCTAAACCCATCACAAACATTTGAATCTTCTCAGACTCAGGGAAGATACGAGCACAGGAATATCTGGACAAGGCATAAAAATATGCCTCATACTCTACTAAGGTCATGGAATTGTGTTTCAGACAATCAAACTCATCGCGCATCTATCTCTTAAACTGTACGACACAAATCTCTCAAGAAAGGCATCAGCAAACTGATCCCGTGACAACTTAGGAGCATCAATAATCCAATAATAGATAAACGACCTCCACCAATCTTTTATGGCATCTCTCAACCGATATGTAGTATAAGTCACACCATCCATGCAAAAAGAGTGAAACATAACTGAAAACACAATGTATGAATGAACTTCGCACGATAAAGAATAAAATAGGGAAAGTTTTCTAACGACGTCATATAGCCTTTAAAAGATAGATACGGATGTCTATGAACCAGTTCACGAGACCCTATTTGACATTCCGTTCTTACACCATTGAGACCAATGAAACATAGCTTCTCTGATACCAATTTGTCATGATCAAAAATCCATAAGTCATGATAGCACTTGTCACGATGAACATTGACAAGTAATCCTATCACCCAAACCAACACACAAAGGGAGAAAGACAACAATAACCACAAGGTAAGGATTCTAGAAAGATTCAAACCCTAAAAGTACAATAAATGCAAAAAAAAACTTAATAATGTAGCTATAACTCCCAAAAGTAAGCATCAACATTATAAGAACGTATTTTGTACAACTCAAATTCAAATGAAATACATAAGATATCCAAAAATAATAGAAACTCTATATCTGAAATGAAAATAAAGAAATAGTCTGTAGAGAAAGGTAGAAGAAGATATCCAAACGCCTGAAATTCATCAACTACCTTAAAAGCTCCAATAATTTCCTGAGTCAAGTAATTTGAGGCGCACCTAAACCTAAATATTTACCCAAAGAGTATAGTAGGAGTGAATATAGTCCATTTGTACTCAGTAGGTATCATAGACAAACCGAACAAAGTAGAATATAAAGTACACAAAATACGCACTAAGGGCATGTCACCTGCAATCAGAAAATATCCCACAATGGTAGCCCACATCGTTTGCACTAACAGTTCTAATATATATATATATATATATATATATATATCACATATACAACAGCAATATAGCAAGTATAACAGAAGTATACATTATATCACATGCAAGTACAAATAGAAGAACATGTGTATATAGGATAGTCAAAAATAAGTAACAAAATAAAGAGCAAGTACATATATAACAAGTAAATATGGAAATCCAATCATAACATCAATCATATATGATGTGATGATGATGATTATGCATGAGGTTGTCACACAGCCTTGAGATTGGCACACAGTCTTTGAGATTGGTACACAGCCTTGAGTAATATCTAGCGTTTCTAATATTTCTAATGTTTTTAGTAATTCCAATTTTGTTTGTGTTTCCAACATTCATAGTGTTTTCAGTAATTTTAGTGTTTCCAAAGCACATACATAACATAAGATACCAATCAAGTACAAAACATGACAACATATATATATATATATATATATAAAGAAATAAAACAAATGAGTGAAATAATGTGTAGGATGACATAAGAATGATGATGTAATGTTCACAACCATTCAAATGAGTCCACAACTATCCACATGATATATTTCTATAAGAAAAAACTATAATATTACAATTCCACAACCACGTGAGCCAATATTCGCTCATTATTTCCACTATGCATGATTCATATGCCCACAAAGTATGAATATATCACAATACGGCAAAGGCACCACAATAAGCATTTCCAATCAACATAATACAATTATTCACATATATTCATCAACATCACATAAGACCTCGCAATCAAACATAGCACATGATATCTCAGATTCAACAACTATATCATATTAAAGCCCCCACACTGGCACATCATATAGATAGTCATATTTCATGATTAGTTTCCACCTTTAACATACATTTTAGTATACAAATTAACTACCCAGCCCAGTATGTAGAGTTAAGCCATAACCTACCTTGAATGCCAAAACTAGTCTGCTACACCTCAAACCACGACCTTACTTTCCATGAATGATCTCTAACTCTACTAAAAATATCAAATATGAAATCTACACGTCAAAATTAAACCAATGATACTCATATTGACTATTTTTAATTCAGAGTCAAAACGGACCACTCAAGCGGGTTTTCAAAAAAAGAAGGGCAAAATGTAACTTTACTTTAAAAATGAGTTCCCCCATTTTTAGGAAACTACATCTAAAAATCCAAGTCAAATCGAGTCAAAAATGAGGTTCTAATCAAAGAATAAATATTTATAAACTTCTTTGGGTAAAATCTTTGAAATTCAAGTTAAAATCAAGAATCGAATTTGTTTGGAAGGTTAAATAAATATAAAAAAAACTAGTAATTATAATATTAAAATATTATTAAAGTAAAAAGGAGTAAACTTGGGGTTTAAAATCAAGCACAAAGATTTATGAAGTTTAGAGAAATTAGTCAAGAAATTACTAAGAAAGAGGGTGATTTCTTACCTTAAATCCGTAAGAGAATCAAGAAATAGATGTTAATCTAGCTTCTCAAGCACCCACAAGCTTCACTTTTAAGCTCTCACACTATTTTAGGATTCAACTCTTAAGAGGTAAGATGAAAAATGAGCAAAATGGGCCCAAAATGTTGGTTTAATAGTACATATTTTTCTGCACCAGCTAATGAAAAAGCTGTATTTTTTAAAGTCCAATCAAGACTTCAACGGGTTGCCCGATATTCATTTGAAGTACGATATACGCAAAAGAACTATGTAACCACACTAAACTTGACGCTCCAAACTCAATAGCAATATAATATATTTGAAAAAATATCATTTTCACAAAATTAACCTCCAACATCTGAAATCATAATTTTCCAAAATGAGGGTTGAAATGAGATTTAAAGGCCATAAAATCACACCAAATATGTTACCATCCTAAAATAAATGATTCAAACATGTTGGCAAAGTTAAATTTTCCATTTGGGATCATTTTTTCCAAGTATGGATCCCACACCCATATTTTAAATTTTCCAACTTTCCGACCAATATGTCAAAATGAGTTTGGGTACATAGAGACCCAAACCATAGGTCAACCTAGCCTTAAATTATTACTTTGGAAATATAGGTGCAATCCATTCATCCATCCATTGCACAAATCAAACGATATTCACATAACTCAAAAATAAGGCTCTCGAACCATCAAAAACCATAATATTGCATAAATGGTACCAAAATACATTTAGGAACTGTGTCAATCACCCCCATACCCCAGAAATATCATAATGCAATTACAAAGAGGGATAAGGTAGTTAAATCACATAGAAACACATATTTCATTAAATTTTTAGGTCATTACTATATTCTTGAATATCAAGAACTGTAACTTTTTATGATTAATTTAACTAAAATATAGAAATTTGAAAAAAAATAAATAAATAAAAAAAATATATATATATATATATATATATAAACTATGCTATATAACATTAGTTTAGACAATATATATCTATCACAACCCAATTAGCCGTGAGTGGCACCCACTCTAACCCTCCTGTAACAATCCTTAAATTTTTTTCGTACACTTATCGCGATTATATGGAGTCCTAAAGGCTTGCGTATGGCTTAAATTAAGTTTATGGTGTTCGGAAGTATCCCGTCAATAGTTTTATGTGTAGGTATTGGAATAAGATTTCCAACAATATAAAGTTTACCCAAAACAGAGGAGTATTTCATATAAGCGAGCACATTCGAAATTTCAAAACAGTGGCCAGGAAGCCTGTGAACAGTAAATCTGCAGGAAAATTACTCCAGCTAGGCAATTATTTTTTTGGATCAACTTTAGATGATCATAACTCCTTGTACAAAATGGACTGTGTGAGCTTCTATATATCGACGAAAATCTCCGAGAGTCTTCTTTCCGATGAAATTGGTTTCATCCAAATCCAATGTTTGATTAAGGAACTATACCCGTTTTAGTACAGCCTATCAAAAAAAAAACAGAATTGTGGGACAGATTTTGGGGTCAACTTTAAACGACCATAACTCCTTATACAGGAAGAACCCGGTGGTATACTTTATATGAAAATGACATCCCTTTGAATTATATTTCCAATGCAATTGGTTTCACACAAATACGATGCCGGATCAAAGAGTTATGATCGATTTACTTCAGCCTGTCAAAACTGTCCACTGGGGACAGTTTCGGATTTATTTAAATTTTTAGGGCAAAATGGTCATTTTCTATTACCTCTTGGACGAAAATGGGTCTTTATAAACCTACACTTAGCCACATATATATCATATATCATCCAATTATTAAGAGAAGGTGAAACCCTAGCCTAATTTCAACTTCAAATATTTTGTGATTCAACCATAGAAAATTCGAATTGGTTCCGTAGTTGTGTTCACCATCTCGAAAGCTTCGAGAAGCACCCCATGGTTATGTAAGGAGGATTATAAATGCAAGAGTTCATTGTTAAGGTATGAATATTATTTATTCTTGATTCTTATCCATGAATAAGTATTGATAAAGGATTATGAGTATTGTCTTGATGTTGGAAGATAACCAGAAACATAGTTATCAATTGTTTTGTATAAATTGTTAGTAGTAAATTATGGAAGTTGTTGTATTGTATTATGGAGGATGAATTGTGGTGATATATAATTATATTAGTTGTTATGTATGCCTAGTGATCATGTTGGTATTGGATGGTGATTAAGAAGGGAAATAAAGGCTAAGAGTGATGTTGAGGGATATTTTACGAAAATGCATGATCTGTGAATGTAATAAGAGTATAAGAGGATGTATGTAGCACTCTTATGGATGAGTTAAAGGATTACTTCCTAGACATTATTTGGTGAAGTTAATACCTAAATGGTAAGGTTTGGTTGCTAATACTAGTTTGCCACAAATGACTTATTGTAGATAAGTGTTCGAAGAGTACGGGAAGTCAAGTTGGACTTGTATTGAAGTGGTTATATCAAGGTATGTAAGACATACTCTATCTAATCTTTGGCATGAATAATGACCCATGGCACTCTCAAGTAAGCTTCCAACATTGTCCTACGACACATGACACATAATAACATCTTATGATCTTCGACACTAATAATTGAACTTGTTTTCACTTTTAGGATGTCCGGCTAGTCAAAAAAAAATGTCCATATAGTATTGTTGACTCTGAAATGGTTTAATGAGGTATCCATGATTATCTACTTCATTTTCATGATATTGATTACCTATTTACATGTTTTTCCTATTGAGGTATCATGGTTTCAAGTTCCATAAGGTGTGACCACAAAGTAACCAATCTCAAAGATTAATTGAATTAAGAAATGGAATGTCTGTATTTTAAATTGATGATATGATGTATTGTATTACTACCACTGATCCGTTGGCCATTGTATTATAAAGTTTATGTATATATGCTATTCTAGGGGTGGTCCCTGATGTATTGTATTAGTACCACTGATCAGTTGGCCATTGTATGACATATGTTATGTATTGATCAGGATTACGGGAAGTGATGATATGAAAGTAATGTGCAGGTATCCCATCAGCTCTTTTAAGTGTGGTCTACTCATACTGTTTATTCACTGGTACCTGGGTTCTATTGATCTTTTGTATCTCATCTTGATACTCACTGCCTTACATACTCAGTACATATTTCCGTACTGACGTCCCTTACGGGGGACCCGTATTCATGCCTGCAGGAAAAGGTACTTCAGGTCGTACACCTCCGCAATAAGAGCCAGGACATTCTGCTGTTAGTGGTGAGCTCCAGTTGTTTTGTGGAATCCCAAGTCGTTTCTATATGTATTTTTGGTATTTGTATAAAAGTCTTTTATGGGCGGGAGTTTTTCACGACCCTAACTCAGTTGTGTATGTATGTAGAGGCTTTTGTAGACATATTGTACAGCCATAGGAGTGTTTGGTTGATAGACGTGATGGCTCTGACGGCCAATTACTATTTATATATATATTTATGCGTGTCTGCTGGGCTGATACAGGTACTGTTTTCTTCTATTTACAATGAAGTGCTGCCCAACTTTGTAATTTTCATAAGTAATGTAAATGTGAAAGTATAGGTTATGAACGGGTTCTCCCGGGCCTCCTCGGCTATGGGTGCCAGTCCGCTCCAATGGGATTTGGGGTATGACAGAAGTGGTATCAGAGAAGTTCGTCCTAGTGAGTCTACAAAGCCGTGTCTATGTAGAATCTCGTTTATCGGTGTGTTGTGCACCACATCTATAAACAGGAGGCTATTGGACATTTAGGGATTGTTTCCACTCTCCATTTATTAGATCGTGCAACAGAGCCCATATTTGAGATAAAGTCATAATCGATCGCTTAATCCAATTGTTTTTTTTTATTATAGTAACGATGCCGGTTACAAGGAGAAAGAATAAGTGGAAGTGAGTGGATGTAGTGGCCGGAGAAGGTACTAGTAAGTCACCACCGGCACAAGCTGAATAAAGTGAGTCTCAAGCTGAGCATATATCAGGAACTTCTTCTCCTCCGGAAGGGCCATCTATTAATGTTGTTGATCGAGATTTGAGGGATGTAGTAAAACTTCTGATGCGTATAGTTGCCGGTCAAATTCAAGGGCAAGCTATTCCTACCCCGGGTTCTAGTGATACGGATAGAGCAGCTAGTCTTCGGACACAGGATTTTCTGAAACTAGATCCTCCTACTTTTACCGGATTAGATATTAATGAAGACACGCAGGACTTTGTCGATCAAACCCAAAGGGCTCTAGATGTTATGCACATATTCGGTAAATAGATGGTTAAACTAGTAGTATATAGACTGAAAGGACTAGCTATATTGTGGTACGAGGATTGGAAATGATCTAGGGGTATTGATGCACCTCCAACTACATGGGGAGAGTTCAAAGATGCATTTATTTATCATTATCTTTCATTTGAGACTCGTCAGGCCCGTGCAGATTAATTCTTAAATCTTCGTCAGGGTAATATGAGTGTAAGGAAGTATAGTCTTCGATTTAACTCCTTGTCTCAATATGCTTCTAATGTGGTAGCTACTATGGATGACAGAGTTCATCACTATGTGGATAGATTGGAACCATAATTGGTTAGAGATTGTACCATTGCTGCTTTAAACAAAGACATGGATATAGTGAGGATACAAGCTTTCGCTCAGAAGATGGAAGATCAGAGGCAAAGAAGAAAAACCCAGGAATCAGAATAAGGATATTCTAAGCGGGCCAGAGCTATAGGGTAGTTTATGGCATCTCAGGGAGGTTTTAGGCCTTCGTTCTCTCATAGATTGCCTAGCCCGTTATCTTCTTATTTGAAAATTAGTGCTCCACCATAATTTCCAAAGGTTCAGAGGTAATCAGTTTGGGCAAAGCAGTGAAAATCAGAGTTCGCGAATAGTGGGGTATCAAGGGAAAGGTAGTATGAGTCAATTGAGACCTCCACAACACCCGTGCCCCATATGTAGAAGATTTCACTTTGGCAAATGTTGGCTTGGAATAAACAATTGCTTTTGGTGCAGTAGGCCAGGGCATATGGCTAGAGATTGCCCACGCAGGACCACAGGTGGTATAACATGACCTACCGGATCAGTTGTTGCATCATCATCGGTGCCTCCTTTGAGTAGGGGTGCACACCCTATGGGTCATGGTAGAGGTGATAGAGGAGTATCTAGTTCTAGCGGAGCTCAGAACCGTGTGTATGCCCTAGCAGATTGGCAGAATTTAGAGGCTTCTCCAGACGTGGTTATAGGTACATTACCCATCTTTGCATTTGATGTGTATGCCTTAATTGATCCTGGTTATACATTATCGTATGCTGCTCCTTTGGTTGCGGGAAGGTTCGGGAGAACACCCGAATTATTAGCCAAGCCATTTGAAGTATCAACGCAAGTGGGGGAATCTCTTATAGCTAGGAATGTTTATCGAAATTGTGTTGCGAATATTTGTGGTCGTGATACGATGGCCGATATTGTTGAGTTAGAAATGGTAGATTTTAATGTTATTATGGGCATGGATTGGTTAGCGTCTTGTTATGCTACAGTAGATTGCCGTTCTAAGAAGGTGTATTTCTATTTCCCAAATGAGGCAGTCCTTGAATGGAAGGGTAATGTTGGCGTACCGAGAGGTAGATTATTTCTTACTTTAAGGCAAGAAAAATGATTTCCAAGGGTTACTTATACCATTTGGTTAGAGTAAGGGATACAGAGGCAGAGCCACCAACTTTTCAGACCGTTCCGGTTGTGAATGAATTTCCTAATGTATTTCTTGAAGAACTACCAGGTTTACCTCCTGAGAGAGAAGTGGAGTTTGGTATTGATATGTTGCCAGACACACAGCCAATCTCAATTACTCCTTATAGGATGGCACCAGCAGATTTGCGAGAATTGAAAGAGCAACTGAAAGACTTGCTAGAGAAGGGATTCATCAGGCCTAGTATGTCCCCTTGGGGAGCACCAGTATTGTTTATGCGTAAGAAAGATGGTTCGCTGAGGATATGTATTGACTATCGGCAATTGAATAAGGTGACTATCAAGAATAAATACCCTCTACCCCAAAATGATGATTTATTTGACCAGTTACAGGGTGCCTAGTGTTTTTCCAAGATTGACTTGAGATCAGGCTATCATCAAGTGAGAGTCAAGGATAAAGATATACCCAATACAGCTTTCCGAACACGGTATGGTCATTATGAATTCCTGGTTATGTCATTAGGGCTGACAAATGCACCCGCAGTTTTTATGGATCTGATGAATAGGCTGTTTAAGCCATTTCTAGATGTGTTCGTGATAGTTTTCATAGATGATATTCTGGTCTACTCTAGATTAGAAGAGGACCATGTTAATAACTTGAGGCAGGCATTACAGATTCTTCGTGATCGTAAGCTGTATGCGAAGTTTTCTAAATGTGAGTTTTGGCTCAAGTCAGTGGCATTTTTGGGCCATATTGTATCCAGTGAAGGCATAAAAGTTGACACTTAGAAGATTGAGGCTGTGAAAAATTGGCCAAGACCCACGACGCCTACAGAGATTCGTAGTTTCCTCGGGTTGGCAGGTTATTATAGAAAGTTTGTTGAAGGTTTTTCTTCTATTTCTGCACCCTTGACTAAGTTGACGCATAATGCCTCCAAGTTTCAATGGAATGATGCTTGTGAAAAGAGTTTCCAAGATCTGAAGAGCAAGTTGACTTCTACACCGGTATTGGTACTTCCTGAAGGCACAGAAGGGTATGCAGTGTACTGTGATGCTTTGAGAAGTGGCTTAGGATGCGTATTAATGCAACATGGTAGAGTAATAGCCTATGGCTTTAGACAGTTGCGACCACATGAGAGGAATTATCCCACACATGATCTTGAGCTAGCTGTAGTTGTATTTGCTTTCAAAATATGGCGCCACTACTTATATGGGGTTCATGTTGACATATATACCAATCATAAGAGCCTGCAATATATCTTCAGTCAGAAAGATCTAAACATGAGGCAGCGGAGATGGCTTGAATTGTTGAAAGATTACGATGTTGATATCTTGTATCATCCAGGGAAAGCGAATGTGGGAGCGGATGCACTGAGTCGTAAGTCTAAAATGGCATCTATAGAAAAGCAGGGGATGATTAAGGATCTTCACTAACTAGCTAATTTGGGAGTTCGACTTCTCGAAACTCTAGATGAAGAGGTTATTGTACGTAATGCAGCAGAATCTTCATTGATAGCTGAAGTGAAAGAGAAGCAGTATGCAGATCTAATAAATGTGCAGAGTGGCACGACAATGGCATTTGAGCTTACGCGAGAAGGAGTGCTTTAGTGTCAAAATCGTTTATGTGTTCCTGATGTAGTTGAGCTAAGAAAGAGAATTATGACAGAAGCACACAGTTCAAGGTATTCCATCCATCCATGGTCGACTAAGATGTATCAAGATTTGAAAACAATATATTGGTGGAATGAAATGAAGAAGAATATTGCCGAATTTGTAGCTGAATGTCCGAATTGTCAAAGAGTCAAAGTAGAACACCAGAAACCCGGTGGTTACATGCAATGTATAGATCTTCCAATCTGGAAGTAGGAAAAGATCAATATGGATTTCATCACGGGTTTGCCTCGTACATATCGGAAGTTTTATTCCATATGGGTGATCATTGATAGGCTTACCAAATATGCGCACTTCTTACCAGTTAAGACAACTTATACGGCGGAAGAGTATGCGAAGTTGTATATTAAGGAGATCGTTCGGTTACATGGAGTTCCAATTTCCATTATATCCGATCGAGGAGCCCAATTTACCGCGAATTTTTGGAAGTCTTTTCAAAGGAGTTTGGGTACACAAGTAAATCTAAGTACGGCTTCTCATCCTCAAACAGACGGACAAGTGGAATGTACCATCCAAACACTTGAAGATATGCTACGAGCTTGTGTATTAGATTTCAAAGGCAACTGGGATGATCACCTACCTCTTATCGAGTTTGCCTACAATAATAGCTATCATTCAAGTATCAAAATGGCACCATATGAAGCATTGTATGGAATAAAGTGTAGATCGCCAATAGGATGGTTTGAAGCAGGTGATGCGGTCTAGTTTTGACCGGATCTTGTTTATCAAGCAATGGAGAAGGTTAAAGTGATCCAACAACGGCTTGAAATAACGCAAAGTCGACACAAATCTTATGTGGATGTTAGAAGAAGAGGACTTGAGTTTTCTATCGACGATTGGGTATTCTTGAAAGTATCACCAATGAAAGGAGTGATGAGGTTTTGCAAGAAAGGAAAGTTAAGTCCACGATACATAGGTCCGTACAAGATCATTCAAAGATTTGGACAAGTTGCTTATGAGTTAGAGCTACCTCAAGAGCTCTCAGCAGTTCATCCCGTATTTCATGTTTCGACGCTTCGCAAGTACATCGGAGATCCATCGCACATCACTACTACGAAAGATGTACTAGTTACAGAAGATCTCACTTTTGAAGAAATGCCTATTGCTTTTCTTGATCGCCAAATTAAAAAGATAATGAATAAAAAGATAGCATCGGTAAAAGTACTTTGGAGGAATCAACAAGTTGAGGAGATCACATGGGAAGCCGAGGAAGCGATGAATATTAAGTACCCTTACCTATTAAACGATGAGGAGGAAGTTCATGAGATGGAAGAAGAACAATAACAAGTAAGTGTTTATTTTTATGCAAGTATTTTATGATGATGAATATGTTAATTGTAAGCTTGGACATGTCTTAATTGAGTAAATATTCCAACATTCGAGGACGAATGTTCTTAAGGGGGGAGAATGTAACACCCCGTAAATTGTTTTTCGTACACTTATCGCGATTATATGGAGTCCTCAAGGCTTGCGTATGGGCTAAATTAAGTTTATGGCGTTCGGAAGTATCCCTTAAATAGTTGTATGTGTAGATATTGGAATAATATTTCCAATTATATAAAGTTTTCCCAAAACAGAAGCACATTCGAAATTTCAAAACGGTGGCCGGGAAGACTGTGAACAGTAAATCTGCAGGAAAATTACTGCAGCTAGGCAATTATTTTTTTGGATCAACTTTAGAAGATCATAACTCCTTGTACAAAAAGAAATGTGTGAGCTTCTATATATCGACAAAAATATCCGAGAGTCTTCTTTCCGATTAAATTGGTTTCATCCAAATCCAATGTCTAAGTAAGGAGCTATACCCGTTTTACTACAGCCTATCAAAAAAACAAAACAGAATTGTGGGACAGATTTTTGGGTCAACTTTAAATGAACATAACTCCTTGTACAGGAAGAACTGGATGGTATACTCTGTATTAAAATGAAATCCCTTTGAATTATATTTCCAATGCAATTGGTTTCACCCAAATCCGATACCGTAGCAAAGAGTTATGATCGATTTACTTCAGCCTGTCAAAACTTTCCACTGGGGACAGTTTCGGATTTATTTAAATTTTTAGGGCAAAATGGTCATTTTCTATTACCTCTTGGACGAAAATGGGTATTTATAAACCTACACTTAGCCTCATATATATCATATATCATCCAATTATTAAGAGAAGGTGAAACCCTAGCCTAATTTCAACTTCAAATATTTTGTGATTCAACAGTAGAAAATTCGAATTGGTTCCGTAGTTGTGTTCACCATTTCGAAAGCTTCGAGAAGCACCCCATGGTTATGTAAGGAGGATTCTAAAAGCAAGAGTTTATTGTTCAGGTATGAATATTGTTTATTCTTGATTCTTATCCATGAATAAGTATTGATAAAGGATTATGAGTATTGTCTTGATGTTGGAAGATAACCAGAAACATAGTTATGAATTGTTTTGTATAAATTGTTAGTAATAAATTATGGAAGTTGTTGTATTGGATTATGGAGGATGAATTGTGGTGATATATCATTATATTAGTGGTTATGTATGCCTAGTGATCATGTTGGTATTGGATGGTGATTAAGAAGGGAAATAAAGGCTAAGAGTGATGTTGAGGGATATTTTATGAAAATGCATGATATGTGAATGTAATAAGAGTATAAGAGGATGTATGTAGCACTCTTATGGATGAGTTAAAGGATTACTTCCTAGACATTATTTGGTGAAGTTAATACCTAAATGGTAAGGTTTGGTTGCTAATACTAGTTTGCCATAAATGACTTATTGTAGATAAGTGTTCGAAGAGTACGGGAAGTCAAGTTGGACTTGTATTGAAGTGGTTATATCAAGGTATGTAAGACATACTCTAACTAATCTTTGGCATGAATAATGACCCATGACACTCTC
Source organism: Capsicum baccatum var. pendulum (assembly GCA_030864225.1). Taxonomy (NCBI): domain Eukaryota; kingdom Viridiplantae; phylum Streptophyta; class Magnoliopsida; order Solanales; family Solanaceae; genus Capsicum; species Capsicum baccatum. Next base: position 124,806,271 of record CM061556.1, on the reverse strand, counting down.
AAGTAAGCTTCCAACATTGTCCTATGACACATGACACATAATAACATCTTATGATCTTCGACAGTAATAATTGAACTTGTTTTCACTTTTAAGATGTACGGCTAGTCAAAAAAAATGTCCATATACTATTGTTGACTCCGAAATAGTTTAATGAGGTATCCATGATTCTCTACTTCATTTTCATGATATTGATTACCTATTTACATGTTTTTCCCATTGAGGTATCATGGTTTCAAGTTCCATAAGGTGTGACCACAAAGTAACCAATCTCAAAGATTAATTGAATGAAGTAATGGAATGTCTGTATTTTAAATTGATGATATGATGTATTGTATTAGTACCACTGATCAGTTGGACATTGTATTATAAAGTTTATGTATTTATGCTATTCCAGGGGTGGTCCCTGATGTATTGTATTAGTACCACTGATCAGTTGGCCATTGTATGACATACGTTATGTATTGATAAGGATTACGGGAAGTAATGATATGAAAGTAATATGTAGGTATCCCATCAGCTCTTTTAAGTGTGGTCTACTCATACTGTTTATTCACTGGTACCTGGGTTCTATTGATCTTTTGTATCTCATCTTGATACTCACTGCCTTACATACTCAGTACATATTTTTGTACTGACGTCCCTCACGGGGGACCCGTATTCATGCCTACAGGAACAGGTACTTCAAGTAATACACCTCCACAGTAAGAACCAGGACATTCTGTTGTTAGTGATGAGCTCTAGTTGTTTCAGGGCATCCCAAGTCGTTTCTATATGTATTTTTGGTATTTGTATAAAAGTCTTTTGTGGGCGGGAGTTTGTCCGGACCCTAACTCAGTTGTGTATCTATGTAGAGGCTTTTGTAGACATATTGTATAGCCATAGGAGTGTTTGGTTGATTGACGTGATGGCTCTGACGGCCAATTACTATTTATATATATATTTATGCGTGTCTGTTGGGCTGATACAGGTACTGTTTTCTTCTATTTACAACGAAGTGCTGCCCAACTTTCTAATTTTCATAAGTAATGTAAATATGAAAGTATAGGTTATGAACGGGTTCTCCCGGGCCTCCTCGGCTGCGGGTGCCAGTCCGCTCCAATGGGATTTGGGGTATGACACCTCCGGTGGGGAAACCAACCAACCTTAACTCATTAACAAATACTTACCTCAAATTAGGAAACTAGCAATTCCATTAATCCCAAAAATAATATTCAAAAGGAAAACAAAACATAAATACAATAAAAGTGCAAAACATTGTATTTAACAAAAACCCTCCCTAAAAGCTAAAATTCTTTTGTACCAAAACACTAAGAATATCAAAGAAAGGGGATGCAACTCCAAAATACTAAGACTATATCATAGTTCAGAAACAAAAGACTAGAAGCATAAACTGAGGAATCCATTATAGGCCAGAAATTGTAACTCACTCTTAGGTTTGAATCACCTGCTGAAATTCACAGCTAAGGTCTAGAAGAAGCACTTGAATATTCCCTACACTCAATAAAAGTAAGAGCAAGTGTAGTATCAGCACACAAGAAGACAACATCGTACTAGTTGGGTCATTTGTCAAGCCCAAGATGATATATGTGAACACTTAACTACTGTATACTAAGTTAATGCATTCACAAAACTACATCACCTTTATTCATTTGATTACACTTATTATAGATTAAGAGATTCAACATAAGACACATATAATTCACAAGAAAATTAGTAAGGAGACTTAACAAAATTAATCAAGTCAACAAATACGTAAAATCCCTAATTCACTCCTGGAAATGTCAAAGTCATTTTTACCTTATACACACAGACTAAGTACCTTATGGTTTCCCTCCTAGTCATGACCTATAGGGGTGAATTATGTCCATGTACTATATCCCAAAGACAAGTGCCTACATACCTTTTTTAATTATCTTGTAAAGATTTCCAGTTACTAGTACACCCCACATTAATTAACATAATATCATAACAACCATAGAACAATGATATCAACCAACACTTATAGTAATCTCATTTACATAGACACATTGAAATGTGATCACATTTATATAATCCAAGTAAGTCTTTTTATATTTTTTCATTCCGTAACACATTCATCAACAATAAATGCAAAGTAATATCTAAACTGCATGCATAACACAAATTAGATTAACTATGTAACCATCATCTACCACAATCCAAGCTTGGATAACTCAACTATGCTTAAGCCTTGCCTTTTTGTGCAACTAGTGCCACTACCTTTGACTCGTTTGTCTCCTTATTTACCATCTCTATCTCCTCAAGAATATCTTAGGGTAGGTGAGATGATGTTTACCTTTGATTATCTTGGTTAGTAGCTATTTAAGCTCCACCCTTAGTGGGTGCCGCTCTTCCTCTTTCTCTCATCCTACCCCTTATGCATCCTCTTCCCCTCGTGACTAGCTCTATAACTGGAGTGGTCGGTACCAAATCTATTGTTTGAGATCCATTGGACCTAGTGTTCACTATCCGTCGACAAAAGAAGGAGAAGAATTAGATACCAAATTGGATTACATGATACCAATTGGGATCACATTATAGCACAAAAACCCAAGAATGATAGTTTTTCCTAAAGTCTTACGCCTCTCTAGGAAAAGTACAGGTGTTTCGGTACCATTTTGCAAGACTCTACTGGACCTATTTTGGTACCTACTGCTCTATACTAACTTTGTCACGATGCAATTAGTTGTGAGTGGAACCCGCTCCAACCCTCCGATTGGAGAACTATGCAACCCTAAATCAGTAACCAATAATTAGCCAAAAACAGCAATTAGCAATTTCATTAATCCCAAAATGAATATCCAAAAAGAAAACAAAACATAAGAATAATAAAAGTATAAAACATTGTACTTAACAAAAGCCCTCCTTAGAATTCGGAAATCGTTTGTACCAAAACACTACTAATATCAAAGAAAGGGGATGCAACCCCAAAATACTAAGACTGTAACATAGTTCAAAAATAAAAGATTAGAAGCATTATCTGATGAATACATGGTATCCCAAAAATTGTAGTTCACGCTTAAATTTTAATAACCCACTAAAAGTCACAACTGAGGTCTCAAAGGAGCTTCTGGAATACTCTATGCACTCAACAAAAGTAAGCGCAAGTGAGGTACCAGTAAGCAAGAAGACAATAGTGTACTAGTAGGGTTATTTTGCCAAGCCAACATAAGATATGTGATTAATTAACTATAACATAGTAAAACAAGTTAACATATTCTCAAAACTACATCACCTTATTCACTTAATAACACTTAGAATAGATTAAAAGATTTAACACAAGTTATAAATAGTCCAAAATACAACGAGTCAAAATAGTCATCAAATAAGCAACCATGTCAAGAAATATGTAAAATCTTTGACCAACCATAAAGCCATCAGACTCACTTGTACATTGTATACACACACTAAGGACCTTATGGTTTCTTGATGTGACATAGAAATACGACACCTTAAATGGTTAAAACTTTAAATTTATGCGGATTCATAGGTTATTTTGGTGGGTATGATGCACTTTTGTGTTTATTTTAGTTAAACAAAGGTCTACAAAAGTGTTGGAATGAAGATAAAAGTCAAAGACTAGACAAAACCAAGTATGATCAAGATTTGAGTCACTTCACAAATCGTAAACATAGTATACGAGTTGTATGATAAATCGTAAGCACATTAAAACCAAAGACCCAAACAAAAGACTATGTGAACAGAAGATACAAATTAGCTATATGAGTTGTATACTGAGGATACGAGTCATAAATAGCAGTCGTGAGCATAACAGTATCCAAAGATATAATCAAGAGTTAGAGTTCCCGAAGGATACGAGTTGAAGGTCTAAGTATGACTCATATGCTCAAATCATAAGAAAACCAGTGCACAATCTTGGAAAGAAAAAATTCCCAAGTAGATATAAGTGAAATACACGAGTTGTATACTCTATATATGACTCATAAAATAGAGTTGTATACAAATCAAAAAGTTAAAGCCTTGGGAGATCAAACAGTAAAATTGGTACGAGAAGGCATGGTATGACTCACATGATGCCGATACGAGTGCCGACTTAACTTTACCTTTTCTATTTTTTTAGGATTTCTATGTTATTTTGAGATACTATAAATATCCTAGGGTTTACCTTTTATTAGGTTACGTACTTTGAAATTATTCTTACTACTTTTCACATACTTTGCAGTTATTCCTGAGATTTTAGGTTTTTATTCAATTCAAGACTTTGGAGTTTATTCATCTTATTCTTATGTAATTAATTATATGTTTTCTTCATTAATAATCATGGATTCTTGCAAAAACATGAGCGGCTAATCTCCTTAACTAGGGTTGTGGAAACCCTGGCGGATTAGCTATGTAGAGGAATTATGATACTCATCAATTCTAGGGTTTATGCATGTATCTCAATCGTCTTCACATTAATTAATCTTAGGGCTGTTGCAGAAGCTCGAGATAGCTTGTATTCACATTCATCTTCACAAGGGAGTTTGTGGTTGGTAAAAAAATATTAAGACTGTAATTTGAGATTTACTTCCACCGTATACTTTCCACCATATCATCTAATAACTAGATCTAAAAAAGTGATAGTGAACTGAGGTCGTAATAAGGAGCAACAAGGCAATGCCTTGAGACTGAATAGGTAAAGGGTGAAATTTATCTTCACATTCATAAGACGGATGATAATGCATATCTTGTAGGCTTTACATGTAGAATAACAGAATAGGTGAGTTGATCACAAAAAATTTATGGAGATAAGAAACCAGTTGTAACATAAGCCTAGTGTTCATCTTCTATATTTAAAACTCAAAAGTACACAAGATTTGGTTACAACTTGCGATTAAAACAAAATCCCCACTTTTTACTTTCCTGTACTACTCATAAATTTCATCAAACCAATCAACTGTTCAACATCTACCTTGTGGGATCTACCCCAACCTAGTTGGGTTACTATATTTGGCATCGACCGCAGTATACTTATATGAGGTATTTTAGGAGACATTAAATTTTGACATCGTTGATGGGGAAGACGGTATTATTGTTTATTACATTTAGTGAAGTTTGTGAGTTTTAGTTTCTATTTTTTAGTGGGCATATTTTGGTGGATATCCATGTAACGCCTCGAAATCGGATCCCGAGACGTCACACGGTGCTTAAGGTCACAAGTGACCCCAAGCTAACCCTTCTACTTGCATAAATCATAAGCAAATGAATAAAAATACAAATCTATACAAATCAGCAGAAATTAACTCTTTTCTGAATCTGATAGATACAAAAATGGAATTTTATAGGATTACAATTCTGCCTTTACAACCAAAATAGAAACAAAATACATCAACTTCTACTGACTGTCTGTGAAGCCTCTAAAGTACTGACTGTAGGTAGCCGGGTCATGACTCCCGACTACCCCAACTCAACACAACTGAATAAATAAAATACAACACTATAAACTCTGCATAAGTAACCCAATCCCTTGAATCAAAAGCACTCATCACCTACTGACTGGATAACACGAACTAACTGGATCTGAAGGTACAACTATACCGTGTATCTATATTCCGAGAAAATGTAGCCCACATACGAATTTGTGGGTCAGTACCATGGAAAAATATCGAGCATATGAGGGTTGAATGCATATATAAAATAATATCTTAATATCATCACAGTTTTTAAAATTATGCATGCTAATATAGATGACTCACTTAGTTCGAATTAAATCATCAAAATCATGAGAGGGTGAAATAAGTACAATAACACATGTGAGTCATCATATAATTTGTCAATCACTTTCAGTTCATCAAGAATATCAATTCTCATAATGTAAATATCATTTAAATCTTTTGAAAGAATAACTTTCACAACTCCACTTTTAAATCACTTCACCATTCACCATAGACATAAGGAAACACACACACACTTGGAGATTCTATAACTGACATAAACCATGTGAGCTACATGGAGTCCAACGTACAACTCACGTTGGGGAGAGCCATCCTATCCTTGCCATCGGAGTAGAACTTCCAGTGTCAATTCAAAAACACTAGTGATCACTATATAAATCAGCCTCATGCTCACATCCCACTAGGGCATGTAGTTCTAGGGAAGTAAAGTCACTTTATACCTCCCACTCAGTGCTAAAGATTACTCCCATACTTAGCTTAGAAATTTAAAACAGCCTCAGGCTCACATTAAAGAAAATCCACAATAAACACTTCAACAATTTTCATTGGGAGCCAATTTGCTACCCCTTTATCATAATCAATAAAAACATGGCTTTCTTTCATAGTCGAGTTCAAAATAACTCATTCACAACCAAAAGGTGAAATCATTCAAAATATCCCAAATATTCCACATCAACATGCTTATAACACACTTTCTAAAAAAAACATAATTTCCAATGGGGATTCACGACCCAAATATCAGAATCATGATAAATATCGTTCAAGATTCATATTTTATATCACCACACATGTAAATTCATCTTTCAAAATCATAAAAATCAAGATTTCATAATAATCTTCATAAGATATGGGTTCATGCTTCAACTTCATAAAAATCAAATAAAAATCATGCCTTTGTAAAGAAAATTACTTTTGGGCACAAGAATGAAAGAAAGTTCTTGTTGAAAAACCCCGCATACCTTGAATGATGAACTTTAGATCGATACTCATTTTTGAGATGTTAATCGTGCCTTTGAATGATGGTTCTTGGAGTTCTTGAACTAAGAACTTAGAATCTTGAATAAATTTTTAGAATGAACGGTGAACTTTGGAGGTTCTTGAAGTTCTTGAACTAGGAACTTGGAATCTTGAATAAATTTGCAGAATTAATGGTGAACTTTGGAGGTTCTTAAAGTTGGATGTAGGAGCTTAGGGTTTTCATTTTGAGGGAATTTGATGAAATATAACATGTAATGCTTCTAATAGGCTTTAATATAGGTTTTGGATGAATTTTGAGTGAGGATAAATGACCAAAACGCTCCTAAAAATCAAATAATTCTTGACTCTGTCCTTTGGTTGACTGTTTTGATAGTCTGAAGTAGATCAACCATAACGTTTTACTCCTACATCCAAATTGGAAGAAACTAATTTCATTAGAAAGAGGACTCTCATATCTTTCCTTTGATATATAGTATCTCACCTAGATCATTGCATACGAGGAGTTATGATCATTTGAAGTTGACCAAAAAATTAATTTTTGATAGGCTGAAGTAGATCGACCATAACTTTTTGCTCGGATAGACAAATTAAATGAAACCAATTTCATTGGAAAGAGGACTCGTAGAGATTTCCGTTGATATATAGTAGATCACCTAGATTATTATGTATGATGAGTTATGATCATTTAATGTTGGAGCAAAAATGCGCCAGGCCTCAGTACTTTTTTTTCCTGCACATTTTACTATTCACAGTTCGATCGGAATGGTCGTAGTTCAATCGAAATGGTCATAACTCATCGCTCGAGTGTCCGTTTTTTATGATCTATATATCGTTGAAAATCTTATTTGATACTCTACGCAATGGTAGGTTAACATCTTAGAAATACTACACAGAAAATTTATGGATCACTCTAAAGCATAAAACTTGATACATTTCTCACAAAATCTTTACGAAGAAAATTTTCTGGGGTATTATATTATCTCCCCCTTGGAAAAATTCGTCCTCGAATATTGCTTGATAGGATAAAAGCACTGATCAACTGAAACTCTTAGGGGACGCGAACATCTGACACATATCGGTACGATTGGAATTACAGTTTCCTAGTCCTTATACTGAACATGCATATCTGACGCATAAATATCTAGCTAAACTGACTTTGGAATATATGAATGTGTATGAAACAATAGCCAATTCAAGTCTCGTAATGATAACTTGAGCATGAACTAGATGTGTTTAAAACACGGAAGCTTTAAGAAGTCACAGGGTATCTCCCCCTTGGGACTCTATGTTCTTCTACAACACTTATTTCACAGGGTCACTAAGACCGTGCACGGGGCACCTATGAATTAGCTCATATGCATGAGGCACGAACAGAAGTATACTCGTAACTACTGAGATGCTCCGTATGGAAATGATTTCATTCCTAAGATCCTTGGATAACATAATGAATAATAAATGAGAAGGTACACTATACGATTCTGATTGACTGAGCTGGAATACTTGAAAAATAAATATCATTTAGTAGAAGTTTACAAATTGAAGCATAACTAGCTTCCAGAATCTGAAACATGTACACCACAATCCCTCAAGATAACCACTTAAAACTTCAACTAACCACAATATACATGAAAGATTAATCTCAATCTTACTTCATATTACCACTTAGCTCAAAATAAGTATACACCATCTAGAGCTTAAAAGCTTTCATCTCAACTTTGGAATTTCAATCTTAGATTCTAATGCTCAACTCAAATTTTTCTCATTCTTAACAGACCACACTACCTCTGTAATCGCTTATTAAAATCACGCTTGTAAACTTATATTTCTAAACCATAAGAATAAAAATCACATATAAGAAGCTCAACCATTAAAGTCATACACTAATCCTCAAAATTAAAGCAGTCCCATAATATCTTGGGTGAACTTTCTCATCATAAGCATAACATCAAACTTAATCACGAATCAACCAAACTTAGGCTCTTATATCCACAATTCAAGCCTACTAGATCACTTCCTAACAACTAATACCATTAATCAAGAAATCATCACAGTTGGCTTCATGATCACCAATTGTTCAAACTTAAGATCTCACACTTCACCTAATTTACAACTCCATCTCACGCATAACTCCCATATGAAGATTATAAAATAACACATCCATGAACACCAGCCCACTTAAACTTCATAACAATAATAATTGGTCCTAATAATATAGCCTATCTTATTCACAATCCATTAGCACCTCTTTTTTTCACCCGTCACTACTATCTATCTTTCATACACAACTTAACATAGTTCATAGCTCTCTACGTCTTAACTTAACTTCCTCTTGCAATCTGGAGAGATCCTAGATTAATAACACTTACCCACTGAGCACTTCCATTACTAACCTATACTCTCTGTCATACAAATACCGTTAACACCCGTTTCATACCTCGAACAAACTATATCACTTTCTATTAACCCAATTGCATACAATAAGGGATTTCGCGATACTTATGCTCAACAAATCACAGTTACCATCCTTATTACTACTACACCTCCACATCCCACATTTTCAACCAGCACGAGGAACAAGATGAACTACAAGTTGCTAATGGATCAAAATAGGCCTCATACGGCTTCGTTAAACTTTGATTTTTCACAAACATAATGACAACAAGATTACATAATACAAGATATAGAAACTTGACACACAACATTCAACGATCTAAGAATACACCATACTCTATTTTAATTAAATAACTCATAAGAATGAGGGAATAACATTCAACTTAAGGAACTTAACACACTAGAGAGCTCATCTCAAGCCCTTTGTGTAACTTTTGAAATTTCTTTTAGAAAATATAGAAGCATTACCTGGGAAAAAACTGGAGCTTGTGAATCATTTTATCTTAAAAATAATACAAATAGGGAGAAGTATAGATTAACATTATAGATTCTGAGGAGGAATCAGAAAGCACATCTAACCTAGGCTTAGTTCAAGACTTTTATAAACATGAATAAAGTACTTCAATCTTTAGAACTCAAAAGCACTGATAGGATACTTTCTAGCTCTCTTACAATCCCATAACTATCTATGGAGAATTAAGCTTAATTGTTTCTGAAACCTTGAAAATAAGGCAGAGTTGGCCAAAATAGAGTAAGATGAGAATCTATATAAGATTCTTGGAGAACCTTTTTATAGCACGATCTTAGACTTGAAAGAAGGAAAATATTTCTTAAATGCCCTGTAGCCTCTCAAAGAAAAGTACAGACGTCTCTGTACCATTTCGCAAGAATCTACTAGACACAACTTCATAGACACCCTAGGACACATGAACTCTGTGCTCTGATACAAAGTTTGTAATGCTCCAAAATCGGGTCCCGAGACGTCACATAGTGCTTAAGGTCACAAGTAACCCCAAGATAACCCTTCTACTGGCATAACTCATAAGCAACTGAATAAAAATACAAATCCATACAAATCAGCAGAAATGAACTCTTTTCTAAATTTGATCGATACAAAAATAAAATTTTACAGGATTATAATTTTGCCTTTACAACCAAAATTGAAACAAAATACACCAACTTCTACTGACTGTCTGTGAAGCCTCTACTATTACTGACTGTAGGTAGATGGGTCATGACTCCCGAATACGCCAACTCAATATGACTGAATAAACAAAATACAACACTATAAACTCTGCATAACTAACCCAAGCCCTTAAATCAAAAGAACTCATCACCGGATGACTAAATACTATGAACTGACTGGATTTGAAGGCACAACTATACCTTATACCTATATTCTGAGAAAATGTAGCCCACATACGAATATGTGGGTTAGTACCATGGAAAAATACCAAGAATATAGGGGTGCAATACATATATAAAATAATATCTTAATATCATTACAATTTTTAAAATTATGCGTGCTGATATAGATGACTTACTTAGCTCGAATTAAATTATCAAAATCATGAGAAGATGAAATAAGTACAATAACACATATGAGTCATTATATAATTTGTCAATCACTTTCAGTTCATCAAGAATATCAATTCTTATAATGTAAATATCATTTAAATCTTTCGAAAGAATAACTTTCAAAATTCCACTTATAAATCACTTCACCATTCACCATAGACAAAAAGAAACACTCACACACTTGGAGATTCTATAACCGACATAAACCATGTGAGCTACATGGAGTTGAACGTACAACCCACATTGGGGAGAGCCATCCTATCCTTGCCATTGGAGTAGGACTTCCAGTATCAATTCAAAAACACTAATGATCACTATATAAATCAGCCTCAGGCTCACATCCTACGGGAACACATAGTTCTAGGGAAGTAAGGTCACTTTATTCCTCCCACTCGGTGATAAAGATTACTCCCAGACTCAACTCAGAAATTTAAATCAGCCTCAGGCTCATATTAAAGAATATCCACAATAAACACTTCAACAATTTTCATCGGGAGCCAATTTGCTACCCCTTTATCATAATCAATAAAAACGTGGATTTCTTTCTCAGTCAAGTTCAAAATAACTCATTCACAACCAAAAGGTCAAATCATTCAAAATATCTCAAATATTCTACATCAACATGCTTATAATACACACTTTCTAAAAAGAACACAATTTCCAATGGGGATTCACGATCCAAATATCAAAATCATGATAAATATCGTTCAAGATTCATGCTTTATATCACCACACATATAAATTTATCTGTCAAAATCATAAACATCAAGATTTCATAATAATCATCATAAGATATGGCTTCATTCTTTAAATTCATAAAAATAAAATAAAAATCATGCCTTTGTAAAGAAAATTACTTTTGGGCACAAGAACGAAAGAGAGTTCTTGTTGAAAAACCCCACATACCTTGAATGATGAACTTTAGATCGATACTATTTTTGAGATGTTAATCATGCCTTTGAATGATGGTTATTGGAGTTCTTGAACTAAGAACTTGGAATCTTGAATAAATTTGCAGAACTAATGGTGAACTTTGAGTTTCTTGAAGTTCTTGAACTAGGAACTTGAAATCTTGAAGAAATTTGCTGAATTAATGGTGAACTTCGGAGGTTCTTAAAGTTGGATGTAGGAGCTTAGGGTTTTCTTTTTGAGGGAATTTGATGAAATATAACATATAATGCTTCTTATAGTCTTTAATATAGGGTTTGGATGGATTTTGCGAGTGGGGGAATGAGCAAAATGCCCCTAAAAATCATATAAATCTCGAATCTGTCCTTTGGTGGACTGTCTTGGTAGTCTAAAGTAGATAAACCATAATGTTTTACGCCGATATCCAAATTGGATGAAACCAATTTCATTAAAAAAAGGACTCTCATATCTATCCATTTATATATTTTATCTAACCCAGATCATTGTGTATGAGGAGTTATGATCATTTGAAGTTGATCCAAAAATTCACTTTTGTTAAGATGAAGTAGATCTTTTGGAAAGAGGACTCGTAGAGCTTTCCGTTGATATCTAGTAGATCACCCATATAATTATGTACAAGGAGTTATGATTGTTTAAATTTAGAGGAAAAATACACCAGGCCTCAGTACTTTTTTTTTCTGCACGTTTTACTGTTCACAGTTCGATCAAAATGGTCGTAGTTCAATCGGAGTAGTGGTAACTCATCGCTCGAGTGTCCATTTTTTGATTATATACATAACTTTGGAAAGCTTATTTGATACTCTACGCTATGGTAGGTCAACATCTTAGGAATACTACATAAAAAAATTATGGATCGCTCTAAAGCGTAGAACTCGATACGTTTCTCATGAAATCTTTACAAAGAAAATTTTTTGGGTTATTACAATCCAATACTAGGTGTAGAGGAAATCCCTTACTCCCATTTGATCTAGAGCCAGAAAGAATACTTTAAATACTAAGAAGAATGGCAGAATATGTTCATGATGGTGTTTCTTCTAGAATTTAAGACCCACCTATTGATCCAAATATAGCACTCCTTCTTACTCCACTTGATACTCAAACTATCATAGATATACACATGCATAAACTATTAAATCAAGAGAGATGAGAAGCTAAAGAATCTAGGTTAGCTAAAGAGGCTCGGAGAACTTAGAATGGAGAACTAGTAAGGCTGATAAAAGTAGGTGATCATGTTTAGAGAGATAGGGGCCCATTACTCCGTACTTACCAGCCTTTACATCCAAACAAGAAAGATGATGAGGATATGGGTTATATTGAATCAATCGAGGCAAGAGAAATCATTCCTTCACCTCTAACCCTCAATGTGAATTTTGACATTACTAGTGTTATGATCCAGTTGTTGAACTTAAAAAGTGTATTTTCAGGGGCAGCAACTGATGATGCAAATTTGTATCTTTCTAACTTTACTGGGATCTTCACATCTTATACCATTCTGGGGGAAGATCAAGAGTCTTTAAGGTTGAGGTTGTTCCTATTTTCACTTAGTAGAGAAGAATCACTATGGTTGGGGGAACTTTCTGGAGGTTCAATTACTTCTTAGCATGAGATACGAAAATAGTTTCCTAATATGTTTTTCCCCCCTGTAAGGATAATGCAGTTGAAAGATAAAATTTGTGAATTCAGATAATTATCTGCAGAATCTTTAAATAAGGTATGGTTTAGATACAAGAAAAAGCTGAGCATGGTATTAAATCACGGAATCAGAGGGTTAAATTTTCTAGAAATCTTCTAAAGATCACTGATGGTCAGTTCAAAAGTAATGGCAGATACTATTTCAGACGGTACACTTATGCATCTTCGGTAGGACTATCTGCAAGAAATGCTAGATGATATCTCAGTGACTAATAGAGGATGACATATGAAATAAGTTGAACGTGGTGCAGGTGTATATTCTATTAAAGCAGCTGGTGATTATTAAGCAAATAATGACATGGTCGCACAAGAGGTTGCTGAACTTCATACAGATTTTGGGCTTCTTACTAAGAAATTACAGCAATGGATGCTGAAAAGGTAAATACAGTTGGGACACAGGTATTTTCTTTGAAACCATTTGAGATTAAATCTGAAGAGGAAGAATAGTATATTGATGGTAGGTTGGCGGATTGTTAAGTCCAAGGGAAAGAGAATCAAGGTCGAAACTACTATAATGATAGATACATAGATAGAAGTAGAAAGAGAGATAGAGATTGACATCAGAAAAATAACAACAAAGAGAAGAGTGATAAGTAAGTTCCACTTGGGTTCATGATTCATAATCTAGAGTGGAGAAAATTTTGTCAAAATTTGTCAAACAAAAATGAAGTCAAAATAGTTGCCTAAGGAGAGTAAGATAGATCTTTTAGGGCTAACTCAGAATGTTAAATCACTCACCATAGTAATCAAATAGTTGAAGAAATAATTCGGTCAGATGTCAGTCACAGTAAATCAAAGGCAATCGGGCACTCTCCCCAGTAATACAGTTTAGAATCTGAAGAATGATGCTCATGCGATGCCATAACTACTCGAAGTGGTAAGACCACTACAGACCCACATGTTCCTACTGTAGATAAGCACTAAGATAATGATGATCCTATTGATACAGAAAGCAACAGTAAAGAGGACAAAGGAAAAGACAAATTTGAGAAGCCCGTATTGAAGCCTATTCCAAGACCTCCTTCTCTCTTTATTCAAAGGAAAAGAAAGAAACAAAATGAAGGAAGTATAAAAATTTTTTATCTATGTTAAAAGAGTTGGCAGTCAACATACCGCTAGTAAAATTATTAGAGCAAATGACAAGATATGAAAAATATATGATGGACTTGATCACTAAGAAGAGGTCCCTCAGCTATGAGCCAGTCAATAATATCCATCACTATAGTGCTATAGTTACTAGATCTTTGCTTGAGAAGAAGGAGGATCTCAGAGCTTTCATAATACCTTGCACTATTGGATCTTTCAACTTTACTCGAGCATTATGTGACTTGAGGGATAACATTAACCTCATGCCTATTGTCGTATTCAAGCAGTTGGGGTTGGGATATCTCAAACCAACTACCATGAGGCTAGTAATGGTTGGCAGAATAGTAAAGAAGCCTGTTGGTATCCTTTATGAGGTATTGGTAAAAGAGTGTTCTTTTATATTTCCAGCTAATTTTGTAATATTAAATAGTGAAGTGTACTTTCAAGTCCTAATTATTTTGGGAAGACCATTTTTTACTACAGGTAGGACATTGATTGATTTGAAGAAAGGATATCTAATGTTGAGGCTTAATGATGAATAGGTGATATTCAATATATTCAAATCTATGAAGTTTCTTAATGAATTGAGAGTGATATCTGTGATCGATGTGTACGATGATGAGGAAAATTCATTCCCTGATATTGATTCAGTTACTCTTTGGTATGATAATTCTAATAATGTTGTTCCTATAGAAGAAAGGTTAGATGTTGAAGCTCTTGCAACCGTGATCATGAATTTTGATAGTGACGGTATTGATGAGTATGATAACATGGTGCTTGCACAATATGGCAGTATTTCTTATGTTTATGCTACAAAAAAACTTGATTTGGATTTGCAGAATAGAACTACTCTACCTGCTCGCCCATCCATAGTGGTGCCATCTATCTTAGAGTTGAAGGCCATTCCTTCTCATTTGTGATATACATTTTTGGGGGGCAACAATACCTTGCTATTTATTATTGCAACTAATTTAATATATTTAGAAGTAGAAGAACTATTGTCAGTATTAAAGAAGTTTAAGAGGGCCATAGGTTAGTCTATTATAGATATTGTAGGTTTTTCGCCGAAATTGTGCACTCATAAAATTCAACTTAAACCAGATTGTATCTCAAGCATAGAACATTAGCGCCAACTCAATCCTTCTATACATGACGTGGTGAATAAATAGATAATTAAATGGTTAGATATAGGTGTGGTGTATTCCATACTGATAGTAAGTGGGTCAGTGTGGTGCAATGTATTTTGAAGAAAGGCATTGTTAATGTTGTGCCTAATAAGAAGAATAAGTTGGTGCTGATGAGACTACTTACGGTATGGAGAGTATGCATGGATAATAGAAAATCAAATGCATGGACTCAGAAGGACCACTTTTCCATGCCCTTAATGGACCAATTGTTAGAAAGGTTAGCGGGTAGAGAATGGTACTATTTTCTTGATGGGTATTCAGGTCATAACAAAATTAATATTGCACCTGAGGACCAAGAGAACACCACCTTCACATGTTCTTATGGGACCTTCGCATTCAAATGTATGCCGTTTGGGCTATGCAACGCTCCTTCCATATTTCAGAGATGCATGATGTCTATTTTCTCCAATATGATAGAAGACACCATCAAAGTGTTTATGGATAATTTTTCAATCGTTGATGATTCTCATGATGACTTCTTAGTTAATTTGTCAAATGTTCTCCAAAAGTGTGAAGAATGAAACTTAGTACTGAATTGGGAAAAATGTCATTATATGGTCAAAGAAGGTATAGTATTGGGGCATAAAATTTCAAAAAGAGGTATTGAGGTAGATAGAGTGAAAGTTGAAATGATTGAGAAATTACCTCCACTAATTTTTGTAAAGAGTGTTTGTAGCTTTTTGGGAAATGTTGGATTTTATAGAAGGTTCATAAAGGACTTCTCCCAGATAGCCAATCATCTTTGTAGGCTTCTTAAGAAAGAAGTGAGATTTGAGTTCACTGAAGCATGCTTGAAGGCTTTTGAATGTCTGAAAGAAAGGTTGATGATTGCTCCTATTATTGTATCTCTAAACTAGTCTTTTCCTTTTGAAATTATATAGGATGGAAGTCGTTTGTCCGTAGGTGTTGTACTAGACTAACAAAAAGAGAAGATCCTTCATCCCATATACTATGCTAGAAATGCACTAAATGTTACTCAGAAGAACTACATCGTGATGGGACAAGAATTATTGATCGTAGTTTTTGCTTTTGAGAAGTTTAGGTCATATTTAATTGGGACTAACATTATTACGCACACTGATCTTGCAACAGCGGTACATAATGACCAAAAAGGATACAAAGCTGAGACTGATTAAGTGGGTGCTATTGCTATAAAAATTTGATTTCCAAGTCAAGGATAGAAAAGGCCCCCATAATCAAGTTACAGATCATTTGTCTAGACTAGAGGAGGAAGCTATACAAAATGTGGGGAATGGAATTGATATTGATGACAGTTTTCTAGACAAGCAGATATTAGCAGTTTCTCAATATCTGATTCCATGGTTTGTAGATTATGCAAACTTTCTAGCCAGTGACCTAATTCCAGAAGATATTTTCTTTCAACAAAGAAAGAAATTTATGTATGAGGTAAGGAATTTTTTTTGGAATGAGCCTATTTGTTTAGAATTTGTGCGGACAGGATTATTCATAGATGCGTGAACCTAAGGTAGAGAGGATGAGCATACATGAGGCTTTTCATTCTTTGGTAGTTGGGGATTATCATAGTGGAACCCGCACTACCCATAAAATCTTACAGTGTGGGTAATATTGGCTAATAATTTACAAAGACATATGATTTGTCTTCTACTTGAGATCAATGTCAACGATAAGGTAATATCTCTAGACGCCATGAACTGCCTATGAATCTTATCTTAGAATTAGAATTGTTTAATGTATGGCGTACAGACTTCATGGGTCTATTTGTGAGTTTGTTTGGCATGAAGTACATACTCGTGGCTAGGGATTAAGTTTCAAAATATGTGGAAGCAATTTCTATTCCCAACAATGAAGCACCTTGTGTCATTACATTCTTGAAAAATAATATATTTTCTTGATTTGGCACCCCACCTACTGTAATTAGTAATGATGGGTCATAGTT
This sequence comes from Capsicum baccatum var. pendulum, assembly GCA_030864225.1. Taxonomy (NCBI): domain Eukaryota; kingdom Viridiplantae; phylum Streptophyta; class Magnoliopsida; order Solanales; family Solanaceae; genus Capsicum; species Capsicum baccatum. The sequence goes on along the minus strand of CM061556.1, from coordinate 124,788,818 downwards.
TTTTAATCGTCTATTCAAAGGTCTACTTGAGAAGTATAGAGTGAAACAAAAGGTGGCAACACCTATCACCCATAGACTAGTGGACAGGTAGTGGTGTCTAATACAGAAATAAAGTCCATCTTTGCTAAGAAAATAAATGTCAATAGGACATATTGGTCATAGAAATTAGATGATGCATTATGGGCTTACCGGACATCATTCCAGACTCCAATTAAGGCTTTGCCTTATCATTTAGTGTATAACAAGTCTTGTCACTTGCCTATTGAGCTGGAACACAAAGCATTTTGGGCTTTAAAAATCTAAATTTTGAGTGGCAACATGCAGCCAAGTCAAGGATGAACAGTATGAATAAGTTGAATGAATTTTTTCTCTGGGCATAGGAAAGTTCTGCACTTTACAAGGAAAAGATGATGCTGCATCATAATCGTAAAATTGAGAAAAATATCTTTCAAAAGGTGACCAAGTATTGCTCTATAACTCAAGGCTTAAACTATTTTCAAGTAAGCAGAGGTCTGATAGTATGGACCATTCATGATCACAAAATTTTATCCCTATGGTACTTTGGAACTGAAGAGGAATGGTGATGCCCCATTTAAGGTAAACAGGCGAAGAGTAAAGCACTATTTGGATAATTATAAAGAAGTGAACTAGGTGTTTGAAATTTTGAACTTGGTGAAAACTTAGTAACCAAGGCAATTTCGACATGCCACAATGTTCAATCAAGCGTTGCGTAGGATGTAACCAAGGGCTAGTTGGTGAAATCTTAGTATCCAACTTAGCCACATCATCCTACGATATTAAATCAAGAATTATATGGGAGACAACCCATGTTTTTGTACTTAGTTAATTATACGAAATGTTTTGTTCAGTATGTAGGGCAAAAGAGTGCAGAATATACCTAGAAGAATTCAAAAAAATTTGTCATACGAACTCTTTACGAGTCGTATCTAGACGATATGACTCGTGAGTAGGAGTCATATAGAACTGGGAGAAAAACCAGAATCACATAAAATATTTTGGATTGTATATAATTCTCATAATGATTCATACCCCAAGGTACAACTCATCACCTTGAGTCGTATCCGCTCCAGAACCCAAGTAAGGTTCCTGGCCTATACGAGTCAGAGAAATGACCCGTTAGCCTGGGTACGAGTCGTATACACAACTCGTACCCATTCTTAACAGGTTAAATCATAGGTCAACCCAGCCTAGATCTTACGTTATAAAAAAATGAGGGGCACCCAACAGGCACCCAGTACACAAAAATCGCTAATACTCCATTACTAAAGAAATTTACAACCTTCAACACACGAAATCACTTGAACACGTTGTCAATCAACTACCAAAAAGATTTGATTTCTCATTTTACCTGAATTAAGCATGAATTTGGGAAGAGAACAGAGTGAAATAAAGAAATTTGTTCTTTAACTCCAACAAAGTAAGTTTTGCACCTAATCTCTTTATTTTCCAAGTAGAAATGATGAATGTGATACAAAGTGAACTTGGTATTGGGTTAAATTTACACTTATGTTAAATTGTTAGTACCCTAGTGTAGTTGTTTTGGGGGGGGGAATGAGAATTGGGGATAAATTAGGTTTTGGCTAGTCAATTTGTGTATTATTTTGTCCAAAAATTGATTGATATTACTGCAAAATGTCATGGTTGTTTGGGTATTTTCTTTGGCGTCAAACTTAAAATCTAGACTTCTAAATTGTAGTCGATATGAGACCACTTACGAATTGTACATATTAGTATGGTGTCATAATGGGACTCGCACCCAATGAAAACATGGAAGTCTAATAAGCATAAGGTTCTGGAATGGATACGACTCGTCCATCCGAGTCGTATCCAATCCATACGACTCATATGCATGGAATCGTACTAATCTGGGAGTAATAAAAGTTTAATAAATATTTTTGATTTGGTTACAACTATTGGTAATAATTTGTACCTTGCCGTTACAATTGGTTAGGAGGATTCATAAGCAGACCTATGAACAATTATCATGCACTGTGTAGCATATGACTCGTTCATAAGTCATACCCAGTCAATACGGACAGTACACTTCTTTCGTACCCTGACCAGAATAGGAATACTAAACTTAGTTTCAATTTTTTTTTCATTTCTTTAATTACTTACTAATACTAGTGTACTTAGATGTACAATGCCTCAAAAGAACGTTTCTTCATCTAAACAAGTCAAAACAGGATCGAAGCAAGCACCAATTACTAACTCAAAATCCAGCGATTCTGAGTTTGATGTGTCAACCTATAGCAGTGGTTAACTTTACAAAAACTCCTCAAAGATCAAGGTTTCCCAAAAATGGAAAATATATGACAAAGGAAAGGGGAAGAAAGTTGCACATCAGAGGAATCACCATCTTCACAGGGCTCGAGGAGGAAGGACCCCTCTGTCTTTTCTCCGCACATACCACCACCATTTGATGATGATGACAAGGCTGAATCTATTTTGGAAAAAATATGTTTTAAGAATTCTATTGCTATGGAGAAAGTGAATGAGTTGCCTCTGATAGCTCGACAAGACCAACCAATTACATTGACCACTGTTCCGGTGCCCATCATTGAAAAATGGGGGTACCCCGAGATGTAGGAGACATTCAAAAGTGGATTTTTCATACTTTTGGGTAGAAATATAAAAAGAGTACTGTATCCATATTGGAGGTTTATAACTACCAAAATGTCAAAATTACCCGGATTTAAGGAACACTTCCAATAGTAAGGATTTCAATGGATGACAAGGGTGCCCAAAAAATATAGTAAGGTGATTGTTAGAGAATTCTATGCAGTCTACAAAGAAGAACTTTAGAGGCAATACCCACAAGGTCAGTTGTGGAAGGAGGTGTGAGGCCATAGCTTGATACATAGTTTGAGAGTCAGGATAGATGAGTCTAGAGAAGGTTAGAGAATTTGAGTCAAGGATTCCTCGACATTTGAGTAGTGGGAAGACTCCTAATATTACTGAGTTAAAGACCAAGATGGTTGAAATCAATAGGATGGTGTACGATTTATATGATAGAATGGTGATTTTGGAGCCCGTGATTGAGACAGCGGTGTCCACTGTCATATTTTGAATGATTTGGTCATTTCAAAGCCGAGAGTTCAAGAGACCCAAGATGAGATACAAGTAGTAAATAAGATAAAATATAAAGAAAAATATGCCAAAAACAAGACCAGGGCAAATAGAATTCAAAATAGGTGGGATCGGGAGACACGGTTCTGGGAGATGGTCACTGGAGATGGTGGATCGAGAGCACCAGTTGCTGATTCTGAGGGGGTTGTTGTTGTTCCCCTGACTATTGGTTATTCAATCCCGGTTTATGGGATGGTACTTGAGGAGAGTACGACCCGCTCTAAAGGCCCACGTGTAGATATTATGGAGTCGGCGCCTTGAGTGCCTAAATATGACCTTTTATCCTTATTTTTATATTTAAGCACTGGGGACCTTGCGAAGTTCTTTAGTTGGGGGTAGAGGTTATGGAAAATATCTGGGAGTAGCTAAAAAGTATAAGCAGCTGACAGGTCCTTTGTGTCTTGCAGGTTCGGTGTTGACGAGGTGCTGAAATAGGGAGAATCTTGGCACCTATGGCAGTAGATGCAATTTAAAAGTTTTTATTAAATTTTGAGAGATTTTGAAACTTTATTTGTAATGGATTGTGGTTTTTGGACTAATTTAGAAATTTGGAAATTTTTATGGATTTGAAATGATTATACTTAGTATGTGTGCTTAGTGAAATTTTGCTTATTTGTGTTTAATGAAATTTGGTTGAAAAGTTTTGTGTTGTGTCATGCATGTATGTGTGAGACTGTTGTGAATCTAGAAATGGAATTAGTATTAAGGATAGTGAAATTCGGGAAAAACAGTTTCATAAAAGGATAGCTAGAACTTAGTGAGGTAACCCTGTGCAAGTACATGTGAGGTATACTAAGTTCTCGGTGGAAAGGAATCTAGAACATGCCTGGTTGTTTTTACCTAGGTCTAGGATAGTTAAGTAGGAGATAATCATAGGCCTTTTATGTGTGAGTCCACCTAAGCCTAAAATGCCTTAACCAAATAAATAAATCCCTTGATCCAAATATTTGAGCCTTAATAGATCAATTTTTTTGTTTATTCCAATTTTACCTTCCCGTTTTCCTTACAATGAACCTGTTTTGGCCCTGGTCCTCTTTGGACATTGTGTACCTCAACTCAGGCAAATAGCCTAAATTGAGGGTGGCTATTATAGGGGTGCATAGGAGAAAACAAGTATGAAGAAAGTATGTAGAAGAGAAATTGTTGAAACATAGACAAGTGTGATAAGAATAAAGAAAAGAAAAGTTACAAAAAAAAATATAAAGAAAAACAAAAGTGAGAAAATTGCACCTGGCCAATCTGAATGTACTTAGAATAAAAAGGGAGACATAAGGATGGAAATCAAATAAGAAATAGAAAAATAAGTGGACCTCTATAAATGCGTAGTGTCTGGGGAGCTTAGTCACTAAATGAATCCCAAAAGATATCATACCAGCCCCAAGCCTAAGTTACAAGCTGAATAAAGTCCTATAGTGATCCTACTATTAATATCTGAAAACTTAGAAAGAGCATAAGGGCAGGCCTATAGTATTCTGTATACATCGATGATATTTCTTTGTGAGCAAAAGAGTCATTTATTGTATCCCACAATAGATTGGTTTACCCGAACGGAGAAGGAATGGGATTTCTTTAACTGTGAGCGCACAAGAGTTATGTTGCTCGGTTGCCTGATTATTTGGTGGATGTAATTTATGTCTATGCCCAGTTTTATTTTTCTAATCGAATACCATCATCGGATTACCTGGTGTTTCACCGTGTGCTGAATTATTATACACAGTTTGATTTGTGAAAAGTGAGATTAGGAGAGAGAAACAATTTATAAGGAAAATAGAATTCAAAATCATTGCCATGGGTGGCTTATGATCTTCTTGTTTAAGTATTGTGTTAAATTATAGGATTTAGTTATTATTTTCCTGAGGATACAGAAAATTTTAAGTTGAAGGTGTTGATGTGTCAAGGAAACACGACACTTTCGATGCTTAAAACCATAAATTTATGCGGATTTTTAGGTTAGTTTGGTTGGTATGATGCACTTTTGTGTTTATTTTTGGTAAAACAGGTCTACAATAGTGTTGGAGTGAAAATACAAGTAAAATACCTAAAAAGACCAATTCTGATCAAGATATGAGTAGCTTCACGAATCATAAATATAGTATAAGACTGATATGATGACTCATAAGCACAACAGAACCAAAGACCCAAACAAAAGACTAAGTGAAGTGAAGATACAACTCAGCTATCGAGTGATATACTGAGGATACGGTTCGTCAATTGTAGTCATGAGCATAATAGTCTCCAAATCTACAAGCAGTAGTTAAATTCCCAAAAGGGTACGAGTTAAAAGTCTATGTACGACTTGTATTTCAACTCATATAGTCAAATCATAAGCAGACCAGTGTCCAAGCTTGGGAAGAAGAAAGTCCTGAGTGGAAATGAGTGCAAGATATGAGTCGTATACTTAAGATAGGAAACATAATCAGGAGTCATATACAGATCAAAAATTTGAAGCCTTAGGAGATCAGGCACTGAAATGGGTATGAGAAGGCATGGTATGACTCATATGATACCGGTATGAGTTGAAGACCAAGTCATCTTGAGTACCAGCTTAACTTTACCTTTTCTATTTTTATTAGGATTTCTATGTTATTTTGAGATACTATAAATACCATAGGGTTTACCTTTTATTAGGTTATGTACTTTGACATTATTCTGACTACATTTCATATACTTTGCAATTATATATGAGATTTTGGATTTTTATTCAATTTAAGACTTTGGAGTTTGTTCATCTTATTCTTGTAGATTTGGTTACATGTTTTCTTCACTGACAATCATGTAATTTACAAGCAGTACAAGAAAGTAAAAAGGCAGTATTTTGTATAAGAAAAAAGTCCCAGGAGGATACGAGTACAAGACACCAGTCGTATACTCAAGATACGACTAGTAATTAGGAGTCATATACAGATCAGAAAGTTGAATACTTGGGAGATCAAACACTGTAATGTGTACGAGAAGGCATAGTATGACTCTTATGATGCCAGTACGATTTGAAGACCGAGTCATACCGAGTGCCGACTTAACTTTACCTTTCCCATTTTTATTAGTATTTCTATGTTATTTTTCGATACTATAAATACCCTAGGTTTTACCTTTTATTAGGTTACATACTTTGACATTATTCTTACTAGTTTTCACATACTTTGCAGTTATTCTTAAGATTTTGGGTTTTAATTCAATTAAAGACTTTGGAGTTTATTGATCTTATTCTTGTTCAATTGATTACATGTTTTCTACGTTGATAATAATGGATTCTTGCAAAAACATGAGCAGATAATATCCTTAACAAGGGTTGTGAGAATCCTGGCGGATTAGCTTCATAGAGAAAGTGTAATATTCATCACTTCTATGGTTTATGCATGTATCTCAATCTTCTTCACATTAATTAATCTCAGGGTTGCTGCAGAAGCTTGCGATAGCTTGTATTTACATTCATCTTCACAAGGGAGTTTGTGATTGGGAAAAAAAGATTAAGATAGTAATTTGAGATTTAATTCCCACCTTATACTTTCCACCATCTCATCTAATCACTAGATCTCAAAAGGTGATAGTGAACTGAGGTTGTAACAAGGAGCAAGGAGCAACAAGGCGACGACCTAAGACTTAAACAGTAAAGGGTAAAATTTATCTCCACATTCATAAGATGGATGATAATACATATCTTGTAGACTTTACATGTAGAACAACAGAATAGGTGGGTTGACCACAAGAAATTTACCAAGATAAGAAGTCTGGGGGAACACAATCCTAGTGTTCATCTTCTATTGTTCACAACTCAAAAGCACTTAAGAATTGGTTGTTACTTGCGATTGATACATAATCCCCCCTTTTTAATTGCCAATACTACTTATAAACTACATCAAACCAAGCAATCATTCATCATCTTCCCTGTGGGATTGACCCCAACCTAGTTGGGTTACTATATTTTACATCAACTGCAACATATTTTTAGGAGGTATCTTTTGGGCAACATCATTGCACGCAAGTCATGACATGCAGTGGATGAATTAGATCCATGTACCATATCCTAGACACAAGTGCTTTCCTATCTTATTTCATTAAATCCCTTAAATATATCCAATTACCGGTTCACCCCATATTAATTAACATAATATCAAACAACCACATAACAATTATATCAACCAACACTTGTAGTAATCTCAAGATTTACAAAAGATTTATTGAAATATGATCACACTTATATAATCCAAATAAGTCTTTTACTCTTTTCCATTCCTTAAACATGCATTAACAAGCAATACTAAGAACAAGTTAATATGCATGTGTAACACTAATTGGATTAACTACATAACCATTACCTACCTCAATTCAAGTGTGCACTATCAACTAAGTATGAGTCTTGCCTTTCCATGCAAATTCCATTTGATTTCAGTCAAGTAACACAAATAAACCACACAATCAACTCAATGACCTATAATGTTAAGGATTACACCCAATACCAAACCTCTAAAATCAAGTTCATCATTATTTCTCCCCCATATTAGGGCTTTTCTACCATAATGTATATAAAATCTACTATTTTATGGTAATTTTAGTAAATTAATAACATGCAAGGGTAAACTATCAATTAATAGTCAAACCTCAGAATTTCCATTTAATTTTCCTGCTTGCACTAGAAAATCAGCCATTACTAGCCAAAATCCTCCCCAAGAACACGTAAACTAGTGATTCTAAGGTTAACTAACCCAAATACTAGTTAATAGGGATAAATTACTAACCTTGACAATGGACTATGGTTGGAATCACCCGGAATCATCACACTTTTTCCGCAAAATGTTTGTATAGAATAATGAACATCTTAGAGAAATTTCTAGTTTAATCAGTGATTTACATCGCTATAGTGATGCTATAGTGGAACGTTTCTATAGTAGGAATTATTCCACTTTTGAGCACATTGGTACAATGGCATGCACGCCGCTATAGTGATATAGGCAAGGCAGAATTTCAATATTCATCCTAGATTTTCCTTTTTGATAGCACACCTTCATCCCACAATAATTCGAGGTAACCCTTTCACAACGAGATCGATTCTGGGTGTTCTACTTATCCGAATTAATTTTTGAAAAGTGGTATAGGTTCCCTATCATCTAAGTTAACATAAAATCAATTTCAATCCTACCATATTTACCCAATCTATTCCTGTATTGTCCTGGACCATGCCCCACTTAGATTTTATTCGAAACTAGCGTAGCTTAAATTTTAAATTTCAAATTCAGAGAAAATCTTAACCCAAATTTTTAAAAGAAAAACTTACCCGTATTGATGAAAGGGTTCATTACAATACCTTAAATACTTACTTTGGTATACTATTTAAAGACTCTTGTTTTCCATGTAATAGTAATTTTTAATGTTGACTATTAAATTATAGTTTAAAGAATTTATATAACCATGTAATTATACTTGTGCAACCAAGTAGTACACTAGTAATTACACTACAATTACCTTGTATCAAATAAACATGTTAGTGCAATTACTAGGCAATGTAATTAGCATCCTAGTAATTACACTAATTCCAACTTCCATGTGTTTTTCCAAATAGATCTGAAAGAATTGCATCACTTTTAAGGATAGATTAAGGGTAAGTGAAAATATATTTTATTTTCTAGGAGTGAGTATTTTATTATGAAGTGTTCCCAGTCCAAAAGTATGTCCAATACGACCAAATTACAACTTTAGTTAGAAAGAGGAAGTTGTAGTCATCAAAAATAGAACCCAACTAGGTTGCGGTCGAATCCCACATGGAATACTGTGCAAATTAAGTGTTATGATTATTAATAGATGGTTGATCTAAGGTTTTAGAGCAAAAAGGGGTGGGTTGTTAACAGTGAAGTATGCTTAGTAAATGGTGTTCCAGCTAAAGAGTATGCTTATAAGGTATGACTCAATGAGAATGAAGAAGCTAGGATTATGTTCACCAAGATGTTATAGTAATCAAGGTTGTGATTTATCCCAAATTCATACATAAAAAATTCCAATTGTAAGAATTATTGAACTCTAAAGTTCATCTATGTGTTTATCAACCTTAATAGATGACTACCCCTTAATTTTTCGAACTTAAAGAATATATTGATATGTTTAGTTGATTTCTCAAGTGGGTTAATCCTGTTAAGGAATCAACCCTTAATACAAAGGTTAAAGACTTTGAGATTCTTGTAAATCTCCTTTTTTCCCAACACATATTTCTACTCAAACAAGTGTATTATTGGGCTCACCCTTCAAGTTTGCAACCAAGAAGGTCATAATAATGAAGAGGCTTTTTTTACAATTATAATTAGTTATAGAATTCAGGCAATCTCACAACCCTAAACAACCAATTACATCAAGGCTCCCATAACCCTTGTTATGGGAGATTTAGCCACACATCATAGAAAACGAACAAGATTCCATTGTATTTCTCATAAATACTTTAAGGAATTACTTACAAAAATATCCAAAGATTTTTTTTATATCTCAAAAGAAGAATAGTGAATAATAATGTTCAGATCCACAATTTCAGCTATTTCTCAAAGAATAGTAGGTTACAAGTTGCTCAAAGGTTGTAAAAATAGTAAAAGATAAATCAAAGATCCCTAATCTAAACTTAGGCTGGGTATTTATATGTTCCCCGAAATGGGGGATCTAAATTTGAACTCAGTATTGCTGCATCACGGTTGACAGCCAAGTTGACGACCCGTCAGTGGCCTGACAGTCCGGTACTTGGACCATTGGTGAGGGTACAAAACTGCTTTACTCTGTTTAAGGGGTGACGGTCATGTTGACGGACCATCACTGGTCTGACGGTCCATCACTTGGACCGTTGCTAGATCACTTGAGGAAGGTCTTTCTATTTCATGTTGATAGCCCATCACTGGTCTGACGGTACGTCACTTGGGTTATCCATTACACCCATTTCGTTTAGTGTCGACAGACACTCTGATGGTCCTTTACAAGGTTGATGGCCCATCAGTTTGGCCGGTATTTCCCTTTTTGTTCCTATTTTTCCATCTTTCCAAGTTATTTCTTCAGCTAAGTCCTTAACATGAAAAAATATTAAAACCCAGCTATAAATACACTAATAGTTTCTTAAAGACACCCAATTATCCCTTGTAAAAGATGTAAAATGGTCTGTCAAGATCCAGAACATCAACACCCTCAACTTAAGACAATTTTTTGTCCTCAAGAAACTCAACACCAAATCATACGCATGAATTAGAACAATGATGAGAATTTAACTGTTAGGCTATGAATGATTCAAATATTCAATTTCCCCATAATTCACACAGTTTGAACATATCAAATCCACAACTGGAACTATTTAAAATTCAGCACTTACATGATCACAGATGCAATATCCCATAGAGATCTATAAACATGACTATAGCTTAGATTTCCCTTATAGTAAAAGAAGTCCACCATACTTTATCAATTTGTGAAAAACCAACTAAGGCTCTCACTCTCACAAAATAAATCAAAAACACAGGATATACATCCATTACCTTCCCCTTCTCATCTTATGTTTCTTTATCGTTGATTTGAAAGGATCAAACAGGACTATCTATGGCTTGTAATGACATTTCGATTATAGGTGAGGACGCATTTTTGGGAAAGTGACTTCAAGTTTTGATTTCAATCTCCTCGCTTATTCTATCCACTCACCATGGCTACAACTATTCTATATCACTTACAATGCATACTATTAATTCACAATATCACAATAACCCCAGTTTTTTGGTCTACATCAAACACCCTTAACTTGTGTTCATGCTTTCAGTTGAGATGCACATTATCTAATTAGATCAGGGCTAGATGAGACATTTTGTTTCAACACTCCAACCCACTTACATTAGAAACTAACTTCCAAATAGTAGTCACCCTCAACTTAGGCATTTTACCTAAGTTAAGGGGCACAATATCCAATATTGGACCAGGGCCAAAACTAGGAGCTAACATCTGTAAGAGAGTGAATCAAAGTTATTGTTGGGACTGGATAAAAATAAAAAGGACTGAATAAACAACAAAAGCCCAAAGAGGGTGCAAAGGAAAGAAATTATATATTTTTGGTAGGGGTTTTTATGGCTAGGTGGGCTAGAATTGAAATATGCCTACTATCCTATCCTATAGAATCAGCCACAAACTAACACAAATAAACCAGGCAAGTTCTAGTTATAAACACCATTCAAGAATTGTATCAAGATACTCACACACAGAGAGGACATGAGCTGATACTTATCCTATCAACTCTTGTGTTCATGTCACATGATAATGATTACTTTATCTTTGGATCCTAATGCCAATCATAAATTCAAAATAGTTGCTCAACACATATTAAGTAACAGGGAAGTATACTCAAATACAAGTTATTCATAGTATTCTACGACATCATTATTCATCTATACATACAAAGGTGCTAAAGGAGAAGAACATAAAACATTTATAATTACTGAACGATATGTACATCATAATGTACAGAGAAATAAATAACAACTTAAACATGCCATTTCTACTAGATAGCACATAAGGGAAAAGAGAGCAGGAAACAAAAACCCTTATGCTGACCAACATCACAACAAGAACCCCACCCTCACTAAACAAAAATTATTTATCCTCAAATGCATTACCAAGAAAATATAAGGGAATGAAATACTTGGAAAGCCTCTTAGGATTATGAGTCAGTCGAATTTGGTGAGGCTTCTTTGGCCTCAAGTGCAACATTAGTGACACCAATGGTGGTAGGGGTTCTCAAAATAGCTCCCTCCTGATTTAGAGGTATCTCGAATGGGACCAGATCATGTATGGGCCACTTCAATGGGGCTTAACTAGTGGAAAATACTATTGCTTTATCTACAACCTTTTATTTCCTCTTTTTTTATCTCTTCTTGACTTTTTGCAGTTTTCTTCATATCTTTTACTTCTCTTTCTTCCGGTGTCATATCTTCTCGCCTTTTTCTCCTTAAAGCTTTCCTGTCAGCACTTTAATCGACTTGCTTACCTATATATTTTAGTGTCCTTCCCATAAGATCAACGAGGCCCTCATCTTTATCAATGATTATCAATGCAGAATTAAAATCAGGTTGTAATGGCTGCCTTTTTAGTTCAATAATATCAGCTTGATCCTACCTAAATTTTGTCACAAACTTTGCAAAATATGGCACAGATAACACTTCTATCTATTTGCTTATATAATCTTCCATGTGATCCATTCTAGCCTTAATATTCTGATATGGCTTTAAAGTTTTATCAACGATGCGGTCAACAAATGGCTTGAATTGCTTTGCCCATGCATTCAACTATTTTTTGAACTTCTTCTGGGCCCTCACAGATTTGGCAAAGTAATATTGTGTCAGCCAATATTCTGAATATTGAGGTGGTATAGATGAAGTGTCTATAGTCTTTCCTATCGGAGTCATAGAAGCTGACCCTATAGAAGCATCGGGAGACACATAATCTGATGGAACATAAGTGGTAATCAGTAATGGCATACCTGTAGGGATCTCAGAATCCCTGGGGATGGAGCTAATTGTGACTGATAGGTGGGTGACTTGTTGACTCGCACCTCAAATTTCAAATTTTTCTTCATTCTCTCAATATCCTTTCTGTGACTTGTTGGAACCTCATTGTTAACCCCTCTGATTAAAGGAACATTTACTTATCTGCATAGTTTCATGATCAAACATAGGAATGGTAAAGCGCTCGCTACTTTGTATGAATAGAAGAATATACTAGCAACTAACACTTCTCTATGACTATCCAAATTTACATCTACCCTTATCGGAATCAATCGCAATCTAACAATAGCCTACTAAAACTTAGGCCAGAAGCTGAGGGATGATTTAGAAATCTGCTCTTTGGTATTAAGTACCCATGATGGGTTACCATCATCAGCAAAAAGCCTAGATAACCACAGCCTTTGGCTGGAGGCCATCATCAAGCGATGCTCAGGTTTTGTTATGGCCGCCAGTGATTGTAAATTATACCCAAATAGCATTTTATTGAGTGTGCGGGCTGAGATATCAATGGTAACCCCTCTCACATGAACTGATTCCCTGTTAGGCAAGTCTGAAATTTTTGTACCCTTAGGATAGTCCTTCTCTACCAGTGCCAAATGGTTTATAAAAAAACTCCTTACAATGTCGCGATAGTATGTCCCTGGAGGTCTGCTCATCCACCCCAACTCGTATTCATTAAATCATTACTCAAGCTCCAGGTACTCATGTAGTTAAGAAGTGACAATTTGTTGTTCCTCAAAGATGGGCCTCTTAATTTTCCTATTTGTTGTTGGTTTAAGTCCATCAAGATAGTTCTTTCATGTTCCTTTAATCTGCCATATAACTTCTTGCATTTGAGGGTCTTTGCTTTTAATCACATTAGTATCCTCAGATTTTGATGCCTTAACTTAGTTGGGGTTTGATGTGTTAACCCCTTCCTCATTAGGACTGGATGTAGTACTACTGTTGTTATCACTTTTACACTCCTCTTCAGACTGGGAGATTACTTGAGTTGACCACTGATGAGTGTTTTGAAGGCAGGTGCTTTCTCACTGCATACGGGTTCATCTCTACCCCTTTCTTATTGAGCTCTGCCACTACCTGTGTGTGGTGCTAATTTTCTTGCCATTTTGCCTGAATAGAGAACAAACCTTCAAAGAAATCAGGTTTAGAGTTGTGTTGACGGACAGTCTGGCTGTCCGTCAAAGTATCTGTCGTAGGTTAACCAGTAAAGCCTTTGATAAGAAGCCTTTTGACAGTAAAGTTGATGGTCCATCAGGGGTCTGATGGTATGTCAAGAAGTCTGTCGAGGCTTAACCAGTGAGACAGTTGTTTAGCATCCAGTTAATGAATAGTCTGACGATCTATAAGGAGCCTGACAGTCCATCAGCGTTGCCGTCAACTGGAATTTTTGATTTCCTCTTTCTCTTGGAAATTTTACAAGAATCTAGCATGTATTCTATCATTAAGCACAACAATCACCATATTAATTCAACGTTTAACTACTGATTGCACTATTTTTGGCCATGGGTTACTTAGACTTTACCCAGAATAATATTTACCAGAGTTAGATTAGAGGCACAACATCAACAACAAGAAACGACGGAGTTTTTTCATCCATTATCACAATCATATTATTCGTGTTCTTCATTCCGAAAAGAAAAGTAAAGTTTTGATCATAGGTTTTCCTTTAAGTACTCTTGGATGCTCTGACTTGTAAAACATAGAACAGACTAGACTAAGCAATTTCTCAGTAAGTGACTTAATTTTTCTTTGGATGAGAATAACAAACAAAATATATGGCTTAAATAGGACAAGACAAGAGATGAAGTCTATTAAGATGGTTTGAATTTGAATTTTACAATGAATGTACAGGAATTTAAACAGCTATAGGAGTTAAAGAGGTGGGAACATGTGAGTAACTGACTCCCATTATCCATTAAATAACATTTGGATTGAATCAATATGACAAAATATACTTTTGGTGACCCGACCAGCTCATTTAAAAACTAGGGTTTTTTATCTAACGATCCATCGGTTCCACCGTAAATCCTTACCAGAACTTGAATTATTTTGCTTTGTTGCAACGATGAATGTGATGGTCCATCACAAGATTGACAATCCATCATGGTATCCATCAACTCTTATCTAGAACCCTGATTTTTTAAGCTCCATGTTGATGGTGACTTTGACGGTCCATCAAAAATGTGACAGGCCATCAGTTTTATCGTCAAGCCTTATCTAGAATGTCTATTTTTTTGCAATGGCTTTGATAGTTTCAACGATGGTCCATCAAGGCAATGACGGTCCATCAACCTCCCTCAACTTCATCAAATCCTATTTTCCTGAATTTTTATCCCTGCACATGTTAACAAACACATCAAATTTCACCAAAAGAAACAAATAACTCGAACTACATTTACAACAACACATTGTGGGTTGCCTCCCAATAGCACCTAATTTATTATTGTGGAATTATTCAGTTATCTTGATTACTCAAATTTCATTAAGATAAACTGTACTTAAGCATTTAACCGAGTCCATTCGACCTATATATATCTTGACTCATTGACAATTAACTTTAAAGACGATTCTATCTTTGTTCTCAAGTTTGACTACTCTAGATAAGTAGTTATGTGTGACTTTAATAAGCCGCACCACTTAGACCTAAGTTTACCTCGAAAGAGATTCAGTCTGGAGTTGAAGAGTAATACCCAATCGCCTTTCTGAAAATCCATCTTTTCTATCCTCCAATCATGATATTTCTTCATTATTTCCTTGTACAGGTTTGCTCTTTCATAAGCCCTGAGATAAAATTCATCCATCTCATTCATCTTCCCTAGTCTTAGCTCTGCTGCCTCCTTCTAATTCAAATTTCACCTCTTAAGTGCCCATAAATCCTTATGCTCCAGCTCTATCAGTAAATTACATGCTTTTCTATAGACCAGCTGATACGAAGACATCCCATTGGGTGTCTTAAAAGAAGTTTGATACGCCTACAAGGCATCATTAAGCTTTCAAGACCAGTCTTGCCTACTTGTGTTCACCGTTTTGGCTAGGATACTTTATCTCCTAATTTAAAATCTCTACTTGTCTACTGGTCTGTGGATGGTATAGAGTTGCTACTTTATGTTGTTTTATCCCATATTTTGCCAAGGTAGCCTGAAACACTTTGTTGCAGAAATAAGATCCTCCATTGCTTATGATAGTACGTGGTACACAAAAGCGAGAGAAGATGTGCTTTTTAAGAAAACCAACCACTCTCTTACCTTCATTGTCAGCCAGAGCAACCACTTTTACCTATTTGGATACACAATATATAGCAACCAAGATGTGTTTCAACCAATAGGAACTGATAAAGGGGCCCATGAAATCAATACCCCAGATGTCAAACAATTCAACCTCTAGCATTTTTGTATATATATACCTGGTTTCATTATTTTTCACCATTTTTGAGACTTTGAGCTTAGGGTTTGATTGTTTTGAGCAACTTTCTCCATTTATAAGCTTGGATAAGCTCCATTATACCTATTTCAATTAATTTCTTCCATCTTTAACATAGATTCTTATTTTAGTTCGAATTTGAAAGTAAAAATTGGGGATTTGGGCCCCGAAGGCTCAAGATTGTATTTCATCAAGCTAAGCCCCAATTCAATACATTTTCACTTGAATAATGTTCCTAATCCTATTATTTCTAGTTTTTCCTCGATTTCACCTTCAAAACAACTTTGATTTTTTATTTTAAAAAGGATTTTAAAGATTTTATTGGGTAAAGTTTTAAAATAGTTTTTTTTATTTGGAACTCATTTTTAACCCATTTTTGCATGAGTTTTTATATGTGGACTCCTAAAAACACGAGGAACATACTTTCGAAACAAAGTTACAATTTTATCCTTAGTTTTTCAAAATCTATTTCAAGAGTCCGTTTTGACCCCAATTCAAAACTAGGCAAACATAGGTGTCGTTGGCTTCATTTTGGCATACAAATTCTATTTTTTAAAGTTTTAGTTGATTATGGATCTATTCGCGAGGATTAGGTTTTCAGGATCAAAGTATAGTACATCGATTTAAACATTCGGGGTAGGTTATGGCTTAACTCTTTCAGACTAGTTGGGTAGTCAATTTGTATACAAAATCCACGTTAAGAGGATGGGAACTAATCATGAAATTGGCTTTATTAATATGTTGTGACCGTGTGGGGGCCTATATATGATATGATTATTGGTTTTGATAGATTATGTGATATGTGTAACCGTGTGGGATCTTTTGTGATGTTGATAGCCTTATACATATGTGAATGGTTGAATCTTAATGATGAAAAAGTGTGTTGTGGTACCATGTGTGTTTTATGGTGTATTTATACTTTATTGGCATATGAAACAGGTGAAAATTCATGGATGGTTGGAAATAATGATTGAATATTGGCTCATACGCCTGTGGAAATATGCATTGTGATTGGTTATGAACATTACTTCCTCATATCATATTCATTCATAAACATTGGTACTTTCGTGGCAACACCTGACAAATTCTAACACGATATTTTTAAACCCTCCCCGAGGTATATGCCAGAGGAAGATATTGTGATATTTTATAAGAACCTCCCCAAGGGATGTGCTGAGGAGAAGATACGATATATGGATCGTATACAGGTTTATGAACCCCCCATGGCTCCTACATCAGGAAGCTTTAGCTCCGTAGGTTTATAGGAAGACAGTGCGATGTACAATGGTCTCGGAGATTGTGTGACAACCACGTGCATAATCATCATCATTATTGTTAATATCATCTTCTCATTGTATTTACTTCATTATGCTTGCGATGTGATTGTATTCCTATTTTAGTTTGTCACTTACCTAATTGTTCTATCTTTCTTTATTGTATTTGATAATCTTGTCTATGTTGTCCTTCCTTGTTCTACTTGTATATGTTATATTATATACTTGTGATCCTTTATAATTTTTTGCAATATATGTGATATTATAGAACTATTAGTGCACACGGTATAGGCTACCGTTGTGGGATATTTTCTGATTATAGGTGTCGTTCCCTTAGTGTGTATTTTGTATATTTTATTTTCTTCTTTTCTCAGTCAACCTATGATACCTTCTGAGTACAAGTGGACCATATCACTACTACTATACCCTTTGGGTGCAGATCCAAGTTCGAGTGTGCCCTACATTGCCTGATTCGAGCGGTATTTGGAGCTTTCAAGGTAGTGGGTGATTTTCTGGCGTTCGGATGTCTTCTACTACCTTTCCTTATAAAATATGTGTAACACACCGAATCAGGTACCCAAAACTCCACACGGTGTTCATGACCCCAAAGGACCACAAGCTAACCCATGATTGATATCTGTACCTGTATACTGCATAATATACTGTATAATGCAAAAACATGAACTGAAAGGCCATAAGGTTTAAAACTGAGACATAATATCTAATAAAATATAACATCTGGGTGGGGTATGAAATACCCAAAACCAAACTGAAATAAACTATCTGCACATACTATAGCCTGAAAATCCTCTAAAACATAATTGTCTAAATAAGGAGTTGATGGGACATGTCTCCAACTAACGCCAACTAATAAATAAATTAATGAGGTAATAAAGTAATGACCATGTCCTCAAAAGATGAGGAATCACTGCTAACTCTGAGTACTGAGACTAGAATCTATTGATACTCTGGAGCTCGTATCTCTGAACGTATGGTATAAGACATCATAGCGCAAATGCTTCAGTACTTTAAATGTATTGGTATGCATTTGAGGTAGGATGAATGCATGGGGTTCATATGCATAAACAATACTGACCAACTGACTAATATGAACGTGAGAATGCATGCATAAATAGATAGTAACTACAACTGAGATTGTTATAAAATGAATTTACTGATAACTAACATAACTGGTAACTGAGTTCTGATGACTGATATAACTAATAACCTGAGTAACTGTATTTGATAGTCCTAAATCTGGTGAAACTAGTTGAGTTTGGTACTGTATCTGAGTTGACTGTATCTGACAGTCCAAAATTCTATAGATCTATCTGAGTTCTATTACTGAGACTGAATAACCGTATCTGACATCCGTAATTTTTGTAGCTGAGACTGTGGGAAGTAGTTATCTAACCTACATGGCCCAAATAATGCAATAAAGTTGAGTTAGGTTAAAATCTGTAACCCCAATTAGAGAGGGTGTCAATACCGTGCCACTGGTAAGGATAATCTGTGAGTAACCCTCACATAATAGATAACTCTAGTGAGAACGGTGCGAACCCTCATATAACAGGTTAAGCCACCTCATCTACTCTCATATAATAAGCTATGATGTCTCTACCTACACTGGCTTTGTAGTTCTGGGGATTGCTTCTAAGAATCACACCCTTATAAAACAGGTGGGTTCCCATCCTTGGATTCACTCGGTGCTAATTTCTACTCCCATCTAGATAGACACTGAACATGATCAACTGACTGACTGGACTAAGCTAACTGAATTTTGCTGATTAATGGAATATTATTGAGATCTTAAAATTGACTGAGATTTACTAAGATTATTGAGTTTTCCTGCATCATCTACTGAACATGACCGAGAGTATCTTGAAAACATGACATTGGCTCTAGGCATACTACTAAATTATCGGGTACAAGTACCCCCAGGACTCGATGGAAGAAACTGACAAAGTAGGACTTTCTTGAATCCATGATCACATTAACAGTCCATAATATAATAAGTTAGAGTATTCATAGAGTACAAGTTCTAAAGTACCACAAAGGCCACACATATATTCATAATTCATTGACTAAGGTATTTCATCAAACACTTGACATACATGAACTTGTAAACAAATGGGATTTCATATTATCAAACTAGTAGGGCACTTTTCCTTCACATAGACATTTAATCAAACACATAGTGAGCATAGTATATGCATACAACATTATACAACAAGTAAACATCACGATTCAACTCTAATTTCACCATTCAAGGGTTAAATCATGGATTCACATGAAGCTACACCAATAATAATGAATCCCACTTAAGATTTATCACTAAAAACATAGAATAGAATTCAATTGGTCATTACCAACATGAACAAAACAAACCCAACATGGAACTCATAAAAATCCATACACTAGAACTTTGAAAAGAGATTATTGGGCTTCATGGACGAAAAGAGTCCATGAATGAACAATATGTATACCTGGGTAGCGAGTTTCTTGAAGTTTTTGAACTTGAAGTATTTGAATCTCTTAGTTTCTTGAAGAAGATTTGGATTTTGTTGCTTAAGGATTGCTCTTAGGGAGAAAACCCTAGTTTTAATGTTGTGGAAGAATAATGAATTTTGAAGCCTTTGTCGAATATTACTAGGTATATAAATGGGTGGTAAAAATGGATTAAAATTTTGCTGAGCGAAACTTGTGAAGGCTCGTGTAATGGTCCATTACTGGATTGATGATTCATTATTTCGACCATCATAAGTGGACCAGGATAGGAACTCACTGCCTAAGTAGCAACGGCTTGGGCGGTGGTCCATCGCAAGTTCGATGGTCCGTCAACCTGTCCATCGTAACTTATCTAGAAGGTTGCCTCACTACCTTGGATGTGACATTCAAGGTGACGGTCCATCACTAGATTGATGGTTCGTCAACCTGGCCATAGCACCTAGGCTATTTTGACAGTTTTGTGTAAAACGTCCATAACTTTCAGTCTAATACCGAATTTAGATGAAATTAGTATCGTTGGAAAGCTAATTTAATTTCCCACATGATAAAAAATGAAAATCTTAAAAATTTCACGTGTACAAAAATGTATTCATATTTCAAAGCAAGTTTCTAACATTCTTGAGACAATTCCAAGGTAGGAAAAAGTACGGGGTATTATAATTTCTCTCTTGAGAACATTCATCCTCAAATGAGACTGAGAGAGAGAAGAATATAAATTGATGTACATACTGAACATGAATAATTAGAATATGATATCATGACTAACATGATTGATAATTGAATATATCATACTGAACATGCATATATGATGCTTGTGTAACTAATTCATGAATGCATGACTGAGTGTTCTGATGAACTAAGGTTCTCACAATGAGAATGCATATTTGATGCATGATTATCTAACTGGACTGACATATGAATAAATGATTGAATATGCAATGGTATTTAATACCATGTTGATAATGTAATTCTAAATATGAACTGTATACCAAGCTTGTAACTGAAGTGTAAACATGAAACTAAAAGTTTTATGGAGAATTATTATCTTGAGCTTGATCTGAGTTGGCAGAGAAGAGATGAGGATACTTGGTAAGCACGTCTGTTTCTGCTTCCTAAGTATCTCCAACAACGAACTAATTTTTCCAAAGAACTTTGACTAGAGGGACTTCTTAGTTCCTCAGTCTACGAGTATTATAGTCTAGGATTTCGACTGGAATCTCTTCATAAAAGAGGTTGTTTTGAACATCTATGCTCTGAATAGGGACTACAACTGCTGGATCACCTAGGCACTTCTTGAGTAAAGAGACATGGAAGACTGGATGAACTAAGTCTAGATCTCAAGGCAATTCGAACTCATAAGCTACCTTGCCAAAACGACTAAAAATTTTGAAGGGACCGACATATTGGGGACTAAGCTTTCCTTTCTTACCAAACCTCTTCACTCCCTTCATGGGGGAGATCTTTAGATAGATATAGTCCCTAATCTTGAACTCAAGATCCTTTTTACTCACTTCTGCATAAGACTTCTATAGGCTCTGAGCTTTCCGGAGTCTTTCTCTGATCAACTGGACTTTCTCTAAGGCATCAAATACTAAGTCAGACCCTACGAGTGAGGCCTTACTAACTTTGAACCAACCGATTAGAGATATGTATCTCCCACCATAGAGAGTTTCGAATGGAGCCATCTTAATACTGTAATGATAGCTATTGTTGTATGCAAACTCAATCAAAGGTAAGTAGTCATCCCAACTATCCTTGAAATCAATTGCACACACCCTTAGCATATCTTTTAAAGTCTGAGTAGTCCTTTTTGCTTGAATATATTTCTGAGGATGAAAAGTTTTACTAAGATGAATTTGGGTACCAAGACCCTTTTGGAATGTTTCCAGAAGTAAGAGGTGAAATGGGTACCTCTGTCTGAGATAATAGATAACAAAACACCGTGCAATCTGACCAACTCTCTGATGTAGAGTTTGGCATAATCCTTGGCTTAATAAGAGGTATAGACAGGAAGAAAATGAGCTGACTTGGTCATCCAATCTACAATGACCCATACTAAATCATGTTGATGATGAGTTCAAGGAAAATCCATCACGAAGTCCATGTTCACTTCTTCCCACTACCAAGTAGGAATACTGAACTCCTTCATAGACCCACTAGGCTTCTGATGCTCTATCTTAACCTGCTGATATGTAGAGCACTTAGCCATAAGCTTTGCAATATCTCTCTTCATCCCACTCCACCAATAGATTTCCCGTAAGTCGTGGTACATATTTGTGGCCCCTGGATGAATAGAGTAGCGCGCACCATGCACTTCTACAAGAATTCTCCTCCTTAAGTCATTTACACCTGGAACACAGAGATGACCCTGAATACGCAGAACACCATATCCTCCTTGGGAGAAAACCTCTACTTTCTGATCCTTGACTGACTTCTTTAACTTGACAAGACTGGGATCTCTATCTTGCTTTTCTTTTACCTCAGAAACTATAGATGATTCTAAACTATTCGGAACCCATAAGTCACCCTCTTATGTATCGACTAAGAGAATACTTAGTCTGGAAAGCTGATGGATTTCTTGAGCTAACTTCTTCTTACTATCCTTAACATAAGCAATACTACCTATAATAAAACACATACTGAAGACTCTTATGATCTATGAACACATCTACATGAACATCATAAAGATAATGCCTCCAAATCTTTAAGGCAAAAACGACGGCTGCTAACTCAAGATCATAAGTAGGATAATTTTTCTCATGGAGTTTAAGTTGTCTGGAGGAGTAGGCTATGACCTTACCATGTTACATGAACCCAAACCTACTCTGGATGCATCACAATACACTTTGAAACCATCAGAACCATATGGAAGAGCTAGGACTGGAGTTGAGGTGAGTCGAGTCTTCAACTCCTGAAAACTTTTCTCGTAAGGATCTGACCACTGAAACTTAACTTTCTTCTGAGTCAATATGGACATAGGGGATGCAATAGAAGAAAATCTCTCAAAAAATTACCTGTAATAGCCACTCAAACCCAAGAAACTCCTGATATCTGATGGAGAGACAGGTCTGGGCCAGTTTCTTACCACTTCGGTCTTTTAAGGATCTAATCTAATGCTGTCACCTGAAATGATATATCTAAGGAATGCTACTGGCCTTAGCCAAAATTTGCACTTACTAAATTTGGCGAACAACTGATGATCTCTAAGAGTCTGAAGTACGATTCTGAGATGATCTGCATGATCAAGCTCACTACGGGAATAGATCAGAATATCATCTATAAAGACTATGACAAACATGTCCAAGTACTTCTTGAACACGCGGTTCATAAGGTCAATAAAACCTGTTGGGGCATTAGTAATACCAAAGGACATGACTAAGACTCAAAGTGACCATATCGAGAATAAAAGGCAGTTTTTGGAATGTCACATTCTCTAACTCTGATATGATGATAGCCGAATTTGAGGTCTATCTTAGAAAAATAATTGGCACCCTAAAGTTGGTCAAACAAGTCATCAATTCTGAAAAGAGGATACTCGTCCTTGACCATGAATTAATGAGATGATGGTAATTAACGCACATCATAAGAGAACCGTCTTTCTTTTGCGTGAATAAGATTGGTGCACCCCATGTGAACACACTGGGCCTGATGAATCCCTTATCTAAAAGATCCTTCAACTGTTTTTTCAATTCTCTAAGATCTGTTGGTACCATTCTATATGGTGGAATAGATATAGGCTGATTATTTAGAAGAAGATCAATGCTGAATATTTCCCTTTCGAGAGGAATTCCTGGAAGATCTTTAGGAAAGATATCTGAATATTCATTTACAACTGGGACTGATTCAAGATTGGGAATTTTAAAACTATAGTCCTAAACTCGAACAAGATGATAGGCATATCCATTAGATATAATTTTCCTTACCCGAAGGTAGGAAATAAGTTGACGTTTGAAAGCTGAAGTACTACCCCTCCACTCTAGGATAGGTTCATTTAGAAACTAGAACTTGACTATTCTGTTTCTGCAGTCGACTGTGGCATAGAAGGAATGAATCCAATCCATGCCGAGAATGATATCAAAATTACTCATCTCTAATTTGACTAAGTCTGCTAAAGTGACTTTCTGAAATATCACAATCGGGCATTTTCTATATACCAGTTGGGCTATGATGGTTTTACCCACTAGGGTAGAGACTGAAAAGGGCTCTACTAGAATTTTGGGACTGACTCCGAAATCAACTCCTATATAGGGAGTAAAAAATGACAAAGAAGCTCCTAGATCTAGAAAAGCATAAACATGCACATAAAATATTTGTAACGTACCAGCAACCATATTAGGAGAATTTTTCTGATCTTGCTAGGACTGAAGAGCATAAATTCTATTTGGGCGTTGCCCTTAGTAGCATTGGAGGTAGCACCTTGTTGAGGACAGTCTCTAACTTTGTGGCCTAGCTTGCCACACCCGAAATAAATACCACTACCAGCTCTGCATATACGCTGATGGTGCTTGCCACAAGACTGGCAAAGAGTATAGGCGCAAGTACTACTAACACTACCTTGAGACATAGATCCTAGCACTCAATCTCTATGACCATCCCTAAACTTAGAATCTAGAGCACTAGCTGAAGAAGAAGATGGAACTGCTGACTTAGGAAAAAATATAGAACGGTTTCCTCTTTCTAATTTGGGATAAGCAAAGTTGAAACTATATGTCCTTGCTCTTTTATTCTGCTTCTCCCTCGTCTTAATCTTTTGCTTCACTATTCAAAATCGCAGACCTATAGTCGTTGACCATACTATCATTCACCCCAGAGACAAACTTACTCATCCTGTCCCTGCTGTTTGCGACCACATAATGAGGATATCTGGAAAATTGAGTAAACTTAAGAGAATACTCTGTCACCATCATGTTTCCTTGCCTGATGTTGATAAATTCTAACACTTTAGCTTCTCTTGGCTCTAGGGTAAAGAACCTCTCTTACAATATGGTGACAAACTCCTCCCACTTAATAGGCCCTACATCATCTGGACTTTCTGACTTCCACTGCTTGTACTAAGTGTTAGTAATATCCTGCAACGGATATGCAGCTAGCTCAACACTCTTACTTGGATTAACCCCTATTTGATGAATTCCTGAGGGTCCTCATCTGACTTAGACCCGAGAAAGGATGGAGGATTTATTCGGGTAAAGTCCCAAATCTTGATTGTAACTGAATTAGACATTGGGTTGGCCGAAACGAAAGCTGGTCATTCATACTGAGCAGTAACTGACTGATCAAGTATAGTGAATGCATCTTACTCTACATAATAAATATGTTTTCCCAAAGGATCTTCGGGCTAAGGGGATGACTGATTCTCATTTCTTCTTTTTGGAGGCATATTCTGTAGAAGAAAGAGAGAAATGGATTAGACTGAGAGATTTACTTGAGACTATGCTCACTGGCGCGATATGAATATTGAAAGAAAGGAAACTGTTCCTAAAATATCTTATAGCCTTCTGCACATAAATGTGGTTTGCAACATACCCATGTATAAGACTCTACTAGATGTGAATTTTAGACTTCCTAGGACTCTATTGAACCTTAAACTCTGATACTAAGTTTGTAATGCCCTGAATATGGTACCTGAAATGTCACACGGTGGTCATGACCTTGAAGAACCACAAGCTAACCCATGATTGATATCTATACCTATATATTGTATAATATACTGTATAATGCAGAAACATGAACTGAAAGGCCATAATATTTAAAAATGAGACATAATAGCTGATAAAATATATCATCTAGGTGGGATATAAAATACCCAAAACCAAACTGAAATAAACTATCTGCACATGTTGTAGTCTGAAAAACCTTTAAAATATGACTATCTGAATAAGGAGTTAATAGGATATGTCCCCAACCAACCCCAACTAATAAATAAATTAATAAGGTAATAAAGTAATGATCATGTCCTTGAAAGATGAGGACTCACTACTAACTCTGACTGTTGAGACTGGAATCTACTGATGCTCTAGAGTTTGTGCCTCTTAACATATGGTATAAGACACCATAGCGCAAATGCGTTAGTACTTTGAATGTACTGGTATACATGTGAGGTAGGCTAATGCATGGGGTTCATATGCATAAACAATACTGACTAACTAACTTATATGAACATGAGAATGCATGCATGAAAGCATAGTAACTATAACAGAGATTGTGATAACATAAATTTACTGATAACTAACATGACTCGTAACTGAGTGATATAACTGATAACATGAGTGACTATATCTGATAGTCCTAAATCTAGTGGAACTAGCTAAGTTCCATACTGCATTTGAGTTGACTACATCTGATAGTTCTAAATTCTGTAGAACTATCTAAGTTCTATTACTAAGATTGAATAATTGTATCTGATAGTCCTAATTTCTATGGCTGAAACTGTGGGAAGTATTTATCTAACCGACATGCCCTAAATAATTCAATAAAGCCGAGTTGGGATCTAATCTATAACCCTAATTGGAAGGGTGTCAGTACTTCGCCACTGGTAAGGACAATCTATGAGTAACCTTCATATAGCAGGTAACTTTAGTAAGAACAGTGGGAACCCTCATATAACAGGTTAAGCCACCACTTCTACCCTCATATAGTAGGCTATGATGTCTCAACCTATGCTAGATACGTAGTTCTGGAACACAATGATTGCTTTTAAGAATTACACTCACATATAACAGGTGGGTTCCTATCTTTAGATTTGCTCGGTGCTAATTTCTACTCCCATATGGATAGACACTGAATATGATTAACTAAACTAACTGGACTGAGGTAACTAAATTCCACTGGCTAATGGAATATTACTGAGATCTAATAACTGATTGAGATTTAGTGAGATTACTGAGTTTTCCTGAATTATGATACTAACTAAATTTTACTGAATATATCTTGACTGAGAGTATCTTGAAAACATGACATTGTCTCTAGGCATACAGCTAAATTG
Organism: Capsicum baccatum var. pendulum; assembly: GCA_030864225.1. Lineage (NCBI taxonomy): Eukaryota > Viridiplantae > Streptophyta > Magnoliopsida > Solanales > Solanaceae > Capsicum > Capsicum baccatum. The sequence continues at coordinate 124,761,978 of CM061556.1, read as the reverse complement.
TCGGGTATAAGTACCCCTAGGACTCGATAGAAGAAACTAACAAAGCAAGACTTTCTTGAATACATGATCACATCAACAGTCCATAATATAATAAGTTAGAGTATTCATAGAGTACTAGTTCTAAAGCACCACAATAGCCACACATACATTCATAATTCTTTGACTAAGGCATTTTATCAAACACTTGACATGCATGAACTTGTACACGAATGGGGATTTCATATTATCATACTAGTAGAGCATTTTTACTACATATAGGCATTTAGTCAAACACATGGTGAGTATAGTATATGTAGACAACATTACACAACTAGTAAACATCATGATTCAACTCTAATTTCACCATTCAAGGGTTAAATCATGCATTTACATGAAGCTACACCAATAATAATGAATTCCACTTATGATTTATCACTAAAAGCATGGAATAAAATTCAACTGGTTATTATCGACATGAACAAAACAAACCCAACATGGAGTTCATGAAAATCCATACACTAGAACTTTGAAAAGAGAATCTTGGTCTTCATGGATGAAAGGAGTCAATGAATAAACACTATGCATACCTAGGTAGTGAGTTTCTAGAAGTTCTTAAACTTGAAGAATTTGAATCTCTTAGTTTCTTGAAGAAGATTTGGATTTTGTAGCTGAAGGATTATTCTTCGGGAGAAAACCCTAGTTTTAACGTTGTGGAAGAATAATGAATTTTGGAACCTTGGTCGGATATTACTAGATATATAAATGGGTGGTAAAAGAACAAAAAGCCCTTTTAAAAATGGCTTAAAATTTTGCTGAATGGAACTTGCGATGGATCATGCAATGGTCTATCGCTGGATAGACGGTTCATTATTTCGATCATCGTAGGTGGACCAGGATAGGGACTGACTACCTAAGTATTGACGGCTTGGGTGACTTTCCATCATAAGTTTGACGGTTTGTCAACATGTCCATCGCACCTTATCCAGATAGTTTCCACACTACCTTGGCTACAACGGTCAAGGTGATGGTCCATCAACCTGGATGTCATACCTGGGTGATTCTGACAGCTTTCAGTAAAACGTCCATAATGTTTTACTCCGATACCGATTTAGATGAAATTGGTATCATTTCAAAGGTAATTCAATTTCCCACATGATAAAAAATAAAAATCTTCAAAATTCCATATGCACAAAAATGGATTCATATTTCAAAGCAAGTTCCTAACATTCTTAAGACAATTCCAAGATAGAAAAAAGTACGGGGTAATACACTGTCTCTAATTTTATTTCAGATAAAAATTTTCTGTTATATTTTGGACATCTTATGTATTTTATTTGGATTCTAGTTGTATTTGATATGTTCTTACACTATTCACATCAAGTTTTTAAAATGTATGGTATTTTGGTTTATTTCTTTCTCATTTGTGATATTGTTGTGTTCGACCTTATTCTAGAAGCCTTATCGCGGGGTTGTTATTGTCTTTTCCCCCTTACGTATTAGTTTGGGTGATAGGCTTACTTTTTCAGATTTTCCATGACAAGTGCCATCATGACCTTTATTTTAGAGTCGTGACAAATAGGTATTAGAGAAGCCAGGTTCATTGGTCTCAATGATGTAATAATGGTATATCTACTAGAGTCTCACGAATTGGTATGTAGACGTCCATATCTATCTTCAAGAGTCTATAGGATGTCCTTTAGAAAACTTCCCTCATTTTATCCCTTATCATGTAAATTTCTTCTATACCTTTTGATATGAGTTATGTTTCACTTTTTCTACATAGATAGTAAGAATAGGTCTCCCAAGAGTAGAGATACAGAGCCTTTACCTAGAGGGAAATCCTTGAGTCATAGATGGACTCCAGGGAGTGGAGAAGCTCTTAGATTAGTACCATCTAGGAAGAGTGATAGGGGACTCTCTCGTGAGCCTTATGTTGAGCATATTAGCAGTGCAGGTTCATTTCTCGTTTCTCAGAGATCGTTTACCCCAGTTTTAGAGGGATTTTTAGTGCGTTTGTTGAGCCGCTTAGAGAGTTCTATTTTAGTTATGCTGGGTGTTCCTCTAATTTTGAGTGTGGATCCTCCAACTACACCTGCTTCTTTTTAGGGTACTCATTTGACCCTGAAGTCTCTGGAGTCTGATACAAGTATCGAGGACAATGATGTTGCACTCTTTGCAAGAAAAAATATTAGTGCTGAAAAAAAGAGTGGTCAACATGGAAAAAGAAATGGTAAGAATGAAGGTTGTCACAACAATGATAGTCCTGAGGTCTTCATAAAAAACTATCATATGCAAAGGGATTATAAGGTCTATGAAAAGTCAAAAAGGAAAACTATGGTTGAGTATGTGGTAATTCAAGCTCTGACAACATGAGAAGATTTCTCTAGTGAACCTGGTAAAGATGAAAAGGAGAAGAAGAGAAACCCTTTTATTATAAAAATAACAACTGTGTTAAAAGGATAAAGAGGCCTACTAGTTTGTTGATAAACTACTTATATGAACTAACTACTAAGAAAAATACTTTTAAGAATAGAGAGGAGAATGAAACCTCAGAGTTTCATGTCGAACTTGAAGAGAAGATAAGAAATTCTCAAGAGTACATTAGGTCTACGCTTCACATAGAATGAAAAACTAGGAAAGGACCTGGTCTGTTTAAAGTAAGAGTTAAATAAATCTCTTGAATGGTTTTATTCTTCATAAACTCAGTCTAAATAGAATAGTCCAAGTACTAATGATTTCAAATGCCTAGATTACAATAGAAAAGCTCAGCTTTCTGGGTCCAAATAGAAGGCTGAAAATGATGCTTGAAACTAGGCTTCAAAGCCTATGAGCAATTATTAAAAAATGGAAAGGGGCACATCATAAAAAATGGTCAAAGTTGGATAAGAGATATAATAAGATAATTCAGATATCTTTAGTAGGGGTACAGATAACCAAATGAGATAAAAAGGACTCCTTACCTGAATGAAGCAAAGACTTGTGCCTAGTTCTCAGAACTAATGAAATATATCTAAACAATTCCTAAACAAGGGTGTACTAAGGTTAAAAAGGTTAAAGGAAGTAGTGATTTAAATCAAATGGATCTTTCATGTGACTCAGATTTTCCAGTAAAAAATTTCTCTGTCAAGAATACTGGAATCTATGATAAAGTAGGTGTATGATAATCTAACTCAACTTTATACCTTTGCAAGTATACCTCAAAGGAACAACTTTGGAAGGAAAAAATAGATACAAACACAAATATGGAATTTACTCGAAAGGAAAGGGACCTGGTCCCCTCTCAGGTTAGTAGCAAAAAAATAAGCCTAAAAAATCATTAAATATCAGTGATAAAGGGTCACATATCTTCTTCTACCTGAACAAAAGCTATCAAGCTCAAATCAATGTGAAGAATCTCTTTCAGCCATTAAATGTGTCAACTCAAAAATTACTCTCAAACAGTCATTGTGTTAACTGATGATTTAGATCTTTTTAATTCATCCTCTTCACAATTAATTCAAAATATTTTTCTTTAAATATAAAAAGTGGTCCTTCTTTCTCCCACTTTCTTTCAAGAAATTTTAAAAATGGCTTAAATACCATCTGTTTCAAACCCCATGAAAGAATTATTCTCTGATCAAGCTCAAGATCTACATAGTACCATATCTATCAATCCTCTTTCTGATATGTCTAAAACTTTGGGTAAAACTATTCCAGTCAGATATCTAAGTTCCAGTAAAAACTCTGATGTGTTTGTCTTAAAAGTTGACCTAAATCAAAGGGTTGACTCATTAAATAACCTAGAAATATCTCATTTAGAAATTCCCCCTTCCATAGAAAAATCAGAGTCTTTTAAGCAAAATCCTATATCTGCCCAAATGGTTGATGAAGAAATTCCTATAAAGAAAGCAGATCCATTCAGCAACATAAATTGGGTAGCTGAGAATTTACTTTTACTTAGACATGATCATAGGGAAAGTTCTGTTGATGGAGAAGAACAAATAATAGGAGAAATGGAGGATTTGAAAAAGGATAGGGAGGTTTTTTTACCTTTAAAAAATAAAAATAAAAAGGATAAGTATGAACAATCTTTGGTTTGGAAAGTGAATAAACTAAAATTCAATAAAATAAAAGGAAAAGCAATTACTATTGGCATACAAGTTCCTAAGTCTCCTCCTACTAGAATGTCTGAATAGAGCTTGTTAGCATATTGTATGAATAAAAATAGGTCCTCTTACTCAAAGTGTGGCATCTCTGCTAAAAATAGAAATAAGCACTTAGCTATAAAAAGGAAGAAAGTCTCTATGGGACCTGGTCCCAAAAAAAGAAAAATTCAGGTAAATAAAGAGATTAGTAATAACTCGATGAGAAGGAGAAAAGTTTATGAAAAAAAGACTATAATAAAGCAAGGATTGCTATCATAAAAACCTAAAAAGTGTTATCTATAAGAGTATTTGATCCACGAATTTATAAAGAAATTGGTATGTAAGACTTGTTGGAATATGTGAAACACCAAGGATGGTTTCACCTATTGGAAGAATCAACTCCTATGCTATTTAAAAATAAAGTCTAGGAAATTTATTATACCATGAACTTCTCAGAGGATAGGATGAGTCTTACCAATCTAGTACAAGGAAAAGAGATATGCCTGGATGAAAAAACTCTAGGGGGAATATTAGATGTACCTATTATAGGGGTGAGAAATGTGAAAAATTAATAGCCTACTACAGAGTTCATGATTGAAGTATCAAAAATTGGGGGAACATAAACAACTGTAATAAAAAAGAAGTTCTTAAAAATGAGTATTAGCTGGAATTTGAGTTCATCAACAAGGTCCTTCTACTAAGGTTAGAAAAAGAAAACAGTTGCCTCCAGTATTGATCTATTCTTGATAGAGTGCTTAAGCAAGTTTGAGTTAATTTACCTTCTCTTATAAAGGGCACTTAAAAAATATAATCTATGAGAAGGAAGGGAAACGTGGAATGCCATATGGGTATTTTCTAAACAAAGTATTTGTTCACTATGAGGTGATTGGGACAAAGGGCATGCCAGGAATTGTCAAACAGAAGTTTAGTCTAACAACCTTATTTGAAAATGAGTGCATCAGAAGGAAATTGGGTATTGTATCCCAAGTGTCAGAACTTATGGCTGCATAAGAAAGCTTAACCAAGAAAATAGAGGAATTAAGACTTTTGTTAGTAGCTAAGGACACTGAAATAATACAGCTAAAATTTCAAAATCAGAAGTTATCCTCTAAGGGACTAGGTTCCACTAAAAAACTTGAAGCAGATAATGCAAAGCTTAAAGGTAAAGTTGTAGAATTAACTGATAAGTTCAAAGGATAAATATTGAAGTAAAAATTCTCACTAAATAATTACTAAATGATCATGCTTCTAAGGCTTCTAGAATAGACATGCTACTAAAATCACTATCCCCTAGACCTTTGTCTACCTTAATCCTAGTGTGTGTGTCTCATATGTTTATTGTGACCTTCATAAATGGTTATTTGATGTTTTATTAGATGTATTAAGTTGGTGCTAAGAACAATTAATAAATTTCTTAGTAAATTAGCTTGCACTTTTCTTTACTTTTGCTTTACTGTTAATCTATTTTTACGATGTCAAAAAGGGGAATATTGACTTCATATGTAAGTATGTGGTAGCATGGTATGGTAGCATAGTGACAAGGAGAAGTGTGATAAAGAGAAGAGTGTGAAAATAACAAATGCAAATGCACTAAATAAAATGAATTGGGCATAATGACAGGGGGAGAAATTCAAATGCACAAATTGAATGTGCATGTTGAAAGGGGAAAGAAATGCAAATGCATAAATTGAAGGTGAGTGAAAGAGGAAGCAAGATGGTAGAGGGACATTTATCCTTAAGTAAAAATCACTCTAATTAAATGTGATGAATGTGAACTGATACACAGATTATATGGTTTGATTTGTCATCACCAAAAAGGGATAAAATTGCAATATATAATTCTGATAATGAGAAGCTAAACTATGAGGGACCAAGTCCCTGGATCTGCAAGGTATAGTACAGCTGGGTTGCACTTTATGAATAGTTTTGTCATCTTGTGTAACAAACTTGGAGGTATTATTTTATGTTACTTTGTACTGACTTGGACAGTTGGTCCAATGATCTTTCAAGACTTAATCATCACCCATGTTTAAAAGAAAAGGGATGACTCTTTAATAATTGGTTTTTGCATATTCTAAAAAGTGAAAAGAAAGGTAGCAAAACCCTATTTCTACACTACTCAAGTTCTTAGTTGATTGTTTATGCTTAAATTGAACTTGTTCTTGAGGGAGTGCTGAATTATAACCAATGTACTCATGTTATAAGAGTAGTGTTATCATTTTGAGAGAGCTGCTTAGGTAGTGTTACCCAAGCTTATTTCTAATTAGAGTTAATTAGTGCAGTGAGAGTCCTTGGTACATTTACCAAGATGAGCTTGTGGTAGAGTTACTACTAGCAAAAAGAGCCTACAGGTAGGCTAAAATCTTATTGTATTTAGGAGAAATATTATTGTAGATTTGCAGGTGCTTATGAGGAAAGGCTATGGTGTTTACCATGTTGGGTTTTCACATAAAAAAAATGTGTTGTTACATTTCTACACTGCCTTTATTTTTAGTACCTCATAGTTTCACAATAGTTTTGTCGCTTATAATCAATCATGAGGGACCTGATCTCTAACTTCTTGGTGCAACCCCTAAGGGTTCAACCTCCAAATATTTCTATGCTAGTATTTCCACCGAGTATGAGAAGATTCAAAGTTTGTGAAGGGTTTGGATATCTTTTTTTAGTTGGTCATGTCTCAGATAGTTGTATTTAGAGTGTACTTTCATAGTATAGTGGATCATGCTAAGTTGACTGAGGGTATTCTTAAAGAATCTCAAGGTGGCGCCAAGAAGATGCCCATTTTTGGTGAGTTTAGATGTCACACTTCTTATGGATGAGATTTTAGAGGTTCTCATGATTATTATGGTAGACCAATACTGATAGCCTTGTAGAGTTCAGGTAGTAATTCTTCTAGTCTAGCATTTCAGGAGGGTCGTTTTGTCCTAATGGTACCTTCTCCTATTGAGTTAGGTTATAGAATTTGCTATGTATGTGATGAGATTGGCTTTGTGCCCAAGGACTATCCCTGTCGTGTGATTAGAGATACTTCTATTTCAATTGTGAGAGGTAGGGGTGCTACCATGGGTATGAGGGGAAGATATAGTAGGGGTTGCAGTGGTGGTCACAGTACTACTAGCTAGTTGGTGGTCATGGACAGTGTTATGCTATACCCATCAAATAAAGGCATAGGCTTTAGATGCTGTGATCACAGGATCATTACTATTTGTTTTAGATCTGTATCTATGTTATTTGAACTCAAATCAACTTTCTGCTACATGTCTACATTTTATCTTTGGGTTTTGATTCTATTAGTGAGTCTCTTGGCATGCCTATTCGTGTATCTACCCCTGTAGAAGATTCTTTAGTGGTGGATTGGGTATAATAATTCGGTGTTGTAAATTTTACTAGTTATGAGACTTAGGTAAATCTACTTGTGTTAGATAAGGTTGATTGCTATGTTATTGTAGGAATAGATCGGTTAGCTCCTTATCAAGTGTCCTAGATTATTTTTCTAAGATCGTGACTTAAGCTTCGCCAGGTGTTACGAGAATAGCTTGAAAGGGTGAACTTCATTCAAGTCCTATGAGGATCATATCTTATGTTTAGGCTCATTGTTTGGTTGAGAGGGGATATTTATCTTAATTGACTCATATTCGTAATACTAGTGTTATTTTACCTGCTTTTTTGGATTCTATTTGTATTATTCGTGAGTTTATGGATGTGTTCCTTACGGATTTGCCTGGTATGCCTTTGAATTATGATATTGATTTTGCTATTAATGTTGAGCGAGGCACCAAGACCATTTTTATTCCTCTTACAGAATATCCCTAGCCAAGTTGAAAGAATTAAAAAATTAGTTGTAAGAGTTGTTGGATAACAGATTTATCTGACCTAGTGTATCACCTTGGGGTGCATCTGTCTTATTTGTGAAAAATAAGATGGGTCTATGCGTATGTGTATTGATTATCGGTAGTTGAACATGATGAGGTAATGGTTAAGAATAAGTATCCTTTTCTTAGTATTGATAATTTATTTGACTAGTTTCAGGGTGCCACAGTGTTTTTGAAGATTGATTTGAGATCTTATTATCACCAGTTGAGGATTAGAGCTTTGGATATTTTAAAGATAGCTTTTCGGATATGATATGATATGGTTATTGTGAGTTCTTGGTCATGTCCTTTGGGTTGACTAATTCCCCAGTTGCATTTATAGAGTTGATGAACCAAGTGTTTCGATCGTATTCCGAATCCTTTCTCATTATATTTATAGATGATATTTTGATTTATTCTAAGAGGGAGGCTGAGCATAAGAAGCGTTTGTAGATTGTGCTACAAAGATTAAGGGGTGAGAATTTGTATTCCAAGTTCTCCAAGTGTGATTTTTAGTTGGAGTCTGCTTCTTTTTTAGGTCATATGGTGACTAATAAGGGCATTATGGTTGATCAGCCAAGGTTGTAGTGGTTCGTGATTGGGATAAACTGAGTTCACCTATCGAGAGTTGAAGTTTCGTCATTTTGGTAGGTTATTATCGATGTTTTGTTAAGGGTTTCTCATGTATTGCAACTTCATTAAACAAGTTGACTCAAAAGAAAATTTCTTTCAAGTCGTTCGATGCTTGTGAGGAAATCTTTCAAAATCTTAAGGACTTTTTTACTTTAACTCCTATCTTGACTTTTCCAAAGGAGGGTGTTGGTTTCACCGTCTTTTGTGATTCTTTGGGTGTAGAGTTAAGTGTTGTGTTAATGCAGGAGGGTAAGGTAATTACTTATGTGTTTCGTCAGTTAAAGCCTCATGGGAGGAATTACTCTACCTATGATTTGGAGTTGTGCACAATTTTTTTTGCTTTGAAGTTATGGAGGTACTACTTGTATGGAGTTCATTGTGATATCTTCTTGGGTTATCGTAGCCTTAAGTATTTCTTCACTTAACAAGATCTTAATATGAGGCAGCTTTGTTTGCTTGAGTTGCTTAAGGATTATGACTTGATAATTCTCTATCATTCTGGCAAGGCGAATGTGGTTACAGATTCCTTGATCCAGAAGTCCACTAGCATGGGGCAACTTGGAACATCTTTTGACCCAAGAGAGTCCTTTGGCCTTATAGGTTCAAGCTTTAGCTAACCATATTATTAGGCTTGATATTTTGACACCTAGGTGTGTTTTGGCATTTATGGAGGCTAGGTCTTCTTAAATGGAGTCTATTTGAGCTCATCAATTTGATGATGTTAGGTTGAGATTGAATTGAGATAAGATGTTGAATGGTGTTTCTAAGGAATCCTCACTTGATTTTGATGGTACTTTAAGCATTGGGGATAGAGTTTGTGTGTCGAGAGTGGGTGATTAGATTAGATTAGATTAATGGGTGACTAAGATACGTGACTTAAGGCAGCATTATTAGTGGGGTAGTATGAAGAAGGAGGTAGTAATTTTGTAGCTCATTACCTTTGTTTACAGTAGGCGAAGGATGAGCATTTGAGACTTGGTGGATTAATTCAACAGTTACCCATTCCCGATTAGAAGTGAAAACAGATCATTATGGATTTTTGTGATTGGATTGCCACACACTTTCTGTAGATCTTATAGTGTTTTGTTCATTATAGATCGATTGATCAAATCTACACATTTTATTTTGGTACAGGTCTTCTTCAGTGCTGAGAGATTGGCAATATCTATATTCACGAGATCATGCGACATCATGGTGTGTCGGTGTCTATCATATCTAATCGAGTATTTGTGCTCACTTCTCACTTTTGGAAGACTTTTTAGGATGAGTTGGGTACTCAGGTTAACCTTATCATAATATTTCACCCCCAGACTGATGGCCAGTCAGAGCGGACTATCCAGGTTTTAGAGGATATGGTCCCTGCATGTGTGATGGATTTTGGTGGCCAGTAGGAGCAGTATTTGGCTTTAGCGTATTTACTTATAATAATAGCTACCATTCCAGCATAGATATGGTTTATTTTGAGGCCTTGTATGGTAGCAATTATAGCTGTCTAGTTGGTTGGTTTGATGTTTCTGAGTTTAGCTTTGAGGTACAAAATTGCTTTATGAGTCCTTGGATAGAGTTTGGATATTCAAAATAGAATTCGAGTGGCTTAGAGTATGAAGAAGTGCTATGCAGATCATAGACTTTGTGCTATGATATTCGGTGTTGGTGATTGTGTTTTCCTTTAAGTTTCAACCATGAAGGGTGTGATGAGGTTTGGGAGGAGGGGCAAGCTTAGCCCCAGGTATACTAGTCCATTTGAGATTCTTTGAGTTGTTGGTGATGTGTCTTTTGAATTAGCTTTACCTCCAGTTTTATTAGTTTTCATCTAGTTTTTTATATTTCTATGCTTCACCATTATATTTTGGATAAGTCTCATGTCATTCGTTGGGATTCGATTCAGTTACACAACAGTTTGTATTTATTTTAGGAGTCGGTCTACATTTTGGCTAGGGATGTTAGATGATCGCATTCTAAAGTTATCCTAGTGGTTAAGGTCCAATAGTGAAATTGACCTATAGACAAGGCTATTAGGGAGGTCGAGTATCATATGCATAGTTCTTATCCCCAACTCATTGCAGATTAAGGTATTTCTTCCACCTTTAATTTGAGGATGAACTAGATTTTTAGTAGTAGATGGAATAACGACCTGAATTTTGATGAACTATGTGAAGTATGTATTTTTGTGTGATTACTATTTTACCCCCTCCTTGTAGTTGCATTACAGAATTTCTGGAGTGTGGGGTTGATTGGCATGGTTCCCAATGCATGTTGGTGTCATTTGTGCGATATTATGGTTTTTGGTGGTTTCGCAAGCCTTATTATGGACTTCTATGGTTATCTTTTAATCCGTGTGATGAATGGTAGAACGGACTGTGCTAGCAGGTCCAGAATGTTGATTTAGGGTGGTAACATGTTTGTTCTAGTTTTATAGTTTTTAAATCTCATTTCAAACCTCGATTTTGAAAATTATGATTTTAGGTTTTAGGGATCAACTTTGTGAAAACTACATCTCTTTGAAAATCAGTTATCGCTATTAGAGCGTCGAATTTGATAGGGTAACATAGTTTGTTTGCATAGGATTCTGAATGTATCTTGAAGGTTCCGCTGGGACTTAGATTAAACCAAATCCCCAGCTATTGCACCTATTTTTTGGTGCATCTACGATCGCAAACTAAGTGCCGCAATTATGACTGGGCCAATAGAGGTGATGATATGATCGCAACCCTTGTCTGTGATCATGACATGTCCATCTGTCAGGGTACTACGATCATGAACCAAGGTCGGCAATCACGGAACCTGGGTATATATATACCTGATTTCATCATTTTCACCATTTTTTAGACTTGGAGCTTAGGATTTGTGGTTTTTGGCAACCTTCTCCATTTCTAAGCTTGGGTAAGATCCATTACGCCCGTTCAACTAATTTCTTCCATCTCAACATTAGATTCTTGTTTTAATTCGAATTTGAAGGTGGAAATTGGGGATTTTGAAGGCCTAAAATTTTAATTCATCAAATTAAGCACCAATTCATCATCTTTTCACTTGGATAATGTTCCTAATCGTATTATTTCTAGTTTTTCCTCAATTTCAGCTTCAAAATAAATTTGTTTCTTGATTTTAAAATGAATTTCAAAGATTTTACCCTGTAAAGTTTAAAAATGGTTTTTCTTCAATTTGAACCATATTTTCAACTTGTATTTGCTTGTATTTTCAGCTGTAATCTCCTATAAACATGGGGAACATATTTTTAAAATAAAGTTATGATTTCTTACTTCTTTGGAAATTCATTTTGGGGGTATATTTTGACCCCAATTTAAAACTAGGCAATATGGATGTCGTTGGCTTTCTTTTGATTCATAGATTCTATATTATGATGTTTTAGTAGATTTCTACTCTACTCGTAAGGAGTAGGGCTTCAATATCAAAGTGTAGCAGATCGATTTGACATTCGAGGTAGATTATGGCTTAACTATTTCAGATTGGACTGGGTAGTTAATTTGTATACAAAATGTATGTGAAGAGGCTGAAAAATAATCATGAAATTGGCTATCTAAATGTGTTATACCTATTTGGGGGCCTATATGTGGTATAATTATTGGTTTTTAGAGATTATGTGATATGTGTAATCGTGTGAGGGTCTTTTTATGATGTTGATAGTTTATACACATGTGAGTGATTATATCTTGTTGACGAAAAGTACGTTATGGTACCATGTGTGTATTGTCATGTATTCAAACTTTATTAACAATTGAAATATGTAGAAATTCATGAATGTTTGGAAATAATGAGTGGATTTTAGCTCACATGATTATGGAAATATTCATTATGATTGATTGTGAGCATTACACCTTCATATCATACTCATTCATGAAATCTTGTGTAATGACTCAATTTTTCTGGAACCAAAATGTCACACGGTGCTTATGATCCCAAAGGACCAGAAGCTAACCCTCTATTGATATCTATACCTGAGCATTGCATAATATCTATAATAACTGAAGAAAACTAGCAAAAACTAGCCATAAGGTTCAAAACATCTAGAATACTCAAAACTGAAAACTGAATACTGATACATCTGTCCGAAAAGCCTCTAAATTGTCTGAACAATGGAGTTGATGGGATGTGTCCCCAACTAACTCCGTCAACTAAAAATAAACTAAATATGATACGATAATGAAATAAGGATCATCCTCGAATAAAGAGGACTCACTGCTACGTCTACTGCTGCTGACTGGGACTAAGTTTCTAGGGGTACTCTGGATCTCGTGCCTCTGAACGTATGGTGTCAAATAAAACACCATAGTGCAAATGCATCAGTACGGGATGTACTGATTATGAAGATGAGGTAACGCTAAATACAAGGGCTTATGCATGAACAGTTACTTAACTGAATAATCATGAGAATACTGAATGAGGACATATGGATGAATGTACAAACCACAACTGAAAACATCGCAACTCAAAATACTGAAACTTGGATACTGCTTTACTAATATCTGACTCACTACTAATGTAGAGATACTGACCAACTGAATCTCCTGATATAGAAAACTGAGTACTAAAATCGAGATCAGTCCCATGTAGTGAGTGATCTCAGAAACTGATGATACTGAAGCTGATTAACTGGATCTACTCATATCAATGACTGAAAACTGAGCTTACTACTCTCGACTATCTAAATCTGAGATCAGACTTCTCTAACGAGTGATCCCTGAATCTACTATCAATGATAAGAAAAGATTATGTCTAAGATCAAACCTATCTAGCGGAAGATCTCTGAATCTGATAAAGAAAATAGTCAAATGAATCTGAGACTGAGATCAAGCCTATCTAATTGGTGATCTCTGGATCTAATAATGAGATTACTCAACTGAATCTGAGACTAAAATTAAGCATATCTAATAGGTGATCTCTGGATCTGATAATGGGATTACTCAACTGAATCTGAGACTGAGATCAATCCTATCTAACGGGTGATCTCTGGATCTGATAATGAGATTACTCAACTGAATCTGAGACTGAGATCAAGCCTATATAATAGGTGATCTCTAGATCTGATAATGAGATTATTCTACTAAATCTAAGACTGAGATCAAGCCTATCTAACAGGTGATCTTTGGATCTGATAATGGGATTACTCAACTAAATTTGAGACTGAGCTCAAGCCTATCTAACGGGTGATCTCTGGATCTAATAATACTGATATTGAATAACTTTACATGAGACCATGCCTATCTAGCGGGTGGTCCATGAATCAATGGAACTATCTGGGTTCCTTACTGATATAGGTGACTGTATCTGACAGTCCTGATTTCTGAGTTATACTCTGAAGACTGATACTGAAATTGTAACTGTTGGAGTGCTCACTTAACTGACATACACTGAATTTGAGCTGGTGGGGTCCAACCTGTAACCCCAGTTGGAAGGGTGTCAATACTGTGCCATGAGTAAAGACTTCTACTCAGGTCAAGCCTCTCTAACGGGTGACCCTCACAAGAAGTCAAGCCTAAGATAGTATAATAGTCAAGCCTTATTATAACGGGTGACTCCTGCTTCTGAGTTGGCTACACATTTTTGGAGTTCAGGGATTGCTCCTAACGACTCTACCTTTCTAACGGGGTACCTCCATCCCTACACTCGCTCGGTGCTAGCTCCTACTCCTAGTTGAAAGACTATAAACTGATTCTTAACTGAACTTAAACTGAGCTGAATCTGTTACTAATCATATTTCTCGAATGATCTGACTAAGTCTGGTTTCGTATCTGACGGAGTACTACTGAATCTCATTATCTAAATGCATGATACTGAGCTTCGAACTGAACACTTAAATACTACTATGTCTAAGCTGAGGACTAAACTGAGGCTAGAATACTAGTGATACTGAGATTATGTGATTTCTAAGATTTCTTAAGTTCTGTATCTGTCTGAGAGTACAGAGTTCTATAACTCACTGAGTTCTGAGAATCGTGGTTTAAATGAGATTATCAAGGAAACTGACACGGGCTCTCGATGTAGCTAATTTGTTGGGTATAAATACCCCCAGGACTCAATAACATAAAAGTAAAAAATAGCCATTCTTGAATAATCATGATCATGGACATTCATTCACCACCACTATAAGTAAAGTATCTCTTCAAGCATTTAGAAATCATAAACATGTGATTGTATAAGGAGACATGCTATTGGCTCATAATCCATTCAACAAGGTCTTGCATCAAACACTTAGCATATATTAATGTCTTAGCATGTATCGAAGAGCACATAATTGGGGAATTTCAACCTATCATGTCACAATTAATTCACTAAGGCTTTTCAACAAACACTTGACATGCATGGGCTTGCATAAAATTTGGGGTTTCTAGTCAATATGCTATAATGGCTCTAATTCTTTCACATAAGGATTTTATCAAACATATGGGGAGCATGCTTTGCTTATTCAACAATTTTTACACTTAATTGACATGAACACATCACTTAACAAGTAACTTGAAGAGGGTTTATCATGAACATCATATGAATATCACATACTAGGGTCAATTCTTGAAACCTCATAAACAAAACATGAATTACAACTCAATAATAGCATGAACTCCAATTTCAATTATCATGAATTATAAAAACTCATAAACATAAGATCTTTGAAATTTAGAAAAGGGTTCTTAAGCTTCTTGGATGAAAGGGGCACAAGAATCAATATCTGCATACCTTAGTTTCTTGATTCTTGAAAATTTAATGAAGGGATCTTGATGATTGGGGTCTTGATTTATGAACCCTAGCTTTTGTTGTTGAATAATTTTGAGATAAAACTAATATTTTTGGGTTAAATAAGTCCAAATCTCATGTTAAGGAGTATATATAGGGGTAGCAAAATGACCATTTTTGCCCTTGGAATTAAACTAAAAAATCTCAATTTTACATTCTGGCACGATGTGCCATAATCATGCCAACTTACTAGAAATTGGACAATTAGGAAACTACTTGATGGCGGATGCGGTGGAAATCGTGTTGCCACCTTGGTTGCAAACTGAAAAGACACCGCAACACAGTAGAAATTGCGTTGGTGCACTGGAAATTGACAACTCTGAAATTAAGCCTTGACGCGACGCACCATAATCTCGGAGGATCACTGGATTTTAACGATTCCCATTTTGGCTGGCTCCGCGACACGCTAAAGTACTAGGTGATACACTTTCTTACTAAAATGGCTCTAACTTTTTGCCCGAGTGTCGGATATGGGTAAATTTGGTATCGATAGAAAGCTTAGGGAAATTCTACATGGTTCAAAATACTTCTCACTTTGGAAGGCATTTCTCAATATTTTAGGGTCGGATTAATACTTTACTGAACACGCTATAAGGATCAGACTATGAGAGATTTTATGGGGTCTTACACCTTGATACCACCATAGAAATACCTGAGAAAATCTAGCAACATCTTTATAAAAGTCTCATCGAGGGATGTTTCAAGAAGGAGATATTGTGATATTTTATGAAACCCTCCCCGAGGGATATGCCGAGAAGGAGATATGATATATGGATTATTTATGGGTTGATGAGCAGCCTACTGGTCCTACATCGGGAAGCTTTAGCTCTGTAGGTGTATACAAAAACTGTGTGATGATCTCGGAGGTTGTCCAATAACCTCGTGCATCATCATCATTATCATCATCATTATCATCACCATTCTCATTGTATTCACTTTATTATACTTGCGATGTGATTGTATTCCTATTTTAGCTTGTCACTTACCTAATTATTCTATCTTTCTTTAATTATATTTTATAATCTTATCTATGTTATCCTTACTTATTCTAATTATATGTGTTATATTGTATACTTGGATGATTTCTGGTTTGTTGCAATATATGTGATATTATTGAACTGTTAGTGCAAGCGATGTGGGCTACCATTGTGGGATATTTTTTTATTGCAGGTGTCGTGCCCTTAGTGTGTATTTTATATATTTTATTTTCTAGTTTACTCGTTCGGTCTTTGATGCCTACTTAGTACAAGTGGACCATATTCACTCCTGCTGTACCCTTCTGGTGCAGATCCAGGTTCGAGTGTGTCCCATATTGCTTGATTCGGGTAGTATTTGGAGCTTTCAAGGTAGTAAGTGATTTTCTGGCATCCGAATATCTTCTACTACATTTCTTTATAGACTATGTCTCTACTTTTATTTTAGAGACAAAGTTTCTCTCTTATTTTGGACATCTTATTTATCTCATTTGGATTCGAGTTGTATTAGATATGTTTTTACACTATTGACATCTGGTTTTGAGGATATATGGTATTTTGGTTTATCTCTTTCCTCATTTGTGATATTGTAGGGTTTGACTCATTCTAGAAGCCTCACCTCAGGGTTGTTATTGTATTTTTTCCCCTTGCGTAACCGTTTAGGTGATAGGCTTACTTGTCAAGGTTCGTCGTGGCAAATGCCATCGTGACCCTTCTTTTTGGGTCATGACAACCATTTAAATTGGAATAGATAAAAATATAATTGAATATTAATGCCGCAAAATTTTGGACAAGGAGAGTAACATATATTATTTTAATGTCACATAAAAAGTATTATATATATACATATATATATATTTATATTTATATGTATTTATAAATATATATATATATATATAAATTATTTATATATTTATTATTGAATATTGTAATACCCCATACTTTTTTTAGCTAATTTTATCTCAAGAATGTCTAGTAGCTTCTAAATTGAATGGTGGTTATTCCATGAGGAATTTTCAAGATTTTTACTTTTTGTCATGTGGAAAATTCAATAAGCTTTCCATCGATATAAGATTCACCCAAATCCGATAATCGAATCAGAAGTTAAAACTATTTCAAGTTCTCATCGGAAGCACCATATTAGTCAGTGGTGTGCCGCGTCGTAAGAGGAAATGGAATTTGGAAAATTCCAATAGGGGTCCGCGATTATGGTACGTCGCACCAGGGCCTTTTCCAGTGTCTTAGAGTGATTTCCTCTGCGCGTACCAAAGTTCCAGTTCACAAAGGAAGGGAAACGCAATGGCTCCGCATCACGCCATCCCTCAATTTTCCAATTATTAAATTTCAGTGACACGGCGCGATAGCGCCGCATCGCGCCAGGGGTCCAATTCGGGAAAATTTTATTGAAATTAAAATAAGCATCCAAGGGCTAATTTTCTATTCCTATTTTAATCCAATACCACGTGATTTAGCCATTCTTCACCCAAAATATACTAGTTTCTCTCAAGTTTGTCTCAAGAACAATCTAGGGTTTCTATTGGGGATTCAAATTTAAGAAGGGTTCACCGTCAATCTTCACGAAATCACGAACTAAGGTATGCATAGTGTTCATTCATGGACTACTTTCATCCATGAAGCCCAAGAATCCCTTTTCTAAATTCAAGTTTATGGATTTTCTTATGAATTTCATGATTGGGTTGCTCTTGTTCAAGTGGATAATGAGAAATTAAATTCTACTCCATGTTGGGTGATAAATTCTATGTGGGTTACATTATTATAGATATAGATTCATGCAAACCTATGATTAAACCCTTGAATGATGAAATTAGAATTGAACCATGATGTTTAATTGTTGTACAATGATGTTTACATGTACCATTCCTATAATATGTTTGATTAAATGCCTAGATGAAGGAAAAGTGTCTAACTAGCATAATACCATGATATACCCATATATGTACAAGTAATACCTATCACATGTTTTGATGAAATGCTTCTATAAAGGTATTATGGATTATGATGTTAGTTATATGTTCAAGTAAGTTATGCTTAGACTTCAGATAGTCTTATGACTCGGGAAAATCTCCATGATCTCATGATCTCATGACCTCAGTCAGTTGTATCAGTAGTATTCTATCAGTTAACGGAATTCAGAAATTCAGCTCATGTTCAGCTTAGTAAATCATGTTTAGTATCCATTTAGATGGGAGTAGAAATTAACATCGAGTGAACCCAAGGATGGGGACACACACTATCAGATGAGGATGTGATCCTTACCATTCATCCTTGCATTCCAGAACTATGTAGCCAGCAAAGGTTGAGCCATCAACACTGTCGATGAGGGTTGATGTGGTGGATAAACACTGTCAGATAATGGCCCCACCATTCTCGTACAAGGGACACAATCAGATGAGGTTCACGCACAGCTTGTCCTTACCAATGGTGTGGTATTGACACCCTTCCAATTGAGGTTACATATTGGACCCCAACTCAGCCATAATGGCGTATCAGGGGATTGTCGGTTAGATAACTACTTCCCAAAGTTTTATGTTATAGAATCTGGACTGTTAGATATAGTTAATTAGTCTCAGTAATAGAGCTCAGATAGTTCTTCAGATTTTAGGACTATCAGATATAGTCAACTCAGATACAGTGCAAAGCTCAGATAGTTCCATCAGAATCAAGGCTCTCAGATACAGTCACCCATATTATCAGTTATATTTATATTCAGTAATCATGTTATCACAGTATTAGTGTCAATTGTTATGTCTCATGCATGTATTCTCACGCTCATGATAGTTAGTCAGTTATTATTATTGTTCATGCATATGAACCCCATGCATTCATCCTACCTTAATGTATACCAGTACATTCAAAGTACTCACACATTTGCGCAATGGTGTCTTATATCATAGGTTCAGAGATATGAGCTCCAGAGCAACAGTAGATTCAAGATATTCGCAGATAGAGTTAGAAGTGAGTCCTCATCTTTCGAGGACATGATTATTTCCCTATTATCTCTTTAATCATTTTATTAGTTGGAGTTAGTTGGGGACATGTCCTATAAACTCCTTACTCAGACAGTTCAGTCAGTTAGAGGCTTTTTAGACTATCATGTTTCAAACATCAGTATGTTTAATTTTGTTTTAGGTATTCTATTACCTCGCATAGATATTATATCATTCAGATCATGTTCAGTATTAAACCTTATGGACTTTCAGTTCATTTTTCCATATTATAAAGTATTTGATACAGTATACAGGTACAGATATTAGTCATGGGTTAGCTTGTGGTCTTTCGGTGTCATGAGCACCGTGTAGCATTTCGGGTACCAGATTTGGGGCGTTACAAATATATAGAAGAGTGAGTTGGAGGATGATGAAGGATAAAATTATCTTTTCATAAATATTCTAGAATATTTGTTTCTATTATATAGTCTTAAAAGTTGGTCATAAATTCCAAAATGACAAAATAGCCAAACATCTTTCTCAAAATTCGAAGTGTGCCCTAATGAAGTGACATTTAAGGCTAACTCCACATTTTTCAAGCATAAATTTTCAAAAAATATGTTTTGTATATTAATAATTAATCTATTTCAATAAGATATTATCTAAATTTCAATTCATTTTTAGGATGTGAAATTTTCACTTTTATTTTATTAGAATAGAAATGTCTATAAAAAAATGTAACTATGTTATCATATACTTATAAAAATCCCATAAAAGAATATGAAATTTAATCTAAAAAAACATATGAAATATTCGTGTGATTTGAGATCAGGTTTGTTCATAAATCAGATCTACTTGATTGTTTGAGCTGATTCAAATAAATTTAGATAATATAATTTAAATTATTAAAAATTTAATTTGATTTATAAACTCAATTCTAGAATATTACGAACATCAATTTGGATATACTTGAATGTTTTTACAATCCTAATAAACTTGAAAAAGTGAAAAATATATTGCGTGATGATACTAATTTTTTGTTATCAATTATACATCCTATATCTCAATTCAAATAATATATTGTTCTTTTTAATCAATTCTAAAAAAGAATTGACATTTTTATCTTTTGGTTAGTGTTTTGTAACATCATTAATATTTTAGTCATGTTGAATTTTATTTATTTGTCAAAAAGTCCACAAAGTTATACTCTTCTATTTAAGGTTTATTTATTTTAAAAATAATTTGAAACATTGTGAAGTGTTTTCATATGTCTTAAATTCGATGTCTAATTAAAATGTTATAAATTGAAATATAGGGAGACGTAGTTTATACGAGAATGTGCGAATACTCACATATGTTCCATAAAAGATAAAAATGTGAAATTAATTTTGGTCATACATTTAATTGTGTAAAGTCACTATTACTATATTATCGTAAGATAATAAAAAAATACTCATAAATGTGGAATAGGTGTTTATCTATCAAACAAAATAAGCGATTCTTCCATAATTTCAAAACTTCACGTGATACATATCATTACAAAGATTTGCACTACATATAATTTAGAGAAAATAATTATTTACTTAGCACCTATTAATATTATTTTAAACAACTTATTTAAAATGTAATATTAACTATCTCATGTTAAATTACTATAATAAATATCATGTTAAATCTTGTTAATTCTCTTTCTTCTCTTTATTTGAGGTAGTAAATTTTCTCATCATGTAGACAACTCACTTAAAAACAAATTTCTTACTTACTATATTAAATTGGTCTCCCACTTTTAACGTATATAAAACATGACATAAAGGCAATCCTTTAACATTATGATTCATTAAAATGTTCATCCAGTAAGTCTTTATTTTCATTTGTTAAACACTCATATAACGAATCTAAATGTATTTAAAATTAGTTTATGTATGAATTAGTATTATTTATTGCTCCGTATGGTTCTATATAAAATGTTAATAAATAGATATTTATGATTTTAATCTGTACTCTTGTATAATTTTTAAATAAAGTAGAAAAAGAAAACATTACAAGTAGTTGTTTAATCTAAGAGAATATGTTTGACCTAATGTTAAAATAAGTATTAGAGTATATGATATTTTATTTTTAATTATGAAACCTTAAATAAGTTGTAATATATTATTTGATTTTGTAAAAATAAGAAGTTATATTTTATTATATAGTGTGATTTCTACTTACATTTTCTATTGTATTTATTCAAAAATATTAATGATTATTCTTTTTTAAAAAATTAAACAAATAACTATAAATATATTTAAAATTATAATATTGGGCCCATAAATGGGTCCTTCATTATCTAATTACGATAAGCACTTCTTTTTTCTGCTCTTCTCCTCCTGAAAAACAAACTTATTTCCAAAATCATCCATTCATGACACTTCTTTCAAAAATTTCAAGTATGTTTTTCTTCAACATCTCACAAATTCCGTCCATTTCTCTTTATCTTTTGAAGGTCGGTTCTAATTTTCTCTCCTAATTTCATAGACGATGTATAATAGTTGTCGTTGAATTACAAAGAACAATTGCTACTATATCTCGATGCTTTTTGATGAGATGTTCTTGATTATCTAGCTATCCTGGTTAGTTCTGGCTCTCTTTTTCATGGATTGTGCAACTTCTTAGATTTTGGTCAAAGTTTCTCTAATTTAGTTCTAAATTTTCTTTGGTGACTGTTATATCCCCATCTTTTGTGAGTTGTTCAACTTTTTATCTTTCTTTGATCCAATGTTTGTTGGGAATGGGAATTTGGTAAGTATATCCCAGTTTTTGTAACGGTATCCAAAAATGTATATTACTAATCATTTATTGTGCATTTTGTACATTGTCAGTAAATATTTCTAATTTTCTTGTACATATTAATCTTTATCCTTTAGAGCTGGCGGGCAATCTTCCTATCACACACTCTGGTTTGAACATATTATATTTGTTGATTTCTCAAAGCTGCATACTTCCATAGCATCTTCATAGATTTTTGACTTTCATACACTACACATTATAAAAAAAATTTAAATTTATAGTGCAGAAATTGTTACTGATACCCTGTAGGAGAAAAGCATAATTTTTATATATATAGATTATATGAATTACTAGATTATGGATCTTTAAACATGCAATGAATGAGGCAAGGTATTGATTATTTGACATAAGCTCAATATGTGGTATCATAATGTGGCTACTCCACCTGTTTCATGCATTAAAATCTCTGTACATTATTTCTTCAATTACAATCATTATAATGATTGTCAAATCATCTTCTATCATAGAATACACTTTTCTTTATGCACTTTCCAGGTGGCTATCTGCTTAAACCTCAAAAAGTATAGTGTTCCTCTATTACCACTAATTGAAAACTCAAGGAGAATCAACTTTTTTAAGATAATACTGCGGTCAAGGTGAAAGTATGTAAGAATTTATCTTTTATGAGTCTACCCAATCATATTTTTATTTTTCAATTAGTATAGGTATAAGTATAACTCAACGAAGATGAGAATATATAAATATTTTTAGTAAAGAATCTTAATGAGCCTAACTACCATTGTTTCATTCTAGCAAAACACCCTTTATTATCGCTCAAAAGTGTTAGGGAGATCTCAAATTTCTATTGTCCTATAATTGAATATGCTATTCATTATTACTCTTGACCATTTTTGACAATCTTATTTGTTCTTTTACACATGATATATTTAAAACATGGACGTGATGGATATATTGATTATAGGTTTGTCCATGCTCTATGGTTCCATGAGAATATTGAATACAAAAATTTTAATAAATCTATGCAGCTAGAATGAAATAGATGAATATCTTGCATACCTGTTTAGTAAATGTACTTTGAATAGTGATGATGTGAATTACTTTTTCGACTATGTTGTCTCCTTGATTTTTTATAAAAACTACCATCAACTTTTTGTAATGATATCATCTATGTATGCTTTACCAGTAAGAGATTAAAAGTTGTCGTGTCATTAAAAAGATAAGAAAGAATGAGAACGATTTAGTTTGGGGTCCTTTCTTCTCAATTTTTGTAAGTAATTTAGTTTGGGGACTTTTATTCTCATTGGATGCTATTGTTATCAGTATGATTCTGGTGTGCCTTCAGTCGACCTTTGTTTTATTTTATCTTGATCCACTTATTCTTATGTATCTACTTATTATGCTCCATGGTTAGAGTTATCTTGGGATTTTTTATCTAGTTCCTTGCATGTATATACTCTCGTGGGTGATTCATTAGTAATGGATCGGGTGTTCAGATCATGTATTGTGACTATTAGAGATGTGATACTCATGCTAATTTTAATATGCTGAATTTTACTATAATTTTGGGCATGGATTGGTTATCCCACTATCAAGTGGTAATGAATTATTTTGACAAGACTGTTATCTTGGTTTTTCTTGGTATGCCCCTAATTATGTGGTAAAAATCTATTAGCCGTGAGTCGATGGGGATTATTCTTTATATGTTTGTTATGAGGCTTATTTCGAGGGATTGTGAGTCTTATCTCGCTTATATTTATGATGTTAGTATGGAGAGTTTATCGCTGACTCAGTTCCTTTAGTCCGTGAGTATCCTGATGTTTTCTCTACCAACCTTCCTGGTATTCCCCCGCCCATGAGATTGATTTTGCTATTGATCATGAGCCTTCCGCCTGACCTATTTGTATGGAACCTTACCGTATTCTCCTACCGAGGTAAGGATATGAATTCCCTTCTTTATAATCTTCTTCGTAAGGGTTTAATTAGACCAAGTACGTCTCCTTAGGGAGATCTTATGTTGTTTGTAAACAAAAAGAGTGGTTCCATGCGGATGTGTATTGATTATAGGCAACTTAATAAGGTGGCGGTGAGAAACCATTCTCATATACCTCACATTGATGATTTTTTCGACCAGCTTCAAGGTGTAGCGGTGTTTTCTAAGATTAATTTTTGATTTGGTAACCAAAGTTGAGGATTCGGGCTAAGGATATCCTAAATCTAGCTTTTAGGACCCATTATGGTTACTATGAGTTCCTAGTGATGTTTTTTGGGTTGAATAATTCCCTAGCAACATTTTTGGATTTGATGAAACGAGTATTGAAGACTTATTTAGACTCCTTTGTGATTGTGTTCATCGATGACATCCTTATGTATTCGAGGAGTAGAGAGGAGCATGTGCAACATTTGAGTATCATGCACCAAACTTTAAGAGATTATTTGATTTTGCCAAACTCGCTAAGTGTGTGTTTGGCTTTAGTCTGTGTTATTCCTTAGATATGTCATGTCAAAGGATAGTACTGTGGTAGACCCAGTCAATATTAAGGCAATTCGTGATTGGGCTAGACCTATATCTCTAACTAAGGTTTGTAGCTTTATTGGTTTGGCCAATTAATATAGATGATTCGACTAGGGCTTTCTACTATTTAAGAACCTATGACCTTATTAACTCGAAAGATAGTTCCTTTTCGATAGTCCGAGGAGTATGAGTCAAGATTTGGAAAGCTCGAGGATTTTCTCACTTTAGCTCTTGTTTTAGCTCTTCCTGTAGAGGGTGAGGGATTCACCATATATTATGATGTTTTTGGTGTTAGTCTAGGTTGTGTTTTGATGCAAAAGGGTTGTATTATTGATTATGTTTCATGATAGCTTAAGGTTCATGAGCACAACTGCCTCACTCCTGACTTGGAGTTGGCGGTGGTAGTTTTTAAGCTCAAGATTTGGAGACATTATCTTTATGGCGTGCATTGGAAGATTTTCACCTATCATCATAGTCTTTGGCATATTATGACCCAGATGGAGCTTAATACTAGACAACGTAGCTAGATGGAGTTGCTTAAGAATTATGATATTTCCATATTATATCATCCGGGCAAGGCTAATGTGGTAGTAGATGCCTCTAGTCGGAGGGCAGTGAGTATGGGCAACTTGGCTTGAATTTCAGTTTCTTAGAGGTCGTTGGCATGGGACATTCAGTCCTTGGCCAACTTAATGGTTCTCCTTGATATTTCAGACCCTCGCAGGATTTTTGCTAACATTGAGGCTAGGTCCTCACTATTTAGGCAGATTAAAGATCATTAATTTGAAGATATGAGGCTTCGCTTCCTTTGTGATCAGGTGTTGAGCAGTGAGTCCTAAAGGATCACCATAGATTCTGAGGATGTTTTGAGATTTGATAGTTGTATTTGTATTTTGGTGATCGATGACTTGATTCAGTTTATTCTGCATGAGGCTCACAACTCCATATATTCTATTCAGTCAGGTATAACCAAGATGTATAAGGATTTGAGACAACTTTTTTTTAGTTAAATTTTGGGATTTTATATATAAATAAGCTGAAAAACTTTAGTCTTTACACTTAAATAGCCTAACCTAATTATAAATTTCAAAATATTAAAACAACAACCCAGTTCGTCGTTCTACCCGGCCCACCTATCTATCCTATTACATATAACTGGAAACATAGGCTTTCAAAATTGTTTCTTCAACACAATCCACTACATAAGAACCTGAAAATGAGTCCCTTTCCTTTTCTAAATTTTTGCTTCATCTTAAACTGTCATGGTTGATTGTAGTTGTTTCTTCTTACATCTTGTAGAAGTAAGTTGAACAAGCTTTCTTCTTCCACTATTGTGTGTAGCAATACCTCAGCTGACTTTTATTTTGTTTCTTGTAGTTGTGCTCACAGGTGGATAGGGAAAAAACCTTTTTTTTGTCCTCTTCTGATGGTTTGAGACCTTTGAAAGATTTTGCTTCTCTTAGTAAGTTCAAACCTCCTCTGTTTCCCTAGCTTAAGATTTTTTTTTGGTTTTTGTTTTAACTTATCGATTCCTTTGATTTTATAGTTATGGTCGATAGGAAGATATTGGGATGCTTGGAACCACATGTAATAGGATAGTAAGATTATTTTCAGGTGTATTAATTACAAGATGCCCTTAAAACCCTCTTGTTTTGCTGCGAGTCCATTGCGTTGGCTAATTTAATGTAGGCTAATTTGCTTTTTCACTCTTTTTTATTGCTGAAAGGCTTGTAAATACTTGCATGTAGCCTTTCCATCCCCTTCACCCCTTCATTGGTGACAATCTTAAGTAGGGACATTGTAGCTTATCATTGTTCAATATCTTTTATCCTGTAACCTCAAACTATTGGAATGATGTTATTATGAAATACCCTTTATCTAATGCTAAGGTTGTCAAGTGATCTGCCAATTGATTGTCTTTCCTCATTATATATTGAAACTCACTTGTTTGTTTGTTGTCAATGTCCATATCTATTCTATATACTTTAGTATGTTCCATGGGAAGCTCCACTCTTTGTTTAAAATCTTCAAAATAGCCAGGGAATCTATTTGAAAAATTATCTTATTGCATTGTATTAGCACAGTGTATTGTTGCTTGAACCATTGCATATGCCTCTGCTTGCACATTAGAGGTGTCTTCTGTTCTGGCACCTTTTGCATATATCAACTCACCTCTATCATCTCTTAAATAATAGGCATATGAGCTAATCCCTAGATTTTGTCTAGATGCACCATCAGAGTAATATTTTACCCATCCTTCCATAGGAAACTTCCAGAGAACCTTAGTCATATTTAGTCTTGGTCTGCTACCTTAAAATTCCTGCAAGATATTCGGCCATGCATAGGGAAATATTTTGTGTGGCTTTCTAACTTTATGTAACATTCCAATATTCCTGGATATGTCATAGATTACTCTCTACTTGGTTGATCTCCTGCCTTCATTCTTTTCACTGTTTCTTCTTCTCCATAGTTCCCAAATTATCATGCAAGGTATTGCTACATAATATGGTTAGTCTTTGCTTCTTACTGACGCATTCCACCAAGCCATAACTGTTTCTCTAAAGCTTAAACCACAAATATTAATACCTACAAAACAAGAAAAATAGGACCATGTCTTGTTAGTAATAGGTGATATTCGAAACACATGAGAAATGGTTTCTTGAGCTGGATTTGTATAGAACTAACATCTTGATGGACTCTGTATTCCCCATCTTCTTATATTCTCTTCCACTGGAACCTTTACTTTCCATATTCTCCACATGAAGAAACCCATTTTGAATGGCATTCTTTTAACCCGCATCTCTTTGAAAATACTTTTTTTTTGCCTCCATTTTTTTGATATATTGCCAGACTGATCTTACAGTAAATTCACATGTATCCTCAAGCATCCATGTAGGTTCATCCATTCCTCTTGTACTACTACGTGGCCTGACAGTGTGAATAATATGATTAACTATCTCTTATGGAAATAGTTAATTAAGCACCTAGTAATTCTATGTTCCTTGATGTACCAAATCCTTTACCTTCTAATGCCTGTCATCCCAGTCCCTACAATTCTGCATAAAATTATACAAACGTCCATATGTTTTCCATTTGTCAAAACATAAATTAACATTTCCTTTGTTGTTTGCCATAGAATTTGGTGCTCAATTAGGTCACTAGCCTACAACATATTTTTCCACACTTGAGAACATGTCCCTGTCCTCCACATGGCTAAATTAGGATGCTCTTTTTTATAGTACTTATTATGCATATACTTACTCCAAATTGATTCTCTAGTTCTTGAATTCTACCACAATTTGCAAAACAGATCCATACTTATAGGTTGCATCAATTGAAATCCAAGTCCACCTTCCAAACATACATTTTTCCATTTCACCCAATGTTTTCTCCTTCCCTCTATATGACTGCTCTAGAAAAATTGGAAAAACATTTTGTGAAATAAGTTCATTAAATTAGTTGGGGGATTCATGAATAACAAATAATGGATAGGGATTCTTTATAACACATGCTTTATAAGGATATCCCTACCCCCATAGGATAACATTTTCCCTTTCTATCCTTGCAACTTACTACTGATTCTATCCATAAGATACTAATAAAAATCCTTCTTTTTCCTTATGTGGAAAATAGGGCGGTGAAGATAGGTAAATGGAAATTCTTTTCTTATTATCCCAGTAGAAACCTCTGCCATAACAACAACTCCTTGTGATACATATTTGTCCAAATAAATTGTACTCTTGTCCTTATTAATCTTCTGATCAGAAATCCTTTCATACCTTTCCAATGTTGGAGTAAATTTTAGCAAGGTCCTTACTTTATCTTTACATAGAATAATCATATCATCATCAAATGCCAGATGATTAATCTTTGTGCTTTCTCTTAGTATTCCAAACATCTTAAAAACCTTTTTTTAGCATTAAGGATTTTAGAGCCCTAGACATAACCCCCGCAGCTAGAATGAAAAGATTAGGGGATAGTGGATCCCCTTGTTTTAAACCCCTAAAAGATCTGAAAAATCCTTTTAGTTGACTATTTAATAAAATTGATACCAATTAATTCCTACTAATCTATATTCCATATCAATGATTGTTTCATTAAACCCCACTTTTCTCAAAATTTTAGTAAGAAATAACCTATCAACTCTATTGCAGGCCTTCATCATATCCTGTTTGATTACAATGTTAAAAGGTTTACCTCTTTTTCTTATCTCTGAGATAATCTGTTAGACCATCAGATTATTTTAAGCTATACTCCTTCATTGCACAAACCCAGCCTGCTCTTCTGAAATGATCTTAGGCAGAAGTCTCTTAATTCTATCATGAAAAATTCTAGAGAATATCTTATTGACAAAATTACTCAATGAAATACGTCTCATATATGAAAGGTGTTCACATCTAGTGTTTTTAGAAGAAGAACTAAGTTTGTATGTGTAACAAACCTTGGCAATCCATATCCATAAAAGAAAGACGGCACCATCTGATGAATATCTTCTCCTATAATTTCCCAAGTATCTTGATAGAATGCTCCAGTCATTCCATCTTGTCCTCCAACACTATGTCTATTCAATATCATTATTGTTTCCTTCACTTCTTAAATATCAGCAATATTATTCAACTTTATATTGTGTTCTGCATTGGCTAGTGTTGGTAATTCATCCAACAAATAAAAATCTTCTGTTTCATATTCCTTTAAGAATTGCTTTTGAAAAATGATACAACTACTTCTAGAATATCATTTTGTTCCTCTAGCCAATCACCCTCTTCATTTTGTATTCTCGGCACTTTAAATCTACTTCTTCTTCCTGTTACAATTGTATGGAAAAATTTATTATTTCTTTTTCCATCCTTGAACAATTGAAGCCCTACTTTTTGTTTCCAAAAATATTCTTCTCTCCTGAGTTGCAAGTTTAACTTAGACTGTGCTTTAAATAATAATTCCCTATTTGTACTAGTAGGAAATTCTTCAAATTGCTTTTACTTAACTCTTATGATCTCTTCCAAAGTTCCAATCTCTCGAAAATATTACCAAAATATTCCCTACTCTATTTATTTAATGTTGATTTAACTTGCTTCAACTTATAATGGAACATAATGAATGGATTCCTTTGCATTTGAGTATGCCAATTCTGCCTTATGACCTCCAAACAAGACTCCTCTTTCAGCCAAATATTTAAAAATCTAAAATATTCAATAATCTGCTCATTAATAGTTCTAAACTTAATCTAAAATGGAGTGTGATCTGATCCACTTTTGAATAGATACTCTACTTCTAATACTGGAAGTAGGTCCTTTAATTTTTCATTATACACCACTCTATCCAATCTCTTATAATATTCATTCTTTATCCATTCTCCCATTCCACCATGTGAATTTACTCCCTTTGAACCTAGCATCTTCGAACTTACACATATTTATGCAATGCTTAAAATATTTTATTTCAGCTACTATAATTAGTAATCCACCTAGTTTTTCTTCCTCACGAGTGATAATATTAAAATCTCCCTCGATAAACCATGGGTCTTGCATTGAAACTACCATCTCTTTTAATGATTACCATAATGTCATTCTTTTTGTAGCAGTACATTTGGCATTTACCAAAGTTACAACAATTGCTATTCCTGCATCTGTATTTTCCAATTTCAGAGTCAGTTGTAGATCTTCATCCCACACGACATTTACATTGAGAATTGAGTCAACAAATGTCCATATTTTTCCTGAAGTATTTTCCACTGCAGTTGCATTCCTAACGTTCATTTACATTCCTCTATATTGTGTTTGTCTTGAAAAGACCGCATCAGTCGAATAAAATATAAATGATGTCTTATTTTAAGAGTAATTAGCCTAGTGAATGCCTTTTGAGTATTCACTAATCTTATATTCCACACAAGTACATTTATCTAGGCTTATTCTTAAAGGAACTTCTCATCTATATTGAGATCGCATTACCTCTTATCTCCTTACTCCTATGAATTCCCTATGATGTTTCAACTTTGCAATCTATTTAGGAGATAGATTCCCCTCAATAACTACTTAATCTATGTTTTTTTCAAGGTTATCTTCATCCAAATTCTCCATTCCACTATTGCATGGTTCAATTTGACTTTTATCTTGAATTGCTACTGGAACTATATCTTATAATATTTTCTTCTCCTCAAACTTTTGTGAATTAGCAACTATAACTCCCTTGGACACTCCTTCCTTCTGTATTAATACTTAGTCAACTTTGTTTTCTTGTGGTTTTGGTGCAATTGTCACATCTTCTTCTTTTGTTTTATGCTTCCGAATATTTTGATCTTTCTTATCTAAATTTTTATTAAAAGTACTAGTAACCCACTCTTTAGTCCTTTCTTTAGTACCAAGTGGATTCTGTGACTTAGTATCATTCTCCTCCTTCTTTTCTTCAATCTTCTGCATTTTGTTTCTCCTTCATTCATAAGAACATCATAGGTATTTGAAATTGAAATTTCCTTCTTATTTTCTTCATCTATTTCTCCCAAAATATGCCCATATCTATCTCTTTGATATTTGTTTCTTCTGGTAAGCCATTGTTGATTGCTATTCCTTCTTCCCTTTTGATTATTTTCCTAACTTCTTACTTAATCCTTTTCTTTGATTCCTTCTTTCTATTATTTCTTTCCCTCATTCTCTTTCTCCTATTCATTCTTCTCATGCATTAATTCAGAATGAACATTCCAACATGTATCCTCATCATATTCTTGTAAGCAGCATTCCTGACAATACCTCAGCATATAATCATATTGGATTTGAATCCATTTAGATTTAATTTTACTAGTCAAATCATATTCTTTATTAATTTTAACCCACTGAGGTAATTTAGCAATCAAGTCCACCTCTACTTTAACCCTAGCACAACTAGGTATCGTTTGGTTTTTTCTTGCTATATCAAATTTTAATGGATTATCCATAGTTGAGGCTATGGAAAAAATAGCCTCCTTCTCAAAAAATTGGTAAAAGGTCTGGAATTGAAATCATGCTACTCCAATAGTTGTTTCCACATCTGGATCAAACATGGATCCCACTTTAATGTCCTCATCTGCCAAAACATACCCTTAGATTTGATATAGTAGGCTGATGTTAACAAAATATTAACATAATCCTCTAATATTTTCAGTCGAATCAATATATGTCTATTGTCTAGTACTCCAATATTGCATGCACCTTTAACACCACAGTGAATTGGAATAGCTTTTCTTATTTCTATAATATCTGGATTATTATACGAAAATTTACTAATGATAGTAAATTAATTATTCTCTTGGATGATCAAGTTCTTTATCTCTGACTATTTCCTTATTAAACTTCATTCACCATGCAACATCACTACGGTTTTATGAGGAACCCTCTTGATATTACTAGCAGTAGGCTTTAATAAACTTGCATAAGTCATATTCGTAGGCAATACTCCATGAGCATCCTTACTTTCCTCTATATTCTTTATGAATAACTAATATCTGCTGGGTCATCCCTGTGGAGATAGTGTCCATAGTAGCCGAAGTATGCAAAGTAGGGTTTAGGGTTTAGGGTTTAGGGTTTAGACTAGGATAGAGAGCATTTTTTAAGTGTAAAAAGTCTTTATAGGAATATTTTTCAAACAAACCTATTTTTTGACACAGCATTACTGGTGGAGTGGAATAAAAAGAGATGTGGCAGACTTTGTAGCTCGATATCTTTGTTGTGAGCAGGTAAAAGTCGAGCATCAATGACCAAATGGTTTGATTTAGAGATTTCCCATTCTTGAGTGGAAATAGGAGCTGATTATCTTGGATTTTGTTAGTGGTTTGCGTCACACTTTCTGTAGTTCCATGGCATTTCAGTCATTGTACACCGGTTGACAAGTCACCATGTTTTCTTTCTATTCATATGTACTTCATTGCTGAGAGGATAAGTTGGGTAATCTAATGGACCTTAGTACAACCATTCATTCATAGACCGATGGCTTGCCCGAGCGGCCTATTTTGGTGCTTGAGGATATGCTCCAATCCTGTGTTATGGATTTTGAAGGCTAGTGGGAGGATCACTTAGCCTTAGCAAAGTTGGATTACAACTATAGTTATCATTCGAGTATTGAGATGGGGTTTTCTAACGCTTTGTATGGTAGGATATATTGTTCTCTAATTGCAAGGTTTGAGACTCCAGATATTCAAACCCCATTGTACTAATTTGCTTCAGCAATAGTTGAATAGATTCAGGGTAATTCAGGATAGACTGAGAGTAGCTCAGAGTAGGCAAAAGGCCTATGCAGACTGTAATCTTTGTTCCTTGATATTTGGAGTTGGTGATTAGGTATTCCTTCATGTATTTCCCATGAAGGGTTTGATAAAGTTTGGGAGTAGGGGAAAGCTGAGTCTCAGATATATTGGACCTTTCAAGATTCTTCGCACAATTGGTAAGGTGGCTTATGAGTTAGATTTACCTCTAGATTTTGCTATTTTCTATTATATTTTTCATGTTTCCATTTTGTGGAGATATATTCCCAATTCATCTTATGTGCTTAGATGGTACTCCATCAAGTTAGATGAGCGATTGACCTTCGAGGAGAAACCTGAGCTTAGTTTGGCTAGTGATGTTAGGTGGTTACACATTACAGAGATTCCTGTAGTTAAGGTTCAATGAAGGCACTGCCAAGTAGAGGAGGCTACTTGGGAGATCGAGAGCGAGATGCGGACATAGAATTCTCACCTATTAGAGACTTTAGGTACATCCTAATCCTTAACTTTTGTGGATGAAAGTTTCTTTAGTAGTGGTTATTGTAATAACTCTTAGTTCATTTTCAATATTTCCTTCTATTTTGATCATAAGAACTTTTTTATAGCTTCCCCAAGTCATTTATGACTTTCTAGAACTAAAAATTTGATTACGATGTAGTTCATTTGTTTTTTAGAGATTATTTTTTGGTTTGAAGTCTTCGCTAGTTCCAAATGGCTACCAGAAAAAAATTTCAATCAAATGACCTCGAATACGAATTCCAACTATTCCAACAGCTCTGAAATATTGATTTTAGGCTAGTAACACTATTGGTTTGGTCCTGAGGTACCCGGGCACATTTTGACCTATTGGTCAAAAAATTAAGAAAATAGAAAATGAGTGTGGGACCCACTTTTTGTCAAAATAACCTTGAATGGATGAATCTCGAGGGCTTGGCAAAGATTTGGAAAACCTCTATCTGATGCACTCGAAATTATAAGCCAGGGACCGCAATCGCCATAACCTTGGAAGAAACCAAGTATTACGATCATGATGACATATCATGATCGCAACTCACCTAATAGCCACCACTTATGGCAATCATGAGGTGTCGGGTCACGATAGCGATATCCGAGCACCTGTTGGTTATAAATAGACCCTTTTGGCTTGGTTTTGCCCATTCTTCATCCTTTCTAGGAGAGCTAAAACCCTAAATAGTGAGATAGTTTAAAATTAGAGTTTTTGGGTGATTTGGTATCTTGTTAGTGTTTGTGGGTGATTTGGAGATTTCGCTAACATTTTTTTACGCAATTAACTACCAAATTATTTCACCCTTTTCGTGGTAGATTTTCTCATTTCTTGTTCAAAAATCCCAAAAACCTTAGAGGCTTGATTTTATCCCCAAATTAGCTCGGATTACACCCATTTTTTAGGGTAATGATTTCTTGAGAATGACAGAACTTTGGGTTGGTTTCGGAAATGTGATTTCCTTTAAGGGGACCCTTTGTGATTTTTGTATGATTTTTGGACCCAAAGCACAATAGTGCAATATGGGTATAATTATTATTGCATTGAAGAGTAAAATATGATATTTGATAGCTTGGCAACTTGTAGAAGCTTCTCGAAAGGTAAAAGTAGTGATTTAGCAAATATTTTGAGCTTTCTTAGTCATCCAAGTATGCTGGGTTTTACCTCTTGTTAGATTGATCTAATTCATAGTATGTTTATGGTATTGTGTTAGATTTTGGTTTTACCCCTTATTTCTAAATTGCAATACTTTGTGTTAGTTGAACCGTTTAGGATATTTCTGATACCATTTTGGGCATAATTATCCTATTTAGTCATATCTTTGGTGAAATTGACCTTGTAGGCTCTTATTTAGGATGGAAATACCCTAGTTACTCAATTAATGAGTAAACTTTCTTATTCTCTTGAGTTTAGAATGAAACTTACCCTAAATTCAATTACCTTAGCTAGAATTAACTTAGTTGCTCCGTAATGGGATGAATTGCTACCCTAGGGCTAGTTATGGCTTGTTCAATAAATAATAGTGGATTTAGATACCTTAGCCTAGTTTGGGGTAGCTATTGATTGATGAAGTATTTTGGTGGTTTAGAAGTAGGCTCTTTGACCCACCATACGCCAAGACTTGTGATAGTTATTGAAAACCTTTTAATATGCTTGGGTATAACTAGGAGATGTCTATTGTGGCGATATTTAGAGGCCTTGGTACTTGTTGGTTATGATGGATGAAGTTGGAAGAAATGCTTAAAGATTATGCTATACATGAGTTATTGATTAAGCTTATGATGGGATATTGAATATGTTATTGATTGAGCTATTAAATATGTTATTGAATTAGCCTTCATTGTGAGATTGATTAAGCCATTGATTAGGTTATTGATTAGGACATTTGGTATGTTATTTCCTAAGATAGAAGTTATGTTTATCGACTATATTATCGATCACAATGACTATCGTAGTGATTATGCTATTGCCTATGCGAATGACCATGTCAAATGACTATACTAGTGAATTTGCTATTGATCATGTTAATGATTATGATTATTAACTACATTAGAAAATAAGATATGTATTATCATATGAGTAAGATATTGACTAAGAAAATGATAAGCTATCTGTTATGCTAATAATAAGCCATTGACTATGCTATTGATGAGTTATTGCCTATACAATTGATCATAATTATGAATTATGTTAACGATCTTACCTATTGGCTATAATAGAAATTGCGATATTGATTATACTAAGAACCATGCTTATTGGTAATATTAGTAATTATGCTATTGATCTTACTAAAGGGCATGCTTATTGATTTTATTGGTGAATATGTTATTGATTATACTAAGGACCATGCTTATTAAGTATATTGGCAATCATGCAGCCGATTATGCTAAGATCCTGTGTATTTACTATATGGTCAATAATGTTATTAATTAAGCTAGTGGCCATGGTGAAAATGATATGATTCCTGACCTAAATTTAAATATTTCATATACTATGAATTATACAAATATTGGTTCAAGTCCAGATAATGATGATAATATTACTTATTGATACCCAGCGTAAGTCCTAAGGATGGATATGATATTGATGATATAATGATGGTATTTATGATGATATTGATGATATTAATGATGGTATTGATGATGATATTGAGGGTATTGGTAATGATGTTTGATGTGTCATAGTTTTACGACACTTATGATGCTTAAACTTGTAGAATGTGCATGTACTTAAGGCTATTTTATTAGATTTGATGTGTTTTTGGAGTGATTTTGTAGGAAACCAGGTGTTGGAAGCTAACCAAAATAAATGAAACTAAAAGACAAAAAATGATCACTTACCTTGGCACCTACACCCCATAGGTACCACCAACTGGATATAGGTGGGTCCGTAGGTGTAAAATATCAAGATCAAGAGAGCCAATTTTTGAGGACTACCTATGGCCCCCACCTAAGAGGTGAAGGTACCATCTACTGACAGTAGGTAAGTCCATAGGTGTTCACTGACACACTTTTTTGGATCCCTTTGAATTGATTTCTTAGGGTTTCTATGAAACCTAAATACACTATATCTTTAGTCATTATTATGTACGTTTAGTCAAGTTTTCCTCTTTTGTTTAGGACTCGAATTCTAGGGTTTTCTTGTAATGTATAAATACCCTTTTTCTAGGTCTTTAGTTAGGGGAAATTCATAGATAGGCCCTTTGGGGATAAGTTACATCATATACTATTCACGGACATCTTTTGATTCCAAGATTGACTTGTGATATTGAGATCTTATTGTTCTTCCTTTGTTCTTCAAGTTGAGACTTTGAGTTTTCTTCTTTCATTATTGTGAGCTTGATTCATTAATTTTGTCTGTGAATTTCATGAATTATCTTGCAATAATGAGCGTCTAATTTCCTTAGCTAGGGTTGTGGGAACCCTAGCATATTAATGTAGAGGAAGTATCAAGTCATTCTAGATAAAGATTCTTGCATGTATTGTGGTTTTCTTCGATTTCATTGTCTTCTTAACGGGTACACATGTTACGATCCCACCTGTATTCAGTACGAGCCTTAATGGGAGGTAGTGATTAGGGAAAGAAAATCATAACAATGATTTGGAGTTAATTGCCAAAATAAGCTTGCCTGCACTATATATTGAGATGATTATCTTTCATCAAATAGCCTATGACTCAAAAGGTAATAGTTAAACTGGGATCTAGGATAAGGATTAGTAAGGAGACACCTTGAGACTCAAAAGGTAAAGGAGAAATCTGTCAGTGAGTCGAGAAGACAATTGTTGGTACATAACTTATCAGATTCTGCAATTAAGGTATTGGAATAATCCAATAGTACACGATAAATCTATGGAGTTAAAATCCAAGGGGAACACAAGCCTAGTATTCATCTAAGATTGAGTAAAACCTAAAGCATCCAGTTGTTGTTACTTTTTATTACTTTAGCAAATCCCCACATTTAATTTTTGTATTGCCTAGTTATTTCAACAAATTCAAGCAAGATTTTTGACGTATTCCCTGTGGGATCGACCCCAACTTAGTTGGGTTAATATATTTTGATAGAGACTGTTTTATCCTTCAATTAGAGGTGTAGTTTTGGGGATACCAAAATTTTGGCGCCGTTGTTGGGGAATATGATTTTGAATTATTGATTTGATTTGTTGATGTTTTTGAGTTTTATTTTCATATCTTTTGCTACTCTTTTGAAGACGGCATATTTACAAGTGAAAGGGTAGAGTAAAGATGACTCCTTTTTCATTGATCTTTACCCTTTTCGTATAGTACATCATTGTGGGAGTGTGATTGATATATTGTGGGAGCATAATGAGAGCATACAAGAAAAATTGACATTTCTTGAAAAAGATAGTGTTATGACCTGATTCAAAAGTCCTGATGGCACCTACTAAACCAGTTAGTAACCCAACATTGTAAGACGAAGCTAAGGCAATGGGTTACTCCAATAGAAATGCACAACAATGGACACCATAGATGAACACAATAATAAATAACAATATTCCACAAAAGACAATCAACTAAGGATACTAATCCCCACGACCTGGTAATATCAGTACAAGAGCATCTAAGTATGATAATAGGAAATACAACTTAAGTCTACATAGTCCTATACATTCGCCTTGGATATAAAAGACTAAATAAAGATAGGAGGGAAACGGGCGACTCAAATATCCAAGATCTCACACTGTCTCTGAAAGATCAACACTGCTTGATCTCAACTCAACGGCAGCAACTCGTACTCAAGTCTGCACTAAAAAGGGATAGAAGTGTATTATGAGTACCAAATCAACGGGTACAAATTTGGCATCATCGACCAACTAAGCTAAATTATGATATAAAGATGATATAAAGCAAGATAATATCTCTAAGTCAAGGTACAAAATCGAGTGTCATCATAACATCAATATATTCTTCGGACTTACCGGGCATCAGAATATCATCAACATTCACCAAAGCATCACTACTCATCATAACATCAATATATATATATATATATATATATATATATATATATATGTATATGTATATGTAGCCAAATCATTGACATGTACAATCCCCACAACAATAGAGTGTAGGAGAAGCAAGGAAAGGCATATCATACTATCTCACTATTCATTATCAATACATTATAATAGTAAATACACGGACATACATATCCATATGCCGTGGGCACTCAACACATCACCGGGCTTGACATTATTATTAGCATGGTGAATTACAAGCCATGGTTATACTTTCTAGAATATCTCTTATTAGTCATGATTAACAATACTAGCACAAAAGGGATTCTTCAGCACAAACCATAAGTTTAGTCACTAGGCTTGATCATAATATGAGTATTAACATAATCCAAGGCTCACATAGTAAACAAGGCAATAGGTTAAGTGATAGCATAGACATAGGTACAATTCACAAGACTTTCCAATGCTATTCAAATAGTGACAATAAGATAATCAATCAAGTAGGCACCTTATTTCCAAAGATAACATCATGAATAAACCATTTACTAGGTTTACCCATCAGATTACAAAAAGCATATTCTAGGCGTTCAACACGTATCTAGGTCACTAATGAAGTTACATAGTTCAAGATTAAGGTGGGTAAAGTTCTGATTCTAATATCCCAAATTATCTTCTTCAAGTCTAACTTCTCCGCGAAATTATACTGAGTTATCTAAATCAGGACTCAAAGGTTTATCAATCCACACTAGTTTTATAGGACAATTCTTCCTCAAGTATTACTCTCAAGTCATCCAAAGCATCTAAGGCCAATTTGAAACTCTTCATATCTAGGTCAACATACTCTTAAGGTGAATGAACAAGGTCTCTCTCGTCTAGATAGTACAACTAGAGCATTCTTATGCTATTCATAAGATAGCAATTCCAATTAACCACGGTTCTAGACTATAAGTCAAATGCCACACTTTATATGTTCAAAAGCCTAAGTGATTCAAATAATCCCAAACATTACCATCTACCATTTCAAAATCTAAGACCCCGCCCAATCATAGCCAGATATCACAATTATACTACAATAAAGCTCGATCTAATACAAGTAAGCCTAATATACCTCAAATCCAAATATAGCTCACCAACCAACAATCTTCGCTTTTCCTTTATTCGAAGCTTCTTCCACGAGCCAAGCTATCAATAACATAATCTATGCATCATTACGAGACTATAAACACTCATATTGCACCATTGTGCTTCGGGTCCAAAAAGATACCAAAAACCCCCCTAAGTGGGTCCAACATATAGAAAATGAGTTACTGAGACCAACCCATTGTTCAAATACAATTAGGGAGTGATAACCCTCAACAAATTGGTGCAAATCAGCCATATTTGGGGATAAAATAAAGCCTCAGGCAATTAGGGGTTTTGGGTAAAACATTCAAGAATTCAACACTAAAATTAAAGGTTTCATATCTTAGATTTGATGTTAACCACGATTATGCAAGTTTTTCAAGCTCCCGATTAACATCCAAGACTTAACTTGAGGTCTACACTTTCTATTATTGTTTTGGGACTCTTGACAATGAAAAAATTGGTCAATTCTCAGCCAAGAAGAGTATTTAAATAATCCCTTTCTAGGCCCTCGCATAACCACGTGGACCATGATCACAGTCATCGCAATCGCACCAAGTCCTCTGTCATTGCAGTATTTTGCTGTACTTGACTACGGCTGAAACTTGGAATTTGATTCCAAGTTTTGGCCAAGGCCTCAGGATGTATCTGGAGTCCAATATGAGGAAACGATATATGCAACCATATTGATTTCATCATTCTGGATGCATTGGCGAAGTCGGATTTTCCATTTAAGGCCATTTCTCCCAATTATGGGCCATACACCTGAATTTCCAATTTATCAACTTTTTGACCAATTGGTTGAAATATGTTCGGGTGTAGCGGGATGCGAACCAAAGGTATACCCAACCTAAAATTGATTTTTCAGAGTTACTGGCATAGTCGTAATTTGCATCCGATATCATTTTATGGAAGTTTTTGCTCGATGGTCATTTGGAACCAATGAAGACTTCTAAATGGGGAAATGGTTGGAAGAAGCAAACGGACTGCCTGGTAACCAAACTATTGGTTTCAGCAAGTCATAAATGACTTGGGTAAGCTATGGAAAAGCTCTAACATAAAAAATAAGAGGAATCATGAGAAATAACCAACAAGGTCATTCCAACATCCCCTACTAAGGAACTTTTACCCCAAAAAGTTAAAATAAAAAAATACCTGATCTCGAACAAATAAGAGTACTAGGCCCGCATTTTTTTCTCGATCTCCCATGTGGCCTCCTCCATTAGGCAGTACTTTCACTGAACCTTAACAATAAAAATCTCTCTAGTACGCAATTGTCTCACATCACTAGCCAATATTAGCATGTGCTACCCCATAAAGGTCCACTGCTCGTCTAACTGGGCTGAATCCCTCCTAAGAACATGCGATGGATCAGGAATATACTCCTACAACATAGAGACATGGAAAACTGGATGAACACAGTGAAAACTGTAGGCAAGGCTAACTCATAGGCCACTTTGCCAGCTGTACGGAAAATCTCAAAAGGACTAATATATCGAGGGTTGAGCTTACCCTTCCTTCCAAAAGTCATCACACCCCTCATGGATGAAACATGAAGAAACGCATTATCACCGACTCTAAATCTCAAGAAATAGAGCTTACGATCGGCATAAGTCTTCTACCTACTCTGGGCTACTCTTAGTCTATCCTCAATCACCCTGACTCTATCCAATGAGTCCTGAAGCAAATTGGTACCACAGGGTCTCACCTCAGAAGTCACAAACCATCCTATCGAAGAATGATATCTCCTTTCATACAAAACCTCATAAGGCACCATAACACAGGTTAAGAGCATATGCTCAAGCACCTAATTAGTCTGCTCAGATTAACCATCTGTCTATAGATGAAAGGCTATACTTAAATCCACTCGAGTACCCAACTCAACCTGGAATGCCCACTAAACCTCAAAGTAAATACAGAACCACGATCTGATATGATAGAAATAGGCACACCATGAAATCGAACTATCTACCAAACATAAAGCTAGGATAATCTCTCAGTATTGAAGGTAATCTGAA
Source organism: Capsicum baccatum var. pendulum (assembly GCA_030864225.1). Taxonomy (NCBI): domain Eukaryota; kingdom Viridiplantae; phylum Streptophyta; class Magnoliopsida; order Solanales; family Solanaceae; genus Capsicum; species Capsicum baccatum. The sequence continues at coordinate 124,720,566 of CM061556.1, read as the reverse complement.
TAGGAATGAAATGTGCTACTTAGTCAAAATATCAACAATACCCCAAATACCATCATAACCACCGAAAGTATGAGGCAAACCACTAATGAAGTTTATAATAATCCTTTCCTATTTGTACTCGAGAAAGGGCAATTTCTAATTCAATTTACTTGGACGATTATGCTCGACCTTAACCTGTTGACAACATAGGAAACGAGCCACAAAGTCTGCCACATGTCTCCTTATACCGTCCCACTAGTAATGCTAGCTCAAATCTCTATACATCTTAGCCGTACCAGGGTGAAAAGAATATTTAGAGTTATGATCCTCATGAATAATAGAATAAATCAAATCATCAAGCCGGAGAATACAAATACGACCCTGGAATATCAAGATACCCTCAGAATCAAATGTATGTCTCCTAGATTCACCACTCACTACCTGATCATGGAGTAAGCAAAGCTTGTTATCCTCATACTGATGATCATAAATCTACTCAAATAGGGAGGACCTCACATTCACACAAGCTAAAGTCCTCGCAGGATCCAAAATATCAAGGCGAACCATCAAATTCGCTAAGGACTGAATGTCCCATACCAAGGTCCTCAGACTCACTGCCTTGTGACTCAAGGAATCAGCTACCATATTTTCCTTACTCAGATGATACAAGATGGAAATATCATAGTTCTTTAACAACTCCATCTATCTACACAGGCGAGCATTAAGTTTACGCTGATTTATTAGATATTGAAGGTTACGATAATTTTTTAAAATCTCAAAATTCACACCATACAAATAATGCCTCCAAATCTAGGGCGCAAAAACTACCTCTGCCAACTCTTAATTCATGAGTGGGGTAGTTTCGCTCATGCACTTTAAGCTATCTAGAAGCATAATCTATGACACGACCCTGCTGCATAAAAAAAACAACCAAGACTAACACCAGAATTATCACAAAATATGGTGAATCCCTCATATTCAATAGCAAGAGCTAACACTGAGCTAAAGTAAGACAATTCTTGAGCTTTCAAAAGCTTGACTCACACTCCTCAAACCATTAGAAAAGAGCTTCCTTACTAGTCAATCTAGTCATAGTGGCTGAAATAGTAACAAAGATCTCAATAAAGCGTAAGTAATAACCAACCAAATCAATGAAACTACGAACCTCAGTTGGAGACGTGGGACTAGCCCAATCACGAATTGCCAAAATCTTATCCGAGTCTTCTATGATACCGTCTTTAGATACCACATGACCAAGGAATGACACTGACTCAAGCCAAAACTAACACTTAGAAAAGTTGGCAAAAAGAAAATGATCTCACAAAGTCTGAAGCATAATCCTCAAGTGTTACGCAAGCTCCTCACTACTCCTCAAATACACAAGAATGTCATCAATGAACACAATAACAAAGGAGTGTAGGTAGGGTCTAAACACATGGTTTATCAAATCCATGAATGCGGCTGGGGCATTAGTAAGTCCAAAAGACATCACCAAAAACTCATAATGCTCATAATGGGTCCTGAAAGCTAACTTCGGGATATCCTCAGCCCAAATCCTCAGCTGATGATAACCAGACCTCAAACCAATCTTAAAAAACATTGTTGCACCCTTAAGTTATTTGAACAAGTCATAAAACAAAGCATAGGTTAACGATTCTTCATTGTTACCTTATTAAGCTGGCTATAATCGATACACATACGCATATATCCATATTTCTTTTTAACAAACAATATAGGAGCTCCCAATGGGGACACACTTGGTCTAATAAAACCCTTACCAAGAAGATCCTAAAGCTAAGAATTTAGCTTCTTGAGCTTAGTAGAAGCCATACAGTAAGGTGCCATCAAAATAGGTGGGTGCCAGGCTAAAGGTCAATAGCAAACTCAATCTCACGGTTAAGGGGAATACAAGGCAGGTCAGTAGAAAATACATCAGGAAACTCACAAATAATAAGAACAGAATCAAGCAATGGCCTCTCTACATGAGAATCACATGTATAAGTGAGATAAGACTGGTAACCTCTCATTATAAGTCTCTTAACATAAACAAAAGAAATAATACCCATCGGCTTGCAACTAATCTCTCTCTGCCATACGACTGAGGGTACGTCGGGCATGGATAAGGTAACGATCTTAGCAAAATAATCCATGAACACATGATAGTAGGATAACTAGTCCATGCGTAGAATCATATTGAAATCTAATATATCTAGAATAATAAGATTAGCATAAGTATCAACATCACTAACTGTCACACCACATGATCTAAATACTCCATCCACTATTAAGGAAACACCTACAAGAGTAGATATACACAATGGTACAGATAATAAACCATTATTCATGTCCAACCGTGGTGAGTACTAAGTAGATATATAATAATAAGTGGATCCAGGATCAAATAAAGCAAGATCCTACTTGTGGCACTCTAAAATCGTACATGTAAATATGGCATCTGAAGTCTTAGACTTGGGTCTAGAAGTATTGCATATAACTGACCACATCCACCATTTGGATAGGCACCTTCCAACCTTCTGTTCTTCCTTTGTGAGTACCACCTTGAGCACCTTAGTAACCACCTCTGCAACCTCGCAAACCACTTCTACCTCAAGGATAAACTTCCCTAATATGAGTAGCAGCCTGGGCTGAAACAATCACTGCTCCACGACTAGGCAATCTCTCAAAAAATGACTAGGAATCCCAGGAATAAAACAAGAGTCACGAATAAAACTAGAACTCATAAATCCAGCAAACCCAGAGTATCCACCATGTCTAGCACAACCTATAGATGAATCTTTCAAAGACTGATTACCGCTCTTACATAGTCAACCACTAGTACCAGACTAACCTCAGTCAGTAGTCTAAAGTTTCTGACATATAGAAAATGAGTTTGTGAGACCAATCCATTGTTCAAATACCATTAGGAAGTTATAACCCTCAATAAATTAGTGCAAATCACTCATATTTGGGGCTAAAATCAAGCCTTAAGCCATTAAGGGTTTTGGGTCAAACATTCAAGAATTTAACACTAAAATTAAAGTATTCATACCTTATATTCAATGTTAACCATGATTATGAAAGTTATTCAAGATCCCAATCAACTCCCAAGACTCAATTTGAGGTATATATTCTCTATTAGGGTTTTAGAACTCAAGACAATAAAGAAAAAGGTTAATTCTTGGCCAAGAAGAGTATTTAAACAATCCCATTCTAGGCTCTCATCTAGTGCGACCGTTCATCCACTCATACCTCGACCGCGGTCATTGCTATCACTCTAAGTCCTCCGCAATCGTGGTATCTTATTGTGCTTGACGACGGTTGAAACTTGAAATTTGATTTCGAGTTTTGGCCAAGGCCTCAGGATGCATCCGGGGTCTAATATGAGCAAATGAGATATGCAACCATATGGATTATGATTTTCCAAATTAGTTGGCAATGTCAGATTTTTCATCCGTGGTCATTTTAACTATTTGTGGGCCCTATACCAGAATTTCTAATTTAATAACTTTTCGACTACTAGTTAAAATTCATCCGGGTATAGCGGGACCCAAACCAAAGGTCCACCCAACCTAAAATTGATATTTTAAATATGCTGGCACAGTCAGAATTCACATTAGATATCGTTATACTAAAGTTTCTACTCGATATTCATTTGAAACTAGCAAAGACATCTAAATGGGAAAATGGTTCTAAAAATAAATGGACTGCTCGGTAACCGAACTATTAATTTCAATACGTCATAAATGACTTGGGAAAGCTATTGAAAATCTCTATAAGCAAAACAAAGTAGAATTGTAAGAAATGACCTGAAGGGTTGTTATAACATCCACTACTAAGAAACTTTTATCCCTTAAAGTTAAAAATTAAGAATATACCTGAAGTATCGAAAAAATAAGGACACTGTCCCCATATATTACCGATCATGAATCTACTAAAATAGGGAGGACCTCACCTCTATTCAAGCCAAAAACCTTATAGGATCTGAAATATCAAGGCGAACTGTGAAATTGGCTAAGGATTGAATATCCCGTGCCAAGGGCTTCTGACAAATAGATATGCATGTCAAGCTACCCATACTCATTGCCTTATGATTCAAGGCATCATCTACTGAATTTGCCTTACCCGAATAATACAAGATCGAAATGTCATAGTTCTTTAACAATTCCATCTATCTACGCTAGCGAGCATTAAGTTCTCGCTGAGTGATAAGATGCTGAAGATTCGAGGATTGTTGAAAATTTGAAAATGCACACCATACAAATAATGCCACCAAATCTTACGCATGAAAACAACCATCGCCAACTATAAATCATGAGTGGGGTAGTTACACTTATGCACTTTAAGGTTTCTAGAAGCATAAGCTATGACACGACCCTATTGCATCAAAACCCAACAAAGACCAACCCTAAAAACATCATAAAACATGGTGAATCCCTCACCCTCAATAGGAATAGTTAACAATGGAGCTAAAGTAAGACAATCCTTGAACTCATATTCCTTGGACAATCAAAAAGGAACTTCATTCTGAGTCAATCTAGTCATAGGGGATAAAACAGTAACAAAGCTCCTTTAATAACCATCCAAATCATCAAATGCATATATCTATCTATCAACCAACACCTCTTACTATCTAGCATCATAATCTATAAATCCTATTTTAACAACCCAACATTATTATACTTAGTCATTGATACCATTAATCATCACCAATGCTAACCTTTAGTCACCATTGACGACGCACAACCATAATTGCTAGTTATCATATTTCAACTAACAAGATCTATTATCTAGCATTCTAGACTTATAGTCATCAAGTAAAATAGTCACCTAGTAGTCAAATAGTTGGCACACAACTCATTTAACTAGGAAATATTTGTTAGTTAAAAACTTTATTCAAGCCAAACATACCCACTAGATGAATTCTTTTTTCAACACAAGATTCCACTTGCCAATTAGCCTTAACTCTTTACTTGGCATATTCTATTTCTAATCACCATTTAAAACTAATGACAACTACACCGTTAAATAAGTGATTAGGATTAAAGAATTATAGCTGACATCCCATGATTAGCATCATATCTTCAAGGCCCACACGGATGTAGTCATATAAAGGCATAATCACACATAAACACATATACGCATGTTTATAATACATAACATTAATATATCCTCCAGATGTACCAGGCATCATAATATCATCAATATACCCTCCAAAAATATCAGGCATCATAATATTATCAGTATATCCTCTGTACTTATCGGGCATCATCATAATATCAGTATATCTTACGAATGTACGAGGCATCATAATATCATAATATCATTAAATATATTCTACAGACTTTTCGAGCATCATCATAAAATCAATATATCCTCTGGATGTACTGGGCATCATAATGTCATCAATATATTCTTTGAACTTACCATGCATCATCATTACATCAATATTATCTCTAGTTATACCAGGCATTATAATATCATTAATATATCCTCTGAACTTAACTATAATTATAATATCATCAGCATTCACCATAGCATCACTATTTATCATAATATCAATATATATATATATATATATATATGTATCCAAATTATTAACAAGTATAACCCCCATATCAATAGAGTGTAAGAGAAGCAAGCAAAGATATATCATAGTATCTAACCATTTATTTCAATACATTATAATAGTAAGTCTGTGAACATGCATATCCATATGGTGTGGGCACGCAACACATTATTGGGCTCAGCATGATTATTAGCATGGTGAATTACAAGCCATGGTTATACTTCCCAAAATCACTCTTATTAGGCATGACTCACAATACTAGCACAAAATAGATTCTTTGGCATAAACATAAGCTTAGTCCCTAGGATTGAGCATAATATTAGTATTAACATAATCCAATGCACACATAGTAAAATATTCAATAGTTTAAGTGATAGCATAGCCATAGGTTCAATTCATAAGACTTTCCAGTGCATTCTAAATAGTGACAATAAGATAATCTATCAAGTAGGCACCTTATTTTTCTTTCCAATGTATCTAGGTCACTAATAAAGTTACATAGTTCAACCATAAGGCGGGTCAAGTTTCACTTCTAATATCCTATATTGTATTTTTCAAGTTTAGCTTCTACCTGAAATTAGACTAAGTTATCTAAATCACATCTCAAACATTTACCAATCCACACTAGTTCAATAAGACAATTCTTTTTCAAGTATTACAGTTAAGTCATCCAAAACATCTAAGGATAATTCATAAATATGCATATCCAGGTCAACATACTCTTAAGTGAACATGGTCACTCCCGTCTATCTAGAGCAACTAGAGCATTCCATTCTATTCATAAGATGCAAGTTCAACTAACCAAGGTTCTAGACTATGAGTCAAATGCCAAACTTTATATGTTCATAAATGACTTGGGACAGCTATGGAAAAGCTTTCACAACAAAAATAAGTAGAATTACGAGAAATGACTTAAAGGGTCATTACATATAGATAGGAGTTTATTAAAAAGGTTGAAATGTTTGGCTTGGATATTCTAAATTTTTTAGACTTAAATACAAAGTTTGGTGAGTAAAATACCCAACAGTTTAGTTATAATTTGTGTGAGGGTGAAAAACTTCTTATAAACCAAATGGAGGAGCTAAAATCGGATGAGTCGGCACTTGATCAGACTTTTGTGGAGGTTGTCACCTTTCAGAAGAACACATTAGATCTATGTGAGGATGCAAATAAAAATTTAATTCATGAGTTAGGACGTATTGGACCTTATTCGAAGTATTTTTCCATTTTTTGTTTGGATGGTAAGTTATTAATCAAGGCTGCTGAACCCAAAGAAAAGTGTAAGAAGGAGGAAACATATGTCTATATTCTTGAATTTGTAGAGCCATAAACAAAGAATTACATTACTCGTGTAAGGGCCAATAGGTACAACATGCCTTATCTATTGCTTAGATCCTTTATTTTTATAAAACTCCCCTTCAGCATAATGGGAAATTAGAAAAACAATTAGAGGTTAAATTCATTGAACTCATAAGTTCAATGTGTTGAAAGAAAACCAGAGAAAACTCTTGGCATACCTTGATAAAGTCTGAGCAACCAAAGTACCCATTGTCTTGCTGGTGAAGTTTCAGTAACCAACATAGACACGTCATGTCGAGACATTAAATGAGGTGCTACTTGGGGACATAGATGAGTAGTGTTTTTACCACTCATTTATACTTATTATTCATGCACAATGCCTTGATTCAAATTCATAAATGAGACAAACTTGTGGTTAGATACACTAATACCCACTCGATGCAGGTAAAAAGATAAAGAGGTGAAAATATATGCATTGGAGATAAAAAGTAATAAAGAAAAAGCATAGAAGAGTGCAGCTGAAGACATGGTTTGCATTAGCCCCGGTTACCATGACTGTGGTCCTCTAGATAAGGTCATGGTCAGTCAAGATGGTTAGAATAATACGATCATGGAATCTAACCATAACTGCATAAGCACAGTCGTAGTCAAATACACGCGATTACGGATCAATAGGAACTGGCCAAAGGGCATAATTATAAAACGTCGTGGACGAACCCCAAATTGTATATATGCAAAAACCCATTCTTCTTTAGGTATTTCTTGTCTCACAATATAGTTTTGAATTCTAAGCTTAAAACCCTAATTGGGTAAATGTGTAATCAACTTTGGAAACTCAAATTTCTTAGTTTCTTGTTAAAGAATGAATGTTTTGGATGACCACATGGTATATTTCTCTTTAATCTCTTCATGAGTAGCTAAATAATTTATTCTTGGGATTATATTGAATTTGTGTATGATTTTGTGTGGGTATTGTTGCGTTTGCATGAATTTTAGTTGTTGAGTATGGGTTTCACCATTGCTTGAGCTTGTGAGATGGTATTTGATGGCTGAAAACTCTAAATTCCCAAATGGGTTTGATGGGTGAGAGCTCTAAGATATAGAAACCATTTGTCATCCTCAAAAAAAGGACTTAGGTGAATATTAGGTAACCCATAACATCCTCAAAAGAGGGTTATCGGGGGACAAGTCAATGGTGAAAAACTAAGCCTATGTTTTACTGCCCTTTGAAATTGTAGAAATAAGTGTTTAGGGATTGTAATTCATGTCAGCAGCATAATCCTAGAAATAAGGATGCTTGGTTGACGTTTTGGGTGGTTACATAAACTCCACACTTATTAGGTTCTTGAAAGAGCCAATGGGTGAAATTGTTGTGGTTTTATCAAAAGATTGATCTCAATGACATTTGACCTAGCATATCCATTACTTAACAACTAAATCTATTGATAAAAAAACATTATCCCACATACGTTACCTCTAAGGAGACATAATCCCAAGATTCCACCAAACCTTGAATTCAGACCAAATATAACTTTCACTCCGTACTAGTTAAAGTTTGTGTGAAGAATTTTTGACTAATTCCCCCTATTTACTTACACACATTTATTGCATTAGTATTTTGAGTAACCTTATAGTCAAGTGAACATCCGTAAGTTGGAAGTCTATAGCATTCACTCCTTGAGATTCAACCAATTTACATAGGGTTACTTGACAACGACTACCTCATCCCTAAATTGTGGATGTAAGTTGAGCGTTATCAAAATGGTGCTTTTGATGGGGAGGAAAATATATATTTCACTTATGTGGTGCTATTATTACTTAGGAATACCTGGAGTGTGGTAATTTACTTTATTTGTTATTTTTGACTATTTTGTAGGTGATCAAAGTGTGAAAGAAGCAATGAGAGACAATGGAAGTAATTTTTACCCCTTTGATGCTTCTCTAGATGATGAGGGGCAATTGAATGAAGTGGGGAAAACAAGTGCCATCTGCATCTCGCCAACTAACGGAAATGGTATGTTTCATGTGAATAGTGTTATGCTTCACATACTATAAATAAAAGGATTATATGAGGGTCAAGCATATGAGGACCCAAATGTTTACTTCAAAAACTTTTTGGAAGTTTGTGCGCCATTTAACATAGCGCATATTACATAAGAATCCATCCGTATTTGACTCTTCCTATTTTCATTAATGATCAAGACGACTTTATGGCTCTGCTTACTTCATCCCAGCTCAATTACCTCTTGGAAGGAGCTCACCACGGTGTTCCTTGATAGGTACTTCCCATCATTAAAGATTCTTCAAAAGCGAGATGAGATTGTAAAATTCTGGAAATTGAATGGAGAATCATTGTTTGAAGTGTGGGAGAGGTTTAATGGAAAGGTAGCCCAATGCCCAAATCATGAGGTCTCACATTAGATTCTCCTTGATATTTTCCATCGAGCTCTTTACCCATTGAACAAAGTGGTTATGGATAATGCACCGGGTGGCTCTATTATAAAATTGCATCATCTTGTGGCTTTTCGATCGATAGGTAACATTTCCAAACAAAACAAGGGGTAGCACTCTCGTGAGTATGATGCTCCTAAAACCCCTTCCACTACCACCATACTGACCAATGAACAAAGAAAATGAGAAGAGGAGAAGAAGGAGAACATGGCCAAGATGATAACCCAACCTGAGATTCTAACAAAACATGTTATGGGAGTACCTGCCAAAGTGGTAAAAGCCATAATATCAAAGCCTTATGAAGACAACGATGAGGCAAATAAGTTGGATGAAGAAATTCAGTACTTGGCAAACTACTCAGGGAGTTCCCGCCCTGCCTCTCAAAGGCATGGTGGGAATCAAGGTTGGATAGATCGAGAACGAGATAGATATTTGAGAGATAGGGAATGTGAATATGACTGCTACATTCCTCCTTATGATAGGGCTAAGGCCAAGGAGTCAAATGTCATTGACCCCAAAAAGTTCAAGACCGAAGATGTTTTGGCATGAATCTTGAGTAGAGTTGAAGCTACAGACAAAATGGTCCGTAAGTTGAAGGGTGACTTCTCCGTACTATCCTAAATGGTAGTTTCTCACTCCGCCTCCATCAACTAATTAGAGACCCAAGTCGGGAAAATCTCCATGCAACTAAATACAAGGGCTAGAGGTGGACTTCTAAGTGACATAATTGCTAACCCAAAGAATGAATCACAAGTCCGTGCAACTAAATACAAGGGCTAGAGGTGGACTTCTATGTGAAATAATTGCTAACCCAAAGAATGAAGAACAATTCCTAGCAATTGTAACTAGGAGTGGGAAGGAACCTAAAGAACCCCTTAAAGAAAAGGCGAGTGAAAATATGCCAAAGGCCATGCCAAAGGAGGTGACACCTCAAAGAAGAAAATCAAATAATGACAAAAGGCTAGATAAAATCGATGAGGAAGTAGTAGAAGTTGAAAAGTCACAAGGAAAAGCAAATCCAACCTTCCATGTTCCTCCTCCATTCCCTAAACAGTTGTATAAAAAGGAAGAGAGTGACAAATTAAGAAAATTTATGGAAAAACTAAGCAATAATTCCATAAATATCCCATTACTTGAGGCGATTCAAGAGATTCCGGGATACGCTAAGTTAATGAAGAAGATAATGTCCAATAAGAAGCTCATTGAAGGTGATACCATCAAAATTACTCATGGGTCCAGTGTTATCATGGATGGAAAAGTTGTGAAAAGGAAAGACGACCCCGGAGCCTTCACTATCCCTTGCACTATTGGCAATCATGAGTTTGTAAGAGCTATTTGTGACCTTGGTGCAAGAATCAAGCTAATGTCGTTTGTCATATTTAAGAAACTTAGCTTGGACACTCCTACACCAACCTCAATGCGACTTTTGATGGTGGACCAGTCCATAAAAAGGTCGTTGGGTATATTATTTGATATCCTCATAAAAGTGGACAAATTTATTCTCCCAGTGGATTTTGTTAAATTAAATTATGAGATGGACCAAGAGGTTCCTATCATTCTTGGTCATTCTTTCTTGGCCACCGGGAGAGCCATTATAGATCTAGAGCTTGGGGAAATAAAATTTTGGGTACAAGAATATGAGGTCTCATTCAAAATTTACAAGTCAAAGAAGCAAACTGTGGAGCTCCAAGTAGTATCCATGGTGGATGTTGAAAATGCGATAGTGATAGATAAGGGGTTTGAAGACCTACCATGAGACCAAAATAAGAAAAATGTCATGCCACAACAATAACTAAGGCTCTAGGTGGGAGGCAACCCACAAATGCCACGAGAGTGGATCGTATCCTTTTTTATTATATTCTCATAGTGTAGAAGTTATCTTTTTCATTTGAATAACCCATTAATTTGTGGCACTTTGGATTATATTGAATGAGCTTTAAAAAAGGTAAAGTGTGAAAGTTTACTTTGAAAATCCAAGAAGTAAAATTCTATGAAATTGAGTAAAATGCTGAACAGGGGAAAACTTGGGAGAAAAAATTGCTCTCAGTTACCACGATCACAGCTACACGGATACCCGCGGTCGTGGCCACTAAAGGCGTTCAAGTTTATTTCATTCATTTAAAACCTAGTCTCCTTTATTTTACTCACTCTCTCTTTTCAAGGTTTTACTCTCAAATTTAAGCTAATTTGTTGTCCAAGTGGTAAGCTCTCGATCAGCCTTTGTGCACTTCCCTCTAGCATCACAACTCTGGTAGGTGACATTAACCATTCCTTTAATTTTGGAAGATAATCCATTAAGTACGTGATTAAGAAAGGGCCTAAAGTTTAAATTGTTATGCTTTACATATTGTCATACTTATTATTGTTGTGGTGTTGGCTTCTTGATTAAGGTGTACAAAAAAGTGAGAAAACCCTAAGTACCCAATCGTGTGTATAGTAGATAAATGTGATATGCACACCTTGTGTTTGATAAATTTCTCAAATGAACTTTCAACAGTGGTATTTACTTTTGAAGGGCATATTCACACACACCAGTAGAATTGTTCACATGACCTTCATTTGCACCCATATTATAGAACATGCTAGTAGCCTAAAATGGGGAAGAAGTTAACTATACAGAACTGGCATGGAACTTACCTCAAGTGTCGTGATCGCGGTCATGGACCGCGACCACAGTAATACAGACTTGGCTCTTATCCCATGATTATGGTAACCGAAGGAAGGTTCCTATTATGTCAAAAATCATATACTCCTAATATTTAAACAAGTACCTAATCTTGCACAAATTGTATGATTCAAATAATGTTAAAAGGTATAATGTGTGTTTAGTAATTTTAGAACAACCTCATGGATAATTTTAATCAGATCAGGTTCATGGGACCGGAATGCCACACTCACTACTACAGTGATCTTTCAAAGATAAAGTTGTTGTTAGAAAGAGGAATTTGTTTGGAGAATGTATCGGAGAAGCTACCAACTTTTCACGACAATATTAAAACCATAGGGTGGAGGTGCTTTACCCCGGATCCATGCCTTGCAAATGATCAATGGGTCCATGTATTTTACACAAATATTAATGATGTATCTTTGTCAGACCCACTCAATGTGATTGTAAAGATGCGGGGAAAGCCGGTGAAAGTTGGATCTAAGCAAATCTATAATGTTTATGGGCTCACGTAGGCAGACATAGGTGGACTCAAGGAAAAGGGAGTAAATTATGGAATTGGTTGGCACAACGGCTATGTCTCAGAAAGGAAGTCTCATAGACCATAACTAAAAGCAATATCTCCATGAATGACTTCACATACGAGGCTTGGATATGGTTGCACATCATTTGTAGCTAAGTGTCTTCTTGCACCCACATGACGGTAGTCCCTGAATTACGTGCTCGGATGGTTGCTTGTATTCTAGATGACATTTATCTGGATGTTGGTCAACTTGTGGTCAATGAAATAGATTATTTCAAATTCCATAGTGGTACAAAAATTTTTTACCCTTCTCTGATTTATGAGTTGTGCAAGACAACGGGGTGGAAGAATATATTAGTCATACATGGGAATGTCCTAGTGCCCCCCATCTACCCATTGAGGATTCGAGGAGAGGCACACTGGGCTAAAGCAAGAAAATAAAGATCAACTTGGAAGAGCCAGCATGTAGCACTGGACTAGCCATTCATACTCATTATTCATGCACAATGCCTTTATTTGAATGTAAAAATGAGACAAACTTGTACTTCGATACACTAATATACACTTGATGTAGGTAAAAAGCTAAGGAGGTCAAAAGATATGGATGGGAGATGAAAATGATAAAGAGGAAGCATAGAAGAGTGCAGCTAAAGACATAGTTTGCATCAGCCCCAGTTACCACGACCGGTGGTCCTCTAGCGGTGGTCACAGTCAGTCAAGATGGTTAGAGCAATGAGGTCATGGAATCTAACCGTGATCGCATAGGCACAGTCGCAGTCAAGTACACGTGATCGTGGATCAACGAGAACTAGCCAAAGGGCAAAATTGTAAAACATCATGGACGAACCCCAAATCATATATAAGTAAAAACCCTTTTTTCTTTGGGTATTGCTTGTCTCATAATATAGTTTTGAATTCTAAACTTGAAACCCTAATTGGGTAAGTATGTAATCAACTTTGGAGACTCAAATTTCTTAGTTTCTTGATGAAGAATGAATGTTTTGGCTGACCCACATTATATATTTCTCTTTACTTTCTTTATGAGTAGCTAAATAATTTAGTCTTGGGATTATGTTAAATTAGTGTGTGATTGTGTGAGGATATTGTTATGTTTTCATGAATTTTAGTTGTTGAGTATGGGTTTCACCATTTCTTGATCTTATGAGTTGGGATTTGATGGGTGAAAACTCCAAATTCCCAAAGAGGCTTGATGGGTGAAATCTCCAAGCTCTTGAACCCTTTGTCATCCTCAAAAGAAGGACTTAGATGAATATTAGGTAACTCATAACATCTTTGAAATAGGGTTATAGGTGGACAAGGCAATGATGAATAACTAAGCCTATGGGTTACTACCCCTTTAAATCTAAGAAATAAGTGTTTAGGGATTATAATTTATGTCAACAGCATCATCCTAGAAATAGGGGTGCTTGGCTGAGGTTTTGGGTGGTTACATAAACTCCGCACTTATTAGGTGCTCGAAAGATCCAATAGGTGAAATTGTTCTGCTTTTATCGAAAGATTTATCTCAATGACATTTGACCTAGCCTATCCATTACTTAACAACTAAATCCATTCATAAACAAACATTATCCCACATATGTTACCTCTAAGGAGACATAATCTCAAGATTTCTCCAAACCTTAAATTCGGATCAAAGATAGCATTCACTCCATACTAGTTAAAGTTTTTGCGAAGAATTTTTGACTAATTTCCCCCATTTACTTATGTACATTGATTCCATTAGCACTATGGGTAACCTTATAGTAATGTGAGCACCCATAAGTTGAAAGTCTATAGTATTTAGTCCTTGAGATTCGACCCTAATTTACACTGGGTAACTTGACAACGACCACCTTATTCCTAAATAATGAGGGTGAGTTGAGCGTTATCTGACAACCCAAGGTATTTTCTTTTTTATTTTTGTTTATGTGATTGACGTTGGATTTACACACCTATGGTGCCACGGGTATGTTTATAACTTTTTTCTTTTGTAGTGGCCCAATGCAGTTGGGAAAATACATATCTTAAGTTGAGGGTGGGGCTACTTATGGTTTTTGATGTCCTCTTGGGACTTTTGTTATCGTTCCTCTTTTCCTCAGAGTCCTTTTTTAGTAGAGCCTGCATGTTTATGCATATTGTGTTTTGTTCGTGACGTTTTGTGTTTAATTATGAGAAAAAAATGTATCTAGGGCAGTTGACATATTTTTTAAAATTTTTTAGAAAAATGATACCCCTCCAAAAATTTGTTTTAGAATTGTGTGATTTGTATATATGTGTGATCATTATGAATCTCTTCATGGAATTAGGATTAGGGACATAATAATCATAGCTAACAATTGCATAAACTAAATTGGTAGTAGCTTGTAATGTGACCCTGTGTCATGTATGTGTGAGAAAATACTTAGTTTTTTTGTGTGATATAACCAGAACTTGCCCGTTTAGTCTTGCAAAGGTCGTAGGATAATCGGTTATGAAAGAATTATAGGTCGTTGTTGATATTAGTCCATTTTTAGCCTAAATGACCTTTTATGTGTGAATCCCTTGATCCCTATTTTAATCCTGTATAGCCTATTTTTCTTATTACCCCTTTCACCTTCTCGTTTTTGTTATAATGAACCTATTTTGGCCCTGGTCCTCCTTGGACTTTGTGTACCTCAACTCAGGAAAATCGCCTAAGTTGAGAGTGGCTATCATAGGGATGCATAATGTGAAGTGGGTATGAAGAAGGGTAACTAAGAGAAAGGAAAGTGGGAATGGGTGTGGTAGAAAAAACAAAATAAAAAGATAAGCAAAGAAAATTTTAAAAAAGAATGAATCAAGGAAACCACACCCAATCTGAATATGCAACAAAAGAATAAAAGAGAAAGAAATAAGGGTGGAATAAAAAGAAAAATTAGTGGCATACTTATTACAGTATGACGATATCGGGATGTGTGATCAATAATAGTGATTCTAGCAAAGTGTAAAAATAAGTAAATGACTATAATGTGGCATGATATTGATGGATCTTAGTTGATAACTAATGATTAGTTGACAAATGATTGATTAGCCGATATATGAGGATTAGTTGATAACTAATTTGTAATGCCCCGGAAGTACCCTTTAGACATCACATGGTACTCATGACTACGAGTAGTCCCAAGATAACCATAAAGCCTACATAACATGAAACTCATACAAAAAGTGAACTGGCATATTAAAATTTGAAGGTAAATAAATTCATAGCTTAACTAAGAATCTTTAACTTGGGTATCTTACACAAAAACTTGAACTTAAAACATAAACAGTCTGATAAGCCTCTAATTCTGACTAGAGAGCCACTAGGACAGGCCCCAGCTGACCCAAACATTAACTGAAGTCAAATAACTAAATACTTTCATCTACGAACAGAAGTCTGATAAATTGGGTCCTCGAACTATGAGGACTCACTGAATTTCAATACGTAGGTGATTATGCTCATAGTCAATCGTGCTGCTAGAAACGAGCCCCAGAACCAATATTATAAGACAATGTAGCACATAGACATATATGTGCATTAGTACCTCTGGAATGTACTGAGTATGTGGGTGTGAATGTATAACTAAAACAATAACTGAATATTCATATAAACTTTCAAATGATGCATGCTAAGTGTAAATGACTCACCTTGAACTTTGAATAAAACAAAGACGGAAAGATCATAAACATGCATAATATAGCTTAAGAATAAACTTGTTGGTCCATAACACTTTGTTTCTAAAAGCTTTAATTCTTTGTTTGAGAGATTCTTCTAACCGACATAAACCATGTGAGATACCGTGGAGTCCAATGTCTAACCCATGTGGGGAGAGCTGTTCTACCCTTGCCATTAGAATAGAACCTTATCTTAAGTGATCACTAAACATCATCCATATTGAAAAAAATATTAACTTACGGTGGCTCGTAGTTTCAAGAAATTTAGGATATGCCCATCTGAATTCCCTTCTCGGTCCTAAATACTAATCCCAGAATACTTATATGCCCATACTAAGAAATCTACCTTAATATAGAATATGGGTTTATAGAATGAATAATCAGTTATGCTTCTCTTTAATTTAAATCTTAATCAAAATAAGCTGTTGTGGATTTCATGTCATATCTTTTGATCAAAAGATCAAGCTTTGCTTTAAATCATGTTGTAGAATATGTCAATGGGGCTTAAGAACATAAACTTCTTGTAAACTCAGTACTTCTACTTAGGACTTAGAATTCATGCTTTAGTTCATACAAATTCATAACAAAGCACCACACTAAATAATTATCTTGAAATATTTCAACAATATCTCAGTCACGATAATGAAATTCAAATCACAATATGAATCTTAAAAGTTAAAACATGAATATACGTAAATCTTAATTCACTTCAAGCTTTCAGTCTCATGGAAATATAATAATTCAAGAATATGGCTATTTGGGTATGAACCCTAATTCAAAATAAGTAAATTCAATTTTAAAACCATGCACTTTGGGTACAAGTATAAAAGAATAACCTTGTTAATAAACCCTACATTGAATTTCTTAACTTGTGAAGAGAGTTTGCTTAAGACTTGAGGGATGAGTTTGTAGGATATGAACCCTAATCTTGATGATCTTGAAGATGGGAGGAGAAACTGTCATTATTTGGTTGAGGAATACAAGAAAACAATGCCTCTTTGAGGGTTATAGGTTGTGGATGGGAAGTTATAAGAGAGGAAAAGACCAAAAATCTCTTAGCTGAACTTAACATAAATTGGTTGTCAGTCTTTATGACTAAACCATATGACTCCTATAGAAGGGTACGACTATGCCCCTCAACTCGTAAGCTTAACAGAATCTAGGAGGGTACACACTGGTCAACATACGAGTTCCACCTATAACTAGTATCATCTTCGTATGACTCTTAGCCCCCTACTCATAGCTTAGTTAGAATCTCGAGAAATCTATATTGATGGACTAATGACATACCTCCATATGACTCGAACCCTACTTGATGAATTCTATGGGTCAAGTCATACCTACAATAGAATGTCCACCATTCTACACTGCATTGCATACGATTACAATATACCGCTTGTATGTTATACACACGACTCAAGAAAGAAGTCGTATGATGTACAAAAACTTCTAGACATAAGGTATTACAATATCTCACCCTTGAAAACATTCGTCCTCGAATGTGATTTATTAAGGATTGGTATATGGGCAAGAATCGTCAGCTTTACAGTGATATTTACAACCAAGATACCACTATCACAAGGATTCCGTTTCTCACAACATAAAATGCAATATAGAAGCACTTAAAAAGATTTTAAGGGAAAGAACTGGTTGGAAATAACACTTTACCTTAGATAGGAATAGAACTGGATGAAGAGAAATGAGGATGGTTGACCATAATGTCTTATTCGGCTTCCCATGTGGCCTCTTTCACTAATTGGTTTCTCGAAAGAACTTGCACCAAAGTTACTTCCTTATTCCTTTGCTTTCGAACCTACCTATCAAGTATCTCAATGGGAATTTTTTCATACGTCAAGTTATCTTCTATAGGGGAACTACTAAGGATGGATTTCCAATACATTTCTTAAGCATCAAAAAATGATACACTAGGTGAACTATAGCTAACTCTGACAGAAGACTCAATATGTAAGCGACCTCTTCTACACGCTTCACTATCTCATAGGGACCACCAAATCACGAACTCAACTTCTCTTTCTTTCCAAATCTCATTATTCACTTCATAAGTGACACATTCAAGAATACCCAATCGCCTACTTCAGACTTGAGTTCTCTCCTCCTTACATTAATATATGAATTTTGATGGATCTGGGAAGTTCTAAATCTCTCACAAATAAACTTAACCTATTATATAGACTCTAGAGAAGAATCTAGCCCAATCAAGGCCTCTTCACCAACCTCAAACCATCCTATAGGTGACCTACACCTCTGCTTGTAAGATGTTTCAAACGGAGCCATCTGAATGCTAGCTTGAAAACTATTATTGTATGTAAACTCAATCAAAGACAGATGGTCATCCCAACTTCTTTCAAAGTGTAAAATACATGCCCTCAATATGTCCTCTATTTTTTGAATCATACGCTCAACCTAACCATCGATCTGCAGATGAAATGCAGTACTAAGCTTAACCTTTTCTTTGTACCAAGGACCTTCTAAAATAACGGCTAAAACTGTGAAATAAACTATGTGCCTCTATCTGAAATGATGGATAAAGGTATCCCATGAAGTCTTACTAACTCGCAGACATACATTCCAGCATAATCCTCCACGGTATCTAAAATCTTGACAAGTAGGAAATAGGTTGACTTTGTCATTTGATATAATATGACCAAAATTGAATCATACTGACGTCTTGTATGAGGCAACCCTATGATGAAATCCATATTAACTACCTCTCACTTCTAACTAGGGATACTAATCTTATAATGTACCACCTAGTCTTTGGTGTTCAAGCTTAAGTTGCTGACAATTGGGACACTTGGCTACAAACTCGGCTATGTCCCTGTTAATACCATTCTAGCAATAAATTTATCGTAAGTCGCAATATATCTTACTAGCACCAGTATGAATGGAATACATCGAACCATGAGCCTCAGCTAGTATCTTTTCCCTCAAACCATCTACATTCGAAACACAAAGTCTACCATGATAGCGAAGTACACCATCTCCCCCTTGGGAGAAAACCTCAACCTTTTATTACTGAACTGCCTATAACATCAGCTATGTATGGGATCAATGCACTATTTCTCCTTCACTTCCACTACCAAAGATAATTCTGAACCTTTTAGAATAACTACACCCTGATAACGCTCAATCTACAGCTCTCGTGGGAGTGTAAAGCGGTCGTTAGCAAATATAGAACCCAACCTGGGTTGGGTGTCGATCCCATAGGGAATAGCTTGGTCAACAAGTAAGCAAAATTAATAGACTTTTGGTGCAAGTCTCGTAAGAAGGGGGGAATTGTAATATGTAACCAAAGTAATGAAATAAAAGCTGAAAATAGCAAAGTAAAAAGAGAGTATTTCGTAGGTTGTGAAACAATGAGAATTGAAGCGTTGGGGTCATGTCCACCTTCTGAGGTATACGTCTCTATCGGCTATGAGTGTGTAGAGTCTTGACATGCAATTGCTTACAGAGAATTGTAGTCGATGGTAAATCCAAGCATCTCGCGACCTAAACAAGGACTATTTTACTTTAACTCACGCGAGCTTAAAGCGTGTCTAACGGTACGAATTCTCCAAGAGGTTAGTCCAGTTACGGCACTAGCTTTTTAATAGGAAAGGGTGTCCTACTACCTTGACATTATCTCTTTTCCAGACAAATAACCTTTCTCGCGAACAAGTTAAATGTTAGAGTGGCGTATTCTTGCGTTTGCAACCGCAAAGAATGTAGATTAAGATGAAGAGAATAATGATATAAGCAATATACATGTCTTGAACTCACAAACTCACAGCAATAGATAGTAACTCATTCGGCTTCCATAACCCCAACTAAGAGGTTTAGTTACCCATGAATGCGAAGGATATCACGATTTGCATGGTTGATGGCGTGAGAAGTAGGTGATAGGCGTGTGGTTTTGGTGATTCCCTAGCAAGTAACGGTTCTCTTGTTGTGGAATTTAAGAATAGAAGAGTAGATTAGAAGCATTTGTGGTGGAAGATGAGAGGGATGGAAGAAAATTAATTGTTGAATTCAGTGAAGAATGAATAAAAATCTCTAACATGATAGGGTATTTATAATACTCCTATCCTACTCCTACTAAGCTAATGAAATAAATAGCCAAATCCTACTATACTAATGAAATCCTTGACCCAAATGTACTAGGGTAAGGTTACAATATCATAATCCAAATAGAATAGTGAAATACATAACCTAATTGTATTAGGTTAATGTATCTTTGTAAAAATCCAGCTTTGTGTCTGTAAGTCCCCAAAGTCTTCAGAAATGCTGTTTTAGCCCGGGACAGATTTTCCATGCAGCAGTTTTGGTCCTTAGGCGTGTAGACTTCCTTCCCTTCCTTTGTGAGCTTTCTTTTGCGTCAAGTAAGCCATAAAATGCTGTATTTTGCATCATTTATACCTGAAACTTTCCTAATCATGTTTGTTAGCTCATTTACAGAAAAATGGACTAAAAGTGCATGAAATATATAATTTGTTCTCAAAACTAGGCTAAAATATGGGCAAAATATATTGATATAGGCGTGTAAATTCGCCTATCATCAACACCCCACACTTGCAGCTTTGTTCGTCCTCGAACAAAATATCATGTCCTTCTAAGCATCGACTTAAGTTTTTTACAGCAACAACACAAAACATTTATCAAGACAAGCACAACAATTATCAACAAAGAGTAGCTTTCTGATCATAAGTAGAAACAATTTAACCTCAAGTATAGACTCGTGATGGTGATCAACTCGCATGCAAACGTTGAAGTGCATAGAATCATACACAACTATCCAAAACTCATCAACCATGTGTGTCTCACCATATATTACCCATAATCACTCACAAGTATAGCATATTTTTCAAACAGGGGTATCAAAGTGTCCTTGCTCTCGCTCTCACAAAAAATTCATATGTAGCAACTAATGACCATAGGCTTGCCTTTAATGTAGTACTCTACTAAATGTCGGAATGTTAAGATTAGGATCAAGTAGGTCTTTTGATGGTTGTAATGTAGGCTAAGGGACGGGTAGGATCAGCTATTTTGGCCAGAAATAGTGACTAAGTTCCTAAGCACTTTAATACATCACATTGTATCATTGACACTTTTTTCTTTCAACCTTTCTTTATTTTATTCTTCCACCCTTGTTCTTATCTTTTGTTTTTCAATTTTAATCACAACTCACTTTTCAACTTTCTTTTCCTTTTTGTTTTCACAACATACCTCTTATGATAGCACTTTCTTTTTCATAGCACATTCAAGCACCATTACAATTTATAGCATCATACTCACCCAATTTCCTCTTATGTTGTCACATGAATTTTTCACTTTAAAGCACTTAGGAATTTGGATCAAATTACGGTCTTAAAAAAATAGATTAGGCTTACATACAAGGTTGTCAAAGAAATAGGCTAAAGGCTCAAAAGGGTTTAACTAGGATGATGTCCATGGGTAGGTAAAACTGAAGGTAAACATGTATAGGTTGCCAAAGAAATGCCTAAGTCATATCCTAAACTTACACTCCTTATTTTCGCTTTGCATACATACCAGGCAAGTTCTAGCATCAGCCACAAACATAGAATATACTATTATCTCACACACACAAGGCACATGGTCGACTTGATTGGAAGTAATATAGACTCTCGACCCAACAATTGAAGGAATTGAATCACACAATATCACATAATGAGTCACAACTAGAGCCTAAACGTCTCAATAGTCACAATTGTAGCACATACTCTTGTTATAATCTCATGCTGCCTAGCAAAATAATTTCATGCGAAGCTAGAAAAAAATTTACTCCTACAAAACTTAACTTAAAAAAAAGTAAACAAACATAGATGCAAATAGAGAAGTATAGCATGCGATACCGCCACCCCACACTTAAATGGGACACTGCCCTCAGTGGAAAATAAATTCGAAGAACCTGGTTAGTCGGACCCTTCATCAATGTCGGGGGTCATACCCCCTTCGTCGGAATCATCATAAGAGTCGTCGTCAGAGTTCTCCTCATCATCAGAATCAGG
This sequence comes from Capsicum baccatum var. pendulum, assembly GCA_030864225.1. Classification (NCBI taxonomy): domain Eukaryota; kingdom Viridiplantae; phylum Streptophyta; class Magnoliopsida; order Solanales; family Solanaceae; genus Capsicum; species Capsicum baccatum. Next base: position 124,698,385 of record CM061556.1, on the reverse strand, counting down.
CAAGCGTCGATCATCATCAGTCGGCACGTCATCGTCTAGGGGTTCCTCAAAATATACGCCCACTCCACACATCTCCCGGGCATGCATGTTCATTGGGTAGTCGTGGTCCAGCTGTTGGAGCTCTTCATCGGTTGGAATACGTCCACCACTCATCATAGTAAATTGTGTCATGCCATAGAGATGACGGAAGAAACTCTCATCACGAGCATGTCTCTCCGCAGTAGTAAGGTTGACTCCATGAGTTGTTTCAGCATCTTTGACCTTGGTGAGGTCAACCTTCTTTGGGTTATGTGGGAGTTTGTGGTCAGCTGGTTCCTCTTCGACATCCTCCTTCCGCAACATTGTTGTCAACAAATTGCCGAATGTGAAATGGGACCTTTTGTGGAGTCTGGCCTTCCTCATGGTAGATCGAATGATTGCCCCAAAGTTGATAGGGACATTTGTCATCAAAGCATAGACCAAACATACTCTATCTCTCGATATCTTGGTGTATTGAGTTCCAGGAATAAGGCATGAGTTGACAATGCGCATCCAGATTCTTGCTTCCCTATTTAGTGGAGCATAGGGGAAGGTATTGTGATGGCCTGTTTCCTTATGTCTGCCCCATCTTGCCATCGATCTGCTTCCACAAAGCGTGTGTCGTATTGCTCTGTAAGGAGGCCTGCTGTACAGCTCTTTGAATGGTGCAGTGTCGACCGAAGGTAAGCCAAGAAAAGAGTTGATCCAATCCGCTGTAAGATGTAACACTTGGCCCCGAATTTTGACTTCATTGCCTGTTGTGTTCGGCGACCAGTTGGCATAAAACTCTCTTGTTAAGTCAAGATTGCACTCTCCCATGTCGCGGAAGATGAAATCCAGCTTCAAAGCCATTATTTTTGCCAACATTCGCGGCTCCTTCTTTGCTAAGGTCTCCTTGTTGATCAAGTCGACGTGCACATATTTTCTTTCTTTGTTGCTGCTGTACCATGCTTTGGCTTCTTCCTCAAGAACCCATTTTATTCCAAACATTCAGCATGGTAGGTGCGCTGAGGATGATTCTCCTTGGTCTTTTCGACTTCTCTTCTTGCCCTTTTGGGACGTGGTAACCTTCTCCTTGCCTTGCCTCGCTTTAGGTGCCATTGTACCTGAGACTAGAAATAATGTTAGTTGCAGCACAATCTCACTTGATACAATCTATATGCAAGCACTAGGGGTACCACCCCACACTTAGTTTTGTTGCACAAATCAGCGAGGTGAACGTAGTCGATTTACTCAGATTTCGTCGACATACGTTTTAGGATGGTGTTCCGACAAGAAAATCAGCATTGCATCACTTATTTGCAGTCATTGGTCTACTTTCATGGTAGATATAGCAACACTACGACATAGGGGTTATCACATAGAATCGTTATTCTTACAACAAGCACAACCTCCTAAGACGATAGGCACTATAATCTTATCCCGATGGCCGGGATAGTCTATCATGTAAGCATCCAAACAACACTCTTAAGCAATATTCATAGCCATATCAATTCAGCAAATATCATAACAATGCGTTCGAAACAAAATTCAAGTCGGAAACAAGTCAAGAATTCCCTACGTATATATTCACTCACATGATTTTGCCACAACAATCCAAACACATGAACATCACCTACCAATCCCACATGATTTAGCATAGCAACATAGTACTTACGATAATTAGATGAAGAATAAGAGAGTACTTACTTGCTTGAAGCTTGTGGAGAAGTTGTTGTGAATTGGAGGAGCAAAAGAAGAAAATTTTGAGAAGATTTGGAGGGTTATGCAACGCCTTTAGGGTTGTTTCTAATGTGGTTGTGTTATAAAACTAAGTCCCCTTTATATAGGAAGAGTATGGGTCGGGTTATGACCCATTTACAATCGGATTTGGGGACAAGAACACCACATATGCAGCGCATATCACTCGGCATATCAATGACATATGCGGCGCATTGTCTATGGCATAATGGGACATATGCGCCGCATAGTCTATGGCATTTGTAGACATATGCGCCGCATAGTCTATGGAACATGAGATACTGAGACCAAATGCCATAGCATAGGCGGCGCATAGTCAAAAGCATACCTAGGTATAGGCGGCGCATAGTGTATAGCACCCTAGATTCCGAGTCCTTAGGCTATAGAATAGGTTGTGCATCATTTGTGGCCTATTTTTACCAAGGCCTAGCCTTCCTCGAAGCCTATTTTGACGTGAGAAAGGCTCAATTCATCGCCTTATGCATCACCATGCCTAACTTACCGACTTTACCACACAATGCGTCCAAATTTTCGATGGAGATCAATCTCCTCGTCGCATACTTCTTGCACCTATATTTGCTCAAAATGAAAACAATTAGTACGATGGGTTGCCTCCCACCAAGCGCCTTAGTTTTGGTCGTGGTACGACTCTTATTTTTGGATTTTCATTAATTAAAAACAAGACAAGTACTAGAATGAAAGAAAATGATAAACGATAAATGAAAAATGATAAACAATGGGTTGCCTCCCATCTAGCGCCTTATTTATTGTCGTGGCTCGACGTAGTAATCTCGAGTACTTAGACTTCGTCGAGATAAGTGATGGCCTTGTCATTCATCGAGTCAAGAGGACCGATATATGGCTTAACACGTTGGCCATTCACTTTGAAGACAACACCATCATTGTCTTCCAATTCGACTACTCCAGACGAGTAGACTTGGATGACTTTAAATGGACCAGACCACTTTGATTTTAACTTACCTGGGAAGAGCTTGAGTCTGGAGTTAAAGAGTAGTACCATGTCACCTTTTTGGAAGTTTCGTCGAACAATCCGCTGATCATGATACTTCTTCATCCGCTCCTTGTATAAATCTGATCTTTCATATGCATGGAAACGAAATTCATCTAGTTCGTTCAGCTGCTCCAACCTCAGGTTCTTCACATTATCCCAATTCAGATTCAAGTGCTTCAATGCCCACAATGCCTTGTATTCAAGCTCGATGGGTAGATGACAAGCCTTCCCATAAACTAGCTGATAAGGTGACATGCCAATGGGTGTCTTGAATGCAGTCCTATACGCCCATAGTGCATCATCTAGCTTTTGAGACCAGTCCTTCCTATTCGCATTAACCGTCTTGGCAAGGATTTGCTTGATCTCGCGGTTGGAAACCTCAACTTGTCCAATGGTTTGGGGATGATAAGGCGTAGCTACCTTGTGTTGCTTGAATCCATACTTGGCCAATACAGATTTGAATAGCTTGTTGCAAAAGTGAGATCCTCCATCACTTATGATAGTACGAGGTACTCCAAAGCGAGAGAAGATATTCTTCTTTAAAAACGCTACAACACGCTTTCCTTCGTTGTCAGCCAATGCTACAGCTTCAACCCATTTTGACACATAATCCACAGCAACCAAGATGTACTTCATTCCAAACGAATTCACGAATGGTCCCATGAAATCAATACCCCACACATCGAAGAGTTCTACCTCCAGAATTTTGGACATGGGCATTTCATGGTGTTTTGAAATAGCACCTTGACGTTGGCATTGGTTACACCTTCTCACATAGTCGTGTGCATTAATGAATATTGTAGGCCAATAATAACCACTTTGCAAGACTTTCCTTGCCGTTCGATTTCCTGCATGATGTCCTCCAACTTGCGAAGTGTGGCATGCTTCCAATATAGTAGGCACTTCTTCATGGGTTATGCATCGTCGAATGATACCATCCGCGCATCTTCGAAACAAATATGGCTCATCCCAATAGTAGTGCTGAACGTCATGCATAAACTTCCTCCTTTGGTGGTAAGATAAATTGGAAGGTAACACACTACTCACCACGAAATTTGCAAAGTCGGCATACCATGGTAATTGCTCCATTGTGGTCGCTAGTATCTCCTCGTCAGGGAATGCATCATCAATCTGATTTTCTGGTTGCGCCACATACTCATTCTCAAGTCTAGATAGGTGATCAGCCACTTGGTTCTCGCAACCTCTTCTATCTTTGACTTTCAAATCAAACTCTTGCAGCAGCAATACCCATCGAATCAGCCTTGGTTTTGCATCCTTCTTCATCATTAGATACCTAAGAGCTGCATGGTCTGTATGAACGATCACCTTAGTACCCAATAGATAGGCACGAAACTTCTCAAACGCATACACAACTGCTAGGAGCTCTTGTTCAGTAATGGTGTAGTTCCTTTGGGCTTCATTTAGGACCTTACTTGCATAATAGATAGGATGAAACAATTTCTCCTTTCTTTGTCCAAGAACAGCACCAACGGCTACACCACTAGCATCACACATGACTTCGAACGGGAGCGTCCAATCTGGTGCTACCATGATAGGGGCTTCAATGAGTTTTCCTTTAAGGCATTCGAATGCCTTTAAGCAATCTTCATTAAAGTCAAACTTTGCATCTTTCTCCAGTAGTTTGCACAATGGACTAGAAATTTTGGAGAAGTCTTTGATGAATCTACGATAAAATCCAGCATGGCCAAGAAAACTACGAACTCCCTTCACCAAAATTAAAGGTGGTAGCTTCTCGATTACCTCTATTTTTGCGTGATCAACCTCTATTCCTCTTTTGGAGATCTTGTGCCCAAGAACGATTCCTTCTTTTACCATGAAGTGGCACTTCTCCCAATTCAGCACAAGGTTGAACTCTACACATCTTTGTAATGCCATGCTCAAGTTCGCTAAACATGCTTCAAAGGACTCACCAACAACTGAAAAGTCGTCCATAAATACCTCCAAAGTGTCTTCTACCATATCAGAGAAAATAGACATCATACAACGTTGAAAGGTGGCTGGTGCGTTACATAACCCGAATGGCATGCGTTTGAAGGCAAACGTACCATATGGGCATGTGAACGTTGTCTTCTCTTGGTCTTCGGGAGCAATACAAATTTGATTATAACCTGAATAACCATCCAAGAAGCAAAACCATCCTTTCCCCGCTAATCGATCTAGAATTTGGTCCATAAATGGCATGGGGAAGTGATCCTTGAGTGTCCAAGAATTCAGCTTGCGGTAGTCCATGCATACTCTCCATCCAGTAATGGGCCTGAGTGGAATAAGTTCATTCTTTGCATTCGCGACCACCGTCATGCCTCCTTTCTTGGGAACACATTGTACTGGGCTTACCCATGTACTATCAGAAATAGGATACACGACTCTTGCGTCTAACCACTTGATAATCTCCTTCTTCACCACTTCATGCATAGGTGGGTTTAGACGTCTTTGATGTTCAATGGTGGGTGTGCACTTTTCTTGAAGCTGAATTTTATGAGTGCAAATCCCAGGTGGAATACCAATAATGTCTGTAATGGTCTATCCAATAGCTCTAATATACTTGCGTAGGATCGCAATAAGAGCTGCAACTTGTTGCTCACCCAAATCGGCTGCCACTGTGACTGGAAGAGTATTTCCGCTTCCTAAGAATGCGTACTTCAAATGGCTTGGCAGCTCCTTCAATTCTAACGTGGGTGGCTCTTCAATAGATGGCTTAGCTGGTGGTGTGGGTCGATTCTTGAGATCAAGATCCAACTTCTTGGGAGTATAACGATATGTTCCTAATCCCGATAGAGCACAAATAGCTTCTTAAGAAATTTCAGCATCCTCATTCTCTCCTTTCATGAGCGAAACCTCCAAAGGATCATCAAGAATTTGTTCTTCTTCAAGTCGTTCTTCCTCGTCATCAACGACAACATCAGCCACAGAAAATACACTCAGATCTTTGGGCTGCTTCATTGATTTGCAAACATCAAAGCGAACCACTTCATCATTTATTTGGAATGAAAGCTCATTAGCTCTCAAATCTATGAGCACACTTCCCGTAGCAAGGAAAGGGCGTCCCAAGATTATGGGAACCTGTGAATCTGCTTCACAATCCAAGATGACAAAGTCTGCTGGAAATATGAATGAAGATACCTTCACCAAGACATTGCATAGAATACCAACCGGTCGTTTTACCGACCTATCCGCCATCACAAGCCTCATATTAGTTGGTGTAGGATCTCCTAACCCCAACTTCTTGTAGATCGATAATGGCATCAAGTTGATGCTGGCTCCTAAGTCACACAATGCTTTAGTAAAGTCCAAAGATCCGACGGTGCAAGGAATCATGAAAGCTCCGGGGTCGGCCTTCTTCTGAACTATCGATCAGGTAGCAATTGCACTACAATGATGCACATCATCCTTCAGCTCATAACTTGCTGCCCTCTTTTTAGTCAAAAGATCTTTCATAAACTTCGCATACCCAGGCATTTGTTCAAGTGCCTCCACTAATGGAACATTGATGGTCAGCTGCTTCAACATAGTCATGAATTCGCTGAACTTAGTGTCATCGGCCACCTTCTTCAATCTTTGTGGAAAAGGTGGTGGTGGGTATGGAAGTGTTCTCTCCATGGCTTTCTTCTCCTCTTGCTTCTGTTTATTATTTTTTTTAGGTTGCATGCCACTAGGTAAAACATTCTTGACGTTTGAAGTAGTTGTTGCGGCTTCTTCTCTTGTAACGTCACTAGGTGTGGCGTCAATGTCTGCTGCTACGTCAACCACTTGCTTGCCTTTTGCTGAAGTTTCCAGCACCTTACCACTTCTGGTAGTGATGGCCATGCATGACCCATCATTCCTTGGGTTTTGCACAGTATCGCTCGGTAAGGTGCCAGCCTTTCTTTGATTGAATGCTGCTGAAAGTTGGCTCAATTGCTGCTCTATTTGCTTGATAGAAGTGGAATGAGAATCAACTAGTTGCTTCATGGAGGACAAATCATCAATCACCTCCTTAACTCCCGCGCTCGTTGCTTCCACTCCTTTCAATAACTTAGCCATCATGTCTTCCATAGAATTAGATGTGGTGGTATCACGTTTACCAGGGGAAACGTACAAACCACTCTTTTCATTATTTTTCTTCCAACTACCTTGGTCTTTGCTTCCAGATTTATCATAATAGTTCCGACCTTGGTTTCCTTGGGCATTCCCACGGAAACCCCCCTGATTGTTCAAGTAGTTGGCCTCCTCTTCAGAATCAGATTCGTCTCTTCCTTTTAGCGCTACAGCTTTCACTTTTTCGGTCTTCCCTGATAATAAGTGCTTTGTCAGAAGATCCAATTGTGTTTTCATGTGCGCCATGTCTTGCTCACGTTCTTCTTCTCTTCTTCTTTGGTCTGCAGACATGCCAATAGATAAAGTGGGGCTTGCTACCTCAGAATCCCTGGTATGCCAAGCTCTACTTTGCTTTGTCATGCGATCTAGCATATTGCTTGCTTGACCAAAGGTGAGGTCCATGAAAGAACCTCCAGCTGCTTTGTCCACCACTGGTTTAGTTATTGAATTCAAGGCTCTATACAAGATCTCCATGAGGTGAACATTAGTCATGTGATGGTTTGGGCATCTTGCTAGCTTTGTCTTGAACCTCTCCCATGTTTCATAAAGAGCTTCAGAGGGAAGCTGACGAAAGTTGCTGATTTCATCTCTCAATTGTGCTCTTTTGGATGGCGGAAAGAATCTTTCCAGGAAAGCGTCTCTCAATTGCCTCCAATTTGTAATTGAATCAGGAGTCAGCCCATTCAACCATAGTGTTGCCTCCCCAGACAGAGACAATGGAAATAGACGTAATCGAATAGCATTCTGACCAACACCAGGATTGTCAAAAGACTTGCATGTAGAAATAAAGTTGATAAGATGCATATTCGGATCATCGCCTGTAGTCCGCCAAATAACCCCTTGAGTTGCAATAACTAAATCATGGTGCTAGTGATGTTGAATTTGGCTCCGGGCACTAATGGTGGTGGAATTATAGCTCCAGTGGCTCCGGCACCATCAAGATCATCATCATCATCGTCGAAAGCTGGTTGCAAAGGTTGGCGATCATACCTATACCGAGCTTGTCGACCTCTTCGATTGGCAGATGTTATAATTTCAGCATCACGCCTAGGGTTTAGTAACTCGTCATCACCTAAATCTTCATCGTCAGGATTTGTTGCTCGCCCAGGATTATCAATGTTTTGTTGTTGGACTTGAGCAGCGGCAAGAGCAGCTAATCTTGCTTGCTCGTGTTGAGCAGCCATCCTGTCGATTTCAGCTTGTGCTTCCATTCTTCTAATTCGTTGTGGTTCAGGATTGATTGGTAATAATGGTTGACCAGAACTTCTAGTATGGGGCATGCACTAAAGTAAAAACCTGCAAGAAACAAAAACAAAAACTAAAAGTAAAAGTACGAGAATCTTTGACCAAAGGGTCTAGTAATTATCACAAACTTGATTGACACTCGTATTCCCCGGCAACGGCGCCAATTTTTGATAACGCTCAATCTACAGCTCTCGTGGGAGTGTAAAGCGTTCGTTAGCAAATATAGAACCCAACCTGGGTTGGGTGTCGATCCCACAGGGAATAGCTTGGTCAACAAGTAAGCAAAATTAATAGACTTTTGGTGCAAGTCTCGTAAGAAAGGGGGAATTGTAATATGTAACCAAAGTAATGAAATAAAAGCTGAAAATAGCAAAGTAAAAAGAGAGTATTTCATAGGTTGTGAAACAATGAGAATTGAAGCGTTGGGGTTATGTCCACCTTCTGAGGTATACGTCTCTATCGGCTATGAGTGTGTAGGGTCTTTACATGCAATTGCTTACAGAGAATTGTAGTCGATGGTAAATCCAAGCGTCTCGCGACCTAAACAAGGACTATTTCACTTTAACTCTCGCGAGCTTAAAGCGTGTCTAACGGTACGAATTCTCCAAGAGGTTAGTCCAGTTACGGCACTAGCTTTTTAATAGGAAAGGGTGTCCTACTACCTTGACATTATCTCTTTTCCAGACAAATAACCTTTCTCGCGAACAAGTTAAATGTTAGACTGGCGTATTCTTGCGTTTGCAACCGCAAAGAATGTAGATTAAGATGAAGAGAATAATGATATAAGCAATATACGTGTCTTGAACTCACAAACTCACAGCAATAGATAGTAACTCATTCGGCTTCCATAACCCCAACTAAGAGGTTTAGTTACCCATGAATGCGAAGGATATCACGATTTGCATGGTTGATGGTGTGAGAAGTAGGTGATAGGCGTGTGGTTTTGGTGATTCCCTAGCAAGTAACGGTTCTCTTGTTGTGGAATTTAAGAATAGAAGAGTAGATTAGAAGCATTTGTGGTGGAAGATGAGAGGGATGGAAGAAAATTAATTATTGAATTCAGTGAAGAATGAATAAAAATCTCTAACATGATAGGGTATTTATAATACTCCTATCCTACTCCTACTAAGCTAATGAAATAAATAGCCAAATCCTACTATACTAATGAAATCCTTGACCCAAATGTACTAGGGTAAGATTACAATATCATAATCCAAATAGAATAGTGAAATACATAACCTAATTGTATTAGGTTAATGTATCTTTGTAAAAATCCAGCTTTGTGTCTGTAAGTCCCCAAAGTCTTCAGAAATGCTGTTTTAGCCCGGGACAGATTTTCCATGCAGCAGTTTTGGTCCTTAGGCGTGTAGACTTCCTTCCCTTCCCTTGTGAGCTTTCTTTTGCGTCAAGTAAGCCATAAAATGCTGTATTTTGCATCATTTATACCTGAAACTTTCCTAATCATGTTTGTTAGCTCATTTACAGAAAAAAGGACTAAAAGTGCATGAAATATATAATTTGTTCTCAAAACTAGGCTAAAATATGGGCAAAATATATTGATATAGGCGTGTAAATTCGCCTATCATCAACCTCATCATTAGCGTCAATCAAACATACTCCCAAACTATCCAACATATGTACCTCTTTAGCCAACTCTTGTTCTTCCTTCTTCACATGAGGCACACTACCGATAGAAAGCCTACTAAGTGTATGTGCCACTACGTTTTCCTTACTTGAATAATAAAGAACATTTATGTCATAATCTTTTAATAACTCCAGCCACCTTCTTAGATGAAAATTTAGCTCCCTTTGAGAAAATACATACTGAAGACTTTTATGGTCAGTGAAAAAATCAACATGCATACCATAAAGGTAGTGCCTCCAAATTTTCAAGCCAAAAACCATAATAGCTAATCTTATGTCATAAGTTAGGTAATTCTTATCGTGATCCTTAAGTTGCCTAGTGTCATAAGCTATCACTCTCCCATTTTGCATCAACACACAACCTAACCCAACTATGAATGCATCACAATACACCACAAATCCATTTAACCCTTCTGGCAAAGCTAACACTGGTGCCGAAATCAATCTATCCTTCAACTCTTGGAAACTCTTCTCACTCTTATTTGACCATATGAACTTTAATTTCTTTTGCGTTAGTTTAGTTAATGGTGAGGCTATAGCGGAGAACCCTTCCATAAATCTTCTATAATACCCAGCCAAACTCAAAAAGGTCTGGATATCAAATGGAGTGATGGGTCTAGGCTAGTGCTTCACTACATTAGTCTTTTGAGGATCTACATAAATACCAGCCCCTGAAATGACATGCCCTAAAAAGGTAAAGATTCCACCCAAAACTCATATTTATCCAACTTTACATATAATTAACGGTCCTTGAAGGTCTGCAGCACTACTCTTAAATGGTCTGCATGCTCTTCCTCACTCTTGGAATACACGGTATGTCATATATAAAGAAAATAAAAAACATATCCAAATACTACTTGAAGACCCTGTTCATCAAATCCATAAAGGTTATAGAAGTATTTGTCAATCCAAACGACATAACCACAAACTCAAAATGGTCATACCTCATTCGAAAAGTTGTTTGCGAAATGTCTTGCTCCCTAAATTTCAAATGATGGTATCCCAACCTAACATTAATCTTTGAGAACCATTTGGAACCTTGAAGCTTATTAAACAAATCATTGATTCAAGGAATGGGTTACTTGTTCTTGATGCTAACCTTATTTAGCTATCTATAATCTATACACATTCTGACAGTGTCTTCTTTCTTGTATAAGAAAAAGACTAGAGCACCCAATAAAGAGACATTAGGTCTGTGAAACCTTTATATAAGAGGTCCTGAAGTTATTACTTTAACTCTTTATGTTCGGATGGATCCATATGATATGGAGGAATAGAGATGGGTTGAGTATCAGGAAGAAGATCAATCATAAATTTTATTCTTTATCCGGAGGTATTCCTGGTGATAAGTGATGATTTTACCACTCATTTACATCCAACATGTATACACTATTGCCTTGATTTAACTGATTTACTGAGACCTAAGTGTGAGTAAGTGCACTAATATCCACTCCTTGAAGGTATAGAGTTAAAAAGGTAGAAAGAAGTGGATTAAAGCTTGAAATGATCAAGAGAGAGCAAAAGAAGTGCAGTTGAATACTCATAGCCAAAAGGACCTCGGGTATCACCCTTGCGGTCAGATCACCACAATCACTATTAGCTAAGAAAAGAACTTATTTAGCCTCTGATTATGCTATTACAGTCTGATGTATGCGATTGCAAAATCAAGCAAGTTAGCCAGCATCCTGTGATAGCTCGGTCATAATCGCTACCGCAGCATTGCGATCGCAGTCGAGCCTCGAGACCGTGGCATAGTGGGCTAAATAAAAAAAGGGCAGTTTAGTAAATTGGGCAACTGAATCAAGATTCAAGAGAAGAAAAGCCCTAGAATTTATAGGCAAGAGAGTTTTTAGCTAGGTGTGATATTTTTTTCTAAGAAGAAGTTAGTGAAATTAGAATGTGGAATTGAAGTTTATTTCATTCTCTCTTAGTATGAATGCCATGGATTCATTACTTGGTAACTTTCTTTTTCCTTATCTAATAAGTAGTTAATTTCTTTAGTCTTGGGATTATGTTGAATTAGTGTGTAATTATGTATGGGTATTGTTGGGTTTGCATGAACTTTAGATATTGAGTATGGATTTCACCATTGCTTGAGCTTATGAGTTGGGATTTGATGGGTGAAAACTCCAAATGTCCAAATGGGTTTGATGGGTGAAATCCCCAATCTCTAGAAACCCTTTGCCATCCTTAAAAAAGGGACTTGGGTGAATGTTAGGTAACCCATAACATCCTGAAAGGGGGTTATCGAGGGGAAAAATAATATTGAACAACGAAGTCCATGGTTTACTACCCTTTGCAATCTTAGAAATAAGTGTTTAGAAAGTGTAAATCATGTCAAGAGCATTATCCTATAAATAGGGATGCTTGGTTGAGGTTTATGGTAGTTGCATAAAATCTACACTTATTAGGTGCTCAAAAGAGCCAATGGGTGAAATCGTTATGGTTTGATCGAAAGATTGACCTTAATAATATTTGACCTAGCCTATCCATTACATAACAACTAAATCCCTTTAATAAACCAAAATTATCCCATATACTTTACCTCTAAGGACACATAATTCCAAGATTCCTCCAAACCTTGAATTTGGACAAAAGATAGAATTCACTCCATATTGGTTATAGTTACGTGAAGAATTTTAAATAATTTCCCCCCATTTACTTATACATGTTGTTTCCATTAACATTTCGGATAACCTTAGAGAAACTTGAGTACCCATAGTTTGGAAGTCTATAGCATTCACTCATCCAGATTTGACCCTAATTTGCATTGGGTTATTCGACAAAAATCGCCACACCTTTCATTATGGGAGTGAGTTGAGCGTTATTAAATGTCACCATTATGAAAGGTGGTTGTTGTCAATATAGTTACCCAACAAGTGTCGGGGTCGAATCCACAAAGAACAATGTGAGTGGTGATTGAGTAGGTTCAGAATTAAAGTTACTAACAAAATTCAAACCTATTGTAAAAAATGGTTTGGGGTTTTTTGATGTTTTCGAACATGGATGTAATTCTTGGGCTTCTAAGGGACTAATTTGAGACTAAGAATAATTAGAGTGTGATCAATTAGGAATGGATCTTGGGACTATGCTATCCTAGGGGCAAGATATGAATGGGTATGTAATGATTCGATGCAAATTCTAGTTGTTGATGATATGGTAGGCTAGGTTTAAAGACCTTTCTTTTACAACTGACCCGTTAGTTGTTTTGTATTTAAACTTCTTGGCTAAACTCAATTGAGCCGAATCAGATTGTAGGCAAATCTCAAGATAGAGAGGAAGCCAAGTTGCAAAAGGAAGACGTTGGCTGAGACTTGAAATTGTTGTGTTCTCGGTTTTTTCTTTTTTTGTGGACTATTTTGGAGCCATTGTCATTTGTCTAGTGCCATGAATTTGAGGTCAAATTCCTCTCAAAATGGAGAGGATGATATAAACACAATCATGAAGATGAACGTTTTTGAGTATTTTGGATGTAACCTCAGAGGTGTACGAGTTGAAGTGTTAAAAAGAGATCCAAACCGCCCCTAAAAATACTTCATGAGTGCCTATTTGCCTACTTGGTCATTAAAGGGCCTTTTTGTCATTTCATCTTTTTATTTGTAAAGTAGTATAAATAGAATAATATAGGGGTTTAGTTTATTAGTTTTTGTTAGATATTGTTGAAAGAACACATCTTTTGAGAGAGAGGGTCTCTAGGCATAAACTAGGACATGAACAAGTGTGGATTCACTTGTGAATTTGTATTGCTTGGATACGTTGGTGCTTGAGCGGTGGAATCTCTCTTGTGTCACGTAAGAGTGTGGTGTTGCTATTGTAAGTCCTAGGGGTCCTTAGATTTAACACATCTTTGGGTTCTTAACCTTATAATAGAGCATGTCTCACTTCCTATCTGTACATATCATGTACTAGTTGTGCAGTCTAGTGAACCATTTGGTTCTTGTTGTTCTTGTAATCTTGTAACCGTTGAATTGTTGTTATTGTAGTGTTGTTCCTCTCGTTATTATTGTTTATCTCTTTTGTTGTTAGTTCTTTTGGTTTCATTTACATCTTGTTTCCTGATGTTGTTGGAACCAAGATTTGGTGTTTGTTGGGCTCTCAGGTTTTCCTTTGTTTATGGACTATTTTTATCTTGTTTTTCATACGTACCAAACTTGTATTGTATCATTTTTAATAACGGAAAAGGGCCTAAAATGCCCTTCACCTATTGAAAATGGTGCAAAAATGTTTTCATCTATCTTTTAGTTCTAAAATGCCCTTCACATTCATTTTTGAACTCCAAAATGCCCTTCACATCTACCTTTAGACTCTAAAATACCCTTTATTTAACATTCCCAATATTAAATAAATAAAAAAGTTTCATGAATGAAATGACACATTTTCATTGGTCCGTATTTTACTAATTAAAATTTTTTAAAAATCCTAACTCACAATGTATGGATATTTCTTATACCTAGATTGTTTGGATAACCTAATCTTTAATGTTTTTAACTTTGTCTATATTTTTTTAAGGAACCCAATAAAAAATAATCTTATGCTGAATAATTGGAGGTAGGAAAGTTCGTTCAGCTTCTCACAACATTTGTTGGAGGCTTCATAGTCACCTTCACAAAAGGATGGCTTCTCTCACTAGTCTTGGTTTCTTGCATACCGGTTCTTCTCATTCCAGGGGAAGCCATGGGATTGGTCATGTGAAAATTGTGAAGTCGCCCACAAATTACCGATGCACAAGCTGAAATATAGTTGAGCAAACTGTAGGAGCAATCAGAACAGTAAAGCCTTAGCATAGCCCAAATCTTTTAGATAATTTTGCATTAGACTTTTTAATTGTAATTCAAATCTTAATTAACTTCAGGTTGCAACATTCAATGGAGAGAATTCAAGTTGGCGATAAGTAATTAGTATGAGAACACACTACAAATTGCCTATGCTTTTACAGTTAAATAAGGCTTTGTTTTAGGAGTTGGACTTGGCCCATTCTTATTCATTCTTTTATCTACTTATGGACTTATCATTTGGTATGATTCTTAACTGATAATAGAAATAGGTTATCATGGTGGAGATGTCATTAACGTTATCATGGTTCTAATGATGGGTGGAATGATGGGTTAGAAGTTTTTAATTTTTTAAAATAATGAAACGGAAATCAATGAACATATGTTACTTCATTAATGGAATATTTTATATTTATTTAATATTGAGAATGCTAAATAAAAGACATTTTGGAGTCAAAGATAGATAAGAAGGGCATTTGGAGCCTGAAGGTAGATGTGAAGGGCATTTTGAAGCCCGGAGGTAGATCTGAGGGGCATTTTGGAGCCAAAAGGTGGATGGGGGTATTTTTGCACCATTTTCAATAGGAGAAGAGCATTTTAGGCCCTTTTTCGTTTTAATTAAATATAAGGTATCTGTATAATGAGATAAGTTAGATTTTAATTCGAATGAATATGAAACTTATCATATGATATATATATAGTAGTCTTCGCCTCAATTTTTTTTAATTATCTTATCCCTAATTTAAATTTTAATTACTCTATAAATTTTATTCATTTTGATAAATATGAACAATTATATGAGCTTATTAAATGGTACAAAAGTGACGAGTCATGGAAAAATGATAGCGACACCATAAAACTATTTATACAATTAAGTTCAAAATTGATGCAAGTATTTATTGTCTTTCTATTTTGTAGAGATGTTTATTAATCATACTTTAGATTTTCATTTTTTCTAACAAATTTATCATGGACATAAATTTTCATTTTTCCAAACAAATTTATCATGGACAAGTTATTAAAGTATGTTGACATTCCCTTTCTAACTTAATACATGCTTATTTATTAAATAAAAAAATATTTTTATATTTAGCTAAAAATATTTGAAAATTTATTTCTTAAAAAAATACAATTTGACTCTCCAAATATTAATGATACTAAATAATGAAAAATGATAGTAATTTTTTTTAACATTTTTTATGATGAATTTTTTTGACAAAGAATGAGATTATCAACATTTTATGAAATTTAGAACAAAATAAGTAATTTAACATGAAATATTAGAGCTTCAAAATATCAACATAAATTTCATAACATATATTTTTAGGAAAAA
The DNA here is from genome assembly GCA_030864225.1 of Capsicum baccatum var. pendulum. Lineage (NCBI taxonomy): Eukaryota > Viridiplantae > Streptophyta > Magnoliopsida > Solanales > Solanaceae > Capsicum > Capsicum baccatum. The sequence continues at coordinate 124,682,526 of CM061556.1, read as the reverse complement.
GAAACTAATAAAGTTTAAATAAAATTAGTAACTTTTTAATTTCTTTTGTATGATTTAACCTGAAAGAAAATAATTAAGTTAAATATTGTGAATGGTATTTTTGTAAACAAACTATCTATTCTTAAAAAGAATACAGTGCATATTATTTTTAGTACCACAAACCAAACAACCACTAAAAAGTAATACCAGGATAACTAATCCCAGTATAACTAATCCTAGCATAACTAATCCAATATAACTTGTTTCCCAACCAAACGACCCCTAAAGGTTCTAGGAAAGAATGTTGTTAACGAAGATGGTTCATTAAATCTTTAAAGAATGTAGTACAACTAATGATATTGTTAATTTTTTAGTTAGAGGTTTGGCTTTGAGTTATGGATCTGAATCCTGGTAGAGAGTAATTCACCTAAATAGACCAATCTCAATTCGAATTAATCAAATTCAAATGTAGATATCGAATACTAAATAAGAAGTTAAAAAAAAAAATTAGAGAAGAATGTTCGTTTAATTTCCCTCAACTATCTTGGCATGTATTCAAGGTGCACATCATTAAACTAATTTTCTTTTTAATAAAAGACTAAATGAAGTATGTTTGAATATGGTGTTCTTCTTGCATAGATTTAGAGTTAATATCCTAAATGGTCATTCAACTTATAGCTCTTCTTTAAGAAGCTCACTTAAATTTGATTTTTATTTCAAAAATCACTCAACTAATGATTCTTCACACATAAGGTTACTCAACTTTGATTTTTATTCTAAAAGTCACTCAACTATGAGTATTTTACTTATAAAGTCACTCAACCAATAAAAATTTCATGTTAGCAAATTTTAATTAAAAATACATTTAAGCAGGTTGGGTGTCTTTGTAAGTAAAACACCCATAATTGGTAATTTTTAGAGTAAAAATCAAAGTTGAGTGACTTTATGAGAGAAGAGCTTTATTGAGTTATTTTTGAAGTAATAAACTAATTAAACGACTTTTTAATAGAAGAGTCATAAGTTGGTGACCATTTAGAAAATTAACTTCATATATTTAGAAGGCTACTCATTTAGTTTCTATCTCTATGTTTGCATGTTGTAAACAAATTCACAATGTTAAACAAAATTTTATTTCGCTAATTATCTTTTTAGTAATGTAAGCAGAGAACGAAAAACTATTTATACGCTTTAAATAAATTAATCACAAAATTGAGAAACACCACCGGGTAAAATAATCATTTGAAATGTATAAAATTAAAAAAATGTGAAAAGATTTCTGCATTACAAGTATCCCAAAAGAAATAAAAAGCACAAACTCACTTTTTCCTTTAGGAAGAGAACAGAAAATGCGTCACATATGATTGAGGCTTTCCACGTTGCAAGGTGATGTAATAAACTGTGGTCAAAATGACCTACAATTCATTTAAGTTTGAATTCTTCATTTTGAATCTACAATATAAAGTGTGTAACATGTGAACCGCCTTTAGGACACGGTACCTTAACTTTTGTAACACGGACGAGATTAATAAACCCTTACATGAAGAATATCTAAATAAAATTAAAAATCCAAGAAAATTTATTTTTAAAAAAATTAAAAAAAAGCTCATCTTACAGCTAAAATTCTTTGGATGTCAAAACCATTGCACTTTCATTGTCAGGACACTGAATTAATCTTATTTATATTTTTTAAAAACTATCATTTGGAATATTCTTCTAGACAAATTTGTTGTTGTAAATAAGTTGTTAAAAAATTTACTCACTATATGACATTATTAACAGTTTTCTTTTGTTGCCACAACTCGGACCAGCACTCTTTTATTATACATGAATCTTAGAGAATTATTTGAAGAATAAAAATAGTTAAATTTTGTTAAAAAGTCTGATTTGACATCGCCTTTTATTGTTATCACTTGTTTTTATGCTTGTATTATTAGCACTATTCATTTTGAGAGAAACGAAAAAAACGAACTCGTCAATTTTAATGATTGCGAATGTGCATGGTCATTCCACTGTTTACCACAATATCAAGGGAATCAATCAGAAAGAGGCAAGTTCAGAGAAAAAAAGTTATTCCTAATTGGCTTAGAGAAAACAACGCGGCCGATGGTCTATGGAGAACGTCGATTCCACCTAAAGATTTAAAAGATGGCTGAATTTTCACTATCGATAAGGCAAGAAATATCCTACCAAATATAGAAGTTTATAATTGTAGTGAAATACTAATTAACTTAGTTACAAGAATATTACAACGGATCATAATCAAATTATATCAATCATTTGAGAATAGGATGCCTTCCTTATATGCCTCCTCAAGATGACGATCGATCCAGAAACACCAATCTGGCGTCGAAGATATGTAAATAGAGAACTAGGGAGAGATTTTGTAAGTGACTCAAAAGTTGATATTTTTCAAAAATTTGAGAAACGCGAAGCTGGCCATTTTGAACCATAGAGTGAACAAAGTGATAATCAACCTTGAGATGCTTCCTCTGCAAATGAAAGACTGGATTGGCAATGAGTTATGTGGCACCTAAATTATCACAGTAGACAACTGACTACCTTGGTAATGAAATAACAAACTCATGAAGTAAGTTCTGAATCCACTGAATTTTAGCATTAGCAGAGGCAACTAAGCGTTATTCTATTTCAGTTGATGACATGCCAGGGTAGAGAACAAGGCTTAGCTTGAAAGTTTAAAATTTTAGCTTGGATTGTCTAGCTTAACCATCATAATAGTACCCAGGAGCTATATGGGTCCCAGTTCTCACCCCTTGGTCGGACCCCAGTGCATATAGCCGCACGAACTGGAGAATAATTATATATATATATATATATATACATATATATATATATATACATACACACACACACACACACACACACGGGGGACTCAAACCTCTCAATCATATACTAAGGTGACTTAAGCATCCGATCATGTAATGTGATATGGGGGACTCGAATCTCCCAATCATATAATAAGGGGGACTCAAACCTCCCTGGTCATAGGCAAGGGGATTCGACCCCCAGTCCTTTTAGACCCCCACGCCGGCAAACACGGTTCCCTGTGTTGGTACCTTAGGACCGCCACTTTTACGTCCTAGCTATACAACCCTCGTTTAAGCCCAATTAAAATATTTAGCACACATTCCCAATAAGTAAACTAACTGTGCATTAATGCATCCCATTGGTATCGTCATACCAACATCACTTGCAAGTTCATTACATGTCAATTGCTTAGCCTACTGGGACTCTAACCCCTCGACCAAAAAGGACTTCAGAAAAAATTAGTCATTTGGGACTCAAGCCCGTTTAATCAATTGGGACTCAAACCCATTTATGTGTCAATAAGCCTCTCATGCCATGCAAATAGTTTCAAAGATACTTTAATATGCATATTTTCACATTCAAAACTAATTTCACAATATTGGGTTGAGCTTGTTACCAATTCAATTGTTAATATTCACAAAATTGGAGGAAATCACAACCCCCTAGTTTATTAGCCATACTCATGCACCCCACAAGTTCAAAACCATTAATAAAGCATAAAAATGCATAATAATTCATGAAAAAAAAACATAACAACCATTCATGTCAAAACCCTCAACTAAATCAAAATCCTTATTTCAAAAAATCCACATAATTAACCGTGTAAATTCATGCATTAGATAAAACGGGTTTAAGGGTAGAGGCACATGCCTAAAATATCAAGAATTACGGAGAAGAAACCTTGAATTGACCCTTAGATGCTCAACCTTAAGGAAACCCTAGCTTGTTTTGCTTGAGAGAATTTGAAAGAGAAGAGGATATGTATTGATTGTGTTATGGGTAAGAATGAGGTCTCAATAGTGTTTATAGGCCGTGGGTTATATTTAGGTCAAGAGGGAAATGTCAAACATACCCTTAGTAAAAAGACTAAAAATTGGTTTCCAGTTATTACGGGTCTCATAATGACTCGTTAAGACTCATTGCGACTTGTCTCCATGAGTCGTAGTTAAGATAACATCACCAAACACACACTGTTGACCCTACGACTCGCATACTATAGCTCGTAATGAGACTCTACGACTCATAGGGTCCAGTCATAGTCACCACAGAAAGCACTTGGGCATACACTAGATGCCCTATGATTTCTACATTATGACTCGTATATAGTCATTACGATTCATTGCGTCTAGTTGTACTCAAGACAGAAAGTTTTGGGTAACAATTTGGTTAGGCTACGATTGGGACCTAACGACTCGTCATGAGTCTTTAGACTCATGGCCTCAAGTCATAATCAAGATAGTGACTCAGGAAAATCTCACCGGAAACCTTACGACTTGGGTTCTATGACCCGTATAGACACCCTACGACTCATAGGGAGAGTCGTAGTCAGGGCAGTGAGCTCAAAGCTCAAGAAATTTTCTAGGGTAAAATATCTGGGGTGTTAAGATCTCCCCCACTTAGATCATTCATTCTCGAATGATGGGCCAAGGCATTCATAATAGTGATTTAACACAACCGTACAACCACACTTCCCTTTAACAAAGTCATAAAACAAGGATGTCAATATTAACACATACCTTAAGTACAATTTTTCGAAAGGGGAAAGAAGAATGTAAATTTGGCCTCATGTCCTTTCTAGCCTCCCGAAAAGTTTTTTTCATCCCAAATAAAGTATCAAGTAACCCGCACGTATAACCATGCTCCTTTAGTATCCTTTAGATATGAACACAACATTCTACCATTTCAATCTCCTAATTCCCTCGCTAAATACATAACTACAAAGACCTGAGTATAACTGCGTATTGTTCCATGTTAAAATCTAACTCATAATTAAAAGTACTAGTGTAGGTTACCAGACCTTATACTTCACACCCCTCCAATATCACTACTCCAAATTCACTTGCTATCACAAGGGCTTCACCATATCCCCCCTTCTCAAATTTTACATAATGGAAGTTTGTCTTACTCTTCCATCTTCATCTATGGACTTAACCCGAGTAGTCACCCCAAAGTTTTCAAATTAGAGAACTTCCACTCCCCTATCTACAATACTACTATACTTCCATAGCCGCTACCACACTACCAAAAGGAGGGTCACTGCAGAACTAGAGCACAAGTATCAAGGATGGGAGGGTTACTTCTCAATTATGACCCCTAGTAGTTGTACTACTCAAGGAGAGACCCATGAAAAGAGAAATAGTACCATAGGCACAACATATTTCATAGCAACCATCAAGATCACAAATAGAGGATTGCTCCGAAATAAACATAACATTGCGTGAGTCCTTCAGTTAGGGCACGGTGAGGAACACTAGTGCATATATTATGGGTTATATAGATAAAACTGAGATTTGCGAATTCAAGAAGGAGGACAATTTTTGCTGCTTGGAACTATTTCTTTTCATTCTAAGGACTGCGAATGGTCATGCGTTTGCATATATAGGGTCACTTTGGGGCTAGGACATGACATAAAATGAATCGATAACAAATAGAATGTCTAGTTCCTAAGAACCAATCATAAAGTAAGACATGAGTTTATGGACGTAAACTACTTAGAGAACACAAACTTTAGGTATAGGCACACTTTGAATACATAAGACACAGGTAGAATGCTCGCCTACTCGAAACATGAGGGAATCGCTAGAATAGGAGTAGATTTACCATAATTTTCCCTGAAACTTTACACCATGAGAAAATTTTAAAATTAACTTTAGTTCATGTAACGCCCCGAGTCTGCACCTCGAAAGTCACATGGTGCTTACGACCCTGAAGGACCATAAGCTAACCCATGACTGGTACCTGTTGTAAACACTGAATAATAATACTAAATTAATACGGAAGTTAGGCTGAAATGCCATAAGGTTCATAATCTGAATACTATTAAATATAACATCTGATAATAATATTTGAAACTGAATACTGTCTGAACTAGTCTAGTCTGAAAAGCCTCTAACTAAACTGTCTGAATATGGAGTTGATGGGATAATTTACCAACTAACTTCGACTAATAAAATACCAAATCTACTGATATACTGAAATGAAAGAATATCTTCGATAGATGAGGACTCACTACAATAACTGCTACTGCTGACTGAATCTAACTAAGTGCGGTCGAGAACCCAAGCATCAAAACCTATGATATGAGATAAACTCTAAAGTCGTCACCGAAAATGATATAAATAAGGAAAACTATTGAACTTATCAAAAATTCACATTTACTGAATTTGGCAAACAACTGATGGGCTTTGAGGGTCTGTAATACTATTCTGAGATGGTATGTATAATCTTGTTCACTGCAGGAGTAGAAAAGGATATCATCAATGAAGACTATGACGAACATGTCCAAGTACCACTTGAACACGTGGTTCATCAAGCCAATGAAAGCTGCTGGGGCATTTGTGAGACCAAAGTACATGACTTGAAAGCTATTTTTGGAATGTCACATTCTCTGAATCTGAGCTAATGATAGCCTAATCTGAGGTCTCTATTAGAAAAGTAACTGGAGCTCTGAAGTTGATCAAACAAGTCATTGATTATGGAAAGTGAGTATTTATTCTTGACTGTGACTTTGTTCAACTGACGGTAGTCTATACACATTCTGAAAAAAACCATCTTTCTTATGCACGAAGAGAACTGGTGCGCCCCATGGGGAAATGCTGGGTATGATTGACCCCTTATCTAGGAGATCCTTCAACTATTCTTTTAACTTTTTGGGTTCTGCCGTAGCCATTCAGTATAGAGGAATAGAAATAGGTTGAGTATTAAGAAGAAGGTCTATTTCGAAGTCAATTTCTATCTTGGGAGGAACTCTAGGAAAATCCTCAAAACAAAAACATCTGAGAATTCATTTACTACTGGAACTGACTCAAGACTAGAAGTCTCTGAACTAGGGTCTTTGACTCGCACAATATGATAGACACATCCCTTGGATATAATTTTTCTCGCTCTAAGGTATGAAATCAAATGACCCTTAAGTGCTGTAGTACTACCCCTCCATTTAAGGACCGGTTCACTTGGAAACTGAAAATGAACAATTTTGTTTCTACAATCAACTGAGGTATAACATGAATGAATCCAATCCATGCCGAGAATGACATCAAAATCCATTATCTCTAACTCTACTAATTCTGCTGAAGTAACTTTTTTAGATATCATAATTGGACAGTTCCTGTATACCCATCGGGATATGATCGACTGACCTACTGGGGTAGAAACTAAAGAAGATTCTATTAAGATTTCTGGTCTGACCTTAAAGTTGACTGCTATGTAAGGAATTACAAAAGATAGAGAAGCTCCTGGATCTAATAAGGCATAAAGATGTAAATGGAAGATTTGTAATGTACCAGTGACTACATTAGGAGAACTTTCCTAATTTTGTCTGGACTAAAGTGCATAAAGCCTGTTTGGGCATTTCCTACTGGTGGCACTGGAGTTGGCACCCTGCTGATTTAGGTGACTCGACTGAGATAAGAGACGAATGTACTGACACTGTGAACCTGACTGAGGACAATCTCTGATTCTATGGCCTGGATTACCACACCCGAAACAAACATAACTACCAGCCCTGCAGACACTTTGGTGGTTTCTACCATATTTCTGATAAAAGGGATTTGTTCGAGCACTACTGACACTACCTTGAGATTTAGATCCTATCGCCCTATCTTTGTTACCATTTCTGAACTTAGGAAATGGAGCACTGGCTGAGGACAGAGCTGGAATAGAAGACTTTGGACAAAATTAGGAACGGTTACCACCTTCTGACTTAGGCTGAGTAAAATTAAAGCTACCTATTCTAGCACTGTTGTTCTCCCTCCCCCTCTCTCCTTATTATTAGCCTCTTCAATATTCTAAGCATGGGCCATTATCCTGGATATATCCATCTCTTTAATTAACATGGCAATTTTGGACTCCTTAACCATACTCTTTGATACCCAAGACACGAACTTCCTCATTCTGGACCTATTGTCTGCTACTACATGGGGAGCATACCTGGATAATTAAGTAAACTGACACTTATGTTTCCTTGGCTGAGATTGATGAACTCTAACACCTTGACTTCTCTCAGCTCTAATGAAAAGAATGTATCTAGAAAAATAGTAGCAAACTCTACCCATTCTATGGGCTCTGTATCTGTGCCCCTATATACCTTACACTGCTTAAATAATGTATTAACTATATCTTACAGTTTATAGGAAGCTAAATCAGCACTCTAACTGAAAGTCACTCCCATAATATCTGTGAATTTATGCACCTGATCGAGAAGCTCCTATGGATCCTCTTTGGATTTAGATCCTGAAAATAAGGGAGGATTCATTCGAGTGAAGTCCCTAATCCTGGATGTAGCAGTATTAGCCACTGGTTAGGCCTGAACAATAGATGGCCATTCATTCTAAGTAGCTACCAGATGGGCTAGAGTGGTGAAAGCTGCTCTGAATTCTGTGGGGAGACATGCTTATCCAGGGGACTGCCTGAACGGGCTGAGGTGCTGGTTGGTTTCCTATTCTTCTTCCATTGGTATTTTTGGGAGGCATGTTCTATAAACAGAAGTAAGAATCTAATTAGACTAACAGTTTAACTAGAGCTCATGCTCATTCGCATGATATGAATACTGAAAGGAGGGAATCTTTCCTAAGAACATCTTGTAGCCTCTTGCCTATGAGTGTGGCGCGCTACACACCCATGCACAAGACTCTACTAGACGTGGCTTTCAAATTCCCTAGGACTCTATTGAACCTTAGGTTCTGATACTAAGTTCTAATGCCCTAAGTCTGCACCTCGGACGTCACACGGTGCTTATGACCCCGAAGGACCACAAGCTAACCCATAACTGGTACCTACTGTGAACACTAAATAATAATACTAAAATAATGCAGAAGTTAGGCTAAAATTCCATAAAATTCATAATCTGAATACTATTAAAGATAACATATGGTAATAATATCAAAAACTAAAAACTATCTGAACTAGTCTAGTTTGAAAAGCCTCAAACTGAACCGTCAGAATATGGAGTTGATGGGACAAGCCCCCAACTAATTCCGACTAATAAAAGACTAAATCTACTAAAATACTAAAATGAAGGAATAACCTTAATAGATGAGAACTCACTACGGGAACTGCTACTACTGACTAAATCTAGCTAAGCGCAGTTAGGTACCTGAGTGATTGAACCTATGATATAAGACATAATAGCGCAAAAGAAAGGGAGTGCATCAGTACTGTGAATGTACTGGTATGCTAAGTGAGGTAGGATGATATGAAAGGATTCATATGCATAAATAATAACTGGCTGAATATTATAAATATTACTGACACTACTGATACACTGGTTTTGCAATACTGTGCACATAACTACATACTGATTATGCAAGACTATGCATATATATATATACTATATCTGATATCATACTAAAAATGAATACTACGCTCTAATAACTAAGTGACTGATATCTGTGTTTACTGATAACTATATTATTTGATAACTAGGTGACTATTTCTTCCAGTCTTGATTCTGTAAAACTGAACTGAATTCTATACTGAGTCTAAAATTGAAACTATAAAAGGTAATTATTTAACCAATATTCGCCTCTCTGAATAGATATGGGTCTATCCTATAACCCCAATTAGAAGGGTGTTAGTTTCGTGTCACGGGTAAAGACAAGCTGTTAAGTCACCTTTATCTGGCAGGTGCCCTGAATGAGAAAGGTGGTATCCTCAACTGGCAGGTAGTGCACCTTATCAACCCTTAACTGGCAGGTTGATATCTCAACCTACGCTGGCTACGTAGTTTTGGAATTCAAGGACTGCTACTAGGGATCACTCCCTCTATTGGCAGGTGAGCCCCTATCCTTGGGTATACTCGGTGCTGAATCCTACTCCCAACTAAAGACACTAGTTATTATACTGAGCTGAATTAGACTGATGCTGAGTTTCACTGAGTTTTGTAACTGACTGAGTACTACTATTCATAACATTACTGAGACTATATTCTATAACTACTGTAACTCTAGGTAATTAGCTAGATTTTCAGTTACTGAATACCCTCAGAGCTCGAAAGCATGGAAAGTAAAGCATGACATGATCTTGAAAAGCATAACAATAGATTCTTGTTAACAATACATCCACCTAGGCATTTTGTCAAACACTTAAGATACATGAACTTATGCATGAATGGGACTACATGATGACATGCCATGATTTCAATATTCAATTCATATAGGCATTCTATCAAACACTTGGGGAGCATGGTTATTTCACATAATAATAGTCAATACATGAACATCATGGATACAATAATCAATTGTAATTTCAAGGGTTTAACATGCAAATCATATAATTTACCACATATGTTATTTTAATTTCATGAAACTTGTAGTAAATCATGAATTGAAACCCAAATAACATCATGAACACGAATACAATCAAATTCAACTCGAAATTCATGAAAAACAAACAACTAGTAGTTTTGAAAGAGGTTCTTGAACTCCAAGGGTGAAAGGAAACCCTTGGATGAACAACTAACATACCTGAAAAGATGAGTTCTTGAAGGTTCTTGGAGGATTGTTCTTGATTCTTGAGGCTAGGGTTTTGTTAATTTGAGAGAGAATAGCTTCATATTGAGAGAAAGTGAGTGAATAATGAAATAATGAGCAATTAGTGCTCTTTTAGGGCTTAATTTTATGTTTAGACTGATTAGGGCCGTGGAAAAATATGAAATTACCCTTAGAAGGAATTTAATTTTCTTCACTGAAAATTCTGATTTTAGGCCTCGCTGCGATGCGGTGGCATTGAGGTAAGCCACTGGATCCTAGCTATAAACTGTATAAAAAGGACGAGTGCAAAAATACATCTTGGTACGATGCACTATTATCGCGGTGTCTCACTGGTTATTGACAATTCTGAAAAATGGCATTGGCACAATGCAATGGTATCGTGTTGCCTCACTGGAAATTGCCAAGTGGGAACTAGAACCTTGGCGTGATGTAGGATTATCACGATGGCACACTGGAAAAATAACAATTTCCATTTGGATCCTTAGCGCGACGCAGTGATGTACCAAGTGGCACACTGTTTTATAAAAATTACTCTATCTCTTCGCCCGGGTATCAGATTTGGGCAAACTTTATATTGTTGGAAAGTTGACTGGATTTCCTTTGCAATGGTAAGCCTTAAACTTAAAAATTCTGAGTATTTTAAAAATTTTATTTAGAAATACTTATGCTTTGAGAGTTAAAGTAAGCTTGGGAAATATGGGGTATTACAATATCCCCCCCTTGGGGACATTCGGCCCCGAATGAGACTGATTAAGGTGAGAAACACTCATAGACTGAGTTTACATAAAAAATTTGCACAACTAGAACATGGTTGCATGACTGAAACTACTGATAAACTGAATTTCAATATTGAACATGCATATCTGATGCATGAGTACATGGTTTGACTGATTCAGGAATGCATGACTGCCATGAAGATGATATACAATGGTGATGAATACCAAATTTATAATTGTAATTGAACATGAAACTGAGTAAATCTGAGGAAGGCTATTACCTCAAACTGAATCTGAGTTTATGAAGAAGAGGTGATGATACTTGGTCCGCATATCTATTTTTTCCTCTAAAGTATCTCCTTCAACAGACTGGTTCTACCAAAGAACTTTGACCAAGGAAACTTCTTTGTTACTCAGTCTACGGATCTGACGATCAAGGATTTGGACTAGCACATCTTCGAAAGAGAGACCATTTGGAATATCCACACCCTCTAAGGGAACTATGACTGCTGGGTCACCAATGTATTTCTTTAGCAAGGAGACATGGAATACTGGGTGCACTAAAGCTAGATCTGAAGGCAACTCAAGCTTATTAGCTACCTTTCTAAAATGGCTAAGAATTTCGTACGGATCGACATATCAGAGGCTGAGCTTCCCTTTCTTGCCGAACCTGTTCACTCCTTTCATGAGAGAGATTTTTAAGTACACAAAGTTGCTGATCTCCAACTCGAGATCCTTTCTCCTCACATCTGCATACGTTTTCTGTCGTCTCTGGGCTACCTTGAGGCTTTCTCTGATCAACTGGACTTTCTCTAAGGCATCAAACACTAAATCAGGCCCAAAAACTGCGGCCTCACCTACCTCGAACCAACCACTTAGAGATTTGTATCTCCTACTATAAAGATCCTCTAACGGAGCCATCTGAATACTAGAATGATAGCTTTTATTATATGCGAATTTGATCAAAGGCAAATGGTCATCCAAACTACCTTTAAAATCAACTATGCACGCCCTTAAAATATATTCTAGAGTCTGAATGGTCCTTTCTACTTGACCATCTGTCTAAGGGTGAAAAGTTGTACTAAGGTGAACATGGGTACCAAGACCCTTCAGGAATGCTTTCCAAAAATGAGAGGTAAATGGGATACCTCTATCTGAAATGATGGATACTGGGACTCTGTGTAGCCTAACAAATTCTCTGATATAGAGTTTGGCATAGTCCTCAGCTGAATAGGAGGTATGGACGGGCAAGAAATAAGTTGATTGGTCATCCTATCTATGATAACCCAAATCGAATCATACTGACGACGAGTACGAGGCAAACCTGCCACAAAGTCCATGTTCACTTCTTCCTATTTCCATGTGGGAATACTGAACTCCTACATGAACCCACTAGGATTTTAATGCTCAATCTTAACCTGCTGATACATGGATCACTTAGCTATAAATTTTGTAATATCTCACTTCATCCCACTCCACCAATAGATCTCCCACAAATTACGGTACTTCTTACTGGCCCCTGGATGTATCGAGTAACGCGCACTATGCGCTTCTGCAAGAATTTACTGCCTTAAGTCATCTACACCTAGCACGCATAACCTACCCTGGAAACACAACACACCATCTGTCCCTTGGGAGAAAACCTCTACTTTCTGATCTTTGACTGACTTTTTTAGCTTAACTAGATTTGGATCACTGTCCTTCTTTTTCTTCACTTCAGAAACCAGAGATGATTCTGAACTATTTTGCACCCATACACTACCCTCTACTGAATCAACTAAGTGGACACCTAGTCGGGAAAGCTGATGAACTTCCTAAAGTTCCTCTTACCATTCTTCACATGAGCAACACTACCCATAGACATCCTAATGAGAGCATCAAATACTACATTGGCCTTGACCGAATGATACAGAACACTCGTGTCATAGTATTTTAGAAACTTTAACCACCTCTTATGATGGAGGTTCAGGTCTTTTTGATAAAAACACACACTATAAGCTTTTATGGTCTGTGAACACATCAACATGCACCCCATATAAATAGTGCCTCCAAATATGTAAGGAAAACACTACAGCTGCTAACTCAAGATCATTGGTTGGGTAATTCCTCTAATAGGGCTTAATCTTCCTAGAGGCATAGGCTATGAAATTATCTCTCTGCATTAGGACATAACCCAAACCTACTTTAGAAGTATCATAATATACAACAAACCCATTTGAACCATCTGGTAGAGTCAAAACTAGGGTTGTAGTGAGTTGAGTCTTCAACTCCTTAAAACTCTACTCATAACAATCTTACCATTGGAAATTGACTTTCTTCTGAGTCAATCAAGACATTGGGGATGGAATAGATGAAAATCCTTCCACAAACCATCGATAATAGCTAGCCAAACCCAAGAAACTCCTGATATCTGACGAAGTGATGGGTCTGGGCCAGTTTCTCACTACTTCAGTCTTTTAAGGGTCAACTCTAATGCCATCACCGAAAATGATATAAAACTAGGAAAACTACTGAACTTAGCCAAAATTAAAACTCAAATAACATCATGAACATGAATACAATCAAATTCAACATGAAATTCATAAAAAATAATCAGCTTGTAGTTTTAAAAGAGGTTCTTGAACTCTAAGGGTGAAAGGAAACCCTTGGATGAAAACCTAACATACCTTAAAAGATGTGTTCTTGAAGGTTCTTGGAGGATTGTTCTTTCTTCTTAAGGCTAGATCTTTGTTAATTTGATAGAGAATAACTTAATCTTGAGAGAAAGTGAGTGAATAATGAAATAATGAGAAATTAGTGTTCTTTTAGGGCTTAATTTCGTGTTTAGAATTATTAGGGCCATTGAAAAAAATACCAAATTACCCCTGGAAGGAAGTTAATATTCGTCACAGAAAATTCCAATTTTGGGCTTCACCGCGATGCGGTGGCATCGCAGTGAGCCAGTATATCCTATCTGGAAACTGTATAAAAGGGACGAGTGCAAAAATGCACTTTGACGTAATATGCCATTATCGCAGTGTCTCACTGGAATTTGACAATTCTAAAAATTGGCCTTTCGCATTGCCTCACTAGAAATTGCCAAGTGGGAAATAGAACCTTGGCGCGAAGCGGGCTTATCGTGATGGCACACTAAAAAAATTAAAATTTCCATTTGGACCCTTTGGGTGACGCGGTGATGTACCAGCTGGCACACTGTTTTACAAAAATTACTCTAACTCTTCACCCGGGTATCGAATTTTGGCAAACTTTATATTGTTGGAAAACTGATTGGATTTCCTACGCAATGGTAAGCCTTAAACTTAAAAATTTTGAGTATTTTGAAAATTTTATATAAAAATACTCATGCTCTGAGATTTAAACTAAGCTAGGGAAATACGGGGTATTACAGTTCACCATCTCCCTCTCAATAACTATAATATGAGAGCACTACCTTCCAGAAATAATCATATTAACGTTTTCTAGCCCTTATAGCTTTCACCTTATGAATCATACCCTCATGAGCATACACATCAATACTAACATATTAAATAACATGGACTAGGTACAACTAGCATTTGCATACTTAAAATCTCATCTAACGAGATGCTAACTAGGGCTCGACATAATCTTATAAAATTAATACTCTTACCCACCTAATGACTTAGCCCCAATTTATCTCTTCAAAACTTGACCTCTGGTATGTATCATAATTACCCACTCTACTATTTCATGAGTTATCAAGATAATCTCTTCCATACATCTCATCAAGCCTACTAATTTACTCTCGTAAATCTCGCATGTCTATTATTGAGCCAATATTTCTTTCACCATAATCAACGTCTAAAGTTCAAACTTAGTGGATAGCTACAATCATGCACCACTAATGGACTACCCCGCATAATATACCAGTCAACCCCATAAAGAGGTCACCTTAAATTACTTATTCAACTGTTGATAATCTATACATAGCTGGAGGAACCATTTTTCCTATAAGAGAACAGGATCATTCCACTGAGAATCACTAGGGCGAATAAAACCTTTGTCAAGAAAATATTTCAACTGCTCCTTAAGCTCTTCCAACTCAGCCAAAGCCATTCTATATGGAGGGATAAAGATGGGATGGGTATCTAGGAGAAGGTGAATCCAAAAATCTATTTCTCTATTAGGAGTAACACTAGGAAGATCATCGGGAGAAACCCCAAAAAATTCATTAACCATGAAAATGTATTGCAAGGAATAACCTTTTGAGTTAGAATCTTTAACTAGGACAAAATGGTAAAGACATCCCTTGGAAATCAATTTTTGGGCTATAAGATATGATATGAATATCTCTTTAGGCGCTAAGGAACTCCTTTCCCATTCTATAATAGTCTCATTAGGAAATTTGAAAATGACCCTATGGGTTCGACAGTCTAAGGAGACATAGCATGAATATAATGAATCCATCCATGAGATGACATCAAAATCAACCATTTCTACTTAAATCAAATCCACCAAAGTTTTCCTAACACCAACAAATACCACACAACTCTTATAGACTCTTTCAGCAATCATAGAGTCACCTACCAGGCTAGTAGAAACAAAAATAGAATACAAAATACACCTAAAATTGAAACCAAAATGGATAGAAATAAATGGGGTCACATAAGAAAGAGTAGACCCATATTAAGCAAACAATGCACATCACAAGAAAAGAGTTGTAATATACCAGTGACGACATCAGGAGATGCCTCAAATTTCTGGCAGGTAGTAAAAGAATAGAGATGGTTCCGACCCATACTGGTATCAGAAGTAGAACTCTTTGATGTAGGATATGATGAAATGGTAATCAAAACCCTATTATCCCCAGAAGCAACCCTATAAGGAAAATTGCACTACATATGACCATTCTGACCATAACTAAAACACTAATTCCTCCCCTCATGACAAAACCCATGATGCATCTGATCGCAAAATCGGCAAGAAAGATAAGGTAGGATTAACTGGGATCTACTTGGATAATATTAGGCACCTTGTGCCGTAGGACCACCACCATTTTGAAAATGATGACCACCGGATGGCTTAGGGTAAGAGTCTTTGGCCAATAGTTATGAATAAAATTTTTTTCAACTCCTTTCCTTGGTCAACTATCTCCCATGTCTACTGCCATTATGATGACCCTCACCCTACTCTAAATATTTGAACTCCTTATTCAATATTTCCCCTATCCTTGTCTGATTCCTTATCCCACCAATAAGACCATACTGGCATGATAGAGAGACTACTATCGGGTCAGCAGATGAATAGAACATTAGATTCCTGCATTAGAAATATCTCCTTGATGTTGTGGGACATGAACATCATCAACTTAAGAAGAATGATGATGACTGGTAGAGACCAGTGAGACTCCATAAGGACAGTCAAAAGTGGTAACCCTAGAACGGCTCTGTACCCCATAAGCAGAACGAGTTCCATCCATATTATCATTAAGTGGGATAGAGGAGTTTCTACGAGTATTAGATCTTTGAAGAGATATGATCTAGAAGGAAAACAACCAAAATTAGAGGAGATTTAAGACCTAAGACTCTATAGCCTAAAAATAGAACAACAAGAAAGGAAAATATTCCTAAATGCCTCGCAGTCTCTCCCTTATCAGTGTACACACTACACACTCATAAAAGAGACTATACTTGACACAAATTTATGGACACCCAATGACACCGAACCTAGATATGATACCAAAATCATCATGACAAAAAATAAGGCTTGTTTGTGATGGATATCTCAAGTCCACCATGGATCGGAGACCACTTATGTTACCTAATCAAACAAAACTAAATATGCCTAGCAACGGATGAGTTCTTAATATATAAAAAGATAGGATATAAGAGCTTAGAAGACTCTAAGGTAAGTCAATAATCTAATAAGTAAAACCCAATACCAAAAGCCAATACCCAAATCCAGAGTAATCCATAAATCTTTCTAATCAAAATAAAAATCAATAAAGTCAGGACATGCCCCCGACGATAGCCAAAACAACTCAGAAGCAAAGTCTATAATGTAAAGAAGGTATAACACGAAATAAAGACTTCCAAAGTATGGAATCTCATGACTTTACTTTAGCCTGACTCATTAACTATCCCATGATCAAAACATACATAGACGGTTAGTGGGTTAAGCACTTGTATTTAACTCAGGGATAAGGGAACAAAATAATGTCATTATCAATAATTCAAAACAGTCCAAATTTAGTGTACATACCCATATAAAATTATATATATACATATATATCATATGTCAGGGTAGGGAATAAGACTTAACATGAATGTTTAAAACCTTAGCTTGGATTGTCTAGCTTAATCATCATAATAGTACCCACGATCTATATGGGCCGTAGTTCTCACCCCTAGTCAGACCCTAGTGCATGTAGCTGTACGAACCAGACAATTATCATATATATATATACAAGGGGAACTCGAACCCCCTAATCATATACTGAGGTAACTTAAACACCCGATCATGTAATTTCATATAGGGGACTCAAACCTCCTAATCATATAATAAAGAGGACTCAAAAATTCCTGGTCATAGGCAAGAGAATTAGAATCGTAGGCCATTTAGACCCCCGTACCAGCAAATACGGTTTCTAGTGTTGGTCATTTGGTACCTTGTAATACCCAATGTATAAAAGCTACTATTCAGCGTATAAATTGTCTTTTTAAGTTGTATAAACGACAAACGAGTCATATGTTAGAGTCATACCTATAGCAGTGTGGAATAGTTATAGTCTGTTATAGATATGAGTTGTTCTTGGAAGTCGTCAAGACACGGTGCGAGTCATATAAAGTGAGCCGTGAGGGTAACAAAAGAGCATTAGTTTCCTCCACTTTTAATTATTTAACAACACTTTCCTCCTCCCATCTTTAATATCATCAAGATTAAGGCTTCTCTTACTAAGTCAACTTTTGAGTCTCAAATTTCAAGCTCTCTTCACAAGTCAAGCAATTCCAGGTATGTGGAGTTTATGAACAAGGTTATTCTTTCATCCTTATATCCAATAAATATGATTTTAAGAGTGAATTTACTTGTTTTAAATTAGGGTTCATACCCAAATAACCATATTCTTGAAGTATGACATCACTATGTGATAGAAAGCTTTAAGTGTATCAAGGTTTACATATATTCATGCCTTGACTTATAAAATAGTGAAACATATACAGAAATATTAACAAATATAAAAAATTTAGAAATTAACAAAAAACAAGAAATAATTAGTGAAGAAAACCTAGAAAATACCAATACAGAAATAAATACTCTTGATAAAAAAGAAGATGAAAATATAATACCTAAAACAACAGAAATAAGGAAACCTATATATTATAAAAATAAATTTAAAAGATATAATGAATATGATAAATGGACCCCAAAACAAATAGTTAATAAAAATTATAACTTTTTAGACCTAGACTGTGTAATAGATACAGAAAAAACAATACAATTATGGATAGGATATATGACAAAACAATTATTAGATAATAATATAAACATAACAGATGCACCAGAATATATAGAAAGAACATTAATAGGATCAGTAAAACTATGGTTTTCAAACTTAACTGAAAATAGCAAGAAAGTATTAAGAGATAATAAACCTATGGAAGGAACATCATCAACAACAACTAAACTAACACCTATAGAATTATTGAAAAAATATGAAACAGCTATAAAAGATGAATTTGGTAGTATGACAACAATAGAAGAAGAACAAGATGAAGAAAAAGATACAAATAGGAATTTAATGTTAAAATTAACAATATGTAATATGTGTTACATAGACGAATATACTTGCTCATTTAAAGAATATTATTATAAAGGAGCATATAGTATAGAAGAAAGTAAAGAAATAAGAAATTATATTTTAATAAATTACCTGAACCATTTAGTTCAAAAATAATAAAAAGTTGGGAAGAAGCAAAAATAGTAGATACGTTAGGAGCTAGAATAAAATTCTTACAACAATGGTATAGAAATTTATGTGAAAAATATAGAGAAGAAATAAAAATGGAAAAAACATTAATAAGAAATTTAGCATGTTGCAAAAATAAAATAGCACCCCAATTTGGATGCGAAGAAAGATATTATAAGAAAAGAAAAAGACATAAGAAATATAAGAAATATAAAAAATCAAAATATAAATACAAGAAACCAAGAAAAAGATATTATGTAAAAAATTATAAAAATAAACGACCATATAGAAAGAAAAAATCTATAAAAAATGTACATGTTATAATTGTGGAAAGTTAGGACATTTAGCTAGAGATTGTAAATTACCTAAAAATCCAAAAAATAAACAAATATCCGAAATAAAAATAGATAATATGGAATATATGCAAATAGATTATATAGATTATGAATTAGAAATTAAAGATAGTATATATGAAATTTCTGAAAACGAAACAGATACTGAAATAGATAGTGAAATAGATGAATCGAATGACTGAAGATGATATAAAAATGATAACAAAGGAAGAATATTTAAATGACGAATGAACAGAACAAAAAATAATATTTGACAGTAATATATTTGATGAAATAACAGGAAAAGAGTTAGATTTAAGTGTAGAAAAAATATTTAAAATACCAACAATAAAAAATATTTTTACTAGGAAAAAAGATGAATATTACGTAGTATGCCAGAAAGAACATGTAATAGACTGTAGATATGCAAAAGGTAAAGCTAGTATACCACTAGTAACAAAAAGAATAATTAACAAAGAAATAAATGATATAAAAGGTAAAGGAGATCCAATAAAATATGTACACCTTGGAGGTACAGAAATATTAATAAAAGCATGTTTTAGAGAAGGAATAGATACACCGATAGAATTATATTTAGCAGATGATAGAATTATAAAACCTATAGAAAAAAGCATAATAATTGTCGTAAAAGGAAATTTGATATACCAAAAATTTAAATTCATAATAAGTGCAAATTATTCAGTAGCAGTAACAGATAGAAATATAGATAAATCACTAGTATTATATTGGAAGATATTAGGTATAGAATTAACACCAGGAAGTAAAATATTTATAGCAAGATGCAAAAATTTATATGTATTAACGACAAAACATAAAATAACAGGGAAAAATAAGATTAACAAGATACAAATAGATAGCCCATTTGAACAAATTGTAAAAACAATAGATATTATTAAACCAGAATCATCAAGCTCATCAAAAAGAACAAGTTATGAAACAAATTCAATAAGTAATATAAATCAATATTATATAACAGGAAAAATAAATGAAAAAGAATATTTAATATTATTAAACACAGGACAAGAAGAAAATTATATAGCAAAATATCTAGTAAAGGATGAAGAAATAAAAATTGATAATGATATATGCCCAGATCTACCAAGAAGTTTAATAAATAGTAAAAATATAGCAGAAAAAGAAATAATAATAGGAGTCAGAAAAATAAAAATAGAATTTGAAGTAAAAGAAGAAATGCAAAAAGCAGATATAATATTAGGAATAAAATGGTTAGAACAAGTAAAACCATATAATATAGAACATACACAATTGACCATAACATATAATAGAGAGAAATTATTCTTAAAAAGAGCCTTAACATAAAATGAAGATATATGTATTAATGAAGATAATAGTAGAAGGATATTACAGTAGATATTATACGCCTATGATAGATACAGGAGCAGAAGCAAATTTATGTAAATATAATTGCTTACCAGAAAGTAAATGGGATAAATTAAAAATACCGATAGTAGTTAAAGGATTTAATAATGAAGGAAGCTTAATTACTTATAAAGCTAGGAATATAAAAGCACAAATATGGGATAAGATATTGACAATAGAAGAAATTTATAATCATGAACAACGTCAAAAGATATACTTTTAGGAATGCCATTTTTAGATAAATTATACCCACTCATAATAACTAGAAACGATTGGTGGTTTACAACACCATGTAAACAAAAAGTAAGATAAAAAAGAGTTAATAATAAAATAAGAAAGAAAACTGATTGGATAAAAGGAAGTGAAAAAATTACACAAAAGTTAGAAAATATAAAAAACACTGAAGATACAATAGAATTAGTAATATTTTCGATAAATAAAACAGAAATAACTATATTTTCAATAAATAAGAAATAAATAGTTAAGAAAAAATTAGAACAATTATATAGTGAAGATCCATTAAAAGGATGGGGAAAACATAAAACTACCATAAAAATTGAATTAATAGATAAAAATAGTATAATAACCCAAAAACCATTAACATATAATTTTGACGATTTAAAAGAATTTAAAATGCATATAGATGAATTATTAGAAAAACAATATATACAAAAAAGTAATAGCAAACATAATAGTCCAGCATTTATAGTAAATAAACATAGTGAACAAAAAAGAGGAAAAAGTAGGATGGTTATTGATTATAGAAATTTAAATGCAAAAACTATAACATATAATTATCCAATACCAAATAAGATATTAAAAATAAGACAAATCCAAGGATATAATTATTTTAGCAAATTTGATTGTAAATCAGGATTTTGCCACCTAAAGTTAGAAGAAGAATCTAAAGAATTAACTGCATTTACGGTACCACAAGGATTTTATGAGTGGAATGTATTACCATTTGGATATAAAAATGCACCAGGTAGATATCAACATTTTATGGATAATTATTTTAAACAATGACCTAATTGCATAGTATACGTAGATGATATATTATTATATACAAAAACCAAAGAAGAACATATAAAATTATTGGAACAGTTTACAGATATAATAGAAAAATCAGGAATAAGTCTAAGTGAAAAAGAAAGCCGAAATTATGAAAAACCAGATAGAATTTTTAGGAATACAAATAGATAAAAGTGGAGTAAAAATGTAACAACATATAGTACAAAAAATAATAAATTCAAAAGAAGAATTAGATACAAAAAAGAAATTACAATCATTTTTAGGATTAGTAAACCAAGTAAGAGAATATATTCCAAAATTAGCAGAAAACTTAAAACCACTACAGAAAAAATTAAAAAAGGATATAGAATATAATTATAATGAAGAAGATAAAAAACAAGTTCAAAAAATAAAATTATTTTGCAAATAATTACCAAAATTACAATTCCCAGATGAAAATAGAAAATTTATATACATAGTAGAAGCAGATGCCAGTGAATATAGTTACGGAGGAGTACTTAAATATAGATATGAAGCAGAAAAAATAGAACACCATTGTAGATACTACTCAGGTACGTTCAACGAGACAGAAATAAAATGGGAAATAAATAGGAAAGAATTATGTTCATTATATAAATGTTTGTTAGCATTTGAGCCATATATTGTATATAACAAATTTATTGTGCGAACAGATAATACACAGGTACGCTGGTGGCTAACAAAGAAAATACAAAACTCAGTTACAAGAAAAGAGATTCGGAGACTAGTTTTAAACATATTAAATTTCACATTTACAATGGAAGTGATCAGTACTAACAAGAATGTTATTGCAGATTACATATCAAGACAAAACTACACAGACTGAAATGATAGAAGAAAATATCCATGAAAAGATACTCAACGCCCTAACTACGCTTTCATTGTAAGTGGACAATATGGGTACTGAATAGAGAAGCTAAAGCTAAAGACTAGTGAAGATAAACTGAAGTCTATAGCTATGAATCAGCTAACTCAGCAATGCGCAGAGCTATGTCGATCGGAAGACAATAAAATTCCAGAGCTAGAAGGAGATGTTGGGACACTCCATAAAACCCATAACGTTTATCAATCTACTTCTGCAGGTACCAGCAAAGGAGTAAGAAAAAATACAAATATGAACCTAAACAAGCTATTTGATAAACCATATACACCAAATACATCGAAAGATCCCATATTTATACCCCCACAAGTTACCACATACAGAGAAAGTCTAAACCAAGACAAAAAGACTTACAACTACACAGCCCGGACATACATAGAAAATATCTACAATGTACAAACCTTTTTAAATAGCAACCCCAAAGCTACAAATATCCAAGAACCAGATACAAACTACATAACCCAGAGATTGACCGGATATAATAAACTAATTGCTTTACCTAGAACCAAACCAAGCTTAGTTAAAACCTGCTATGAATATGGACTACTTAGTACTGTATATACCATGGACGGAACTGAGATATCCACTATACCAGAAATATATGAAGCATTTATCACTTTTAAAAGAATAACCAAAGGTACCTTATTTTTTATAAAAATTTACACGGCACCAGCAGAGATATTATATGATGAAGTTAAAAAACCCATACAAGTTGTAAAGATAGGGATGACACGAGATATGATTATACCACAAGATATTATTCCACAGTCAGAAATACCTAGAATTGAGATACCAAAGTTTTATGCGAACAAAAGGATTATCGGACTATCTACAATTTTGCAAGAGCTAGCAAATACATACTCCAACCAAAATCCCATATGAAGCTACTATTCAAGAAATCATGTACTTATATATTCAAATTCAAAAGAGTTACGAGAAACAGCTATGGAATCTATTAGGCAGTGGATTCTCACGTTGCTTAAACCAGAAACGGAACCTATCGCTAGAGCTATCAGAGAAAAATTTATTTCGGAAGAATTATTAACCAGATATTGCAAAACTATTGGACATAAATATCCAGATCACAAATGTTCAAAATGTAATGGAGGAGATAATGATGTCCCAGCAATTCAGCTAGAATAAAAAAAGATAAGGACGCCAGCTGGAAAGATAAGAGGAGCAATAATGGAGATACAACAGATACGACAAAAACAACGGAGACAAGATATTTATTTTAGTTACGTAAAATTATTGTAATTTACTATTTATGTAAAGACTTTCTTGTTTTAGGCCTAGACTTTTAGGTAGTAGGCTTTAGTAGCCTTTAGGACTTTTTGTAACCTTTTTTGTCTTCTTTAGCTTTATTATTCTTATCTTTTAGAACACATGTAAAAAATACTTTGTAAAGTTGTAAAGTTCGTTCACTTATAAATAAAGAAGAAAGAAGGCATTGCGAAGGCAAGCCTTCACATATTAGCCAAAAAACTCTCTCCATTTAAAAATATTTTGCCCAGTTAATTAAATATATACACTTCAATGGAAAAAGCTATGGAGCAACAAACCTCAGAAATATCAAAGCTACCGCAACAGGTATATCTATTTATGATTATGAATAGCTAAATTCATAATTCCCAACAATCATGATATGATCAAATAAATTCATATTAGTTACTTTATAGTAGAATTATTCGAAGAATAATATGTTAAGAAGTTTATTAGCAAAGTGGAAACGGAGAAAAATCCCTACGAACTATGTCATCCTAAAGGTGAAACCAATGAGGCAAGAAGCCGTGGCAGGGAGTAACGAGAGTCGAGGCGCTGTTTAAGGGAAAAAGTATCCGAATTACCATGCTAATAGTGACCGAAGAACATGTTATTTAAGAATAATCTAGTATATAGTAATCTGAGATGACTATATTTTATTATGAACATGGTTGAAGGGAATATTTTGAAAAAAGTAATTTTATGATAATGAATGATAATATATCTGATGTCATGGTAGATAAATTTAAGATACTTATTTTATATGCACTTAGAGATATAAATGTTGCAGATATAAGAAAAATTATATTAGAAAAAGCATTTGGAGAATATTACATGACTAGAGTAAATTATATACCATGTCTACCTAGCTACTCTTAGAAATACCTATTATGTTAAAATCACGCAGAATTTTTAAAGATATGCGAAATATACAGTTACTAGAAAAACAGATAAAAAGAAATATAGACAAATACATGGAAAATAAAAAATATATAAAATCTCTTAATAAAAATATGCAAGAACTACTAAGGCTAAAACAAATAACTATAAAATATCAATTTTAGAAAATAGATCATTTAGACTACCTTAAAGTTTTAATCTTATATATACTTAAAGACATAGAAATTATAGATATTAAGAAAATAATATTAGAAGAGGTAATAAACTACGAAATTGAAATAATAAATGCGTTAGAACAGATATACGAAGACATTTATCCAGAAGGATATTATTCAGATCAAGACTGTGGATGTTAGAATATATTAGAAAAACTAGAGAAAACCAAGATAATCTAAATAATGAAATTAATTACAGAAACCGAATTAGGAAAATAATGGAAGATCTAAAAGAAAAGCTAATATGGATAGAAAAAACCTTAGAAAAAAGTACATGTGATAGTTTATATACTTTAAAAAACTCACTACGAGAAGAACAACACAAGATAATAAATAACATAGAAAATCTAGAATTAGATATATACTACAGTACAGATAGAATAAATTATTATACACAAAATTGTAACTCTGCAGTTACTACAGGATAAAAATAATAAACCAAATAAATTAATGAATACATCTTACAAAAAGAATAATTTAATAAAACAAAATCTAAAAAATATCCACGCACAAAAAAGAATAGATTCATTACACATAACAAATCTATTTATTAGCCTAGTTACAATCTGGAAATTAAGGGGAAATAACACTACAAGGGTTGGGATAGAAGGACAAAGGCATAAGACGTGGGAAGAAGCCAAAAATGCAATTTCCAATGAAGCCTTATGCTAGAGTAGAGACACACACCTTAGTACAATGGATCAAGCAAATAGACACACCCCTTAGTATATTTGAGAAAGCAATGCATCACATACCATACGACCTAGGATCAAGCAATGCACCGCGACACTTATCCCCCCCACGGCCAAACTTTGACCCTATAAATAGGACACTTGTACTCATTGTTAAACACTTTTGGACGTATTGGAAGCTTTGAGAGGGGTTGTAAAACAATTAAATTAGGGGTTTTATATCTTTAATTTAATTTGTTTATGGATTTTATAATGTATTCATACATCTTGATTATGGTTATGTCCATTAGTGTCTAAACGCCCCCTTTCCGGGGTTAAGGCCAAGAACATGATTAGTATGGGTTTGAATCGATTTTGTTTGGATTGATTATTATATTTGGTTATTTATTTATCCTTGTTATAACTATTTTAAGGATTCAATACCTTTAAAATATATCAATTGTCGACTGTGTAAACCCGGGATGGGGAATAAAAAGATAGAACATATGGGTAAATAGAGAAAGTTTCTTATTCTTTTATAAAATAAGGAATTTGAATTAGCGTATAGGATAGGGATATACCTAGAATAATTGCTTGGTTCACTTACAGGATTACATCTTAATGGATCTAAATGGATTATTACATTCCTACTCAACGATGTTGTTATAATGTCCAGTTAGGTAGAAGATTAGAGGCCGGGAGACCATAATCATATGATAAACCCTGCGAATCAACAACCAAGATAAGTAATCAAACTAATAAAGTTCAATACTTAGTATGATGGTTCGTTGTGCTTTAACCCCGGATTTTCATCCATTGATTTTCCAAAGTATTACTTTTTCACATTATTTTAGTTTACTTTTAGTTTATAAACTTTCAAAACTCTTTTGGTTACGTTTGCACCAATTTTATCTCAATAGTTAAACTAGAATTGGATAGTTGTCAACACAAGTCTCTGAGGGATAGATATTCGGCTTTATTTAAGGTCCCTGTATTACTTGGTGATACCACATACACTTGCGTGTGTGCTTGGGCGCAACAAGTTTTTGGCGCCATTGTTGGGGACTTGTAAATTGGTAGCTATTTTAGTTTTAGTTTTAATTTTTAGATTTATTTGGTTCTTTACACTTGGTCTTGGCATTAAGTTTTCTGGAAATAAGTTTACTGATTAATAAGTTGGTAAGGAATAGGGAATTGGTTGAACCAAGCCCCGAACCCAAGAAACGCTTACACCAATTGAGGAGAGAAACAATCTTTCACCCCCATATCCCACAAATTCAAGAGGAACAAGACAATACTGCTCTCATGGATAAAGATCAACCAGCCCACAGGATAGTTTGCAAAGTGGCAATCCCACTTCCGACAAATTTGACCTCCCATTTTCAGAAATAAGATGCTGGAGGTAACTTTAAGCTTAAATAGAACATGGTGCAACTATTTATCAGCAGTGTATAGTTTATAGGGCTTTAACATGAAGATCCACAAGCCCATCTGCAGAATTTCTTAGAGATCAGTGACACATTCATCTCTACGGGTATGTTAACTGACTATGATAGGACACTATTCCCCTTTTTATTATTGGGGGAAGCAAAAAAGTGGTTGAACGCTGAGCCAAAAAGTTCAATCACAACTTGGGATGACTTAGCTCAGAAATTTCTCATCCGATTCTTTCTATCTGGCAAGACTACGAAACTGCACGGTGATATTAAGAGCTTCAATCAGAATCCAGATGATAACTTATATGATGTATGGGAGAGGTTCAAAGCTCATTTTTAGGACTGTCCATATCATCAGCAATTTAATAAGGTACTAGATCACACTTTTGTTGAGGCACTTGATCATAACATGAAAATTTTGCTAGATTCATTTGCAGGTGTTCAACCATTGGAATTAATGTATGATGAGCTATACACTTTGTCAAATCAGATTGCACAAGGGAATCCTGAGTGGCATTCTGACTCAAAGAGTGCTAATAAGAAGGTTACAGGGGTGTTGGAGGTAAACCAATTTACTTCAATATCTGCTCAGATTTCTGCACTACAGAATTAGTTAACTCACTACAGAACCAGTTAAATCCTCAGCTCAGTAATATGAAATTGGGGGATACACATCCTACAACAACTATTAATTCAATTCAGTAGACTAATACTTGGTGTAAGATTTGTGGCAACAATGGTCATTCTGCAGCCATGTGTGGTGCAAATCCTGAATCAGTAATGTTTGTGGATAATTATCAAAGGCTGAATTATGGGAAACCTACAATCTAAAGTGGCAGACTTAGCCACCAAATCCATCCTAGAACAACCAACAATAATAGTTTCAGCAGCACCAGGATCAAGGGAATCAGACCACTAGTAATATGAAAGAGATGCTAAAATAAATTTTAGCTGCTCAAGCACAATTGGAAGTAGATATAAAGAGCCAGCAAAAATATATAAAGATCCATCAAGTGGCTACAAAGAACTTAGAGATATAGGTTGGGCAACTATAGCTAGCACAAAATGCCAAGCCTCAAGGTGGTTTACCAAGTAACACTGAACCTCCTAAACAAATAATGGAAATCACTTTAAGAAGCGGTAAAGATCTCAATGAAGAACCTCCAAAGGCATTTAAAGAGGTAGATGTAGAGATAACTCCTAAACCAGTAGATGACAAGGTTGCTGAAAACTTGAGAAAGTCTAAGTACTCAAAAACCAAAGTTTCTGAATAGGTGAAGGAGAGACCACCACCACTTTTTCCATAGAGTCTTAGTAAAGCAAAGGAAGATACATGCTTCAAGAAGTTCTTTGACACGTTTAGAGAGCTTTACATTAACTTTTTTCTTTTAGATGTTTTGCAGGGAATGCCCAAGTACACTATGTATTTCAAGGATGTGGTCACTAACAAAGTTAAGTTACAGGATGTTGAGACTGTAACAATCACTAGGGACTGTAGTTCTGTGGTGATGCAGAGCTGCCCAAAAAGCTCAAAGACCCTAGGAGTTTCATTCTCTCAATTCATATTGGCAATAGTGAGGTGGTCAACATACTTAGTGATTTAGGGGCAAGGATCAAGTTGATGTGCCTCTCCTTGTTTAAAACTTTGGGCTTGGTAAATACGAGACCGAGCTCTGTGATACTCTAATTGCTAGATCAGACCCTAGCCCATCCTGAAGAAATCATAGAGGATGTTATCATCAAGGTTGGTAACTTTATTATTCCTGCTAATTTTATTATTTTAGATTTTCAACTAGATGAAAGAGTGCCAGTCATCTTGGAACGTCTATTTTTGGCAACGAAAGGAGAATTAATAGATGTTAAAGAGGGCACGCTCAAAATGAGGCTGGATGATATGGAGGCATTTTTTAAAGTGTACAAACCACTCAACACACTAACCCATTACAAATATTTGTGCATGTTTATGGTGATTAAAGAGGATAAGTATGGGGTGGTGGAGTTTAGTTCACAGAAAACCTCTTTGGACTTCCTCATTGAGCAGCCAAAGCACAACCACCCATCCCAAAATGATGCAGATTGATGAGCCTAAAAAGGCTACTGTTGAGAGAGTTGTTGACCTTGAGAGTTCACACTCAAGAGGTCAAAAACTAATAAGAATATGTTATCCAAGTAGGAGAAAGAGGATGAAGAAAAATGAATGAGACGTAGATTGGGTCGTTCCATGGCACAACATTAGGCACTGCTTGGGAGACAACCCAAGTTAAGGTATATTTTATTTTGAGTCACAGGATGATGGGAGATCTGAGTACCAGAAAACTTGAGTTAAGGAGCATAGCGAAGACTAAGTGTGGGGTCCCTAGACCCTCTTGATGTATAAAGATGCTACTAGATAGGCATAGAGGCCTCAAGGTGTATTTCTATCTCTACGTCAAAGTGTACTTTTGGAACAAAGTATATTTTTAAGTGGGGGGTGGAAAAATTCCCATTTTAGGAGTAATTTTAAAATTTTTGTGCCAGGAATAAGTGGGATGTTCTTGTTGGTGCTATATTTGACTGCATTATGCAAGTGTTTTGGTTGTAAAGAACATGTTGATAATGTGAATTACTACTTTTTAGACTCTTCGACTCATGTTTATGACTCTTGTACTTGTTGGCTTAAAGTTGAATTCATGCTATTATTTGGTTGAAAGTCTATGATGATCCTACTTGAGTTGAACATTTGCCATGTATGTGTGAGATTTTTGTATATTCCTTATTACACTTCATGCTAGAACCTGTCTGGTGTGTGTGCAAAGAGAAATAAAGAGTTTGGGTTTAGGAGATGATATAGGCATTCCTTTGATAGCCATGTTTATATCCTCTTTCACCTACCCTTGTGCATAATCTTAGTTAACCCCATTGAGCCTTTAGCTTTTTCTTTGGTAGCTTCTTTTGTACCCTGATCCCCTTTTTTGATAGACCTTAATTTGATCCAAGGCTCCTAAGCGCTTTAGTGTAAAAAAAGTAATTGAGTTAAGAAATTCGGGGGTGCGGATAACTAGGCTAATAAATAGATTTGTTATGCGTAATGAATCTATTCTTTTTTGTACATGGATATTTTTTAGATTTTTTTTTAATAAATTATTCTTTTTGTAAGATGTATTCATTAATTTATTTGGTTTATTATTTTTATCCTGTAGTAACTGCAGAGTTACAAATTTCTGTATAATAATTTATTCTATCTGTACTATAGTATATATCTAATTCTAAATTTTCTATGTTATTTATTATCTTGTGTTGTTCTTCTCGTAGTGAGTTTTTTAAAGTATACAAACTATCACATGTATTTTTTTCTAAGGTTTTTTCTATCCATATTAGCTTTTCTTTTAGATCTTCCATTATTTTCCTAATTCGGTTTCTGTAATTAATTTCATTATTTAGATTATCTTGGTTTTCTCTAGTTTTTCTAATATATTCTAACATCCACAGTCTTGATCTGAATAATATCCTTCTGGGTAAATGTCTTCGTATATCTGTTCTAACGCATTTATTATTTCAATTTCGTAGTTTATTACCTCTTCTAATATTATTTTCTTAATATCTATAATTTCTATGTCTTCAAGTATATATAAGATTAAAACTTTAAGGTAGTCTAAACGATCTATTTTCTAAAATTGATATTTTATAGTTATTTGTTTTAGCCTTAGTAGTTCCTGCATATTTTTACTAAGAGATTTTATATATTTTTTATTTTCCATGTATTTGTCTATATTTCTTTTTATCTGTTTTTCTAGTAACTGTATATTTCTCATATATTTAAATATTCTGCGTGATTTTAACATAATAGGTATTTCTAAGAGTAGCTAGGTAGACATGGTATATAATTTACTCTAGTCATGTAATATTCTCCAAATGCTTTTTCTAATATAATTTTTCTTATATCTGCAACATTTATATCTCTAAGTGCATATAAAATAAGTATCTTAAATTTATCTACCATGACATCAGATATATTATCATTCATTATCATAAAATTGCTTTTTTCAAAATATTCCCTTCAACCATGTTCATAATAAAATATAGTCATCTCAGATTACTATATACTAGATTATTCTTAAATAACATATTCTTCGGTCACTATTAGCATGGTAATTCGGATACTTTTTCCCTTAAACAGCGCCTCGACTCTGGTTACTCCCTGCCACGGCTTCTTGCCTCATTGGTTTCACCTTTAGGATGGCATAGTTCGTAGGGATTTTTCTCCATTTCCACTTTGCTAATAAACTTCTTAACATATTATTCTTCGAATAATTCTACTATAAAGTAACTAATATGAATTTATTTGATCATATCATGATTGTTGGGAATTATGAATTTAGCTATTCATAATCATAAATAGATATACCTGTTGCGGTAGCTTTGATATTTCTGAGGTTTGTTGCTCCATAGCTTTTTCCATTGAAGTGTATATATTTAATTAACTGGGCAAAATATTTTTAAATGGAGAGAGTTTTTTGGCTAATGTGTGAAGGCTTGCCTTCGCAATGCCTTCTTTCTTCTTTATTTATAAGTGAACGAACTTTACAACTTTACAAAGTATTTTTTACATGTGTTCTAAAAGATAAGAATAATAAAGCTAAAGAAGACAAAAAAGGTTACAAAAAGTCCTAAAGTCTACTAAAGCCTACTACCTAAAAGTCTAGGCCTAAAACAAGAAAGTCTTTACATAAATAGCAAATTACAATAATTTTACGTAACTAAAATAAATATCTTGTCTTTGTTGTTTTTGTCGTATCTATTGTATCTCCATTATTTCTCCTCTTATCTTTCCAGCTGGCGTCCTTATCTCTTTTTATTCTAGCTGAACTGCTGGGACATCATTATCTCCTCCGTTTCTGGTTTAAGAAACGTGAGAATCCATTGCCTAATAGTTTCCATATCTGTTTCTCGTAACTCTTTTGAATTTGAATATATAAGTACATGATTTCTTGAATAGTAGCTCCATATGGGATTTTGGTTGCAGTATGTATTTGCTAGCTATTGCAAAATCGTAGATAGTCCGATAATCCTTTTGTTCGCATAAAACTTTGGTATATCAATTCAAGGTATTTCTCACTGTGGATTAATATCTTGTGGTATAATCATATATCGTGTCATCCCTATCTTTACAACTTATATGGGCTTTTTAACTTCATCATATAATATCTCTGCTGGTGCCGTGTAAATTTTTATAAAAAACAAGGTACCTTTGGTTATTCTTTTAAAAGTGATAAATGCTTCATATATTTCTGGTATAGTGGATACTCAGTTCCGTCCGTGGTATATACAGTACTAAGTAGTCCATACTCATAGCTGGTTTTAACTAAGCTTGGTTTGGTTTTAGGTAAAGCAATTAGTTTATTATACCCGGTCAATCTCTGGGTTATGTAGTTTGTATCTGGTTCTTGGATATTTGTAGCTTTGGGGTTGCTATTTAAAAAGGTTTGTACATTGTAGATATTTTCTATGTATGTCCGGGCTGTGTAGTTGTAAGTCTTTTTGTCTTGGTTTAAACTTTCTCGGTATGTGGTAACTTGTGGGGGTATAAATATGGGATCTTTTGATGTATTTTGTGTATATGGTTTATCAAATAGCTTGTTTAGGTTCATATTTGTATTTTTTCTAACTCCTTTGCTGGTACCTGCAGAAGTAGATTGATAAACGTTATAGGTTTTATGGAGTGTCCCAACATCTCCTTCTAGCTCTGGAATTTTATTGTCTTCCGATCGACATAGCTCTGTGCATTGCTGAGTTAGCTGATTCATAGCTATAGACTTCAGTTTATCTTCACTAGTCTTTAGCTTTAGCTTCTCTATCTCAGTACCCATATTGTCCACTTACAATGAAAGCGTAGTTAGGGCGTTGAGTATCTTTTCATGTATATTTTCTTCTATCATTTCAGTCTGTGTAGTTTTGTCTTGATATGTAATCTGCAATAACATTCTTGTTAGTACTGATCACTTCCATTGTAAATGTGAAATTTAATATGTTTAAAACTAGTCTCCGAATCTCTTTTCTTGTAACTGAGTTTTGTATTTTCTTTGTTAGCCACCAGCGTACCTGTGTATTATCTGTTCGCACAATAAATTTGTTATATACAATATATGGCTCAAATGCTAACAAACATTTATATAATGAACATAATTCTTTCCTATTTATTTCCCATTTTATTTCTGTCTCGTTGAACGTACCTGAGTAGTATCTACAATGGTGTTCTATTTTTTCTACTTCATATCTATATTTAAGTGCTCCTCCGTAACTATATTCACTGACATCTGCTTCTACTATATATGTAAATTTTCTATTTTCATCTGGGAATTGTAATTTTGGTAATTCTTTGCAAAGTAATTTTATTTTTTGAACTTGTTTTTTATCTTCTTCATTATAATTATATTCTATATCCTTTTTTAATTTTTTTTGTAGTGGTTTTAAGTTTTCTGCTAATTTTGGAATATATTCTCTTACTTGGTTTACTAATCCTAAAAATGATTGTAATTTCTTTTTTGTATCTAATTCTTCTTTTGAATTTATTATTTTTTGTACTATATGTTGTTGCATTTTTACTCCACTTTTATCTATTTGTATTCCAAAAATTCTATCTGGTTTTTCATAATTTCGGCTTTCTTTTCACTTAGACTTATTCCTGATTTTTCTATTATATCTGTAAACTGTTCCAATAATTTTATATGTTCTTCTTTGGTTTTTGTATATAATAATATATCATCTATGTATACTATGCAATTAGGTAATTGTTTAAAATAATTATCCATAAAATGTTGATATCTACCTGGTGCATTTTTATATCCAAAGGGTAATACATTCCACTCATAAAATCCTTGTGGTACCGTAAATGCAGTTAATTCTTTAGATTCTTCTTCTAACTTTAGGTGATAAAATCCTGATTTACAATCAAATTTGCTAAAATAATTATATCCTTGGATTTGTCTTATTTTTAATATCTTATTTGGTATTGGATAATTGTATGTTATAATTTTTGCATTTAAATTTCTATAATCAATAACCATCCTACTTTTTCCTCTTTTTTGTTCACTATGTTTATTTACTATAAATGCTGGACTATTATGTTTGCTATTACTTTTTTGTATATATTATTTTTCTAATAATTCATCTATATGCATTTTAAATTCTTTTAAATCGTCAAAATTATAGGTTAATGGTTTTGGGGTTATTATACTATTTTTATCTATTAATTCAATTTTTATGGTAGTTTTATGTTTTTCCCATCCTTTTAATGGATCTTCACTATATAATTGTTCTAATTTTTTCTTAACTATTTCTATCTTATTTATTGAAACTATAGTTATTTCTGTTTTATTTATCGAAAATACTACTAATTCTATTGTATCTTCAGTGTTTTTTATATTTTCTAACTTTTGTGTAATTTTTTCACTTCCTTTTATCCGATCAGTTTTCTTTCTTATTTTATTATTAACTCTTTTTGCTCTTACTTTTTGTTTACATGGTGTTGTAAACCACCAATCATTTCTAATTATTATGTGTGGGTATAATTTATCTAAAAATGGCATTCCTAAAAGTATATCTTTTGACGTTAGTTCAAAATTATAAATTTCTTCTATTGTCAATATGTTATCCCATATTTGTGCTTTTATATTCCTAGCTTTATAAGTAATTAAGCTTCCTTCATTATTAAATCTTTTAACTACTATTGGTATTTTTAATTTATCCCATTTACTTTCTGGTAAGCAATTATATCTACATAAATCAATTTCTGCTCCTGTATCTTTCATAGGCGTATAATATCTACTGTAATATTCTTCCACTACTATCTTCATTAATACATATATCTTCATTTTATGTTAAGGCTCTTTTTAAGAATAATTTCTCTCTATTATATGTTATGGTCAATTGTGTATGTTCTATATTATATGGTTTTACTTGTTCTAACCATTTTATTCCTAATATTATATCTGCTTTTTGCATTTCATCTTTTACTTCAAATTCTATTTTTATTTTTCTAACTCCGATTATTATTTCTTTTTCTGCTATATTTTTACTATTTATTAAGCTTCTTGGTAGATCTGGGCATATATCATTATCAATTTTTATTTCTTCATCCTTTACTAGATATTTTGCTATATAATTTTCTTCTTGTCCTGTATTTAAGAGTATTAAATATTCTTTTTCATTTATTTTTTCTGTTATGTATTATTGATTTAGATTACTTATTGAATTTGTTTCATAACTTGTTCTTTTTGATGAGCTTGTTGATTCTGTTTTTTCATTAGCTATTCTTTTTGTTGTACTTATTCTATCATTTACTATTTCTAAATTTTCTTCTATATCTATGTCTCTATAGCTATAATCATTATAATCTATTATTTTTATAATTTGTTCGAATGGGCTATCTATTTATATCTTGTTAATCTTATTTTTCCCTGTTATTTTATGTTTTGTCGTTAATACATATAAATTTTTGCATCTTGCTATAAATATTTTACTTCCTGGTGTTAATTCTATACCTGATATCTTCCAATATAATACTAGTGATTTATCTATATTTCTATCTGTTACTGCTACTGAATAATTTGCACTTATTATGAATTTAAATTTTTGGTATATCAAATTTCCTTTTACGACAGTTATTATGCTTTTTACTATAGGTTTTATAATTCTATCATCTGCTAACTATAATTCTATCGGTGTATCTATTCCTTCTCTAAAACATGTTTTTATTAATATTTCTGTACCTCCAAGGTGTACATATTTTATTGGGTCTCCTTTACTTTTTATATCATTTATTTCTTTGTTAATTATTCTTTTTGTTACTAGTGGTATACTAGCTTTACCTTTTGCATATCTACAGTCTATTATATGTTCTTTCTGGCATACTACGTAATATTCATCTTTTTTCCTAGTAAAAATATTTTTTATTGTTGGTATTTTAAATATTTTTTCTACACTTAAATCTAACTCTTTTCCTTTTATTTCATCAAATATATTACTGTCAAATATTATTTTTTGTTCTGTTCCTTCATCATTTAAATATTCTTCCTTTGTTATTATTTTTATATCTTCTTCAGTCATTCGATTCATCTATTTCACTATCTATTTCGGTATCTGTTTCGTTTTCTGAAATTTCATATATACTCTCTTCACTTTCTAATTCATAATCTATATAATCTATTTGCATATATTCCATATTATCTATTTTTATTCTGATATTTGTTTATTTTTTGGATTTTTAGGTAATTTACAATCTCTAGCTAAATGTCCTAACTTTCCACAATTATAACATGTACATTCTTTTATAGATTTTTTCTTTCTATATGGTCTTTTATTTTTATAATTTTTTACATAATATCTTTTTCTTGGTTTCTTGTATTTATATTTTGATTTTTTATATTTCTTATGTCTTTTTCTTTTCTTATAATATCTTTCTTCGCATCCAAATTGGGGTGTTATTATATTTTTGCAACATGCTAAATTTCATATTAATGTTTTTTCCATTTTTAATTCTTCTCTATATTTTCACATAAATTTCTATACCATTGTTGTAAAAATTTTATTCTAGCTCCTAACGTATCTACTATTTTTGCTTCTTCCCAACTTTTTATTATTTTTGAACTAAATGGTTCGGGTAATTTATTAAAATATAATTTTCTTATTTCTTTATTTTCTTCTATACTATATGCTCCTTTATAATAATATTCTCTAAATGCGCAAGTATATTCGTCTATATAACACATATTACATATTGTTAATTTTAACATTAAATTCCTATTTGTATCTTTTTCTTCATCTTGTTCTTCTTCTATTGTTGTCATACTATCAAATTCATCTTTTATAGCTGTTTCATATTTTTTCAATAATTCTATAGGTGTTAGTTTAGTTGTTGTTGATGATGTTCCTTCCATAGGTTTATTAGCTCTTAATACTTTATTGCTATTTTCAGTTAAGTTTGAAAACTATAGTTTTACTGATCCTATTAATGTTCTTTCAATATATTCTGGTGCATCTGTTATGTTTATATTATTATCTAATAATTGTTTTGTCATATATCCTATCCATAATTGTATTGTTTTTTCTGTATCTATTACACAGTCTAGGTCTAAAAAGTTATAATTTTTATTAACTATTTATTTTGGTGTCCATTTATCATATTCATTATATCTTTTAAATTTATTTTTATAATATATAGGTTTTCTTATTTCTGTTATTTTAGGTATTATATTTTCATCTTCTTTTTTATCAAGAGTATTTATTTCTGTATTGGTATTTTCTAGGTTTTCTTCACTAATTATTTCTTGTTTTTCGTTAATTTCTAAATTTTTTATATTTGTTAATATTTCTGTATATGTTTCACTATCTTCTAAGTCATAATTATCTGTCTCCTCAATATCTGTATTATTTATTTCTAATTTTTCTTTGAATTGGTTTATCTCGTTTAGTAATTTTTGTTCTTTATCCTTTTCTTCTTTTTCTTTTTGTCTTTGTTCGTACAGATCTTTTAACATTTGTATTTCTTTTTCTAATTCAGTAATTCTACTATTTTTAGTTTCTTCTATTTTTCGTATTTCTTCCGTAGTTTGTTGTTTAATTTTTTCTATTTCCTTTTTTCTATCTATTTCTTAATTTTCTTTTTCTATTCTTACCATTGCTGTTAATTTATCTTCTAATTTTAATTCTTCTTTTTCTAACATTAGATATAAATGTTCTCCTATTTTCTTATATCTTCTTCCTAGATTAGAAAATACTATTTTTATTTTTGATCCTTCGTGATTTTCATATATTTTTTCATCTATTATAAATTCTTCTTTATTCATTTTATTGTAAATAGTTCATGTTGGTATATATATTCTAAACTATCTATTTGTGATTCTAATTTTGATATTTCATCTTTTTGTGTATTTATTGAATTTTTACAAACTCCGGCAAATATATTATAATGCAATCTTTCTTTTCTTATTTTTAATTCTTTACGTTTTTAAGAGATAAATTATTTTAATTCTTTATATTTTTGATCTTTATTCATTTAAATTATATTTATAATACCTTGGTGGATATCTAAATCTAATTTTATCATAATTAGGTGGTATGTGTCTCATTCTTCTAGATTTTAAATGAATTATTAATTTTGCTTCAATACTAGATATTAATGTAATTAGGTAAGCTAATCTTTCTGGATTTTCTTTTGTTTTATTTAGACTTATATATTCTGAATAATTACTAACTAAAGATTCTTTAATTTTTCTAAAAGCTTCTCTATTTTTAAATGGTCTTCTCATAATTAATTTAATAAATAACTAATTCAAATTTAACTGATTCTAACTTATAGCTTACTTCCGTACTTTTTAAATTACTGGGCTTTGATACCATTTGTAAGGGGGTGCGGATAACTAGGCTAATAAATAGATTTGTTATGTGTAATGAATCTATTCTTTTTTGTGCGTGGATATTTTTTAGATTTTGTTTTAATAAATTATTCTTTTTGTAAGATGTATTCATTAATTTATTTGGTTTATTATTTTTATCCTGTAGTAACTGCAGAGTTACAAATTTCTGTATAATAATTTATTCTATCTGTACTGTAGTATATATCTAATTCTAGATTTTCTATGTTATTTATTATCTTGTGTTGTTCTTCTCGTAGTGAGTTTTTTAAAGTATATAAACTATCACATGTATTTTTTTCTAAGGTTTTTTCTATCCATATTAGCTTTTCTTTTAGATCTTCCATTATTTTCCTAATTCGGTTTCTGTAATTAATTTCATTATTTAGATTATCTTGGTTTTCTCTAGTTTTTCTAATATATTCTAACATCCACAGTCTTGATCTGAATAATATCCTTCTGGGTAAATGTCTTCGTATATCTGTTCTAACGCATTTATTATTTCAATTTCGTAGTTTATTACCTCTTCTAATATTATTTTCTTAATATCTATAATTTCTATGTCTTTAAGTATATATAAGATTAAAACTTTAAGGTAGTCTAAACGATCTATTTTCTAAAATTGATATTTTATAGTTATTTGTTTTAGCCTTAGTAGTTCTTGCATATTTTTATTAAGAGATTTTATATATTTTTTATTTTCCATGTATTTGTCTATATTTTCTTCTTTCAATGAAAGCGTAGTTAGGGCGTTGAGTATCTTTTCATGTATATTTTCTTCTATCATTTCAGTCTGTGTAGTTTTGTCTTGATATGTAATCTGCAATAACATTCTTGTTAGTACTGATCACTTCCATTGTAAATGTGAAATTTAATATGTTTAAAACTAGTGTCCGAATCTCTTTTGTTGTAACTGAGTTTTGTATTTTCTTTGTTAGCCACCAGCGTACCTGTGTATTATCTGTTCGCACAATAAATTTGTTATATACAATATATGGCTCAAATGCTAACAAACATTTATATAATGAACATAATTCTTTCCTATTTATTTCCCATTTTATTTCTGTCTCGTTGAACGTACCTGAGTAGTATCTACAATGGTGTTCTATTTTTTCTGCTTCATACCTATATTTAAGTGCTCCTCCGTAACTATATTCACTGACATCTGCTTCTACTATATATGTAAATTTTCTATTTTCATCTGGGAATTGTAATTTTGGTAATTCTTTGCAAAGTAATTTTATTTTTTGAACTTGTTTTTTATCTTCTTCATTATAATTATATTCTATATCCTTTTTTAATTTTTTTTGTAGTGGTTTTAAGTTTTCTGCTAATTTTAGAATATATTCTCTTACTTGGTTTACTAATCCTAAAAATGATTGTAATTTCTTTTTTGTATCTAATTCTTCTTTTGAATTTATTATTTTTTGTACTATATGTTGTTGCATTTTTACTCCACTTTTATCTATTTGTATTCCTAAAAATTCTATCTGGTTTTTATAATTTCGGCTTTCTTTTCACTTAGACTTATTCCTGATTTTTCTATTATATCTATAAACTGTTCCAATAATTTTTCTATGTTCTTCTTTGATTTTTGTATATAATAATATATCATCTATGTATACTATGCAATTAGGTAATTGTTTAAAATAATTATCCATAAAATGTTGATATCTACCTGGTGCATTTTTATATCCAAAGGGTAATACATTCCACTCATAAAATCCTTGTGGTACCGTAAATGCGGTTAATTCTTTAGATTCGTCTTCTAACTTTAGGTGGTAAAATCCAGATTTACAGTCGAATTTGCTAAAATAATTATATCCTTGGATTTGTCTTATTTTTAATATCTTATTTGGTATTGAATAATTGTATGTTATAGTTTTTGCATTTAAATTTCTATAATCAATAACCATCCTACTTTTTCCTCTTTTTTGTTCACTATGTTTATTTTCTATAAATGCTGGACTATTATGTTTGCTATTACGTTTTTGTATATATTGTTTTTCTAATAATTTATCTATATGCATTTTAAATTCTTTTAAATCGTCAAAATTATATGTTAATGGTTTTTGGGTTATTATACTATTTTTATCTATTAATTCAATTTTTATGGTAATTTTATGTTTTTCCCATACTTTTAATGGATCTTCACTATATAATTGTTCTAATTTTTTCTTAACTATTTCTATCTTATTTATTGAAAATATAGTTATTTCTATTTTATTTATCGAAAATACTACTAATTCTATTGTATCTTCAGTGTTTTTTATATTTTCTAACTTTTGTGTAATTTTTTCACTTCCT
Source organism: Capsicum baccatum var. pendulum (assembly GCA_030864225.1). Classification (NCBI taxonomy): domain Eukaryota; kingdom Viridiplantae; phylum Streptophyta; class Magnoliopsida; order Solanales; family Solanaceae; genus Capsicum; species Capsicum baccatum. The sequence continues at coordinate 124,641,527 of CM061556.1, read as the reverse complement.
TTTATCCAATCAGTTTTCTTTCTTATTTTATTATTAACTCTTTTTGCTCTTACTTTTTGTTTACATGGTGTTTTAAACCACCAATCGTTTCTAGTTATTATGTGTGAGTATAATTTATCTAAAAATGGCAATCCTAAAAGTATATCTTTTGACGTTAGTTCATAATTATAAATTTCTTCTATTGTCAATAGCTTATCCTATATTTGTGCTTTTACATTCCTAGTTTTATAAGTAATTAAGCTTCCTTCATTATTAAATCCTTTAACTACTATTGGTATTTTTAATTTATCCCATTACTTTCTGGTAAGCAATTATATCTACATAAATTGGCTTCTGCTCCTTTATCTATCATAGGCGTATAATATCTACTGTAATATCCTTCTACTATTATCTTCATTAATACATATATCTTCATTTTATGTTAAGGCTCTTTTTAAGAATAATTTCTCTCTATTATATGTTATGGTCAATTGTGTATGTTCTATATTATATGGTTTTACTTGTTCTAACCATTTTATTCCTAATATTATATCTGTTTTTTGCATTTCTTCTTTTACTTCAAATTCTATTTTTATTTTTCTAACTCCGATTATTATTTCTTTTTCTGCTATATTTTCACTATTTATTAAGCTTCTTGGTAGATCTGGGCATATATCATTATTAATTTTTATTTCTTCATCTTTTACTAGATATTTTGCTATCATTATCCAAATTGGGCTAACAACTCCATATCGTACAACTATTTAAAGTTGGAATGAGAGTCAATTATATCAATTAATTATAAAATGATCATAATATTCTTGGTAGTCCTTTCCTTCATCTTTTACACATACATATATATATATATCAACTAATTATAAAAATAACAAATTTATGATAAATTGCAGTTATTGCTGAATAGCATATTCAACTGACATAATTATATAAATTTAAGTAAGATTAATTGGGCCTCCTATGGCTACATTCAATAAAAATAAAACAGAACCATGAAAAACCCAAACAATACTCACCAGAATTAATAAAATCTTGGAGGTATGATCCAGAAGAGCAGATCAATTTAGGAAAAATAGTTTATGTGTGGTTAATTGCACATCCTCTATTGATCGTCAGATTCGAATAAATTTTCCAAAGCCAAGTAATATCATTGATATATAACAATCACATTTGTTACATAGTTTCAATAATTGATCAGTTGACGAGTCTCATTTGATTTGTCTTTCGGTTATCGACTAATTTTTCAAGGTTCTACTCTAACTATAATTAGATTATTCTTTTCACTTGTATTTTACTTACAATATCATAAATTTCTCTATATCCTATTCCATCCATAAATAAAATTTGCTATTTTTTATTTTGCTGCAGAAAGATAATCGCCCAGAAATTCATGGCAGAAAGAGATTTTGTTGATTTTTAACTTGCACCGAGAGTAGAAAAATTAAAGCTCAGTAGAACAAATAACATATAGCCATTACAATATCAAATGGACGCTCAAATAGTGTAAGTTGATTAGCTCGTAACCCATAAACTTTGGAATGTTAGGAGAAGAAGTGGTTTAAGGAAGAAGATGACCGTTCTATTTTCCTCTTAGGCCTTAGCAAATGTTGAATCATAATTTTGAAGAGAGGTGAAAGAGATCACGAGACAAACAAAACTATCTAAAAAAGAAAGAAAATAGGAGTATGTGGTTTGCTAAAACATTAGTAATCTATCATTAAATGATTCTAACATTTATAAAAGTTCTCAACGAGTCAAGGCAAAGAATAATTCTTATTGGAACAAGTGTACCACAGTCGAAGCTAGAAGAGTAGGGTGAAAGATATGGCAATTGGCACTACTTCTGACTATGGCTAGTCACGTAACTAACATATAGTGGAAAATTTGTTTCAAAGGAAGTATTACAAGAAAATTGTAGAGTTAAATGGCATGTTAGAAAAGAGATACCAACATCTTTATATAATTATTCACCTTTTTTTGTAGTAGTTACTGCAATTGTCACGAGAAATCATACATCTCAACTACGTTGCTTCAGTATGTTTCTTAGGCTCTAAAATGTCAATATAGGTATGTGTCAGATTCTCTAAAAGTGAAGTAATTTTGGAGAATCTATCATGAATGTGATATAAAAATTGAAAAGTTTGTGCAAAAGAGGTGCTTCGGTAATAAAGCAATAATTATCCACAAATCCTGAGGTTTCACGATTGAATAGTTTATGGATTACACATCTTCCGATACAATAAAAGTGTAGAAAATCAGTCAAGATGATTTTGGATTGTTAATACTCCCTAATTAGTAGAGAAGAAGTAGAATTGAATGATTGAACACCAAAAATATCAGATTGCGACAACACTTACTAAATTGAAAAGTCTAAAGATAACTAAAAGGAAAGAAAAGTAAGGATGATGAAAGAAAAAAAGAAAAATGAGCAGACCAAAAGTTGTAACATGCAAAATAATCCAAAATTTTTAAAATTAAGACATCTCAACACAGAAAAAGTTGATATTTGCACAAAGTAAACAGTGATGTTGCTGATTTTTCTTTTCTTAGAGAGAAATCTCACTTTATTTCCTTAGTTAATTAATGAGTTTTATCCATGAAAATACATATTTTTGATGAAGATTAAAAAAATTTGAAAGACTTAATGAAGATTAAATAAAAATTGAAAAAGAAGAAAGAAATCATCACGAACATACCTGAAATTGAATCACTCAAGTATATGAAGATTAAAGTAGGGGTTTCATATGTAGCGAAGTATAGTTGTTATTTGTGGAAGCAAAACTTTCTAGAAAAACCTTTATTATAATGTATTTTTGTAGAATATTTAACCACATGGAGTGAATTTAAAGGACAAGTACAATATATAATCTATAAAATTTGAATGAAGTTAGGGTAGAATGAAAATTCTATCTTTGGTTGTCCACCTGCTCACTCTTCTATATAATAATAAATAGGCATGTTCGTGCTTAACACAGACCCAATATGTTGTATTTTGAGACAACTTTATATTACAAGTATATTCACGTGTATACCTGTAACCAAATCAAAATATTTACTTGGTGTTTTTTGTGCCAATGAAGAAACAATCTTCTCATTTGAAGATCAAATAAAAACATTAGGCAAACAGATTTTGTACGATAGGTTTGAAGTATAACATGATGGATTGTGTTAGGCTGTTTGACAACTTAGAACATAAAAATGATTTACATTTCAAAATATTGAATATATACTCTAAATAATGTTACATTTGTTTCAAGTAATACACATCATATCCCCAGCTTAGATTGCTCGTCTCCTCAATATCATCACAAACAAATACCTTACACAACTATTTCTTATAGATCCTCGGTCAAGAATTGTAGCAATATTACAATATCAAGAGAAATTTAGAATATACATTTTTATAAAGAAAGTACTTTTATAAAATCTTGAAAGGATTTATTTTGGGAGAGAAAGGATCAACTACTTTGCTAGAATACAAAAATAATACAAAATTCTCTCATTAACATATACAACATTACATTATTAAACTACTTGTTACTATTCGGCATTTGATTTGAAATTAAGATCAAGTTGTTTTTAGAAAGTTTTTTTATCTGCAAGTCATCAAAACTTTGATCATATTTTTGATTTAAATAAGTAATTACAAAGTAAAAAGTCATTTGGCATAGCTTAGAAAACCTCCTGTCAGGCTAACTAAAGAATAAATTAGAAGAAACTTGTAACTCCAACTTTTTCAAACATGCTTCTGAACCTACTATATCATCATAAATTGATTATATTCTATCATGATCAGAACCAAGGCTTAGCCGTGATAGGCATCTTAAGTCCTACATGGACTGGAGACCACCCTTGTACCTAACCAAGTGAACACCACATCCCCAACATGATGAATTCCAAATATATAACAAGATAGCACAAGGTAAAATTAAATAATATAAGATAAGTCTATGACCGATAACCAAGAACCGGCCAAACATAACCGACCAACATCACTCAAGTCCACAATAATCCAAATAAGCCTTCTATCAAGAGAATCAAAACCAGTCTTGGTCGGGACATGTCCTCGACTCTGATAATGACAATGAAAATAATAATGTTAATGATAATGAAAACTCTCAATTCTAGTCTATGATAAAAACTAATGAAATGCCTAAGCCTTTTGAAGAATGGAGGCTCACCACTTTACCACGACAAACTGACGAACTAAGCTGATCCACCTTACTATGGGCAGAAAAAGTAGAAGTATCTCCAGTGCCAATATCGTGTGGGAATACAACGTCCGTAGATGGTTAGTAGGGTGAACACTAACATGTAACTGAGGGATAGGGATAACATAATGCCGTGGTCAATAGTTCAAAATCATTCAAAAATCGATGCGCCTGATCAAATATATATACATAAATAAATACACACATACACACACAAACATATCACATGTCGGGGTGAGGAATGAGGCTTAACATGTATTTTAAAACTTTAGCCTGGATTGTGTACCTCAATTGTCATAACATAATAAGGCACCCATGGGCTATATGGACCTAGCTCTCCCCTAACTGATAGGGCCCCAGTGTGTGTGGTCGCATGAACCAGATGGCATATATATGCATTATAGGGGACTTGAATCTCCTAGAATATCAAGGCGACACTAGCACCAAATCATGTAATATAATGTGGGAGACTCGAACCTCTCAATCAAGTGATATAATAAGGGGGACTCAAAACACCCAATCATATAAACCTCTATGTCGGCAATTACGATTTCCAGTGTTGGTTTCTCGAGACCTCCACTTTCAAGACTCAGCTACACAAACCTCACTAAAGCTCAATTAAAACAAGTATCACACATTCCCACTCATTGAACCATATTACACGTTAAGGCATACAATGTTGGTATCGTCATTCCAACTACACTTGCAAGGTAACATCAACATACCAAACTAATTACATCACTGGGGGGAATTCACAACCCCCTTGGTCCAACTATACATTAGCTTAGGGAATTGCACAACTACTTAAGGTTCGATTAAAAATCATTTTGCTTCATTGACTTTTCACATTATGCAATAGTTCAAGAGTAGTTCAATATGCATACTTTTCATATTCCAAACCACTTCCACAATATGTGGTTAAGGTCATAACCACTTCAAAAGTCACAAGTTTGGGGAAATCACAATCCCCTTATTTATTCACCATGCCCATGTACCCCATATGCTCAAAACCACAATTAAAGCATGAACAATTATATGTACACCATGGAAAAACATTATTCAATAACAAGCATTCAAAATCCTCAACCCATGTTTCAAAACCATCATCAATACCAATGAACAACACTTTTAATCATATGCTTTTAACAAATTATAAATAAGAGAAGAGTAACATGCCTAAAATATCCAAGTTTATCGAGAGAATTCCATCTTTGAGCCCTTGGATGATCTACTTCTTAAAAATCCTAAGTATGGATGCTTGAGAGATTTGAGAGATCTTTGGATGTTTTTGATTATGTTATGATTGAGAAATAACCCCTCATAAGTGCTTTATGAACGTGAGGTTTAATTAGGTAAGGAGAAAATTGTCCAAAGTGCCCTAAATTTAAATGCTAAAATCTAGTCGTCAGTGACTACGGGTCACTAAACGACTCTTAAAGTCTCATTACGACATGTCACCATGAGTCGTAGCCATGATAGTTTCTAGGGAACTACTATGACTCATAATGGGACTATACAACTTGTCGGGTTTTGTTGTAGCCAGCAAATAACCCATTTTGGCTAAACACTGGACATCCTACGATTTGCACCCAACGACTCGTACTGAGTCCTTATGACTCTTAGTGAGCCACTCACACTAAGAGCAGAAATTAGTAACACACACACTTCTTAGGCTATGATTGGGTCCTTAAGACCCGTCAATATTCCTTACAACTCATAGGGTATGTCATAGTCAAGGCAGTGAGGATAAAATTTTTGAAATTTTCAAGGACCAAAAACTCAGAGTTTTACATACTCCTCCCTTGGGATCATTCATCCTTGAATAACAGGATAAGGAATTTATTAGCATGATTTGACTCAAAACACAACCACACTTAACTTTAACAAAGACAAAAACAATTATATAAACAAAACCATAATTTTCTTTAACAAAGTTGGAAAACAAAGACGTTAAGGAATACACATACCTCAAGCACAATTTTTTGAAGCGGGGAATAAGAATGTATACTTAGACTTCATGTCCTCTTCGGCTTCCCAAGTAGCTTCCTCAACCTTTTGGTTCCTCCAAAGAACCTTTACAGAAGCCACATCCTTGGTCTGCAACCGACGAATTTGCCGATCCAAAATCTTAATGGGGATTTCATCATAGGACAAGGAATCCAAAATGCCCACTTTTTCCAAGGGAATAACTTTCAAAGGATTACCCATGCACTTCCTCAACACCGAAAAATGAAACATCAGATGAATGGAGCTCAAAGTAGAATGTAGCTCATTTCGTAAGCAATATTACCAACCCTCTTCAAAACCAAATATGGGATGACATATTGGGGATTAAGCTTCCCCTTCTTACCAAACCATATCACTCCCTTCATGCGAGAAACGTTCAAGAAAACCTAATCATCCACACTGAACTCCATCTCCCTTCGCCTCACATTCACGTAGGACTGTTGGCAACTTTTGGTATCTTTAAGTTTATCCTGAATTACCTTCACCTTATCCATGTCTTGGTGAACCAAATCGAGGCCAAATAACTTAGTTTCACTAACCTCAAACAACCCAATAGGATACCTACACCTCCAACCATATAAGGCCTCAAACGGGCCATACCAATGCTAGTGTGATAACTGTTGTCATAGGAAATTCTATGAGAGGTAAGTAGTCAACCCAAATTCCACTAAAATCAAATACACAAGCTTGAAGCATATCTTCTAAGGCCTGAATGGTCCTCTCCTTCTGCCCATCCATCTGCGGATGGAAAATGGCACTAAGGGTTACCTTAGTCCCCAAACCTCGCTGGAACGACCTCCAAAACTGAGATGAGAACTACTTACCTCAATCAGATATGATGGAAACTGGAGCACCATGCAACTTTACGATCTTCTCAATGAACAACTTGGCATAATCACAGAAGAAAAATTAGTCCTCACTGGTAAGAAGTCAGCAGACTTAGTCATCCTATCCATGATGACCCAAAGTGAATAAAATTGCTAGCGATACCACAAAAGACTGGTAAAAAATCCATATTACTTATTTCTTATTTCCATACCAGCAACTCAATCTTTGGATTCAACCCACCGAGCTTCAAGTGATCCATGTTCACTTGCTGATACACTAAGCACTTAGCCACATAACTGGCCACATCCCACTTCATATTATTCGACCAATAAATCTCCTTAAGATCATGATATATCTTCATTGAACCAAGATAAACCTTATAATGCGACTCATAAGCTTTGACCAAAATTCTTTCATACAACCCATCAATATTGGGAACACATAATCTGCCTTGGTATCTCAAGATACCATCACCACAAATCTAAAAAAACCACCACCCTTTTCCTACCCATATTATTCTTGGTTTTCATCAAGACAGGGTCCAATACTTTCTTCTTCTTTACCTTCGCTCTAAGAGATGACTTCGCCACCTCTTGAATAATCACTCCACCATCCTTAGAATCAAGAGATGGACTTTAAGATTAGCTAAATGGTGAATATCTTTCACCAAATTTTTCTTTTCCTTATCTTCATAAGATAATCTCCACATAGATAACCTATTAAGAACATCATTGACCATATTAGCTTTACCTGGGTAATAGTGAAAACTCATGTCATAGTATTTGAGCAACTCAAAATCTCCTTTGCCTAAGATTTATCTTCTTTTGAGTGAACACATATTGCAGGCTCTTATGATAAGAAGAAATATCAACATGGACCCCATAAAAATAATGCCGCCAGATCTTCAATGCAAACACCACAACCAACAAGTCCAAATCACGAGTTAGGTGATTTTTCTTATAAAATTTCAACTGTCTAGAAGCATAAACAACCACTTTTCCATGCTATATAAACACACAAACTAATCCCACCCGGGACACATCACAATAGAAACAAAACCATCAGTGACCTCAGGCAGAGTCAAGATCGGAGTTGTGGTTAACTTATCCTTCAACTTCTCAAAACTACCCTCATAAGAATCAAACCACCAGAACTTCACCTTCTCTTGAGTAAACTTAGTCAATGGGGAAGAAATAGAAGAAAAAATTTCCAAAAACCTTTTATATTAATTGGATAAACCCAAGAAGCTCTGAAAATCGATTGGAGTCGTGGGTCTAGGCCACTTCTTGACTATCGCAACTTTTTGGAGATTCACCATAATACCTTCACTTAAAATAACATGACCCAGAAAAGTCACATCACTTGATCAAAACTCACACTTAGAGAACTTACCTTACAAATGCTAATCCTTTAGGGTCTGTAACACAAGACTGAGCTGATCGGTATGATCAACCCCACTTTTAGAATACACCGAAATATTGTCGATAAAGACAATGACAAATAAGTCCAAGAACTAATGGAAAACTCTACTCATAAGATCCATAAATGCCGTCGGAGCATTAGTCAATTCAAATGACATCACTAAAAACTAAAAGTGACCGTACTGGGTTTAAAAAGCAGTCATAGGGATATCCACCTCCCTAATCTTCAACTGATGCTACCCAGATCGAAGATCAATCTTAGAAAAGTATGTAGCACCTTAAAGCTGATCAAAGAGACCATTAATTCTTGGAAATGGATAATTATTCTTCATGATCACCTTATTCAATTGGCTCTAATCAACACACATCTTATGGGAACCATCCCCCTTACGCATGAAAAACAGGGGAGCACCCTATGGAGACACACTAGGATGGATAAAATGCTTATCCAAAAGATCTTTCAACTACTCCTTGAGTTATTTCAACTCATCCAAAGCCATTCTGTAAGGAGGGATAGAAATAAGACAAGTTTTTGAATGAAGATCAATCCTAAAATAAATTTCTCTATTTGGGGGAATACCAAGAAGATCATAGGGAAATACCTTAAGAAACTCGTAGAACACAGGGATAGTCTGCGAAGAAGGACCTTTGGATATAAAGTCCTTAACATGCACTAAGTGATAGAGGAACCCTTCAGAAACTAATTTTCGGGCTCAAAGATATGAAATAAACTTTTTGTTAGAAACTAGGGGACTACCTTCCCATTCAATCACCGTCTAATAAGGAAAGTGGAAACTGACCCTTCAAGTCTGATAATTGATACATCCAAATTACAACTCTCGTTAGAAAGTATAAGTGGTTGCTGTCAAATATAGAATCCAACTGGGTTGGGTGTCGAATCCCACAGGGAATACTGTGTTCACTAAGTGTTGTGGTTGTTATTAGACTATTGATTGATGGTTCCAAAATGGAAGGGGGTTTCGATTTATCAATTGTACTTAAATGATTGTCATAGAGAGTAATCCAAATATCGATTGTATTACAAATAATAATTCAATAAGAGTATTTAAACTAGGATTATGGTTACCAAGATGCTTAAGCAGCTAAGGTTGTGAAATATTTTGAATTCCCAATGAATAATTTTAATTGCAAGATTAATTGAATTCTATGACTCACTCATTAGTTTCTCAACCTAAAATGAGTAACTTATCCCTTAACTCTTTCAAACTTAAGAAACATATTATTTATACAACTATATTCTCACATAAGTTGATCCGGTTAAGGCGTCTACCCACTATCCAAAGGTTAAAGTTTTTAGATTTGTGTAAACCCTTTCTTCTCCCAACAAACACTTTTCTATTCGAACAAGTATTGTTCTTGGGCTCACTTTTCAAGTTTACAATCAAGAAAAGTCATTAAAGTGAAAAAGGGTTTATGCACTATCAATTAATCATGGGAATCTACTAGATTCACAACCCACAATTAGCTATTGACATCAAGGCTCCCATAATCCTAGTTATGGGAGCTTAGCCACACATTTCCATTAAAGAAAGAGAAGAAATCATTGATATATTCATAAAGTAATTCAGAATTCACTTACAAAAGTCACAATTGTTGTTCTTCAATCTTCATTAGAAAATATAATAATGAAGTCTTGATCCCAAATTCTAGAATAAATCTCAGAGAAAAACTATGTAGCAATATGTTTCAAGTCCTGGAAAAACCCTAGTAAAAGATAAAAGATAACTAATAAAACCTAAAATTGGGTATTTATATGTTCCCTCGTAAAAAGAATTTAAAATTCAAATAATATAAAATCTGCGTCCAAAGTGATGGCCAAAGTGGTGGTCCATCTTAAGACTGACAGTCCACTATTTGGTCCATCACAGCTGATCCTAGATGGTCACTTTCATGTTTAAACTGATGGTTCACATGGTGGTCCCTCGCAAGACTGACAGTCCACCATCTTGACCATCGCTGGTGGTGCTGGAGAGTTAGGTTATTGATAATTCCCGATGGTTGGAGTAGTGGTCCATCGAAAGATCAACGGTGCACTAAGTTGGCCATCGCCGAGCCTTCCAAAATGCCTGGTTCTATTTAGTGCTGATAGCCAAAGTGGTGGTCCATCACAGGACTGAAGGTTCACCACATGGATCAACGTTGGGTCTTCAGAGTTCATGGGTTCTGCTTTGATCTGATGGTTAAGTTGATGGTTCATTGCAAAACTAACGGTCTACTATTTTGATCGTCAGAAATGTTTTTCTGCTAATTTTCTAAGTCTTTTCCTTTAGTCAGCTCCTTACCCTGAAACACTAAAAACCAACATTAAATGCAACCTTGGTTGCTTGAAAACATGCAATTTTCCTAATAAAAAGATGAAAAATATTCCATCAAAAGCTGAAACATCAATAATCAAGAGACACATAACAAGAATGCAACCAATCCATCCCCCAAATCACATCAAAGTATAGCTTGTCCAACTCTATCAGATCCACCAAGGTCTCCCTACCATGGACAGACATCACACAACCCCTATAAATTCTTCAAGCCACAATAGAGTCACCCACTGGAGTGGACATATAAAAAGGGTTTGAAATATACTTATGGTCAAAACCAAAATGGATAGCCACATAAGGGGTCATATAAGAGAGGGTAGACCCAGGATTAGAAAAATAATATACACCACGAGGAAAAAGTTTTAGAATACCAGTAACAAAATCAGGGGACACCTCAGAATCCTCGTGAATGGTAAGAGCATACAGACGGTTTCAACCAGTGCCGAAGCCAAAAATAAAAGTAGCACCCTTTGTTGCAGGAGCTAATGAGTAGCAAAAGAAATCTTATTTACTCTAGAAGCAACCTTAGAAGGATAATCTCTTTGCATATGGCTAATCTTTCCATATTTAAAGCACTTGTTCCTTCTCTCTTCACAAATACCATGATGCACCTGGCCACAAAATCTATAAGGAGGATATTATGGAGTTAATTGAGCCCTAATATCCTAAGGCTGGGCTCCTGGTGCTCCAAACCTATTATCATATTGATATTGATGATTACCAAATGACTTTAGATAAGGAGCACTAATGGTAGAATAGGAACCAGAATTGCACTAATTCTTATTACACTTTCCCAATCTCTACCACTCTGATACTGACCAACACCCTAATCCTAACATCAAAACTTCTTATTCTACCTTTCACTCATCTCAACCAGCTTTTTTAATCCTCAACCTATTGCATTCACACCACAAGTCAGGAGATATCCACATCTTTGTTCAACAAGGCATCCTTACTGTCTAAGATCAACTCACGAGACAACCTTGAGGCAAACTTTCTCATTCTAGCCCTCATGCTAGACACCAACTCTAGAGCATAATAAGATATTTGATGAAAGTTCAAGGCATACTCCTTTACTATCATTCGACTTTGATTTATATTCATGAATTCCTTATCCTTCACTTATCTCAACTCTGGTGGTCTCGGATGATGAATCAACAGAAGTAACTTGCTCAGTCTGGTAGAATACCAACTGGGTAAGCAAATGAATCAACTAGCAAAACTTAGCATTAGTCATGTCAGCTTGAGGTGCCTGAACAGGGATAGGGGGTGCCAGTGGAGCTCCATCCAAGTAATAAAAAATAGTGACCCTAGACTGGTTCTGAACTCTTGGGGTAGGACGAGCTCTGTCCATATTATCCTCAGACGGGACCGAAGAGTTTCTACGAGCGTCAGATCTTTAAGAAGGCATGATCTGAAAAACAAATATACAGGAATTAGAAAAGATTCAAGACCTTAGATAATAAATCAAAATAGAATAACCAGAAAGGGAAACATTCCTAAATGCATCATAGCACCCCCTTAGTGTGGTGCGCTATTTACCCATAAAAAAGACTCTAGTTGACATGACTTTGTGGACACCCAACGATACTAAACCTAGGGTCTGATACAATTTTTTTACAACTCAAAATAGGTCCTGGCGGTGACGGGCATTTCAAGTCCCACATGGGACGAAGATCACCCCCTGCACCTAACAAAATGAACACCACATTCCCAATGTCATATGAATTTCAAACATGTAAGAAGAGAGCACAATGTAAGATTAATGAATAAAGATAACTCTATGATCGATAAACAATAACCAACCAAAACAACAGACTAATATCACCTAAGTCCACAATAATCAAACAAAGCCTTCTATCTAAAGAATCAAAATCAGTCTTGGTTGAGACATGTCCCCGACTCCGACAATGATAATAAAAATGATAATGTTAATGATAATGAAAACTCTCAATTTTTTTCTATGATAAGAACTGATGAAAAATCTAAGCCTTATAGAGAATGAAGGTTCACCACTTCACCAAGATGAACCGGCGAACTGAGCTAATACATCTAGTTCTTTGTAGGAAAAGTAAAAGTATCTCTGGTGCCTACATCACGTAGGGATACCACATTCTAAGATGGCTAGTGGGGTGAAAACTAACATGTAATTCAGGGATAAGGATAAAATAATGTCCTAGTCAACAGTTCAAAATCATTCAAAAATTAATACCCCTGATCAAATAAAAATACATATATCGATCACATAACGGGGTAGGGAACGAGGCTTAACATGCACTTTACAACTTTAGCCTGGATAGTGTAGCTCAACATGGGGTTAAGGTCATAACCACTTCAAATGAGTTTTGACATTATGCAATAGTTCAAGAGTAGTTCAATATGCATACTTTTCATATTTTAAACTACTTCCACAATATAGGGTCGAGGTCATGACCACTTCTAAAGTCACAAGTTTAGGGAAATCACAATCCACTTATTTATTCACCATGCCCATGCACCCCACACGTTAAAAACCATAATTAAAGCATGAATAATCATACGTAACACATGAAAAAAACATTGCTCAACAATAAGCATTCAAAATGATTATCAATACCATAAGAACAACACTTTAAATCATATGTTTTTATCAATTTAGAAATTAGGGAAGAGTAAGATTCCTGAAATATCCAATTTTATAGAGAGAATTCCACCCTTGAGCCCTTGGATGACGAACTTATTGGAAACCTAAGTATGGCTTCTTGAGAGAATTGAGAGAGCTTTGAAAGTGTTTGATTATGTTATGAATGAGAAGTAACCCCTCTTAAGCGCTTTATGAATGCAGGGGATTTTAATTCGGTAAGGAAGGAATTATCCAAAGAGCCCTCAATTTAAAAGCTAAAATCTAGTCGTCAGTGACTACGGGTCACTAAATGACTCATAAGATCTCATTACGACTCGTCACCACAAGTCGTAGCCAAGATAGTTTCTCGGGCAGTTACAATTTTTTGACCCTACAACTCAACTAATACGACTTGTAATGGGAACATACAAATCATAGGGTCCAATCGTAGTTAACACAAAACCCATTTGGGGAAAACACTGGACATCTTATGTATTGCACCCAACGACTCGTAACGAGTCCTTATGACTCTTAGTGAGCCACTCATACTCAGAGATGAACTTAGTCGCACACATACTTTTTTAGGTTACGATTGGATACCTAGGACCCATAAAGACTCCCTACGACTCATAGGGTAAGTCATATTCAAGGCAGTGAGGATAAAATTTCAAAAATTTTCAATGACCAAAAACACGGGGTGTTACATATACCACCGTAACTCCATAATTGCTTAAATATTTTACAATCTTTATTCATTAGTGAAAGCAGTAAGGTTTAAGAAATGCATCATCATGAACACTTATATATTGCATCATGCTAAAAAATTATTATAAAGTATATACTAAGTTTAGGATGGTAAAAACAAATATGCCAATTTTGAACGTACTTTTCGCCAAATCGTTTATTTTCAACTTGTCTTTAATATGGTTACATATTGAATAGGTTTTATAAAGGTAATACTTTAAAGGAAAAAATACATCTATCCCTACAGTTGCAAGACTATGTCCCTCAGAACACAAAATTCTTCTTTAGTTGCAATGTTTTTTGATTGTTTTAAATTTAGAATTGTGTAAAGTATCAACTTTAGAGTGGTTTCTAATTTGTAATGTTTAATTGCATGAAATAAATTAACTAACATCTTATGCTAGATGATCATCTAGTGATTCATCATAAAAGCATAGTTAGGTGATACATTTTCAAAGGAGATAGTATATTAGTTAATTGTTTCATTCTCTCCCCCAATCAAGGTTACTACTACCTATGAAATTGGAATGCCATAGGCAAAGAGGTTTAATTCTATCCTAAATTTCTTTTATGAGATACAAATACTTTAAACTAAAAATTTTGACTGATATCAAGCTACTAAGATAGATTATACAAAAATTTATACTGGTGATCTAAAGTATATTGATGCATGAATATAAGTTTTCAAGCATATCTTGCGTAAGTATTTCTGAACAAATTCTGAGCCAATTACCTTGATAAAGGAGATGGTGGTATGAGTACTACAACCTTTGCAAGCATAGTTTTTCCAGACCATAGAGTAACACACCACGAGAAAGATCTACACTATTTTGCTTGTACAACTTATAATGAATCAGAAGTAACTCACTTGCTCCAAAGATTTCATGCTTTTATATGTCACATCCTCCAATATCCTTGCAGAGGAGAAAAAACATAACCTCAAAGACTAAGAAATATATAAGTCTTGTAAAACAGTGGATAAATTAATGAAAATGATAACAAAGAGTTATTGAAGGCTTATGAACTCCCTTCACAAAGCTTCAAGATGGTCTCTTAAGCACAACTAGCTTCAAGTATACATAGTAAATAATGTAATTTTAATATTTGATTGCCCCACTTTGTGGGAAATTGTGAGTATGTTGTTATTGTTATTGTTCTATATTTAATTGAAAAGAAGGTAGGAAAAAATATTTACCTTTAAAACTTAATACAATAATGGAAATATATAGATGTGTAAGATGAAATATGAAAAATATAGAACCTTATCAAGAATAGCACATGTAGTTACCACAAAGAATGATCTAGCTCTTTTGAAATAGATCCAGTTATTTTTTATTAGAGTACTTTTTTGTACAACAAGTACTACTTAATACACAGAATAAGAGAAGTCCATAGTTGAACATGCATATATTATACTAAAAAATAAATTGTTTATACAAATAATGTATGAATTCTCTCTCTCTACTACAATATTTTAGCTCTACTATAATACCAAGAGCACTTTTAAATGTTCCACATCCATAATATACAAGTGAAACCTTTAGGTTCACTGGAATAACAATATACGATACTTGATCTGGTAATTATCTTATGAAGATATAATCAGCATCACTCACTTTTTGATATAAAGTATCCTATCAAGTCATACAAATGATCAGAGATTTGCAATTTTCCAAAACATCGAATCACATGAACTATCTCTAGCTTACACCATCATTTTCGTCAAGTCAACTACTGTTAAATTCAAGAATTTAATCATGATAACGTTAGTAACTAAAGATCCAAAATATGATAAAGACTAAAGTTTGAAGGAAGGATAAAGAAGATGGGAAAAAAATTAAAACATGATGTCGACACTTGCTTTTTGCTTGTAAAACCAATTACATGATAAAAAAGAAATTGAAAGTTTAGCAGTAATAGTGCAAAAATCATTATTGAATAATGAGTAACTTCAATATAGCTACATCTGAAATCCTCTAATCTTTAGGTTCTTAAGTTTAATCATTTAGTTTGTACAAAAGTAATTTTGCTTTCCATTTACAGTTTGAATCAATTTGAGCAGTTCAACTTAAAATTGATTTTATTTCCTAGATTATAGAAGGGAATTTTCAAACCTATAAGATTGTTCATCAAAGTAAACAAAGGGGAATTCTGTTCAACTATTTTAGCATAATACTGATCAACCTCTAAGTTTTACAATGCCGCATGTAATTAGAAGATATGACATAACTTTTTAAATGATTATCTAATTTCCTGTGTCAAGCCACCTTAAACTAATCTGGATAATGCACCGACATAAGTATAAGTAACTCTACCTAGCATCCTTAAGTAAATAGGATAAAATACCTACAGTGTTTTTCAACTCAACTAAAATTTGAACATTTGATTATCTCAATGTTATTCTATTTTTTTAGCACAAATAAAAATAGAAACACCTTACATAAAAATTAGTGATTTTATAATATTTTATCCTATTTTAGCTAGGGCATGGGCTTCGTTCTTCAAAAATTGGGTTTCATCTTTCATCAAGAGTCCATTATAACAATAGTTGTCACTCCAAATGGAACTCTGAATTACAATTGCTTTAACCTCGAGCACTTAATCATAATAAGGAACTATTAGTAGAAACCCCTTAATCTTTCAAGTTGTATCTTTTATGAGGAAGAAAAAACTATTAATATGGATAAAGAGCAAAAAAGAGGACATTGATCTTACATGAATGTCATCCATTTATTTTATAGAGTATCTGATTATTCTTCTAGATCATCGTTACTTTTAGCCTTCTTCGCAAGGCTAAGTAAACTCCAAAGTCTTCTCAATTAACTTGTAACTATGTTAAAGCATGAAAGATAAGAAGTAAAAAAGAAAATGAAAGATTAGTTGGTGACAAAATTTACAAATCACATAAAGTTATGAAGACTTATAAATGAATAGCAGAATCTACATGTTAGCTAAGGAAAATTGACGTAGATGTTCTAACATGAAGACTCAACCTCAGGTCTAGTAGGTACTGCATATAACAGACTATGCCTGCCACCTGGCTGGGCTCTTAACCAACCTCCTATCCTACCTGCCTGAGAACAACCTCGAGCACCTTGGGGACAATCCCTACGACCATTCAAACCATCTCTAGTTGTGGGATAAACTGCCCTAAATAGGTGAAACACTTTGATTTAAAGGAACAATTGCCCCACGACTAGGGTACTCTCACAAATAGTGATCACGATCTCCGCAACTATAATATTTCACATGAGCTTAACTAGAACTAGATGATTCGGATGACCCAGAATAACCACCACGTCTAGAATGACTAGAAGATGAAAAAAAATGACTAAATGCCACCCTGAACATGATGATCACTTGCACTAGACAGGCCTCTTAGTAATCTAAAGAACTGGCTAAACTGATTTATTGGGCTGACTCTGAGGTTAAGAGGATGGACGCAGAGGTATCTACCATGAGAACTGCTACCTTTTAGTCGACAACTTCTACAAATCCCACCAAAACCACCCTGGTGCCTAGGCCTCTAATCATGCTTCCAAGGGTCTCACAATGTATTTCCTTCATAAGATGAGTATGATCAGAAACCTTAGCATAAGAACCACACATAACAACCAAACTCTAAGTAGACATACAAAGGGGAAGTCTCAACCCTCCGACAAAGTAATGAGCTCTCTCATACTAAATATCCAGAATAGAAGTGGCATGTCTAGCTAAGTCATTAAAATGAGCCTCATACTCCACAATAGTCATGGAGCCCTAATCCAATATATAGAATTGATCTCTAAGATGATCTCGAATGCTGCGGGCAAATACTTCTCTATGTAGATCTTAGAGAACTGAACCTATGTCAAAGGAGAAGATATAGTTGATCTAGAATCCATATAATCTCCCCACTAATGTTGAGTATCTAAGTCCAACTGAAATATGGTGTAATCTGTACCACGACTCTCTATAAGACCCAAATTATGGAGCCTATCCTCATAAGCAATAAGAAACTCATATGCATCCTCGCCTGGTGTACTAAAATACTATGCATAGCTAATCTCAAGAACCTACCCAATATCTTCTGCTACATGATAAACATAGAAGGATGGGAAACCACTGGCTGAGCAACTACCAGCTGAGCAATCAACGACGTAGGAATTACCTCAACTCTAGAAGTCGTAGCTATGGGCTACGTCTCCACCTTAGTACCACTTTGATTTGTAGACTGTGCACTATCGGATGATGCAGCACCATCTAACCCCAAAAGTTGAACCAAAAGCATCTCTGAGCACTGAAGAAGAAATAAACCCTAGTAGATCCTGGGTTCGTCCCTAGCCTACCGCTAGTTGAGGTAGAACAATCTATGTCTTAGGAGCGAGAATAGGGTCTGGTGGAGGCCCTCTATCTTAGACCCTAGATAGGGACAAATCTCAAGGTTGTCCATGCATATTGATAGGACCTATAGGATCGGTCTTTGGACCCTTATCTCATGTAGCGACAACATATGTCCTAGCCATATACGAAAGAGTAAAGTTAAAGAAATGTTTTTTAAACCAACTCAGACTCTTAGCACAAAATGAGTGAAAGAAGTTAAGAACTCCTAATAATGTACCACAGACTCACGAAGATAGGAAATGAATGTCATTGTTTCAATAAGTAAGTCTCGACTGGATAATAGCTCTTGTACCAACAATATCGGTGCAACCTGGCTCTAATACAATTTTTCACGACTTAATTTATGAGTCATAATGGTACCTATAATATCCCTCTAGTAGGTAAGCTAAACCATAACAAAATCTAAATACGATGGGTTAACTTGGTGAAAAATGCCTAATATAGGCGGAAATCAACAACACGACTCTAAAATAGCAAAGTATCTAAAATAGATGAAAGATAGTCAATACATAGAAAACAATCTCATGACTTGGTAGAGCCCGTAAAAGAGTATCTAGTAATAATATAACTTAAGTTCTAAAGTAGTCAATAACATCTGTATTGAAACAAAAAGACTAAACAAAAAAGATAGAAATAAGTAGGCGACTCCAACTTCAACAACTCACTTTATCTCCGCAAAATCAGCACAATAGGAATGTCGATCAACAATGGTAATAGTACTCAGATCAGCACCACAAAGGCACAAAAGTGTAGTATAAGTACCAAAACTAAGGTATTCATTAGAAATCATCGGCCGATGGAGCTAAATCATGATATAAGGTTGATTAAATACATGATAATATAACAAAGTCAAGGTAGAGACGAGTCTGAATCAACTCCAACATCGCTGCACATGAATAAGTAAATAAACCAAAATAACAACATAACATAAGACATTAACACATGCAATCATAACTGCAAAATTGGCCCCCATATGCCAATTAGTGTGGAAAAGTATATAAACCATCACATACTCTTATAAGTCATGACGGTACAAATATGATATATTAACCCACCGGGTCATTATAAGATCTCATGATAAAACTAGCATCCGTCCATACCACACTAACTATCGATTGTTCATGGTCATTATTTTTGAATACATCAACACTTATCAATTAACCATTATGTAATAACTAATCCTCATATATCGATTAATCATCCTTTATCAACTAATAATCATTTATCAACTGATCATTATTTATCAACTAATTATTAGTTATAAACTAATCCTCATATATTGGCTAATCATTATTTATCAACTAATCATTAGTTATCAACTAAATTTCTTTCATTTTATCCCACATCATAACCATTTCCTCATTTTTCATATGTAGCTGGAATTATTATTGTTTATCTCACATCTCGATATAGTCATATCGGAATAAGTATTCCATTATAGTATAGTGTATATATATCCAAACTCAAAATTATAAGTATAATAAATGGTATCATCATGAATGTCATGATCAATATCATCCTCAACATAGATATCGTCTAAACTACGCCTCCAACAAAAGGATAAAATGGTCACTGCCAAAATATAATAACCCAACTAGGTTGGGGTCGATCCCACAGGAATACATCAAAATCTTGCTTGAATTAAAATCACCAGGAAGTAAAGAAAGTAAATGGGGGGATTTACTAAATTAGTAAAAAGTAACAAAAACTAAACGCTTGAGGTTGTACTTAATCTATCATGAACACTAGGCTTGTGTTCTCCTTGGCTTCCAACTCCGTAGATTTATCATGCACTATCAAACTATTTCAAAACCTTGCTTGCAAAATCCAATAAGTTATGTACCATCAACTATCTTATGGACTCATTGACGCATTTAACCTTTTACCTTTTGAGTATCAGGGTGTCCCCTTACTATCCCTCATCCTGGATCTTTGTTTAACTAAGACCTTTTTATTAGATGAAAGATAATAGTCTTAAGTAGTTGGTGCAAGTAAGCATATTTTGGCAATTAACTCTAAATTACTATTGTGATATACTTCTCCAATCTCTTGGTTAGGCTCGTAGTTAATATAAGTGGGATCCTAATACGTACATGTCACGACCTGAAACCAGGGCCTGGCCGTGACGAGCATTTCAAACCATGGAGCCCCGAAACACCCCTATCTGTCTGGTAATCATGCACCTAATTCATATGATCAACGTAATACGGAAGAAACACAATAATTTGAAAACATGGTTATAAATATGAAAAGAAACAATAATGGGGAGATAAGGTTCCCCCAACATCAATCAACCTCTAAAAAACTGTCTGCGAAAATCTCTAACAAATGACTGAGTCAAGTAACCTTATATAAACTGGGACAAGGCCCCCAGTAGACCCCAAAACTGAATATAAGATAAAAGGACTGCAGGATATAAGACCTTCTGAAACATAGAAGGCTCACCACTTGTCTTTGCAATTTTGTCTGAATGATCTACTAATTCTCTTAACCCCTAGACTATCTGAACCTGAGAGGTTGGAGAGGGGAGGGGGTCAACACAAAAGTACTGGAACACAGAGATATCAAAACAAAACATAATATTTTTACAAAATATAGTTGAGAGCCATTATAAAGTAATTTTGTATCAAATCCTTTGAAAACACATGGGTGTAATGCAATAGTTTTCTCAACAACAATGAAATGCAATTGAGCTAGGTGGAATTCCCTACATAATTTACACCAACTGTCCAACCTCGGTTGCCACCGATATTAGAGTATAAGTGAGGGAGAGACACACAAGACCACGAAGTATGGTGTCTCAACCCAATGGTAGTGCCCAAGATCACTTAGCCCGGGCTCCTACCTATAATCCCAATTTGGGAATGACATAAAGTCAAGTACTCAAGATCACTTAGCCTGGTACCAAATTCCCGTGTCGGCAAACACATTTTTCCTTCGATGAGCCCTTACACTCAAATGCCTTCTTTGGGCATCCACCTATCTCATGTAAAATCGATGCATTCAAATTTCATCTGATTCAATCACATATCATATTCTGTAGGGTATCGTCATACCCGACTTGCAAGTCCTCAATATCATTTCCACATATGCATAATCATGTAAATACTAAGGTGCTTCATTATTTACAAGTGGTGAACAATATTTATTTCAAATTCATGCTCTCTTTTGTTGACCACAATATGATATGGGGTATCAAGAAATTATCATGGGAATTTGAAAGCAATTTATCATTCATATTTATCAAACTTCTATGGAAAATCTCAAATCACATATGCATGGTTTCAACCATTAAAGTATATAGGCAAACATTTCCTATGACATAAAGAAAAATGACTTTGAAATCATATTGAAAGAAAGTTATTAGCATTTGATTGAAAACACCCATTTAAAAGCATGCATGTTCATAAAAACTACACCCACGAGATTTTAGGATAACCCCACGTACCCCTATTTCCAATGATAATAGATGTTTCTTGAATCTTGCAGACTGGTGATTCCAAAAATATAATTATCTTCAAAAACCTAAGGTCGAATCTTGAACTATTTAGGTTTTTATTTTGAAACCCTAAGGAGAAACTTTGAGCACTTTTGATGAATGAAGGTGTATTTTGGTGTCCTTGGAACTGAATTTCGTGTTTTAGGGCTAAGTAAGGGTGGAAAAGGACCACTTTATCCCCAAAACGGAGTGTTTAAGTCACATGAATTCTTTACATAGGCGCCAACCATCCCATTGCCTATGTTTACATAGGCGCCGCCTAGGCTATCGCCTAAGTTTACATAGGCACCGCCAAGGCTATCGGCTATGCTTTCCAGTGGCCATGGGCGATTGGTTTGGCGACGCATATCACTTGAAAAGGCCATAACTTCTTGCTCGGGTGTCGGATTTTAGAAAAATTGGTATCGTTGGAAAGATAACTCGAATACCTATCATTTGAAACATAGTAGGCTTATTAATTCGACATATACAGAGAGTTATGGTTGATGAAAGATGACACACTATACAATGTCTACTAAAATTTAGTCGATCGAAATAGTTTCAAATCATCCATGAGTTGAAGGACCTCTATGGTCTAAATTCAAGCTTGAATGGATTCACATGCTACCCAAATAATTAACATGACATATTGGCATAGGATTTTATGGCGTCGAGATTATCAACGCATCGAAATCATGGTCTATATTGTAGCCCAAAATGCATGCCGTTACATTATCCCCCCCTTAGGATCATTCATCCCCGAATGATGATGCGGGACACAGACAGACATGATTTCAAGCATAATAAAAGAGGACGAAAGATAAGATAGGAATTGTACCTTCTGTGTCATCCTCCATCAAAGCAAACAAATTGGGATATCTAATTCTCATGTTATCTTCTGACTCCCAAGTTACTTTTTCGACTTTCTGATTCCTCTATAGTTCCTTTACAGAGACCGTCTCCTTGCTCCTCAGCTTTCGAACTTGGCGATCTAAAATTTCAATGGGCTCTTCTTTGTAAGACAAGAAGTCTGTCACTTTGATACCCTCTACTGGCAATACCATAGAATGATCTCCAATGCATTTCTTCAACATGGATACATGGAATACCGGATGAACGAAACCCAAACTTGCAGGCAATTCTAGCTCATATGCAACTGTACCAATCTTTTTTAGAATTTAATATGGCCCTACTTAGCGAGGGCTCAATTTACCCCTTTTTCCAAACCGCATAACTCCTTTCATAGGAGAAACCTTGAGAAACACCCAATCACCAACTTCAAACTCTAGTTCACTTCTCCGAACATCGGCATAGGACTTCTGACGACTCTGATCAGTATTGAGTCATTCTCTAATGATCTTCACTTTCTCCATCTCTCGATGAATAAGATCTGTCCCATACAACTGAGTCTCACCCACTTCATACCATCCTATCGGAGACCTACATCTCCTCCCATACAAAGCCTCATAAGGAGCCATCTTGATGCTGGCATAGTAACTTTTATTGAAAGCAAATTCAACCAGTGGCAGGTGATCTACCCAACTACCTTTGAAATTAATGATGCATGCCCTCAACATATCTTCGAGGGTCTGAATGGTATGCTCAGCTTGCCCATCCATCTGAGGGTGGAAAGCTGTGCTCAAATTCACTTGTATACCTAAACCCTTTTGAAAAGATCTCCAGAATTGAGATGAAAACTGCGTACCTCTATCGAATATAATGGACACGGGTTCCCCATGCAATCGAACTATCTCCTCATTGTAAATCTTAGCATAAACCTCTCTCGAATAATTAGTCCTTACAGGGAAAAAGTGGGCTGACTTTGTCAACCGATCTACAATCACCCATATAGAATCATACTGGTTTCAGGATCTCGGAAGTATTGTAATGAAGTCCATGTTTATCATCTCCCACTTCCATAAAGGCAGGTCTATCTCCTTGGAAGTACCACCTGGCCTCATGTGTTGTACCTTCACTTGTTGACAGTTCAAACACTTGGACACAAAATTAGCTACATCACATTTCATGTTATTCCACCAATACAAGGTTTTCAGATCATGGTACATCTTGGTAGGGCAAAGGTGAATGACATACCTCAAAGTGTGCACCTCATTAAGGATTCTTTCCCTAAGACCATCAACATTAGGAATGCATAACCTACCCTGAAATCTCAGAATACCATCACCACCAATTTCAAATGACATAACCTTTTGTTGACCCACATCTTTCTTGATTTGCATCAAAATGGGATCTTTAACCTGTTTCTCCTTAACTTCAGCACAAAGGGATGACTTAGCTAACTCATGAACAATCACCCCTCCATATTTGGAATCTAAGAGTCCCACTCCCAAATTTGTAAGGCGGTGAATATCCTTCACCATCTCTTTCTTTCCTTCTTCTACATGAGAAAGGCTGCCCATAGACAACCTTCTTAGGGCGTCGGCTATAATATTTGCCTCGCCTGGATGGTAATGCAGACTTATATGATAGTCTTTCAAAAGCTCTATCCAGTGCCTCTGACTGAGGTTCAATTCTTTCTGTGAGAAAACATACTGCAAACTCTTATGGTCAGTATAAATATCAACATACATTCCATAGAGATAGTGCCTCCAGATTCTAAGTGCAAACACCACGACTGCTAACTCCAAGTCATGAGTGGGGTAATTGCGCTCATGCACCTTGAACTGCCTAGATGCGTAAGCTATTACCTTACCACGCTGCATCAATACACAACCAAGTCCCACATGGGATGTATCATAATAAACCACAAAATCATCTACACCCCTGGGAAGGGTCAAAATAGGAGAAATAGTCAGCCTGTCCTTCAACTTCTCAAAACTATTTTCACACAAGTCAGACCATTCAATCTTCATCTTTTTCTGAGTCAGTTTAGTAAGCGGAGCATCTATGGAAGAAAAACTCTCTACGAACATTCCGTAATACCCCGCCAAACCCAAGAAGCTCCAATATCAGTTGGAGTCGTGGGTCTGGGCCATTTTCTCACTGCTTCAACTTTCTGGGGATCCACTCTTATCCCATCACTGGACACAATATACCCCAAGAAGGCAATAACATCTAACCAGAATTCACATTTAGAAAATTAGGCATACAACTGATGATCCTTAAGGGTCTGAAGAATAATTCAGAGGTGATTAGTGTCATCCTCTTTACTCTTAGAATAGATCAGAATATCATCAATAAATACAATGACGAACAAGTCAAGAAACTGATGGAACACACTATTCATAAGATCTATGAATACTGCAGAGGTGTTAGTCAACCCGAAGGACATGACTAGAAATTTGTAGTGACCATATCGGGTTCGGAAGGCTGTCTTGGGTATGTCTGACTCCCAAAATTTCAACTGATGATAAAACAAATGAAGGTCTATTTTTGAAAAATACTTGGCACCCTAAAGCTGGTCAAAAAGGTCATCAATCTAGGAAGAGGATATTTATTTTTAATCGTGACCTTATTCAACTAATGGTAGTCTATGCACATCCGAAGGGACCCATCCTTCTTTTGCATGAAGAGCATTGGTGCACCCCATGTGGAAACACTAGGATGAATAAAAACTTTTTCTAGGAGGTCTGCAAGCTGTTCCTTTAACTCCTTTAGTTCCGCGGGAGACATTCTATATGGTGGAATAGAAATAGGACAAGTGTCTGGAAACACATCAATGCCAAAATCTATCTCTCTACCAGGGGGTATCCCTGGGAGATCTTCGAGAAAGACTTCTGGGAATTAATTCACTACAGGGACTGATTGCAGACGAAGGTTTTCAAATTTTGAATCTTTTACTCGGATTAGATGATACATACAACCTTTGGAGATGAGCTTTCAGGCTCTAAGATAAGAGATAAAGTGACCTCTAGGTTCCACAAAACTCCCTTCCCATACAATTGGGGTCTCATTCGGGAAAGAAAAAGTGACCTTTCTGGTTCTGCAATCAATGGTGGCATAACATGAATTGAGTCAGTCCATCCCAAGGATGGCATCAAAATCTATCATATCCAGTTCTATAAGGTCTGCCACAGTTTTCCTACTATGAATAGACATGACACAATTTCTATACACCCTTCTAGCAACAACAGAATCACCTACAAAAGTAGAAACATCGAAGGGTTCTACAATGACTTCGAGTTCAAACCCGAAACGAATGGCCACATAAGGGGTCACATAAGATAAAGTAGACTCGGGATCAAGTAATATATAAACATCATGAGAAAAGATTTGTAACATACCGGTGACAACATCTGGTGAAGCTTCCACCTCCTGGAGGTTAGTCAAGGATATAATATGTTGCGACCGCTCCTGGAAGCTGAACGGGAACCCTTAGGAAGAGGAGCTGTAGAGGCGGCTTGGGACTTAGCCCCCCTCGTATTTCCTCCAGCAAAATGACAATCTCTCTGAAGGTGACCCACTTTGCCATAAGTATAGCAGTTTCTCTCCTCAAACTAGCACTTCTCTAGGTGATTCCTTCAATAAACCTCGCACCACGAATAAGTCGGACGCTGCTGGGATACACTGCCCTGAGACTGTGTACCTAGAGATTTGGATCCATGAGGAGTCTGAAAACTCTGAGTTTGTTTGTTTGTCGGTGGTCTGGGTGCTGGGGCGTTGGCTGCGGACTGTGCATTATTCCAAAACATCTTATTCTTTGATCACTTATTACCCTTGTTACCACTCTACAACTGACTCTAGTGCTGGTCCACAGATCTAGCTCTCTTAGCCTGTCTGTCTTTCTGTCTAGATTCGGTAATCTTTTTCTTTTTCTCTTCCACCTACTGCATATGAACGGTCACCGACCAAAGTCTAACTCCCTATTCAACATAACCCCTTGGCACTCAAGTACCAGGTTATCAGCAAGGCCAGAGGCAAATTTCCTTATTCGGGCTCTCATATTACTAGTCAACTCTGGTGTATAGCTAGCTAGTTTATTAAACTTCAAAGTGTACTCCTGGACACTCATACTGCCCTTCTTCAGATTCATAAACTCTTCTGCTTTGGTCTCCCTCAAATTGTGGGTTCAACACTTTCACCTTTTGTATCTTCCCAGTCGGCATACCACTGATTCATAATGTCCTTGAGCTAATAGGTTTCTAGCTCCACCCCTTCAACCTTATCCACATGCATCACCTTAAAGATTTTTTCCATCGCATCCACAAACACCTGTGGATCTTCCTCCACCTTGGTGCCAGTGAACTTAGGTGGGTTTATATTCATGAAATATCTGACTTTAGTAGCCTCAGACATAACAGATGCAGACCCAACATCTTCCGATCATTGAGCCTGGTTAGCTACCAACCGTGTCAGCATATGAATAGACCGTCTGAATTCTGCATTTGAAATATCTCCCTGAGCAGTTGGGGGATGGTTGGCATTAGTCTGCAGAGCCCGAGATGGACTAGTCGAGACTGGAGGGACTCCCAGAGTAGGGATAAATTCTAGAGTGTGAGCCTTATTACGGGTCCGCATCCCATGGGTAGGACAGACCTCATCTGCCTGAGCATTCTGATCGATGATACGACGTAGAGGCATAAATGTGTTTCTGAAACACAAGTGATCATTGATTAGGGGACAGGTCAGACTCTGAAGCACGGACTAAATCATAAAGAAGGGGAACATTTCCTAAATACCTAGTAGCCCCCTGCTCATAAGTGTGGCGCGCTACACACCCATAAGCAGGACTCTACTCGACGCAATTTCGCAGACACCCTGGGACCATGAACTGTACTCTGATACCAAGTTTGTCACAACCCAAACCAGGGCCTGGCCGTGATAAGCATTTCAAACCATGGAGGCACGAAATACCCCTATCTGTCTGGTAATCATTCACCTAATTCATATGATCAAAGTAATGCAGAATAAATACAATAATTCGGAAACATGATCATAGATATGAAAAGAAACAATAACGGGAATATAAGGTTCCCCCAACATCAATCAACCTCTAAACAAATATCTGCAAAAATCTCTAACAAATGACTGAGTCAAGTAACCATATATAAACTGGGACAAGGCCCCTAGTAGACCCCAAAATTGAATATAAGATAAAAGGACTGCAGGATATAAGACCTTCCAAAACATAGAAGGTTCACCACTTGTCTCTGCAACTTTGTCTGAATGATCTACTGATTCTCTTGACCCCTAGACTGGGCCTCTAAACCTGAGAGGTTGGAGAGGGGAGGTAGCAGCACAAAAGTACTGGCACGTAGAGATATCGAAACAAAACATGATATTTTTATAAAATATAGTTGAGAGCCATTATAAAGCAATTTCGTATCAAATTATTTGAAAACACATGGGTGTAATGCAATAGTTTTCTCAACAACAATGAAATGCAACTAAGCTAGGTGGGATACCCTACATAATTTACACCAACTGTCCAATCTCGGTTGCTGCCGAGATTAGAGTATAAGTGAGGGAGAGAGATACAAGACCACGAAGCATGGTGTCTCAACCCAATGGTAGTGCCCAAGATCACTTAGACTGGGATCCTACCTATAATCCCAATTTGGGAATGACATGAAGTCAAGTACTCAAGATCACTTAGCCTGGTACCGAATTCCCATGTCTGCAAACACGTTTTTCCAGTGATGAGCCCTTACACTCAAACGCCTTCTTTGGGCATCCACCTATCTCATGTAAAATCGATGCATTCAAATTTTATCTGATTCAATCACATATCATATTCTGTAGGGTATCATCAAACCCGACTTGCAAGTCCTCAATATCACTTCCACATATGCATAATCATGTAAAAACTAAGGTTCTTCATCATTTACAATTGGTGAACAATATTTATTTCAAATTCATGCTCGCTTTTGTTGATCACAATATGATATGGGGTATCAAGAAATTATCATGGAAATTTGAAAGCAATTTATCATTCATATTTATCAAACTTCCATGGAAAATCTCAAATCACATATGCATGGTTTCAACCATTAAAGTATATAGGCAAACAATTCCCATGACATAAAGAAAAATGACTTTGAAATGATATTGAAAGCAAGCTATTTGCATTTAATTGAAAACCCCATTTAAAAGAATGCATGTTCATAAAAATTACACCCATGAGATTTTAGGATAACCCAACGTACCTCTATTTCCAAGGATAATAGATGTTTCTTGAAGATTGCGGATTGGTGATTCCAAATATGTAATTATATTTGAAAACCTACGGTCGAATCTTGAACTATTTGGGTTTTTATTTTGAAACCCTAAGGAGAATCTTTGAGCACTTTTGATGAATGAAGGTCTATTTTGGGGTCCTTAGAACTGAATTTCGTGTTTTAGGGCTAAGTAAGGGTGGAAAAGGACCACTTTATCCCCAAAACGGAGTGTTCAAGTCACTTGAATTCTTTACATAGGCGCCGCCAATCCCATTGCCCATGTTTACACAGGAGCCGCCTAGACTATCACCTATGTTTACATAGGCGCCGCCTAGGCTATCCTCTATGCTTTCCAGTGGCCATGGACGATTGGTTAGGTGATGCATATCACTTTGAAAGGCCATAACTTCTTGCTCGGGTGTCGGATTTTGGCAAAATTGGTATCGTTGGAAAGCTAACTCGAATACCTATCATTTGACACATAGTAGGCTTCCTAATTCAACATATACAGAGAGTTATGGTTGATAGAAGCTGAAATACTTTACAACATCCACTAAAACTTAGTCGATCAAAATAGTTTCAACTCGTCCATGAGTTGAAGGACCTCTATGGTCTCAATTCAATCTTGAATGGATTCACATGCTACACAAATAATTAACATGCCGTATTGGCATAGGATTTTATGGATTTAGGATTATCAACGCATCGAAATCATGGTCTATATTGTAGCCCAAAATGCGGGGCGTTACATTGCACTCGTTATGAAGATAATCAATTCAAAGAAAACAATAATACCTGCTAGAATCTTTATCTAGAATGACATGACACTTTCTCTACTTCGTTAATCTGCCAGGGTTCCCACAACCCTAGCTAAGGGAATTAGCCACTCATAGTTACAAGATAATTCATAGAATTCACATATAAAATTATAGATTCAATCTTGCAATAATGAAATAAGAAAACCCAAAGTCTCAAATTGAAGAACAAACCAAGAACAATATGATCCAAAGATCACAAGTCAATCATGGAATCTAAAAATATTTGTTAATAGTATATGATTTAACTTAGCCCAAAGTGCCTATCTATGGATCCCCTTAACTAAAGATGTAAAAAAGGGTATTTATAGATTAGAAGAAAACCCGAGAATTCAAATCCTAAACAAAAGAGGAAAACTTGAATAAATATACATAATATTGACTAAAACATAATAGAGGTGTATTTAGGTTACATACAACCATAAGAAACCAATTCAAAATAATGTGGTAAAAGTGTATCGGTGACAACCTACGGACCTACCTATGGGCTGTAGGTGGTACCTACACCACTTAGGTGGGGGCCGTAGGTAGTCCTAAAAAATTGAATCTCTGAAAATTGGTTTTTGACACCTATGGACCCTCCTACACCTAGTATGTTGTACCTACAAAGCGTAGGTACCAAGGTAAGTGGCGATTTTTTGGCATTTCATTCTGTTTTCTTCTGGTTATCTTCCAACACCTTGTTTCCTATAAAATCACTCTAAAAACACATCAAATCTAACAAAATAACCTTATGTACATACATATTCTCAAACCTTAAGCATCGTAAGTGCCATGAAACCATGACACTTCAAGACCATCATCTTAGAACATTGCATATCCTCAAGAAACAAATACAACAAAACAATACAGTGATGCTTAACTAAGAGAAACCTAAGATATGCATGTCAGTCAATCACTGAATTTTTTCTTAGAAAGTATTTCCTTCTCCAAGTTCAATACTTTAAAACCAACTGTACGTGTCTATAAAGCACAATAATGTGACACAAAGGAATCAAGATTTTGTATTATATTAGAACCAAACAACTATGCATATGTACAAGTTACACTACCCAAATAAGTAAGCAACTAGCAACAAAGCCCATATGACCTTGCAACCATGAAGTCCCAAATCACTCATATAAAATAATGCATGTCAATGAAGGGAAGTATTAAGAGACACTCACACTCACACTCACAAGAGAAGTTCCACCAATGCGCTTCAAATACCATAGGCTTGCCTTTATTTTCTTTTCCTTGGCTTTCAGACAGTTAGATTTGGATCACTATAGAATTTTACTTAGCTTGTACCATAGGCTTTTAGGGCTAGTATGGTACATATGGACATTTTGAGTGACTAAGACTCCTTGGCACTACACTTACTTTGGGATCCACTTTTTAACCAATTTTTAATTTTATTGCACCCTTATTTCTCTCTTTTTATTCTTGTGCATTTAGGTTTGGGTGTGCTTTCCTTTATTCATTCTTTTTCAAAATTTTCTTTTCTTATCTTTTTTTTTCTATCACACCATTCCTACTTTCCTTTTTTCTCATTTATCTTTTTCATATCCTTTTCATATTATGCACCTCTATGATAGCCACCTTTAACTTAGGCGATTCGCTTGAGTTGAGGTGCATAATGTCTAAGAAGGACCAACGCCAAAACAGGTTCATTATAATAAAAATGGGAAGGTGAAAGCTGTAACAAGAAAAATATGCTATACAGGCTCAAAATAGAGATCAAGGGATACTTATTTACACACGAAAGGTCATTTAGGCTAAAAGTGGACTAATATCAACAACGGACAATGATTCTTTCCTAATCATCCTATAACCTAGTCAAGACTAACCGAACAATCTCTAGATTTAACACACAAAGAGAACTAAGTAGTATCTTAGACACAAATGACAGGGTTACATCACAAGCTACTACCTATTAGGTTCATACAATTGTTAGTACTGATTATCATGTCCCTAACCCTAATCCCATAAGATTCATAATGATCACATATATAAACACATCACACAGTTCTAAAATAAATTTTTAGAGGGGTATCATATTTTTAAAAAATCTACAAAAAATATGTCAACTGCCCTAGATACTCATTTTTCTCATAGTTAAATACAAAACATCATGAAAAAAATCATAATACGCTAACACATATTATCTTTACTAAGAACAGGGCTCCATGGAAAAGAGGCACAACAACAAAAACCGTTAGAGGACATCAAAACCTAAAAGTAGCCCATACTAAACTTAAGACATGGATTGGGCCACTACAAATCAAGAGACTTTGAAATATACCTGTGCAACCATAGAAGAACAGATCTGATATCGATCAGATCAACACAAATACAAACATCAAAACACCTTGGGTTTCCTCCCAAGCAATGCCTCATTTAACATTTCAGCATGATGTGTCTACGTTTGTTACTCAAACTTCACCAACAAACCAATGGGTACCTTGATTACTCAGACTTCATCAAGGTAACCTGAGAGTTGGCCTTCAGTTTTCTCTCTCCACTTTGAACATATAAGTTTAACCCCTAATTATTTTTCTTATTTTCCATTATTCTCAAGGGGCGGTGGTTAAAAATAAAGGACCCAAGCAATAGATGAGGCATGTTGTACTTTTCGGCCCTTGCGTGAGGAATGTAATTTTTTGTTTCCTGCTGAATAAATTCAAGAATATAGACATATATTTCTCTTTCTTACACTTTCTTTGGGTTGATTGGCTTGATCAATATCTTACCATCCAAATACAATGTAGAAAAATGCTTCGAATGAGGTCTAATATGTCCCAAATCATGAATTACATTATTATTTACATCCTCACATAACTCTAATATGCTATTCTGAATGGTGACAATCTCCATAAAAGTCTAATAAAGTGCTGACTTTTCTAATTTTAGATTCTCAATTTGTCTTATGAGAAGTTTTTTAGCCTCACATAACTCATAACTAAACTGTTGGGAGTTACAGGCATCAACCTTTGCATTCAAGTCTTTGTGAATATCTAAGCCAAACCTATCAACCTTTTGAATAAGATCCTTTATACCTTTTTTGAGGAGTGTCAATTTTGTTGGCTTGCTCTCATTATGCTCTAACATATATCAATCATACTCCTATAATAATGTACTATATCAAATGGGCAAATATCAATAAGGAGGACCTCATCATCACTCCACCCTTTCTCTTGTAAATATGTCATCTCCAGCAGAGTAGAAAGAGATAAAAAGATAAAACTCAAAAATTTTAACAAATCCAATCAACAATTCCTAAGGGCATTTTTCGACAACGATGCCAAAATTTTAGTATCACCCAAACTACAACTCTAATTGAAGGATAAAGCAATCGTTGTCAAAATATAGTAACCCAACTAGGTTGGGGTTGATCCCACAGGGAATACGTCAAAAATCTTGCTTGAATTTATTGAAATCACTAGGCAGTTCAAAAGTAAATGGGGGATTTACTAAAGTAGTAAAGTAATAGGAACTAGATTCTTGAGGTTGTACTCAATCTAAGATAAACACAAGGCTTATGTTCCCCCTTGGATTCTAACTCCGTTGTTTTACCATGCTCTATCGAACTATTTTAATACCTTGCAGAATCGGATAAGTTATGTACCATCAACTATCTTGTGGACTCCTTGACAGATTTCACCCTTTTCCTATTGAGTCTCAAGGTGTCTCCTTACTAATGGTTATCCTAGATCCTAGTTTAACTGTTACCTTTTGAATCTCAAGTTATTAAATGAAAGATAATTGTACTAAATAGATGGTGCAGGTATGCTTATTCTAGAAATTAACTCCAAATCACTGTTTTTATTTTTTTTCCCAATCTCTACCTCCCAATCATGCTCATAGTGAATACAAGAGGAATCCTAATATGTGCACCCATTATGAAAAAAAATCAAATATAAGAAAACCACAATACATGCAAGAATATTTATCTAGAATAACTTGGAACTTCCTCCACTTCATTAATCTGCAAGGGTTCCCATATCCACACCTAGGGGAACTAGGCGCTCATAATTGCAAGATAATTCATGGAATTCACAAACAAAATTATAGAATTAATCTCACAATAATGAAAGAAGAAAACCCAAAATCTTAAATTGAAGAACAAACCAAAAACAAACCAAGAAAAATAAGATCCCAAGATTATTAGTCAATCTTGGAATCAAAAGATATTTTTGAATAGTATATGATGTAACTTAGCCCCAAAGTGCCTACCTATAGATCTCCACTAACTAAAGACGTAAAAAAAAGGGTATTTGTAGATTACAAGGAAATTCTAGATTCTAAATCCTAAATAAAAGAGGAAAACCTGACGATACGTACATAATAATGACTAAAAACATCATAGAAATGTCTTTAAGTTACATAGAAACCCTAAGAAATCAATTCAAAATAATTTGGGAAAAATGTGTCTATTACCACCTACAGGCCGTAGGTGGTAGCTACACCCATTAGGTGGGGGGCCGTAGGTAGTCCTCTATGATTGGCTCTCCGGATCTTGTTTTCTGACACATATGGGATAGCCTATAACAGTAGGTGGTACCTATGGGGCGTAGGTACCAAGGTATGTGGTTATTTTATGACTTTTCATTCATTTTTTTCCGGTTAGCTTCCAACACCTATTTCCTACAAAATCACTCTAAAAGCTCATTAAATATAATAAAATAGCCTTAAGTACATGCATATTCTCCAAGTTTAAGCATCGCAAGTGCTATGAAACCATGGCACTTCAAATATCATCACTAATACCCTCAATATCATCATCAACACCATCACCAATATCATCAATCTCATAATCAATATCATAGCCATCCTCCGAACGTACACTGGGCATCAATAATCGATACCATCATTATTATTCAGTCTTGAACAAATATTTGTATAATTCATAGTATATGAAATATACGGATTTATACCGGGAATCATATCATTATTACCATGGCTAATATCATCATTATAGCTTGATCACCCATATAGTAAATACACATTAACTTAGCTTAATCGATAGTATGTTCACTAATATACATGATAAGCGTGGTCCTTAGTATAATCAATGGAACATTCGCCAATAAAATCAATAAGCATGAACCTTAGTAAAATCAATAGCATAATTTCTAATATAAACAATAAGCATGGTTCTTAGTGTAATCAATATCGTGATCACTAATATAGCCAATAGGTAAGATCTATAACATAATTCATAATTATTATCAATAGCATAGGCGATAAATCATCAACAGTATAGTCAATGGTTTATCATTAGCATATCAAATAGCTTATCATTTGCGTAGTCAATAGCTTACCCATAGCATAATCAATGCTTATTCGCTAACTCTTAAGCCACCTGACCAATTGTGCGAAGAATCTCGAAAGGTCTAATACATCTAGGATTGAGCTAGCCCTTCCTCTCAAACCTCATCACATACTTCATAGGCGATAAATGGAGGAACACCCGATCACCAACACCAATCTCAAGGCACGAAGCCTATGATCTGCATAGGCCTTTTGCCTACTCTGAGCTGCCCTCAACCGGTCCTAAATCTTCTTGACTCTATCAGACGACCCTTGAGGAAAATCAGTGCCATGAGGTTGAATCTCTAAAGTCTCAAACCACCTAATTGGAGAACGGCATCTCCTACCATACAAAGCTTTAAAAGGAACCATCTCAATACTTAAATGATAACTAATGTTGTAAGTAAACTCTGTCAAGTCTAAGTTATCCTCCCACTAGCCTCCAAAATCCATAACATAGGCTCGAAGCATATCCTCAATCACCTGAATAGTCTGATCGAACTGACCATTGGTCTATGGATAGAAGCTTGTTCTAAGGTCCACTTGAGTACCCAAATCCCCCTCTCAGCATTGAAGGACATCTGAATAGAAAAAAAATGTGCCAACTTGGTCAACTATTCTACAAATACCCAAATTCCATGGAACCAAAAGCGCGAGGCAACCACTTAATGAAATCTATCATAATCCGCTCCTACTTCAACTTGAGAATGGACAATCTCGAAATCAAACCACCTGGTCGTTAATGCTTGGCCTTTATCTGCTAACAACAAAGGCATCAAGCTACAAAGGGCACAATATCTCTATTCATGCCACTCAACCAATAATGTTGTCTTAAATCTCTTTATATCTTTGCTATACCTAAATTAATAAAATATCTAGAAATATGAGCCTCGTGCAGAATCAACTAAATCACGTCATCGATCCTTAAAACACAAATACATCTATTAAATCTCCAAATATCCTTAAAATCTATGGTGATCCTCTTAGACTCACCACTCAACACCTGATCAAGAAGGAAGTGAAGCTTACTATCTTCAAATTGACAATCCTAAATCTGCTTAAATAGTGAGAAGCTAGCCTCAACATTAGCAAGGATCCTCTTAGGATCTAAAATATCAAGGCGAGCCATCAAGTTGGCGAAAGACTGAATATCCCATGCCAATGGCCTTTGAGAAGCTAAAATTCAATCCAAACTACCCATACTCCTTGCCCTTCGACAAGAGGCATCTGCTACCACATTAGCCTTGCCAGGATGATACAATATAGAAAAATCATTATCCATAAGCAACTCAATCCATCTATGTTGTCTAGTATTATGCTACCACTGCGTCATGAGATGCTGAAGACTGCGATGATGTTGAAAATCTCACAATCATGTCATAAAGATAATGTCTCAAAATCTTAAGCGTAAAAACTACCGCTGCCTACTCCAAGTCATGAGTGGGTAGTTGTGCTTGTGAACCTTAAGTTGTCTCAAAGCATAAAAAATAACACGACCCTACTACATCAAAACACAACCTAGACCAATATCAGAAGCATCACAATACACAGTGAATCCCTCACCCTCTACGAGAAGAGATAAAATAAGAGCTGAAGTGAGAAAATCCTTGAGCTTTTCAAATCTTGACTCACACTTCTCGGACCTTTGGAAAGGAACCTTCTTCCAAGTCAATCTGGTCATAGGTGCTGAAATAGTAGCAAAGCCCTTGATGAATCATCTATAATAAGCGGCCAAAATAATAAGGCTACAAACTTCAGTCAGAGATGTAGGCCTAGCCCTATCACGAACCGCTTCAATCTTAGATGCATCTACCATAATCTCATCTTTAGATATGACATGTCAAAGGAATGGCACCGACTCTAGCCAAAACTCACACTTTGAGAATTTGGCAAAAATCAAATAATTTCTCAAAGTATAGAGCAAAATCCTCAAATGCTATGCATTATTCTCTCTACTCCTTGAATACACAAAGATGTCATCGATGAACACAATCACAAAGGAGTCTAAATAAGTCTTGAATACTCGATTCATCAAATCCATTAATGCGGTTGGGGCATTAGTAAACCTAAAAGACATTACTAAGAACTCATAGCGACCATAACGGTTGGTAGAAGTTGTCTTCAGGATATCCTCAACCCGTATCCTCAAGTGATTTTAACCAGATCTAAAATCAATCTTAGAAAACACCACCGCACCCTAAAGCTAGCCAAACAATATACCAATGTAAGATATAGGATAACAGTTCCTCACCATCACCTTTTTAAGCTACATATAATCAATACACATCTACATGAAGCAATATTTCTTCTTTATAAACAACAAAGAGGCTCACCAAGAAGACATACTAGGTCTAATTAAACCCTTAGCAAGAAGATCCTAAGATAGGAATTCACCTCTTTAAACTCAGTAGAAGCCATATGGTAAGGTTCCATAAAAGTGGGTCGGCTGTTAGGCTTAAGATTAATAGCAAACTTAGTCTCACGGGTAGGGGGAATACCAGGTTGGTTGGTAGGGAAAACATAGGATACTCACGGACTATAGGAACCCAATCAAAAGATGGATTCTCCATGCTAACATCACAAATATAAGTGAGATAAGACTTGCAACCCCTTAAAATAAGTCTCATAGTACACATATAAGAAATAATCCCCATCGGCTTGTGGCTAACAACTCCTTGCCACACAATCAGGGGTATGCCAGGCATGGCCAAGGTAACGGTCTTAGAAAAATAATCTATAACTATATGATAGTGGGATAACCAATCCATTCCCAAAACCATAATAAAATCCATCATATCCAGCTTAACAAGATCAACATGAGTATCAAAATCTCTAATAGTCACAACACAAGATCTAAACACACGATCTATTATTAAAGAATCACCCATGGGAGTAGATACATGTAATGGACTAGATAATAAATCCCAAGATAACTTTAACTACGTAGTATAATAAGTAGATACATATGAATAAGTGGATTCTTAATTAAATAAACAAAAGGCTGATTGAAGGCACACCAGAATAATACCTATAACAACTGGTTCTGAAGAGTTAACCTCAGGTTTAGCAGGTACTACATATAACTTACAACGCCTGCCACCTGGCTGGGATCCTTACCAAACTCATATCCTACCTGCTTAAGAACCACCTCGAGCACCCTAGTGACCATCCCTACGACTTTGTGAACCACCTCTATCTAGGGATGAACTACAATAATAGGTTAAATACTAAGCTGAAGGAACAATCTCCTCATGTCTAGGGCAGTCTCATAAATAGTGACCATGAGCTCCTCAACTATATCATGTCACATAATCTAAACCAGAACTAGAAGATCCAACTGATGCAAAATAAACACCATGTCTAGAATGACCATAATATAAACCCCTCAAAGACTGACCACCATCCTAACCGTGGTGATCACTAGCACTAGAATAACCTCCACTAGTAATCTAAGGAGCTGCCTAAACTGATCGATTGGGCTAACTCCAAGGATGAGAGTATGGATGTGAAGGATATGTA
This sequence comes from Capsicum baccatum var. pendulum, assembly GCA_030864225.1. Classification (NCBI taxonomy): domain Eukaryota; kingdom Viridiplantae; phylum Streptophyta; class Magnoliopsida; order Solanales; family Solanaceae; genus Capsicum; species Capsicum baccatum. Next base: position 124,602,779 of record CM061556.1, on the reverse strand, counting down.
CTATGAGAACTGTTACCTATGAATTAGGAACTACCACGACTCCCACTGTTACCAGCCTGATACCTAGGCCACTTATCGCTACCCCCACAGAACTTACGAAGTATCTCCTTTTTAAGCTGAGTATGATATTAAACCTCAGCAAATGAAATACCCACAACAACTAAACTATGATTAGGAATACTAAGGGGAAGTATCAACCCTCCTACAAAGCAATGAACCCTCTTATACAAAGTATCCAAAATAGACGTGGCATGTCAAGCCAACTCATAAAAATGAGCCTCATACTCTACAATAGTCATGGAGTACTGCTCTTATATATAGAACTGATTTGTTAAATGCTCTTTAAGGCTGCAAGTCATATTTTTCTCTAAGAACATCTCAAAGAATTGAGCCCTCGTAAAAAAAGAAGATCCAGTTGGTCTAAAATCCAAATAACTCTCAACTAATGTCGTGTATCCAAGTCCAACTAAAATAAGGTGTAATACACACCATGAGTCTCAAACAAGCCCTAAATTATTAATCCTTTCCTCACAAGAAATTAAAAACTCATATGCATCCTCGCCCAGTGCACCAGAAAATCTATGCAGAGCTAATCTCAAGAGCCTATACAATGTTTTCTTATCCTGGACAGACATATATTGACTGGAAACCACTAACTAAGAAACTACTAGCTGAGCAATCACCAGCGCAGGAGGTACCTCAACTCTGGGAGATACAGCTATAGGCTACGCCCCCTTCTTTGTACCGCTCTAATCTGTAGACTATGCATTATAAGACGATGCACTTCTAAATAACCCCAAAAGCTAAACCAAAATCATCTCTGATCACTGAAAAATAAATAAACCAGGGTGGATTCTAGGATCGTCCCTGGCCCACCGTTGGCTGAGGCGAAATAATCTCTAGCTCAGGATCAGAAATAACGTCTAGTAGAGGCCACCTATCTTGGACCCTAGTTGGGGAAACATCTCAAGGCTGTCCACAACTTTATGCTTGTCCACAAATATTGATAGGACCCATAAGATTGGTCTTAGGACCCTTATCTAGTGTAGCGGTAGCACCTATCCTAGCCATCTGTGAATGAGTGAAGTTAAAGGAATATTCTTTAAACCAACTCAGACTCTTAGCATGAAATGAGTAAAAGAAGTAAAGAACTCCTAATAATGTCTCATATCCTATTGAATAATGGAAATAGACATCATTATTCCTATTCACAGGACTCTACTAGAGATTTGCCTTTTTACCAACAATACTGATATAACCTAGATATATTACTAAGTTATCACGACCTGGTATATGAGTTATAATGGCACCTACTATGTCTCGCCAGTAGGAAATGCAAAACTTAATTTGAAGCTAAACACAATTGGTTAAATTGGTGGACAAATGCCCAACATAGGCGGAAATTAACAACACAACTCCAAAATGACAAAGTAATTGAAATAGATAAAAGATATTCGATACATAGAAAACCATTCCATGACCTGGTAGAGCCAGTACATGAGAATCTAGTAATAATACAACTTAAGTTCTAAAATAGTCAATAACATATATATCAAAACAAAAGACTGAACATAAAAGATAGAAGGATATAGGAAATTCCGACTCCAAGAGCTCACCTTATTTTCAAAAATCAACACAATACGAACGTTGATCAATGGCGGCAACTAGTACTCAAATCTTCACCAAAAAGGTATAAAAGTATAGCATGAGTATCAAAACTACGGGTACGCAGTAGGCATCATCAGCTAACTGAGCTAAATCTCTATATAAATACCGTAAAATGCGTAATAACATAACTACGTCAAGGTAGAGACTAACCTAAATCAACTCCGACATTAATGTGCATGAATAAGTAAATAGTCAAAATAACAACATAACATAAGGCATCAACACATGCAATCTTAACTATAGAATTAACTTGCATATGCCAATTAGTGCGTAAAAGTAAATAACCCATCACAAGCCTCCATAAGCCTGGAAGGTAATAATAAGATATAATAATCCACCACTGTCATTATCAGCTCTCATGACACAACTAGCATGGAATAATAATAAGATATAATAATCCACCGCTGTCATTATCAGCTCTCATAGCACAACTAGTATTTTCCATGCCACACTAACCATCGATTGTGCATGATCATTATTTATCAATAGATCAACACTTATCAACTAACCATCATGTAACAACTAATCCAGATATATCAACTAATCATCCTTTATCATCTAAAATCCATTAGTTTTATGCCACACTATAATCATTTCCTTATTTTTGTACTTAGCTTGAATCACTATTATCGATGTCACACCCTGATAATGCTATATCATAATAAGTATGCCATCATAGAATAATGTATATATCCGAACTCGAACTAGTAATTATTTAATGATATCATCATGAATGTCATGATCAATATCATTCTTAACATCATCACCAATATCCTTAATATAATCATTGATACCATCAATACCATCATAAATATTATTAATCTCATCATCAATATCATAGCCATCTTTCAGATTTACACTGTGTATCAATAATCTATATCATCATCATTATTCAAACTTGAACCGATATTTGTATAATTCATCGTATAAAAATATCTAGATTTATATTGAGAATCATATTATTATTACCATGGCCGGTAGCATAATTAATAGCATAATCGCCCTTATAGTAAATACATATGATATTATCATAACCGATAGCATAGTTGATAATATACCCAATAAGCATGGTCCTTAAAATAACCAATAACATATTTGCCAATAAAATCAATAAGTGTGATCCTTAGTAATATCAATTGCATAATTGCTTATATAACCAATAAGTATAGTTCTTAGTATAATCAATATCATACTCGCTATGTTAGACAATAGGTTAGGTTGCTAAATAATTCATGATTATCATCAATAGCTTAGGCAATAACTCATAAATATCATAGTCAATGGCTTATCGTTAGCATAAAAGATAGCTTATCATTTTCTTAGTCAATAGCTTACTCATAGCATAATCCATATCTTATTTGATAGTGTAGTTAATAATCATGATAATTAGCATGATCAATAGAAAATTCATTAGTATAGTCATTAGATATGATCATTAGCATAAGCAATAGCATAATCACTACTATAGTCATTAGAATGATCGGTAACATAGACGATAGATATGATCGCTATCTTGCATAATAACATGCCCAGTGACCCAATAAATATCCTAATCAATGGCTTAATCAATCTCACAATCAAGGCTTATTCAATAACATATATAATAGCTCAATCAATAACATATTCAATAGGCTATCATAAGCTTAATCAATTACTCATTTATAGAATAATATTTAAGTATTACTTCTAATGTCATCCATCATAATCAACAAATACCATGACATTTAAATATCACTACAATAGACATCTCCTATATATAACAAGCGTATTAAAAGGTCTCCAAAAACTATCACAAGTCTTGGCCTAAGGTGGGTCAAAGAGCCCACTTCTAAACCGCCAAAATCCTTCATCAAGATATATCTACCCCAGACTAGGCTAAGGTATCTAAATCTACTATTATATGTTGAATATGCCATAACTAATGCTAGGATAATAACTCATTCAAATACGAAGCAACTAAGTCAATTCCATCTAAGATAATGGCAATTAGGGTAAGTTTCATCCTAAACTCAAGAGACTAAGAAAGTCTCCTTATTAATTGAAGAACAAGGGTATTTCTATCCTAACCAAGAGACTACAAGGTCAACTTCACCTAAGATATGACTAACTAGGCTAATTATGCCCAAAATGATATCCAAAATAGCCTAAATGGTCCAACTAACCCAAAGTATTACACTTTAGCACACCAACAACTAGAATATATATCAAATCTAACATAACACCATAAACATACCCTGAATTATCTCAATATAATAAGGGGTAAAACCTATCCTACCTGGACACTGAAGAAAGCTCAATAGATCTGCTAAATCACTACTTTTCCCTGGAGAAAAACTTTCTCAAGTTGTCAAGCTATCAAAATCATGTTCTACTCATTAATATGAGAATAATGATACCCATATTGCACTATTGTGCTTCGAATCCTAAAATCACATCAAAATCCTATGTGGGTCCCACTTATAAAAATCACATTTTCAAAACTAACCTAGTGTTCCCTCATGTTCAAGGAGTCCTTACCCTAAAAAAATGGGTGAAATCCAAGCTAATTTGGGGATGAAATGATGCCTTCAAAATTTTGGGATTTTTGAATAAGAAATGAGAAAATCAACCATTAAAAGGTTGAAATCTTACCATAAATTGGTAGATAATTGTGTAAACAAGTGTTAGCAAAGCCCTTAAATCACCCACAATATCTAATTGTAATCTTTCTCACTATTTAGATTTTTTATATATTTTGGAATGGATAAAGAATAGGCAAAATCGGGCAAAAAGGGTCTATGTATACCCATCCCAGGTGTTCGGGTATTGTTATCGCGACTCGGCACCTCGCGATCACCTTAATTAGTGGCAGCTAGATGAGTCATGATTGCAATATGTCACCGTGATCTTGGCACTTAGTGCCTTCCAGGGGTATCGCAATTGCGACCCCTAGATCGCGATTCTGAGTAGACCAAATGTAGTTGAGACTTGGTATTTTCCAAGTCTCTGCCAACCCCTCGAAATTCATATGGAATACCGTATACGCAAATGAACTATGTAACCATAATAAATTCAATGTTTCAAACCCAATGGGGCAGAAGAAATTTCCATCTGAGGTCATTTCAACAAAAATTGGTCCCACACCTATTCTCCATTTTCTTAACTTTCTGACCAATGATAAAAAATGAGCCCAGGAGCCTCAGGACCCAAACCAAGAGTCTCTCCCAGCTTCTAGAATACTCAGTATTTACACTCAAGGCCGTTTGACAGAAGTTTTCTCCGGTGGTTATTTAAAACCAGTAAAGACTTCAAAAGATAAAATTGGCTCTAAAAACCAAACAAACTGCCTGGTAACCGACTGTCTATTCCAGCAAGTCATAAATGACTTTGGGCAGCTATAGTAAAGCTTTAAAGATAAAAATAAGTAGACTATAAGGCCTTTCGAGCCACCACCAACTATAATTTCACATAAATCATAACAAAATGCACTAAGAATAATATTGATTGTCCCCACACCCCTAAAATACCAGCAAGCAGCCATGGGGAGGGGTAAAATGGTAAAATCATATAAAATTAAATATTTCAAATAAATCATCAAAAATCAAGTCGTTACATCATCCACCACTAAGAATCAAGTTCGTCCTTGAACTAAAGTCAAGGGAAATCCCTAAATTAACAAAAAGTAGGGGATAAGATATACGCATATCAAACTCGACCTCCTAAGTAGCCCCATATATAGGTCAATGTCTCCACTGGACCTTAACCACCGAAATATCTCTAGAATTCAATTGTCTCACATCCCTGTATGCAGCCATCTAATATCCCCAACAAAGAGGGAGAAAGACTCCTAGAAAAAGGACATTCTCTCATCTAACTAAACCAAATCCTAACGAATGACATGAGACTCATTCAGAATGTAACGATGAAGAATAGAAGCATAAAAAATTGGATAAAAAACAGGGAAATCTAGGAGAAAAGGCCAACTCATAAGCCATATTGCCAACAGTCCAAAGAATCTCAAATGTCCCAATATACTTAGGGCTAAGCTTGCCCCTCTTCCAAAATCTTGTCACATCCTTTATGGGAGAAACTTAAAGGAAAACATGATCACCAACGCCAAATCCCAATGCACAAAGTATATGATTTGTATAGCACATTTTTCTACTCTAAGATGCTAAAAACATATCCTAAATAAGTCAAACTCTATCTAAAGTCTAACAAGGCAAGTCTGTTAAGGTCTAACCTCAAAAACCTCAAACCAACCATCTAGAGAGCGATAATGCCTACTATACAATGCCTCAAAAGGATCCATATCAATGTAGGAATGGTAGCTATTATTATACGCAACTCCACCAAAGCTAGATTCTTCTTCCACTGACCACCAAAGTCCATAACATAAGCATGGAACATTTTCTCTAAAACATGAATAGTCTACTCTGACTGCCCATCAGTTTGGGGGTAAAATATTGTACTAAGATCAACCCGAGTACCCAACTCATCCTAAAAGATTTTTGAAAAGTGAGATGTGAACACTAAACCTTGATTTGAGATAATAAACACTAGTATACCAAGAAGTCACACAATCTCGCAAATATTAATTCAGGCCAACCTCTCAGCACTAAAAGATTCTTGAACTAGAATAAAGTGAAGGACTTTGTCAATCGATTCATGATGACTCAAACACTATCAGAACCATGATAAATACATGGCAATCAAGTCATAAAGTCTTTAGTGATATGTTCCCACACCCACTTAGGAATGGGTAACCTTGAAAAGAAATCCACTAGGGCTCAAATGCTCGACCTTCACCTATTGGAAGAAAAGGAAATGAGCTACGAAGTCTACTACATCCTTCATTATACCACCTAACAACACCCAATCGCACACATAAGTAGACATGGTCTATCAAGTAGTAAAGTGTCCTTTAAAAAAGCCAAGTATCAATCCCAAAAGGACTTGCTTTAGCAATGATTCAATTTTAGTTCACTGTTTCGATTAATTTGATGCAAAGCTAACCAAAGAGAGAGTTTTGAATTTGTAACTAAAGAAGAGTAAACAACACCAAAAGTAAAGATCTTGAAATAATCAATAGAAGAAAACCCAGGGTTAATGCACTTTTGAACAATCATACTATGTTGTTGAACTTCATTTGTAAACTTGGTTGTCTTGGTTGTTGATTCGTAGAGTTTATTGCACGATCATAGTCTCACGATCTCTAATCCTTTACCTAAGTTGTTCCTTGACAACTACATCATTTAGCGGGAATGTAATAATCCAATTTAGCTCTTTAAGCTATCACCCTACTTATGAATCAAGTAAGGTATCTAAGTACATCTCTGTCCTAGACACTAATTTGAATTTCTTATTTCATAAAAGAACACAAACCATACTTTGTTCATCTCCATGTTCTATCCCTTATTCCCTCTCCCGAGTTCTAAAGGTAAATAATTGATATATATTTAGGATAATCAATCCATAAAATAGTTAAATCAAAGATAAACAAACAACCAATAATAATGAGCAAAGTTAAATGGATATAATTCAAAACAATAGTACTCACGTTGTTGGATCTAACCCCGGAAAGAGGGCAGTTAGCCATGCATAGTCATAATCGTAATCACAAGGTTGTAATTAACAACTAAGAACATGAATGAACTAAATTTAAATAATACAAACCTAAAATTTGATGTTAAAACATCACCTTAATCCTCCAAGACATCCAAAGATGTGTTAAAATTGTGTACAATGTTGTATTTATAGCACAAGGTAAGCGAAAGTCATGTAGGAGTTTGAACCAAACAATAATTGAGCAGTGGTGTGGACGGGGCGCCACTCTGGGTGTTGCACCTCTCCAGCAAAGGCTGAGCCTGCTCTAGATCCCCTCTCCAGCTAGGGCAATGCGGGCTTATCTACGTGGTCCCTCTGGAAGTTGCTTCAAAAATTTTGGCTAAGTGTTGAGTGCCTCCTTCCATTCCTTGTCTTGTGGTGTTGTTTCCCTTTAATTTAAAGCTTATTAAACATTAAAATATCATCATATTCAGCTCATGAATCTTATTGCATAATCACACACTACAAATTAGAGACAATCACAACACAATATCCATGACGATGAATCAAAACAAGAGCTAAGACTAGGCTAATTCACGATGATCTTTAACTTTATGTTCCAACTCTTAACTTAATCAAAATGAACTTTGCATATTACCAACAAGTTATTCCACTCATTATTACATATTAAAACCATTTGGAACACATTAAACACAATGGAATCTAAATGGATCAACTAGACAAGCACCTAGCTCAAGCTAGTAATGCTAGTTTTCATAATTGAACTCTATATGACTCATTTAAGTACAAACTTGTTTGGAATTCACTTTGAATATTGTAGTCATTTACTTTAACACTTAGATGCACATTCATCTCATTATAAAACCATATAGCATACTACTTCTCCTCAAAATAAGGATAAAAAGATTAGAATATTATACTAGAATGCATAAATACACCCAACATCGCCACCACTCGCTTAATACCTTGTTCGAACTCGAACAACTCTTTACTCTAAGAATCATAGGTTAAGGATACTCTACATTTCTACTACATGCAAGACACTCAAGCTAGTACTATAATGACTACACAGAATGCAAGTTTCTTCACTAAGCATGTTATACACAATAGAAAGCTCATGAACAATACTCCAAAAAATTCTGGCATCAAGAATTGACTCACCTAGTTGGAAAACTCATGCATATTGTTCAATTAAGGACATCATACAAATCACCCACATTCATCAAACATGTTCCCATTACAACAAGAGAATTACCCATAATAATTCACCATTAAGCAATTTTCAACATGATGGGTACAAGAATCAAATTATGCTCTCTCTCATAAGGAATTCACAAGTTACACCTAATGAACCATAGAGTTTCCCTTAGTGTGATGCTCCACTAATATCAGAATGATGAACTTAGGATCAATTAGGCCTTTTTCGAGTTGTAATGTATGCTAAGGGATGGGTAGGAGCTATTATTAAATAATAGTGGCTATCTTCCCTAGGCGCTTTAATGCAACACATTGTGCAATTAAGACCACTCTTCAACAGCCAATTTACACCACTTTTATCTACCCATATCTGGTAGTTTCACCCCATCTCATTAATTTTAATTTACAACACTATGGCAGGAGTATACCACTTTTTCCTTTTTTTGCACCTATATTACGCTATGCACCCCTATGATAGCCACCCTTAACTTAAGAGATTTGCCTTAGTTAAGGTGCACAATGTCCAATAAGGACCAGGGCTAAACTAGGTTCATTGTAACACACATGGGCTAAACATGGGAGCTTTTTGTTCAAACAACTTTTCTACTCCCAACCACAACAATTGTTCCCACAAATAGCTAACACTTAGGGGACTCAATTCCACCTTTTCGCCTCTTATTTTTCAAACTCCTTCTTACTCAATTTTACATTAAAGAACTTATGAGATTTTTGGATCAAATTTAGGATTATAAAAGAAGGGATTATGCTAATATAAGGCTGCCAATGAAAAAGCTGAAGGCTCAATGGGGATGACTAAGACTTAGTACAAAGAGTAAGTCAAATGAAGGTATAAAACAAGGCTGTCAAAGAAATAACTAAATCATATCCTAAACTCACATTCTTTATTTTGCTTTATACACACACTGGGTAAGTTCTAGCATCATATGTAACAAGGAATATACAAAAACCTCAGGTGCACATGGTACATGCTTTACTCACATAGGATCATCATAGACTCTTAACCAAATAATAACATGAATTCAAATTTAAGCCAAAAAGTACAAGAGTCACAAACTTGAGCCTACGAGTCTTAAAATTAGTAATTCCTTCATTCAACATGCTTTTACCAAAAAAATACTTGCACTATACAATAAATTATAGCACTAACAAGAATATATTTCATAATTTTTTTATAATTGAGCTTAAAATTAGGAATTTCTCTACCCCACACTTAAAAATCTACTTTGTCCCCGAAGTGAATTTAAAAGTAAGAGATAGAAATACTCTCTGCGGCCTCTAGGCCTAGCTAGCAATATCTTTATATATAAAGGAGGTCCATGGGACCTCACACTCAGTCTTTGTCATGCTTCTTAGTTTAGTTTTCCGGTACTCAAACTTCCCATCAACCTATGGCTCAACAAAAATAAAAACTATGTGAAATAAAAACTAAAAATAAAAGGAAAACATACCTACTCAACTTGGGTTTCCTTCTACGCAATGCCTGATTTAGTGTCGCTACACGAACTAAATACGACTTAGACGTTCTCTTTCCTTCTCTTTCTCATACTTGGTCTCCATATTCTTATTCTTTTCACCCCTCTTGGGTGTGAATTGTTAAGGAGAATAGATTTTTCAAATTTAGCCTTTTTAGGCTCATCAGTTTGGATTATGTCAGGTTGCGGTATTAGAGACATGGGTTTCTCAATGAGGGTGTCCGAAGAGGCCCTTGATGGATTAACCACCCCACACTCATCCCCTTAAATTACAGAGATTATGCACAAGTCCTTATAGTGGGAAAATGTGTAAAGCAACTTATAAACCTTAAAAACTATCTTTTCATCCTCTAACCTTATTTTTAGCATACCCTCTCTCACATTAATTAATGCTCCACCCATCACTAAACATGCATGCCCCAAAATGATTTACACCTATTTGTCTGCCTGAAAATCTAGAATAATAAATTTAGTAGGAATAATGAACTTACCAACCATTATGAGGACGTCCTTTATCACTCCTTCTGGATGGGCTATGGTCCTGTTTGCAAGATGTAGTAGTACAGAGCTTGATCTAGGTTTCCCCAAACCCAATGTGTTGAACAAAGATAGGGGCATCAAGTTGATACTTTCCTTTAAATCACTAAGGGCTTACACCACCTCACTATTGCCAATCTAAATGGGGAGAGTGAACTTCCAAGGATCCTTATGCTTTTTTGGCATGTTTTGGGTAACCACAAAATTGAACTCCTCAGTGAGTGTACTGCTTCTAGATATTACAATTTTACCTTATAAGAAACCATATCCATCAAGTACTTAGCGTACTTAGGCATACCCTGCAAAACATCTAACAAAGGCAAGTTGATATGAAACTCCTTGAACATGTCAAAAAACTTTTTCAAACAAGAATCCTCCTTCACTTTTATTTGCCTCTGAGGGAAAGCAAGTGGAGACATCTTCTTCTCTTTTTCAACACATTTTTTTGAGTACTCTTACTTTTTTGATTTTTCAGAAACTTTCTCATTTACTTGTGTGGGACTCAAATCTGCATCTACCTCCTTTTTTGCCTTGGAAAGTTCTCCATGAAACTCTTTACCACTCCTCAAAGTCATTGCCATAACTTGTTTTAGATTTTCTGTATCTCCCGGCTAACCACCTTGAGTCCTAGTATTCAATGCTTACTATAAATGCCCCAACTGCAACTCTAAGCTTCTCTAGTCTGCTAGCTGATTTTTTACATCCATAGCCAACTATGTTTGATTATTTAAAACCTGCTTCATCATCTCTTCTAAGTTGCTAGTTGACTGATTTGGTTGTGGCTGTGGTTGCTGAATTTGCTGTTGTTGAGCATACCAAGGATGAGTCTACCACTTAATATTGTATCCATTACCATAATTTGGAATTTGAGCATTGTCCACATACATTATCGATTCCAGATTTGAAGTACACATGGCCGCAGAATGGCAACTATTTTCATAGACCTCACACCAACCACTAGTTTACTAAACGACATTGACTGTTGTGGTAGGTTGTGTAGCTCCCTATTTCAGGAAGTTGAACTGAGTGTTTCTCATATTTTACAATGCTGCAACCTAAGCTGATAAAGTAGTGTATTGGTCCACTTTTAACACACCTATAATTTTCTTTGTGGTACTCCTAAAATCACCATACAAATCTGTATTTGCTTAAGATATGCAGTTCAATAGAGTGTATAACTCATTATATGTCATCTTAAGAGCTTGACAACCTGTGGCTAAATCTAGCAAAATTTTCATATTGTGATTAAATGCCTCTACAAAAGTAAGATCAAGTACCTCATTGGCCTGTTAATGGTGTGGAAAGTCCCTAAGAAGATCCTTGAAGTGCTCCCAAGCATGATAAAGATTCTCATCTGGATTCTGTTTAAATCACACTATCTCACTGTGAAGTCTCGCATCTTACCAGACAAGAAGAATCAAATAAGGAATTTTATGGTCATTTCATCCTATGATGTGATTGAATTTGCTGGTTCCATATTGAACCACTTTTTTGCTTCCCGAATTACTGAAAAGGGGAACAAAGTCATCCTCACATAGTCTGCATTAACCCTCATAGGAATGAATATATTATGAATTTCCTGAAAATTCCACTAGTGGACTTGTGCATCTTCATGCAAAAACCCTGTGAACTATCCACTGCTAATCAGAAGTTGTACCATATTTTGTTTAAGCTCAAAATTGCCATCATCTGCTGGCTTCTGAAATGGGGAGGTCAAATTTGTTGGAAGTGGGATTGCCAATACTCTGACTGTCCTACGGACTCCTTGTTTATCAACCATGATGGTAAGATTCTCTTGGTCTTCTGTGATTTGAGGAATACAAGGGAGAAGGAAATCTCCCCCCTCCTTCATTGATGGAAAAGTTTCTCAGGTTCGGAACTTGGTTTAACTAAGTCCTGATCCCTTTCCAGCTTACTACTTTGAAAACCTATTTCTTGCAAAAACAAAACCAAGACCAAGCATAAAAACACCAAATAAATTTAAAAGTAAAACTAAAAATAAAACAGTTGCCAAATTACAAGTCCCTGACAATGGCACTAAAAATCTAATAGCGCCCAAGCGCACACGCAAGTGTACATGGTCTATCAAGTAGTAAAGTGGCCTTTAAGAAATACAAGTGTCTATCCCACATCGACTTGCTTCAACAATGATTCAATTTTAGTTCACAGTTTAGATTAATTTGATGTAAAGGTAACATAAAAGAGAGTTTTGAATTAATAACTAAATAAGAGTAAACAATGCATAAAGTAAAAATCTTGAAACAAACAATAGGATAAAAACTAGGGTTAAAGCACTCTTGATCAATCATATCATGTTGTTGAACTTCATTCGTTAACTTTTTTATCTTGGTTGTTGATTCGTAGGTTAATTGCATGATCATAGTCTCCCAACTTCTAATTTCTTACCTAAGTTGGAACTTACAACTACATCGCTGAGCAGTGATGTAACAATCAAATTTAGTTATTTAAGTTATCATCCTATGCATGATTCAAGTAAGGTATCTAAGTAAATCCTTGTCCTAGAAACTAATTTCAATTACTTATTTTATAAAAGAACACAAACCATACTTTGATCATCTCCATGTTCTATCCCCTATTCCCTCTCCTGAGTTCAAAAGGTAGACAATTGATATATTTTTCAGGTGATCAATCTATCAAATAGTAATCAAAGATGAACACACAACCAATAATGATAAGCAAAGTTAAATGAACTTAATTAAAAATAATAGTACTCATGTTCTTGGATTTAACCCCCAAAAGAGGAAATTTACCCACGCATAGTCAAAATCGTAATCATAAGGTTGTAATAAACAACTAAGAGCATGAATGAACTAGATTAAAATAATAAAAATCTAAAATTTGAAGTTATAGCAGCCCCTTATTCCACCAAGACATCCAAAGATGTGTAAAAAATGTGTACAATGTTGTATTTGTAGCACAAGGTAAGCCAAAGCCATGTAGGAGTTTGAACCAAACAAGAATTGAGCAGTGGAGTGGAGGGGACGCCGCCCTGGGTGTTGCACCTCTCCATCCAAGGCTGAGCCTGCTGTACAGTGCTGCTACAGCCAAGGTTGAGCCTACTCTAGAGCCCCGCTCCAGCCAGGGCACTGCGGGATTATCTACGTGGTCTCTCTGGAAGTTGCTTCCAAAATGTTGGCTAAGTGTTGAGTGCCTCCTTCCATCCCTTGTCTTGTGGTGTTGTTTCTCTTTAATTTCTAACTTATTTACAAAAAAATATCATCATATTAATCTCATGAAGCTTCCTACATAATTACACACCACAAATTAGAGACAATCACAACACAATATCCATGATGAATCAAAAAAAGAGCTAAGACTAGGCTAATTCACATTGATCTTTAACTTATGTTTTGACTCTTAGCTTAATCAATTTGAACCTTGCATGTTACCAACAAGTTATTCCATTCATAATTATACATTAAAACCATTTGGAATACATTAAACATAATAGAATCCAATGGTATCAACTAGGCAAGCACCTAGCTCAAGCTAGTAATGCTAGTTTCCACGATTGAACTAAAAATGACTCATTTAAGTACAAACTTGTTTGGAATTCACTTTGAATATTGTAATCATGTGCTTTAACACTTAGATGCACATTCATCTCATTATCAATCCATATATCATACGACTAATCCTAAAAATAAGGCTAAAAAGACTAGAATAGTGACACTAGGATGCATAAATACACCCAACATCACCACCCCACCATTAATGCTTCCTTAAATCATGATACATGTTAGTTACTCTCGGATGGCTAAAATACCCAGAGCAATAGTATTCCTTTAAAATCAATCTAATCTAATTGACCACTCTTGTTACACAAACTTGGCCTGCAATCCTCAAACATCATCCAAATAAAGTGAGGTTTCCTTATACTCAATACTCAACACCTTATCCTAAATTAACATTAGTCCAACATCATAAAACTAAAGGGCTCAAATCGGCTCCATCAAAGAAGACCTATCCTTCACAAAAGCCAAAAGATATCTAGGCGTCGAAACATCGAGCCTAACCATCTGGTTAGTTAAAGAAAAAACCTCTAAGGAAAAACTCTTTTTCTGGGTTAATAGATGCGCCAAGCTACCCATGCTAGTTGAGTTTTGGCTCAAGGAATATGAAACTACTTTAGCCTTTCCCTAATGATAGTGAATAGTCAAGTCATAAAACTTAAGCAACTCAAGCCAATGGCACTGTCTCATATGAAGATCTCTTGGGTGAATAAATACTGAAGGCTAGATTATATGAGAAAATCTCAAAATAGATTCCATAAAAATAGTGCCTCCACAACTTCAAAGTAAAAACAACCGTGGACAACTCTAAGTTATGGGTAGGGTAATACTATTTATGTGTCTTTAACTAAGGAGAAGCATACACAATCAACTCCATGAATGCAACAGAGGCATTAGCCAACCCAATGGACATGAAAAAGAACTCATAATGTTTGTATCAAGTTTGAAAAGCTGTATTTGCAATATCTGAAGCTCTAATCCTCAACTGGTGATACCCGAATCTCAAACTAATCTTCAAAAATACCAAATCACCCTAAAGATAACAAATCATCAATTTGAGGAAGAGGATACTTTTTCCGATTTTTTATCTTGTTCAACCATCGATAATCAACACACATATGCATAGACCTAGTCTTTTTCTTCACAAACAAGAAAGGCGCACCCTAAGGTGATACACTATGTCGAATAACTCCCTTATCCAACAACTCCCGCAACTGATCCTTTAATTCTTCCAACTCGGCTGGGGCCATCCTATAAGGAAGAATAGAAATAGGTTTGGTGCCCGGCTCAACATCAGTGGCAAAGTCAATATCACTATCCGAAGGCGTACTAGGAAAATCCACATAGAACACATCCATGAAATCACAAACAACCCAAATAGAATCTAAAGAAAAAGGTAATTCAACATTACTATCGTCAATATCATCCAAATAAGACAAACATCCCCTGTCAACCAAGCAACGAGCCTGAACATAAGACATAACCCTTTTGGAACCCAAATAAAGGCACCCTTCTAAGCTATCCTTGGAACACCTGCTGAAGCTAAAGTCATAGTATTAGTAAAACAATCTAGGTCAACATGGTAAGGAGTAAACCAATACATACCCAAGATGATATTGACGTCGACCACATAAAGATAAAGTAATTCTACCCATGTCTCACGCCTAACAAAGGTCCCAATACAATATTGGTGCACCCAATTCACAACTAAAGAGTCTCCTACCAAGGTAGATACATGAATAGGTGATAGCCCCCAAGAACAGACACAAGTGTATGTGGTCTACCAAATAGTAAAGTGGCCTTCAAGAAATCCCAAGTATCAATTTCTTAGGGTCTTAAATTTGCCGACTGTCTAATTCTACTTTAACAATTGAGAAAAAGTATACGAAAAAATCGCTTGTAATTTTGTAAATTAAAAATAAAATTAAGTAAATAATGCGTGACAATAAAAGTCTTAGGACAATCAATGGATTAAAGCCCAGGGTTAAAGCACTTCGAACAATCATACAATGTTATTGAATTTCCTTCGTTAACTTGCTTATCTTGGTTGTTGATTCGTAGGGTTAATTGCATGATCATGGTTTCCCATCCTCTAATCTTTTACTTATTTTAGACATTACAACTACATCTTTGAGTGGGGATGTAATAATCCAATTATATTGATTAAAGATATCATCCTACGTTTGAATCAAGTAAGGCATCTAAATACATCATTGTCCTAGACACTAAGTTAAATTCCTTATTTTATAAAAGAATAAAAACTCAAACTTTGTTTATTCCCATGTTCTATCTCCCTATTCTCTCTCCCGAGATCAAAAGGTCGACAATATATGTATTTTACGGGTGATCAATCCATAAAATAATTAAAACAAGAATAAACAAACAACCAAATATAATAAGCAAATCCAACGAAATTAATCCAAAACAATAATAATTATGTTCTTGACTTTAACCTCGGAAAGAGAGGGTTTAGATGATAATATTCATAATCATGATCCAAATAATTGAAAACATGATATGAAAAATTAAAAGCTAAATAGAATAATTAAAACCTAATAAACCGTGTAGCAGCCATGTCAAATTGCTCCAAACAATGTCCCATCATTTTCATCGTCTCTAATGAATTACGTGTCCACCAATTTGTAATAATGTGTCCAACTCTTGTATGTGGTCCAGATGTCCCATGTAATAATTATATATAATACTCCTTATAAATGTGGGATTAGGTGAATTTTCACATGGATCAAGAAATCTCACTAGCCGCCTCAACTATGTGCCAATTTATATTAAAAATAAGATAATGTCCAAAGCTGTGTTGACACAAAATTTAATTTGAGATACGCATCATCACTGAAAGCGTCGCTAAAATGAAAGAGATGGGAATGAACAACATGACGCGTCTACTTTGCGTCGACTCACTGGATTTGCTTCGAAAAATTTGATTGAGTGTTGAATGTCCTATCCTGTGTCCATGCCTTTTGTAGTGTATTTTCAATGAATTTTGAGCCATTTTATCAACAATATATCACCATGTTTGGCTAAAAAGCCTCCTACAGTATCACACACCATAAATTAAAGAATAAAACAACACAATATTCACAACGACAAATCAAAACAAAAGCTAAGATAAGGCAAATTGGCAATGATCTTCCACTTATTATTTTGACACGTGACTTAATAAAATTAAACTTTGTACATTTCAAACAAGTTATTGCACTCATAATTACATATTTAAACCATGTGGAACAAATTAAACACATTAAAATCCAATGGGATCAACTAGACACATACCTAGCTCAAGCTAGTAAAACTAGTTTTCCAGATTGAACACTAAATTACTCAATTAAGCAGAAACTTGTTTGAAAACTACTTTGGACATTGTAATCACATATGTGGACACTTAAATTCTTATTTATATCAATATTAACAAGTTAAGCACACAAATTACTCTCAAAAGTGTACCATTTTATAATAATAATACCAAAGTGTATAAAACCACCTCAGATCAATAGGCATAGCAAGAGGCTCACTAGTAGAATCAAAACCCAAATCAAAATATGTACACATAGGATAAAATCAATCCTGGATGAAATAACACATACACATATCAAATATAAATGGGGATGATACCTTTGATAACAACGTTGGAAGCCTCTACCTATGGTCTAGTGGATATAGCATTGCACCGTCCATGACCACCAACTGGCTGAATAACCCCTACCACCACGACAAGCCCCACTACCTCTAACTCATTCACCTTTGGTAGAACCCCTGCCTCTAACAACAGAAATAGGAGTAGCCCTGAATACACAACAGGCATAGTCCTTGGCCAGATAGCCAGTCTCATCACACACATAGCAAATTGAATGGCCTAACTCAATAAAAAATATATGACAGGACTGGGACGACCACCCAAAATAGCTGAACTAGAAGACCAACTACCTGATCTCTTCAAGGTTTCTTAAAAGGGTCTACCATAATACCCACAGAAACCTTTAGAATCTTTATCTCAAGAAGTGTGACCTCTAAACTCACCTAGGTGGCACACCTTCTTAGCACCTCCTTAATATACTCACTGAATACCCTTAGTCATCTTAGCATGATCCACTATATTCTAAAATGATACTATATACACTATCATATGAGATATAGCTAGATGAAGAGAAAAATCCAACACATCACTTACTTCTGAATCTTCTCAAATTTAATTGCAATGCTGGCATAGAAATATCTAGATAAGTCAGAGAAGCATGCCTCATACTCTGAAACAGTCATAGAGCCTACTCCAGGTGATCAAACTCATCTCTCATTTGATCCCTCAAAATTTAAGGCATGAACCTCTCCAAAAATTAATCAACAAACTAGTCCTAAGTTATCTCTAGAGAATCAAGAAGTCTTCTACTAACAGGTGACCTCCATAAATCTCTAGCGACATCCCTCAACTGATAAGTAGTATATGCAACACCATGTAACTCAAGTAAACCTAGGTTATGCAACTTCTCATGACAGTAAATTTAGAACTCATATGCATCCTAACCCATAACACTACTGAACCAAGAGGGACCCAAATGAGTGAACATCTCAAACCTCTTTCGATCATCAAAAGACAATAGCATTCGCAATAAAAGAAGGCATAGTGAATCTGAAAGGCCGAGATCTCATTTGAGGAGGTAACATCGATGAAGAATGAACTCCTAATCTCGAAATACCATACTCAAATTTAGACATCGAAGGAGGAATACAACTTAGAGTTTGTAGAGTACAAAAAGTTAAAGTAGTTACTATTAGAGGATCCATACTCGATGTTGGAGGAACACCATAAAAAGGCTCTGGTATAGACTGAGGTATAATACTTTGAGCTAGGGGAACACCAGGTGCTCTCAAAGGAACACCCTCTAACTGGGTCAATAAGTGAACTAATGACCCATTTAAGACTTTGGTAGAAGAAATCGGTAGAACCATAATCGGAACTATATCCCTAAAATTCTTAATTCAAGGATCAAGGGAGATTCCCCTAACACTATTCCTAGATGAGGTAGTTCCTCATGGCTATCCACTACCTTGAGCCCATCCATGACTCACAACTTACCCTCTAAACTACGCTCTCTCCAAGGATGAAGGTGTTACATCTGTATTCTCACAAAATCTAGTCATCACCATCTGTGTAGAAAAAATTAAAGTATAACATAGAATATAACACTCAAAGGAAATACACACTCTAAGAAATAAACTGAGAGAAATTTCCAAAAGACATCTTACAGCCTCTCAAAGATAGATATGGACAATTTTGTATTGATATGTGAGACTCTACTAGATATCCTGTTCTTAGACTATTGAGACCAATAAACCTAGTTGCTTAGTACCAATTTGTCATAATCTTAAAACAATGGGTCATGATGGCCCTTGTTGAGGCAAGCCTTGACAACTAAGCTTATCACCCAAACTGATGTAGAAAGGGAGGTAATCACTAATACCCAAGGCAAAGCTTTTAGAACGAAGCCAAACCACAAAAAGTGATAAAAAAAAGATATATAACAAAACATATCATACCAAAGTCCCAAAACCATGTGTCATATTTTATAAACTAATTAGTACAACTCGAGATAAACAATACATAAGGTATCCAATAAGGAACTACTCTATCTTTGAATAGAAATAAAGACATAGTTGAAATAAGGAAAGGTAGTAGTCGACTTTGGATACATGAAATCAACCACTACCACAAAAATCTCCAAATGTCGCCTGAATCAACAATTATGAGATGTACTCAAACCTGGATATGCAATAAAAGGGAATAGTAGGGGTGAGTACGATCTATTTGTACTTAGTAGATATGATAGGCCAACTGAGAAAAGTATAAAATAAAGCATACAAAGTATACACTATGGGTATGTCACCTGCCACCAAAAAAGTCCCAAATGGTAGCCCAAACTATCTATACCAATAGTTCTATAATATTAACATGCATTTTTATAATACGAGAGAGAAATACAAGTACATAGATATCACATATAAAATATGAAGGAAGAAATTCACATAGATAGGTATCACATCAAGAAAAATAATACATCCACAGAAAAATACAAAGAAAAACGAATGAAATGGAGATTATGATTAATAATAATGATTATGATAAATATGATGACGATGATGATGATGCACAAGGTTATCGCACAACCATTGAATACACCAGTAGAGCTAAAACATCCAGATGTAGGACCCATTGGGGGTTCATCATCCAATATACAACCAATAATTGAATACCAATATCCATATCTCATTTCTAACACATCTACTAATAGAGGGTTTTTTAAGATATCATATTTTCTGTTCGAAAAACAATATTTTTAGTATTTCCACGGTGGTACCAATGTTTCATTAATGTATATAATGAGAGGATATAATACTCACAACTAACTATAATGAGAATTTCCATATCCAACCAATATACCAACCAAGTAAGCCAATTAATATTTCAAACTATCTATAAAATTTAGCATAAACCATATGCCAGTGGAGTAAAATACAACAAAATACACCATTGATACCATATTAGTCCTTATCATCAAATAAAATACATCAAAAATTTGTGAAAACAAGGCCATTAATATCATATAGGACGCCATACGATCATACATAACAAATAATATTCTAAATCTTCCAAATAATATTAGTATATAGGCCCCCACACTGGCTGAACACGATAATATAGAAATTTTTATGATTAGTTCCCACACCCTTAACATGATTTTTTTCCAGTATTAACTACCTAACCCAGTTTGAAGAAACTTAAGCTATAACCTGCCTCAAATGCCATAAACTGATCAAAAGGCCTATAATCTAAAGTCTCCCACTCTCAAATGGTCCTGAAACTAACAAAAACATAGATATATAGAATTCATGAACAAAAGAAAGTCAATGATACCCATGTTTCCTATTCTTATGTTGGGGTCAAAATGAACACCTAACATGGTTTTTGAAAAAGGAGGGTAGAGCTAAAATTTTATCTTTGAAACATATTCCCCATACTCATAGGAGTTTACAACTAAAAATCTAAGTGAAAATGAGTTAACAACAATGTTCAAATCAATGAAAAACCCTTTTCAAGATTTATCAGCAAAATTCCCAAAACCCATTTTGAAAAATTAATGGTTGAAGTTGTTTTGAAGGTGAAATTGAGAGGAAAGTAATAATTGTAAGATTAGAAACTCACCCAAGTGAAAATAGGTTGAAATTAGGGTTTAAATAAAGAACTAGAACTTTAACGCCTTTCGGGCCAAAATCTCCTGTTTCCCACTTTAAAGTTCACGTTTAAGGAAGAATCAAATGACACAATTGGAAGAGAATCGTTGAAATAGGTGTTTAGGAGATTACCCAAGCTTAGAAATGGACGAAATTGCTAAAAAATGCAAAACTCCAAGCTTTAAGGCTAAAAAATTGAGAAATTCATACATAATCATTGGATCTCTTAAGCGATTATCTCGTAAGTGACCAGGCATTACGTATGTGATACTTTGCATGAGGGCAGGCATTGCATTAGAAAACATGTTATCACTTATGTAGGGTTCACGAGTGTGACCAAGATGTTGCATAGGCAAAACATGGTTTGATCTGCTGTATCTCGTAAGAGACCAAAGTGTCCCTTATATGAGTGCACCAGTTGAGTGGTGCATCAGTTGGAGACTTGGAGAATTCCAAGTCTCCGTAGACCCCTCGGGATTCATCTAGAATCTCATGAGCACAAAAAAACTACACAAAACTATCAAAGCCAATGCTCTAGACTCAAAGGAGATCTCAAATTTTCAAAAAAATATCATTTTCACAAAGTTGACCCCCAAAACCCAATTTCTTAACTTTCTATACTGAGGGTCGCATTGAGATATGATTGCCATAAAACCACACCAAGCATGTTACTAGCCTAAAATTGATAACACAAATCTACTGGCATAGTTTGTTTTGCCATCCAATGCACAAATCAATAAATGTTGACCAAAGTCAACTATAAGGCCTTTCAAGCCATCAACAACCACAATTTCACAGAAATCACACTGAAATACACTAGGAATCATATTAATCATCCCCACACTCAAAACATACCGTCAAGAAACCATAGGGAGAGGTAAAATGGTTGAATTACATAGAATTAAATATTTCATATAAACATAAAAAATTGAGTTGTTATAGCTGGACTCATCATTAGTGGGCTCATACCTAAGTTGATGGACGAGACGAGCTTGCTTTTTTAAGATTTTATTGATTCCCCTTGCAATATTATTCTTTGGTTCCATTGTACCCTAGGTAAGAACACATATTATTTAACGCTAGAAGAATGAAGAAAAATAAGGAAAAATTGAAAATTTTCACAGTGGCTAGGCACCCTATGAGTCAGGATATGACTCATTGCCAATAGCTATGAGTCATTCTGACAGTCATAGGGTGAGACTTCATGTAGGGGATTAGGCATTGGTTACCCCATGAGACCCCCTAATAAGTCATCGGGTCATCCGATGACTCATCAGGTGACTCATTATCTGAATAGAAAATAACTTTTTAAGGATCCATATATGTCAGTCATTACAAGTTAGACTACGAGTTTTAAGGTGAGATAATGACTCATAGGTTGAGTCACAGTATGGCCAAAGGACTTTCATCCATAACCCACCTATGTTATCAGTTACTATGAGTCACCCAATAACTCATTAGGTTACGGTACGAGTCATAAAGTAGTTCGTCGTGACTATCAATACAAGGGTTTATGGATGGTCAATATTCATATTTTGTTTTCCAAGGGTATTCAGACTCCCCCATAGTTTTGCACACACATCCTATACCTTAAATCAATTTCCACAAAGTTCCCACTCCCATTATAGGTGGATACCCTTGTTTAGTGCATAAATTTTGTAATGAATTTTTAACCCTAGGTAAGTTAAATAAAGTATCCAAGTAATATTCATTTAATGGATCAAGCATCAGTGATAATTATCATAGATGACTAACTACTTACTTTGGATCAGAAAATGTTTAGATATTGTTACTTCACTTAAGCTTGTTCTTGAGGATATGAGATACAAATTTTTGAGTTCTTTAGAAGTAGTTAAAAATCTTTACTAGGTGATTTATGGAAATGAGGAATATACTAGTAGTACGAGAGTAAGTTATGGAAGGTGGAGAGAGTTTTGCATTCATAAAGTAAAAAGAAATTGTGTGGGATTTGATTTCCCTATTTTATTTTATGTGAACTGGGCCGGGTCGGCTCATGAGGTCCCAATTTTGACCCTAATCACGACTCCTAGTGATGACTCATAGTCAGTGTATATGATTCATTGTATCCCTCTATTTAGTGTAAATACTTTCCTAGGTCTTCAGTCCCTACAATATAAGGTGAAGAGTTGTTGTTGCAGACAATGACTTATTTTGAGAGTCGTCGAGACTCCAGAGACTATTTAATTAGTAGACTTAACCTATAAATCTACTGAGGCGTATTGTGATGAGTCGTAAGGTTTCGCTATGGCTCATAGGGTCCCTCATTAGGACCTGGGTACCAAACTTTTTTAAGGTTTTTCCTATATACTCCAATCCTACACATTGAACATACATATTACCGTATAACTTAATTAAGTTCAAAACATGAGTTTCCTCCCACACAACACTTGATTTAACATTACAGCACACTATGACAAAGTTGGGTACTCAAACATCACCAAGAAGCCCATGGTTTATCTCCCATGCGATGCTTGATTTAACATTGTGGCACTACTCAGTTGCCTTGACTACTCATACTTCACCAAGGAAGACATCTTTACAAAGTTTCAATTCATCCATATTACCCATGTGATGTTTTACCTTAAATGGAGCAATACCATTTTATTTAAGCTTAACTGTACCATGTAGAAATACTCTAAGTATAGTGAATGGTCCAAACTACCTAGACTATAACTTGCTAGGAAACAAGAGAAGTCTCAAATTATAGAGAAAAACAATATCACCAGGCTAGAATACCCTTTTATCAATCTTCTTCTTATGGTAAAACTTTATCTACTCATTATACAATGTTGTAGTCTCATACGAATAGAGGTAGAGTCCATCTAACTTATTCATGTTGTCTAACCACAAGTGCGTAACACCACTACACTCAAAATTTAGCATCTTCAATGCCCATCAAGTTTGATCGGCAAGTGGTATGATATGATGTACACAAGCTAATAAGGCGAGGCACCTATGGCGGTTTTAAAAGTTGTATGATAGGACCAAAATGTATCATATAACTTCTTTGACCAATCTGTCTGGTTGGAACTCATATTCTTTGCCAATAGGGAATTTATCTCATAATTGGAAACCTCAACATACCCACTTATTTGTAGATGGTAAGGTGTTTCCGCATAATGTTTCACCCTATTTTCTCATGAAAGACCTTCATTAAAAAATTGCAAAAATGGGACCCACTATCACTAATAATAGCTCATGGAGTACCAAATTGAGAGAAGATGTTCTTATTCAAGAATTTAATTTCATTTATACCTTTATTATTGGGAGGCGTAACCACTTTCACCCACTTAGAAACATTGTCAACAACCACCATATATACTTCATACCATAAGAACTCACAAAAATACCTATTAGATTAATACCATGATAACGCTCACCTATAGTATGAAATTTTGTAAAGGACGGTCGTTGTCAATATCTCAGCTTTTGTTGAAGTAAAATCCATAAGGATTAAAATATAGAATTCTTGTCTTATGGGTCCTAACACTTACTAAGAAAACACCCAAAGTGAAAATAAAGTAAAAAACATGATTTAAAATAGGGGTTTTTGGTTATGGGAGTGTGTGTGACAAAAGTAACTCAGTTCCACAAACTACACAACAATTGTAATTTAACTTCGATATAAAGAGAATCTTGAGATTATGTCTACCTAAGGGAAAATTAGTTATGGGTATGTGTAGATTTGGTGTACATGTGAGTTTTTCACAATATGGTAGGCTTGGTCTAGAGTCTTTTAGTCTAGTTTGTCAACAAAGCCTCAAGAATTTAACCTATTGAACCTTTTGAATTCGCCTAGTACATCAATTGGGTATCCCTATTTCTGGGAAAATACCAAAGATGTAGTCAACTTCATACTCACTTCTATGTCTAAGATAGTGAGACTTGGTAAACTAAATTCATTAATTATCTACTATTGCCTTGGTTCCCACATCCCTCTTTCAAGGAAGATGTAGGTTCAATAATTTCACCCAACACCTCTTTTAAGTATGGTTTGAGCTTTCAAGAGTTTGGGATTTTGACCCACAAACCCATTATGAGTATTTGGGGCTTTCACCCACAAATGACAACCAATTTAATCTAACAATAGTAGAACCCATTATTAACTAAATAGCATATACACAAATACATCACAACTCACAATTAATTGCACCTTAGTTCAACATAATCCCAAGACTAAAAGATTTAGCTACTTATTAAGAAAGGAAAGAAACATATATGAAAAGGATTATTCAAGGCATCCATTCATCACAAATATCAAAATCCAATTCTATAAATTAAAATAAAATTCTTTCCCAGTTTAGGGTTTTAATTTCAAATTCAAAGTATTGCTAGTCTCTAGAATGCCCAAAATGGGAAAGGGTTTTAAGATTTTAAGAGATTTGTGGTTGACTGCTGAAAATTACAAATCTTCCCCTAGGCCTAATCCCACGTCACAACCATCATAATAGATTTACTATGATCACAACTACTATGACTACGGGTAGATCCATATGATCGCGGTTGCTGACCTTCTTGACTGGCCATGATTACGGTAACTGAGGCCTATTTTTGCTCCTGGTCTTCCAGCTGAACTTCTTTTCTCTTCTTTTGATCTTTTTTTAGCTAAATTCCATATCTTTCAGTCTCATAAGCTGTATGCCTGTAAAACGTGGATATTAGTTCATTTAATCATACATATTTCTCATTTATACAATTAAATCACGACAATGTACACGAATGTTAAGTGAAAATAAGTGGTAAATTTCCAACTCATCAACATCCCCAACTTAAAGCTTTGCTTGTCCTCAAGCAACACTACCTCTTACCATGAGACTATGCATATTTATGTCCATATTGAATGATACAAATAATCATAATGACTTCAAGCTTAGTTAATATCACAGTTTAACTCTTC
Organism: Capsicum baccatum var. pendulum; assembly: GCA_030864225.1. Lineage (NCBI taxonomy): Eukaryota > Viridiplantae > Streptophyta > Magnoliopsida > Solanales > Solanaceae > Capsicum > Capsicum baccatum. Next base: position 124,576,644 of record CM061556.1, on the reverse strand, counting down.
AAACATGGGCAAAACTATTTTGATAACACCGCTTAACATAAAATGTGATTTTTCAGGGATGCAAAAGAATTTAAAGAGTAGCCATGCCACAATCACTAATACTCTAGAAATGACTTGTGTTTGACCTTAATTGCATGATAATAATTTTTTCCTCATTTTACGAGAGATGTCAAAATCATCCACCTCGACTTATTTACCTGCCTACTCACAAGATAGAAAATTCCACACAGCAAGCCATCAATTATGTAACAAGGAATCTAAGTGTAAAACACTCTCTCTCTCTCAAGAACTATCGATGCTAACAAGTACCATGCCATAGCCTTGCCCTTATTTTTAATTGCCACTATAATAAAAATACCTGGTTGGAAATTATGATGGGCTTTTTGAGCTTGTAATATAGGTTCGGGTTAGGGTAAGATATCTTTTTGGAACAACATGGTTGTACCTTCCTTGAACATCTATATCACATTATTCCATCCAACATTTGAAAATGGGCCACTTCTTTTGTTTTTAATCTTTACACATGTTCCTATTTTTTATTTCCATGGTTCACCCATTTTCTTTTTATTTCTTTTTGTTGCACCCTTTGTGCTTCTCTTTTCTTTGCTGGATCCTTTCTTTTTATTATTTATTTATTCTCAATACTTAATCTCATAGGCAACCACCTACAACTTTGTGGCCCAAAGTTACCTCTTTAAATCATCACCACCACCAACTTAGGATTTTAGCCTCAAGTTGTAATTTTAAGTTCAAAGAGGGTAGAGTTCAAAGGAGAAATAAAAATAGAAAGGCTCATGACTTGTAATGTGTTTGCCAAAGAAAGGTATAAAGGCTCAAAGTAGGTAACTAGGCTTAACATATATGCAAGGGTAGGATTTTTATGCTAAAGTGGACTTTCAATGTCACAAAGATGGCCTAAGATCATCTCCCCAACAAAGTACAATCAAAATTAGCCTTGAGAAACTAATGCGGCAAGTTCTAGATGGTATAAGTACACATGGGATTTGGAAAAATAATCTCACCCACACAAGGCATGAGAAATTAGCCAAGGAGGCTCAATTTCCCTTCCGCCAGAGACAAATTGGAGTATCTCCTAATTTTTACAAGCCAATAATTTTGGAGTCACAAAAAGTGAAAAAGTGTCCATAGAAGATTGCTCATGTCCATGCCCTTGAATTCTCAAGAAAACCTTTTGGATGGGGGGATATTTTCTTTTCATTTGCACCACACATAATTTGCTAATGATTTTACCAACATAAGCCTTCGTCTCATATTTTGGCTTTTACATGGGCAAACCATATAGTCACTCAGACTTTGCCATAGGTACAAGTATGATCCCAAATCCCAAAATACCACAGGTAGTTGGATTTCACTTTCATTTGTGACCATGATTCTAAGGGTACTCAAACTTCCCCAGCATCCACAACTCCAAACCCAATCACGACTCTTTTACCTTAAGAATATTATCACTCAATCTATCATCGGGAAATGCTCATCGAATATCATCACAAAAAATAAAGATAATGCAAAAATATAACAAAAAAACAAAATAACTAATCCATGCAAATGTGGGTACCATCAAAATACCCAAATATTACTATTGAAAATACATAAAAATATCTTGAAATATCAATACTATAGGCCCAATCAAATTAATTAGAATAACACCCCCAACTAAGCAGCTAGCAGCGTCCTCACTGCATAAATAATAAAGCATAAGAAGAGATAAGGGTGCTCCCTAAAACTGCATCAATAACTACTCTCGTTTGTACACTATGCATCAACATGCCATCCCCAGGACTGGACCACTCAGCTAGAACCTCATCATCACTCTCTACTCGGGAGGAAAAGAGCCTATCACAAGGGTTTAGAACATTCCATAGGCCCTTCACCCTCTTTCACATCCTGCCAAAGAACTTATCTCTCTTCTTCTTTATTTTTATAATCTTCTCATATGTAATCCATAGATCTTGATTTGACTCTGCCATGGAAGAGTAGGCTCTCTCAATCCTAGCAATGGTATCTCCCTGTGTTTTTTGATCTTCCCGATACTTCTCATAACCAGATCAATACATATATGAATGCCAGGTTGTAGAGGGATATCCCAGCTCCCGAGTAAACCTGACACGATCTCTCGAATGGACATAATATCAACTCCAATATACTAAAGGGGCCTGGTGGTAGATGGCCTACAAGACTCTGGCTCCTCACAAGTTGACTTTCCTAAATTGGTTTTCTTTTTTTTTGCTTTTACATGGTGTGCCCTTTCCTTTAATTTTCAAATAATAGATGGAAGTACCAGTGTGTACCCAAGTATCTCTAGAGTATTCCTTCACCCCATCTCTCCTACAAAGCTCCGTAATGAATGAGGGAAAAACGAGATGTGTTCCACCCTAGTTTTTGAAGAATTTCATATCAGAAACCACGACCTGACCAATATTTGAAGAAATGTCGTCTAGAATGAAAGAACCACTTGAGTCCACAAGTCTAGGACTGTTGTCAGGTGGATGCAAGGGGAGACTCGACTACTATGATATTCAACAAAATTTGAGCCTCGGTAGTAAAGTCATTCATGTGGATATTACTATTAGTTGCCGCCCATGAGACTTTCTTTTTGTTGCACAGTCGTTCAGCCAACTAACTTCCTGGTTCACACCCTTTTTCTTCAAACTCACCCATTTATGCATTTAGGAGCGCATAGATATCATTGATTTTCTTCACCCAAAGTCCACTATTTTTCCATGAATCTTGACAATCATATAGGATGGATCCGAGAAACACACTATCCTAAAGATTGGTGTAAAATTCATAGACCCATTGCTCATTATCCTTGCAAGAATTTAGGCGGAAATAACACCACCCAGTTTCCATAAGCCTGTCATGAAATGCCAGTAGTTTTTCCTACGCATTCTCCAAATATATTTCTCTCTCCGTGAGCAGAGCAGCTTTGTTCTCAAAATATCACCATAGTATTGAGTGTGGCACTCGAGTGCCATGAATCAGATATGGTCATATTTCTCCATTAGGTTATCCTAAAAACCAACTGATGAAACAACCTCATCAATCATTGGGATATTCTAGCACAAAATATGTTATGTTTTCCAGTAAAGCTCATTGGATGGTTACTTGGTGGCGTTTGGACAAAAATTGGAATTGTAGAATTTTTGTCATAGGCTAAAAATCAGTCTTGATTACCCCGATTACGGGCCATAGAGCCGTGATCAAGGTCTGGATGGCTGCGATCACGATATTTGATACCAGTTTCAACCCCAAATTTCAATGTCCAAAAATTCAAATTGTGAAGCCCAAAACATATTCTATAACAAGGAGTTACATCTAAAGCATTGAACAAGACCACTAGGTACTTGATTATGCCCCTAGAATTCAAACACCATTAGTGAATACTCATTTGGGCAACCTATCGAGCACTTGGTGTACAGTCTTAATACTCAATTTCACAAATAATTTGGGTACTCAAGACTTCCCCACTCATGTGCACACTATGTTCTACCAGCTAACCTCCATACAAGTACAAACTATGAAGCATTTAAGCACGAAACATATAGATTCAGGACATCCTTATAACATGCATTATATGGCCTATTTTACACAATCATGGGATAGGATTGAGGAACGTACTAGATTAGCAATGTAAGAGAGATGCAAGGATGTTCTTGGAGTGCCTACAATCTATCCAGACTTGGGTCCAATTAGAGAGAAAAACTTGAGAAGGGAGTATTGAGAGAAAGTAGGGTTTGGAATAATTATAAATCTGATATGATTTTGATCGCAGTTTGGGTTCTACAATTGTGGACATATAGGTGACTGCGATTATGGTGAATACCCCATGATTGCAGTAAATGGGGGTATTTTTGCTCCTCTATTTTCCCCTATTTGGCTTACTCCAAATTTGGATAGATTTTCCTCTATTCAGATTAGTATGAAAAATTTTCATACTTTTCCCCTATCAAGGTCATCCAACATACTCTATAGCTCCATATTCAATTGAAAAAACCAAAAGCTACTATACAAAAGTGAAAACAAAGGATACAAGCCACTCTCGTGGTATTTTGTGTTGCCATCCACATAGTACCTTAATTTACATCATTGCATGTCATCTTCTTTCTTTCTCAAGTTGGGTCCTCAAGGGACCCCTTATTCACTCTTTTGATTTCAACATCAATCACTAATATCACTTGAAGTTCCACGGGTTGTTTCTTTAATATTCTTACTAGAAAAGATACATCACCATCCTGAACTCTAAACCTCATTTCACCCAACTATAAGTCAACAATGGCTCTGCCGGTGGCTAATAAAGGTCGACCAAGAATGATGGAAACTTCTTAGTCTATTTCATAATATAAAACTACGAAGTCCATTAGAAGTATAAATTTGTCTACTTTGACTAGAATATAAAAAAAATACTGAACGACCTCTTGATAGATTGATTCACCATTAAAATCTCATAAATATTAGAGTTGGGGTGTCCAATCCAAGTTTTTTATACATGACAAAAGGCATGAGGTTTATACTCACACCGAGGTTGCATAGAGCTTTCGCAAACATACACTCAAATGGTGCAAGGGATGGTAAAAGATTTGTGGTCTTCTTTATGTTCTTCAATTTTGCTACTCATGATAGCACTACAACCATGCGTGACTTTGATCGTGTCAGCTTTGATGAGCTTCTTTTTTGACATCTACTTCTTTATGAGCTTAGCATATCCTAGGATTTCTTTGATCACTTCAAGCAATGGGATATTGATAGAGAGGTTGCTAGGCTTGGCCATGAATTTCTTGTGTTTATCACCCTCCTCTTTTCTTTGAAGCCTTTGAGGAAATGGGGGAAGGACTTGTATTGTAGGAATCATATAACTTGGTGGTTTCTTATTTTCCACCATCTTTTCATCAACTTTCATCGGTTCTTTTTCATTATCTTCTTCTGGAGATTTTGGTGGAACTTCTTTTGACTAAACCTTAGGCATCTTTTCACCCAAATATAATTTCAAATGATCATCAAGGGTCTTCCCAATCCTAGTGACTATTTATAAAACTTGAGATTTATTTTTTTGGTTCACAATAGTGTCACAAGGAAGACCACCCTTTGGCCAAGCAATCAATTTGGTTTAAATTTTCCTGATTTATGTCTCTAATTGCGTAATGGAGGTAGAGTGGAACACAATGGGTTGATTAAGTTGCGAAAAATTACTTTTTATTTCATGGACAATTTTGTTCGTTCCTTCCACTCTCATCAAAATCCTTGTCAAGTCATCTTCAGTTTTATATTTATCGGGGTCGATAGTGCTACCATCTTTATTCTTTGCCCAATCATGGGGGCACATACTGATCATAATCATGATCCCTATCCCTCCAATCACGATTATGTTCAAGGTCAGTCCAACCTTGATTCCCACCTTGTGCTTGATAGGCGGGGTGGAAACTCCTTGGATAGTTTGCCAAGTACCAAATCTCCCCATCGAGCTTTTTAGCTTTTTCATCATCCCCATAGGCTTTTGTTGCCATGATATTTACAACTTCTGTGGTTGTACCCATCATATGTTTTGTCAAAAGCTCTAATTGTGTCATTATCTTAGCCATATTATCCTCTCTTTATTCATCTCATTTCCTTGGTTCCTTGTCAACCAAGGATGTAATGGGAGAACTCTTAAGAACCATGGCATCTCGGGTATGCTACCCACAGTTTTTCTTGGTAACCTCCTTAAGAAAATTCATCCCCACATGATAATTCAATCTCACAAGGGAGCCTCTCATTGCATTTTCCACAATAGCTTTGTGGAGTGGATCAAGAGCACGGTAGAATATTAGAAGAAGCATCTTCTTCGGGACCTCATTGTTTGGACGTTGCATTAGTTTAACGTTGAATATTTCCCACACTTCATACAAATACTCTCTATTCAATTTTCTAAAGTTGATGATCTCATCCCTCAATTAGAGCATTTTGGATGATGGGAAATACTGGTCAAGAAAGACCGTGGATAGACCAGGCTAGAAGAGATTGAAGACATAATATCGCTTCTCCCAGAAAAGAAAATGGGAATATATGAAGCTGAATGGACTCTTAGTTTATGTGTTGAATATAAAAAGGTGCACACACCTCAAGAAAATTCTTCAAATGAAGGTTGGGGTCCTCATAATTTTGCACCCCAAAATGTCCCTTCATTTGTAACATGTGAAACATGACGCATGTGTAATGTCAAGGACACCGTTCCCATGAGTAGGTATGATATGGATGGCACTTGAATGACCAACGTCATTGAGTTGCCCCTTATCATTAAGATGGCCATCGAAAGACCCAACTTGACTAGAATTGTCACTCATGATTCCATTTTTTCTACGGATATGACCTAGAAGGAAACAAAAACAACAACAAACTAAATATACACTACTATGGGTATGCACTAAGTAAGAATCAATACCCCACAAGTGAAAACCAAATTTCACTCCCCGACTACGGCACCATTTTGATAACACTCACCTATACCATGCAATTTTTTAGAGGAAGATAGTTGAAAATAACTCAACTTTTGTTAAGGTTGAATCCACAAGAAGTGAAAAGTAGAATTCTAGTCTTATGGGTGTTAACACTTACTAGGAAAACACCCAAAGTGCAAGTAAAGTAAAAATAATAATTTAAAATAGGGGGTTTTGGTTTTGGGAGAGTGTATGTCAATAGTAACTCAATTCCACAAACTACACAAAATTTTAATTTAACTTCTATATCAAGAGAATCTTGGGATTATGTCTACCCAAGGGAAAATCAGGTATGGGTATGTGTAGATTTGTACATGCAAGTCTTTAACAATATGGTAGGCTAGGTATAGGGTCATTGAGGCTAGCTTGGCAACATATTCTCAAGAATTTCACCTATTGAACCTTTTGGATACCTAACAAGTGTTTTTATTATATTTACCTAGTACCTCAATGGGGTATCTCTATTTGTAGGAAAATACCCAAGATATAGTCAACTTCATGCTCACTCTTATGTCTAAGATAGTGAGAATTGGTAAACTAAATTTATTAATTATCTACCATTGCCTTGGTTCCCACATCCCTCTTTCAAGGAAAATGTGGGTTCCAAAACTTCACCAAAACCCTCTTTAAAGGATGGTTTGAGCTTTCAAAAATTTGGGGGTTCTCACACACAAACCCATTTTGAGTATTTGGGGCTTTCATCCATAAATCCCAGCCAATTTATTCAAAAAATAGTAGAACCCACTCACAACTAACTAGCATATACACAAATACATCACAACCCATAACTAATTGTACCTTAGTTTAACATAATCCCAAGACTAAAACATTTAGCTACTCATGAAGAAAGGAAAGAAACATATACCAAACAGATTGTTCAAGTCATCAATTTTTCAAAAATATCAAAATCCAAATCTCCAAATAAAATTACAATTCGTGCATAATTTAAGGTTTTAATTTCAAATTCAAAGTATTGCTAGTATCTAGAATGAACAAATTGATAAAGGGTTTTAAGATCTTAAGGAATATGGGGTCGACTGTTGAAAATTATAAAACTGCCCCTGAGCCTAATCCCGAGTAGCCGCAATCGCACTAGATTTGTTGTGATAGCAGATATCGTCACCATAGGTAGATCCATGCAATCCCAGTTGCTTAGATTTTTGACTTTCCATGATCACAACCCTCAAACCATGATTGAGCTAACTTAGGCATTTTTCTACTCCAGGTTTTCCAGCTGTACTTCATTTCTCTTCTTTTGATCCTTTTTAGCTCAATTCCACATATTTCCATCTCATAACCTGTATGCCTACAAAATGTTGATATTAGTGTTTTTAATCATACATAGGTCTCATTTATACATTTAAATCATAGAAATATACACGAATGACGAGTACAAATAAGTAGAAAATTCACCACTCATCATACCCACACATCAAACAAATCTAGGTGTCATGGGGAGCTCATGTTTCTGGGAGATATTTTCATTCTACTGGAGTTGGTCGAAGGACAGAGCATAATCATGAGCATCTTTATAAATCTTTGTCTAGTAATAACTATACTGCAAATTTTGTGGGCCGTATGAGTACCACCATAGTGACCCCCAATTAGAGATAGACAAGTGACAGGCCTCAAGAATTATCATCATCTCAACTTTGGTAATGTATCACTGAATCACAAAATTTGTAGGTTCATCCTATAAAACCTTTCATACCTTAAGTATAATTGTTTTTACTGCTGAAACCACAAGTCTTCCGAGATTAAATCACTTGCCAAATAATTGGATAAATTAGTAACCCACAGGATTAAGTTTAGTGATGTTACCAAGATGTGATCATCTAGAAAAGCATCATAAATATCAAGTTCATCCCCTAATTTAAGCATCACCCCCTCTTTTTGGTAGGATAAATAATATGCAACCTAATATTTTATGCCCTTTCAGTCCTTAAAATTAAAATTAAACTCCTGCAACAACAGTACCCACAAAATCAACATTGGCTTATAATTTTTCTTTGCCATTAGATAATAAGAGATGCATGATTAGTATGCACAATGGATTTGGTCTTAATAAAATAGAACCAGAATTTCTCAAAAGCATACACCGTCGCAAGTAACTCCTGCTCAGTAACTGTGTAAATTTCCATGTGGTTTTGAGTGATTTGATGGAATAATAGATTAGGTGAAGAATATTTTCACGTCTAATAGCTCCTAGGGCCACACCACTTGCGTGACATGACACCTCAAACAAAAGGGTCCAATCTGGAGAGATAATAATAAGAGTCTAGATCAACCGCACCTCAAGGCACTCAAAAGCCTTGACACAAGAATCATCAAACTCAAAATTCACCTCCTTCTCTAAAAGCTTGCACAATGGAGTTGCAATTTTAGAGAAGTCCTTGATGAATTGCCATTAGACTAATGCATGACCCAATAAACATCTAATACCTTTGATTGAAATTGGGGTAGGCAACTTCTCAATCACCTTTATCTTTGCTTTGTCAACCTTAATTGATTTATTTGAAATTTTGTGTTAATGACACCCTCTTTTATAATGAAGTGACACTTTTCCCAATTCAAAACCAGGTTGGACTCTTTACATCTCTGAAATAGATTAGCTAAATGAGCCAAATAATCCTCAAAAGATTCTCCAAAAATCAAGAAATTATCCATTGAAAACCTCTACATTATCCTCCACCATATTAAAAAAATATAAATATCATACAATGCTGCAAACTCCAAAAGGCCTCCTCTTTAATGCGAACGTACCATATGGACATATGAAAGTGGTCTTGTCTTGATCTTTCGGACAATAGAAATCTGATTATACTCCAATTAATTGTCAAGAACACAACACCATCCTCTATTTGCATGACGTTCTAACATTTGGTCCATGAGTAGCATAGGAAAGTGATACTTTTGTGTCAAAGTATTTAGCTTCTAATAATCTATGTAAACTCTCCAAACTGTGACTAGTCTCATGGGCACTAACACATTCTTATATTTAGGGACCACAGTGATCCCACCTTTCATTGGCACACACTGAACTAGGCTCACCCACTTGCTATCATCAATAAGACAAACAATACCCCCATTTAAACACTTTATAATCTCCTTCTTTATGACCTCTTTGATGGGTGGGTTCAAATGATTCTAATCATCAAAACTAGTCACACACTTTAATTCAAGCTAAGTCTTATGAGTAAAAATCCCAAGGTAGAATCCCAATAATATATGTAATATTCCAGCCGATGACCTATTTAAGTATATACAATATTGAAATCAAGGCCTTGACCTTTGTAAACAACAAATCGACATCAATAATAATCAATAAGGTATTATTTGCCCCCATGAATACATAACATATATGAGAAGGGGGCCTTCAATTCCAAGACATAAAGTTCCTCTATAAATGACCGAGATGGTGGGGTTTCTCTATTCTTCAAGTAAAGATCTAACTTTTTTGGTGCACAGGAATAAGAGCCTTTGCCCACTAGATCACTCACCATCTCATCATACTGCTCCATGCCATCACTATCAAAATTTATGATCACTTCCCCTAGTGCCTGAAACCCATGTCACTCTTCAATAGGTAGAAGTAATGCATCTTCCTCCATGGTGTCAATCATAGAAATGACCCAAGTATCTTTCAGCTATCCCATACACTAGAACACATGTAAAGTAACATATTCATCATAGAGTTAGAATTTATCTACCCCATCTCTATGTCAACCAATGCCCTACCCATGGCTTGGAAGGTGCTATATAAGATAGTAGGAATATCAAAATCAACTTCATAGTCAAGGATCAGAAAGTCGACCGGGAATATGCAAGAAGCCACCCTCGGTAACATATCATACCAAATACCAATCTATTAATTCACAACATCATCAGCCATTAATAATCTCATGGATGATTTCTTAGGTGCCCTTAATCCCAACTGCTTGTGCACAACTAATGACATAAGATTAATACTATCTCCTAAGTCACATAATGCTCGTGCAAAGTTAAAGGACCCTATGGTAAATGAAATAGTAAAATCTTTGGGATTATTCTTCTTCTCAACTAAAGATCGAGCAATAATAGAACTATAGTGGTGCATATTATCAACGGGATCAAAACACACCTTCTGCTTCTTATTCACTAAGTCCTTCATGAATTTTTCTAATTGGGCATCTGCTTTGAAGCTTCTACAATAGGGCTATTTAAAGATAATTCCTTTAATAGCGACATGAATTTCTAATATTTTTCATCTTTTTGTTTCTTCTTCAAGCTCTGAGGAAAAGGTGGGAGAGGTCATAGAATGGGTTTCAATATTGTCTCAAACTCCTTGCCTCTTCCTTTGTCCTTTTCAACTTGATTCTCTTCACCCATCAATTTCTATGAAGACTCACCATTACAAACTTTTCAATTTCTGCTTTGAGTGCATCATCAATATTAGCAACATCATTCCTTACCTCATCAAATACATACATAGGTAAATCAAAAGTAGCTTTACCACTCTAAATGGTGATGGTTAGGCAGTGACTTTCATCTTCATATTCTGAATATTATTGCTTGGAAGAGTTCCTATTGATGTTGATTTAAAGTAGCCAATATTTTCCTAAATTGCTACTCAAGCTACTTAATTTTGGTTGCATATGATTCTTCTTTTTGGCTAAATCCTGATATATTTGGCTTAATCTTTTTAATACAACTCTCTTGATTTTCTAAACCCTTGAAAAACTTAGCAAGCAATGCATCCATCCTAGAATCAGCTTCACGATTCCCCAATGGAATATAAACAACACTCTTCTCCTTAAAATCATTCTTTCTTCTGCACTCCCTATACTTGTCCCCATATTAGTTGCGACCTTGATTCTATTTCCTCGACTTACAATTGTCTTGTGCAAGACCCTGGACCTTGGCTTAATAACTCACCATCTCTCTATCCATGTAATTTTCTTCCTCCTTAGTGTCAGATTTATACTGCCTAAAAAATTACCTTTTGTGTCCACAACATTCACCTTTTTTGCTTCTTAAGCTGTAAACTTCTTAGTAAATACCCCAATCTCAGTCCTCAATTATGGTACCTTTTGATCCACTATCTCATCTAGGGCTCTCTATTCACTAGAGGAACAAATAGCATAAGTACTGGCTCCTTTTTCTACCTCTTGAATATGCTACCCTCAATTGGTTTTAAATATTCGATCTAGCTTTTTTGAATATAGCCTCAGCAAAGACTAGTGAAATCCTCTCAAATAATAATATCACCATTAAACTTGGCATTTATATTCAGGGATCTGTAGAATATGTTGAGAAAATTCCTCCCCAAAATTATATGATTGGGCACATTCTTCAACTTCTTTTTGAACCTCAACCAAGTCTCATGCAGTGCCTCTAAATACAATTGTCTAAATTATAAATATCATTCTTTAACTATAACATTCTAGATGGTGGGATAAATTGATCAAATAATTATATCCTCAGCTCATTCAAAGTGGTGATGAACCCATGAGGCAACTCGCTTAACCATAATGTAGCAATATATGTAAGACTTAATGTGAATAACCTAAATTACAAAGCTTCATAACTCACCCCCAGTAGATTGTATAAAGTATAAATCCACACAAAATTCATAATGTGCATATTAACACCATTACTCGGCAAACCATCAAGAATACCATTAAAATTAAGCAATAAAATCATTGCACTCATAATATGAAACTTCACTTCTTGGGGAAAGTCAAAAGGAATGATGGCTCCTGTCTTAGTAGGTTCAACATACCCCAAATATACTTTCAAATCATCATAATCTTATAAGTTTTGATGACCGAGGGTGGTTGAACTCAAGCCATCCTGGATTAATCTCTATCGAGTATTGCTCAGTGCTCTTTCTTCTATCTTAAACTTTTCTCCCGTGCTACACAACTGGTATTTGCCAACCACACATTCTCTTCAACTAATAATAAAGCAGTGGTTTTACAATTATCTCTTGAGCACAGTGTAGAGGTGGTGAATTCAAGGCATTTGCATTATCTTAAACCCCTCCGAGATGAGCTATATGCTCATATTTTTCTATCTTAAAATTCAGTTGTAAGTTCTATTCAATCTTAGGATCTAGAGGGTTCAAGGGATTGCCTTAATTTCTAGTACTAAGCATACACTGTTGTATACCCTTAAAATAGTAGAAAACCAAAATCCAACAACCTCAACAAGCTTAATCAATCAATTAGTAATCTTATTCCTCAACATCGACGCCAATATTTGATCAAAATTAAACCTCCAAGAAAGTATAATATGGTTTTTGCTAATTATAGAACCCAACTAGGTTGGGGTGAAACCCACAGGTACTAGGATGGAAATCTGTCAATAACTTACTAATGTAGTCAGAAAGTGCAGAAAGTAAATAGGGGGTTTGTATAAGACTCCGCAAAATTCTACGCTTAACTTAGACTGTTAAAACTTGAAAAGAGGTCCCTAACTTAGAAATTTCACTTAAGTGTTTACACTTAGAATTATTTTAGCTTTCATAATTTGACGATCTTATTTCACGATCCATACGACCTTTAAATGTCAATTTTTGAGTTGATTCTTGATAATAAATATCGGTAGGTATTCTCGAACAAGTTTTGAATTTTTTGGACTTCGTTTGAGGCATATTTGGAAGCCCAAACCAGTGAAACAACGCGATCTTGATACGCCGCATCACCTATTGCATTGATAAATATAGGATGGATGGTTTCTTGGTTATGGCATTATAGTTGGTAAAGTTTTGTTATTCGGTAGTTAGTTTCCTTGTTATATCCTTCAGGCTTATGGAGGCATGTCTTACGTTATTTAATTTTCATCACTTATTGGCTTATGTGGGAAAATATTATTGTTTTAATGGTGCAATACTTATGTTATTATCTCACACTCATCAGCTTATTTGTGTACAACAGTACCGAAGCTTAATTTCAGGTTTGCCCTTTATATTTGCGTAGTTTATATTATCTTGTATCTTATTGTACTTATATCATTATTTAGCTTAGTCAGACAGTAATGCCTACTAAATACCCATTGTTTTGGTACTTATACAATACTTCTATACCTTTTTGGTGTACATCCGAGTACTAGTTACCGCCACTAGTTCGTCATTGGTACAGAGTTGATTTCCCAGGTTAGGTGAGCTTTTTGAGTCGGAGTTACCCTTTTTCATTTTTAAGATGGGTTTTATTTTTCTATTTAGTACTCATAGTTTTTTTGTAGTTGCTCTCTTGTCGACATTACTAAGTCTTGGGATATTTGTTTGTTTCTATATATTTATTAAATCTTTTTGATTGTTCCATTGCTATTTGAATCTTTAAATTGTTGATTTTCAGCTTTCAGGCCATTCCACCAAGTTAGCCCATTGCATCTAGCTCCAGGCTATTATTCGGCTTACCTATTGGGGAGATAAAGTAGGTTCTATTATGACTCATAAATTATGTTGTTATTCGAGCCTAGGTTTTATCTGTATTGTTGTTACAAGAGAAAATATCTAGCAGAGTCCTGTTGATAAAAAATATGATGTTCATTTATTATCTTTGGGAGGCTATGAGATAATTTTAGGATTTTTCACCGCTTTTACTCATTTTGTGCTAGAGTTGGTTTCTAAAGTATTTTTATGGTTTAACTCTTTCATAGATGGCTATGACATATGCTATTACTATACGAGATAAGGGTCCCAGAACTGAGCCTAGGCCTTCACCATACACTATCACCACTCCTGAGCCAAAGATTCTTCTGCCCCAGCCAACAATGAGCCAGGGACTAGACCAACCTCCACTAGGATTTATTTCTTATTTAGTGCTTAGCGATGCTTTGGTTCAACTCTTCAGCTTTGTTAGTGGTGCGCCATCTGATGGTGCATAATCTACTGATCAGAATGGTAATAAATCGAGGTACAACCTATCGCTGCATCTCCCAAAGATGAGGTCCCTCCTGTTCCAATGGTTGCTCAATTGGTAGTTGCTCAGCTAATGGTTGCCAAACCTTCTATGTCTGTCGAGGAGCAGAAGATGTTGGGTAAATTCTTGAGATTGGCTCCGCCTTAGTTTTCTGATCCATCGGGTGATGATGCATATGAGTTTCTAATTGTTTGTGAGGATAGGCTCCATTATTTGGGACTAGTTAAGACTTATGGTATGGATCACACTACTTTTTAGTTGGACTTTGCAACTTGACATTGGTGGAGTGTTCATCTTAATTTTAGGCCAACTTGATGTTTTCTTTTGACATATGCTCAGCTTTCTAAGATTTTATTAGAGAAGTAAATGCCTCGTAGCCTTAGGGATTATTTGAGGGATTAGTTCTCGAGGTTGGAGCAGGGATCCATGGCAGTTTGGAGTATGAGTCTCATTTACATGAGTTGGCTAGGCATACTTCTTCTCTTCTAACTGCTAAGTATGTGAGGGTTCATTGCTTTTTTTAAGGATTGAGACTTTCTTTTTGCATATCTACTCATAGTTTTGTTATTGTGGGTCATTCTTCTACTGAGGTTTCTAATCATACTCATCTTATGGAAGAGATGCATCGCAAGTCCTATGGGGGAGACAATAAGAGGCCATAAAATCAGGACAGTTTTAGTAGCTCCCAGTTCATAGGTAGTGGCTCTGAAGGTAGGTACCCTCCACGTTCGCTGTTTTAGTATCAGGGTCATTTTAGTAGACCCCTTCAAGTAGCGCTTCAGATTCTCGATGGAGGCCAGTCTAGCTCTAGTGATCATCCTAGCTATGGTCATGGTTAGTCCTTGTGGGGTTTTTCTTAAGGATATTTTAGTCATGGTGGTTATTTTGGGCCAGTTGAATCTTCTGGGTTCATTCTAATGCCTAGGGCATGTTATGGTTGAGGAGTTCTTATTCACTTCTTGAAGGAGGGTCATAGTCGTGGAGTGATTGTTCCTTTAGCTCTATGTGTTCCACCTATTAGGGCAGTTCATCCCCCAGCTAAAGGTGGTATGCATGGTCATAGGGTTTGTCCCCAAAGTACTTGTAGAAGTTCTCAGGTAGGTAGAACAGAAGGTTAATCAAGAGCCCAGTTAGGGTGTTGGCGTGGTCAGTTGTATGCAGTACCTCCTAGACCCGAGGCTAAGTCATTGGATGCTGCTGTTATTACATGCACTATTTTTCTTTGTCATCAGTCAACCTATTTTTTTATTTGACATCCACTTATTCCTATGCGTATTTTTATTTTGCTCCACGGCTAGAGTTATCTTGGGATTCTTTATCTATGTCATTACTTATATCTACTATAGTTGGTGATTTTTTGTAGTGCATTGGCTTTTTTGAGCATGTGTTGTTACTGTTAGAGATACTGATACTCATGTTGATCTTATTATATAAGACATGGTAGATTTTGATGTGATTCTGGGGATGGAGTAGTTATTCCACTGTCATATTGTCATTGATTATTTTTCTAAGACCGTTACCTAAGCCATACTTGGCATACCTCCAATCGTGTGGCAAGAAGCTATTAACCAAGAGGCGATGGAGATTAATTCTTATATGTGTGCTAGGAGTCTTATTTTGATGTGTTGTGAGTCCTATCTCACTTATATTTTTGATGTTAGTGTGGAGAGTCCATCGCTTGGCTCTGTTCGTGAGTTTATAGATGTTATCCTTACTGATCTACTTGGCCTTCCTCCTAAGTATAATTTTGAGTTTGTTATTGATCTTGAGACGGGCAGCCAAACTATTTCTATGGCACCTTATCGTATGGCTCTTGCCAAGCTTAAGGAGTTGGACTTAAAACTTAAGGATCTTCTTGGTTTTATTAGATCGAGTGGGTCTTCTTAGGTAGATTGTATGTTATTTGTGAAAAAAGAAAGATGGATCCATGCAGATGCGTATTAATTATAGGAAGCTTAATAAGGTGATGATGAAGAAAAATTACCCAATGACTCACATTTATTTGATCAACTTCAGAGAGTAGCCATGTTCTCAAAGATTAATTTGAGGTCCGATTACCATTAGTTGAGGATTTGGGCTGAAGATATCTTGAAGACAACATTTAGGACCTTTTATGGTCATTATGAGTTCTTAGTGATGTTTTAAGGGCTTACTAACTCCCCACCCGTGTTTATAGATCTGATGAACTGAGTGTTCAGGACTTATTTAGATTCTTTTGTGATTGTGTTCATCGATGACATCCTTGGGTATTCGAGGAGTAGAGTGGAGCATACACAAAATTTGAGGATTGTTCTCTAGTATTTGGGAGATCATTTTCTGTTTGCCAAATTTTCTAAATGTGAGTTTTGGCTAGAGTCAATGATATTCCTTGGGTACGTTGTGTCTAAAGATAGGATTATGTTTGACCCGACGAATATTGAGGCTATTCATGGTTGAGCCAAGCCTATATCACCAACTGAAGTTCACAGATTTATTGGCTTAGCCAGTTATTATCGAAGATTTGTAGAGGGTTTTTCTACTATTTTAGAACCTATCATTATATTAACCAGGAAGGAGGTTCTATTCTGATGGTTTGAGGAGTGTGAGTCGAGCTTTGGAATTCTTAAGAAGTTTCTTATGTCTGCTCTAATTTTATATCTTCCTGTTGAGAGTGAGGGATTTACCATGTATTGCAATGCTTCTATTGTTGGTTTGGGTTGTGTTTCGATATAGCAGGGTTGTGTTGATAAAGGTGCACAAGCGCAACTAACCCACTCATGATTTGGAGTCAGCGGCAATAGTTTTCGCGCTTATAATTTGAAGGCATTATCTTTATGGTGTGCATTGTGAGATTTTTATAGATCATCACAGTATTCAACATCTTATTCCCAGATAGATCTTAATTCTAGGCAGCATCGAGGGATGGAGTTTCTTAAGAATTATGACATCTCTATCTTGTATCACCCAGGCAAGGCGAATGTGGTAGCAGACGTATTGAGTCAAAAGCCAGTGAATACGGGTAGTTTTGCTTGTATTTCAGTTTTCAGAGGCTATTGGCACAAGAAATTTAGTCCTTAGCCAACTTAATTGTGCGACTTGATATTTCAGACCCTAAGATACTTTGAACCATCCACGATCAAGTATTGAGTAGTGAGTCCAAGAAGGATACCATAGATTCTTAGGGTGTCTTGAGATTCGATAAATGCATTTGTGTTCTGAGGTTTGGTGACTTGATTCACTCAATTTTGCATGAGGCTCACAACTGTAGGTATTCTATTCACCCTGGTAAAACGAAGATGTATAGAAATTTGAGAAAACATTATTGGTGGAGTGGAATAAAGAGAGATGTGGTGGATTTTGTAGCTCATTGCCTATGTGATACGACCTGACCCCGGGCCTTGTTGTAATGGGCATCCCAAGTCCAACCAGGACCGAGGACTGCTCCCTGTTGTCCAATACAACCACCTATATCCAGCCTTAGATGGGCTGAATTTTGAACACATAGCAAGATATCGTTATTGTTCTCAGTAATACTCTGGGATAGGGTCATAACCGTGACCGACCCAACCGAGTCCAATAGTACCTCACCAACTGACTAACCGTACCAAACCCAAGCATAGACCAAATGGAATACCAAAACATGACATTAAAATCAATACCAAAATGTAATAGGATGGAACAACCAACAATATTGTCCAATGATGTCAGCCCATCGGTTTATTCCAATGCCAAGTATGACACCAATACCGATCCCGCCCATACCAACCCCCTAGAAGTACCACAAAGCCTCTATCCAAAAGAGTAACTAAATTCGGTTGGGACATGCCCCCAACCATGGCCAAAACCCATATCAAAAATAAAAGAAAAGTGTCTAAAGAAACCCATAACATGAAATGATGCCTTCCGAAAGGATTAAAGCTCACCACGTCAGTACAAATATTGATACCAAATCCACAATGTAACCAGGAGAAGTAGAATGGCCGATTCCTACATAGCATGGTTATAAAGCCTCCAGTAGATGGGGTTAGCAAATGAGCGCTAGCATGAATCTTAGGATAAGGATAAAATAATTCCAGTTACAAAACCAACTAAAACCATACATAATGCATACAATCTTACATATATAAGTGCTGGAAAAAGGGGCTAAGTTTAGCATGCACTTAAAACCATTACCTGGGTTATGTAGATTTGCCTTTCCAAAAACCCGCGAACGATATGGGTTTATCTCCCCCTACTGAAAGGGTCTTAGTATGTGTAGCCACATGACTGGGCAATATCCTATGGGATCACTAGAACATCCCTCCAATATAAAATATGACACTCACACGTGGTCATCAAGGACCTCTCATATCGCCAAATATGATTTTTTGATCTTGGTCAACCTGGAACCACCACCTTCCACTGCTTAGCTACACACTTCTCCGTAATCACCAATTAAAACCATGTCCAAACAATCCATTTACCATTTATTAAACAAGGCCAATAGTGGTGGTATCATCATACCACCCCTTACTTGTAAGTAATAACCATAGCCAAACTATTTAGGTTAAGGGGACCTTAGGTTCCCTTTCCATATGCCATATTAAATCCACTTGGTAGACTTCCATGTTATCCATAAGCATAACCATTTAGCCTTAAGCCTTTTCAAACCATTTAAACCATGCATACATCCTTTGTCCAATTTAAAACATGCAAGAGTTCCATTAAAAGAAGTCAATGCAATGAACATATCTTTATAAGCATTTCATCCAACACCTTTGGGGCATAATATAATCAAAACTAATTCTAAAGATCATTACACCATTAATGTGAAACCCAGTTGTCCAAAACAATAATTAATGCATATTAAAGAATAATTAATTCCATAGAAAACCATAACCAAGCATTCATTATCAAAACCCCTAATAGTAGTTGAAAAACCATAATCATGAAATAGTAAAAACCATGAAATCAATCATATAAACCCTGCCTTTAGTTGAAATTATAATGAGGGAAGAGAATCATTCCTTAAACTGAAGAATTGATAGAAATAAATCACCAAACAAAGCCATAAGCAATCCCTTAGTTAAAACCCAAGCTTTCTTGTCCCAAAAGATCTTGAGATAATTATGAGATGTTTTGGAATATTTTCTAAGTGTTAATGAATAGAATAATTGGGTAAATAACCTCCTAAGTGTATTAGAAGTCGTGTGTCCTAATTAGGGTAAGTAGGGAAATGTCCAGAGTATCCCTATTTAAATCCCTTAAAAACTCATCACAGGGATACGACTGTTCCCTACAAATCGTACGCTCCTATATGATTGGTATCCACCACTTGTATCCAAACCTCATCCCTTTGATCAAACACTATCCAGTATATGACTTATCTAACTAAGTCATAACAATAGTAAATGATCCATACCCATGACCTGTATCCCTAGTAGAATGAAATACCAGGAGGATCAAACACTGCCCACTATACGGGTACCTGATATGAGTCATACCAATCCCTTACGATCAAAAACATCTCACCAAATAACACTGGAAGCATATGACCAGACCATACCACTCGTAACCCAGCATACTACCCGTATCCATGAGTCGTATTGGGTTTGAATAATGGATTTCCAGGAAATTTTATAAGGGTCAAAACCCAGGATGTTTCACTATGTTGTCACCAGGTGAATGATGTGTCATGGTTTCATGGAATGTTCGATGCTTAAACGATGAAATATGGATTAACTTATGTTATTTCATTGGATATTTTATATGTTATGTATGTATTGAAGGTAAATTAAGTTAGAAGTGGATTGAATAAAAATGAAAGAAAAAGCTCTAAAAAATTGATGTTCTAGTCAAACTTTGAGTTGTGTAGTCTCTTTATAACTCGTAGCCTAAACCGTAGTAATAACAGTACAATATCAAAGATAAAAGATCTAAGTATCAACCGACCATAATTTGTAAGGAGTGACAAGGATTCGTGGTGTGTAATCATAGAATGAACAGAAGCTAAAGATGAGAGCAAAAGACCTAAGTTATATAAGACAACGAGTCGTAAGGTCAGACTATGCCTCATAGTGTAAAGATGTATTGAGAGAAGCATGTCAATATCTGAATATTGATACTCCATTGGTTACAAGTAAAGACCACAAGTCATAACATTTGATGACGACTAGTGATAAAGAGACGTAAAGACAATAAACTCAAGTACCCTGAAGGTGAAAAACTATTTTAGTGACTTCGACTAAAATCATATGACTCGTAAGGTGATCATACAAGTCTAAGTAAATGAATCTTAAAGAGATCTATGACAACAGGCAGCGAGCTGTAAAGAGACCTGACGACTCGTTGCTAGAAGCATAACCACTGGTAACTTAATTTTCCTTTTTTGTTTTGATTAGGTTTCCGTTGTTATTTTAAGATACTATAAATACCCAAAGGTTATTCCATTATTAAGTTACGCACTTCTTATAATTTTCTTTATACTTTCACATACTGTGATTTTTAATATAATTGTCTTTTGGTTTTTTGTTTCGTATTCAAGTGGAGATTTTGGATTTTACCCTTTTATTATTGTGATATTAATTACATGCCTTATTTATTGATTTCCATGGATTGTTGCATAAGCATTAAGGGCTGATTTCCTTGACTAGGGCTGTGGGAACCCTAGCTGATTAACAACGTAAGGAAAGTGTGAAATTCATCTAGTCTATTTATAGCTACATCTATTGTGATATTTATCATATTAATTATATCCCAAGCTAACGCAAAACTTAGGGAATTTCCTGTATTCAAGATCGTCCTTACAAGGAAGTATGAGATTAGGTAATGGATATTATAATAGTGATTGGAGGCTATCAACCCTCATCTAATCAACTAGAGACTCAAAAGGTTATAGTTATACAAAGGTCAAAGAAAAGGGATAGTAACACAATGCCCAGATACTTAAAATGTAAAGGGTGAGATTTATCAATGCATTCACAAGATTATTGATGATACATAGCTTGTAAAACATCGCATTCAAAGTAGTAGGTTAGGATAATTGAACTTGAGAAACATGCAGAGATAAGAAATAGGGGGAACACAGTCCTTATCGTTGTCTTATTTTATTTACAATCTCAAGCACTAATTCATGGTTACTTGTTACTATTGACTTCTAAATCTGCCTAGTTACTTTTCTAAGTGTTTGTAATTCAATCAAGTTTTAGATAAAAGTCCATGTATTCCCTATAGTTTTGATCCCAACCTTGTTTGGGTTACTATATTTGGTATCGACCGCAACATACTTCTTTGGAGGTTAGTTTTGGGTGACATCAAATTTTTCCGTCATTGCTGGGGAATACTGTGTTGAGTTGTTTATTGAATATTTGAAGTTTCAGGTTTTTATTTGCTTTTCTAATTGAGAATACACCGGTGTATGCCTAACACTAGGAATTGAGAAAATCCATTGCTCCCATTGAATCCTTAACCATAAAAACTACTAGAGTCTAATCGTTAGATGACTAAACATATATAGGAAGGCAATTTAGAAAGGGTTCAAGATCACCCTCTTACTGTACCTTTCACTTCTCCAGGTTATCAATAGAATATTGTTAATAGACATATGGAGTAGATACTAGTAGAGGCAGCAAAACAATAGAGAAATGAATTTGAGGAGGCCTAGTTGGCTCAGCAGGAAGAACTAGCCAGGCCAAGACCAATCATTGACTATTGAGCAGCACTCGACGGTGATCATGATAGAGCATGAAATAGCAGAGCTCAAGTGATTCAAGCCTATAAATACCTAATTCCATATGATAAAGATGAGGATATGGGGTATATTAAGCTTACTGAGATAGGAGTCATTAATCCTCCTGCTCTACAACCTAATATTAAGTTTGTATTACTAGTGCAATGATCCAGTTGCTGAATTAAAAAAATGTATTCTTGGGGTCGTCTACAGATTATGTGAACATAAATTTTGCAAATTTTATTGGGATCTGCACTTCGTATATCATTTTGAGGGTGGATCTGGAAGCATTGAGATTAAGGCTGTTCCCTTTATTGTTGAATAAAGAAACGTCATTATACTTGGAGAACTTCCTAGAGGCTCAATCATAACTTGGAATAAGCTACTAGATAATTTTTGAACTGATTCTTTCCTCCTGTCAAGATGCTACAAATAAAAGATTAGATTTATAACATTCGACAGTAACCTGTAGAATCTATGTGTGAAGCATGGTTTTGGTTCAAAAAATTTTTAAGCATGGTGCCTATTCACTGGATTCTAGGGTTTAATTTTTATGAGAGATATTCTACAGATCCCTGAATATAAGTTCTACAGTGATGGCTGGCACAATATTTGGAGGTGCATTTATATGTTTTCATTGGTAGATGTCTTAAGAGATACTAGACGAGATCTCTACCACTAACCAAGGATGGCATACTCTGGAGGTTGATAGAGGTGCTACTGTGCATGCCATATAAGACACTAGTGAGTATAGAGTGGGTCATGATTAGGTAGAATAAGAATTTGCATAGCTCAGAACAGATATTGGACGGCTTTTAAAATAATATGCAATAATGATTGGTGAAAGGTGAAGGAGTATAGGCATAAGGATCTAGGGATTATGAGTCTACCGCAGATAAGGAATCTAAGTATCTAGATCAAGAAGTGGTAGGTTTCAGAGACAATGGTTAAGAAAACCAAGGTCAGAACTACTATGGTAATAGGTACTGAGATAGAAGTAGAGAGTGAGATGGTGATTAGGGGCATAAGATGACTATTAAGAGAAGAGTGACATATATGTTCCACCAGGTAGCTAAGATATCGAGTCAAGAATAGTAGTAATGATGTCGAAGTTAGTAAAAGGCCAAAAAGGCAGGAAAGATGCCCTAAGGAGAATATGGTGGACATATCAGAGTTGAATTAGAAAGTTGTTGCATGCTACCTCAATCAAACAACTGGAGCAGTAGTTTCGCTAAATGTTGGCCATATTGGATCAAAGGCAACCTAAAACTCTTCCCAGTAATATAGTGCAAAATCCAAAGAATGATAGCCATTGTTATGCCATTACCACTCGGTGTGGTAGGACCACCATGGATCCTTTCTTACCCACTGCGGTTGAGTTAAAGATAAATAATGTTAATGCTGATATTGAGGAAGCACTAGTATATAAAGCTGGAAAATCATCAGGGGTTGAGGGTAGTGGTAAAATGAATAAATTCAAAGGTAAGGTTGATGAGGCTATTTTGAAGACTATTCCAAGAACTCTTCTTAATTTACCTCAAAGGTTAAAAAAGAAGCAGGAAGAAGGTAAATATCAGAAGTTTTTGTGATTACAGAAGGAGTTGTCTATAAATATTCCAATTGTAGAGGCATTGGAGGAGATATTTGTTTATATGAAATTAATAAAAGATTTAGTCATTAGAAAATGAAAAGTGATCTATGAGCCTGCTGACAATGTGCATCATTTAGTGTTATTGCTTTTAGATCATTAGTAGAGAAGAAGGAAGACCCCGAAGCTTTCCCAATTCTATATACCATTGGGTCCTTAAACTTTTCTCAAAATATATGTGATCTGAGAGCCAGTATTAATCTTATGTCGATGGTTATGTTTAAGCAGTTGGTGTTGGGGGCAGCCAAATCGACTTTGATGAGATTGTTGATTGCTGATCGAACTATGAAAAAGTTGGTGGTATTCTTTATGATGTGTTAGTAAAGGTGGTGTCCTTTATCTGACCAGCCAATTTTGTGATACTTGATTGTGGGGTAGACTTCTAAGTCCCTATCATCTTTGGCAAACGCTTCTTAGTTATGGTAGGGTATTGGTTTATATAGAGTTGAGACATATGACGTTCGGACTCAATGATGAGTAGGTAATCTTTAATGTATTCTAGTCGATACGGAATCTAGATGATATGAGAGTTTTGTCGGTGTAAGACATCATGTATGACAATGTGATGCAATGACTGCTCCAATTGAGAAGAGGCTGGGTGTTAAAGCATTAGCATCGATGATTGTGGATTTTGATTGTAATGGAATTGGAGAATATTATAAGATGGTAGGATCTCTGTATGGTAGAGGTTCTTACACTTATGCTCCAAAGAAGCTTGATATTCATTTATAAAATAGAACCACTCCTTTTGCTTGTTTATCAACTGAGGATCTACCGATCGTAGAATTGAAGGCCATCCTGCCTTAATTACGCTATGCACTTTTTAGGGCTGACAACACCTTGCCAATGATTATTGCAGCTAACATGGTTGAGATGTAGGGGGATGCATTGATATCAGTATTGCAAAGGTTTGAGAGAGTTATAGGGTAGACCATTGTAGATATTGTGGGTATTCTGATAACCATTTGTACTCAAAAGATCTAGCCTTAAATGGATTTCATCCCTAGGTTTGAGCATCAGCACCGGATAAGTCATCATATGTAGGAGGTGTTAAAGAAATAAATCATCAAGTGGATCGATAAAGATGTAGTTTACCCCATTACTAATAGGAAGTGGGTTAGTCTTATTCAGTGCACCCCGTGCCAAATTTGAAGAAATATCTCATTCCAATAATAATAGTCACGAGTTTGAGATTGTGTATGGACTACCTGAAGCTAATCAGATGGACACAAAAGGACCACTTCCCAGTGCCCTTCATGGACCATATGCTAGATAGACTTGTCGGAAGGGGCTGGTATAGTTTTCTTGATGTTTATTCGGGTTACAATAAAATCACTATTACTCCCAAAGATTAAGCGAAGATGATTTTTGCCTATCCTTTTAGGACTTTTACATTTAAGAGGATTCTATTTAGGTTGTGTAATGCTCCCTCCACCTTCCAATGATATATGATTTCAATATTCTCCTATATGGTTGAGACACCATTGAGGTGCTTATGATTGATTTGTCTGTGGTTGATGATAATTCTAATGACTATTTGATATATTTGCCTAATGGTTTTTTTGTAGATTTGAGGAATACAATTTGGTGCTAAACTTGAAGAAGAGATATTTCATGGCTAAATAAGAAATTATGCTTCGACATAAGATCTCTAAAAGGGGAATAGTGGTGTATAGGGAAAAAATTGAAGTACTTAAGAAGATGCCACCACTAGTCTTAGTGAAGGGTATTCAGATTTTTTAGGCCATGTTGGCTTTTACAAGTGATTTATCAAGGATTTCTCAAAGATTATGAATCCTCTCGGCAAGATTCTTGAGAAAGATGTGAAGTTCAATTTTGATAAGGCATGTGTAAAGGCTTTCGAGTGCTTGAAGAAGTAGTTGGTGTCACCCCCTATTATAGTGTCAACTGGTCCCTACCAGTTGATATTTTATATGATGCAAGTGGTATGGATTTAGGTGTTGTCTTTGGCCAAAGGTGAGAAAAGATACTTTACCTTATTTACTATGCTATCAAGGCATTAAGTCCTGCTCAAAAGAACTATACTATTACTGAGCATTAGTTACTAGTAGTGGGTTTTGTCTTCGAAAAGTTTTGGTCCTATCTGATTGGGACTAAGGTTATCATTCATACAGACCATGCAACGTTGAGAAACCTAATGGCTAAGAAAGATGTAAAGCCAAGATTTATTCGTTGGGTTCTCTTACTATACAATTTTGATTTTTAGGTGAAGGACCGAAGAGGGAAAAAAAATCATGTTACAAATCACTTGTCCAGAATTGGTGAAGAAGAAATGCGAAATATAGGGGATGTGATTAAAATCAATGATTCTTTTCCAGATAAGTAGATTTTTGCAGTATCACAAGACCTAATTCCTTGGTTTGCTGATTTTGCCAATTACTTTGCAAGTTATCTTATCCTAGAAGACTTATCCTTTCAGTGACATAAGAGATTTATGCATGAGGAGATCCCATTAGTAGAAGAGATACTGAATATTTGGGCAGTTAAAGGTTTGACCCTTGCAGATATTATTAAAGCTGATGAAAAGGGTAGGAAGAGAAAGAAGAGAAAAAAAAGTGATAAGGTGAAGATCAAGGTTATGAAGGCAGTGAGTTTGTAGAGTAAGAGGGACCAAGAGATTAGGGTTCTTGAGATGGTGGTAGGAGTTGGTAGCTCCACATCTGGTAGCTCTACCATTAGAGTTACCATTAGGCACAATGGCAATAATTGGTGCCACTACAGATTTGAGCATCCCAGCACCCCTTGTAACCACTGATGCTGAGAGTGGGGCCTGGTTTGAGGGCCCCCATACTAATGATGTTTGATTTGGATCTTAGTTCTCCTAAGTATGTATTTTCCTTATTTTTTATGTTTTACGAATAGTGCATAGTCGCTTACTTAGGGGTGGGGGTATACCGCATAGCCGCCATAGGCTATTGTTTCCGTGTTTATTTTCCCGTCAGCTGTATTTTGGATGCAAAACTGGCATGTTTAGTTTGTTTTACATTTTTTTGTGATGTTTTTATGATTTTTAATAAGAAAGAAACATTGTGTCTAGGGCAGTCAATTTCTTTGGTATGATTGTGTTGAAATTATTTGAAAAAATTTATTCCCCTCCTAAATTTTTTTGGTAACTATGTGATCTATATATGTGTAGTACTACTGTGAATATATTATTGGCATTATAAATAGGGATGAAAAAACTATGGAAAAAAATCGCATGAATCAGATAGGTAGTAACTAGCAATGTGATCATGTACGATGTATGTGTGAGGCGTTACTTAGTACCTGGTGTGTATGGAATCCAAAACTAAAGCACCCTGAGTTTTGGTCCTTGAAATTTCATGAGTTTGTTCGTTCTGTTGATTATGCGACTAACTATTATAGTCATATAGTGAGGGTACGAGAAAAGTGAAGCAACTAATTGGATGTCTAGTGTTTGGTGGTCAAGTTTCTATTCTTGTTACTGTTTGGTGGTATGGGTGTAATACCCGGAGACTCTAACCAATAGTGCAACCATGACCCAAGATCATCAGAAATAAATTATAGTGCTTTGGTTGTTTTATGATCAAAGGTGATGTGTATTAAGGCCTGAAAGGTATCTTAGTGAGTAGGTGAATCAAAACATCCCCTACTGATTGAATTCTTGAGAAGGATTTTGGCATAGACAACTTCAAACAAGCATATATCTTGCCAGCGTTAGAATTTTTGAGCTCATAGCCCACCAACAGATAGATAATTTAATTAGATTTCCAACGATACCAATTTCACCCAAATCCGGTGTCGGAGCAAATAGTTAAGCCCATTTTAATCCAGCGTGTCAGCCTGGAAATTTCATGACGATATTTTGTGATGACTTGTCACAAGCCTGACGGCTTATCACAAAATGTCATCACCATAAGTAGAAAGTCACAAAATCCAACATTTTGTGACGACTTGTCACAAGTTTAACGGCTTGTCACAAAATGTCGTCAACCTTAAGCCAAAAATCATAAAATCCACCTTTTGTGACGACATTTGGTGGCAACTTGTCACAAGTTTGACAACTTGTTACGAATATCGTCAGCTATTTTTTTCAGCAATTAAGGGACGTTTTTGCAAGGGTATTTTGTTATTTTCCCCATCTTTTAGAGGCCTATATAAATATGAGAATCCCCATCCAAACCCTAATTTCTTCATTCTCTCTTCCAATTTTCTTAAGAATACAAATTAGGGTTTCAATCAAAAAAATTTAATCTTCCAAATATCATCCATAAATCTTCACGATTTCTTCAAGAATCAAGTTCCTCATAGTGTGAGCTTCAGGATTATTTATTACAAGTACGGATAGAGTCTCAAGCACTAGAATTCATCCAATTTCAAAGATTAAGGTATGTGGGGTTTTGAACAAGAGAAATCCTTTCGTTCTTGTGCCCAACGCTTTGATTTCTATCATGGATTTATATGATTTTGTAAGTGGGTTTATACCCAAATTACTTCATCCTGAGATTATGAGAATATAAATTGTTCAAGCTTTGTTATGCATGATTATTTTACTATTCCCAAATTATAACTTGGATAGGGTTTCTTCAAGGTGGTCAATTAAGGATCTCAAGGGTGATTTCTCTCCATCTTCTTTGGTATCTAATTCATGTTACTCCTCACTCATTTTTACTCCAACTAAAAGCACATTTTACTTAATGGTTTTCATGATATTATTGTGGCTTTATGTTGGTTTTGAAATATATGTTGGGGGTTTTGGTTAGTAATGGTTAGATGATGTTTTCCTATGTTATATATAGGATTTTTCAGGTTATAATATTGGTTTGAACATGTGGTTGCATGGGAATGGTTAATTGGTTCTTAGTTTTGGTTTTGGAAACTATATGCCCTCAACATGTTTGTTAAAATGCCAATCAGAATATTTTTGTCTCATAGTTTGACTTTATTTTGAAAACCTTGCATTACAAATATGGCAATGGAACCCTTAATGGTTTAATGGAATTAAATAATTTAAAAAGGCCTTGGTGTTCATGGATTTGATTTATTGGATATCCTATTATGTAAATGGAAATCCCCTAAGTATTGGCTAATGACATTACTTGCAAGCTATAGTCGGTATTATGAAACCACTTCATAATGACTTGGTAGTTAACTCTAGAATTGGTGGTTTGGTTATGAACAATGGATACTCATTTTTTCCGACATAAGGGTTTGTCATGGAGACCATATACTTGTGGAGTACATGAGGATACCCTAAGTTTATACTTGTATATATCTATCATGGGAAAATGGTACACAAGAATCCCCGTCCCCTATGATATCTCTGTTTCATGCGGCTACATGTCTTGAGGCTTGTTCAGGGGGTAACACTGGATCCATAAAGCCCATGGGTGGAATTGGGATAGTCAAGCTACACAACCAAGGTTAAAGGTTTTAAATGCATGGTAAACCCGATACTCTTCCCCGATATAGTATATATGTGTGTATATGATTGCATATGGTTATTCACTTTTGTTTTGAATAATCACATTACTTTCTCCTGATTCCTAAGTAGATACAAGCATTCACATTCTAACCTTTCTTCGGGAGCTGTATCCTCATGCGATCCAGGAACTGGCTAGATTACTCCTCCTGCTCAGTGACATTGGATTCGGGGATAACATTTTTCTTAAACTAAAATACTATAACATTTTTCTTAAACTAAACTAACATTTTTCTATATCCCAGAAACTCCGTTTCATACTATGTACATGTTTTTATATTTTTTCATTTTTTGGACTTTGGTTTTGGCTATGGTTAGGGGCATATCTCGATCAGGAATTCTTTGTTTTTTGTTCGACATTTTGTATGAATACTATTGGTATGGGCGGTATCGGTATTGGTGTCATCCTTGGCATTTGTATTGGTATTGGGGCTAACATAAGTTGGATGTTTGGTTGGATATTTGGGTGGTTATGGTTAGGTATAGGGGTGGTCTCCAATCCTGGTTAGACTTGAGGCACCCGACACAACTAGGTCCTTGCTCAAGTCATGTCAGAATGATATCAGAGCCTTAGGTTCGTAATTACTAGGGAGTCCACAAAGTCATGTCTAATAGCGTCTCTTTTAAGGGTGTGTAGCGCACCACACTTATAGTGTTTAGGATACAAAGCATTTAGGAATGCTTCCCTTTCTTGTGTTCTATTTTCAAGTTGTATAGTCTAAGGTCCTGAATTCTTCTCTAATTTCTATTTTTCTCTTAGCAGATAATGCCTCCTTATTGATTTGAAGCTCACAAAAACTTCTCTTTCCCAACTAAGTACACTGTTGATGGGACCTATTCACCTTATAGGATCCATACCCGGTCTATAGGTCTAGTTCATGATTGTCCTCTATGAGTTCCACCAGTTCCCTCTAGCCCAGCTCAAATTTCTCAGGCTGAAGTAACGAACGTTGAGTTTCATCAGTCCATTCTTATGTTTTCACAATTGGTAGCTTTTCAGTTTGAGCATAATATTCTTGTTAATCCATCTTCTGAGGCCATAAGGGTTGTCCAGTTTATAAGGCTGAACCCTCTAATCTTTAATGGTTTAAAGGCGGAGGAGGATCCTCAAGGTTTTCTGGATATGATGAAAAGGACTTTCGTGTTATACATGCCACAAATATGGAGGTTGTAGAGGTTTTTACCTATTAACTGAAGGATATGGCATACCAATGGTACGAGGAATAGGATTAGGCAAGGGGTGAATATGTTAAATTATCTAAGTGGTTGGATTTTTCTAATGATTTCCTAGACCGCTTGTTTCCTAAGGAATTGAACGAAGCAAAGGCAGGAGAGTTTATGAATCTTAAGCAAGGTAAGATGTTTGTCAAGGAGAACGCCATAAAGATTCACCAGTTGTAATAGTATGAACAGGAGATGGTTTGCAGCATGAGTGCTAAATGAGAAAGTTTGCTTCCAACATGTCCTGACAGTTGATATTGGAGCATATGGCATCCTTGCTGATTACGGACTTGGATATCTCCAGGTTGGTTGTGTACATATATCAAATAGATGAAAAGGAGACGAAGAAGCAACATGAGATAGGGAAGAGGTAGGGAAAGAAATTTAGGTTCTTTTAGTAGGATGGTGGCCAATAGCAGAGTGGCAGGGATAGAGAGACATAGCCCAAGAAGAAGTGGGGCAACTTTGGGTTTTACTTAATGACTAATGCTCCCTACCTAAAGTTGTCAGATGACAGGCGTTTCCAAGATGGCGACAACTTCAGGGCACAGGGTGCCAAATCTCAGGCTAGTGTGTCCTAATAATCTCCATCATATCCTCTCTACAGGTTTTGCGGTTGATTGCATCATGGTTTCTGTAATGAGGGAAGGGATAAGTGCTTCAATAGTGGTCAGCCATGTCATATGCTTAGAAACTATGCAGTTGGTAAGGTTGCTTTGGGGGCGAATAAGGTTCATGTTACTTCATCATTAGCTCTGGTACCAAAGGGTGCACAATCTAGTTTCGGCACTAGTCAGAACCGTCTTTATGCTCTTACTACCAAATAGGAGTCCGAGGCATCACTTGATATTGTGATTGGTATGTAAAAAATCTTTTTCCATGATCCATACTATTTATTTATTCTAAGGTCTACTCTCTCTTATGTGACCCTATTTGTGGCTGTGCATTTTGGTTTTGATCTCAAAGTTATTTTGGACCTTTTTTCTATTTCTACCCTGGTAGGCAACCCTATGATTGCTAGAAAAGTCTACAGGGGTTTGTGGTATCTGTTGGTGGTAAAGTTACTTTGTTTGATCTATCTGAATTAGATATGGTGGATTTTGATGTCATATTGAGGATAAATTAGTTGCACTCGTACTATGCTTCTCTAGACTGCTAAATTCCCTAATAAGTCAGTTATTGAGTAGGAGGGTGGTTCCTTAAATCCTAAAGGGAATTTCAAATCATATCTTAGAGCTTGGAGATTGATATCTATGGGGTGTTTCTATCATCTAGTTCAGGTTAAAGATTCTAAATCGGATGGTCCTACTTTCCCGGTGGAGAATGAATTTGTTGAGGTCGAACCTGATGACCTTCTTTGTGTTCCTCCTTATAGGAGGATTGAGTTTAGGATTGTGTTGTTCAGGATACTTATCCAATTTCTATTCCTCCATATAGAATGGATCTAGATGAGTTGAGGGAGCTTAAGGAGAAACTCAACAATCATTTAGATAAGGCTTTAATTCATCCTAGTATGCCCCCGTATGGTGCATCGGTGTTATTCCTGCATAATAAGGATGGTTCCCTTTGGATGTGTATTGAATAAAAAACATTGAATAAGGTGATGGTAAAGAATAAGTATCCTTCAAAGGATAGACGATTTTTTTGATTAGTTGTAGGTAGCTAAGTCTTTCTCCAAAATCGATATTCGATATGGGTACCATCAATTAAAGAGTAGGGAGGCGAATATCCTTAAGACTACCTTCTGTAGCCGGTATGGGCACTTTTAGTTCTTGGTGATTTCGTTTGGTTTAACTAATGGTTCTGCGGCCTTCATCGGATTGGTGAATAGGGTCTTACATCAGTTTCTGGATCTGTGTAACGACCCAAATCTGGTACCCAAAATGCTACATGGTGCCCATGACCCCAAAGGACCACAAGCTAACCCATGACTGATATTTGTACCTGAACACTACATAAAATACTGTATAAATGCAGCAATAGTAGGCTGAAACATGCCATAAGGTTCAAAATTGATAAACATCTGATAAAAAATATATTTGAATAATATGGTACGACAATACCAAACCTAAAATAATGTCTGAAAACATCTAGTCTAAAAACAATGTAGTCTGAAAGCCTCTAAACTGTCTGATTAAGGAGTTGATGGGACATGTCCCCAACTAACTCCAACTACTAAAATAAACTAAGTAATGAAGAAATAAAGTAATGATCATGTCCTTGAAGGATGAGGACTCACTGCTAACTCTGATTGCTGAAACTAGAATGTTGCTGATGCTTTGGAGCTCGTTCTTCTGAACCTATGGTATAGAATAAAACACCATAGCGCAAATGCATCAGTACGATTGAATGTACTGGTATGCATGTGAGGTAGACTGAATGCAAAGGGATCAAATGCATGAACAATGCTAACTGACTGTATAACATGAACGTGAGAATACATGTATAAATAAGTGACTGTGACTGAATTTCTGATGGTACTGATTAATGAGTCTGACTACTGATAACATGAGTCACTGATAACTAATATAACTGATACTGAGCGACTGTATCTGACAGTCTAGGTTCTGATGGAACTAACTGAGTTCTGTACTATTCTGAGTTGACTATATTTAACAGTCCTATAATTTAGAAGAACTATATGAGTTCTATTACTGAGACTGAGTCTGAGTCTGAAACTGTAATTGAAGAAAGTAGTCATCTAACCGACATTCCCCAATAAAGCAATATAGCTAGGTTGGGGTCCGATCTGTAACCCCAATTGGAAGGTTGTCAATACCGCGCCACTGGTAAAGACAAGGTGTGGGTGACCCTCATCTGACAGTGTCCCTAAAAAAGAATGATGGGATCCTCATTTGACAGTGTTTATCTACCTCATCTACCCTTATCTGTCAGTGTTGATGTCTCAACCTATGTTGGCTACATAGTTTTGGAACGTAAGGATTGCTTCTAAGGATCACACCCTCAACTGTCAGTGTGTGTCCTTATCCTTGGGTTTACTCTGTGCTAAATCCTTCTCCCATCTGAATAGACACTAAACATGATTAACTGTACTGAACTGGACTGAGTTCATTGAGTTCTTTTGACTGACGGAATACTACTGAGATTACTGAAGTACTGAGCTTTCTGAGATTACTAGGATTATTGAGTTTACTGATTTTTCCTAAGTCACATAACTGACTGAATTCTACTGAACATGGCTTGACTGAGGATATCAAGAAAACATGACACTGGCTCTAGGCACACAGCTAAATTATCGGCTACAAGTACCCCCAGGACTCGATAGAAGGAAACTAACAAGGCATGACATTCTTTAATACACGTCCAACATCAACAATCCATAATACAATAAGTTGGGGATTTCATGAAGTACATGGTTATCATAATCTTGTACATGGTAGGAATTCATATACTCAATATCATAATTTCATACTCTAACATCATGATCATTCCAACAAACATCTACATTGCACATCAATAGCATGGGAGTCATTTGACCATCAGGGTAAAACAGGAATCCTTCACTTAAGTTACAATTGATTCGTATTACACAATTTCTAGTCTCTTAGGCATTTTTTCAAATACTTAGGGTGAATGATTTAGGGAATGGCATAATCATCAAATAACATATCATAACCAACTAAAATTCATGGTCTTTAACTCACATGCTAACATATTTTCATAAAAACACATAAAAATTCCAATTAAGAATCATACAACAACAACAACCACATGAGCATAATCAACACATAGCATAAATATCACAATTCATAGTTTAAAACTTGATTCTTGGGCTTCATGGACGAAAAGAATCCATGAATGAACACTATGCATACCTGAGAAAAGGAAACCTTGAAGGTTCTTGGAGTTCTTGAATGGATTTCTTGAGATTGACCTTGATTCTCAAGGTCTAGGGTTTTATTTTTTTGAGAGAGAATATTCTTGATATTGGAGGAAAAGTGAATAATAAGTAGCTAAGGACGTTTTTAGGGCTTAAATCCCACATCTAGATGGAATAAAATCATGGAAAAAGATCCATTTAACCCTGGACGCATCCTTTTAATTTTTGTGCAAAATTTTTTGATCTGGACCCCTGGTGCAATTTGGTGCTATCACGCTGTGTCTTTAGAAAGTGAAAACTAGAAAATTACATGGGGGCGCAATGAGGTACAATTGTGTTGCCCCCTTGGATGCGACTTGGAATCTCACTGTGATACGGTGGTATTGCGTTGGAATACTAGAAAAGGAAAATTATGAATTGGGCCTTTGGTGCGATGTGCTACTATCGTGGAGTAACACTACAAACTAACAATTGCCATTGCTCTGCGATGTGCTGATGGCTCAGGTGATACACTGTCTTACTAAAAAAGCTCCAACTCTTTGCCCGGGTGTCAAATTTGGATGAATTTTGTATCGATGGAAATCTTATTGAATTTCCCACACAAAAACAAGTGAAAATCTTAAATATTCTACATATATAAAAGTGTATTCATCTTTAAAGAATGTCTTTAAAATCTTTGGGATAAATTTAAGCTAGGTAGAAGTAAAGGGTATTAGAATCTATTTGTCATTGTTTTTATAGATGAAATTTTGGTGTATTTTAATATTGAGATGGATCTTGAAAATCACTACCATATTGTGTTGCAGACTTTGAAGGAGCAATAGTTGTATGCCATGTTTTTGAAATGTGAATTCTCTTTGAACGTTGTCACTTTTCTAAGTTATATCATTTCTAGTGAAGAGATCATGGTAGACCCATTGAAAGTTGCAGTGATGAAGAAATGGCCTAGACCCATGACTCTAATAGATATTCAGATCTTCTTAGGTTAAGTTGGAAACTTTCTCGATAATAGCTGCCCCATTAACTAAGTTAACTCAGATAAAGGTAAAGTTCTTCTGGTCAAATGTTTTTTATAGTAGTTTCCAAAAGCTTAAGGATAATCTAATTTCAGTTCTAACTATGACTTTCCCTGAAGGCACCGATAGATTTATGGTCTACTGTGATGTATCCAGTGTGGGACTTGGTTGCTTCCTAATACAACACGATAAGGTGATAGCTTATGCCTCAAGAAAGTTGAAGGTACATAAGAAGAATTACCTGACTCATGAATTGTAAATTATAGATGTGGTATTCACATTGAAAATTTGGCATCACTATTTGTATAAAGTGCATACGGATCTTTTCTGATCATAAGAGCCTGCAATATGTGTTTACTCAGAAAAATCTTAACCTCAGGCAAAGGAGATAGCTTGAGCTTCTCAAGGATTATGACATGAGTCCTCACTACCACCCAACTAAAGCTATTGTGTTTGCTGATGCTCTTAATAGGTTATCTATGGGAATTCTAGCTCATATAGATAAATAGAAGTGGGAGTTGGTGAAAGACATTCACCGTTTAGCTAGCTTTAGAATTCGCCTCTTCGACTCTGAGGATAGTGGTGTGTTTGTACAGCAAATAACGTGGTCATCTCTTTGTGTTGAGATTAAGAAGAAGCATATGTTAGATCCTTCTTGATGAGTATAAATGATGATGTAGGTAGGCAAAAGGTAATGGCCTTTAACATTAGTAGTTATGGTATTTTTTGGTACCATAGGAGGTTATATATTCCTGATATAGATGCTTTGGGTCAGAGGATCTTGGTTGAGGTGTACGAGTTATGCTATGTTATTTATCTTGTTTCAACGAAGATATATCATGACCTTAAGGAGATGTATTAGTTGAACAATATGAAGAGGAATGTGGCTAATTTTATGGCCATATGCATGATGTGTCAACAAGTAAAAGTTGAGCACATTAGGCCTAGGGTCTTGAATCAAGAAATTGAGCTACCTGAAAAAAAGTAGGAAGTAAGCAACATAGATTTTATTATGGGTCTCTCTCTATCTCTGAACCAATTTTATTCGATTTGGGTCATCGTGGATAGGATAACAAAGTCAGCTCACTTTTTTCCCATGAGGACTAACTTCTCAGCTGAGGATTTTGCAAGTTTGTACCTCCAAGAGATTGTAAAGTTACATGGGGTACCAGTTTATATCGTTTTCAATGGTGGTACGCAATTTTCATCTTACTTTTTGGATCATTTTAGAAAGGGTTAGGAACTAAGGTTAGTCTGAGTACTTATTTTCACTTGCAGTCAGATGGGCAAGCAAAAAGGACTATTCAAACCTTGGAGGATACGATTCGGGCTTGCATTGATTGACTATGGTGATAGTTGGGTTGAGCACTTGTCTCTTGTAGAGTTTGCCTACAATAATATCTACCATACTAGCATTAGCATGGCTCCATTTGAAGCATTATAAGTAGGAGATGTAGGTCTCCTATTGGGTGGTTTGAGCTTGGTAAGGCGGATATGTTTGGCTCAAACTTGGTTCACCATGCTATGGAAAAGGTGAAGGTGATTCAGGATAAGATTAAGGTTTCCCAAAGTTTCCAAAAGTCCTACACGGATGTAAGAGGGAGGGATTTAGAGTTTGAGGTATGAGATAGGGTGATCCTAAAGGTGTCTCCCATGAAGAGAGTGGTGAAGTTTAGGAAAATGGAATGCTCTGTCTATGATATGTAGGTCCTAATGTGATTTTAAAGAGGGTTGGCAATGTTGTATATGTGTTGAAATTGTTTTCTTATTTGAGATCCTTTCACTCAGTATTATATGTCTCTATGTTAAGGAAGTGTATTGATGATCCATCATAAATTATGCCTATCAAGGATATTGATAATTTGGATTCCTTATCATATGAAGATATCCCAATTGAGATCTTGGATTATCAGGTTTATCAGTTGTGGACAAAGGATGCGGCCTTAGTAAAGGTTTTATGGAGGAACCAAAAGATGGAAAAGGCTTCATAGAAAGTTGATGAGGACATGAAGTCTAAGTATTCGTTCCTATTTTCTTCTATGGAAATTCATGTGAAAGGTATGTTTTCTTCATAATGTCTTTGTTTTCAAACTTTGTTAAAGAAAAGATTGACATTTTTTTTATCTTTGTTTTCAAACTTGGTTAAAATTAAGGGTAGAGAAAATTAGGGGTTTAATCATTCTTGTACATCTTTATTTTTTCGAATGATCAATGTGGGGGAGTACAAAATACCCTGGGTTTGGTCCTTGAAATTTTCCTTAGTTTGAGCCTTCTCTTGATTATATGACTCGCAAGACAAGTCGTATGGTGAAGGTACGGGTTACGTAACCTAACTTATAGGATGTCCAGTGTTTGGTGGTCAAGAATCTATTGTGGTTACGGTTTAGTGGTATGGGTCGTATGGTTTAGTAACAGGTCATTAGATTAATCGTTTACTTAATCTGACACATAGTGACTTAACTTATCTCTGAGTACAAGTGGCTCACTATAAGCCATGAGGATAGGGTAAGAGTGGTGTACGAGTGGTATAGTGGAGTCTTACATTGTCCAATGTCCAACCCCTTTGATTCTATCTTGGATACGACTTATGGGTACTACTCATTTGTTATGGGTACTACTAGGGCAAGGGGAGTCATAGTGTGGATCGAATGTGATGTCCAATATCCTGAACAAGATATGAAAGGAAGTTACAACTCATATGATGAGGTTTTAGGTACCTCCCACGGGAATTTTTATAGTTCAAGTTCGGAGTATTTTGGACATTTCCCTTCTTAACTTCTTTTGAACCCCTAACTTGACACTCTTGAGACTTCATTAACCTTTGATTCCCAAATCAAACACTCTTAAAACACTCTTAAATATCTGTCAAGCTCTTGGTTTAAAAAGATGTTGGGGTTTCTATAAGGTGGTCAATTAAGGCTCTCAAGGGTGGTTTCTCTCAGACTTCTTTGGTATCTAAGACATGTTACTTCTCCCTCATTGTTAGTTCAACTAAAACCATGTTTTACATAATGATTTTATGGTATTATTGTGGGCTTGTGTTTGTTTTAAATATATGTTGGGTTTTTGTTTACTAATATTTGGATAATGTTTTCCCATGTTCTATTTTTTTCATATTATATTGTTGGTTTGAACATGTGGTTGCATGGGAATGGTTAATTAGTTTCTAATTTTGGAAATTATATGCTCTCAATATATTTGTTAAAATTCCAATGAGAATGTTTTTGTCACATAGTTTAACTTTTAGTGAAAACTTTGCATTGCATAATATGGTAATGGAACCCTAAATTGTTTAATTGAATTAACTTATTTGAAATGGCCTTGGCGGCCTTTGTTTTTTGATTTATTGGAAATCCTATGGGTTACATGGTAATCCCCTAAGTATTGGCTAATGACATTGCTTGCAAGCTATAGTCGGTATGACGATACCACCTCATAATGTCTTGGTAATTGATTATGGAATTAATTGTTTGGTTATGTGCTAAAGGTTTTTAATTGGGCAATAATAGCTGGTTGTAAAATCTAACTATGAAGGTGTGATTCCAATGGACAGACACTGGAAACTCATATTTGACGACATGAGGGTTAGTCATGGTGACTATATACTTATATGGTACATAAGAATCCCCGAAGTTTATATTTGTATATATGTATGATGGAGGGTGAAGAGTATACGGTAATATCACACCCTTAATATATCTCTGGTTCATGCGCCTACACGCACTGAGGCCCATTTAAGAGGTAAAACTGGACCCATATAGCCCGCGGGTGGTATTCAGACGTTTGAGCTACACAGCCCAGGTTAATGATTTTAAATGCATGCTAAACGCGGTTCCCTTACCTGACATAGCATATATATCTATATGTTTGAATATGGTTATTTACTTTGGTTTTGAATAATGACATTAATTTCTCCTTATTCCTGAGTACATTATAGTATTCACTATCCAACCCATCTTCGGGCGTTGTATCCTCACACAATGCAGGAACTGGCCATACCACTCCTCCCGCTTAGTAACATTGGATTCAGGGACAACATTTGTGTTAGACTCAAGTGGTTAGCTTCCATAATCTGAAAGACTCCAGATCATGTTATGGATATCTTTTCAAACTTTTGTTTATTTCCTAGACTTTGGTTTTTGCTATTTTTGGGGTTATGTCTTGACTGGATGTTCTATGTTTTCGGTTAAAGGCTTTGTGTGAATACTATAGGCTTGGGTGGTGTCGGTATTTGTGTCAGCCTTGGCATTGATATTGGTATTGGGGATGACACCAGTTGGATCTTTGGTTGGATAATTTAATGGTTATGGTTATTGATTTTATTGTTCTCTTTGATTATTTATCATTATATCTTATTATATGTTTAAAATTCATCTGATATAGGGTTTTGAGCTATTTTGATTATGTATTTGGGGTAGTCTTCGATCTTGGTTGGACTTAAGGCACCCAACACGACTAGGCCCTGGTTTAGCTCATGTCAAGAACTTGCCCGGTTGCTCTTGCTTAGGTTATAGGGGAGTCTGTTAGGAAATGATCATAGGATATTCTTGTGAATACTCCACTTAGTGTAAATTATCCAACCAAATAAAATGCAGACCCCTTGATCCAAAATTTGAGCCTTAAGTAAACCTATATTTTTTACAACAAGTTACCTTCCTATTTAAACTATAATGAACCTATTGTTTTCTCGGGTCCACTTGGACATTATTTACCTTAGCTCAGGCAAATCATCTAAGTTTATGGTGGCTATTATAGGGGTGCATAGTAAAAAGCGGGTATGATGTAAGTGTGTAGATAGAAAAAAATAAGTAGGATTGAGTGTAGTAGACAAAAGACAAAGAAAAAGAAAATCAAAAATAGAAAGTGAAAAAGAGGAAAAAGAATAAAGAAAAGAAAACCCACCAGCCTAAAAAAGTGGGAAAAAAATTAAAAAATAGATACAAGGGAAGCGTAAATAAAAGTTTGTAACAGAGTGTACCCCAAAGAAAAGCATAGTGCTAAGGAGATAAGTCACTAAAAATCTCCAAATATACCATACCATCCCCAAGCCTACGTTACAAGCCTAATAAAAGTCCTATAGTGATCCTGACCAGACTGTTGAAAATCTTAGGTAAAGAGCATACGGGCAAGCCTATGACATTCTGTATACACTGATTGGAATTTCTTTGTGAGTTCAAGAGTCTTTAGACCATCCCCACATTATTATGAGTGATCAAATTTAGAGATATGGAATTCTTTGACTGTGGGGGTGCAGGGGTTGCATTAATAGATTTCTTATCTATCTTGTTAGTGTATGTCAATGCCTAGTTGCTCATTGCTAATGTAATACCATCATTAGATTTGTGTTTCTCAAATTATTGTATCTGATGAATATATATATTTGGGTTTTGAAATTCTAAAAGTAGGAAAGGGTAATATGCTGTGAACTAAAGTTGAGAATTAACTGCCGAAGGTATCTTTAGATCTTCCAATTCAATCATTGTGTTTGTATTTTTTTTGTGTTTTTCCCTGAGGTCATGCAAATGTTCTAAGTTGAGGGTGCTAATTTGTCATAGTTTCATGGCACATTCGATGCTTAAAACAATGAAATTATGCATTGACTTAGGTTATTTTGTCGGTTATGATGTGTGTTTTGTCTGTATTACAAGTGAATTAGGTAGTAAGTGGCTTGAATGAAATATGGAAGAAAAAGCTCTGGAAAATTTAAATCTAGGCGGACTACAAGTCGTGTAGTATCTTTACGACTTGTAGCCTAAACCATAATGATAACACTGGAAATATCTAAGCTGAAAGATCTAAGTATCAACTATCCATGACTTATTATGAGTGACAATGAGTTGTGGTGTTCAACCATAAAGTGAACAGACGCTAAAGCTGATAGAAAAAGAGCAAACTATAAAAGACTATAAGTCATAAGGTCAGACTAACGTCGTAGTGTGAATTTGTATTGAGAGAAGTGTGTCAAGTTCAAAAGGTTGGTACTCCGATGGTTATGAGTAAAGACCATGAGTCATCATATTTGATGATGACTCATGTTGAGGAATTGTAAATACAATAGACTCAAGTACCCTAAAGAAGAAAAACTACTGGAGTGACTATGACTATTAGCATACGACTCGTAAGGTGATCATAAGAGTCATAGTAACTAAAGCTTAAAGATATGTATGACAACATACAATGAGTTGTAAGAAGACCCGACGACTCATTGCCAGAGGCATAACTACTACCTACTTAATTTTTCTATTTTGTTTTTATTAGTTTTCCCTATTAGTTTGAGATACTATATATACCCTAGGTTTATTCCATTATTAAGTAACACACTTTTAATACTTGTCTTCATACTTTAAGATACTATGATTATTGATACAACTATCTTTGAGTTTTTAGTTTCGTATTCAAGTGAAGATTTTTTATTGTACTCTTTAATTACTGTGAAATTAATTACATGCCTTTTTTTATTGATTTTTGTGGATTGTTTCATAAGCATGAGCGGTTAATTTCTTTGACTAGGGTTTTGGGAACCCTGGTTGATTAACAACGTAAGGAAAGAAGGAGATTCATCTAGTCTATGTGCAGCTGGATGTATTGTGATCTTCTTCATATTAACTGTATCAAAGATACTACAGAAGCTAGGGAATTGGCTGTATTTGAGATCATCCTCACATAGGATATTGGGAAAAGAAAATTTATGAACCAGAGACTCAAAAAGTGAAGGGTGAGATTTATCAATGCGTTCATAACATGATTGATGATACATAGCTTGTCATACTTTGCATGTAGAGTAGGAGGTTAGGAGAATTGAACACGAGAAACTTATAGAGGTAAGATGCCATGAGGAACACAGTCCTTGTGTTCATCTTCTATTATTTACAATCTCAAGTACCCAAGCCTTGTTACTTATTACTACTGACTTTAAAATATCCAGTTAATTTTATGCACTGCCCGTGATTTCATCAAGTTCAAGACACAATTCCACGTATTCCTTATGAGTTTGACCCCAACCTGGTTTATATTGCTATATTTAAAACTGAATACAATATGTTTCTTTGGAGGTTGGTTTAGGGAAAGATCAATAAGGATTGGGCATTAACGATCGGGTGGTTTAATTCATATATTCCACATTCCCGAGTAGAAGTAGGAGTGGATTACCATGGACTTTATTTGTGGTTTGCCTCATACTTACCGTGGTTCTAATATAATTTAGGTTATTTTTTATGGATTGACCAAATTAGCCTTTTTCATCCCTATTAGATGTCCTTCATTGTGCAGAGCTTAGCATATATCTGTGTTAGTGAGATAGTCCATTTGCATGGCATACCTATATCTCTAATTTTAGACCAGGATTCAGTGTTCACTTCTAGCTTTTAGAGAGGTTTTTACGAGGAGTTGGGTACTCATGTAGATCTTATTACAACCTTCTATGATCAGACTTATGGCCAGTCGAAAAAGACTATTCAGGTTCTGAAGAGGATATGCTGCAATCCTATGTTATGGATTTTGGAGATTAGTGGGAGAAATAATTAACCTTGGAAAAGTTTGTATATCATAATAGCTACCATTCGAGTATTGAGATAACGCCCTTTGAGGCATTATATGGTAGGTGATGTCATTCCTCGATTGGATAGTTTGAGACTTTTGAGATTAGACCCAATGATACTGACTTGATTTAGGAGTCTTTGGATAGAGTCAGGGATTTAGGATAGGTTGAGGGAAACTCAGAGTTGATAGAAGGCTTATGCAGACGGTAGACTTTGTGCCTTGAGTTTTGGAGTTAGTTATTAGGTATTCCTCCATGTGTCACCTATGAAGGGTGTGATGAGGTTTTGGAGGAAAAGCAATCTCAACTCTAGATATATTGAGGCCTTGAAGATTCTTAGCACAATTGGTAAAGTGGATTTTGAGCAAGCCTTACCACCATATTTTGCTACTGTCTATATGGTTTTCCATGTTTTCATGTTTTGTTGATACAATATTGATCCATCTCATGTTTTTTGATGGGAATTAGTCAAGTTGGATGAGCAATTGCCTTTCGTGGTAAAGCCTGTGCACATTTTGGCTAAGGATCTCAGTGGTTGGGCACTAAAGATACTCCAGTAGTTAAGGTTCAGTGGAGGCACCGCCCAGTAGAGAAGGCTACATGGAAGATCGAGAGGATATTCTTTACTTTGTAGATGAAAGTTCCATTAGTAGAGGATATTGTAATGGCCCTTAACGTCATTTTTATATTTCTTTTTATTTTTATCGTTTAGATATTTCTCATAGCTGCCCTAAGTAATTTATGAATTGTAGGAACCGAAAGTTTCCTGTTTGGAAGTTTTCATTTGTTAAAATTGGCTACTAGACAAAAAATTAATTCAAACGACCTTGTTTGCAAATTTTGACTATTCCAACAACTCTAGAATATCAATTTTAGTCTAGGTAGACCCTTGATTAATGTCTTGAGGCACTCGATCTTATTAAGAGGTATTATTCGGACGTTAAGAATAATGACAAATGGGCATGGGATCCGCTTTTTCATGAAAATGATATCGGATGGAAATTTAGACCATGCCATTGAATATAGAACATCAAGATTGATAGGGTAGCATATTCCATTTTCATATACTAGATTCCGGAAGAATCCCAAGGGGTTGGAGGAGCCTTGGAAATTTCCAAGTCTTAGATGGTGTTGGTGAACTTGTGTCTACAATCTTCTGATCGCTTATGTGATCTACCATGCACCAGTAAGTGTCATGTAATCAATATTTTTGGTAATCCTTTGATAGCTTATGTGATCTACTAGGCACTATTAAGGGTCGCGCAAGCAATATTTTTAGCCGAATAAGAAACACCTTTGGCAGGAAGGAAAGTAACGCGAATGCGATACTGATGTCATGTAACCGACCTTACACCCTTGGCTAGATATCATGTATGTGATACCCGTGTACCTGGAAAGGGTATAAATACCCCCTTAGCCCATTTTTCACCATTCATCATCTATCTCTATGATATGTAAACCCTAAAAGGTGGGAGAGCTTAGGGATAACATTGGTGGGTGATTTTGGAGCTTGGGGAAGGGTTAATTACGCAATTCTCCTTCACATTTGTGGTAAGATTCCATTTTTTCTTTGTTGATTTCTCTATTCTCATCTATAAATCCTAAAACCTTAGTGACTTGATAATATAGCTCGTAAATCACCTATTTTTTTTAGAGAAAATTTACCTTGATCATAAAGTGATGTTGCATTAGTTTTGAAATTATGGTTTTCATAAATAGGCTTTATGTGGATTTTTATGGTATTTTGGACCCAAAACACAATAGTGTAATATGGATATCATTGTTCTCATTTTGATGAGTAGATCATTTTTTGATAGTGTGACACCTTGCAAAAGCTTCTCGAAAGGGATAATTAGTGATTTAGAGGATTCTTTGGTCTTTCTTTAGCATCCAGGAAGTCTAGTCTCATCTATGATTGAGATATCTCTTAGTATAATTATGATATAATGCTACAGATGGGGTGGGATTTAGGAGTTGGAACTGTGAATGATGATATTTGGGTTAATTGGAACCTTAGTCTACCTTGAAACCTTAAATTCGGGTAGTAGCATAGTTAGT
Organism: Capsicum baccatum var. pendulum; assembly: GCA_030864225.1. NCBI lineage: Eukaryota > Viridiplantae > Streptophyta > Magnoliopsida > Solanales > Solanaceae > Capsicum > Capsicum baccatum. The sequence goes on along the minus strand of CM061556.1, from coordinate 124,531,777 downwards.
CATGGCTTAGCTGAATTGGGTTTCACGATATATATTTTGAATGGAAATGCCATAATTTCTTAAGGTAGGTGAAATTGTCCAAGTTGTTATTGTTTTAGGTAGGATTGTCATGGATAATCATGTTTAGGGAGGACATATATCCTCGGGCTAATTATGGATTGCATGACATCTAGGAATGAAATAAGATAACTTAGTCTAGTATGGGGTAGAAATTATCTAAGAGAATCTTTGAGAATTAGAAGTGGGTTTCTCTGAACCACCTTAGATAAAGACTTATGATATCATCGTAGACTCATTTGCGTATGATATACTCTAAGTTATAGTCGGTTGACACTTAAGAGGGTTGAATATAATTTTTTAGTATTTTAGTTGGGTATGGAATGATGGATACTAATTTCGAGTACTGCTAATGATATTGTCATTATTTGTGACTAATCGTACAATTCATAAGTGTGATTTACAACTTATGCATGTGATTATGGGTATGGCTTCTGAATATTTTTAATAAGATGGTTGATATGCTTAATACTATAGATATTGGTATGAATAAAGGTTAATGTCTCATGAGTATGATATGACTTATGTAGATATAAAATATGAATCATGGGTATGATATGGCTTATGTTCATAAAATGTGGCTTATAGATATGATATGGCTTATATATATAATAGTGTTGATGGATGTTATATGGCTCATAATTATGTTTTGTCTCATTGATAGAATATGGTCTATAGATGTAAGAAATGATGTGTGGATATAGTATGGCTCATAGAGATGATGTAGTAAATAGATATGATTAACAACCTATAGGTAAGATGGCTGACCTATAGATAAGGTTATTAGCATGAATTCCAGATATGCTTAGTAATATTGCTTATGAATATTAGTATTTATATGGTCTCTGAATATGGCTCATAGTCATTATCATGGATAAGACTTGCAGATATAATTCCTTATTTGCTTTATAATTATGAGTAAGGTGATAGTGGTATAATCTATTGGTCTTAGCTTATTGAAATGGCTTACTAATATGGTTCATTTATGTACATAAAAATTATGAGTTTCGATTTAAGTTAAACTTTTTTGATGATATAAGTTTTGATTCAGGTCATCAATTAATAATGATAATTCCATTGAGTTTTGGTTTGAGTCCGATATTGTAGGTTGTTCATGATGTAATACCAGATGGATGGTTTTTTGGTTATGGCATGACAATTGGTAAGCTTTGGTTGTTCAATATTTAGTTTTGTTGATTGTATTCTCTAGGATTATGAGGCCTGCATTGGGTTATTTAAATTTCCACACTCATTGGCTTATGGGGGCTGATGTGCCATGGTTTCATTGTACTTTTGATTCTTAAAACTCATAAAATATACAAATACTTAGGCTGTTTTTGTAGTTATGATGTGTGTTGTAAGAAAATTAGGTTGGAAGTGATATGGATCAAAATAAAAGAAAAAAACTCTAAAAATCAAAGTTACTTACTGGACTAGGAGTCATTAGGTCACTATAAAACTTGTAGCCAAAGTCTTGATGATAACAACAAAGGCTGCTGAATCAAAGATTGAAGTTGAGGCTAGTAATGAATTGTTGGGTTTTAGAATGAGTCATATGGTTGAGTCATTCTAAGAAAATTATATCAAAATTCCTAAAGATAGCCAAGTTGAAACCTAATGGAGATGAAAGATGACTAGAGTCATTATGATAGGGCACGACTTGTAGAGAAGACTCATTTTGACAACAGAGAGGATAGACCTTAAAGGTGAAAATCTACTAAAAGGATAATGGCTCCAGCCAAAGACTCATAGAGCCAGACTACAAGTCGTCATTACTGAGTGCAGAATAGAGATAATGGAGATGAAAATGAGTCATCTTAAATGGATGTGCTATGGATTCATAGAACTTTTGATGGTTAAAATTATGAAAATATGCAAGTTACTTAGGTTGTTTTATGAGATATGATGTGTTTTGTGTTATGTTTTATAAGAAATCGAGTTTTGGGACAATTCTTGAAGAAAGGAGTGAATGTTGAAGTTGTAGACCTCTGAAGTTGGCACCACGACCTGTATGTACTACCTATGGGAATTAGGTGCCAGTGTATCTCTTAGAAAAGAAAAATTTAGAGAGTTTCGGAAGTTCTTGGGAGGCTTGGGCACCTATGTGGGACCACCTATGGTCCGTAGTTGCCACCTATGACCCATAGGTTTCCCTGTAAGTGGCACCAACCTTAGTTTTCCTTTTTTTTTAGAAATGGATTCCTAGGATTTTCTTGTATTATATAAATACCCTTTTGGAATTTTTCAGTTAGTTTAAACATTCTTAATACTTGCAAACATATATTCGATTCCAATAATTGATTTTGATATTAGGATTGTTTTGTATTTATTTTGGTTGTTGATTCAGATAAATACTATGGATTTTATTCGTTGATTATTATGATATTGTTTGAATGTCTTCAATTATGAATTCCTTTGACCATTTCACAACCATGATCGGCAAATTTCCTTAGGTAGAATTTTGGGAACCTTGGTTAACTAACAAAGTAGAGTAAGTGTTCAACTTCTAGATAGTTGTTGTTGCATGCATTGTGGTTTTCTTTGAATTTATTGTTTTATTAATGGTTGCAAATGTTTTGATCCAGTCTATATTCAGTATGAATCCGAGAGGTAGGTAGAGATTAGGAAAAGGATATCAGAACAGTGATTTGGGGCTAATTGCCAAAATAAGCTTACCTGTGTTATCTACTTAAGATGATTAACTTACATCTAACCAACATGGGACCAAGATGAGATAGTATAAATTAGGGTCCAAGGTAAGGTTTAGTAAGATGATGCTCTAAGACCAAGGAGATATGAGTGTAATTAACCAAATGGTGCGAAAAGGTAGTTGGTGATACCTAAATTTGGAAATTCTACATGCGTAGCAGTTTAATAGTTGGATTGAGCATGACAAGCCTACTTAGTCTGAATCTAGGGGTAACACAAGCTTAGTATTCACTTCTGATTGTTTATAGAAAAAGATTTTGAGTTCGGTAGCTGTTTAGAACTACAAACACCCTATTACTTTCATTACTCCCCATTTATTCCAGCAAACAAGAGAGACAAGTCCACGTATTCCCTATGGGTTTGACCCTAACCTGAGTTTGGTTACGTTACTTAACAACGACCACTATATCTTTAATTAGAGGGTTGTTTGGGTGTTGATCAAAATTTTATCATTGTTTTCAAGGATTACGATGTTGAGTTAGTGATTGAAGTTGCTGAAGTTCTTAGTTTCTTTTTTTTATATTTTAGTTGGGTTTCCGCCAGTGCATGTCTTACTTTAGGAGTCAGGGCATTCTCTTACTCCCAATGAATCTAATCCCAAAGAGAATCTTACATCTTAATTATATGATAACAGAACAAGTACATATAGGCCATCTTGAAGGGACTCTGAATGATCCTAATGTTTTGCCTCCACCTCCACCGACTGGATTTTAGGACATTACTGATCACTAAATTGAGTAGTTTTTAGCATATGCAGCGGCTAACCATAGAAGGAAAGTTAGAGCTGGCGAGGGAGAGATTAACATTTGATCATTCAATCACACTTGATGATAATAGAGATAAATTTTGAGGTGGTATAGTTCATGTGATCTCAACATACCAATACCTATAGCCATACGATGATGAGGAAGAGATGGGATACGTTGAGTCGGCCGAAACTTGAGCCATTATTCCTTCTACTTTGCCACCAGGTGTTAAGTTTGACATAACCAATGCCATGATCCACCTCTTGATCTTGAATGGTGTGTTTGCGGGTTTGTCTACTGATGACACAAATATGCATTGTGATAATTTTTTTGGGATCTACACTTCTTACACCATACTTGGGGTAGATCAAGAGGCACTCTGGCTCAAGTTGTTCCCTTTTATGTTGTCTGGAGAAGCTTTATTGTGGTTGAGGGAAATACCTAGAGGATCGATTACTACTTAGAATGAGTTGTACAAACAATTATTAGACTATTTATTCCCTCCATATAGAATGTTGAAGCAAAATACGAACTATATAATTTCAGGCAGTTACATTCTAAGTCCATGTATGATATTGGGTGTATTTATAAATTCTAACGTTGCTATTCTAGCTTATTTTGCCTTATTTTGAGGATAATTCGTGTGATATATGTGTTGATAATGATATAAATAAGCATCCAAGTGTCAAAGTATGTGTTACAATGTTTAATGGTGCTTTAACATGAGTTTTGATTCAAATTGTTCATTTAGAGTTCAACCGAGAAAACTAGTGTGACCAGCTTAAGCTAGGTGTTAGTCTAGTATATTGTGTTGGGTTATAATGTGTTTAATGAGTTCATAAGGTTGTTATTGTTTATACAAATGTGAAACAACTTGTTTATAAGGTTCAAGGGTCAATTGGATCAAAACAAGAGTCAAAACAATAAGCTTAAGCTCAGTGTGAATTTAGCCTATGCTTAGCTCGTATTTCTAGTTCACCGTCATGAATGTTGTGTTATTTTGAGCTCTAAATTGTTGTTTTTAATGCTCTATTATTCTTTTTCAATGGATTCTTATGATATATTAAAGATATAAAGTCTTCGAATCAAGTGGAAACAACTCAAACAGGCTCAAAATGGCTTAACGAAAGCACAATATACAACTTGGACTCAATTTGGATAACTGGAATGTCCAAGACGAATGTGGGTTCATGGAAGGCTATATACGCATGTAATACATATAATAATACTCATAAGGAACCCAAAACAGTTTACCCTTGTGATGAGTCTGCGTCGTGACCCCTACTTAAGTCAAATGGCCCTCGCGGCGCGACCCTATTTCAAATACGGGCAAAAGTGTAGATTTGAATCCTGAATGGCTTGGGGCTTGTTCTTTTCAATAAATACATATTTTTACTGATTATTATTAACTTTTCTACGTCTTGGACTAGTTTTGGGGATGCGAAAAACTTCTTTTAGGGTTTATTGAAGGCTAAAACTCCTATCCGGGGTTAAGGCCACGTTCATGATTACTTTTGTTTTGAATTTAGTTTGTTAAATTACTCATCATTTTTGGTTGTTTGTTTATTCTTGTTTTAACTATTTTAAGGATTCATGACCCTTAGAATACATCAAATGTCAACCTTGTGAACTCGGGAGTGGGAATAGGGAGATAGAACATAGGAATAAGCAAAGTATGGTTCTTGCTTCATTATAAAATAAGAGATTTGAATTAGTATCAAGGACAGGGATGTACCTAGATTCCTTGCTTGATTTATATGTAGGATGACATTTGTAAAGAACTTAAGTGAACTAGTACATCCCCTCTCAATGATGTAGTTGTAAGATTAAACTTAGGTAAAGGATTAGAGGTTGGCAAAGCGTAATCATGGAATTAACCCTACAAATTAACAACCAAGATAAGCAAGTTAACGAATGAAGTTCAATAACATAGTAGGGTTATTTGGAAGCCTTAACACTGGGATTCTATTCTTGATTGTCTAAAGTCATTATTTTTCCACATTAGTTTAATTTCTTCTTAGTTTTTTTTTAATTCTAAAATGCTATTTACTACTCTCCTAAATTAGTTGAACTAGAATTAGATAGGCGGCGAACGCAAGTCCTTAAGAGATTCATACATGTTCTTCCTTCAAGACACTATATTACTTGATAAGACCACATACATTTGCGTGTGTATTTGGGTACTGTCAATTTTTTGGTGTCGTGGCCATGGACTTGTTATTAGGCAACTATCTTATTTTTTATTTTTCTATAGTGAGTTGTAAATAGTTTTTGTTTAATTTATTTTTATTTTTTTATTTCTATTTTTCTCACACTCTTCTCGAGATGTCAGCCTGGGATAGATGGTTTTTGAGTTATGACAGTTCTTGTTGTTTTTGTGGAGGACAATACTTTATGGCTTATTGTCCAGATTTTTATGAAAATGCGTGGATGGAACCTTCACAATATGATGCGGATAATTCAAGGATGTCTGTGTACTCGAAAACTGATATTATGGAAATTATTATGGAGCCACTGCCACCATTTCTACAATGGCTTATCTAAGAAATATATGAGGAGGACATTAGCCAATTTTTGGAGCAAACACAAGAATCACAGCCACTCAATTGCCATCTTTATCTTGGAACTGAAAGTGGGAAGGTGAATAAAAATAAAGGTATTGTGCATTGTGTAAATTTTGAAGTAAGATTAGTTGTCCGCATTCGAAACACTTTTCTACATTATGTTTAGATGATGTCTTGTCTATGGAATCATTTAAAATAGTGGAAGAGTGTGAATATGAGGAACGATAATCCTATATTCTTTATTTTACACCTGACAGGCAACATAAAAAGACACGTCACTTTAAGGCCGAGTGGTTTACCATGCCTATTTCATTACTCGGTTCCTTAATCTTTGTACCTTCTTCATATGAGCGAGGCAAGAAGATAGATGCAATGTTGGGGTGAAATTCTTATCCTCAATGTGGAGGAAAAAGTTGATTGGGTCATGCCATAACACAAAAATTAGGCGCTTCTTGGGAGAGAATCCAAGCTAAGGTATGTTTCCTTTTTAGTTTTTATTTCATGTAGTTTTTATTTTTGGTTGAGTCATAAGTTAATGGGAAGTTTGAGTACCATAAACTTGAGCTTGGAGCATGGCAAAGAATGAGTGTGGGATTCCTATAGATCCCCTCTTCGTGTGAAGATGCATCTAGCCAGTCCTAGATGCCTCAGGGAGTATTTCTATCTTTTTACTTTTAAATTCACTTTGGGGACAAAGTAGATATTTAAGTGTGGGGTGGGGAAAATCCCAAAAGATATTTGGCTCAATTTAAAATTTTTAGGCCAAGGAATAAGTGAGATATTCATGTTGGTGCTATTTTTGATTACATGATGCAAGTGGTTTTGTTGATAAAAGTATGTTGATTGAGTGAATTGCTATTTTTGATTACATGATCTTCTTAAGTTGAGCATGTACCATGTGTGTGTGAGAATTTTTATATATTTCTTATTGCATGTGGTATCTAGAACTTACCTGGTGTGTCTGTGAAGAGAAATAAATATTGGAAGTTTAGGAGATGATATAGGCATTTCTTTGATAGCCTTGTTCTGTACCTTCTATTTTTTCTATACATTGTCCATTATCCTAGTTAACCCCCATTGAGCCTTTACCTTTTTCTTTGGTAACCTCATAAGTAGCCTAATTGTCACGACCTAAAAATAAGGGTCATAATGACACTTATCGGGGCATACCTTGACTAGTAAGCCTATCACCCAAACTGATACAAAAAAGAAGAAAAGACAAAAATATCCTACGGTAAGGTTTCTAGAAAGAAAGTCGAACCATATAAGTAATCATAACAATGCAGAAAGAACTTATCCAAAATGCCAATCATACCCAAAACCAGGTGTCAATAGTGTAAGAACTACTACTATAATCCAAGAGTCAAATACATCGAAAAAATAACCACAAAAGGAATAATATTTGTCTCCAAATACTAATAAAGACATAACAACTTTAGAAAGATAGAGGTGAACTTCGGATGCATGAATATCCAACTGCTACCTTGGAAGCTCCAACAATCGCCCGAGTCAAGAAATTTGAGGCGCACTCGAGCTAGGACCTGCACCGAAAGGACACAACAGGCATGAATACGGTACTGTTACTCAGTAAGTATCATAGGCCGACCAAGCAAAGTAGTAAATAAAGCATACAAAATATACACTAAGGGCACGTCACCTGCAATCAGAAAATATCTCACAATGGTAGCCCACATCTCTTGCACTAACAATTCTAACATATCTCATATATATTACAACAATACACCAAGGTATAGAACACAAGTATACATTATGTCACATATAAATAGAACAAGCGAGAACATGTAGATACAAGATCATCAAATACAAGTAAAGGAAGATAAGACAAATACATAGATGACAAGTCAATAAGGCAATACAACACAACATAAACACAATAAGGTAACTGCAATGTATATGATGATGATGATGATGCATGAGGTCGTCGCACAACCTCCAGGATCGTCGCACAATCCCCGTATACACCTACGTAGCTAAAGCCTCCCGACGTAGGATCCATGGGGGATCGTCAACCCATATACAATATATATATCTCATATCTCCTTTTCGGCATATCCCTCGAAAAGGGTTTTCTCAGAAAGGGTTTTATAAGGTGTTACAGTATTTTCTTAAAAAGATATTGCCAGTGTTACTCAGATGTTGCCACGATGGTACCAATGTTTCATGAATGAGTATGATATGAAGATGTAATTCTCACAATCAATCACAATGAGTATTTCCACAACCAATCACATGATATATTTCCCCAACCAACAACAATGATACATTTCCACAACCACATGAGCCAACATCCACTTAATATTTTCGTTTCATCCATGAATTTTCACATGTCTCATATGTCAATAAAGTATGAATATAATCACCATATACTTATGGTACCACATTAAACAACACAATACAATTATTCACATGTATTTAAGGCTATCAATATCACATAGGATCCCACACGGTCAAACATATCATATAATATCACAATTTCGATAATTAAATCACATATAGGCCCCCACACGGGCCCAACACATAGATAGTCATGTTTTTTTATTAGCTCCCACCCTTAACATGCATTTTGTACCATCATTTACTATCCAGCCCAGTCTGAAGAGTTAAGCCATAACCTACCTCGAAAGCCGAAACCGGTCCACTACACTTGAACCCGCGATATTACTTTTCACGAACAATCCTGAACTCCACTAAAAATATCAAATATGAAATCTATGCGTCAAGACAAAATCAACGACACCCATATTGACTACTTTTGATTTTGGGTCAAAACGAACCCCCAAAATGGGCTTCCAAAAAAGGAAAAAATTGGAGCTTTACTGCAAAAATATGTTCTCCCTATTTACAGGAACCTACAGCTGAAAAATCAAGTTAAATCGAGTAAAAAATGGAGTTTAAATCGAAGAAAAATTATTTTTGAACTTTACCGGGTAAAATCTTTGAAATCCAGGTTAAAATCAAGAATCAGAGTTATTTTGAAGGTTTAATTGATGAAAAACTAGTAATTATAAGATAAAAAATATTATTCAAGTGAAAGGGCTGAAATTTGGATTAAAAATCATGCCCTAAGATTTTTTGGGATTTTGAGGAATTTATCAAGAAATTACTAAGAAAAAGGGTGAATTCTTACCTTTAATCCGTAATAAAACCAAGAAAAAGGTGTTAATCTAGCTTCTCAAGCTCCCACAAACTCTAATTTTAACCTCCCACACTGTATTAGATTTAACTCTCAGAAGACAAGATGAAAAATGAGTAAAATGAGCCAAAATGAGTGAAAAAACTGTATTTATTACAGAAAAATCTGCAACATTTAGGGTGTGTTTGGTATGAAGGAAAACATTTTCTGGAAAATGTTTTCCAGTTTTCTCCTGCTTGGTTGGCTTACAGATTTTGGAAAATATTTTCCAAATCAACTTATTTTCCTTAAAACCAAGGAAAATGACTTCTCTTCAAAAAGTAAAGAAAACATTTTCCAAAACTCTCATTCAACCTCACTCTTAAATTAAAATATTCATACAACTCTCAAAATCACCCATCCCTACTCCGACCCTCAATCTTCCACCCCACCCCCACCCCCTACCATCCCTATTAAAAATTTTTTTTAATTTTTTTTACCTCACCCCTACCCAAAACCCTACTCCCTTCCCCTTTCCAAAATAAAAAAGATTATTTTTTTAAAAAAAAATTGAACTTTTTTCTTACCTCCTTTACCAACCTCCCCCCCCCCCCCCCCCCCATCAAAAAAATTAATTTTTTTAATTTTTTTTTTAAATTCAATTTTTTTCTTATCCCACCCTCACTCCCCGACCCCCACCCCCTACTACCCACATTCAAAAAATATATTTTAATTTTTTTTACCTAAATCATACTCCCCTACCCCCTACCCCTACCCCCACCCCGTACTAGCCCCCAACCTCTCCCTACCCCCACCCCCGCAAAAAAAATTATTAAAAAAAAAATTAAAATTATTTTCTTACCCACCCTTACTACTTATTTTGACAACTCTGTCACTGCTGTCGACAATCGCTACCGCGTACGACCATTGTCGTTATGCCAACGGTGATGACTCAACGAAGTCGATATTTATGGTTATTTCATTCGTGTTGAATTAATTATATTCAAGAATGAAAATAGGTATGAAAAAAGATTATTTTTCTAGAAAAATTACCAATTTTAAATGCTCACTACTTTAATCTTCAAAACCGAAATAATAATACGAAATAACCGAACCGAATTTGTAAAAATTAAACCAAACCGAAATAATTTTTGTTGGATTATGATTGTCCTTTTCGTCCATTCGAAAACCAAAAAAAATGTACCAATATTCAACAATCAAACCGAACAAACGGAATACACACCTAAATAAAAGTAAAAACAACTTATTTTTTTAGAAAATATTTCTCCTCCTTCATATCGAACACACCCCAAAATATATTTTTTGACATCAAAAATTATTTTTCTAAAATGTATTTTTACGCTTTAGCTAAAGATTAAAATGTATGTTTTGAAAAATATTTTTTCATTCACCAACCAAACATTACAAAATATTTTCTGAAAAATATTTTTCATCCACCAACCAAACACAGGAAAACAAGTAAGAAATCTACTTTTTTTCCAAGAAAACATTTTCTAGGGAAATATTTTCCATGGAAAATATTTTCCTTCATACCAAACACACCCTTAGTGCAGATTTTTCCCCTTAAGTCGAAATGGACTTCGACGGGGTGCTCGAGATTTATTCGGAGTCTGATTTATGCAATCGAACTATGCAATTATACTAAATTCGACGTTCCGAACGCGATGAATGTATCATATTTTCAAAAAAATATCTTTTTCACAAAATTGACCTCCGAAATTCGAAATTATAATTTTTTTAAATCGATGGTCGAAATGAGATTTAAAAGCCATAAAATCATACCAAACATGCTAACACCCAAAAATTGATATTTCGGAATTTCTTGCGAAGTCAAATTTTCCATCTAAGGTCGTTTCGATCAAATGTGTATCCCACACCTATATTTTTAATTTTTTAACTTTTTGATCAATAGGTCGAAATGAGCTCGGGTGCTCTGGGACTCGAACCAAAGGTTTACCCACCCTAAAATTGATATTCCAGAGCTGCTGGCACAGTCCGTTCGACTATCCGTCGCACAAATCAAAAGATCTACACATAAGTCCCATTTAATGCTCTTTGAGTCATCAAAACCCACAATATTGCATAAATGATACCAAAATGCATCGAAAATCATGCCAATCACTCCCACGCCCTGAAAATATCATAATACAACAACGGAGAGGGGTAAAATAGTAAAATCACATAAAATCACAAATTTCATCAAATTTTTAGGTCGTTACATCATCCAGCACTAAAAATCTAGTTCGTTATTGAACTAAGGCAAGGAAATACCTGAATCAATGAAAAGCTGGGGATAGGAACTACACATATCAAACTCAACCTCTGAAGTAGCCTCATCTACAGGTTGATGTCACCACTGGACCTTAACTACAGGGATCACTCTAGAATGCAACTGCCTAACATCCCTAGCCAAAAAGGAAACCGACTTCTCCATAAAGGACAACCGCTCATCTAACTAAACCGACTCCCAACGAATGACATGAGACTCATCAGGAATTTAGCACTGAAGCATAAAAATATGAAAAATTGGATGAACAACTGATAGATCAAGGAAAAATAACCAACTCATAATCCACATCACCAACAGTTCGATGAGTCTCAAATGGACTAATATACCTGGGGCTTCACACCCTTCATAAGTGAAACTCGAAGGAAAACATGATCTCCTACACCAAATCTCAAGGCACAAAGTCTACAATCAGCATAATATTTCTGCTTACTCTAAACCGCTCTAAGTTTATCCTGAATGACCCGGACTCTATCTAATAACTCATGAAGCAATTCCATACCTCGAGGTATCACCTCAGAATTATCAAACCAACCCACTAGGGAGCGACAACACCTACCATAAACTGTCTCAAAGCGAGCCATATCAATACTAGAGTGGTAGCTATTACTATTTGTAAACTATGCTAAAGCCAAATGCTCTTCCACTAGCCACTAAAATCCACCGCGTACGCGTGAAGAATATCTTTTAAAACCTGGATAGTCCTCTCTGACTAGCCACCAGTCTAGGGATGAAACGTTGTGCTAAGATTAACCTGAGTGCCCAACTCATCCTGAAAAGTCTTTCAAAAGTAAGATGTGAACACAAAACCTCGATCTGAAATAGTAGACATCGACGCACCATGTAGACGCATAATCTTATGAATGAATATATGGGCTAACCTCTCAGCACTGAATGAGACCTGGATCGGGATAAAATGAGCTGACTTGGTCAATTGATCCATGATGACCCAAACACTGTCAGAACCAAGAGAAGTATGAGGCAACCCAGTCACGAAGTCCATAGTGATCTATTCCCACTTCCACTTGGGAATGGGTAACTCTAAAGCAAACCACCAGGTCTCATATACTTAACCTTCACCCGCTGACAACATAGGAAATGAGCCTAGAATCTGTTATATCATGCCTCGTACTACCCCACAAGTAGTGTTGTCTCAAATTATTTTACATCTTAGTCACACCTGGAAGGACAGAATATCTAGAAAAATAGGTCTTCTCCAAGATCAACCTAATCCAATCACCACTCTCGGCACACAAACTCAACCCCTAATCTTTAAAACTCTATCTAAATAAAGTGAGGCTTTCTTATCCTCCCACTCAACACTTTATCTTGAATCAACCTCAATCTAACATCATCAAACCAATGAGCTCGAATCTGCTCCATCAAAGAAGATCTATCCTCCTCAAATCCTAAAACATACACCGGTATCAAAATATCAAGCCTAACCATCTGGTTAGCTAAAAACTAAATCTCTAAGGCCAAAAGCCTTTCCTAGGTCAAAAGACGCGCCAAGCTACCCATGCTAGTCGACTTCTGGCTCATGGTATCTACAACTACATTAACCTTTCCCTAATGGTAGAGAATAGTCAAGTCATAATCCTTAAGCAACTTAATCCAACGGTGCTGCCTCATATAAAGATCTTGCTAGTAAAGAAGTGCTGAAGACTATAATGATCTGAGAAGTTCTCACAACGAACTCCATATAAGTAGTGTATCCACAAATTCAAGGCAAACATAGCTACGCACAACTCCAAATCATGGGCAGGATAATTTCTCTTATTAGGCTCTAATCTTGATAAGTCACATACATAATTACCTTGCCCTCCTGTATCAACACAACACCTAACCTAACACCTGAAGTATCACAAAAGACAATAAAGACCACATCCTCCTTGGGCAAAGCCAATATAGGATCTGAAGTCAATAGATCTTGACCTTTTGAAAGCTCACCTCACAACATCATACCACTGAAAAAAATCTTTTTCTGGGTCAACTTGATCAATGGAGCTGCAATGGCTGAAAAATCCTCAACAAAATGTCGATACTACCCGGCCAAGCCAACAAAACTCTGAATCTTAGTGGGTGAAGTGGGTCTAGCCCAGTCACAAACTATTATAACCTTAGCTGGATCAACCATAATACCTTTCTTGGTCATCACATGACCCAAGAAAGAAACAGAATCAAACCAAAACTCACCCTTAGAGAACTTAGCATACAACTTCTTATCCCTCAATCTTTAAAGAATAATCCACAAATGATCCTCATGCTAAACCTTATTCTTGGAATAAACCAACATATTATCTATAAATACCATAAAAAAGAGTCAAGATATAGTTAAAACACCCAGTTCATCAACTCCATAAATACGGCAGGGGCATAGGTTAACCCAAAAGACATAACTAAGAACTCATAATAACCATATAGAGCCTGAAAAGCTGTTTTCAGAATATCTAAAGGTCTAATCCTCAACTGGTGATAATCAGACCTCAAATCAATCTTTGAAAACACTGCAACACCCTGACGTTGATCAAACAAATCATCGATGCGAGAAAGAGGATACTTATTCTTAACTATCACCTTATTCAACTACTAATAATCAATACACATCCACATAGACCTATCCTTTCTCTTCACAAACAAGATAGGCATACCCCAAGGTGAAAGACTAGGTCAAATAAATCTCTTATCCAATGACTCTTGTAACTAATCCTTTAGTTCCTTCAGCTCTGCCGGGCCCATCCTATAAGGAGAAATAAAAATAGGCTTGGTGCCCGACTTAACATCAATAATAAAATCAATATCTCATTCCGAAGATATACTAGGCAAGTCTGTAGGAAACACATCTATAAACTCATGGACAACACAGGCAGAATCCAAGGAAGGAAGTGAAACAACATTGGTGTAACGAATATGGGCCAAGTAAGATAAACATTCCTTCTCAACCAATTTACGATCCTGAATATAAGATATGACCCTCTTAAGACCTGAATAAAGTGATCCCTTCCAAGATATCCTTGGCACATCCGACGAAGCTAAAGTCACAGTCTTGGCATAACAATCTAAGATAGCATGATAAGGAGACAACTAATCCATACCCAAAATAACATCAAAATTGATCATATCTAACATAAGTAAGTCTATCAAAGTATCATGCTCGACAAAAGTGATAATACAAGATTGATGCACCTGATCCACCACTAAAGAATCACCTACCAGTGTAGATACACAAATAGGCATGAAAAGAGGCTCAGTAATAGAATCAAAACCTAAAGCAAAATACACAAATACATAGGAGAAAGTCGATTTGGGATCAAATAATATAGATGCAAGTCTGAAACAAATGAGAAAGGTACCTATAATCACAACATCAGAAGCCTCTGCCTCAGGTCTGGCTAGTATAGCATAACACTATCCATGACTACCAACTGACTGAGTAGCCCTGCAACCACCAACACAGGCTCTACTATCCTTACCTTCAGCACCTTTGGTAGAACACCTACCTCTCACAACTGAAATAGAAATAGCTTTAAACATATGATGAGAACAGTCCTTGGCCACATGGCCAATCTTATCACACATATAGCAACCTCTACAACCAATTTCAATAATATAAAGTACAACTGAGCCTAAACAACCACTCTGAACTGCTGAACTAGAAGATCCACCAGCTGGACTCTATAAAACCACCTGCACTGGCCTACCATGGTATCCATGAGTTTCTCTAAAATCTATACCTTAAGAGGTCTGACTCCTGAACTCACCAAAACATCGTTCCTTCTTGGTGCCTCCCTGAGATGTACTAATAATACCCTCTATTATCTTACTGTGATCCACAATACTCTTAAAAGGAGCTCCAACGATATTCATATGAGATGTAGCCAACTAAAGAGAAATATCCAAACCCTTACAAACTTTATAACCTTTCAAAACTCAATGGAAAAGCTATTATAGGAATATCTGGATACGGTATGAAAGCATGATATATACTAAAAAACTGTCATGGCATCCTTATCCAAATGATCAAACTCGTTCCACAAAAGATCTCACAAATTGAAAGGCAGAAATCTCTCCAGAAAGCCATTAACAAACTAATCCTATGACAACTCAAGAGCACCAACAAGCCTACAATCGACAAATGATATCCACTAATTTATCATAGTATCTCTCAACTGATATGTAGTATAAGCCACACCATCCACACAAAAAGAGTGAAACAGAAAACAAAGAACAAGATATGAAAGAATTTGCATGATAAGAAATAAAATAAGAGAAGTTTCCTAAAGTTTCTTACATAATTTTGGATCAAAAGAATAAAAGATCAATGTGGGTACAATTTTTCTCATTTTGATGAGTTAAATATGACTTTGATATTGTGGCATCTAGCGGAAGCTCTTCATAAGGAAATTTCATCAATTTAGCAAATTTAGCAAGACATTCTTCAACATTAAGGTAGACTAGATTTACCTTCATTGTAGATTGAACTTAAATATTGTATACTTATTATAATTGTTATATAGAGGTTAGGAATTAGGTCTTGGAGGTGTAATTAGCATTAATGTTGACTTTTATTCCATTAAGTAACCATAAATTTGGCGTAACTGACTTGGTTACTCCTGTTTAGTTAGAATTCCCTATCTTAAGGCTAATTATAGTTTGTTTAAATATCTTAAAGTTGATTTAGATACCTTAAACTAGTTCAGGGAAGAATTTTTCTTTAGGGTGGATTTTAAGTAGTAGAAGTGGGCCCCTCTGGCCCACCTTAGGCCAAGATTATAAGTAGATCCTTGTAACTGTATAGGTGAACTATATTTCTTATATTTTATACTTGGTAGATTGAAAATGGTAGTTATATGGTTATTATGATATTTTCGTAATCGGGAGTTGTTACGAGTTCTGATTCAAGTCTGGTATTTGATTATATAAGGTTTGGTTCAAGTCTGGAAAATGATGATGATTATGCTGATGATATAAGTTTTTGTTTGATTTCAACTTTGATAGGTATTTATGGCATGTTATGAAACATATGACATCATGATTATGTCTTGTTATTAGGTAAACTAATGAAATTTTGGTCATTTACTTTCTTTACTTCACCCTCTGAGCTTATGGGGGCCCGCATTGGGTTATTTAATTTATCGCACTTACTGGCTTATGGGGGCCAGTTTTATAGTTATTATTGAGTGGTATTTACATTGCTATTCCCATTTATTTATTCATATATAGCATTTGGAGCATTATTCCATATTTGCATTTTTACCTTAACTTAGCTTAGTTACTCGCATCTTTATTGTACTTATATTATGATTTAGCTCAGTTGGGTGATAATTCCTATCGAGTTCCTATGGTTTTGGTACTCATGCAACACTGTTGTACCTTTTTTGGTGCAGATCTGAGTACTGGTCATTGTTAAAGAGCGATCATGCTGATTTAAGTTTGAAGATAGGGTGAGTTCTTGAAATTAGAATTACCCTCTTTCTTTTCATTACTACATCTAATATTTCATTATTTAAGACTGGGTTGTATTTTACCGTTACAGTACTTATGTTCTTTTTTTCTAGTAGCTCTTGTACCAACACTACTAGGTCGTTATATTTTACTACTATCTATAATTATCTTCCAAATTAGTTTTGGCATTTGCATTATTTTGTAAGTATTTATTTTCAAATTTTTATCTTCCACGCCTTTTTTCCACCAAAATATCCCATTGCTTCTAGCTCTGGGATACAATTTGGCTTACATATAGTGGGGAATAAGTAAGTACCATTATCACTCATAAATTAGGTTGTGACATATTGGCATCAGATCCTTGTTCACCAATATTGTTAGTACAAAAGCAAATGCCTAGTAGAGTCTCATGAATCAGAATGATGAAGCTAGTCTCTTATCTTTGGGAGGCTATAGGTCATTCATATGAGATCTTCCCTTATTTTACTTATTTTATGCAAAGATTTTAAGTTGGTTTCTAAAGATTCCCTTGGTTTCACTCTTTTACAGATGGTTAGGACACGTGCTACCAGTGCATAAGATGAGGACCATGATACTGCAGGGATTTTATTGGAGTTTGTAGATGACCTAGAGTTTAAGGGAATCCTAGAGATACAGTGCCAACAAGGGAAAAGGATAGGGACCCTCCTTTAAACCCTATTCCTTCTCCCGATCTAGAGATTCTTATGCCTTAGCCAGTGATGGGATAGGGACCATCCCAGGCTCTATCGAGATTTATTTCTTCTTCACTACTCATGGATGCATTGTTTTAGTTCTTGGGGATGGTTGGTGGTGCACTATCTAATGGTGTACAGTCTACAGATTAGAGTAGTACTAAGGTAGGGGCACAACTTATAATTGGGGCTCTAAAAGTTGAGGTCCCTCCTGCACTAGTAGTTGCTCAGCTAGAGGTTGACTAGGTTGCTATATCCATTGAGAAGTAAAATATGTTGGATAGATTCTTTAGATTGCCATTGCCTATATTTTTTGGTGAATCAGACTAGAATGCTTATGAATTAGTTATTGCTTGCGATGATAGGCTCTAGAATTTAGGCCTACTCGAGTCTTCTAGTATGGATTACAATACTTTAGTTGGATTTGGAAGCTCGACTTAGTGGAGAGGTCATTTTTATCCCAGGCCATCTGGATCACCACCTATGACATAGAAGAAATTCTTTGAGTTCTTTTTGGAGAAGTATATGCCTCATATCCTTAAACATCATTTGAGGGATCAACTCTAAAGGTTGGATCAAGGCTCTATGTCTATTGCAAATTATGCAAATCAATTTTATGAGTTGGATAGGCATGCTACTTTTATTTTGACTACCAAGTATGAAAGGGTTTGATTCTTAGTTTGAGGATTGAGGCTTCCTCTCTGTATGGATATGTTGAGTTTTGTTGCTACTAGTAGATCTTTTGATAGGGTTTCTAATCATGCTTAGGTTATGAAAGATATGCCTCATGAAGCCCAAGGGGAAGCGATAAAATGCCATGGTATCGAAGTAATTTTAATGGAAGACATAATGTATCATGGTTTAAAGGCAGTGGTTCTCAGGATAGGTACCCTTTGTGTCATCCTTATCAACATCAGGGTTAGTCTAGTAGGACCATTTATGTCATTCTGTATATCATCAATAGAGGCCAGTCTAACCTAAGTGGTTATCCTATCCAAGTAGTGCTCAGCTTCCAAGGGGTTTGTCTTTAGGTTATTCTAGCCAGGGTGGTTATTTGGGATCATCCAGATATTCTAGTTTTAGGTAGTGCTTGGGGCATGTTTTGGTTATGGGCCTTTAGCTATTTCTTAAAAGAGTGCCTTATCGTGGATTAATGGTTTCTTCAGCTCAGAGTGTGCCATCTATTAGGGAAGTTCTGCCCCAACTAGAAGTTGTGTGCATGGTCATTAGGGTGTTCCCATGGTACTCATGGAGGTCCTTAGGCAGGTAGGACAGGAGATCGCCCAAAGCCTAACCTAGTGGCGAGCATGCTTAATATGTCGTACCTTCTAAACTTGAGGCTAAGTATTCGGATATTATTATCATAAGTATAATTTTAGTGTGCCATCTATCGGCATATGCTTTATTTAGTTTGGGATCCATATATTCTTATGTATCTGCTTATTATGCCCCACAGTTATGGTTGTCTTGAGATTCTTTATCTATGGCATTATGCATATCTAGTCTTGTGGGTGATTCTTTAGTCGTGGATAGGGTTTATAGATCATATGTTATGGTTGTTCTTAAGTTTGATACTGAGACTGATCTTATTGTGTTAGGCATAGTAGATTTTGATGTGACTTTAGGCATGGACAGGTTATCCTACTATCATACGATCTTGGATTATTTTTCCAAGACTGTTACCTTCATCGTGCCCGACTACCATCGATTATGTGGAAGAGGTCGATTAGCCATGAGTCAATCGGGATTATTTATTATGTTCAGGCTAGGATAATTATTTCAAGGGGTTTCAAGTGTTATCTTACTAATATTTATGATGTCAGTATGAAGAGTCCCTCTCTTTACTATGCTCTTATAGTTCGTGAGTTTTTTGATGTTTTCCCTATTGAACTACTTGGTCTTCCTCCTGAGCGTGATGTTGAGTTTATTATTGATCTTGAGTTAGGAACCCAACCTATTTCTATGGAACTTTACTATATGGCTCTTGTCGAGCTTAAGAAGCTTAATTCTCGGCTTTAGGATCTTGTATGTAAGGGTTTTATTAGATTAGGTATGTCTTCTTGGGGAGCTCCTATCTTGTTCATGTAAAAAAAATAATAGTTCCTTGGGTATTTGTATTGGCTACAGGCATCTTAATAAGATAAAGGTGAAGAATAGGTAGCCTATGCCTTGTATATGATTTATTTGACAAGCTTTAAAGAGAAGTGGTGTTTTCTTAGATTGACTTAAGGTACGATTACCATCAGTTGAAGATTCGAGCAGATTATATACTAAAGACAACCTCTATCCTTTGGGTTAATGAATGCCCAAACAAAATTCCTGTATTTAATGAACTGTGTGTTCAAGCCTTACTTAGATTTCTTCATGATTTTTTAATCGATGAAATTTTTGTGTATTCAAAAAGTAAGGAAGAACATATGCATCATTTGAAGATTGTGCTCCAGATTTTGAGAGATCATAGAATTTTTTACCAAATTCTTTAAGTGTGAGTTTTGGCTTTGAGTCAGTGAGATTCCTAGGACATGTGGTACCTTAGGATGGGATTATGGTATATCTAGCAAAGATTGAGGTTATTCCTTATTATGCCAAGCCTACATCTCCTGCTGAGGTTCATAACTTTAATGGTTTAGCCAATTAATATAGATGGTTCGCTAAGGGTTTGTTTACTATTGCAGTACCGATGACTAAATCGACTAGAAATAATGTTCCTTTCAAATAGTTATAGAAGTTTGAGTCGATCTTTGGAACGCTCAAGGGATTCCTAACCTTTGCTCTTATATTAGGGCTTCCTATCTAGGTTAAAGGATTCACTGTGTATTATGATCCTTTTGGTGTTGTTTTGTATTATGTATTGATGAAGTAGGTTTGAGTTATTTCTTATGTATTGAGGCAGCTAAAGATTCACCAGCATAACTACCCATTTTTAGTTGGCAACGGTAGTTTTTGTGCTTAAGATATGGAGGCATTGTCTTTATGGTGGGTATTCTAAGATCTTCATGAATTATCATATTCTTTAACATCTTATAACCTAGAGAGAGATTAACTCTGGGTAGAGTAGATGATTTGAGTTTCTTAAGGATTATAATATCTATATCTTATATCAACCGGGTAAGGCAAATATGTTAGCAGATGCCTTGAGATAAAAGGTGGTGAGTATTGGTAGTTTGACTTCTATCTCAGTTTCTTAGAGGCTATTGGCTTAGGACGTCTATTCCTAAGCTAACTTCTCAGTACGACTTGATATTTCTGACCCTAGGAGAATTCTTGCTAGTTTTAAGGTAAGATCTACTTTATTTGAGTAGGTTTAGAGTCGTTAGTTTAAAGATATAAGACATTGCATCATCAGTGATCAGGTATGGAGTGGTGAGTCCAAGAGGGCTACCATTGTTTCTAAGAGTATTTTGAGATTGATGGTTGCATTATCATTCTGAGGGTTGAAGTGTTGATTCAAACTATGTTGCTTGAGGTTCGTAGTATCAAATATTCTACTTACTCGGGTACAACTAAGATGTATAGAAATTTGAGGCAACATTATTGGTGGAGTAATATAAAGAGGGATGTGGCAGACTTTGTAACTCATTTCCTATGTTGTCAGTAATGAAGGAAGAGCGTCAGAGACCTGGTGTCTTGATTCAGAGATTGCCCATTCCTGATTAGAAGTGGAAGTGGATTACCATGGATTTTGTTAATTGTTTGTGTAACACCCTGGGTTTTGGACCTTAGAAAATTTCCTTGATTTATGGTTCCTAGGAAAGGTACGACTTAGGGGAATAAGTCATACACTTGGGTACAGGTGGTATGGTCCAGTCGTATGTTAGCCAGTGTTGGTTGGTGGGATAGATGTATTTACTAGAATGGATATGATTTGGGTGGTACAAGTCATATAGTTGGGCACGTGTTGTTTGGTTACTTTACTTAACCTTGGGCTTGGTAACTTAAGTTGGATCCTAGTACGAATGACTCACCACGAGCTGTAAGCTAGTGTACAAGTTGTACCCAGGATTCATTTGGTAGTTAGTGTTTAGACCTCCTGCATTCTATTTTTCTAGGGGTACGGTTTATGATTACTATTCGTACACTTGAATACGACTTAGGTTTAGGTATGTCATACCTTTGACAGTGTTGGGTCAAGGGGGAAAGCCTATGGTATGAGAGGTGGGTACCACTCGTATAGGATAGGTACGACTGGTATGTGTCAGTTGTTCCCTATGACGGGAATTTAATGCTGTTTAAGTGAGGGAAATATGGATATTTCCCCACTTATCCTAATAAGGCCCCAAGACTTATATTGCACTTGGAAGGTTATTTTTCCTATCATTCTATTCTTAAACACTTGGAAAATACTCTTAAATCTTCTGTAGAGTTCTTGGGCAAAGAAAGCTAGGGTTTCATCTTAAGGAGTAAATTGGGGCTTGTCTTAGCGATTTCTCTCTATCATTATCTTGGTTTAAGGTATGTTCTCTTACCTCATTGTCAGTTCTAACTAAAGGATTGGTTTTATACAATGTTTTCATGATGTGAATGTTGTATAATTTTTGGTTTTCAAATATGATTTAGGGTTTTTGGTTATGAATGCTTGGATATGATTTTCCCATATTTTTAATTATGCTCTTATATGCTTTAATGGTGGTTTTGAATAATTGGTTGAATAGAAATAGTTCTTTGGTAATAGACTTTGGTTGTGGAAATACTATTACCCCAAAGTGTTTGATAAAATGCCTATTACAATGTTTTCACTATAATATTGGTTTTTTAATGGAAATTATGAATGGTTTAAACCTGGTAATGGAACCCTAAATGATATGAATGGTTAAAATGGTTTAGAATTGATTGAAAAAGCCTTAGTGGCCATTGTTTTGCTTTAATTCGAAATCCTATGGGGTACATGGGAATCCCCTAAGAAGTGGCTAAGGACAATACTTATAAGTTATAGTCTGTATGATGATACCAGTACTAATAGCCTTGGTTAACACTAATGGAATAATGGTTTGGTTGGAAAATTATTTTAATTAGGCTTAAAAAAGAAGTGTGTAGTAATGTCATTAAAGGTGGATGTCCCAGGTGGATCAAAACTGGGAACTCATAATTGTCGATGTAAGGTTTGGTCCTAGTGACCATGTGCATGATGTCACACTCTATATTTTGGTGGATGTACTAGTAATCCTAGGTTTTCTTCCTTGGTCATGCGGTTTCATACACTGGGGCCTTTTTAGTAGGGGTAGCTAAACCCATATAATCGGTGAGTGGTTAAGGACGGCAGTGCTACACAACCTAGGTAAGGGTTTTAATGTCATGCTAAATCTGGTCCCCTTTCCCAGCATGGTTATATATATATATATATATATATATATATATATATATGGTTATGAGCATATGGATGATTTTTACTATGTTTTGTAAATGGCATTGTTTTAACCTTATCGTGAGTTTATGCTAGCGTTTACTCGCTAACCCATCTTTGGGCGCTGTATCCCAATGCAATTCAGGAACCGATTTTCTAATCTTTCTGCTTAGCCTTCAAATATTCGGGGACAGTTATTGGATTTAAGTATTAAGCTTCCATCTTTTCGAAAGGCTCCATTCCATGTATATTATTTCATACTTTAACTTATTTATTGATATTAGTTTTGGCTATGGTTGGGGGCATGTCCCAATCAAATTTTTTGTATTCTTTTGGTTAGAGGCTTTGTAGAACTACTATGGGTTGGAATGGGTGAGATCGGTATTGATGTTAGCCTTAGCATTGGTGTTGGTATTGGGGCTGATACTTATTGACAATATTGTTGGTTGTTCCATACTCTTTTATTTTGAGATTATATATTTAATTATTAATGGAACTTATTTGGTTATGGTTAGATCTATGGTTTGGTTTTACTTGGTATGATTTCGCGGTTGGTAGGGGACGGTCGAACTCGATTTGGTCGGTCTCGGTAATAGACCTATCCCAGAGTCTATAATCTGGATAGTTAAACTATCTTGTAATATATTTAAAATTTAGCCAACTTAGGGCAGGCGACAAGAGGTTAGGTTGGGTAACGGGGCTTGTCTTTGGTCCCGGTCAGACATGGGACGATCATTATGATAAGGCTCCAGGTCGGGTCATATCAAGTTGGTTTTAGAGCTTTAGGTTCATGGCAATGGGGAGTCCACAAATCCATGTTGTGTAGAGTCTCTTTTAGGGGTGTATAGCATGCCACACTCATAAGAAAGAGGCTTCAAGGCATTTACGAATGTTTAACTTTCTTTGTATTCTATTTTCAAGTTTAGAGTCTAAGTCCTGGAATTCTTCTCTAATCCTTGGTTGTTCACTTTTTAGATCATGCTTTGATGATCTGGAACACAAAGAAACTTTTTAATCCCATCTAGTGATAGGAAAGGCAGTCGAGTGATAGGCTTCAGCAAGGTGGTGATAATTTCCATGCACAGTTGGCTTTTTTATGCCCCCTTTGCCAGTTCTATGGTCATCTTTATTGGGGTTATTGTGATTAAGAAAGGGATAAGTGTTTTAAATATGGCCAGCCAATTTATATGCTCAATAATTATTTGGTTGGTAAGGGAGCTTTAGGAGCAGTCAAAGCTCTGGTTGCTTTATTTTCTACTCCTGCACCTAATGGTATAGTTTCAGATTTTGCTCCTGCTTCTGGTATCGGCATTGGACAAAATAGTTTGTATTCTCTTGTATCTCGGTAGGAATCTGAGGTATCACCTAATGTTGTTATTGGTATATTACAACTCTTTTCTAATGACGTGTATTGTCATTTGGATCTGGGGTCCTCTCTTTTCTATGTTACCCCATATATAGCTGTATGTATTGGTTTTGATCTCGAGGTTATTTCGCATTTTTCTTTTATTTATACCCCAGTAGGTAACTCAGTTATTGCTAAGAAAGCCTATAGGGGGTGTGGTATCTGTAGGTGGTAGGCAAACTTTGATGAATTTGTTTGAACTTGATATGGTGGATTTTGATGGATTGGTTACACTCTTGTTATGTGTTCTTGGATTGTCGAACCTATAAGGTTTTTTGTTAGGTTCACTGGTGAGTCAGTTATAGAGTGGGAGGTTGGTTCCCTAGCTCTTAGGGGGAGGTTTATTTCATATCTTAGAGTCGGAAGTTAATCTCTAAAGGTTGTCTTTATCACTTGGTTTGGGTTAAAGATTCTAATTCGAAAGGTCCATCTTTATAGTAAGTTCTAATGGTAAATAAGTTTCCCAAGGTCTTTTTGGATGATATTCTTGGTGTTCCTTCAGACAAGAAAATAAAGTTTGGTATTTATTTGGTTTTGAACACTTGTCCAATATCTATTCCTCTTTATAGAATGGCTCCAGCTGAGTTAAGGGAACTTAAGGATCTTCTTGATAAGGGGTTTATTCATCCTAGTGTATCCCCGTGGAGTGCACCAGTGTTGTTCGTATGCAAGAAGGATGGTTCCCTTCGGATGTGCATTGACTATTGGCAGTTGAATAAGGTGACAATCAAGAACAAGTATCCTCTTCTAAGGATAAATGACTTCTTTGATCAATTGCAAGGTGCTAAGTTCTTTTCTAAGATAGATCTTCGATTTGGGTATCATTAGCTTATGATTAGGGAGGAGGATATCCCTAAGATGACTTTTCATTCTCGGTATTGGAACTTCGCATTCTTGGTGATGTTATTTGGTTTGACTAATGCCCCGACGACATTTATGGACTTGATGAACAAGGTTTCAAGGCAGTTCTTGGATCTTTTGGTTATTATGTTTATTGATGACATTCTGGCTTATTCCAAAAGAGAGATGGATTATGCTAATCACCTCCATATGGTATTATAAAACTTGAAGGAATAATAGTTGTACGCCAAGTTCTTTATGTATGAGTTTTGGTTGAACGCTGTGACCTTTCTTGGTCATATTATATCTAGAGAGGGGATTATGATGGATCCACAAAAGGTGGTTGTGGTTAAAAGGTGGCCTAAACCCACAACTCAAATCGATATTCAGAACTTCTTGGGTTTGGATGGGTATTATCAGCGGTTTGTGGAGAGCTTTTTGATAATAGTTGTTCGTTTGGCTAAGTTGACTCAGAAATAGGTGAATTTTTCTAAGTCGGATGCTCCTGAGGGGAGTTTTTAGAAGTTGAAAAATAAGCTAACTTCGGCTCTGGTCTTGTCATTACCTAAGGCCAGTGAGGGGTTTGTGGGTTATTATGATATATTTAGGGAGGAGCTTGGTTCTATTTTGATGCAGCATGGGAGGGTGATTGCTTTTGGTTCAAGGCAGTTGAAGGTACCTGAGAGAAATTATTCTACTTATGATTTGGATTTGTTGGCAGTGGTTTTTGCTTTGAAAATCTGGTGGCATTATCAGTATGGAGTGCAACATATTTTCTCATTATAAGAGTCTACATTATGTGTTTACTGTGAAGGAGATAAATTTGAGGCAAAGGAAATAGTTGGAGCTTGTCAAAGACTTTGACATGAGTCTTCACTATCACCCATGAAAGGCTAACATGGTAGTTGATGCTCTTAGCAGGTTGATTATCCATGGGGAGTTTAGCTTATGTGGCAGAAAGAAAGCAGGAATTGGTGAAAGATACTTACCGCTTGGGTAATCTTAGAGTTTATTTTTTGGATTTTGAGGATGGTGGGGTGATAGTACAAGAAGTGGTTCGATCATCTCTAGGTGCAGAGATTAAGGAGAAGTAAGTGCTAGATCCTATCTTGATGAAAATCAAGAGTACTGTGGGTATGCAGAAGTTAATGGTGTTTGAGATCAGTGGCGATGGTACTTTATGGTACTAAGAAAGGTTGTATATCCCTGATGTCGATGGGTTGTGACAAAGGATCTTGGATGAGGCGTATTAATCATGCTATGTCGTACATCCTAGCTCGAAAAAGATGTATCATGATCTCAAGGAGATGTATTGGTGGAATGGTATGAAAAGGGACGTGGCATATTTGGTGGCCAAGTTCTTGGTGTGTCAATAAGTTAAAGTTGAGCACTTGAGACCTGGTGGGTTGTATCTAGAGATTGTTTTTCCTGAATGGAAATGGGAGGTGATCAATATGGATTTCTTTAGTGGTATTCCTTGGTCTCAGAATCAATATGATTCTATTTCGGTCCTCATGGATAGAATGACAAAGTCTGCTCACTTCTTGCCAGTGAGGACTACCTTTTTGGCGGAGGATTATACGAAGTTATATCTTTATGAGATTGTGAAGCCGCATGGGGTACCTATATTGATTATCTCTGATCGTCGTATGCAATTTGCATCTTATTTCTAGTGGTCTTTCTAGAAGGGATTGGGTATTCAGGTAAGTCTGAGTACTACTTTTCTTCCTCAGATTGATGGACAAGCCAAAAGGACTATTCAGACATTATAGGATATGCTTCGGGCATGTATGGTTGATTATTATGGCAATTGGGTTGAGAATCTACCTTTGGTAGAGTTTGCTTACAATAAAAGCTATCATTCTAGTATTGGTATGACCCCTTTTGAGGCATTGTATGGTAGGAAGTATAGATATCCTATTGGTTGATTCATGCTTGGTGACGCGAATATGTTAGGTTTGGATTTGGTCTGTCAGGCTATGGAAAAGGTAAAGGTGATTCGGGATAGGCTTAAGGCTTCCCAAATATACCAAAAGTCCTATGAGGATGTATGGCGTAGAGACTTGGAGTGTGAGGTTGAGGATAAGGTGTTCCTCAAGGTATCTCCCATGAAGGGAGTAATGCGGTTTGGGAAAAAAGGAAAGCTCAGTCCCTGGTATATTGGTCCTTATGTAGTTTTATGCAGGGTTGGAAATGTTGCTTATGAATTGTAGTTGTTTCCTAGTTTGAACTCCATTCATCTAGTATTTTATCTCTCCATGTTGAGGAATTGTCTTGGTGACCCTTCTTTGATTGTTCCTTTGGGGGGGTTGGGTATCATGAACTCTCTGTCTTATGAAGATGTCTTAGTTTAGATCTTGGATAGGAAGGTTCGTCGGTTGCAAACCAAGGATGTGGCTTCAGTTAAGGTTCTATAGAGGAACTATAAGGTAGAAAAAGCTATATGGGGAACTAAGATGGACTTGAAGTCCAAGTATCTGCATCTGTTTTCTGCTCCTGGGATTCGTGCAAAAGGTATGTGTCTTAAAAACATCATTATTTTCTAAATTTGTTAAAGGAAAGATCAATATCTTTGCATCTTTGTTTCAAACTCTGTTAATATTAGAAATATATTTGATAATGCAAATAACTCGTGTGTGTGTGATTACCCCTACATTGTCCGTTATTTAGGTTTGAATGTTCTTAGTGGGGGATACTGAAACACCCTGGTTTCTATACCTTAGAAAATTTCCTTGATTTTTTGTTCCTTGTCAAGATACAACCTAGGGTAATGAGTCGTACACAAGGGTACGAGTGGTATGGTCCAGTCGTATGCTGATCAGTATTGGTTGGTTGGTTAGATGTAGTTATATAAATGGATATGATTTGGGTGGTATGAGTCGTATTGTTGGGTACTGGCTTTTTGGTTACTTCACTTAACATTGGACTTGGTAACTTAAGTTGGATCTGAGTACGAGGGACTCACCATGAGCCATAAGCCAGGGTACGAGTCGTACCTAGGACTCGTATGGTGGTCAATATTCAAACCTCTTGGACTCTATTCTGCCAGGGGTACAATTTATGGGTACTATTCACACACTTGAATACGACTTGGGTTTAGGTCAGTTGTACCTTGAATATTATTGGATCGAAAGGGGAAATCCTAGGATACGAGAGGTGGGTACCACTTGTACAAGATGGGTATGAGTCATAAGGGTCAGTCGTACCCTATGACAGAAATTTAATGCAGTTTAAGTGAGGGCAATCTGGACATCTCTCCACTTTTTCTAATAAGGTCCCACAACTTATATTTGACTTGGAAGGTTATTTGCCCTATTATTCTATTCTTAAACACTTGGAAAACACTCTTAAAACCTCACTAGAGTTCTTGGGCAAAGGAAGCTAGGGTTTCATCTTAAGGAGTATATTGGGGCTTGTCTTGATGATTTCTCTCTATTATCAACTTGATTTAAGGCATGTTTTCTTCCTTCAATGTTAGTTCCAACTAAATACATGATTTTATTAAATGTTTTCATGATTTGAATGTTGTATGATTTTTGGTTTTCAAATATGATTTGGGGGTTTTGGTTATGAATGTTCTGTCATGCTTTTCCCATGTTTTTAATTTTTCTTTCAAATGCATTAATGGTGGTTTTGGATAATTGGCTGCATGGGAATGGTTCTTTGGTAATGGGCCTTGGTTTTAGAAATACTATCCCTCAAAAGTGTTTGATAAAATACCTATAACAATGTTTTCACTATAATATAGGTTTTTCAATGAAACGTATGCATGGTTTAAACCTAGTAATGGAACCCTAAATGATATGAATGGTTTCAATAGTTTTGAACTGATTGAAAAGGCCTTGGTATCCATGGTTTTGGTTTAATTGGAAATCATGTGGGGTGCATGAAATCCCCTAAGGATTGGCTAAGGACAATACTTGCAAGTTATAGTCGGTATGACGATACCACTACTAATAGCCTTAGTTAATAATAATTGAATAATGGTTTGGTTGGAAAATGGTTTTAATTAGGTTTAAAAAAGGAGGGTGTAGCAAAGCCGTGCAAGGTGGAGGTCCCGGGGGGATCAAAATTGGAAACTCATATTTGCCGATGTGAGGTTTGGTCCTAATAACCATGTGCATGATGTCATACTCTATATTTTTGGGGATGTACTAGTTATCTTAGGTTTTCTTCCCTGATGTTTTGGTTTCACGCACTGTGGTTCTTTCAGAAGGGAGCTCTGAACCCATATAGCCTGTGGGTGGTTTAAGATGGTAAAGCTACATAACCCACATAAAGGTTTTAATGGCATGCTAAATTCGGTCCCCTTTCCCGGCATGGTTATATATATATATGTATTGTTGCGTGCATATGAATGGTTTTTGCTTGGTTTGGTAAATGGAATTATTTTAACCTTATCCTAAGTTCATGCTAGTGATCACCCACTAACCCATCTTTAGGCATTATATCCCCACACGATGCAGGAACCGACCATTCTACTCCTCTTACTTAGTATTCGAATATTAAGGGATAATTATTGGATTGAATTGGTGAGCTTCTATGTTTCCAGAAAGATCCATTTCATGGATGTTATTTCATACTTTAACTTATTTATAGATACTGGTTTTGGACATGGTTGGGGGCATTTCCTAACTGGATTTTGGTATTCTTTTGGTTAGTGACTTTCTAGAACTGCTATGGGTTAGAATGGGCGAGATCGTTATTGGTGTCAGCCTTGGCATTGGTATTGGTATTGGGGCTGATACCGATTTATGATATTGTTGGTTGTTCCATCTCCTTTTATTTTGGGATTATATATTTAATTATTAATGAAACTTATTTGGATATGATTTGATCTAAGGTTTGGTTTGACTTGGTATAGTTGCACGGTTGGTTGGGGACGGTTGGACTAAGTTGGTTCAGTCTCGATAATAGACCTATCCTAGAGTCTATAAGTTGGATTATTATACTATCTTGATATTTTTTTCAAAATTCAGCCAACTCAGGGAAGGCGACTGAAGGTTGGGTTAGGTAACCGGGGTATTCTCCAATCCTGGTCGGATATGGGATGCCTATTATGACAAGGCCTCCGGTCGGGTCGGTTCAGTTTGACTTTTACTTCTTGTGGCTCCGATGATATTTAGGTCGTTTTGGGTCGATTGACCAAATTAAGGTATTTCATTCCTAATCAGATGTCCTTCAGTGCCGAGAGATTAGCCTGCATATATGTTCATGATATAGTTTGTTTGAATGGTGTGCCTATATCTATCACTTTAGATTGGGGTCAGTGTTCACTTCTAGATTTTAAAGAGATTTTTAGGAGGATATTGGTATATAGGTGGATCGTAGTACAACTTTTCACGCTCAAACTAACAAGCTGTCGGAGCAGACTATTCTGGTTCTTGAGGATATACTCTGAGCCTATGTTATGGATTTTGGAGGCCAGTGACAGCATCACTTAGCTTTGGTATAGTTTGTATATAATAATAGCTACTATTTGAGTATTGCGATGGAGCATTTGAGGATCTATATTGTAGATGGTGTCATTTTCAATTAGTTCATTTGAGACATCCGAGGTTAGACTCCGTGGTACTGACTTGAGTCAAGAGTCATTGGATAGAGTCAAGGTGATTCAGGATTGGTTAAGGGTAGCTCATAGTAGACAAAAGGCTTATGTAGGCCAAAGAATTCATTCCTTGCAATTTGAGTTGGTAATCGAGTATTTCTTCATATATCTCCTATGAAGGGTATGATAAGGTTCAGAAGGAAGGGCAAGCTCAGTAATAAATATATTAGACCTTTTGACATCCTTCGTACAGTTGAATAGGTGGATTATGAGTTAGACTTTCCCCCATATTTTGTTGTTGTTCATCCGATTTTTGATGTTTCTATCTTGTAGTAGTACATTCCAGATGCATCTCATGTGCTCAGATGGGAATCAGTTTAGTTGAATGAGCGGTTGACCTTCATGGAGGAGGCTATGCTCATATTATCCAGTGATGTAGGTGATTTTGCTCTAGAGAGGTTCCAGTATTTAAGGTTATGTATTGCATTGCCTAGTAGACGAGGCTAATTAGGAGATCGAGAGTGAGATGCATTCCCAATTTTCTATCATGTTTGAGGCTTCAAGTACATCCTAACCCCTTACTTTTGCGAGTGAAAGTTATTTTATTAGTGGATATTTAAATGACTTTCCAGGTTATTTTCTATGTTTACACTCATTTTCATTATTTAGAGATTTCCTATAGTTTCCCCAAGTCAGTTATGATATGCTCAATCTGATAGTTTGGTTATTAGGTAGTTCGTTTGGTTTATAGAGTCAATTTCCTATTTTGAAGTCTTTATTGGTTTAAATTGGCTACCTGGCAAAAACTTCAGTCAAATGACCTCATATGCAAATTTTGACTATTCCAATAGCTTTGAAACACTGGCTTTAGGCTAAGTGGACCTTACCAAGGCTTCTGGTCTCATTTTGAGCTACCAACCGAAAGTTAAGGAAAATGGCATGTGGGTATGGGATACACTTTTCAATGAAATAACCTTAGGTGGAAATTTTGACTATGCTATTGAGTCTGAAATGTAGAATTTGATAGGGTAGCATAGTTTAGTTACATATACGTCATTCTAGAGGAATCTTTAGGGTTCGGTGAATACTCAAAATAATTCCAAGTCTCCAGATGGAGCACTCGCTTTAGAGTCCTTAGGGTCGCTTAAACAGAAGTCCGCTAAAGTGCCCAGCCGACCGCATAAGTAGTTAGGCTGGCCTATCTTATGTCCACTTAAGCCGAGTCTTTTTTACTAAAATGATGACCGTTTAAGCGAAAAAGGTATCTCCTAAGCGAAAGCATGCAGGCATCAGATGTCACTATAACGACACTAGGTCGCTTATGCGATGACCGTTTAAGCAGCCCAGTGTCCTCTAAAGTGACTCCTAGGAATCTTATAAATGCCTCACTTATCCCATTTTCACCCATTTTCACCCATTTCCAAGAGAGTAGAACCTTAAGATGTGTGAAAACTTGGGAAAATCATTGGTGGGCAATCTTGGAGCATTTGTGAAATTACATTATGTGTTTTTTCTCTGTATCCTTAGTAAGCTTTCATCAATTTCATGATTAAATCCTTCATCTTTTTTCAAAATCCCTAAAACATTGGTGGGTTTATTGTAGCACCAATGGAGTTCAAAATTTACCTATTTTTTAGAGCAAGTGTTCCTTGAGCATGGAGGGATGCATTGATGGTTTTGAAAGTGTGATTCTGCAAGTGGGCCCCAATGGAATTTATATGCAATTTTGGACCTAAAGCATAAAAATGCAGTATGGGTATTGTTATTCTCGCTTTGATGAGTAGAATATGTTTTTAATAGCATAGCATCTTGTGAAAGCTATTCAAAAAGGAAATTCATCAATCTTACGGATTTCACTAGGCATTCTTTGGAATCGAGGTAGGCTAGGTTTACCTTTCTAGTAAATTGATCTTAAACATAGTATACTTGTGATAATATGTTAGTTATAAGTTGGGAATTTAGTTTTGGAGGCGTAATTTGCATAAATTAGGCCTTTATCCCATTAAGTAACCGTAGATTTGGCGTAACTGACTTAGTTGATCATGTTTAGGTATAATTCTCTATGTTAAGGCCAATTATAGTTTGTTTAAATATCTAAAAATGGATTTAGATACCTTAACCTAGTCCATCGTAGAATTTTCCTTAGAATGGATTTCTAGGAGTAGAAGTGGGCCCCTTCGGCCCACCTTTGGCCTATGTTATGAGTAGATCTTTGTAACTTTATAAGTGAATTATATCCTTTATTGTATATTTGGTAGATTGAAAATGGTAGTTATATGGTTATTATGCTATTTCGGTGATCAAGTGTTGATACGAGTTTTGTCTCAAGATCGACATTTGATTATATTAGCTCTGGTTCAAGTCCTACAAATGATAATGATGATGTTAATGATATGAGTTCCAATTTGAGTTCGAAGTTGCGAGGTATTTATGGTATGTTATGACATGGATGGCATCATGATTATGGCAAGATATTCGGTAAATTAATGAAATTTTGGTTATTTACTTTTTAAATTGCACCCACTGGGCTTATGGGGCCTATTGGGTTATTTACTTTCTACAGTTACATGCTTATGAAGGCCAGTTTTGTAGTTATAATTTTGTGATAATTATTCTTCCTATTTTTTAATTCATTTAAAATATTTGGACCGTTATTCCAAATTTTCTCTTTTACCTTGACTTAGTATATTTATCTGGCACATTTATTGTACGTGTATTAAGATTAAGCTCAGTCGACCGTAAATGCCTATTGAGTACCCATGTTTTTGGTAATCATACTACACTTTTGTACCTTTTTTAGTGCAGATCCAAGTAATAGTAGCTACTTTTGATGACACGATCGTGCTGATTTGAGTCCGGAGATATGATAAGCTCTCAGACTTGGAGTTTCCATCTTTCTTTCTAGTATCACTATTTAGTCTATTGTTATTCGATACAGATTTGTATTTGACCATTACAGTACTTATGTTCCTTTTCACGAGTAGCTCATGTACCAACACTACTAGGTCATGGGATGTTATTACTATCTATATTTATCTTTAAGATTATTATTGGTATTTGAATTATTGTTGTAAGTCCTTATTAGCAAATTCCCAGCTTTTATGCCTTTTTCCACCAAATTAGCCAATTACTTCTAGCTCTGGGCTACGGTTTGGCTTACCTACAGGCCGAAAAAGTAGGTGTCACCATGACTCATAAATTAGGTGGTGAAAGATCATCCCGGAATAATCACTTTAGGAAAAAGTCTAACCTTACTTGGAAACAAATTCTCTCTCGAATAATAATGTAATATAATACTTCCCTGGATCACCAATTTACTAGATTTAAGGCAGATGCTATTACTACTCTACTCCTTTCCACAAATAATTATTCAGCATCATATGGCGTACAACGCATTTTGAGCAATGTTTCTGAAGCACCCAAGGGAATTTGGCCCTTGCCAATATACCTTAGAAAAAAGGAATTCCAAATCATAATGGGTGAAAATATTCCTTCCCTAATTGAATGGGATTCCGCTAAAGCGAGAATATTCTCGCTATAGCAGGTTGCAAGTTTCTATAATGGGATGGATTAGTTTTAGAAGTTGAGAAATGGATTTCATGAAAATTTCTCACTTTCAGGCACCCCAAAACAAAACCCCATCTCTAATTGCCTCTCTACCATCACAAAAAATAAGGTAACTGTTGCTATAACCCCATATCTTTATTTTATTAATTGCATTACTGTAAAAATCCGTTTGAAATTTTATCAATGGGGTGGTTTGGGTTGGTTTTTTAAATTAAAAATTGTGGTTTGATTTGATTTAATTATCGAGTAATAATTTCTTCCTTATGTTTACAACGCTCCTATGACGTTCTACGCATTAGAACTACAGGATTCATGGTCAAATTAGGCTCAAAATAGTGAGGAATACTAAGGGTTGTTCTTGATTTTGTATTTAATGATTTGGGTATGTTTAGCAGTTTAAATGCCTCAATTTTTCCATTTACTAGTCCTAGGACACTTACCTTGCACTTAATTGTGATTAAAATTCTAAAAAAGGGAAATTTTAGTAAGGGGTGCCATTAATGGTCCTCTGAAAATTCGGGGATGATGAAGGCCATAATCGTGGCCTCATCCCACTATGGAAAAAATATTCCCGCTATATAGTAGAAGGCTGCAGGTAGTAGCCTTCCATCAATTTTTCAAACTTGGCCTTTTTTGAAGTTGAGACTCCTTTGATACTCCTATGGGTTCTAGCTCACTTTCTCATGATTTTTGAAGGATTACTATATCAATGGATGAAAATTAAGAAACTTCTCCCTCCACCTTTAAATGATTTCTCGATGAGACCTATTGGGAATGATTTTGAGACTACTGGTGATAGATCTTTTCTATAGGAGAGGGTTCCTTATGAGGGAAGTGGAAGAGAGCGAATGAAAGTTCTACAACCGACTCTAGGAGTTTGGTTGTATGCCACTTGTGGCTACTCCTCAAGAGGAGGTCAAGGGCTGAGTAAGGTGTTCTATGTCATACTCTAGATCGTTATTTGAGACGACCATATCCTTACTATCTACATTTGGGGAGTGTATGTCCCCATGGATACTTCTATAAATCAATGAGGTTATGGGGGTGCCAAATATCTCAAATGTCGAGTACATGACCGAGGTTCGAGACATGGATATAAAGTGGCTGATGGATACACTGGTACCGATGATTAATAGGGACAAGGTCTACTGGCCTAATGTCGAGGCAAAAAAGAGCACTTATTTCAAAGTTTATACTCGTAGGTGCCTGAACCTGGTGACCCAAAGGATTTTTCCATTGGGTAACACATCTGACGTGACTTACCCTCAATCCTTGGTGGTGGACTGTGATATTTGGAGGATAGATGTATGAGGAGGCACATATTTGTATAGAGGGAAAGACTTCTACCAGGTAAAAAATGGCCCCTTACCTTTTCGATTTGGTTAATAAGTTGTTCCGGCATATAGGGGTTCCTAGGGAGCATACAGATAGGAACTTAGAGATAGAAATACCTTTCCAATCCTTATGAGGAAAAGGTGCTTCATTCTAAAGAAAGAAGAAAAGGAAAGTGGGTGAGGATAAGAGTAGCTGGGCAGTAGAGGAGGAGAGGGAGGATGATGATGCCCCTTCTTCCCATCTCCAATAGTTGCCTAGATGAGGATCTGGATATCGTGAGGAGATTCATAGAGCTGGACCACTTGCCTCCCTAGAGTATAGCCTCTTCTAGCTCCACCACCCCCCGTCCCACTACCTATTGTACTATGTCGAGCTTCTAGGTGAGCTCAATGGAGAGGAGAGGAGGCGGAACTCCGAGGATTATATGCGTCCTTGAATGTGGAAGATCGTCAAGGTCATGTTAAAGTATGTTGTCCCTGAAAAGGAACTACCTTAGTTGACTTGGAGAATATATTGTAGTTTTCCTTCCTAAGTAAATTAAGAGAAAAAGACCCCAAACCTACAACCTATAATGATGATGGGGCATCTAACTAGGTCCTTAGTTCATCTCAGCTTATCATTGTTTTTTACTTTATTGATACTGGATTTGAGTTACCCCTATTTGGGATATGTAACAGAATATCTTCTTTTCATTTTCTTTATCTGCATATGGATGCTTATTTTAAAAACTAGTGGTGAATGTGTGCTTATTTCCTAGTTTTATGCAATTTCTATTGATTACATGGTATCTCATAGCTTAAACTGGCATCTTGTATAGGTTGCGAATGAAATGCAAAATAGGTGAAAGCATGGCAGGGATTCTATCCCATCCCATACCTCCATATTGGCTGCACGGTGTTTACCACATCCCTATAATAGCTGGAAAGTTCCAGCTATAGCAAGATCGTAGTAGTGGTGTAGTGCTCGTTATGGCAGTCCTACAACAGTATCCCAAAATTTTCAATTTTTTTTGAAATTCCCTTGACTCATCTTTCTTTCCAAAATACTAAGATTCAAAATCACACCACGATTTTAATCACAATCTTAAGATGAAACCCTACAAGTCAAAGTAACCAATAATTAAGCATGATGCCACTTTAATTGATGATTACAAACCATAACAAGGATTCCTTGCTTACAACAATTTCCATTACTATGCAACAATAATCAATTTCCACTATTATTCAATAATCTTGATTTTATAGCCTTACCTACTTCAACCATTTGCAATAAGACTTTCATAATCATTTATCGATTTTATATGTATCAACACCCTTATTAGCACTTCGCATACAGTTTCTAGTTCAAACCACATAACACATAATAAATAATTTTTTAAGCAACCACAAATGACCATTAATACCACCTCACTCATTATGGATTTTGCATCCATTCAGACAGTTACATGTCACACAATTATCAATTCAAAATATTTCTTTCATTAAATAAGTCATTTCTTTACTCCTCTACTCAAGTCATTGATAACCACTAATTTATAATCCAGAAGTAATGCAGAGCCATTCCAACTAGATACGAATTGGAACCTTCCCATTTCTAATTCAGTGTCTCTGTCATTCCAAAAGGAGTTAGGGACATCTATTTGTCTCTCTGAGATGCCAATTTGAAATGAA
Source organism: Capsicum baccatum var. pendulum (assembly GCA_030864225.1). Lineage (NCBI taxonomy): Eukaryota > Viridiplantae > Streptophyta > Magnoliopsida > Solanales > Solanaceae > Capsicum > Capsicum baccatum. The sequence goes on along the minus strand of CM061556.1, from coordinate 124,494,396 downwards.
AGAAACCAAATGAAATAAACCCATAAAAATAATCATACAAACCTCATGAGAAGAAATAAAGAAGTGAAACAATTTCTTTGAATGCCTCATACATTCCCAAAGATTCAATTTGGACATCAACATATCAATCGCACGACTCTACCTACTGGGAGACCGATAACCTAGGCTCTAATACCAATCATCATGACCTAACTAACTAGATAATGTGGGCACCTACTCTAATCTGCTTAGATTTAAGAACCTTTACCACCCAATTTTAAAATATGCAAAAGTCATAAAAGAGATCGTTACACTTTTGATAATCATAAAATTGGTTACAATTCTTCAAATACAAGGAAATACTCAATCCGAATGATCATGTCTAGAAAGTTGTAAGAGCTACTATAGGATAACTCAAAACATATATGAATTAGCTTCCACCATAAAATACAAGGATAAAAGCTATTGGAGATCTTTACCATACCAGGCAAGAAACATAAATTAATCCTGCAACCAGACTATACCCTAGAAAATAGTATAGCAAGAGTAGATTCATACAACTAACATATGCTGGTAAGCATCATCGATTAACCCAAATCCGAACACATAAACACCACATATATATCCAAACAAAAATTTACAACTTAAGAGTTCCTACTAGTCAAACAATATTCTCTCTATTAAATCTTCACCTCCTTAGTTCGGTGCACATATTACCAAAACCTCCTTTATCCTCACGCCAATTGCACTAAACAATGAGCCAACTTCCATACAACATTCAACCATAGGTATCATGTCCTAATACTTACTTTAAATCTAATTAAGCATTAAAAATTAGTGAGTAATTAACCACAACTAAATAAACAAGTACAACCATGAACACCTTAACAACTACCTTTACCTCAAGTATAAATACCATTTAGCCTTTCTCAAACAACTCCAAGGAATTCAGTAAAGTGTTAGTGAATTGGATAATATATCAATTCAAGACCATGAATACCAACATTACATAAGTCAACAAAGTCATGACTCAACAACAATAGGTTACACCTTTCCTCAAATACATAAGTAAGTAGACATCAACAGAAGTTAAGGGATTTCTTTATACTTTAAGACCCAGACCACACAAGGATCTAATTTAGCAATCACAATAACAATATCAATAACAATAATCACAAACCCATTCCACTTAAGGAATGATTAAATTAACTAATACCTTGTACACACATGCTAAGGGTCTTATGGTCACAGACTATCCATGACCTGCGGGGGGTGAGTTCTTGACCATGAACCAAATTTCCCAGACACTTGGTGTCTACCAACCTTATATCAATCAATCCCGTGATGATGTCCTTTCTGAATCATCTTACAATAATTAGTAAGTCCTATGAAGATGTCCTTTACCGACTCATCTCATAATTAAGTAAGTCATGTGAAGATGTCCTTTACCGACTTATCTCACAATAATAGGTAAATCCTATGAAGATTTCCTTTATCATATCATCTTACAATAATAGGTAAATATCATGTGGATGTCCTTTACCATCTGATCTCATAAAAATACCAGATACTACAATAATCACAACCACAATGAGAGTCAAACAATCATACTTGTACAATTAACAAACCTTTAATGTAAGATCATTATAATTTATTAACACTTAGGATATTACTTAACAATTTATTCTCCTTAAACATGTATTGTAACAAGTATGCAAAGAAATTGATAACATGCACACATAAGCTAAGTTGGGTTTTCAATTACATTTAACCATAAACTACTAAGTCATATGCTCCACCAATATTGCATATATCAATTGATGGCTTATCCAGGACTTCGAATATCTAAGACACACATCCACACTCTTGGTTCAAACCTTGGTATCTACAATCTTTAATCTTAGCCCTAAGTTATCTCTAAGTGCGCTTCTCCACCTAACATCCTCATTTCACTTACACCAAGTTATAATAATCTATATATCGATCTTCATTAGATTTAATAGAACTTTCGAGCATAATAAAATTATAATTAGCCCCAAATAGTTTAGCATTAACAAAAATACTCACCAATTCATATTGATATCTCAATTTTATGTACAACATCAAGTCATATTCAAACAAACCTAGAATTACTATTTTTATATATATAAATACCATTCCTGGAAGACTAAACATGAAATCTCCAGTCAATCTATGTCATGCATATAATTTCTACCTTACTCAATTAAATGTAACCTACTAGGACGTCAAACAAAATCTATAAAGGCATGAACTAAAACTTGAGACTCTGTGCTAGTGTTTTTTAATTGAAATTTGTATGAAAATGATGGGTTTTAGCCCATTTAAGTGTATTTTTCCTTCTCAATTGCTCTAAGGTCATGAAGCTAGGGGCTTTTAAATATAATCTTGTAAAATTTGCAACTGGAGAGAAAAAAGAAATAAAGGAAATGAGTGACCAATTTTGGTCTCCGACTTCATGTTATAGTAGCCGGTAGGCTACTACCATGGAGCTTCTATAACAGAAAAATTATTGCTATATCGAGATGACATCGGCCCTCCCCAAGAACTCAATTTCCAAAATTGTAAATTAAGTATTTACATAACTAATATGAGAAAATATTTTATAAAATTTTGTACCCTATGTCATTGGACAAGGTGACTTTAGTAACGATGGAACATGTGGTTACACTTTGCCACCTAGAATTCTTACCTATCTTATGCCATGCTAGTAAATCAACCCTAATCAAGGTTCATTATAATTAACAATAATTCATGAGGCATAACCACATCATATCTACCTATTCTTCACTTAGCATGAAACGATAACATATACCAACTATAATACCAACTCAACTCTATATTCAAGAATACAATTCTTATTCGCATAGTCCTAGATTACTCTTTTTATCCAACCAAATGCCTTACCTGTAGTCCTAAGCATGAAATCACCCATCAATCAATATTATGCATACATTTTCTAACATAATTTTGAATGACTCAATTAAATCTAGCTTGCATAGGAACCAAGTACTTACTATGGAGGCGCGAATGCAAACTTTTAATATCACGACCCAATTTCTTAGGTCATGACAACGCGTACTATAACCCACCAGTAGGGAAGCCAAACTTGTAGTTTGAACATCTAGTAATGGGCTACCCAAATAAATAAAGGAAAGAATGAAGAAAAGACATATCAAAAAACCAATTACATAATATAGACCAAAAACCTGGTGGTATTAGTGCAAGAGCTTCTAAAGAAAAAGAATCCATAGTGAAGTGCAATGAATATACTGATACAACTTATCTCCAAATACAACATAGAGATTAGTCTAGTACATAAGAGAGAGATAAGTAATACTCTAAACATGAGGAGCTCACTCTAAGTCTTTGAACCATGAATGTTTCACATGATGTCACATGATGCGGACATTAAGGCGATAACCTGTACTATGATCTACAGGCTGCTGAAGTGTAGTATGATAACAAAATACCTGGTACTCAGTAGGGAACTGTTGACTGAGCTCCAAATATAAAGCAGATATGCATAGCTTATAGATAGAATAAAAAACTACACTCGAATATCCAGCAACCACATAAGAAAAACAATGGGAATATAAGGATAAAATATCCTAATCATGTCCTAGAGACTAACATAATAAGGCTAAAGAAGTTATAATAACGTGCTATCCTATTCCTGCCATACTTAGGAATCACAACACTATACCGTGTATCACTAGCCAATATACAAAATAAAAGCTAAAGGAAGATATAAATAAGTAAACAAGGACAAGGAATGAATGTACTATCCGAGTCAATAAAAGAAAGGGATATAAGATAACACAACAGATACATATAGCTAAATTTGCATCTACATATATATATATGCATACTTAGCTATATGTATCTATTGTGTTATTTTATATACATATACATATATATATAAATATATATAACGAGGTCTACTCGTAGTACAACCTAAATCGTTAGAATAGCTATTTAAGACCTCTTAACTATAGCAGGAACTAGTGCTAGAATACTCAGGGTTCTAGTCCACATATACAATCATTAGATGATCATGCAAAATAATATAATCGTAAGATAGAAGAGGCTAGAATCATACCTTGAATATCGATACCGAATCAATGACCAATCTATCATAAAAAAGCCAAAACAATGATCATAACAATGATAATAACAATGATAATGAAAATATTGATAACAACGTGAGTAACCCACTAGTTTGGACAACCAAATACCTAACCGAGCCTATTATTTAGACCCGCCGTCCCATGCTTAGAAGGTTCAAATAATATGCAATAGACCAAAAGTAATAGTCATCACCCATATCTATGCAACCACCTATATAGGCTGATAGATATAGACGCATACTTATGATAGGAAATGCATATGCAAGAATGAATACAAGGTACATAATCAACATCAAAAAGTCATAATCATATCCATATCCATCATAACCATTATCATCATAATCATCCTCCATCCTTACCAGGTATATAGTTACCATACATAGGGCTAGCCAAACTTGAACTGATAGATTTACCCAAAAATTATCATCACTACAACATCTTCCTCTGTCCTATATCAGAGAGATGTATATGTTGAGATAATAGGTGCACAGACTCAATCCGTGGCTAAAAAACGTGTAAATCCAAAAATCCAAAGCTCAAAGTGAATTTTGGACTAAACCATTATAAAAGTGTAGAAAGGGTCGGAATCTCTCACGACCTAAGTAATTTGTAGTATCAAATCATAGTCCAAAATCTATCTTGGTCAAGTCTTTAAAACATCATAATTAATCTCTTTTACATATAAGTTATTCATTAAGACAAACATTTATTATTATGAAGAAATCTATTTTTAAAGCAGAAAGTGGGTTTTAACCCTTATATAGTAACAACAGTAATAAGATTATAACCCAACCAAAATTGTATCAATCATCGATGCAATACTCATGAATGTACCGAATCTATACATGCCATCACCAATATTAAAATAATGGAACCATAAGCCTTAATATATCAATAAGCCAAAATAACATTCCTTACAAGAATAAACACTTCCCAAATGGTCAAATCATATGATAGCATGGCCTTGGTCCCAATAATGTGTCCAAAATAATTACAACATCGTAATCATGGCCTTTAGCCCACCTAAATATTCGAAACCCACATCAATAATCATGTCTATAAGTCATCTCATTTCTATAAGCCATAACATATTCATAAGGCATAACATCTCTATAAGTCATAAAGCATATCTATAATCATCACACATATAAGAGGCATCTCATATCTAGGAGGCATACTATATCAACAAGCTTATCACATCTAAGAGGTAAAACACCATTAAGGCATCTCACATCTATAAGGGATAGCACATCTATAAGGCATCCCATATCTATCAATCATATATCATGACTATAACGAGTATTATCTTTGTGGGACAAATATCACACCTATAAGAAATATTATCTCTATAGGCAAAATATCACATCTATGTCTATGCCTATATTATCGAGCAAGTTGATGGACCATATCATAAATCAATTCTGAAATGCTATAGCATAGCTACAAGCCATAAGTCATAATCTATGGAAAACCATCATAATTTATCAAGTTGCAACATTACCTTATCCTAAGGGATCAATAACTAAACTATGACTAATATCGGCAACTAAATCCACAAAGGCTAACAGAAGTCTTGGCCTAAGGTGAGTTGAGTAACCCACTTCTAATCCTCAATTTCCATATTTACGCAATTTATACCCTAACTAGGCTAAGGTATCTAGTTAAATTCCTAGATGTCAAGTAAGCCATAACCAATCGTAAGATAGGAATTCCGCCTAGACATATGGGCATTTAAACCACCTATACCTAACTTACGGTTTCAACAACACTTGAATGGTCCACATAAAGTTAATCACACTAACCATACTTCCAAAAAAAAGACCATATCCTACAACTTGCATCATATCATATCCATTCTATGAATTAGTCCAATCTAGGAAGAACGTAATAGGATTCTAAAAGTGCAATAAGCATTACACATTATGGGTCAAACACCCTCATCTAATCCCCAACTTCAATAGTCAAGAATAGGTCATTCTACCCATATTCAATCTCAACCTTCATATTCATAGGCAATACACAACATGCACCATCTTACAAAGAAGATTAGGGGATGCTATAGGAAATGTCTAACGACTAAAATAAATGACTTGGGAAAGATATGGGAAAGGTATAACATTGAAAATAAGCAAAAATATGAAAATAAGTTGGAGAGTCATTACAATATCCTCGACTAAAAGAACTTTCATCCTCGAAAGTCAATGTAGAAAAAGATCTCAAAAGCTCAAAAGGATGAGGTGCTATGCACGCATGCTCCAAGCATAACTTCCCAAATAACCTCGATGAAGAGAGAACAATTTAAAGGTATTTTGCCACGGGTAGCCCTTTTTACACCAGTTCTCTCACTTTACTTCCAGACAGTCAAAACTCAAGTTTAACTACTAACTGGACTCCAACTGAACTGAGAAAGGCTGATTCATGCAAAACTAAACCATAACACACTAATACCATCTCAATACCCACATAATTTGATCGAAGGCTTATCCAAGACAAATACACATCAAGGCATGAGTCATACAATCGACGCCAAACCCAAATATAACCTTCTTGTACCAATCTATACTTGCTATCCACTCCAAACTAGGAGAAAATTTACCTGATCCTTACTCGCGCAATCTCAACACAGAGAACTCGAAGAACTAAAGTTGGTACACTATAGCCTCTTAAACATATGTTATGAACATCTTCGTACCAATCCACAAGACTCCAGTAAACACTTAGCCCTTGTACTACTACACTAATAAAACCTAGGCACTAATACCAATTTTTCATAACCTAATTTCATAGGTCATGATGGCGCCTAATATAATTCATCAGTATGCAAGCCGAATCCATAGTGTGGAATAGCTAGTAGCGGAATGCCAAAATAGATAAAGAAGAGAATATGGAAAAGACATATCAAAAGGCTAATTGCAAAATATAGACCCGAAACCTGGTGGTATTAGTACAAGAGCTTCTACATAACAAGAATATAAAGTGAAGTGCATTGAATATACTGATACAACTTATCTCCAAATTAAACATAGAGATTAGTCTAGTACATAAGAGGGAGGTAAGTAATACTCTGAACAACAGGAGCTTACTCTAAGTTTCCAAACAATGGCTACTCCACATGACTTTTACATCAACAATGATAACCCCACTATGATCTGCAGGCTGCAGAAGTGTTATATAAGTACCAAACACGTGGTACTCAGTAGGAAACTACTAATTGAGCTTCAAAGAAAAAGCAAATTTGCATAACATATAAGTAAAATGGAAAACTACACTCAAATATCCAACAACGACATAAGACAGACAATGAGATAATATGGATAAACTAACCTAATCATGTCCAAGAGACTAAAATAATAAGGCTAAAGAAGTAATAAGAATGCACTATCTTATTTTAGCCATACTTAGAAATCTCAACACAACACTGTATATCACTGGCAAATATACAAAGTAAGAGCAGAGGAATATATATATAAGTACAAGGCCAAGGAATAAATACATAATCTGAGTCAATGAAACAAAGGGATATACATAACACATTAGCTACATATAGCTAAGAATTCATATATATATATATATATATATATATATATATATATATATATATATATATATATATATATATATAACGAGGTTTACTTGAAGTATAGCCTAAATCATCAAACTAGCTATTTAAGACCTTAACCATAGTAGGAGCTAATGCTAAAATACTTAGGTTCTAGTCCATATATCCAATCATCAAATGATCATGCATAATAATATAATCATAAGATAGAAGAGGCTAGAATCATACCTCATATGTTGATATTTTAATGAATGACTAATCTATTATACACTAGACATAACAATAATCATAACCATGATATTGACAATGATAATAGCAATATTTATAACAACACGAGTAACTGGCTATTCAGGACAACCAAATACCTAGACGATATTATCATGTACCCCCACTGCCCTAGGCTCAAATGGTTCAAATAACATATAATATACTATAAATCATAGTTATTACCCATATCTATGTGATACGACCCAAACTAAGGCCTAGTCATGTTTGTTATCTCAAGTCTAACTAAGACCAGAGACCACCCCCAGTACTTAACCTTAACCGCCCTACTCCCTCTATCGAAAGAATTTTGAGTATATAACAAGATAAAACAATAATATAATAAAGTTAATAAAGTAATCTTAAACCCAACATTAAAAATCAAAACCAATCAACCATCCATTTCCAATCCCAATGCCAATACCAATACCAAGACTAACACTAATACCGACGCTGCCCATGACGATAATAGTTTGACAAAGCCTCTAACTAAAATCAAAGAACATTTAGTCAGGACATGTCCTCGACCATAGCAAAAACCATAACCAAAGAAATAACAATAATGAAAAAAATCCGTACCATGAAATGGAGCCTCTCTAGAGGATTGAAGCACACCACTTAAATCTGACTCTAAGCTATTCTTGAATCCAAATCACCAAGCAAGAAGAATGGTAGTATGGCCGATTCCTGCATCGCTTAGGGAAAAAATACTTGAAGATGGTTAGCAAAGTGAACGCTATCATATAACTTAACGGTTGAAGATAAATTAATGCCATTATTCAAAACAAACTCAAATAACCTTATGTAATCATGTGTAATACATATATATATACCATGTCAGGATAGGGAACAAGGTTTGAAATGCATTTAAATCTTAACCTGGGTTGGGTAGCTTGGCCATCCTCAAACCACCCACGAGCTATATGGGTTTAGCTTCCCTTTATTGAAAGGGCCCCAATGCGTGTTAGTCGCACGATCAAAGAAATGAAATGGAGATGAATAGTATATCTCCCAAAATATAAAGTGTGACATCATACACATGGTTACCAAGACCTCTTCTAATATCGACAAATATGATTTTTCAGTGTCAAATTCCTCTGGGACTCCCACTTTCCACGACTTTCATATTTAACCCCTCTTAAGCCCATATTAAATTATTTACACTTTCCTAACCATATACCAAGGAATATTTTTACTATGCATCAACCATTGGTATCATCATACCAAAATTAGATCCAGCAAGTCTATTACCTTATGCCATATAAACTATTAAACGAAATTAGACTACATTGTTTCCAATTAACTAAAACCACTAATAATCAAACAATGGCCACCAATGACTTTCCAAAACAATATGAAACCAACTAAAACCAAATCATATTTCTTTAACCATTTATGCAATGCTATGATTCCAAGGATAATCAAACTATGTGACAAAATCATTCTTATTGACAACTTCACAAACAGGTTAAGGGCATGCCATTATCAAAGCCAAAATTATCAAACTTGGGCCGCAACCATGAGCCCTCAAATAAATCACCATTCCCATGCACCCACATGTGGAAAACCATAATTAAAGTATGAAAACAAGAATTAAGTCATGAGGAATATTAATCAACCCTAAACATCCAAAACCCCAAGCTTTATTTTAAAACCTTAGCATTACCATGAAAACCATACATTGAAACATATGCCTTTAGTAAAATAAAAATGAGGAAAGAGTCTCATGCCTTAGACACCAAGGAAGACAGATAGAAACCACTCTTGAAAGCTCTAATTGATTATCTTGATGAAACCCTAGACTTTTTCTTGAAAGAGAATTTGAGAGAGATTTTAAGAGTTTTTGATTGGGAATAATAGATTAATGAAGTCCGAAAAAGTGTTTTAAGTCATGGTGTCAAAGAAAGTTAAAAGGGGAAATGTCCAAAATGCCCTCATCTTAAAACTGTAAAAAACTCACAGGTAGTTACGAGTTGACCCCTTAACTAATGACCACAACATACAAATCGTACCATTGAGTCATCACCAAGATAGTGAGTTGGACACCCATACACTGTCCACCAAAGTACTCCATGAACCCACTTGTTACCAAACCATATGACTCGTATTGTCTAGTCGTATCCAAGATAGAACTAAGAGATTTGGACATTGCACAATATATGACTCAAACTCACCACTCATAACCTATCCTCATGACTCTTGGTGAGCCACTCGTACTCAAAACAAAGTCAATTCACTAAGTTTCTGATTTGGTGAAGGATCGTCCTAACGAATGATCACCACCCCTAATGACCTGTACCACCATGTCATAACCATAGAAAAACACCAACCACCATTAACTGGACACCTAATAACTAGGGTTTATAATGGAAAAACCTTTAGAGAAGCTACGTCCTTGGTCTGCAACTAACAAACTTGTCGATCCAAGATTTTAACATAGACCTCGCCGTAAGATCGGGAATTAGAAATACCAATATCCTTGATAGTATTAATTTGCGATGGATCACCTAAACACTTCATCAATATTAAAACATTCAACACTGGGTAAAAGGAGCTCAAACTAGAAGGAAACTTCAACTTATATACAATACTTCTAACCCTTCTCAAAACCATGTACGGACCAACATACCGGGGACTAAGCTTTCCCTTCTTCCCAAACCACATCAATCTCTTCATGGGAGACACCTTGAAGAACACCCTATCCCCAACCTTAAACTCTAGCTTTCTATGTCTAACATATGCATAGGACTTCTGGCAACTTTGTAATGGCTTTAAGCTTATCCTAAATCACATTTACCTTTTCCATGGCTTGGTGGACCAAATCTAGGCCAAATATTTCCACCTCACCAACCTCGAATCACCTCCTACCATAAAATGCCTCAAATAGAGCCACTCCAATTCTAGAGTGGTAGATATTATTATACACAAATGCTATAAGGGGAAAATGCTCAACCCAACTACCACTTTAGTCAATCACGCAAGCTCTAAGCATATCCTCCAATGTCAGAATAGTTTTTTCTTCTTTACCATACAACTGCGGGTGAAAAATTATACTAAGACTCATCTTGATCCCCAAACCATACTAAAAAGACTACCAAAAGTGAGATGAAAAATGTGTACCATGATCCGAGATAATAGAAATAGGCATCCCATGAAACTTTATAATCTCATGGAGGTACAACCTCACATAATCCTCCATAAAAAGTTTGTACTTATCGACAAGAAATGATCAGAATTGATCATCCTATCCATAATGAACCAAACTAAATCAAACTAATTCTGAGATCAAGGAAGTTGGATATAAAAATCCATGTTGATCGTTTCCTACTTCTATACATTCAACTAAATTTCTTGATACAACCCTCTAGGCCTCATGTGCTCAACTTTAACTTGTTTGCACATCATAAATAGCCACATCCTGCTTTATATTGTTCCATCAATACATCTCCTTAAGGTCATGATATATTTTTATCAAACTAGGATGAATAGCACAGCACGACTCATGCACCACAACTAAGATCCTCTCCAGTAATCCATTTATTTTGAGAGCACATAATTTGTCTTGGTGCCACAAGGTACCATCGCTACTAACCTCAAAAGCCATTATTTTCTGCCTATCTATATCACCTTTGATCCTCATCAGGATAGGATCTAACATTTGTTTCTAACCCCTAGGTACATCTGCGCCATTTTCTGCACAAGCACACTACCATCCTCTGAGTCTAAGAGGCAAACTATAAGGTTAGCCAGATGGTGAACTTCTTTCACCAACTCCCACTTTCCTTCATCCATATGATCTAGACTCTCCATAGATAACCTGCTGAGAGCATCAACCATCATATTAGCTTTACGTGGATGGTAGCTCAAGCCATCTCCTGTACCTGAGGCTCAGCTATTTTTGAGTAAACACATACTGTAGGATCTTATGATTACGAATATATCACACTCCATAAAGATAGTGATGCCATATTTTCAACACAATCACCATAGCCCACAGCTACAAGTCATGAGTCGAATAATTCTTCTCATATTCCTTCAACTGCCTTGAGGCATAAGTTATCAATTTGCTATACTGCAACAATAGGCAATGAAGCCCCATACGAGATGTATCAGCATACAACACAAACTGATTTATGTTGTTGGTAAAGCCAAGAATGGTGTAGAAGTCAGCTTCTCAAAGATACACTCAGACCCATCAGACTATGAGAACTTTACCTTTTTCTGAGTCAACTTAGTCAATGAAGAAGCCATAGAAGAGAAACATAATGCCGCAAAAATGGGTCCCGAGATATCACACGATGGTTAAGACTACGAGTAGCCTCAAGCTAACCCTGTAAGCTTTCTACTAAATTTGAAACTCATAATAGAGAAATGTAAACATAAAATCAATGCAGAAGTATGTCTGATCTAAACAAAAATTATCTGAACATAATATTTGAAAATATTAGACTAAAAAGTCTAGACAATCAACACTGGAAATCTGAATTATAACTAGCAGTCTGACAAGCCTCTACTACTAACAACTAGAGAGCCACTGGACAAACCTCCAACTAAGTTGAATTGATAGAAAATACTGAATAACTAGGTCTTCGAACTCTGAGGACTCACTAACTATCATAATATAGATGGAGATGCTTGAGATCACTCACGCTACTGAAATTGAGCAGCTGGACCTATATTATTAAACAATGTAACACATAGACATATATATGAATCAGTACTTCTAGAATGTACTAAGCATCTAGTTCCCCTATGGGAAAATATCACATTAGGGAGAGGTGTCATACTCTTGCCACGAAGTATAACCTAAGCTAAGTGATCACATCTATATCTGTTATCCATATAAATAGAAATAATTTGAGTAATTTGTACCTACGTTGGCTTGTAGGTATGGGACATGTGAACATACCCAACTCGGTGCTAAATTCCATTCCCTTTAATCTGTATGCTCATTCTGTAGGAAATTCACTTTAAAACTAACACAAGGGTTTGTAGTGAAAGCCAATAATGCATTTATCTATTTAAATCTGAAATCAAACTAATCTATAACCCAAAGTTGTATTCAATACAGTAAAGGGGATTTCATAACTTAGATGAGGATTAAAGATCAAATATTGGGTCTAATGGTTGATTATAAACAAACCATAGAATGCTTAAAAGCAATATCATTCTTGGAATATCAATATTCAAACTAGGTCTAAACAACCCATGCTTTAAAATTTATGTCAACTTATCACAAATCATGCTTAATAATCAACCTCATGAAGTTCTTAAACAATTCTAGTTAAAATAGTGAAATTAAACCTGCATTGTATATAAAACTACTTCACAAACATAAATGTGCAGCAAAAGGCATGCAAATCATTATCTAAAAAACTTTTACTATCAAAATCTTCAATTAACAATATTTGGGTATGAACCCTAATTAGAAGTTCATGGAAATTCACATGAAATAAACTTTAAATACTAATTTTGGGTATAAGGATGAAAGAAGTATCCTTGTTCATAATCCCACATACCTTAATTGATGAATAGATGAAGAAGCTTGAATTTTAAGTTCCTATTTGTGCTCTTGAAGATTGTTTCTTGAAGATCTTGATTTGGGAATCTTGAATTTTTGGTTATCTTGGAAAAAAATGGTGAAATTTGGATTTCTTGAGGTTTGAAATTTGAAGTTCTAGGGTTTCATGGAGAGCAAATTGATGAATAATGAGTGTATTAGCTAAGAATAGGTTTAATATTTTGTTTTTCATGAATTGGGGGCTTCGGAAACACTAGATTGGCCTTTGGAAAATTATGTTCGAAACTAAAGTCCTAATTTTGAGCCTCAGCGGGATGCGGTGCATTCGTGGTGGCTCACTGGAAAAGGGACGAGTGTTATTTTGCAATATGGCATGATGCGGTGCTATCGCGTTGCATCACTAGAAAAAGGATGTATGCTAATTTGTACTCCACCGTGATGTAGCGTTATCGCGATGCTTCACTGGAAAAGGATGAGTGCAAAATTGCACTCTTATGCGATACGACGTCTGCTCCACTGCAATTTCTAGAGCAACTCTGGATAGTCATGGTGAGCTACTAGAAAGGTACGAACGGGATTTTAGGGTTCACCGCGATGTATGGTAATCACGGTGCTTTACTGGAAAGAGGACGATTGTGAATCTGTCCTCCATCGCAATACGGTGCTTGGCGTTAGCATAGTTCCATACACAAAAAATATCATAACTTCTCAACCGGGTATTAGATTTTGACAAAATTGATATCATTGTAAAGCTAACTTAATTATCTACATTTTAGTGGGTCTAAAGCAGGAAAATTTCACACGTATGAAGAGTTATTCACTTTTAAAGTTGACCCTCAACACACTAGGAGATAAAAGGAACTAAGAAAACTATGGGGTGTAACAATATCTCCCCCTTGGGAACCTTCGTTCTCTAATGAGACTAGTTAAACTGAAGATACTGTGGAAATAAGACTATATGCTGGTATGCACAATTGAAACAAAACTGGATGGCTAGATCTAAATCATACTCAGCAAATGAACTAATCTGCGAATGAATGAATTGACATGAAGATAATCACATGGCTGATATTGTGACAAGAAAAGAACTAAATTAAGGAAGAGTGTTACCTTAGGCTAAATCTGAGTTTTTGGAGAAGAGGTGAGGATACTTGGTTCGCATGTTTGCTTTTGCTTCCCAAGTAGCACCCTTAATAGACTGATTTTGCCACAGAACATTGACCAAGGGAACTTCTTTGTTCCTTAGTCTACGTATCTAGTGATCAAGAATCTTTACTGGAAGTTCTTCTTATGAAAGACTATTCAAAATATTTATGCTTTCTAGAAGGACTACAACAATTGAATTGTCTATGCACTTCTTGAATAAAGATACTTGGAACACTGGGTGAACTGATGACAAGTCTATAGGAAGCTCAAGTTCATATGCTACCTTCCCCACATGACACAAAATCCTATAGGGACCCACATATCGGGGACTAAGCTTCCCCTTTTTTCCAAATTTCTTCACCCCTTTCATGGGTGAAACCTTTAAATAAACACGATAATCGACTTCAAACTCAGGATCTCTCTTTATTACGTCTATATAAGATTTCTGATGACTCTGAGCTTCCTTTAATCTCTCTCGAATCAACTTAACTTTCTCCATAGCTTCAAATAACATATCTGGGCCAATCAAAGAGGCCTTACCTACTTTGAACTAACTGACTGGTGACCTACATCTCCACCTATAAAGATCCTCAAATAGGGCCATCTCAAATATTATAATGGTAATTGTTACTTTAGGTTAACTTGATCAACGAAGAGTGGTCATTCCAACTGCCTTAGAAGTTAAGAACACATGCCCTCAACATATCCTCTAGGGTCTGAATGGTCCTCTTTGCCTAACCATCTATCTACGGGTAAAAATCTAAACTAAGATGAACTTGGTTACCAAGACCCTCCTGAAGGTCTTTCTAAAACTGAGATGTAAACTAAGTACCCCTATCCGTAAAAATGGAAAAGGGAACTCTATGTAATCTAACAAACTCTCTGATATACAACTTAGCATAATCTTCAGTTGTGTAGAACATGTGAACTGGCAAGAAGTGGGCTGATTTGTTCAATATGTCTACAATAACACAAATCAAATCATGCTGTCTACGCAAATGAGGTAATCCTATCACAAAGTCTATATTCACTTCTTCCCACTTCTAAGTAGGAAAACTAAATTCCTGTAATGTGCTATCAGGTCCTTGGTGCTCTACCTTAACCTATTGAAAAATTACACACTTGTCCATAAATTTGGCTATATCTCTCTTCATACTACTCCGCCAATAGACTTCTCATAAGTCCTGATACATCTTGGTGGCTCTTGGATGAATGGAGTAACTCGCACCATGCACTTCTATCATAATTCGCCACCTTAAATCGTCAACATATGACACACACAATCTACTATGATATCTGAACACACTATCTCCCCCTTAGGAGAAAACCTCAACCCTTTGTTCTTTAACTGACCCCTTCAGTTTGACCAAACTAGTCCTTATCTTGCTTCTCTATCACTTCAGAAACTAGAGAAGATTATTAACTACTCTGAACCCGAACATTCCCTTCAGCTAAGTCAACTAACCTCACACCCAATCTAGCTAACCGGTTAATTTCTTGAACTAATTATCTCTTATTATTCTCTACATAAGCGATACTTCCCATAGACAGTATACTAAGGGTGTCTACCTCCACATTGGCCTTGCCCAGATGATATAACACTCTCAAGTCATAATCCTTTAATAATTCTAACCACCTTCTCTAACAAAGATTTAACTCCCTTTGAGTAAACACATATTTCAAGCTTTTAATGCAAATACAATAGCAGCTAGATCAAGGTCATGGGTAGGGTAGTTATTTTTGTGAGGCTTAAGCTGTCTAGAGACAAAGGCTATAACCTTAACTCTCTACATCAAAACACAACCTAGTCCGATTGCAGAAGCATCACAATCGACAATGAATCCATCTGTACCACCAGGTAGCATAAATAGGACTGAAGTAAGTTGAGCCTTCAACTCCTAAAAACTCTTCTCACAGGAATTTGAATACTGAAACTTAACTTTCCTTTTTTCCAATATAGACATGGAAGACGCAATAGATGAGAAACCTTAAACAAAATATTTATAATAACAAGCTAAACCCAATAAAATTCTTATGTCTGATGGAGAGATAGGACTACACCAGTTTCTTAATGGTTTTGTCTTTTAAGGATCAACTCTAATCCATCCCTGGAAAAAATATAACCGAGAAAATCTACTGACCTTAGCCAAAATTCATAGTTGCTGAATTTGACGAACAACTATTGATCCTTGAGACTTTGTAACACAATTCTAAGATGATCTGCACGGTCATCCTCACTATAAGAATAGACAAGAATATCATTAATAAATAGTATGAAAAACATGTCCAAATACTGTTTGAACACTCTGTTCATCAAGTCCATAAAGGCTGCTGGGGTATTTGTCAGCATAAAGGACATGCCTAGAAACTGGAAATAACCATAGCAGGTTCTAAAAGCTATCTTTGGAAAATCACATTCCCTTAGTCTAAGCTGATGATAGTTGGATCTAAGGTATACCTTGTAGAAATAACTGACCCCTTTTAGTTGATCGAATAAGTCATCAATCCTAGGAAGAGGATATTTGTTTTTGATTGTGACTTTATTTTGTTGACGATATTCAATACACATCAGCAAAGAGCCATCTTTATTTTGCACTAATAGGATGGGAGCGCCTCATGGAGAGATACTGGGCCTTATGAAACCTTTATCTAAGATGTATTTAAGCTGCACTTTTAACTCCATTAGCTCGGTTAGAGCCATATGATATAGTGGAATATAGATGGGCTGAGTATCTAAAAGAAGGTCAATACCAAATTCTATTTCCCTATCGGGAGGTAACCCTGGAAAATCTTGGGGAAAAACTTTAGGAAACTCATTAACTACGTGGACTGACTGAACTATTGAAGCCTCAGACTTAGTATTTTTGACTCGAACTAGATGATAGATGAACCATTTTGATATCAACTTTCTGTCTTTAAGATAGGATATAAAATGAATCTTGGGAGACACAGAATTACTTTCCCACTCAAAGACTGGATCATATGGAAACTGAAACTTCATTTATCGAGTGCGACAATCTCTAGATGCATAACAGGAATAGAGCCAATCCATACTAAGAATAATGTTAAAATTGACCATGTCTAACTCTATTAATTATTCTAAGATGGTATTATGAAGGTCAGTGATAGGAAACTTTCTATAGACTCGTTTGGTATTAACTGACTCACCCACCAAGGTGAAAACTAAGAAGGTCTTAGGAAGCTTTTTAAGACCTATTTAAAAATTTACTGCAACTAGTGGGGTCACATAAGATAGATTCGACCTGGGGTCTAACTACACATAAATATCAAGATAAAAGACACGACGCATCCCAATAAAAATATTTGGTGAACTCTCCTGCTCTTGATGGGATAGTAAAGAATAAAATTAATTTTGGTGCTAACCGCCACCATGCTGGATGATGCGCCTTAAGCCGGGACTGGGCAACCTGGAGAGGCTGGTGCACTAGTATCCTGAGTTTGGGGATGAAAATCTTTATTTCCCTGCTTATCAAATAGACACACTTTGATTCCATGACCCAACATACCATAACCATAAAAACCTTTTTATCCCAACAAACACTCACCAAGATGATTCTTACAAAACTTAGCACATAAAGGATAACTGGGTTTTCCACTCATACTATTCTAAGATCTAGATATTAAAGCTTTACCCCACTGCTCTTGCCTAGCTCTGGGGGCAGGAGCATTGGATGAAGATGGCGTTGGTGCAGACGAACGACCCTAAAACTGCAATGATTCCCCCTCTTAACCTTGTCGGACCATATTCTAACTGCCTGATCTTATACTTCTTATTCCCCTCTCTATCCCTTTCAACTTTTATTACTCAATTAGTTGAGGAAGAATCATCAACCTAGCAAGATCCATATCCCCAATAAGCATGGAAGTCCAACACTCCTTGACTACCAAACTAGATACTCTGGTAACAAACTTACTTATACTTGACCTAGGGTCAGCCATCGTGTTGGGGGCATACTTAAACAACTAGTTGAACTTATGAAAGTACTCTTTCACTGTCATCGAGCTTTGCCTCAGGTTCACAAACTCCTCTACCTTAGCTTCTATTATTTCACATGGAAAAAACCTATCTAGAAATGCATCCTGAAATACCTGCCAACTCATAAGAGCTACATTCTCACCTTTACTATTCTTTCATATAACCACCCAATCACACGCGACATCCTTCAGCCTATAAGATGCAAACTCTACACTTTTCTCCTCATTAACATGCATAATCTGGGTAATCTTCCTTACCTCATCTAAGTAAAGTTGTGGGTTTACACCTTCTTTTGAACCAAAGAACTCAGGCGAATTCATTCTTATGAAATCATGAATTTTGGCTTTTGCTAAATCACCATTCTGCTAAATTGGGACTGCCTCCTGATTGTTGCCCTGAACATGGGCAGTCACAGCTTGGGCAAATATCTGATAGGCAGCTTGAAATTTAGCATGGGATACATTCTCATTTAGAGGGTCAACGGGATGGGGTAGCTGTTATTATTTATGCGTCCATTAGCTCATTGAGGATGCATATTTAACTGTCATATAAGAGCACAAATTAAAAGCAGATAGAGACATTGTAAGCACAATAGATCTTGAATGAAGTGGAAGATTTCCTAAATTGTCCTATAGCATCTTTCTTATAAATGTCGCGTGCTTCAGACCCATTATAAAGACTCTACGTAACTCACCTTGTCTAACTCTTTAGGACTCTTTTAACTTTAGGCTCTAATACCAAGTTTGTATTGCCCCGAAAATAGATCCTGACATGTCACCTGGGGATCAAGACTATGACTTGCCTCAAGCTAACCCTGTAAGCCTTCTACTAAATCTATAACTCATAATAGAGAAATGTAAACATAATATCAATGCGAAAGTCTACAAAATCTAATATGAAATTATCTGAACATAATATCTGAAAATATTATACTTCAAAGTCTGGACAATCAACACAGGAAATCTAAATTATAACTAGCAGTTTGACAAGCCTCTACTACTAGCAACTAGAGAGCCACTGGGACAACCCTCAGCTGACTCGAACTGACTGAAAATACTAAATCAACTACTTTAATAAGCTAGAAAACTGAATAACTGGGTCCATGAACTATGAGTACTCACCAATTGTGGGATGTAGATGGAAATGCTCGAGATTACTCACGCTACTGAAACTGAGCACATGAACCTACATTATTAAACAATATAGCACATAGACATATATGTGGATTAGTACTTTTGGAATGTATTGAGCATGTGGGGGTGAATGCATAAGTAAAACAAATACCTCAACTATAATATAAACTTGTAAAGAATACATGATAAATGTAGATGACTCACAGTAGCTTGAATAACTGAAAATTGAGAATCATAATCATGAGTAGTAAGGCATGTTGTCTAAATCTTGTGAGTCATAGCATTTAGTTTCTAAAAGTTGTTTTTGAATTCTATCTTTAAATCATGCTACCTAAGTGTAGAGAGGGCTTACTTTTATATCTGTAAACTGAAAGTTGAAATATCATGACCAATATCTTATGTGAAATAATATCTTAAATTAATAGTGAGCCTTACACTTAGTTTCTAAAAGCTTTTCTGTTAGGATTACTCTTTTCGGTAGAGAGTTTCTTCTAACTGACATACAATATGTAAGATATCAAATGTCCAATATCTAGATCCCTTATGGGAAAACCTCACGTTGGAGAAAGGTGTCATACTCTTGCTACGGAGTATAACTTGAGCGAAGTGATCACATCTATATATTTCATCCATATAAATGAGAATAATATGAGTAATCTATACGTATGTTAGCTCGTAGTTCTGGGGCATGTGAACATACCCAAATTCGTGCTAAATGCTACCCTCTTTAATCTGTATGCTCATTCTATAGGAAATCCACTTTCAAACTAACACAAGGGTTTGTAGTGAAAGCTGGTGATGTATTTATTTGTTTAAATCTGAAATCAAACTAATCTATAACCTAAAGTTGTATTCAATACATTAAAGTGGATTCCATAACATAGATGAGGATCAAAGATCAAATATTAGTTCAAAAGGCTGATTATAAACAAATCATAGGATTCTTAAGAGCAACATCATTCTTGGAATGTCAATATTCAAACTAGGGATTAATAACCTATGCTTCAAAATTCATGTGAAATTATCACAAATCATGCTCAATAGTCAACCTCAGGAAGTTCTTGCATAATTTTAGTTGAAATAGTGAAATTCAACCTTCATTGTATATAAACTACTTCACAAACATAAAAGTACAGCAATAGGCATGCAAATAATTATCTAGAATACTTGTAATATCAAAATCTTCAAATAACAATATTTGGGTATGAACCTTAATTTGAAGTTCATGTAAATTCATGTAAAATTAACTTTAAAAACTAATTTTGGGCACAAGGATTAAAAGAGTATCGTTGTTCATAAACCTACATACCTTAATTGATGACTTGATAAAGAAGCTTGAACTTTGAGTTCCTATTGTGATCTTGAAGATTGTTTCTTAAAGATCTTGAATTGGAAATCTTGAATTTTGGGTTATCTTGAAAAAAGAATGGTGAAATTTGGATTTCTTGAGGTTTGAAATTCGAAGTTCTAGGGATCCTTGGAGAGCAAATTGATGAATAATGAGCGTATTAGGCTTAGAATAGGTTTAATCCTTTGTTTTACACGAATTCGAGGCTTGGGAAAATACTATATTTCCCTTTTAAAAATAAAGTTCAGAACTAGAGTCCATATTTTAAGCCTCAGTACAATACGGCACAATCGTGGTGGCTCACTGGAAAAGGTACGAGCACCATTTTGCCCTATAAAGCGATGCGGTGCTATAATGTTGTGTCACTAGAAAAAGGATGAGTGCAAATTTGTACTCCACCGCGATACGGAATTATTGCAATGCTTTACTGGAAAAGGATGAGTGCAAAATTTCACTCCTATGCAATGCAGCATCTGCGCTCCACCGTAATTTTTGTCCCGACATTGTCCAATTGTGGTGAACTACTGAAAAGGTATGAACGGGATTTTGGGCTTCACCGCGCTATGATGTAATCGCGGTGCTTCACTGGAAAGAGAATGATTGCAAATTTGCGCTCCACTATGACGTGGTGCTATCGCATTGGCCTCCTGCCACACTAAAAAATTACATAACTTACAACCAGGTATCGAATTTATGCGGAATGGGTGTCGTTGGAAAGCTAACTCAATTTTCTAAACTTTGGTGGGTCTAAAGATGGAAAATTTCACACGTATCAAGAATTCTTCACTTTTAAAGTGGACCTTCGACACACTATGAGGCAAACAGAACTAAGAAAAGTATAGGCTATTACAAGAAACTTTCGACAAACCTCCTGTAGTAATCCACTAAACCAAAGAAGCTCTGAATATGGGTTGGAGTCGTGGGTCCTGGCCACTTCTTAACCACTGTAACCTTATGCGGATCTACCATGATCCCTCCACTAGAAATGACTGAACCAATAAAGTAACAGTGTTCAACCTGAATTCACATTTCAAACAACTACTCATACAGGGTCTGCAATACAATGTAGAGATGATTGGAATAATCCTCCTCGATCTTAGAGTACACCAGAATGTCATCCATGAACACAATGACGAATAAATCCAAAAACTGATGAAAGATTCTATTCATCAAATTCATGTATGTCATCCGGGTTTTGGTCAACCTAGAGGACATTTCCATAAACTCAAAATGCCCATACCAGATATGGATACAGTCATGGAAATATCCACCTATCTTAGCCTGCTTAGAAAATCTAAACTACTTGCTCTGCCTTTACCCTATCTTAGCATGCTTCTTCTTCTCTTCCTCAACCTGCTGCATGTACACCACCAACCTAGAGATGTCCATGTATTTTTCAACAAGGAAGCCTTACTCTCAAAAATCAAATCTCGGGACAACCCAAAAGAAAACTTTCTTATTCTATCCCTCAAGCTAGAAACCAACTCCGGAGCATACTGAGACAACTAGTAAAACTTCATGGCATACTTCTTGACTAACATCTTGCCCTGCTTCAGGTTAATAAACTCTTCTACTTTTGCCTCCCTCAACTCCTAAGGAAATAAGCGGTGCAGAAAAGCACTAGAAAAATCATCCCACGGGGCTTACTTAGCATCGTCACTCCTCGACTGTTCCCATTCCTCATACTATTGATATGTTACATCCTTCAGTTGGTAGACAACAAATTCCATACTTTCAATATTATTATCACACATAACGCATAATATCTTTTCTATATCATCAATAAAATATTAAGTATCCTCCTTAAACTTAACACTAGTGAACGCATGAGGGCTCAAACTTATAAACTGGATAACCCTTGTGGCCTCAAAAGATGAAGTAGAGGAAGCACCATGATCGGCTTGGAAGCTACCAACTGAGCCAATATATGAATAGACTGATGAAACTCAGATTTTTTCACATCAGCCTAAGGAGCTCGAGAAGGACTGGAAGGGATCGGTGGAATTCCAGGAGCGCAATTAGAAACTGGAGACTTCGACTGAGTCTGGACCCCATAAGTAGGATGGATCGCATTAACATTATCCACGGGTGGGATAGTGGAGTTTTTGTAAGATTCAGATCATCTGTGAGGCATAATCTTTAAAGCGACCAAATGGGTATGAGAGTTGATTTAAGGACCATGGACTCTATAACTCAAATACAGAACACAAGAAAGAGAAACATTACTAAATGCCTTGTAGCCTCTCCCTTATAAATGTGGCACTCTATACACCCTTAAAGAGACTCTACTCTTCATGGCTTGGTCGGACACCAAGTTGACCATGAACCCAAGGCTCTGATACTAATTTGACACAACCTGAACCAGGGCCTAGTTGTGTCAAGTATCTTAACTCCAAAAAGAATCAAAAACCACCCCAATACAAAACTGTAATGCCTTACTCCCTCTGTCGGAAGAATTCTATGCATATTAAAGGATAAAACAATAATACTCTAAATTCAATAAAGTAAGATTAAAACAAAAGTCAAAAACCATAATCAATCAACCATCTATTTCCAATTTCAATGCCAATACCAATACCAAGGCTAACACTAATACCGACCCACCCATGCCTATAGTAATCTGACAAAGCCTCTAACCATAATCAAAGAACATCCAATTAGGACATTCTTTCGACCTTAGAAAAGACTATAACCAAAGAAATAACAATAATACAAAGAAGTACATCACATGAAATAGAGTCTTACAAAGTAATGAAGCTCACCACATCAATCCGACTCTAAGTTTTCTATGAATCCAAGTCACTAAGTAGGAGGAATGGTAGTATGGTCGGTTCCTGTATTACACGGGGATACAATACTTGAAAATGGTTAGCAAAGAGAATGCTAGCATGTAAATCAGGGATAAAAATAAAATAATGCAATTATTCAAAAACAACTCAAATAACTATATGCAATCATATGTAATATATATATATATATATACTGTGTTTGGATAGGGAACAAGGTTTGACATGCATTTAAATCCTTAACTTGAGTTGTGTAGCTTGGTCGTCCTAAAACCACCCACGGTCTATATGGGTTCAACTCCCCCTGTTGAAAGGGCCCAGTACATGTTAGCTGCACAATAGAAGAAAACAAACTGAGATGACTAATACATCTCCCAAAATATAAAGTGTGACATCATACACATAGTCACCTTGACCACCCAATATGAGTTTTCAGTGTCAGTCACCCCCGGGACTCCCACCTTCTACAGCTTTCCTACTCATCCTTCTTTAAGCCTATATTAAATTATTTACACAATTCCTAACCATATATGTAGGAGTGTTTCTATTAGGTATTAACCTTTGGTATCTTCATACCAAAATTTAAGCTTGCAAGTCTATTACCTTATGCCACATAAACCATTCAACCAAATTAGACTCCATTATTTCAAATTAACCAAAACCATTTATAATCAAACCGTGGACACCAAGGCCTTTAAACAACCATATGAAACCAACCAAAACCAATTCATGTTTCTCTAACCATTTATGCAATGCTAAGATTCCATAGATAATCAAACTATGTGAAAGAATCATTCTCACTGTCAATTTCACAAATAGGTTGAGGGAATACCATTATCAAAGACAAAATTATCAAATTTGAGGCTCAATGTAACACCTTAGGGGTACACCCTGGATGCCACATAGTGCTTACAGTCACTAGTGACCACAAGATAGCCCATTTGCTGGTACCTATTGTGAGCACCAAATAAAATTAATAACAAAGATACAAAGATACAGAAGAAATTGAATACACCACAAGGTTTAAAAATACTAATACATCACTAAATTATAAATCTAAAAATAGCTGTCTGAAAATTGATAAACGAATAAATAATGACAAACTGACAAACTATCTAAAGTATCTGAAAGCCTCTAAAACTAATTAAATAAGAGTTGATGGGATAGGCCTCAACTAACTCCAACAAACTACTGAACTGAAATACTAAAATAAACATAATCGGTCCTCAAAATATAAGGACTCACCACTATTATAGCTATTGATGCACTGGAATATCTAAGTGCGGTCAGGAACCTGAGCATCCGAACGCATGATATGATACATAATAGCATAAGAAACAAGTATACGATCAATATTTTGAATTTACTACTGTGCTAGATGAGGTTAGGTTGATATGAATGGGATCATGTGCATGAAAAATAACTGACTGACTGAATAGTATGAGATAACTGATGCATAGTATGTGTGAAAACTATAAAATTTGAGAATGCATGACCAAGCATACAACATGATACTGAAATAGTCTGTAAACTAGAATACTAAAATCTGAGTATCGATTTAACTGATAAGATGAAAGCTATGGTCAAGCAAACCTGATCTGACTTTTGAACTGATACTAGACTGAGACTGTGGGAGCAATCATCTAACTGACATGCCCCAATATAAGCTAATTATGGCCCAAATTGTGACCCAATTGGAAGGGTGTCAGTACCGTGCCACGAGTACTAACACATAGCTGTATGGATCCACAAAAGTTTAGTCCCTAAGGACTAAAGAGTCACTCTCTACTGGAATATGCCCTAGTGAGGTATGTGTCAACCCTCAACTGGCTGGTTCACATCTCAACCTATGCTGGCTATAGAGTTTTGAAATGCAGGGACTGCTACTAAAGTTTACACCCTTAACTGGTAAGTGATTCCCCATCCATGGGTTCGCTCGGTGATAAATCCTACTCCCAATTGAACTGACTTGTATTACTGGACTAGCTAAACTTAATTAGAACACACAACTAGCCGTATTATCTAACTGAATGGCAATGCTCAGGGTATGACTGAAAGTATTTTATAGGTACTAAAAACTAGGTAAACAACTACACTTTGGGTATTCATAACCCCAAGACTCCATAACAATGACATTAGGACATACTAAATCTTTGGGGACATAATAAGTAATCAATATTCAAAATTCAATCATTAAGGCATTTCATCAAACACTTGAGGGTCATGTGTTAAAGCGTAGGAATGGTTTAAATATGTAAGACTAACATAATTGCAATACTAAAACCATGGGTTAAGGATTTGACATGAAAAAATCACCATTCAAACGTTTCATAAACAATTCCAATGAAAACAATTTGAAAACATGATATACACTTATATATAATCGAAATTTATGAAGTATCATGGATATAATTCATAATAACATAAAAAGATAAAAATTTTAAACTTGAAAATGAATTCTTGGACTCCATGGGTGAAAAGGACCCACCGATGAACATCTAACATACCTTAATTGAAGAACTATTGAATGTTCTTAGTGATTTCTTAAATCTTGAGCTTTAATAAAGAGGCTAGGGTTTGTTATTGAGGGAAGATTATTTTTTTTGAGAGAATTTGTGAAAGAATGATCGATTTTTGCCTTTTAGGACCCCAAATCCTGTGTTATGGATGGGATAGGGTGAGAGAAATGACTCAATTACCCCCTGAGGAACCGAACTCATTAAACGAAAATGGACTGCCTGATATGAAATGTGATGTGTTGCCTTGCTCTATCAACGCAATAGATGATGCACTATGTTGCTCCCCACCGACGCGATATTTGATGAGTCACGGCCATATCAGGAAGCATCGCTATTTTAATCATCCAAACAAGTCCCAAACGTTATCTAAAAAATCCATAACTCACTCAAGATGAACTATCGACAACCCCAATTAAGAAACAACTTAAGAATTAACATCCGGAGATTGGTAAGGTCAAAAATAGAATCATCAAAATGTTAGGGTATTTGGAAGTGACTAAGTCTTAACATTTTGAGATATTGTCTAAGTCTTGGACCCCTTTTTAATATGCAATATTAAGATGAAATGAGCTAGGATCTTACAGGTTCTTACAATATCTCCTTTTTGGGAACATTCATCCTCGAATAAGACTGATTAAGCTGAGAAATATTGAGGTACTAAGATTAAAGGTTGAATATACATAACTAAAAACATAATTACCTGACTGATTCTGAAACATGTTGACTGATTGAACTGATTCATGAATGCATGAATGATATGACGATAATTATATAGATGAAACAGAGACTGGAAAAGAGATAATCTAAGGAAACCCATTACCTCAAACTAAGTCTGAGCTTTCGGAGGAAAAATGAGAGTACTTTGTTCACATATCTGCTTCTGCCTCCCACATAGCTTCCTCAACGGACTGATTCCATCGAAAAACTTTGACCAAGGGAACTTCTTTGTTCCTTAGTCTGTGAATCTGGTGATTTAAGACCTCAACTATGACTTCTTCGTAAGAAAGGCTATCCTAAACACCTAAGACTTCTAAAGGAACAATGACTTGGGTGAAAGGTTGTACTAAGATAAACTTGGGTACCAAGAACCTTCTGAAAAACTTTCCAAAAGTGAGAAGTAAATTAAGTACCTCTATCTGAAATGATGGATAACGAGAATCTATACAACCTAACCAATCTACACACACCCTACCAGTTTCTATCATATTTATGGAAAAGAGGATTTATACGACCACTATTTATACTGCCCTGGGGCTTAGGGCCTGACGCCCTATCCGGATTATCATTTTTGAACATCGGCGCTGGTGCACCATCCGAAGATGGAGATGATGATAAAGTGTTTGATAGAATTAAGGACAGTTACCACCGTCTAACCCCGGATGAGCAAAACTAAAGCTACCTATTCTGGCTCTCTTATTCTCTCTCTCTCTCTCTTTCCTTAAATTTCTATTTCTCAATCTCTTGAGCATGGACCATCAACCTAGACAAGTCCATCTCCTGAATAAATATCGCAGGCCTACACTCCTTGACCATGCTATTAGCTACACTAGAGACAAACTTGCTCATCCTTGACCTGTTATCAGATACCACATTAGGGGCATACCTGGCTAGCTGAGTAAACTTAAGTGAATAATCTTTAATAATCATGTTCCTCTCATTTAAATTGATAAACTCTAGAACCTATCTAAAAAGGTTGAAGCTAAATACTCCCATTAAATAGGCCCTGCATCTGCGCATCTATCTCTCTTCTACTGCTTATACCAGGTTTGAGCTATATCCTTTAACTGGTAAGCACCTAACTATACACACTTACTATAAGTCACACCCATAATGTCAGTTTCCTTCTGAACTATGTAAAGGAACTTTTGCAAATCCTTATTAGACTTGGATCCTAAAAACTAAAGAGGGTTCATTCGGGCGAAGTCCTGAATCCTAGCTGCGACATTATTAGCCACTTGAATGGCATGGAAAGCAGCCTGCTGATTATTCTGAGATTATACTGATTGAGATAAAGTGGTGAAAGTATCTCTAAATTTGGCATGAGAGACATGCTCATTCAGATGATCTTCCTGAGCATGCAGAGGCGCGGGTTAATTTCTATTTGTCCTTCCTTTATTCTTTTTGGGAGGCATATTCTATAAATGAAAGGAAGATTAAATTAAAAAGGGAGCTTAAATTAATCCATGCTCAATCACATGACAAGAAAAATGAAAGAAGGGAAAATTTTCCTAAAATGTCTTGTAGCCTCTCATCCATAAGGGTGGCGCGCTTCACATCCATGCAAAGGACTCTACTCAACGTAACTTTTAGACTCCCTAGGACACTGTAAAACCATAGTCTCAGATACCAAGGTTGTAACGCCCAAGGGGTACACCCTGGATGCTATATGGTGCTTATGGTCACAAGTGACCACAATCTAACCTATGATCTTGTACCTATTGTGAGCACTAAATAAAATTGATACCAAAGATACACATATGCGGAAGTAACTAAATGCGCCATAAGGTTTTAAAATAATAAAATATCACTGAATTATAAATATGAAAATAACTATTTGAAAACTGATAAACGAATAAATAATGACAAACTAACTGACTATCTAAAGTGTCTGAAAGCCTCTAAAACTGATTGAATATGAGTTGATGGGACAGGCCCCAACTAACTCCAATAGACTACTAAACTGAAATACTAAAATAAATATAATTGGTTCTCAAAATATACGGACTCACCACTGTTGTTCTTGATGCGCTGGGATGTCTAAGTGCGGTTAAGAACCTGAGCATCCGAACCTATGATATGATACATCATAGTGCAAGAAATGAGTATGCGATCAGTACTTTGAATGTATTGGTATGCTAGATAGGGTTAGGTTGATATGCATGGGGTCATGAGCATGAATAATAACTGACTAAATAAATCGCATAAGATAACTGATGCATAGTATGCATTAAAGCTATAAAATCAAAGCATGCATGACCAAGCATACAACATGATACTGAAATAGTGTGTAAACTTGAATACTTAATCTGAGTACTGATATACTGATAAGTAAATGCTATGATCAAGCTAACCTGGTCTGACTCTCAAACTAAGATTGGACTGAGACTGTGGGAGATATCATCTAACCGACATGCCCCAATATAAGATAATTAGGGTCCAACCTGTGACCCCAATTAGAAGGGTGTCAGTACCGTGCCACATGTACTAATACATGGCTGTGTGGATCCACTAAAGTAAAGTCCCAAAGGACTAAAGAGTCTCCCTCTACTGGCAGGTTTCTTGGTGAGATATGTGTTAACCCTCAACTGGTATGTTACAATCTTAACCTACGTTGGCTACGTAGTTATAGAATGCAGGGACTGCTACTAAAGGTCACACCCTCAACTGGCAAGTTAGCCTGCATCCCTGGGTTTGCTCGGTGCTAAATCCTACTCCCGACTAAACTGACCTAGATTATTGAACTAAGCTAAACTTAATTGAACCCACAACTGACTGTATTATCAGGCTGAATGGTAAAGCTCATGGTACGACTGAAATCATTCTGCAGGTACAAAAAACTAGGTAAATAGCTACAATCCAGGTATTCTAACCCCTATGACTCGATAACATTAACATTAGGACATATTAAAGCTTTGGGGACATAATGTCTAATCAATATTTAAAATCTAATCATTAAGTCATTTATTCATAAACTTAAGGATCATCAGTTAAAGCATGGGAATGGTTTAAACATGTAATACTAACATAATTGCAATCCTAAAGCAATGGGTTGGGGATTTGACATGCAAAAATCACCATTCAAATATTTCATGAACAATTCCAATGAAAATAATTTGTAAACACGATATATACATATATATAATTGAAATTTATGATGTATCATGGATATAATTCATAATAACATATAAATATCATATTTTTAAACTTGAAAATGGATTCTTGGGCTCCATGGGTGAAAAAGACCCATGGATGAATATCTAACATACCTTAACTGAAGAATTTGTGCAAGTTCTTGATGATTTCTTAAAGCTTTTGAGCTTGAATTTTGAAGAGGCTAAAGTTTGTTCTTGAGGGAGGATTACTTCTTTTTGAGAGAATTTGTGAATGAATAATCAATTTTTGCCTTTTGGGACCCTAAATCCTATGTTATGGCTGGGATAGGGTGAGGGAAATGACTCAATTACCCCCTGAGGACCCAAAATCATTAAATTTAATCAGACTGTCTGACGCAAAATGTGCCGCACCATATTTCTCTGTCAATGCAACAGGCAACGCATCACGTTGCTCTCCACCGACACGATACCTGATGCGCCACAGTCATATTGCAGAGCCTCACTATTTTGATCATCCAAACAAGTTCAAAAATCATCTGAGAAATCCAAAACTCACATGGGATGAACTATCGACAACCCCAATCATGAAACAACTTAAGAATTAAAGTCCTGAGGTCAGAAAGGTCGAAATAGAATCATCAAAGTGTAAGGGGATTTGGCAGTGACTAAGTCTTTACACTTAGTACTATTCTCTAAGTCTTGGACCACTTTTTAACCTGCAATAGTAAGCTAAAATGAGCTAGGATCTTACGGGGTCTTACACTCAACCATGACCCCTCACTTAAATCTCCATTCCCATGTACCCACATATGGAAAACCATAACTTAAAAAATGAAAAAACATAATTAAGTCATGAGAAAGTTAATCAACCATGAACATCAAAAACCCTCAACATTTATTTCAAAACCATAGAAATACCATGAGAACTATACACCAAACCATAGGCCTTTAGAAAAATAACAATGAGGGAATAGTCACTTACCTTAGACACCAAGGTAAATGGAGAGAAACTACCCTTAAAAGCCTTAATACATTATTTTGATGAAACCTCAGCCTTTTTCTTTAAAGAGAGTTTGAGAGAGATTTTATAAGTGTTTTATTTGTAATAATAGGTTAATGAAGTCCCAAAAGGTGTTTTAAGTCATGGTGTCAAAGGAAGTTAAAAGGGGAAATGTCCAGAATACCTCCAATTTAAAAATATAAAAAAAATTACAGGTGGTTACGAGTCAACCCTTAAACTCATGACCACAAAATACGACTCATACTATTAAGTCGCCACCAAGACAGTGAGTTGGATTCCCATACACTGTGCACCATACGACTTTACGAACTCACTCCTCACCAAACCATACGACTTATGTTGTCTAGTTGTATCAAAGACAGAACCCCAAGGGATTTAGACACTGGACAACATATGACTCAACTTTACCATTTTAATCTATCTTCAGTACTCTTAGTAATTCACTCGTACTTAGATCCAAGTCAAGTAACTAAGTTTCTGATTTGGTTAAGGATCGTCCTAATGACCCATTACCACCTTAACGGCCAATAACACTAAGTCTTATCCATAATAGAACCACAACCACCATCCTCTGGACACCTAACAACAAGGGCCACCTAACCCGTACCCACACCATATGACTCGTATGGTGAGTCATTATTAGGACATTGAGCTCAAAGTTCAGGAAATTTCCAAGTGCCAAATACAAGGGTGTTTCAATTCCCTTATACCTTTAAGACTAAAAACAAAGATATTAAGATCAACACATACCATAAACATAATTTTTCATAACGAGAAATAGGAATGGATACTTGGACTTTATGTCCTCTTCAGCTTCCCGTGTAGCCTCTTCCACTTTATGGTTCCTCTATATAACCTTTACTGAAGCTCTATCACTGGTCCGCAAATGACGAGCCTGTGGATCCAACATTTCAACAGGGACCTCATCATAAGATAGGGAATATGAAATATTGATATCCTTGATAGGGATAATTTACGATAGATCACCCACACACTTCCTAAACATTGAAACATGGAGTACCGGGTGAATGGAGTTCAAACTAGAATACAACTCCAATTCATACACAATACTGCTAACTATTCTCAGAACCAAGTACGAACCAACATATTGAGGACTAAGCTTCCCCTTCTTCCCAAACCGCATCACTCCCCTCATGGGAGATATGTTCAAGAATACCCTATCCCCAAGCTCAAACACTAGCTTTCTATGTCTCACATATTATAGGATTTTTGGCAACTTTGGGCAGCTTTAAGCCTATCCCAAATCACCTTCACTTTCTCTATGGCTTGGTAAACAAAATCCAAGATAAATATTTCTGCCTCACCAACCTCGAACCACCCAATAGGCGACCTACACCTCCTACCATACAAGGCCTTAAACAATGTCATTCCAATGTAGAGTAGTAATTATTGCTATACACAAACTCTATTAGGGGCAAATGCTCAACCCAACTACCACCATAGTCAATAACGCAAGGTCTAAGCATATCTTCCAATGGTTAAATAGTTCATTTCTCATGCCCATCCTAATGCGGGTGAAAAGCCATTCTAAGTCTCACCTTAGTCCCCAAACAATTCTGAAGCTACCACCAAAAGTGAGATAAAAACTGTGTACCATAATTCGAGATAAAAAAAATAGGCACCCGATGCAACTTTACAATATCATAGAGGTACAACCTTGCATAATCCCCTGCCAAAAAGCTTGTCCTTACTGGCAAGAAATGACCATACTTTTTCATTCTATCCATGATGACCTAAACCAAATCAAACTGATTCTGAGACCGAGTAAGTCTGGTAATGAAAACCATATTGATCACTTCACACTTCCACATCTGCAACTCAATTTCTTGATACAACCCTCTGGGCCGTATGTTCTCAACTTTCACTTGTTGGCACACCATTGACCTAGCCAAAAATCTAGCCACATCCTGCTTCATATTGTTCCACCAATACATATCCTTAAGGTCATGATACATTTTTGTCAAACCAGGATAAATAGCATAGCGCAACTTATGAGTCTTAGCCAAGATCCTCTCTCAAAATCCATCTATGTCGGGAACACACAATCTCTCTTGGTACCGAAAGGTATAATCGCCAATAACCTCAATAGCCATTACTTTTTTCCTACCTACATCACCTTTGATCCTCATCAGGATAGGATCTAACACTTGTGAATCCTTTAACTCAGCACCCAGGGACAACTGTGCCACCTTCTACATAACCACACCACTAACCTCAGAGCCTAAGAGGTGAACTCCAAGGTTAGCGAAACAGTGAAAATCTTTCACCAACTCCCGCTTCCCTTTATAAACATGAGCTAGACTCTCTATGGATAGCCTGTTAAGAGTATAAGCAACTATGTTGTCTTTGCCTGGATGGTAGTGAAGACTCATGTCATAATCCTTAAGTAGCTCAAGCTATCTCCTTTGTCTGAGGTTCAGCTCTTTCTGAGTAAATACATATTGTTGGCTTTTATGATTTGAAAATATATCCACAGGCACTCTATACAAATAGTGACACAAGATTTTCAATGTAAATACCATAACCAACAACTGCAAGTCTTGAGTCGGATAATTCTTTCCATGCACCTTCAACTGCCTAGAGGCATAAACTATCACTTTACCATGTTGTATCAACATGCAACCAAGCCCCACATGGGAGCATCACAATAGACCACAAACAAATCTGTGCCTTCAGGCAAAGTCAAGACTAGTTCTAGAGTCAGCTTATCCTTCTGCTTCTCAAAGCTACCCTCACAAGCATCAGACCATGAGAACTTTACCCTTTTCTAAGTCAACTTAGTCAACAGGGCAATTATAGAAGAGAAACTTTCTACAAACCTCTTATTGCAACCACTAAACCAAAGAACATCTGAATATCGATTGAAGTCATAGGTCTAGGCCACTTCTTAACCACTGCAACATTTTTTGGATCCACCATGATCCCTTCACAACAAATGGTATGACCTAGAAAAGTGACAATATTCAACCAGAATTCACATTTTGAAAATTTGTCATACAACTACTTCTCCTTCAGGGTCTATAATTTATACGGAGGTGATTGGCATGATCCGCCTCGCTCTTAGAGTACACCAAAATATCATCTATGAACACAATAATGAATAAATCTAGAAATTGAAGAAAGACACTATTCATCAAATCCATAAATGCCACTGGGGCATTGGTCAACCTGAAGGACATAACTAAAACTTCAAAATGCCCATACTGGGTACGGAAGGCAGTCTTAGAAATATCCAACTCCCTAATCATTATCTAATGATACCCAAATGAAAGATCAATCTTGGAGGAAAACATAGCACCATAAAGTTTATTAAACAAATCATCTATTCATGGAAGAGAGTACTTATTCTTTACCATTATCATATTCAATTTTTGGTAGTCAATACACATCCAAAAGGAACCATCCTTCTTATGCATGAATAAAACTGGTACACCCTACAGAGACACACTAAGATGGATAAAACCCTTGTCTAAAAGATCCTATAGCTACTTCTTAAGCTCCTAAAACTCGCCTGGAGCAATTCCATATGGGGGAAAAGAAATAGAATGAGTGTTTGACATAAGATCTATTCCAAAATCAATCTGTTTATCAAGAGAAACAACAGGAAAATCAACAGGGAAGACCTCAGGAAATTCATTCACCATAAGGTAGGAATTTAAAGAAGGACCCTCTAAGTTAGAATCTATAACGCAAACCTGATGATAGAAACACCGCTTGGAGATTAATATCTAAGATCAAATATATGATATGAACCTTCCCTTAGGATTAAGGGAACCACCCTCCTACTCAATTACCATCTCATTCAGGAATTTAAAGATGACCTTATGGGTCTGATAGTCTATAGAAGCATAGTACGAGTACAACCAATCCATCCTTATTATTATATCGAAATCAACCATGTCTAATTTAACAGATCCACTAAAGTCTCCCAACCACCCACAGTTACTACACAACTCCTATTTACTCTTCTAGCAACAATTGTGTTACCCACCAGGGTAGAAACAAAAATAAGGTCTGAAATATACTCAACACAAAAACAAAAATACATCGCCACATATTAGGTTACATAAGAAAGATTGGACCCCAAATCAAGTAAATAGTACACATCACGAGAAAAGAGTTTTAACATATCAGTAACGACATACAAAAATGCCTTAAACTACTGAGGCGTAGTGAGTGCATAGAGTCGGTTCCAACTAGTGCTGGAGCTAGATGGTGGACCCTTTGGTGTTGGATCTGATAAAGCGGCAATCAAAAACCTTTCTAGCCCTAAAAGTAACCTTGGCCACTGGATAGTTTCTAATCACGTGCCCTGGCTGACCATAGTTGAAGCAGTTATCCATTCATTCATCATAGTAACCCCGATGAAATCGAGCTTAATATCAGCAAAGAGGATATGATAAAGCTGATTGGGCCCCACTTGCCTGATATTGGGCATCTTATGCCCTAAAATTATCACTACCATTAAAAAGCCAGTCACCTGATGGCTTTGGGTGGGGAGCACTAGTCGTCGAATAAGACCAAAAACTGCTCCACTTCTTTTTGGACCATTTTCTACCATCCCTTCCACTCTGATGTTGGCCACCACTCTGCTTAGAAAATCTAAACTACTTGCTCTGCCTTTCCTTTATCTTAACATACTTAATCTTCTCTTTCTCAGCCTACTATAGGTACACTATCAACCTAGAGATGTCCATGTCATTTTTCAACATGGCAACCTTACTATACAAAACTAAGTTTTGGACAACTCATAAGCAACCTTCCTTATTCTATCCCTCATGCTAGAAACCAAATTCGAAGCATACTGAGACAACTGGTGAAACATCAAGGCATACTTCATGATTGACATCTTGCCTTGCTTCATGTTAACAAACTCTTTCACTTTTACTTCCCTCAACTCCTGAGGAAAGAAATGGTCCAGAAAAGCACTAGAAAAATCATCCCATAGGGCAGACTCAGCATTATCACCCATCAACTATTTCCATTCTTATACCTTTGGTATGCTAAATCCTTAATTGGTAGGCATCAAATTCCACACCCTTCATATTAGTAGTATGCATCACAAAATATCTTTTCCATCTCATTAATAAAACCTTGAGAATCCTCCTTAACCCTAACACTAGTGAACACAGAAGGGCTCAATCTCATAAACAGGACAACCCTTGTGTCCTCAAAAGATGGAGTAGTATTTTGAGTAGCAAAAATACCACACTCAGCCAGAGAAGCTGCCAGCTGAGCCAACATCTGAGTATATTGATGAAACTCAACATTCATCATTTCATTCAAAAGAGCTCGATAAAGACTAGCAGGGATCGGTGGAACTCCAAGGGGGCAATCAGGAACTAAACCCCTCGGCTGAGTTCGGACCCCATTAGTAGGATGGGTCCCATCAATATTTTATTCAGGTGGGATAAAGGAGTTTCTGTGAGCTTCAAATTATCTGGGAGGCATGATCTGAAAATCAAACAAATGGGTATTAGAGAAGATTTTAGGACCTTAGACTATACAACTCAAAAATAGAACACAAGAAAGATATACATTCCTAAATGCCTTGTAGCCTCTCCCTTATGAGTGTAGTGCACTACACATCCTTAAAATAGACTCTACTCGACACGTCTTTGTCAGACACCCAGTTGACCATGAACCTAGAGCTCTGATACCAATCTGACATGACCCGAACTAGTGCCTAATCATGTTAGGTATCTCAAGTTCAACTAGGACCAGAGACCACCCCAATACCCAATAATAACCACCATATTCCCTCTGTCAGAAGAATTCTTAGCATATAACAAGATAAAAGAATAATATTCTCAATCCAATAAAGTAATCTTAAAACCAAAGTTAAAAACCACAACCAATCAACCATTGATTTCCCATCCCAATGCCAATCCTAATACTAAGGCTAACACTAATACCATCATCGTCCATGCCCATACTAGTCTAATAAAGCCTCTAACTGAAATTAAAGAACATTTGGTCAGACATTCTCCCGACCATAGCCCAAACCATAACCAACGAAATAACAATAATGAAAAAAAGTCCATAACATAAAATGTATCCTTCCGAAGTATGGAAGCTCACCACTTTAATCTGACTTAAAGTTTTCCCGAATCAAAGTCACTAAGTAAGAGGAATGGTAGTATGGCTGGTTCTTGCATTGAATGGGGATACATTTCTCCAAGATGGTTAACAGAGTGAACACTAGTATGTAACTCAGGGATAAAGCTAAAATAATGTTATCATTCAAAACCAACTCAATTAACCATATGCAATCATGTGTAATACATATATATACATACCATTCTGGGATCATGAACAAGGTTTATCATCAATTTAAATCCTTAACCTGGGTTATGATCTTGGCCATACAAAAACTACCCACAAGTAATATGGGTTCAGCTCCCCCTACTTAAAAGGCCCAAGTGCGTGTTAGCCGCATGACCGGAGAAACGACCCTGAGATCACTAGTACATCTCCAAAATTATAAAGTGTGACATAATGAACACAGTTATCAAGATCACCCTCACATCAACAAAAATGAGTTTCCAGTGTTGGTCGCCTTAGGACCCCCACCTTCTATGACTTTGCTACTCAACCCTCTTTAAGCACATATTAAATCATTTACATATTCCCAACCTTATAACAAGGAGTCTTTTTATCAATTATTAACCATTGGTGTTGTCATACCAAAATTAGAGCTTGCAAGTCGATTACCTTATGCCATATAAAACCCTTACACCAAATTAGGATCCATTATTTCCAATTAACAAAAACCATTTATAATCTAACCATGGCCACCAAGTCCTTTCAAAAACCATATGAAACCAACCGAAACCAATTCATACTTTTTAACCAATTATGCAATGCTAAGATTCTGAGGATAATCAACCTATGTGACAAAATCATTCTCATTGACAATTTCACAACCCCTTAAGTAAATCACCATTCCTATGTATGCACATGTGGAAAACCATAAATAAAACATGAAAACCTATAATTAAGTAATAAGAAACATTAATCAACCATGAACATCCAAAACCCCAACCTTTAATTTGAAACCATACCAATACCATGAAAATAGTACACAAAATCATATGCCTTTAGTAAAATAACAACGAGACAAGAGTCACATGCGTTTGACACTAAGAAAGAAAGAGAGAATCCACCTTTGAAAGCCTTAATCGATTATCTTGATGAAACCCTAGCCCT
Source organism: Capsicum baccatum var. pendulum (assembly GCA_030864225.1). Taxonomy (NCBI): domain Eukaryota; kingdom Viridiplantae; phylum Streptophyta; class Magnoliopsida; order Solanales; family Solanaceae; genus Capsicum; species Capsicum baccatum. Next base: position 124,455,912 of record CM061556.1, on the reverse strand, counting down.
TTGCTTGAAAGAGAGAGAAAGAGAAAGATTTTAAGAGTGTTTGATTGGGAATAATAGGTTAATGAAGTCCCAAAAGGTGTTTTAAGTCATGGTGTCAAAGAAAGTTAAAACGGGAAATATCCAGCATACCCCAACTTAAAACTATAAAAAGAAACGCATGTGGTTATGAGTCGACCACTTGACTTGTGACCACAACATATAGCTCGTACCATTAAGTCGTCACCAAAATAGCGAGTTAGACACTCGTACACTTTCCACCATATGACTCTATGAACCCTCTTATTACCAGACCATACGACTCATATGGTGTAGTCGTATCTAAGACAAAACCCAAGGGATTTGGACACTAGACAATTTACGAATCAACCTTACCACTCATAACCTATCCTCACAACTCTTAGAGAACCACTCATACTCAGAGTCAAGTTAAGTCACTAAGTTTTTTATTTGGTTAAGGATCATCCTAATGACCTGTCACCACCCCTAACGACCCGTACCACTAAGTCATAACCATAACAGACCCCCAACCACCATTCATTGAATACTTAATGGCTAGGATCACCTAACTCGTACCCACACCATATGACTCATATGGTTAGTTGTTACTAGTACGGTGAGCTTAAATCTTAGGAAATTTCCAAGGGCCAAAACCTAGGGTGTTTCACTATGTACCCCTCTCTATATAGGATGATAGATATAGGCGCATACTGGTGATAGGCAATACACATGCAAGAAAGAATGCAAGGTATATAATAAATATAGCAAAGTCATCATCATAATCATATTTATTATAACCAGCATCATTATAATCATCATCCGACCTTGTTGTGTATATAGTTGCAATACATAGGGCTAGCCGGACTCAAATCGATAGATGTACACATAGGCACATCAAAATAATAATCCTCCAACCTTTCCATCTATCAATATGATCATCATAATATCCTCTATCTTTGTCGGGTATCAATATATCATCACAATTTCTTTCGGCCTTGCTAGGTATCAATATATCATCACAATATCCTCCAGCCTTGCCAGGTATCAATATATTATAATAATAATCAACATATATATATATATATATATATATATTTATATTTCAATACCAAAATTTGTCATTGAGTTTTTCCCAAGATTTATATCATCATAACAGCATCTTTCTCAATCCCATACTGGAGATATATATATGTAGAGATAATAGGTGCACAAACTCAATTCGTGGATAAAAAGAATGTAATACGTAAATCCATAGCTCAAAGTGAACTTCAAGACTAAATAATTATAAAAGTTTAGAAAGGGTTGGAATCTCTCATGACCAGAGTAATTAGTAGTATCACATCATAGTCCAAAATATATCTCGGTCAAATCTTTAAAACATCTTAATTCATATTTTTACATATAAGTTATTCATTAAGACATGTATTTATTATTATGAAGAAATCCATTTTTAAAGAAAAAAGTGGGTTTTAATCCTTATTTAGTATCAACAATAATAAGATTATAATTCAATCAAAATTGTATCAATGATCAATACAACAATTGCGAATGTACTGAATCTATGCATGCCATCACCAATATTCAAATAATGGAACCATAAGCATTAATATATCAATAAAATACAATCACATTCTTTAAAAGAATAAACATTTCTCGAATGGTCAACTCATATGATAGATGACCTAGGGCCTAATGAAGTGCCCAGAATGATTACTATATCATAATCGCGACCTTCGTCCCACTTACATATTTGGAACCCTCATCAATAATCATATCTAAAGATTATCTAATATCTATAAGCCATAGTGTATTCACGAGGCATAACATCTCTATAAGCCATAAAACATATCTATAATCATCTTATATATAGGAGGCATCTTACATCTAGAAGGCATAATATATCAACAAGCGTCTCACATATAGGAGGTATAACATCAATAACTCATCTCACATCTATGTGGCATATCACATCTATAAGGCATCCCATATCTATAAGTCATATAACATGACTATGAGAAGATTATCTCTATAAGCCAAATATCTGGTCTATGAGGAATATCATCTCTATAGGCCAAATATCATATTTATGTCTATGCCTCTATTATCAAGAATGTTGATGGACCAATCATAAATCAAGTCTAAAATGCTATAGCATAGCTACAAGCCATAAGTCATATTCAAGTAAAGACAACATAATTTATCAAGTTGCAACATAACCTTATTCTAAGGGATCAATAGACCCAACTATGCCTAACATTTGAAACTAAGTCCACAAGGGCTAACACAAGTCTTAGCCTAAGGTAGGTAGAGGAACCCACTTCTAATCCTCAATTTCCATCTTTATGCAATTTATGCCCCATATAGGCTATGGTATTAGTTAAATTTCAAGATGTCAAGTAAGCCATAACCAATCCTAAGATAGGAATTCTCGCTAGACACATGGGAATTTAAGACAACTCTACCTAACTTACGATTTAAATAGAAATAGAATGGTCCATATAAGGTTATTCACACTAATCATACTTCCAACAATAAGACCATATCCTACAACTAGCATTATATTATTTCCATTCTATGAATTAGTCCAATCTAGGAAGAAGGCAATAGAATTCTAAAAGTACAATAATCATTTCACCTTATGGGTCAAAAACCATCATCTAATCCCCAAATTTAATAGTCTATAATAGGTAATTCCACCCATAATCTATCTTAATATTTATATTAACAAACAATATAAACATACCTCATCTTATGAAGAAGAGTAGACAAAACCCTACCTCAAAGACAAACTGCAAATCCTTAAATTTTTCACCAAATTCTCAACTTTATTTTATAATCCCGAATTTCCATCATGCTATGAAAATCTTAATTTACTCATAAAAATGAGAATAACGACATCCATATTTCACCATTGTGCTCCGGTTCTAGAAATAACACCAAAAACCCTATGTGGGTCCCACTTATGGAAATCATATTTTCAAGGTCAAACCAACTCTCACACATAATCAAGGAATCATAACCCTGAAAATAGGGGAAAACGAAGCTAATTTGGTGCTAAAATCAAGCCCTCAAGCTATTTGAGGTTTTGGGTCAAGAACCAAGAAATTCATCAAGAAAGGTATGAAATCTTACCTTAAATCCAAAGACATTCACAATAATAGATATTAATCAAGCTCCCAAATCACCCCTAAGACTCAATTTATGATTAGCATACTATTTTAGGATTTTTGGCTCTCAATAATGAGCAAGAAATGACCAAAACGCGGTCTAAGGGGTATTTTTATTACTTACAGATGTTTAGGTATTGCAATAGCACAAACAAGTGTGCAATTGCACTACTTGGATACAGAAGCAGGTATGGTGATCACCATACTCCTTGGTGCGATCGCACTACTTGCTGTCAGCACACAGATAACTGAAACTTGAACAAATTCCAACTATCTGCCAATGAGTGGGGATTCATTTGGAATTCGATATATGCAAATGAACTATATAACCACACCAAATTCAATATTATAGATACAATAGAAAAGTTGAATTTTCCATCCGAGATTGGTTTAGCCAAATATGAGTCCCACACCTATATTTCCATTTTTTCAACTTTCCGACCAATAGGTCAAAATTAGCTTGGGTTCATTAGAGTTCAAACAAAAGGTGTACCCAACCTAAAATTGATATTTGAGAGCTGCTGGAGCAGTTAGAATTTACATCTGAGATCGTCGTACTAAAAGTTTTTCTTGGTGGCCGTTTGAAACCAGCGAAGACTTCTAGATAGAGAATTAACTCTAAAATCTAAACAAATTGCCCAATAACCAAAATATCAGTCCCAAAAATTTATAAATGACTTAGGGTGGCTTTGGAAAAGCTCTAATTGTAAAAATAAGTGGAAATATGAAAAATGTCCTAGAGGGTCATTACATCTGACATTATTTTAATGTTTTTAGCATAAAATCTATAAGAAAATAGTGTGTTTTACCCTATTCAAGCATACCACTTCCTTTTCATTGCTTTATAGATCTAATGCATCCATAGGGGGGGTTTATAATGAGGCCTCAACCTATTTACAACTGAAGAGAGAAGAAAATAAATAAATCTTTGGGGGACATTGCTATTATTTGCTTCCCACTTTCACTGTGTCGCTATAGTGTGATGACATCAACCTGCCAGAAATTTTAAATTTTGCATTTATTCAATAAAATATTTCACTTAAATATTGTAAGGATATTTATAAAATTCTTATATCATATTCCCTTTGAACGAGGTGATTTTAGTAGCGAAGAAATGGGTCTTTACAAAAGATACCAATTCACCCATTGTTCATCTCCGAATGATCATAGTATGGACAGGATGAAGTGAATGTACTCAATCTATAATACTCACTAAATCATTAAGAAAAATAAAATACCCCCTTTGCGCACCTAAATTTACAAAAAAGCTCACTCAAATTTTATACTACATTTTATTAACTACTCATCTCTCTTCCCTACATAAAATTTTCACAATCAAAATTCACACGAGGCTATTTTTGACAAAATTTTTATGAATACCCATGATGAATAGGGCCTCGCCAATAAATGTTGAGTTTAAAACTAATGAAAACTAAATAAACAAAAATTTCCTTCCACTAAATAAATTAGGTCTCGCAACAGTGGAAATATTCCCAGTATTTGAGAAATAGTTTTTTATCCTGTTTCTCCAAAATTTCAAACATAAACACCCATTTCCTCTTCGATCACTTTGTTCTCAATGCTGGAAATAAGGTAAATAACATCTTATAATTTTGTCTTCTTACTTTATTACTTATAGTATTATAAGAAATTTCTTAAAACATAAAACTAGGGTGAGTTTTGGGTTTGATTTTTGAAATCGAATTTGTTTTGGATTTTGGATGAAATTTCAAAGCATGGTTGTTTCTCTAGCATTTACAGAACTCATATGGCATTCAATGAATAAGATTAACAGAGTTCACGACCAAATTGGGGTTTAAAAAGGAGTAGAATGAGAAATGTTGTTTCAAAACTTTTCTTGATAATTGGGGCTTGTTTAGGGGTTAGTAAACCTTGTATGTTTGTATATAATAGCCCCATGATATATCCCCCACCCTAATTTGTGCTTAAAAGGTAAAAAATGGATAATTTTTGTGAAAGGCACCATTGATGCATTGATTGAGTTTTGGTGAAGTTGAAGTTCACTATAGTAGCATTATCCCACAATAACCCCGTGCTATAGTGGATATCTTCCCAATACAGAGGTCCTGTGTTAGCGGGATGTATCCTGCTATAGAGGGAGGCAGACAGTAGCCTCCCAGATTTTTCTAGACTAAGCTTATTCTAAAATGTGAAATTCTTTTGAAACATCTATGTATTCTATCTCACGTTTTTGCATGATTTTTGCATGATTACTATCTCTATGGCTGAAAACCAAGATAATGCACCCCTTTCATCTAAATATTCCCTAACTAGAACTATTAGGATAGGTTTTAGGACTATCCTGGAATGGAATTCTGCTATGTGAGGGGGGTCTTGATGAAAGGTTTGGTGGTGGAAGTGCTAGAGTTCTACAACCAGCTCAAGAAATTTAATTAGATATCATTGGTGGAGGCTCCTTAGGATGGGGACTTAGAATGCGTCAAGGATTTCTATGCTATTCTCCGTACCTTTCTTTGGGACAACCCTTACTCCATTATTTGTATTTGAGGAGTAAATGCCCTTATTAATGTTGCCATTATCAATATTGTGCTAGGGATGCCAAATTTCTTTGATGATGAGTACCTAGCCAATGCTCGAGACTTGGACATGCACTAGCTGAGAGACACATTGGTTTTTAAGGCCGATTGGAACAAAGTCAACTAAACTAGTCCAAAAGGTATTAGGAGCACATACTTTACTGTAGTTTATCTGAGGTGACTTGGTGATATGAAGGATCCACCCTCTACGAAAAACATATGATGTGATTTATCCTTGGGCTCTGGTGATGGCATGCTCCATGAGGGAGATATAGCTGAACATGGGGTCACATATTGTGATATAGTGGAAGTACTTCTACCGAGGAAATAAAAAGAATCCCTACCTTTCTAGTCTAAAATCTTAATTGAATGGGTGTGTGGAGGTGTCTTGAGTGAATGTTGACAAAGAATTGGAGGGCAACCTGCCCTTTCATGCATTCAAGGTGAAGGGTTCCTCATCCAAGATCAAGAATAAAAAAAGATGGGCGAGGGGAATTTAATAAAGCTATGGAGGATGATGATGAGGATGATGATGATGCCCTTCCGTCCCAGACCTAAATTTGTTGTAAGCACCTAAAGCAAGACCTGACTCTCATGAGGAGTTTTTAGGAAAATACGCATATGCCTTCCAAGGTTCATCCCTTTCTATATCCACACCCCGCCTCCCACGTCTCGAGATTATATTGAGCTTTAGAAAGAGTTGGGTGAAGAGAAGAAGAATAAGAAGAGGTTCTCCCAGGATCACATGGTTGCTCGGGAGTAGAAGTCCTTCCAGGTCAAGTTTAAGTGCACCGCCACTGACAAACCACTTTCCCAGTTGGATCAATATGATGTACATGCGTTCACCTTCCTAAGTGACTTGGTGTCACGACTCAAACCATGGCCTGTCCTTGACTGGTATCTTAAGTCCATCAACGACCAAAGAGCACCTCTGTTGCCTACCCAAATAGAACATAACCTATCTAGCAGCATCTAAATTTCAAACATATAACAAGATAGAAAAGTAATAAAGTCAAAAATACTTAAGAGTTTCAACATCAATACCCAATCCATACCAATATCCACAAAGCCTCTACTAATCTGAAAATAACTAACGTTGGGACATGCTTATGACTCTAACAATGATAATGATAACGATAATGATAATGTTTATGTGAAGTACTTAATTCTAAGTTATGGAAGAAAATCAATGAAATTATTGAATCTTTTGGAGAATGAAAGATCACGACTTCACCACAAACGACTGATAAACTGAGCCAATCCACCTAACACTAAGAAGGAAAAGTATAATTGCCTTTGAACCTTACATTGCATTGGGATACAGCGTCCAAAGATAGTTAGTGGGTTGACCACAAATGTGTAACTCAGGGATAAAGTATAAAATAATGCTAAGTCAAATCAAATTCAAAATCATGCGCACATCATCATATATATGCATAAGTACATACCGGGGTAGGGTACAAGGATTAGCATAAAGTAAAAGTTTATTCTGGACTATGTATCTAAATCATCATAAACAGGCCCTTACGGTCCATATGGTTTCAACTCCCCTTGCTGAAAGGGCCCTAGTGTGTGTTAGCTGCACAAACTAGTGGTAGAAAGGAAGACCAGGAAATTCCACAATCCCATGTTAATCCAAGATACAAATATATATATCAATAATGTGAACCATGCACATGGTCATCAAGACCAAATCTCATGTCAGATTACAGTAAAAATCATCCACGACCAACACCTTCATGGCTTATTTGTATAAACCCTATTAGGACCAATTTAAAACACATTTCACATAACCCATTCATTAATCAAAGGATTAAACAGTATGGCACACCATGGGTATAGTCATACCCTTACACTTGCAAGCTTATCTTTATGCCAAAATAGTCACATTAAGTTAGGGAGAATGCCTCGACCCATTTATTCATTAAATCAAATTGGAGGAATACCTCGACATCGTTTAGTTTTATAAGACCAAAACATAGCCATTAATGCCTCAAAATCCATATTTATTATTTAGATAATTATGCAATGCAATAGTATAAGAGAGTAAGTCAAACCATGACAAATCATATTTCTAAACCAATTTCACAAGTGGGTTGAGGGAACAAGACCAATTTCAAGTCCAAAAACATCAATTTGGGGGATTACCTCAACTTACCAATTTCCACACCAATGCACCCCATTAGCCCAAAATATTAATTTTAAAGCATGAATAACTCATAAAACTCATGGGAAAACAATTCAAGGATCACCCATTCCAAAACCCTAAACCATATCAAAAACCATATTCTATTCCATACAATTAAACTATTTAAACACATGCTTTTCACAAAATAAGATTTGGGGAAAAGTAACATGGCTAAAAGTATTACAACTGCAGAGTAAAATCATCCTTGAGAGCCCTAACTGATTAATTGTTTTGAAACCTTGAGTGTACTTGACCTGGGGGTGTTGAGAGAGATTGAGAAGTTATTTTAATTTGTTTCAGAGTTATAATAATACCCTAATAGGGTTTTAAGTTGTGGGTCACTATAGGGAAGAGGAGAAATGTCCAAAATGCCCTTAATAAAAATATTAAAAAATAATCGCCAGTGACTACGGGTCACTGTACGACTCGTAAGGAGACATTATGAATTGTCACTATGAGTCGTAGTCAAGAAAATAACTGAAGGACCCTTATTTGGTGACCCTATGTTCACATCGTACACCTCTTCACGTGACCCTACAACTCATACGGTCCAAATTGTAGTCAAGATAAAATATTTTGGGAATCACACTGGTTTGGCTATGATAGGACCATTTGACTCATATTCGTCTTTACGAATCGTAACCCTAGTCATAGTCATATTAAAAACCTCAGGATAGCACTCTGATCTTGCTATGAGTTGGTACTTAAGACCCATAATAACACCCTACTGCTCATAAGGAGAGTCGTAATCTGGGCAGTGAGTTTAAAAACTCAGAATTTTTAGGGACAAAAAATCTAAGGTGTTACATTCTTCCCCACTTAGGATCATTCGTCCCCGAATAATGAGACAAGGCTTTCAATAGCATTAGCTAATCCAGATCACACACACACACTTACCATTAACAAAGATAGAAAATTCTGATATCAAGGAAATCACAATTTCCTTTAACAAAGTCAGAAAACAAAGATATTAAGGAATACACATGCCACAAGAACGATTATTTGAAGTAGGAAACAAGAATTGATATTTAGACTTCATGTCCTCTTCGGCTTCCTAAGTATCTTCTTCAGACTTTTGGTTCCTCCATCGAACCTTTATCAAAGCTACATCCTTCGCTCACAACTGGTGAGCTTACTGATTTAACATCTCAATCGGGCCCTCCTCATATGATAAGAAATTTGAGACACTGACATTCTCCAAATGAACAACCAAGAAAGAATCCCTACGCACTTTTTCAATATAGAGACATGAAAGATCGGATGAATGAAGCCCATGCTTGAAGTCAAATCCAACTTATAAGCAATACTGCCCACTCACCTCAAAATACGATATGGACCAACATAACTGGGACTGAGCTTCCCCTTCCTTTCAAACTGCATCACTCCCTTCATGGGAGATACCTTTAAGAACACCAAATACTTCGTATTTAACTTCAACTCCCTATGTCTCATATTTGTAAAGGACTTTTGGCGACTTTGGGCGACTTTAAGACTATCCCAAATTACTTTCACCTTTTCCCTAGCTTAGTGATCCAATTTTAGACCATACAACCTAATTTCTACAACCTCAAATAGATCCATTTGAATGCTAGAATGATAGCTATTGTTATATGTAAACTTTATGAGAGGAAAATGGTTGACCCAACTACCACCGAAATCAATCAAAAAAGACATAGCATATCCTCCAATGTATGTATTGTCCTTTTCGCTTGACCTTCCATTTGAGGATGAAAAGTGGTGCTAAGGTTCTCCTTAGTCCCTAATCCTCTTTGCAAAGAACACCAAAACTGAGATTAGAATTATGTACCTCGATCAGATATTATGGAAATGGAGCACCATGCAACTTCATAATTTACTGAAGGAAGACTTGGCATAATCTTCTGCCAAATAACTAGTCTTCATTGGTAGGAAATGAGTGGAATTGTTTATCCTATCCATGATGATCTAAATCGAATTAAATCGATGGAGCGATCGCATAAGATCAAAAATGAAATCAATATTAATCACTTCCTACTTCCACATAGGAAACTCAATCTATTGAGACAAACTACTAGTCCTCAAGTGCTCTATATCCACTTGCTGACAAACCATACACTTGGCCAAAAAATCAGCTACATCCCTTTTTATGTTATTCCACCAATATAACTCTTTCAATACATGATACATCTTTTTAGAACCAGGATGAATAGTGTACCTCAATTCATGAGCCTTAGTCAAGATCCTCTCTCACAACCCATCAATATTTAGAGCACACAGTCTTCCTTTGGTACCTCAAGATACCATCACCACAACATCAAAATCCATCACCCTATTAAGACCCACATCGCTATTGATTTGCATAAGATAGGATCCAATATCTGCGTCTCCTTCACCTATGCATCTAGATATGACTTTAGCACCTCCTGCACAATCACACTACCATCCTCAAAGTCAAAGAGACGAACTCTAAGATTAGATAAATGTTCAATATCCTTCACCAACCCTCATTTATCCTCACAAACAGGAGACAATATTCCTGTGGAATACCTACTAAGAGCATCAGCAACCATGTTAGCTTTACCTGGATGATAATGAAGAAATATGTCATAGTACTTGAGTAACTCATGCCATTTTTTTTGACTAAGATTCACCTCCTTTTGGGTAAACAGATATTAAAAATCTTATGGTTTGAGAAGATGTAAACATGAACCCTATATGAATAATTACACTATATCTTTATAGCAAAGACCATGGCAAAAAACTCCAAGACATGAGTCCGAAAATTCTTCTTATACACCTTCAATTACCTAGAGGCATATGCAACCACCTTGCCATGATTCCTCAAAACATAACCCAGTCCCACAAGGGACATGTCACAATAAAAAACAAATCCATTGGTGCTCTTTGGTACAATTAAAATCAGAGTAAAAGTCAACTTATCCTCCAAAGTCTCAAAGCTACCCTCGTAAACATTGGACCACATGAACTTCAAATTTTTTAGAATCAACTTAGTCAATATGGCAGTAATGGAAGAAAATATCTCCACAAAACTCCTATAATACCGGGTAAAATCCAAGAAGCTTCAAATATCAGTTGGAATTATGGGTCTAGGCCACCTCTTAACAACCACAACTTTTTGTGGATCCATTACGATCCTATCACAAGAAATAATATGACCTAGAAAAGTAATAACATTCAACTAAAACTCACACTTAGAGAACTTAACATACAAATGTTGATCCTTAATGGTCTGTAACACTATACAAAAGTGATCATCATGATTCGCCTCGCTTTTAAAATAAAACAAGATGTCATCAATAAACATAATTATGAATAAATCCATAAAATGATGGAAAAATCATTCATAATATCCATAAACACCGTCGGGGCATTAGTCAAACAAAAAGCCATTACTAGGAACTCATAATGGCCATACTAAGTATGAAAAGCAGTCTTAGGGATATCGACCTCCCTAATCTTTAATTGATGATACCCTGACCAAAGATCTAATAAAACTCAGAGGGTTTCACTATACAGTTAGAGAACAGGTCCGTTAAAGTCATTCATAAGCAATAAAAAACAAAGCACTAGAAAACTAAAAACTTTGCTGAAAACTAAAGAATAGAAAGATTTACTGTGGAAACCTTCTTGCTCAAGGAATTAAAACCACGGCTTGCCATCATAATCACCCTAAATTCCACTATAATCAAACTCTTGATTACAGACTCCAATGAATCTAACTCTAAATTCAACCTTCTTGTAATAACTCTGCACAAGCCTACCTTGACAACTCTGCCATAAACTAACCTTGATATTGATCAACTCCAACCAATATCAAACTAAGGTAACTCTACCTAAGCTCACTCAAGAAAACAAAGACAACATTACTCTTACAACATGAGTAATTCTATTATAGACCATAACTTGACTCAAGAACACTCACTCTTTTAGTACATAAAGAAATAAGAACTTGAGAAATATTCCAAAGTGAGTGTTTACCTATTTCACTCTTAGATTATCATATTATCAAAACTTAATAATTGAGAAGTATTATTTTTCTTTTATAGCGAAGTAATAATTAGGGTAGAAATCTGATTGGGACAAATGTCTTGACTACTACATATCTCCCCTACGAAGTTTGTTACACTAGATGACAAATTTGTGAAGGCCTTGTGACAGCTGTATGTTTCCATGAAAAATTAGGGACATGATCCCTTGTTGTTAGTTGATCATCATTAAAAAAAGATATAGAAATTTTCTCTTTTTTTTATGATGACAAACCACAGAACTTGAACACTGAATTTGAGCATCAAAGTCAGTCACCTTATTCAGTCGGAGTTATAACCACTACTTTTAATGAATGTTCCCCCATTTCCTTGGACTTTGCTTCTCCTTGTCAATATATCATACAACTTAGGAACCTGGTCCCTTGTTGCCTATTGACATAAAAAACTCAACTCATTTGCTGTATTTCAATGTTCCCTCTGCCAATATACTTTTACTCATCATTGTGCATTTGAGCATTATTCCCCCTATCAATAAGTTGCCTTAAGCCACCGTTTACTTTACCATCATTATATTCAGCATATATCACCTATCACCTTCTTGCATTTAACTATTTAACATATATGCACCTATTTGGTACCTAGTCCCTTATACATAATGAACACACACTTCATCACACCTAGTCCCTGCCATATGAATTTAGTATTCCCATTTTTGGCATCAGTGAAAAGAGATAATAGTAAAGTAATAGTACAAATAAGCATAAGATAGTTAACTCACTGACACTGAGTTTTTTAGTGGGGTTTTTAACTTCGGCATTTAGACCATAAACCTCCTAAGTGAGTTCTGCAAGCTTGATCTGGAGTTTAGTATTTTTAGCTACAAGTTCTTCTGTGGCACCAGGTCTCTCTAAGGATATCTTTTTATTCTGCATCTTTAAATACATTATCTCAGTATTTTTTGCAGCTAGCTTAATCCTCATATCCTCCACTTCCTTGCTTAAATTCTCCTAAGTAGCTATTAGCTATGACACTTGGGACATAATTCCCACTTTTCCGTCAATGCATTTATTTTTAACTAATGATGTTCGACTAAACTCCTATTTGACTATTCCTAGAGTCCTTTTACTCTCAACTTCTCCAAAATTATCAAATTCATTGATCAAAAAATACCCATATGACATTGTATGTCTTCTTTCTTTCTGAAAAACCACTTTATTCATGTAGTCTATCATTAGAGCAGGCAAAACTTAATAGGTCAAACTTACTCAAACTTTCTATTAGATATAGATCAACAACAGATGTAATAATTTTTTTCTATGACATGGGAAATAGGAACTTGTTAATAAAATAATACACTAATTGGAACTCACTTGTGAGAAATTTCTTTCTCATATCATCTATTGATGTTCCTCATACCTTAGAGGCATTCATCATGAACTCAGTTGAGACTTGTTTATTTACTATATTCCTTACCCTAATAACAGACATATTATGATTTTCCCTAGTGACTCTTCATCTAGTTTGATTTTTTTCCTTGCACTTTGGCAGTCAAGCTTAACCCATCATCCGAGAACTCTATTGTATAGTAAAATTCTCTCACTTTCTCTTCAAAAACCATGGGACCTAGTTCCTCTAAGAGGTGTAACCATCTCTGATGTTTGAAATATTCCACCAATTCAACTATGCCTAGTTTCTCATAAATCTTGGAATTAAACATTCTCCCAGATAATACTTTTTGTGTTTTCAAAATCTTATTCCTTTTCTCTCTAGACCCAACCTTTTTTCCTTCCTCCTTTATTCTTCTTTCGAAATCACTGCTTGGATCCTCCTTTTTAATAAAGTTTTTGTTCTTAGGATCAGATAACTCATATAATTTCTTCCTTTTTGTAGCAATATGTTTCTACTTCATTCCTACAAGGCCACCAAACTTTGAAAGGGAGAAACTGGTTCTTCCTGAGACATGAATTTCTTATCTTCTTTTCTCTATTGCCGCAGCAACATTAGTATAAATGTTATCATCTTTTATCACCTTTTAACTTCAACATTCTCCTCCTCTACTACATCAACTTTCTTAAGTCTTCTTATATTAGAAGTAGAAGATTTGATAGCCTTCATAGCATCAACTAACAACTTCTTTTCAGATCCCTTAGTAGAATAAGATCGAGAAACTTTTACACCAAAGTCATAGCATCGGCTAATATCTTATTTTTAAATCTCATAGTAGAATAAGATCGGTCAAATTTTAACCATAATCAATAACTTTTTCCTTTTCATTACTGCCTCATTATTTTTTTACAAGTTACCTCAAAGGTGGTTTATCCTTATCTTTCTTATTTGGAAGTAGCACAATCTCTCAATATGTAGGCATATCATCCTTCTTACCAACTGTTTGACTCAGAAGGAGTTTAGGAACCAGGAACTTAAAGGGTTTCTGGGTATTCAATATTTTTTGGTTCCTCAAAAGAAATGGGGATTTGAGGGTTTTCTAGTAATTTTAATTCTTTTAGGAAGTAATAATTTTAGATTGAGAAGTTTCTTGAATCGATGAACCAATCTGTTAATTTGGACCCTCTATCAAGGTTGATTCAATATAAATTTCAATGTCTAAGGATGTTTCATCATAGATAGGCTCAGTTAGAGGTTGTGGATTTTCTAAAGAGGACTCAGTAGGAAGAGCTGACATAGGTTCTTGTTGAGGACTTAAGGAGATGTCTTATATGGTTTTGGGTGTTAAGAGATCAGAAGGCTTAATTTGGGATTGTTCTAATTTTCTTTTAGGAGCTTTATCAACTTCAAGATCTTTTACAGAGGTTGAGAAAGAAGGAATGTTTTCCATTTTAAGATTTTGTGAGTAAAAGAGTAAATGAACAGTTTAATTCAAATATGAAGGACAATTTGAAAAGATGAATTGAGTTAATTTTTGGTAGAGAATAGAAAAATATAAATTTGGTTTGGTGATTTAAGCAAGGTGACCGTTGTCATTTAAAGTGTGCCATTTTAAAATGACGCGTCTGACTTTAATTGTGTGACTCTTTACATTTCTTATGAAATGATGACTTTTGCTCAGATAAGATAAGATACGTGGCTTTTTAGAAAGAAATTCATGATTATTAAAGCATAAAGTTTTGGTACTAACCTTGAGATATGGGACCAGGTCCCTCTCTTTTTGAGATAATCCTTAATTTTGTGCATGTCATAGTTGTCCTTTACAAAAGTTGTTCCCATAGGTGTATACCTGCAAGGGTATGGTATTGAGTTAGATTGATATGTACCTACTTTATGATGGATACCTGTCTCCTGATCATAGTCAATTTTAGGAAGAAAAACGGATTCATTTAGTAGGTTAGGTTAATTTGATCAATTCCAGCTTCAACTTGTTAGTATCAGTACACCACTCCATCGCCTTGAACAAACCAACATCTTTCAGAAGCTTTTTCATATTTTTTAGCTCATTTTGGGGATAGAAATATTTAGAAGACCATGAGATTTCTGATGTAAGCTCTTGTTTGGACCTTAGTTTCCAAAAGATGAAGTCAGAATATCAAGAGTATGAGATCATCCCTCTCTCCTGTTTGTCCTTCTGAGATGATTTATATTAGGACCAGGTCCCTAAAGAATTTGACTAGATATTTCTTGTTGTTCTTTAATAGAGCTGGAGGTTGTGACTGAGATCTTGGATCACCATCACTTTCATCATTCCCTTCTGCCTAAATTTGCCCTTAACCGTTATCCTTGTCAATATCATCCCTTTGAATAGGAATGAGTTCTTTAATGTCAGAATCTTCATCACCACCTTGATTTATCATCATTCCTGACTCATTAATGACCACATTTATATTCTCTTCAACGCATAGAGTTTATTTTTGTTGAAACATTGTATGCTTAGATCGATGAGTTATAGCCTACAAGAGCAAATTCATTTGAGTTTGAAGGAACACATGACCAGTTCCACATAGACTTTTTTGGGTTACTAAAAACATATTCTGGAGGAGCATTGAGTAGTCATCCACTGTCACTTGCACATACTTCTTTCCTCCTCTACTTAAGACTTTTTGCTTGGAATTTTCAACTTTGGCTATTTTAAGTTAAGACACCTCCACTTAAAGTGTCATGAGAGAGAGAATACAGATAGACCTTTTACTCATATGCTTTGAACAATTACTTATTAAATTTTTAGTTCTGACTACTATCCGTTTCTCCCACCTTCCATCAAAATCATTTGTTAGATTTGGGAACCCATTTGAGTTTCCATTCCTAGTATAAAGATAGGGGTGTGATCAAATCTTTCGTTTCTCATCTAGTTAATGAGATATTCTACATATTCTTCAAAGGATTGGAACCCTTAGGATAGGTATACTCTTGATGGATATATCTAACATTGCTCATTCTAGCTCTAATCCAACTTTGACAGTTTTTCTTTATTTGACCATATCTCCCACAATGAGTGTATAGAGATTTGCGGACTTTTTTTCTTACATACTGAACAAACTTACCTTGAGGCCCAGCTAATTTAGATTTATACTGACACCCAATGCCCTTACCATCTCTGACACCTTGACTAGTGAAATTAGAAAAGGGTCTGTAGGGATGTGGTCAATTCTAATGATTTACTAAGTTCTTCTCTTAGATGGACCACGTCCCTTTCTAACTTCTCATTCTTATGGAGTGCATTCATAAGATTCTTTTTGGAATCCTTTATTTTTTCTTTAAGTTCGTTATGAAACTTTGAGGCTTGTATCTTCCCTTTACCATTTGAATCATTTACTTTCTCCAATTGAATCACAAAACTCAGAATTTTAGATTTCAACTTAGCAAATTGTTCCTCTATTTTATATATTTGGAGATTTAAAGCAATTAATTCAATCTCTAGAGCATTTTTCTTCTCTTTATCATCTGTATTACCTAATTTCTCTAGTTGACTCACCAGACTCTGATTTTCCAATTTCAACTTAGCAACTTGTTCCTCGATTTCAGATATCTAGAGAGAGTAAGGCAATTACTTCAAGCTCCTAATTCTATACCTTCTCTTATAGAGCATTTTTATCAGTAGTCAGTTCACATATAGAATCAATCAACACATTAGAAATATTTTTTTTATCTTTCTAGCAGAGTGGTTTTCTATGTTTTATCTAATGTATGATAGGGTTACCTTATTTTCTTATTCATATTCAGTATTTTCCATGAGAGAAAACAAGAAATAAAAAGTCACTTTCTCATCCTCCACTGCCATCAGGAAACATCTTCATGCTTTGGATCTTCTTTAGATTCACTAGAAGAATCCCTTTAGACAGCTAAGGCCTACTTAACTGCAAAATCAGTTGCAACCTTTCATCTTAATTTTATAGGTCCTGATCGCCGCCCTTACTTTTATCACCTCCAGTCTTTAGGTACTCTTGGTAATCCACTTTGTGCATTGGACAGTCCTTGATAAAATGCGTAGGACTTCCACATTTGTGAAAAACTTCAACAGAATCTCCCTTTTTGTTGTTTCTTCCTCTTCTTTAAAATTGTCCACTTTTCTTCATTGCTCTAAAAATTCATTTTTCCAAATAGGCCGCATAAGTGTACTTTTCACTGGAATCTGACTTAGAATCCTTTTATGTCATAGATTTTTCTCTTTTTACTTTCTTCTTCTCTTGCCATTGTTTCTTCTTAAGTTCACGTATCTTCAGATTGGCAATAAGCTCACCCATAGTGAGAGTTTTTAGGTTCCTTGCCTTGGTAATAACATCCACTTTCCTTTCCCGAGATTTAGATAGAACCTCTAGAATTTTTCTCACTTGTTTGTACAAAGGAATCACTTCTCCTACATAGTGCAACTCATTGATGATTGAAGTGAATCTTGTATGCATGTCTTGGGATAGTTTTTCCTTCTTTCATGGTGAAG
Organism: Capsicum baccatum var. pendulum; assembly: GCA_030864225.1. Lineage (NCBI taxonomy): Eukaryota > Viridiplantae > Streptophyta > Magnoliopsida > Solanales > Solanaceae > Capsicum > Capsicum baccatum. Next base: position 124,438,129 of record CM061556.1, on the reverse strand, counting down.
GTTTCAGCATATCAACCTATGAATCATTCACATCAGTGGTTCATTCATGAGCACTCTTCAAGCAATCCCAGATTTCTTTAACATTTTCACATGCAGAAATCCTATTGTATTTACCAGGACCTATGTCACAAACAAGCAGTTTCTTGGCCTTACAATTCTTCTCAACTTTCTTTCTATCTTCATTATCATACTCTTTCCTGCTTTTAACAACCATTCTAGTTATTACTCCTTCTTTGACCTCTTTAACTGGCACATGAGGACTATCAAGTATTACATTTATAAGCTCACTGTCCTCAGTCATAATGAAGTCATACATCCTGATTTTCCACCACCTAAAGAACTGCCCGTTAAATCTAGGTGGTTTTGTGGTAGATTTCTCTTCTTTCACATAAGGTGGAGAAGTCATGATAACATAATCACTCTAGATATTAACCTATTTGAGTGTTCTGGCTTTGCTACCAATTGATAAAACTTGGAGGGTTGCACCAAACAGTGAGGGACCAGGTCCTGTAGAGTCATTCACAGGCAATAGAACAATAAAACACTGGAAAACTTAAAACTTTGTTGAAAACTAAATAACACAAAGATTTAACGTGGAAACCTCCTTTATTAAGGGAGGACAAACCACAACATGTCCTCATAAGCACCCAACAATATACTATAATCAAACTCTTGATTACAAACTCCAATGAACCTAACTCAAAGTTCCACCTGCTTGTAATAACTCTACTATAAGCCTACCTTGACAACTCTGTCAAGAACTAACCTTGATATTGACCAACTCTAAATAATATCAAACTCAGGTAACTCTACTTAAGATCACTCAAGAAAACAAAGAAAGAATTACTCTTATAACATGAGTAGTTTGATTACACACCACAACCTGACTCAAGAACACTAACTCTTTTAGTACATAAGGAAATGAGAACATGAGCAATATTCCAAAGTTGAGTTTTTGCCAATTTCACTCTTGGATTATCAAATTGTGAAAGCTAACTAATTGAAGCATTCTTTTTCTTTTATAGTGGAGTAATGATTAGGGTAGAAATCTAATTGGGCCAAGTGTCCTGACTGGTACGCATCTCACCTATGCAGTTTGTTACACTAGAAGACAAAATTATGCATGCCTTGTGATAGATGTATGTTTCCATGAAGACCGAGGGACCTAGTCCCTTATTGTTAGCTAATCATCATCAAAACAATATATAGCAAGATCAATCTTAGAAAAGTTCTTAGCTCCCTGAAGCTAGTCAAATAGATCATCAATCCTCGAAAGAGGGTACTTATTCTTCACAGTCACCTTATTTAATTGGTGGTAATCTATACACATCCAAAGGGATCCATCCTTCTTACACATAAAGAGAATAAGAGCACCCCATGGGGAAACACTAGGAGGGATAGAAATAGGACGAATGTCCAAAAGAAGATAAATCTCAAAGTCAATTTCCCTATTAGGAGGGACACTGAGAAGATTATCAAAAAACCCCTCAAAAAACTCATAGACTACAAGCATAGATTGTAAGAAAGGACCCTCTGAGTTGGAATCTTTAACCTAAACTAAGTGATAGAGACACCCCCTGGAAATCAACTTCAGGGCTATAAGATAATAAATAAACCTTTTGTTAGGCACTAAGGAACTACCTTCCCACTCAATCACTGGCTCATCTAGGAATTGGAAACTAACCCTTCGGGTCATGCATTCAAGAGATACATTACATGAATGGAGTTGATCTATCCCCAACATCATATCAAAATCTAACATGTCCAACTTTATCAAATCCACTAACGTCTCCCTACCATAATTAGATTCCACACAACCCCTATGTACTCTTTTAGCACAAATAGAGTCACCAATAGGGTAGACATTAAAAAGGATCAGGAATATACTTTGCACCAAAACCAAAATGAATAGTCATATAAGGGGTCATATAAGAAAGGGTAGACCTGAGATCTAGCATAAAATACACATCACAAAAGAAAAGTTTTAGCGTACCTATAACAACATCAAAAGATGCCTCAAAATCCTAACGAGAGGAAAAAGCATACAGATGATTCCAAATAGTACTAGAGAAAGAAGTAGCACCCTTTGGTGTAAGAGCGGATGAAGTAATAATCGGGATCTTATTATCCCCAGTAACAAAATCACCAGAGGGACAATTCCTCTGAATATGGCCTGACTGATCGAATCTGAAACACTTATTTATCATCTCATCCCAAAAACCATGGTACAACTGTCCATAAAATCTACAAAGAGGATGTGATGGAGCTGATTGGGAACCACTGGCCAGAGATTGGGCACCTTGTACCTTAAACCCATTGTTTCTATGAAAGCGATGATCACTGAATGGATGGGACACTAGCTGTAAAATAAGAACCAAAACTCCCCTAGTTCTTCTTAGACCACTATCGTCCATGTTTACCATAATTTTATTGTCCTCTACCATCCTCAGAATACTATACCTCTCCCTCACTTTGGCTTATTTTTTTTATCTTTTTCCTGCTGTATATACCAAAATCATAGAGATTCCATATCATTATTAAATAAATCGGCCTTGCACTCTAACACCAAGTCTCAAGACAATCCCAAAGAAAACTTCCTCATCTTAACCATCATGCTAGATATTAGCTCCAGAGCATAACTGGACAGCTGATGAAACTTCAAGGCATATCGCATTATAGTCATCTTGCCTTACTTTAAATTCATGAATTCTTCAGCCTTTGCCTCTCTCAACTCCTAAGGAAAGAAATGATATAGGAAGGCACCTAAAAACTCATCCTATAATTCCAACTTTTCTTCATTACCCTTAGACTGACCCCACTCCTCAAAGCACTGATATGCCACATCCTTCAGCTGATATGCAACAAATTCCACACCCTCAGAGTTAGAAGCATGCATAACCCAAAAAATCATCTCTATCTCATCTATGAATCCTTGAGAATCCTCACCAACCTTATAGCTAGTAAAGGTCAGAGGATTGAGTCTCATAAACTATTTGACTGGAGTAACCTCAGAAGAACTCATAGTAGTACTAGCAGGATCTGACTGACTTGACTGATATCTCACCACCTGGGTTAACAAATATACAAATTGATGAAACTATATATTAGAAATATCTTATTAGGGTAGTGGGACATGATCATCATCAGCTCGAGAAGTCCAAGGAGGACTGTTAGGGGGAGCCCTAGACTGGGTATGAACTTTATAAGCAAGACGAGTTCCATCGACATTGTCCTTAGATAGGACAGAAAAAGTTCCAAAAGAATCAGATATTTTGGGAGGCATGATCTAAAAAGCGAGCAAATATGAATTAGAGGAGATTTCAACACCTTGGACTCTATAACCCTAAAGTAGATCACAAGAAAAAGGAAACAATCGTAAATGCCTCGTAGCCTCACTCTTATAAGTGTGGTGTGCTACACACCCATAAAAGATACATTACCTGACACAGCTTTTTGGAAACCCAATGACACCAAACCTAGGCTTTGATACTAAATTTTTCACAACCCGAACCTGGGCTAGGACATGACGGGTATCTTAAGTCCACTGAGGACCAGAGACTACCCTCATTGCCTAGCCAAACAGGACATAACACACCGAAGAATGGCTGAATTAGAAAAAAAACTAATGTCGTAAAAAGACCCTGACTCGGACTATGATAATGAAAATAATAATGATAATATTAATGTGATTTCTTCAATTCTACGTCATGGAAGGAAACTAATAGGATAATTAAGTCTTTTAGAGAATGAAAGCGTACTACTTTACTATAAATAATCGCCAGACTAAGCTGATATACCTAACACTGCATAGGAAAAGTAGAATTCCCTTCGGACCCTATATTGTATAGCAATAAAGGGTTTGGAGACGGTTAGTGGGTTAAACATTAGCATATAACTCAGGGAAAAAAGATAAAATAAATTCAAGTCAAATCCAATTCAAAATCATGAACACATCATCATATACATGTATAAGTATTAAGCCGGGGTAGGGAATAAGGCTTAGAATAAAGTAAAACTTTATCCTAGACTATGTAGCTCAACCGTTATAAACCTGCACCCATGGGCTATATGAGTTCATCTTCACCTGCTAAAAGGGCCCCAGTGTGTGTTAGCTGCACTAATCAAAGGTATCAATAAAGACCAGAGAATGCCTTAACCCCATGCTAATCCAAAATACATATATATATATAAATAGTGTGAACCATGAACACGATCATCAAGACCAAACCAAATGTAGGCAAACATGAGTTTCCAGTATAAGTCATCCAAAACGGACACCCTTCATGGCTTAGCTACATAACCTTATTTAAGCAGAATTAAAAATAAGTATGACATAATCCATTCATTAAACAAAGGATTAACCGTTAAGGAATACCATGGGTATCGTCATACCCTTACACTTGGAAGCTTATCTTTATGCCATAATAATTACATTAACTTAGGGAAATGCCTTAGACCCCTTTGTTCGTTAAATTAAATTAGGGGAACACCTCGTCCTCCATTAGTTTTGTCAAGCCCAAACATAGACATTAAGGCCTCAAAACCCATTTTCATTTTTTAGCCTATTATGCAATGTAATAGTATAAGTGAGTTAGTCAAAGCGTGAAAAATCATATTTCATAAACAATTTCACAAGTAGATTGAAGGAACATAATTATCCAAGACAAATTTCAAGTCCAAAAATATCAATTTTGGGGATTAACTTGACACCTATTCCGATTCCCACACCCATGAACCCCATTAATTCAAAACATCAATTTCTAAGCATGAATAAATTATAAAAACCATAGGAAAAAAATTCAAGAATCATCCATTCCTAAACCCTCAAAGATAGAAAAACCCACATTAAATTCCATACAATTAAACTATTTAAACACATGATTTTTATAAAATATGATTTGGGAAAGATTAACATGCTTGAAAGTATCACAACTGTGGAGAGAAATCACCCTTGAAAGCCCTAACTGATCAACATCTTGGAAACCCTAAGTTTTCTTAACCTTGGGGATTTGAGAGAGGTTGAGAATTTTTTTGATTTGTTTCAGAGTTATAATAATACCCTAAGGGGTTTTAAGTCATGGGTCACTATTGATGAAGAGGGGAAATGTCTAAAGTGCCCTCAATAAAAACACTAAAAAATTATCGCCAGTGACTATGGGTCACTATACGACCTATATGGGCATATTACAACTCATCACCACGAGTCACAGTCAAGACAGTAACTGAAGGACCCTTCTTTGGTAACCCTATGATTCACACCATACGACTCATCACGTGACTTATGACTCATAAGGTCCAAGTCATACTCAAGACAAAATATTTTGGGCATCACACTAGTTTATCTATGGATGGGGCCATATGACTAATTAGAGTCTTTACCACTCATAACCCACAGTTGTAGTCATAATGGAAACATCAGTCTAGCACTTTGGTCTGGCTACGAATGGGTCCTTAAGAACCATAATGACATCATACGGCTCATACAGAAAGTCGTAGTCTTGGCAGTGTGTTTAAAATCTTAGAAATTTTTAGGGAACACTAATCCAGGGTGTTACTCTTGGAAGGAGAAGGATCTGACCCTTCATGCCATAGAGATTATGATGCGTCAAGCTATGTCCATGGGTGCACATTAGCCTATTCCATATTCTCTCTTTATTTTGCTAGTTATAGATTTTTGTTGCCCTTATTTGGGGCATGTAAAAAACAATCTGTCTTTATTTATTTTTCCACTTGAATTCTTGTTTCTATAAAATTAGGAATGATTGCCTAATATTTATCTTCTAACATGTGTGTTACACCGATGATGTGGTAGCCAGTAACTTATAATAGTATTTTGAATAGGTTGGGAACAAAATCAAAAATAGGGGAAATAGGGCAGAATTCGGTCCTTGCCCACCTGCTTAAGCGACCTGCATGCCGCTACCATACTACCGCTATAACAGTCCAATAGTAATGGCATAAAGTTTTTTTTAGTTTTTTCCAATTCCCTCAACCTTATTCCCTTCCATAACACTTTAACTTGATATCATATAATCATTAAATCGCAACCCAAGATCGGCCCAAAAGCTTGGAAAGATTATCAATTAAGGAGAACATAACGTTTTATCCACTAGTTATAGACCACTAACTCAACATCAATTATCAGGATGACTTTTCCACTACTATTTAACACTAGTTAGATTTATCCTTTGCACATAAAAATCGCTTGAAGTAAGGAAAATTGACAGCCATTTAGTAACTCCATCTACCAACTTATCACATAACATCATAAAGGTCAGTACTTAACCACTAATGTATTTATACAATTCTCAACCAATAACATGTAAGTAACTTACAAACACTTCACCTATCATAAATTCTCAAATATCAAGCAGTTAAAACTTATATAGATATCGATTCATGTGATTTCATTAATCAATTAATCCATCCTTCATATCTCTCTAAAAATTACTTTCTTTACGTCCTTGACAACAACTATTTAATCATCTAGAATATTGGACACATTTCTTATGGTCATATACTGATTGTAACCTTCTAAGATCCAATTTTGTTGCTTGTCTTATTCTAAAGAAGTCAAGTGACCCCCATTTTTTTGTTTGAAGTACCAATTGTACTCAACCCGTACAAACAATAACACAGAATGTAAGAGAGAAAAGAAGAAATGGAAATGATTCCTAGAATGCTTTATAACTTTATAAAGATTAGATATGGATGTCTACACACTAATCTGCATGACTTTACTCATCATTTTCACTTATACTTGTGAGACTAGTAACTTATGCTCTAATACCAATTGTCATGGCCTAATATCAAATCATGCAGGCACGTACTCTAATCCACCTAGATAGGATAACTCGTACGATCCAATTAGAAAATATGCAAAAGTCATAAAAGAAATAATTAAATACTTCAACTATTACAAAACTAGTTACAATTCTTTGAATACAAAAAGAAATACTCTACTCTAAAGAACTAATCTAGATAGGTACAAGAGCTATAATAAGGAAATCTAAAAATACATGGCTCAACTCTCACTATAAAAGACAAAGGTAGAAGCTACTAGAGATTTCTACTACATCAAGCAAGAAACATCCACTAATCCTACACTAAACTATACCCCAAAAAAAGGTACTGTAAGAGTAGTATAAGTACAGCCACATATACTGGTAAGCATAATCAGTTGACCCAAGTTAAATCATATAAAAATAGTATAACTATTTGAAATAAACATCCACTTAACTAAAACCATGAATCACATTGACCTCTCATATTCCTATCCACCCTTTTTATTTTTACACTCTCCGTATAAGAACACCACTTACCTTATAAAATTACACTAATCCACAAGTCATCCACCATATGAGATTCAAATATAATGCACCACCTTTAAAAAATATCCACCTCTAGTTATGAATTTAACATTCACTTAATTATGAACTTAACCATATATAACTATAATGATTTAGAACTCGTTAGAAACCATTCATATCAAACTCTTAATTAATCATGCTTAGGACTATTCACAATTTAAGGGTAATATCCACATAATATAAGCACATAGCCAACTATTTGTAAACAAGTGCCACCATGTACACTCAAGCATTTCAACCTTTACGTAGTCTTTCTCAACCATACCAAGCAACTCAAAAAAGTATAAAAAATATAGACAATTCACTAAATCAGTATTTTGACTAAGAACCATAAACTCAACGTGACCATACATTCTCTTTTCAGTAGACTTTAATGAATATTTAAGCAATTCAGGTATATCAATAGCCTGAATCTCTCATCGTTCCAATAACAACAATAGTATTAACCGGTTTACTTAAAACTCAATATCAATATCATTATAATTTGGTCTACTCAAGGAACTGTTAAACCCACCAATATCATATACAAATATTCTAAGGGTCTTATGATTTCCCACTAGCCATGACCTGCATGGGATAAGCTGAATCTATGTACTTAATAACACAATGTCTAGAGTTTGTCATCCTTATCCCAAACTAATGACATGTCACTCTTATTCCGATGTCTCAACCCTTATACCCCCTGAGTCCAACCAACTCTGTGATGATAAACTTTACTTGTTCATCTCATAATAACACTTATGTCACATCAAGTATAATCATTTGGTGAAATAACACAACCATACTTACAATTCAACAAGCCTCTTATACAACCTTATTATATGTGATTATACACTTTTAATATTATCTAACAAGTCAACATTCACAGCATGTATTGGAATATCATCTAACAAGTCAATATTAATAGCATGCATTGTAATAAAAAAATAAAAAGCTAGTTAACATGCACACATAAATTAAAGTAAGTTTCAACTACAATTTACCTATTGCCTACCATAATAACATCAGGGTCTACCAATACATACATACATATATATATATATGTATATATATGTGTGTGTATGCGTATATATAAATGTGTGTATTTATGTATATATGTGTGTGTATGTATATGTGTATGTGTGCATGTATATGTGTGTGTATGTATGTAATCAAGTAAAACCTACATTACCTTAGGATTCTTCTTCAGTTTTTCTACCATGGGGTTACGCCTTTTTTTACCTACCATACCATTATCCCCTCAATTTCAATCTTAAACTCAAACACAAGTTTGTACTACTCAATGCCAAGTAGCTGCGATAGAGTCAATAATGCAAACTTCTAATTTTATTAGGTTTTACCCCGTTCAAGCATATCCCTTCCTCTCTATTACTCTAGGGCTCTGATCCAACCCTAGGGGGTTTCAAATGGAGTCGCATCCTATTTGCAATTGAATATAGAAGAAAAGATAAGGAAAATTTAAGGGGTTGTTCTATTATCGGCGTTGACTATAGAGGCCCGTAGGCTCTACCATAGCACCACTATAGAAAAAATAATGCCAGCCCACCAAAAATTTAAATTTTAAATTTCAAATTAATTCAACCAAGTATTTCACGCAACTATTTCAGTGATATTTAAAAAAATTTCGTACCTCATGCCCTTTGCTCGAGGTGATTTAGTAACAAGGGAATGAGTCGTTACATAAACACTTAGATGACCTGGAAGAAAAGGATATGGGACATTAACCCTCGAGCAACATTCTCAAGGGCAACTGGATCTAATGCATATGCTCTTAACCTTATCTATAAATTCAATTGTCATTTTTTGGGTAAAAAAGTCATAGAAATATTTGGAAGTGAATAATGTTTTATAATGAGGTTAAAATAGACACAATGGTAAATTATCTCTTGATTTTTCAAATTGAAATAACACAGTTGGACACTATTTTTAGTAATATATGATAAGTAAAAATAAATCTTGTAAATAGTGTTCAACTTAGGTCTATTTGAAAAGTCACCTAGTAATTGAATTTCAGTGTAATTAGGGGTAATTACATTGTTTAGCGTGTTTGTTTGGCCAGTTAATTACTTGGCTGGCAAGAAATTGATGTAACTAGGAGAAGATAATTACACTCTCCAACTCTCTTGAGAAGATGTGAATTGCTAGTAATTACATGGTGTAATTACAAAATTACTTTAAATTTTCTTCCTTTTCACTTTTATTTAATGTTCTTTTCGTTTTAATTTGTTTTTATTTTTTTTTTAAAATATATTTATCTTACATTACATATTTCATTTCCAAATTTACGTCTTATAATTCCATTCAATTGCTCATATTATTTATATCTTATTTTTTTATTTTCTTCATTTAACATAATTGTGTAATATTCTAATTTTTGAATTAAAGTAGAATTTATTGTTGAATGAGGTTATAAACTTGTGTCTTTCTTTTCTTTTGAATTATTTATATTTAAGTTATGCTGAAATATTACCTAAGAGTATTATGTTTAACACTTTTTGAATTTTTAGGTCATGTTATACTTACGGTTCCAATTAATTTGCTTTAGTTGTATTGACTTTTTATTTCACATTACATGACATTCAATTTTCAATTAGAAATGATAGATTATCTTTTTGTCAAATATTTGAATAATTTTACGATCATGTTTATAATATTGACTTTTTGTCAAACATGCATTTCATGGTGTTCTTAAGATTATGTCCTTTTTGTTTTTATGAATAATTATTTTTATAATATTATCTAAAAATACATATAGTCATTAATTTAATATATTTTCAAGAGACAATATATATCTTAAACACCTAATTTAATATAATTTATAAAGACTTTTATTTTTCAGATATAATTTTAAAATTTTATAATTATCTTTTATTGAAAATCTTACCATAACATGTAATTACACTTGTGCAACCAAATGTGCCATAATAATTACTCTGTTCTATACACCCTCCGTTCCATATCAAATGACCGTTTTTACCATTACACCTCTCTTAAGAAATCATAAAAGGATAGTTTAACTAATTTACCCCATAACATACTTTCTTGTAACTTTGCAAACTTGTTTTCGCACTGTCAAAGAGTATTAATTGTAAGGGTCAAGTAAAAAAGAATAATTAATTTTATTTTGATGTAGTAAGTGAATAAATAATTTGAAACATGTATATTTAGTATGGTGATTAACTAATATGGAATGAAGATAATAATAACTAGTGACTTTCTAAATGGAACCTTAGGATTTTTAATCATTTAGTATTACAAAGGCATTTGTATTCTGTCCCTTTAGTTTTATTTTAGAGAAAAGGGTCAAATTTATCCCTCTACTTTGGAAAATTTGATAAATATATCCTTCAACATTCTTTGGGACCACATTTTCCCTTTTTGTTATACATTAGGTACAATTTTACCCTCTACAACGGAAAATTAACTAAATATATCTTTCGTCATACTTTGGGGTCAAATTTATCCTTGATGTCACACTTTGGGATCAAATTTACTCTCATTATTAAGAAACTTTTTGCATGTACTCTTTATTTAGTAGAAAAATCCAAATCAATGTTAAATATCTCATTTTTTTAACAATAAAATACATCCTAATCTAACTCGCCTGATCCGACTCAAGACACAAAAAAAAAACTCAAACAAATATACCTCCCTCGATTATGTTGGTCAAATTTTTCCAAGGAGATTAAGAATTGGATATTTATTAGCATATGAATCATGAAAAATGGATCTACATCAGTGCAAACTCAAACTAATGTACCCCTCTCCCAGTTCATCAATCTGAATCAGTGTAGAGCTCATGAAAATGACACTTCGCGATCAAATCTAGAAGATTAGTCCTACTAATATTTCTCTAAATGATTGAGTTAAGAGGACTCCTTATGTGTCAGCCGGGATATTTCTTAATTCTTATGCCTTTATATACAATTTGGATCTCCAAAAATATTTTATCATGTCACTTGCTCAGAAAATTTATCCACTAATTCTAGCATCTAGATGCACATAGACTTCCATGCAAAAATTTGAAAGTAGAACAAAATTAGAATAGAAACAGAGTTTGTAATAGACATTTTCTTTAGTTCCATGATTTAATTCCATTTTAATTTTTGTTCATTTATTAACAACCTACTAGTTTTGCACATTGAAAGAGAAATGTATTTGTTCATTAAGAAAAATCGACAAAAAGAACTAATGAAGGTGTATATTTATTTATGTGGGTCGGATATTGTGGGGGAGGGGTTAATCTAAGGTGTACTTTATTTTTTAAAAATCAACAACGAGGGTAAATTTGTCCCCAATGTATGATATCAAGGGTAAATTTTGCCCTAAAGTATGACGAAGGATATGTTTAGCTAATTTTTTAAAGTATAGGGGAAAATTTACCCCCAAAGTATGACAACGGGGGTAAATTTGATTTTAAAGTATGACGAAGGATATATTTAGCTAATCTTTTAAAGTAGAGGGGTAAATTTGGCCATTTCTCCTTTATTTTAATGTGTTTAAGGATATCATCGGGTTCCATATTCTAACTTGTCAATAGGCTACGGATGCTATCCCAATAGTTAATGAGTGAAAAAATATTATGAGAAGTCTTTCAAAGAGCCCACACCTGATTACTGAGAAATTTTGACACCAATCATTTACGAGTGAGTATTGCACCAAGATCTCGTTTATGTTACTTTGTGGGTCTCAGCTTATGTAACACAAGTAGAATTTAGATAATCAATAATATTTTTGATATGTTTTTAGTTATTTTAAGTTGTTAACTATTGTAATTTATATTACTTTTTATGTAGTTTTTAAAAAATATATATGTTGCTCTCCTTGTCCAAAATTTTGTGGCATTGATAGTTAATTATATTTTAAGAATAATTTAAGTTTTTTTATTGTGATATATAATTTGTTTCTTCTATTTCAATTTAAGTGGCACTGATATAATTTCGAGAGTCACCAAAATATTTTATATCTTTCTAATTTTCTAAAAATTTTAATTATTGTGTTTTATAGTTTATTTTACGTATTTTTTGAAATATATAACAAATTAAATTTTTAGATATTTTAAGTTGTTAACTATAGTAACTTATAATAATATTTTATGTAATTAACAAATAATATATGTTGATATATTGCTCTCCTTGTCCAAAATTTTGTGGCATTGATAGTTAATTATATTTTAAGTATAATTTAAGTTTTTTTATTGTGATATATAATTTGTTTCTTCTATTTCAATTTAAGTGGCACTGATATAATTTCGAGAGTCACCAAAATATTTTATATCTTTCTAATTTTCTAAAAATTTTAATTATTGTGTTTTATAGTTTATTTTACGTATTTTTTGAAATATATAACAAATTAAATTTTTAGATATTTTAAGTTGTTAACTATAGTAACTTATAATAATATTTTATGTAATTAACAAATAATATATGTTACTCACCTTGTCCAAACTTTGGTGGCAATGATAATAAATAATATTTTTAAAATAAATTATATTTTAAATTATTGTACTTTATAATATGTTTTCTTCTATTACAATTTAAGTAACATAATGCTTAGATGTCCATAATAATTAATTAGAAGTGGTATAGAAAAATAACGAATGAAGAAATGAAGCAGATATGTTTTAAATGTCTTATAATAACTAACTAGAAGTGATATAACAAAATTACTATAAAAAATACTTGCAATTTTTTTTAAGTGTGCCTCATATAAGACATCAAGTTAATTTAAACATCAAGAGTTAATTTATCATTTTTTGTCTATTTTATATTTTTATTAAATATTATTATTTTTATAATAATTAGATGATTTATAATAATTAATTAGGGGTGATATAGTAAAATTATGGTTGAAGCAGCTGAAGCAGACATGTTGTAAATGTCTATTTTACTTTTTTATTAAATATTATAAATTTTCTAATATGTGGATGACTTATAATAATTAATTAGAGGTGATATAGTAAAATCACGGTTTAAGCAACTAAAATAGATATGTCATAAATGTCTATTTTTCTTTTTTGTTAAACATTATTAATTTTATAATATGTAAAGGATTTATAATAATTAATTAGGGGTGATATAATAAAATAACAATCGAAGCAGGTGAAGAAGCGGGCATGTCGATGAAGTGTTGCTTGCTTCTTTGCACTTCTATATAGTAGTAATTGTAATGACCCATTAATCGTACTAAATTATCCTTGATAAATTCATGAAAAATAAGTCATTCCTCAATAGTAAATTTAGTCCATAATTGCCTTCATTTTATTATTGTGTCACCTCAAGCTTTTCAGCAAAGATTTAAATGTTTTGATACTTCTAGATGGACTCAAGCCTGGTGAATTTAATTATTCATGAGTATATTAAGTTAATGAGTACCAATATCAATACTTAAGTTTTGAAGTTCTTTATGTATGACTTAAGTTCATATAATATCCCTAACACAAAGTTAAGTTTAAAATTTTCTTTCCGATAGAGTTTCGATATGAGTTTCTATTTGGGATAATTTTAGACGATCATATCTCCTAGAATATTAAGAGTTAGGGGCTCAATACCCACCAAATTAAATATCTTTGAGTCCTATTTCCAACACAATAAACTATTTTTTAATTTGAATTTGGAGTAAAAAGTTATTACTATTTTACTGAGCATTGTTTGGGCTAAAACAGGAATTTTGTTGTAGCAAATATTCTGATGTATTTAGATCAATTTCAGTTGTGTTTTCGGTCTAAAAACCCCAAACTTCATTCCCCAACTCTAGAGTGGTTGGTTTACCAAAGTTTAAGGTGAAAGTCCTTCATTGAATTAAGTTTTTCCGTTATTTTCTTCATCTTTTAATCCTTTAACATCTTAGAATCTAGAAAGACCTTTAATGGTGAATTTTTTTGGGACAAAACTTATGAGTGTTTTTAATATTACCTAGAGATGATTCTAAATTATAAATTAAATATTTTTAACATGAATTTCATAAACTAGATTATGAATTTTGTTGGTTAGGAACCTTGAATTCCATAAAGATACAACCTTTAGCATAAAACTCCATTTATGGTGATGGGTTAAGCGTGAAAGAACAAGTTAATGGTTAATTGACCTTTGAAATTGAAATAAAAATTGTAATGATTTTGAATATTCAAGATATTTGTTTGAAGAGTAATTGTTCATACTCTTATTATTGCTTGATTTTTGAATAATTGATTATTTCAAGGAATGAAGGAACAGAAAGAACATCCTTGTTGCAGTTTGTTAGTTTTAAAAGTTTGGTATCCAAGTAGGCTAGGTTAGTGAGTATAAAACAGTGTTATTTCATATTTTCATAATTTAAAATTAATAGGTGAAAGCATATCTAGGCATGCAGGCATGGGTTTGAGGTGGATAAAGACTTAAGAACGTCACTTTAATCCCAAAAACTTTATTATTAATTGATTATGTGATATTTATGATATTATGTGTTATATGCCTAAAAGGAGATTGTTGTAAATGAAGTAAGTGGACATGATGTTTCTTAGTTGTTCTAGTGATAAACCTAGTTAAGTTATAATGGTATTAAGTTGTAAATATTGTGCAATATTATGATGAGGAGAATTATGCCAGGATCAAGTATTGATGAGCATAGTAATATATTTGGGATAGATGATTTGAATTAGTGTGATGATTGTATTATATGGAAAGAGGTAGAGAATAATTATATGCTTAAATATGCTAGTTATAGGTGGTGATGTTAGAATCTAAGTTACGGTATTTGAGTAGGTTATGATTTAATTGGAAGTTATACTCAATTTAGTTGTGTGTGCGCTCCTAAATTGGATGCTTGTGGATTGATCTTCGAACATACTTAAATTTGATGATATTTGAATTGTTGACACTTGTATGAACAATTATTGAAAATCAAATTGGATCAAATTGCCTTATTATTTGAAGTGCACGTTAAAATTTGTACGTCATATCATATCGTAAGAGATAGTGTGAATTTTATAAAATGTATATAATATGGTTATGAAAGATATGGTACCACGCCCATATAGATATGAATATTACTATTACTTATTTATGGAGGATCAGATACCATATCAGTATGAATATGAATATTGATATTACTTATTTATGGAGGATCGGGTACCATGCCGGTATAGTACATGGACTTAGATTGTCTCCTGTAGGTCATGACTAGCTGAGAAAAAAATAACTCCCTTAACATATGTGTACAAATTAGTATTGATTTTGAAAGATCGTGTGATTTAGCAAGATTATAACAGGCTAATAGTGTTCTAACTGCGAGGTTTTGAAGGACATAAAGTGGCTGACGTTAAATATTGGTATTGCTACTTTACTAATTTCTCAATCAATGTTGCAGACGTTATATTTCGATAATGTTGTGAGATTTGATTAGATCAGATGCCATGAGCCAGCATGGTGATAATAACAATAATAAAGGAACTGATAATGAAGTGTGATCTAAAGTGATGAGTCCAATGACTAATCTCAAAGAAACGATCCCAAATTTTTAGTAATTTTATTAATACTTTTTCAAGAGAAAGTATAAGGTTCTCTAATGACACTTGAGTTCTATAGTTTTTTCTTAATGAGATATGAGTTGACTTGTGTTCCCTACTTGATTGTATCCTTGCGATTGATAGTGTGACATATACTTGGAAAGAGTGAAACTTTATACTTACTTTCTATATGTTGGTCGACTTGCTTCATTTATACTTGTTGTAATCATAGCTCACCCAAATGGTCAGTTATTATTTTTTAAGGTTATAAGAGAGTGTTTGGTTTTTATCTTGAAAGTTAAGTGTGAGTTGTCTATAATTACTAGGTTGATCCTATAGATTTGGGTAAAGGAAAAGGTAATGTAATTAAAGGGATGATAGTGATGGTTTAGTCTTGCATTGTGGTGGATGGTGTGAATTAATGAGGCTAGACTATGTTAATAGTGAATATAATCTCATTAATAGTGTTGGAGAAGTGTAAATTATATAGAAAAAGTGTTATAATGATATAACAAGCATAGTTGAATTATATTTCATTTAAGATGTCGTGATTTCTTTTCTTTGATTTTATTTTATTTTATGATTATGTAGACTAACATTAATTCGTCGATACCAGTACATGTGTTTGTAATAATCATACTCTTCTAAATTACTTCTTGGGGTGTAGACTAGATGCATGTTAATTTGAGGTTACTTGATTAAAGACGATATTCAACACTAAATTTTGTACCTTCTTCCTGACAGATGTTGGAGTATTTATGTTATTTATTTTATTGTCAGTCTATTCTGTAATATGTAGCTATTGTACATTTCTTACCAAGTCTTCCGCATATTTTTAGTGGGTAATAAGGGTTATTCACACAACCCGAACCAGGGCCTAATCGTGTCGGACATCTCAAGTGTAACCAGGATCGGAGACGACTCCCAATACCCAACCATAACTGCCTTGCACCCTATGTCAGATGAATTTCAAACATATAACTAGATAAAACAATAATAGTTTAAAGACATCAAATAAAGTCTGTACTCGAAGTCCAACAATCTCTATCAAATATCCAACCGGTGCTAACCTCAATACCAATAACAATACTACTGATGACACCAATACAGATACTTTCCATGCCCATAGTAGTCTGACAAAGCCTCTAACCAGAATCAAATAACTTTTGGTCGGGACGTGCCCCCGACCATAGTCAAAACCAAAATCAAAGAAACAAAAATAATGAAAAGAAGTCCATAGCATGAAATATGACTCAAAGATGTCCCCAAATCTAAGTCATTGAGTAGGAGGAATGTGACATGACCTAACTTCTCAGGTCATAATGGTGCCTACCATAACCCACTAGTAGACAAGTCAACCCATAGTTCAGAACGGCTAGCAACGGACTACCTAATAATATAAGGAAAAATGTGGAATATATGAAATAAAGATCAATATATAGAAGAATCCCAAAATCTGGTGGCATCAGTATAAGAGCTTCTAATATAAAAAGGGTACAAAAGTGAAATATCAAGAGAAATACAATGATACAACTTATCTCCAAATATAAATTAGAGTCTATTCTAACACATAAGGGAGAGATAAGTAATGCTCTGAACGTCAGGAGCTCACTCTAAGTCTATGAACCAGGGATGCTCCACACGATGCACACATCAACAACGATAATCCATACCATGATCTGCATACTGCAGAAGTGTAGTATGAGTACCAAATGAATTGTACTCGTAGGCTACTGCCAACTGAGCTCCAAAGATAAAGCAAATATATATAGCATATAAAAAGAATAGAAACTACACCCAAGAGTCCAGAAATCAAATAAAATGTCAATGAGATAATAAGGAACAACTATCCAGTTTATGTCCAAGAGTCTAACATAATAAAAGCAAGAAAGTATCAATGTGACTATTCTATTATAGCTATATTCGATATATGCCAATGCTATACCGTATATCCTAGGTCAATATACGAATAAAGAGCAGAAGAAAAATATACATTATAATATACAAGGAGAAGAAATGACTATACAAGATGAACAACGAAGAACGGGATATACGGTAGTATCGTAGATTCATATAGCTAGATACATATAGGTATATATAGATATAAACATGAGGTTATCTCAAAGCATAACCTATATCATCATATTTACATTTGAGACCTCATTATAATAGAATCGAGATTTAAATACTGTCATACATAGGGTTTCTAATCCACATGGCTAGACATGAAATAATCGTGCATAATAATGCAAACATAAAATAGGAGAGGCCAAAGACATACCTCAAATCCTGATGCCAGATCAAAGACCAATCTGTCATAAGCTAGCCATAATAATGATAATAATAATGATAACCACAATATCAATAACAACGTCAATAACTGGCTACTCTGGACAACCGAATATCTAGACGAGCCCATGCGTACCCCCACCACCCCAGGCTTGAAAGGTTCAATCAACATATAACAACACAAGGCATATTCTTCACCCATATCTATAAAATTGTACCATACTAGCTGATAGACATAGGTGCATACTGGTGATAGGTGATGCACATGCAGGAATAAATGCAAAGTATACAATCAATATCTTAACTCATCATAACTGTCCTTATCAAGATCATCATCATCGTAGTCAACCTCCGGCCTTGTCGGATCTCAATATATCATCAATATATCCTTCAGCCTTGTCGAGCATCAATATCATCACAATAGTATTCTCCAGCATTGCTGATATCAATATCATCACAATAGTATCCCCCGGCCTTGTCGGGTATCAATATCATCACAATAGTATTCTCCGTCCTTGCCGGGTATCAATATCATCATAATAGTATCCTCCAGCCTTGCCGGGCATAAATATCATCACAATAGTATTCTCTGTCCTTTTTGGGTGTTAATAGGATAACAATAGTATCCTCCAGCCTTGCTGGTATCAATATTATCACAATTATCATAATTGAATAAGATACACTAATATACTCATACACATAGATATATCACCATAGAATATCTATCAAGTTAATACTTCCCAACTACTCGTTATTAGTTAACCAACAATTATTATAATAGAATCACTAGTTTAGTAGTAGTCACATAACCTCTAGTTATTAGACTAAACATTATCCTTCACATAATCCTTACTCACGGAATAACAACTAACCACTATTTATTAATTAGCCAACATCTATAATCTAGTCAAGTTTATCACTTGACCTAAACCTCCATTTATCCACCATTCATTATTATTAACTAATCATCCTAAATACTTTAATAATTATAAGACAACACCTTACTACTTGTCACCTAACTGTATTTTATTAAATAACACCATTCATTAACTAACCATCGTTAGCTACCTTGTTTCAACTATACAAGATTCATTAACTAATACATTATATTCCTAACCATCCAGTGCTATACTCCCCTAATAGACAACTAGTTACTACATAGTTTAACCGTATAACAAGAAGAGCAGTCATAAGACCACATTTAAGCTATAACCACATTATTTATAATGGTAAATAATCATGAACGTACCAAATCTATGCATGCTATAACCAGTATTCAATTAGTGGAATAATAAGCATCTTATCACATCTTCCTCCATCCCATACCAGAGAGATGTGTATACAAACATATACATATTCATATACCTAAACTGTAATCACATCATTTATAATGATAAATAGTTCTCAGCTATTCAATCAATATCATAACATGTCCCTTAAATAATCAATTTATCCAAAATAATCACAACATCATAATCATAGCCTTAGGACCTTATACATATCCGTGACTTATATCAATAATCATATTTATAAGCCATAACATATCTCTAATCATCTCACATATAGGAGGCATCTTAAATATAGGAGTCATAATATCAATAATCATTTAATTATCACTCACACAAGAGGCATCTCACGTCCAGGAGGAATAATATATAGATATGTAATCATACTCACACAAGACGCAGACGCATCTTGCATCTAAGAGTCATAATATAGATAGACATGTAATCATCTCTTAAACAAGAGGCAACTCATATCTAGGAGGCATAATATATATAGACATGTAATTATCTATAGGATATTGAAAGCATCCAAGCACACACACAAGTGTACGTGGTCTTATCATGTAGTAAAATGGCCTACTAATAGCCAAGTATCAATCCTACAGGGGGTTGATCTAATAACAATTCAATTCTAGTTTAACTTTTAAGATTAATATGTTGCAAAGGTAACCAAAAAGCATTTGGAATATTGTAAAATAAAGTATAGGAAAAAATGTGTATAGTAAAAGTCTTGGAACAATCAATGTAGTAAAGCCCAGGGTTAAAGCACTTTGAACAATCTTACTATGCTATTGAACTTCATTCGTTAACTTGCTTATCTTTGTTGTTGATTCGTAGAGTTAATTTCATAATTATGGTCTCCTACCTCTAATATTTTACCTCATATGGACATTATAACTACATCAATGAGCGAAGATGTAATAATTCAATTAAGTTATTAAAGCTATCATACTACGTTTGAATAAAGTAAGGCATCAAAGTACATCCCTGTCCTAGATGGTAAGTTCAATTCTTTATTTCATAAACGAATAAAAACCCAAATTTTGTTTATTCTCATGTTCTATCTCCCTATTCCCTCTCCCAAGATCACAAGGGTGACAATAGATGTATTTTATAGGTAATCAATCCATCCAATAATAAAAACAAGAATAAACAAACAACCAAATATGATAAGCAAAATTAAATGAATTTAATTCAAAATAATAGTACTCATGTTCTTGGATTTAACCCCAAAAAGAGGGTTTTTATGTGATAAAATTCATAATCACGATCCAACTAATTGAATACATATTATGATAATTAAAATCTAATTAAGAAAAAGATTAAAACTTAAAAATAGCGGCAACCTCCATATTATTGTGCAAACCGTCAGTAATGTGTAACAAAATTGTCCAAGCCTAATAATATATGTATATAATATATTAATCATAATCCTTATGGGAGTAAGATACTTGCACTTCTTTCAAGATAATTCTCATAAGATTCTCAAAAGATTCCCACATGGGAAATATATTATATTGTGATTGTGCATAATCTCTATCTATGTCGGCAAAGAATTGAATGCATGGACACAATGATGCGTCGCGTTGACTAGCGCGTTGGGCACATCAATGCAGTGCATTGGACATAGCATTGTTGTACTGGTGCATCGCGTTGCTATCGCGTTGGCTTACTAGAATTAGCATCCGAAATTCTGGTTAAGTGTTGAACGTTCCTCCTTTTTCCCATGCCTTTTATAGTGTATTTCCAATAAATTTCCAGCCTTTTTATCATCAAATATCACCATATTCAGATCACAAATATTCATATATCATCATACACCATAAAGTTGAGATAATAACAACATAATATCCTCAACGTTGAATCAAAACTAGAGCTAAAATAAGGCTAATTCCCAAGATCTTCAACAATATGTTCCAACTCTTGACTTAATCAAATTAAACTTTGCATATTCACAATAAGTTGTTCAACATATAATTACACCATTAAAACAATTTTAAATCAATTAAACATATTAGAATCCAAAAGCCAACTAGACACATACCTAGCTCAAGCTAGTAACACAAGTTTTTCAGGTTGAACTCTAAAGGACTCAATTAAGTACAAATTTGTTTGGAAAACAAGTTGAACATTATAAATACGTACTTGGACACTTACATGCTTATTTATATCATATTAAGACATAAAGAACATGAATTTTCCTTAAAACAATAATAATTAAGATAGAACAGTCACACTAGCGTGTATAAATACACCCAACATCACCACCCCACAATTAAATCCTTGTTCGTCCTCAAAAAACTATTTACAAGGACTACAAGGAATGCAAGTTTCCTATCTAAACATGTTATTTACAAAATTGATAGCTCATGAACACTACTCCAAAATATTCTAGCCTTAAGATTTGACTCACCAATTGGCAAACTCATGCATATTGCTCAATAAAGGACATCATACAATTCACCCACATTTATCAAATATGTGCCCACAAAACAAGAGAGTTACCCATAATCACTCTCATAAAATCATTTTATAATATAATGGGTACAAAAATCAAATTACGCTCACTCTCACAAAGAATTCACAAGTTACACATAATGAACCATAGGATTTCCCTTAGTGTATTCCTTCACTAATATCAGAATGATGAACTAAGGATCAAATATGTCTTTTCCGAGTTGCAATGTAGGCTAAGGGAAAGGTAGGAACTATCTTGGAATAGTGACTAATCTCTCTAAGTACTTTAATACACTACATTATAAATTTAGAACCAATCTCTAACAACCAATTTACACCACTTTATCAACCCAGATCTTTTGTTTTGCCCTATCTCTTATAAGTAGTTTCACAAATACATAGTGGAAGTATTGTTTATCACCACATGAATTAATTTTTTTTCTTTTTCTTTTTCACAACCATGGTAATCTTTCTGACATAATGTCTATCAAACCCATCCACCACACATCAATTATCAACACCATTAACTATTACCTTGGGGCATCAAATTCACCTCTTTCTTCTTATTTCTCAAACTCCTTACTCAATTAAGTTTTTATTAAAGTGCCTAGGAGCTTTTGGATCAAATTAAGGTCTATCATAGAAGGGATTAGGCTATATATGAGGCTGCTAAAGAAAAAGCTACAACCTCAAAAGGGTTTAACTAGGATTATGCACGAGGGTAGGTCAAAAGGAAGGTATTAAATAAGGCTATCAAAGAAATACCTAAATCATCTCCTAAACCCACACTCTTTAGTTTGATTTGCACATACACTGAGCAAGTTCTAGACATAATATGCAATAAGGAATATACAAAAAATCTCACATCACACATGGCACATGTTTGACTCACATAGGATCATCATAGACTCCCAACCAAATAATAACATAAATTCAAATTTATGCCAAAAAGTACAGGAGTCACAAACTTGAGCCTAAGAGTCATAAAAGTAGTACTTTACATCATCAACATGCTTATATAACTAAAATACTTGCACCATGTAATCAAAAATAGTACCAACAAGAATATCTTACACAAAAAAAATTAAATTAATCCTAAAATTGGGAATTTCCCTGACCCACACTTAAAAATCTACTTTATCCCCAAAGTAAACTTAATAGTAAGAGATATAAATACTCCCCGGGGCCTTTAGTCCTAGCTATTCACATCTTTACACATAAAGGAGGTCTTTGGGACCGCACACTCAGTCTTTGTCATGATCCTTAGCTCAGATTTGGAGTACTCAGACTTCCCATCAACCTGCAACTCAACAAAACAAAAACTACATGAAGTAAAAAATAAAAATTGAAAAATAAAACATACCTACTTAAACTTGGGTTTTCTCCAAAGCAGTGCCTGATTTAGTGTCGCGGCACGACCCAGCTCAATGACTTAGTAGTTCTCTTTTCTTCTCTTTCTCATGCATGGTCTCCATCTTCTTATTTTTTTCAACCCTGTTAGGTGTGAACTCTCAAAGGTACCTAATTTTTCAACTTTAGCCTTTTTATCCCATCAACTTGCATCATATAGGTTGCGGTATTAGAGGCCTTGATTGCTCAATGAGGGTGTCAAAAGAGGCCCTTGGTGGACTAGCCACCCCATACTTGTCCCCTTTAAAACATTGATCATGCATAATTCTTTATATTGGGATGTTATGTTGAGTTCTTTGTAAACTTTAAATACCACCTCTTCATCCTCTAACCTCATCGTAAATATGCCTTCCCTCACATCAATCAATATTTCTCCAGTTGCTAAGAATGGATACCCTAAGATAATTGGTGCCTGTTTATCTTCCAGAAAGTCTAGAACAATAAAGTCAGCAGGAATAATAAATTTACCAACCTTTATGAGGATATCCTTAATGATTACTTCCAAATAGGCAATAGACCCGTCTGCCAGCTATAAACACACAGTAAATAGTTTAGGCTTACCAAAACATAATGTATTGAATAGAGATAGGGGCATCAAGTTAATATTCTCCCCTAAATCACTAAATTCATGAACCACCTCGCTGTTGGCAATCTGTATAGGGAGAGTAAACTTCCCAAGGTCCTTAAGCCTTTTTAGCATTTTTTGTGTCATTATAGAGCTAAACTCTTCAGTGAGTGATACTGTTTCA
This sequence comes from Capsicum baccatum var. pendulum, assembly GCA_030864225.1. Taxonomy (NCBI): domain Eukaryota; kingdom Viridiplantae; phylum Streptophyta; class Magnoliopsida; order Solanales; family Solanaceae; genus Capsicum; species Capsicum baccatum. The sequence goes on along the minus strand of CM061556.1, from coordinate 124,414,083 downwards.
ACCTCTTGTAACTTTACCTTATTAGCCACCATATCCCTCAATTACTTAGCGTACTTATGCATACACTGCAAAACATATAACAATGGTAATTTAATGTAAAGCTCTCTGAATGTGTTAAATAACTTCTTAAACATTTCACCCTCTTTTGCCTCCAAATACTTTTATAGAAACGGGAGTGGCGACATCTTCTTTACTTCTTCAGCAATTTTTTATTTCGAGTACTCAGACTTTCTCAAATTCTTAGCAACTTTCTTGGATACCTTTGGGGTAATTAACTCTGCATCTACCTCTTTTATTGCCCTAAGAGGTTCTCCTTAAAGCTTTTTACCACTCCTCAAAGTGATTGCCATAGCTTATTTTGAATTTTTTGTATCTCCAGGCAAACCACCTTGAGGCTTAGTATTCTATGCTTGTTGTAACTGCCCCAACTGCAACTCTAAGCTTCTTAGGACGCTTGATGACTTTTTACATCTGTAGAAAACTGTGTTTGATTGGCAAGAACCCGCTTTATCATCTCTTCTAAGTTGCTAGTTGATTGATTTTCTTGTGCTTGTGGTTGCTGAATTTGTTGTTGTTGTGCATTACAAGGCTGATTCTTCCACTTCATGTTGTAGGCATTACCATAATTTTGCCTTTGAGCATTTCCCACATACATTACTGATTCTAGATTTGAAGCACGCAAAGCAACTGGATGACCGTTATTACCGCAAACTTCACACCAACCAGCAGTTTGTTGGATTGTATTGACTGTGGTTGCAGGTTGTACTACTCCCAACTTCATGTTGCTAAACTGAGTGTTTATATAATTTTGAAATGCAGAAACCTGAGATGATAACGCTGTGAATTTGTCCACCTCCAAAATACCTACAATTCTTTTCATGCAACTCCTCGAGTCTAAATGCCATTCTGGGTTCCCGTAAGCCATGCAGCTCAATAAAGTGCACAGCTCATCATATGTCATCTCAAGAGCTTGACAACCTGCAGTTGAATCTAGTAAAATTTTTGTATTGTGGTTAAGAGCCTCTACAAAAGTATGAGCAAATACCTCAGTGGATTGTTGATGGTGTGAACAGTCCTGAAGAGGAGACGTAAACCACTCCTAAGCATGATAAAGATTCTTGCCTGTCTTCTATTTAAAGCACACTATATCACTGCTAAGTATCGTAGTCTTACCAGACGGGAACAATCAAAGAAGGAATTTTCTAGCCATGTCATCCCATGAGGTGATTGAGTTTGCCGGTTCTGAATTCAACCATATTTTTATTTTTCCAATCAATGAAAAGGGGAACAAAGTCATCCTTACATAATCTGCATTCACATTCATGGGAATGGATGCATCACTAATTTCCATAAAATTCTGCATGTGGACCTGTGGATCTTTGTGTGAAAGCCCCGTGAACTGTGCACTGCTGATCAAAAGTTGTACCATATTCTATTTAAGCTCGAAATTGCCTTCTGCTACTGTCTTCTGAAATAGGGAGATCAAATTGGTTGGAAGTGGAATTACCACTTATCTAACTGTACGATTTTTGATTTGTGGAATTTCGGAGAGAAAGTTTACTTCTCTCTCGCATAAATAGAAGAGTTGCTCAGGTTTGGAACTTGATTCATCCAAGTCCTGATCCCTTGCCATCTTTTGTAAACCTGTTTCCTGCCAAAATACAACTAAGACCAAGCATAAAAACACCAAATAAATCTAAAAGAAAAACTAAAATAAACAGTTTCCAAATTACAAGTCCCCGATAACGGCGCCAAAAACTTGACAGCGCCCAAGCGCACACGCAAGTGTACGTGGTTTTATCAAGTAGTAAAGTGGCCTAATGAAAGCCAAGTATCGATCCTATAGGGACTTGATCTAACAAAAATTCAATTTTAGTTTAAATTTTAAGATTATTTGATGCAAAGGTAACGAAAAAGCATTTGGAATATTGTAAACTAAAGTAAAGGAAAAAATGCGTAAAGTAAAAGTCTTGGAACAATCAATGGTTAAGCCCACAGTTAAAGCACTTCGAACTATCATACTATTCTATTGAACTTCATTTGTTAACTTTCTTATCTTAGCTGTTGATTCTTAGGGTTAATTGCATGATCATGGTCTCCCGACCTCTAATCTTTTACCTAATATGGATATTACAACTCCATCGTTGAGCGGGGATGTAATAATCTAATTAAGTTATTAAAGCTATCATCCGACTTTTGAATCAAGTAAGGCATCTAAGTAAATCTCTGTCCTAGATGCTAAGTTCAATTCTTTATTTCAAAAAAGAATAAAAACCAAAACTTAGTTTATTCCCTTGCTATATCTCCATATTCTCTCTCCCTAAATCACAAGGGTGATAATAGATGTATTTTTTGGGTGATCAATCCATCCAATAATTAAACCAAGAATAAACAAACAACCAAATATGATAAGCAAAATTCAACGTATTTAATCCAAAACAATAGTACTCATGTTCTTGGATTTAACCCAGAAAGAGGGTTTTTAGGCGATAATATTCATAATAACGATCCAAATAATTGAATACATGTTATGTTAATTAAAAGTTAATTAAGAAAAATATTAAAACCTAAAAACAGAGGCACCTCCATAATATTGTTCAAATCGTCACTAACGTGTAACAAAATTGTCCAAGCCTAACAATATACGTATGTATAATATATTAATCATAATCCTTATGGGATTAAGAGACTTGCATGTCTTCCAAGATAAATCCCACAAAATTCCCAAAAGATTCCAACATGGGAAATATATTATATTGTGATTGTGCATAATCTCTATCTGTGTCGGCAAAGAATTGAATACATGGACACAGTAACGCGTCACGTTGACCAGCGCGTTGGGCACATCAATTCGGAGCATTGGTCATAGAGTTTTTTGATTGGTGCGTCACATTGCCATCGCGTTGGCTCACTGGAATTAGCCTCCAAAATTCTGGTTAAGTGTTGAACATCCCTCTTTTTTCCCATGTCTTTGTAGTCTATTTCCAATGAATTTCCTGCCTTTTATCATCAATATATCACCATATTTATCTCACAAATCTTCCTACATCATCATACACCACAATGTAGAGATCATAAAAATACAACATCCTCAACGTTGAATCAAAACAAGAACTAAAATAAGGCTAATTCCCAAGATCTTCAACTTTATGTTCCGACTCTTGACTTAATCAAATTAAACTTTGCATATTCACAACAAGTTTTTCCACATATAATTACACCACAAAAACAATTTGAAACAAATTAAACACATTAGAATCTAACCAAACCAACTACACACACACACACCTAGCTCAAGCTAGTAACACTAGTTTTCCGGGTTGAACTATAAATGACTCAACTAATTACAAACTTGTTTTGCAACAAGTTGAACACTGTAAATACATACTTGGACACTTAAATTCTTATTTGTATCATATTAACACACTAAGCACACGAATTGTCTTTAAAACAAGAATAATTGAGCTAGAATGGTAATACTAGAGTGCATAAATTCAACTAACATCAGATATCATATATCAATAGGTCATACATCATGACTACGAGGAATATCACTTATCTAGGCCAATTTACATATCCAAGATAAGAATCGTCTCTATAAGTCCAACAATCATAAATAATATAAATAGCAACTCTACGGGCCAATCATCAAGTCTAAGAGGAAATAGCGTCTCTATAGGCCAATCATCAATTCTAAGAGAAAATAGTATCTCTATAGGGAAATCATTATGTCAAAGAGTAAATAGCATCTCTATAGGCCAAATAACTTATCTCAAATGAATATCTTCTCTAAATGCCCAATATCACTTCCACAAGGAGTATCATAACCATAACTCAAAAGCCACAATCTGAGAACATCAATACAAGTTACCAAGTTATGAAGTAACCTTATTCTAAGGTTTACTAGCCTCATCCATGTTGAACATCGACACCAAGTCCACAAGACTTTACACAAGCGTAGGCCTAAGTGGGCCGAATGATCCTACTTCTAATCCATAATTTCCATAATTAGGCATACTATGCCCAAAGTAGGCTAAGGTATCTAGTTCATCTTTTAGATGTTAAGTAATCCATATTCAAGGCTAAGATAGAAACTTCAACTAGAAGAAAGGGTACTCAAGTCAACTCCACCCCAACTTACAGTTTCAAGACTACCATACTAGCCCAATAAGGCTAAATATATAAATCATGCTTCAAATTCTAAAACCATATTCCAAAAGTAGCATTATATCATATCCATGCTATAACTAATCTAAACTATAGAGGGAAGGAAATAGGATATAAAAGGGTTATAAACATGCCATCTTACGGGTCAAAAACCCTCATTTATTCCCCCAAAACATCAACAATTAAGGCCAAGTGATCATACTCATAATCAAGCCTAACATCCATATTCATATGCAACATATATCACACATCATCTATAAAGAATAGTAGACAGAATCCTACATTAAGGCCAAACTGCACAACCTCACTTCATGCACCACATGATCATCTTCACTTTACAATCCTCAAAATGTCATCACTCTATCAAAGCCATAATATACTCTTCAATACAAGTCTAATGATACCTATATTGCACTATTGTGCTTCGGTTCCAAAAACGACAGTAAAATTCCAAGTGGGTTCCACATATGAAAAACAAGTTTCTGAGACCAACCCAATGTTCACATATGAATAAAGAATCATAACCCTCAAATAATGGGAGAAAACTAAGCAAGCATCGGGCTAAAATCAAGCCCTAAGCTAAATTTGGGTTTTTGGTCCAAACTAAAAAATTCAAGCATGAATTCAAGAAATTCTTACCTTAATCTTGAAGATAATCGCGATGCAAGATGATAATTAAGCTATCAATTCACCCCCTATGACCAATTTTGAGTTAATACACTCATTTTGGGGTTTCTAGGTATAAATGACCAAAGGGAAATGCCCCAAATGCATCTTGGGGCCTTTATATATCCCCAAAAAGAACTCAGATATCGCGATTGCGGCCCTATGGGCCGTGATCGCGGTTGCACCAGATGACAGCAAACTCAAAAATAAGGTTTTGACCCTCGAACCTTATCCGAAATCCAAAGAACATAATCCAATAGTGAATTTTGAGTGTAAACCACATTTCTAAACCATTGGAATCATTAAAACTTTCATAGAAGATCATTTTAGAAAAAAGTTGAGCCAACACCTATAGTTTCTACACTTTTCATAAAATTCGCTCAATAGCCCAAAATAAGTCTGGGAGCCTTAGGACCTGAACCAAGGATCTTCCTAGCCTGAAATCAAAGTTTTGGATGTAATGGAGAAGTCGGGTTTTCAATTCGTGGTTGTTTTGACTAAATGTGGGTCCCATACCCATTCTTTCTAATTTTTAACTTTTCGACCAATAAGGCAAAATGAGCTTGGGTGCATTAGGACTCAAACCAACGGTCTACCTAGACTAATATCGATATTTCAGATATGATGGCACAGTCAGAATTTGCATCCGAGATTATTTCATTGTTATTTTCGTCCAGTGGACATTTGGAATCAACGAAAACTTCAAATTAGGGAATTGACTCTAAAAACCAAACGAACTGCCTCGCAGCTGAATCGTCAGTCCCAGCAAGTTATAAATGACTTGGGGCTGCTATGGAGAATCTCAAATCGTGAAGATAAGCATAACTATGGAAAATAACCTAAAGGATCACTACAATATCCACTACTCAAAGGACTATTATCCCGGAAAGTTAATGGACAAAAAGAATCTCAACAGCTCCAAAGGATAAGCTACTGAGCCTGCATGCTCCAAGGATGAATTCCCAAATAACCTTAGAGAAGAGAAAACACTTGCAAGGTATTTCGACACAAGTATCCTTTTTTCAACGAGCACTCTCATTCTACTTCCAAAATAGCCAACTCAACATAGCCGCTAACTAGCCTCCACCTGAATTGAAAAGGTTGATGCACACATATCTAAATCACTTTATACTGATACCATTTCTATATCCATATAAATCAATAAAGGATCATCCAAGCCAAAAGCAAACCAAGGCATGAGTTATAAAACAAACTACAAATCCTAAAATAACCTTTCTTTATATTTTTGCACTTGCTATCTACTCTAAGCTAGGAGGAAAATCACTTGAGAGTTATCCACACAGCCTCATTATAGTCTAATCCGTTAAAAGTCTATAAGGCAAACATGAGAATAAGCTCATCAATCTCTATCTGGGAATACAAATGGAGATAATCAAGGAATACAATCCACGCCAATGCTGCAACCAGTTTGGATGAAATCAAATTAAAATCTTAAAATCCAAGGTATAACTACTTATCATTGAATATTCCACTCCAGGATATCTCATCCACTGAGAATGAAGCCATAATGATTTCATCTTGAGAATATTACTCCCACTGAGTAAATTATTTAAAATTCCCAAAGAAAACTGAAACTCGAGATCAAAGCAATAATAACCAATACGAGGCCCATGGGCTATCATCTGAACACTTATCTACTATAATAAAACCAAATTCTAAAAGACCGAATAGGCAACACCAGAGTAGGATCAACCATCTTATGAATGAAATCTGAACAAGGACAAGTCTACAACAAAAGCTACACGCAAGCTCTATAACACCAAGCTAAAATTTGAATACCAAGGTTGAACAACTCAATCTCAAATAGCTAAATCAAAACTATAAAGGGGTAGGCGTTAATGCTCTAAACCTATCATACTTCCAAGTCCCTATTCTAAGGAGTCAAAATCCAAAACTGGGCCAATAAGGCTATATCAATGTCAACTATCTCAAATTGACTCTAGTCCAAAATTTTACATATCCGAGATAAATCATACCAAGCCACAGTCGAGACATAGCTAGAGAGCAAAATCACTACAAGGATAACCACTGACTGATAAAACAAGCAATCAACTCTATATCAGTTAGGGGGAATGAAACATAGCCGAAAAATAAGAGTCATGCCAAACAAAAAAATCACTGACTAAAAATGCATATAACCCACTCCATATCCGCTGACGGGCATGACCTATCCAAATATACTCAAAACTTCTCAAGGTAGAAAACCTCACCAGTGAAGGCAAAAACTTTAGCAAGTAGAAGAAATGCAACTTAAGCTTGGAACTAACCAATTTAATACTCCATCTAGGCAAAGAAATAGCCACAGGCTCATATCATCAAGGAGAATCACTCCACCAAGCCTCACTAGGACAAACAAACACTGAAATAGGGATTTCCTGAACCCACCCAAGAACAACATCATCAAAGAAGTATTACCAATCTTAAAACCAAGGTCAGAGTCGAGACCACAACCAAAGTACCAAAAACTTGAGATAAAGAGTTCCTAATTTCTCAACTTAAGAAGCTATCACAGGAAAGGCCACGTGCCTCTAACTCTCTAACACCACTTAAGACAAAACCACATCACCACTATAAAGTAGTATCTAATCTCCACACTAACGACAAAGAAAACTATCCCAAGGGTACGAACCCAACATACCTATGAGATAAATCCATAACATCTCAACATAAACATCAAAATCTCTATCAAATAATAAAATGGGCCCAAATAAAGAATGAACCTCAAATTGGTCCATCTCACAAATGGGTTAAATTGGAAGGGATAGCCAAAATAAAATCCTTCACAGCCTAGGAGGAATGTCTAAAAATTTCAAACTCAAAAATAGGCAACATAACTAAATTGTTGACTCAAAACAACAAAGAATAATGGAAGGTCAACTTCCTTCAATACCATAATACATCTTTGAAATCAATCTAATACAGCTAACCAAGAGGGAGCACAGTAAACCTCGCTGTGCTAAGGGAAAGAAATTATCAAATTAGGTTATATCTACCCAAGACACAAAATAATATCATATGTAAATAAAAGTCTAACTAGATAACCCAAGTCTATACAACTACCCAGTGAGAATAAAATTCATCATGTAACAACATCAAGTAATAATATTAATTAATATCAATAACCTCACATATTGATAGCAATAGCAACGATAATATCGCTATCAACATATTGAACAAGCAGCACCAAAATGAATATCAATATCATGTACCACTCAAGGCCCACAACAGGGATAATGTGAGATAATAAATAGGACTCAAATCCAAAACTACTACTATAGGGGAAAATATCAATATATATCTACACCATGCACTACTAAAAGAAATAAACCATAGAGTAGAAATATAATCATGAATTTAATAATAAGGCGCATAATGACCAATATAAATTCATTAAGGCATACAATCATCAATAGGTATGAAAATCCTAACACAAATAATAAGAGATAAATATGATAGATAAAAGCATACCAATTCTGGTAACATCCACAACCACATTCCTAATGGGCATAGGGAATATAAATCTAAATGGGTCTACATCAGACCGATCGACTGAATCATAAACTAAGGCACCAAGCACACCATCTCTAACTGAAGATGTCACAATATTACAAGTTGATCTAGCTAAGCTAAATGACTAGAATCTCATGTTAGGGACACACCCTAGACTAGTAGTTAGTCTCTCTATGGCCATAGTAATTCCTGAAGCATTAATATAAAGAGAACACAAACTGAGCCCAAATGGCTGGCCAACTAACACTGAGACAAATTTGCAAAATTTTGTCCAAAATTTTGAAATCACAGTCTATCTTAGGGACTCTGGGATGGCGGGAAATACATGCTAACTCTAGTTGATCACCTACGTCATACCAGGGGTATTCTCTGAGCTAGTTTCTCATCACAACACAACCAAACCAAAATCCTAGAATACTTTAAGAAACTGCCCCTCATAATATAGAATGGTCTCAATGGCCTAAATAACCATTCCATACTCTATAAGTATGATAGGGACTCTTTCTAAATGTATGGTAGGGACTCTTTCTAAATCCTTTTTGGTTGTTACTAAGGAGCTTTGATATCCATCTCTAACCCTCTGGTCTGATGTTGCACTGAAGTTCTAGAAATCTATATTGGAGTCTTCATTGTATATATCGATAATATCGCTTTGTCCTTTGGGGATAGAATAGATTCAAAGAGTGTGTTCAAGGTTTTTAAAAATGCGGACACACAATAAGGAGTCATGAAATGAATTTCCTAAAATATTTATATAGCATCCTAAAGATAGGTTAAGGACGTCTCCGCACTGATCTGCAGGACTCTACTAATACTTAGTTCTTGTACTAATACACCAATGGAACCTAGGCTCTCATACCTATTTGTCATGAACCAACTTCCTAGGTCATGATGGTGCCTTTCATAACCTGTCAGTAGGCAAGCCAACACATAGTCTAGAATGGCTAGTAACGGACTACTCAATAATATAAGAAAAAGAATGTAAAATATATGAAATAAAGATCAATATATAGAAGAATCCCAAATCATGGAGGTATCATTACAAGAGCTTCTAATACAAAAAGGGTACAAAAGTGAAATATCTAGAGAAATAGAATAATACAATGTATCTTTGAATATAACTTAGAGACTAGTCTAATACATAAAAGAGAGATAAGTAATGTTCCGAATATCATGATTTCACTCTAAGTTTCCAAATTAAAGATGCTCTGTACGATGCACATATCAATGGATATAACCCATATTATGATCTGTAGGCTGCAGAAGTATAGCATGAGTACTAAATGAAAATTTGTAATGCCACAAAAAATGCAAATTAATATTAGTGCCATATTTCAAACTTATGCATAGTACATCATGGTTCTTTGGTATTTTCATGATAAAGTTTGATTTCAATTAAGGTTTCTAATACGTCCTAGCTATTAGGCGAATCAAAACATTCCTTATCAATTGAATTCATGGAAAGGATATTGGTATAGTCAACTTCAAATGAGTATATCTCTCATTATACTATGAATTTTTGATCTCATGACCCACAAAAAGATAGATAATTGAATTATATTTCCAATGATACCAATTTTTCCGAAATTCAATATTGGAACAAAAAGTAATACTCATTTTACTCCAGCATGTTAACCTTACAACTAAGTGACGACCTGAGCTGACGACTTATCACATATCTGATGACTTATCAGCAAATATTGTCAGCCTTAGGCAAAAAGTCATAAATTCAAGCATCAAGTGACGGCATGAGCTGATGACTTATCACATATGTGACGATATCAGCCCAATGTCGTCAGTCATACAATTTAGCATTTTCAAAATCTCAAGGATTCTTCCATCAATCTTCACAAATCAAGTATCAAGGTATGTCATATGTTGATTTATGAATCCTTTTCACCCATGAAGCTCAAGAATCTCTTTTCAAAATAGACGATTTGTGTATTTATGAACGTTCATGATTTAAATAGAATTGAAATTCATGTTCATGATGTTGTGAGGTTTTGATTCATATTTTAAAATACATATTCCAATGATTGACCCTAGTATATGAAAATTTGTATAATAATTATGACAAACCCCCTTCAATTTATAAGTTGATTGATGTATCCATGATTATTAGATGTGTTGATAATGGTATAACCAAAGCATGCTCCCCATGTGTTTGACTAAATGTCTATGTGAGATGTGGTGTGATTCTTTGTAGTCAGATGAGGGTGAGATTCTTAGAAGTCTTCCTTGCTTTCCAAAACTATGTAGCCAGCATAGGTTGAGACATCAACAATATTAGATAAAGGATGTTGAAGTGGATAAAAATTGTCAGATAAGGGTCCCACCATTCTCTTTTAGGGATACTGTTAGATGAGGGTTACCTACAACTTGTCCTTACCAGTGGTGCGGTATTGACGCTTTTCCAATTATTGTTATAGATTAGACCCCAATACAACTATATTGCATTATTTGGGGAATGTCAGTTAGATGACTACTTCCTACAGTTTTAGTTATAGATTAGGACTGTCAGATATAGTCATTCAGTCTCAGTAATAGAACTTAGATAGTTCTATAGAATTTAGGACTATCAGATGTAGTCACCTCAGAACAGAACAAAACTCAGTTAGTTCCATTAGAAACTAGACTGTCTGATACAGTTACTCAGTATTAGTTATTTCAGTTATACAATTATCAGTATCTCATGTTATTAGTACTCAGATTCAGTAATCATGTTATCATGAACTCAGTTACAGTTATTATGCATTCACGCATGTATTCTCACGTTCATGTTGTTTAGTCAGTTAGTATAGATCATGCATATGAACCCTTTGCATTAAGCCTACCTCACATGCATACCAGTACATTCAATCATAGTGACGCATTTGTGCTATGGTGTTTTATGCCATAGGTTCCAAAGCACAAGATCCAGAGCATTAGTAGCATTCCAACACTTAGCAGTCAGAGTTAGCAGTGAGTCCTCATCCTTTAAGGACATGAGCATTATCTTATCATTTCAGTACTTGTTTATTTCAGTAGTTAGAGTTAGTTAGGGATATGTCCTATCAACTTCTTATTTAGATAGTTGAAGGCTTTTCAGACTATTATGTTCAGTCAGTTTATTAGTTTATTTCTAGTATTTCATATCCCACACGAATGTTATATTTTATTAGATATTATGTCTTAGTTTAGTACCATACGACCTTACAACTTTTATTTCCACATTTACATAGTATGTTATGCAATGTTCAGGTATAGATATCAGTCTTAGGTTAGTTTGTCGTCCTTCGGGGTTATGAGCATCGTGTAGCATTTCGGGTACCAAATTTGATGTGTTACAAATTTGGTATCAGAGCATAAGGTTCAATAGTGTCCTAGAAAGTCTGAAATCCATATCTACTATATAGTCTCGTGCATGGGTATGTTGTGCACCACTTTTATGTGCTGGAGGCTATAAGATATTTTAGGAACAATTTCCCTTCTTTCGGTATTCATGTCAAGCCAGTGAGCATATTCTCAAGCTAATATCTCAGTCTAATCCGTTTCTCCCTTTCTTCTACAGAACATGCCTCCTAAAATAAGAAATAAGAATCAGCCAGCCCCTCATCCCAAAGATCCTTTGGGCGAACATATTTCTCATGTAGAGCTCAGAGCTGTATTCACAACTCTTGCTCAGTCAGTTGCTTCTTAGATTAAACAACCAACTGTTGTTCTGGCCAACCTAGTGGCTAATTCAGCTACAACCAAGATTCAGGACTTTACCTGAATGAATCCTCCATCCTCTCTCAGGTCTAAGTCAGATAAGGACCCTTAGGAATTCATCGATCAGGTTCAGAAGTTTACAGATATCATAGGGGTTACTCCTAGTGAGAGTGCAGAGCTAGCTATATATCAGTTATAGGATGTTGCCTGCACTTGGTACAAGTACTGAAAGTCAGAAAAGTCAGTTGATACAGGACCTATAGAGTGGCAGGAGTTTGTCACTGCATTCTTAGAGAGGTTCTTTCCCCTAAAGTTGAGAGAAGCTAAGGTGTTAGAATTCATCAACCTCAGGTAGAGAAACATGAAGGTGAAAGAGTATTCTCTTAAGTTTACTCAATTATCTAGATATGCCCCTTATGTGTTTGCAGGCAGCAGGGCCAAAATGAGTAAGTTTATTTCTAGGGTAAATAATAGTGTGGTGAATGAGTGTAGGTCTACGATGTTGAATAGTGGCATGACTTTAGCTAGGCTTATGACTCATGCTCAACAAATAAAGAAGTAAAAGATTAAGATAAAGGATAAGTAGAATAAGAGAGCAAGAACAAGTAGTTTTAACTTTACTCAGCCTAAATCAGAGGGAGGAAATCATTCACAATTTTATCCTAAGTCATCAGTTCCATCTCTTTTTTCGGCTAGTGCTTCACCTCCTAAGTTTAGGAATGGTAATATAGGTAGGGCACCAGGCTCTAAGTTTCAGGGTAGTGTCAGCAATGCTCGAACTAATCCCCTTTTTCAGTCTTATGGTGAGAACCATAAGGGTATTTGTAGAGCTGGCAGCGATGTCTATTTTGGATGTGGTAAGCCAAGCCATAGAGTTAGAGATTTACCCCATTCAGGTTATCAGGGTTAGAAGAATAGTTCCTCAGATCAATCTAGTCGCCCAAGTCAGCAGGGTGCCACTTCTAGTGCTACTAGTGGGTAACGTCCAAACAGACATTATGCTCTCGTGTCCCGATAGGATTGGGAAAATTCTCCTGATGTGGTTACTGGTACATACATATCTTTTATTTGCATATTTACACTTTGCTAGATCTAGGTGCTTCTTTGTTTTTTGTTACTCTTTATATAGCAGGAGATTTTAGAATCAGTCCCGAAATACTAGTATAGCCCTTTTCTGTCTCTACCCTCAGTAAGTAAAAACATCATAGCCCGATGGGTATACAAGAACTTCCGATATGATATTTCACAAAGTCACTTTAGCAAACTTAGTCGAATTAGAGATGGCTGATTTTGATGTCATTCTTGACATGGATTGGCTTTACTCCTGCTATGCCATAGTCAACTGCAGAAATAGAATAGTATAGTTATAGTTTCCAAATAAACCCGTCCTAGATTTTAGGGGTAGTACTTCAGCGTTCAGAGGTCAGTTTGTTTCCTACCTTCGGGAAAGGAAACTGATGTCTAAAGGATGTGTCTATCATTTTGTTCGAGTTAATAATACTAGTTCTAAAACTCCCAGTCTAGATTCATCCCAGTCATGAATGAATATTCTAATATCTTTTCCAAAGATCTTCCCAGAATTCCTCTCGAATGGGAAATACACTTCGGCATTGATTTTCTTCTAGATACTCAGCCTATATCTATTCTTCCATAGAGAATGGCACTAATAGAACTCAGAGAATTGAAAGAGTAGTTGAAGGATCTCTTAGATAAGGGGTTCATCAGGCCCAACATGTCCTCGTGGGGCGCACCAGTCTTATTCGGGCACAAAAAAATAGTTCTTTTAGAATATGCATTGATTATCATCAGCTCAATAAAGTCACGATCAAGAACAAGTATCCACTTCCCCGTATTGATGAATTATTTGACCAACTTCAGGGTGTCAGCTATTTCTCTAAGATACACCTCAAATCAGGCTATCATTAGCTCAGAGTCAGGGAATGTGACATTCTAAAAATAGCTTTCCAAACTCGGTATGGTCAATTTGAATTCCTAGTCATGTCCTTTGGTTTTACTAATACCCCAACAACTTTTATTGACTTGATGAACCGGGTGTTCAATCAGTACTTAGACATATTCATCATTGTCTTCATAGATGATATTTTGTTCTATTCCCGCAGTGAGAATGATCATGCAAACTATCTCAGAATTGTACTTCAGACCTCAGAGATCATTAACTGTTTGCCAAATTCAGTAAGTGTATGTTTTGGCTAAGGTCAGTAGCATTCCTTGGTCCTATCATTTCCGATGATGGCATTAGGGTTGATCCTTAAAAGACCAAAGCATTAAAAAACTGGCCTCGCCCTGTATCTCCATCAGATATCAGGAGTTTCTTATGTTTGGCTGGGTATTACAGATGGTTTGTTGAGGGATTTTCTTCTATTGTATTCCCTATGTCTAGATCAACTTAGAAGAAGGTTAAATTTCAATGGTTAGATCCTAACGAGAGGAGTTTTTAGGAGCTGAAGACTTGACTTACCTTAGCTCCAATACTAGCTCTTTTAGATGGTTTAGATGGGTTCGTAGTATATTGTGATGCATTCAGAGTAGGTTTGGGTTGTGTCCTCATGCAACATAGTAAGGTCATAGTCTATGCCTCTAGACAGCTTAAACCCCATGAGAAGAATAATCCAACTCATAATATTGAGTTAGCAGCCATAGTATTCAGCTTAAAGATTTGGAGGCATTTTCTATACGGTGTTCATGTAGATGTCTTCATAGACCATAAGAGCCTTCAGTATGTATTCTCTCAGAAATATCTCAACCTCTACCAGAAAAGGTTGTTAGAGCTTTAGAAAGATTATGACATGAGTGTATTTATCATCCGAGCAACGCCAACGTAGTGGCCGTCGCTCTCAGCAGACTATCTATGGTAGTGTTTCTCATGTTGAAGATAGTAAGAAAAAGTTAGCTCAGGAAATCTATCAGCTTGCCAGACTAGGTGTTCGCTTAGTTGATACAGAGGAGAGTAATGTATGGGTTCATAGTATTTCATAATCATCTTTAGTTTTCAAGGTGAAAGAAGAGAAAGATAGAGATTCCAGTCTAGTCAAGTTGAAAGAGTCAGTCAAGGATCAGAAGGTTGAGTTTTTCTCCTAGGGAAGAAATGGTATGCTGCGTTTTCAGGGTCGTCTATGTGTTCCAGGTGTAGATGACTTGAGGCAGCTAATTCTTGCAGAAGTGCATGGTGCATGCTATTCTATTTATTTAGGGGCCACAAAGATGTACCGCGACTTATGGGAGATCTATTGGTGGAGTGGGATGAAAAGTGATGTTGTAGAGTTTGTGGCTAAGTGCTCTACATGTCAGTAGGTTAAGGTAGAGAATCAGAAGCCTAGTGGTCCCATGTAAAAGTTCATTATTCCCATATGGAAATGGGAAGAAGTGAACATGTACTTTGTGATGGGTTTGCCACGTACTCGCCATCGGCATGATTCAGTTTGCGTCATTGTAGACAGGATGACCAAAGAAGCTCATTTCTTTCCCGTTCACACCTCTTATTCATCCAAAAACTACCCCAAATACTATATCTGGGAGTTGGTCATATTACATGGTATTTTGTTATCCATTATTTCAGACAGAGGTACCCTGTTCACCTCTCACTTCTGGAAGAGTTCCAAAAGGATCTTGGTGCCCAAATTCATCTCAGTACAACCTTTTATCCCCAGATAGATGGTCAAGTAGAAAAGACCATTCAGAAGTTGGCGGATATGCTAAGGGTGTATATAATTGATTTCAAGGAAAGTTAGGATGACCACTTTTCTTTGATTGAGTTTGCATACAACAACAACTATCATTCCAGTATTCAGATGGCTCCATTCAAAGCTCTCTATGGTAGGAGATGCAGATCTCCAGTCGGTTGGTTTGAAGTGAGTGAGGTCTCATTCATAGGGCCTAATTTGGTATTCGATGCCTTATAAAAGGTCAGTTGATCAAAGAGAGACTTTGGGATTCTCAGAGCCGACAGAAGTCTTATACAGATGTATGCATAAAGGGTCTCGAGTTCGAAATTAGTGACTTTGCCTATCTAAAGATCTCTCCCATGATGGGAGTGAAGAGATTCGCCAAGAAGGTAAATCTTAGTCCTAGATATGTCGATCCCTTCAAAATTCTCAGTCTCTTCGGCAAAGTAGCTTATGAGCTCGTATTGCCTTCAGATCTAGCCTTAGTTCTCCCAGTCTTCACGTCTCTTTGCTCAGGAAGTGCATAGGTGACCCAGCAGATATAGTCCCTATTCAGAGCATAGATGTTCAGAATAGTCTCTCTTATGAATAAATTCCAGTCGAAATCCTTGACTACCAGATTTGTAGACTAAGGAACAAAGAAGTCCCTCTAGTCAAAGTTCTTTGGCGGAATCAGTCCATTGAGGGAACTACTTGGGAAGAAAAGCAGACATGCAAACCAAGTACCCTCACCTTTTCTCCACAAACTCAAACTCAGCTCAAGGTAATAATTTTCCTTAATCTTATTCAGTTTTATGTTCAGATTTCCATTATAAACTTGGTACCAAGTACCATTACATATTCAGTCATGCATTCATGTTTCAGCTCAGTCATGTATTCATGCATCATATATGTATATTCAATATGATAAAACCAGATTATTAGTCATGTTAGTCATGAAATCATCCTTTAGTTGTGCATGTCCAGTATGCATTTTTAGTTATCATTTCTCTCAGTCTAATCAGTCTCATTTGAGGATGAATCTTCCCAAGGAGGAGATATTGTAATACACCAAAAAATGTAAATCAATATTAGCTCCATATTTCAATCTTATGAATAGTACATAATAGTTATTTGGTAGTTTCATGATCAAGTTTAATGTCAATGAAGGTATCAAATACGTCCTAGCCATTAGGCGAATCTAAACAATACTTACCGATTGAATTCTTAGGAAGGATATTGGTATAGTTAATTTTGAATGATCATATCTCTCGTTATACTACAAATTTTTGAGCTCAAGACCCACCAACAGATAGATAATTGAATTAGATTTCCAACGATATCAATTTTTCCCAAATCCAATATTGGAGCAAAAAGTCATACCCATTTTACTCCAGCATGTTAGTTTGGCAACTAAGTGAGGACATGAGTTGACGGCTTATCACATATCTGAAAACTTATCAACAAAATGTCGTCAGCCTTAGGTAGAAAGTCATAAATTCCAGCATCAAGTGATGACGTGAGCTGAAGGCTTATCACATATATGATGACATTCTCTTCACCCCAAATCTCCATAAACACTAAATTCAGCCTCCATTTCACCAAAATACATTCTTTTCTCTCAAATTCTCTCAAGAACAAGAAGAAGGATTTCCAATTCAAGATCCAAATCTCAAGGATTCTTCCATCAATCTTCCCAAATCAAGCATCAAGGTATGTCATATGTTGATTCACGGGTCCCTTTCCCCCATGAAGCTGAAGAATCTCTTTTCAAAATACAAGATTTGTGTAGTTATGAACGTTCATGATTTAAATAGAATTGAAATTCATGTTCATGATATTTTGAAGTTTTTATTTATGTTTTAAATTACATATTACAATGATTGACCCTAGTATATGAAGATTTTCATAATAATCATGATAAACCCCTTTCAATTTACAAGTTTATTGATTTATGTTTACAATGTTATATTTTATTAGATATTGTGTCATAGTTTTGAACCTTATAGCCTTCCATCCTTTATTTTCACATTTACATAGTATATTATGCAGTGTTCAAGTACAGATATCAGTCATGGGTTTGCTTGTGGTCCTTCGAGGTCATGAGCACCGTGCAACATTCCGTGTACTAGATTCGGGGCATTGCAAAAGTACTCAGTAGGCTACTTCCAACTGAGCTCCAAACATAGAGCAGATATATACAACATATAAACAGAATGGAAACTACACCCAAGAGTCCAAAAATCATATGAAAAGTCAATGAGATTATAAGGAACAACTATCCTGTTCATGTCCAAGAGTCTAACCTAATAAAACTAAGGAAGTATCAGGGTGAACTATCCTATTCTAACTATATTCAATATACGTAGACTCTATACTGTATATCCCAGGTTAATATATGAGTAAAGAGTGATAGAAAAATATATATATAGTAATATACAAGGTGAAGAAATGACTATACAACATGAAGAACAAAGTAAGGGATATACGGTAGTATCATATCTTCATATAGCTAGATATATATATATATATATATATATATATATATATATATATAGGTATATATACATATAAACATAAGGTCATCTCAAAGCATAACCTATATTATCATATTCTCATTTTGAGACCCCATTATAATAGAATTGAGATTTAAATACTATGATACTTGGGGTTTCTAATCCACATGGCTATACATGAAATAATCATGCATAGTAATGCAATTATAAGATAGGAGAGGCCGAAGATATACCTCAAATCCCAATACTGTATCAAAGACCAATCTGTCATAAGCTAACCATAATAGTGATCAGAATAATGAAAACAACAATATCAATAACAACATGAATAACCTGCTACTCTGGATAACTAAATACCTAGACAAGCCTATGCATACCCCCATTTCCCCAGTATTGGAAATTTCAATCAACATGCAACAATACAAGGCATATTCTTCACCCATATATATGCAATAGTCCCATATTGACTAATTGACATAGGTGCATACTAGTGATAGGCAATGCACATAGAGGAATGAATACAAAGTACAATCACTATCACAAATCATAATAACTAACCTCATCAGGATCATCAGTCAACCTCTGGACTTATCGAATCTCAACATATTATCAATATATCCTCCGACTTTGTCGGGTATCAACATCATCACAATAGTATCCTTCAGCCTTGTAGGGTATAAATATCATCAAAATAGTATCCTTCGACCTTGTCAGGTATCAATATCATCACAATAGTATCCTCCATCCTTGCCGAGTTTCAATATCATCACAATAGTATCCTCCGTCCTTTCTAGGTATCATAGCATCACAATAATATCCTCCAGCCTTGCCGGGTATAAATATCATCACAATTACCTTAACCGAATAAGATATACTAAAATACTTATACACATATACATATCACCATAATATATCTATCTAGTCAATGCTTTCCAACTACTCGTTATTAGTTAACCAACACTTATTATAATAGAATCACTAGTTCACTAGTCGTCACATAACCTCTAGTTATTATCCTAAACATTATCCTTCATGTAATCCTTACTTACGGAATAGAAACTAACCACTATTTATTAATCAGCCAACATCTATCATCTAGTCAAGGTTCATCACTAGACTAAAACTGCCATTTATCCACCACTCATTATTATTATGTAATCATCCAATATCCATTAATAATAACTAGACAACACCTTACTACTCGTTTCCTAACCATATTTTATTAACTAAAACCATTCATTAACTAACCATTGTTCAATACCATGTTTCAACTACGCAAGATTCATTAACTAATACATTAGATTCCTAGCCATCAAGTGCTATAGTCTCCTAATAGACAACTAGTTACCACATAGCTTAACCGTCTAACAAGAAGAGCATTCATAAGGCCAAATTTATGTTACAATCATAGTATTTACAATGGTAAATAATCATGAACGTACCAAATCTATAGATGAAATCACTAGTATTTAATTAGTTGAAAAATAAGCATCATACAACATCTTTCTTTGTCCCGTACCGGAGAGATATGTATACAAACATATACATATTTATATTCCTAAACGTTAATCACATCATTTATAATGATAAATAATTTTTGGCTATTCAATCAATGTTATAACACATCCCTTGGCCCATTAATTTATTCGAAATAATCACAACATCATAATCATAGCCTTAGGCCCATACACATATCTAAGACTCATATCAATAATCATATTTATAAGTCGTAGCATATCTCTAACCATCTCACGTATAGGAGGCATCTCAAATATAGGAGGCATAATATTAATAAGCATGTAATTATCTCTCAAACAAAAGGCATCTCACATCTAGAAGGCATAGTATAGGTACACATGTAATCATCTCACACACAAGAGGTATCTCACATCTAAGAGGAATAATATAGATAGACATGTAATCATCTCTCACACAAGAGGTATCTCATATCTAGGAGCTTAATATATATAGACATGTAATCATCTATAGGATATCATATATCAATATGTCATACATCATGACTACGAGGAATATCACTTCTCTAGGTCAATTAACATGTCCAAGAGGAACATTGAATCTATAAGTCCAACAATCATGACTAAGGGAAATAGCAACTCTATAGGCCAATCATCAAGTTTAACAAGAAATAACATCTCTATAGGCCAATCATCAATTCTAAGAGAAAATAGCATCTCGATAGGCCAAACATCGAGTCTAGGATAAAATAGCATCTCTATTGGCCACATAACATATCTAGGAGGATATCATCTCTAAATACCCAATATCACTTCCATGAGGAGTATCATAATCATAACATAAAAGCCACAATCCAGGAACACCAATACAAGTTACAAACTTATGAAATAACCTTATTCTATGGTTTACTAGCCTCATATATGTCTAACATCCACACTAAGTTCACAAGACTTAACACACTCTTAGGCATAAGTGGGCCAAACGATCCTACTTCTTATCCATAATTTCCATAATTAGGCACACTATGCTCTATAATAGGCTAATTTATCTAGTTCATCTTCTAGATGTCAAGTAAGTCATATTCAATCCTAAATTAGCAACTTCGACTATAAATAAGGGTACTCAAGTCAACTCTACCCAACTTACGATTTCACGACAATCACACTAGCCCAATAAGGTTAATTATACAAATTGTGCTTCAAATGATAAAATCATATTCCAAATGTAGCATTATATCAAATCCATGCTATAACTAATATAAACTAAAGAGGAAAGGAAATAGGATACAAAAGGATTATAAACATGCCACCTTACGGGTCTAAAACCTTCATTTATTCCCCAAAACATCAAAAATTAAGGCCAAGATATCCAACTCAATATCAATCCTAACATCCATATTCACATGCAACATATATCATACTTCATCTATAAAGAAAAGTAGATAGAAGCCTACCTCAAGGCTAAAATGCAAAACCTCACTTTATGCACCACATGCTTATCTTCACTTTACAATCCTCAAAATGTCATTACACTATCAAAACCATAATCTACTCATGAAGACGAGTCTAATGATACCTATATTGCACTATTGTACTTCGAGTCCAAAAATGACACCACAACCACAAGTGGGTCCCACATACTAAAATGAGTTTCCAAGATTAACCCAATATTCAAACATAAATAAGGAATCATAACCCTCAAAGAATGGGTGAAAACTAAACATAATTTGGGATAAAATCAAGCCCTAAGCTAAATTAGAGTTTTGGGTACAAACTAAGAAATTCAAGCATGAATTCAAGAAATTCTTACATTAATATTGAAAATAATCATGATACAATATGATACTTAAGCTCCCAATTCACCCCACTCCCCAATCAATTGGAATCATTAAAACCTTCATCGGAGATTGTTTAGGCAAAAAGTGGGGCCACACTTATATATTTATCATTTTTTATAAAATTTGCTCAATAGCCAAAAATAAGTCTGAGAACCTTGGGACCTGAACCAAGGGTCTCCCTAGCCTAGAATCGATGTTCTGGACATGTGGAAAAGTTAAATTTTTAATTTGATGTTGTTTTAAATAAATGTGGGTCCCACACCTATTCTTTCTAATTGTAAACTTTTCAACCAATAGGTCAAAATAAGCTTGGGTGAATTGGGACCCGAACCAAAGATCTTTCTAGAATAAAATAATATTTATGATCTTTTGGCATAGTCATAATTTTCATCGAAGATCATTTCATTGATAATTTTGCAAAGTGGCCATTTAGATTAAGCGAAGACTTTAAAATAGGGAATTGGCTCTAAAAACCAAATAAACTTTCCTGTAACCAAACTATAGGTCCCAGCAATTCATAAATGACTTTGGTCATCTATGAATAATCTCAAATGGTAAATATATGAATAAATATGGAAAATGACCTAAAGGGTCATTATAGAATAATAGTATAGGCTAGTCTTGCAATGCATGGGAATACGACACCCGAAGATGGTTAGTGGAATAAATGCTAAAATGTACTCAAGGATAAATATAAAATAATACCATTATTCTAAACTAAATCAAATAACCATATTCAATCACACTTATACATATATATATCATTCAAGCATGAGAAACCCGGTTTACCATGTATTTAAAACCATAACCTAGGTTGTGTTACTCTATTATCCTAAATGTCTACGCACGGGCTATATGGGTTCAACTCTCCCTACTGAAAGGGCTCTTGTGCATGTTAGCCACACGAACCATAGAAAAACCTAAGATAACTAGTACGTCTAGCAAAATATAAAGTGTGATATCATGCATACAGTCACCATGTCTAAACCTCACATTGACAAACATGTGTTTTCAGTATTGGTCCCCTTGGGACCTTCACTTTCCATGGCTTTGCTAACACAACCCTCTTTAAGCCCATATTAAAACCCATTACACATTCCAACCATTAACAAAGGAGTCTTTTGTTTAGGCATTAACCATTGGTATCATCATACAAAAATTAAAGCTTGTAAGTCCATCTTTTTTTCTCCAGACCAAAACCATTAAACTAAATTAACTCCAAAGTTTCCAATTAAACCAAAACCATGGCCACTTAGGCCTTTCGTAACCATTTAAAATCAACCAAAGTAATTTAGGTTCCATTACCATTTATGCAATGCAAAGATATCAAGAACAGTCAAATAATGTGATAAAATCCTTCTCATTGGCATTTTAACAAATAGGTTGAGGGAACATAAGTTTCAAAACCATAATGAAGTAATTTGGGAATCCATAATACCCCAAAATCTATTTACCATTAGCATACATTCCACAATGTTAAAATCATACTAAAAGCTTGAAAAAATATAATAAAACCACAGGAACCATTATTCAACCATGAATATCCAAAAACCCAACCATTATTTCAAACCTTAATAATATCATGAAAATCATACCTTAAAACACATGTTCTTTATAAAATTACAATGAGGGAGGAGTAGCATGCCTTGGACACTAAGAAAAATGGAGTGAAACCACCATTGACAGCCTTAATTTATTATTTTAATGAAACCCTAGCCTTTTTATATAGAGAGAATTTAGGATTGTTTGATTGGGAATAATTGGTTAATGAAACACCTTGGGTTTTGACCCTTAACAAATTTCTCAATTTTTGGCTTCTGGAGATTGTACAAGTTGGGGTAATAGTCGTATAGTAGGGTACGGGTAATATGGTTAAGTCATACATTTTCTAGTGTTGGGTGGTTTAGTTTCTGGAATGGGTACAACTTGGGTGGGTACGAGTCGTATGGTAGGTAATGGGTCGTATAGTTGGGTTTTTCTTCACTTAATCTGAAATTTAGAAACTTAACTTGTGTCTAAGTATAAGTGTCTCACCACGAGTTATGAGATAGGGAAAAAATGGTATGGTCCAACTTGTATGTTGGAAAGTGTCAACCTGTATTGATTCTACGTAGGGTATGATTTTATGGTACTAGTCATATGCCTGGGCACGATTGGGTCTTGGTGGTCGTATATTGGACAGTGTTAGGGGTCCAAGGGATTCCCATGGTAGGTGTGGTGGGTACCACTCATATCACAGGATACGGGTAGTATGGTGGAGTTATACCCTCCAGCGGAAAATTAATACAATTTACCTTGGTGGTATTCTGGACATTTCCCCTTATAACTCCTTCGGACCCCATGACTTAAAACACCTTTTTGGGGATTCATAAACCTATTTTTAATTAATCAAATACACCAAACTCTCTCAAAATCTCTCAAGGCTCTTTGGTTAAGTAAAAGCTAGGGTTTTCTTTAAGGTGGTCAATTAAGGCTCATAGGGGTAATTTCTTCTCATTTTCTTCTCAATCTAAGGCATGTTAATCCTCCCTCAATGTTACCTCTAACTAATGGAATATTTTATGAATTTTTTTCATGTCATGAATGTTGTGTGGTTTTCGGTTTCCAAATATATGTTGGGGTTTTGATTATAAATGCTTGGCTATGGTTTTCCCATGTTTGAATTATGGATTTGCATATTTTGATGGTGTTTTTGACATTTGGTTGCATGGGAATGGTTAGTTGGTTCTTGGTTTTGGCTTTTGAAATACTATTCCCCCGATGTGTTTAATAAAATGCCTATGAGAATGCTTTTACTAAATTGTTGGACTTTCATTGAATGATTGCATGGTATGACTTGGTAATGAAACCCTAAATGGTTTAAATAGTTTGGAATGGTTAAATAGTAAGGTCTTAGTGGTCATGTTTGGTTTAATTAGAAGTCTTGTGGGGTACAAGGGAATCCCTCAAGAAAACTAAGTAATGAGAATACTTGTGGTGCATATGGGAATCCCTCAAGCTAACTTAATAATGTAATTTATGGGTACATGGGAACCATTTCTTCTCTAAAAAGTTTGATAAGGACATTACTTGTAAGTTAGAGTTGGTATGATGGTACCACTACTCATAGCCTTGGTTAATAATAAAGGGAATGGTGGTCTTGTCTATGTGGTAATGCTTTTAATTAGGTAATAATGGCGGGTTGTGATATCTAATCGTAAAGGTGTGCGTCCAATGGACGGACACTAGAAACTTGTATTTGTCGACATGAGGATTGGTTAAGATGACCATATAGGTTGCAAGGGAATTCCCTAAGTTACACTTGTATTTATGTATCATGGAGAGCGAAGGGTACTAGGGAATCCCCTACTCCTATGGTATCTCCAGTTCATGTGGCTACAAGCATTGAGGCTCATTCAGGGGGTTACACTGGACCCATATAGCCTGGGGGTGGTTCTTAGAAGGTTAAGCTACACATTACTAGGTTAATGGTTTTAAATTCATGTTAAATATGATTCTTTTTCCGAACATGGATTATATATGTGTGTGTGTGTGTGCGTGTGTTTTTATGGATATGAATACATTTTTTTATTTATTGGGTTTTAAATATTGGCATTATTTTATCCTTATCCTGAGTACTTGCTAGTGTATACCTACTAACCTATCTTTGGGTGGATGTAGCCCTACGTGGTGCAGGAATCAACCATTTTACTCCTCCTAATTAGTGATTGGATTTTGGTTCAGCTATTGGATTAAAGTGGTGATCTTCTATACTTTGGAAGGCTCTATTTTGTATCATGGATGTCTTTACATATTTTAGTTATTTCATTGATATTGGTTTTTGCTATGGTTGGGGACATGTCCCTTCCAAATATTATTTTACTTTTGTTTAGAGGCTTTGTGGAAATACTATTGGTTGGAATGATCAGTGTCAGTAGTGGTGTCAGCCTTAGTATTGGCATATGTATTAGGGATAATACCATTTGATTGAATTTAATATTGTTCCATCCTTTTATGTTATGTTATGGACAGGAACTAGGTTACGATTTAGTTATGGTTGTTGGTTGGTATTAGATTGTTGGACTTGATTGGGTTGGTCATGGTATAGACCTCTCCCAGAGTATGAAATTACAATAAATGCTATCTTGTTATACATTTAGAATTTATCCAACTCAGGGTATGCATATTTGGAGAATGGGTTTGGTAACAGGAGTGGTCCTCGGTCCTGGTTAGACATAGGATGCCCATTACAACAAGGCCCTAGTTCAGATCATGTTAAGTTTGTATCAGAGCTTTAGGTTCATGGTCAATTGGGAAGTCCACAAAGCTGTGTCGAGTAGAGTCTCTTTTAAGAGTGTGTAGTGCTCCACACTCATAAAGAAAAGGCTATAAGGCATTTATGAATATTTCTTTTTCTTGTATTCTATTTTATGCTACAGGTTCTATGGTCCTGAAATCCTTTTTAATCCCTATTTATTCTCTATTCAAATCATGCCTCAATAATCTGAAGCTCAGGGAAACTCCTCTGTCCTAACTGGAGACAATATTAATGGGACACAATCTACTCAGTGGAACCATACTCAGTCTATGGGTCCAATCCCTGATTATTCTTGAGTTCCACCAATTTATTCTAGACCTCCTCAGGCTAACGTGACAAATGCAGAGTTTTGGTAGTCAATCCATATGATTGCTCAGTTAGTGGCTTCTCAGGATTAGCGTGGTGTATATGATATTCCATCCTCTAAGGCCACAAGGTTTGGCCAGTTCATGAAGATGAGTCCTCCAACCTTTAATACTGTTAAGGTGGAGGAGGATCCTTATGGTTTTTTTGATAAGATAGAAAAGATTTTGAAGATTATGCATGTCAAAAATGTGGAAAGAATGAATTTTCTATCTTATCAGCTCAAGGATGTGGTGTACCAATGTTACAAGGAATGAGATACGACAAGGGGTGAATTTGAGGAATTATCTTTGTCGGAATTTTCTCCAATGCATTTCTAGATAGCTTCTTTCCTTAGGAGTTGAGAGAAGAGAAATCAGAGGAATTTATTAATCTAAAATAGAAGCAAATGTCGGTCAAGGAGTATGTCTAGAAATTACACCAGTTGTCTAGGTAAGCTCTAGAATTGATGACTAATATGAAGTCCAGGATGAGAAAGTTAGCTTAAATAGTATCTCGGGATTTGATTCTTGAAAGTAAGATTGTCTTGCTAATAAAGGACATGGTTATCTCTAGGTTGGTTATTCATATGATGCAGGTGGAGAAAGAAAAGAAAAAGCAAACTAAGATAGGGGAAAGACATGGTAAGAAGTTCAGGTTCTCTGACCAAGGTGATAGTTTATACAAAATTAGTAGGGATGGTCGTAAGTGGCCAAAGAAGAAGTGGGAGAGCTCTGGTTTGTTCTCCATAGCTAGTGCTCCTTACTAAACCCGTTGGGTGATAGGCATTAGTAGGGTGGCAACAACTTCAGGTCACAAGGTGCACAATATTAGTCAAGTGGGGCACAATAGGCTTTATTATATCCTTTTTGTGGGTCTTATGGTCGATTGTATTAGGGTTTCAATAATGTGGAGATGGATAGGTGCTTCAAATATAATTATCCAGGCTATATGCTCAGAATCTGCCAATTGGAAAGGTTGTTTCAGGAGCTTATAAGGTTCTGGTTACTTTTTCATCTACTCTTGCATCGAAGGGTGATATTTCTATATCTATTTCTGCTTCTGATACTGACTCAAGTCATTATTGGTTATATGCACTCACTACTTGACAGGAGTTTAAGGCATTGCCTGATGTCATGACTAGTACATTGCAACTCTTTTCTCAGAATTTTTAATATGTACTTAATTTGGGTTCCTCTCTATCTCATGTGACACCATTTGTGGCTCTGTATTTTGGTTTTGATCCCGAGGTTAATTTAGATCTTTTTTCCATTTCTACCTTGGTAGGTGACTCTGTGGTTGCTAAAAGAGTCTCTATAGGTGGTGTGTGGTATCTGTTAGTAGTAAAGAGACTTTGGTGGATATGTATGAATTATATTTGGTGGATTTTGATGTTATTATGGGTATGTATTAGTTACATTTGTGCTATGCACCCTTAGATTTTCGAACCTATAAGGTTTTTTTTACGTTCCCTAGTGAACTGGTTATTAAGTAGGAGAGTCGTACCGTATCTCCTAAGGGGAGGTTTATATCTAATCATAAAGCTTAGTGGTTAATCTCTAAAGGGTGTCTCTATCATTTAGTCCGGGTTAAATACTCTAACTCAAAAGGTCCTTCTCTATTTTCAGTTTTGGTGGTGAAAGAATTTCTTAAGGACTTCCCTGATGACCTCCTTGGTGTTCTTCCTAACAGGGAGATTGAGTTTTAAATTGAATTAGTTTCGGACATTCGTCCAATTTATATTCCCCCTTATAGGATGGCTTCGACTGAGTTAAAGGAGCTTAAAAAGCAACTTAAGGATCTTTTAGATAAGGGTTGTATCCATTTTAGTTTGTCCTTATGTGGCGCACTATTATTATTCGTGTGTAAAAATGATGGTTCCTTTCAGACGTGCATTGTGTATAGGTAGTTAAATAAGGTGACAGTCAAGAACAAGTATATTCTTCCAAGGATAGATGACTTGTTTGATTAGTTGCAAGGTGCCAAATTCTTTTCTAAGATATATCTTCGGTCTGGGTATCATTATCTTAATATTAGGGATGTAGATATCCCTAAGACATCTTTTCATACTCAATATGGGCAGTTTGAGTTCTTGGTTATGTCATTTTGTTTGACCAATTCCCCAACAACATTCATAGATCATATGAACAGGGTCTTCCGTCAATTTCAGGATCTTTTTAGCATTGTGTTCATTGATGACATCCTGGTATATTCTAAGAGTGAGAGAGATCATAGTAATCACCTCCGTGTGGTATTGCAGACCTTCAAAGCACAACAATTGTATGCCAAATTCTCTAAATGTGAATTTTGGTTGAACACTGTCACTTTTCTGGGTCATGTTATTTCTAGTGAGGGTATCATGGTTGATCCACAAAAAAGGGCGGTGGTTAAGAAGTGGCCTAGGCCCACGACTCCAATTGACATTCAGAGCTTCTTGGGTTTGGCTGGTTATTATAGGAGGTTTATGAAAAGTTTTTTGATGATAGCTTCCCCATTGACTAAGTTGACTCAAAAGAAGGTGAAGTTCTCTTGGTCGGATGCTTATGAGGGTAGTTTGAAGAAGTTGAAGGATAAGCTAACTTTGACTCCAATTTTGACTTTACCTGAAGGCAATGAGGGGTTCCTGGTTTACTGTGATGCATCTCGGGTTAAACTTGGTTTTGTTCTGATCCATCATTGTAAGGTTATTGCATATGCTTCTAGGAAATTTAAAGTGCATGAGAGAAATTATCCAACTCATGATATGGATTATTAGTTGTGGTGTTTGCATTGAAAATCTAGATGGAGTGCATATGGATATTTTTTTGAATCATAAGACTCTGCAGTATGTGTTTACACAGAAAGAGCTTAACCTCAGGAAGAGGAGATGGCTCGAGCTTCTTAAGAACTAGGATATGAGTCTTTAATACCACCTAGGTAAAGTTAATGTGGTTGATGATGCTCTTAGCATATTGTCCATGGGGAGTTTGGATCATGTGGAGAAGGAGAAGCGAAAGTTGGTGAAGGATATTTTCCACTTGGCTAACCTTGGAGTTTGCCTTCTAGACTCCAAAAATAGTAGTGTGATGGTACAGGAAGTGGTGAGGTCATATCTTGGTGTGAAGATCAATAAAAAGCAAATGCAAGATCCTATCTTGATGAAAATCAAGGGTGATGCAGGTGCAAAAAAGGTAATGATAAATAAAATTAGTGGTGATGGAACCTTGTGGTACCAACGGAGGTATTAGTCTGTGGCGTTGATAGTTTGCGAAAAAAGGTATTGGCTGAGGCGCGTGGATCGCACTATGTTGTTTAACTCAATTTGATGAAAATACATCATGATTTCAAGAATATGTATTGTTGGAATTGTATGAAGAAGGATGTGGCTAATTTTGTGGCCAAGTGTTTAGTGTGTCAATAAGTGAAAGTTGAAAACATAAGGCCTGGAGGCTTGTATCAGGAGATTGAAATGCTGAAATAAAAATGGGAAGTGGTCAACATGTATTTCATTACTAGTCTCCCTCAATCTCAAGATTAATATGATTTGGTTTGGGTAATCGTGGATAGGATGACAAAGTCGCCTCACTTTTTGGAGTGAGGACTAACTTTGTTGTTGAGGATTATGCGATGTGGTATATTCATGAGATTGTGAAGCTGCATGGGGTACCTGTTTCTGTTATTCTTGATCGTGGTATGCAATTTTCATGTCACTTTTGCCGGTCATTTCACAAGGAGTTGGGTACTAAGATTAGTCTGAGTGCTACTTTTCACTCGCAAATGGATGGGCAAGCAGAAAGGACTATTCAGACATTAGAAGATATATTTCATGCATATGTGATTGATTATCGTGGTAACTGGGTTGAGCATCTTCCTATAGTAGAGTTTAATTAAAACATTAGATATCATTCTAGTACTAGAATGGCTCCTTTTGAGGGGTTGTATGGTAGAAGATACAGATCTTCTATTAGGTGGTTAAAAGTTGGTAAGGCGGATATGTTTGGTATGGATTTGGTTTATCAGGCTGTAAAAAAAGGTGAAGGTAATTCGGGATAGGCTTAAGGGTACCCAAAGTCGTTAAAAGTCCTATAAAGATATAAGGAATAGGTATTTGGAGTTTTAGGTTGGACATAGGGTGTTTCTAAAGGTGCCTCCAAAAAGGGAGTAATGCAATTTATAAAAAAAAGGAAGCTTAGTCCTCGGTATGTTGGTCCTTATGTGGTTTTACAGAGGGTTAGTAATGTTGCTTATAAATTGAAGTGGCCTTATAGTTTGAGCTCTATTCATCCAGTTTTCCATGTCTCCATGTTGAGAAAGTGTGTAGGTGATCCTTCATCGGTTGTTTACTTGGAATGATGGGGTATCTCAAATTCTCTATCTTATGAAGAGATCCCGGTTGAGATCTTGGATTGGTAGGTTCGTTAGTTGCAGACTAAGGATGTAGCTTCAATTAGGGTTCTATGGAGGAACCAAAAGGTGGAAGAAGCTACTTAGGAAGCAGAAAAGGACATGAAGTTCAAGTATCCGCATTTGTTTTTTGCTCTAAATATTCGTGCGGAAGGTATGTGTTCTTAATCAAATCTATGTTTTCTAACTCGGTTAAAGGATGGTTGATTTCCTTGCATCTTGGTTTTCTATGTTAGTTACAGATTGGAATGGTTATGTTGGGGTGTAGTTTGTGCTTTTACTGCATTATCCACCATTCCGGATGAATAATCCTAGTGGGGGAGACTGAACCACCATGGGTTTCGACCCTTAGAAAATTTTCTATTTTTTGGCTTCTAAACAACATACGGGTTGGATACTAGTCGTATGGAAGGATACGGGTAATATGGTCCAGTCGTATGTTGTCCTGTGTTGGGTGGTTGAGTTTTTAAATGGGTACTACTTGGGTGGGTACAATTCCTATTGTGGGTGACTGGTTGTATGGTTGGGTTTTCCTTCACTTAATCTAATACTTAGAAACTTAACCTAGGTAAAAGTGTGAGTAGCTCACCGTAAGTCGTGAGATAGGTTATGAGTGGTATGGTCGAACTCATATGTTGGAAAATGTCGACCCTCTTGATTCTGCCTAGGGTACCATTTTATGGTACTAGTCATATGCTTTGGGCTTGGTGGTCATATATTGGCCAGCATTGGGGGTCCAAGGGATGCCCATGGTATGAGTGGTGGGTACTACTGATATCATAGGGTATGGGTGGTATGGTGGAGTAGTAACCTCCTATGGGAAATTAATACAGTTTAAGTTGGGTATTCTGGACATTTCCCCGTATAATTTTAATGACCCGAAATCGCCTCCCGGGATGTCACACGGTGCTTAAGGCTATAAGTACCCCCAAGCTAACCCTTTTAGCCCATTTCTACTAATAACACTCATTTCAAGATGAAATAATTTAAACACTAACATAGTCATATCATATGAAACGAAATATGGAGAAAATGCTTGGTCCAAATGACCAAGCAATACCAGAAGACCTCAATACAACCACAATCTGATAACTAGTCAGACAAAGCCTCTACTAATCTTTGAACTAGAGAGCCATTGGGACAGGTCCCCAACTGACTCGAAATTAACTAAAAGTAATAACATAGTCTCTCAAAATGCTGAAATGTCTGACGATGGTCCTTGAACCATGAGGACTCCCCACTGTAGGGATGTAGACAGAGGTACTTGAAAGTCAATGACGAGGCTAGGACTGAGCACCTGAACCTATATTATAAGAGAATGTAGCATATAGACGTATATGTGGATGGGCACTTGGGAATGTACTGAGTATGTAGGGGTGCATGCATTTATATAAAACAACATCAATACTCCTTAATCAAATCATGCATGCAATAAGTAATGACTCACATGGCTTGAATAAGTATAAAATGTAAAGCTCATGAATCATGTAGAACGGAGCATGTAACACAAATCTCGTGAGTCATCATAGTTTAACTTTGAAATCGGTAATCTTCTCTTATTCTCATTAACCATAGGCTAAAGGATACTTTAAACAATACTTTCAACTCATTCATATGTCTCATGGAGAGCAAAACTTCTTTAAAGCTCAAGGACTCATAACTCTTTTGAACTCAAGTACTTGGAATTCTAAATAGTATAACTTTGGAACACACTTTAAGGCATTTCATTCACGTTAGGAAAATATCTCATTTCAAGCTTTAGAGAAAAATACTCATATCAAGGGAAATTATTTTAGTTTTAAAGGAAAATATCTTATCTCAATGGAAAAATAATTTTGTTTAGGGAGTTTCTCTTAACCGACATAAACCATATAACCTACATGGAATCCAATGTTTTGTCCTCCTAAGGATGATACCTCAAGTTGGGGAGAGGCATCATAATCTTGCTAGGGAGTATAAACTAGGTCCAGTGATCACTAAACAAACTCGGTCTCAGGCCCAATATCAACACGGCCTTAGGCCCAATGCTAATAATAAACTCGTCCTCAGGCCCAAACTATGGTGGCACTTAGTTTTGGGGTAAGAAACCATAGTAACTTACTTGCTCGATGCTAAATTCTACTCTCTTTATCTCGCTCATCTCATGAAAAGTCCACTTTATAATAATATCATGGTTCTATAAGAATCAAATAATCAAATTTGTAACCTCATGTAGTAGAGTGGATTTCAAAACTCAATGACCATTAGGTCAAAACATTTCTTAACAATCTCAGAATATTCAAATAATAGGTGCTTATAGCATAATAGTTCATAAAATTGAAAATCTCAAGTAGTGCTCAATAACCCATAATTAATTCTCAAGTTAAAACACATCAAAAGCATAATAGATAGCATATAGACCCACAACTCATTCAGAAATCCAGAAATTTCAGCAATTTGTCTCAAAATCTCAAAATACTCATATACTTTAATAGCTCAACATTTCAACTATTAACTTCTCAAGGATGAAAATCATGGGGTATAGACCCAGCTGTAATTTCTCAAGAAAATATGTGAAAATCATGCCATTAGACTCTCAATTCATGGGAAACACCAAAATATTGCAATCAGTAATAATGGGTGAAAATCCTAATTCAAATTCATGTAAAATCTCATAGATTGCAGAAAATAATAGTTTAAATAAGCCATTGGGCACAAGGATGAAAGGATTACACTTGTTGAAAACCCTACATACCTTAGATTATGAAATTGGATGAACAAGCTTGCTCTAAACTCTTCTTCTTACTCTTGAGAGAGGATTTTTGCAACCCTTGAACTTGGGGAACTCAAATCTCAACTCAATTTGTTAAATCTATGGTGAGTTATTGGATTTCTTGGAGAAGGGTTTTAGATTTGTTCTTGAGGGAGAAACCCTAGTCTTTGGATATTTTTGGAGATAATGAGGCTATCAAGTTCGTTTGGAATATATCGGAGGGTTAGAAGGGAAAAGTCCCAAAAGACCCTTGTTAAAACGAGTTAAAAACACTGAACGGGGGCTGCGACGGTTGGAGCGATGGTCCATCGCAAGTCTGACAGTCCGTTGGGTCGTCCATCACACATTGGCCAGGAATAGGACACACTGCCTTGATGCAACAGTCAGAGCGATGGTCTATCACAAGTCGGGCAGTCCATCGAATCGTCTGTCATACTATGGCCAGGGTGAGGCCACACTGACTCAGTGCAATGGTCACAACGATGGTCCGTCGCAAACCCGACGGTCCATCATCTTCATCGTCGCACTTACGCCAGAGAAGGGAGTTACTGCCTTGGTTACGGCGGGCCGAGTGATGGTCCATCACAGACTTAATGGTCTGCCGGATCGTCCCTCGTACCTGGACTGTTTTGATAACTCTCAGTAATACGGCCGTAACTTTTCACCCCGATGCTGGATTTGGACAAAATTGCTATCGTTGAAAAGATAATTCCATTCTCTATATGAAAAAAATGTCAAATTTAAGAAAATTCTATATGGTTTAAACACCAATCACTTGGGAAGTCTGTTCTCAATCTTTTAGGGCTAGAATTACGCCTTACTTGACATGCCCTAAGGTTCATTCTATGAGAGAATTTTGCGATATCTTCCCTTTGGAGACATTCATCTTCGAATGTCACTGTTAAGACAAGGAACACAAGAAAAACCGAGTACATATAGCTGAAGCAATTTGCTAAATGACTCAAAATCTCTCTAAACTCTTGAATACCTCAGAAATTGCAATAACTCATGCAAGAATAAATAAATAGCTGAACATTAGATTGGAAGGTCTGAATTAAGAAAGAATAATACCTTCAGATTAATCTGAACTCACAGAAAAGAGGTGAGGGTACTTAGCTCGCATGTCTGCTTCTGTCTCCCAAGTAGCAACCTCAACTGACTGGTTCTGACACAAAACTTTGACCAAGGGAACCTCTTTGTTCCTTGGTCTATGGATCTGAAAGTCTAGAATCTTAATAGGAATCTCATCGAATGAAACACTGTTCTGAATATCAGTACTCTCTGAAGGATCTACTGCAACAAAATCATCAATATGCTTTTTAAGCATGGAGACATGAAAAATAGGATGAACAACTGACAACTCTGTGGGAAACTCAACCTCATAGACTACTTTCCCAACACGGCTCAAAACTCTATACGATCAAACATAACGGGGAGTAAGCTTTCCCTTCTTACCAAACCTCTTCACCCCTTTCATTGGTGAAATCTTCAAGTACACCAAATAACCCACCTCAAACACAAATTCTCTTCTCCTTACATCGGCATATGACTTTTGACGACTCTGAGTGGTCTTCAACCTCTCTCTAATCAACTTAACTTTCTCCATAGCTTCAAACACTGTATCAGGCCTAATTGTGGCAGTTTTACCCACTTTAAAACACTCTATGGGTGACCTACATCTCCTACCATACAAGGTCTTAAATG
Organism: Capsicum baccatum var. pendulum; assembly: GCA_030864225.1. Taxonomy (NCBI): domain Eukaryota; kingdom Viridiplantae; phylum Streptophyta; class Magnoliopsida; order Solanales; family Solanaceae; genus Capsicum; species Capsicum baccatum. The sequence goes on along the minus strand of CM061556.1, from coordinate 124,379,060 downwards.
GTGCCATCCCGATGCTAGCATGGTAACTATTGTTATAGGAAAACTCTATCAATGGAAAATACCTATCCCAACGACCCTTGAAATCAAGAGCACATGCCTTCAACATATCATTCAGGGTCTGAATGGTCCTTTCAGCCTGACCATTTGTCTATGGATGAAAATTGGAACTCAAAAGAACTTGGGTACCAAGACCCTGCTGAAATGCCTTCTAAAACTGAGAAGTAAATTGGGTGCCCCTATCCGAAATGATGGATGAGAGAACTCTATACAGCCTAACTAACTCCCAAATATACGATCTAGCATAATCCTCAATTATGTAAGATGTATGCAGGGGCAAGAAATGTGTGGAATTAGTCGGCCTATCCACAACAACCCAAATCGATTCATAATGATGATGCGAAAGAGGCAACCCAGTCATAAAGTCCATATTCACCACCTCCCACTTCCAAGTAGGTATACCAAACTCTTGCATCACACCACCAGATCTTTGGTGCTCTACCTTAACCTGTTGGCACATTGCACACTTTGCTACAAATTTGGCTATATCCTTCTTCATACTATTCCACCAAAAAATTTCCCGTAAGTTGCAGTACATCTGGGTGGTGCTGGGATGAATAGATTACCGCACGCCATGCGCTTCAGCCATAATCCTCTGCCTCAGATCATCAACACATAAAACACATAATGTACCTTGCAAACCATCTCCCCCTTGGGAGAAAACCTCTACCTTTTGGTCCTTAACTGCCTCCTTCAGTCTGACCAAACTAGGATCCTTATCTTGCTTCTCCTTCACTTCTAAAACTAAAGAGGATTCAAAACTGCTGTGCACCAAAGTACTTCCCTCAGCTGAATCACGCAACCTAACACCCAATCTAGCCAAATAATGCACATCACAAGATAACTCTTTCTTACCTTCCTCTACATGGGCAAAACTATCCATATACAACCTGTTAAGGGAATCTGCCACTATATTGGCCTTGCCTGAGTGATACATCATACTCATATCATAGTCTTTCAACAACTCTAACCATCTTCTCTACCTCAAATTCAACTACCTCTGAGTAAACATGTACTGCAGGCTCTTATGATCAGTAAACACATTAACATAAACACCATAAAGATAGTGTATCCAGATTTTCAAAGCAAAGACCACAGTAGCTAACTCAAGATCATAGGTTGGGTAATTCTTCTCCTGGGGCTTTAACTATCTAGAGGCGTAGGCTATAACCTTACATTTTTGCATCAACACATAACCCAAACCAATTATAGAGGCATCATAATACACCACAAAACCATCTGTGCCATCAGGAAAAGTCAACATAGGGGCTGAAGTAGGTCTAGGCTTCAACTCCTAAAACCTTTTCTCACAAGAATCTGACCACTAGAACTTACTTTCTTTTGGGTTAACCGGGTCATGGGAGACGCAATAGAAGAGAAACCTTAAGCAAAATGGCTATAATAGCCCACTATACCAAAGAAACTCCTAATGTCAGATGGAGAGATAGGTCTAGGCTAATTTCTTACAGCTTTTGTTTTTTGGGAATCAACTCTAATACCTTCATCTGAAAAAACATGACCCATAAAGCCTATAGACCTTAGCCAAAATTCACACTTACTGAATTTAGCGAACAACTAATGGTCTCTAAGAGTTTGCAAGACAACTCTAAGATTATTCGCATGGTCATTCTCATTACGGGAGTACATAAGGATATCATCTATGAGGATAAAAACAAACATATCCAGATATTACTTAAACACTCAATTCATGAGGTCCATGAAGGCGGCTGGGGCATTGGTTATCTCAAAGGACATTACTAGAAACTCAAAGTGACCATAGCGGGTTCGAAAAGTTGTCTTTGGAATATCACATTCCCTGACTTTAAGCTTGTGATAGCCGGATCTAAGGTCTATCTTGGAGAAATAACTTACACCTCGCGAATGATCAAACAGGTCATCAATTCTCAAAAGAGGATACTTGTTTTTGACGGTGACCTTGTCAAGATAACGGTAGTCAATGCACATACACAAAGAACCGTCTTTCTTTCACATGAATAAGATAGGTGTGCCCTAAGCAGAAATACTGGGCCTAATGAAATCTTTGTCTAAAAGATCTTTGAGTTGCTCTTTCAACTCCTTAAGCTCAGTAGGTTCTATACGGTATAGTGGAATACAAATGGGATGAGTGTTGAGAAGAAGGACAATCCCGGATTCTATCTCTCTATCGGGAGGTACCCCTGGGAGATCTTCTGGAAAAATATCTGGAAACTCATTAACAATTTCTACTAACTGAATAGTTGGAGCCTCGGACTTTGTATCTTTGACTCTAACTAGGTGATAGATGCAACCCTTGGATATTAGCTTTATGTCTTTGAGATAGGAGATAAAATGACTCTTGGGAGATACCGAACTCCCGGACTACTCAAAAGCAGGTTCATCAGGAAACTGAAACTTGACCACACAGGTACGACAATCTATCGACGCATAAGAATAGTGAAGCCAATCCATACCTAGAATAAAGTCAAAATCCACCATGTCTAACTCTATTAAATACGCAAGTATGACTCTATGAAGAACAGTAACAGGACAATCTATATACATTTGTTTAGCAATAACTGATGCCCCTAAGAGGGTGGAGACTAGGAAAGGCTCAATAATTTTTTTGGGACTTATTTTGAAATTCATAGCTACAAGTGGGGTCACATAAAAGAGACTTGATCTGAGATCCAACAGCACATAGACAATAAAACAAAAGATACGGTGCATACCGATAACAAAATCGGGAGAGGCCGCCTACTCCTGATGGGATGGTAAGGCATAGAATCTGTTCTAGCACAGACCGCCAGCAATACTAGAAAAAGAGCCCTGAGCAGGGGTGGAACGAGGGACAAAAGTTGGTGTACTAGTAGTCTGTTCTTGAGGTCGTGCATCTCTAGTCCCCTTCCTAGCATGCAGACAATCTTTAAGCCTGTGGCCCTACTTGGCACAACCTAAATAGCCCCTCAAATCTATGAAAAAATTATTGAGATGGTCCTTACCACACTTAGAACAAGGAGGATAACAGGGCTTCTCACCTCATCAAGGTACAAATGTGGGTCTTCATCTGCCTTAGATCCATAAAACTCTGTCGGATTTATCTGTATGAAATCATGAATTCTAGCTATAGCTACATCACCTACTTGCTGATTAGCAACTACAACCTGGTTATTGGCCCGAACATTGATGGTGACTGCTTGGACTAAGGCCTAAAAGGCCACTCGAAACTCGACATGAGACACAATCTCATTCAAAGGATCAAAAAGTGGGGTTTGGTCATCATCATTCTTGTGGGCATTCTCCCTTCGGAGTGGCATTTTCTAAAATAGAAGAGCATGAATTATTAGGTGGGAGGGAAAACTATAGGCACATAGAATCCGAAAGAAAGAAACAACTTTTTCCTATAACGTCTCGTAGCCTCTTACTCATAGATATGGCATGCTACACACTGATGATCAAGACTCTACTTAACACGGCTTGTCAGACTCCCTAGGACTCCTTAAAAACATTAAGCTTTGATACCAAGTTTGTAACGACCCAAAATTACTATTTGGGATGTCACATGGTGCTTCAGGCTACAAGTAGCCCGAAGCTAACCCTTTTAGCCTGTTTCTACTAATAACACTCATTTCAAGATTAAATAATTCAAACACTAGCATAGTCATATCATATGAAAGGAAATACAGAGAAAATGCTAGGTCCAAACGACTAAGAAATATCAAAAGGCCTCAACACAACCATAATCTGATAACTAGTCTAACAAAGCCTCTACTAATCCATCAAATAGAGAGCCATTAGGACAGGTCTCCAACTAACTTAAAATGAACTGAAAGTAATAACATAGTCTCTCAAAATGCTGAAATGTCAGATGATAGGTCCTCAAAACATGAGGACTCACCACTGTAGGGATGTAGACAGAGGTACTCGAAAGTCACTAACGAGTCTAGGACTGAGCACCTGAACCTACATTATAAGACAATGTAGCACATAGATGTATATGTGGATCAGCACTTAGTAATTTACTGAGTATGTGGGGGTGCATGCATTTATATAGAACAACATCAACACTTTTTAATCAAATCATGCATGCAATAAGTAATGACTCACATGGCTTGAATAAGTATAAAATGTAAATATCATGAATCATGTAGAATGGAGCAAGTAATATTAATCTCATGAGTCATCATAGTTTAACTTTGAAATCAGTAATCTTCTCTTATTCTCATTACCGATAGGCTAAAGAAAACTTTAAACAATACTTTCAACTCATTCATATGTCTCATGGAGAGTAAAACTTCTTTAATGCTGAAGAACTCATAACTCTTTTAAACTCAAGTACTTGGAATTCGAAATCATATAACTTTGGAAAATAGTTGAAGGCATTTCATTCACGTTGGGAAAACATCTCATTTCAAGATTTAGGGAAAAATACTCATATCAAGGGAAAGTATTTTAGTTTTAAAGGAAAATATCTTATCTCAATAGAAAAATACATTAGTTTAGGTAGTTTCTCCTAACCAACATTAGCCATGTGAGCTACATGGAGTCCAATATTTTGTCCTCCTAAGAAAGAGACCTCACGTCGGGGAGAGGCATCATACTCTTGCTGGGAGTATAACCTAGGTCCAGTGATCACTAAACAAACTCGGTCTCGGGCCCAATATTAACTCGACCTTAGGCCGAATGATAATTATAAACTTTGACTCAAGCCGAACCAATGGTGGCACGTAGTTTTGGGGTAAGAAACCATTGTAACTTACCCACTAGGTGCTAAATACTACTCCCTTTATTATATCTCGCTTATCTCATGAAAATCCACTTTACAATGATCTCATGGTTTAATAAGAATCCAATAATCAAATCTCTAACCTCATGTAGTAGAGTGGATTTCAAAACTCAATGACCATTAGGTCAAAACAATTCTCAACAATCTCAGAATACTGAAATCATGGGTGCTTATAGAATAAGAGTTCATAAAATTGTAAATATCAAGTAGGGCTCATTAACCCATAATTCATTCTCAAGTTAAAACTCATCAAAAGCATAATAGATAGCATATAGATTGATAACTCATGTAGAAATCTGGAAATTTCAGCAATTTGTCTTGAAATATCAACATACTCATATACTAATATCTCAACATTTCAACTATTAACTTCCCAAGGATAAAAATCATGGGGTATAGACCTAGCCGCAATTTCTCAAGAAAATATGTAAAAATCATGTCATTAGACTCTAAATTCATAGCGGGTTCGAAAAGTTGTCTTTGGAATATCACATTCCCTGACTTTAAGCTTGTGATAGCCGGATCTAAGGTCTATCTTGGAGAAATAACTTACACCTCGCGAATGATCAAACAGGTCATCAATTCTCAAAAGAGGATACTTGTTTTTGACGGTGACCTTGTCAAGATAACGGTAGTCAATGCACATACACAAAGAACCGTCTTTCTTTCACATGAATAAGATAGGTGTGCCCTAAGCAGAAATACTGGGCCTAATGAAATCTTTGTCTAAAAGATCTTTGAGTTGCTCTTTCAACTCCTTAAGCTCAGTAGGTTCTATACGGTATAGTGGAATACAAATGGGATGAGTGTTGAGAAGAAGGACAATCCCGGATTCTATCTCTCTATCGGGAGGTACCCCTGGGAGATCTTCTGGAAAAATATTTGGAAACTCATTAACAATTTCTACTAACTGAATAGTTGGAGCCTCGGACTTTGTATCTTTGACTCTAACTAGGTGATAGATGCAACCCTTGGATATTAGCTTTATGTCTTTGAGATAGGAGATAAAATGACTCTTGGGAGATACCGAACTCCCGGACTACTCAAAAGCAGGTTCATCAGGAAACTGAAACTTGACCACACAGGTACGACAATCTATCGACGCATAAGAATAGTGAAGCCAATCCATACCTAGAATAAAGTCAAAATCCACCATGTCTAACTCTATTAAATACGCAAGTATGACTCTATGAAGAACAGTAACAGGACAATCTATATACATTTGTTTAGCAATAACTGATGCCCCTAAGAGGGTGGAGACTAGGAAAGGCTCAATAATTTTTTTGGGACTTATTTTGAAATTCATAGCTACAAGTGGGGTCACATAAAAGAGACTTGATCTGAGATCCAACAGCACATAGACAATAAAACAAAAGATACGGTGCATACCGATAACAAAATCGGGAGAGGCCGCCTACTCCTGATGGGATGGTAAGGCATAGAATCTGTTCTAGCACAGACCGCCAGCAATACTAGAAAAAGAGCCCTGAGCAGGGGTGGAACGAGGGACAAAAGTTGGTGTACTAGTAGTCTGTTCTTGAGGTCGTGCATCTCTAGTCCCCTTCCTAGCATGCAGACAATCTTTAAGCCTGTGGCCCTACTTGGCACAACCTAAATAGCCCCTCAAATCTATGAAAAAATTATTGAGATGGTCCTTACCACACTTAGAACAAGGAGGATAACAGGGCTTCTCACCTCATCAAGGTACAAATGTGGGTCTTCATCTGCCTTAGATCCATAAAACTCTGTCGGATTTATCTGTATGAAATCATGAATTCTAGCTATAGCTACATCACCTACTTGCTGATTAGCAACTACAACCTGGTTATTGGCCCGAACATTGATGGTGACTGCTTGGACTAAGGCCTAAAAGGCCACTCGAAACTCGACATGAGACACAATCTCATTCAAAGGATCAAAAAGTGGGGTTTGGTCATCATCATTCTTGTGGGCATTCTCCCTTCGGAGAGGCATTTTCTAAAATAGAAGAGCATGAATTATTAGGTGGGAGGGAAAACTATAGGCACATAGAATCCGAAAGAAAGAAACAACTTTTTCCTATAACGTCTCGTAGCCTCTTACTCATAGATATGGCATGCTACACACTGATGATCAAGACTCTACTTAACACGGCTTGTCAGACTCCCTAGGACTCCTTAAAAACATTAAGCTTTGATACCAAGTTTGTAACGACCCAAAATTACTATTTGGGATGTCACATGGTGCTTCAGGCTACAAGTAGCCCGAAGCTAACCCTTTTAGCCTGTTTCTACTAATAACACTCATTTCAAGATTAAATAATTCAAACACTAGCATAGTCATATCATATGAAAGGAAATACAGAGAAAATGCTAGGTCCAAACGACTAAGAAATATCAAAAGGCCTCAACACAACCATAATCTGATAACTAGTCTAACAAAGCCTCTACTAATCCATCAAATAGAGAGCCATTAGGACAGGTCTCCAACTAACTTAAAATGAACTGAAAGTAATAACATAGTCTCTCAAAATGCTGAAATGTCAGATGATAGGTCCTCAAAACATGAGGACTCACCACTGTAGGGATGTAGACAGAGGTACTCGAAAGTCACTAACGAGTCTAGGACTGAGCACCTGAACCTACATTATAAGACAATGTAGCACATAGATGTATATGTGGATCAGCACTTAGTAATTTACTGAGTATGTGGGGGTGCATGCATTTATATAGAACAACATCAACACTTTTTAATCAAATCATGCATGCAATAAGTAATGACTCACATGGCTTGAATAAGTATAAAATGTAAATATCATGAATCATGTAGAATGGAGCAAGTAATATTAATCTCATGAGTCATCATAGTTTAACTTTGAAATCAGTAATCTTCTCTTATTCTCATTACCGATAGGCTAAAGAAAACTTTAAACAATACTTTCAACTCATTCATATGTCTCATGGAGAGTAAAACTTCTTTAATGCTGAAGAACTCATAACTCTTTTAAACTCAAGTACTTGGAATTCGAAATCATATAACTTTGGAAAATAGTTGAAGGCATTTCATTCACGTTGGGAAAACATCTCATTTCAAGATTTAGGGAAAAATACTCATATCAAGGGAAAGTATTTTAGTTTTAAAGGAAAATATCTTATCTCAATAGAAAAATACATTAGTTTAGGTAGTTTCTCCTAACCAACATTAGCCATGTGAGCTACATGGAGTCCAATATTTTGTCCTCCTAAGAAAGAGACCTCACGTCGGGGAGAGGCATCATACTCTTGCTGGGAGTATAACCTAGGTCCAGTGATCACTAAACAAACTCGGTCTCGGGCCCAATATTAACTCGACCTTAGGCCGAATGATAATTATAAACTTTGACTCAAGCCGAACCAATGGTGGCACGTAGTTTTGGGGTAAGAAACCATTGTAACTTACCCACTAGGTGCTAAATACTACTCCCTTTATTTTATCTCGCTTATCTCATGAAAATCCACTTTACAATGATCTCATGGTTTAATAAGAATCCAATAATCAAATCTCTAACCTCATGTAGTAGAGTGGATTTCAAAACTCAATGACCATTAGGTCAAAACAATTCTCAACAATCTCAGAATACTGAAATCATGGGTGCTTATAGAATAAGAGTTCATAAAATTGTAAATATCAAGTAGGGCTCATTAACCCATAATTCATTCTCAAGTTAAAACTCATCAAAAGCATAATAGATAGCATATAGATTGATAACTCATGTAGAAATCTGGAAATTTCAGCAATTTGTCTTGAAATATCAACATACTCATATACTAATATCTCAACATTTCAACTATTAACTTCCCAAGGATAAAAATCATGGGGTATAGACCTAGCCGCAATTTCTCAAGAAAATATGTAAAAATCATGTCATTAGACTCTAAATTCATAGCGGGTTCGAAAAGTTGTCTTTGGAATATCACATTCCCTGACTTTAAGCTTGTGATAGCCGGATCTAAGGTCTATCTTGGAGAAATAACTTACACCTCGCGAATGATCAAACAGGTCATCAATTCTCAAAAGAGGATACTTGTTTTTGACGGTGACCTTGTCAAGATAACGGTAGTCAATGCACATACACAAAGAACCGTCTTTCTTTCACATGAATAAGATAGGTGTGCCCTAAGCAGAAATACTGGGCCTAATGAAATCTTTGTCTAAAAGATCTTTGAGTTGCTCTTTCAACTCCTTAAGCTCAGTAGGTTCTATACGGTATAGTGGAATACAAATGGGATGAGTGTTGAGAAGAAGGACAATCCCGGATTCTATCTCTCTATCGGGAGGTACCCCTGGGAGATCTTCTGGAAAAATATCTGGAAACTCATTAACAATTTCTACTAACTGAATAGTTGGAGCCTCGGACTTTGTATCTTTGACTCTAACTAGGTGATAGATGCAACCCTTGGATATTAGCTTTATGTCTTTGAGATAGGAGATAAAATGACTCTTGGGAGATACCGAACTCCCGGACTACTCAAAAGCAGGTTCATCAGGAAACTGAAACTTGACCACACAGGTACGACAATCTATCGACGCATAAGAATAGTGAAGCCAATCCATACCTAGAATAAAGTCAAAATCCACCATGTCTAACTCTATTAAATATGCAAGTATGACTCTATGATGAACAGTAACAGGACAATCTATATACATTTGTTTAGCAATAACTGATGCCCCTAAGAGGGTGGAGACTAGGAAAGGCTCAATAATTTTTTTGGGACTTATTTTGAAATTCATAGCTACAAGTGGGGTCACATAAAAGAGACTTGATCTGAGATCCAACAGCACATAGACAATAAAACAAAAGATACGGTGCATACCGATAACAAAATCGGGAGAGGCCGCCTACTCCTGATGGGATGGTAAGGCATAGAATCTGTTCTAGCACAGACCGCCAGCAATACTAGAAAAAGAGCCCTGAGCAGGGGTGGAACGAGGGACAAAAGTTGGTGTACTAGTAGTCTGTTCTTGAGGTCGTGCATCTCTAGTCCCCTTCCTAGCATGCAGACAATCTTTAAGCCTGTGGCCCTACTTGGCACAACCTAAATAGCCCCTCAAATCTATGAAAAAATTATTGAGATGGTCCTTACCACACTTAGAACAAGGAGGATAACAGGGCTTCTCACCTCATCAAGGTACAAATGTGGGTCTTCATCTGCCTTAGATCCATAAAACTCTGTCGGATTTATCTGTATGAAATCATGAATTCTAGCTATAGCTACATCACCTACTTGCTGATTAGCAACTACAACCTGGTTATTGGCCCGAACATTGATGGTGACTGCTTGGACTAAGGCCTAAAAGGCCACTCGAAACTCGACATGAGACACAATCTCATTCAAAGGATCAAAAAGTGGGGTTTGGTCATCATCATTCTTGTGGGCATTCTCCCTTCGGAGAGGCATTTTCTAAAATAGAAGAGCATGAATTATTAGGTGGGAGGGAAAACTATAGGCACATAGAATCCGAAAGAAAGAAACAACTTTTTCCTATAACGTCTCGTAGCCTCTTACTCATAGATATGGCATGCTACACACTGATGATCAAGACTCTACTTAACACGGCTTGTCAGACTCCCTAGGACTCCTTAAAAACATTAAGCTTTGATACCAAGTTTGTAACGACCCAAAATTACTATTTGGGATGTCACATGGTGCTTCAGGCTACAAGTAGCCCGAAGCTAACCCTTTTAGCCTGTTTCTACTAATAACACTCATTTCAAGATTAAATAATTCAAACACTAGCATAGTCATATCATATGAAAGGAAATACAGAGAAAATGCTAGGTCCAAACGACTAAGAAATATCAAAAGGCCTCAACACAACCATAATCTGATAACTAGTCTAACAAAGCCTCTACTAATCCATCAAATAGAGAGCCATTAGGACAGGTCTCCAACTAACTTAAAATGAACTGAAAGTAATAACATAGTCTCTCAAAATGCTGAAATGTCAGATGATAGGTCCTCAAAACATGAGGACTCACCACTGTAGGGATGTAGACAGAGGTACTCGAAAGTCACTAACGAGTCTAGGACTGAGCACCTGAACCTACATTATAAGACAATGTAGCACATAGATGTATATGTGGATCAGCACTTAGTAATTTACTGAGTATGTGGGGGTGCATGCATTTATATAGAACAACATCAACACTTTTTAATCAAATCATGCATGCAATAAGTAATGACTCACATGGCTTGAATAAGTATAAAATGTAAATATCATGAATCATGTAGAATGGAGCAAGTAATATTAATCTCATGAGTCATCATAGTTTAACTTTGAAATCAGTAATCTTCTCTTATTCTCATTACCGATAGGCTAAAGAAAACTTTAAACAATACTTTCAACTCATTCATATGTCTCATGGAGAGTAAAACTTCTTTAATGCTGAAGAACTCATAACTCTTTTAAACTCAAGTACTTGGAATTCGAAATCATATAACTTTGGAAAATAGTTGAAGGCATTTCATTCACGTTGGGAAAACATCTCATTTCAAGATTTAGGGAAAAATACTCATATCAAGGGAAAGTATTTTAGTTTTAAAGGAAAATATCTTATCTCAATAGAAAAATACATTAGTTTAGGTAGTTTCTCCTAACCAACATTAGCCATGTGAGCTACATGGAGTCCAATATTTTGTCCTCCTAAGAAAGAGACCTCACGTCGGGGAGAGGCATCATACTCTTGCTGGGAGTATAACCTAGGTCCAGTGATCACTAAACAAACTCGGTCTCGGGCCCAATATTAACTCGACCTTAGGCCGAATGATAATTATAAACTTTGACTCAAGCCGAACCAATGGTGGCACGTAGTTTTGGGGTAAGAAACCATTGTAACTTACCCACTAGGTGCTAAATACTACTCCCTTTATTTTATCTCGCTTATCTCATGAAAATCCACTTTACAATGATCTCATGGTTTAATAAGAATCCAATAATCAAATCTCTAACCTCATGTAGTAGAGTGGATTTCAAAACTCAAAGACCATTAGGTCAAAACAATTCTCAACAATCTCAGAATACTGAAATCATGGGTGCTTATAGAATAAGAGTTCATAAAATTGTAAATATCAAGTAGGGCTCATTAACCCATAATTCATTCTCAAGTTAAAACTCATCAAAAGCATAATAGATAGCATATAGATTGATAACTCATGTAGAAATCTGGAAATTTCAGCAATTTGTCTTGAAATATCAACATACTCATATACTAATATCTCAACATTTCAACTATTAACTTCCCAAGGATAAAAATCATGGGGTATAGACCTAGCCGCAATTTCTCAAGAAAATATGTAAAAATCATGTCATTAGACTCTAAATTCATAGCGGGTTCGAAAAGTTGTCTTTGGAATATCACATTCCCTGACTTTAAGCTTGTGATAGCCGGATCTAAGGTCTATCTTGGAGAAATAACTTACACCTCGCGAATGATCAAACAGGTCATCAATTCTCAAAAGAGGATACTTGTTTTTGACGGTGACCTTGTCAAGATAACGGTAGTCAATGCACATACACAAAGAACCGTCTTTCTTTCACATGAATAAGATAGGTGTGCCCTAAGCAGAAATACTGGGCCTAATGAAATCTTTGTCTAAAAGATCTTTGAGTTGCTCTTTCAACTCCTTAAGCTCAGTAGGTTCTATACGGTATAGTGGAATACAAATGGGATGAGTGTTGAGAAGAAGGACAATCCCGGATTCTATCTCTCTATCGGGAGGTACCCCTGGGAGATCTTCTGGAAAAATATCTGGAAACTCATTAACAATTTCTACTAACTGAATAGTTGGAGCCTCGGACTTTGTATCTTTGACTCTAACTAGGTGATAGATGCAACCCTTGGATATTAGCTTTATGTCTTTGAGATAGGAGATAAAATGACTCTTGGGAGATACCGAACTCCCGGACTACTCAAAAGCAGGTTCATCAGGAAACTGAAACTTGACCACACAGGTACGACAATCTATCGACGCATAAGAATAGTGAAGCCAATCCATACCTAGAATAAAGTCAAAATCCACCATGTCTAACTCTATTAAATACGCAAGTATGACTCTATGAAGAACAGTAACAGGACAATCTATATACATTTGTTTAGCAATAACTGATGCCCCTAAGAGGGTGGAGACTAGGAAAGGCTCAATAATTTTTTTGGGACTTATTTTGAAATTCATAGCTACAAGTGGGGTCACATAAAAGAGACTTGATCCGAGATCCAACAGCACATAGACAATAAAACAAAAGATACGGTGCATACCGATAACAAAATCGGGAGAGGCCGCCTACTCCTGATGGGATGGTAAGGCATAGAATCTGTTCTAGCACAGACCGCCAGCAATACTAGAAAAAGAGCCCTGAGCAGGGGTGGAACGAGGGACAAAAGTTGGTGTACTAGTAGTCTGTTCTTGAGGTCGTGCATCTCTAGTCCCCTTCCTAGCATGCAGACAATCTTTAAGCCTGTGGCCCTACTTGGCACAACCTAAATAGCCCCTCAAATCTATGAAAAAATTATTGAGATGGTCCTTACCACACTTAGAACAAGGAGGATAACAGGGCTTCTCACCTCATCAAGGTACAAATGTGGGTCTTCATCTGCCTTAGATCCATAAAACTCTGTCGGATTTATCTGTATGAAATCATGAATTCTAGCTATAGCTACATCACCTACTTGCTGATTAGCAACTACAACCTGGTTATTGGCCCGAACATTGATGGTGACTGCTTGGACTAAGGCCTAAAAGGCCACTCGAAACTCGACATGAGACACAATCTCATTCAAAGGATCAAAAAGTGGGGTTTGGTCATCATCATTCTTGTGGGCATTCTCCCTTCGGAGAGGCATTTTCTAAAATAGAAGAGCATGAATTATTAGGTGGGAGGGAAAACTATAGGCACATAGAATCCGAAAGAAAGAAACAACTTTTTCCTATAACGTCTCGTAGCCTCTTACTCATAGATATGGCATGCTACACACTGATGATCAAGACTCTACTTAACACGGCTTGTCAGACTCCCTAGGACTCCTTAAAAACATTAAGCTTTGATACCAAGTTTGTAACGACCCAAAATTACTATTTGGGATGTCACATGGTGCTTCAGGCTACAAGTAGCCCGAAGCTAACCCTTTTAGCCTGTTTCTACTAATAACACTCATTTCAAGATTAAATAATTCAAACACTAGCATAGTCATATCATATGAAAGGAAATACAGAGAAAATGCTAGGTCCAAACGACTAAGAAATATCAAAAGGCCTCAACACAACCATAATCTGATAACTAGTCTAACAAAGCCTCTACTAATCCATCAAATAGAGAGCCATTAGGACAGGTCTCCAACTAACTTAAAATGAACTGAAAGTAATAACATAGTCTCTCAAAATGCTGAAATGTCAGATGATAGGTCCTCAAAACATGAGGACTCACCACTGTAGGGATGTAGACAGAGGTACTCGAAAGTCACTAACGAGTCTAGGACTGAGCACCTGAACCTACATTATAAGACAATGTAGCACATAGATGTATATGTGGATCAGCACTTAGTAATTTACTGAGTATGTGGGGGTGCATGCATTTATATAGAACAACATCAACACTTTTTAATCAAATCATGCATGCAATAAGTAATGACTCACATGGCTTGAATAAGTATAAAATGTAAATATCATGAATCATGTAGAATGGAGCAAGTAATATTAATCTCATGAGTCATCATAGTTTAACTTTGAAATCAGTAATCTTCTCTTATTCTCATTACCGATAGGCTAAAGAAAACTTTAAACAATACTTTCAACTCATTCATATGTCTCATGGAGAGTAAAACTTCTTTAATGCTGAAGAACTCATAACTCTTTTAAACTCAAGTACTTGGAATTCGAAATCATATAACTTTGGAAAATAGTTGAAGGCATTTCATTCACGTTAGGAAAACATCTCATTTCATGATTTAGGGAAAAATACTCATATCAAGGGAAAGTATTTTAGTTTTAAAGGAAAATATCTTATCTCAATAGAAAAATACATTAGTTTAGGTAGTTTCTCCTAACCAACATTAGCCATGTGAGCTACATGGAGTCCAATATTTTGTCCTCCTAAGAAAGAGACCTCACGTCGGGGAGAGGCATCATACTCTTGCTGGGAGTATAACCTAGGTCCAGTGATCACTAAACAAACTCGGTCTCGGGCCCAATATTAACTCGACCTTAGGCCGAATGATAATTATAAACTTTGACTCAAGCCGAACCAATGGTGGCACGTAGTTTTGGGGTAAGAAACCATTGTAACTTACCCACTAGGTGCTAAATACTACTCCCTTTATTTTATCTCGCTTATCTCATGAAAATCCACTTTACAATGATCTCATGGTTTAATAAGAATCCAATAATCAAATCTCTAACCTCATGTAGTAGAGTGGATTTCAAAACTCAATGACCATTAGGTCAAAACAATTCTCAACAATCTCAGAATACTGAAATCATGGGTGCTTATAGAATAAGAGTTCATAAAATTGTAAATATCAAGTAGGGCTCATTAACCCATAATTCATTCTCAAGTTAAAACTCATCAAAAGCATAATAGATAGCATATAGATTGATAACTCATGTAGAAATCTGGAAATTTCAGCAATTTGTCTTGAAATATCAACATACTCATATACTAATATCTCAACATTTCAACTATTAACTTCCCAATGATAAAAATCATGGGGTATAGACCTAGCCGCAATTTCTCAAGAAAATATGTAAAAATCATGTCATTAGACTCTAAATTCATAGCGGGTTCGAAAAGTTGTCTTTGGAATATCACATTCCCTGACTTTAAGCTTGTGATAGCCGGATCTAAGGTCTATCTTGGAGAAATAACTTACACCTCGCGAATGATCAAACAGGTCATCAATTCTCAAAAGAGGATACTTGTTTTTGACGGTGACCTTGTCAAGATAACGGTAGTCAATGCACATACACAAAGAACCGTCTTTCTTTCACATGAATAAGATAGGTGTGCCCTAAGCAGAAATACTGGGCCTAATGAAATCTTTGTCTAAAAGATCTTTGAGTTGCTCTTTCAACTCCTTAAGCTCAGTAGGTTCTATACGGTATAGTGGAATACAAATGGGATGAGTGTTGAGAAGAAGGACAATCCCGGATTCTATCTCTCTATCGGGAGGTACCCCTGGGAGATCTTCTGGAAAAATATCTGGAAACTCATTAACAATTTCTACTAACTGAATAGTTGGAGCCTCGGACTTTGTATCTTTGACTCTAACTAGGTGATAGATGCAACCCTTGGATATTAGCTTTATGTCTTTGAGATAGGAGATAAAATGACTCTTGGGAGATACCGAACTCCCGGACTACTCAAAAGCAGGTTCATCAGGAAACTGAAACTTGACCACACAGGTACGACAATCTATCGACGCATAAGAATAGTGAAGCCAATCCATACCTAGAATAAAGTCAAAATCCACCATGTCTAACTCTATTAAATACGCAAGTATGACTCTATGAAGAACAGTAACAGGACAATCTATATACATTTGTTTAGCAATAACTGATGCCCCTAAGAGGGTGGAGACTAGGAAAGGCTCAATAATTTTTTTGGGACTTATTTTGAAATTCATAGCTACAAGTGGGGTCACATAAAAGAGACTTGATCCGAGATCCAACAGCACATAGACAATAAAACAAAAGATACGGTGCATACCGATAACAAAATCGGGAGAGGCCGCCTACTCCTGATGGGATGGTAAGGCATAGAATCTGTTCTAGCACAGACCGCCAGCAATACTAGAAAAAGAGCCCTGAGCAGGGGTGGAACGAGGGACAAAAGTTGGTGTACTAGTAGTCTGTTCTTGAGGTCGTGCATCTCTAGTCCCCTTCCTAGCATGCAGACAATCTTTAAGCCTGTGGCCCTACTTGGCACAACCTAAATAGCCCCTCAAATCTATGAAAAAATTATTGAGATGGTCCTTACCACACTTAGAACAAGGAGGATAACAGGGCTTCTCACCTCATCAAGGTACAAATGTGGGTCTTCATCTGCCTTAGATCCATAAAACTCTGTCGGATTTATCTGTATGAAATCATGAATTCTAGCTATAGCTACATCACCTACTTGCTGATTAGCAACTACAACCTGGTTATTGGCCCGAACATTGATGGTGACTGCTTGGACTAAGGCCTAAAAGGCCACTCGAAACTCGACATGAGACACAATCTCATTCAAAGGATCAAAAAGTGGGGTTTGGTCATCATCATTCTTGTGGGCATTCTCCCTTCGGAGAGGCATTTTCTAAAATAGAAGAGCATGAATTATTAGGTGGGAGGGAAAACTATAGGCACATAGAATCCGAAAGAAAGAAACAACTTTTTCCTATAACGTCTCGTAGCCTCTTACTCATAGATATGGCATGCTACACACTGATGATCAAGACTCTACTTAACACGGCTTGTCAGACTCCCTAGGACTCCTTAAAAACATTAAGCTTTGATACCAAGTTTGTAACGACCCAAAATTACTATTTGGGATGTCACATGGTGCTTCAGGCTACAAGTAGCCCGAAGCTAACCCTTTTAGCCTGTTTCTACTAATAACACTCATTTCAAGATTAAATAATTCAAACACTAGCATAGTCATATCATATGAAAGGAAATACAGAGAAAATGCTAGGTCCAAACGACTAAGAAATATCAAAAGGCCTCAACACAACCATAATCTGATAACTAGTCTAACAAAGCCTCTACTAATCCATCAAATAGAGAGCCATTAGGACAGGTCTCCAACTAACTTAAAATGAACTGAAAGTAATAACATAGTCTCTCAAAATGCTGAAATGTCAGATGATAGGTCCTCAAAACATGAGGACTCACCACTGTAGGGATGTAGACAGAGGTACTCGAAAGTCACTAACGAGTCTAGGACTGAGCACCTGAACCTACATTATAAGACAATGTAGCACATAGATGTATATGTGGATCAGCACTTAGTAATTTACTGAGTATGTGGGGGTGCATGCATTTATATAGAACAACATCAACACTTTTTAATCAAATCATGCATGCAATAAGTAATGACTCACATGGCTTGAATAAGTATAAAATGTAAATATCATGAATCATGTAGAATGGAGCAAGTAATATTAATCTCATGAGTCATCATAGTTTAACTTTGAAATCAGTAATCTTCTCTTATTCTCATTACCGATAGGCTAAAGAAAACTTTAAACAATACTTTCAACTCATTCATATGTCTCATGGAGAGTAAAACTTCTTTAATGCTGAAGAACTCATAACTCTTTTAAACTCAAGTACTTGGAATTCGAAATCATATAACTTTGGAAAATAGTTGAAGGCATTTCATTCACGTTAGGAAAACATCTCATTTCAAGATTTAGGGAAAAATACTCATATCAAGGGAAAGTATTTTAGTTTTAAAGGAAAATATCTTATCTCAATAGAAAAATACATTAGTTTAGGTAGTTTCTCCTAACCAACATTAGCCATGTGAGCTACATGGAGTCCAATATTTTGTCCTCCTAAGAAAGAGACCTCACGTCGGGGAGAGGCATCATACTCTTGCTGGGAGTATAACCTAGGTCCAGTGATCACTAAACAAACTCGGTCTCGGGCCCAATATTAACTCGACCTTAGGCCGAATGATAATTATAAACTTTGACTCAAGCCGAACCAATGGTGGCACGTAGTTTTGGGGTAAGAAACCATTGTAACTTACCCACTAGGTGCTAAATACTACTCCCTTTATTTTATCTCGCTTATCTCATGAAAATCCACTTTACAATGATCTCATGGTTTAATAAGAATCCAATAATCAAATCTCTAACCTCATGTAGTAGAGTGGATTTCAAAACTCAATGACCATTAGGTCAAAACAATTCTCAACAATCTCAGAATACTGAAATCATGGGTGCTTATAGAATAAGAGTTCATAAAATTGTAAATATCAAGTAGGGCTCATTAACCCATAATTCATTCTCAAGTTAAAACTCATCAAAAGCATAATAGATAGCATATAGATTGATAACTCATGTAGAAATCTGGAAATTTCAGCAATTTGTCTTGAAATATCAACATACTCATATACTAATATCTCAACATTTCAACTATTAACTTCCCAAGGATAAAAATCATGGGGTATAGACCTAGCCGCAATTTCTCAAGAAAATATGTAAAAATCATGTCATTAGACTCTAAATTCATGAGAAACATCAAATTATTGCAATCAATAATAATGGGTGAAAACCGTAATTCAAATTCATGTAAAATCTCATAGATTGCAAAAAATCACTGTTTGAATAAGCCTTTGGGCACAAGGATGAAAGGAATACCCTTGTTCAAAACCCCACATACCTTAGATTATGAAATTGGATGAACAAGCTTGATCTAAAATCTTATTCTTACTCTTGAGAGAGGGTTCTTGCAACCCTTGAACTTGGGGAACTCAAATCTCAACTCAATTTATTGAATCTATGTTGAGTTCTTGGATTTCTTGGAGAAGGGCTTTAGATTTACTCTTGAGGGAGAAACCCTAGACTTTGGATATTTTGCGAGATAATTAGGCTATCAAGTTCATTTGAAATATATTTGAGGGTTAAAAGGGAAAACACCCAAAATCCTCTTGTTAAAATGAGTTAAAAACACTGAACGGGGACTGCGGCGGTCAGAGCAATGGTCCGTCGCAAGCCTGACAATCCGTCTGGTTGTCCGTCGTACGTTGGCCAGGAATAGGACATACTGCCTCGATGCAATAGTCAGAGAGAAGGTACATCGCAATTATGATGGTCCATCAGATCGTCCATCAGTCTATGTCCAACGTGAGGCCATACTGACTCAGCACAAAGGTCACAGCGATGGTCCATCGCAAACCCGACGGTCTATCATCTTAACCATCGCACTTAGGCCAGAAAAGGGAGTTACTGCCTTGGTTGAGATTATTTGAGAGATGTTCTATCATTGACTCGATGGTCCATCGTATCGTCTGTCGCACCTGGACAATTTCGATAACTCTCAGTAAAATAACCATAACTTCTCACCTCGATGCCGAATTTGGACGAAATTGGTATAGTTGGAAAGATAATTCAATTATCTACATGACAAAAAATAAAATTTAAGAAATCTATATATGTTTTAAACAAAAATCACTTGGGAAGTCTCTTCTAGATATTTTAGGGCCAGAATTATGCCTCATTTGAGACGCCCTAGGTTCATTCTACGCCAGAATTTTGCGGGGTCTTTCAACAACTCTTGGGGACCCCATGATTTAAAATAACTTTTTGGGGCTTCAATAACCTATTTTCAATCAATTAAATACTCTAAACTCTCTCAAAATCTCTCAGGGTCTTGTGTTAAGCAAAATCTGGGGTTTCCTTCAAAGTAGTCAACTGAGGTTCATACAGGTGATTTCTTCTAATATTATTCTCAATCTATGGCATGTTACTCCTCCCTCATTGTTAGTTCCAATAAAAGGCATGTTCTATAATTATTTTCATTGTATGAATGTTGTATGGTTTTGGGTTTTCAAATATATATTAGGGGTTTCGATTATAAAAGCTTGGTTATGGCTTTCCCATGTTTTAATTATGGATTTACATATTTTAATGGTGGTTTGGATATTTGATTGCATGGGAATGGTTAATTGGTACTTGGTCTTGGCTTTTTAAATACTATGCCCCCAATGTGTTTGATAATATTCCTATGAGAATGCTTTTACTGAATTGTTGGACTTTTATTGAACTATTGCATGGTATAACTTGGTAATAGAACACTAAATGGTTTAAATAGTTTGGAATGGTTAAATGGTAAGGTCTTAGTGGTCATGGTTGGTTTAATTGGAAGCCTTGTGGTGTACAAGGTAATTCCCCAAGCACATTATGTAATGAGAATACTTGTGGGGGTTATAGGAATCCCCCAAGCTATCTTAATAATGTAATCTATGGGTACATTGGAATCCCTTCTTCTCTAAAAAGTAGGATAAAGACCTTGCTTGCAAGATATAGTCTGTATGACGATACCACTACTCATAGCCTTGGTTAATTATAAATGTAATGGTGTGTATTAATGGTTTTAATTGGGAAATAATTACGGGGTGCGATAGCTAATCGTGAAGGTGTTAGTACAATGGACAGACACTGGAAACTCATGTTTTTCGGCATGAGGGTTGTTCATGATAATCATATGGGGTACATAGGAATCCACTAAGTTACACTTGTATATATGTATCATGGAGCGCGAAAGGTACTTGGGAATCCCCTACTTGTATGGTATCTCTGGTTTATGCGGCTACACGCATCGAGTCTCGTTGAGGGGGTTACACTGGACCCATATAGACCGTGGGTGGTTCTAGAACGGTTAAGCTACACATACCCAGGTTAATGGTTTTAAATGCATGGTAAACCAGGTCTTTTTTCTGACATGGATTTTTATATATAGATATAGATATAGATATAGATAGATGTGAATGCATTTGGTCATTTAGTTGGTTTTAAATGTTGGCATTATTTCATCCTTATCTTGAGTAATTGCTAGTGTTCACCTACTAATCCTTCTTCAACGCAATGCAGGAACCGGTCATTCTACTCTTCCTACTTAGTGATTGGGTTCAAGATCAGCTATTATACTAAAGAGGTAAGCTTCCATACTTTGGAAGGCTCTATTTCATGTCATGGATGTCTGGATATAGTTTGGTTATTTCATGGATATTGGTTTTTTCTGTGGTTGGGAGCATGTCCCAATTGGATATTGTTTTATTATCGGTTAGAGGCTTTGTGGAACTACTATGGGTTGGAATAGGCATTGTCGGTAGTGGTGTCAGACTTAGTATTGGCATTGGTATTGGGGCTGATACCGTGTGACTGAATTTTTGATTGTTCCATCATTTTATGTTATGTTATGGACAAGAACCTGGTTATTACATCGGTTTGGTTATGGTTTTTCATTGGTTTTGGATGGTTGGACTTGCTTGGGTTGGTCACTATAATCGACCTATCCTAGAGTCTGAAATTGTAATAAATGCTATCTTGTCATATGTTCAAAATTTGTCTGACTTAGGGTATTCGTATTTAGAGGTTGGGTTGGGTAATGGGGGTGGTCCCCGATCCTAGTTGGACTTGGGATGCCCATTACGACAAGGCCCTGGTTCGAGTTGTGTCAGTTAATGAAGTCACAAAAGGTATTAGTTACAAAGGGGAAATGTCCAGAGTGCCCCAAATTAAAACTATAGAATTACCATGGGTGGTTACAAGTTGACCCTATGGCTCGTGACCACAACATATGACTCGTACTATTGAGTCATCATCAATACAGCGAGTTGGACACCCACACACCATCCACCATACGACACCCTGATCCTACTATTTACCAAACCATATCACTCCTATAGACTAGTGGTACCCAAGATAAAGTCTAAAGGGGTCGACAATGGACAATATATGACCTATCACAATGACTCGTAACCTATCCTCACGTCTCTTAGAGAGCCACTCGTACTCTCAGCCATGTCAAGTTACTAAGTTTCTGATTTGATGAAGGATCATCCTAACGACCCCTCACCACACCTAACAACCCATACCATAAAAATGTAACCACAACAGAACCCCAACAACCATTCACTGGACACCTAATGATTTTTATCACCAGACCCATACAACATCATACAACTCATATAGTGAATCGTTACATGGACAATAAGATGAAAGCTCAGGAATTTTCCAAGAACCAAAATGCAGGATGTTTCAATTCTCCCCCACCTAGATCATTCATCCTCAAATAATGGGACAATGTAGTGTCTAGCACGATTAAACACCCAAACACCCCTACGCTTACCTTTAAGAAAGAAAATAGATTAGTAAGGAATTCACAATTCACTTTTACCTTAAACTATGTTAGAAAGAAAAGATATGAATAATAACAAATACCTTCCGCACGATCTTCCAGAACAGATAACAATGATGGATACTTGCACCTCATGTCCTCTTCAGCTTCACATGTAGCCTCCTCCGCCTTATGGTTCCTCCATAAAACCTTTACCGAAGCTACATCCTTGGTCCACAATCGACGAACCTGCCGATACTAGATTTCAACAGGGTCCTCATCATAAGACAGAGAATCTGAAATACCAATATCCTTGATAGGAACAATTTGTGATGGATCACCCAAACACTTCCTTAATATAGAAACATAGAATACAAGGTGAATGGAGCTCAAACTAGAAGGTAAATACATCTCATACGCAACAATGCCAACCCATGTCAAAATCAAGTATTGACTAACATACCAGGGACTGAGGTTTCCCTTCTTCCCAAACTGCATCACTCCCTTTATGGTAGATACCTTCCAGAACATCCTATCTGCAACCTCAACTTCAAACTTTCATTGCCTTACATCCTCATAAGACTTTTGACTACCTTGGGAAGCTTTAAGTCTATCCCGAATCACCTTCACCTTCTTCATAGCTTCGTGAACCATATCCGAGCCAAACATCTCTGTCTCACCAACCTTGAACCACCCAATAGTTGATCTACACCTCCTACCATTCAATACCTTAAATAGAGTCAACGAACTACCACCATAGTAAATCACACAAGAGCTAAGCATGTCTTTGAATGTCAGAATAGTCCTTTCTTCTTGCCTATTCGACTTTAGGTGAAAACAAGTGCTAAGACTCACCTTGGTCCCCAAACCATTCTCAAAGGACCGCCAAAACTAAGATGAAAATTGCATACCATGATTCAAGATGATAAAAACAGGTACCCCGTGTAACTTCGCAATCACTTGGAGGTACGAACTAGCATAATCCTCAATCGAGAAATTTTACTGGCAAGAATTGAGAAAACTTTTTCATCCTATCCACGATGACCAAAATCAAAACAAACTAATTTCAAGATAGAGGAGGACCAATAATGAAATCCATACTAATCACCTCTCATTTCCAAACAGGCAAAGAAATTTCCTAATACAATTCTCGGAGCCTCATGTGGTCAACCTTCACTTATTGGCACACCAGACACCTAGCCCAAAAACTAGCCACATCTGGCATTATATTTTTCCACCAATATATCCCCTTAAGGTCATGATATATTTTCGTCAAACCAAGATGAAAAGCATAGTGTGACTCATGCACCTCGGCTAAGATCCTCTCTCGCAAACCATCTAAATTAGGAACACAAACTTTTCTTGGTACCACAAGGTACCATTACCACTAACGTCAAAGGCCATCATCTTCTGCCCATCTATATCACCGTTGATCCTCATCAAGATAGGACCTGACACTTATTTCTCCTTTAATTTAACAACGAGAGATTATTGTGCCACCTTCTGCACAAACATATCACTATCCTCAGAGTCCAAGAGACAAATACCAAGGTTAGCTAAATGGTTAATATCCTTCACCAAATCCTGCTTCCCTTCATCTACATGAGCTAAACTTCACATGTAAAACCAACTAATAGCATCAGCAACCACATTAGCTTTTCCTGGATGATAGTAAAGACTCATGTCATAATCCTTGAGCAGCTCAAGCCATCTCTTTTACCTGAGGTTAAGCTCTTTCTGTGTAAACACATATTGTAGGCTCATATGATAAGAAAGGATATCAACATGCATGCCATATAAATAGTGATACCATAATTTCTGCGCGAACACCACAGCTAATAATTCCAAGTCATGTGTCGGATAATTCTTATCATGCACCTTCAACTATCTAGAGGCATAGGCTATCACCTTGCCATGCTGCATCAATATCCACCTAAGCCCCACACGAGACACATCACAATAGACTACAAAACCATCAGTGCCTTCAAGCATGGTCATAACAGGAGCCAAAGCTAGCTTATCCTTCATCTTCTCAAAACTACTCTCACAAGCATTAGACCACAAAAACTTTACCTTTTTCTGAGTCAGCTTAGTCAATAGGGCAGTGAAAGAATAGAAAATTATCACAAGCCTTCTATAATAACCAGGTAAATCCTAAGCTCTGAATATCAATTGGAGTCATGGGTCTAGGCCAATTCTTAACACTAAAACTTTCTTTGGATCTAGCATGATCCCTTCACTAGAAATGACATGACCTAGAAAAGTGACTGCGTTCAGCTAAAATTCACATATTAAAAATTTGGGATACGACTACTGATCTTTTAGGGTCTGCAACACTATACGGAGGTGATTAGCATGATTTACCTCACTTTTCAAGTACACAAAAATATCAACTATGAATAAAATGATGAACAAATTAAGAAACTAATGGAAGACTCTATTCATCAAGTCCATGAGTGTTGTCCGGGCATTGGTAAACCTAAATGACATAACCAAAAACTCAAAATGCCTATATCAAGTATGAAAAGTAGTCTTAGGGATATCCACCTACCTAATATTTAGCCAAAGATACCCAGACCAATGATTAATCTTGGAAAAAAACTTACCACCCTGATGATGATCAAACAAATCATCTATCCTTGGAAGAGGGTACTTATTCTTTAATTTCACCTTATTCAATTGCTGGTAGTCAATACACATCCGACGAGTACCATCCTTCTTGCTCACTAACAATATCAGTGCACCCTATGGAGACACACTAAGACAGATAAAACCCTTGTCTAAAAGATCTTTTAGTTTCTTCTTAAGCTCTTTCAACTCAACCGGAGCCATTGTTTATGGGGGAATAAAAGTAGGATAAGTGTCCATAATAAGATCAATCCCAAAATCAGACTCCCTATCAAGAGAAACACTAGAAAGGTTATCAGGGAAGACCTCAAGAAATTTATTCACCACCAGGACAGAATGTAAGGAAGGACCCTCTGAGTTAGAATCTTTAACCCAAACCAGGTGATAGCAACACCCCTTGGAAATTAATTTTCAGGCTCTAAGGTATGATATAAACATTCCCTTAGGAACTAGGGAATTACCCTCCATTCAATACCGGCTCATTAAATAATTTAAAGACAACCTTATGGGTCTAACAGTCTTGAGAAGCATAGCCTAATTGAAACCAATCCATCCCCAATACAACATATAATTCAAACAGATCTACCATGGTTTCCCAACCACCCACAGATACCACACAACCCCTATAGACTCTTCTAGCCACTACAGAGTCACTAACAGGTGTAGAAACTGAAATACACACTAGACAAAAAACAAAATGTATAGCACCAAATAGTGTCCCATAAGAGAGAGTAGACCTCAGATCAAGTAAATAATATGCATCACGAGAATAGAGTTTCAGTATACCAGTCATGACATCAGGTGATGCCTTGGGATCCTAGCAGGTAGTGAGGGTAAAGAGTCAGTTTCGGCCAGTGCCGATCCAGATGGTGCATCCTTTGGTGCCAAAGATGAAGAAGAGGCAATAGGGATCTTGTTTACACCAGAAGCAACCTTACCAAAAGGCTAGTTTCTAATCATATGCCTTGGCTGACCAATATCAAAGCACTTATTCTTTCTTTCAGCACAGTAACCTTTATATAATCAACCACAAAATCTACAGGAAGGATAAAATAGAGCTAATTGGACCCAGCTAGTCTGAGGTTGGGTACCCTATTCTCTAAAATTATTGCCACCATGAAAAATCCTATCTCCTAATGGCTTTGGGTAGGGAGTACTAGCCATCGAGTAAGACCCAAAATTTCCCCAGTTCTTTGTGGACCACTTTCCACCATCCCTACTACTCTGCTGTTGGCCACCACCCTTCTAAAAAACTTTAAACTTTTTATTCTGCATCTCCCCAATTTTAGCCTACTTCTTCTTCTTTTCCACGACTAGCAACATATACATAACCAACCTGGAAATATCCATGTCCTTGTTTAAAAAGGAAGCCTTACTCTCCAAAATCATATCTAGAGATAACCTGAAAGAAAACTTCCTTGCATCTTGGTTTTTTAACTTAGTTACAGGTTGAGATAGTTATGTTGGAGTGTAGTTCGTGCTTTTACTGCCTTATCCACCATTCAGTATGAATGATCCTAGTGGGTAAGACTGAAACACCATGGGTTTTGACCCTTAGAAAATTTTCTAATTTTTGGCTTCTAAACAACATATGGGTTAGGTACTAGTAATATGGAAGGATACGGGTAATATGGTTCAATCGTATGTTGTTCAGTGTTGGGTGGTTGAATTTTTAAATGGGTACTACTTGGGTGGATACGAGTCGTATGGTGGGTGACGGGTTGTATGGTTGGGTTTTCCTTTACTTAATCTAATATTTAGAAACTTAACCTGGGTCTGGGTGTGAGTATATTACAATGAGTTGTGAGATGGGGTATGGGTGGTATGGTCTGACTCATATGTTGGACAATGTCAACCCCTCTTAGTTCTACCTAGGGTACTATTTTATGGTACTAGTCATATACCTGGGGCTTGGTGGTCATATGTTGGATAGCATTGGGGGTCCAAGGGATGCCCATGGCATGAGTGGTGGGTACCACTCATATCATAAGGCCTGGGTAGTATGGTCGAGTCGTACCCTCCTGTGGAAAATTAATACAGTTTAAGTTAGGTTATTTTGGATATTTCCCGGTATAATTGTAACGACCCAAAATTACCTCCTGAGACATCACACGGTGCTTAAGGCTACAAGTATCCCCAAGCTAACCCTTTTTGACCGTTCTACTAATAACACTTATTTCAAGATTAAATAATTCAAACACTAGCATAGTCATATCATATGAAAGAAAATATGGAGAAAATGCTTGGTCCAAACGACCAAGAAATACCAAAAGACCTAAACACAACTACAATATGATAACTAGACTGATAAAGCCTCTACTAATCTATGAACTAGAGAGCCATTGGGACAGGTCCTCAAATAACTCGAAATGAACTAAAAGTAATAACATAGTCTCTCAAAATACTGAAAGGTCTAACGATAGGTCCTCAAACCATGAGGACTCACCAGTGTAGCTATGTAGACAGAGGTACTTGAAAGTCAGTAACGAGGCTAGGACTGAGCACCTGAACCTACATTATAAGACAATGTAGCACATAGACTTATATGGGGATCAGCACTTGGGAATGTACTGAGTATGTGGGGGTGTATGCCTTTATATAAAACAACATCAATACTCTTTAATCAAATCAAGCATGCAATAAGTAATGACTCATATAGCTTGAATAGGTATAAAATGTAACGCTCATGAATCATGTAGAATGGAGCATGTAATATTAATCTCGTGAGTCATCATAGTTTAACTTTGAAATAAGTAATCTTCTCTTATTCTCATTACCGATAAGCTAAAGGAAACTTTAAACAATACTTTCAACTCATTCATATGTCTCATGGAGAGTAAAACTTCTTTAAAGCTCAAGAGCTCATAACTCTTTTGAAATCAAGTACTTAGAATTCGAAATCATATAACTTTGGAACATACGTGAAGGCATTTCATTCACGTTAGGAAAATATCTCATTTCAAGCTTAGGAAAAAATACTCATATCAATGGAAATTATTTTAGTTTTAAATGCAAATATATTATCTCAATAGAAAAATAATTTAGTTTAGGGAGTTTCTCTTAACCCACATAAACCATGTGAGCTACATGGAATCCTACGTTTTGTCCTCCTAAGGAAAAGACCTCACGTTGGGGAGAGGCGTCATACTCTTGCCAAGGAGTATAACCTAGGTACAGTGATCACTAAAAAAACTCAGTCTCGGGCCTAATATCAACTCGTCCTTAGGCCCAATGATAATCATAAACTCGGCCTCAGGCCTAACCTACGATGGCATATAGTTTTGGGGTAAGAAATCATAGTAACTTACCTGCTCGGTGCTAAATGCTACTCCCTTTAGTTTATCTTTCTCATCTCATGAAAATCCACTTTAAAATAATCTCATGGTTCAATAAGAATCAAATAATCAAATCTGTAACCTCATGTAGTAGAGTGGATTTCAATACTCAATGACCATTAGGTCAAAACATTTCTTAAGAATCTCAGAATACTCAAATTATGGGTTCTTATAGCATAAGAGTTCATAAAATTGCAAATCACAAGTAGGGCTCAATAACCCATAATTCATTCTCAAGTTAAAATGCATCAAAAGCATAATAGATACCATATAGACTCATAACTCCTGTAGAAATCTGGAAATTTCAGCAATTTGTCTCAAAATCTCAATATACTCATATACTTTAATATCTCAACATTTCAACTATCAACTTCTCAAGGATTAAAATCATGGGGTATAGGCCCAGCTGTAATTTCTCAAGAAAACATGTAAAAATCATGCCATTAGACTCTCAATTCATGGGAAACATCAAATATTACAATAGAAAATAATGGGTGAAAATCCTAATTCAAATTCATGTAAAATCTCATAGATTGCTGAGAATCATAGTTTAAATAAACCTTTGGGCACAAGGATGAAAGGATTACACTTGTTCAAAACCCCACATACCTTGGATTATGAAATTGGATGAACAAGATTGCTCTAAACTCTTCTTCTTACTCTTGAGAGAGGGTTCTTGCAACCCTTGAACTTGGGGAACTAAAATATCAACTCAATTTGTTGAATCTATGGTGAGTTCCTGGATTTCTTGGAGAAGGGTTTTAGATTTGCTCTTGACGAAGAAACCCTAGCCTTTGGATAATTTAGGAGATAATGAGGCTATCAAGTTCGTTTGGAATATATTTGAGGGTTAAAAGGGAAAAGTCCCAAAAGCCCCTTGTTAAAACAATTTTAAAAACACTGAACGAGGGTTGCGACGATCGGAGCGACGGTCCATCGCAAGTCCGACGTCGTCCGTCGCATGTTGGCCAGGAATAGCACACGCTTCCTTGATGCGATGGTCAGAGCGATGGTCTATCATAATTCTAATGGTCCATTGGATCGTCTGTCACACTATGGCCAAGGAGAGGCCGCATTGACTCAGCGCGATAGTCACAGTGATGGTCCATCGCAAACCCGACGGTCCATCATCTTGGCCATCGCACTTGGGCCATAGAAGAGAGATACTGCCTTAGTTGTGATGGGCTGAGCGATGGTTTATCGTAGACTTAACAGTCTGTTGCATCGTCCGTCGCACCTAGGCGGTTCTGATAACTCTCGGTAACACGGCCATAACTTCTAACCCCGATGCCGGATTAGGAAAAAATTGGTATCGTTGGAAAGATAATTCAATTCTCTACATGACAAAAAGCCCAATTTAAGAACATTCTATATGGGTTAAATACCAATCACTTAGGAAGTCTCTTATCAATCTTTTAGGGCCGGAATCACGCCTCACTTGACATGCCCTAAGGTTTATTCTATGAGAGAATTTTGCGGGGTGCTACAATATCTCCATCTTCAAAATATTCATCCTCGAATGTCGCTGGTTACTCTAGGAACACAACAAAAATAGAGTACATATAGCTGATGCAATTTGCTAAACTATCCAAAATCTCTCAAAACTCTTGAATACCTTAGAAATTGCAAGAACTCATGCATGAAAAAATACATAGCCGAACTTTAGATTAGAAGATTTAAATTAACGAAGAATAATACCTTCAGATTAATAGGTGAGGGTACGTAGCTCGCATGTCTGCTTCTGCCTCCCAATTAGCGCCCTCAACTGACTGGTTCCGACACAACTTTGACCAAGTGAACCTCTTTGTTCCTCAGTCTATGAATCTGAAAGTCTAGAATCTCAATAGGAATCTCATCGAATGAAAGACTGTTCTAAATATCAGTACTCTCTAAAGGATCTACCGCAAAAGAATCACCAATATGCTTTTTAAGCATGGAGACATAAAAAATAGGATGAACAGCTGACAACTCTGCAAGCAACTCAGCCTCATAGACTACTTTCCCAACACGGCTCGAAATTCTATACGGGCTAACATAACGGGGAGTAAGATTTCCCTTTTTGCCAAACTTCTTCACCCCTTTCATGGGTAAAATCTTCAAGTACACCAAATCCCACCTCAAACTTAAGATATCTTCTCCTTACATCAACATATGACTTTTAAAGACTCTGAGCGGTCTTTAACCTCTCTCTAATTAACTTAACTTTCTCCATAGCTTCAAACACTGCATCAGGCCCAATTGTGGAAGCTTCACCCACTTTAAACCACTCTATAGGTGACCTACATCTCCTACCATACAAGGTATTAAGTGATGCCATCCTGATGCTAGCATGGTAACTATTATTTTAGGCAAACTCTATTAATGAAAAATACTCATCCCCACTACCCTTAAAATCAAGAGCACATGCCCTCAACATATCTTCCAGGGTATGAATGGTCCTCTCAGCCTGACCATCTGTCTACGGATGAAAAGCGAAACTCAAAAGAACTTGGGTACCAAGACCCTGCTGAAACGCCCTCCAAAACTGAGAAGTAAATTGGGTGCCCCTATCCGAAATTGTGGATGAGGGAACTCTATGCACCCTGAATAACTCCTGAATATAAAATCTATCATAATGCTCAGCTATATAAGACGTATGCACGGGCAAGAAATACGCAGATTTAGTCGGCCTATCCAGAACAACCTAAATCAAATCATGATGACGATGCGAAAGAGGCAACCCAGTCACGAAGTCCATATTCACCACCTCTCACTTCCAAGTGGGTATACTAAACTCTTGCATCACACCACCAGGTCTTTGGTGCTTTACCTTAACCTGTTTGCACATTGCACACGTTGCTACGAATTTAGTTGTATCCTTCTTCATACCATTCCACCAATAGATTTCCCGCAAGTTGGGGTACATCTTAGTAGTACCGGGATGAATAGAATATCGCGCGCCATGCGCTTCATCCATAATCCTCTGCCTCAAATCATCAACACACGAAACACACCATCTACCTCGCAATATCAACACACCATCTCCCCCTTAGGAGAAAACCTCTACCTTTTGGTTTTTAACTGTCTTCTTCAGTTTGACCAAACTAGGACCCTTATCTTGCTTCCTCTTTACTTCCAAAACTAAAGAGGATTCAAAACTACTCTACACCAAAGTACTTCCCTCAACTGAATCAAGCAACCTAACACCCAATCTAGCCAAATAATGCACATCACGAGCTAACTCTTTTTCACATTTCTCTACATGGGCAACACTACCCATAGATAACCTGTTAAGGCAATCTGCCACTATATTGGCCTTGCCCGGGTGATACAACATACTCATATCATATTTTTTCAACAACTCCATGCATCTCTTCTGCCGCAGATTTAACTTTCTCTGAGAAAACACGTACTATAGACTATTATGATTAGTAAACACATCAACATAAACACCATAAAGATAATGTCTCTAGACTTTCAAATCAAAGACAACAGTAGCTAACTCAAGATCATGGTTTTATAATTCTTCTCCTGCAACTTTAACTGTCTAGAGGCGTAGTCCATAACCTTACCTTTTTCCATCAACACACAACCCAAACCAATTCTAAAGGCATCATAATACACCACAAAACCATTTGTGCCATCAGGAAAAGTCAACACAGAAGTAGGTCTAGTCTTCAACTCATGAAAACTTTTCTGATAAGAATCTAACCACTAGAACTTAACTTTATTTTGGGTCAACCGGGTCATGGGAGACGCAATAGAAGAGAAAACTTAAACAAAACAGTGGTAGTAGCTGGCTAGACCAAAGAAACTTCTAATATCAGATGGAGAAATAGGTCTAGGCCAATATCTTACAGCTTTTGTCTTTTGGGAATCAACTCTAATACCTTCGATTGATACAACATAACGCAGAAAGGCTATAGACCTTAATCAAAATTAACACTTATTGAATTTAGCAAACAATTAGTGGTCTCTAAGAGTTTGCAAGACAAATCTAAGATGATTCGTATGGTCATTCTCATTACGGGAGTACACAAGGAAATCATCTATGAAAATAATGACAAACATATCGAGATATTGCTTAAACACTCAATTCATGAGGTCCATGAAGGCGGCTGGGGCATTGGTTAGCCCAAAAGACATGACTAGAAACTCAAAGTGACCATAGCAGGTTCGGAAAGCTTTTTTTAGATTATCACATTCCCTGACTTTAAGCTGGTAATAGTCGGATCTAAGGTCTATCTTAGAGAAATAACTTACACCTTACAAATGATCAAACAGGTCATCAATTCACAAAAGAGAATACTTGTTCTTGATGGTGACCTTGTTAAGCTGACGGTAGTCAATGCACATATGCAAAGAACCATCTTTCTTTCACACGAAAAAGATAGGTGCGCCCCAAGGAGAAATACAAGGCCTAATGAAACCTTTGTCTAAAAGATCTTTGAGTTGCTCTTTCAAATCCTTAAGCTCAGTAGGTGTCATACGGTATAGCAGAATAGAAATAGGATGAGTGTTGAGAAGAATGTCAATCACAAATTCTATCTCTCTATCAGGAGGTACCCCTGGGAGATCTTCAGGAAAAACATCTGGAAACTTATTAACAATTTCTACTAACTAAATAGTTAGAGCCTCGAACTTAGTGTCTTTGACTCTAACTTAGTAATAGATGCAACCCTTTGATATTAGCTTTCTGGCTTTGAGATAAGAGATAAAGTGACTCTTGGGAGACACCAAATTCTCGGACCACTCAAAAGCAGGTTCATCAGGAAACTGAAACTTAAGCACACGAGTACGACAATCTATAATGCATAATAATAATGAAGCCAATCCATACCCAAAATAGGATTAAAATCCACCATGTCTAACTCTATTAAATCCATAAGTATAACTCTATAAAGGACAGTAATAGGATAATCTATATACATTTGTTTAGAAACAACTGACGCCCCTACGGGGGTGGAGACTTGGAAAGGCTAATAATTCTTTTCAGGACTTATATTGAAATTCATAACTACAAGTAGGGTCACATACACCAAATGACCTACACTCCAAACCATAACCATAACAGAACCTCAACCACCATCTACTAGACATCTAATAATTTAGGTCACCTGAACCATACCCACACCATACGACTTATATTGTGAGTCGTTACAAGGACAATGAACTCAAAGCTTAGGAATTTTCCAAGGTGCCTACACCGCTTGTTAGTTTGGGTCATGACAGTAATTTAATTAAATGTTATTAATTTTATAATATTTAAATTACTTGTAATAATTAATTAAGGGTGATATAGAAAATCGCAATTGAAGTAGACATGTCATAGATGTCTATTTTATGTTTTTATAAAATTTTATTAATTTTCTAATATGTAAAGGACTTATAATAATTAATTAAACATGATATAGTAAAATAATAACTAAAGAAAGTGAAGAAGCAAGCATGTCGACGAAGTGCTTCATGCTTCTATATATTATTTTTTTTTTAATATGTAGATGACTTATAATAATTAATAAGGGGTGATCTTGCAAAATCAAGGTTAAAGCAGCTGAATTAAACATGTCATAAATGTTTATTTTACTTTTTTTTATTAAATATTATTAATTTTCTAATATATAGAGGACTTATAATAATTAATTAGGGGTGATACAATAAAATAACAACTAAAGTAGCTCAAGTAGGTGAAGAAGTAGGCATGTCTACGAAGTGTTGTCAGCTTCTTCACACTTCTATATAGTCGTATTATTAATTTTCTAATCTATACATAACTTATAATAATTAAGTAAGAGTTATATATTAAAATCATTATTGAAGTATCAAAAGCATACATGTCGTAAATGTCTATGTTATTTTTTATTAAATATTATTAATTTTTTAATATGTAAAGGTCTTATAATAATTAATTAGGGGTGATATAGTAAAACAACAACTGAACCATCTGAAATAGGTAAAGAAACAGACATGTCAACAAATGTTGTCTACTTCTTCACACTTCTATATAGTAGTAATACTCCAGCAATTTAAATAAGGAACTATTTGGCTATAAAAAAAAAAGATATTTACTTTTTTTGGTCTTTTATAACGTTGAAATATAGTTGAAGTTATGTTTGGCCATATTATTTTGGAAATGAGGTATTTTTAAAATTAAAAACTATAAAAAGTGCATAAATTATTTTAAAAAATTAGAGTTTTATGAAAATTAGGTTATTTTATAAAAATTTTAAGGAATAGAAATAATAAACTAAAAAGTGCAAAAAATGAATTCAAAAATAGTGAAAACACATCTTGGGGTGTTTTAAAAAATACAAAAATAGTGAAAACGTATTCCGAAATATTTATGGCTAAATAAGTATTTCAAAATAAAGTATAAACATATTTCAGAATATTGTGAATAATATTTATGCCCAAATGCCTACCAAGTGGTGTTTTATATAATCAAATATTAGTACTCTCTCTATTTTTTAATAGTTTATCATCTTACTAACAATAATTATCCCATATTAATTGTTTACCTTACTAAATCAAGGACGCAAATTATTTTTTTCTCATGTTACGCTTGCAATTAATTCTTTTTTAAAGTGTTTACACTTATTTATAAAGTTCCCCAAAAGTTTTTTAAGGGGTGAATTAGTAAAATTATCTTCTTATTTATGATTTCTTAACATGAGTGTAAAAAAAATGACCAACTAATATGAGACAAAGGAAGTTTTTTTTTTTTATAATTTTTATTTTTATTTAAATAATGATATTTTTATGTAATTAAGAAACTTTTAAAAAACTAAATATTTTTCAAGATATATCCTTCAATTATTTTTACTTGTCTATTTTAAACTTTGAGCGCCCCTTAAGAAGCAATGATTGATATAAATATTTGTAGACAGTAAAATTTGAGTTGGAAAAATAATAATCAGGATAAAAAAAATATCACAACAATCTTTTTATTGAGTTCAATGTGTGAGTGTTTGAATCTTGAACTCGTAGCTTGTAGAAAAATTCGCAAAGTTTGATCCACGAGCTCTCTCTAGCTTTTTATTAGATTTTTTTATTCTTTTTCTAATATATGAGAATCATATTTATAGTTGTGGAAAAAAAGAGTCATGGTAAGGACAAAACTCTTTCTGACCAATCAAATTACAGTGACATGACCATATTTGATCGATTGAAACATGTCAACTTGCACATGCATCACATTTTTATTAGCCTTGAATTTGGTTGACCGTGTTGTATCATTTTGATATATGGCATGATCCTATTCACTTTTTCACTTGACTTGGTGTGCCACATCTTTTGACTGGTGATACCATATTGGGTCTCCAAGATATGATGATATCTTGGCCTAGCAAGGTGGGTTAATCATTTGTTGCTCAAATTAATGAATTAGGCTAACAAATATTGGGCTTTAATTAAATCCATATGTATTGAACTTAAATAATTAGTCCAATTATATTAATCCACAATATTTATTTGAACTAGTATATCTTAATTTAATATAATCTGAATTTCTGAGAATTTAAATTCAATAAAATTTTGGTGAGCATAGTATTTTATCATAATATTCATGCTAATTGATGTTTAATATTAGGTTTCAAACATAATTTAGAGAATCAGTAATTAATACTAATAGCAGAATATGAAGAAAAAAATAATTATCTTTATTTAATATGTAAAAAGTGATGAGCAAAAGGTGAAATCTATTTTTTAAATTAATGAAAAAATAAAATTGAATGAAATAATATTTATTAAAAATAGGTTAATAAAAATACATATTATCTTTTAAAAATAAATAATTTTGCTAAGGAATATGCTTAAATTAAAATAACAGAGCTATCAAAATGGAGGGAGTACCAAGAGTATTTTGATAACATGTGCACAAAGAGGCAACAGAAATCAAGAACCCACAAGGCAGAAGTGAAGGATGCAACGTCATCAACTATTAATCACTTTTAATATTTGGGCAAGTAAACAGTGTAATAATTCAAGTTTGAACATAAGAAAATAGGGTAGTTAAGCATGTGAGATAAAAGCATAATAATTTCATGATAAAATTTAAAATTAATTTTATTCTATGTTAAATATGAGGTATATTAACTCTTTTTCGGACCATTATATTCTATTATTTATACTAAAATGGTGTAACTACTATCACATATTAAAGTGAGATAAATTAGTCTCATAGAATACCCCAACCCACATAATATTCCTTCTTATTCCATCTTACGTACCAAACAAATCCTAACTCATATTCCCTCTGTTTCATTATACTTGATCTTTGTTGATTTCACACACCCTTAAGAGAATTTTAATTAGGGGTATATTTTATTAAATTCGATCTTATTAATAATATTTTTGATTTCTAGCTTTGAGTATTATTACTCTATGCAGTTATTTAATATAAAGGGCAGAAAGGAAAAATATAACAAAATTCTCTTAATTTCATATATTGAACAAGTAAATTGAGACAACTAGTTTTAAAAGAGAAAAAGTAAAATGAAACAAAGAAAGTATAATATAATAAATAATATTTGAGAAAAAGTCTAAGCAATAGTAGTAATGCATGGTACACAACTTCTATATGCTAGGTAACAGCGGGTCAACCTGTTTGTTCGCACCCACTTTAGTAGCCACGCATACTATGGCTTCAGTCCTTACTTTTTCGCTCGACACCTAGATTGCCTATTCTTATGAATTGAAACAAACACAATCATATACATAAATGAATCCTCAACTTTGTATTTAACTCCTGTCATTTAACTCGTGCCACAACCAACTCTATTGTCCTTGTAACCAACTCTACAGCCTCACATGCATAACACATGCACATCAACCAGCTCTATTCTAATCCATTTAACATCCCCAACTGATAAGTACATTTAAAATTCGAATTCAAATTCAAAATATAACAGTGGCAAAGCTTTCCCACATGTATAAGGCACTTGTAACTGCCCAATTGATGTCATATGCAAGGCACACACCTAGTGCCAGAACATCCTTGGCAGCAATTATTGCAATTTTGTACCAGGTCATTGGGTGTCTGTGTACTCTCCCATGCTATTACCTTATCAGCACCCAAGCCACCCCATTCCAACAATATTTAGTCCAGCTTACCTTGCTTTAGCCACGTCTCCATAACATGACTTTCCTTAGCTTAAATAAAACTTAGCCTTGATCTGCCTTACCTTGCCAGTCATGACTTATCCACATCTTTCATTCCTTACGCCACTTCCAAGGTCTTGTGCTTTATAGATACGTGACATGCCCTGTTAGTATGCCTATATCATCACACTGGCCTCATGCGAATATAACTTTAGCCTGAACCATTTGGTCTTGGCTAGGTTGATCATGTAAATCTATAGTCAAGCTTGATCAACTTAAACCATCATGGTAAAGGTCTAACAAACTTCCCCCACCAGATGAGCTCGTCATCCTCGACGATATAGAATTTAAGTCGGCATTGATTTCATTTTTAAACTGCCACAAAGATGATCCTTTCTCCCATGTAGTAGCACATACTTGTTTCCCATTACTACTAAAAATTGTTGCTATGGAATCAATTAATTAGCGACGGTTAAATAACTATTTCTATAAATAATCTATGGCAATGATTTTAACCATTGCATATTATTGTCTAATCTATTAGGATAAAAATTAAAATTAACCATCGCCTAAGTTGTACAACCATCCTAATGGATTATCTATGGTAACAAATATGTGAGCCATCACTATAGACTATTTATAGCCATGGTTATTTTACCATGAAAAATGACATTACCGGGGAATTTTCCCTCCAACATTTTATTTTACCTACTTTTTTTAATTATGTTTATTTAAAAACAAAATAAAACAAGTAAAATTGGTCTTAAGGTTTTGGACAACCCCCATTTCTCCTAATCTTTTCTCATTCAATACTCACACAACCCATTTCTCTTCTTCAGTTTTACTCCGTTCAATACTCAGACAATCCGTTTCTCCTCATCAGTTTTGCTCTGTTCAATTTCTAGTGGTTGTTGTCTTCTCTGAGGTACAAGGAATTAGGATTTTTTGAGATATTAATGAGCTACAATATCTCTGATTTTTGAGTTTTGGTATTTTTGATCTACAATGAGCTAATTTTCATCCGCGCGTTTCTATTTCTTCGCCAACTCGCTAATTTTCTCCTCTAATAAGTAATAGATTTTAGTGGGTCTTCTTCTCTGGTCTTCTTCACCGATTTTACTTCTCCGGTGAAAGATCTTCTTCTTAGGTAGGTATTTTATCTGTAAAAGTTTTTATGTTTATAGGTTTGCATGTACGAATCATTGAAAAAGTTTGCATGGAAGAATCAATGAGCCTATTATCTATTTTTTGCCTTTCATGTGCTTTTTTTTCATAATTGATAGAATTTTTAAGTGTGTCTTGTTATCTTAATTAGTTTTGTTGCATTTTTCCCTTTTTACCTGTGAAAATACTGTACAAAGGTAAAAATTTTAATCTATTTTTGGATTTTAAATAGGTTAATAGATTTTATATAGGAATTGATTTCTTATTGTATTTTGGTTGATTGGTAGAAGAAATAGTATATTGTTGTATTTTCTCCTTTTGCTGGAAATTTTATGTATAAAGGTGACATTTTAAGTCCACTTTTAGCTTCTATTTGATGAATAGATTTGAATATTTGCCAAGATTTATATTTAACCTGTACCTCTGAAGTTGGTTTTAATAAATGACTAGGTTTTAATTCAATCCTAAAATAATAATGTGGCAAGCTTAAAATGACTCATGATTACTTTAAAGACCCGAATTTGACCAGTATGGTCCGTTAGTTTCAGGGGTATGTTTGAGCACAAATGTTAAGGGTATTTTTAGACCAAAAGTTTAACCAAGGATATTTGTGATCCGTCTTAATACTTGTTGAGAATAGAATGAAAAGTTAATGTTTAGTGAGGTGAAGCAGTTGTTATTAACAGGGCCACCTGGTAGGTTATATGCATTGGAAGTAATATAACCCTTCAATATTTTTTGTGTCGAGAATAGAAGGAAAAGCTAAGGTTTAGTGAGGTGAAGCAGTTTTTAGTAACAAGGCCACCTGGTAGGTTATATGCATTGGAAGTATTAGAACCCTCCAATATTTGTTGTATAGTAAATTCAATGTACTAAACATTCTGCAGTAGATAAGGTTAAAGAGAATAATGGTTGCTCCTAGTATTATTCATCATAGTAAAGTTTCTTTGAGCAGTACAGATTAGTGATGGAACTGACATGACGGGAGAATTAATGCTCAGTGTTAGAGCATCGTGTTGCACCCAAGTGCATATACAAGTGTATGTGGTTTCACCGAGTAATATAGTGGCCTTATGAAAAGCCGAATATCGATCCCACAGGGACTTGTGTTAATAACTATCTACTTCAAGTTTAACTATTCAGATTAAATTGGTGCATGGGTAATCAACAAAGTTGGAATTTTAAAACTAAAGTAACTTAACAATACGGTAAAGAAAAGGTCTTGGACAATCAATGCATAAAAACAAAGGGTTAAAGCTCTGTGAGCAATCATATTATGCAATGAACTTTATTGGTTAGGTTGCTTATCTTGGTTGTTGATTCATGGGGTTGATATTATAATTATGGTCTTTTGAGCCTCTAATCACCTATATAGCTTAGTCACACAACTATATCGTTAAGCAGGGATGTGGAAACTATGTTAAATGCATTTATATTTCATCTCATAAATGAACCAAATAGGTCTCTGAGGTATATTCGTATCCTAAATGCAAATTATAACTTTATTCTGTAGAAAATTACAATCCTATTCTATTTACCCCATGTTCTATCCTCGTGTTCCTCCTTTCGAGCTCACAAGATATCAATGGATGTATTATAAGGGTAGCTAATCCTTAAAATAGTATGAAAAACATAAATAAATAACCAAATATGATAAATAATCAAAACCAAATCAATTCATAACAAGAGTAATCATGTTTTTGTCCTTAACCACGGAAAAAGATGTTTGGCAGCTCATGGACACTATAATCGCAATGATTGAATACATGTTATAATCCATTAACAAACAAAAATAATGGAATAAAAACCTTAATCAAAGTGTTATCCAGACTTCCTTAAAGTTTCAAAGTCGTCCAAGTTGTGTAACATAAGGGTTAAGCGTCCTATTTATAGGACACAAGCTACTGATTTGAACTTAGATATGTGCCACGCCCCTTATCTCGATGCCTAGGGTACATGGAACACCCTTATCATGGTGAAACACTGGAGTTGATAATTTAGGATTCCCCCAAGGGCGTGGTACGGACCTTAACTCGGTATCAAAGGTTCGAGGCACACCAATGACCCCAAAATGTCCATTTTTTGTCAAGTCTTGTCCCGTGCTTTTGTCCATCCATTCCAAGCATTTTGGTGATGTTTTCACATGATTTAAAGATTGTGTATCATCCATATATTATAATTATAAAATCACCAAGAATCCTATAGAATCAAACACCAGTAATTAGAGATCAAAACCACATACAATCCAAGAAGATGAACTACAAACTTAAGCTAAGAATACTATGTTTGTCCTTTTGATCTTTAACTTACTTTTGACTCATATTATAAAAAATTTATTCCATACATAATTACACTATTATACCCTTATTGACTTATTAAACACATTAGAATCCATCGATATCAAATAGAACAACACATAGCTCAAGCTAGTAACACTAGTTTTCTCATCTAAA
Source organism: Capsicum baccatum var. pendulum (assembly GCA_030864225.1). NCBI lineage: Eukaryota > Viridiplantae > Streptophyta > Magnoliopsida > Solanales > Solanaceae > Capsicum > Capsicum baccatum. Next base: position 124,337,743 of record CM061556.1, on the reverse strand, counting down.
CTCTAAGTGACCAAGTTGATTCAAAACTTATTTGAAGCACACTTTAAAAATTATAATAAAGTTATTTAACACTTATAATCTCAATTATATAATTAAAAACACATCAATCACACAAAATATTCTCAAAACAAGGTTAAATAAGCTCGGATAACAACACTGAGGTGCATAAATCCTCCTCAGATCACACCGCCAGACTGAGGTGCATTGATGGAACTCTAAATAGGATTTTATGCCTCTTTATATGACATCCATTCTTATTAATGGTCTCAAAATATCTTCACAACTATATTCTTATTATTTTACCTTCCGTGAAAGCTTCCTTGGATATATTTATCACCACATCAAAATCAGGATTTCTCTCTATCGGTTCTTGTACATATGCCTCAAATATATTGTAATAATCCATGTAACTCTCTTTTAGTTTCTATAAAACAATCATCTTTTCTCTTTTCATCTTTGACTTGCTAATACTAAGCTTGAATTCTCCCTCTTCGGTCTTCTCATATCTTTGATTTGATACTTAGTGTTATTCTGTACTTCTCTCCTAAAGTATTGTACAAGTGTTTGGCAATGACTTGCATGATTTTTGTAATTTGGATTACAATCACAATGTAGTTCAAAGTCTTGATCATAAAGGTTTGGTTTTGCCCGTACTTAGATATAAAACACTTGAAAGGACATCCAACATCACATTTCTGTCTAAGACTTTTTGTGCCACTTTTTTTCTATCTTTAAACTCTTACCATAAGAAACTACATATAGCTTTTCTAGTTTCTAGAATATCTTTGAAAAAACTATACTTTTCTATTTATTTGTGCTTGTCTAATTTTTCATTGATTTCTTTAGTCCTTTCCCTTCTAAACACCTTGAACTCCTTGCTACAATAATCTCTAAATGCAAATTCATTACTTTTCTTTTTCTCATAACTGTCACAATTACTTCCAATATAAATTTTAGTAAGATGAATAAGACTAATAGCAGCCTAACATGTTTCTACACCTGAGGAATATGAAAGAAAGATGTATTCACCAAATAATGCGACATCATCGATGATTTGATCTTATCAGTTGACAACCTTCTATCTTTGCATAAAACATAAACATATCATTCCTCTTTTTCAATAATTAGCATATTGAATTCTATTAATAATGTCGTTGTGGAATGATTTTGGTAGATCAAGAAAACACAAATTAGAAAATGCTAAACCTCAATGAATAAATATAATAGGAAGAGAACTGATCAGAAACAATATTAAAAACATGAATATAACTAATGTTGATCCTTACTTAGCAATCTGTTGGTGATCTCTACCAAATTGCTTAGCTGCATACTTCAGAAAATCATGGGCATAGATATTCTTGAAGCAAGTAACATCAACCATAGTTTGAATCTTTAAAGTATCCTTAATTGTATAAATAAGTCACAATAAATACCATATCAGGTGAAACCTGTTGTATGTTGTATGATTCTCCATAGTCAACTGTGTTTACTTTATTAGTTCTACACTCTTACTATCCTCCTCATTCAAAAAAAATTATGTAGCTCTTAACTCTTCCCTTTATTTTCCAACACCCTATTACTATTTCCAGCCTGCACCTTATGTTAGCTTTTTCAGTTTTCATCTTCTCTATTATCATGGACATCATCAGTTTACAAACTTTTAGCTTCTATGTTGTATAAGGTGTAGACTAATAAATTTCCATGAATAAATGTAACATACAAAAGCCTAATAGTAGCAATCAATAATAAGATAGGTGAATGTAACTAAGTAGATCCTTATTCTCTGGGTTATTTATACCAAAATGCTCAATTGTACATATCATGACCTAAACCAGGGCCTAGCCGTGATGGATATCTCAAGTCCAACAAGGACCAGAGACCACCCCCTGCAAATAGAACACAATACCCTCAACAGTGAATGAATTTCGAACACATAACAAGATAGCACACAATAGGCTCAAAAAAATTTAAGATATTTCTGTAATTGATAACTAGTAACTGACTAAAAACAACCAACCAACACACCTAAGTCCACAGTAACAAAACCTTTTAATTAAAATCTAAATTAATGAAGTATTGGGACATGCCCCGACCCTAACAATTACAATGACAATGTAAACTATTAACTCTAATCTAAGAATGGAAATTGATAATGTCCAAGTCTTTGGGAGAATGGAAGCTCACCACTTCACCACCAATGATCGAAAAACCAAAATGATCCACCTAATACTGCATAGGAAAAGTAGAAATATCTTTAGCGCTTGCATAGTATGGGGATATATTGTCTAGGGATGTTTAGTGGGTTGAGCACTAACATGTAACTAAAGGATAAGGATAAAGTAATGACAATTCAAAATTCAGTTCAACTCAATGTATATGTTGACATACATGTGTGCATACATATACATATATACTTATACAATATGCTGGGATAAGAAACAAGGCTATTACTTTAAAACTTTAGCCTAGATTATGTACCTCAACCATTATAAAATAGTACCCACGGGCTATATGGGCCCTATCTTTCACCCCTTGGTTGAGCCCTAGTACGTTTAGCCGCACGAACCGAAGAATAATCTCATATGTATGCATGGGGGACTTAAACCTCCCAATTATATACTAAGGTGACTGAAGCACACAATTATGTATTATAATATGGGGGATTCTAACCTCTCAATCATATAATAAGGGGGAATCGAACCTTCCTGGTCATAAGCAAGAGGACTCAATCCCCAGGCCATTTAGAGCCCCACACCGGCAAGCGCAGTTTCCACTGTTGGTTCTTCTGGACTTCCACTTTCACGTCCCAGCTATAAACCCTCTTTTAAGCCTAATTAAAACATTTAACACATATTCCAAATTAAGTAAACCAATTTTTCATTAAGGCATTCTATTGGTATCGTCATACCAACATCACTTGCAAGTTTATAATCAAGTCGTGTAATTTACTTAGCCATCTGGTACTCTATCCCATCAGCCAAAAGGACTTCAAAATAGTTAGTTATTTGGGACTCAAACCTGTTTAATAAATTGGGGCTCAAACCCATTTATGTTTCAATAGTCCTCTTATGTCGTGCAAATAGTTTCAAAGATAATTTAATATGCATACCTTTCACATTTGAAACCAATTTCACAATATTGGGTTGAGGTTGTTACCAATTCCATTGTCAATATTAACAAAATTGGGGAAATAACAATCCCCTAGTTTATTACCCATACTCATGCACTCCACAAGTCCAAAACCATTAATAAAACATAAACAATGCTTAGAAATTAATGGGGAAAACAATGTAACATCATGCTTTAAGGAAAAAAAGTTTGAGGATAGATTCACATGCCTGAAAAACCCAAGATTATGTAGAGAATTTGCCCTTGGAAGCTCTAGTTGACCCACTTCTTGGAAACCCTAAGTATTGTTGCTTAAGAGAATTTTTGAGAGAGAATAGTGTTTGCTTTGGTGATTTATGGATAAAAATAAAGTCTCAATAAGATTTATAGTTCGTGGGTTATGTTTAGGAAAAGATGAAAATGTCTAAAATACCCTTAGTAAAAGACTAAAAACACCGCTCAATCTCTATGGGTAATGCTATAACTCGTAGGTTGACCCTACAACTTGTTCCCCTCAGTTGTAGTTTGGAAAGTGTCCTAAACCACCGATACTGGTCTAGTTATGAAAGGATCTTATGACTCGTAATGAGTCCATACAACTCTTAGGATAGAGTGCTTTGGATATCATAATAGTTTCTTTATAGAAAGGACTATATGAGTTTAGAGTCCTTATAACTCATAACATGGTAGTCATATTCAAGATAGTTACTTAAAAAATCACATAGGGCATGTTACGACTAGGTCCTATTACCCGTAAAGACTCTTTAAGACTCGTTAAGAGAGTCGTTGTTAGGGAAGTAAGCTCAGATCTTGGAATTTATCAGTGGCCAATATGTAGGGTGTTTCATCCCCCCCCCCCTTTAGGATTATTAATCCTTGAATGATGGATCAAGGCATACATAGACATGATTTGACACAACCACATACCTAAACTTCCCCTTATCAAAGTCAGGAAACAAAGATATCAAGGAATCATAATTTCCTATAACAAAGTCAAAAAATAAAGATGTTAAGAATAACACATACCTTAAGTAGGATTCTCTTGAAGGGGGAGAAAGAAAAGATATGTGGATTTATATCCTCTCTAGCTTCCCTCATAGCTCCTTCCTCCCAAACAGTACATGTAATAACCCCTAAATATAACCACACTCTCCACTAAGCTTTCAACTATGAATACAACACTCCACCATTTTAATTTCCTAACCCCCGTGAAACATATAACTATAAAACCTGAGCATTGCTGTACATTCCTCCTATTTCAAAGCCTAACTTGGAGTTAAAGGTTCTAGTGTAAGCCATGGGACCCTACAGTTTACACCCCTCCAATAATACGACTACAGTTTATTACTACCGTCAAGCAACCTCAAGTCTTAAATCAAAGAGTTCTAACGATATAACATCACAGTTTGTATACCTATCAATCATACCATTTACGCCCATTTTTTTGACACCGCCTTTATGGATTTCACAATTTAATTACTATCACAGAGGTTCTGCCTCATCTTTCTTTCTTATCTACTTCACATAACAAGATTTCATCATACTCTACCACAACATATATGGCCCTAGCCCGAGTAGTCACCCCCAAGATTTTTTGCACAGAGAACATCCCTTCCTTATTTCTATAGCATTACTACACTTCTATGGCCACTAACATACTACCAAAGAGGAGGGTCACTATGGAACTAAAATATAAGCATCAAAGATGGGAGGGTTGCTTCTCAATTATGACTCCTATCAGTTGGGCTACTCAAGGTGAGACCAACAAAATAAGACACGATACAATAAGCATAAAGTACTCCATAGCAACCACCTAGATTATAAATAGAGGGTCATTCTAATATAAACAAACCATAGTATGAGTCCTTAGGACTGGGCACAATAAGAAACACGACTGTATATATCATGAATAATATAACATAAAGTCAAGATTTATATTCAAGAAATAAGGAGAGGATTGCCACTTGAAACCATTGTTTCTTGAAACTAGGCATAACGTTCTACATGAATTTATGAATCATGAGCATCATAACATAGAGCTGGAACACGTGGAAGCTCAAATTCTTGGGAACCATTATTTCTTTTGGTTCAGGGGTTGGAGCATGGACATACGCATGAATATATATTGCGGGCCTTAGGCATAAGTACTATTAAAATACATATGGCACTGGTAGAGTTCCCTCTTAACTGAAATAGAAGGGAAGCACTAGATTAGGAGTAGATTCACTCTGACTCTCCCCTGAAGCCCACTACTAAGAGAAAACTTAAGATCATCCCTCCTTCTTTATCTTACTAAACCTATACGCATAACACTCTGATCTAAGGTGTACCACTATGGACATATAGTAGGGACACTTAGCACTCATAAACTTAAAACCTCATCTACCTAGATGCTACCTGGGGTTCAACATATTCTCATAAACTTCATGCCCTAGTCCATCTAATGACTTAGCTCCTCAATTCATCGGTTCAACCCTAGACCTCCATCATATATATCATAATTTCCCACTTAAATATTTTCTAAGTTATCAACCTAATATCTTCTTCACATCCCAGTGAGCCTATCAATTTACTCCCGCAAATATCGCATTACTATCCTCGAGCTAACATATTTTCTAACCACAATCAACATCAAAAGATCAAACTTGGTGTCTAATAACAATCACACACCACTAATGAAGTACCCCTCGTAATATACTAGTCCTCCCTATAATGAGGTCACCCTAAATTCCTTATTCAGCTACCGATTATCTTTGTATATGAAAAAGGGAAATATTTTTCCTACACACTAAGAGAACAAGAGCATCCCACGGAGAATCACTAGGAAAAATAAAACCCTTATCAAGAAGATCCTTTAAATTTCTTCAACTCAACCAGAGCTATTCTATATGAAGGAATGGAGATAGGATGAGTGTCCAGGGAAAGATCAATCCCAAAATCAATTTTTCTATCGAGAGAAATGCCAGGAAAATTATGACTGGCTGCTAAGAAGGACCTTCAAAACTAGAAGCCTTAACCCAAACTAGAGGGTATAAACACCCTTTAAAAACCCATTTTCGAGCTCTAAGATAATAAATGAACCTTTTCTCATGTACTAGAGAACTTTCTTCCCATTCTATAACCGACTCATTAAGAAACCTGAAAGCGACTTTACGAGTCCAGCAATCTAAAGAGACATAGCACGAGTGTAACTAATCCATCCCTAAAATCACATCAAAGTCTAACAAGTCTAAATTTATCAGATCCATCAAGGTCTCCTTACCACAGACTGACATCATACAACCCCTATAAACCCTTTTGGCTATAGTGGAGTCACCCAGCGGGGTGGACAAAGAAAAAGGATCTAGAATACACTCAGGACCAAAACCAAAATAAATAACCACATAAGGGTTCACATAAAAGAGGGTAGACCCGAGATAAAGTAGATAATATACATTATGGGAGAAAATTTTGAGTGTATCAGTAACAATATCAGGAGATTCCTCAGAATCCTAGCAAGTGGAAAATGCATACAGACAATTTGGACCAGTGCTAGTACCAGAAGCAACACCCGTTGCCACAAAAAGTGAAGAAATAGAAACCATAATCTTATTAGCTCCAATAGAAATACTAGCGAAAAGATAATATCGCCGCATATAACTAGGTTGACCACAGTTGAATCATTGATTCTTTCCCTTACGATAGAAACAATGATGTGACTAATCACAAAATCGACAAAGAGAATAGGGTGGGATTAACTGGTCTCGACTAGACTGATATTAGGCACCCCATGCCCTAGGACTACCACCATCTTAAAAATAATGATCATCAAATGACATAGGTAAGGGGGCTCTAACCGATGGGTATAGACCAGAATTTCCCCAACTCCCTTCCTTGATCCACTGTCTCTCATGTTTACCTCTATTTTGATGACCTCACTCTATTCTAAATATTTGAATTTTCTTCTTTGTCTCTCCCCCATCCCTTCCTAATTCCTTATCCCACTAATAAGACTAGACTAGTGTGACAGAGAGACTACTATCTTGGTTAACAAATAAATAGAACAATAAATCTCAACTTTAGAAATATCTCCTAGGGGTGGTATGGCATGAACATTATCAGCCTGAGGAGGACTGGTAGGGACTTGTGGGACTCCACAAGAGTAGTTACAAGTACTGACCCTAGATTGGGTTTGAACTTCTTGAGTAAGACGAGATCCATCCGTATTATCCTAAAATGAGGCAAAAGAGTTTCCACGTGCATCAGATCTTTTAGGAGGCATAATTTGAGATAGGAAAAAATGAGAATTAGAGTATACTCAAGACCTTAAACTCTACAGCCAAAAAATAGAACAACAAGAAAGGGAAATATTCCTAAATATCTCATAGCCTCCCCCTTAGAAGTGCAACATGCTACATACCCATAAAAGAGACTCTATTTGACATGGCTTTGTGGACACCCAATGACACCAAACCTAGGCTTTTGTACAAACTTTTTCATAACTTGAACTAGGGCATGGCCGTGATGAGTATATCAAGTCCAATAAGGACTGAAGACCACCCATACTCCTAGCCAAATAAAACATAATAGCCCCATCTGCACATGAATTTTGAACAAATAACATGATAGCATAAGATTAAATTAAATATATGTCTATAACCAGTAATCGGTAACCATCCAAAAATAACTAACCAACATCATCCAAGTCCACATTAATCCACAAAGTATTCAAATCAAAATCAAAATTAATAAAGTGTTGGGACATGCCCCCCAACCCTGACAATAACACTGACAATGTTAATGATAATGTAAACTCTCAACTCAAAGCTAAGAACGAAAAGTGATGAAATGTCCAAGTTTTCAAGAGAATTGAAGCTCATCACTTCACCACCAATGACCAACGAATTCAGTCGATCCACCTAATATTGTGTAGAAAAAGTAAGTATCTCCAGTGCCAGCATTGTATAGGGATACAGTTTCTGGGGATGGTTAGTTGGTTGAGCACTCGCATGTAACTCAATAATAAGTATAAGTACAGAAAATTCATAATTCAGTTCAACTCAATATACATGGTCACATAAATATGTGCATACATATACATATATACTTATATAATATGCTGGGATAGGAAAAAGGGCTTAATTTTCACTTAAAAACATTAGCCTACATTGTGTTGCTCAACCATCACAAAATAGTACCCATGGGATATATAGGCCCTATCTCTTACCCCTTGGTTGGGCCCTAGTGCATGTAGTCATATGCTCAAAGAATAATCTCACATATATGCATGAGGGACTCAAACCTCCTAATCATATACTAAAGTGACTGAGGCAGTCGATCATGTATTATATTAGGGGGGACTTAAACCTCCCAATCATAGAATAAGGGGAAATTTTAAATCTCTTATCATAAGCAAAGGGACTCAATCCTAGGCCATTTAGACCCCCTGCATCGACAAATACTATTTCCTGTGTTGGTCTCTCGAGACTTCTACTTTTATGGCCTATATACATAATCCTCTCTTATGCCCAATTAAAACATTTAACACATATTGCCAACTAAGTAAATCAATTATACATTAAGGTATTCTATTGGTATTGTCATACCAACATTACTTGTCGGTTCATTATCATGCTGTGTCAATTACTTAGCTATCTGGGACTCTAACCCATCATCCAAAAGGACTTTAAAATAGTTAGTCATTTGGGACTCAAACCCATTTATGTTTTAATAGTCCTCTAATGTTTTGCAAATAGTTCTAAAGAGAGTTTAATATGCATACCTTTCATATTCAAAATCAATTTGACAATATTGGGTTGAGGTTATTACTAGTTCCATTGCTAATATTCACAAAATTTAGGAAAATCACAATCGTATTGTTGACCCATTTCTTGGAAAACCCTAGGTATTATTGTTGAGGGAATTTTGAGTTTCCTTTGATGAGTTATGTATGAAAATAAAGTTACAATAGGGTTTGTAGGACGTGGATTATGTTTAGAGAAAGAGGAAAATATCCAAAATACTGTTAGTAAAAAGACTGAAAAACATCGCCAAATTGCTATAGGTTACGCTACGACTCTTAGGGTTACCCTATGACTTCTTTCCCTCAGTCATAGTCTGGACAGTGTCCCAAACCACTAATAATTTAATAGTTATAGAAGGACCTTACAACTTGTAAAGATTCCATACAACTCATTTCATCCTAGTCGTATTCAGGACAGAATGCTTTGGGCATCACATTGGTTTCCATACAAAAAGGAGTGACGAGTGGTAAATTTACCACTTATTTGCACTCAACATTTGTGCACATTACCATTATTTGAATGAGTAAAGGAGACATAATTTTCATGGAATGCACTAATATCCATATTTTGTTGGTATAGAATCGATAAGATCGAAAGATGTGGATCGAAGCTAAAAGTTAATCAAAAAGAAGCAAGAAAGTGCAACTTGTGACTCATAACATACATGACCTCACTTACCGCGGTCGAGGTCTGAGGACCGCAATCATAGTTAGTTAAGTATAAAATAGATATAGCTTCAGCTACAACATTCGCGGTCTTAGGAACACGATCGCGGCCCATCAAGAAAGTCAACTTTCCATGATCACGCATCTCTAGCTGCGGCCATGGTAGGCGCAATTTTAGTCAAAGCTCTGTGACCGCGGCCTAGAGGGATTAATGAGAAAGGTTATTTTGGTCAATTAGGATAGTTTATTCAAAATTTCTATAGAAGACTCAAATTCATTTTCCTATGACTTTAGGCAATAGATTAGAGCAGAAGATTTAGAGACAAAGAAGCCCTAGAATTTGGGGGAAAATATATTTTTCATCTGTATTGTACTTATTATTCCAAAAAGAAGTTGGTGAAATTAAAGTGTGGAAGTGAAGATTATTTTTACCTTCTATTATTATGGATGCCATGGAAGAATTACTTGGTATAAATCTTCTTCCTTATCTTATGAGTTGATAATTTCTTTAATCCTGGGATTATATTGAACTAAAGTATATTTGTATATGGTTGTTGATGTGTTTGCATGATTTTTAGTTGTTGATTATGGATTCAACCATTGATTGAATTTAATAGTTGGAATTTATGGGTGAAAACCCCAAATCTTCAAATAGGTTTGATGGGTGAAAATCCCAAACTCTAGAAAACCTTCACCATCCTTGAAAGAGGGATGAAGGTGAGGTTGTGGGAACTCATAGCATCCTTGAAAAAGGGCTATTGGGAGAGAAGGCAATGGTGGACAATTAGGTATATGGTTTACTACTCTTTGCAATCTTAGAAATAAGTGTGATTGGAATGTAAATCATGTCAAAGGTATCATCCTAGAAATAGGGATGCCCAATTGATGTTTTGGGTGACTATGAATTGTCACTTGTTTGTTGATCAAAAGAGTCAATGGGTGAAATGCTTATGGTTTCATTAAAAGAATAACCACAAAGAATTTTGACCTAGCCTATATCTCACTTTACAACTAAGTTTCATGTTAAACTATAAACAACCTACATACTCTTTACCTTTAGGTAACGAAGATTCTCTCTAACCTTACATTTAAATCAAAAGTAATATAATAGTGTATTGTTTTACCAAATATTGTTGCAAACAAAATCCAAATTAAACTCCCCCACTTTATTTTATATGTTGTGTTTGTCTAAACCTCGGGTAACCTTTTAGTAACTAGGACACCCATAGGATTTGAAATTTTTAATTCACTTCTTGTGGATTCAACCCTAGCGCGAGTTGGGTTATTGACAACGACTGCCTCACCCCTCAAACATAGGTGTAAGTTAAGCGTTATCAAAATGGCACTAGTTTTTGAGGACTGGAATATAGATTTTGCTTGTGTGTTGTGCTTTATACTTGGGTGTACCCATGGCGAGTGTGACTTAATTTCTTTGTTGATTTTTGATTTTTAAATAGGTAAGCATTCTTCTTTCAACATAATCAAGAGTCAAGAGGTCTCAGATTGTCTTGGTGCCAAAGATTATGAAAGTGTTATTCGTATTCCCCCCCCCCCCCATCGATAAGCATGGAGTATTCTATGTCACAAGTGTAACGATGAAATTGCTCCAGTTGAAGGGACATTTTGAGGGTGAAACCCATAAAGACCCGAATACACACTTGAAGGGTTTTGTGGAAATTTTTGCTCCTTTCAGTGTTGCACATATATCCCAAGAGTCTATCTAGCTACGTCTTTTCCCATTCTCTTTTACGGGAAAAGAGGTTCTATGGCTAAGATCGTTTCCCTATGGGTACATTACTTCATTGACAAATCTTATGGAGGCCTTCTTAAGTCAATACTTCCCACCTTCTAGGATGTTGAAATTGTAGGATGAGATTGTTAATTTCTGCCAATACCATAAAGAACCATAGTATGATTCTTGTGGAAGATTCAAGGAAACTCTCTTAAAATGCCCCAACCATGAGATACTAGAGAAGAAGATTCTCCAAGTCTTTTATACGGTGTTGGATCAACTAAATAAGGTCATACTGGACAATGCAACTAATGGATCATTCGTTAACATGCCATATGTAGTTGCTTCAAAAGTCTTGGATCAAGTGGCAATATTGTGTAGGGGTTAGGACAGAAAGGATTCCAAGGTGGAGTAGGGGCTCCCTCCATATCCTTTGTGAAGTGGGAGAGAAAGAGGAAAATATGGTCAAAGTGATGTCATATTTTGAACTCCTTATCGATCATATGGTAGGAGACCTGATGAAAAGTGTAAGTGTAATAAGTGCAAGAGAAGTTGATCTATGTGAAGCTGTAGAGGAAGAAACGAATATGGCACTTTATATATGGTCCCTAAGAGCTCAGAGGCTTTCCATCTTTTCCCTCAAGGATAATATGGAAATCAAGGTCGGAACTGAGAAAGTCTAATATTGGCACAATGTTAAAGGAAAGAGAAAATCAGTAGAGATATGTTGGCTCAGATCTTTAGTAGTGTTGAGAGGACCGACAAAATGGTAAATGAGATACAGAGTGATTTCTCTATGCTCTACCAAACGGTTACGTCCCACTCAGCCGCCATTCAAAAACTAGAGGCAAAAGTGAGCTAAATATCAAAGTATCTTATGGAAAGGCAAAGTGAAGAAATGCAAAATGGGGGGAAACAAAAGCAAAGAGGAAAAGGTTCAATAATTAAGAGCCAAATCTAAGTGAGTTTGTTACGAGAAAGCCAATAGTTAATGATTGTCAAATTATCCCTATTCTCTCGAAACCCATCCATCCTCCTTTCCCCAAATAGTCCTTGATAAAGGGAGATCATGCAAAGCTTAACAAGTTCTTCAATAAATTTAGTACCTTATCGATCAATATTTCTCTTATTAGGGCCTTGGAAGACATACTGGGGTATGCTAAATTTATGAAGGATTTGGTATCTAAAAAGTAACTTGTGGATGATGAAACACTAGAAGTAAAACATCACTGTAGTGTCGTCATGACAACCACCCATGTGGAAAAGAAGAGAGACCCCAATGCTTTTACAATTCCATGCACCATCGGCTTGTTTAAATTCTCAAAAGCATTGTGTGATCTTGGAGCAAGTGTAAACCTAATGATTTATGTCATATTCCACAAGATTGAATTAGGGAATCCAAAACTCACCAAAATTAAGTTTTTTATGGCCGATCTATCCATCAAAATGCCCATGGGTATTCTCCATGATGTACTAGTAAAAGAAGATCGGCTTATCTTTTCGGCCGACTTTATTATTTTAGATTGTGAGATAGATGTTGAAGTCCCTATTATCCTTGGAAGACTATTTTTAGCTACTAAAAAAGCTTTGGTGGATGTGGAATTCGGCAAGATAAAATTCCAATTTAATGATGAGGAGGTATCCTTCAATGTAGGCAAATCCATGAAACAACTGATAGACTTACAATTCATCTCGGTGATTGATATTATTGATGGGGAAGTGACCAACCATGTTGATGTGATCTTGTTATGATTCTTTGGTAGGAGTGCTACATAATTGTGAAATGGTTGAAGTGCAAGAGTATGATGAGATGGTTGTATCTTTAACAGGGCATGGATTTCACACTAAAAACCCTAGTAAAGTCAAACCTTGATCTAAAGAACCACGAGATCCCATCCGTAAAACCATCCATCCTTGTGCCTCCAAAGGTTGAATTTAAGCCCTTACCATCCCATATCCAATATGTGTTCTTGGGGGAGGGTGATTAATTACCAATCATTATTGCAAGTGACTTTGATTCCTCTCAAGTAGAAGCATTAAAGTTAGTGCTAAAAAAGTCTATTTGGGCCATTGGTTGGATGATAGCAGATATCATCAAAATAGCTCCCAACATTTGTTCTCACAAAATTAAAATTGATCAAGATCATATATCGAGTGTGGAATATCAAAGAAGGTTAAATCAACCCATGCAAGATGTGGAAAAGAAAGAAACCATAAAGTGTCTTGACATGGGGGTGATATATCCTATATCCAATAGCACTTGGGTGCGACCAGTACAATATGTCCCAAAAAAGGGTGGCATCACGGTATTTGAAAATGAAAAGAATAATCCCATCCCCGTCTGACCGGTCACTAGATGGCGGATGTGCATGGACTACTGAAAATTGACTTCATGGACAGAGAAAGACCATATTTTGATGCCTTTCATGGATCAAAGGATAGATAGGCTCGCCGAAAGAGGATGGAATTGTTTATGAGATGGTTACTCGGTATAATCAAATTTGTATTGCCCTAGAGGACCAATAAAAGACAACTTTTACTTGCCCATATAGGACATTTGCATTCAAGCTAATACCCTTTGGGTTGTGTAATGCCCGAAAACCTTCCAATGTTGCAGGTTGTCAATATTCATGGATATAGTTGAAAAATCTATAGAAGTTCTTATGGATGACTTCTCGGTAGTGGGGAAATCTTTTAAGTCATGCCTCAAATATTTGAGCAAGGTGCTTGAAAGGTGCGTAAAGACAAACCTTGTCTTGAATTAGGAGAAATGCCATTTCATGGTCAAATAAGGCATTGTCTTAGGCCACAAGATATCTGGAAAGGGCATTCAAGTGGATCGAGCCAAGTTTGAGGTAATTGCCAAGCTTCCACCTCCTATTTTTGTAAAGGGTGTTTGGATTTTTCTTAGTCATGCCAGGATCTAACGATGTTTCATCAAGTATTTTTCCAAGATAGCTAACCCAATGTGTAAACTTCTTGAGAAACAAGCTAAATTCAACTTTGATGAGGCATATTTGAAAGCTTTTGAACATCTTAAGGAATTGCTCATTTCGGCCCCTATTATTGTGACCTTGGACTAGTCATCCCCGTTTGATATAATGTGCGATGAAAGTGGTATTGCATTGGATTCAGTGTTAGAGCAATGCAAGGTGAAACTCTTTCATCTTATCTACTATGCAATGAAAAACTTGAATGATGTCCAATGTAACCACACCGTCACCGAGCATGAATTGTCGGCGGTTGTATATGCTTTTGAAAAGTTTTGCACCTATTTTTTAGGCATGAGAGTAGTGGTGCACACAGATCATGCTGGCCTTAAGTACCTCATCGCCAAGAAAAAATCAAATCCATGTCTAATTAGGTGAATCTTTCCCTTACAAGAGTTCAACATTGAGGTGAAAGACCGGAAAGGGTGTGATAACCAAGTGGCCGATCATCTCTTATGCCTTGAAGGAAACAATGAAAAACATGGGGAGATAAAAATTGATAATTCCTTCCCTGATGAATTAGTCATGTCCATCATGGGAAATAATACACCATGGTATGTCGACTTTGCCAACTATGTAGCAATTGGTGTACTCCCCGAGAGACTGAGCTACCATAAAAAGAAACGGTTTTTGTTTGATGCAAAGCGATATTTTTAGGATGATCCATCTTTGTTTTGGAAATTTGATAATGATGTTATTAGTTGGCGTGTCATGGATATTGAAATAAATAATATCCTAGAAGCTTGTCACTCTTCGCCTTACGGTGGTCACTATGGAGGAATCTGCACTACCACAAAAATCCTCCAATATGGATTCTATTAGCAATCCATTCATAGGTATACCATCAAATGGGTAAAATCATGTCACCAATCACCAATGTCAAATGCATAGTGGTATTTCAAGAAGGCACGAGATGCCCCTAAAGCTAAACCTTGAAGTAGAGCTCTTTGATGTATGGGGAGTTGATTTTATGGATCCTTTTGTGAGCTCCTTTGGGAATAAATACATATTGGTGTCGGTTCATTATGTCTCCAAATAGGTGGAAGTTGTCACACTCCCTACTAATGAGAGCAAATGCATTACCTCATTTCTGAAAAAGCATACTTTCACAAGTTTTGGAACACCTTGTGCCATCATTAGTGATACAGGCTTACATTTTTGTATTCATTTGTTTGGGGTTGTTCTTGACAAGTATGGGGTTAACCACAAAGTCGCCACTCTATATTACCCCTAAACGAGTGGTCAAGTGGAGGTGTTAAATTGAGAAATCAAGGCAATACTCAAAAAGACGGTGAATATAGGTCGCACCAATTAGGCAAGGAAACTTGATGAAGTGTTTTGGGCTTATAGAACGGCCTACAAAACCCCAATTGGAATGTCTCCCTACCAATTAGTGTTTTGAAAGGCATGCCATTTACCCGTTAACCATGAGCAAGGCCTTGTGGGCTTTGAAGAGGTTAAACATGAATTAGGGAGAAGCCTCTGAGGTGCGGGTCATAAAACTCCACTAGATGGAGGATTTTTGACTAAAGGCTTATGAGAGTCTGGCATTGTATAAGGAGAAAATGAAGAAATGGCATGATACTCAAATATTGAGACAAGAGTTTCATGTTGGAGAAAATGTAATCCTCTACAATTCCCTCTTGAAACTCTTTATGGGGAACCTCCACTCCAAATGGTCGGGACCATTTTTTATTTTTAATGTCCACCTGAGTGGTGTTGTTGAATTGAAAGATCATAAAGGAAAGAAATTTGTAGTCAATGGTCAAAGGGTAAAACACTACTATGCAAAAATTCCCATGGTGGCTAAGGTGGAGTTTGTTTATTTCAAGGATGCTATGTGGTAAAAAAAGAGTGTTATATTACGATATTAAATTACGTGCTTGGTGGGAGGAAACTCATATTTAACTCATTTAGTGTTTGTTTTATTGTTTTGTAGGTTTTTTAACATAAGTGGTGTGTCCAGAAAAATAAGGGAAAACAGAGCTGGAAACTTGGAAGTTATGTAGGAAATAAAAAATAGAGCAAAAATAGGGGAATTTGGTCTACGTTACTGCGATTGCAGAGAACATACTGCGATTGTGGCTGCATAATCACGGACCTATTGGCGCGATCGTGACATTAGACTCTTGGACTGCCTACTATTTATGGGAGCCTTTCTCCCCCCAAATGTTTCTTAAATTACAATAGTAAGGGCACTTCAGGTCTTTAAGTTGGGAGTGTGGCGAGGCTACCTGGGTTTTCTTAAGTTCTGGATGAACTTTGCCCTATGGTAGATTAAGTGACGAGATTCTTAAGGGTAA
Organism: Capsicum baccatum var. pendulum; assembly: GCA_030864225.1. Taxonomy (NCBI): domain Eukaryota; kingdom Viridiplantae; phylum Streptophyta; class Magnoliopsida; order Solanales; family Solanaceae; genus Capsicum; species Capsicum baccatum. The sequence continues at coordinate 124,321,162 of CM061556.1, read as the reverse complement.
AGCATCATGTTTGGGTCTTGAGCTATAGATGCAAGTGAATTTTTAGTACCCGTGGAATCAGGTCAATGCAAGAAAAGTTTTAGTACCTGTGGTATTGATGATTTGGGATCTTATTCATACCCATTAGCGAAGTCGGAGTATCCATATGGGTGATTCACCCATATTATAGCCACAATGTGAGATAATATCTTGGGTTGTTTCCATGATTAGCAAATCATGCGTGGTACGGATGCAAAGTAAACATCCCCCTCCGTTCGAAATTTTTACAAAATGGCATGAACGTGAGAAACCTTGTAACAACATTTTTCTCTTTGTATGACTCTAAAAATTAACTTCGAAAAATTAGTTGGTACTGCATTTTTTTTCTTGAGCGGGAGGAACAATAGAACCCCCTTGTCGAGATTCGTATGCCATGTGTTAGAGCTTATTTTTCTACATATCATGTATACTTGTACCATCTAGAACTTGCCCCATTTGTCTCTCAAGGTTAAATTTTGATTGTATTTGGTTGGTAAATTGATCCTAGTCCATCTTTGTGACATTGGAAGGCCATTTTAGCCTAAACCGATTGCCAATCAATAGGAGTTACCCATAGTCACCCATTTTGAGTTTTTGAATCTTTCTTTCGCAAACACGTTATAAGTCGTGACCCTTATACTTTTCCTGTCTTAAAATCTATCCTCCTTGAACTTAAGAATACAAATCGAGGCTAAGAGCCTAAGTTAGGGGTTGCTAAAATTGAAAGAGGTTTAGTTGGGCCACAAATTCCTAAAAAAGTACAAACGTGCTTAAGCGAATAAAGCAAATTGATTAGAAGAAGTAAAATATCCACCAACAAAAATAAATACATGATTTATGTACAAAACAATAAGAAATAAAGTGGGAAAACTAAGAAAGGCATTGTAGGCACAATAGTCGAAGAAAAAAAGTGGCCCAAAGTCAAACTGAAAAGAGTGTGATGTAGAAGTTTAAGGAGGACTTAGCCTTATTGTCCTAAATTGCTGTCCTACCCTCCCCTAAAACCTACATTTAAAGCTTAAAAAGTCATTTATTTTTCTCAAAAAAATATGGTCATTGTAGTGGCGATTGAAAATAGAGGCAAGCCTATGGCATAGCACTTGTTGGCATTGCGAATTCTTGGGGGGAGAGAGTGTTTGTACTTAAATTCCTTGTTGAATGACTGATAACTTGGTGTGTGAATTTTTTCTTATTATGATGAGGCATGTGAAAAAATTGAGGTGGGTGATTATTTCATCTTCTAAAAAAATGAGACAAATGGAGTGTAGTGCGGAAAGGGTTGAAAAGTGAGTCCTTTCTAGAGTGTTAGTAGTTGTCACATGGTTTCTCCTTAAATTCTATTGCATCTTTCAATATTCTATTTCATGTTAAGGGTATAGTTAAAAGCATTTTGCCCATGTGTGAAAATATTTTTGTGGTAGGAATCAAGTTGAAGTAACCATAATCATTTGGTAATAGAATTTTAGCATACATGCGAAATTGTCTCTTAGTAAAAGCTGGTGTTGCTTGAGGACAAGCATGGTTTTATGTTGTGGGTGTTGATGAGTGGTGAGTTTACCACTCATTTTCTCTAAACATTCGTGCACATTGCCATGCTTTGAATGAGTAAATAAGACATAATTGTCATGAAATGCACTAATATCCATATTTTGCAGGTATAGAATTGATAAGATCGAAAGATGTGGATTGGAGCTAAAAGTTGATAAAAAAGAAGCAAGAAAGTGCAACTTGTAACTCAGAGCAGACATGGCCTCGGTTACCGAGGTCGTGGTCTGGGGACCACTATTGTAGTCAGTTAAGTAGAAAACAAATATAGCTTTAAATACGATAATCTTGGTCTTAGGAATGAGATCACGTTCTATCAAGAAGGTTAATATGTTGTGATCGCACGTATCTAGCCATGGCCGAAGTAGGCGCGATCTTAGTCAAAGCTCCGCGACCACGACCTAGCGAGATTAATGAGCAAAGGCATTTTGGTCAATTGGGATAGCTAATTCAAAATTTCTATAAAAGACCCAAATTCTTTTTCCTATCACATTAGGCACTAGATTAGAGTGGGGGGTTTTAGAGACAAGAGAAGCACAAGAATTTAGGGGGGAAATCTATTTTGCATCCTTATTGTACTTATTATTCAAATAAGAAGTTGTTGAAATTGAAGTGTGGAAGTGAAGATTATTTTTAACTTCAGTTATTATGGATGCCATGGAAGAATTACTTGGTATAAATCTTCTTCCTTATCACATGAGTAGCTAATTTCTTTAATATTGGGATTATGTTGAACCAAAGTGTATTTTTGTGGGAGTGTTGATGTGTTTGCATGATTATTAGTTGTTGATTATGGATTCAACCATTGCTTGAACATAATAGTTGAAATTTGTGGGTGAAAACCCCAAATCTCCAAATGGGTTTGATGGGTGAAAATCCCAAACTCAAGAAAACCTTCACAATCCTTGAAAGAGGGATGAAGGTGAAGTTGTGGGAACTCGTAGAATCCTTGAAAGACGTCTATAAGGGGACAAGGCAATGGTGGACAATTAAGCATATGGTTTACTACTCTTTTCAATCATAGAAATAAGTGTTATTGGAATGTAAATCATGTCAAAGGTATTATCCTAGAAATAGGGATGCCCAATTGAGGTTTTGGGTAACTATGAAGTGCACACTTGTTTGGTACTCTAAAGAGCCAGTAGGTGAAATTCTTGTGGTTTAGTTGAAAGACTAACCACAAAAACTTTAGACCTAGCCTATCTCTTACACAACAACTAAGTTTCATATTAAACTATCAACAACCTACACACTTTTTACCTTTAGGTAGGCATAATCCCAAGATTCTCTCTAACCTTGCATTTAAATCAAAAGTAATAAAATAGTGTGTTATTTGACCAAAGATTGTTGCAAAAAAATCCAAATTAAATTCCCTCACTTTATTTTATATGTTGTGTTTGTCTACACCTCGGGTAACCTTTTAGTAACTAGAACACCCATAGGATTTAAAAGTTATACTTCCCTCCTTAGGGATTTGATCCCAACTTGGGTTATTGACAACGACTGCCTCACCATTCAAACACGGGAGTGAGTTGAGCATTATCAAGCACTATACGAGTCATTTAGAGTCCTTACAACTCATAACATGATAGTTGTAGTCAAGATTGTAACTTGGACAAATATCATAGGGCATGTTACGGCTGGGTCCTAGGACCCATATTAACTCCTTACAACTCGTTAGTAGAGTCTTTGTTAGGGTAGTAAGCTCAGATCTTGGAATTTTTTAGTGGCCAACACCTTGGGTGTTTCATCACACTTTACAAAGTCTCGAGCATAGCTATTCTGAAAGAAATTATAACAAACTTCTTCCTAGGAACAACGTTTGAATCTTTGAAGTACTCTTCATTGTATAAATGAGTAACAAAGAACACCATATTAGGTCAAAGCTCGAGGTACATCATATCATCCATAGTAAGTTGTGTTTACTTTATTAATAAATTTATTAATTCTACACTCTTATTATTCTCTTCATCCACAAATAATTTTTATAACTCTTTACTCTTCCCTTATTTTCCAACACTCTATTACCATTTCTAGCCTCCACCTTCTGTTAGCTTTTTCAATTTTACTCTTCTCTATTATTATTGACATTATCAGTTTACAATATGCTGGCTTCTATAAGGTATAGACTAATAAATTTTAATGAATTAATGTAACACGCAAAAAACTAATGAGTGAATGTAACTAAGCTGATCCTTACTTAGCAATCTCTTAAAGTACCTTTGATTGTATAAATGAGTCACAAACATCACCATATCAGATAAAATGTCTTTCTATACTATATAATCCTCTATAGTCAAGTGTGTTGACTTTCTTGATTCCATACACTAACTATCCTACTCATCCACATAATATTCATGTAACATTTTACTCTATCATTTATTTTCTGCCCCACATTACCATTTCTAGCTTCCACCTTCTATTAGCTTTTTCAATTTTCCTCTTCTCCATTATCATGGACATAAACAGTTTTCAAACATTTAGCTTCTATATTTGTATATAGCAGAAAAGTACCAAATATTACATGCAAAAAAATTAATAGTAGCAATCAATATTAGAATAGGTGAATGTAACTAAATTAATCCTTACTTAGCAATCTATCGATTTATGGCATATAGGTTGCCATCTATTTGACTAGGTATAGCTGAGTAGTAAATGGAAGTCTCAGCAAGCCAAGAAAGTTGTTTTTTGTTACTACATTGTTCTACATCTTCTACTTTACTATTGCTTATTTTGTTGTTCCCAGTGACAATAGATGATTTGTTATTAACATGTACCTCTGTTGTGGGGATTTGGTATTTTTTTTTATAACACCAGGTAGGGTATAAGGCCTATTTATTTAGTTGAAAATCACACTGAATAGATGATGTTCTACTGAATATAATAATTTGTTTTATAATCGATTTGTAATCTTTGTGCTATGTTTGTAGTTATCTGACATGAATATTAGGTGAAATTGGATAATTGATTTGTAGATTTTAATATACATTTTCATTCAGTTTACAGAACATTTATCCAATTATTTATTTCCATCCCTGTTTGATCCAACTTTAATTTTTTCTGATCTTTATTCTGTTCACAGAGGTTGATATTTTTAGGACAAGCACTAGCTAAAGTCAATACGACTGATCCAGAAGTTATTTCTGCAATCATTAACCGCTTCTCTGACATACCAAAGCTGAAAGAAGAAAGTCCTTATTATAAGTGAGTTCATTCAATATCCATGTTAGGCTCTTTGTTTTCGTGTTGATTTATTGGACCAAATTTGCCAACATCTATGCAACATCTAATATAGAGGTCGTAGATATTAACTTTTTTGTGTAAGTTAGTTGTTATAGTTTGAATATTTTTGTACGCATTTATTGTGTTCTTTTTAATGGTCTTCTTTTGATGGAATAATTAGATAAATAGAGATAGTAGAGAAATTTTTGATGGTACATATGTGTTTTAATAAGTATGTGCTTCATTTCTACTAACAGTTTGATCATTAACCTTGTCTCTTTTATGGGTTTAGACCAAAGTAAATAGCTTACATGTACAGTAGCATGTCTCTATCACATCCCAAACTAGGGTCTGTCCGTGAAGGGTATCTCAAGTCCACTGGGACCAGAGGTCACCCTTGTGGACCTAACCAAACAACACAATATCCCCATTGTCATTTGAATTCTGAACATATAAGAAGATAGGTTTAAAGAATAAAGGATATGTCTATAACCATTAACCATCGAATAGCTAAAAAAATAGATCACATCACCTGAGTCCACACTAATCCAACAAAGTTTTCTAACAAAAGATCTAAAAACTCATCTTACTCAGGACATGACACCTACTCTGATAGATGACAACGACAATGATAATGTTAATGATAATGAAACTCTCATCTCTATTCTATTATAATATCTAATGAAATCTCTAAGTCCTTCAAAGTATGGAAGCTCACCACTTCACCACAACAAACTGACAAACCGAGCTGAGCCGCCTAACTCTACATAAGAAAAATAGACGTATCTCCAGTACCTGCATCATGTAGGGATACAATGTCCACACACGGTTAGTGGTGTGAACACTAGAATATAACTCAGGGATAAGGATAACATAATGCCATGATCAACAATTCAAAATCAATCAAAACTAATGCACATGATCAAATGCATATATATATACATGTATATACGTATATATATATACATATATATATATATGTCATATGCCGGTATAAGGAAACAAGGCTTAGAATGCATTTAAAAACTTTATCCTTGATTGTGTAGCTTAATCATCATAACATACGAAGGCACCCATGGGCTATATAGGACCAGCTCTTCCCCTGCTTGTAGGGACCTAGTGCATGTAGACGCACAAACCAGAGGGTATACATATGCACTATGGGGGACTCAAGCCTCACGGCATATCAAGGTGACACAAGCACCAAATCATATAATACATGGGGTAATCGAACCTCCTAATCAAATGATAATAATAAGGGGAACTCGAACCACCCAGTTATTTAGACCCCTGCGTCGACAACTGTGGTTTCCAATATTGGTCCTTCAAGACCTCCACTTTCATGACTCAACTACACAACCCTGATTAAAGCACGATTAAAATAATTAGCACATACATTATCATTTATTGAACCATGATATACATTCAGAAATACATTGTTTGTATCGTCATACCAACTACACTTGCAAGGTAACATCTACATGTCACACTAATTACCACACTTGGGGGAAATCACATTCCCCTTTGGTTCAATTGTACGTAAGCCTGGGTAATTACACAACCCCATAATGTTCAATTCAAAATAGCTATGCTTCATTAACCTTTGTACATTATGTAATAGTTCAAGAGTAGTTAAATGTGCATATTTTTCATATTCAAAACCAATTCCACACTATGGGGTTGGCGTCATATCCACTTCAAAAGTCATAAGTTTGGGAAATCACAATCCCTAGTTCATTCACCATTTACATGCATTAATTTTATTCTTAAAACCACCATATAAACATAACCCATGCAAAGAAAAAAATGAAACATCACATAAACAACAGTTATTCAAAACCCTCAACCAATGTTTTCAAAACCAACCTCAATACCATATAAACAACACATTTAAACTTATGTTTTTAGCAAATTAACACTTAGGAAAGAGTAACATGCCTGAAATACCAAGTTTAATGAAAAAAATTCAACCCTTAGCAATTGGATAACCTACTTCTTGGAAACCCTAAGTATGGCTGCTTGAGAGAATTTAAGAGAGATTTGAAAGTGTTTGAGTATGTTATGAATGAGAAATAACCCTTCATAAGTGCTTTATGAACGTGGGGTTTTAATTGGGTGAGAAGGGAATTGTCTAAAGTGCCCTAAATTTCAAAACTACAATTTAGTCATCAATGACTATGGGTCAGTATTCTACTCAGATAGACTCATTACGACTCATCGCCATAAGACGTAGCTAAGACAGTCTCCAAGGCACTCACAATTTGTTAACCCTAAAACTCAACTCATATGAATCTTAATGGGACCCTAATACTACTAGGGTCCAGTCGTAGTCAACCCAACAACCATTTGGGATATACACTAGACATCTTACTATTTGTACTTGATGACTTGTAATGAGTCCTTACGGCTCTTAATGAGCAAGTCGTACTCAGAGAAGAACTCAACCACACACTTACTGATTTGGGTACAATATGGTCCAACGACTTGTCAAGACTCCCTATGACTCATCAGGTAAGTCGTAGTTAGGACAGTAAAGACAAATTTCCAAAAAAAAAAATTTAAGGGCCAAAATCCCAGACCATTACATACTTCCTACTTATTATCATTCATCCTTGAATGATAGGACAGGACACTTATTAGAGGTACTAAGGGTTACCCTAGTCCCCAAACCTCGCTGAAACAACCTCTAAAAGTGAGATAAGAACTGAGTACCCTAAGTTCTTTTAACTCAACCGGATCCATTCTGTAAGAAGGAATATAAATAAGACGAGTGTCTGGAAGAAGATCAATCGCAAAGTCAATTTCCCTATCAAGAGGAACACTTGGAAGATCAACAGGGAACACCTCAGGAAATTCACAGACCACAGGGATAGTCTTCAAAGAAGGCCTTCAGATCTAGAATCTTTAACATTCACTAAGTGATAGAGGCACCCTTTAGAGACCAATTTTTGGGATCTAAGATATGAAATGAACATTCCTTTAGGTATTAGGGAACAACCTTCCCATTAAATTACCGGCTTATTTGGGAAGTTGAAACTGGTCCTTTGGGTCCAACAATCAAGACACTGATAGCATAAAATTATGTCAAAGCTTATTATGTCCAACTCTGTCTGATGCACCAAGGTCTCCCTATAATAGAACGACATCATACAACCTCTATAGACCCATCTAGCCATAATAGAGTCACCTTATCGGGGTGGACATAGAAAAAGAGTCCGAAATACATTCAGGATCAAAGCCAAAATGGATAGCCACATAAGGGGTCACATAGAAAGAGTAGACCCAGGATTAAGTAGGCAGTATACATCATGAGAGAAGAGTTTTAGTATACTAGTAACTACATCGGGGGAGGCTTCAGAATCTTAGTGAGTGGAAAGAGCATACAAACCGTTCTGTCTAGTAATGAAGCTTAAAGAAGATGCAATACCTTTTGGTGCGGGCGTTGATGAAGTAGCAAAAGGAATCTTATTTGCCCCGAAGTGACCTTTGAACGACAATCCCTCTGTATATGACAAATCTACCCATATTTAAAATATTTGTCCCTCCTGTCTTCACAAACACCATGGTACACCTGACCACAGAATCTACAAGGAGGGTAATATAGAGCTGACTGAGCCCTACTATTTAATGTTGTGATCTTGGTGCCCTAAACCAATAATTATACTGAGAACGACGATCAACAGATAGCTTTAGATAAGGAGCACTAGCCGTAAAGCAGGAACCAAAATTGCCCCACTTCTTCTTAGACCATTTTCCACCGTCTCTACTACTTTATTGCTGACCTCCACCCTGATCCAAATAGCAAAACTTTTTATTTTGCCTATCACTCATCTCTTCTTGCTTCTTCTTTTCTTCTTCCACTAGTTCCATATACACCACAAGTCTTGATATGTCCATATCTTTGTTCAACAAGGTAGCCTTGCTCTCTAAGATCAACTCATAGGACAATACAGAGGTAAACCTCCTCATTTTAACCCTCATTCTAGACGCCCACTCTGGAGCGTAATGCGACAGGTGATAAAACTTCAAGACATACTCCTTTATTGTCATCCTTCCTTTCTTCAAATACAGGAATTCCTCAGCCTTCACCTCTCTCAACTCTTGAGGAAAGAAATAATCATAAAAGGCACTAGAGAAGTTATCCCACAAAGTGGATTTGGCATCACTGCCTCTAAAGCTAGTCCCACTCTTCATACCATTAGTATGCTACATCTGTCAACTAATAAGATGCAAACTCTACACCCTCCACATCAGTAGCATACATCACACAGAAGATCTTTTCCATCTTATCAATGAAATTTTGAGGATCTTCCTCAACTTTAGAACTAGTAAAAATAGGAGGACTCAACAACATAAATTGGCCAACTATAGTGGCCTCAGAAGATGGAAAAAAACACGCTTAGTATGGGAGGCCACCAATTGGATAAGCAAATGAATCAACTGACGAAACTTAGCATTAAACACACCAGCCTAGGGTGACTTAGAAGGGAACGGGGACCGGTGGAGCTCCTTTAGGGCAATCAAAAGCAGCAACCCTTGACCGAATCTAAACTATTGGAGTAGGATGAGCTCTGTCCATATTGTACTCAGATCGTACAGATGAGTTTCCACGAACATCAAATCTTCTGGGTGGCATAATCTGAAAAGCGAACATATAAAAATTAGAGAAAATTCAAGAACTTAGACATTATATCTTGAAATAGTAAAACAAGAAAAGAAACATTCCCAAATGCCTCGTAGCATCTCCCCTATAAATGTGGAGAGCTACATACCTACAAAAGAGACTATATTTGAAACGACTTTGTGGAAACCCAATGACACAAAACCTAGGCTCTGATACCATCTTTGTTATGAGTTCAACCAGCGCCTGGTGGTGACAGGTATCTCAAGTCCACTAGGGATCGAAGACCACTATCGTGAACCTAGCCAAATAGCAAAATATCCCCAATATTGGATGATTTCCGAACATATTAAAAGATAAACTTAAAGAAATGGGTATATCTATAACTTATAACCATTAATCGGCCAAAACAACTGACCACATCACCCAAGCCCACATTAATCCAAAAAAGCCTTCTAACAAAAGATCCAAAAACCAGTCTTAGTTGAGACATGTCCCCGACTCTAATAAATTACAATGACAATGACAATGATAATGTTAATGATAATGAAACTCTCCACTCTAATATATGATAATATTTAATGAAATGTCTAAGTCTTTTGAAGTATGAAAGCTCACTACTTCACCATAATGAACAGAAGTATTGACCCAATCCACCAAACTCTGCGTAGGAAAAGTAGAGATATCTTTGGTACCTGGATCGCATGGGGATACAACACCCAAAGATGGTTAATGGGGTCAACACTAGAATGTAGCTCAGGGATAGGGATAACATAATATTGTGATCAAAAATTCAAAATCATTTAAAACCAATGCACATGATCAAATGTATATACATATACATATACATATACATATATATACATCGCATGTCGGGATTGGGAAAAAAGGCATAGAATGCATTTAAAAACTTTATCCAAGATTATGTATCTCAATCGTCACAACATAAGAAAGAACCTACGAGCTATATGGGCCCAACTCCCCCTAGCTTGTAGGGACCTAATGTGTGTGGTTGTACGAACCAGAAGGTATACCTATGCACTATGGGGGACTCAAACCTCCCAACATATCAATGTGACACAAGAATCAAATCATAAAATATGATGTGGGGGACTCAAACCTCCTAATCAAATAAAATTAATAAAGGGGACTCGAACCACCCGATCATATAAACCCCCACATTAGCAATTGCAGTTTCCAAAATTGGTCCTTCAAGACCTCCACATTCATGACTCAGCTACATAACCCTCATTAACGCTCAATGAAATAATTAGCTCATACATTATTATTTATTGAACGATGATATAAATTTGGGCATACATTGCAGCTATCGTCATACCAACAACACTTCCAAGGTAATATCCACATACCACACCAATTACCAAACTTAGAGGGAATCACAATCCCCTTTGGTTCAATTATACATTAGCTTGGCAGATTACACAACCCTATAAGGTTTAATTCAAAATCATTATGTTTCATTAACCTTTTTACATTATGCAATAGTTTAAGAATAGTTAAATGTGCAGATTTTTCTTAATAAAAACTAATTCCAATCTATGGAGTTGGAGTCATAACCACTTTAAAAGTCACAAGTTTGGAAAATCATAATACCTAGTTCATTCACCATTCCCATGCATCGATTTGATTTTTAAAACCACCATGTAAGTACAACCCATACAGGTACAAACATGAAACATCACATAAACAATAGTTATTCAAAATGCTCAACATATTTTTTCAAAACCAACCTCAATACCATATGGAAAACACTTTAAAACTTATGCTTTTTGTAAATTAATAATTAGGGAAGAGTAACATGCCTGAAATACCAATTTTCACAAAAAGAATTCAACCTGAGCCCTTGGATGACCCACTTTCTTAAAACGCTAAGTATGGATGCTTGAGAGAATTTAAGAGAGCTTTGGAAGTGTTTGAGTTTGTTATGAATGAGAAATAACCCTTCTTAAGTTCTTTATGAATATGGGTTTTAATTGGTTGAGAAGAAAATTGTCCAAAGTGCCCTCAATGTAAAAACTAAAATTTAGTCATCAGTGAATGCATATCACTATACGACTCGTATAGAATCATTATGACTCATCACCATAAGTCGTAGACAAGAAAATCTCCAAGGCACTCAAAATCTTTTGAACCTATGGCTTAACTAATATGACTCGTAATGGGACCCTATGACTCGTAGGGTCCAATCGTAGTCAACCTAGCAATAATTAGGGGTCTACGCTAGACATTCTACGATTTGTACCCAATAACTCATAACGAGTCCTTATGGCTCTTAGTGAGCCACTTATACTCATAGTAGAATTAATCCACACATTTAGTGATTTGGTAACAATTTAGTCTAATGACTCATCAAAACTCCTTATGACTCATTAGGAGAGTTGTAGTAAGGACAGTAAAGATAAAATTCCTAAAATATTTCAGTGACCAAAAACCTGGGGTGTTACATACTTCCCTCCCCCTGGATTATTTGTCCTCAAAAGATAGGACTAGGCATATATGAGCATGATTTGACTCCACACACAACCACACTTACCTTTAAAAAAGACAGAAAATAAAGATATTTAGGAAGACCATACCTCAAGCATAATTTTCTGGAATGGAGAACAAGAATGGATAATTGGACTTCATGTCCTCCTCGGCTTCCCAAGTAGCTTATTCAACCTTTTCGTTCCTCCAAAGAACCATTACCAAAGTTACATTATTAGTCCACAATCGACGGTCTTGCCAATCCAAAATCTCATCTAAAAACTCCTTATAAGATAAGGAATCCAAAATAACCACCTCCTCTAAAGGAACAACCATCGAAGGATCACCCACACACTTTCTCAATATCAAAACATGAAACAACAGATGAATAGAGCTTAAACTAGAAGACAACTCCAGTTCATATGAAATACTACCAACCCTCTTCAAAATAAAGTATGGACCAACATAATGGGGACTGAGCTTTTTCTTCTTACCAAACCGCATCACTCCCTTTATGGGAGACACCTTTTAAAAAGCCCAATCACCAATACTAAATGCCAACTCCCTTCACCTCACATTTGCATAGGACTTTTAGCAGCTTTGGGTGGTCCTAAGCCAATCCCAAATCACCTATACCTTCTTTATGGCTTGGTGAATGAAATTGAGGACAAATAACTTATTTTCACCGACTTCAAACCATCCAATAGAAGACCTACACCTTCTCCCAGTTAAGGCCTCAAATGGGACCATACAAATTCTATAGTGATAACAGTTGTTGTATGCAAATTCTATGAGAAGAAAGTAGTTATCCCAACTACCACCAAATTAAAAAACACAAGCCCAAAAAATATTGTCCAAAGCCTGAATTTTCCTTTCTGGTTGCCCATCTATTTGTGGGTGAAAAGCGGTTCTAAAGGTTACCTTAGTCCCCAAACCTCTCTTAAATAACCTTTAAAAGTGTGATAAGAACCGGGCACCCCAAGTTATTTCAACTCAATTGGAACCATTTTGAAAGGGGGATAAAAATAAGACTAGAGTTTGAAAGAAGATCAAACCCAAATTCAATTTCCCTATTGGGAGGAACAACAAAAATATCATTAGGGAAAACCTCGGTAAATTCACAGACCATGAGAAAAAATTGCAAAGAAGGACCTTCAGATCTAGAATCTTTAATATTCACTAAGTAAAAGAGGCACCCTTTAGAAACTAATTTTCAGGCTCTAAAATACGAAATGAACCTTCCTTTGGGTACTAGGGAACTACCTACCCATTCAATCACCAGCTTATTTGTCAATTGGAAACTGACCCTTCAGGTCTGAAAATCAAGAAATATATAACTTGAGCACGAATATAACCAATCTATCCCCGAAATCACATCAATGTATAATATATCCAACTTTATCTGATCCACCAAGGTCTCTTTACCAAAAAAAAACATCACACAATCCCTATAGATCCTTCTAGCTGTAATAGAGTCACTCATGGGGGTGGACACAGAGAGAGGATCCGTAATACATTCAAGATTAAAGCCCAAATGAATAGCCATATTAGGGTTCACACAAAAGAGAGTAAACTCAAAATCAAGTAGACAATATACATCATAAGAGAAGAGTTTGAGCATACCAATAACAACATCAGGGGATGCTTTAGAATACTGGTGAGTAGAAGAGCTTACAAACAGTTTCATCCAGTGTCAAAGCCTAAAGCAAACGTAACACCTTTTAGTGCGGGAGCTGATGAAGTACCGATAGGAATCTTATTTTCCCCAAAAGTAATCTTAGAAAGACAATCCCTCTGTATATGACTAATATGACCATATTTAAAATATTTTTCCTCCCCTCTTCACAAACATCACAGTGCACCTGACGACAGAATCTATAAGGAGGGTACGATAGAGCTGACTAAGCCCCACTAGACTAAGGCTAGACTTCTAGTATTGTAAACCCACTATCATAATAAGAATGACAATAACTCGATGGCTTTAGAAAAGGAGAACTAGTCGTAGAGCAGGAGCCAGAATTTCCCTACTTTTTCTTAGACCATTTTCCACTAACTCTGCCATTTTGCTGCTGACCTCCTTCCAGATTTGAATAGCAAAACTTCTTATTCTGCCTTTCACTCATCTCTACTTTGTTATTCTTTTCCTCTTCCATATGTTTCATATACACCATGAATCTAGAGATATCTCTATCCTTGTTAAATAATGCATCTTTTCCCTCCAAGATAAACTCACGAGACACCCTAGAGGTAAGCCTCCTCATTTTATCCCTCGTGCTTGACACCAATTTAGGAGCAAAACATGATAGTAGATAAACTTTAAGGAATACTCCTTTATTTTCATCTTATCTTGCATTAAATTCACTAATTCCTAAACCTATATCTCCCTTAACTCTTGAGGAAAGAAATGACCAAGAAAAGTACTAAAGAATACATCTAACAAAGTGAACTCAGCATTATTGCCTCTAAGATTCTCCCACTCTCTATGTCATTAGTTTGCTACATCTTTTAACTGATAAGTTGTGACTCTACACCCTCCACATCTGTAGCATGCATCACACGAAAGAGTTTTTCTATCTCATCAATAAAAAAATTTAGGATTTTTCTCAACTTTAGAACTAGTGAAAATAGGAGGACTCAACCTCATAAATTGGCCAACTCTAGTGGCCTCAAAATATAGATAAATAAAAGAAACACATTCAGTCTGGGAGGCCACCAATTGGGTAAGAAAATAAATCAACTGGAGAAACTCAGCATTAGAAATGTCAGCCTTGGTTGCCTGAGGAGGAATAGGGGGATTGATGGAGCTTTTTCAGAGCAATCAGAAGCAACAACCCTCGATTGGGTCTAAACTCCTAGAGTAGGATGAGCTTTGTCCATATTGTCCTCAGATGGGATAAAAGAGTTTCCATGAACATTAGATCTTCTAGGAGGAATTATATGAAAAGAAAACATAGAAAAATTAGAGGAGATATAAGACCTTAGACTTTATAGCTTGAAATAGAACAACAAGAAAGGAAAACATTCCTAAATGCCTCGTATCTTCTACCCTAAAAGTATGGTGTGCTACACACCAACTAAAGACACTCTACTTACCATGACTTTGTGGAACCCCAATGACACTAAACCAAGGCTCTGATACCATCTTTGTCATGACCCAAAATAAGTCCTGGTTGTGATAATTATCTCAAGTCCACCAAGGATCAAATTCCACCCTTGTGAATCAAACCAAACAACATAATATCCCCAATGTCGGCTGAATTAAGAAGATGTAACAAGATAAGTTTATAAAATAAATAGTATGTGTATAATTGATAACCATCGACCAACCAAAAAAACTAACCATATCACCCAAGTTCATTGTAATCCAACAAAGCATTCCAAAAAAAGATCTAAAAACTAGTCTTGATCGGGACATGTCCCCGACTCTGACAAATGACAATGACAATGATAATGTTAAGGATAATGAAACTCTCAAATCTAATTTATGAGAAAATCTGATAAAATGTCTAAGTTTTCTGAAGTATGAAAACTCACCACTTCACCACAACGAACTGATAAATTGAGTCGACCCATCGAACTCTGTGTAGGAAAAATAGAGGTATCTCGGGTACCTGCATCACATGGGGATATAGCATCTAGAGAGAGTAAGTGGGGTGAACACTAGCATGTAACTCAGGGATAAGGAAAACATAATGTCGTGATCGAGAATTCAAAATCATTCAAAACCAATGCACATGATCAAATGAATATATAAATATATATATATATATATATATAAATGGACATATATACATCACAGGGATAGGGAAATAAGGCTTAGTGTGCATTTAAAAGCTTTATCTTAGATTGTGTAGCTCAACCATCATAACATAAGAAGGCATGCACGAGATATATGGGTGTAGCTCTCCCCCCGTTGGTGGGGCCTTAGTGCGTGTAGTCGTACAAAATAGAGGATATACATATCCATTATGGAGGACTCAAACCTCCCTACAAATTAAGGTAACACAAGTATCAAATCATAAAATATGATATTGGGGACTCAAACCTCCAAATCAAATAATATTAATAAAGGGGACTCGAACCATTTGGTCATATAGACCCCCGCATCAGTAATTGCAATTTCCAATCTTGGTCCTTCAAGACCTCCACTTTCATAACTCAGCTACACAACCCTTATTAAAGTCTAATAAAACAATTAGCACATACATTATTATTTATCGAACCATGATATATATTTGGGAGAACATTATTGGTATCATCATACCAACTATACTCGCAAAGTAACATGTACATGCCACACTAATTACCATACTTAGGGGGAATCATAATCCTCTTTGATTCAATTATACATTAGCTTGGGGAATTACACAGCCTCATAAGGTTCAATTCATAATCATCAGGCTTTATTAACCTTTTTACATTATCCAATAGTTCAAGAATAGTTCAATGTACATATTTTTCATATTCAAAACAAATTCCAAACTATGCGGTTAGGGTCATAACAACTACAAAAGTCACAAGTTTAGGAAATTACAATCCCTATTTCATTCACCATTCCCATGCATCTATTTGATTTTAAAACTACTATATAAATGTAACCCATGCAGGGACAAACATGAAAATCACATAAACAACAGTTATTCATAACCCAATAATAGTAATTCAAAACTCTCAACTCATATTTTCCATACCAACCTCAATACCATATGAACAACAATTTAAAACTTATGCTTTTAGAAAATTAATAATTAGAGAAGAGTAACATGCCTAAAATACCAAGTTTCCCAAAAGGAATTCAACCCTTGAGATCTTGGATGACCTACTACTTGAAAACCCTAAGTATGGCTGCTTTGAGAGAATTTAAGAGAGCTTTAGAAGTGTTTGAGTATGTTATGAATAAGAAATAACCCTTCTTAAGTGCTTTATGAACATAGGATTTTAATTGGGTGAGAAAAGAATTGCCTAAAGTGTAATTAATTTAAAAACTAAAATTTAGTCGTTAGTGACTACGGGTCACTATATGACTAGTATATGCTCATTATGACTCGTCACCCCAAGTCATAGCAAAGATAGTTTCCAAGGCATTCATAATTTGTTGACCCTGCAACACAACAAATATGACTCATAATGGGACCCTGCGACTCATAGGGTAAAGTCATAGTTAACCCAACAACCATTTGAGGCATACACTGGACATCCTATGATTTGTACCCAATGACTCGTAATGAGTCCTTATGGCTCTAAGTTAGCCACTCATAATCAAAGCAGAACTCAGCCACACACTTACTCATTTGGGTATGATTTAGTCCAATGACTCGTCAAGACTCCCTACAACTCGTCAGGGGAGTCATAGTCAGGACAGTGAGGATAGAATTTCCAAAAATTTTCAAGGACCAAAAACCTAAAGCATTACCGTTTGTAACATTTGAAGTAAAAAATATTTAATTAAAACATATCCAATTGCCTATTTAGGAGTCTATTAGTAAATAGTTTTTTGTTTGTTGTTGTTTTTTCTACCGTTGCTGAAAAATTAAAAAAATGACTATCATTTCTTTGTTTTATTATTTATTAAATATATATTATACAAATTATTTCACATACCTAATAGTACTATTTGTACACTGATACTGATTGTACTCGTGATTTTTTTTCTTCAATATTTTAAATATGTAACATAGGCTATTTAATGGATATTAGAGATAAAAGTTGGATATGTTGCCCATGATTTAGCGATGAATACAAAAATAGAGTCAAGGATTTTCTCAAAAAGACATTTGAATGAGCTTCCCTAGGAAATCAAATATAATGCCTTTGAGATTGTGCTTTAATCACTACTGACATTATCGAGATGTGGTGGAGGATCACTTGTTTGTTCATGGATTTTCTCCAAAATACACTCAATGAAATTTTCTTGTAGAAGGGGTTCATCGACAAAAAAATCAACATCCAAGTAGTGTTTATGAAACTTTCGACCAACATGATGATATTGATAAACTACTTCATAATACTTTTAGAAATATAGAAGATGACCAGAGGCATAAAGGGAATGAAGGAGTAAGACAGGACTATCTGAAGATGATAAACATTTTTTAAAATTAGTGGAGAAAGGGAAATAAGATGTATATCCAGGGTGTAAGAGCTTTTCTAAGCTCAGTTTCACCATCCGATTGTACTTGTTTAAATACCTTTACAGGCTGAGTAATGTAGCATTCTCATACATGCTAAACTTGATAAAAGAGGCTTTTCTATTTTCTTATATTTTTTAGTCTTTCCTTAAATTAAGAAAGCTGATAAGAGATTTGTATCTTAATTATGAAAAAAATCCATGAATGCCCTAGTGATTGCATGTTGTTCTGGAATGGCAATGCAAAGCTCAATAATTATGTTGTGTGAGGGTGTTCTAGATGGAAAAATGTTCCTAATGAGTTGAATAATTAGATCACTAAAGTTCCTGTGAAGATCTTAAGGTACTTTTCTTTAAATCCTAGGCTTTAGAGGATATTTATGTGTTCTAGAACATTTGTAGCTATGAGATGGCATGCTACTGAATGACCCAAATATGGAAATTAAGACATCCTACCGATTGAGAAGCTTGGCAATATTTTAATTCTATACACTCTAATTTCACCAAAGATATTTGTAATGTTAGATTAGGTCTTTCAAGTAATGGTTTCAATCCATTCAGAAAAATGAGCCTTTCCAATAGCTCATGGCTGGTTATGTTAATGAACTATAACTTATCACCGTGGATACGCATGAAGCCAGAGTATATAATGTTATTAATGATTATTCCAAATCCCTCATCTCCTATAAATGATATTGATGTATACTTATAGCCGCTTGCAGAGTTGAATAAACTATGAAAGGTGGGAGTGAAAATATTTGATATTTAAGTTAACTAAATATTTAATATGCGTGCAGCTTTATTGTGCATAGTTAGTGATATTCCAGCACTAACAATGCATTTTGGATGGAGCACTAAGGAGCGATGGGCATATCCCACTTATAATAATAATACTTTCTCCCAATATCTCAAACTTAGCTGAAAATATGTTACTTAGGTCATCAGACATTTTTTCCCCTGATCAACCATATCAAAGAGATAAAAAATTAATTAATGGTAAAGAGGAGCATAAAGATGCACCTACTCCCTTATCAGGTGAAGAAGTCCTTGAAGAATTATATGATTTCAATAATGTCTTTGAAAAAATCAAAAAAATAAGAAAAAAATAGTGATGGTCCCTGGAAAAAAGATCCATATTTTTTGAATTATCGTATTGGCGGCAAAATAGATTGCGGCACAACCTTGACTCAATGCACATAGAGAAGAATTTTTGTGATAGTTTGCTTGGTACTTTGTTGGATTTAACTAGAAAGTCCAATGATCATATAAATTCTCGCTATGACTTGCATGAGATGGGGATACACAAGAGCTTCAACCAATAGAAAATGATATAGTGAAAAAGTTCATCTAGCTAAAGCTTGCTTCTCTATAAAACTAGAGGAGAAAAAGTTGTTTTACACTATTTTAAAAGATGCGGAATTACCAAAAGGGTGTGCATCTAATATATCAAGTCGAGTGAAAATAGATGGATGAAAATATTAGGATACAAAAGCAATGATGCTTATTTCATAATGCATCACTCGCTCCAGGTTGTAGTTAAAAAAGTTCTACCCAAAAATGCGTCTTTGTCTATGATTAAGTTGGGGAATTATTTTAGAGCCATATATACTAAGGTTATAAGAAGAAGTGATCTTGATAAAATGAAGGCTAAAATTATATATATAAAATGTTAGCTTGAAAAGATTTTTCCTCCAACTATTTTTGATATAATGACATGTTTGCCTATTTATTTAGTAGATGAAATTAAGCTCGGGGGACCAACTCATTTGTTTTATATGTATCCTATTGAGAGAAATTTATGTAACTATAAGGGGTTTGTTCATAATTGAAACACCGTTGATGTATCAATAGAAGAGGTTTTTTTTGTTATAGAATATTTGAAATTTTGTTTGAAATACCTAGATTATTGGTGAAGACAAAATTCAATTGGTGATCCAACAAGGGATGGTTAGGGAATTCAAATATATGGATCTAATTTTTTACCTATATTTCATAAGATAGTTCATCTAGTCAAAAGTAAAAAGAAAAAAAAAAGGCAAGACTTTTGAATTGAATAATCATCAGTGGTTTGAATAACATCGATATACTTTTTTTAATACCGAACATGTAGAGATATTTATAATGTAAGATAAAATAGTTATTTATATTTTAACTTCCTTTATATAATATCATAATATATTTAAATTTCATTTATCTACATTATTACTTGTTTAATTTGCCATACATGCTGACAGGAAATAGAAGGACTTAGTTTATAATCATACAAGAGGAAATGCATGGGTAAAACCATATATTCATGGTCGAGAATTTGGTGATTCGTTTAAGAAAAAAGTTAAAGATGTTGAAGTATCAAGTCATTTAAGATGGCTAGCTATAGGGCCTAATTTTTTGGCTAAAAGATATACTTTATATTTCATTCATAGAAATCAATTTCATACAATGACACGAGATGTCTCAAGTAAAACTAAAATAGAAAAGTGACTTTGTCATCAACAACAGATAATTTTGCTATTGGTAGATACCCGAATCCAATTGATAGAATGGTTATTTATTATGGAGTTATTCATAATATCATCGATGTAGATTATTGGGATTGTTTTAGTGTTTTACTATTTAGATGTGATTGGTTTCATAATGAAGTAGATGAATATGGGTTGATGCGCGTAAATTTAAATAGAAAATACAGCATAGATGACCCTTTTGTTTTAGAATCACAAGTACATTAAGTGTTTTATGTGGAAGATTCAATTGATAAAGGGATTTATTTTGCAAGAAATAAAGTCCATGTTGATTTGCGTAATTTGGAGGAAGAAAGTTGTCCCAATATCAAAGAAATAGTTTCGAAGAAGCCTAATGATGATATTAGTTCATTATAAAGAGTACTCAACGTTGATGTTAGATGGTCGATAGACAATCCCCGTTGATATCATTGATGGGCCTTCCTATGAACAATATTCAAAAAATATTATGGAAACATCAGAAGAGGAGGATGACATTGATGATACTGATTGGGATTGGATGGATGCTAAAGACTGACATAAAAATTTCTTCATAATGGTCAGTAATTAATTTGCTTTAATGTGATTTACTATATTTTCTTTTGTTTCTTTAATGTGCTTGATTTTCAAAATGTCTTAAATTAGTGGAACGTAACAAATATACATGTGCTAACAGTTGCTTGACATATTATGAGTTCTTTCTTTTTGGTACCTCTTTCTTATTTTGGGAATTATTTTTTTGATAAGTCTTTTTATTTCTTCTTCAATTTTAGTATTCATCTTTCTACATTGTCTCTTAGAAATCTTTAACTTCCAATTGCACCAGAAAAAATTTAGGTTCTAATCTCTCTCTCTCTTTCCCTATCTCCATCTCTCTAATATTTATAATTGATATTTCTTGTTAAATGTACATAATGAAGATGTGTGTCTCTGGTTAATAATTTTTTCTTAATGTATATAATAGAGTAACATGTAAAATGTGAAATATAGTTGATAATTGCCATTATTCTTATCCCTGTTCTTGCAAGTTGTCATCTGTCTATTTTGTGGCTATTCTTTTATGTGTAACTTGGTTTTGTTAAGGTGCATTGACTTTAATATTGTCTCTACTATGATAGTATCAAAGCTGGATGGCAATTTTTAATGCATTAAAATGTTCACATTCTGATACATATGGCAAATATTCATAAGTATTGATCTTGAATTATTGGTTATTGTCGTACTAATCTTGAAATGTTCTTAATGACTTTGTGTGAGTCAAAATATTGTCCTTAAAAAGTCTTTCTAATTATATGATATTTCTGAGGTGTATTAATCAAGCTACAAATTTTTGTGGCTATCTCATTAGTATCAAGCTACAATATTACAGGTGAATTGTACCTAAAATATACAATTAGAGATATTTGAGAGTTTTACTCTGAGGTGGTGGAACTGGAGGACTTCTATAACTCTTTAATTCAATTTACCTTTGTTAGTTCTCTATTTGTTTCGAACAAATGGAAACTTTATCGATACTAAGGATTTATTTATAAAAAGTTACTGATGTTTAGGAACTTTTCTTGTATGTGCAATATGTAGGTAGATGGTCCGATTGTTTCATTCTACAAAACTGCACTAGATATTTAATGTATTTATGAAACACCAAACAAGTGAAATAAACTTATCATGCTGAGACAATTGGTTAACTCTTTGACCTATGAAAGTTGATAAATTCCTTCCCTCCCTATCTCTTATACTAATTGTAGTTGATTTCTTATATTACTTATATTGATTTATTTTGGAAGTTGGACCTGATAAGAAGTTTGGTTCTTAGTAGCTTAGTTCACCACTTTAGTATCTTTGACTTTTTTTTAGCAGATTGCTTCTACCGTTATAGTTGAATGCTGACTTTTCTGTTGTGGGGCGCTTCAAATATATTTGCAGAGACCTAACATCTTACTGTAAAATACACTTTCAAGTGAAGTGTCAATGAGCTTATTAAATATTGTTTAAGATTCTATTGTTCAAGGGTAAATTGACTTGTAACAGCATTGACAAGCTCTTTCCCATTAATTCGAACCTGCACACACTGTCTCTAGTCTATTGAATATATGGTATGTGAAAATGTCCCTCAAATGAATCACCTACAAATGACCTAATTCTCATAAATCAGGTTGTGTAGATGTTTGTACTAATTTTTTTTTGTGCCTCTAATATGAAGATGTTTGTATCTAGTTGATAATTTATGCTTAATGTAAATAATAAAGTTAGATGTAAAACCTAAAAAATTTGTGCTCCACTAAAGCTGCGCCTGGTGAAAACACATATGTTACATATCTGGTTTGAAAAGGGATCTTGTCTTTTAAAAGAAATGTTTGTCCCAGGGATTGTGTTGATCAGAATATTTGGTTTCGGAAATGTAATGCAGCTACTATGATTTATGTTTGCATGGTTCTAGCTCATTTCTTTGTTTGATTATGCATATGTTGGAAGTAGTATTTGTTGTCCATTGAAAGTGAACTCTTACTCCATAATGTCTTCTTCAAAAAAATGAACTGCCTGCTCGAAGAAATATGATTATAGCTAACTAGAGTGTCAATAAACTACAATGTTGTTCATCACTCTTAGCTAGTAAAATACTAACAAATGGATTTAGACAAAAGTAGGCACACTACCTTTTGAGAAAACCAAGTTTAGTTCATAAGAATTTGGCAAATTATAGCAGATGTTGTGATTAAAACTAATTTTGGAGAGAGCTTCACATTTATGTATTAGTGTGTACAATTAGTTAAAGCTTTTTTACTTACATTAAACTTTTGGTCATGATAATGGAAAGATTATTTATTTTAACTTAGGATCAGAGTTTTTTCGAGTTTATGTTCTATGTAGTTGCTATATAAAAATTATTTACTCAATCAGAACACTTATGATGGCCACTGTTAGTCTAAATTTTGAAGACTACACCTCTTCTATATATTGTAAGGTTGTGTAGTAGAATACACTCTTTTGGTTCCTCTGGCATCCTTCATGTTTTCCATTTTGGTTGACTATTTCTGTGTATTTTTTCCTTTTCACCATTCTACTATTGTTGAATGCTTTATTGTTACACTTATTGGCTAATTCAATGTGAAAGTTTAAGATTTATGTGATTTCTTACTGCAATTAAGTTGTTGTTGGTTTATTGGTTAATTAAGTCTAAAATCTTGGTTAATATGTTCAACTGTAGTTGTACTCCCTCAGATATTTTAAATTTTTTTATCTTAAATTTATATAGGTTTGGATAAAAATTAATCAACAAAGGCCTTCAAAAAATAATAAAAGAGAAAAGAACAAGGCATTTACTAAACCTGGATCATTATCATCCATGGCAAATAGAAAATGACTAGTGTTGACAACAAATGAAACTCTTCAAGCTATACGATAGAGAAAGAGAATCTTCTAAAATTAATTAAACAACATCATCCACGAGTAGCACCATTATCTAGAGAAATTGCACAATCTATAGTGGAGTATCACATTGTAGAGGAGCAACATGCAGAGAATGAGCAACATGTAGAGGATCAGGTCCAAATGGTTCATTCAACCACTCTTATAACATCTGAATATTCTGAAGAACAAGGTAATATATAGGTTACAAACTTATTGAATTTATTCATGCCCTATAATTTCTTCTATTTTCTTTTAGTTGAAGGGCCTTCCACTAGAAAAATAAGAGGCAAAACACAAATGCACAAGATAATGGTTGACAAGAGAAAAAACTAATCATACTAAATTGGAAAAATAAAACTTTTGGTCCTACTAATGAAGTTGTGACTAAGCTAGGCAACTTCCTAGGTATATTGGCGAGGAATGCGACCCATTTCCCATTGGATGTATTTGATGGAGGGGGATGCATACTAAAAAGGATTTATGGAATTATACCTAGGTTTGAGTTCTCTATATTTGATATATTTTTAGTTGAGTGGTTCATTATATTATTTAATATATTTTCTTTTTAGTGGTTCTAGCTACTTTGACTATGGTCACTGCATTTTCTAGATTTATCAGTGTTGTTGATTGCATTTGTTCAATAATAAGATCTTGATTGTTGTTGTTGTGCCTTCTTAGTTCTTTGGTTGTGTAATTAGAAATGTAGAATTAGGTAAACTAAACTTTAATTATCTGTTGTCTATTATATTTTATATTATTAGTTGTTTTTTACTTTTGAATATCATATTATCTGCATATAAATGTATGTTTGTTAATAATTTTTGGTAGTTCTACCTTTTTCATCTCTTTAATCTAAAATTTTAGATTTATTGACTAATGAGCTGAATGCTTGTTTCTATTTATGCGTTGTAAGAGGTAGTTGTCATATGTAACTATTTTATAAAAAGTAGAACAACAAGGGGATTCCTAAATTTCCATCAAATTTTAAAGATTTACCAGGTCATTAAACGAAAGAAATAATCTAAGTTGCTCGGACTCTCCAAAAATATTGTCGCACCCGTATTTGATCCTTCAAAAATACACTATTTTGGGAGGATCTGACACACACTCATGGACATTTTTGAAAAGTATGAACAACTTAGGAAATAATGATATGTAACTTGAGAGTCAAATTATTAAGCAATTGATTTAATCAACTTCTAAATAAGGGAAAATCAATATGACTACTAAAAAAGGCAAAAAAAATAGATAAATAAAATTTAATAACTTGTAGTGATATGGTGTATTCTTGATCATTACAGTAGTAGTACTAGTATTTTTCTTATGTCTCCAATTTATAGGTATCACATCGTGTTTCTTTAGCCCATTGATCCTTGTCCACTTCTACTAACAAGCAACTTGTATTTCATCAGTTTTCATTGATCTCCTCCTAAATGAACCCTCACTTGAACCACTTCCTCTTCCAAAACCACCTCTTTTCATGTTGTTCGCCAGACAAATACCTCGTCATCCTCATAATTTTTCTTACAATATAGAAGCTACACGATTCTCCTATTCTAATGAAGTAGATCCTACTTTTCTTCTCTAGAAAAATAAGTTGATTTTGCTTGGTTGTTATGCTATAAAAAGGTTTTTTTTGTTTCCTACAAAGAGTAGATGGTGCAATAAACAATCTATTCATTTCTTTCATTTCCTTCTTTTACTTCACTTTCTCTTTCATTCTTCTATTTAAATATCTCTCTCATATTTAAAAAAAATAATCAAACACTTTTTTAAAAATTACAACAACTTTATCAGTTTTACTATCATTGATAAACTTTATCACTACAACTTTATTAAATGATAAAGTATAATTGATAAATGTGATCAGCCTTATCGAACTCTAATAAAGTACAATTGATAAGTTTATCAATATGACTTTATCAAACAGTTTGTGAGAGCACAATTATAAACTTTATCTGAGAGTACAATTGATAAACTTCATCAAATTATAAAGTATAATTGATAAACTGTATCAACTTCATCAAACACTAATAAAGTACAATTTAATGAAGTTTATCAATATAACATTATCAAACACTTTGTAAGAGTACAATTGATAAACTTTATCTTAGAGTACAATTGATAACTTTATCACTACAACTTTATCAAATGATAAAGTGTAATTGATAAACTTTATCATTATATAAACTTTATCAAACACTTTGTGAGAGTACAATTGATAAAATTGTAGTGATTTTCAAAAAAATGTATGATCATTTTTTTAATCTTAAAGAGAGATTTGAACAGAAGAATGAAAGAGTTAGTGACAGTGAAAAAAGGAAATGAAATAAAGGAACAACTTGTTTACTGCACTATTTACTCTTTGTAGGCAGCAAAAAAGACTTTTTTGTAGCAGCAACACCCAAGCAAAATCAACTTATTTTTATAGAGAAGAAAAGTAGAAGCTATTGCATTAGAACATGAGAACTGCATAGCTTCTAAAGTGTAAGAAAAATTGTGATAAGGGCGAGATTTATGTCTGGCGAATAATGTAAATAGAGGTATTTTTGAAAGAGGAAGTTGTTCAATTGAGGATTAGGTTATGAGGATATCAATGGAAACTAATGAAAGACAAGTTGCTTGTTAGGAGAAGTGGCCAAGGATCAATGGGCTGAAGAAACACGATGTGATACCTATAAAATGGAGACATAAGAACAATACTAGTAGTACTACCGCAACGATCAAGAACATTCCATATCCCTATAAGTAATTTTACTAAAAAATTTTAATGTTTTCTTGCCTTTTTTATTATTCATACAGATTTTTTCTTATTTGGAAGCTGATTAAATTAATGATTTAATGATCTGACTCTCTAGTTACATATTATTATTTCTGTCATTTAATGGTTTGCTAATTCTTTGATATTTAACGGAGAATTATCAAGTAGAATGACAAAGGGGATTATTAGAACTTCTACCCTTTTTATTTATTTAATTAAAAGTACAAAAAAAAAATTTGGTTGCTGTTGTCCTAACTAAAGGACCAACTTGCAGTCAAAATATGATATTCCCGATACCATAAAAGATTAGGTTTTGAAAAGAATTCAAGAATCATGGATAAAACATAGAGCTAATTTAAAGGAACAAATTACGACCCATATGAAAATGATGAAATTCAAATGACCAAAAGGCCTAAAAATGTTCCAGAATGTCAATTTAAAGAGTTCCTCATATATTAAAATTCTAAAAATTTAAGGTAAAACGTATCTCACCATCTGCGATCATACTACTGTTAGTGCTACAGATGGAGCCCTTTATTACTTTAGTTAATGTTACTAATTCATTTTTTTCAGGAAATGTCCAAACAAATACTGAGAATCTGAAGAAGCTGATGAATTCACTCACTGCTGGGAAGAAGAATTTTGCTTTAATTCTTAACAAATTGTTGTGTTCTCTTGAATATTATTGAGTTTAACCTTGTCATTTAAATATTTTTTGATATTCATTAATTATCATATGAATAGAAAAATGAGAAGGGAAAACTTTGTTGCTAAAGGAGATATTTGTGGCCACAAGAGTAAGAAAACCTGATCGTACATACAAGGCGTCAAATGAAGACATCACTAGTAAAATTATATGAAACTTATCTTTTTCAAGTTTATATTGATGTCAATGATTAGTTCTTAATTTTTAATTACTTGAATGTTATTTTGAATATGATTATCAGGCTGAAATGGAGGAAATTGAAACACAACTAGTGCAAATGATCAACTCGTAGATGCATTTTCATCTATCATGGGTATTGAACATCCAAGATGTCTAAGACTATTTAGAGAGGGATTACAAAGGCTTCTTTGAAAAGAGTAAATGGCAGCGCTGAACCAATTTTAAATGTCACTAATAATGTCGTTCAACAAATGCAAGAAAGGATGCAAAAAATAGAGGACCAAATCAAGGAACAAAAGAGAACCATTGGACAAGAAGTTATTACAGATGAAATTTCTCAACTTTAAAATGCAGGATTAATTGATCCTAAGATACTAGCGGTATTGTCCATTCTTTTACCAACAAAATTTTCTTCTGCACTAACAGCTATAGGGAGAAACAGTCAGAAAAGTCAAGGTTAGTGTGAACTATTTCATTTATTTGGTGTTTCATATCATATTTTAGTTGATATTATTGTTGTTGTTGGACTATATTGGATGGTTTCTATGATATCTATTATGTTTATTTGTTGTTTCATATCATATTTTGGCTAATATTTTTATTGTTGTTGGACTGTATTGGATGGTTCCTATGAACTATTTAGTTTATTTGCTAAATTATGTCGCAATTTCACTATTATTGTTGTTGTTGTTGTTGTTGGATTATATTGGATCCATTCATTTGCTATTTTATGTCACATTTTTATTGGTATTATTGTTGTAGTTGGACTGCATTGAATAGTTCCTGGTAACTGTGTGTATTCCATAAGAACATATCAGTACTAGAGTAGTACTAAAATAATATGTACAAATTTCATTGTCTATGATCTTATGTCTATAACGAGTCTAATACATCAGGACTAGGTAGAATTAGGCAGCCTACTTCTTTGTACGTTGTTTGATTACCTATGCTAGTTATGTTAAGATTTTAATTTTGCACAAGTAATTAATGTATGTTTCATCAAAATTGTAGGAAGAAACTTGTTTTTTGATATATGTAATTTAATGATTTATGAAAGCCAAAAATGAGTTGAAAATGGCAATCTACTCAAGTATCCTTCCAAGAATCTCATTAGATGCATTATTTTTTACCTCATTCATCATAAGTTACTATTTAGTTTATTGCTAAACATTATTGTCCACAAGAAATAGTGTCCTATTAGTTTTAGGCTTTACATAAGAATTTTTTCCAGGGATCAACTTGTTGCTGCTGAACCAATACACTAGTAGTAGAAACAATTTTTTTCTTGACCAACATATTTTGAAGCTGTAGCTCACACCTTAGCATTTGAAAAGTGCCCAGAATTTTGAAGCATCAGTGCCTCAACTCGAGCTTGTATTCTATAATATTAACATGAAGTATATTATGCTCCACATTATTGTCCACAAAAACTAGTGTCTTATTAGTGTTAGGATTTACATAAGAATTTTTTCAAGGGATCATCTTATTGCTGCTAAACCAATACACTAGTAGTAGAAATAATTTTGTTATCTTGGCCAACATATTTTAAAGTTGTAGATCGCACCTTAGCAGTTGAAAAGTGCCCAGAATTTTCAGGCACTAGCGCCTCAACTCAAGCTTGTATTACACAATATTAACATGAAGACTATCATGCTCTGCACCTATAATTTCACCTTTGTTTCCCAACTATTAATTAATGATCAAAATCATCATTCAATACAATGATATTTGAGCCACTAGAATTTGGTGATTCTGTAATATCCAAAATATAATATTTTGCACCAGTTTTATCGTGATTTGTTCTTTCCAGTCATCAATTGGTGGATTAATTTGTGTAATCTCTCCAATAGAGACTTACTCCTGTAAAAAGGTAACTTGTTGTACCTGAACAAAACTAGTCAACTATGCCTCAGTATTGCAGAATTTCTTCCATTATTCATTATAGATGTTGGATACTCTATTTTTTGCTTTTCTTGTTTTCAGTTAAGCATGTAAATATTTAGAATTTAAATCTCCCACTAATATGCAAGTAGCTCTGGATTTCTATCTCAATACCCCCTCTTAAATTATTTCGTATTTTCTTAGTTGGGTTAAACTATTTTCTCGAAATTGAAATGGTTTTCATTGCGATTATGTTGGACTTGTCTCATATTGTCTCTTAGTGTATAGTTATCTTAGCCTCTAAGAAGGAAAACTATATCCCTCCACCTCTTTCTTTAATACGCCATGCTCTTAAAAAGAGTCTTGCCTCTATAGTGCTGTCAATAGTCTAAATGGTCTTTTTGTAGGAGTAGTAGCATTTTCAAAGTTAATCATTATGGAAGAGTGATTAGAACAACTAGGGAATAGATAATCAATTTCTATGTGTCCAAACAAATTGAACCAAGTTATATTACCAAATTTCTATTAGGATGTTGAGAGGTTTGTACTCCAGTTAATGTTTTTCTTGACTACTTAGTGTTTGAAATGCTAAATTAAGTTACTTTTGTTACTAACAATTACTCTCCAGTTCATTTGGTGTATCATATCACATTTTGGTTAACATAGTTGTTGTTGTTGAACTATATTGGATGGTTCCTATGATATCTATTCAGTTCATTTGATATTTCATATCATATTTTTGCAGACATTGTTGGTGGTGGTGGACTATATTGGATGCTTCCTGTGATATCTATTCAATTCATTTCGTGTTTCATATCATATTTTTGTTGATGCTGTTGTTGTTCTTGGACTATATTTGTAAGACCCCACAAAATTTCTATCTTAAGTTAGTCCTTTAAGCTTGTTAAGTAGTCCCATACTTAGAAAATTCTACCTAAGTATTAAGACATAGTTTATTTTAGGCCTTCAAAAGTTGGCAATCTCATTTCGCGACCTTAAAGCCCTTTAAATGTCTATAGTTTAGTTAATTCATGACCAGGAGAGTCAATAGGTATTCCTGGACAGATTTTGGATTTTTCGAACTTTGTTTAAATCTCCTTTGGAATCCCAAAATAGTGTACCAATGCAATCTTAGCGCGCCGCATGGCCTATCGCATTGGTTAATATTTTTCCCAACTACCTGCGTCAAATTCTAGCGGGTCGGCGCGATCTTGTAATACCCTGAGACTCTAACCAATAGTGCAACCATGAATCAAGCTCATGATAAATAAATTATAATGTTTTGGGTTGTTTTCTGATCAAGGATAGTGTGTATTAAGGCCTTAAAGATGTCCTAACGATTGGGTGAATCAAAACATTCCTTACCGATTGAATACTTAGGAAGGATATTGGTATAGTCAACTTCAAAAGAGAATATCTCTCATTATACTTGGAATTTTTGCGCTCATGACCTATCAACAGATAGATAATTGAATTATCTTTACAACGATACCAATTTCGCCAAATTTTGATACCGGAGCAAAGAGTTATACCCATTTTACTCCAGCATGTCAATCTAGAAAAGGGTGACGACGTTTCTGACGGCCCTGTCACATTTCTGACTACATCTCTGAGTACGTTGTCATGTTTTTGATGACA
The DNA here is from genome assembly GCA_030864225.1 of Capsicum baccatum var. pendulum. Classification (NCBI taxonomy): domain Eukaryota; kingdom Viridiplantae; phylum Streptophyta; class Magnoliopsida; order Solanales; family Solanaceae; genus Capsicum; species Capsicum baccatum. Next base: position 124,290,073 of record CM061556.1, on the reverse strand, counting down.
TTTCCGATGACATCGTCAGCCTTTGGCAGAAAATCATAAAATTTGACCTTTTTGTGACGACATTTCGTGACGGCCTATCACGGGTTTGACGGCTTGTCACGGATGACGTCAGCTATTTTTTTTCAGCAATTTAGAGACGTTTTTGTAAGGGTATTTTGGTATTTTTCCATCTTTTAGAGTCCTCTATAAATATGAGAATCCCATCCAAACCCTAATTCCATCATTTTTTCTTCCAATTCTCTTGAGATAATATATCTAGGGTTATATCAAGAACATAAATCTTCCAAGAATCATCCATAAATCTTCAAAATTTCTTCAAGAACCAAGTTCCTCATAGTGTGTCCTTCAAGAATTATTTATTTCAAGTGTGGATAAAATCTCTAGCACTAAAGTTCATCCAATTTCAAAGATTAAGGTATGTGGAGTTTTGAACAAGAACACTTCTTTCGTTCTTGTGCCCAAAGATTTAATTTCTATTGAATTTCCTAAATTTTGCAATGTGGGTTTACACCCAAATTACTTTATCAAGGATTTATGAGATTTGAGCTATACAAGATTGACACATATGACTACTTCAATGTTTTATTTCTTAAATTAAGAATTTATTTCATGAGTTGTATATTGTTATCATGAAATGATAATTTCTAAGTGATTTATGATAAGTGTCATGATTTATGTTTTACCATGAGAAGTTTGTCTATTGAATATATATTGATATTGATCTTGAGAGTCAATAACGAGTTCTATGATGTTTTCTGGAAGATTTAATACTTGATATGATTTGATAAGCAAGTGTACTTGATGATGAGAAAGATTATTTTGAGATTTATTCGAGTTAGGAATCCACAAGTTGATTATGATTTACAAGTGAGATATATATTTATATTTTGGTCTTCATGATAGATCCTTTAGTTGATTAAGGTGGATTTCCTAACGCTTTTTGAGCTTAAGTCTGGGAGTAGTATTTAGCAACTAGCGGGAAGTATGGGTTCAGCGCATCCTACTTCCCCAGAACTACGTGCCACCATTGGATTAAGATTAAGGGCCAAAGGCCAAGACAATTATCACTAAAGTTAAGGTTCTACTCCAATGGCAAGGATAAAATAGCTCTCCCCAACATGGGCAAGACGTTGGACTCAATGTAAGCTCACATGATTTGTGTTGGTTATAAGAAACTCCCAAGTCCATAATAGTCCAAGTTTCATGAGTTACCGAGTCACTCTAAGTCATGAGTCAAAGAGTTTGAGTTAAGTCCAATGGTTTGAGAGATTTATGAAGCATGTGTTATTATTGATGATTTATGGAAAATATGTTTCAGGTAACTCAAGCGAAGAGAGTCATTATTATCAGCATGCATGATTTTCTTATACATTTATGATATTATTTAAATGTTTCCTGCACCCCCACATACTCAGTACATTCCCAAGTACTAATTCCTATACTCTTCTCTGTTCTATATTTTTTTGTGATGTAGGTTCAGGTGCTCAGTCTCAGTAGCGACAGTGATCTTCGAGTACCTCCATCTATATTCTTATAGTTGGTGAGTCCTCATGGTTCGAGGAACTTTGTCCTCGATTTTTGTCTTGATAGTAGATGGTTGTTTATTTCTAGTTCAGTACGGGTCAGTTGGGGATCTGTCCCAATGGCTTCTTAGTCTTATGTAGTAGAGACTTTGTCACACTAGAGTACCAGTATGTACAGAACTTCAGTATTTTAATTGTACAGGATAGTATTTCTTTGTATTCCAGTATGTTCATGACATGATTATTCTTCTTTATTACAGCTTGATTATTGTCATAGTGAGTTATAGAGGTGATGACAGGCTAAAAGGGTTAGCTTGAGGTCGCGTGTGGCCTTAATCATTGTTTGACGTCTTGGTATGGGATCTTGGGGCGTTACAGATCTTGGCGCGATGCGTTGGATATTGCGTCTGTGCCATCGACGTGTCGAGTCGACTCCGCATCGGCAATCCAATGTTCATTCATTAAAAGGCCACATTTTGGGGGGTATTTTGATCTGTTTCCCCCAACTCTCAGCCCCCAAAACACAAAATTTAATACCCTAGGAAGCAAATAAACCCATTCTTTCTTAATTTCTCTCAAGAACAAGCCTTAGGGTTTTTAAATTTCAAATCAAGAACTCAAGATTTCCACCAATAATTTCCAGAAATTCTTCAACAAGGTATATAAAGTGTTCATCCAAGGGTCCCTTCCACCCTTAGAGTTTAAGAAACTTCTTTCAAAAACATGAATTGTAATTTCCATATGGTGAGTTTGAATGTAATCATGTTGATATTGTGGAATGTGTTCCAAGTTGAAATCTTTATGTGTTTCTTGATATTATGATAGCGTGTAAGTTGAATTTTGATCCTCTTATATTGAAACCCTTGAATTATGAAGTCATGATGTATTAGCATTGTTGTTCATGCCCAAGTATAAAGCTACACCTACAATATGTTTGATATAATACTAAATTGAGACTATGCGCTTTTGTGATCCTTTAGTGGTCTAAACAATGAACTTATGCTATACCCAAATGTTCACAATGTCTCCCATGCTAAATCTATACCTTGCATGTGTTTGATGGAATGCTCATGGGATTGGTTTAATGAAATTATGATGTGTTAGCATGCATTCCTATTCATGTACAAGTTCATGACTTTCAAGTGATTGATGAAATGCCTTATAGATCTTATGGTGAGTTGTTGACTACTGTCAAGTATTCAAGAATTTTCATGTCTTATTATTTTCATGTTATTGAGACCTGGGGGTATTTAATACCCGACAATTTAACTATGTGCCTAGAGCTAGTGTAAGTTACAGAACAGTCTCAATCATGTCACGATCAGTAGTACTCTAGTTCAGTTATAGAACTCAGGAAAACTCAGTAAATGCAGTATCAATCCAGTCTCATTTAGTATTCAGTTCAGTACTCAGTAAACTCAGTCAGATAACTGAACTCAGTTGTATACTGTCAGTCAACAAATATCAGTAAACTTAACTCAGTTTATTTAATTAGTACAATCAGTAATAGATCAGTCAACCCTAGTATGAACTAGGGAATCAGTTCACTATCTATTTAGTTAGGAGTAGGATTCAGCACCGAGTAAACCCAAGGATGGGGATTCACTTGCCAGCAGAGGGTGTGATCCTTAGAAGCAGTCCTTGCATTCCAGAACTACGTAGCCAGCGTAGGTTGAGACATCTAAACCTGCTAGTTGAGGGTTGATGAGGTGGCTTAACCTGATAGTTGAGGGTCCCACCGTTCTTATTTGAGAACCTTCTAGATGAGAGTATCTCTTCAGTGTCTTTACCCGTGGCACGGTACTGACACCCTTCCAACTGGGTTACAGATTGGACCCCGAATTTATATAGAAAAGGGGCATATTAGTTAGATGATTACCTCCCGCAGTCTCAGTCTTCAGTAAAGAACTCAGATAGTTCTACAAATTTCAAGACTATCAGATACAGTCACTTAGCTCAGTACAGAACTCAGCTAGTTCCATCAGAAATAGGACTATCAGACATAGTTTCTTAGTAAATAGTATATCAATTATCAGTATATCAGTTATCAGTAATCCAAGTTATTAGTAAACTCAGTATTCAGAATCCTTATGACTTCAGTTACAGTTATGTATTTATGCATGTATTCTCATACAGTCATGTTCATATTATTAAGTCAATAGTTCATACATATGAACCCTTGCATTTAGACTTACCTCACTTTGCATACCAGTACATTCACACGTACTGACGTATACTTTTCTTTGCACTATGGTGTTTTATACCATAGATTCAGACGTATGGGCCCCATAGCATTCTTAGCGGTTCAAATGTTTAGCCAACAGTAGTAGACTAGCAGTGAGTCTTCATTATTCAAGGATATTCTTTTATTTCATTATCTCATTATATTCAGCATTTCAGTAGATGGAGTTAGTTGGGGGATTGTCCCATCAACTCCTTATTTAGACAGTTCAATTTAGAGGCTTTTCAGACTAGATGTTCAGATAGTATTTAGTATTTCAAATTCTGATGTTTTATTAGACTTTATCATTTTCTTTTTATCAGTATTATAGTTTTGAAACTTATGGCATTTCAACCCATTATTCAGCATTATATAGTATTCTTACTCAGTTATTACAGAAGATACCAGTCATGGGTTAGCTTGTGGTCCTTTGGGATTATGAGCACCATGTAGTGTCCGGGGTATCAGACTTGGGGCATTACAATATTGTATGGTTCTTGTTATATTTATTCAGTTCATTTAGTGTTTCATATCAACCGTCACACAGCCCATATTTGAAGTAACACTGGTAAAGACATTCCCAACCATCTTGCTCTTTTATTCTTCTTCTACGTCCCTAAAACCTGGAACACAGACCATGAAATCCCTAACTATACCATACAATACAAATATGAATCTTATATAAAGTAAGGTCGTCGTGGGATTCCTTTCAATTAGCCAATGGAAATATTAAAAGTTTGTATATAAAACAAAGCCCCATTACCCAATACCCCCTTCATTATCATTAGAAGGGATATAGGGAGATGGACTATCTACCTTCCATACAGTCATCAGTCACTTTATTTTCCATTATTTCCTTGAGAGATAGCGGTAAGAAGTCTCACCTTCTTCCATTCTTATTTATTTTAACTTTGTGTTGTATTTCTGCGTTATGTTTTGAATTGTTTAATGTTTACATATATTCAATAATAATTGTAAAAATCACTTTTTTTAACTTCTTCATGCAAGAATCATCTATAAAAAAGACACACCATTCATTTACATGTGTTTCGTATTAGTGAAATGGTAAGTAATTTAACAAACAAATTAGCCATCAACTTCAGGAAATCATCTACCTTATAACCACAAGCAGAAAAACAAATGTCCCCAGACCAAAAGGTTAAAAAAATTAGAACTATAGAAAAGAGAGCTTTTTCAGAACCCTTCCTATTATATCTATTCAGTTTATTTGATGTTTCATATCACATTTTAGTTTATATTGTTGTTGTTCTTAGACTATATTGGATGGTTCCTGTGATATCTATTTAGTTTATTTAGTGTTTCATATCATATTTTGGTTGATATTGTTGTTGTTGTTGGACTGTATTGGTTGGTCAATGTAATATCTATTCAGTTCATTTGGTGTTTCATATCACATTTTGGCTGATATTATTATTGTTGTTGGACTGTATTGGATGGTTCTTGTGATATCTATTCAGTTCATTTGATATTTCATATCATATTTTAGCCGATATTGATGTTATTGTTGTACTGTATTGGGTGTCTTCCATACGAAAAGATAAGTATTAGTGTATTATTTTTTACCTTGTTCATTATAATTTACTGTTCATTTTGTTGCTCAACATTATTTTTGTTTTTCTTATTGTTGTAGGTGATGCCATAGAAGATTGTGGGAACCAATTTGATGAACAAGACCTGACCTAAGAGATCAATCACATTGACTTCATGTTACGCTAGCTGTTGGAAAATTTGACCAAGTTTCAAATATCTTATATTTTTGAACATTAAAAACTTGTGTATGTTTTGCTTTTTTTTAAATGGTCAAAAATTATTTGGTTTCTTGGTTGCCATTTTGAGAATTAATAGTTACTAGTACTCTTGATGATTCATATGTACATTTTATGTGTTATACTAGCTTTATAAACTCATTGCAATAGCATAATATAGTATTCTTGAATAGTCTAATAATAACTGTCCTAATAGCCTAAAATAAATGTCCTAATAACTTAAGATAACTATCCCAATAGCCTAAAAATAATTGTTGTTGTAGGCCATGTTTAACTGGCGCAATAGCCTACAAGGAACCGTCCTATAAATCTTTTAGGACGGTTGATAGCCATCTCAATAGATTAACAACCATCATAATAGCATTTATACAACCTCCCTAATACGTGTTATAGAGACGATTAGTAGTTGTCCCAACAGATAATAAAACCATCGTGATAACATAAATATAACTGTCGTAGTACATATTATAGGGATGGTTGGTACCCGTCCCAACAGATTATAATACATCACAGTAACATATTGATAATCGTCCTTATCCTTTTTACAGGGACAGTTGGTACCCATCCCAACAGATTAAAAAACATCACAATAATATATTTATAACCGTCCTTATACGTGTTATAGGGACGGTTGATAGCCATCTCAATAGATTATTAATTATTGTAATAGCATGTTTATAACGGTTCTATAATGTATATATAGGGACAGTTTGTATCCATCTCAACAGCTAGTAAACCATAACAATTTATTCAAAATAATAATTGTCGTGATAGGTACCTATACAGCAACGGTTTATGTCACCATCGCACAGAACCATTACATTAGATCTAATGTAATGCGATCAGTTGTATCGGGTGTTGTAACCATTTCCATAGATCTATAAGGACAGCTTTGATATCCATGAAGACAGTGATTGAACCATTTCCATAACCCGTATTTCTAGTAGTTCCTTCCATTGAACTAGAAATTTTGTTAACCTATTTTTCTTGCTTTTTCCCAAAGTTTAAAAGTTCAAGATCTTTTCAAACTCCTCTCCATACTGATGCTGCACAATAGGAGGATCACGTCTTATAGCCGACCTTGATGGGTCTTCAACATCTCCATGAAAAGGATTCAGAAATACACATGGAAAGTAGGGTGTATCCTTAGCTTTCTGGAAAATTTAACCGGTAATCTACATCACCAACCTGTTCTATTACTTGAAAGGGTCCATCATATTTCAAAATCAACCTACGTTGAATCATCTTGCTACACTTGCTACTAATTTTTTTTCAGATTTAGGGAGTAAGATTCAACAACACCTTGTAACCAACCTGGAATTCTAAAGCACGCCGATCTCTATATGCATACTTTTTCATTCGTTTTTCTATCTTTCTCAAGCTATCTAGCACTTCATCTAGCAAATCTCGTGCATACTTATAGACAGTAGGGCTCTTTCCCTCTATTTTGGATCTAAAAACTTCCAGTGGCGGGTTAGGCTACATACCCAACACTAGTTCAAAGAGGCTCTTCTTAGTTGTCAATGACCTGTGCAAAGTAAAACAAACTGTGCACTATTAAATAATTCCATCAAGTTCCTCTTACTTGCGGTCAAATAGTTCCTCAAATATTCTTCATGTAAATGATTGATTCTTTTGGTATATCTATCAATTTGTGGATGGTTTGCAGTCAAGAACATCATTTCAGTACCCAACATGTTGAACAATGTAGTCCAAAATTGACCTATGAACATTGTATCTTAATCAGTAAAAATATCGAGTGTACACCAAAATTCTTTACCATGAAATAATTGTATAATTTAGTAGCTATCTCAAAATAACAAAGAGTTGGAGCACCAATAAAAATAACATACTTTGAAAACCTATCAACCACCACCATTACTGACGCTTTATCATCAGCTTTTGGAAACTCGCTAATAAAATCCATAGAAACAGAAGCCAATGGGTGCTCTGCAATTGGTGGAGATTGCAGTAACCAAGATTCCTTTCTTCTTTCAATCTTTTCAAGGTGACAAACAAGACAAGACTTCACTTATGCTTCAATGTCATCCTCCTTTTTTGGCCAAAAATAATTTTGAGACAACAATTCCACCATTCTTTCAACATATAGATGACAAGCATAGATAGGATTATATGTTTCTTTGAGGATTTTTTGACGCCACCTATTACTTTGAGGCACCACAATTCCCCTCCTGCCCCCTTCAAATATAGGAAATCATCCTTATTCTAATACCATCTAATTGTTCCTTCTTTCACTTGATCCATTAATTTAATATATAATGAATCATATGCAACACTAAATTTTATATTATCTAAGCAATCAAATTCAATATATTAATAGCATAAACTGCCATGAATATCTCTTTGCGACTCAAAGCATCCGCAACTTGATTTTGCTTGTGTGGCTCTTGTATCCAAACATAATCATATTTGTCAAGAATCTCCTACCATCAGGTCTACTTCAGACTCAATTTTTATTGAGTTTTGAAGTATGTATTAGCCATAATAGCTGTCTTGTCAATAAACTTTGTTCCCAATAAATACACTCACCAGGTTTGAAGACAATGGAGGATTACCACCATTTCCTTTTCGTGACTAGAATACCTTTTCTCCACAGGATTTAATATTTTGGTCTCAAACACTACTGGATGATCCTCTTGCCCTAGAACACCACCAATTAGATAATCAGAAACATCGGCATGAACATCAAATGACAAGTCAAAATCAGGCAAAAGTAACATTGGTTCAAAAGCAATAGCTATTTTTAACTACTTGAAAGCCTTATCACTTTCTTAGGACTAAACCCACTGAACATTCTTCTTCAATAATTCCGTCATTGGAGTAGTCTTCTTTGAATAATCAGTAATGAAAATTTGATAATAATTTGCTAAGCCCAAAAACGATCTCAATTCTGTAACCCCGCTTGGTGCATGCCAAACCACAATAGCCTGCACTTTCTTAGGGTCTATTCACATCCCATTTTTGCTAACCAGACGACCAAAAAATTTGATCTCGTGATAAGCAAACTCATATTTTTCCATCTTGACATAGATTTAATATTCTCTAAGTCGTGTGACACCTTTATCAAATGGAGCAAATGATCTTCTAGTGTCATACTATAAATTACTATATCACCTAAGTATACAACTACAAAGTCATCAAGTACTCGTAAAGGTTATTATTCATTAAGTTACAAAAAGTAGCCAGGGCATTGGTCAGCCCAAACAGCATTACAAGGAATTCATAGCCACTGTATCTAGTAACAAAAGTAGTCTTTAGGGCATCACATTCGGCTATGTCCACTTTCCAATAGCCAGAAATTAAATCTAACTTAGAAAAGAGACTATCCTTAGACATCCTATCAATTAATTATTGAACTAGCAATACCAGATTCTTATTCTTCACAATCACTTTATTCAGTGCACGATATTCAACGCATGTTCACAAACTTTCATCTTGTTTATTTTGGAGTAGAACAGGGGCACTATAGGGAGCCTTCAAAGGATGGATCAATCCTACCGCAATCAATTCAAACAATTGCTCTCTCAGTTCTATCAACTATAGTGGAGACATACGATAAGGAAGGCATGCCAGTGGCATTGACCTAGGATTTAGATCAATCCTGTGAACAATTTCCTTCTTTCGAGGAAACCCTTTAGGCAATTCTGGTGGCATGACATCCTATAATTCTTACAGCAACTTAGCCACACTATCCAAAACTTCAATCTATATATCAGGCTTCACTTCAACTAAGACAGTAAGAGAAGCAGTCCCACCATTCTTCAAGCCCTTTCCAAAAGCTGTAGAAAATCACATAGCAGTAATTTTAGAGTGTTTCCCCTTCTTTTCTTCATCATAAGGTTGAATAAATTTTGTGAATTCAGGGCCAGTTTCCCCCATGAACAACAGACCATCTAACTGAGGAATAGGAGCAACCTTGAGCTATTTCATAAAATCAATCCTAAGTAAAAGATAGAAGTTAGAAGTCATCAAGTGGCACCACAGTTATTGTGAGGTCCATATCAATGACCTATGGTCAGTGGGACATCTAATGTCATGCCATGACGTGACTGTGGTGTAGAACTTACAACATATATTTTTTTTTCCACGAGTTGTAACCTTTAGTCCATACACCTGCATGATTTTTTAGGCTAAAAAACTGTGAATAGAGCCAGTATTAACCATTGTCACTAAATTTTTGTCCCTAATTTTCATATCAACATACATTAAATAACCGTAGGCATTTGACAAATCATCAACACTTTTGGCAGTATTGATCAAGTGATCATCACCATCATTTGCCTTTATTTCCACCACATTCACGCTAGACTGTGTATTCAGCAAATATAGTCGTTAACATAGCTAGTAATTTTCTATACCTTTGTTTGTTTCTCCTATTCAGCAAGAAAAACATTGACCTTCCCCTACTTAGGACATTTCGTGGCCTACCAGGTTTTTGATAACTTCAACAGACTTTTTTTCCAGTTTGCTTACTTTGGTTAAATGGAGTAATATCCATCTTTTCCGTACCTTTGTCATTTCCCTCATGCCTGCAATTATACTTCTTCCAGTCTTTGCCCTTTTCTTTCTTTTTAATTTTGGAAGGAGAAGGATCAGGAATGCTACTATTAGAAAGGAAATCAATTAAAGATCAATCGTTATAATGGAACTAGGAAGATCTTGAACTTTCTGCCTATGCAGTTTGTTTTGTACCTAGCCTTGCATTCCAAAAATGAAATTATGCAACTTATCTTCATCATACATGATCTAAATGTCAAGAATCAAAGATGAAAATTCCTTCATATAGTACCAAATGGAACCAACTTTTTTTAACTACTTTAGTCTATCTTTAGCAACAGAAGATAAGTTACTAGGCCAAAATTTCTCATGAAGTGTATCCCTCAGTGTTTCCAAAGTATCACACTTGGGTTTTTCCGCACTTTCATCATCAACATTTTTGTTATGCCACCACAATACTACATTATTTCTAAAACAATGAACTATCACGGTCAATTTTCTCATTTTCAGGCACATGAGTAGCAGAAAAATACTACTCCAAGTCCCACAAAACATTTTCCAATTCCTTAGCACCATGAAACCCACCAAAGTACCTTGTGTCATGACTCGATTTATGAGTCATAATGGCACCTGCCAAACCCCACCAGTTGGTAAGCCAAATCGTAGCCCACAGCCATTCCCAATGGGCTAACTTGGTGGAAATTCCATAGAAGGGCAAAAAGGACAATAAAGATACAAATAAGCAATATACTAGAATAGTTTAAGAGATAGTAATAATGTAGAAAACCATCTGATGACCTGGTAGAGCTCGTACAAGAGCTACTATATAAATACAGCCCAAGTTCTAAATCAATCAATACAATTTTGTCTCAAAACTAAAGATAAGACATAAGTAAGATAGAAGGAAATGGGGCAACTCCGACTCTAAGAGCTCACCCTATCTTTGAAATCAGCCACAACACTATCGTCAAATCAGCAGTGATAACTAGCTCATAGATCTACACCAAAAAGGTATAGAAGTGTAGTATGAGTACTAAAACACAATTACTCAGTAGGTATCATCGACCGACTAAGCTAAATCATGATATAAAGTATGATAAAATGCAAGATAAAATAACTAAGTCAAGGTAAGGAAATAAACCAAAAATAACTCCAACATCAGTGTACACAAATAATTAAATAAACTAGAAGGATAACCTAAACACATGTAATTACAACTACAAAATTATCCCCCATAAGCCAATAAGGGCAGAAAAGTAAATAACCCAACACAGGCACCCATAAGCCTGGATGGTACTGTCAAATAAAGCATAACACGACTCACCATCCATTTCCAACAATACTAATACAACTAGCATTCATCTATATCATTCCACATTGTCACCATTTCAAATTTTCAAACTTGAACAATCGTCCATAGTCTTAGTTTCATAATTAGAGAGTATATCATCATACTTATAATTGATTCACGGACTCAAACTTGTACGTATGTCATTAATACCGTAGTTAATATTCAGACACGGACCAGTAATTATATAATCAATACCATAATAATCTTCCAATCTTGAACCAGGTATATGTATATATATAAGAAATTACATAAGCATCTTCCGGACTTGAATTGGCTATATATGTCATCAATATCCCAAATTGAATCGATAAGTATATATACTACCAATATCGTCATCAACACACATAATTAATAACATATGCCTTAGAATAACCAATAAACATCAACTCTCACTATCAACCCATCATAATCATCAAGTGTCAAATCTCCTCAGCTTTACCTTAGTAAGCATTTTCTAAGTATATAACGAGTGTTTAAGGGTGTACCACCACTAGTTTAATTCTTGGTCTAAGGTAGGTCAAAGGGACCCTTTTCGAATCCCCGAACTGCAATTTTAGGCAATTCTACCCCAAACTAGACTAAGGTATCTAAAGCACTTGTTGATGTTAACTATGCCACAATCAACCCTAAGATAGGTATTTTACCTAAACTTGAGGACCTATGTCAATTAGGCCTAAATTATGGTTTTCGAATAGCCTAAATGGTTCAACTAACCTAAGTATTGCAAATAACATCACTAACACCCAAAACCCATCCTAAATCTAACACAATATCATAAGCATAATATAGCATAGCTCAATCTCAGTAGAGGGTAAAACCTAGCCTACCTAGCAAAGAAAGCTCAAAGGGTGTTAAATCACCAAATTCACCTTCTTAAAAGCTTTTACAAGATTCTATGATTTCAAAATCACAATCTACTCATCACAAAGAGAAAAATGATACCCATAATGCACCATTTTACTTCAGGTCCAAAAATACTTCAAAATCCCATTCTCATTTACAGAAATCTCATTTCTGACGCCAACCCAACATTCCCTCATGCTCAAGTAGTAATTAACCTTAAAAATTGTTTAAATCCAAGCTACATTGGTACTAAAATCAAGTCACCAAATTTTAGGAATTTTAGAGAAGTAAAGGGGAAAATTAGCCATGAAATTAGAGAAATCTTACCACAAATTCAAAGAAAAATTATGTAATAATCATTATCTAAGCTTTCTAAATCACCCACATCTCTAATCATAAGCTTTCTCAATATTTAGGGTTTTAGTCTCAAGAGAATGGATGAAGGAAAAATAAAAATTAGGTAAAAAGGGAATATTTATACCCTTACCGGGTGATCATGAGTCACTATCGTGACCCGATCCTCAAGATTATGCTATCTGCCATTCTGCTAAGAGAGTCTCTATAGCGACATGGCACCACGATTAGGAACTCAGTTCCTACCAACAGTATCGCGATCACGACCCCTGGCATCGCTATTGGTGATTACACCAGCACAACTGAGACTTGGAATTTTCCAAGTTCCCGCTAACCCCTCGGGATGTATTCAGAATCCTATATACGTAAATGGACTATGCTACCCTATCAAATTCAATGGTTAGGACTCAATGGAATAGTCAAAATTTCCATCCGAGGTTATTTCGACAAAACATAGGTCCCACACCTATTTTCCATTTCCTTTACTTTCCAACTAATAGGTCAAAATGAGCCTGGGTGCCTCGGGACCTGAACTAAGAGTCCACCAATCCTAAAATTGACATTCTGGATTTGTTGGAATGGTAAGATTTAGCATACAAGGTTGTGTGACTAATTTTTTCACCCGGTAGACAATTCAAACCAACGAAAACTTCAAAACATAGAATTGGCTCTAAAACCCAAATGAACTGCCTGATAACCAAACTGTCAGTCCCAACCAGTCACAAATGACTTGGGGTAGCTATAGGAAAGCTCTAACAGTGAAAATAAGCAGAAATATGAAAAATTACCCAAAGGTTCATTACAATATCAACTGCTAAAGGGACTTTTGTCCGCAAAAGTCAAGGATTAGGATGTACCTGAAGTCTCAAACAAGTGAGGATACTGGATTCATATCTCACTATCAATATCCCAAGTAGACTCATCTATTGGGTGGTGTCTTTACTGAACCTTAACTACAAGAATCTCCCTATTATATAACTGTCTAACCTTACTAGCCAAAACGAGCTTAGGCTCCTCCACAAAAGTCAACCACTCATCCATCTGGACTGAATCCCATCTAAGCACATAAGATGGATATAAAGACATGGATAACTGGACTGACAGCAAATAAAATTTAGAGGTAAGGGTAACTTATAAGACACCTCATCAACTATGCAAAGAATCTCAAAGGGTCCAATATATCTAGGGTTGAGCTTGCCTTTGCTCTCATACCTCATCACACCTTTCATGGGAAACATACGAAGGAATACCCGATCAGTAACTCCAAACCTCAAGGCACAATGCCTATGATATGTATAAGCCTTCTTTCTACTCTAAGTTGCTCTCAACCTATCTTGAATCATCCTGACTCTATCCAACACCCCTAAAGCAAGTCAATACCACAGGGTCTAGTCTTAGAAGTCTCAAACCATCCAATCGGGGAACAAAATATCCTACCATACAAGCCTCAAAAGGTGACATCAAAATACTTGAATAATAACTATTATTATATGCAAACTCCGCCAAGGCTAAGTGTTGCTCCCACTGACCACCAAAATTCATAACACAAGCTCAAATCATATCCTCGAGAACCTAAATAATTTGCTCCAACACGTTATCAGTTTATGGATGGAATGTTGTACTAAGATCTACTAAGTGCCCAACTCTGCCTGAAAAACTGTACAAAATATTGAAGCGCACATAAAACCTCGATCTGAAATAATAGTAATAGGTACTCCATGCAAATGTACTATCTCACCAACATATATGCGAGGCAACCTCTCGATACTGAAGGACATCTAAATCGGAAGGAAATATGTTGACTAGATCAACCGATCCACAATGAACCAAATACCATCAAAACCACGGGAAGTATGAGGCAAACCGCTAACAAAGTCCATGGTAGTCCACTCCCACTTCCACTCAAGCATGGGCAATCTTTGAATCAAACCAGCTGGTCATTGATGCTCGACCTTTAACTGCTGACAACATAAGCAATGAGCTACAAAGTCTTGCACATCTCTCCTCATGCCCCTCGACCAACAGTACTACCTCAAATCTCTATACAAGTTGGTTGTACCCGGGCAAATAGAATTCCTAGAGTTGTGAGCCTTGTGCAAAATTAACTGGATCAAGTAATCAATACTCAAAATACAAATACAACTATCGAATCTCAAGACACCCTCAGAATATATGGTGGCCCTCTTGGACTAACCACTCAACACCTTATCATGGAGGACGCAAAATCTATTATCCTCAAACTGATGATCCCGAATCTACTCCAATAGTAAGGACCTCGCCTCAACACTAGAAAAAATCCTTCTAGGATATGAATATCAAGTCGCACCATCAAGTTGGCTAAGGACTGAATATCATGTGCCAATGGCCTCTGAGAAGTTGAAATACAAGCCAGACTATCCATACTCATGGCCTTTCGACTCAAGGTATCTACTATTTGCCTAGT
The DNA here is from genome assembly GCA_030864225.1 of Capsicum baccatum var. pendulum. Classification (NCBI taxonomy): domain Eukaryota; kingdom Viridiplantae; phylum Streptophyta; class Magnoliopsida; order Solanales; family Solanaceae; genus Capsicum; species Capsicum baccatum. The sequence continues at coordinate 124,275,033 of CM061556.1, read as the reverse complement.
CAGATGATACAAGATAGAAATATCATAGTCCTTAAGCAACTTCATCTATCTACGCTACCTAGCATTAAGCACGCTATGGGTCATAAGATGTTGAAGACTGCAATAATCTGTGAAAATCTCACAATACACACCATAAAGATAATGCCTCTAAATCTTAAGCACAAAAACTACCATCGCCACTTTAAATCATGAGTCGGGTAGTTGCGCTCATGCACCTTATGTTGCCTCAAAGTATAAGTAATAATACAACTCTATAGTATCAACACACAACCCAAACTGACACCAGAAGCATCACAATATATGGTGAATCCCTCACCCGCAACAAGAAAAGCCAAAATAGAAGTTGAGGTAAGAAAATCTGTAAGCTTTCAAAAGCTTGACTCACACTCCCTAGACTATTAGAAAGGAACCTCCTTCTGAGTCAATCTGGTCGTAGGCACTAAAAAAATAGCAAAACCCACAATAAATTATCTGTAATAATTGGCTAAGCTAATGAAACTATGAACCTCGGCCAGAGATATAGGCCTAGCCAAATCATGAATATCCTTAATCTTCATCAGGCCTACCATAATCCTATCCTTAGACACTACATGCCAAAGGAATGTCACTAACTCAAGACAAAACTCACACTTAGAGAATTTGGTGAAAAGCGAATAATCTCTATAAGTCTAGAGCACGATCCTCAAATATTGCTCATGCTCCTCTCCACTCCTCGAATACACAAAGATGTTATCAATGAACATAATCATGAAGGAATACAAATAAGTCTTGAACACTCAATTCATCAAATCCATGAATACGGCTGGGGCATTAGTCAACCCAAAAGACATCACTAGGAACTCATAATGACCATAACTAGTCCTAAAGGTTGTCTTCGAGATATCCTCAACTGATGGTAACTAAACCTCAAATTAATCTTAGAGAACATTGTTGCACCCTGAAGTTTGTCAAACAAGTCATTAATGCGAGGCATAGGATAACAGTTCTTCATTGTCACCTTATTAAGAAGCCTATAATTGATATGCATAACATGGAGCTATATTTCTTCTTCACAAAAAATATAGGAGCTTCCCAAGGAGACAAACTCAGTATAATAAAACCCTTACCAAGAAAATCCTGAAGTAGAGAATTCAGCTTTTTAAGCTTGGCAAGAGAATATGGTAAGGTTCCATAGAAATATGTTGCGTGTTAGGCTCAAGATCAATAACGAACTCAATCTCATGGGCAAGAGGTATACCAGGTAGATCAGTTGGGAAAATATCAAGAAACTCACGGACTATAGGAATAGATTCAAGTGACGGACTCTCCATAAATATCATGAATATATGCAAGATAAGACTTGTAAACCCTTAAAATAAGCCTACCAGAATATATATAAGAAATAATCCGCATCGGCTTATGGCTAATAGTTCCTTACCATACGATTGAGTTTATTGTGCGGCATAGCTAAAGTAATGGTCTTGGTAAGAAAATCCATAAGCACATGATGTGGGATAACCAGTCCATGCCTAGAATCACATCAAAATCCACCATATCAAATATAATAAGACCAGCATAAGTATCAACATCTCTAACAGTCACAACACAGGATCTGAACACCCGATCCACTACTAAATAATCAACCATGGGAGCAGATACATGTAAGGGCATAGATAACAAATATTAAGATAACTCTAACTAAGGAACAAAATAAGAAGAGATATATGAATAAGAAGATCCTGGATCAAATAAAAAAAAAATTTGATTGGCGGCATACCAAAATTCAAGCTTGTAACAACTTCCAAAAACTCAGCCTTGGGTCTAGTAGGTACTGCATATAACTAACCACGTCCGCCACCTGGCTGGGCTCCTGACAATATCATGTCCTACCTGCCTGAGAACCTCCACAAGCACCCTGGGACCACCCTATGACTATGCATACCATATCTAGATGGCAAATGAACTGCTTTAATGGGGGAAATACTCTAAGTTAAAGAAACAATCACCCCATGACTAGGGCACTCTCGTGAATAATGACCACAACCTCTATAACTATAACATATCCCATGAACTAAACCAAAATGAGATGATCCAGCTGACCCAGAGTAACTATCACAGCTAGAATAACCAAAAGATGAACCCTTAAAAGACTAACACGGCCTTGACATGCTAATCATTAGCACAAAACTGACCTTCACAAGTAATCTAGAGTGTTGCCTAAATAGGCCTACTGGGATGACTCTAAGGCTGATACGACTAACACGGAGAGTACCTACCCTAAGAACCATTACCTCCAAATTGAAATCTACTACAACTCTCACTAAAACAACCATGACACCAAGGTCTCTTATTGCTTCCCCCTTGGGCCTCATGATTGATCTCCTCCATAAGTTGAGAATGATCAAAAAAATCCATAAAATTCCTCAGTAACAACAAAACTCTGAGTACACATACAAAGGAGAAGTCTCAATCCTAACACAAAGCAACGAAACCTCTCATATTCTATAATCAAAATAGAATTAAAATGCATAGCCAACTCGTGCAAATGAGATTTATACTTCACAATAGTTATAAAGCCTACTCCAAAATCAAGAACTAATCTCTTAATCAATCCATAATGCTTCAAGTCATGTACTTCTCTAACAAAATCTTAAGAAACTAACTCAATGTCAAAGAAGAAGATCTGGCTGGCCTAGAATCAAGATGACCTCTCCACCAATGTCGAACTGCCAAGTCCAGTTGAAAAGTAGTGTAGTCCATACTACAAGTCTCAACAAGGCCCAAATTATGGAGCCTATCCCCACAAGAAATCAAAAACTAATATGTATTCTCTCATGGAGCACCAAAAAACCTACGCGGAGCCAATCTCAAGAATCTACTCACATCTTTTACTCCTCGGCAGATATAGCAGGTTGGGTAACCACTGGCAGAGCAACTACTAGAACAGAAGGGACCTCAACTCTAGGGGCACAACAATTGTGGGCCTGTCTCAGTACCACTCAAAATTATAGATTGTGCACCATTATATGGTGCACCACCAACCAACCCCAAAAGCTGAATCAAAGTATCCCTGAGCACTAAAGAAAAAATAAACCTTAATGGAGCCTGGCCCACCACTGGCTAGGGCGGAAGAACCTCTAGCTCAGGAGCAAGAATAGGGTCTGGAAAAGGCCCCCTACCCTGTTACCTAATTGGGCATGCATCTCAAAGATATCCACGACCTCAAACTTATCCATGAAAAAAGGACAGGATCCCTAGGCTCGGTCTTAGGACCCTCATCTCGTATAGCGGTAGCACGTGTTCCAGTCATCAGTAAAAAAGTAAAATTAGAGGAATTTTTATAAACCAATTCAAAATCTTAGCACAAAATAAGTGAAAGAAATAAAGTGCACCTAATAATGCCCCTTAGCCTTCCAAAGATAATAAATGTATCTTATTGTTCCAATCTACAACATTCTACTAGACATTTGCTCGTGTACCAATAATACTGGTGAAACCTACGCTCTGATACCAATTTGTCATGACTCAATTTATGAGTCATGATGGCACCTGCAAAACCCCACCAGTAGGTAAGCCAAATCGTTGCTCGGAGTTATCCATAATGGGATAATTTGGTGGAAATACCCCCAAAGGGTAAAATAGACAATAAAGATAGAAACAAACAAATATATAGAATAGTCTAAAAGATAGTCATAACATAGAAAATCATTCCACGACTTGGTAGAACCAGTAAAAGAGCTATTATGTAAATAAAACCTAAGTTTTAAATTACTCAATACAATTCTGCCTCAAAACTAAAGACTAGACATAAATAAGATAAAAGGAAATGGGTTGGCTCCGACTCCAAGAGCTTGCCCTTACTCCAAAATTAGCTGCAGCACGATCATCAAATCAGTGGCGATAACTAGTACTCGAATCTACACAAAAAAGGTATAGAAGTATAGTATGAGTATCAAAACATGGGCACTTAGTAGGCATCATCGACTGACGAAGATAAATCATGATATAGAATATGATAACATACAAGACAACATAAAGAAGTCAAGGTAAGAAACAAACCTGAAATAACTACAACATCATTGTACACAAATAATTAAATAAACCAGAAGGATAACATAAACATATGCAATTACCACTACAAAATTAGCCCTTATTAGCCAATAAGTGCGAAAAAGTAAATAACCTAGCACAGGCCCCCATAAGCCTGGAGGGTACAGTCAAATAAAGCATAACTCAAACCACCATCTATTTCCAGAAACACCAAACAACTAGTATACATCTATATCATGCAACACTATCACAATTTCCCATTTTCAAATTTAAACAATCATTTATATTCTCAATATCATAACCGGAGAGTATATCATCATAGTCATAATCAATTCCCAGACTCGATTCGTTACATATATCTTCAATACCATAGTTGATATCCAACCTTGAATTGATAATTATATAATTAATATCATAATAATCTTTCAGGATTGAACCGAGTATATGGGTATATATATGAAATGTCATAAGCATCTTTTCGACTTATATTGGGTATATAGGTCATCGATATATGTACATGAACCGGTAAGTATATATACTAACAATATCGCCCGCAGTATTCATAACCAGTAGCATAGTCCTTAGCGTAACCAATAAACATCAACTCTCACTATCAACCCATCATAAACATCAAGTCCAAATCTCCTCAACTTTACCTTCGCAAGAATTTTCTAAGTATATAACAAGCATTTAAGGGTCTACCACCACTAGCTCAATTCTAGGCCTAAGGCAGGTCAAAAAGGACACACTTCTAATCCCTAAACTCTATTTTAGGCAATTTTAGCTCGAACAAGACTAAGGTATCTAAATCTAATTTTAGATGGTAATTATGCCACAATCAACTAAGATAGGAATTTTACCAAAAACATGAGCAACTAAGTCACTTATGCCTAAATTACCATTTTTGAATAGCCTAAATGATTCAACTAAGCCAAGTATTGCCAATAACATCAACAACACCTAAAACCCATCCCAAATCTAACACAACATCATAAACATAATATGACATAGCTCAGTATCAGTAGAGGGTAAAACCTAGCCTACTTGTACACTGAAGAAAGCTCGAAGGATTCATTAAATCACCAACTTCCTTTTTTGAGAAGATTTTGCATGATGCCACATTATAAAAATAATAATCTACTCCTCACAACAAGAAAAATTATACTCATATTGTAACATAATGCATCGGGTCCAAAAATACTTTAAAATACCATGTGGGTTCCATTTACAGAAATTGCATTACCCAGGCCAACCTAATATTCCTCATGCTCAAGGAGTAATTACTCTAAAAATGAATGAAATCCAACTATATTGGTGCTAAAATCAAGTCATCAAATTTTAGGGATTTTAAAGAAGAAAAGGGGAAATCAACCATGAAATTAGAGAAATCTTACAACAAATTCAAAGGAAAATCATGTAATAATCATTATCCAAGCTCTACGAATCACCCACATGCTCTCATCATAAGCTTTCTCAATATTTAGGGTTTATGTCTCAAGAGAATGGATGAAGGAATAATCAAAATGGGCTAAAATGTAATATTTATACCCTTACCAAGTGCTAGGGAGTCTCTATCGTAACCAAACCTCGCAATCGCAGCACTTGACAGTCTGCCAAGGGAGTTGCAATCGCATCATAGTACCACAATCACGACACTTAAAGCCTGCCATGATTAACGTTATCATGAACCCTGGAATCGCTATTGGATATTTCACCATCATAGTTGAGACTTGGGATTTTTAAAATCTCTGCCAACCCATCAGGATTCATCCAGAATCCTGTATACGCTAACGAACTATGCTACCCTATTAAATTTGATGTTTCAAACTTAATAGCGTAGTAGAAGTTTCCATCCAAGGTTGTTTTGACAAAAATTAGGTCCTCTACCTATTTTCCATTTACTTAACTTTCGACCAATAGGTCGAAATAAGCCCAGGTGCCTTGGGACCTAAGCCAAGAGTCAACTGATTGACATTCAAACAACACCCCCTATTAGATGATGCTACATTCATTGTCAAAATATAGTAACCCAATAGAGGTTAGGGTTGAATTCTAAAGGAACACATGGTTTGCAAATCTCAGCAGTTATACTCATCTGGCAAAACAAGAAAAGTAAATAAGGGGTTTTGATATAGTAAACTCAAGTAAGTAATTGTACTGACTTTGGTTGTAATCAGTGTAGGTGAATACTAGGATTGCATTCCCCCTAGATTCTCAACTCTGTAGGCTTATCGTGTGTTGTTGAACCAACAGAATTCCTTACATGCAGAATTGAAAAGTTATATACCTTCTACAGTCTTTTGGACAAGTAGAAGGATTTTAGCTTTTCCCTTTGGAGTCCCTAGATGACGCCTTACTAACCTTTATCTTGATCCCAGTTAACTATCACCTTTTGATTTTAGCTATTAGATGACCATTAACGATCATTTACTGTATTTTATAGTTAGCATGGATCAACAATTAACCTTAAATTACTATTGTCTTTATCTTTTCCTAGTCACTACTCCTCTTTTGGAGTAAGCAGCAATATCTAGGTGGGATTCTAATGTGTTCACCCATTAAGAAATCTATTATAATGAAGATAAAGCAATGCATGCCATGAGTATTGGTTTAGATCAACAATTGCACTTCTCTTACTTCGTTAATCTGCCAGGATTTCCACAACCCTAGCTATGGGTTTTAGCAGCACATGATTGTGAAGAAATCAATAACATTCATAGTTGAAAGTATAGATAAAATCAAAATAAGAAGAAGTGTAAAAACCCACAACCATAACTGAATTAATGGACCAAAATCAATATAATACAATCCTAGGATCAAACACGAATCTTGGAATCAAAATACATTTTTAAATATCAAAAGTGTGTAACTCTGCCTAAAAACTAAATAAAGGATATTTATAGTACAAGAGGAAACCCTAAAACCAAAGCCCAAATGAAATAGGAGAAAACTGGGTTGATGGCCACCTATTCTTTGAACCTGCAGTCTGGCACAGGGTATAGGTAGTACCTGTGGTCCTAACATGGGGTGCAGGTGCAGACCGCAAGTGTAACTCCTGTAGCCTAGCTCTCGGGATTTCGACCTCTGGCACTTACTTTGTCCACCTACGGTCCAAGGGTCCTATATACGGTCTGTAGATTTCTTTGGTAGGTGTCGGGAGTTATCTTTTTAGCTTTTTTTCACTTCTTGAGCATGCTTTGATAACAACCAAGCCGAAAAATATCTCGAATATCCAAAAAGTGGCCAAAAATAACTTTTTCACCTTTTTCACAAACTTAACATCTAAAATATGATTTCCTATATAACATACCTAAAATGGATCATATCTAACAAAATAGCCTCAGAAACCTACACATATTCCTTATTTTTATCATCGAAAGTGCTATATTTATATAGTACATCAACACCCTCAACTTAGAATGTTTTTATGTCTTCAGGCAACAAAACACAATAAAATAAAAATGACTCTTAACTAGGAGAAACTAAGCTATTCAAGTTAGGCAGTCAACACTTAAAGATCAAAACACAACACCTCGTTCAATCTCAATTTTAGAAACCAACTTTGTATGAACATAAAGTACAATAGTGTGACAAATGGGATCAAGGTATGGTAACTACATTAATATACTACCACTTAAATAGCAGGCAATATGGCTCTACTTCCTTCACAACAAGGATATCCCACTCTCATATGAAATCATTCATGTCAATGCAGGGGTGGTCAAGAGATACTCGCACTCAAAAGAAGTTCCAATTAATGCATGTCAAATACCATAAGATTGCCCATATTTTCCTTACCTTAGCATTCAGATAGTCAAGTTAGGATCACTATAGGACTTTTCTAGGCTTGTAATATAGGCTTGGAGGTTGGTATGGTACATATGCACATATCAAATGACTAATCCTCCTTCGCACTACACTAACCTTGGGGTCTCACTTACTAGCCAATTTTCTTTTTTATTCCATCCTTACTTCTCCCTTTTTATTCTTTATTGCATATTTAGGTTTGTGTGGTCTTTTATTTTTTCTTTTTCTCTTTTTCACATTATTTTCTTTTCTCTTGATTTTTTTTTTCTTTTTCTATCACACCCAGCCCTACTAGTTTTTTCTCTTATTTCAACCTTCTTCATACCTATTTTACACTATGCACCCCTATGATAGCCACCCACAACTTAGGCATTTTGCCAGAGTTAAGGTGTACAATGTTCAAGGAGGACCACGGCCAAAACAGGTTCATTATACTATATATGGGACGATGAATGGTGAAACAAAAAAAATAGGCTATAAGGCTCAAAATAAGGATCAAAGGATATACTATTTCACAATTGGAAGTTCATTTATGCTAAAAGTGGACTAAACTCAACAACGACCTATGATCCTTTCCTAACCGACTATCCTTCAACCTAAAAAGACCAAACAGGTAAGTTCTAAATTCGACATACAAAAAGAACTAGGTATTATCTCACTCTCACATAGCACAAATTCAATATTACCAATTACTACCTATCTAATTCATGAAATTGTTTAAGTTATTATGATGTCCCTAATCCTAATGCCATAACAAGATCCACAAATTTCACACATATATACATTCACATAGAAATTTTTGGAGGGGTATCAAAAATTAATCAAAATATGACTACTGCCGTAATACTCAAATTCTCCTAATTACACAAAAACAACACAATACGAAGAGAAATAGAATACAACATAAAATTATCCTAGACATATTGGTTCGACAACCATATTACTACCGACAAGAAAAGAAGAAAGGCAACAAAAATCCATGGTGGCGTGGTATGCCCACCCCCAACAAAAAACTGCATACTATCCTCAATTCACTAAAAAAAGTAAAATTGAGGGAGGTGAGAACATACTTGGGACGTAATAGGTTCCTGAATCAAGAGTATCCCTAGATGGAGGAATATCAATTCACGGATGCATTGGTAGTGGAGGTGCACTACTCATTGAGTCACCCATTGCGATAGATGCATGCCTCTACTCATCAACAAATACAATCTTTAATTAATCATGTCTACGCTTTTGAATGGCCTGGCCATATGCCATATTCAAATCCTAAGAGACCTCTCTTGGTACTAGCTACTAGTACCTCTAAATCCTTTTTCTGACATGCTATAGTCTAAAAGCATCTAAACAATCAGAAAAGAGAGTTGATGGGACATGTCCCCAACTAACTCCGACACTGAAATAAATTGAAAACTAAAATAGTAATATAATTAACATGTCCTCAAAGGATAAAGACTCAGAACTGACTCTAACTACTAAGCTTGGATACTACTGAAACTCTGGAACTCGTGCTTCTAAACCTATGGTATGAGACACCATAGCGCAAATGTGTTAATTCTTTAAATATACTGGTATGGAAGTGAGGTAGGCTGAATGCAAATGGTTCATATGCATGAACAATACTAACTAACTGAATAACATTAATGTAAGAATACATGAATGACTATGTAACTATAACTGAGATCATGATAGGACTGAATACTGAGTTCGGACTACTAAGTTTACTGATATATTGACATCTAAGTCACTGATGAGTGAGAAAGACTGATACTATATTACTGAATATTGAGGGACTGATACTATGTTACTAATACATAAATAACTGTGTCTAACAGTTTTGATTATGAAAAACTAGTCTGGTTAACTGTATTTGACAGTCAAAAAGCTGAATACTGATAAAATAAGTTTTGATAACTGATATTACTGATAACATGAGCAATTGTATCTGACAGTCCTGAATCTAATGGAACTAGCTGAGTCTCGTACTGTATCTAAGTAACTAAATCTGAGATCAGTCCTATCCAGAGGGTGATCTCTTAATCTGATGATACTGATATTGATTGACCATAGTTGAGATCAGTCCTGTCTAGTGGGTGATCCCGGAGTCTATTTACAATGATAAGGATTGATTGTATCTGACAGTCCTAAATATATACTGCTGAGCTGAATTGACTTTATCTAACAGTCCTGATTCTTTAACTAAAACTGTGGGATGTATTCATCTAACCGACATGCCCCATACTAAGCAAACTGGGGTCCAACCTATAATCCCAGTTAGAAGGGTGTCAGTACCGCGCCAGTGGTAAAGACAACTATTGTAGAGTCAGTCCTAATCTAGTGGGTGACCCCTAGGATCAGTCCTATACATTTAAATATGCTAACGGTTGATCCCTGAGTATATCAGTCCTATCTAACGGGTGACATCTCGTACCTACGTTGGATATGTAGTTCTAGAACTTGGGGATTTTTTCTAGAGATCTCAGTCCTATTAAGCGGGTGAGTCCCCATCCCTAGGCTCGCTCGGTGCTGAATCCTACTCCCATCTGAAAGACACTAAACTAATTAACTAAGATGTACTGATTAATTGAACTAAACGGATACTAGTGTTATTATCTAGCAGAGCTAAATTGAATTTACTGAGTTTCGTTGACTAACAGAATATACTAAGTTCTAAGGACTGACTGAGAGTACTATAGTTACTAAGATTGAGTAGGAATACTAAGGTTACTGAGATTACTGAGTACAGAGATCACTGAGATTACTGAACTACTAAGATTACTGAGATTTCTGGGTTTTCCTAAGTCACATGACTGACTGAGTTCTGTGGATTATGGCTTGACTGAGGATATCATGGAAACATTACATGGCTATAGTCACACAGCTAAATGTTCGGTTACAAGTACCCCCAGGACTCGATGAGAAGAAACAGATAGAGCATGGCCTACTTAAACACATGACCAACTATACAATTCATAATTCATATATTGAAGCACTTCATCAAACATGTGATATGCATAAGCTTGTACATACATGGGGATTTCATGATATCATACTAGTTGAGCATTGTTCCTTCATCTAGGCATTTAATCATACACATGGTAGGCATAGCACATGTAGACAACATTATACAACAATTAATCATCATGATTCATCTCTAATTTCATCATCCTAGGGTTTATTTATAGGTTCACATGAATATACATCTATACAAATCAATTCCATATAAAATTGATCACCCAACATGGATTTGAATTCAATTTATCATTCTAAGCATAAACAAAAAAAACTCAACATGAAATGCATAAAGAAATCCATAAACTTAAACTTAGAAAAGATATTCTCAGGCTTCATGGATGAAAGGAGTCCATGAATGAACACTACGCATACCTTAGCTTGTGATTCTACGAAGATTGACGGAGATACTCTTGAAATTTGATGGTGAATTCCCTTGGAATTGAGGCTTGTTCTTGAGAGATTTTGAGAGTAATTTAGTATAAGTTGCTGAATAATAGCCAAATCTCGTGTTATAAAGCTTATATAGGGTGGAAAATTGACCCTTTTAACCCTAGGATACGTATTTAATTTTTGAGAAAATTTCCCGATTTCCATCCTTGGCACAACGCGCCACTATCACGCCAAGTCACTGGAAAGTGACAAATAGGAAATTGCACGGTGGTGCAATGCGGAGCTATCGTATTGCCACCTTTTCTACAACCTGAAATCTTGGTGCGACATGCCACTATTGCAGAACAACACTGGAAATTGACAATTGCCATTTGAGCTATCTCCGCGATGTGCTGAAGTCTCAGGTGATACATTGTATCACTAAAAAGACTCTAACTCTTTACCCAGGTGTCGGGTTTGGGTGAATTTGGTATCGATGGAAAGCTTATTGAATTTTCCACATAACAAAATAAGAAAATATTAAAAATAACATGTGTAAAAAAGTGGATTCATATTTCAAAGAAAGTTTCTAACATTCTTTGAAAAAAATCAAGCTAGAAAAAGTACGGGTATTACAATATCTCCCCCTTGAGAACATTCATCCTTGAATGAGATTGAGAGTGAGGGGAAGAACATAAATTGACATACATACTGAACATGAATAACTTAAACATGATCTCATGACTGACATGACTGCAGATTTCAATATAACATACTAAACATGCATATCTGATACATGACTAATAAGCTGAATTCATGCATACCTAATGCATGACTAATAATTGACTCATAAATACATGACGAAATATACTGATTAACTGAATGTCCCACAGTGAGAATGTATGTCTGATGCATAATTACATGACTGAACTAATATATGAATGCATGACTGAATATGCAAGGGTACTTAGTACCAAGTTTGTAATGGGGATCTGAGCATGAACTGAATACCAAGTTTGTAATGAACACTGAACATGAAATTGAGTAAGACTAAGGAGAACTATTATCTTAACTGAAAATGCTAATGAATCTGAGATCGTCCTACTAAACATGCATGAGTGGAAATAGGAGAACCTAACTGAGTTTCGTCTAATACGTGACATATAAACTAAACATCATGAATGGAACTGAGCCTTTGAATACTTGGCCCAAAACTGAGTTGGGACATTTAGGGTCAACTTATGAATACCCTCTACTCTAAACTAGATTCATTATTTGAAAAAAAAATTCTATTGAAGGCATGAGAACATTGAGGAAATAATGAGGTATCTTCCCCTGGGAACACTATGTCCCTCTAAGAATGCTCATACTACTGACATACTGGGGTGATGCACAGGGAATCCATGGATTGATTCATGAATGAATAACACATGCTGAAAATCTTAAGCTAAAATGAGAGCAAGAGGTCTAGCAATACATATCATGAGTATGAAGAACCAATAACGTACACGAATCTATGTCGGGGGAATTTTCTTGATCATGGCGAGTCTGAAGAGCATAAAACTTGTTCTGACGCTGACCACTAGTGGTATTGGAAGTGACGCCCTACTAGCATAAATCTTGTCCCTTCCGAGCCCTTACTCTACATTCTCGTAGCCTGTGGCCTGGCTTACCAAATCCATAACATACCTCACTGCCTGCTTTACATACACCTAGGTGATTCTTACCATACTTTTTGCAAAGTGGATAGGTAAGACTCCTGTTCTCATTACCTTGGGCCTCATATCATGGCGACCCATCATGACTGTCATTCTCAAACTTGGGTACTGGTGTACTAGCTAAAGATAGAGCTAGGACTGAAATCTTTTGACTATACTAAGAACAACTACCACCCCCTGACTTAGGCTGAGTAAAGCTGAAACTACGTGTCTTTGCCCTCTTATTCTGCTTTTCTTTTATCTTAATATTTTGCTCTTTTATTTGCTGAGCATGGGTCATAAGTCTGGCTTAAGTCATGTCACTATTCAGCATGGCGGATCTACACTCATTAACCACGCTATCATTCACCCCTGACACAAACTTTCTTATCTTGGCCCTACTGTCTGCAACCACATAGGGGCATATCTGGCTAATTGAGTAAATTTAAGAGAATACTCTTTCACCACCATGTTGCCCTACCTGAGGTTGATGAATTCTAACATCTTAGCTTCTCTCAGCTCTATGGGAAAGAACCTCTCTAAGAATGCAATGACAAAATTATCCTATTCTATAGGTCCTGCATTATCTGGCCTTTCTGACTTCCAGCGAGCTCAGCACTCTCAACAGTAGTCACCCCCATGATATCAGTCACCTTCTGAACCTGATCTAGGAATTCCTGAGGGTCCTCATCTGACTTAGACCCAAGAAAGTATAGAGGGTTCATTTGGGTGAAGTCCTGAATCCTGGCTGCAGCTGAATTGGCCACTAGGTTGGACGGAAAGACAGTTGGTCATTCATTATGAGTAGCAACAGATCGAGCAAGAGTAGTAAATGCTGCCCTGAACTCCGCATGAGAAACATGATCACCCAAAGGTTCTTTGGGCTGAGGGGATGACTGATTTCCATTTCTTTTTTTAGGATTGATGTTCTGTAGAAGAAAGGAAGAAATGGATTTGACTGAGAGATTGACTTGAGATTATGCTCAAAGTCACGACATGAATACCTAAAGAAGGGAAACTATTCCTAAAACACCTCATAGCCTCCTGCACATAAGTGTGGTGCACAATACACGTATGTACAAGACTCTACTAGATGCGGTTTTTCAGACTTCCTAGGACACTATTAAACCTTAGGCTTTGATACCAAGTTTGTAATGCCCTGAATCTATTACCCGGAATGTTACATGATGCTCATGATCCGAAAGTACTACAAGCTAACCCATGACTGATATTTGTACTTGTATACTGCATAAAAGACTGTATAATGCAGAAACATGAACTGAAAGGCCATAAGGTTCAGTACTAGTACATAACTAAAAATATGGAATATCAATACCAAAATAACTGAAATAAATGTCTGACATGCTATAGTTTAAAAGCCTCTAAACTGTCTGAAAAAAAGAGTTGATGGGATATGTCCCTAACTAACTCCGACTACTGAAATAAACTAAAAATTGAAATAGTAATATAATCATCATGTCCTCGAAGAATGAGGACTCACATCTGAATCTGACTACTGAACCTGGATACTACTGATGCTCTGGAGCTCATGCTTCTAAACCTATGGTATAAGACACCATAGCACAAATACGTCAGTACTTTAAATATACTGGTATGCAAGTGAGGTAGGATGAATGCAAATAGTTCATATGCATGAACAATACTAATTGACTGACTAACATGAACATGATAATACATGCATGACTACGTAACTGTAACTAAGATCATGATAAGACTGAATACTGAGTTCTGACTACTAAGTTTATTGATATTGACATTTGAGTCACTAATGAGTAAAAAAAACCAATACTATATTACTGAATACTAAAGGACTGATACTATGTTACTGATATATGAATAATTGTGTCTAACAGTTCTAATTATGAAGAACTGGTCTGGTTGACTGTATCTGACAGTCCTAAAGCTGAATACTAATAACATAAGTCCTGATAACTGATATAACTGATAACATGAGTAACTATATCTGGTAGTCTTGAATCTAATGGAACTAGCTGAGTTCTGTACTGTATCTGAGTAACTGAATATGAGGTTAATCCTATCTAGCGGGTGATCTCTAAATTTGATGATACTGATACTGATTGACCATAGTTGAGATTAGTCCTGTCTAGTGGGTGATCTCGGAGTCTATCTATAATGATAAGGAGTGACTGTATCTGACAGTCCTAAATATATACTACTGAGTTGAATTGACTGTATCTGATAGTCCTGATTCTATAACTGAAACTATGGGATGTATTTATCTAACCAACATGCCCCATACTTAGCTAACTGGGGTCCAACCTATAACCGCAGTTGGAAGGGTATCAGTACCGCTCCACTGGTAAAGACAACTGCTCTGGAGTCATTCCTAATCTAGTGGATGACCCCTGGGATCAGTCCTATACATTTAAATGTGCTAACGGGTGATCCCTAAGTAAGTCAATCCTATCTAATGAGAGACATCTCGAACCTACACAGGCTATGTAGTTCTAGAACTTAGGTATTTCTTCTAGAGATCTCAGTCCTATCTAGCGGGTAAGTCCTCATCCCTAGGCTCGCTCGGTGTTAAATACTACTCCCATCTGAAAGACACTAAACTAATTAACTGAGCTGAATTGATTAATTAAACTGAACTTATACAAGTGTTATTGTCTAGCGGAGCTATACTGAATTTACTGAGTTTCGTTGACTAACGGAATATAATAAGTTCTAAGGACCTACTGAGAGTACTGTAGTTACTAAGATTGACTGGGAATACTGAGGTTACTGAGATTACTGAGTACAGAGATCACTGAAATTACTAAACTATTGAGATTATTGAGATTTCTGGGTTTTCCAAAGTCAAATGAATGATTGAGTTCTATGGATCACGGCTTGACTGAGGAGATCGTGAAAACATGACATGGCTCTAGGCACATAGCTAAATGTTTTGGTACAAGTACCCCCAATACTTAATGATAAGAAACTGACATAGCATGGCTTACTTGAACACATGAGCAACAACACAATTCATTACTCATATATTGAAGCAGTTCATCAAACATGTTATATGCATAAGCTTGTACATACATGGGGATTTCATGATATCATACTAGTTGGGCATTATTCCTTCTTCTAGGCATTTAATCATACACATGGTAGGCATAGCATATGTAGACAACATTATACAATAATTAATCATCATGATTCATCTCTAATTTCATCATCCTACGGTTTATTTATAGGTTCACATGAATATACATCTATAAAAATCAATTTCATATAAAATTGATCACCCAACATGGATTTGAATTCAATTGATCATTCTCAGCATAAACAAAACAAACCCAACATGAAATTCATAAAGAAATCCATAAACTTAAAATTAGAAAAGAGATTCTCGGGCTTCATGGATGAAAGGAGTCCATGAAGGAACACTACACTTACCTTATCTTGTGATTTTATAAAGATTGACAGAGAGATTATTGAAATTGGACGGTGAATTCCCTTGGAATTGAACCTTCTATGAAAACCCTAGGGCTTGTTCTTGAGAGTTTTTTAGAGTAATTGAGTATAAGCTGTTGAATATGGACAAATCTCGTGTTATAAAGCATATATAGGGTGAAAAATTGACCTTTTTAACCCTAAGACACGTATTTAATTTCTGAGAAAATTTCCCGATTTCCATCCTTTGCACGACATGCCACTATTGCGCCAAATCACTGGAAAGTGACAAATGGAAAATTGCACGGTGGCGCAACGCGGAGTTATCGCGTTACCACCTTGTCTACGACCTAGCAGTTTAGCTCGACGTGCCACTATCGTAGAGCAACACTTGAAATTGACAATTTCCATTTGAGCTATCTCCGCAACGCGCTGAAGGCTCAGGTGATACACTGTATCACTAAAAAGGCTCTAACTCTTTACCCGGGTGTCAGATTTAGGCGAATTTCATATCGATGGAAATCTTATTGAGTTTCTCACATGACAAAAGTGAAAATATTAAAAATACCATGGGTACAAAAGTGGATTCATCTTTTAAAGAAAGATTCTAACATTCTTGGGAAAAAAAAACTTCAAGCTAGGAAAAGTACTGGTATTACACTAGTACCCTCCAAGCCGCTAAGAAAAGCAAGTACCTACTAAATCACCTCAAACGATATCAATGGAGGAGCCCACCTACCAAAAATAGTACTCCCTTCTATTGTTCCAAAACCTCCTGATTCGCAACCTCATCATGTTGGTCCTAGGGTGGCGGATATGTCTCAAATCACTGTTAGGATGGATTAGGTGCATACCCGTTGTGAGTGTTTCTTTACTTCGCCCTATTTACCTACCACATTCTTTTACTCTAACGGCGGGTTCTACAGCTGGGACTATTGGTGCGGGAGCTTCTCTTCAATCTTTATTATCTCTCGTATTCACCATCTTCAAAAAATAGAGTGAAGAGGTTAGATACATATTTGGATTACCAACTATCAATTGGAATCAATTTATAGCATGAAAATAGAAAGAAATTGATAATTTTCTAATGTCCTACAGCCTCTCGAAGAAAAGTATAAACATCTTCATATTATTCCACAAGACTATATTGGGCTGGTTTTGGAACAACAAGATCAACAAACTTAGGGCTCTGTTACCAACTTTTTCATGACTCAACCCCATCATGAGTGGCACCCACACTAACCCTCTAGTGGGAGAACATTCTAAACCTCATTGCACAATACCAATACTTAATGAATTTTAAATATGGAATCAGAAAATCTATTACCAACCAATAATTTAAATAATTCAAATGGTTAAATCAATGTAGGATAATCAAATGCATAAAACACCCCCTATAATTGAAATTCATTATACCAAAATATCTAAACAAACATAATTTGCAGGTACAATTCAAAAACTAGAAAAATGAAACTGTCTGTGTACGAAACTAATGGACAAAACCATAATCTGTGAAGACTCATGACTGCTAGAAAGATGAAGATCACCTTTGAGACAAAATAGTCACTGGCTACAACTGAGGTCTCTTTGGAGCTACTGAAATATGCTTTGCACTTAACAAAAAGAAGAGCTCGGTAGTATCAGTACAAAATTAATATGTACTGGCAGGGTCATAGGTTGACTCAATAATAAATATGAAAACATAACCAAAACCTTGTAAATAAGTACAACTATGTAACACTTAGCATTGGAAACTTCACTTAGTCTTTCCTCAATAATAGTCAAGAAATCAAAAAAGAATAGAACAAGTACAACGTTCAACCAAGTCAATACCATTACTCATAACAATTATCTCAACCTTATAACAATTAACATGTTCATTGGACTTTAACCATAATTACATCATTTAATAATGTCAATAGCCTAGACCACTCATGGATCAAAATAACAACAATATTACAAATCGGTTCACTCAATGAACTTAAAATAACCATAATAATTCAACTCAATCTGCAAATTAAACCATCAAACATAGCAATACCATGTACAGATATGCAATTGATCTTATAAATACCCCCTGTCCATGACATGTAGGGAACGAGCTCTGACCATGTACCAAATAACCCAGGCATCAGTGTTTGTCCCCCTTATGCCAAAACTAGTATTATATCACCCTTATTCCAACAAACCCACTCTTATACTATCTAAATTTCATTTCATGACAATGACCTTTACCAGTTTATCTCACAATGTCAGTCTATATAACAACATATATAATCATAATATAAGATAACACAACCGCATTTGCATTTCAAAACAAGTCTTTTTACACAAACTCTTTTTAGAGAATTGACAACTTGTAATATCATCCAACAAGTTAATACACACCATGAATTATAATAAGTAAGTGAAGAATCATTTAATATGCACATGTAAATTAAATTGGAGTCTCAACTATAATTCAACAATTACCTACCTTAATCACAGCCTTACACTTGCTCTAATGAACTTGAGCCTTGCCCATTCTTGCAATCTCAGCTTGATAGTGGTCTATAAATAATAATGTAACCAATATTCAAATAATGACCTAACAAATACAAGGATTATAACTTAATCCCATAACCCCAAGGCCAAACTCATAATCATTCCCCTATTAAGGATTTTTCTACTTTCATTCCACCTTACTTTGACCAAATTCATGTTCATAAGAATGAATACTAAGAATGCAACCATAAACTATCCACCCTCAACCAAAACCTAAGGATTTCAACTTTTTGTTGCTAAATTACACTAGAATATTAGTCTAGATCAAGTCAAATTCTCCTCCACATTAAAAACCTAGTAATTCTAAGGATTAGTCATCAAAAACCAAGTTAAATGTATGGATTAAATTATCTCACAGAAAGATTGTGGGTGGAAATTGAGTAGTTTTGCCCTAAATGATCCTTTTTCCACTTTGGAACAAAAGTGGTATGAAAAATACTATTTAAGTCTAACTTTTGGATTTATTAGTGTGTATTCTGCTATAGCAACACGATTCACGCTATAGCAGCATCTCAAACGTGGGATATACCTGGTGTGGAAGGATTGACTAATGCGGACTTTTGTTACCTATTGTAGAAGCATAGGTGAGGCAGAAAGTCCAACGGTCTTAGAATTTTTCCCATTTTTCAACACACTACGAGATTTTGACATTCTTAACTAACTTTTTACATCAAACGCGATATTTGGAATTCTACGAACTTAAATTCACTTTCAAATATTGTTACGAACTCTTTAACCTCTTAGCTATCATAATATGATCTCAAACAATATAAACACCAACCTGTCTATTACCGGATTTATCTAAACCACACATCACTTGAATTTTGTCTAAGACTAGCCTAGTCTTAAATATCTAACACTTAATTTGGAGAAAATTTTAACTCAAATTTTGACATCCTAGACTATACCTTAATGACATAAAGTATCGTTGCAGTATCAATCCACTCGATAAGAGAAATAAATAGTGGGCCCAAGTACAAAAGTTGATGGGGGTTAATCCATGGGTGATACTCTTGTTTCTTTTTCACTACAAAAAAAGAATAAACTATGGGAGATTAAAACTATAATTCGTGAAGGTTATAAGCCTCTGCAAATTGCAGTGTTATTCTCCGCAATTTACCATATTTTTGTAGTGTATGGGATAGTTTGGTAGAGTGCTTTAGGAAAAAGAAAGCATGCATTAGCTTTGTGTATTATTAGTACCTAATTTGGTACACTTTTTTCACTATATGTATAATCAATGCAAGTATTATTTATACGATCTATTTGGTATAAAGGTGTGTATAACTAATTATTAAAAATTTATAATATTAGTAACGCAATGGGTTCATAGTGATGTTGTCAGCTGCTTTTTGGTTCGTCGTTTTTTGGCAACTTTTTAGTAGTGTTCTAATGTATGAAGTAACATGATAAATACAATTTCCCTTCAAAACTTTTTATACATTCTTTTCACCATATTTGTAGAGCATATTTTTTTGTAAATAAATTTTTTTAAAAAAACAAATTTTGCAATGCGAGTTTTCTTAATACACTAATCCAAAAATTATATAACTAATGCAAGAATAAATAATTCTAGTATTATTTATGCAAACATTATTAATACACCATATTTTGCACTATTCTTAAACACCCTGTTATGTTTTTAAGAGGCGCGAATGGAAAATGGATAGGTGTTTTTCAAAAAGATACCAAGAGAAAGGATGCAATTTGAATAGGTACTTTTCGATTTGAATGGCAATGACATTTCCAATGGGTTGTGACTTTTTTGAAGAGTTGCACCTTTTTCGAAGAGTTGTACCTTTATAAAGGGGTGCAACTTTCTGAACTATTGCTTCTCTTCATAAAGAAACACCATGATGCTATAAATACCTTATTTTTTTCTCAAGTAGAGACATGAAATTTTAAACAAAAAATATTTCCGCTTTATTGAAAAACTCTACTATGATTTTCTATGGTTGAGTGTGTCCGTAGTTCGATAGAATTTGAGGTACTGCTATTCTATCGAAGTGATTCATTTATTCTGGAAGGATATATTTTATAACATCGGGTACTTGAGGGGAATAATTTTCTTTAGGACACACTGTGAATTTGGTGGACATGAATCTTATTCTATGTATGTTCATAAGTTGGGTTGAACTTATTGTTGAAGTTCAAAGTTATGAATACAAAGTTACAACTTCATTTGATTGTTCATATAATTAATTTGAACATGTGTTTGAAGTTCCTATTGTAAAAGACAGATTTAACTAAATCCGGGAAAACAACAATCTTAAAGAAATTATATAATAAGAAAATATTTATTTTTGTCTTGTTTGGTATGAAAAAAATATCACCATTTATAAATCAAGTACTTGGTTAAATGTATTGGGTCTAATTTTGTGGAGACTAAAATCTTTTGGTGTCTACTCACTTGGTTAGAAAAATATAAAAACTTCACCGAGAAATCAGTGTGGAAATTTGATTTAAAGAATATAAAAACTTCACTGATTCATTAAAATCTTTGTATTGGTTTCTGGAGTTTAAAACATGTAAGGCTTCACTCTATTTGAATTTGTTTCTGATTTGAAGTCAAAATTCATTCGGTTGATGATTTGAAAATATACAAACTTCATCATTGACTACGAACAAGTTTATTAAAGATTAAAGTCTTTATTGTTACTATTATGAAATACTAAAGTATATGTCAAAGATTGATAGGAAAATGAAAAATGAAACTAAATAAATAATTGATTCATTTTTGAATGGTGTTGTCCCAACAATAAACAATGTTGCATTATTAAGTCATTCAGATATCGCTCTAGCAATACAAACGATAGAGAAATTGCAATAACATTCTACTGTGAACGTCAAAGAATGGCAGAAAATGATATCATTTTGGCTGACCAAACTTGAAATGTAAATGTTTACAAGTATAGATCCTCATATTCCAGAAAAAGTAATGATTGAAAATTAATTGTCTAGTTTGAAATATCTTGTGAGGCATCTCAAGATATACAAAGATAATGTGTTGAATGAGAAATCATCAGTAATGGTTGCAAATCATGTAAAGGATGATGTTCCAAATAATAAGAAGATGAAGAAGTCTTTTGGATAAAGGAAAGAGCAGGAAAAGAAAACATTCAAAGGCAAGTGCTACAAATTTAGTAATGTTAGTCACAATGCTCTAAACAGTCAAGTTCTGAATAAGAACGATAAAAAGAATCAGATAAACATGTTGGAAGCAACTAAAAAGATTGAAACTCTGTATGCTATGAACATTGATCCAATCTATTTGGAAATCCATATGAATAATGGTTTGATTTAGGAGCAACTAAACATGTTTGTGCAGACAAAAAAGCTTTTGCTACTTATGATACCTCTAGTCTCAAAAAAATGATCCTTATGGGAAATAATGCAATAGTCAAGGTTGAAGAAAGTGGGAAGATAGTCCTAAAAATGATTTTCGGCTAGGTGTTGGCTCTCAACAATGTTCTCCATTTTCCTACAATTAGAAAGAATATAATGTCTACAACACTTCTCGTTAAAAATGGATTTAAGTGTACGTTTGTTTCAGAGAAAGTTGTAATAAGAAATAATGAAATGTATGTAGGAAAGGGCAACTTTAATGAGGGTCTTTTAAAATTGATTTAATGGCTGTTGAAATACAGAAAGTTGAGGCTTCTTTCTTACTTTCTAGAGTCAAAATATTTTGCATAATTATTCAGGACATGTCAATTACAAAACCTTGCGAAAATTGTTTAGTTTGGAACTGTTGCCTTACTTAGAGTGAAATAAATCAAAGTGTCAAATATGTGTGGAATCTAAGTATGCTAAGAATCCATATAAGTCTGTTGAAAGGAATTCCAAGCTCTATAACTTAATCTAAATCTACATTTGTGATATGAAGTCAACACCATCCCTTGGTGGGAAAAAGTATTTCATAAATTTTTTTGAAGATTGAAATAGATATTGTTATATTTATTTTCTAAATGGTAAGGATGAAGCAATAGACGTATTTAAGCAATATACAGCTAATGTTGAAAATCAGTTGGATAAAAAGATCAAAATGATAAGAAATGATACGGATGGAGAGTATGAATCTTCTTTTACCGAGACATGTTTGAAAAATGATATTATCCATTAAAATATTACCCTGTATTCACCTAAATAAAATGAAATTATGAAAAGGAAAAATTGAATGTTGAAGAAAATGATGGATTTCTTACTCATAAGTTTAGGTTTACCGCAAAACATATGGAGGGAACGAATCTTTACAGAAAATTGAATACTCAATAGAGTACCCCATAGTAAGAGACATTAAATTCCATATAAAATTGAAAGAAAGGAAACCCAACTTGAAATATTTCAAAGTGTAGGGGTTTCTAGTCACAGTCCAAGTTCTTACGCCTAAAAGAGTAAAAATAGGACCTAAGACTGTGGATTGTATATTTTTATCAGATATACTACAAGTAGTAAAGCATAAGTTTTTGATTCATAAATTCGAACATCAAGATACTCGTGAAAATAAGATAATTAAATCAGAAAATCTCTCTAATTTTTTTGAACACATTTATCCGCACAAAATTGGATATGAGCTATCTAGTGGAGTGTCTAAACGACCTCAAGATGAACCAAAGAATAATATACTTAATGATGATAATCAAGTCTTAGTACAAATTATAGAATGTCGACTTCCTATAGATAAGATTTTATAACATTTCTTCTTGAAAATGAGCCTCAAACGTTTAAAGAAGTAATATCATCTTTGGACTCTTTCTTTTGGAAAGAGGCAGTCAATAGTGAGATTGAGTCTATCATGTGCAATCATACTTGGAAGTTGATTGATATTCCTCTAAGAAATAAACCTTTAGGTTCTAAATGGATCTTTAAAAGAAAGAAGAAGGTTGATGGTACTATTAACAAATACAAGGCAAAACTTGTTATGAAAGAGTTTAGGAAAAAAGAAGGCCTTGATTATTTTGACACATACTCACACGTAACAAGGATAACGTCTATTTGGATGTTTGTTGCTTTAGCAGTGGTATATAGTCTTGAAATCCATCAAATAGATGTAAAAACAATTTCTTTAATGGAGAATTGAAGGAAGAAATTCACATGGAATAACCTGAGGGTTTTGTGGTATCTAGTAAAGAAAGAAAAGTTTCCAAACTTCTTAAATCACTATATGGACTAAAACAAACACCTAAACAGTGGAATCTAAAGTTTGACTAAACCATCTCTAAGACCCCGCAAAATCCTTAGCTTAATTTAGTCTTCTAAGCTTGTCAAGGGGTCCCAGACTTAGAATATTAGCTAAGTATTCAGACTTAGTGTCATTCTAGCCTTTGAAAGTTGGAGATCTTATTTCATGGGACTTTATGTCCATTATAGGTAGATATTTAGGTTGATTCATGATCAGGAATGTTTGTAGGTGTTCTCGGACAAGTTTTAGATTTTTCGGACTTTGTTTGAAGCTCCTTTGGAATCCTAAAATAGCGGAACAATATGATCTTGGCATGCCGCATCAACTATCACGTTGATAAATTTTTTCCCCATCTCCCAGCATCAATTCCCAGTGAGTCGATGCGGACTCGATGCGACCCGTTGGCTATCGCGGCGATGCCAACGATACGGTGCGTCTGTTTGTGCGTCGATGCTACAATTTTTCAGTCATTAAAAGACCGCATCCTTGGGGGTATTTGAGTATTTTTACCTGAACCTTCCGCCCTCAAAACACAAAATTTAGAACCTTAGAGAGCAATTAAACTCTTCTTTTCTTAAAATTTTCTCAAGAACAAAATCCTAGAAGATTCAATTTCAAATCAAGAACTCAAGATTTCTACTATCAATTTTCAGAAATTCTTTAACTAAGGTATGTGAAGTGTTCATCCAAGGGTCCCTTCCACCTTTGGAGTCCAATAAACTATTTTTAGAATTCAAGTATATGAATTCCATGTTGGGTTTGATCATATCCATGTTTAAAAATGATTAATTGGGTTTCAAATCCATGTTTCATGATCAATTTCGTGTGGGATTAATTGATTTATATGTGTTACCATGTAAAATCATGCTAAATCCTTCAAATGGTGAATTTAATATTGAAGTTGTGTGCTCACATGTTGATTAGTACTATGTGCATAATTTATGCCTTTCAAGTGATTGGTGAATTAAACATGTGAGTTGAATATTTAAGTTATATCATGCTATCATGTGTTTAAGTTCATGACATGCAAGTGTTTGTTAAAATTCCCTAATGAATGAAGAATAATCAAATGCTTAGTGTACATTTTTCAAGTTTATGCCATGTCTCTTATTTTGTGCTATCGAGTCTGGGGGGTACTTGTACCTAACAATTTAGTTGATTATTTAGAGCCATGGTCAGTCATAGTACAGTAGTAGTTTCATCACTATCATTAGTTCTCTCAGTCAGTTACAGAACTCACAAAAAACTCAGTATACTCAGTATTCTTCTAGTATAGTTCAGTACTCAATCCAGACCTCAGTAAACTTAGTTAGTTAATAAAATTCAGTAGTTTTTGATAGTCTACGACACTCAGTTCAGTGTCTATTCAGTTGGGAGTAGGATTCAATACCGAGTTAACATAGGGATCGAGGCATTCCTGCCAGCAGAGGGTTTGACCCTTAGTAGCAATCCCAGTTTTGCAAAACTATGTAGCCAGCGTAGGTTGAGATATCTTACTGCCAGATATATTGAGAGTTCATAGATCTCATTCGAGTTATCCTACCAGCGAGGGTTAACGGAAGAGCTTCCTGTCAGAGAGGGTTAACTTACAGCTTGTCCTTACCTGTGGCACGGTATTGACATCCTTTCAACTGGGGTTGCAGGTTGGAACCCAACCAGTTTAGAGAGGGGCATGTCGGTTAGAGGATTACCTCTCACACTGTCAGTTCCAATCTTAGTCTTAGAATAGAACTCAGTTCGATTCTATAGATTCAGGACAATCAGACATAGTCACTCAGCTTAGTACGAATCTAAGTATGGCTCCACATTATTTAGAATTTTTAGATACAGCCATTCAAATAATCATTAATACAGTATTTATAAACTCAGATATCGGTTATCAGTAATCAGATTCAGTACTCAGTATTAGCATGATCTCAGTTACAGTCTATGTATTCATGCATGTACTCTTACTCAATCATACTCATGTTATTTAGTTATTACTGTGCATGCATATGAACCCATGAATTTCAGCCTAACTCACTGAGTATACTAGTACATTTAAAGTACAAACCATGTTTTTCTTTATGCTATGATGTCTTATATCATAGGTTCAGATGCACGGGATCCAGAGCACCCTTAGCAGTTTTGATTCTCAGCTTTCAGGGTAGTGGTGAGTCCTTATAGTTCAAGGACATGCTTATTATTTATAGTACTTCAATTTTATTTCAGTAGATGGAGTTAGTTGGGGGCTTGTCCCATCAACTCCATAGTTCAAATAGTTAGAGGCTTTTTATACTAGAGTATTTTTAGACAGTTATTCATTTTTTTAGTGCTTATATTCAATTTTAGGTATTTTGATACATTATTCATGTTTATTTATAGATGTGAACCTTATGCATATGTTTTCGCCTATTTCTGCAATCATTACAATATTTATTGCATAGTTATTGCAGCTAGTACCAGTCATGGGTTAGCTTGTGGTCCTTCGGAATTATGAGCATCGTGTAACTTCTGGGGTACAGAC
Organism: Capsicum baccatum var. pendulum; assembly: GCA_030864225.1. Taxonomy (NCBI): domain Eukaryota; kingdom Viridiplantae; phylum Streptophyta; class Magnoliopsida; order Solanales; family Solanaceae; genus Capsicum; species Capsicum baccatum. Next base: position 124,248,461 of record CM061556.1, on the reverse strand, counting down.
TCGAGGCATTAAACCATGTTGGTAAATGGCTTCAAGATAAATGAATGTGATAAATGTGTTTACATTAAAGACACTCCAAATCATAAAGTCATTGTTTTTTTTGTATGTGGATGATATGTTGATCATAAGTAGAGACATTTCTGACATAAATGCTACAAAATAAATGATTGAGATCAAGTTTAATATGAAATATATTGGAGTTGCTGATGTGACCTTAGGGATAAGATTTTATAAAACTCAGCAAGGATTGCATTGTCACAGTCTAATTATATTGAAAAGGTACTTGACATGTTTAAGTATTTAGATTTCAATATTATGAAGACTCCATTAGACGTGAGCTTTGCACCTAAAAAGAACGAAGGTGAAGGTGACACACAGTTGGACTACGCAAGAGTATTGGGAAGTTTGATTATATCATGAATTATATGTGATCAGATATAGCATGTGCTATTTGTAAATTTAGTCAGTACGCAAGTAATCGCAATTAGTCTCATTGGATGACAATGAAAAAAGTTTTGGGGTATCTAAAATATACTCAAGACTATACATTGCATTATAGCAGTATCTAGCAATAATTGAAGGATATAGTGATGCAAAATGAATGAAGGAAAATCCATGAGTAGATATGTATTTACTTTAGGTAGAGGAGCAGTCTCTTAAAAATCATCCAAACAGACATATATTGCCTGCTCTATAATTGAATCTGATTTTATCTCACTAGATAAAACTGGTAAAGAAGTTGAATGGCTTTAGAATTTTTTGAAAGATATTTCTAATTGGCCCAAACCTTTGGCACTAGTATGTATACATTGTGATAGTCAAACGACAATAGATAGGGCAGGGAGATTCTATATAATGGTAAATCTCATCATATAATACAATAACATAATGCTATTAAAGAACTACTCTCTAGTGGAATTATCACAATTGACTATTTAAGGTCAAAGAATAATGTGCCGAATCCACTTACAAAGGCCTAACTAGAGAAGAAATTGAGATATCGCCAAATAAAATAGGTTTACAGCCTAGGATAAGTCATCATAGTGGTAACTCTATCTAGCAGACTGGAGATCCCAAAAGCTGGGTTCAACAAGATTAAACAAAGTTTTGACTGACAGTTCAACATGGTCAATATACTCAACCCATTCTCATGATGAAGACAATATTCATGAAATAAGAATAAGTCTTATGATTTGAAGCCTTTTAACGGTTTCTAACTTTGTCAGGTTTGGCCAAATAGTTGATATATATAATTAAACATTTAGGAATCACCTATGTGAGGGTGAAACAAACGTTTCTTTAAGGAGGTTGATAGTAAAGGCCTATTCTCTAAGATCACATAAAACCAGGTCATGTTCATGGCTAAAAAAAACAAAACTATGAGAATCATAGATGATAAAAGGCTAGTTGTGTGCCTTGTGTTGTCTAGGTGTACATTAAAGCTTGACAATTCAAAGATATCACATCTACCGATTGACCAAGTGCATCCAATGCAAGTTCACTATGAAAAGTTCAAAAGAAAACCTACTTATCTAGATGCAATTATTTTTTGCTTCTAAATCACATACTTGTCCGTAATTTTTTTGTAAAATATTATCCCCTATTCATGTAGGGGATTTTTAGGTTCTTAAGAGGTGTGAATGAAAATTGAATAGGAGTTTATTTGAAAAGACACCAGGATAAAGGATGTGATTTGAATAGGAACTTTTTTAATTTAAATGGTTATGACCTTTCCAATGGATTGTTACTTTTTCGAAGAGTTGCACCTTTATGAAGAGGTACACCTTTCTGAACCATTGCTTCTTGTTATGAAACAACACCTTGATGGCTATAAATACTTGATTTTTTTCTCAGGTAGAGACATGAAATTTTAAAGAAAAAACATTTCTCTTCCTTGAAAAACTATATTATGATTTGCTATTGTTGAGTGCATTTGTAGTTCGACAGTATTTGAGGTACTGCTATTCTGTCAAATGATTCATTTTATCCTGAGAGGATATATTTCATAACTTTGGATATTTGAGGGGAATAATTTCCATAAGGACACACCGTGAATTCGATAGATTTGAATATTCTATTCTTTATCTTTTTTCTATATGTTTGACTTTGCTATTTTTTAAGAAAATAGTTTGAACTTTATTTTGTTGATGTTCATAAGTTGGGTTGAACTTCTTGCTGAATTTCAAGGTTATGAATACGGATTTACAACTTGATGTTGGGTGTATTTAAGCACGCTAGTGTTACTATTCTAGCTCGTTTAGTCTTGTTTTGAGGATAATTTATGTGATTACTAATTGAATAATGGTATAAATAAGCATATAAGTGTTAAAGGACATGTTTATAATGGTTAAAAGTGTTTTCATACAAGTTTTGGTTTAAATCATTCAATTAGAGTTTAGAAGAGAAAATTAGTGTTACTAGCTTGAGCTAGGTGTCGTTCTTGTTAGTCTCGATCGATTCTAGTGTGTTAAATGAGTTCTGTATGTTTGAATGTGTAATATTATATGGAAAAACTTGTTTAAAGTGTGCAACATTCAATTAAAATGATCCGAGCATCAACAATACATTATCACGTAAAATAGTCGAGACTAGTTCTACGCTTGAGTTTCTAGCTAGTAATTCTAGATGTTGTGTTTTATTGAGCTCTAATACATGGTGTTTGATTATGTAGAATATTTGTGGATTTGATTATGGTAATAAATGGATGTAGAACAATCTGAAAAGTAAAGGGAAAACAACACCAAAATCATAGAAGGGAAGGTAAAATAATGTCACGAGCATGGAACACAAAGATGGACTTGAACACTTAACCAAAAATTTGGATGCAGTTTCTAGTAGCTGTAGGCTATATGCACACGATGTAGTCTATGTAGCATCCTGCTTTGTGAGGAGCAACTTCCAGAGGTAGCAAACGAATAGCCTGTGATTCCTGCTTTACAGCAGTGGTGTATTATCCGCATCCCATACTCCATACTGGTAGAGTGGTGCCTGCGTCACATGCACCATTTCAGTGCAGCCAAGACCGCATCACCCTCTTTACTACAATTCTCTAATGCCCGCATCGGCTTTCCATTTCAGTGCTCGAGTTTTGGATGCATCATACTTACACATGGCTAAGGGTTGGCAAACTATAAATACATTATGTACATTGTTTATTAAAGAAATCTTGGATTTGTTATGTCTTGGAGATTAAAGAGGAGGCAGCTACTACGTAATCTAGGTTTTACATTCTTTTATTTAGATTTTTATTAGATTATATCATGTATTCATCATTGATTATTACGGTTATGACTCTTAGTGGCTAAAAACTCTCTTTCCTGGGTTAAAGCCAAGAACATGACTACTTTCATTTTGGATTAATTTCGTTTGATTAGCTTATCATATTTGGTAACTTGTTTATTATTATTTTAATTATTTTAAGGATTGATCACTCTTAGAACACATATATTATCAACCTTGTGATCTCGGGAGAGGGAATAGGGTGATAGAATATGGGGATAAACAAAGTAGGGTTCTTATTATTTTATGAAATAAAGAATTTGAATTAGCATCTAGTACAGGGATATACCTAGAAGCTTTACTTGATTCAAATGTAGGATGATCACATTAATCACTTAATTGGATTATTACATCTCCGCTCAATGATGTAGTTCTAATGTCCAGATTAGGGAAAAGGTTAGAGGTCAGGAGACCATGATCATGCAATTAACCCTACAAATCAACAACCAAGATAAGTGAATTAACGAATGAAGTTCAATAATGTAGTATGATTGTTCGAAGTGCTTTAACCCGGGGCTTTCTCCTATTGATTGTGTCAAGAACTTTATTTTATGCATTGTTTACTTTACTTGAAATTTACAATATTCAAAACTTTATTTTGGTTATGCTTGCATCAATTACTCTAAATTGTGAACTAGAAATGAATAGTTGTTGAATCAAATCCCTAGGGGATCGATATTCGGCTTTATTGAAGGCCACTATATTACTTAGTAGACCACGTACACTTGTGTGTGCACTGTCAAGTTCTTGGCGTCGTTGCCGGGGACTTGTAATTTTGCAACTGTTTTATTTTTAGTTTTGCTTTTTGGATTACTTTGGTGTTTTACGCTTGGTCTTGGTTTTGGTTTTATATTTGCAGGAAATAGGTTTTCAAATTAGTAATCTAGAAAGTGCTCGGGAATCAGTTGAACCATGCCCCAAACCTGAGAAACTCATCTATAAACGAAGGAGATAAGCAATCCTTCACCCCATTATTCCGTAAATTGAAGAAGATTAAGATAATTCTGCTCTCATGGCTGATTAACAAGCAGCCTGTAGGACAGTTAGAGATGTGGAAATCCCACTTCCGACAAATCTGTCACCTTTTCAGAAACCAGCTGTTGGAAGGAGGCTCAAGATAAAGAACAATATAGTGCAGTTGTTGAATAGCAATAAATAGTTTATAGTTCTTGCACATGAAGATCCATAGGTCCACTTGCAGAATTTCAGTAAGCTCACTGACATATTCATTTTGACAAATATGAATGCTAATTATGTGAGGCTGGCACTCTTCCCCTATTCACTTATTTGGGAATCTAAAATGTGGTAGAACTCTGAGATAGTGAATTCAATCACATCATAGGACGGCTTAGCCCAAACATTCCTCATCAGATTTTTTCCGTCTGGCAAGACTGTAAAACTTTGTAATGAGATTATGAGCCTCAAGTAAAGGCCAAACAAGAATCTCTACCATGCTTGGGAGCATTTCAAGACACTTCTTCACACTGTCCATATCATCAACAGTACAATAAGGAACTTTCTCATACTTTTGTAGAAGCACTTGACCACAACACAAAATTTTGCTAAATTCAGCTGCAGGTGGTTAAGCATTGGAGTTGACTTATGATGAGTTGTACACCTTATTGAATCGCATCATACAAGGAAATCTAGAGTGGTGTGGTGATTCTAAGAGTGCCACAAAGAGAGTTACAGGAGTGTTGGAGGTGGACCAATACACTACTTTATCAGCTCAGGTCGCTACATTACAAAATTTGATAAACACTCAGTTTAGTAGCCTGAAAGTAGGAGCTACACAACCTGCAGCAGTAGTTAATACATTTCAGTAGATCAGTGGTTGGTGTGACGTTTGTGGAAATAGTGGCCATTCAGCGGCTATATGTGCTGCTAATCCTGAGTCTATGTATATAGGAAATACTCAAAGGTAGAATTATGGGAACGCCTACAATATGAAATGGCAGACTCAGCAACTAAATCAGCCTTGGAATGCCTAACAGTAGCAAATTCACCAACCACCGGCACAAGTAAACCAACCAACTAGCAAATTGAAAGAGATAATGAAGAGATTCTAGCGAATCAAACATAATTGGCTGCAGATGTAAAGAACTAGCAAGCGGCCACGAAAAGCTTAGAGTTATAGTTAGGGAAGTTATCATAGACGTTAAATACAAGGATGTAAGGTGGTTTGCCAAGATATACTAAAAATCCCGAACAAGTTATAGTAATTACTTTAAGGAGTCGTAAAGAGCTTAACGAAGAACCTCCAAAGTCAACTAAGGAGGTAGATGAAGATGTGGCTCCCTAACATGTTAATAACAAAGATGCTAAAAATTTGAGAAAGTCTGAGTACTTAAAACAAAAAGTTGTTGAAGATATGAAGAAGATCCCACCACTACCTTTCCCACAGAGACATATTAAGGCAAAAGAGGATGCATGTTTTAAGAAGTTCTTTGACACATTCAGAGAACTATATATTAACCTACCTCATTTAGATATTTTACAGGGAATGCGCAAGGACGCTAAGTATTTAACGGATGTGGTTGCTAAAAATGTTAAGTTGCAGGATGTGGAAGTGGTAGCACTCACTGAGGAGTGTAGTTTTGTGGTTACTCAAAAGATACCCAAAAAGTTTAAGGACCCTGAGAAGTTCACTCTCCCCATTCAGATTGGCGACAGTGAGATGGTTAAGGCACTTAGTGATTTAGGGGCAAGTATCAACTTGATGCCCCTATCGTTGTTCAACACATTAGGCTTAGGAAAGCCTAGACCGAGCTCTATACTATTGCAGCTAGCAAATGGGACCATAGCCCGTCTGAAAGGAGTTATAGAGAATGTTCTCATAAAGGTTGGTAAATTTGTTATTTCTACTAATTTTATTATTATAGATTCTCATTTAAACGAATAGGTACAAATCATATTGGGGCTTACATTTGTATCGATGGGATGAGCTTTGATTGATATGAGAGAGGGTACACTCACAATGAGGTTGGAGCATGAAGAGGCAGCTTTTAAAGTAAACAAACTGCTTAACAGACTATCCCACTATAAAGACTTGTATATGATTACTGTGATTGAAGGGGATAAATATGTGGTGGTAGATTCTATTCCACAACAGTCCTCTTCGAACACCCTCATTGAGAACCCTAATCCACAACTACCTAATCCTGATATGATGCATATTGATGAGCCTATAAAGGCTATAGTTGAGAAAGCAGCTGACCTTGAGATTTCACACTCAAGAGGTCAGAAATGAATAAGAAGATGGCCTCCAAGTGTGAGGAAAATAATGAAAGAATTGGGTTAAGTTGAATTGGGTCGGGCTACAATACTAAATCAAATGCTGCTAGGGAGGCAACCCAAGTTAAAGTAGGTATGTTTTATTTTTCAGTTTTTAGTTTTTTTTACTTCACGTAGTTTTTGTTTTGTTGAGTCACAGGTTGATGGGAAGTCAGAGAACCGAAAACCTCAGCTAAAGAGTGTAACAAAGACTAAGTGTGGGGTCCCATCCCTAGACCCCCTTGATGTTAAAGATGCTACTAGCTAGGCCTAGAGGCTCCAATGAGTATTTTTATCTCTACTTTTAAGTATACTTTGGGGACAAAGTAGATTTGTAAGTATGGGGTGGGGAAATTCCTAGTTTTTAGTGTACATTTAAAAAATTTTAGGTTAGTAATAAGTAGGATATTTTTGTTGGTACTATACTTGACTGCATGCTGCAAGTGTTTTGGTTATCAAGAGCATGTTAATTGTGTGAATTGCTACTTTTGAGACTCTGAGGCTCATGTTTATGACTTTTGTAGTTGTTGGCTTAATTTGAATTCAAGTGATTGTTTGGTTAAGAGTCTATGATGATCCTACGTGAGTCGAGCATGTTCCATGTGCGTGTGAGGTGTTGTATATTCCTTGTTGCATGTGATGTCTAGAACTTTCCAGGCATATGTGCAAATCAAAATAAAGAGTGTGGGTTTATGAGGTGATATAGACATTTCTTTGATAGCCTTGTTTTATACTCTCTTTTTTACCTACCCTTGTGCATAATCCTAGTAAACCTCATTAAACCTTTAGCTTTTTCCTTGACAGCCTTATGTGTATCTTAATCCCCTCTTTGATGGACCTTAATTTGATCCAAAGATCCTAAATGCTTTAGTATAAAATTAGGAGTCCAAAATTGAAGAAGGAAAAGTTGAAATTGAAGCCCCCAAAGTGATAGTTACTGGTGTACAAAAGAATTATTATGTGTTGTAGGGGGATTTGAGTAATAAAAAGAATAAAAGTTTGTTCAAATTGAATGAGTTGTGCATAAAATACTCCCACTATAGTGTTAAGAATAAGCTTAATAAGAAGCGGTGGAAAACAAAAGGGAATGGGGTAGACAAAAGTGGTGTAATCTGGTCGTTAAAGTTAGATTGAATGTATAAAGTGATGTATTAAAGCGCTTAGGGAAGACAGACACTATTCAGCCAAAATAGTTCCTACCCATCCCTTATCCTACATTACAACCCTTGAAGACCTATTGGATCCTAAGCTTAGCATTCTGATATTAGTAGAGTATGACACTAAGGGCAAGCCTATGGTTCATTATGTGCAACTTGTGAATTCTTTGTGAGAGTGGGCGAAATTTGATTCTTATACCCATTCTGTTATAAATTTCATTTATATGAGTGATTATAGGTAACTCTCTTATTATGAGGGAATATGTTTGAAGAAGTTAGGTGATTTGTATGATGTCCTTGATTGAGCAATATGCATGAGTTTGCCACTTGTTGAGTCAATTCTTGAGGCTAGGATATTTGTAAGTAGTGTTCTTGAACTACCAATTGTGTACATAACATGCTTAGTGTAGCAACTTGAATTCTGTGTAGTCATTGTAGTACTAACTTGGGTGTCTTATAGTAGTAGAAGTGTAGAGTCCCCTCAAATTATGATGCTTAGAGTTAAGAGTTGTTCGAGGACGAACAAGTATTTAAGTGTGGGGTGGTGATGTTGGGTGTATTTATGCACCTAGTGTTACTATTCTAGCTCAGTTAGTCTTATTTTGAGGATAATTTGTGTGCTTATGCCATGACCCAAGCCGAGACCCTGTCCGCGACGGGCATCCCGAGCTATTAAGGCCCGAGAGACCCCTCTAACTCCCAACTCACTAGTGATATTGTACGCTCTGGCACAGACCCACACGGCTTTAGAACGCATCACTAGGGAGTAAGGCTTTCTTACTTATATACCCAGCATCCCTCCTGTATTTTACTGATGTGGGACTCCTTCCTAAGTTCGAGTGTTACATACACCTCCCTTTATGGACTCAGCGTCCTCACTGAGATTTTCCCCATAGAATGAGATTTGCCTACACTCAGGACTGAGGTTTGCCCTGCCTTACTGGGATTTACCTACACTCATTTTGAACTCTGGCCCACATCGACAGGGCTGACACAGGAGTGGCTTTGATTCCATTCTGTCTGACCCAAGACGGGGCCCTGGCCGCGATGGGCATCCCAAACTATCAAGGCCCGAGAGACCCCTCTAACTCCCCAACCTACTAGTGATATTGTCTGCTCTGGACCTAGGCCCATACGGCTTTAAAACGTGTCACTAGGGAGTAAGGATTTCTTACTTATATACCCAGCATCCCTCCTGTGTTTTGCCGATGTGGGACTCTTTCCTAAGTTGGGCGTTACATAAAATGCCTTTTAGCCCCCTTCTTATTAATGTTGCACGCTTCACACCCATAAATAGGACTCTACTCGACGTGATTTCGCAGATACCCTGGGACCATAAACCGTGCTCTAATACCAGTTTGTCACGACCTAAGCCGGGGCCCTGGTCGTAATGAGAATCTTGAACCATGAAGGACCGAGTGCCCCTTCTCCATATGGTAATCATGCACAAAATTCATACAATGTAATAAATTAGTGAAAAAACAATACAAGATGGAAACATGGTCACTATCTTTTTCTTTAATTGAACAATTCAAAAAAAAATGAGTTCATGAAACATTCAAAACACCTGACACTAGTCTGCGAAATCTCTAACAACTGAAAATGACATCTGTCTTAAATCTGGGACAAGGCCCCTTGTTGGACCCAAAAAAAAATGTAAAATAATACTCTAGCAACAGGCCTTCCAAAATAAAGGCTCACCAACTGCACAATTCGGTCTGAAGATTCTACGGTTTGGCGGGACCCCTGGACTGAGCCTCAAATCCTGAAATATAGGGGGCCAATACAAACGTACTGATATGTGAAGCAACTTAAAATAGAATGCTTTTAATACAAAATAGATGAGAGCATTTCATAAAAACAATGATCATAATACGTAAGTAAAAATACATGGGCATACTTTAGTGAACTCCAAGGCACTTCTTTAAAACCATGACTCATTCTTTGTTATTCTTCTAATCTAGTCGATACACCCTACAAATTTTAAATTCTATGGGCTATGTGGAACCTGCCCTTGACTCAGCGGCCAAGTCTCCAATCCAATCAACCGCCAGGATTGGAGTGGTGATACCCCCCATGTGAGCACACCGCAGGAAATCTCCCCATGTGAGACATCCTAAAATTGTCAAATCATGGAGGATCATATATCATAAGTTTTGTATCAACAACTATGATTTCCGGTGATGATCCCTTGTACTCAAACGCCTTCTTCGGGTAACCTACTAGCTCTCTTAAGCCCAACTTTTAGTCCTTTAACGAAAACACATTTATACTTTTCAAACATCCAACACTATCTTGTTAAGGGCACGGAATCATTGGGTATCGTCATAACCTGACTTGCAAGTCAATCAAATTATGTCACATTATGTATGCGGCCCTTTTCACTTACTATCATATTCATGACCATGATCATTAAACAGGCACTCACCCATTTATTTTCTGTTTAGAAACTTCATGGCCCTAAACAACCCATCACAATATAAATCGAAAATATTATGATAAAAGAAGGAGTCTTGATCATTCCTGCTCTCATTAAACTTTTATTACACCCCAAAACACAAATACATAATTATGTTCAAAATTCATGCTAAACAATTGAAGGCAACATACAATTACTTCAGAAACAACTTCCTGACGTATACTTTTCAAACAATTCAAAAAAAAAAACCTTTCTTTATAAATATGATTGGGGATCTTTAATATAATTAAAACAATAGAAGAAAACTTATGCCCATGATGTTTAGAGAAGTCCCACATACCTTAGATTATAAGATTCAAAAAATGGAATCCAAATCTTGATCCGTTTCTTGAAATCTTGAACTTAAGGATTGATTCTTGATTTCTTGTTCTATGAGGAAACCCTAGTTTGATCTTATTTTTTAGAGTGAAAAAAGGATCTTGATGTTGTAAAACTGATAATAGTTGAGTAAATAATGTTTAGGGTGTTATTTAATTCGTGTGAGAGGTTTCTGGCAAACGAAATACAAAAATACCCCACTAAAAACGTACTTTTTGAGCGATTCCGCCTCGACTAACACCTCTAAGGAAAATGGGCATAAATTTTTACTTCGATATTTGATTAAGGCAAAATTGGTGGCATTGGAAAGAGGACTCAAGGACTTTTCATTTGTTATATAGTAGGCCCCATAATTCTTTATATACAAAATGTTATGTCGATGGAAGTTTACCCAAGCTTAGACATTCACTAAAACTTAATCAATAGAAACATTTTCAACTCGTCTTTGAGTTAGGGGATTTTGTGACCTTAATTGTCGCGAACCGAACCAAGGCCCTAGCCGTGACGAGCATTCTAAACCATGAAGGCCCGAAACACCCCTAATTGTCTGATAATCATGCACATAACTCATATGATAAAAGACCTGCATAAGATAAACAATATTATGAAAACATGGTCAAGAATCATATAAAATCAATAACGGGGAATAATGTCCCACAATCTCCACACAACATCTCTATAACGTCTGCGAAATCTCTACTACATGACTAAAACAAATATCTATCTAATAACTGGGTGAAGTCCCCCAGTAGACCCAAAACTAATAAATGATAAGTGAAACTGCCAGATATCAGGCCTTCTGAAATATAGAAGGCTCACCAAGTGACTCTGCAAATCTGTTTGAGGAATCTACTGATTTTTGGACCCTTAGAATGTGCCTACGAACCTGGGAGGGAAGGGGGTCAATACAAAAGTACTGGGACGCAGAGATATAAAAACAAAACATAATATTTTTACAAAATATAGTTGAGAGCTATTATCAAGCGGTTTCATATCAAATCATTCGAAAACACATGGGTGTAAAATAACTGTTTTCAACAAAAATATAATGCAGCTGAGTTAGATGGAATACCCTACATATCACATTTACACCAACTGTCTGTCACGCCCCAAAATCCCATCGGGCTGGACTGGCACCCAAAGCCGAGAAGGCCCGGGAGAACCCGTTCAAATACCTGTACTTTTACTTACATATCACCAAAAATTTGGACAGCACTTCGTTGCATATAGAAGGATCTAATTACCTGTATCAGCACAACACGCACAAATATATATATATATATAATACTTGGCCGTCGGGGCCACCACATATACAAATATAACATCACTATATAAACTTCCATGACTTTACCCTTCCTTATGTCTACAAAGCGTCTAGGATATACATGACATAACTAGGGTCGGGACAAACCCCCGCCCACATACGACTCCTGTACAATAACAAAACATAAGGAACCGACTCAGAAAAACTCCGAAGCAAACTAGAGCTCACCAAGAATAGTTGTATGACCAGGCTTCTACTTATGCGGTGTATGAGCTGAGGTACCTGTGCCTGCAGCATGAAATGCAGGTCCCCGTGGGGCGTCAGTACGAAATATGTACTGAGTATGTAAAGCTGTAGATAATCACATATGATATAGGAGCTCAATAAAAATCAGAAACAAGTGAATAAATCATAATAGGAGTGGACCACACTTACTAGAACTTGTGACAACCTGTACATTGCATTTATTCAATCACTTTACCTTCGTTCTTATCATCTTTGTAATCATTACTGTACTGTACTGTGACCATTAGGCTGCCTCCAGTACATATCAACTGGGATCGACCCATGCTAGGCTTATGCCCCCAGGATACAACCCATAAACACATAAATAGGGATCGACCCATGCTAGGCTTATGCCCCTGGGATACCACCCGATATGAGAGAACTTCCATCACTTAGTTCAAATAATCTTTGAGATTGTTATTTCGGTCGCCACCGCATTTTTGATACTTTAAAACAATGATACATCAATAGGAACCAAGTAATAGACCTCCTATACAATAATGATGTAATAAAGACTCATTGGTACCTCAACAATGTGTTTCAGAATCATCAATATCACAATAATGAAATAGGAGCCTTTTGATATATCAATGAAACATTTTGACACTTTATAAAATGGAAACAACTTCGTTGGTAATGTAGAACAATACATGTTTCTGGACAACCTCGGAATCTTTCTTGATGGAACATTGGTGTTTTCATGCCAAAGAACATCGTTAGAGTATGCTTTACATACCTCGTTGTAGATTTGGGTACCAATTCAACACAACTTCCCGCCTTTACAAATCACTTATCTACAATGAAATGTTTGGCATCTAGTATTAGCAACCCAACACCACAATTCTCTTTCATAATTCCATACAACCAATATTTGCAAAACATTCCAAAAACCAACTTGAACAATAGGTTTATGTGTATATATATATATATATTCATCATTTCAATACCACATCATCAATACCACATTATCACACCAAATCCCTTCACAATTCAACATAATCCAACATCATTTCCCAATCATCTTTCAACAACAATCAAATAACATACTTTTTATGCTCACATGAATATATCTATACATATCCATATAAATAACACCAACATAATTTACATCTTTACCATAAAATGGCCCTTTTGATTTCGAAGTCCTGTTGGCACAAATAAGGGGTGCTTCTCGAAGCCCTCGAGACGGTGAACACAACTACAGAATCAATTTGGACTTTCTACGGTTGAATCACAATATAATTGGAGTTGAACTTAGACTAGGGTTTCTTATTCTTCAATATGTGGATGATAACATGATGGATATGAGGCTAAGTATATGTATATAATGACCAATTTTCGTCCATGAGGTGATGGAAAATGACCATATTGCCCTTAAAAATTTAAGTAAATCCGAATCTGTCCATGGTGGACTGTTTTGACAGGCTAAAGTAAATCGACCATAACTCTTTGCTCTGATATCGGATTTGGGTGAAATTGGTATCGTTGGATAGATAATTCAAAGGTATTTCATTTAATATAAAGTAGTCCACCCATTTCGTCCTGTACAAGGAGTTATTATCGTTTGAAGTTGACCCTCAAAATCTGTTTTGAGAGGCTGAAGTAAAACGAGTATAACTCCTTACTCAGATGTTGGATTTGGATGAAACCAATTGCATTAGAAAGAAGACTCTTGGCTATTCTTATCGATATATAGAAGCTCACACAGTTCATTTTGTACAAGGAGTTATGATCATTTAAAGTCGACCCAAAAAACTGGCAGGCCTCAGTAGTTTGTGTGCAGGAAATTTTCCTGCACATTTACTGTTCACAATATCCCTGCCACCGTTTTATAGTTTTGAACGTGCTCTATTATATCCGAAATTTATCCGTTTTTGAAAATCATTATATCGTTGGAAAGCTTATTTAATAACCTTCGTATGGAACCATCGACGGGCAAATTCCGGTATAAATAAAGTCGATTCCTATACACATATAATCAAACTATACACTTGAAACCATCTCAAAATAATCAATACTCATACTTAAACTCATATATACCTAACTTATGATCAATACATATACTCCAACACATATAACCATGGCTAATGCACGTAATTTAGTATGGGGTGTTACATCCTTCCCCCCTTAAGGACATTCGTCCTCGAATGTGAATGTAGTTATTTAGCCGAAACAAGTTCGAATTCATAATTGATATTCACGTCATCATATAGATATTATGAATATTTAAAAAATTACTTGTTATTGTCCCAGTTCCACTCCTTCCACTTCTTTTTCACCTTTGAACAAATAAGGGTATTTCGATTTCATTGCTTCCTCCGCTTCCCATGTAATCTCTTCCCTTTGTTGATTTCTCCAAAGTACTTTCACCGATGTTACTTCTTTATTTCTCATCTTCTTAACTTGACGATCTAATATAGCAATAGGCATATCCTCATAGTTAAGATCTTCTGTTACTTGCACATCTTCAGTAGAAGTAATAAGGGACGGATCTCTGATACACTTTCGAAGCATCGATACATGAAATACTGGATGCACTGATGAGAGTTCCTGGGGTAGCTCTAATTCATAAGCAACTTGCCTATATCTTCGAATAATCTTATACGGGCCTATATATCGTGGACTCAACTTTCATTTCTTGCCAAATCTCATCACCCCTTTTATTGGCGATACTTTCAAAAATACCCAATCGCCTAACGAAAACTCTAGCCCTCTTCTTCTACTATCCGCATATGACTTGTGTCGACTTTGGGCTATTTTCAACCGTTGCTGAATAACCTTGACTTTTTCTATGGCTTGATACACAAGATCCGGTCCGAACATAAGAGTTTCACCCGCTTCGAACCATCCTATTGGTGATCTACACTTCCTCCCATATAAAGCTTCATATTGTGCCATTTTGATACTTGAATGATAGCTATTATTGTAGGAAAACTCAATAAGAGGTAAATGATCATCCCAGCTGCCTTTAAAATCTATAATTGAATGGTGCGCTTTGCTTGTCCATCCGTCTGAGGGTGAAAAGTTGTACTCAGATTCACTTGTGTTCCCAAACTCCGTTGGAAAGACTTCCAAAAGTTTACGATAAATTGAGTTCCCCGATCCGATATAATAGAAGTTGGCACCCCATGTAATCGGACTATTTCTTTAACATACAACTTTGAATATTCTTCAACTGCATAAGTGGTCTTAACGGGTAAGAAATGTGCGGATTTAGTAAGCCTATCCACAATCACCCATATAGAATCAAATTTCCGAACTATACGAGGCAAACCTGTAACAAAATCCATGTTGATCATGTCCCACTTCCAAATTGGAAGATCTATGCATTGCATATAGCCTCCGGGCTTTTGATGTTCCACTTTAACTCATTGGCAATTTGGACATTCAGCCACAAATTTTGCGATGTTCCTTTCATGTCATTCCACCAATACATATCTTTCAAATCTTGATACATTTTGGTTGATCCTGGATGACTGGAATACCTTGAAAAATGTGCCTCTGTCATAATCTTCTTTCTTTGCCCGTCTACATCCGGCACACACAATCGGTTTTGGCACTGAAGTACTCCTTCTCGCGTGAGCTCAAATGCCTTGGTCGCACCACTCTGAACGTTCTCCTTAAGCTGTAATAAAAAAGGATCTGCATCTTGCTTCTCTTTCACCTCAGCTACTAATGAGGATTCCGCGGCATTATTCACAATAAGCTCCTCGTCCGGAGTTTCGAGAAGACGAACTCCTAGACGAGCTATTTGATGAAGATCTTTAATCATCCCTTGCCTTTCTATAGGTGCCATCATAGCCTTACGACTCAACGCATCAGCTACTATATTCGTTTTCCCTGGGTGATACAAAATATCAACATCATAATCTTTTAATAGTTCCATCCACCTTCGCTGCCTCAGATTTAGATCCTTCTGACTGAAAATATATTGTAAGCTCTTGTGATCAGTATATATATCAACATAAACCCCATATAAATAGTGGCGCCATATTTTTAAAGCAAAGATAACCGCTGCCAGCTCAAGATCATGTCTGGGGTAATTTTTCTCATGTGGCCTCAATTGCCTTGAGGCATATGCTATCACCTTACCATGATGCATCAATACACATCCTAAACCAATTCTCGAAGCATCACAATACACTGTATACCCTTCTATACCTTCTGGAAGTACCAACACAGGTGTAGAAGTCAACTTATTCTTCAATTCTTAGAAACTCTCCTCACACGCATCATTCCATTGGAACTTGGATGCTTTATGCGTTAGCTTGGTTAAGGGTGATGAAATGGAAGAAAAGTCTTTAACAAACCTTCTATAATAACCAGCCAACCCGAGAAAACTACGAATCTCCGTAGGAGTTGTGGGCTTTGGCCAGTTCTTCACAGCTTCTAGCTTTTGAGCATCAACTTTTATCCCTTCACTAGATACAATATGACCCAAAAATGCCACCGACTTTAACCAAAACTCACATTTAGAGAACTTTCCATAAAGCTTACAATCACGAAGAGTCTGCAATGCCTGTCGTAAGTGATTGGCATGGTCCTCTTCTGATCTAGAATAAACTAGAATATCATCTATAAAAACTATCACAAATACGTCCAGGAATGGCTTAAACACCCTATTTATCAAATCCATAAAAGTTGCAGGTACATTTGTTAGCCCAAATGACATAACTAGAAACTCATAATGACCATACCGTGTTCGGAAAGCTGTCTTGGGTATATCCTTCTTTTTGACCCTCACTTGGTGGTAACTTGACCTCAAATCAATCTTAGAAAAACACTTGGCGCCGTGTAACTGATCAAATAAATCATCAATTCTTGGGAGAGGATATTTATTCTTAATAGTCACCTTATTCAATTGCCGATAATCAATACAGATCCTCAGCGAGCCATCCTTTTTGCGCACAAATAACACTGGTGCTCCCTAGGGGGACATACTAGGCCTTATGAATCCCTTCTCTAGCAAATCTTTCAATTGCTCTTTCAATTCTCGTAATTCTGCTGGGGCCATTCTATACGGCGGAATGGAGATTGGTTGGGTGCCTGGTATTACATTAATACCAAACTCTACTTCTCGTTCAGGAGGCAAACCTGGAAGATTTTCAGGAAAAACATCAGGAAATTCATTTACCACCGGAACAGCGTGAAGAGTTGGTGGCTCTGCTTCTGTATCCCTTACTCTAACTAAATGATATATGTATCCCTTGGAAATCATTCTTCTTGCCTTAAAATAAGAAATAAATCTACCTCTTGGCGCGCTAATTTCACCTTTCCATTCAAGGACTGATTCATTAGGAAAATGAAAATATACCTTTTTCGTGCAGCAATCAATTGTGGCATAACAAGACGCCAAGCAGTCCATACCCATTATAACATCAAAATCTACCATTTCTAACTCTATAAGATCAGCCATCGTATCACGACCACAAACAGTTACTATGCAGTTTCGATAAACCCTTCTAGCTATAATTGATTCCCCAACCGGTGTGGATACTTCAAATGGCTTAACTAATAGTTCGGGTATTCTTTCAAACTTTCCAGCAACCAATGGAGTAACATAAGATAATGTAGAACCAGGATCAATTAAGACATATAAATCGAATGAAAAGATAGACAACGTACCCGTAACCACATCTAGGGAAGCCTTTAAATTCTGTCGATCCGCTAGAGCATACGTACGATTTTGAGCCCCGCTAGAACTCGTGGCTCCTCTATCACCTCTAACACGACCCATTGGTTGTGCACCCCTTCCTGAATAAGGCATCAATGAAGATGATGCAACAAATGACCCTGTAGGTCGTGCCATACCCCCTATGTCCCTTCGTGGGCATTCCCTCATCATATGCCCCGACATACCGCACCAAAAGCAAACATTGGTCCCCAGCCGACATGCACCCAAATGATACCTTCCACATTTATTGCATGGCTCTCGAGGAGGTCTCGATTGGCTCATATTCCCTTTCCCTTGGTACCCCACTATCCGTGAACTCTGACTCTCACTTCTATGCCCAAATTAATTTCCTCTGGACCCTTGGAACTGTGGTGGGGCACTAGCTGCAGAATAAGAAGATAATGGCCTAGGTGGTCTAGCAGAAAATTGTGGTCTGAACCCTTCTTGAGATGCCATGAACTGCCCTGTAGATCTGGCCCTCTTAGAATATCCTCTTTCTGATTCCTGTGTTCTTCTTCTCTGCCTCTGATCTTCCATTTTCTGTGCAAAAACTTGGATCCTTGCTATGTCCATATCTTTATTCAAAGCGGCAATAGTACAATCTCTAACCAGATATGGATGTAGCCTATCCACATATTGATGAACTCTGTCATCCATAGTAGCTACAACATTAGGAGCATATCTTGACAAGGAATTAAATCGGAGACTGTACTCCCTCACGCTCATATTCCCCTGACGAAGATTTAAAAACTGATCTGCACGGGCCTGACGAATCTCGAATGAAAGATAATGATCAAGAAATGCCTCTTTGAACTCTTTTCAGGTAGCTGGGGGTGCATCAATACCCCTAGATCGTTTCCAGTCCTCATACCAATATATAGCCTCCCCTTTAAATCTATACGCCGCTAACTCCACTGTCTCTCTACCCGTTACATTCTAAAGCCCTCTGAATTTGATCAATAAAGTCCTGTGGGTCCTCGTTAAGATCTGATCTAGTAAAAGTGGGAGGATCCATCTTAAGAAAATCCTGTGTTCGAAGACTAGCCGCCCTATCTATACCACTAGGACCTACAGTAGGAATGGCTTGCCCTTGAGCTTTCCCAGCAACTATACGAGTCAAAAGTTGCACTGCATTTCTAAGATCTTGATCAACAACATTAATAGGTGGCTCTGGGGATATAGTTCTCCTCCTCCTTATTTCTTCTGGACTGGGGGAAGTTTCTGATGCATGCTCAGCTGGAGCCTCACTTTGATTAGCTGGTATAGTGGGTGATTTACTAGTCCCCTCTCCGACAGCCACATCTACTTGCTTACCGGTATTCTTGCTTCTGGTAACCGGCATCATTACTATAATAAGAGAAACAAACTAATTCAGTGGTCAACTATGACTTTATATACAATATAAGCTCTATCGCACGATCTAAGACATGAAGAAAAGAAACAATTCCTAAATGTCCATAGCCTCCTGTTTATAGATGTGGTGCACAACACACCGATAAACAAGACTCTACGTAGACACGGCTTTGTAGACTCACTAGGACGAACCTCTCTGATACCACTTTTGTCACGCCCCAAAATCCCATCGGGCCGGACTAGCACCCGAAGCCGAGAAGGCCCGGGAGAACCCGTTCAAATACCTGTACTTTTACTTACATATCACCAAAAATTTGGACAGCACTTCGTTGCATATAGAAGGATCTAATTACCTGTATCAGCACAACACGCACAAATATATATATATATAATACTTGGCCGTCGGGGCCACCACATATACAAATATAACATCACTATATAAACTTCCATGACTTTACCCTTCCTTATGTCTACAAAGCCTCTAGGATATACATGACATAACTAGGGTCAGGACAAACCCCCGCCCACACACGACTCCTGTACAATAACAAAACATAAGGAACCGACTCAGAAAAACTCCGAAGCAAACTAGAGCTCACCAAGAATAGTTGTATGACCAGGCTTCTACTTATGCGGTGTATGAGCTGAGGTACCTGTGCCTGCAGCATGAAATGCAGGTCCCCGTGGGGCGTCAGTACAAAATATGTACTGAGTATGTAAAGCTGTAGATAATCACATATGATATAGGAGCTCAATAAAAATCAGAAACAAGTGAATAAATCGTAATAGGAGTGGACCACACTTACTAGAACTTGTGACAACCTGTACATTGCATTTATTCAATCACTTTACCTTCGTTCTTATCATCTTTGTAATCATTACTGTACTGTACTGTGACCATTAGGCTGCCTCCAGTACATATCAACTGGGATCGACCCATGCTAGGCTTATGCCCCTGGGATACCACCCATAAATACATAAATAGGGATCGACCCATGCTAGGCTTATGCCCCTGGGATACCACCCGATAAGAGAGAACTTCCATCACTTAGTTCAATTAATCTTTGAGATTGTTATTTCGGTCGCCACCGCATTTTTGATACTTTAAAACAATGATACATCAATAGGAACCAAGTAATAGACCTCTTATACAATAACGATGTAATAAAGACTCATTGGTACATCAACAATGTGTTTCAGAATCATCAATATCACAACAATGAAATAAAAGCCTTTTGGTATATCAATGAAACATTTTGACACTTTATAAAATGGAAACAACTTCGTTGGTAATGTAGAACAATACATGTTTCTGGACAACCTCAGAATCTTACTTGATGGAACATTAGTGTTTTCATGCCAAAAAAACATCGTTAGAGTATGATTTACATACCTCGTTGTAGATTCGGATACCAATTCAACACAACTTCCCGCCTTTACAAATCACTTATCTACAATGAAATATTTGGCATCTAGTATTAGCAACCCAACACCACAATTCTCTTCCATAATTCCATACAACCAATATTTGCAAAACATTCCAAAAACCAACTTGAACAATAGGTTTATGTGTGTATATATATATATTCATCATTCCAATACCACATCATCAATACCACATCATCACACCAAATCCCTTCATAATTCAACATAATCCAACATCATTTCCCAATCATCTTTCAACAACAATCAAATAGCATACTTCTTATGCTCACATCCATATATATATACATATCCATATAAATAACACCAACATAATTTACATCATTACCATAAAATGGCCCTTTTGATTTCGAAGTCCTGTTGGCACAAATAAGGGGTGCTTCTCGAAGCCCTCGAGATGGTGAACACAACTACGGAATCAATTTGGACTTTCTACGGTTGAATCACAAGATAATTGGAGTTGAACTTAGACTAGGGTTTCTTATTCTTCATTACTTGGATGATAACATGATGGATATGAGGCTAAGTATATGTATATAATGACCAATTTTCGTCCATGAAGTGATGTAAAATGACCATATTGCCCTTAAAAATTTAAGTAAATCCGAATCAGTCCATGGTGGACTGTTTTGATAGGGTAAAGTAAATCGACCATAACTCTTTGCTCTGATATCGGATTTGGGTGAAATTGGTATCGTTGGATAGATAATTCAAAGGTCTTTCATTTAATATAAAGTAGGCCACCCAGTTCGTCCTGTACAAGGAGTTATTATCGTTTGAAGTTGACCCTAGAAATCTGTTTTGAGAGGCTGAAGTAAAACGAGTATAACTCCTTACTCAGATGTTGGATTTGGATGAAACCAATTGCTTTAGAAAGAATACTCTCGGGGCTTCTCATCTATATATAGCAGCTCACACAGTTCATTTTGTAAAAGGAGTTAGGATCATTTAAAGTCGACCCAAAAAACTGGCAGGCCTCAGTAGTTTGTGTGCAGGAAATTTTCCTGCACATTTACTGTTCACAATATCCCTGCCACCGTTTTATAGTTTCGAACGTGCTCGATTATATCCGAAACTTATCCATTTTTGATCTTTATATCGTTGGAAATCTTATTCAATAACTTTCGTATGGAACCATCGACGAGCAAATTCCGGTATAAATAAAGTCGATTCCTATACACATATAATCAAACTATATACTTGAAACCATCTCAAAATAATCAATACTCATACTTAAACTCATATATACCTAACTTATGATCAATACATATACTCCAACACATATAACCATGGCTAATGCACGTAATTAAGTACAGGGTGTTACACTGTCAAACCTCGATTTCTGCCGAGATTAGTGTATAAGTGAGGGGAAGACACACAAAATCACACAGCAGGGTGTCTCGACCCAATGGTAGTGCACAAGATCACAAAGCAGGGCTCCTAACCATAGTCCCAACTTGGGAATACATAAAGTCAGGTATGCAAGATCACAAAGCAGGGTACCAAATTCCCATGTCGGCAAACACGATTTCCAGCGTTGAGCCCTTATACTCAAACGCCTTCTTCGGGCATATACCTATCTCATGTAAAATTAATGTATTCCAATTTCATCTGATTCAATCACATATCATATTCTATAGGGTATCGTCATACCCGAATTGCAAGCCATCAATATCACATCATTCTTCTCATTCAACCATTGTATTCAACATGTTTCAACACAAATAGCCCTCTCATTTTCAAGTCAAAATCATATCAATTCTTAGAACATTTCATGTCATGCTTTTCAAGATATTTTCAAATAATTTACATCATATGAACATTTAAAACAAATTCACATCAAGAAAGGGATTCCATATAATTTATGCTCTCAAAATTAACACCTTTTTGAAACACATGCATAATATATAATATGTCAAATCACTTCAAAAATAGGCCTAAAGACCAAATCAATATTATAGAAATGTTCAAAACATGATTATATTCGTAGTTTCAAAACTCCCATTGTAAAACATGAATTTAAAGGCCCATGAGATTTTAGGATAACCTCATATACCTCTATATGCAAAGATGAGGTGTTTCTTGAAGCCTACGTTCTGGGGATTCCAAATATGCAATTAGTTTCAAAAACTCACAGTTGAATCTTGAGTTGCTTGGCTTTTCATTTTGAAACCCTAAGGAGAGTTCTTGAGCAATTTTGATGAATGAAGGTGTATTTTGGGGTATTTGTGGACTGAATTTTGTGTTTATGGCTAAATGAGGATAGGAAAAGGACCATTTTGCCCCCAAAACAAAGTGTTTAAGTCACTTGAGTAGTAATGTAAGCGGCGCACACCTTATCGCATAATATAGGTTGTGCGGCGCACTCTTTATCGCACACATTAGGTTGTGCGTCGCACACCTTATGGCATAAGTTAGGGTGTGCGTCGCACACCTTATGCTGCATGACACACTCTACTTTGCAAAGCCATAACTTCTTCCTCAGATGTCAGATTTTTTCGAAATTGGTATCGTTGGAAAGATAATTCGGAGTCCTTTTATTTGATATATAGTAGGTACTCTAATTCAATATATACAAAGATTAATGACCGATTAAAGTTGACCCAAGTTTTGACGCTTACTAAAACTCAATCGATTGAAAAGCTTTCAACTCGTCCTTAAGTTAGGGGACCTCTATGATCTCAATTCATGCTCAACCAGATTTGTACACCACATAGTTGATTAAAACACTATATCCACAATAGATTTATGGTTTTTGGAATGTGTACAAGTAGAAATAACAATTTATGTTCAAGTCTGCAAGTATGGGGTATTCATTATCTCCCCCTTGGGATCATTTTTCCTCGAATGATGGGTAGGAACTCATTGAAGCCTTAAAGGTATGGAATAACACGGACACCATTAAAGCTACTCATAAGATGAGTTCTCATAATGAACATACATACCTGATGCATAGATTTGTTACTGAGTTGTTCTCATGAACACAGAACTGAATACACTGATAAGCTAAACTTTTTCTATTGGACATGCATTTCTAATGCATGCATATCTGACTGAACTGACTAATGAACGTATGACTAAATATGCAATGATAACTGGTGCGGAGCTTGTAATAAGAATCTATGCATGCAACTGAATGCGGTATCTCCCCCTTGGGACCCTATATCCCTCTATGAATGCTCAATTCACTTAGATGCTCAAAAAACTGAGGCAATGCACTAAGCACCTACAAATTTAATCATATCTGAACATCTGGAATCTGAATCTAGTACATGATGCATGAATTGAGCTATACTCGCAAATACTAGTATACTCTATTTTGGAATAGTAACATATCTGAGATTTTGGATAGCATGATTAAATAAAGAGACGAGAAAAAAAGTCATGCAAATCTGACTGCTAAACTGATTTGTTGGCCACATTGACTGAACTATACTTGAAACTTATACTCAATCTAGAGTATCTCTTCAATAATCTCTCTAAAGAAGTTCTAGCAGTAATAGGGAGCCACGAATCTTAGGCATGGATTACACGAGACATCCAACTGAGGAAATCGCAACATTTACACTACTCTGCAGTCTGGAATATAGACATATAACTCATAAATCAGGATAGAATTTTCAGGCCTTAGTCAATGCGACTTCTTACTTTCAAGCTTAGCACACTTCTCGAGTATCCCTTAACTTACTATTCTCCTTAATTACCATACTCATTGATTCAAGTTATAATCCTTATAAATCTTTCTTACTATTGTCTAAAGTAGCTTAAATCCTTTCACGGTGATCAAGGCAAATTTTAAATCACAAAATACAACATGTCACACCACAATACTATTCTAGACCATATGATTCAGTCTTTTGTATCCTCTTTAGAGATCACACCCTAAGAATAATGTGCCTTACCATTTCAACGACCAACTCTGAACTCTTACTATGGATTTACTAGAGCATATTGTGTCCCTCTACTTACATCCCAACATGTCATTCAAGCCTATCTTTATAACCATATATGACCTCCAAGGCAAACACCCATAAGGACATACTTCACATATTCTCTAAACCACTATTAATATAACTCCCACGTGCTACCCCAAGAACATACATATAAAAATTCTCACTAACCATCACATATATCAAAGATTTGTCCCCAAACTTACTTAACACTTAAGGCCTTATCTAAAACAAGCATACTATGCATTTTATCAACAGGAATACATTTACTCCTCACAACCATCCTCACATAAGAAGGAGTCACAAAAGGCTAAAACATAAGATTTTGAAACATAGAAGGGTATTGTATGAAACTTAACACTTAACTGAGGCATGAGGAATAGCAAATCAACATTCAGGATTTATCAAAGCACTCTGAATTTAGGGTATTCATGGCTATAAGCTGAATCTCGCCAATCATTTGGTGTAAAACATGAGTTATGGAGATTGAGCATACTATAGGGCGCAAACATATATTTCATGAGTTGCATGACCTCAATTTGGAGTTTGTAACATATGGAATGTAATTCCAACTATTGAATGAACTAGAACTCTTCATTTTAGAACTAGAAGAGTACATAATTTGCTATCACAAGCATGATCATGAACTACGATTATCGAACTGACATGTAAGGCATGAGTATGTATTGGGATCACTGAAAAATACTGAGATAAGAATGGGTTGAGTCTTACTCTCACTTTCTGACGTTCTATGTTGTCATAACATCACTACTAGAATCTGAGATCTTGACTTGGTTATTCGTTCTATCATCTCCCCCTTAGCTTTAAGCCATCATCTTAAGTTTGGGAGATCCCTTACTAGACTTTAAACTTAACCGTACTCACTGCACTCTGGGGTCTGAAATATGATAATACACAAAATTAATAGAACTTAACCCGAAAGCCCACACATGAAAGTGGAAAGCCCACTGCTAATACTACCTTCTGAGATACACTCTATATTTCGATAGCCCCAATAGTCATAGTATAATGCTTGCACACTTATTTCTATCGGTTCAACTTTCAAAACTCAAACTTAGATTCTAACACTTAACATAGATATCACCAAGCCTTTGATGAACCATACCACTTTCGTCCTAACATACCAATATTGCTACTCCAAACTTATATCTCTCTACCATAAGAATCTAGATCACATCAAAAGGCTCAACACTATCAATCAAAGCTCCTTAACTTGGCTATCTAGAACACCATATACCATCTAACTAGTCTTTTTCCAACTATCAACTCAACAGTAACACTAGTCACACGCAACATGTAATAGTCTTAGAGAAATGCCACAACTTCATATCGCCTTGGGCATACTTACACACCATACCTACAACATTATACTTCATTACGAATCAACTTAAACTTAAGCCATTTCATACACCGTTCAAGCCTATTAGATCACTTCCATTACCATATAACTAGCATCATTAACCAAGAAATCATCATATCCACCTTTATGAACTTCAACTGTTCAAAACTTAAGGTCTAGTGCTAAACATGATTTTTTCAACCCAACCTTATGCATGATTCTCACTTGGAAACCATGAAATAAACATCAAGAAACACTAGTACACTAGAACTTTATAACCACGATAATCAATCTTGACCTTACGGTCTTCCTTATCATAACTCATTAGCACGTACTATTTCAACATATCAAGACTACTAAATTCAAAACGCACATCATTAATCTCATGCCATTATTTTTACCATCACATTCTACACTTGAATTCAAGCCTATAGTTTAGCGTCAATTGTCTACCACCAATGATGAGTGCAACATAATATACTAATCCATCAAATTGGAACATTCTATCTAAATACCTCAAAATTTGCTACATACCTTTTCATAAGTAGTACTAGTTTACAAATACCACGAAAAAAGTCAAGGGGTAAGGTCACATAATAGATATGATCAACCTTATTCTGATATTATAACCCCATACGATCTTATCTACTTATGTAGATTTCTCACTTATACTTACTTACTCAAGCATACATTTAGACTGCCTTCAAATTCCTCAAACAACCATGAGTCTATAATCATAATTTACTCGCTAATATAGCCATTTTTCACATTCAAACAACCAACAAATCACCTTGACTAACAACTCCTTCTCTACCTTATACTAAACTAACTCACAAGGATGAATCATCTCTTTACCAACTCCATCTCATGCAAACAGATTCAGCCATACATATATTAAACCAACAAAAGAACAACAAGTTAGACAAAACAAGTTGCTAGTGAATTGAAATAGGCCTCACACGGCTTCACTAGACTTTGGTTTTGTATTTTGAACAAGAAATGAGATGGATGATAAGGCAACTATGCTAGTGAATCGAAAGAGACCCACACGGCTTCATTAGACTTTAATTTTTTTTCAAAACACCATGATAACAAGATTACATATTACAAGAGATAGGAAATCAACACATAATATTTAATGGTCTAAGAATACACATCTTACTCTGTATAAATAAAAATCTGAGTAAAATACTTTCCCCATGGACTACCATACCATCCACACGTATTACTAGCTACCACATTAGTTTATCACTATAAAGGGGTAAATCATCCTCAAACATTGGTTATTCAACTGAAATATTCATTTACACCAAAAATCACCCTCACTCTGTCTTCTAACTTTGTGACTTCACATCACTAACTTCTTGCTCTAATTTCATTACCGATAGGTCATGACAACAACACTTTAACTTATGCTACTATTTGGGTGGAAATACAGTTCCAACATTCTGCTATACACCATCCACATTTGTATCAAGATTTTTTAGAGGGACTAGATACACTTAATACCTTAAGCTGAAAGCACGATTCCATCAGGATCAATGTTTACATCAGAATCAACACATATTAAAGCACCAACAGACTCCTCTCGAGTCTTTGTACAATTTTTTTTTCTTATATGACACAATCGAAAAAGACTATATCATGTAGATTCTAAACTTTTTACACTTAAATCACCCCAATAATGGGACGTGTCTGAGAACATCAGAGTAAGGAAAAAATTTGGGATGACTTTACCTTTATATGGACGACACCATAGCACGAATGACAGTATAGAAGAGAAACATTTTGACTCTACTGCACGAACTGGAACGTGAAGAAAGAGAGACATTCCTAAACTCCTAGTAGCCTCCTGCTTATAAGTATGGCACGCTACACACCCAAAAATAAGACTCTACCTGATGCAATTTCACAGACACCCTAGGACCATAAACCATGCTTTGATATCAAGTTTATCATGACTCGAACTGGGCCCTGGCCATGACGAGCATTCCAAACCATGAAGGCCTGAAACACCCCAATTTGTCTGATAATCATGCACATAACTCATATGATAAAAGAAATACGGAAGATAAACAATATTACGAAAACATGGTCAAGAATCATATGAAATCAATAATGGGGAATAATGTCCCACAATCTCAACACAACATCTCTATAACATCTGCGAAATCTCTACTACATGACTGAAATAAATATCTATCTGAAAACTGGGACAAGTCCCCCAGTAGACCAAAAACTAATAAATGATAAGTGAGACTGCCAGATATCAGGCCTTCCAAAATATAGAAGGCTCACCAAGTGACTCTGTAAATCTGTCTGAGGAATCTACTGATTTTTTGAACCTCTAAACTGTGCCTCCAAACCTGGGAGGGAAGGGGGTCAATACAAAAGTATTGGTATGCAGAGATATCAAAACAAAACATAATATTTTTACAAAATATAGTTGAAATCCATTATAAAGAAGTTTCATATCAAATTATTTGAAAACACAAGGGCGTAATGTAATTATTTTCAACAACAATGTAATGCAGCTGAGCTAGGTGGAATACCCTATATGTCATATTTACACCAACTGTCAAACCTCGGTTACCATCGAGATTAAAGTATAAGCGAGGGAAAGACACATAAGATCACACAGCAGGGTGTCTCGACCTAATGGTAGTTCATAAGATCACAAAGCAGGGCTCCTAACCATAGTCCCAACTTAGGAATAACATAAAATTAGGTACGCAAGATCACAAAGCAGGGTATCGAATTCCCATGTCGGCAAACACTATTTCCAGCGATGAGCCCTTACACTCAAATGCCTTCGTTGGGCATCCACCTATCTCATGTAAAATCAATGCATTTAAATTTCATCTGATTCAATCACATATCATATTCTATAGGGTATCGTCATACCCGACTTGCAAGCCATCGTTATCACATCATTCTTCTCATTCAACCATTGTATTCAACATGTTTCAACACAAATAGCCCTCTCATTTTCAAGTCAAAATCATATCAATTCTCAAAATATTTTATGTCATGCTTTTCAAGGTGTTTTCAAACAATTTACAGCATATGAATATTTAAAACAAATTCACATCAAGAGAGGGATTCCATATAATTCATTCTCTCAAATTAACACCTTTTTGAAACACATGCGTATACATATATAATATATCAAATCATTTCGGAAATAGGCCTAAAGACCAAATCAATATTATAGAAATGTTCAAAACATGATTATATTCGTAGTTTCAAAAACCCCATTGTAAAACATGAATTTAAAGCCCCATGAGATTTTAGGATAACTCCACGTACCTCTATATGCGAAGATGATAGGTGTTTCTTGAAGCCTACGTTCTGGGGATTCCAAATATGTAATTAGTTTTAAAAACCCACGGTTGAATCTTGAGTTGCTTGGGTTTTTATTTTGAAATCCTAAAGAGAGTTCTTGAGTAATTTTGATGAATGAAGATGTATTTTGGGGTATTTGGGGACTGAATTTCGTGTTTATGGCTAAATAAAGGTGGGAAAAGGACCATTTTGCCCAAAAATAGTGTTTAAGTCACTTGAGTAGTAATATATGCGGCGCACACCTTATCGCATAATATAGGTTGTGCGGCGCACTCTTTATCGTAGATATTAGGTTGTGCGTCGCACACCTTATGGCATAAATTAGGGTGTGCGTCGCACACCTTATGCTGCACGACATACTCCATTTTGCAAAGCCATAACTTCTTCCTCGGGTGTCGGATTTTTGCGAAATCGGTATCGTTGGAAATATAATTCGAAGGCCTTTCATTTGATTTATAGTAGGCACTCTAATTCAATAGATATAAAGAGTAATGACTGATTGAAGTAGACCCAAGTTTTGACGCTTACTAAAACTCAATCGATGGAAAAGCTTTCAACTCGTCCTTGAGTTAGGGGACCTCTATGATCTCAATTCATGCTCAACTAGATTTATTCACCACATTTTTTTTTATTAAAACACTATATTCACAATAGATTTATGGTTTTTGGAATGTGTACAAGTAGAAATGACAATTTACGTTCAAGTCTAAAAGTATGGGGTGTTACATTAATTCATAGTCAAAGGCATTCAAACACTATAGGATTGATTATCACATATATATTAACAAAGAATCATTGGATTTGGTTCTATATGTATAGAAAAGACGGTTCAAACTTTAGCCCAAAAGGGCGAGGTGTTACAACTTAATAATTGAATAATGGTATAAATAAGTATATAAGTGTTCAAGGACGTGTTTACAATGGTTAAAAGTTTTTTCAAACAAGTATGGGTGTAAATCGTTCAATTAGAGTTTAGATGAGAAAACTAGT
Source organism: Capsicum baccatum var. pendulum (assembly GCA_030864225.1). Taxonomy (NCBI): domain Eukaryota; kingdom Viridiplantae; phylum Streptophyta; class Magnoliopsida; order Solanales; family Solanaceae; genus Capsicum; species Capsicum baccatum. The sequence continues at coordinate 124,218,291 of CM061556.1, read as the reverse complement.
GTTACTAGCTTGAGCTAGGCGTCGTTCTAGCTAGTCTCGGTGGATTCTAGTGTTTTAAATGAGTTCCTTATGGTTTGAATGTGTAATATTATGTCGAACAACTTGTTTAAAGTGTGCAACATTCAATTAAAATGAGTTAAGAGTCAACATTATTATAGCGTAAAATGGTTGAGACTATTGCTATGCTTGAGTTTCTAGCTTGTAATTCTCGGTGTTGTGTTGTATTAAGCTCTAATCCATGGTGTTTGATTATGTAGAATGCTTGTGGAGTTGATTATGATGATAAAAGGATGTAGAAAAAGCTGGAAATTAAAGGAAAAAACAACACCAAAATCTTAGAAGGGAAGGAAAAATAATGTCACAAGCATGGAACACAAAGATGGACGTTGAACACTTAACCAAATATTTGGATGCAATTTCCAGTAGCTGCAGGCTATATGCCCCGCAACGCAGGCTCCATAGCGTGCTGCTTTGCCTTATAAAATATTGTGAAGAGCAACTTCCAGTGGCATCAGGCGAATAGCCCATGACGCCTGCTTTGTAGCAGTGGTGTATTACCCATGAGACATGGTCCATACCGGTAGAGTGGTGCCCACGTCGCATAATCCATTTCAGTGCAGCCAAGACCGCGTTGCCCCCTCTACTCTCATGCCCCAATGCCTGTGTCACCTGTCCATTTCAATGCTCATGTTTTGGACGCATCACGCTACTACATGGCTAAGGATTGGCATGCTATAAATACATTACATACATACTTTATTAAAAAAAAATTTGGATCTGTTATGTCTTGGGGATTAAAGAGCAGGCTGCTACTACGTAATTTAGGTTTTACATTCTTTTATTTAGATTTCTATTAGATTATATCATGTATTCAGCATTGATGATTATAATTATGACTCTTAGTGGCTAAAAACTCCCTTTCTGGGGTTAAAGCCAAGAACATGACTACTTTCGTTTTGGATTAATTTCGTTTGATTCGCTTATCATATTTGTTTGCTTCTTTATTATTGTTTTAATTATTTTGAGAATTGATCACCCTTAGAATACATATATTGTCGACCTTGTGATCTTGGGAGAGGGAATAAGGAGATAGAGTATAGGGATAAACAAAGTAGGGTTCTTATTCTTTTATGAAATAAGGAATTTGAATTAGTGTCTAGGATAGGGATGCACCTAGAAGCCTTACTTGATTCACATGTAGGATGATAACGTTAAGTACTTAATTAGATTATTACATGTAGTTGTAATATCCAAATTAGGAAAACAGTTAAAGGTTGGGAGACCATGATCATGTAATTAACCTTACAAATCAACAACCAAGATAAGTGAGTTAACGAATGAAGTTCAATAATGTAGTATGATTGTTCGAAGTACTTTAACCCCGGGCTTTCTCCTATTGATTGTCTCAAGACCTTTATTTTACACATTGTTTACTTTACTTGAAATTTACAATATTCAAAACTCTATTTTGGTTACCCTTGCATCAATTAATCTAAATTGTGAACTAGAAGTGAATAGTCGTTGAAACATGTCCCTGTGAGATCGATATTCGATTTTCTTGAAGGCACTATATTACTTGGTAGACTACGTACACTTGCGTGTGCGCTGAGGCGCTGTCGCAACTTCATATGATTGTTCATATAATTAATTTAAAGTTATTATTATAAAATACAGATTTTACTAAACGACGGAAACAACACACCCTGCCAAAACGACCCCTCCCATTTTGCTACAAAATGTATCTTCAAATTACTTTCGAAAAATTAGTTTCAGAAAAAGAAATGGACTAAAATGCAAATTTTCGAAATGACAATACCGTTTGCAAGAAATTGTACAACCGACACAAGTGTACTTTCCATGCCAAACCCAGGTACAGGTGTTAACTGCTAAATAGTTGAGCACATTTAATCTGAAAGAAGAAAAAAAGAAAAAACATGGAGAGTCAAAGTAGCTAGCTAAGCTTAGTAAAAATGAAGATACAAGTTTATTAAGTACATCTTTACTGAAAAAAATAAGTGTATCACATCTTTATTATTGCTTCTCCATTTGGATCCTTCAACAAACTATGGAATCAGCAACAAAATGGATCCACTCTTTGTTGTTTTTCACCTTCACTTTTGCTTCTTTGTATCTACTAGACACCTTTATTATCTCTAGTAGACTAAGTACTGATTACCAAAATATCAAGCTCAAGAAGAAGCCTCAGCTGCCTCTGCATTTCCGCTCCGATGGAACCTTTAAAATCCTGCAGGTGCTAATAGAAACATCCTAGAAATATAGATTGTTTTTTGTTTTCCCTAAAAAGTAAAATATTTTTTAATTTAATGATATCTTGGAAAAAAAATGTTAAAGTGAATCGAAGAAAACTACTCGTCTCTTCCTAGAATGATATGTTTTGTTGTTTCTGCTGGATTACTAAAGATAAAAGAACTTATATTGAGGAACTTTAGTTGTTTCTTTCTAGATATTGAAAATAGTTGTTTTTTTTGTGTGTGTGTTGGAGATAATAGAAGATTTTCCTTATGGGTTCTATGAAAACTGTTCAAGTAAGTTGAGGACAATCAGTTTTTCTTCTTTCTCCCGACTAAGTGAAACATTTTTTTAGATTTTGTTGGGCTGTACAGTTACCATAGGATTTCTTTTTGTTCTTGATTTTCTGCCAAAGTAGATTCTACATCAGTATCCTCTGTTTTTATGCCGTTATGCGATACTGAACGAAAATGAAACATATAGAGCTATTCATTTTCCTTTCCCAAATGAAGATAAATCCATTTGACATTAATGTGGATATGTTTCTCTCTATTTTTACTGGTGTATGTATAAATAAAATATGTTTTCTTGTCATAATTTGTTTTAATTTTGTTTCAGTTTGATGTTGTTAGGTTGCAGATATGCACTATGGGAATGGGATGCTGACTCGGTGTAGAGATGTGTTGGAGAGTGAGTTCAATTGCTGCACCGATCTCAACACTACTCAGTTCTTGAGGAAAATAATTGAGATTGAGAAGCCAGACTTGATTGTATTTACGGGTAACAGTATTAACTTCCACTTTTGTTATTATCGGAGTTCAAAACTACATGAAGTATCTATAAATTGTTCTTTCCTTTTCTGAACCATTGGAAACTATAACCAATATGTATTGTCTTGACAGTATCTCAAGTAAGTGGAACTAATTCATCTGATATTAGATATTTAAAACTATGATCACGGATAAAGAAGCAAGAAAAACTAGTTCTTAGCTAAATTATTAGCAGCTTGTTTAGATCTTGTGTGTGTGTTTTCCTCCTCCCACAATTCTAACTGAACATTAACTCCTTTACTATGGTTGGCATCACCCATGATATGTCAAACCAATTAAGTATTTCCCTCCATAAACTTGAGGCAAGATAATCATCTTCACCTGCCTCATCGCACATGAAACGCTGACGCAAATGAACAGTTGCATCCTGAGATTATCTGTTGTCAGAATCACCACGTGAAGAAACACACCTTCATTTGTACCGTTGGGCTCCAAATCAGACTATATGAAAATGCAACCACCGCCCTAGTCAAAATGTTTTTCATGAAAAGAATTAATAAAGAGAGTTCAATTATTCCCCAACACCCACCTCCAGCCATCATGGCTATCGAGTGATTACATTGTTTTTGAAGCAAATCTAGCAATCCTTGGAACTCAATCACCTCCAAATTATGGAAATTCCTCAAGAACCCATGTCCAGTAAACCTCTCCACTTTGTATCTTTTGAATTTGGTATCTTTTGAATTTGTTGAATTGACAAATCCTTTAGGGATGAGAGTTTGTACATGTTTGCAAAATCATCTTTCAAAGTGTTGTACCCAAACCCCTTGTAATGCCAAAATACTAACTCTCTTCTCGTCTCCTACCCGTGATGAAACAGTGCCATGAAATCTTGTTGACATCTTTAGTTATACACTCCTCTTCAAAAACTTGTTCCTCCACTCAAAATCTCTGCTGCCATTTGCTCAACTCCCTGACAAATCAAGTTCTATACATTTTGATCCTTATGCGAAGCATCTAATGGGCAGTATGGTAGACTCGGGTAGGTAGTTGGAAGATTCGTACCCTACAATGTAATCAATGTTATCCACCTCTCCAACAGGTATAATTTTCACACTTTCTAAGATTAATCTTAAAATCAGACACTACCTAGACCCAAGTTAACACTTGACCAAGTATTCCAACAATATCCCATCTCAATCACAAAATACCAAAGTATTATATACGGACACTAGATGAGAGATTGATATGGTACCAAGTTCATCAACGCTGCATTGAAACCCTTAAGGTACGCCCTTCACGGCTCTATCGATCATCCACTCAATGCTTCCATCTATAAAATGAAAAGTGTAGGTGATAGAACATCCTGTGTCTCAATCTTCTCGCACTACTAAAAGAAGGCACATGGTTGCCATTCAACAGAATCAAATATCTCATTATTGAAATTCAAAATTTGACCCACTCTCTCCCTCTCTTGCCAAAACTCATCTTCAACATAAAGAAATCAAGATAATTCCAATTCATGTGACCATATTATGCCTTTTCAAGGTCTATGCTGCATGGAACACTGGAGCACCTTCCTTTCTTTTAGAATCTGCCACTTCATGTGCCAACAAAATTACATCCAAAATCTGTCTTTCCTGCACAAAAGCATTTTGTGAAGAAGATACAGTTTGTTAGCATGATAGACAACTCAAAGATCATGAATTAATAGTGAATATTGTATATATTAATGTAATTATATATTGTAGTATATTTGTAATTATAGAGATATGATACAGTAATTAAAGAGATAGAATAACAGATTATAAGGGATATAATAACAGATTCAAAGGGATAGAATAGCTGATCTTTAGGGATAGGAAAGACAGATTTTGGGGAATGTAATGTTTGAATACTTTCTATTTAATGGCAAGACTCAACATTGAGAGACATTTAGCACAAATTTGACACGACATTAGAGCCTTCCCTTGGCTGTCGAGTTTCATAGAGTCCATTTTGATTTATTTCAATTTTTTTTTAAAATTTTTGGTTGTGTTGACGGTTTGTCAACATCTTCGACTTTTGATCTTGGTCATTCTGGTTTTTTTTTTTTTGAGTCATAGTGTCTAATTTTTATAGCTATTCAAGAACATGGCTTTGCATCAATTTGAATGCTTCAATGTTTGCTTCATTGGAAAAAAATTATTCTTCCTGACAATTTCGGAAACGAACTACGGAGACATATAGATGGAAGTGACCCTGCTCCTACTGATCCTACAAAGTTAGGTGAACGGAAGATTAAGGATGCTCGAGTGATAACATGGATTTTGGGGTCAATTAACTCACTTATTGCTCTTAAATCTCAGGCCTTACAAGAATGCTAAGGCCATGTGGGATTATTTACAAAAGGTTTACTACCAAGACAATAGCGCAAGACGTTTTCAGTCACAGTATGAAATTGTTAATTACTTTCAAAGAGATCAATCCGTTTAGGATTATTTTCCTGGATTTCAAAATTTATCGGCTGAATTTACAGATATTGTTTACGCCAAAATACCTGCCGAATCTTTTTTTGTAATTCAGGCAGTTCATGAGTAAAGCAAGCGAGATCAATTTTTGATGAAGTTACGTTCCAAGTTTGACAGTATTCGCTCTCACTTGATGAATCGTGACCCGTCTCCCTCCTTGGATGTTTGTTTTAGGGATTACTTCGTGAAGAGCTGCGTTTTGTCACACAAAATACTTTCAAGCAAGTTGATGATATTGTTGTTGCATTTGTTACCCAAGGTAAAGGAAAAGGTACGGATATGACTAGGACTCAATGCTACAGTTTCAAGGAATATGGTCATATTGCTAGCAATTGTGGACGGAAGTTTTGTAATTATTGCAAATAACAAGGACACATTATCAAAGAGTGTCCCAAACACCCTCAAAACCATAAGGTCAATGATTTTCAAGCTGGGATAAATGGTTTCACTACTGTTCGGGACAAGTTCTTACCCCTGAAATGGTAAGACAAATGATTATGTCAGCCTTTTTAGCTTTGGGGCGACAAGGTAATGATCTTGCATCTAATTTTTGGCTTGTTGATTCTGGCGCTTCCGATCATATGACCAACTCAGCTAGTATGCTAAAAATGTTCGTAAATATCATGGTACATCGCAAATTCAAATTGCCAATGGTAGTAATTTACCCATTACCAATGTGGGGATATTACTAAAACTTTCAACAATGTTTTTGTGTCACCAAAGCTCTCCACTAGTCTTATTTCAGTTGGAAAATTGGTAGATAACAATTGTGATGTGAATTTTTCTCGTAATGGTTGTGTAACGCCCCGTAAATACACCCTGGACGTCACACAATGCTCAAGACTACGAGTAGTCCCCAGCTAACCTATTAAGCCTTCTAACAGCTCTGAAACACATAATAAAGATAAACTTGACATGCGGAATCTTGAAATAACTGAATTAATGTCGTAATTGAAACTAGATTAATATCTTACTGAAAATATTAAACTTCGAAATTTTAAAGCCAACACTTGGAATCCAAAATAGAAAATAGTCGGACAAACCTCTGCTTCTAACTAGAGAGCTACTAGGACAAGCCCCAGCTAACTCAAACTAAACTGATACCAAATGACTAAAACACTTGATCAATATCTGCTGATAACCAAATCGATCGATCCAAATTGAGAAGAAACGAGATTACCTAAAGAACAAATCACAGAATTGTTCTGGAACAGTTATCTCTAAGAGCTTTAATGGAACTCTTGTGAACTCAAAAGAAAAGAGAGAAAGTTGTTATTGATTTAATTGAATGAATTTTGTCTAATGATTACAATGGAGAATCTAGCTACTTATACAATGATCCTTACTGAATTTGGGATTTCAGTCCAAAAGTCAGTTATAACTAACTCCTGAACAGCTGGCAGTAGGTCACATAACTTGCATGTGACTAATCTTTAAACTAAAATTAAAATACAATAGCAGCTAACTGAATATGCTAAAATAGGATCACATCAAATACCCTCCCCTTGAGACAATCTTTGTCCTCAAGGATTGAAGTGAGGGAACTTCAGCAGGAAAGAGTCATAGTCCTCTCCCAGGTGCTATCTTTCTCAGCAGTATTGAACCATTTGATCAGAAATTGAGTTGCAGCTGTGCCGTGTTTCTGAACAATTCTTTTGTCCAACACCCTCTCCGGAACCAGAAACACATAACCAGAATCAGAATGAACAATGGGAAGGGTGGTTGAAGAAAGATGGGAACCAATTCTTTTCTTTAGCCGAGACAAATGAAAGGTAGGATGAAGTTTAGTGCCTGCAGGTAATGCCAAAGTGTATGCAACCATGCCCACCTTAGCTATAATCTCAAAAGGTCCAAAGACCTTAGCAGATAGTTTTTGGAAGGAATGAGATCTCAAGGAAGCCTGCCTATAGGGTTGGAGTTTCACATAAACCCAATCACCAATCTCATAGCACCTGTCGGACCTCTTCTTGTCAGCCTGGACTTTCATCCTGTTTTGAGCTTTCAGCAGGTTAGACTTCAGCAACCTCAGTGTAGCTTCTCTAGCACTCAAGCTTCTATCAACTGCATTAAGTTGGGAATCCAGTGTCATGTAGGGAAATAAAAGAAGTGGTTTCTGACCATACACAATTTCATAAGGGGTCATTAGAGTAGAAGAGTGGAAGGTGGTGTTGTACCACCATTCAGCTAGTGGTAACCACTATGGCCACTCCTTGGGTTTCTCAAAAGTCATGCACCTGAGGTAACACTCTAGACACCTATTCACCACTTCAGTCAGTCCATCAGTTTGGGGATGGTAGGCAATATAGCTTGAAAAACTCCTGCTGGTGAAAATGGCATCCTTATCTGATACAATAGACCTGGGCATTCCATGCAATTTGAACACCTCATTCATGAATAGTTGGGCTACATCTAGTGCAATGTAAGGATGTTTCAAGGCAAGAAAATGTGCAGCCTTGCTCAACCTGTCTACCACCACAAAAATTGTTTCTTTTCCTGCAAGCCTGGGTAAACCTTCCATGAAGTCCATTGAAATATCTTGCCATACTCCCTCAGGAATAGGGAGTGGCTGTAGAAGCCTTGGATAGGCTACGTTCTCCCCTTTACACCTTTGACACACATCACATTGCTTGACAAAGTTGTAAACATCCTGTTTCATCTTTTTCCAATAGAATTCTTGCTTCAACCTCTGCAGTGTAGCTTTAATTCCAGAGTGACCACCAATAGAACTAGTGTGGTATAAAGACATCAACTTGTGTCTCAAAGTTGCATCAGAACCAACCATCACCTTGCCCTTTCTACTAGGGATGCCAGCATGGTACTTAAGGTAAGGATGGGGGCTTGTATTGTTCTGGATCAAGAGAATCATCCTCTGCCTAGGATCAGAGTACCAGGATTGTTTTATCTCTTTTATCAAGTCAGATTGGATGGCTGAAATGCTGTACGCTAAATCTGTATGCTAATACATGACTGGAACTGTAGTTCTGATACATGAGCGACTGTGTCTGACAGTCCTGAATTTGGTAGAACTCTCTGAGACCCGTGCTATAACTGAATTTGATTGTATCTAACAGTCCTGGTATACTGATATCTGAAGAACTGTCCGAGTTCTTTTACTGAGACTGATACTGAAACTGTGGGAGGTAGTTGTTTAACCGACATGCCCCATTTATACCATTACGGCTAAGCTGGGGTTCAATCTCTGCCCCGACTGGAGGGGTGTCAATACTGTGCCACTGGTAAGGATTGTGAGTGACCCTTATCTGGCAGGTACTCAAAGTGAGAACGGTGGGACCTTAAACTGACAGGTTAAGTCACTCCATCAACCCTAATCTGACAGGTTAAGATGTCTCAACCTACGCTGGCTACATAGTTCTGGAACACAAGGATGACTGCTAAGAATCACACCCTGAACTGGCAGGTGAGCTCCCATCCTTGGGTTCACTCCGTGCTAACTTCTACTCCCATCTAAAGGGACTGAACATGATTCAACTAGCTGTACATGGACTGAATAACTAACATCCGTTGACTGACGAAGTAGTACTATTATCTGAGAGTTAACTGAGATCATGAGATTTCTGATGTTTCCTGAGTTACATAACTGACTGAGTTCTATAGAGTATATGTTACGCCCTGTAATTCGGGCTACAATATAGACCATGATTTCAATGCGTAGCTAATCCTGAAGCCATAAAATCCTATGCCAATACGGCATGTTAATTATTGTGTAGCATGCGAATCCTCTCAAGCTTGAATTTAGACCATAGAGGTCCTTCAACTCAAGGACGAGTTGGAACTATTTCGATCGACTAAGTTTTAGTAGACGTTGTAAAGTGTGTCAGCTTCCATCGACCATAACTCTCTGTATATGTCGAATTAGGAAGCCTACTACGTGTCAAATGATAGGTATTCGAGTTAGCTTTCCAACGATACCAATTTGGCGAAAATCCGACACCCAAGCAAGAAGTTATGACCCTTAAAAGTGATAAGCGTCACCTAATCAATCGCCTATGGCCACTGGAAAACATAGGCCATAGCCTAGGCGGCGCCTATGCAAATATAGGCGATAGCCTAGGCGGCGCCTATGTGAACATAGGCAACGGGATGGGCGGCGCCTATGCAAGGAATTATGGTGATTTAAACACTCCGTGTTGAGGACAAAGTGGTCCTTTTCCACCCTTACTTAGCCCTAAAACACGAGATTTAGTTCAAAGGACCCCAAAATACATATTCTTTCATCGAAAGTGCTCAAGATTCTTCTTAGGATTTCAAAATAAAAACCCAAATAGTTCAAGATTTGACCGTAGGTTTCCAAAGATAATTACATATTTGGATTCATCAATCCGCAAGCTTCAAGAAACACCATTATCCTTGGAAATAGAGGTACGTGGGGTTATCCAAAAATCTCATGGCTGTAGTTTTTATGAACGTGCATGCTTTTAAATGGGGGTTTTCAATCAAATGCTAATATCTTGCTTTTAATACGATTTCTAAGTCGTTTTCTTTATGTCATGGGAATTGTTTGCCTATATACTTCAATGCTTGAAACCATGCATATGTGATTTGAGATTTTCCATGGAAGTTTGATAAATATGAATGATAAATTGTTTTCAAATTCCCATGATAATGTTTCGATACTCCATATTATATTGTGATCAACAAAAGAGAGCATGAATTTGAAATAAATATTGTTCACCATTTGTAAATGATGAAGCACCTTGGTTTTTACATGATTATGCATATGTGGATGTGATATTGATGACTTGCAAGTCGGGTATGACGATACCCTACAGAATACGACATGTGATTGAATAAGATGAAATTTGAATGCATTGATTTTAAATGAGATAGGTGGTTGCCCGAAGAAAGCATTAGTCAATTGATTCTACGCTGGAAACCGTGTTTGCCGACTCGGGAACTTGGTACCATGCTTTGTGGTCTTGCGTACCTGATATTTTATTATCCCAAATTGGGATTATGGTTAGTAGCCATGCTTTGTGGTCTTGTGCACTACCATATTTGATTTGGGTCGAAACACCATGCTTCGTGGTCTTGTGTGTCTCTCCCTCACTTATACTCTAATCTCGGCGGCAACCGAGGTTTGACAGTTGGTGTAAATTATGCAGGGTATTCCACCTAGCTCAGTTGCATTTTATTATTGTTGAGAAAAACTATTGCATTACACCCATGTGCTTTCAAATGATTTGATACGAAATTGCTTTATAATGGCTCTCAACTATACTTTTTAAAAATATTATGTTTTGTTTTGATATCTCAGCGTGCCAGTACTTTTGTGCTCACCCCCTCCCCTCTCCAACCTCTCAGGTTCAGAGGCCCAGTCTAGGGGTCAAGAGAGTCAGTAGAACTTTCAAACAGAGATGTAGAGACAAGTGGTGAGCCTTCTATGTTTCGGAAGGTCTTATGTCCTGCAGTCCTTTTATCTTATATTCAGTTTTTGGGTCTACTGGGGGGCCTTGTCCCAGTTTTCAGATAGACATTGTTTCAGTCATTTGTTAGAGATTTTCATAGACAGTTGTTCAGAAGATAATTGATGTTGAGGGAACTTTATCTCCCTGTTATTCTCTTTTCATATTTATGACCATGTTTCCGAATTATTGTGTTTTTTTTCTGCATTTCTTTGATCATATGAATTAGGTGCATGATTACTAGACAGATAGGGGTGTTTCGGGCCTCCATGGTTCGAAATGCTCGTCACGGCCAGACCCTGGTTTGGGTCGTGACAAACTTGTTATCAAAGCACGGTTCATGGTCCCAGGGTGTCTGCAAAATTGCGTCGGGTAGAGTCTTGTTTATGGGTGTGTAGCGCGCCACACTTATAAGCAGGAGGCTGCTAGGCGTTTAGTAAATGTTTCCCTTCTTTGTGATTTAGTTCGTGCTTCAGAGTCTGAACTATCCCCTAATCAATGATCACTTGTGTTTCAGAAACATAGTTATGCCTTCACGTCGTAGCATCGATCAGAATGCTTAGGCAGATGAGGTCCGTCCCACCCATGGGATGCGGACCCGTAATAGGGCTCACACTCCAGAATTTGTCCCTACTCTGGGAGTCCCTCCAGTCCCGACCAATCTACCTCGGGCTCCGCGGACTAATGTCAACCGTCCCCCAACTGCTCAGGGAGATATTTCAAATGCAGAATTCAGACGGTCTATTCATATGCTGACACAGTTGGTAGCCAACCAAGCTCAACGATCGGAAGATATTGGGTCTGCATCTGTTACATCTGAGGCTACTAGAGTCGGACATTTCATGAAGATGAACCCACCTAAGTTCACTGGCACCAAGGTGGAGGAAGATCCACAGGAGTTCGTGGATAAGATGGAAAAGATCTTTAAGGTGATGCATGTGGATGAGGTTGAAGGGGTGGAGTTAGCAACCTATCAGCTCAAAGACGTTGCGAGTCAGTGGTATGCCGACTGGGAACATGAAAAAGGTGAAAGTGCTGAGCCCACAGTTTGGGGCGAATTTGTGGAAACCTTCCTTGATCTATTCTTTCCTCTGGAGTTGAGGGAGGCCAAAGCAGAAGAGTTTATGAATTTGAAGCAGGGCAGTATGAGTGTCCAGGAGTACACTTTGAAGTGTAATAAACTAGCCTGCTATGCACCAGAGTTGACTAGTAATATGAGGGCCCGAATGAGGAAATTTGCATCTAGCCTTGCTGATGACCTGGTACTGGAGTGCCAGGGGGCTATGTTGAATAAGGAGTTAGACTTTGCTCAATTGATCGTTCATATACATCAAGTGGAAGAGAAGAAGAAAAAGATTGCTGAATCTAGAGAGAAAGACAGACAGGCTAAGAGAGCTAGATCTGCGGACCAGCACCAGAGTCAGCCGCAGAGTGGTAACTGGGGTAATAAGTGGTCGAAGAAGAAGTTTTGGAATAATGCATAGTCAGCAGCCAGCGCCCAAGCACCTAGACCACCGACAAACAGACAAACTCAGAATTTTCAGACTCCTCATGGGTCCAAAGCTCTAGGAACACAGTCTCAGGGCATTGTGGCCCAGCAGCATCGTACTCGTCCGCGGTGTGGGGTTTGCGAAAGGAATCATCCAGGGAAGTGCTGGTTTGAGGGAAGAAACTGCTATACTTGTGGCAAAGTGGGACACCTTCAAAGAGATTGTCCATCTGCTGGAGAAAATGCGGAGGGGCTAAGTCCCAAGCCGCCTCCATAGCTCTTTTCCCTAAAGGTGCCCCTTCAGCTACCGGAAGCGGTCGCAACCGGTTATATTCTTTGACTAACCGCCAGGAGGCGGAAGCTTCACCAGATGTTGTCACCCGTATGTTATGAATCTTTTCTCGTGATGTTTATGTATTGCTTGATCCCGGGTCTACTTTATCTTATGTGGCCCCTTATGTGGCTGTTGGTTTCGGGTTTGAGCCCGAAGTTATTGTAGAACCCTTCTCTGTTTCTACTCCTGTAGGTGATTCTGTTGTTGCTAGAAGGGTATATAGAAATTGTGTCGTGTTTATTCATGGTAGGGAAACTGTGGCAGACCTTATAGAACTGGATATGATAGACTTTGATGCCATCCTTGGGATGGACTGGCTCCATTCGTGTTATGAGACCCTTGATTGCAGAACCCGAAAGGTCACTTTTTCTTTCCCGAATGAGACACCAGTTGTTTGGGCAGGGAGTTCTGTGGAACCTAGTGGTCACTTTATCTCTTATCTTAGAGCCCGAAAGCTTATCTCCAAAGGTTGTATGTATCATCTAATTCGAGAAAGATTCAAAAGTTGGAAACCTTCCTCTGCAGTCAATCCCTGTAGTGAATGAATTCCCAAAAGTCTTTCCCGAAGATCTCCCAGGGATACCTCCTGATATGGAGATATATTTTGGCATTGATGTGTTGTCAGACACTCGTCCTATTTCTATTCCGCCATATAGAATGGCTCCCGCGGAACTAAAGGAGTTAAAGGAACAGCTTGCAGACCTCCTAGACAAAGGTTTTATTCGTCCTAGTATTTCCCCATGGGGTGCACCCGTGCTCTTCGTGTGAAAAAAGGATGGGTCCCTTCGGATGTGCATAGACTACCGTCAGCTGAATAAGGTCACGATTAAAAATAAATATCCTCTTCCTAGGATTGACGACTTTTTTGACCAGCTTCAGGGTGCCAAGTGCTTTTCAAAAATAGACCTTCGTTCGGGTTATCATCAGTTGAAAGTTAGGGAGTCAGACATACCCAAGACAGCCTTCCGAACCCGATATGGTCACTACGAATTTCTAGTCATGTCCTTCGGGTTGACTAACGCACCTGCAGCCTTCATGGATCTTATGAATAGAGTGTTCCGTTAGTTTCTTGACTTGTTCGTCATTGTATTTATTGATGATATTTTGATCTATTCTAAGAGTAAAGAGGATCACGCCAATCACCTCCGAATTATCCTTCAGACCCTTAAGAATCATCAGCTGTATGCTAAATTTTCTAAGTGTGAATTCTGGTTAAACGCTATTGCCTTCCTAGGGCATATTGTGTCTAGTGACGGGATAAGAGTGGATCCCCAGAAAGTTAAAGCAGTGAGAAAATGGCCCAGACCCATGACTCCAACCGATATTCGGAGCTTCTTGGGTTTGACGGGGTATTACAGAAGGTTTATAGAGAGTTTTTCTTCCATAGCTGCTCCGCTTACTAAACTGACTCAGAAAAAGATGAAGTTTGTGTGATCTGACTTGTGTGAAAATAGTTTTGAGAAATTGAAGGACAAGCTGACTACTGCTCCTGTTTTGACCCTTCCCGGGGGTGTAGATGATTTTGTGGTTTATTGTGATGCGTCTTGTGTAGGACTTGGTTATGTATTGATGCAGCGTGGTAAGGTGATAGCTTATGCATCTAGGCAGTTAAAGGTGCATGAGTGCAAATACCCCACTCATGACTTGGAGTTAGCAGCCATGGTGTTTGCACTTAGAATCTGGAGGCACTATTTCTATGGATTGCATGTTGATATTTATACTGACCATAAGAGTTTATAGTGTGTTTTCTCACAGAAAGAATTGAACCTCAGGCAGTCATTGGATGGAGCTTTTGAAAGACTATGATATGAGTCTGCATTATCATCCGGGCAAGGCAAATGTTGTAGCCGACGCCCTCAGCAGGTTGTCTATGGGCAGCCTTTCTCATGTTGAAGAAGGAAAGAAATAGATGGTTAAGGATATTCACCGCCTTGCAAATCTGGGAGTGCGACTCTTAGATTCCGAAGATGGAGGGGTGATTGTTCTTGAGTTAGCTAAGTCATCTCTTTGTGCTGAAGTTAAGGAGAAGCAGGTTGAAGATCCCATCTTGATGCAAATCAAGAAAGATGTGGGTCAACAAAAGGTTATGTCGTTTGAAATTGGTGGCGATGGTATTTTGAGATTTCAGGGTAAGTTGTGCATTTCGAATGTCGATGGGCTACGGGAAAGAATCCTTAATGAGGCGCACACTTCGAGGTATGTCATTCACCCAGGCTCTACTAAGATGTACCATGATCTGAAAACCTTGTATTGGTGGAATAACATAAAACGTGATGTAGCTGATTTTGTGTCCAAGTGTTTGAACTGTCAACAAGTGAAGGTAGAACACATGAGGCCGGGTGGTACTTTCCAAGAGATAGCCCTGCCTTTATGGAAGTGGGAGATGATAAATATGGACTTCATTATAGGACTTCCGAGATCCCGAAACCAATATGATTCTATATGGGTGATTATAGATCGGTTGACCAAGTCAGCCCACTTTTTGCCTGTGAGGACTAATTATTCGGGAGAGGTTTATGTTAAGATTTACATTGAGGAGATAGTTCGATTGCATGGGGCACCAGTGTCCATTATATCCGGCAGAGGTACGCAGTTTTCATCTCAGTTTTGGAGATCCTTTCAGAAGGGTTTAGGTACACAAGTGAATTTGAGCACAGCTTTCCACCCTCAGATGGATGGGCAAGCTAAGCGTACCATTCAGACCCTCGAAGATATGTTGAGGGCATGCGTCATTGATTTCAAAGGTAGTTGGGTAGATCACCTGCCACTGGTTGAATTCGCCTACAATAATAGCTACCATGCCAGTATCAAGATGGCTCCTTTTGAGGCCTTGTATGGGAGGAGATGTAGGTCTCCGATAGGATGGTATGAAGTGGGTGAGACTCAGTTGTATGGGCCTGATCTTGTTCATCAGGCGATGGAGAAAGTAAAAATCATTAGAGAACGACTCAAGACTGCTTAGATTAGAGTCGTCAGAAGTCCTATGCCGATCTTCAGAGAAGAGAACTAGAGTTTGAAATTGGTGATTGGGTGTTTCTCAAGGTTTCTCCTATGAAAGGAGTTATGCGGTTTGAAAAAAAGGGTAAATTTGAGCCCTCGTTATGTAGGGCCACATTAGATTTTGAAAAAAATTGGTACAGTTGCATATGAGTTAGAATTGCCTGCAAGTTTGGGTTTCGTTCATCCGGTATTCCATGTATCCATGTTGAAGAAATGCATTGGAGATCATTCTATGGTATTGCCAGTAGAGGGTATCAAATTGACAGACTCCTTGTCTTACGAAGAAGAGCCCGTTGAAATTTTAGATCTCCAAGAGAAAAACCACGGGATCTGGCTAAATATGATCCTTTTAAGATCTCCGCTGTTTGTACAAAAAATGAAGGATCAGAGGGTAAAGAATTAGTATCTCTTATACCAAGTGATGATCATGGTTTTGGGCCAGAAACACCAAGTATGCAACCTTCTGTACCTGGATTAAAGCGAGTCCAAGACAACATTTGTTCAGGGGATAAGAGTGATTGGTTTTCATTGAACGTAAACAAGAGGATCAAAAGTCTTGATGGGTTGAATTTTGAAAGGAAGAACCTTGAGGAGGAGTTTGAAATGACTAGCAAGTTTGAGTGGCTTCATCCATCTCAAATTAAGGATTCAAACGGTAGAAAGCCAGGGGACCCACCTTATGATAAGCAAACATTATATATTCCTCCTGATGCATTGAGAAAAATGTCCGCTTCTCAGAAGCAGTGTTGGGATGTCAAATGTAAATATATGGACATTGTACTTTTCTTTAAAGTGGTTAGTTCTACTTTCTCTCTTGTGTATTCTTCCTTCAAGCTGCTTTGTGTCATCAACTTACTGGAAAAAAGTGACTTTGCTTTCCTCCGTAATTGTATGCTAGTTCATTCTTTTTCTTTCTACTGCAACATGTTTTTCTTGTATTAGCTTTTGCTTTTAGATAGTGTAAAGTGCTATTTACTTCATCATATTTAAGAAGTTGAGCTATAAGACAACTGAAAATAGTAACTTTCGGGATGGATATGCTTGTGAATACTGAGTAAACTGAATTACCTAAAGGCTTCTAGATGGGACATGGAAAACAACCATGGTTATTTATCTGAGAATGTAGATTCTTTTATATTATTATTCTAAGACGTGGTCTGTGTACTCGGGGCAATGGCAATATCGTTACACTTGTTACATGCCCGGGAGTATATCCTTGGAAGGACTTTGAAGTTTTAAAACCATTAGGGAAATTCTATTTATCGTTCTGTTGTTATCTTTTTTCATGAGTGGACTCTGATCCATAGTGATACTTACTGTAACAACTAAGATACAATTCTTTACTTCTCTACTTTTTCACTCATGCATTAGTTTGTTTCGGATTTTTTTTTGGATAAGTTTCTTTATTAATATTTGCATAAGTATTGTTTCATATATTTGGAAATTATGATATTAAATCATTACATAGTGGTATCTTTCTCAAAACACTCTTTGTCTTTTCAATTTTTTTACCTAGTTATTTTTCTTTTTGTTGCCTTTATTTGTGATTTTGGAATAACCTTTTGTTGGATGGTGCCTATGTCAATAATTACCCAAAAGTCCTTATGTATCACAAA
This sequence comes from Capsicum baccatum var. pendulum, assembly GCA_030864225.1. NCBI lineage: Eukaryota > Viridiplantae > Streptophyta > Magnoliopsida > Solanales > Solanaceae > Capsicum > Capsicum baccatum. The sequence goes on along the minus strand of CM061556.1, from coordinate 124,200,899 downwards.
TTTGATTATGAACCACTCGATGATAATCTTATATGTTTGTTTTTCGTGTAGAGTCCATGGGAGGAACCTTTTTTTTTTTAACTATTAGGAACACATAAGAATGGTTTTGGCCTTTTAGTTTTGATTCAATATCTAAATCTTTGACTCACTATATTCTTTGTAGAAGATACACCCTTTTCTTTAAAAAAATGAGTGGTATAGCTAGCTCGGATACCGTGGTCATTATTTTTTTTTCTTGTTACTCTAAGGTTATCTGTGCTTTACGATGTATTTGTGTGGTATCTCGTGTCTTGAGCCGGGGGTCTATCGGAAACAGCCTTTCTACTTCGTTAGAGGTAGAGGTATGGACTGCGTACATCTTACTCCCCCAGACCCCACTAGGTGGGAATACACTGAGTTTGTTGTTGTTGCTGTTGCAAGTTCGAAAGCTGAGGAGCAAAGAGATAGCCTCAGTAAAGGTACTGTGGAGGAATCAGAAAGTCGAAGAAGAAACTTAGGAGTCAGAAAATGACATGAGAATCAGATATCCCAATTTGTTTGCTTCGATGAAGGAGAAGACAGAAGGTACTATTCCGATCGTATCTTTCCTAGTCCTTTATTATGCTTGAAATCGTGTCTATCTGTGTCCCGCATCATCATTCGGGAACGAATGATCCTAAGGGGGATAATGTAACGCCCCACAATTCGGCCTACAATATAGACTATGATTTCGATGCATTGCTAATCTTGAAGCCATAAAATCCTATGCCAATACGTCATGTTAATTATTGTGTAGCATGTGAATCCGCTCAAGCTTGAATTTAGACCATAGAGGTCCTTCAACTCAAGGACGAGTTGGAACTATTTCGATCGACTAAGTTTTAGTGGACGTTGTAAAGTCTGTCAGCTTCCATCGACCATAACTCTCTGTATATGTCGAATTAGAAAGCCTACTACGTGTCAAATGATAGGTATTCGAGTTAGCTTTCCAACGATACCAATTTGGCAAAAATCCGACACCCGAGCAAGAAGTTATGGCCCCTCAAAGTGATAAGCGTCGCCTAACCAATCGCCCATGGCCACTGGAAAACATAGGCCATAGCCTAGGCGGCGCCTATGTAAACATAGGCGATAGCCTAGGCGGCGCCTAAGCAAACATAGGCGATAGCCTAGGCGGCGTCTATGCAAACATAGGCGATAGCCTAGGCGGCGCCTATGTGAACATAGGCAACGGGATGGGCGGCGCCTATGTAAGGAATTCTGGTGATTTAAACACTCCATGTTGAGGACAAAGTGGTCCTTTTCCACCCTTACTTAGCCCTAAAGCACGAGATTCAGTTCCAAGGACCCCAAAATACACATTCTTTCATCAAAAGTGCTCAAGATTCTCCTTAGGGTTTCAAAATAAAAACCCAAATAGTTCAAGATTTGACCGTAGTTTTCCAAAGATAATTACATATTTGGATTCACCAATCCGCAAGCTTCAAGAAACACCTATTATCCTTGGAAATAGAGGTACGTGGGGTTATCCAAAAATCTTATGAACGTGCATGCTTTTAAATGGGGGTTTTCAATCAAATGCTAATATCTTGCTTTCAATACGATTTCTAAGTCGTTTTCTTTATGTCATGGGACTTGTTTGCCTATATACTTCAATGGTTCAAACCATGCATATGTGATTTGAGATTTTCCACGGAAGTTTGATAAATATGAATGATAAATTGTTTTCAAATTCCTATGATAATGTTTCGATACTCCATATTATATCGTGATCCACAAAAGAGAGCATGAATTTGAAATAAATATTGTTCACCACTTGTAAATGATGAAGCACCTTGGTTTTTACATGATTATGCATATGTGGATGTGATATTGATGACTTGCAAGTCGGGTATGACGATACCCTACAGAATACGACATGTGATTGAATAAGATGAAATTTGAATGCATTGATTTTAAATGAGATAGGTGGTTGCCCGAAGAAAACATTAGTCAATTGATTCTACGCTGGAAACCGTGTTTGCCGACTCGGGAACTTGGTACCATGCTTTGTGGTCTTGCGTACCTGATATTATATTATCCCAAATTGGGATTATGGTTAGTAGCCATGCTTTGTGGTCTTGTGCACTACCATATTTGATTTGGGTCGAGACACCATGCTTCGTGGTCTTGTGTGTCTCTCCCTCACTTATACTCTAATCTCGGCGGCAATCGAGGTTTGACAGTTGGTGTAAATTATGCAGGGTATTCCACCTAGCTCAGTTGCATTTTATTATTGTTGAGAAAAACTATTGCATTACACCCATGTGCTTTCAAATGATTTGATACGAAATTGCTTTATAATGGCTCTCAACTATACTTTTTAAAAATATTATGTTTTGTTTTGATATCTCAGCGTGCCAGTACTTTTGTGCTGACCCCCTCCCCTCTCCAACCTCTCAGGTTCAGAGGCCCAGTCTAGGGGTCAAGAGAGTCAGTAGAACTTTCAAACAGAGATGTAGAGACAAGTGGTGAGCCTTCTATGTTTCGGAAGGTCTTATGTCCTGCAGTCCTTTTATCTTATATTCAGTTTTTGGGTCTACTGGGGGCCTTGTCCCAGTTTTCAGATAGACATTGTTTCAGTCATTTGTTAGAGATTTTCATAGACAGTTGTTCAGAAGATAATTGATGTTGAGGGAACTTTATCTCCCTGTTATTCTCTTTTCATATTTATGACCATGTTTCCGAATTATTGTGTTTTTTTTCTGCATTTCTTTGATCATATGAATTAGGTGCATGATTACTAGACAGATAGGGGTGTTTCGGGCCTCCATGGTTCGAAATGCTCGTCACGGCCAGACCCTGGTTTGGGTCGTGACAGTATATCTTGACTGAGATTTATCGTGGCACATGGCATGGCTCTAGGCACACAGCTATATTTTTCGGGTACGAATACCCCCAGGACCCGATAGAAGGAAACTGGCACACATGACATGACTTAATCACAAGATTAGAGACTACAATTCACAATATTATAAGTAGGGGATAGTATACTTCATGTATTTATTCACATTTCAACATGGTAGGGAGAGCATGGATACATTTCATGTATATAATTCATATTTCCATTATCACACATGCTTCATGCCACAACAACAACACATAAATAGCATGGAAATTCATATGGAAGTGTATAGTTAGCTATCATGTATCATGTATGGACTTGTAATTTAGATATCATGGAATCATGTAATTATGGGTTTCTAGCCTCCTAGGCATTTTATCAAACACCTTGCATGCATTCTTTAAAGCATAGGTGGATTTCATACTTGCATCACATCAAACCACCTAAAGTTCATGTTTTTCAACTAACAACCACATATCTTTTATGAAAACATCTTTAAATATCATTTTGAAACTTAAACAACAATCATCAACATGTACATGCTTATATCACCACAAACAGTTTACAAAATAACATTTAAAAACATGGTTCTTGAGCTCTATGAACGGATTGGATCCATAGATGAACACTACGCATACCTTAGATTAAGAATTCGTGGAATCTACGGTTGAATTTGCTTGAAGCTTGAAACCCCAATGGAAACCCTAAACTTGTTCTTGACTGTTCTTGAGTGAATTTTGATAAAATTAATGTAAAGGGCTGCTTTGGGGCTTCAATCCCGTGTTTAAAGAGTATATATAGGTTTTTGGGAAGTTACCATATTGCCCATGAGGAGTTTAAAACGAAAACTGAAAACTACGCAAAATTTATCCCGATTTTGGGCCCCGGCGCGGCGCGGAGCTTGGTAAAATGCCAATTATTGCGACCTGGAATCTTGGCGCGAAGCGGGGCTATCGCGGAGGCTTTCTGGAAATTGACGAATGCCATTTTGGCCTCCGGCGCAACACGCCATGCAATGAAATGGCATTCGTCTTACAGCAGAAACTTAAAATAGCCATAACTTCTTCACCGGGTCTCCGTTTTAGGCGAATTTGGTATCGACGGAAAGCTTATTAAATTATCTATCCGTTAGTAGGTCATGGGATCAAAAATTCGTAGTATAATGAGAGATATACTCGTTTTAAGTTGATGATACCAATATCCTTCTCAAGAATTCAATCGGGAAGGAATGTTTTGATTCGCACAATAGCTAGGACATATTTGAGACCTTAATTCACATCAACCTTGATCATGAAACTACCAAGGAACCATGATGTACTATGCATGAGCTTGAAACATGGAGCTAATATTGAGTTGGATTTTTCGGGGTTTTACAATTTTTTAGTATCTTTATTGTTAATTAGCCTAAGTAATAGGCTAAATATTATTGCGTTGAACTGTGACACACTAAATTACTAACAAGACATGGTGCTAAGGTAGGGCGAGAATAATCCAGGTGGACCCGTCTAAGCTAAAGGAGGCATCTAGGCCTGTTTTTGGACTCGTATTGGATCATCCTTGCCAGGATTATTTACCCGTAAAAGGTCCCCTGTAGTATCATTGAAGCGATCCAGTTCTCATTTGGTGTGTGTATACATGCATGCATACATACATGCATGCAAATATATATACGTATATGTATATGTATTATACTTTGGTTAGGTAATCTTTGTGCAGGACAAGGGTGTTCTCTTCTGGTTTAAATTCCAATGTGTTTTTCATTTTTGAAGTTTTCTAACTAGTCAATATTGTGCGATACTCTCATACCTGTCTTGTGGAGGCTGTGATTTTAGAATTAGAATTTGTAAATAAATCATGTAAAATCCAGGTGATCTAATAAATAGGAGCTGTTGTTATATTTTACGTCTCTTGGTTACTTTCCGCTTATTTTAGTTTCCTGTTTCCTCGTAAACAATTATAATCTAGAATCTAAGTAAATTAACATCTTGACAATGTAGTTATGATGAGAGGTTCATTGGTCCACAGTGATTCAAATCATTTCTCTCTAACGCCCTTCCAAAGCATCTCTTGGAAGTTTTGCTTTTCTTCTTTACTCGTTCATTTTGCGCTTGTGTCAACATGTCCCTCCTCTCTGTATTCTTAAACTCTTCCCTCTTTCTGTTCTCCTTTGTCTCCTACTCAACCCGTACTTCATCCTAAATTATCGTATTTGTAGAAAATCTTTATCTAAGCTGATGTTCCTTGAATAATGAATTAAGTCTTCTTTGGCATACTTCAAGGTAAACCTAGGCTCTACTAACACCAGTCTTCTGCAACTTCGTCTTGATGAGTTGCATTTCATCTCGCTATCTTGCTTATCATTACTTATTTTATACTTGTTGATGTACCTCCCTGAACTTCTACATTACCTGTGTCTCCAATTGCAATTTCATTGTTTTTGTTCTTCCACATATGTATTACTTGTATAGGATACAAATGTCACTGTTGCTTAGTGGTGATTGCATATCATTTGCTTTAGCATTGTCTGTTCTTCTGTACTTTCTGTAAAACTGACTTGACTTTGTTATATTAGGAGATAACATATTTGGAAGAAGTGCTACTGATGCTGCAGAATCTATGTTTGAAGTTTTTGCTCCTGCTATAGATTCTGGAATTCCATGGGCAGCAGTTTTGGGGAACCATGATCAAGAATCCATTATGAATCGTGAAGAACTGATGTCCTTCATATCCCTGATGGATTATTCAGTTTCACAAACGTTTCCATCAACTAAAGTTACCTCGGATCCAGCGGAACAGCAACCCATGACGGATATTGATGGATTTGGCAACTACAATCTTGAAGTATGGGGTGCACCTGGCTCATACTTAAGTAACAGCAGCATTCTTAACCTTTATTTTCTAGATAGTGGAGATAGAGCTATTGTTGATGGAGTCCGGACATATAATTGGATCAGGGAATCTCAACTAAGTTGGCTTCGTGGTGTTTCCAAAAGATTTCAGGTATTGTGATGCCAGACATTCGAAGGGAGTGCATATTTCAGTGATTGCACGTTACCCATTGCATCACAATTCTGCCGTTTATTAGAAATTTCTGTTCTGTGTTTCCATTTCTTGTTTCTGCTCTGATGAGGGTGATTTAGCCTATTCAGAGTTTATTAACGTTTTGCAGGTCAATACAATCACAGGGACAATGGAAGTTTGCCGATCAATCAGTGGAGATTCCTCTACTCCCAGTGATGCATCCTCCTGCATTAGCATTTTTCCACATCCCAATTCCAGAAATTCGTCAAGGTCCTATAAAAGATATTGTTGGCACTTACCGGGAATATGTGGCATGTTCATCAGTAAACTCCGGAGTCTTGAAGACCTTTATCTCTATGGGGGATGTTAAGGCTGTTTTTATAGGTCATGATCATAATAATGATTATTGTGGGAATATAAAAGGTATATGGTTTTGCTATGGTGGAGGCTTTGGATATCATGGCTATGGTGTAGCTGGTTGGCCTAGAAGAGCAAGGGTAATACAGGCAGAACTTGGGAAGGGAAAGGAAGCGTGGATTGATGTGGAGAAGATCAGGACATGGAAACGACTTGATGATGGTGTACTGACCAAGTTTGATGAGCAAGTCTTGTGGGACATTCATACATTAAGATGAAAGTATCAGGTACAGACTGTTCATACATATTCCATATGGTTATATCCATATTTTTTACTTTTCATTTTAATTGCCTTGTTTGTAACCTATTTGGTCAAATTTCTAAAATAAGCTTATTTGAAAAGGTGCTTTTATTGAGAAGTAATTTGTATTTGGCTAATTAACTTGAAATACATTTTTGAACAATAATTAGTTTTTGATGAAGCTTTTAAAAAGCGTTTATAAGTGTTTTTTCTTAAAAGTGCCTTTTAAAAGGGTATTTTCGGGGCGAGGCCACTTCTTTCATCTTCAGAAAAAAAAACACTACTCTCACCTTCTCAAAAACAGCTTTTGTTTCTACTCAATTGCACTTTTTCTTCACCTAAATATTTTGCCAAGTACCTCAACTTTGAGAAATTACACACACTTTTTCTAAATAAATAAATAAATAAATAGCATATTTGCCCTCGGAGAAGCTTGCTCAAATAGGTTATGAGTTTGTTCGTAAGCGACATAAATGTTTATTCAAGCCTCACTATCCAGTAGCTAGTATTAGTTGTCTATGACAATTTGATCTTTACTAGAGACAGTAACATCTCTTTTGATCATCTCCTTTTCTTAGTGACTGAATAAACTTGATCAATGCGCTTCTAAGAGGCATACATTTCAATGAAGGATATTATTTGCAGTTTATATAATGAAGGAAATAAATCAAAGCAAACAAAGAAAATATTCTAGAATCACTCCCTATGATTTGATCAACCATATTTTCCAACACTTCTTACTTTTTTTTTTTTTTGGTTTCCAGCCCCGACTAATCCGGATCCGCAATGCATGGCCCATTCTCGGGGAGGCGCTCCCAAAAAGATTTTCTCTACCCAAGGCTCGAACCCGATAACTCTGGTTAAGGGTGGAGTAGTCCCAACACAACCCATGTTGGGCCAACACCTTCTTTCAAGTTGGGTTTCGAATAGCTAAGGGTACATATTCTAAGAAAGGAAACAGAATAAAAAAGTTATACTATACATCTTAAGATTATTCTCACTCCCTTTAAAGTTGTTCATATAAATTATATCTGCCAAGCTTGTTACACATATAACTGGTACGAGAACCAATGAGGACTTGGTGAAATGCCTGTAAGCTGATCATTTCTTCAATTTTGTATAATAATGTCTCTGGAGAATATTTTTTCGTCTGATAAAGTGACAGTCAGTCCTGATGTGTGCAGTAAAGGAACTACTGCTGAACAGAGAATGAGAAGATCAATCTTTATTCATAGGCTAATGGAGAATATATAGCCGCTCATACAACACCTAGTCCTAAAGTAATACAACAACTAATTACAATCCTAAAGTTATACAATAACTAATTATAACTGTACAAGTAGATAACTATGAAATAATTACAAGTTATTCTCGTATATCTCTTTTACGCCCCCGCAAGTTGGTGTTGGCGTCTACAATACCCAACTTGTTAAACATACGACTGAAAGAAGCATGTGGAAGTGGCTTGGTTAGGACATCAGCAGCATATGAGTGCTTGACTTCAACCTCTTTGCGTTGCACCTAGTCACGGACAAAGTGGAAATCGATGGCAATATGTTTTATCTTACTATGAAAGACAGGATTCTCGCAGATGTAGGTAGTTCCAATATTATCACAGAGTATGCGTGGGGTGCAAACAAGGGAAAAACGAAGCTCACGCAATAGGTTAGTGATCCAGTTGGTTTCTGCTAGAGCAGCAGCTACAGATCGCTATTTCTTGGAGGACCACAAGACTGGTGTACTTCCAAGATATATAACATAGCGAGTTGTGGAAGTTCTGTCTATAGGGTAACCAGTCCAATCAGAGTCAGAGTACACCATAAGTCGATTATTCGTCTCACGGGTTATTTGAAAACCAAAAGAGGAGGTCTGTTTGAGATATCGAAACAATCGCTTAACAACTTTCCAATGATTAGCTTGAGGACAATGCATAAACTGGGAGAGTTTATTTACTGTAAATGCAATGTCAGGTCTGGTGAAGGACAAATACACCAGACAAATATTGCAGCTTGCCAACAATTTTCCGAAAGAAAGAGCCATCAATAATAGGATCAACTTGATTTACACTAAGAACAGTAGAGACGGACATAGGAGTGGGAACGCCTTTGCTGTCTTGCATATTGGCTTCCTGGAGAAGGTCTTCAATATACTTTTGTTGAGACAACAGTAGGCCACCTTGATACGACAAAACCTCAACACCCAAAAAATAGTTTAAGTGGCCAAGGTCCTTGATAGATAAACGTTGAGCAAAGGCATTGATAATTTGTCGAATACTTTGTTCGTGATTTCAAGTAACAATAATGTCATCCACAATACAAGGATATAAACAGTGAATCCTGATTGATGTAAGATGAACAAGGATGAGTCAGATTGTGATTTGAAAAAACCTTGTGTTACCGGAAAGTTCTTGAGCTCGGAGTACCAAGCTCTAGGTGCTTGTTTGAGACCATATATAGCTTTGTGAAGTTTGCAGACGTGATTGAACAAAGTCGGATGCTCAAAGCCAGGAGGTTGTCTCATATAAACTTGTTCCTCTAAATGACCTTGCAAGAATGCATTATTTACATCAAGTTGATGCAGACGCCAATTATATTGAACAGGGATAGCGAGAACTAGGAGAACAGTTGTAGGCTCGACTACCGGACTGAAGGTGGAAGGGTAGTCAAGTCCCGGCCGCTGAGTGAAGCCTTTGGCTACTAATCGAGCTTTATACCTGTCAATAGAACCATCAGGGTGATGCTTAATGCGAAATAGCCACTTATAGTCTACTAAATTCTTCGAAGGATTGTTGGGAACCAAAGTTCAATTGGTTCGACGTTTGGTTTCTCACAAGGGCATCAAATTCATCTTGCATAGCAGCATTCCAGTAGGGTTCACATTGAGCTTTCTTGTAGGAAGAGGGAGTTTCTGGACTCGGAACATGAGCAAGAAGGCTGGTTTGATGTTCGGGCTTAAGGATGTTATTCTTAGAATAAGTAACCATTAAATGACTAGGCATTGTGGTGGAAGGTGCGGCTGAAGTGATGTGGCTTGTTTGTGTGTTTGGGGGTGTGATGATAGCCGACAAATTAGGAGTAGAAGGGGCTGCAATAGGGGAAGGTACTGAAGGAGGAAAATGTATGGGTTTACTGGATGAAGGCAACGACTTAGGAGCTAGAGGTGGATTCCGTCGTTTATAAGTTAAAAGGGGTGGATTGTTTGTTTGAAGATGGGTAGTTTGGTTGTTCAAAGAAGTGCAGAAGGGATGAGTGGAGGCGTAGAATTTGGAGCGGAAATCACAGCTTCATCAGATAAAAAATTCGGAGGGGAGTTGAAGATCATACCTGAATCGTGAGATTGCTCTCTGGTTGTGGCGATTGGCATGGGCGAACTTTGTGGGTAAGGTGCACACGCAATAGCAGGAGGATGTTTCATGTTTAACTTTTGAACTTTGCAGGTGATTTGATTGTTTTTCTTTTCAACTTTTTCCTATGATTTAATGTGAAAATTTGATAAATGAGAATATTTTGAAAAGGAAAATTATTCTAAAAAAATAGAACATCTCTCGATAGAAATATTTTTGAGGAGACTGGATCGAAGCATTGATGGTAGTAATATTTGTTGGAAAAACCAAGGTATACACATGGAGTTGAACGAGGGTCAAGCTTATTTTTTGCGTATGGTCACAACCAAGGATAGCATAAACACCTGAAAGTTCTTATGGAATCAAATTTTGGGGTGTCTTGAAAAATTATTTCATAAGGACATTTATCTTTTAGGGTAACTGAGGGTAACCTATTGATAAGATAAACTGCTTGAAGACAAGGAAAACTCCAAAAGTTTGAGGGAAGGGAGGCTTGATGTATTAAGGTTTTGGCTGTTTCAACTTGTCTGTGGCGTCGTTCAACTAAAGCTTAAAGTTTGCAAATCAAGACGGTGATAATTCAGATGACTCAAAATTAAAATAAAAACATAATATTATTTATGATTTGACCAATTGACCTATATATTAAAACTAAATTAAAAAGCTTAAAATTTATTGGGAGAAATCTCTTCCTAAACAAAAATCTTTAAGGACTTTATTATGGATGCTATTATATTATGAATTGAGAAGAGAAATCTTCTATTTATAGAACTATAAAACCCTTCTCCTGAGAAAGAAGAAACCTAATAGAACTATGAAACCCTTCTCCTGAGAAATGATACAAAGCTAAGTGTGTATTAAGAGATTCAAGCCAACACAAAGAGCAACAATAAGAACAACAAAGTGCTAGTGAATCGAAAGAGGCCACACACGGCTTCAACACTTGTTTTGACTAGAAAAATGAGTTTACAGCAAGAACAACAAATGACAATTTTGCTAGTGAATCGAAAGAGCCCTACACGGCTTCACTAGACTTTTAGATTCAACAACACAATATTATTAAGATTACAAAAGGTATAGAAACTTGACATATAATATTCAATAATCTAAGAACCCTAACAATGAGAAAGGACCCTAAGACTAATGAATATCAACACCAAATTCTTACTTGGACCAAGAGGAACTCCAGAACCCCACGATCCTAGTTTCTAGCCAAGATACAACACTAGTATCACTCTACTAGTGAGCTTTCAATTTTGGCCTCTCTAAAATGAGAAAGAGAAGTCGCTAATATTACAAGTCTTTTGTTTCTTAAATAATAGGAATGAACTAACTAAAAGACTAGCCCTAACAAATAGCTTATATAGTCAATTACAAAGGAGGGACAAAAGACCAAAGTACCCTTGGCATTAAGTGGGTGGGTTTGGGATGTTTTGTTGGGCCTCTTCACATTTTAATAAGTATAGGCCCTTAGATGGGCTCACAAGGGCCTCACACACGGCCAAGGATGTGGATAAGGCTTGGAGTCGTTGCAACTCACGCGCTTGGCTTCGTGTGAAAGGCCTCAAGCTAGGAATTCGCGTATCAAGGAAGAAGAAACCTAATAGGAAAAAGAGATCTTTTTCAACAAGGAAACCTTTTTTCAAGTAATTCAAATTATGATAGAAAATCATATAAAATAGGAAATTCAGGGCGAATCCTAACAAGTCGCTTATACAGGTACGTTGCTTCCTAAGTCCATTTGGACTCCTACAAGTATTCTTAGTACGACAACATACACAGTGTAATCCATCCCACAAGTAGGATCTGGAAGAGAGGGTGGTGTGTATGTAACCTTACCTCTAGCTTGTGTGGATAGAGAGATTGTTTCTAGTAGACTCTCAATTCAAATAAATGCATATCAGAAAACATTTAAAGAAAATACAGTACTGAGAAGTCATACTTAAAAAAAGTAGAATAATAGCAAGCAACAAATCATATGATAACCCAAGAAAAGGAAACAACATGTAATATTAAATCGAATAATAAGCTAGAACAAGAGTAATTATATTACTAATAGGAACGTTCGACTACCTACTAACCTTTTAACCTAATCCTTGACCTCTATATCTTCCTATAAGTGGTTGTTATTTTCTCTACGGATACAAGAATCTGTATGCTAGAAACAACCACTTCAACTAGTTCAAGTTTAAGAACAAAAACGCAATGAAGTACAGAAAATACCCTCTACCTAAGATCAAAGTGATCTGTATAAGAGGTGTATTTTATTTTCAGAAATAAAGATGAAACAGAAATGGCCAAGTCGCCCGAATTCACGGACTTTCCCTAAGGAAATAATTCCCCTCACTGTACCTGAGGTTGTGGAATTTTTCTCCCAGGATAAAATGGCCAAACAAACCAACTATAGCGGTACCTCAAACAATTGGAATATCGTCGAACTCACTGAACATTTTGAGTGATCACACAAAATATTTTTAAGAAACAAGAAGTGTTTTTATTTTGAAATTTTTGTTCCTATCAAAACCTGTGAATGAAATCAGGTTTATATAGCCATAACCTGTCTCTTTGAAAAGGTGGCAGTGGTTCAATTTAGAGGTGTGATTTTTCTGAAAATGCATGTCTGTTTACCTAAAATAGTGCAATATTTTTGCTGAAACAGTATATCATTTCACGAAACAGTGCACCAGTTCGAAACAGTGCATCACTTCGTTGAAGAATTGCATCTGTTCGAACCAATGTACTAGTTCAGGAAACATTGTTTCGAAAATCTGCATCAGTTCAATCGAAACAAAAGTAGTGCATCAGTTCAATCGAAACATTGCATCTGTTACTGTTACTGCATGCATATAAATGGAGTATTAAACACAGAGAAAAATTTCCTGTGTTTTTTTCATTGATCAGATTTTGTCAAATAAAGTTTATCCAAAAAGAAAGATCTCATCGATCGATCATTTGACAAATCCAAATTCGAAACCGAAGTCGAGCCGAGTGAGCGACGACGACGACGGCACGAGACATCTCTTATTTCTTGCCTCACTTATCGTGTGGAGTAAGTGTTCTTGATTATAAACACTTTCAAGTTCTCTTCTTCCACCAATGTGGGAGAAAAAGCAAACTTTCTAATTTGGGAGTACACTTTCCATTTTAGTGTCTCCTTCCCTTTACCATTTTACTCTCCATTTTTCCATTCACATTTCTTTCATATACTATGAACCCAAAAATCCCCCACATGAATGGGGAATGGCTATTTTTCGTAAAAGTTTTACGGACAAGTATGTGATCATCAAGTAAAGACTGATTGCATCTGGATAAGTGGGTTTCCCTTTGAACTTTCCGTAGTGAACATACATTGGATGCACTCGGTCCATCGGTAGATTTGATATCTTTGAACCGTCGAGCTTTAATGTACACCTAGACAATACATGTCACACAATCAGCCTTTTAACGTTTATGGTTCTCACAATTTTGTTCTTTTCAGCCATGAACACGTCCCGGTTTCATGAGAGCTTAGAGAATAGGCCTTTACTAACATTCTCCTTGAAGCAGCTTCCACTTCACTCTCACATAGGTGATTTCTAAACGTTCAATCCTATAGATTAAACTATTTGGTCAAATATGCCAAATTTAGATAATCATTAAAAGACTTTTCACCTTAAGTCTTATCCTTGTTTACTATACATTCTCTACATCATGAGAATGGGTTGGGTAATTGACAATATTGAACCTATCAGATACAACTTTGTTTGATCTTCTTAAACCTAGCTCTTGGGATCTCCAGTCTGCTAGGTAGAGTTACCACTATGATGACTTGTCCTAGGCTTTTACTACTCTAGATAGGCCTTTTGTAAGTGGATCCGACACATTATCCTTTGACTTTACATAGTCAATAGTGATAATTCCACCAGAGAAAAGTTCCCTAACGGTATTATGTCTCCGTCGTATTTGACGAGATTTACCATTGGACATCATGCTCCCTGCCCTACCTATAGCCGCTTGGCTATCACAGTGTATACATACTGGTGCCACTGGCTTGGGCCAACACAAAATATCTTCCAAGAAATTTCGGAGCCATTCTGCTTCTTCACCGGTTTTATCCAACGCGATAAAATCAGATTTCATTGTAGAGCGAGCAATACAAGTCTGTCTGGAATGATTTCCATGAGACTGCTCCTCTAACGATAGTAAATACATATCCACGTGTGGATTTTACTTTGTTCGATCTTGTGATTCACTTTGCATCACTATATCCTTCAAGTACTGCAGGATATTTATTATAATGCAAAGCATAATCTTGAGTGTATTTAAGATACCCCAAAACTGTTTTCAATGCCATCCAATGAGTTTTATTGGGATTACTCGTGTACCGACTCAATTTACTGATAGCGCATGTTATGTCTGGTCGTGTACAGTGCATTATATACATTAAACATCCCAATAATCTTGCGTACTCTAATTGAGAGTCACTTTCACCTTCATTCTTTTGAACTACAAAGCTCGCATCCAATGGAGTCTTGGCAATACCGAATTCCATATACTTGAATTTGTTAAGTACCTTTTCGATATAATGAGACTGTGACAATGCCAACCTTTGTGGAGTTCTATGGATTCTTATACCTAAGATCACATCCACAACTCCAAGGTCTTTCATATCAAACTTGCTCTCGAGCATTCGTTTTGTTGTATTTATGTCAGAAATGTCTCTACTGATGATTAACATATCATCCACATATAAACAAACAATGACTTGGTGATTTGGAGTGTCTTTAATATAAAAACATTTATCACATTTATTTATTTTGAATCCGTTTTCCAACATGGTTTGGTCAAACTTCGCATGCCATTGCTTAGATGTTTGCTTTAGTCCATACAATGACTTAATAAGTTTTCACATCTTGTTTTCCTTTCCTGGAACCACAAAACCCTCAGGTTGTTCCATGTATATTTCTTCTTCTAATTCTCCATTTAGGAAAGAGGTTTTCACATCCATTTGATGGATTTCAAGACCATATACCGCAGCCAAGGCAATTAACATTTGAATCGATGTTATCCTTGTTACTGGCGAGTATGTATCAAAGTAATCAAGATCTTTTTGTTTGAAGCCTTTTACTACAAGTCTTGCCTTGTATTTGTCAATAGTGCCATCTGCTTTCACTTTCCTTTTGAAGATCCAGTTAGAACCTAAAGGTTTATTTTCGGGAGGAAGATCAACCAATTCCCATGTATGGTTGCTTAAGATTGAATCAATCTCTCTATTGACTGCCTCTTTCGAAAAGGATGAGTCTGACGATGACATCACTTCTTTAAACGTTTAAGGCTCATTTTCTAAGAGAAATGTTACAAAATCCGATCCAAACGAAGTTGACGTTCTTTGACGTGTACTACATCTTGGATTTTCTTCATTATGTACATTCTCACTTGGTTCATCTCGAAGTCGTTTAGATTCTCCACTAGACTGTTCATGTCTAAGTTTATACGGGTAGATGTTTTCAAAGAATTCAGCATTGTCTGATTCAATTACTGTATTTTCATTTATATCCGGATGGTCGGATTTATGAACCAAAAACCAACATGCTTTACTACTTTTAGCATATCCTATGAACATGCAGTCCACCGTCTTAGGTCCTATCTTAACCCTTTTAGGCATAGGAATTTAGACCTTTTCTACACCCCCACACTTTGAAATATTTCAAGTTGGGTTTTCTTCCTTTTCACTTTTCAAAAGGAATTGATTGTGTCTTACAATGAGGAATTCTATTGAGTTTACGGTTGGCCGTAAGGATAGCCTTCCCTCACAAGTTTTGCGGTAAACCAGAACTTATAAGGAAGACATTCATCATTTCTTTCAAAGTTCAATTTTTTCTTTCCGCAATTCCATTAGATTGAGGCGAATATCGGGCCTTAGTTTGATGGATAATTCCATTCTCTACACATATTTGCGCAAAGAGAGATTCATATTCTCCGCCCCTATCACTTCTTATCATTTTGATCTTTTTGTCTAACTGATTTTCAACTTCAGTTTTATATTGCTTAAACGCATCTATTGCTTCATCCGTACTATTTAGCAAGTAGATATAACAGTATCTAGTGCAATCGTCAATAAAAGTTATGAAATACTTTTTCCCACCACGTGATAGTGTTGACTTTATATCACAAATGTCAGTGTGTATTAAGTCTAAGGGATTGGAATTCCTTTCAACGGACTTATAAGGATGCTTTGCATACTTCGATTCCACACACGTTTGGCACTTTGATTTATTGCACTCAAAGTTTGGCAAAACTTCTAAGTTAATCAGTTTTCGTAACGTTTTGTAATTAACATGGCCTAAACGCTCATGCCATACATCATAAGACTCAAGCAAATAAGAAGAATTTGAACTTTTATTTATTTCAACAGTCATTACATTCATCTTATAAAGGCCCTCGGTGATATAGCCTTTTCCTACATACATTTCTCCTTTGCTAATTACAATTTTTCCAGAAACGGTTACACATTTGAATCCGTTCTTGTCTAGAAGTGAAACAAAATTAAATTCCTACGTAACTCTGGAATATACAAGATGTTGTTAAGTGTCAAGACCTTTCCTGAAGTCATTTTCAAGCATATTTTTCCTGTTCCTTCTACCTTAGCAGTAGCGGAGTTAGCCATGTAGATCATTTCTTCTACTTGAGCCGGAGCAAATGACGAAAACAACTCTTTGTTGGCACATACTTGGCGGGTGGCACCGAAATCCATCCACCATTCGCGAGGATTTCCCACCAAGTTGCATTCTGAGAACATAACACACAAATCATCGCATTCTTTGTTGGATTCAATCATATTTGCTTGATCCTTTTTCTTGCCTTTCTTTGGGGCATGACATTCGTGGACTTGTGGCCAATCTTGCCACAATTGAAGCATTTTTACTTGAATTTCTTCTTGGGTTGATGGCTTCCTTGTTCAGCTTTCTTTATTTTCTTAGAATTGTTTTGATCATCTTCTATAATATGTGCTCCATTAATTGTAGAATTCCCTTTCGACCTTCTCTCGGCAGCCTTATTATCCTCTTAAATACGCAGTCGGATAATAAGATCTTCAACAGTTATCTCCTCGCGTTATGCTTTAAGTAGTTTTTGAAGTCTTTCCACAAAGGTGGTAGCTTCTCAACTATTGCTGCTACTCGAAATGCATCATTCACAATCAAACCTACAAAACAGTTTATGTGAGTATTAAGAACATTTTTAATTTGTTCAACTAAGGTATTTTTCGATATACCTTTTGCTAGAAGATCATATATGATGACTTGTAACTCCTGCACTTGAGAGACAATTGATTTGCTATCTATCATTTTAAAGTCCAGGAACCGTGCAACAAGGAATTTCTTAATTTCCGCATCCTCTATTTTATATTTTCGTTCAAGTGCCTCCCACAATTCCTTCGATGTCTTAGTTTCACTGTAAACATTGTAGAGGTTGTCTTGGAGACCACTCAGAATATAATTCCTACAAAGGAAGTCTGAATGTTTCCAAGCTTCTACAATTATGAAACACTCTTTTTTCGAGGTTCCCTCGGGCACCTCAGAGCGTCTTTGCTAGTGAACCATTGCAGACATAAAGTGGTGAGGTAAAAGAACATCTTTTGCTGCCATCGCTTAAAGTTAATGCCCGCAAATTTTTCTGGCTTCTCCGCCGTGCCATTGTAGGCAGCATTTGTGCGACTTGATGTGGCAATATTGCCCCCACAGACCTTACCGCATCTTGCATTTGACTTTTGCTTGTCATTTTTTCTGTCACCACAAGACAGAAAAATTTAGTATTTTCAGAATACTACTTATAAAGTTAAATAACTTTTAAACTTTTCTTCTTGTTTCTAGTTAACAATGTAGTTTTAATAACTTCAAATTGCCAACCGAGTGAACTTTAACTTGTGATGAAAATTTTATGTCTTCTAATCACTAGTTAAATTCAAGCGGAGTAGAAAGCTTAAAGCTTTAATCTCCAAAAACAAGTAATACAGATTCTGTAAATTATTCCCTTAAGATTGTTATTTTCCTTCTACGGATACAAGAATCTGTATGCTAGGAACAACCACTTCAACTAGTTCAAGTTCAAGAACAAGAACGCAATGAAGTACAGAAAATACCCTCTACCCAAGATCAAAGTGATCTTTATAAGAGGTGTATTTTATTTTCAGAAATAAAGATGAAACAGAAATGGCCAACTCGCCCGAATTCACGAACTTTCTTAAGAAAATAGAGGTTGCGGAATTTTTCTCCTAGGATAAAATGGCCAAACAAACTAACTGTAGCGGTACTTCAAACAATTGGAATATCGTCGAACTCACTGAACGTTACATTTTGAGTGATCACACAGAATATTTTTTTATTCTAAATTTTTCGTTCATATCAAAACCTGTGAATGAAACCAGGTTTATATAGCCATAACCTGCCTCTTTGAAAAGGTGTCAGTGGTTCAATTTAGAGGTGTGAATTTTCTGAAAATGCATGTCTGTTTACCCAAAATAGTGAAGTATTTTTGCTGAAACAGTATACCATTTCACGAAACAGTGCACCAGTTCGAAACAATGCATCTCTTCGTTGAAGAATTGCATCTGTTCGAACCAATGTATTAGTTCAGGGAACATTGTTTCGAAAATCTGCATCAGTTCAGTCGAAGAAGAAATAGTGCATCAGTTCAGTCGAAACATTGCATCTGTTACTGCTACTGCATGCATATAAATGGAGTATTAAACACACAGAAAAATTTACTGCGTTTTTGTCATTGATCAGATTTCTTCAAATAAAGTTTATCCAACAAGATAGATCTCATCGATCAAATCCAAATCCAAATCCAAATCCAAATCTAAATTCGAAGCCGAGCGAGCGACTACGACGGCGCGAGACATCTCTTATTTCTTACCTCACTTATCATGTGGAGTAAGTGTTCTTGATTATAAACATTTCCAAGTTCTCTTCTTTCACCAATATGGGAGAAAAAGTAAACTTTCTAATTTGGGAGTACACTATTCATTTTAGTGTCTCCTTCCCTCCACCATTTTACTCTCCATTTTTTCTTTCATATACTATGAACCCAACAGTGGTCATGTGCTAGGTAATTTGCACTTTGCAGGTGTGTCATGTTTTGTGTAATCACCTTTTCCAAATACTTCATTGGTCTATATCTACTTGTACCTATCATAGTCAACCTCTCATATCTCCTTTTCACATGTCTGAATCATTTCAGTCTCGCCTCTAGAGTTTCTAGATTAGTTATAGCTACATCGTAGCATTTAGTACTCTTTCTAGTCTAAAATAAAAAACAAATGTATTGTTGATCTATTTTTCAATGTTCAAAATAAATAATTGTTCATTGTTTAAGAGACATGTTGAAATTTTTTTTCAATTTTACCCTTCCATTTAATGAGGTTCTTTAAGTACTAAACATTTTCTAGGAGAAGGTAATATTCGAAAGTAACCTACAATTTATGACCTAAAAGATTTTTCTTAAGTGGTGTCATATTCCAACAATTCATTTATTTTGGATTAGAGGGAGTAGTTTTTTTTTTTCTTTTGGGCATATTCACATCTTCGGTTTTGTAGAAGAGCACTACACAAGGATGCAAATTCCCATTTTGTTTAGTGCAAGAAAGTCTTCCTGTGCGGGTCAGGAATTCACTGGGTAAGAGTAGCTTTTGATGGGAAACGTCACTGTGGAACTTGTTTTCTCTACTCCTAGTAGTGAAGTCATTTTTCTCATTTAGGAAAAAAATTTGACCTACCGAACATTGGAAAATTGTCCCCAAGTTCACTTGTGGTTAGTTGTGTAACTCTGCTTGCTAAACAACCCCCCTCCCCCGACAAGTATGATTTCAGTCAAACTGAAATTTTCAGATGCTAAAGAATAGTCAAGTGTGGGTTTTAGGATCAGTGCAAGGTTTATTCTCTTTGTCTCCTATGTAATTGAGTTTGCTCTTCGTTCCCTTGAAATCACGTGAATCTGCTTCATTTTGAAAACCGCTATGGTTTCAGTCAAATTAAGATCTTTTTCTCGAGAAACTAATGTGATCGAAATTTTAGGCACCATATGTTCATCATGGTTGATGGATGCTAATCAATATGTTGTCGTTGTTAATTTTTTATGGCTTCTCGAATAATTAAGAAGTTAGATTTTTTCGCGATACTTCCTCTTTTTCACCATTGTTTTCTTCTTCTTTGAGGACTGGAAAGCTGCTTTTTCCCCCCTTTTGTTTTCTGGGAAGGGATTTACAAAGTACTTACCTACCTCTATTGTTTTCGTTTGCAGGATCCACCCCATATGTTGGTGTTGGACCTATATGGTGGATGTTCGCTTTTGCATTTTTATGAGCTGGCTCATGATTTGGTGGATGTTTCTACGTAAACCTATTGCAGGGTAGTGGGGAGATTTGTTTCACTTCTATAATAGTGTGTGTGTTGTAACGTCCAAGCCTTGCAACATTTGTTGCTGCAAGAGCAGGCTAGAAATTTATAACGTAGTAGTTGTTAACAATAATTAGCACCACGCTTTACCGTAAGTAGTTTCTCGACACTTGCACGTGAACCATAGAGTACTGGACTTGGACTTTGCGTGGTAATAATAAAATCATCAAATTTATAAATGATGTTTCTGTAATGATTGGAAAATTTCGTTTCAACATTAAATCGATTTCTTTTTGTAATTCCGTTGACTAATTGAAATCAGCTAACGCAAACAATATCTATCATTTCGTACAATATCTATCATTTCATACAAAATAAAATACCTAATCCGTCAAGGATTCAACGATTACGAGCTAATCCTCAATGAAATTCGATGAAGCTGAAATAGAAATACTAGTGTGCTCATCCGTGCCGAATGAAGCATCATGCTTGAGATAAATCAGCCGCATGAATAGGAATTTACCATTGAAGAAGATAAGAATCGAGCAGAGAATTAGCTAGAAAGAAATTAAAATCAGATCATAGGGCTTGCGTTCCTAAATACTTGTAGTCTATACTAAAAATAGATATTTCATTATACTTGTCATTTTAAAAAATCAAGACATAATTAGTTGTTTATTTTTATTGTTACTCCTAGTCATTAAAATGGAGAAGCATTAATATAGTGCAAAAAAGAGGAGTATTAAATAAAGATGAGTAATAAACAAGAATAACAAATTCATTCTTAGTTAATGCTTTTCTTAAAGTAGTATAACTTAAAAAAGGTGACTAGGAATGGAGGGGTACCGGTTTCGTTGCCCTCTCCTCTATTGAAAATTGTAATTGTATGGTTTCTCTTTTTCATTTGAGCCGCCCCTTTTATTCTAATCTCAGTCCTCCATTTTTTTTACTAACTTTAAAGCTAATCCGTATTGCTGTTAATTCTTCTGGTAATTACTCCTTTATACGTTGTTGTGTAATGATTTAGAAGAGTTAATATATCAAAAGGTTAATCATCTTTGAGGATTTATCTAGCAAAATTATTGTCACGATCCGAACCGAGACCCTGGCCGTGACGGGCATCCCGAACCATGAAGATCCGAGAGCCCTTCTCTAATTGCCAATCAAATACACAATTCATATACAGTAAGGAAATGTGGAAATATAGCAAAATGGAAACATGGTCATTCTCTTACTTCAAATTAACAATATGAAATTTAATTCATAACGTTTGAAAACAAACGACACCAGTCTGCGAAATCTCTAACAATACCAAGACTAATATCTGTCTGAAAGCTAGGACAAGACCCCCCGTCGGACCATAAATCAAAATAAACTAACAATATTCTAAAACCGGCCTTCCGAAATAAGGGAGACTCACCAACTGCATACTCTGACAGGATTCGACCTACCGCTTAGTGGGGCCTCGAGACTGTGCTTCAGAGCCTAAAATATAGGAGGTCAATACAATTGTACTAGTATGTGAAACAACTCAAAAATAACATGCATTTTTTTATAAAAAATAGATGAGAGCGTTTTGTAATAACCACGAACATAATGCAAGTAAAAATACATGGGCATACTTTAGTGTACTTCAAAACAATTCTTGACAACCTTGACTCACCCTTTGTTATTCTTCTGAGCAAGTCGGTACACCCTACAAATCTGAAATTCTACGGGCCATGTGGAACCCACCCTTGACTCGGCGGCCAAGCCTCTGATCCAAGTAGCCGTTAGGATTGGAGGGGTAATACCCCAGTGTGAGCACACCACAGGAAATCCCCCCATGTGAAATGTCCTAAAAATGTCCTTTCATGTAGGATCATAGATCATAAGTACCATATCGGAAATTACGGTTTCCAGCGATGAGCCCTTGCACCCAAACGCCTTCTTCGGGTAACCTACTAGCTCTCTTAAGCCCAACTTTTAGTTCTTTAAAGAAAACATGTTTATACTTTCAAAACATTCAAAACTATCTTGTTAAGGGCATGAAATCATCAGGTATCGACATACCCTGAATTGCAAGTCAATCAAATCATATCACATCATATCTGTGGCCCTTTTCACTTATTATCATATTAATGACCACCCCAAGATTTTAAACAGTAGATGAGAGAGAGTTATGCAATAGACCTTTCATTCAAATTTTCAGCAAAAAATTCTCCTCCCAATTGTAAAATCAATCGGTGGTCACCTTATATTTGTAATTACTTAAAACTCATGAAAAGTGTTAATTTGACCAAGTAGACATTTACCACAGAAAAATACCCCCTCTGCATGTAGTAGACCGAATTCTTCATGATCATCAGTAAAGCATTCATCATTTAGTTTCCTTTCAAGAAATTCATACATGTACACAAGCCACCACACTTGAAATAAAAAATAACATCACAAGAGAGGGAATTTAATCATTCATACTCTCATTCACTTTACAATACAATGAAATCATATATATATATATATATATATATATATTATATTATATGGTTTAATTTTGTGAGAAATAAGATCGAGACAAACACATGCTTGCTTCAAAACAACTCCATAATACATGCTTTTCAATATAATAGCAAAACGCTCCTTTATAAAACATGATTGGGGATCTTTAATATAGATAAAAATAGTAAAAATTATGCCCATGGTGTTTAGAGTAGTCCCACGTACCTTAGATTAGTTTGAAGGATAAAAATCCAAATCTTGATTAGTTTCTTGGAATTCTTGACTTAGGAGCTTGATTCTTGATCTTTGGAGCTCTAAGGTTTTCTTGAAGAGGAAAAGAGAATAATGATGTAACAAAAGCTCTTTGGGGGCTTAAATCTTGTGTTTTGGATGGTTTTGGGTGAGGTAAATAACCCTATTTCCCTCATACACGTGGAATACAGAAACTGGAAAATAAGGGGTGTAATGGAGCATGTGTCGCATGCTAATCGCGCGACCTCACTGCCTCTCTCATGAAAATGGCTATAACTTTTCGCTCGGGTATCAGATTAAGGCGAAATTGGTATCATTGGAAAGCTGACTCAATTATCTACAATTTGGTAGGTCTTGAGATTCAAAATTCTTCTTGTATAGAAAGCTAAACATGTTCAAAGTTGACACTTGTAAAATCGAATACAAAGATTTAGCCGAATCAAAGGTTTTTAGCTCAACTTTGCTCTAAGTGATTCCTATGAAGATTTTTCACCTCGAAAGCACTTCAAACACGAAGATATAGATCATAACACTTATTCTCACTTGGAAATAATTTCTATTAGAGCTTACACACGTAGGAACAACAGTTCGATTTCGCATGCTAATCGCGCGACCTCACTGCCTCTCTCATGAAAATGGCTATAACTTTTTGCTCGGGTATCAGATTAAGGCAAAATTGGTATCGTTGGAAAGCTGAATCAATTATCTACAATTTGGTAGTTCTTGATCTGCAAAATTATACTTGTATCAAAAGTTATACATGTTCAAAGTAGACCCTTATAAAATCGAATACAAAGATTTAGTTGAATCAATGGTTCTTAGCTCAACTTCGCTCTAAGTAATTCCTATGAAGATTTTTCACCTCAAAAGCATTTCAAACACGAAGATATAGATCATGATGCTTATTCTCAGTTGGAAATAATTTCTATTAGAGCTTACACACATAGGAACAAAAGTTTGATTTCTACTTTAAAAATGCAAGGTTTTACAGTTATTGAACTTTGTTTTGGGTAAATAGTTACATAATTTTAGAATTGTTGCAATCTCTTCTTTCCATATTCATTCCTTTTTCGAAGGAGCCATTCAGTCTCTCAGGGTGTCTTTTGAATCATTTATTTTTGAGGTTCCACTGTAAAGTTTTTTCTTCTTCAACAAAGAGAACATCTTCCTAGCACTATGTTCTTTAAAGAAAAACAAAAAAGTTATGTTTTGTGGCTTTTGACTTTGTTTGATTCTATAGATAAGACTGTGGCTCATTCTTTATTTTCCTCTGGCTTCTTCCTTGTCTCTGACTCTATAGCTATTTCTGTTAACTTCAAAGGATCATTGAAGAGGGTCGTCAACGAGGGTGATGTAGAAGTTAGGTGTGAAGCCGAAGATAAGCTCGATAATTCTATGTAACTACCTTATCCTTTCGATAGATATGGGTTGAGGGTTCTTTTTCCATTGTATTCTCCATCTTTACTACTTTGGTAGAGATGAAGTAAAGTTCTAACAGTATGAAACTTCTAAACGCCCTTCAGTATCTCAAAGTTTGTGGAGTTTACGCCCTGCAATGATCCTTATGCTCAAGTAATTAGTATTTCAGATACATAAGCAAGCTCATTATTTAAGAGTTTGAAGGCAACCATAAGCTCTTTTGAGGGTACACATAATATATCCCGAGTCCTTTACATGTATTCCCCAAGGGTATTTTAACACAAAGGGTATGCGCTTTTACCCAAAGTTTGTATATAGCTTACCTCATTATGTGCTCTTGAAAGCTAAAATTCAATTGTTTAGAGAAACCTTTGCATTTTGTTAGCTACAAGGATATTCTTTTGCCATTTTTTGGAGATAAATTTGTTGTAGTTGCGATATTCGCAAATTGGTGTTGTACTTTGGGAGCTTTTTATAGAAGATTTATACTACACATTCTAGGAGTGTTTTTATTTATTCTCCCTTTTTGGGGTGTTGTAACATGTGATAGAATTTATGATTGATTTATTATTGAAAATACACTGCCATATATACATACATATCATGTAAGAGTCATAGACTAATTATGTACAGAGAGTCCTAGACTAAGCCATGTACCGAGAATAACAATCCTATGCAAACTAAGCCACAACGAGCGTTATCCTCTTCATTCACCCTCAAGTTGAGCTGCAGTCTGGACCACCTTCAATTTGGATTTCAACGTAGAAAACTGGGACTTTGACAATGGCTTCGTCAATAAATCTTCAACTTATCATGAGAACTAACATACCGAACTGAAAGATTCATAGAACGAACTTTGTCTCGAATAAAATGAAAATCAATCTCCATGTGTGTTATACGAGAATGAAAAATAGGATTGGCTGTTAGGTATGTCACACTTAAATTGTCTCACCAGGGAGTATAAGAAGTAAAACAACCAATTTCTTGGAGCAAAAACTCCACCCAAGTGATTTGTGAAGTTGCAGCAGCTAGTGCTCTATACTCGACCTTAGTACTTGACCGAGATACTACTTTATTCTTTCTTGATAACTATGATATCAAATGATTACCCAAGCATATAGCAAAACTAGTGGTAGACTTTCTATCATCCATATCTCTCCCCCCCAATCAGAATCTTTAAAGCTATGAAGCAATGTAGTAGATCAACGTGAAAAGAACAGACCATGAGCTAATGAACATTTGATATAGCGCAATATGCGTTTCACTGCCGCCCAATGAATATCTATACAACAATGCATGAATTAAGAGACCTTATTTACTGCATACGCCAAATCTGGATGCGTGAAGATCAAGTACAACAGCCCACCAACTATGCTATGATACAACATCGGATCATTGAATGGAATACCACCAGATGCTGAAAGTTTGGAAGATTGGAAAATAGGAGTGTTAACAGGACTGCAGGACTCCATTTGGACACGTCGAAGGAGATCCTAAATATATTTTCTTTTATATAAAAATAAACCTTCACTAGTTTGAGTTGCTGCTAAACCCAAAAAATAGGAAAGATTCCCCAAATCACGTACATCAAATTGGATTGAAGTTGCGCAACAAAAGAATTAATACGAGCAGGATTATTACCAAGCACCAAAATTCATCTACATATATTAGGCAAAATATTTTGTCATTTTGAGCAGAAAAATAGAACAAGGAGCTATCCGTCTTAGAATTCGTGAATCCTAGTGAAATGAGAGCATCAATAAGTCGCTTATGCCATATTCGAGGAACTTGTTTAAGACCATACAATAATATTTGATAAGACACACATGATCTGCATGGAGGGATCAACGAAACTAGGAGGTTGAGACATATAAACAATCTCATCCAAGTTCCATAAGAAAAACATTGGAGATGTCCAATTGTGTGATATGCTAATTATTAGTCACGGCCAAGGATAATAACAACCTAATCGTGGATGGCTTAACCACGAGACTAAATGTATCAACAAAATCAATCCTAGGTCGTTGGTGATACCCTTTGGCAATAAGTCGTGCCTTGTAACGATCTAAAAAACC
Organism: Capsicum baccatum var. pendulum; assembly: GCA_030864225.1. Classification (NCBI taxonomy): domain Eukaryota; kingdom Viridiplantae; phylum Streptophyta; class Magnoliopsida; order Solanales; family Solanaceae; genus Capsicum; species Capsicum baccatum. The sequence goes on along the minus strand of CM061556.1, from coordinate 124,174,417 downwards.
ATCAACCTAAAACTTTGTCTTAAAAATCCATCGACAACCAATAATATTTGGAGTTGGGGATGAAGGAACAAGCTGCCAGGTACCATTACGTATTAACGCATTATATTCATCAGACGTAACACGATGCCAGTGCTCATGCTTAATATCTAATGAGTAGAAAGAAGGTTTCAAAAAGGTCAGAGTAACAACAAATATAGTAAATGGCTTCTTGGGCTTTATAGAACTAGTTTGAGCTCAAGTAACCATACGCCGAGCAGGGGATAGGTTGGGCAACTCAGGTTATGGTGACATGGTTGTTATGGTAAAATTTGGAGGCTGAACAACCCCAGGAAGGATTTGTCAAGGTGTCTGAGATACATGAAGCTCGGTTATTAGTGAATTTAGGGCCTGATCTGGTTGAGATTGATTTGGTAAAGAAGTCTGGGAAGAGTTTGAAAGAGAATTATTTGGATATAGAGGTATTATAAAAGAAGGAGTCATATATATGGTGAGAGGATCTACAGGGCTGTTGGTTGATTTCATGTGCACCACATCATCCTGCAAAGAAAATAGAAACACAAATTCATGAAAAACTATGTGATGTCATACAAAAAATTTTAAGGAAAGAGAATCATAACATTTATGTCCTTTATGAATTTTACTGTATCCCAAAAACATACATGGTTTAGATTGAGGTGATAATTTGTCCTTGGTGTAGGGATGAAGCCAAGGGAAACACAAGCAACCAAAAACTCGTAACAGAGAAAAATCTGGATCCTTTTGAAAAAGTGCAGAAAATGGTGATTGATTTTTCAATTGTGGTATGGGTAATTTGTTAATAGTATACATGACAGTTTCAAAAGCATTTGTCCAAAAATGAGAAGGAACATTGGCATGGTGTAATAATGCTCTACCAGTCTAAAAGATATGCCTATGTTTACGTTTTGCACAACCATTTTGTTTAGGAGTGTAAGGACAAGAAACACGTTGTGTAATTGCATTATCATGTAAATAATTAGTCAATTCTTGAAACTCCCCTCCCTAATCAACTTGAAAGCATTTAATACGAAGACCAAATTATTTTTCAACAAGAGTGCAAAATTTAATAAAAATAGAAAGAACATCAGATTTAAAGCAAAAAAAAAATATAGATCTAAGTGTATTTACTGAAATGATAAAAAAAGTCACATAATAGCGATAACCATCATTAGAGACAACCGGGGAAGGTCCCCAAACATTCAAACAAATTAAATCAAGAGGGCCAGAAGCTTGAAAACTAGACTGATTAAAGGAAATCTTATGACTTTTACTAACAACACAAGTAGTGCATAAATTAGGAGATTTACTAGACTGTAAAATAATAGATGGTAATGCTTGACAAATGGTAGGATAAGTTGCATGGGAGAGACGAGCATGCTAAATACCAAGAGAAGCTATAAAGGAAGATGGATAAGCTAATCTTGTCATTGGAAGTTAGTATAGTCCTTTGTTAGTCTGCCTTGTTTGTAGTGGTACCCTCATTTCCAAATCCTTAATCAAAAATTTTAGGAAAGAATTCAACAGAAACATTGTTAGATGCAGTGAAAGAACTAAAGGAAATTAAATTTTGAGTAGCAGTTGGAACATGAAGATTATCTTCAAGTTTGGATTTTTTGTTAGAAGAAACAATAGAGCTTAAACCTATGTAAGATATCAGTAATTTAGAGTCATTACCTAGAGTTATTTTCTCGGGACCTTGATATTCAGAATGAATTGTAAGGTTAGCAAGATCAGATATTAGATGATGTGTGGTTCCACTATCCATCAACCAATTTTTAGTAGGTGAATTTTGGGTAGTTGCTAGGTTAGAGACAGTTTATTCAAAAACCCGAGTGCCATTAGCTGTCTTGACTGATAGGCAAACTCACGTGATATAGCCTTTTTCTTCACAATTATAACAAATAATTATCGACATATCTGAATCTGAAGAAGGGATATTGGAGGATTGTGTGATGCTCTGGAAACCATATTGTTGAGTACCCTGAGAATAAGCATGATTTTGAGAATGTCCACGACCCCTGTTACCTCTACCTTGACCACGACCATGATTAGGGGAAAAGGATCTGTGAGCGTAATGTGTTGTGGGTTCTATGACATTAAGAGTCTCATCTCTCTTTAGTTGTCATTTTTAATTCAACAATAATCCATATAAAACGTCAAATAAGATATTCTCTTGATGCACTTCAAGAGATCAATTAAAGGGACGATAGGCCGGCCCTATTCTTGCAAGGACAAATTCGACTAAATCATTATTAGCAATAGGATATTGCAATGCAACCAACTTGTTCGTAATCTCCATCACTTTTTGCACATAGGACTCGATACTAGTATTTTATCTCTGCAATATGTGTTATTGTGTCTTCGATTCATGAATTTGAGGCATCAAACCTGAAGCATAGGTAACAACCAATTTTTTCCAGGCTATTTGAGCCATCTCAGCACCAAATAGGTGGGGTAATATTCCTTTAGATACGAAAGTGACAATCCAACTTAGCACAAGTTAATCTTCTCTCTACCAAACATGATACTTTAGGTTTGCTTGTTGATCAGATAGAACTTTATCTAAAATCACTTGACTACCATCAATATGATGGCCAAGTCCAGAACCTTGAACCATAAAAAAGAATTGTGTCTTCTATAGTAAAATATTTGATGATGTAAGTTTAAGTGGAAACTGATGGGCAAGACTAGGAGATGGTAGAGCGGTGACCGTGAAAGTCTATGTTCTAACAATTGTTCCCGACAAAGAAATATTTGATGATGTGGTGTCATCCACCATTGAAGCTGGTGTAAAACTTCTATCTCTCTAGTCGTAGGTTTCCTTTTTGGGTTGTTTTAACCTCTTGGGGCAATGATACCATGATAGAATTTTTGATTGATTTATTATTGAAAATACACTGCCATATATACATACAGATCACGTAAGAGTCCTAGACTAACCATGTACAGAGAGTCGTAGACTAAGTCATGTATCGAGAATAACAATCCTATGCAAACTAAGCCATAACGAGCGTTATCCTTCTTCAATATGTAATAATATAATTTTTTTTTTAATATCTTTTTACCTTTATATGGATTGTTTTCCTGTAGCTTCCTTGATGTACGATTCATTTTGAATCTGACTTTATAATGTTTCGTAGTTTGTACATTAAATTGTACCCACAAACCTGTACCACCCATTTGACTAGCCTTTCTAACTATTCCGATTTATGCATCATGTTCTTTAAGGGGTATGTAATGATGACATGGATAGGATGGAAACATAAATTCGACTGAAGTTTCCTTGTTGCCATTACCATTTCTAGGCCTAGTTTTTCCAAGTGTTGTTACTTGGTTTTCACATTTGCTAAAAATCTTCTCATAGGAACTACATACCTTTTTCCTCCGAACCAGGAAGACAATGATTGTTACCTTTTACATCATGAAGTATAAGAGCATTGGCTTTCTGTCTTTGGGTTTAGTTAGCAGAAGTGGACTTACCAAATATTTATTTAAATATCATAGTGCCTATTGGCATTTTGGGTTCCATTTAAAGTTTTTCTTCTACTTGAGTAGAGAAAATCTAAGTTGCTTGGACTTTTCAAAAATTTCTACGGGTGTGTTTTGGATCCTCTAAAAATAGTGTATTTTTGACACGGGTGCGGCAACATTTTTGGAGAGTCCAAACAACTTAGGAGAAAATAACTTTTGGCTTTTCTCTAATGACTGGAATTGAACCGGCCTAATGGGACTAGTCTTTCAATGAGTCACTGAATTGCTTTCACATCATTGAGGATCTTTGTGATTTATTCAATTGCCTTGATCTTGTTAGAGTTGACCTTAATCCCTCTATTGGAGACTAGAAGCCCCAGGTAATTGACTGACCCAGTGGTGAAGGCACATATTTTGTAGTTTACTTCATGTTGTATCCTTAGAGTTTTTGAAAGTTTCCTTTCTTGGGTACAATTACCTGTCACTACCCGAATCGAGGCCCTAGCTGTGACGGGATTCCCAAACCATGAAGGCCCGAGAGAACTCTTAACTTGTGATCATAAGCATAACTCATCTATTATCATAATGCATAAGTAAATTGGAAACATGGTATTTCATTTATTCAACTTAACAAATACGGGATATAAGTCCATAAGAAAACCCATAACTATCTATAACAAGTCTTTGAAGTCTTTACTAAACTGAAAATAATAAACTGTCTGAAACTGGGACAAGGCCCCCAGTCGAACCATGAACTAAAATCAAATGAAATGAACACATGAACAAAGGCCTTCCGAAATAAAGGACACCAACTCCAAATGTCTGAAAATAATCTACTGATTAGCGGGACCATGGGATTAGGCCTCAAAACCTAAAATATAAGGGTTTATTACACAGAGGTACTGGTATGTGAAACAATCCAAAATGACATATTTTTATACAACTTAGGTGAGAGCATTTCATAAAAATTTTAACATAAGGTAAATGAAAATGCTTGGGCATAACTTAGAAGCTTCGAAACACTTTCAGAAATCATGACTCAATTATTTATCTTACTTCTCAGCTAGATGTTACACCCTACAAATCATACTATCCACGGGTTATATGGGTCCGCCATTTGCTCATCGAATAACTCCCTAGCCCTATTTGCCGCAAGGGGATGAAGTACTGATAAATCTAATATGCCATAAGGACGTCACCAGCATATAATACCTATCATGGGACATCATAAATCTCGTGTTGGCAAACACGATTTCGGGCGTTGAGTTATCTGAACTCACACCTTATTTGTGTAACCATCTAACTCTCTTGTAGCCCAATAATACCTATCATGGGACATCATAAATCTCATGTCGGCAAACACGGTTTTGGGCGTTGAGTTATCTGAACTCACGCCTTCTTTGGATAACCATCTAACTCTCTTGTGGAAAAATCTTATTTCTTACTCTATTAAGGGCATATCATAATCCGGTATCGTCATACCCTAACTTACAAGTCATTCATATCGTACCATACAGTATCTGCAGACGTCTTATTTAATATCATCTTAATGACCACCCAAAAGCTTTAAACTTCGCGGGAGAGAGAGTCTTTCTATAGGTTATCATATGAGTTTACACAAAACACTCTCTTCTCAATATTACAATCATATGGTGGCCATCTCATATTTGCATTACTTAAAACCCATCAAATCTTTCAATTGACACAATGCACGTCTATGACAAGATTACACCCTCTCATTCATAACATAAAAAATATTAATCGATGAACAATAGTAAGGAATTCACTCTCTCGTTTTCCTTTTAAAAAAATATTGCATGTGAACAACCCACAACACTTGAACTCGAGAGATATCATGATAAGAGAGAAAGTTTCATTATTCATGCTCTTAATTAAAATTTTCAAAAATGAAAACACATATATATACATGGTTATGGTTCAATTCTAGGAAAAGAGTTCAAGACAAAGATATACTTTCATCAAAACAAATCCATGATACATGCTATTCAAAACGATATCAAAAACCCTTTTCGTAAACATGATTATATATCTTAAAACTTGATAAATAGTTTAAAAATTATGCCTATGGAGTTTAGGATAGTCCCACATACCTGAAGTTTCTTAACTTGGGAATGGATCCCTAGTCTTTGTACTTTCTTGAAGGTTCTTGAACTTGGGGGGCTTGAATTCTAGATTAGTTGGGGAAAAAAAGTTGAATTTCTGATTCTTGGGGGAAGGGGAGGGTTTTATTGAGAGTGATTTAGAGAAGAAGGGCAAGTAATGCCTGAATAGACGTCCCAAATAGTGTTATGAATGATTGGGTTGAGGGAAAAAGACCTAATTGCCCCTCAGGAATTTATATTTGAAACTGTACATGATAGGCTTACCGCATTGTAGTCTAATCGTGGTAGTTGAATTCTCTCACCGTGAAGCAGTGAACATGAGAATGGGACTATTTCCGCGACGCGGCCTTATCGTAGTAAACCTTTGGTTTTGTGATCCAGTCATGCCCCAAACCTTGTCTAAATAATCCAAAACTTCTTCAATACACACTTCTTATATCCCTGAACCCGAATTAACTCAAAAACTAATGTCTCGGGGTTGGAAAGACCAAATTAAAAATCCTCAAAGTTTAAAGGACTTAAAAATGACTAAGTCCCAGCATTTAGTGAAATTTTCAGGCCTTAAGCCCTTTATGCATGCAACTAAGAGCTGAATAGATCCTAGAATAACATGGGGTATTACATTATCCCCCCTTGGGGTTATTCATCCCCGAATGAAGTTCCTAAGAACATTAAACATGATTTTTAAGAGCTATAAGAATTAAAATGAGTAGGATATGATACCTTCCATATCATCATCTGCAGATTCAAAGAGAGTTGGATATCTTGCATGCATGTCATTCTCTGACTCCCAAGTAGCTTCCTCAACTTTATGATTCTTCCACAACGCTATAACCGAAGCTATCTCCTTACTCCTCAACTTTCAAACTTGGTGATCTAAGATAACAATGGGTTCTTCTCATATGACAATAAGTCTTTTACATTAATCTCTTCCATAGGAAACACAAGAGAATAATCCCCAATACTTTTCTTCAACATCGATACATGAAATACAAGATGAACAGAGGCTAGACTCACGGGCAAATTTAACTCTTAAGAAACTCCACCAATACTTCTCATAATATGATAAGGGCCCATGTAGCGAGGACTAAGCTTTTCTTTCTTCTCGAATCTCATGACTCCCTTCATAGGGGAGACCTTTAGAAAAACCCAATCGTCAACCTCAAACTCCAACTCCCTTCTTCTAATGTCGGCATAGGACTTTTGATTACTCTGAGCTGTCTTAAGTCATTCTCTAATGACTTTCACCTTCTCCCTCGCCTGATTAACAAGGTCAGGCCCAAAAAAATGAGTTTCACCTACTTCATACCATCCTATCAGCAATCTATATCTCCTCCCATAAAGAGCCTCAAAAGAAGCCATCTGGATGCTAGAGTGGTAGTTATTGTTATAGGCAAATTCAACCAACGACTAGTGATCCACCCAACTACCCTTAAAGCCAATCACACAAGCCTTCAACATATCTTCTAAGGTCTGAATAGAGCACTGTGATTGACCATTTGTTTGAGGGTGAAAGGCAATACTAAGGTTTACTTGGGTACCTAAACCCTTTTGAAAAAACCACCAAAACTGAGAAGAGAATTGTGTGCCTCGATATGATATGATCGATACTAGACCCCTATGCAAATAAAATATTTCCTAAATGTACAACTTAGTATTATTATCTCCCGAATAATTAGTCCACATTGGAAAAAAATGGATAGACTTTGTCATCCTATCCACAATCACCCAAATGGAGTCGTATTGGTTTTGGGAACTCGAAAGTCTTGTAATAAAATCCATGTTGATCATCTCCCATTTCCACATCGGAAAGGCTATCTTTTGGGAAGTACCACCTGGTCTCAAATGTTCCACCTTAACTTGTTGACAATTCAAACACTTAGCCACAAAGTTAACAATATCTCTTTTCATATTATTCCATCAGTAAATCGCCTTAAGATCATGATACATTTTAGTAGATCCGGAGTGAGCAACATACCTGGAAGTGTGATCTTCATCAAGAATTCTTTCTCGCAACCCATACACATTTTGCATACATAGCCTACCTTGATACTTCAAATCCCATCACCTTTAATTTCAAAAGCCATTACCTTTTGTAGACCAACATCTTCCTTAATATGCATCAAAATTGGGTCCTAGGTCTGCACAGAGGGAGGATTGAGCTACCTCATGTATGAATACTCCTCCATCTTTGAAGTCCAGGATTCGAACTCCTAGATTAGCAAACTGATGAATATCTTTCACAATATTTCTCTTTTCTTCATCCACATGAGAAATATTTCCCATGGAAAACCTACTAAGGGTGTCCGTTATCACATTGGCCTTTCCTGGGTGATAGGTGCAGGCTTATCCCATAATCCTTCAACACTTTCAATGACCGCCGCTTGAGATTTAGTTCTTTCTACATGAAAACATACTGCAAACTTTTGTGATTAGTAAATATATCTACATGCACCCCATAAAGATAATGACGCCAAATCCTTAGTGCGAATACCATAGTCACTAACTCTAGATCATGGGTGGGATAGTTTTTCTGATGCACCTTTAACTGCCTAGATGCATAAGCCACCACCTTACCATGCTCCATAATTACAAACTTGAGTCCTACCCGAGATGCATCACAACCCACAACAAAGCCCTCTGTACCATCAGGAAGGGTCAAAACTGGTGCAGTAGTTAACTTGTCTTTCGGTTTCTCAAATCAATTCTCACAAGAGTCAGACCACAAGAACTTCACCTTTTTAAGAGTTAACTTAGTAAGTGGAGAAGATATGGATGAAAAACTCTCTACAAACCTTCTGTAATACCCTCTCAAAACCAAGAAGCTTTAAATATCGGTCAGAGTCGTAGGTCTGGGCCTTTTTCTCTCTGACTTAACCTTTTGGGGGTCAACCTTAATTCCCTCACTAGATACAATATGCCCTAGAAAAGAGATAACCCTAAGCTAGAATTTACAATTGGTAAACTTCGCATACAACTTATGATCCTTAATAGTCTTAGGGATGATTCGGAGGTGATTGACATAGTCTTCCTCACTCTTAGTGTAAATCAAGATGTCATCGATAGAGACTATGACAAATAGATTTACAAATCGACAAAACACCCTAGTCATAAGGTCCATAAATACTATAGGGGCATTAGTCAGTACGAAGGACCTAACTAAGAATTCATAGTGACTATACTAGGTTCAAAAAGCAGTTTTGGGAAGGTCGGCCTTTCAATCTTCAACTATGGTACCTTGAATGAAGGTCTATTTTGGAAAAATATTTGGCACCTTGGAGTTGGTCGAAGAGATCATCAATTCTAGGAAGAGGGTACTTATGTTTAACTATTACTTTGTTCAACTGACAGTAATCTATACACATACAGAGGGAACGTCTTTATTTCACATGAAAAGTACTGGCGCACCCCAGAGAGAGACCCTAGGATGAATAAAGCCTTTGTCAAGAATGTATTTTAGCTATTCTTTCAATTCTGCAGGAGCCATTCTGTATGGCAGAATAGAAATTGGTTGGGTATCCAGCAATAGGTCAATGCCAAAATCTATCTCCCTATCTGGTTGTATCCTGAGAAGGTCATCAAGAAAAACTTCCAGAAATTCATTATATACAGGAATAAAATAGAGGGAATGACTTTCAATACTAGAACTTTTAACCCGAACAAGATAATACAAATAACCCTTTGATATAAGCTTACGGGCCCTAAGATGAGATATGAATTTCCCATCGGTGCTAAAGAATATGCCTCTTACTCTATCACTGGCTCATTAGGAAAAGAAAAAGTGATCTTTATGATTCTACTATCTAATGTAGCAGAATATGAATGGATCTAATCCATTCTCAGTGTAGCATCAAAATCAATCATGTCCAGTTCTACAAGATCAGCCACATTATCACGATGAAAAATAGACACCACACAGTTTCTATGAACTCTCCTAGCCATAATAGAATCACCAACAGGAGTGGAAATAGAAAAGGGTTTCAGAATATTTTTGGGATCAAAACCAAAACTAACTGCCATGTAAGGGGTCACATAAGACAAGGTAGACTCGAGATCAAGTAACACATACACATCACGGGAGAAAATCTGTAACATACTTATAACAACATCTGGCGAAGCCTCTGCATCATGGTAGTTAGATAAAGCATATAACCGATTAGGACCACCCCAGTAGAAGAAACAGTACCCTTAGGTGGAGGGGTTATGGGATTTATTTGAGAACTAGTACCTCCAGTATTCCAAATGGCTCAGGAACAATATCTCTGAATATGGCCTACCTAGCTACACTTGTAGAACACATTGCTTATGCACTGGCATCTTCTTGGATGGTTTCTCTCACAAGTACCACAAAGAGGCAACTACTAAAATGGTTGGGTCATGCTCCCCTAAGATTGAGTACCCTGAACTCTAGGCCTATCTACTGGCTCGAACCACTGCTCACCCAAAGGCTTAGGCGCAGGTACACTAGCTCAGGACTGAGTATTGCTACAAAATTTCTTCTTAGACCATTTCTTAACCTAATTACGACCTTCCTGCTGATTGATACTCTGATCTGCAGGCCTAGCCTTTTTAGCTTGCCTTTCTTTTTTCCTTACGTTTGCTTGTCTCTTTTTCTCCTCTTCTACCTATTGCATATGAACTAATAACCTAGAGAAATTCATATCCTTGTTCAGCATATCTCCCTTACATTCTAACATCAAATCATTTGAGAGACCGAATGCGAACTTCCTCATGCGATCCCTCATATTGCTTACTAACTCTGGAGCATAATGGGATAGCTAGGTGAACTTCAATGCATATTCTTTGATATTCATCTTCCCTTGTTTTAAATTCACGAATTCTTGAACTTTTTCTTCCCTCAGCTCATGGGGAAAGAAATGATCCAGGAAAGCCTTTGCAAACTTACCCCACACAGAAGGTTCAACATTTATACCCCTCAAATCTTCCCCCTCATTGTACCACTGATTGGCTACGTCCTTCAACCGGTAGGGATGCCAACTCAACCCCTTCAATATCACTAGCATGCATGACTCTAAAAATTTTCTCCAGTTCATCAATAAACCCTTGGGGGTCCTCCTCAACCTTTTTGCCAGTAAAGATGACTGGGTTCAACCTCATGAATTGACCAGCTCAAGTAGTTTCAAATGAATTTGGCATAGAACTTATATTTTCAGACTGACAAGACTGAGAAGACACAAGTTAAGCAATCATATGGATAGACTGCCATAACTCAGCATTCAAGACTTCTTCCTGAGGAGGCTGGGTATGGTTAACACTGGAATGAGGAGCCCGAGGTAGACTAGTTGGGACTGGAGTAACTCCTAGAGTAGAAATGAACTTTGGGGTATGAGCTTTATTATGGGTCTGCATCCCATGAGTAGGGGGACATCATCAGCATGAGTGTTCTGCTCGTTGGATCTACGTTGAGGCATGATTAAACTATGATATATAGGAAATCATGAGTTAAGGGACATTCAGACTCTGTAACACGAACTAGAATATGAAGAAAAGAGTGACATTCCTAAATGCCTAGTAGCCTCCTCCTTATAAGTGTGGCGCGCTACACACCCATTAAAAAGACTCTACCTAATGCGACTTCGTAGATACCCTGGGACTCTTAACCGTTCTCTAATACCAAGTTTTTCATGACCCAAACTAATGTAAAGACCACGATGGGCTTCCCAAACCATGAAGGATTGATAGAACTCTTAACTTATGATCATAAGAATAACTCATCTCTTATCATAATATGGAAGTAAACTAAAAACATAGTAGTTCATTTATTTCAACTTAACAAATATGGGACATAAGTCAAAAAGAAAACCCATAACCATCTATAACAAGTCTATGAAGTCTGTACTAAACCAAAAATAATAAACAGTCTGAAAACGGGACAAGGCCCCCGGTCGGGCCGTGAACTAAAATCAAATGAAATGAATGCATGGAAAAAGTCCTTCCAAAATAAGGAAGGATCACCAATTCCAAATGTCTAACAATGATGTACTGATTAGCGGGACCAAAGGACTGGGCCTCAGAACCTGAAATATAGGGGGTCAATAATAGAGGTACTGGTATGTGAAACAATCCAAAATAACATATTTCTATACAAATTAGGTGAGAGAATTTCATAAAACTTTTAACATAAGGTAAATCACAATGCATGGGCATAACTTAGAAGCTTTGAAACACTTTCTGAAATCATGACTCAACTCTTTATCCCCATGTATACTTTCTTTTTCAGCTAATGGGTGAGCGGGGTACTTTCTTGAGCTTCTCCACTGCATATTAGGTCGTATCAATCTTCAATTACCATAAAGTTTCTTGAAATCCGGTACATTTTCCTTTTTTTTGAGTCCTCGATATATGAAACGGGTTGCTTTGATTGTTTTGGAACCTACCAAAATTTGGATGGATCATTGTTCTTGGGGATGAATTTGATTCCTATTATTTCTATTTGATCCCCTTATTTATACTTGAGGTTTTATCTACTGAGAACATCTCCATATCAATCGAATGCTTCTTTTTAATTTGCCTACTCCCTTATCGAGTGGGGAATTTCATCAAGAGATTCAATGTAGATAGGACGACCTTGAAGTATCCAATGTCTTTTAATGAGTGTGTTGTATCACATGTATCAATCTATTCATAGAAAGTAGTTGCTTTAACTGATCCTCCTACACTAATCGTGAGTGTAATTTCTACTCTATTGTTTCACTGCTATGTTTAATCCTAATAGGATTCTTGATGCGAGGATGATCTTGTCCAAAAAGCTCAATTTTTCTTTAAATGTCCTACAGATAATGTAGGTAAAGTTTCCTGGGTTAACCAATATGTATTTAACTTTAAAATAGCAAAATGTTAACAGAGATTACCTGACCATCAATGTAGGGTTGCACAATGCCCTTTAGGTCATTGTAGTTGACATTGATTGCTTCTTTATTCTATTTTTATTTTCCTTTTGTAATCGTTATCTTGGCCTTTTTGGTTGAATTAAATGTGAATCCATTTACTTTTTCTCCTTAGATGATCATGTTAATCACGTGATTGGATGTTGTCAGGTAAATTAGAACTTCGACACCCCTCTTTCTCTCATAGTTGTTTTTGGCGTAGCCACTTACAAATTCTTTGATATTTCATTCCTTATTAAATCATCACACCTCCTCTTACTAACGGTAGCAGTCCCAGTACGATATTCGTGTGACCCAAGGAATTCACAGATAGGTCCAAAACTCTACATGTTGGGTTCTATCCTAGTAGGTTTTTTGCCATTGTGAAAAATATCTAAAGTAAATTTTTGGATGAGTGAATATCATCATAGTTTTCTAGTTAAAATTTCTGGAATAGTCTAGTGAATTAATATCAGAGTTTTCTAGTAAAGTCTCTAGAATACTCTAGCATAATATTTAGGATAATTATCTTAGAAAAATATCTAGATTATTCTTAGATAGCTTAAAGACAACATTTGCTAGAATATTCTTGTAGACGTATCTAGAATAATTTCTAGAACCATCCATAGACTAGTATAAATAGGAAAGAGTTGTACATTTGTAATCAAATAAAAAACAAAATCAATTCTAGTAGTGTTCTCCATGTTAAAGTTTTTTCTTCTCTTTTATAGCTTCCTCTTCTTTAGTTGAATCTTCTGCTCTTAGTTAATGACTTGGGATAGTAGAAGGTCTCTCCAACTACACCTTTCTTATGATATTCTCTACATGGTATCAGAGCCAAAGTCGTAGATTGACTTGTGTTTATTTCAAGATCGAATTTGTGTCGATCTAACTGGTTTGTGAGAATGGATTTAAGTGGTTGCATTAATGGACTGGGAATGGAGTTGTTGAATTAGTCCAATTACAAGATATGGAAGACTTGTATGCAATCATATCTAGTTGGTGAGGATTCATGGGATGTTGTTAAAATGGAGTAACATATGTCCTTCAGAAGATGAACTGGAGAATAGTAGTTCATACAAGAAGTGAAAGCAGATTAATGTGAAGGCAGAGTTCATTCTGAAGAGGTCTACCTCCTCTAGTTTATTTGACCACTTCATAAGGTGTAAATCAACTTATGAAATATGAGGACGCTTGATTAGTTGTTCAACAAGAAAAATAAACTCGACTACAAATATTGAAGAATGAATTGGCAAATACCATTCAAGGTAATCTTTCTATTACCGAGTAATTTTTAAAGATTAAGAACTTATGTGTTGAAATTTCTTTATTGGATACGGATGAGGCTCTAAAGCACAAATGATAAGAATTATCATTCGTGGTTTGAAACCAGAATATATTCCCTTTGTGACATCAATTCAGGGATGGGCTAAACAACTATCCCTAGAGGAATTTACGAATTTGGTGTCGTCACAGGAGTTACTAGCCAAACAATTGGCTGGTGAATTTGTTAAAGAAAGGGAAGGAAATGCTCTTGTATCCAACAAGAGAAACGTTAAAAGAAAAGCAAGAGATATGCCTCAAACAAGAGAAACGTTAAAAGAAAAGCAAGAGATATGCCTCACACTGGATTCTCTAGTGGTTCAAACTCTCCTAGAAAGAAAGAGGAGACTTTTAACAATTATATCGAGAAGCCTCTCAAATGTTATCGGTGTGGTAAAGTAGGACACATAAAAACATATTGTTGATCCATGGCTCAAACTAAAAAATTTGCTGAATAAGAAGAAGACTGGAGAATATTCTTATTAGTTGAGAGTCAAGAAATAATTGCCTTGACTTTCATAAATTAGGAGAAAAACTGGATCGTATATAATACAATCCTTCATGTGGAAAAAGAAGACACTGATAAGAAGCTAAAGGATACCGAAGACGTGGTAGCTGCTATTGAGGAAATCAAAGAAGCAGATCCTGAAATTAACAACAAAAATTTGAACGTGAAAAATGTTGCAATAAAACCTGAGCAGTCAGTGTCTGAAACTATATATAGCAGTGGTGACCTTTTTGAAGAAAACATTGAGGGAGATATAATGGAATTTGAAGTCTCTGATCAATCATTTACCATATCAAGGTCAATCACTAGTGTAGAAAAATATTAGAAGTTGATGAAGAAGGTAAAGATCTAATGAACGATGTAGTTGAAAATAAAGCACTAGTTTCAGATAGAGAGACATATAATATGATTAAAGGGGTAGAAATGAAATCTAGTGGTAGATCCTGTTATGATACAGAGGTTTCACAAAAAATTGATGATTAAATCATCATCAAATTAAATGAGGAGAGGGATATCGATGAAATATCCTTATGTTATAGAGTTGCTTCAGAAAGAGTAAGTTCTAAAATCTTGAATTCTAGAGCTCCAAGCTTTTTCATCACATGTGAGTCTCCAAATAATGAAATTGTGGAGGAGTTCAGATAAAGGGGGAACTCAAAAAGTCAACATCATAAAACTCTACAAGGACAGATCAATGATGGAAAATATTCATAATTGGAAGAAGACAGAGGATCATGGAAAACATTGCTAAGAGTTTCTTCAAGACACAGTTGAAAGCTTCATTTAAGTTTTTCTGCAATGAGTTTGGCATAACTTCCAAAAAATAACTTTAAGGGGAAGTGTGAAAAATATCTAAAGTGAATATTTGGAAGAATGAATATCATCATAGTTTTTTAGTTAAAATTTTGAATATCATCATAGTTTTCTAGTTAAAATTTCTAGAATAGTCTTGTGAATTAATATCATATTTTTCTAGGAAAGTTTCTAGAATACTCTAGCATAATATTTAGGATAATTATCTTAGAATAATATCTATATTATTCTTATATATCTAGAAGTTAAAGTTTGCTAGAATATTCTTGTAGATGTATCTAGAAGAATTTCTAGAACCGTCCATAAACTAGTATAAATAGAGAAGAGTCTTGTACATTTGTAATCAACCAAAAAACAAAATCAATTCTAGTAGTGTTCTCCATGTTAAAGTTCTTCCTTCTCTTTTATAGCTTTCTCTTCTTTAGTTGAATCTTCCGATCTTAGTTAATGATCTTGGGCTAGCAGAAGGTCTTCCCAGTTACACATTTATTCTACTATTCTTTACACCTTGCATCATTGATTTGTTTGAGAGATGATACCAAAAAAACGACGTCCATGTTGAAGCAGTATTAAAAAATGTGCAGTGCTTCTATATTGTCGATCCTTAAAATTGATAGGCCTCCATCATTTATGCTTATCATGCATTGCCTAAGGTTTTGGTAATTTATCATACCGTTCATGTGTCTTTCTGATGTCTGGGAGTAGTGTTTGGGGTTTGTTTGTTCTTGAGGATATTTTGAGGGAGTGTAGGGTGGATATTTGTATTTCAATGGCTTCGACATATATTCATGTTTCTTTTTTTTGGTTAATTTTATCTTATCGATCCCATGTATATAGGTGAATAAAATGGGTCTTCTTCAACTCTTATTTTTGATATTTACCTGATGTGGACACCTGCTCATGTCGTCATTGCAAATTACTTTAAGTTTTCTTTTAGTTTCAGTGAATCACCAGAGATTCTGGGGTTGAGTCCCTCGGTGAAAGTGTCTGCTGCCCACTCATTTGGAATTGCAGGTAGTAGATTCTCCCTTCTTGGAAGCGTGTCATGAATTCTGAGAGAAACTCAATATCTTCTTGAGTGATTTTTAAAATAAATTTCCTTGCTTGCACCATTATTGCCTGTGTGTGCTTGCATAAAAGAATCTGCAAGATGTTCAAAGTATTTTATCAAATGTTCTAACATCATGAAGTACCATGTCATGACCCCTTTAGCCAAGGTCTACCAAAAGTTTTGAGTAGGACTTATTTTACCCTATCCTATTACATATCGTTGCCTTTTATTGCACACATATAGGTGATTACATATTCCTACATGTCGGTGGTCCCAACGTAAATTGGTATGTTTGATATTTTGAACTTCTTTGGAAATATATTTTGGGCCTTGCTCATAGGGAATAGTAGTTTTATATATGACGCGACCCAAATCTACACCTTAGATGAGACACTGATCTTAGCTACAAGTGACCCCAACATAACACTTGACATTGCATATCTAAGCACAATAGTGACATAAAGTAGAGGTATAACTAAAATTATTACCTATAAAATTATAAATGAGAATCCTAATGAACAAAGTACTGAAGTATGAAGGACCAACTTAGGCTATACTCTGATGTCTGTCAAGCCTCTAAATTTGAGTAATATAATATGTCAAGACAAGGCTCACAACTACCCAAAAAAACAAAGTCTAAATTAATGGAAAAGACAACTAAACTAGGCCCCCTAGTGAGGAGGACTCACCACTGCTGGAATTTGAATTGGTAATATCTAGCCATGATCTTGAGAATAATTGACTGTAGCTACGTCAATGAAAATGTTTCACAAAACAGGTATGCGGTAATTACATAGATGGTACTAAGTGTGCAGTAATAAAGTTAAATAACTAAAATCAGATATAAACCATAATATGTGACCAGGATTAAACTGAAACTATCAGAAATATAAATACTAACTTAGAGTAAATGCAGTTAAAACCATAAGTAAATATTTCTGAAGATGCACATATAAGATCATCCTACCTGAGATATAAACTGTCCTTATCAAACTACACTTTTAAAAATAGTGGTAAGTCTTTGGGTGGGAGTTTCTTATAATTGATATACATCATTTGAACTAATGATGTCCAAGTTGGGAGGGCTATCACATACCTTGCAAGGGTATAGGACCTATCTATCTATGTGTGGATCTACTAAGTAAGCCTCTCAGGATTAAAAATCAACCAACATTGTGGTAAAATCACATTCCTATGATGGCATATAGTTATGGGATTAGGATTTCTAAATCTGTATCCGCTTGGTGCTAAATAATCCTTCCAAAACAAACTCATATTGTTATATGCTCAATAATAAATTTAGTTCACTATCTATCTATTTTTAAAGCTTGAATCTTTACTAAATTCATATCTTGAAACTATAATAAGTTTTACCCTATAGCATATTCTACTTTCTTGCATATTCATAATAACAATAAGGTTCCAAATCATGCTTTAAAAAATAATCTTCAAGAATAATGTACAAGATCATGTTAAAAATCATAAAGGGAAACACAAAAATCCTACTAAGCTTAAAAGGAAATACAATATTCATAAAATCAATAATCATGAGTAAAGACTTCAAGAAATCATATAACTCGATATCATAAAGGATGAATGTGAAAGTGGGTTTATAAACCCTAACTATGAAATTAAATTTATGAAAATTAGGACGTTTTAGACATGCTCAATTTTCAGAAACTTATAAAGTTCAACTTTGATGAGTTTTGCGTAGTTATGTACTAGTATTAGGGTAAGAGGCTTTCCTTTTCTATATAAATTTAGAGGATGGAAGGAAATAATCATTGAAGTCGTACATAGTTAAAAGTGAAGGATTCTTAGAGGGAATTTTGAACTTGGAACCTTTAAAGCTTTAGGTTTTGAGAAACCCTTCTAGTTGTTCTTGAGTTTTGATAATAGAAAGGAAATGAGAGCTTTTAGGATGATTTAAGTGTTTTTAGGACAAATTAAGGATCATAATCAAGTTTGGGGAAGTTAATTTTGGGTGAAAGGATGGGATTGACCCTAACTTAAAAGAGAAAAGAAAAAATTTACGTGTGGAAAGGTTGGGTACGCTGCTTACCCCAACACATAGGTGTGCCCTATGCGCCGTGCCATATCCCTTGTCGCGCAGGCCAAGTAGTAACTCCCAAATAAGTTGTTGATGGATCAGATCTATGATAACACTCACCCATACCCCATGAAGTAGTACAAGATAGTCGTTATCAATAACTCAACTCTCATTGAGATCGAATCCACGAGGATTGAGATTTAAACTTGAAATTCTATGTGTGCTCTAATTACTAAAAAGATGCCCGACTGTATATAAAAAAGGAAACACGTAATATAAAATAAAATGGGGTGGTGGGGGGGTTAGTTTGTATTAAGAACTTGTCAATGTAAAGTCAAACAACACACTACAATAACACTTCTAGTTTAGAATTTGATTTAGGATGAAACTTGGGATAATGTCTACCTAAGGGCAAGGTGTGCATGGGATCATGATGGCTTAATATGACTTCTAATTGTTGTGTACATGGTACACTAGGTCGAACATCTTTGAAGTTAGTTTGTCAACAAAACCTCAAAGATGTCACTCCTTGGATCTTTCAAGCACCTAATAATTGTATCAATAATAGCCATCCAAAGCCTCGATTTGGGCATCCCTATTTCTAGGATGATGCCCATGACATGACTTACTCTCTATCTACCCTTATTTTTAGGATAGCAAAAGTAAGTAAGCCATGCTCTCAATCGTCTACCATTGCTTTTTCCTCCTATAGCCTTTTTAAAGAAAGCTATGGGTTCCCAAGAGTTCACCCACATCTATCTTTCAAGGATGATAAGGGTTTTCAAGAGTTTGAGGTTTTCACTCAACAAACCCCTTTGGAGATTCGAGGTTTTCACTCACAAATTCCAACTATTATAACCAACTAATGGTGGAATCCATAATTAAGAACTAAAACTCACACAAACATAGCATCACCCATGCTCAACATAATCCAAAGACTAGAGAAATTAGCTACTCATGAAATGAAAGAGAAAAAAATATACCAAGCAATTCATTTAAGGCATCCATAATAATGAACATTTAATGCAAATGAGTGGTAGATTTACCACTCATCACTCTACACCGGTTCCAACCACTGTAATTCAGGATGGTATCAGTTGGACCCAATAAACTCAACACTTAGTGGTTAAAAAATTAATCCCAGTGTTGGATGTCATTTTCCATCCATTCACCCGGTACCGGTTGATTTAATTTCAGTCCATTTAGATCTGGTCAACGACCGAATTTTGAATTTCATTGTTTTTCTAATAAATATTATAACGCTAAGACAATTCTTTTGCCTCCCTACCCTTCCAAAACACCCCATACCCTCATAAAACATCCACTAACCCCTCTTAACCATTTTTTCACTATAAATACCCCTTATACCAATTTTATTTTCTCACATATATTCACCTACTCTCTCTAATATATTAAATTTTAAAAATTTCTTTATTATTCTATTAATATTATATAATTGTGGTACTAGCCAATTGAAGTTGGAGAATTTTGAAGATATTGAAAGCTTCAATTATCATCTTTAAAATTTGATATTCGGTATACGTCTGTTTTACGCAAATGTTTGGTACATTTTCTCCAACTTTAATCTTTCTATTTTCTTAATTTAGTTTCTATATTTATATTTTTAATATCTATATTTTTTAATTTCATTATTTTTTTGGTTTAAAATTTTTATTACTTATTTTTAATAATTAGCTATATTTAAATTTAATTATGGATGCTGGTAAAAAAGTAGTGGTGGAAAACAATGCTTGGTAAGTTTTTTCATAGGAGTAATAAACGCCTAAATTTAATAATGTTTATGAAACCTATTTATCACAATCCAATGGTTAGGATATTCAACTCAGAAAATAATTAGACCAACAGACTCTAAGTAGGCGTAATTATATTTGTATGAAGACTCATCAAAAGAAGATGATATAGAAGAAACTTACTACCCCTACTAGTTTGGTTGTAGAATACCAGAACAAGGTGATGATGTTTTCTCTCTATTAGATTTTATTAGAGCCAAAGGCATAGAACGTACAAAAAAGTTTTTAATTTGGATATTTATGGAGCATGATAGGGTAAAAAGTATCATAACTTGCTATAAATGCAAACAAGTTATGAAACATTTGACTGAGGAAAACAATGATGGAACATGGCAGCCAACTAAGATTTTGAGAAAATTTAGTAAAGAATTTGTTCGTCTAGAAATGGAGGCTAAGGCTAAAAAAGATAGTGCACCATTGCCAAAATAATTTGTAAG
The DNA here is from genome assembly GCA_030864225.1 of Capsicum baccatum var. pendulum. NCBI lineage: Eukaryota > Viridiplantae > Streptophyta > Magnoliopsida > Solanales > Solanaceae > Capsicum > Capsicum baccatum. The sequence goes on along the minus strand of CM061556.1, from coordinate 124,153,925 downwards.
AGGTAATATAATTTAGACTCATTTAAACTTGTCTAATTCAGCTAGCCAAGCTCTTTATCAATATTATGTGAAAAGTAGATGGAGAAGAATTAGAAAAAAATGATTGTTTTTATGGGTTTGCCTTTTAGTGTTTCTTCACACCCCAATTTTAGTTATTATATTTGATGATTATATAATTCCTCTTTTAAAGGTTGTTCGTAAAATACAATCAAAAGTGATATTCTTAAATGTCAACTTGAACATTTTCACTTTCTTCGTTCCTTATTTAATTAATTTGATGGTAAAATATCTATTACTCCTGATAGTTTAATGGTATTGATTATTTAACTTTTACGACTCATTAAATTAATCACCATTGGGCCATGTAAAAACTAATTATTGCTTATAAATATGTTGATGAGACTAAAATTAATTCCTATATATCTAGAACAATAGCGAAAAACTTGAAATATTTTCAATTTATTGATAAAATAATGTCATGCACAGTAGATAATACTTCTACAATATGAAAATTATTGAGTCTTTAAAGGTTAAACTTTGTCCAATATGATCATTATTTTCATGTTAAATGTGTTACCCATATTCTAAATTTGGTAGTCAAAGACGGTATTGATTTGTTTAGAAATAGTTGTTATAAAGTTTGAGTTGCTTGTAGCTTTATTTTTAAAAATAAAAAAGTCTATATGTACTGATTGTAATCGTTGTTATGGAGAATGTCAAATTCCATAGAAAAGTTTCAAGAGAAGTCCCTACCAGATAGAATTCTTTATATGAAACGCTTGATATTGCTTTTGATTATCGTGAACCTATACAATTAGTTTATGATGCTTATAATACGTATCTTGATTTAAGTTTATGTGATAATGATTGGATTGAAATAAAATAACTCTATAAATTTTTGAAAACTTATTATCAAGATAAACATATAGCTCAATATACTCCAACTATTTATTTTATTTTAGTAAATATTACTATACTCTCTAAAGTACTTGATAAATATATAAAAGTTACTTTGTTCAAAGAGTTAGTTGTAGCTATGACTAAAAAATTTAAAATATTTTTCCTATTCCACAAATTTATTTGACTGTTGATTTTTTCTACCCATTTTACAATGAAACTGGTGTAATGATGATGGTTCAAAAATTATGTAAAAATTTAGAAATTCAATCTCATGAAAATCCATTATTTGAAACTTGTGCTAGAATAGTATCTAAACCTAGGAGCTTGTATAACTTATAAAAGTTATGAAACAAACTGTCCTGTCGGCCAAACCTGTTATTTCTAGGCCTAGATATTACAATTTAGATGATGAGATGGGTGAACAACTTGATCTTCAATATGCTAGCATTAATGATTTTGATTCATATCTTTCTCAAGACCAATATAACATTAATGATGCAAATGAAAAACTTAAACTTTTAGCATGGTGGAGGAGCAATGTCAAATAATATCCAAATCTTTAAAAGGTAGTTCGAGATGTGCTAGCAAGTCAAGTGTCTTCAGTTGTTTCAGAGCAAGATTTTAGATAGAGAAGATTTATTATTAGAGATCATTGATATTCATTAGAAAAGGATAGTCCGGAGATTTTAGTGTTATTTAGAAATTGGATTAATGCTAAATGAAGAAAGTTTTGGCTCCCAAAATTGCTGCCTCAAATCGAGGATGAAATAGATGGAGTATTTGATAAAAACAGTGATGATGAAATTGATGCAATGGATGAACAAGGATGAATCGAAAAATATGTCCGCCGAAGAAATTTCTAAATTACAGCTAAACTATTTTGGACAAAATAGATATTAGTAAGATACTAGAGATCTAGTTTAAACAATACCCTTTCTACAAAGTGGCTACATAAATTAGATTATCTTCTAATATTTGTAATAGATGTACAAAGTACGAAATTTGAATAAATATATAGGCTATTCACCTTAATTTTATTTTAAGATTTGTCTTTCATTTAACACAATAAGTTTTATAAATAACTTAGTTAAAATTTAATTTATATTTGTAAGTTAAACATTTCAAAAAAATTATAGAGTTTATATTTGTAACTTTAATGTTTCTGAAGTCAATCGAAAACAACCTTTCTACTTCTTTAGAGGTAGAGGTATGGACTGCGTACATCTTACCCTCCCCAGACCTCACTATGTGGGAATACACTGAGTTTGTTGTTGTTGTAATATTTCTAAAAAAAATAAAATTTAATAGTTTAACTTTATAAAGTTTGGAAAAGTTTTGTGAAAATTATAAGTGTTTATAAGTTAACTTTATAAAGTCTAGAATAGTTTTGTGAAAACTCTAAGTTTTTATAAGTTGACTTTATAAAGTTTTTATAAGTTTCGGGAAACAAATTTATAAAGTTTATATCTCTAACTTTAAAATTTTTATAAGTTGTTTTCAAAAAAACATATAAGTTTTGGAAGAAAAAAACTGTTGTTATATATAAAAAAAAACTTTAATAATATAAGTAGTTTTTGAAGTTTTAATAATTTTTAAAATCTATTTGTATAATAAATATAATGTTTTTTAAAATTAACATTTTAGACCAAGATTTTGGTCCTGTTTGGCCTGCATCCACATTGATTACCAACTGATTGGGTTGGAACAACAAAGAAATTTAGTATAATAGGTAGCAGTTGTATTGATTTTTGTTCAATCACCGATTGATGGAGATCCATTCTGAACCTGATTCCTATTACACTAGTTTGGTAGTTTCGAACCTAGTCCCCAGACATGCTTACTCCCAAATAAGTGCTCCATGCCATGAAGCCCAAAGCGAAGGCTCTCTTGTATGGAACGTGACCCTATTTCTCATTCCATGATATCCTTTTACTACCCCATACTCAATTCAAATGACTTCTAACCTCTGGAAGTGTCAAATGACCTCATTTTATGTTTCTAAACCCACAGGGAAACTACTGCAAACATGTATGAACTTTGGGTATGTTACAATATCCCCCTTTTGGATCATTCATCCTTGAATGAAAACTTAAGTCATAAGGAAAGAATGAACGAGGCTACTTTTGTTTTAATCATCAAACTTGTCTTACTAATCATAAGATGAGCTTATTAATACCAAGATTGGGACTAGAGTGGATCATGGCATGTATAAAATTTTGGAACTACAATACAAGAACCTTAGATATGAAAGTTACTATGAATTTCTATAGGAAGAATGTAATTTCCTAAAACGGTGTCAGCAAGAGGAGTGAATAAGTGTGGATACTTAGACTTCATAGTTTCTTCAGCCTCTAATGTAGATTTCTCAAATCCTTGATTTGTCCATAATATCTTAACTGATGCTCCCTCTTTATATCTCAATTTTGTGAATCTGAGGATATAAGATTTTGTTATGATCCAAACTAGGGTCTGGCCGTGACGGGTATCTCAAGTCCACCGAGGAACGGAGACCATCCTTTTTTCCTAGTCAAATAGAACATAATACACTAGCCAGTGGATAAATTCCTAACATAGAACAAGATAGAGTAAACAGTAACTCAAAGTCTAAGAATGTCAACAATCCATACCCAGTCCACAGTAATCCACAAAGCCTCTAAACCAGAAAATTATCTGCATTGGGACATGCCCCCGACCCTGCCAATGACAATGACAATGATAATGTAAAAGTGAAGTCTTCAATTCTAATTTATGGAAGGAAAACTGATGGAATGATCAAGTTTTCTTGAGAATAGAAGTTCACCACTTCACCACAAATGACCAACTCTTAGATCACCCATCACTGCATAGGAAAAGTAGAAGTGCCTTCAGACCCTGCATTGCATGGGAATACAGTGTCCAGAGATGATTAGTGAGGGTGAGCACTAATATGTAACTCAGGATAAGAATAAACTAGTGTCAGTCAAAAGTTCAATTTCAAACTCACTATACATATTCAAATGTATGTATACATATATGTAGTATATGCTGGGATAGGGAACAAAGTTTATCATGAAGTAAAACATTATCCTGGACTATGTAGCTCAACCGTTATATACAGACACCCACGGGCTATATGGGTTCAGCTCCCCTGCTGAAAGAGCCTAGTATGTGTTAGCTACACGAACCAAAGATATCAAGGAAGACCAAGGAATGCCTCGACCACACATCAAACCTAGATACAAAATATATCAGTAAAGTGAACCATGAACACGGTCATCTAGACCAACCCTCACATCGGCAAATGTGAGTTTCCAGTATAAGTCATTCAAGACCCACACCTTCACAGCTTAGCTACATAATCCCCATTAATTCTAATTAAACAAAATTTCACATAACTTATTCATTAACCAAGGAATCATACATTAAGACACACCACGGTATCATCATACCATTTAGCTTGGAAGCTCATAACTATTCCATCACAATTTTATTAACTTGGAGGGATGCCTCGACCCCTTTTGTTCATTAAATCAAACACAACTAAAATGTTCTTCAAAATCCATGTTCATTGTTTAACCATTTATGCAATACTTTAAAATATGTGTGTAAGTCCAACCAAGTGACAATTCCACAATTCAAAGTCATTTAACAAGTAGGTTGAGGGAATACAATTGTTCAAAACCAATTTCCAAGTTCAAAACATCAATGTGGGGATTACCCCGAACCCCATTCAAATTCCCACACCCATGCACCCCATGGGTTCAAAAACATTCAATTGAAAGCATGAACAACTCATGAAAACCATGGAAAAGCAATTCAAGGATCAACCATTCCAAAAACCTCAACCCAAGTCAAAACTTACCTTCAAATCCATACAACTAAACCATTTAAAATACATGATTTTCACAAAATAAGATTTGGGGAAGAGTAACATGCCTGAAAGGATCACAATTTTGGAGGGAATTTGCCCTTAGAAGCTCTATACAATCAATCTTGAGAAAATCCTAATGCTCTTGCTTGAGAAAATTTATGAGAAGAGAGAAGTTATTTTGGTGTGTTATCGATGGGAATGGGGTACCAATAAGGTTTTAAAGTCGTGGGTCACATTTGGGGAAAAGGGAAAATGTACAATGTGCCCTTAATGAAACTTAAAAATTATTGCCAGTCGTTTTGCAGGACCTTATGAATCATAGGGTCACCTTACGACTCATGACCTCCAGTCATAGTCTGGAAAACATCCATGGGCACCCACACTATTCTGCCTATGAGTCGTACCATATGACTCATACTCAGACATTACGACTAGTTTGGTCAAATCATAGGCAAGACAGAACAGTTGGGCATCACACTGGTTTGGCTACGGATGGGACTATACGACTCATATAGTCTTTACGACTCATTAGGAGACAATCATAATCATAACAAGAACATGGTCAATCCACGCTGATCAGGCTATGATTAGGGTCCTATGACCCGTAATGACACCTTACGACTCGGTAGTCTTGGCAGTAAGCTTATAGGAAAATAAATTTTCCAGGACCAATATCCATGGTGTTTCATTCTTCCCCCTTTAGGATCATTCATCCTCGAATGATGAGTCAACACATCCATTAGCATGATTAAACATAGAGTACAACCACACTTACCTTCAGCAAAGGTAGAAAATAAAGATGTTAGGGAATACACATACCTTAAGAACGATTATCTAAAGAGGGAAACAAGAATGGATATTTGGACTTCAGGTCCTCTTTCGCTTCCTGATTAGCTTCTTTGACCTTATGGTTCCTCCATAGAACTTTTGCCGAAGTCACATACTTAGTCCTCAGATGATGTACTTGCCTATCCAAAATTTCAATCGAAATTTCCTCATAGGACAAGGAACCTAAAACACCAACGCTCTCCAAAGAAACAATCAAGGAAGGATCACCCACATACTTTCTCAATATCTAAACATGGAAGAAAGAATAGATAGAACCCAATCTAGATGGCAACTCCAACTTATAAAGCCACATGGCCCACTCACCTCAAAACATAAAAGAGACCAATATATAGGGTATTGAGCTTCCCTTTCTTTCCTAACCACACAACTCTTTTATGGGAGATACCTTCAAGATCACTAAATCATCCACATTAAACTCCAACTCCCTACACCTTACATACACATAGGACTTTTGGAAATTTTGGGTGGCCTTAAGTCCATCTCAAATCACCTTCACCTTTTCCATGGCTTAGTGAACCAAGTCAGGACCGAATAACTTGTTCTCATCCTCAAACCACACAATACGAGACCTATACCTACTACTATAAAGGGCTTTGAAAGCAGCCATCCTAATACCAGAGTGAACACTATTATTATACGTGACCTATATAAGAGGCAAATAACCAACCCAACTACCACTAAAGTCGATCACACAGGAACTTAACATATACTCCTATGTCTAAATAGTCCTCTTCACTTGTCCATCTACTTGAGGGTGGAAAGTAGTGCTAAGGCTCACCTTAGTTCCCAAACCTCTCTGAAAAGAATGCCAAAATGAGATAAGAACTGAGTACCTCGATCAGATATGATGAAAATTGGTGCACCATGCAACTTGACAATTTTCTAAATAAAAATCTTAGCATTTTTCTCTATCGAATAAGTAGTCTTCATTGGCACAAAGTGAGTAGACTTAGTCACCTATCGATAATGAACCAAGTCAAATCAAACTGAGTTCGAGATCATGGAAGACCGGTAATGAAATCTATATTAATCGCTTTTTATTTTCACATGGGAATCCCAATCTCTTGAAACAACCCACCAGGCCTCAAGTGACGAAGACAAAAGTATCATGCCTAACTGACGGGGGACCCCTCAAAATCTACGGTGGCGCCGTAGGTCTGGAACCTAGGGACTGCTACTAGTGCTGCTTGCCTAACTGATGTGGGAGACACCATCCCTATGCTCACTCGGTGCTAAGTGTTACTCCCAACTGAATGGCACTATTTATTAGATTGAATTAGGTTCAATTAATTATAAATACTAATAGTGCTCATCATGATAATAATAACTGAGAAATCAACTATGCTCATGGTTTAACTGAAATCATTTATTTTAAGTATTGAAAGTATGTAAAAACCTAAATTTTGGGTATTCAAAACCCCCGGACTCGATAGCAATAACAACAAGATCATACTAAAACTTTGAGGACATGACATTTAGTTAGCATTCTAAAACTCATTCTTTGAGGCATTTCATCTAACACTTGCAATACATGGCTTAAGCATGGGAATAGTTTTAAACATATTGTAATGGCATGATTTCAATACTATAGTCACCAATTAAGGTTTAAATCAGCGAACAACAACATTCAAATATGTGGGGTTTAATAACAATAACAATTACGTGTAAACATGGTATAAAATCAAGATTCATAGGAATTCATGATTAATATCATCATAACATGTAAAAATTATAAATTTGAATTTGAAAGTGGGTTCTTCGACTCCATGGGTAAAAGAGACCCATGGATGAACATCTAACATATCATTTTTGAAGAATTTGTGAAATTTCATGGTGTTTTTTCTTGAACTTGATCTTGAATCTTTAAAGAGCTAGGGTTTGTTCTTTGGGAAAGAATGGTTTTCAATTGAGTGACTTTGAGTAAAAGGTGGACAAATATTTTTTTAGGGGGATTTAATCCCGTGTTTTTCATGGATTGGTATGATGGGAAAAGACAAAACTACCCTTGGGAGATTAAAATTTCGTAATTGAAACCCGAATTTGACCATCACTGCGATGCGCACAGGCTGTTATTGCGATTTCCACCGCAATCCAGTGTAATTGCGGTGACTTGCTGGAATCTGACAATTGCCCTTTTGTTCTTCACCACGACGCGGTGACCCCTCCATCGCTATACTTACTACGATGCTGTCCAATGCGGTGAGATACTATTTTGGAAACGTGATCCAAACCTCATTCAAAAAATCCAAAACTTACTTGAGATATTCTACTTACACCCCTGAACGTGAATCAACTCAAAAAATTATGTCTTGGAGTTGGGAAGGTAAATATAAAGGTCATTGGAGTTGAGAGGCTGGAAAATAAGAATAAGTCTCCAATACTTAGCCAATTTTTTAGGTTCTAAGGCTCTTCTATGTGCACTGATAGCTGAATTGAGCTAAGACTAATACAGTGTATTACACATTACAGGAGAAAAGTTTTAGCTTACCAGTAACAACATTAGGAGATGACGTGTGTCAAGAACATGCAAATGATTTTGACCAGTGTCGGAGCTCAAAGTAGCACCTTTGGTGCAGGAGTTGAAGAAGCAACAATCGAGACCTTATTAGTAATATGCCGGAAGGACAGTTCCTCTGAATATGGATATGCTGGACAAATCTGAAACATTTATTTCTTTCCTCATAACAAAAAAATGGTGCAACTGACCACAAAATTAGCAGGGAGGATACGATGGAGCTGACTGGGACCCACTAGCTTGAGACTAGGCACCTTGTGCCTTAAACCCACTACTGCTATGAAAGTAGCGATCAATGGACAACTTATGATATAGAGCTCTAGCTGTAGAATAAGAGCCAAAATTTCCCCACTTCTTCTTAGACCATTACTTGCCATCTCTACAACTATTTTGTTGGCCTCCACCCTGCTCAGAATACCTAGACACCTTACTTTGTTGTTCCCCTATTTCGACTTATTTCTTCTAATCATCTTCAGCCTATTGCATATACACCACATCCCTAGAGATATCTAAGTCACTATTTAACAAAGTGACCTTGCACTCTAGAACCAAGTCCCAAGACAAGCTTGAAGCAAACTTCCTTATCTTAGCCCTCATGCTTGACACTAGCTCTGGAGCATAACAAGACAACTAATGAAATTTTAGGGCATACTCTTTCACGGACAACCTACCCTATTTCAGATTCATAAAATCCTCAGCTTTAACCTTCCTTAACTCATAAGGAAAAAATGATCGAGGAAGGCACCATGAAACTCATCCTATAGTGCCAGCTCCACATCATCACCCCTATACTGATCCCACTTTTCATACCACTCATAGATATGCCATATCCTTCAACTAATATAAAAAAAATTCTATTCCCTTGGAGTCAGAAGCATGCATAACCCTAAATATCTTCTTTATCTCATCTATAAGCCCTTGAGGATCATCCTAAACCATAGATCTACTAAAGGTCAGATGATCGAGCCTCATAAACTATCTTACTTGAGTAACCTCAAAGAAACTCACAGCAAAACCAATAGGACCTAATGAATGTGACTGAGATATCACCAAGTAGGTTAATAAATAAATAGATCGATAAAACTAAGCATTAGAAATTTCTTCTTGGGGTGATGGGACATGATTATCATCATTTTGAGGAGACCGAAAAGGACTGGTAGGGATTAGAGGAACTCCATATGTGGTAGAAAATTAGGATCTAGAGCCCTCTACCAACTCTAAACTCTATAATCAGGATGAGTTCTATCCACGTTGTCCTCGGGTGGGACAGAAGAGGTTCCTTAAGAATTAGATCTTTGAGGAGGCATGACCAAAAATGTGAACAAAGGGGAATTATTGGAGATTTTAACATCCTAGACTCTACAACTTGAAACTAGAATGACAAAAAAAGGAAACATTCCTAAATGGATCATAGCCTCTCCCTCATAAATGTGGCTATACACCCCTCAAAGATATTCTATTGACACGGATTTATGGAAGCCTAATTGACCATGAACCTAGGCTCTAATAACAAATTTTTAATGACCCAAACCAGGGCCTAGCCATGATAGGTATCTCAAGTCTACCAAGGATAGGATACCAACCCCATTTCCTAGTCATACAGAACATAATACGCTAGCCAGCGATTGAATTCCAAATATTTAACAAGATAGAGTAAGGAGTAACTCAAAGTCTGAGAATATTAACAACCAATGTCCAGTCCTCTAAACCAAAAAAACCTTATATAGGGACATTCCCTAACCCTTACAATAACAATGGAAAAGTGAAGTCTTCAATTCTTATTTATGGAAGAAAACCTAATAGAATGATTAAGTCTTTTGGAGAATAAAAGCTCACCACTTCACCGCAAGTGACCAACTCTGAGATCACCTATCATTGCATAGGAAAAGTAAAAGTGAATTTGGCCCCTTCATCATATGGGGATACAACATCTAGAGATGGTTAGTGGGGTGAGCACGAACATGTAACTCAAGATAAGGATAAACTAGAGTCAATCAAAATTTTAATTTCGAACTTATTATATATGTTTACATTCATGCATACATATATATGATAGATGCTAGGGTAGGGAACAAGGTTTAGAATGATAGTAAAACATTATCTTGGACTATGTAGCTCAACCATTATAAATTGGCATCCAGAGGTTATATGGGTTCAGCTCCCTCTGCTTAAATGGCCAGTGTGTGTTATCTGTATGAACTAGAGGTATCAAGGAAGACCAGGAGATTCCTCGACCATATGTCAAACCTAGACACAAAATATATCATTAGTGTGAACCATGTACACAGTCATCTAGACCAACCTTCATATCAACAAATTTGAGTTTTCAGTATAAGTTATTCAAGACCCACACCTTCATGGCTTAGATACATAACCCCCATTAAGCCCAATTAAAAACAATTTTCTCATAACTGATTCATTAACGAAGGAATTATACATTAAGCCACACCACGGTATAGTCATACAATTTAACTTGGAAGCTCATAACTATGCCATTACAATTCCATTATCATGGAGAAATGCCTCAACCCTCTTAGTTCATTAAATCAAACATAACTAACAAAGCCTTATAAATCCATGTTCATTGTTTAACCATTTGTGCAACACATTAGTATAGGTGTGTAAGTCCAACGAAGTGACAATTCTACAGTTCAAAGCCATTTACACATGTGGTTTAGTGGATACAACTGTTCAAAACTAATTACCTCAATCCCCATTTGAATTCCCACACCTATGCACCGTATTAGTTCAAAAACATTCAATTTAAAGCATGAGCAACTTATGAAAATCATGGGAAAACAATTCAAGGATTAAAAATTCCAAATACCCTAACCCATATCCAAATACATGTAATTAAACCATTTAAAACATATGATTTTCACAATATAATATTTGGGTAAGAGTAACATGCCTAAAAGGATCATAATTTTTGAGGGAATTTGCCCTTGGAAGCTCTAGATAATCAACCTTAAGAAAACCCTAATTCTCTTGCTTGATGGAATTTATGAGAAAAGAGGAGTTATTTTGGTATGTTATGGATGGGAATGGGGTCCTAATAAAGTTTTAAAGTCATGGGTCACATTTACGGAAAAGGAAAAAATGTCCAAAATGCCCTTAGTGAAATACTAAAAAATTATCGCCCAATCTTTATGAGCGACCTTAAGATTTGTAGGGTTACCTTACAACTCATGACCTCTATTCAATATATGGACAAAATCCATGGGAACCTACACTGGTCTGGCTATGATTCATACGATATGAATCGTACTCAAACATTGTGACTAGTTTGGTCAAATTGTAGGCAAGACAGAACATTTAGGCACCACATTGGTTTGGCTGTGGATGGGAGTATAGGAATCCTATAGATTCTTTATGACTCATTAGTAGCCAATAATATTCATGATAGGAACTTGTCTAATCCACATTGACTAGGCTATAATTAGGGTTCTATGACCTATAATGACACCCTATAACTCGTAGTGAGGGTCGTATCTGGGCAGTAAGCTCTTAGGTCAAGAAATTTTCACAGACCAAAATTTGCGGTGTTTCATATTTCAACTGAATATCTTCATACGATATGCTATCCTTAATCTTAAAATTTCCAAAAGTAATAATAAGAGACATATCTCTAATGCAGTTCTTAACAACAGACACATGAAACATAGGATGAATTGCTGCCAGCTTTGTAGGCAACTCAAATCACAGGCTAGCTTTCCAATTCTACTCAAAATTTGATAGGGACGTATGTAACAAGGAATAACCTTCCCTTTCTTACTGAATAAAATCCCCCTTCATAGGTGAAACTTTTACAAAGGCCCAATCATGAACCTAAAATTTGAAGTCTCTATGCCTCACTTCAAAATATGTCTTCTATTGGATTTGAGCAGTTTTCAACCAATCCTCTATCAGCATGAGCTTATTTATGGCTTGATGGGATAAGAAAGGCTATAGGTAATGACCCTCTTGATAATTTTCTTGATTTACACATATTTATGGTATTTTAAGCCTTTCCACAATCGTTATAGGTCATTTATGACTTTCTTGGACTGTTGATTAGGTTATCAGGTACTTTATTTGGGTTTTAGGATCATTTTACTATTTTGGAGATTTTGTTGTTAAGGAAGTGTTCTTTAACCAAAAATCCTTGCAGACAGCCTCAAATGAGAATTCTGATAGCACCATCAGCTTTGAAATATATTAATTCTAGGCTAGGAGAAGGCATGGTTCAGGTCCCAAGGCTTTTGGACTTTTTTTAGGCTATCTGAAAGATTTGATGAAAAATAGAACTGTAGGTATGGGACCACAATTTAGTAGAAAAAATCTCAGATGAAAGTTTTGATGGTTCTAATGAGTTTCCAAATGTCAAATTTGGTATGTAATGAGTGGTTATTTTACCACTCATTTGCACTCAACATTCATGGACATTTCCTTGTTTTGAAAGAATAAATGAGACATAATTATGATTAAGTGCACTTATATCCACATTTTGCAGGCACAAAGTTGATGATATAGAAAGATGTGGATTGGAGTTAAAAATGATCAAAAGAAAGCAAGAAAGTACAGATGAAGACTTGGAGCAAAAATGGCCTCAGTTACCGCGGTTGGGGTCAGTCAAGAAGGTCAAAAAACTATGATCGCGGAAGCTAATCATGGTCACGACAAAGCCTCTGCGATCGCGGCCTAGCGGAAGAGTGCAACCCAAGGACAGAAAAGAAAATGCACATGGTTGATCTCAAATTTGACAAAAGGAAGACTTAAACCCTAATCCATGATATATTCTATCTTTCTTAATTTTTAGACATTATTTAAGGATTTGTAGCCTCCACTCTTGGAAAAGAAAATATTGTATAAATTTTGGGTGAAGAATATTTTGAAGTCACTTCTAAGTGAAGAATTAGTGAACTCCCATTTAAGATTTGTTGGATCTCATAGTTTGAAGTAACATTCACTTATATTTTCTTAAATCAGATCAATGGAGATTTGGGTAAAGTCTTTACTTATTTTTCTTATGAGTAGCTAGTTTTTCCTCTTCGGATTATGCTAGAATAGGATGTAAATATGCATGGGATGTGATTTGTTTGTGCATTTACTAGTTTGTGGTATTGGATTCTACTATTGCTTAATTAAATTGATTGTGATTTATGGGTGAAAGCCTCAAATAACCAATCGGGTATGATAGATCAAAATCCCAAGCTCTTAAAAGCTTAAACAATCCCTGAAAGAGGGGTTTGGGTGAACTTTAGGCACCCATATCATCCTTGAAATAGGGATGTGAGAACCAAGGCAATAATATTCAATTTATGAGCATAGTTTACTAATCTTCACTATATTAGACATAAGGGTGATTGTGAAGTTGACTATACTTAAGGCACCATCCTAGAAATAGAGGTGTTTAATTGAGGTATTACGTGGTTTCGATTGAAGCACTCATTAGGTACTCGAAAGGGTCAATGAGTGACACCCTTAGGGTTTTGTTGAAAAACTAGCCTCAAGGATTTCTATCCTAGCCTACCACATCACCAACACTTAGAATTTACATCAAATTATCACACACTCATACATATGTTTCCCCAAGGAAAGCATAATCCCAAGATTCATGCCTAATTACCTAGACTAGTTATTCGTAGCCTTGAATTAATACTAGAAAATTACAAGAAGAAACATTAGTGTTAACACCGTTCTCAGTCCCTATTTTTATCTTTTTTGTAATATCATTTTGAATTTAACAAGTATCCATTATTTCAAATTAACTTAGTTGCCACTCACATTGTTCCTCGCGGATAAGACCCCGACTTTAAAGTTGGATAAATATACTGGCGACGACTTCTTTGCACTTAAATTAGCATGTAAGTTAGGCGTTATCCATATGGTAGCATATTTTATTGTACAGGGTTTCGAACAAATCCCAAGCACTCGATTATAGTCTATTTTGGACATAGAAAATTTGATTCCTCAGGCTTCTTGTGCAACTGTTTAAGTGTTTGTTTGACCATTTAAGTGATAGTTGCTTTAGCGACATTGGGTTGCATTAGTGGTACCTGGGGGTTGTTAAATCCCCATTCTCACCCAATTTTTCCATTATTTTCTCAACTATTTTCCATTATTTTTGGGAGGTGGAAGAGAGGGAAATTGTAGGGATTTATCCATTAAAGACAAGGAAACTTATTCCTAACATTCCTTGGTCATTTCCCATTATTTTCCCAGCCAAATTCCATGTTATTTCATTATAAATTCTTAGAAATTAGGTCTTTGAATACTAGATTATGGGGGCTAATTTGGGCCCTGATTTGTGTCCCGTTTGTGCTCAACTTTTGATCACACATTTCTTGTCCTTCTAGGTACCTCATGACTAACTAAATGTTTTATTTTATTTGTGAGCCTCACAAGCCTATTCTTGAGCCAAATTCTGATCTGACCTTTTATATAGAAATATGAGTCTTATTTTACTCTTATTGATATGTAGAATGTTATATTTATAGTATGGCGGCATTTTGGGATCTTGGAGAAAAGACGAGTGATTTATGGACGTCACAAGGCTTGCGGTTCGGCATTGATGTAGGCTTCAGTCTACTTTTGTTTTATAAGAAGATGTGTAGTGTAGATTTCATGACTGGTTGGTATGATAGGACATGTTTATGATTAGAATATCGTGATATAGCCTATTTACAGAAATTCAGGTAGAAGTGTGACCAACCCTTGCGATGAAATACTTTTTATGGCTATAGAATACTATCACCTTAGAATATAGGCATGAGATCATAGTTTATTGAGGTACCATTTAGTATAAGGTTTACTATTTTACTTAGTGAATTGTTTCATAGTTTCCGAGATTATAGTATTACTATTAGGGTAGTTATAGACTATTGGGCCTGAGGCAGTAGTTACAATGCCAGTTGGACTCCAAGTGAGTAATCTATCCTTATAAAGGGTGCGACTTTAGTCAATAAATACTTAGACGCTTATTATTGTATTTTTTGGATACTGATGGCATGATAGATTATGGTACACTAATGCTTACTTAGTGGTATGATTCTAACAAAATCTATAATTTTACTTATTTTCTAAAGAAGGGTTTAATCCCACTTTTCACGTTTTAAATGAATTATTTTATAATGAGAATTGTACTATGTTAATTGATGATTTATCAGTTTTTGGAACTAAAAATGAATTTTTGGAAATTAGATCGAGGTTGATTTTAGTCCTGGTTTATCAACTCTTTTACCACTACTATTTACTTCGATCGAGTGAGATTTTGGCTCTTTCTACTCTACGATACTAATTTAGTCCTAGAGTTAGTCACAGTTCAAATTTGTGCACTTAATATATATATATATATACACACACACACACACATATCTTTCTAATATTGGATGGATTAGTTTGGTGATGATGATTATTGTAATCTTGAATTGTGATCAGATAAGCTTATACAAATATTCTAGAATCCCCTAGGAGCCCCTTTGTCCGTGAGGCATCGTACTGGAGAAGAGAGGTCGCCGTAGGTCCTGACTTTGTAAGTTGTTAAGCTGGATGAGGTGTATAAACTTGGTACGTCATGTAACTTGGATCATTTACGGTCCTATGGATTTACTTTGCAATCATTTATTCATATGCCTTGCCTATCACCAGTATGTTTTATGGTGCTTATATCTATCAGCCTTATAGTTATTGCATAAGTATAAGCTATGATTTTTGTTTGCTGGGTCTTAATTTAACCTTTTGGGTTTACGGAGCCCTGGTTATGTGTTATTTTTCTGGTCTAATCAGTTACTTAATTGTTGTTATTATGGTTAGTTTGTGACAGGATGATTATGGACTGGTACTAAGGTTGGAGGTATGATTTTAATCCAATTCATTTTTTATGGTAAATTTTACTATGGATGGTTATCTTATGGTTAGAAATTATGATTAGGGGGCGTTATTTCATTGGTATATTGTTTAGTGATATATGGTATCGTACTTTAGATCCAGATTACTATTATGATAGGATAGTTTATCCTTATTACCTCACTAAACTTAATATGCTTAGATTCTTAGATATTTGCTTGTAGATTGTATTACTCCTTTACATGTTATTTATACTTGCATTATATTTGGATATCAATCATCAGTTTCATACTAAGTGCCATGTGTGGTACTTGATCTTTGGTGCACTTATGCACCTAAGCGTCATTATCTACAGAAGTATAGTCTAGTTTTGAGAACTTCTTGCGAGCATAACAGAGTATTAATAATGTAATTGAGAGACTATGTGTTAAATTACATATTTATAGTATTTAATTTATATTAAAACAAGTTTAGAATAAAATTGTTCACAATGAGTTTAGACGGGAAAGCTCGTGTTACTAGCTCAAGATAGGAGTTGTTCTAGTGTATCTGGGTGGACTCTATTGTGTTGTGTACACTAATTCGTATTTTTTGATGTTATAGAATAATATGGATGAAGTTAAAATAAATTTTGAGACTCTAAACAAGTCTAAAATGAAATGGAAAAGGAATCCACAAAGTGCGGAACTCAAAGGCAAACGGGTTGAGTTAACTATTACAAAAAGTGACGTTTCTGAGCACAAAGGCGTTCCACACCCTCCAACCTTCGAGATAAGGGCTTCACATTCCCTTAGATTCAAAAAAAAATGTCAAAAACAGTGTACATCCATCTTAAGGGCGTGAAATTACCTTGGACATTGGCGATAAGGGCGTGCCACGCCCAAGGGGGAAAAACAGCCAAAAGTGATTTTTTCAGCATCTTAAGCAAGGGGAAATGTTGTCAATGCATAGATTTTGTATTGGGATTCATATATACGAAATAAAAAACTATAAAAGGAGAATTTTTTCACAATTTCATCACATCTTTGTATCAATACACGAATTGAAGAGAAGACAAGAAAGCAAGGGGCACAAACTAGGGTTCTTTGTTTTTGAACTTTACTCTCTTGTAGTTTTACTTTATGAACTCATCTATGGTGATTCTTTATAATACCATGAGTGGATGAAAAAACTCATTCTAGGGTTCAGGATAAAAACATGAGTGTATAATTTTGGTTTAATTGTCGTTTTATATGTTTATCAAGTGCGTGATTGTTCTTACATTCCTATTTTACTATTCTAAAGCTTCATGAACTTTTGGATAAATCTAAATCCCAAAATGAATTGACCATACGAGTGAAGGGATGGAATGAGGAATGTAAGGAGTGATCATGTCTTTCATTTTTAGATACTAAATATTAGAGGATGATTTGCGGTTAGGATAGAGATATACCTAAACGCCCCACTTGGTTGACGAAACAAGAAGGTAGTTTAATGCATTCAAATTAAACACTCTCATCCCCTCTCAATGTTGTAGTTATATAATTAATTTAGGTATATGAATTAGAGGATGATGATTACCAATTTATGAAATCAACCTCGTAGATGAACAATCACGATAAACACCAACACCAACTAGAAATCGTAGATATGCGTAAATGTAAAGTAAAGGTATCAACCCTGGAATTCTCCACATATTGTTTACAATACAAAGTTAGTACCATTATTATTTTCATTTTAGTTCTTAATTAAAACACTTAAACTGTTAATTGGTTACCAAACACACTTGTTTAATCTCTTTGGTAAACCTAGAATTGGATTGTTGTTAAGCCAAGATCCTGTAGGATCGATACTTGATTTGTAAATGATAATTTACTACTTAAGTGACCATGTACACTTGCGTGTGAACTAGGATTCAGAAAGTTTTTGTCTCTATTGTCAAGGACTTGAAAATTGACAATTGTCTTATTTTTAGTTTTGCTATTTTATTTCATACGTGCTAACGATTTGATCTTAGCTTCTGAATTTTTCAGTACAAGTCTAAAATCTCTAATAATATAGGAAGAAAAAGGGATTTGGTGGAATCATATCTTAAACTTGAGAATTTCTTACATCGGTTAAGAAGAGAAACAATATTTCTTTATCGCATACCACAAGTTCAACAGAAAGAAGCTAATCCTACAGAAGTAGGTGATATACAAATAACTCATAGGATAGTCCGCAAAGTGTAAATCCCACTCGCAACTAATGTTAGCTCTTCCATACAAAGATCAGAACATGGTAGTAGATTCAAGCTCATAAGTAATATAGTGCAGTTTTTACACAATAATGGGCAATTCACAGGCCTATCACAGGAGGATCCTCAGGTTCATCTACAGAACCTTTTAGAGATTAGTGATACCTTTATTCCCACTAGTATCCAATGACTACATAAGACTCACTAACTTGTAAGACCCCGCAAAGTTCCCTCATAGTCCGAGCCTTAGAGCGTGTCAAGCAAAGTGTAATTCCGACCCTAAAAGATTGAGAAGAGACTTCCCAAGTCATTAGTGTTTAAATCTTGTTAAATTTTCCTGAAAATGACTTCCTATAGTGTATAGAATTGAATTAGCTTTCCAATGATACCAATTTCGTCCAAATCCGATATCGGGGTGAGAAGTTATGGTTATTTTACTGAGAGTTGTTAGAATCGCCCAGGTGCGATGGACGATCTGATGGACTGTCGAGTTTGTGATGGACCATCACAACAAAGGAAGTAAATCCCTTTCCTATCCCAAGTGCGGTGGCTAGGACAATGGACCGTCAAGGCTGCGATGGAGCATCGCTGAGACCATCACCACTGAGGCAGTGTGGTCTCATCCTGGCCAACGTGCGATGGACGATTTGACGGACCATAAAGACTGTGATGGACCATCACTTCAACCTTCACACCAATGAAATGCATTCTTTTTCTGACTGACGTGCAACAGACGATCTGACAGACCATCAGACTAGCGATGGACCATTTCTTTGATCATTGCAGCTCCTATTCAGTATTTTTAGCTCATTTTTAAAATGGCGTTTTGGTATTTTCCACTCTTTTATCAACCATATATTTTACAAGTGAAGAAAATGGCTTCATTTATCATCTAAAACACAAGAGAGCAAGGATTTTACCTTCAAGATCAAATCTAAAACCCTTTCCCAAGGAATCCTAGAATTCACCATAGATTTTACAAATTGAGTTGGTATTTGAGTTCCCCAATTTCAAGGCTTTCAAGAACCCTCTCTCAATAGTAATAAGAAGAGTTTGAAGCAATATTATTCATCCAATTTCATAATCTAAGGTATGTGAGGTTTTGAACAAGGGTAATCCTTTCACCCTTGTTCCCAAAGGATTATTTAAACTATTATTTTTTACAAACTATGAGATTTTACATGATATAGAATTAGGGTTTTTCACGCATTGTTATTGATTGCAATATCTTGATGTTCCCCATGAATTGAAAGTCAAATATCATAATTTGCATGTTTTTCTTAAGAAATTAATGTTGGGTTTATACCCTATGTTGTTACTCCTTGAGAATTTAAGAGTTTCAATGTTCTAGAAATTGAAGTATATGAGTATGTTGATATTTTGAGACAAATTGTTGTAACTTCCAGATTTCTACATGAATTATTAATCTATATGCTATCTATTATGCATTATGATGATTTTCAACTTAAGATTGAATTATGGGTCATTAAGCAATACTTGAGACTTGCAATTTTATGAACTATTATGCTATAAGAACCCATGATTTAAGGATGTTGAGATTTACTGAGAAATACTTTGACCTAATGGTCATAGTGTTTTGAAATCCACTCTACTACATGAGATTACATATTTGATTATTGGGTTATTATGAACCATGAGATTATTTTGAAAGTTGATTTTCATGAGATGAGCAAGATAAACTAAAGGGAGTAGTATTTAGCACTGAGTTGGGTAAGTTTCTACGCTTTCTTACCCCAGAACTATGTACCACCGTAGGTTTGAGATTTTGGGCCTAACACTGAGATGATTGGGCCCGAGACCGAGATATGTAATCACTGAGTTAAGGTTATACTCCTTGGCAAGAGTATGATGCCTCTCCCCAATGTGAGGTTTCTTCTCTAGGAGGACAAGACGTTGGACTCCATATAGCTCACATGGTTTTTTTCGGTTAAGAGAACCTCTCTAAACTAAAGTATTTTCCTTTGAGATAGAATATTTTCCCTAAAACTTTGAGATGATCTATTTTCTAAAGTGAATGAATAACTTTTTATTATTTTCCAAAGAAGGCAATAGTTTTCTTTACTAATAAGAGTTGATCGTCAGTTTTTAAACCGAAGTGTTCCTACTGTTTGAGTTCAAAAGAGTTATAAGTTCTTAAGAAATAAGAAGTTTTAGTCTCCATGAGATATATGCATGAGTTGAAAGTATTTTTTAAATCTTCCTTCATCCTATGAGTAATGAGAATAAAAGAAGTGTGCAGATTTTAAAGCTAACATATAATGACTCACGAGATATGTGTTACATGCTTTGTCATACATGATTTATGAGCTATAGATTTTTACTTATTCAAGCCATGTGAGTCACTCCTATTGCATGCATGATTTTATTAAAGAATATTTATATTATTTTATGTAAATGCATACAACCCCATATACTCAGTACATTCCCAAGTGCTGATCTACATATACGTCTATGTGCTACATTGTCTTATAATTTAGGTTAAGGTGATCAGTCCTAGCCTCATCAGTGATTCCCGAGTACCTTGGTCTATATTTCTACAGTGTTAAGTCCTTATGGTTCGAAGACCTATCTTCAGACATTTTAGAATTCAAGTGTTTATGTTATTACTTTCAGTTTAGTTTGAGTCAGTTGGGGACCTGTCCCAATAGCTCTCGAGTTCATGGAGTAGTAGAGGCTTTGTCAGACTAGTTATCAGCTGTGGTTATATTAAGATTTCCAGTATTGTGGTCATTTGGACCAAGTATTATCTTCATACTTCCTTTCATTTGATATAACAATTCCAGTGTTTTGTATATTCCTTCTTAAATATGTAAGATAAGAAGTGATAGGCTCGAAGTGTTAGCTTAGGGATACTTGTAGCCCTAAGCACCGTGTGACATCCCAGGAGGTGATTTTGGGTTGTTACAAACTTGGTATTAGAGCCTAACGTTTTAAAGGAGTCCTAGGGAGTCTGATAAGATGCGTTGAGTAGATTCTTGGCCATCGATGTGTTGCACACCATATTGATGAGAAAGAGGCTACAAAATGTTTTAGGAAAAAGTTATTTCTTTCTTTCAGATTCCATCGTGCCTGTAGTTGTCCCTCTTATCTAATAATTCGTGCTCTCCTATTTTTGAAAATTCCTTTAGGAAGAGCGAATGACTGCAAAAATTATGATGAGGAACCCCCACTTATTGATCCTTTGAATGAGACTTTATCTCATGCTGAGTTTCGGGAGACCTTTCAAGCATTAGCCCAAGTAGTCACCGCTAATGTTCGTGCCAATATCCAGGACATAGTTGCAAATCAGTAGGGAGGTAATGTAGCTTCTTCTAGGATCCGTGATTTCATACAGATGAATCTGCTAGAGTTTCATAGGTCCAAGGAAGGTAAGGACCCACAGTTGTACCTTAAGGAGGCGAGAAAGATTTTGCAGGTGATGTATGTTTTTAAGGAAGAATGTGTTAAGTTGGGGTATTACAGGTTGAAGGATATAGCTTATGAATGGGTTGTATCATGGAGGAAGGATAGAGGTGAGGATGCTGCTCCTATGACTTGGCAGGTATTCCAAGATGCATTCTTGGACAAGTTCTTTCCATTGGAGATGAGGGAAGAAAAGATTGAAGAACTTATGAACTTAAAGTAGGGCTCCATGACTGTTAAAGAGTACTGCTTGAAGTTCAACCAATTGGCCAAGTATGCTCCTGACTTTATTTCTGACACTCGAGCTAGTATAAGCAAGTTTGTGATAGGTGTTTCTGGTTTGGTGCTGAAAGAGTGTAGGACTGCGATGCTGTATTGGGATATGGATCTATCTAGATTGATGATGCATGCATAACAGATAGAGGTGGATAAGATTAGAGAGAGAGAAAGAGTGAGGGATAACAAATGGGCTAGATCTGAGAAGCGTGAGTATAGTCAGCCTAGGTTCCATAGAGAAAACCGCCCTCAGTTTTAGAGACATTTGTCTATTCCATCTCCTTCATCAGCTAGTGCTCCCATTACTAGAGGAAGGCAGGAGCAAGAGGGCAGGTCTTTTATGTCTAAGTCGCACAACAGTGTTAGTAACAGGCCCAGTTATCCTCCTTGTGCTAAGTGTGGTATGGATCATCCCAGTGAGTGTTTCCTAGATTTGAGGGGCTGTTCTTGTTATGGTAAGCAGTGCCATAGACTTAGAGATTGTCTGCATGCTAGGAAGGGGACTAGAGATGCCTGACCTCAGGCACAGACTACTAGTACTCTAGCTTATGTCCCTCGTCCTACCCCTATTCAAGGCACTTCATCTAGCACTACTGGCGGTCAGCGCCAGAACAGATTCTATGCCTTACCATCCAGTCAAGAGCAGGAGGACTCTCCCAATGTTGTTACTGGTATGCTCCATGTCTTTTGTCTTGATGTTTATCTGTTGTTGGACCCTAGGTCAAGTATCTCTTCTGTGACCCCACTTCTAGCTATGAATTTCAAAATGAGTCCCAAAAAGATTCTTGAGCCTTTCCTAGTCTCCACACCAGTAGGGGAGTCATGTGTTTCTAAACAAGTATATAGAGATTGTCATGTTACTATTTTCCATAGAGTCATACTTGCTGATTTGATAGAGTTAGACATGGTGGATTTTGACCTTATTCTGGGTATGGATTGGATTTATTCTAGTTATGCATCTATAGACTGTCGTACCCGTGTGGTCAAATTTTAGTTTCTTGAAATGAACCAGTTTTTGAGTGGTCCAGGAGTTCAGTATCTCCCAAGAGTCATTTTATCTCCTATCTCAAAGCCAAAAAGCTAATATCCAAGGGTTTAATCATTCATCTAGTTAGAGTCAAAGAAACTTAGTCCAAGGCTCTAACTATTCAGTCAGTAGATATTATTAACAAGTTTCCAGATGTTTTTCCAGAAGATCTCCTAGGGGTACCTCCCAATAGAGAGATAGAATTTGAGATTTACCTTTTTCCCGACACTTGTCCCATTTTTATTCTTCCATACCGTATGGCACCTGCTGAGCTTGAGTTGAATGATCAACTCAAAGATTTTTTAGACAAAGGTTTCATAAGTCCTAGTATTTCTCCTTGTGGCACACCTGTTCTATTCATTTAAAAGAAAGATGGTTCTTTGCGTATGTGCATTGACTATCGTATCTTAAAAAGGTCACAGTCAAAAATAAGTATCCTTTTATGAGAATTGATGACCTATTTGATCAGTTGCAAGGTGCAAGTTATTTCTCCAAGATAGACCTTAGATTCGGTTATCACCAGCTTAAAGTGAGGGAATGTGATATTCCAAAGACATCCTTCTAAACCCACTATGGTCACTTTTAGTTCCTAGTCATGTATTTTGGGCTAACCAATTCCCCAGCAGCCTTCATAGACCTCATGAATCGAGTGTTCAAGAAATATCTTGATATTTTTGTCATAGTGCTCATAGATGAAATCCTTGTCTACTCCCGTAGTGAGCATGATCATGCAGATCACCTCAGAATTTTCTTTTAAATTCTTAGAGGTCACTAGTTGTTCACCAAATTCAGTAAGTGTGAATTTTGGCTAAGGTCTATAGCCTTTATAGGTCATATTATTTCATCCAAAGGTATTAGAATTAATCCCCAAAAGGCAGAAGCTGTAAGAAATTTGCCTAAACCTATCTCTCCATCTGACATTAGAAGTTTCTTGGGTTTAGTGGGCTACTACGGCTGTTTTGTTGAAGGTTTCTCTTTTGATGCTTCTCCCATGACCCGGTTGGCCCAAAAGAATGTTAAGTTCCCATGGTCAGATTCCTATGAGAAGAGTTTTCAGGAGTTGAAGACTCAACTTACTTCAGCCCCTGTGTTGACTTTGCCTGATGGTACAGATGGTTTTGTGCTGTATTGTGATGCCTCTAGAGTTGGTCGGGGTTATGTGTTGATACAAAGAGGTAAGGTTATAGCCTATGCGCTAGACAGTTAAAGCTGCATGAAAAGAATTACCCAACTAATGATCTTGAGTTAGCTATTGTGATCTTTGCTTTGAAAATCTGGAGACACTATCTTTATGGTGTTCAAATTGATGTGTTTACTGATCATAAGAGCCTGCAGTATGTGTTTACTTAGAGGGTGTTGAATCTTAGCTAGAGGAGATGGTTAGAGTTGTTAAAAGACTATGATATGAGTGTGTTGTATCACCCAGGCAAGCCCAATGTAGTGGCGGATGCCCTTAGTAGATTGTCCATGAGTAGTACTGCTCATATAGAGAAAGGTCAGAAAGAGTTAGCTCATGATGTGAATTGTCTATCTAGATTGGATGTTAGGTTTCTTGATTCAACTGAGGGAAGTACTTTGGTGAAAAGTAGTTCTGAATCCTCTTTAGTTTCAGAAGTGAAGGAGAAGAAAGATAGAGATCCTAGTTTAGTCAGAATGAAGGAGACAATTAAGAAGCAAAAGGTAGAGGTTTTCTCCTAAGGGGGAGATGACGTATTGAGATTGTAGGGTAGATTGTGTGTTTCGTGTGTTGATGATCTGAGGCCGAGGATTATGGCTGAAGCGCATGGCGCACGGTATTCTATTCATCCCAGCACTACCAAGATGTATCATGACTTGCGGTAAATCTATTGGTGAAATGGCAAGAAGAATGATATAGCTGAGTTTGTAGCAAAGTGTGCAATGTGCCAACAGGTTAAGGTAGAGCACCAAAGTCCTGGTGGTATAATGAAAGAGTTTGGTATACCCGCTTGGAAGTGGGAGGTGGTGAATATGGACTTTGTGACCGGGTTACCTCTTTTACGTCATCATCAGATTCTATTTGGGTTGTTGCAGACAGGCTGACTAAGTCCGTGCACTTTTTGCCCATGCATACATCTTATATAGCTGAGGATTATGCTAGATTTTATATCCAGGAGTTAGTCAGGATGCACAGAGTTCCCTCGTCTATCATTTCGAATAGGGGTACTGAATTTACTACTCGGTTTTGGAGGGCATTTGAATAGGGTCTTGGTACCCAAGTTCTTTTGCGTTTCGATTTTCATCTGCAGATAGATGGTCAGGATGATAGGACCATTCAGACCCTAGAAGATATGTTGAGGGCACATGCTTTTGATTTCAAAGGTAGTTGGGATGAGCATTTTCCATTGATAGAGTTCGCCTATAACAATAGTTACCATGTTAGCATTGGGATGGCACCATTTGAGGCCTTGTATGGTAGACTATGTAGATCACACATATGTTGGTTTGAAATGGGTGAAACTACCGTGATTGGTCCTGATGCAGTATTTGAAGCTATGGAGAAAGTTAAGTTGATTAGAGAAAGGTTAAAGATTGTTCAGAGTCATCAAAAGTCATACGCCGATGTGAGGATAAGAGATCTTGAGTTTGAGGTAGGTGATTTGGTATACTTGAAGGTTTCACCCATGAAAGGAGTTAAGAGGATTGGTAAAAAGGGACAACTTAGTCCCTGTTATGTTGGCCCGTATAGAGTCTTGAGCCGTGTTGGCAAAGTAGCCTATGAGGTTGAGTTTCCTGCAAGTTGTCAGCTGTTCATCCTATTTTTCTTGTCTCCATGCTTAAGAAGTATATTGGTGATTCCATTTTGGTAGATCCTTCAGAGAGTGCTAATATTCAGGACAATCTTTCATTCAATGAGATTCCCGTTAAGATCCTAGATTTTCAAATCCGTAGACTAAGGAACAAAGAGGTTCCCTTGGTCAATGTGTTATGGCAGAACCAGTCCGTTGAGAGCAATACTTGGGAGGAAGAAGCAGACATGCGAGCCAAGTACCCGCACCTCTTTTCCGTGAGTTTTGATCGATCCGAAGGTATTATTCTTCCTTAATTCAGCCCTTCTAAATCTAAAGTTCTGCATAAATCTATTCTTGTATGAGTTCTTGCAATTTCTGAGGTATTCAAGAGTTTAGAGAGATTTTGAGCCATTTAGCAAATTGCTTCTGCTTTGTGTACTCTATTTTTCCTATATTCATAGTCTAACTAGCAACATTTGGGGATAAATGTTTCTAAGGGGGAGATATTGTAAGACCCCGCAAAGTTTCCCCGTAGTCCGAGCCTTAGAGCGTGTCAAGTGAAGTGTAATTCGGACCTTAAAATATTGAGAAGAGACTTCCTAAGTGATTAGTGTTTTAATCTTGGTGAATTTTCCTGAAAATGACTTCCTATAGTGTAGAAAATTGAATTAGCTTTCCAACAATACCAATCTCATCCAAATACGGTATCGGCTGAGAAGTTATGACCGTTTTACTGAGAGTTGTCAAAACCGCCCAAGTGCGATGGATGATCCAACGGACCATCGAGTTTGCGATGGACCGTCACAACTAAGGCAGTAACTCCATTTCTTAGCCCAAGTGTGATGGACAGGACGACGGACCGTCAAGGCTGCGATGGACCATTGCTACTGAGGCAGTGTGGTCTCATCTTGGCCAACATGCGATGGACGATCTGACGGACCGTCATGACTGTGACGGACCATCGCGTTGACCTTCACACCAAGGCAATGTTTTCTTTTTCTAACAAACGTGCGATGGACTATATAATAGACCGTCAGACTAGCGACGGATTATCACTTCGACTGTCGCAGCCCCCATTCAATATTTTTAACTTGTCTTTAAAAAGGTTTTTCAGTCTTTTCCACTCTTTTATCAACCAAATATATTCCAAGTGAAGGAAATACCTTCATTCATCATCCAAAACACAAAAGAGCTAGGGTTTCTCCTTCAAGATCAAATCTAAAACCCTTCTCCAAGAAATCTAAGAACTCACCATAGATTCTACAAATTGAGTTGGTATTTGAGTTCACCAAGTTCCAGGATTGCAAGAACCCTCTCTCAAGAGTAATAAGAAGAGTTTCAAGCAAGCTTGTTCATCCAATTTCATAATCTAAGGTATGTGGGGTTTTGAACAAGGGTAATCCTTTCACCATTAAACCCAAAGGCTTATTTAAACAATAATTTTCTACAATCTATGAGATTTTACATGATATTGAATTAGGGTTTTTCACCCGTTGTTATTGATTGTAATATCTTGATGTTCCCCAAGAATTGAAAGTCAAATAGCATGATTTTGCATGTTTTTCTTAAGAAATCAAAGATGGGTTTATACCCTATGTTGTTACTCCTTGAGAATTTAAGAGTTTCAATGTTTTAGAATTGTAGTATATGAGTATGTTGATATTTTGAGACAAATTGCTATAACTTCCAGATTTCTACATGAATTATGAATCTATATGCTATCTATTATGCATTATGATGAGTTTTAACTTGAGATTGAATTATGGGTCATTAAGCCCTACTTGAGACTTGCAATTTTATTAACTATTGTGCTATAAGCACCCATGATTTAAGGATGTTGAGATTTATTGAAAAATGCTTTGACCTAATGGTCATAGAGGCTTGAAATCCACTCTACTACATGAGATTACAAATTTGATTGTTGGGTTCTTGTGAACCATGAGATTATTTTGAAAGTTGATTTTCATGAGATGAGCGAGATAAACTAAAGGAAGTAGTATTTAGCACCGATTTGGGTAAGTTACTATGGTTTCTTAACCCAGAACTACGTCCCATCGTAGGTTTGAGATTTTGGGCCTAAGGCCTAGATGATTGGGCCCAGGGCTGAGATAAGTGATCACTGAGTTGAGGTTATACTCCTTGGCAAGAGTATGATGCCTCTCCCCAACTTGAGGTTTGTTTTTTAGGAGGACAAGACATTGGAGTTCATGTAGCTTGCATGGTTTATGTCGGTTACGAGAATCTCCCTAAACTAAAGTATTTTCGATTGAGATAGAATATTTTTCCTAAAGCTTTGATATGAGATATTTTCTAAAGTGAACAAATTTCTTTTGAGTATTTTCCATAAAAGGAAGTAGTTTTCTCTACTAATAAGAGTTGATCATCAGTTTTTAAACCAAAGTCATGTGATTCCGAGTTCCAAGTGTTTAAGTTCAAAAGAGTTATAACTTCTTGAGCAATAAAGAAGTTTTATTCTCCATGAGATATATGCATGAGTTAAAATTATTGTTTAAAGCTTCCTTCATCCTATGAGTAATGAGAATAAGAGAAGTGTGCAGATTCTAAAGCTAAAGTATAATGACTCACGAGATTTGTGTTACATGCTTCGTCATACATGATTTATGAGCTGTACATTTTGACTTATTCAAGCCATGTGAGACAATCCTATTGCATGCATGATTTGATTAAAGAGTATTGATATTGTTTTATGTAAATGTATACACCCCCAAATACTCAGTACATTCCCAAGTGCTGATCCACATATATGTCTATGTGCTACATTGTCTTATAATATAGATTTAGGTGCTCAGTCCCAGCGTTGTTAGTGATTCCCGAGTACCTTTGTCTATATTTCTACAGTGGTGAGTCCTCATGGTTTGAGGACCTATCTTCAGACATTTCAGTATTCGAGTTTTTATGTTATTACTTTTAGTTCAGTTTGAGTCAGTTGGGGACCTTTCCCAATGACTCTCAAGTTCATGTAGTAGTAGAGGCTTTGTCAGATTAGTTATCAAACCGTGGTTGTGTTGAGATTTCTAGTATTGTGGTTATTTAGGCCGAGTATTATCTTCGTACTTCCTTTCATTTGATATGACAATGCCAGTGTTTTGTATATTCCTTCTTGAATGAGTATTATGAGTGTAACATCCCACATTTCGGGCTAGAATAAAAACCATGACTCTGATACGTTAATAATCCTAGATCCTTAAATGCTATGCCAATTTGGCATGTTTATGTAGTATGTGAATCCATTTGAGCATGAATTTAGACCATAGAAGTCCTTTAACTCAAGGACGAGTTGAAACTATTTCGACCGACTAAGTTTTAGTGGATGTTGTAATTTGTGTCAGCTTCCATCGACTATAACTCTCTGTATATGTTGAATTAGTAAGCCTACTATGTGTCTAATGATAGGTCTTCGAGTTAACTTTTCAACGATACCAATTTTTTTAAAATACGACACTCGAGCAAGAAGTTATGGCCTTTTAAAGTAGTATGTGTCGCCTAACCAATCCTACATGGCCACTGGAAAGCATATGCGGACCCATTGTAAATATAGGCGATATCATATGTGGCGTTGATAACGCTCAATCTACAGCTCTCGTAGGAGTGTAAAGTGGTCGCTGTCAAATATAGAACCCAACTGGGTTGGGTATCGATCCCTCAGGGAATAGCTTGGTCAACAAGTAAGCAACGATTATTAGACTTTTAGTGCAAGTCTCGTAATAGGGGGGATTGTAATGTGTAACCACAATATTAAAGTAAAAACTGAAAATAGCAACGTAAAAAGAAAGAATGTTTAGTAGGTTGTAAAACAATGAGAATTGAAGAGTTGGAGTTATGTCCACCTTCTGAGTTATACGTCTCTATTGGCTATGAGTGTGTTGAATTCCGACATGCATGTGCTTATAGAGAATTGTATTCGATGGTAAATCCAGGCGTCTTTCGACCTATTCGAGGATTATTTCACTTTAACTCTTTCGAGCTTAAAGCGTGTCTAACGGTACGAATTCTCCAAGAGGTTAATCCAGTTACGTCTCTAACTTTTTAATAGGGGATGGGACCCTACTACCTTGACATTATCTCTTTTCCAGACAGATAACCTTTCTTTCAAACAAGTTAAATGTTATACTGGCGTATTCTTGCGTTTGCAACCACAAAGAATTTAGGTTAAGACGAAGAGAATAATGATATAAGCAGCATACGTGTCATGAACTCACAAACTCATAGTAATAGATAGTATCTCATTCGGCTTCCATAACCCCAACAGAGAAGTTTAGTTACCCATGAGTGCGAAGGAAATCACAATTGACATTGTTATTATACCACAATAGGAATTTCGTGTATCACAAGTGTGGTAGGCGTTAGGCGTGATTTCTTGCAAGTAACGTTTCTCTTGTTGCGGAAATTAAGAATAGATGAATAAAAGAAGAAGTAGAAAGATGAATTAAAACTAGAATGAGAATTGTTGAGGAATAGTAGAAGAATTAATTAGAAGTAGTATGAATATAAAAATCTCTAGCAAAATAGGGTATTTATAATACCCATATCCTATTCCTACTAAGCTAATGAAATACTTAACCCAATTGTACTAGGTTAATGTATCATTATCCTAATCCTACTAAGCTAATGAAATACTTAACCCAATTGTACTAGGTTAATGTATCATTATCCTAATCCTACTAAATTACTGCTAGTCCCCAAAGTCTTCAGAATTGTTGTTTTAGCCTGGGACAGATTTTCCATGCGCCACTTTTGGTCCTTAGGCGTCCAAGATTCCTTTTCTCCTTTCGTGAAGCTTTCTTTGGCGTCAAGTAATCCATAAAATGCTGAATTCTGCATCATTTATACCTGAAACTTTGCTAATCATGTTCGTTAGCTCACTTACAGGAAAAAGGACTAAAAGTGCATGAAATATATAATTTGTTCTCAAAACTAGGCTAAAATATGGGTAAAATATAGCACTATAGGCGTGTAAATTCGCCTATCATCAACAACCCACACTTAAAGATTTGTTCCTCCTCGAACAAAATATCATGTCCCTCTAAACATTACTTTAGGTTTCACAGCAACAACACAAAATATTCGTCAAGACAAGCACAACAATTACCCACAAAGAGTAGTTTTCCAATCATTAGTAGAAACAATTCAACCTCCAACATAGACTCGTGATGGTGGTCAACTCATATTCAAACGTTAAGGCACAAAGAATCATACACAACTACCCAAAACTCATCAACCATGTGTGTCTCACCATATATTACCCATAATCACTCATAAGTATTGCATATTTTTCAAACATGGGTATAAAAATATCCTTGCTCTCGCTCTCACAAAGAATTCATATGTTGCAACTGATGACCATAGGCTTGCCCTTAGTGTAATGCTCCACTAAATATCAGAATGCTAGGCTTAGGATCAAGTAGGTCTTTTGATGGTTGTAATGTAGGCTAAGGGACGGGTAGGACTATTTTGGCCAGAAATAGTGACTATGTTCCTAAGCGCTTTAATACATCACATTATATCATTAACACTTTTTCTTTCAAACAACCTTTCTACCTTCTTTTATTCTACCACCTTTTTTTTCCTCTTTTGTTTTCCAATTTTAAGCAACTTTTCAGCTTTCCTTTCCTTTTACTTTTCATAACATACCTCTTATGATAGCACATTCTTTTTCATAACACATTCAAGCACCAATACATTCTTAAAGCATCATACTCACCCAATTTCCTCTTATTTTGTCACATGACTTTACACGTTAAAGCACTTAGGAATTTGGATCAAATTATGGTCTTGAAAAAAATGGATTAGGCTTACATATGAGGCTGTCAAAGAACATAGGCTAAAGGCTCAAAAGGGTTTAACTAGGATGATGTCCATGGGTAGGTAAAAATGAAGGTAAATAATCATAGGTTGCCAAAGAAATGCCTAAATCATCTCCTAGACTTGCAGTCCTTATTTTCGCTTTACATACATACCAGGCAAGTTCTAGCATCAGCCACAAACACAGAATATACTATATCCTCACACACACAAGGCACATGGTCGACTTTATTGGGAGTAGCATAGACTCTTGCCCCAACAGATGAAGGAATTGAACCACACAATATCACATAGTGAGTCACAATTAGAGCCTAAACGTCTCAATAGTCATGATGTTAGCACAAACTCTTGTTATAATCTCATGCTGCCTATTAGAATGATTTTATGTGAAGCTAAGTAAGAAAAATTTTACTACTAGAAAAACAAAAAAAACCAATTTCGAAAAACAACAAACTAAGCAAACAAACATAAATAAATGCAAATGCGGATAGAGAAGTAAAGCATTCAAATACCACCACCCCATACTTAAATGGGACATTGCCCTCAGTGGAAAGTAAATACGAAAAACCTGGTCAGTCGGACTCCTCTTCTATGTCGGGGGTCATACCCCCTTCGTCGAGATCATCATAGGAGTCGTCGTCATCAGAATTCTCCTCCATGTCGGAGTCTGGCATGCGTCGATCATCATCGGTCGGCACATCATCATCAAGAGGTTTCTCAAAGTATGTACCTACTCCACACATCTTCCTCGCATGCATATTCATTGAATAGTCATGGTCCAGCTGTTGGAGCTCTGCAGCAGTTGGAACATGACCTCCGCTCATCATGGTGAACCGTGTCATGCCATAAAGATGATGGAAGAAACTCTCATCTCGAGCATGTCTCTCCGCAGTAGTAAGGTTGATGCCATGTGTTGTTTCAGCATTTTTGACCTTTGTGAGGTCAACCTTTTTCGGGTTATGTGGGAGTTTGTGATCAGCTGGTTTCTCTTCGATGTCCTTCTTTCGCAAGATTGCTGTCAACAGGTTGCCAAAGGAGAAGTGGGACCGCTTGTGTAGTCTGGCCTTCTGCATTGTAGAACGAATGATTGCCCCAATGTTGATAGGGACATTCGTCATCAATGCATAGACCAAACACACTCTATCTCTTGTTATTTTGGTGTACTGGGTCCCAGAAATAAGGCAAGAGTTGACAATACGCAACCATATCCTTGATTCCCTATTCAAAGGAGCATAGGGGAAGGTGTTGTGTCGTCCGGTGTCTTTATGTCTGCTCCACCTTTCCATGGATCTACTTCCACAGAGTGTGTGTCAAATTGCTCTATAAGGAGGTTTGCTGTACAGCTCTTTGAATGGTGCTGGATCGACTGAAGGTAAGCCAAGAAAAGAGTTGATCAAATCTGCATTGAGTTGTAGAACCTGGCCCCGAATCTTGACTTCGCTGCCTGTGATTTTCGGTGACCAGTTGGCATAAAATTCTCATGTCAAATCAAGATTGCATTCTCCCATGTCGCGGAAGATGAAATCCAGATTTAGTGCCATGATTTTCGCCAACATGCGCGGCTCTTTCTTTGCTAGGCTGTCCTTATTGATCAAGTCGACATGAACATATTTTCCTTCCTTGTTGTTTCTATACCATTTCTTGGCTTCCTCCTCAAGAACCCATTTTATTCCAAACATGCGGCGTGGTAATTGCATCGAGGATGATTCTCCTTGCTCTTTTCGGCCTCTTTTCTTGCCTTTTTGGGAAGTGGTAGCCTTATCTTTGCCTTGTCTTGCCTTGGGTGCCATTGTACCTGAGACTTAAAACAATGTTCATGTTAGCATCATCTCGATGGATACAATCTGTAAACAAGCAGTAGGGGTACCACCCCACACTTAGGTTGTTGATACAAATTAGTGAAGTGAAAGTAGTCGATTACTTAGACTTCATCGACATGCATTTTAGGCGCTATATTCCGACAAGAAAATCAGAGATGTATCACTTCTTGCAACCTTAGCAATACTTTCATGTTAGGTATAACAAGACTACTACATAAGGATTACATCTTGGTATAGTTTCTATCAATAATCACAACCTTCTATGTTGGTAGGCAACTATAAGTCATATCCCAATGAATGGGATCTTATAACATGTTGGTATTCAAGTGACAAGGTTATGCAATTTTCATGACTATAGCAATTCCGCAATTAGTATAACAATGCATAAAAATCAAATTCAAGTCAGAAATAGTTTAAGATCATCCTAACGTATATGTTCACTCACATGGTTTTGTATCAACAATTCAAACACATTAACATCACCAATATTTCTTCAAGATGTAGCAATTCATAATAGACATAGCAACGTAGTACTAACGAAAAAATAGATGAAGAATAAAAGAGTACTTACGTGATTGAAGCCTTTGGAGATGTTCTTGTGAAGTGGGAGAGCAAAAAGAAAAATTTTGAGATGTTTTGGAGAGTATGTGTGGCGCCTAGGTCAAGTTTCCAATGTGTTTATGTTTCAAGACTAAGTCCCCTTTATATAGGAAAAGAATGGGTCGGGTTTTGACCCATTTAAAATCGGTTTTGGAGACAAAAAGTGACCATAGGCGGCGCCTTTAGCTTTGCCTATGCATGGTATAGGCGGCGCCTAATGCAAAGCATTTGCTAGCATAGGCAGCGCCTAGTGCAATGCCTTTAGTGACCATAGGCGGCGCCTTTAGCATGGCATATGAGATTCCGAGACCAAATGCTTTAGCATAGGCGGCGCCTATGCTATAGCATACTTGAGCATAGGCGGCGCCTATGCCTTTGCACACTAGATTCCGAGACCTTAGGCTATAGTATAGGCGTTGCCTTGTTCGTGGCCTAGTTTTACCTAGGCCTAGCCTTTCTCAATGCCTATTTTTTCATGAGCAATGCTCAATCCATAGCCTTATTCATCTTAATTCCAAACTTACCACCATTACCATGCACTACGTCCAAATCGTCATTTGAAACCAATCTCCTCGTTGAATACCTCTTGCACCTACATTTGCTCAAAACCAATGAAAATGATTAGTACGATGGGTTTCCTACCATCTAGCGCCTTAGTTTTTGTCGTGTCACGACTCTTATTTTTGGATTTTCATTTATCAAAAGCAAAACAAGTACTAGAACGATAAACGATAAATGATAAACGATGGGTTGCCTCCCATCTAGCGCCTTATTTATTGTCATGGCTCGACATAGTTACCTCGAGTACTTAGACTTCGTCGAGATAAGTTATGGCCATATAATTCATCGAGTCAAGAGGACCGATATAAGGTTTAACACGTTGACCATTCACCTTGAAGACAACACCATTATTGTCTTCCAATTCAACTACTCCAGACGAGTAGACTTGGATAACTTTGTATGGACCAGACCACCTAGACTTTAACTTACCTGGGAACAGCTTCAATCTAGAGTTGAAGAGAAGTACCATATCATCATTTTGGAAGTTTCGTTGAACAATCCGCTGATCATGATACTTTTTTGTCCGCTCCTTGTATAGGTCTTACCTTTCATATGCATGGAGACGGTATCATCATTTTGGAAGTTTCGTTGAACAATCCGCTGATCATGATACTTTTTTGTCCGCTCCTTGTATAGGTCTGACCTTTCATATGCATGGAGACGAAACTCATCTAATTCGTTCAGCTGCTCCAACCTCAGATTCATCGCCTCATCCCAATTCAAATTCAATTGCTTCAACGCCCACAATGCCTTATGTTCGAGCTCAATGGGTAAATGACAAGCCTTCCCATAAACTAGTTGATACGGGGACATGCCGATGGGTGTTTTGAATGCAGTCCTATACGCCCATAGTGCATCATCTAGCTTCCGAGACCAATCCTTCCTATTAGCATTTACCGTCTTCGCAAGGATTTGCTTGATGTCCCGATTGGAAACCTCTACTTGTCCACTCATTTGTGGGTGATAAGGCGTGGATACCTTATGTTGCTTGACACCATACTTGGCCAACACGTATTTGAATAGCTTGTTGCAAAAGTGAGATCCTCCATCACTTATGATAGTACGTGGTACTCCAAAGCGAGAGAAGATATTCCTCTTCAAAAATGCTACAACACGCTTTCCCTCGTTGTCGGCCAACGCTACAGCTTCAACCCATTTCGAGACATAATCTACAGCAACTAAGATGTACTTCATTCCAAACGAATTCACGAATGAACCCATGAAATCAATGCCCCACACATCAAAGAGTTCTACCTTAAGAATTTTCGACATGTGCATCTCATGGTGTTTCGAAATAGCACCTTGTCTTTGGCATTGGTCGCATCTTCTAACAAATTCGTAGGCATCTCTAAATATCGAAGGCCAATAATATCCACTTTGCAATACTTTTCTTGCTGTCCGATTGCCTGCGTGATGTCCTACAACTTGGGAAGTGTGGCATGCTTCCAATATAGTAGGCACCTCTACATGGGATATACATCGTTGAATAATACCATCCGCACATCGTCGAAACAAATATGGCTCATCCCAATATTAGTGTTGTACGTCATGCATAAACTTCCTCTTTTGATGGTATGATAAATTGGCAGGTATTACATTACTCACCACAAAATTTGCAAAGTCGGCATACCATGGTAACTTTTCTGTTATCGTCGCTAGGATCTCCTCGTCAGGGAATGCATCATCAATCTCGATATCAGGCTGTGCCACATGCTCATTCTCGAGTGTAGATAGATGGTCGGCCACTTGGTTCTCTCAACCTCTTCTATCTTTAACTTCGAAATCAAACTCTTCCAGCAGCAATACCCATCAAATTAATTTTGGGTTTGCATCCTTCTTTGTCATTAGATACCTAAGATCTGCATGGTCTGTATGAACGATCACCTTAGTACCCAATAGATAGGCACGAAACTTCTCAAACGCATACACAACCGCTAGGAGCTCTTGTTCTGTCATAGTGTAGTGCCTTTGGGCTTCATTTAGGACCTTACTTGCATAGTAGATAGGATGAAATAATTTCTCCTTTCTCTGACGAAGCACAGCTCCAACGGCTACACCACTAGCATCACACATGACTTCAAACGGGAAAGACCAATCTGGTGCTACCATGATAGGGGCTTCAATGAGTTTTCCTTTGAGGCATTCGAATGCCTTTAAGCATTCTTCATTGAAGTCAAACTTCGCATCTTTCTCCAAGAGTTTGCATAATGGACTAGCAATTTTGGAGAAGTCTTTGATGAACCGACGATAGAAACCTGCATGGCCGAGAAAACTACGAACTCCCTTCACCGAAATTGGAGGCGGTAGCTTCTCAATGACTTTGATTTTTGCTCGATCAACCTCAATTCCTCTTTCGGAGATTTTGTGCCCAAGAACGATTCCTTCTTTCACCATGAAGTGGCACTTCTCCCAATTCAGCACTAGGTTGAATTCTACACATCTTTGCAACACCATACTTAGGTTTGCCAAGCACGCTTCAAAAGTCTCACCAACCACTGAAATATTGTCCATAAATACCTCCAAAGTGTCTTCAACCATATTAGAAAAAATTAACATCATACAACGTTGAAAGGTGGCTGGTGCGTTACATAGCCCGAATGGCATACGTTTGAAGGCAAACGTACCATATGGGCATGTAAACGTTGTCTTCTCTTGGTCTTCAGGTGCAATACAAATCTGATTATAGCCTGAATAACCGTCTAAGAAGCAAAACCATCCTTTCCCCACTAATCGATCTAGCATTTGGTCCATAAATGACATTGGAAAGTGATCTTTGAGTGTCCAAAAATTCAACTTTTGGTAGTCCATGCATACTCTCCATCCAGTGATGGGTCCGAGTGGAATAAGCTCATTCTTCCCATTCGCGACCACCGTCATGCCTCTTTTCTTGGGAACACATTATACCGGGCTTACCCATGTACTATCAGAGATTGGATACACAACCCCCGCGTCTAACCACTTGATAATTTCTTTCTTCACCACTTCTTACATAGGTGGGTTTAGATGTCTTTGATGCTCAATGGTGGGTGTGCAATTCTCTTCAAGCTGAATTTTATGTGTACAAATCCCAGGTGAAATACCAATAATATCTGCAATGGTCCATCCAATGGCTCTAATATACTTCCGTAGAATAGTAATGAGAGCTGCAACTTGTTGCTCACCCAAATCTGCTGCAACAATGACTGGAAGTGTGTTTCCGCTTCCTAGGAATACATACTTTAAATGTCTTGGCAGCTCCTTCAATTCTAATGTGGGTGGCTCTTCAATAGATGGCTTAGCTGGTGGTGTGGGTCGATTCTTGAGATCAAGGTCCAGCTTCTAGGGAGCATAGCGATATGTCCCTAATCCTGATAGAGCACCAATAACTTCTTCACAATTTTCAGCATCCTCATTCTCTCCATTCATGAGCACAACCGCCAAAGGGTCATCAATAATTTGCTCTTCTTCAAGTAATTCTTTCTCATCATCAAAGTAAACATCAGCCACCAAAAATACACTTAGATCTTTGGGTTGCTTCATTGATTTGCAAACATCAAAGCGAACTACTTCGTCATTTATTTGGAATGAAAGCTCATTAGCTCTTAAATCAATAAGCACACTTCCCGTAGCAAGGAATGGACGCCCCAAGATTATGGGAACTTCTGAGTCTGCCTCACAATCCAAATAACGAAGTCTGCCAGAAAGATAAATGAAGAAACCTTTACCAAGACATCACAAAGAATACCAACAGGTCGTTTTACCGACCTATCCGCCATTATGAGCCTCATGTTGGTTGGAGTAGGATCACCCAACCCCAACTTCTTATAGATAGATAATGACATCAAATTGATGTTGGCTCCTAATTCGCATAATGCTTTGGCAAAATTCACAGATCCAACGGTGCAAGGAATAGTGAAAGCGCCGGGGTCAGCCTTCTTCTGAACTATTGATCGGGTAGCGATTGCGCTGCAGTGATGAACATCATCTTTCAACTTATATCTTGCTGCCCGCTTTTTCGTCAAAAGTTCCTTTATAAATTTCGCATACCCAGGCATTTGTTCAAGTGCTTCCACCAATGGAACATTAATGGATAGTTGCTTTAACATAGTCATGAATTTGCTGAACTTTGTATCATCCGCCACCTTCTTCAATCTTTGAGGGAAAGGTGGTGGTGGGTATAGAACTATTCTCTCAACAATTTTCTTTTCCTCTTGCTTCTGTTTTTCAGCTTTTTCAGGTTGCAAATTGTTGGGGTTGACGTCGTTGACGATAGGATTAGTTGCTGCGGCATCTTCTCCTTTCGCCTTATCATCAATGTCCACTACTTCATCAACCCTTGCTTTTTGCTGAAGTTTCCAGCACCTTACCACTTCGGGTAGTGATGGCCATGCATGACCCATCATTTCTTGGGTTTTGCACATTATCGCTAGGTAAAGTGCCAGCCTTTCTTTGATTGAGTGCTGCTGAAAGTTGGCTCAATTGCTGCTCTATTTGCTTGATTGAAGTGGAATGAGAATCAACTATTTTTTTCATAGAGGACAAATCATTAACAACCTCCGTTACTCCTGCGCTTGTTGCTTCCACTCCTTTTAATATTTTAGCCAGCATGTCTTCCATACTTCCAGAATTAGATGTGGTGGCGTCACGTCTTCCAGGGGGAACGTACAAACCACTCTTTTCATTCTTGTTCTTCCAACTACCTTGGTCCTTGTTTCCAGATTTATCATAATAGTTCCGACCTTGGTTTCCTTGGGTATTACCTCGGAAACCCCCCTGATTGTTCAAGTAGTTGGCCTCTTCTTCCGAATCAGATTCGTCTCTTCCTTTTGACGCAATAACTTTCATTTTTTTGGTCTTCCCTGATAATAAATGCTTTGTAAGAAAATCCATTTGTGTTTTTATGTGCGCCATATCTTGATCACGTTCTTCTTCTCTTCTTCTTTGGTCTGCAGTCATGCCAATAGATGAAGTGGGGCTTGCTACCTCAGAATCCCTGGTATGCCAAGCTCTACTTTGCTTCGTCATACGGTCTAGCATATTTCTTGCTTGACCAAAGGTGAGGTCCATAAAAGATCCTCCAGCCGCATTATCCACCACTGGTTTAGTTATTGAATTCAAGGCTCTGTATAATATCTCCATTAGGTGAACATTAGTCATGTGATGGTTCGGGCATCTCGCCAGCTTTGTCTTGAACCTCTCCCATGTTTCATGAAGAGCTTCAGGGGGAAGCTGATGGAAGTTGCTGATTTCATCTCTCAATTGTGCTCTTTTGGATGGCGGAAAGAATCTTTCTAGGAAAGCGTCTCTCAATTGCCTCCAATTTGTAATAGAATCAAGAGTCAGCCCATTCAACCATAAAGTTGCCTCCCTAGACAGAGACAATGGAAATAGGCGTAATCAAATTGCATTCTGACCAACGCCAGGATTGTCAAACGACTTGCATTAAGAAATAAAGTTTATGAGATGCATATTTGGATCATCGCCTGCTAGTCCACCAAATAATCCCTTGAGCTGCAATAACTGAATCATGGTGCTTGTGATGTTGAACTTCGCTTCGGGTGCCAATGGTGGAGGAATAATGGCTCCTGTGGCTCCGGCTCCATCAAGATCATCATCTTCGTCGTCAAAAACTAGTTGCATAGGTTGGCGATCAAACCTAAACCGAGCTTGACGACCTCTTCTGTTGGCAGGTGTTGCGATTTCAGCATCACGCCTAGGGTTTAGTAACTCGTCATCCCCTAAATCCTCATCGTCGGGATTCGTTGCTCGCCCAGGGTTATCAATGTTTTGTTGTTAAACTTGGGCGGTGGCAAGAGCAACTAATCTCGCCTGTTCCTGTTGAGCAGCCATCCTTTCGATTTCTGCTTGTGCTTCCATTCTGCCAATACGCTGTGGTTCAGGATTGATAGGTAATAATGGTTGACCAGAACTTCTAGTATGGGGCATGCACTGAATAAAAACCTGCAGTAAACAAAAACAAAAACTGAAAGTAAAAGTACGAGAATCTTTGACCAAAGGGTCTAGTAATTATCACAAACTTAATTGACACTCGTAATCCCTGGCAACGGCGCCAATTATTGATAACGCTCAATCTACAGCTCTCTTAGGAGTGTAAAGCGGTCGCTGTCAAATATAGAACCCAACTGGGTTGGGTATCGATCCATCAGTGAATAGCTTGGTCAACAAGTAAGCAGCGATTACTAGACTTTTAGTGCAAGTCTCGTAATAGGGGGGATTGTAATGTGTAACCACAATATTAAAGTAAAAACTAAAAACAGCAACGTAAAAAGAAAGAATGTTTAGTAGGTTGTAACGATACGAATTCTCCAAGAGGTTAATCCAGTTACGGCACTAACTTTTTAATAGGGGATGGGACCCTACTACCTTGACATTATCTCTTTTCCAGACAGATAACCTTTCTTTCGAACAAGTTAAATGTTATACGGTCGTATTCTTGCGTTTGCAACCACAAAGAATTTAGGTTAAGACGAAGAGAATAATGATATAAGAAGCATACGTGTCATGAACTCACAAACTCATAGTAATAGATAGTATCTCATTCGGCTTCCATAACCCCAACAGAGAAGTTTAGTTACCCATGAGTGCGAAGGAAATCACAATTGACATTGTTGTTATACCACAATAGGAATTTCGTGTATCACAAGTGTGGTAGGCGTTAGGCGTGATTTCTTGCAAGTAACGTTTCTCTTGTTGCGGAAATTAATAATAGATGAATAAAAGAAGAAGTAGAAAGATGAATTAAAACTAGAATGAGAATTATTGAGGAATAGTAGAAGAATTAATTAGAAGTAGTATGAATATAAAAATCTCT
Organism: Capsicum baccatum var. pendulum; assembly: GCA_030864225.1. NCBI lineage: Eukaryota > Viridiplantae > Streptophyta > Magnoliopsida > Solanales > Solanaceae > Capsicum > Capsicum baccatum. The sequence continues at coordinate 124,112,678 of CM061556.1, read as the reverse complement.
AGCAAAATAGGGTATTTATAATACCCATATCCTATTCCTACTAAGCTAATGAAATACTTAACCCAATTGTACTAGGTTAATGTATCATTATCCTAATCCTACTAAGCTAATGAAATACTTAAACCAATTGTACTAGCTTAATGTATCATTATCCTAATCCTACTAAATTACTACTAGTCCCCAAAGTCTTCAGAATTGTTGTTTTAGCCCGGGACAGATTTTTCATGCGCCACTTTTGGTCCTTAGGCGTCCAAGCTTCCTTTTCTCCTTTCGTGAAGCTTTCTTTGGCGTCACGTAGTCCATAAAATGCTGAATTCTGCATCATTTATACCTGAAACTTTGCTAATCATGTTCGTTAGCTCACTTACAGGAAAAAGGACTAAAAGTGCATGAAATATATAATTTGTTCTCAAAACTAGGCTAAAATATGGGTAAAATATAACACTATAGGCGTGTAAATTCGCCTATCATCAGGCGCCTATGTAAATATAGGAGATATCATATGCGGCGCCTATGTAATTATATGCGATATCATATGCAGCGCATATCTTATGGTTTCAAGTGACTTAAACACTCTGTTTTTGGGGCAAACTGGTCCTTTTCCCACCCTTATTCAGCCATAAACACGAAATTCAGTCCCCAATTCTCCAAAATACATCCACATTCATCTAAAAATTCTTAAGAACACTCCCAAGGGTTTCAAACTAAAAATCCAAATAAATCAAGATTTAACCATGGGTTTTCAAAATTGATTAGAGATTCGGAATCCCCAATCCACAAGCTTCAAGAAGAACCCATTATTTTCCAAAATAGAGGTACGCAGGGTTTTCCTAAATTCTCATGGGCATAGAAAAATCATGTTTTAGAATGGAGTTTTTGAATCTATGTATATATTCATGTATTAAATGTTTTAACATCATTGTTTTGGTCCTTTGCCCTTTCCCAAAGTGATTTGAGAATATGAATGTATGAAACCATGTATTTAAGAATGAATTCTTGTTGAGAGCATGATTTTCGGTGATTTCCCTCTTATTATGAATTTTTCAGATTTCTCATAGCGTGTGAATTGTTTTGCAATGCATCCTTAAAAAGCACTATATGAAATGATTGAACTCTTGTTATGATTTGAAGGTAGTTTTAAATCACTAAAGAGGGACTGTAGCATGAATGTTTAATGTTAATAATGCATGTAATAAAAGAGTGCATGAATTTACTAAAGGCACTAGACCACCATATGTTGATGAAGTTTTTACATGATTTTGACTGGAGTTTCGAAACACGAAATCTTCTATATCAGTTGCATGTTTTTGGTGGTCTAAATTATGCTTTAAATGAAAGATTTAGCTTAATGTATTATGGATCAGAAATCATGACTTGCAAGTCTTGGTATGACGATACCAATTTAGACCAATTCCATATCAGACTCAGACTAATAGACATTTCAGACTATCATGATTTTAGACATTCAGAATGTTGCCTGTACAGAAAAGGTTAAAAATGGGCATACAGAAATGTTAGGTGGTTCCCTGAAAAGGGATAGAGTTCAAGCAACTCATTGCCTAAAACCGTTGTTTACCGACCCGGGTATATTATTATACATTGACTTAAGTGTCATGTGGCGTATCAGATTCATGAACTCCAACCCTTGTGGCATACTCGGGTTGGAGGCTTCCCCACTAAGTCAACGGCAGATTCCATATTGCCCGTGGAATATCAAACTTGTAGGAGATACCACCTAACTCAGAAGTAATACACAGATCAGAGATTGAGATTTACAGACATGTTACATGTTTTCAAAAGGTGCCCATGTGTTTTTCAAAAACTGTTTTATGGATAATGTTTGATGAACATTTTCTCTCACGTATTATATATATATATATGTTCAATTACTCTATTTTGGATTGTTTCGCGTGCCAGTATAATTGTGCTGACCCCCTTCCTCCCAAGTACTGAGGCGTAGTCTAGGGTCCAGATCCTCAGTAGAGTCTACAAAGAGTGTTGCCTCAGATTTTAGTTGGTGAGCCTTCTTTTCTTTGGAAGGCCTAGTCATTTAGGTATTTATTTTAGTATGGCTTTTGGTCTGTTGGGGGCCTTGTCCCAGTTATTCAGATAGTATTTCAGTAGAGATTTTGCAGACTGTTGTAGATGTTTATTAAATATTGATGGGCATGTTTTCAGGCCTTTAACTGTTTTAAATTGTTGACCATGTTTCCATATTATTATGTCTATTCCATGTTACTTTGATCATATGAATTATATGCATGATTACTAGATTGACAGAGGGCGTTCCGGGCCTTCGAGTTTAGGAAGTGACAAGAAGTGATAGGCTCAAAGGGTTAGCTTGGGGCTACTTTTAGCCCTAAGAACCATGTGACATCTCGGGAGGTGATTTTGGGTCATTACATCACTTCCCCTTCTCACTCCTGGGGGAAGCAAAGAAATAGTTAAAGGAAGAACCTTTAAAATCTATCACTACATAGAATGAACTGGAAAAAAAGTTCCGTATCTGATTCTTTCCGTCTAGCAAAACTACAAGGTTGGTAAGTGAGATTTTGAGTTTTCAGTAAAAGCTGGGCAAGAACTTATGTCATGCATAGAAGAGGTTCAAATATCTTCTCAGGTACTACCCGTACCATCAATAGATGAATAAGGTATTAACTTATAATTTTATTAAAGCTCTTGACCATACCAATTTTTTTTTGTTAGATTCAGCTATTTGTGGTCAAGATTTGAGAAAATTTATGATGATTTGTATACTTAGATAAAATTAATTACACAAGGTAATCTCGAATAGTAGGGAGATATTCCTAGAAATATAATGAAGAAACCTATCGAGATGATTGAGGTAGATAGTGTCATAGCTTTGGTCGATCAATTATCAGCCTTGCAAAATCAAATGATGACACAGTTCAGTAAGTTTGGTGTGAACCAACCTCAAGCACAAGTAGATGCAGTTCAGCTGACCCTGAATTGGTTTCAGACATGTATTATTAGTTGTGACTCTACAGACTTATTTGAAGAGAATCCAAAATCGGTGTACTTTGTGGGTAAAGAACAAAAGGGAAATCTAAATTATTATAATGCCTAAAACCACAAGTGGCAGAGTCAACCCAACTCCTTATTGGGAAATAATCAGACATAGAAGTTTCAGCAACAACAAAACATGTTGGCCATCAATATTGAAGAGACATTAAAAAAGATCCTGGTAAATCAAGAACAAATGGCTGCAGAGATTAAAAATCAACAACTAGCTAAAAAAATCTAAAAACACAGTTGGGGAAGTTAGATCGGGCCTAAATCACAAGACCTCAAAAGGGTTTTCCAAGTGACATAGAGAATCTGAAGTAGGTAATGAAAATCACCTTGAGGAATGGTAGAGATTTGATTGACAAAACTCTAAAGGAAAATTTAGAGGTATAGGCAGAGTTAGTCTTACAGCAGGTAGAGGAGACACAACTGAAAACTAAGAAAGCTGCATGTTTTAAAAAGTTCTTTGACACATGTACGGCAAGTACTTGAAGGATATGGAGAAAAATAAGCAAAGCTGGGTTATATTAAAATAGTGGAACTTATTAAGGAGTTCAATTAAGTTGTGATAAGCAAGATATCAAAAAAGCCATAGGACCTAGTAGGTTTCACTCTCCCTATAAAAATTGGGGAAAGTGATGTGGTCCACACTTTGAGTGACTTGGGGGAAACAAAAAAATTTGATGTCCTATCTGTTTTCAATAATCTTGGACAGGGGAAGCTAAGACCATGTTTCTTATGATCTAAATAGTGGACAGAACAAAAGTGGCTCCCAAAGAAATCATTGAGGACATTGTCATTATGGTTGGTAAGTTCATTACTCCTACGAATTTTATTATACTTAATTATGATATAAAATATAGGGTACCAATTATTCTGGGAATCCGTTCTTTACAATAGGAGAAGCACTTATTGATATGAGAGAGGGCACTCTGATAATGAGACAAAATGATAAAGAGCTAGTCTTCAAGGTATATAAAACAGTCAATCCATCCTCGTACTATAAGGATTTCTGCACGATCATATCCATGGAAGTAGATAAGTATGCAGTGGTAGAGTGCAATCCTCTAATGATCTCTTTCAACTATTTAATAGATAGATCCAAACTAAAAATTAAGCCTAATGTTCAAAAACATGAGAAGGAGCCTAAAAAGGATAGTGTTGAAGAAGATGCAAACCTGGAGAGTAGATACTCAAGAGATCAGAAAAGAGTGTGAAGATTGCCCTTAATTAAGAGGAAGAGTTAAAGAAATACAGTTGAAAAGTAGTGATGTGAGTCATGTCGTAACACTAAATCAGATGCTTCTTAGGAGGCAACCTAAGTTAAGGTAGGTATTTTATTTTCTTGTTTTTCCTTAGTATCACCATTGTTTTTGTTTTGAGTAATAGGTTGACTGAAAGTTTGAGTACCGGAGACTCAAGCTAAGAAGCATAGCAAAGACTGAATGTGGGGTCCATTGGATACATTTGGTGATTAAGGATGCTTCTAGAGAGGCCTAGATGTCTCAGAGAGTATTTGTGTCCTTGTTTTTAAGTTATACTTTAGGGAAAAAGTGTGATTTTAAGTGTGGGGTAGGGAATCTTCTGATGGTTTAGGGTGAAGTATTGCTATAATATTTTTATTTTTATTTAAGTTCTAGTTATGATAAATTTACAAAAAGATTTTCTCGTTGTTTGTTTAGTTTAGTTTTATTGGTGTAAGTCTAGTAGGGGCACACTTCATCATCCCTTGGTTTTTCTTTTTTGTTCTTTTCTGAAGGGACGCCCTTTATAACAATATCCCTTTTTTCATTTTTAGAAGTAAATTTTTTTAAAATTTTTATTTTAAGAATAAGTGAGAATTTTCTTGCTAGTTGCAATGTATGATGATTACATGATGCGAGCTGGTTTTGTTTGTAAAAGAACGTAGATTGAGATTTTAGTTGTGGCTACTTTTGACACACATAGGCTTAATTGTATGACTTTTGAGTGATGTTGTCTTAATTCAAGATTTGTGTTATTACTTGGTTTAGAGTGTATAGGGATCAAACTTGATTTTATCTTGTGCCATATGTGAGTGAGGTCTTTCATGATATTCCTTGTTTCATATATCTAGATCTTGCCTATTTTTTTAAAGTTACACTTTTGGAACAAAGTGTGATTTTAAGTGTGGGGTGGGGACTCTTCCAATGGTTTAGGGTGAAGTATTGATATAAGTTTTTTATTTTTAGTTATGTTCTGGTTTTGACTAAATTTGAAAAAATTTACAAAGTGATTCTCTCTTTGTTTGTTTAGTTTAGTTTTGTTGGTGTCAGTCTAGTAGGGGAACACTTTATCCACCCTTGGTTTTGATTTTCAATTTTTTTCAAGGGGCGACCTCTGAACCCAGTATCTCTGTTTCACTTTTAGGAGTTAATTTTACACCTTTTGTGTTAGGAATAAGTGAGATGTTCTTTCTAGTTGCTATGTATGATTACATAATGCGAGCTGGTTTTGTTTGTAAAATCATATATATTGAGATTTTAGTTATAACTACTTTTAAGATACCCAGTCTCAATTGTATAACTCTTGACCGATGTTATCTTAATTCTAAATTGATGTTATTACTTAGTTTAGAGTCTATAGGGATCCGACTTGATTTTAGCATGTACCATATGTGAGTAAGGTCTTTTATGATATTCCGTGTTGCATATTGATATCTATAACTTGCCTGTTGTGTGTGCAAAGAAAAATACGGAATGTGAGTTTAATATTTGATATAGACATTTTTTTGATATCCATTTTTCATAACCTCTTTGTCTATCTTTATTGCATGATCTTGGTTAGCCCTGTTGAGCATTTAGCCTATTTCTTTCTAGCGACATACGTAGCTTATTCCCTTTATTTCAATTAACCAGAATTTGTTCCAAAGTTCCTAACCACTTTAGTTAAAAAACTAAGATATTAAGGAGTGTAGAAATTAAGGAGGAAAAAGTGAAAGAAGACCACAAATAATAGCTACTAGTGTTGAAAAGTTTATGTGTTGTAGTTGGGAGTGGTATGATAAAAAGAGAAAAATTGATAAAAATTGAATCATGTGATTGATAGAGAATACTTCCACCCTAAGATGTGTGTACTAGCTTAAAAGCAATAGGAAAAATGAAATTTAAATAGGAAGATAGAAGTGGTGAGAAATTGGTTGTTTAGAGAAGAGCCTAATATAGAAAGTGATGTATTGAAGCGCTTAGGGATGATAGTTACTATTACTGGCTAGAATAGTTCCTACCCGTCCCTTAACATACGTTACAATCTGTAAGTCCTATTTGATCTCGATCCTTGATGTTCTGATACAATGTCTAAAGATGGTTCGTGGGGGAGCACTAAGATGTAACTCAAGATAAAGATAAGTAGAGTCATTCAAATTTTCAATTTCAAGCTCACTGTATATGTTCACATTCATGTATACATATATTTAGTAGATGTTGGGGTAGGGAACAAGTTTTAGCATAAAGTAAAACATTTTCATAGACTATGTAGCTCAACCATTATAAATAGGCATCCAGGGGCTATATGATTTCATCCCCCTTGCTTAAAGGTCCAGTGCGTGTTAGCTGCATGAAACAGAGGGATCGAGGAAGACTAGGGAATGCCCCGACCACTCGTTAAACCTAGATATATAATATATCAATAGTGTGAACCATGCACACTGTCATCTTGACCAAACCTCACGTCGGCAAATATGAGTTTCCAGTATAAGTCATTCAAGACCCACACCTTCATGGCTTAGCTACATATCCCCCATCAAGACAAATTAAAAAAAAATTCATATAAACCATTCATTAACCAAGGAATCATACAATAAGGCACACCACGATATATTCATACTATTTAGCTTACAAGCTCATAACTATGCCATTGCAATTCCATTAACATGGAGAAATGCCTCGACCCCCTTTGTTCATTAAATCAAACATAACTATCAAGGCCTTCAAAATCCATGTTCATTATTTAACCATTTATTCAATTCATTAGTCTAGGTGTGTAAGTCCAACCAAGTGACAATTCCATAGTTCAAAGCCATTTACAAAAGTGGTTTGAGGGAATACAATTGTTCAAATCCAATTTCGAAGTTAAAACAACAATATGGGGAATTGCGTCGACCACAATTAAAATTCCCACACCTATGCACCCCATTAATTCAAAAACATTCAATTCAAAGCATGAGCAACTCATGAAAATCATGGGAAAACAATTCAAGGATCACCTATTCGAAATCCCTCAACCCATGTCAAAACCCACATTCAAATCCATGCAATTAAACAATTTGAAACATACGATTTTATCAATATTAGATTTGGGTAAGATTAATATACCTAAAAGGATCACAATTTTTGAGGGAATTTGCCCTTGGAAGATCTAGACAATCAAACTTAAGAAAACCCTAATGCTCTTGCTTGAGAGAATTTGTGAGAAGAAAGAAGTTATTTTGGTGTGTTATGGATGGGAATGGGGTGCTAATAAGGTTTTAAATTTGTGGGTAACATTTAACAAAAAGGGAAAATATCTAAAGTGCCCTTAATGAAATACTGAAAAATTATCGCCCAGTTGTTACGAGAAACCTAACGATTTGCAGGGTCACCTTACGAATTAACTCCATTCGTAGACTGGACAACATCCATGGACACCCACATTAGTCTGGTTATGATTCGTACCATATGAATCGTACTCAGACATTATAACTAGTTTGGTCAAATCATAGGCAAGATAGAACATTTGAGTATCACTCTAGTTTGGCTATGGATGGGACTATACAACTCCTGTAGAGTCTTTATGACTCGTTAGTATCCAATCATAATCATAATAAGAAATTTTACAATACACATTGATTAGGTTATAATTAGGGTCCTACGACCTATAATGACACCCTATGACTCGTAGGGACAGTCGTAGTTTAGGTAGTAAGCTGATAGGTCAAGAAATTTTCATGGATCAAAATCTACGATATTTAACATTTTAAGTAAATCTCTTTATATGATGTGATATCCTTAATCTTAAAATTTTCTAAAGTAATAATAAGCGATATATCTCAAATACAGTTCTTAAGCACAGGCATGTGAACCATAGGATGAATTGCGGCCAACTTTGTAGGCAAATCAAATCATAGGCTAGCTTTCTTATTCAACTCAAAATATGATAGGGACATATGTAATGAGGACTAATGTTCCCTTTATTACCGAATCACATCACCCCTTCATAGGTGAAACTTTTATGAAGGCTCAATCATGAACCTAAAATTCTAAGTCTCTATGCCTTACATCAAAATATGACTTCTGTCAGATTTGAACAGTTTTCAACCAATCCTCAATCAACATGAGCTTCTTTATGGCCTGATGGACTAAGCACAACCATAGGTAATGACCCTCCCGGTAATTTTCTTGATTTATGCATATTTATGGCATTTTGAGCTTTCCCACAATCGCTATAGGTCATTTATGACTTGCCTGGATCTCCAGTTAGGTTATCGGGTACTTTATTTGGGTTTTAGGCTCATTTTTCTATTTTTGAGCTTTTGCTATTAAGGAAGTCATCTTGAACCAAAAATCCTAGTAGACAACCTCGAATGAGAATTCTAATAGCACCATCAACTCTGAATTACTGATTTTAAGCTAGAAGGACACTTGGCTCAGGTCCCAAGTCTTCTGGATTTGTTTTGGGCTATTGGAAAGATTCAATTAAAATGGAACTATAGGTGTGTGCCTGACATTTATTCCAAACAATCTCAGATGAAAGTTTTGATGGTTCCATTGAGTTTCCAAATGTCAAATTTGGTATGGTAGGATAGTTCGTTGCTTGGGGTTCCGAATGAATCCCAAGCACTCGATTAGAGTCTATTTTGGAAAAAGAAAATCTGATTCCTTAGGCTTTTGGTGCAACCATTTAAGAGGTTGTTTAACCATTTAAGCAATAATTGCTTTAGCGACACTGGGTCGCATTAATGACCTTGGTTATTTGGTCGATGACTGCTTAAGCAATCAATCCCGCTTAAGAGGACACATTTTTAGAATCCAAGATATCTCTTTAGTCTGCCTGTATTTTACTGCCTGACTACTTTAGCAGACTTTTGCCGCTTAAGAGGAAAAGTGATTGCTTTGGCGGCACTGGGGTTTTTTGAATCCCACTTCTCACCCAATTTTTTCCATTATTTTCTCAACTATTTTCCATTATTTTTGGGATCTTGAAGAGTGGGAAAGTGAAGTGATTCATCCATTAAACATAAGGTAAGTTATTCCTAACACTCCTTGGTCATTTCTCATTATTTTTCCCATCAAATTGCATTCCATTTTATTGTAAATTCTTAGAAATTTGTTCTTTGAATACTAGATTAGGGTGGCTTATTTGGTCCCTAATTTGTGTCCTGTTTTTGCTTAACTTTTGAACATACGTTTCTTGTCCTCTGAGGTATCTCATTACTAACTAAATTTTTATTTTGTTTTTGAATCTCACAGGCCCATTCTTAAGCCAAAATTTGATCTGGACTTTTATATAGTAATATGAGTCTTATTTTACTCTTATTGATTTATAGAGTATTATTTTGATAGTATGGAGGCATTTTGGAATCTTGGAACAAAGGCGAGCAATTTATGGATGTCACAAGGCTTGCGGTTCGGCATCGAGGTAGGCTTTGGTCAACTTTTTTTTGTAAGAAGATATGTAGTATAGATTTCACGCTATGTTGGTATGATAGCTCATATTTATGATAAGAATATCATGTCATAGCCTATTTATGGAAATTGGGGTAACAGTGTGACCAGTCCCTTGAGATGAAATAATTGTTATGGCTATGGAATACTATCACCTTAGAATATAGGCATGTGATTATAGTTTATTCTAGGGACCATTTAGTATAAGTTTTACTATTTGACTTAGTTAATTCGATCATAGTTTCCTAGATTATAGTATTACTATTATGATAGTCATACACTATTGGGCCGGAGGCCATGGTTACGATGCCGGTTGGACTCCAGGTGAGTATTCTATCCATATAAAGGGTGTGACTTTAATCTATAATTGCTTAGACGCTTATGATTCTATTTTTTGGATACTGATGGCATAATAGATTATGGTACACTCATGCTCAATTAGTGGTATGATTCTAACAAAAACTATTATTTTATTTATTTTCTAAAAAGGGATTTATTCCAAGTTTTCACTTTTTAAATTAATTATTTATAATGAGAATCGTACTATATTAATTGATGATTTTCATCTTTTGGAACTAAATATGAGTTTTTGCAAATTAGATCAAGGTTGATTTTATTTTTGGTTTATCCACTCTTTTACAACTACTATTTACTTTGATCGAGTAAGATTTTGGCCCTTTCTACTTTACGATACTGATTTAGTCCTAGAGGTAGTCACAGTTTGAGTTTGTGCGATTAACATATATATATATATATACAAACACACACATACAACTCTCTAATACATGATGGATTAGATTGGTGATGATGATTATTGGAATCCTAAATTGGGATTAGGTAAGTTTATATAAATATTCTCTAATCCCTTAGGAGCCCCTTCATCTGTAAGGCATCGTGCCGGAGAAGAGAGGTCGTTCTAGGTCCTGTATTTGTCAGTTGTTGAGCTGGACGAGGTGTATACACTTGGTTTGTTATGGAACTTGGATCAGTTATGGTACTATTGATTTACTTTGCTTTCATTTATTCATATGCCTTGTCTATAACTGGTATGTTGTTTGGTGCTTATATTTATTAGCCTTATAGTGATTGCATTAGTATAAGCTATGATTTTTGTTTGCTGAGTATTGATTGAATCTTCTTGGTTAATGGATCCCTAGTTAGGTATTGTTTTACTGGACTAGTCGGTTACTTAATCTTTGTTATTATGGTTAGTTCATGATAGACTGATTATGTACTAGAACTGAGGTTGTAGGTATGGTTCTAATTCATTTCCTTTTTATGGTAAATTATATTATGGATGGTTATGTAATGGTTAGAAATTATGATTAGGGGGGTTTATTATGCTAGTATTAGTTTCCTACTTGGTTAGGATCCCCTGGAGAGGTTAGGTTGACTACCTTAGGTTATACCTTTGAGTAAGTCTTATATGCTATATATATACATGTATATATACATATGTATTTATTTTATGTATATATATACGTGGTATTACCATATATCTCTCTTTTTCTTGTTCATTCATATTGTATTCGTATTTCTTGACCTTGTATATACTATATATTCTTTCACTTTTCATTGGTATATTGTCTAGTGATATACGGCATTGTACTTTAGACCAAGATTACTATTATGATAGGATAGTTTATCCTTCTTGTGCCTATAATGGTGTGTTGATGATATAATTGTAAATAAAGTGTTAAAATACATGTATATAGTGTTTAAGGTATGTTTAAAACAAGTTTAAAATCAAATTCGTCACAATGAGTATAGACGAGAAACTAGTGTTACTAGCTTAAGCTAGGTGTTGTTCTGGTGTATCTCGGTAGACTCTATTATGTTTTGTTCACTAATTTGTCTTTTTTGATGTTATAGGAGGCCAAGGAGAATTCAAAAAGGAATTTTGGGAAGCTAAAAAAAATTCCAAAATGAAGTGTTAAAGGAAGGAACAAAGTGTGGAACCCAAAGGCAAACAAAAGAAGTTAACTACTACAAAAAGTGATGTTTCTAAGAACAAAGGCACACCATGCCCTCCAATCTACAAGATAAGGGTGTGCCATTCCCTAAGACACATAATAACATGTTAAAAATTGTGTGCATCCATGTTAATAGAGTGACACATCCTTGAACATCCGCGATGAGGGTGTGCCACACCCAAGGGTGAAAAGCTACCAAAGGTGATTTTTTCAGCATCTTAAATAAGGGGCAATGTTATCAATAATATGTTTCGTGTTGGTATATGTAAGTACGACCTAAAACACTATACAAGGATCACTCATTCACAATTTCATCCCATCTTCGAATCAATACATGAATTGGAGAGAAGATAAGCAAGTAAGGGGCTCAAACTAGAGTTCTTTGTTCTTAAACATTACTTTCTTGTAGTTTTACTTTATGAATTCATCTAAGGTGATTATTTGTAAGAATACAATTGGATAAAACCTCTAATTCTAGGGTTAGGGCTACAAACATGAGTGTATAATTTTTTTTTTTGATTATTGGCTTAAATGTTTATCAAGTGTGTGATTATTCTTACTTTCCTATTATTGTTCTTACATTCCTATTTTACTATTCTAAAGTGTCATGAACTTTAGGATAAATCTAAGTCCTAAAATAAATTGGCCATAGGAGTGGAGGGATGGAAAGATGAATGTTAGAAGTGTGTATAATTTCTTTAATTTTTAGATACTAAATATTAGAGAAAGATTTGTGGATAGGATAGAGATATACCTAAATGCCCCACTTGATTGATGAAACAGAAAGATAGTTTAATGCATCCAAACTAAAGAATCATATCACTGGCCAATGATACATTTGTAAGATTAATTTTGGTATATGACTTAGAGGAAGACCATTCCCAAGTTATAATATCAATCTCATAGATCAACAATCACGATAAACACCAACACCATCTAGAAACCATAGTTATGGATGAATGTGAAGTAAAGGAATCAACCCTTGAACTCTCCACGTATTGTTTAAAATCAAAATTTCATAAAATTGTTATTTTTATATTTAGTTCATAATTACAAAACATAAACTCTCACTTGGCTACAAATCAGACTTATTTAGTCTCTTTAGTAAAGCTAGAATATAATTGTTGTTAAATTATGTCCATGTGGGATCGATACTACACATGTAAAGGTCAATTTACTACTTTGGTGACCACATACACTTGTATGTGTTCTAGTAAACAATAGTACTCATACTACCTTTTGTAGCTTGCAAATCATGGTACGAGTTCTCGCTGTTTTTGTGTGCATTATCTGGAGCAGCTATAAAGCCAAGATTTGGGGTGTCCTCCTGATGTTTGGAGCATTAATACTCTCCCTATTATTGATTAGACTAATATATATGTTGTATTCCACAGTAGCTTATACATTATTTATTATTTACTTTGTACTCTGATTATATTAGAAGATCTTATACTAACTTTACCAAGTGTTGGGGTTACTTTAGATATATTAACCCCTTGTATTATATTTATTCCACTATTTCCTTCTATGTCTCTTGATATCCTATTACTAGTGGTTCTAGGTGGTAGGTTGGCTTACCTACTGGTGGGTTATAACAGGTGCCATCTTGTCTTGAGAAATTGCGTCATGAAAAATTGGTATCAGAGCCTAGGTTTACTAGTATGTTTGTACAAGAGCTAAGTGTCTAGTAGAGTCCTGTATATCAGTATGAAGATGTATGTATCTTATCTTCAGGATGCTATAGGGCATTCTTAGGAAATTCTATTCCTGACTTCTTGTCATGTGTTCATACTTCTACGAACCTCTAGTATATTCTTTGACTCTATTCGATTCCAGATGGAGGATATGAGGTTATAGTAGATGTGAATAAGAGTATCACACATATTTTTAGAGTTTTAGTGTAGTTTTAGACTAGGTTGTCAAAGATTGATATCTAAGATCTTCAGTGTCAACTAGAGGATTTGGCACTAGCCTAGGCTCTAATAGAGTCTATGGCTTCTTTATCTTTTTAGAATTCAACATTGGGAATTTTGATCAATTTTATGGACATCTCATAGCCAGAGTTGATATCCAATACATCGATCAATTCTCATACTAGAGTTGGGTTTTTTGGTATTCAGTAGAGTTTTTTGTCAGTTTTAGATTATGAGATTGGGGTCCTTAAGTAGGTCATACATACTCTTATATTACATCCTTCAAAGCATGAGATGGTGCATGGATTGATTGAAGGATTAGATTTGACACTCTATTTGTCATAAGATATTTGATAATAGTTGGGTCTTTTTTCTCTCAGGTTGATCAAATGAGGGCCACAGAAGAAGAATGCATTATGATTTATGATGGTAGCAGTAAGTGGCCATGTCATTAGTATAATATTCTTGCTATTCTATCCAGTAGTATGGATCCTCCTGGTAGAGTTCAACTTCACTTGTAGCCTATCAATTCTATATATATAATATCTCAAACTTTAGGTAGCTCTCAGATTAGTTACAGTGGTCATAGTGGCCAAAATTTTTATAAAACCTTGCAGAGGATTTAGTATGGATCCTATGGATGTGGCAATCATTCTGTATTAATTGGTGCTGTACATCAGAGTATTCCAGGAGCTTATTCTCATTATAGAGAGATTTGTCATTGGTCTAGGGAATACCCAGACGTGTGTTAGTTGTTCAGTCTAGATCAACATATATTCCTCACTAGCCTTTGGTTCTTAAGGTGTGTTTTGGTTGTATTAAGGATAGTCATTTTAGTTGGGAGTGCCCCCAGAGTTGGTTCGTTAGCCAGTTAGGGTAAGCTTGTGTTTCTTTTTAGGTTAGGGCTTTAGAGGTTTGTTACAAATGTAGAAAGATCGATCATTAGTCCAGAGAGTGTCCTTGATATGGGATTATGTGTTATTCAACTCATCTAGATATGACTCATGGTGTTATGGCATCTTCAATCAGATGTAGTGCATTTAATGCTTCAGTTAGTGATTCAAGTGCTTAGTTCAAGTTTGGACCCACTCAAATTCAAACCTTTTCAGGTACATCAGGCTTATGACTTTGTATTTCCTCCGTGATAGGTACAACCATGATTTCCTATCTCTTACTTTTTATTTGAGTTGAATTGTGGTTTTCATACCTTTCAATGATTATTTCTTGGAATTCTTATGTTGATGATTAAAATATCATGATTTAGCCTATTTAGGGAATTTTAGGTAGAAGTGTGTCCCGATCGTTGAGACAAAATACCTAATATGGCTTTGGAATCCTATTACCTTCAATAGTAGGAATGAGATCATAGTTGATGCTAAGGACCTTTAAGTATAAAGTTCACTATTTGTCTTAGCGAATTGGATCATAATATTTTGGGTTATAATATTACTGTTACGCTAGTTATATACTATTGGTGTCATGACCCAAAAGCCAAGGGTCATGATGGTACGTATTGCAGCAAGCCTTGACAAGTAAGTGTATCAGCCAAACTGATATGAATTGATAAAAATGATACCAAAACCCACAGCAAAACTCCTAGAGTGGGGTAAAACCACACACATATATAGTAAAAGCGGAATACATAGTCAATGATACAAAAGAAAATCCGAAAACTTGGTGTCATAGTGTAAGAACTAACTAATACAACTTGGAGTTAATGTACATAGTATAAACAAGAAAGAACAAAACTTGTCCCTAAATACAAGTAAAGATATAGACTAGTTAAGAAAATGCATTAGTTAGCTCCAGCATGTATCAACTGCTACTATGAATAGCACCAAGTATTGCCTGAATAAACTACCGTAAGGCATACTTGAACCTGGATCTGTATTAAAATAGTACAGTAGGTGTGAGTACGGTATATTTTTACTCACCAGGTACCATAGTCCGACTAAGTAAAGTAGAACATTAGGCATATGTAATGACCCTTAGGGTTATTTTCCATATTTCCACTTATTTTCACTAGTAGAGATTCTCTATAGCTGTCCAAAGTCATTTGTGACTTGCTGGAACTGACAGTTCGATTACTGGGTAGTTAATTTGGTTTTTAGAGCCATTTCCTTGTTTTGAAGTCTTTGTTGGTTCCACATGGACACTAGGTGAGAAATTCAGTGAAATGACCTCGAAAGCAAATTCTAACAGTCCGTGCAGCTTTGGAATGTCGATTGTAGTCTAGGAGAACTCTTGGTTTGGGTGCCGAGGCACCTGGGCTCATTTTGACTTATTCATCAAGAAGTTAAGAAAGTAGAAATTAGGTGTGAGACCTATATTTTATCGAGACGACCTTGGGTGGAAATTTCTACAGTTCCATTGAGTCTAGAACATTAAAGTTGGTATGGTTACATAGTTTATTTGCATATACGGGATTCCAAATGCATCCCGAGCGCATGATTGAAGTCCATTTCAGACTTGGGAAAAATCTTGCTCATTAGGTTTCTAGTGCACCACAATAGCGGCTCCTTTGACCGCAATAGCAACTAGCTCGAGCAGGCCTAGATACCATGATCGTGTAATTATGGTCATGATCGCAACTTATGTGGCAGTGGAAAAATATCGCGATCGCGATAGCCCGAATTGCAATAGTAGAACCCGAGGGCCTGGGTAAAATTGGACCCTTTAATTTGTGATTTTAGATATTTCTCATCCATTTCTTGAGACATAAAATCTTAAAGAGTGAGATTAAGTGGGATTTAGACTTGTGGGTGTTTGGAAAGCTTGATTAACACTTGATTCCATGATTATCTTCCAATGTAAGGTAAGAATTCAGCCTTTTCTTGGTAGATTTTCTTGATTTCCTGGTCAAAACCCCCAAAACTTTGGGGGCAT
This sequence comes from Capsicum baccatum var. pendulum, assembly GCA_030864225.1. Lineage (NCBI taxonomy): Eukaryota > Viridiplantae > Streptophyta > Magnoliopsida > Solanales > Solanaceae > Capsicum > Capsicum baccatum. Next base: position 124,096,220 of record CM061556.1, on the reverse strand, counting down.
TACTTTATCCCTAATTTCACTTAGATTTCTCATTTTTAAGGCAATAATTCCTTGAGTATGTAAGAAGCTTTGGTTGGTTTTAGAAATGTGATTTTCGTGAGTGGGACCCACATGGGTTTTTGATGTGATTTTTGGGCTTGAAGCACAATAGTGCAATATGGGTATCATTATTCTTGTATTGATGAGTAGAATGCGATTTTGATAACTTGGAATCTTGAAAAAGTTTCTTGGAAGGAGAAAATAATGACTTAGATGATCTTGTGAGCTTTCTTCGATGTCCAAGTTATAATACCCCATACTTTTCTAAGTTCAGCCCATCTCATAGTGCAGCTATTAAAGGCTTAGAACCTGGAAATTTTGCTAAGTGTTGGGGACTTAGTCTTATTTTTGGCCTCTCAACTTCAATTATTTTTAAAGTGATCTTTTCGGACCTCGAGGTGTAAAATTTAAGTTAATTCATGTTCAGGGCTGTAAGTAGCATGTCTCGGGTAAGTTTTGGATTTTTTGGATGAGGTTTGGACCATGTTTGGATTTCAAAAAAAAAAAACAATAGAAAGTAACCGCAATTGTGGTGCATTACAGTGGCTATAGCAGTGGAAGCCTTGGCGTATCATGGTGATGGTCAAATTTGGGTTCCAGTTATGAATTTTAATTTCCCAAGGGTAGTCTTGTCTTTTCCCACTGCCCTAAATCATGAAAACACGGGATTTAACTACTGAAAGGGCATAATTTGTCCACATTCCCTAATTTTATTCAACAAGAAACCCTAAACTCTCTTATTGTTCGTCAAGATAAACCTTCTTTCCATCCAAGAAAGATCAATAATTGGTGTGTTCCAAGACAAGAACATTCAAGCTTGTGATATTCTTCAGGATTTAATCCGTAGAGGCATGTAAGATATTCATCCATGGGCCCTTTTCATCCATGGAGTCCAAAAACCCAATTTCAAGTTTAAAGATATGATTTTTACATGTTATCATGAATTTTAACCATGAATTCCTATGAATTTTGATTTCTATGTTATGTTTTCACAAATTTGTTGTTGAAGTTAAACCCTAAATGTTTGGATGATGCTTACTCGTTGGTTTGTACCTTAAATTGTGATTTAGTATTGAAATCATAATATTACTACATGTTTAAAGAATGAATTGCAAGTGTTTGATGAAATTCCCAAAAGAATGAGATTTGAATAATGAGTACTTATCATGTTCTTAAGGTGTTAGTACGGTCTTGTTGTTATTGCTATCGAGTCGTGGGGGTTTTGAACACCAGAAATCTAACTGCTTACCTAGTCTACAATATCTCCAGAATGGTTCAGGATAGTTATGAGCATTTTCTATTCAGTTAGTCACCATAAACAGCTGAACTTAGTTTTGTCTAGTATTCAGTGTATTTCAGTTGGCAGTAGGATTTACCACTAAGTGATGCAGGGATGATGACTTCCCTGTTAGTTAGACAACATCATTATTAACATTTCCTATACTCTTGAACTACATAGACAGCATAGGATATAAGGTGTCACCCATGAGTTTAGGCTTGACTACCTCTCAAGGGTCATCCGTCAGTTTAGGCTTGACACCCTAGGCCTTCGAGACATCAGTTAGTGGATCCACATAGCCATTATTAGTACCCATGGCACAACACTGACACCCTACAAACTAGAGTTATATGTTGGACCCTATTTAGCTTATTTAGGGCATATCAGTTAGATGATAGCTCTCACTGTCTTAGTCCAGTATTCATTGCAGTATTCAGTTTTAGGTTTGCTTGACCATAACATTCATATATCAAATATCCAGTTACCAGTATTCTAGTATTTCAGTTTACAGATCATTTTAGAATTTGTTTAATGCTTGGCCATGCATTCTCAGTCTTTCTAGTTTTCATGTATTCTTACTCAGTACCTCATGCTATACATTCAGTTAGTTATCACTTCATGCATATAAATCCATGCATTTTAGCCTACCTCATCTAATGTACCATTACATTCCATGTACTAATCATATACTTATTTCTTGCACTGTGATATCTTATATCATAGGTTTGGATGCTCAGGCTCCTAACCGTACCTTGACCATCCAGTGCATCATCATCATCAATAGGGGTGAGTCATCGTCCTTCTAGGATGAGTTATCTCATGTTAAGTTATGATAGTTGTTCATTTATTTAGTTAGTCGGAGTTATTTGGGGGGCTTGTCCCATCAACTCCACAATCAGTTGATTTAGAGGCATTCAGACTAGTATAGATAGATAATTAGTTTTCAATTATTTTTATTAGTTTTTTTTATCAGTATTGACAATAGGTTTCAGATGTTATAAAACCATGAATCAGTATTGATTTTCAGTTGTTACAATCTTATGTCATTTTTAGTTAAGTTCTACACATGTCTTTGTTATTTTATTCAGTGCCCATAACAGGTACCATCTCATGGGTTAGCTTTTGGTCCTTTAGGATGTAAGCATCTTGTAGTTTCCAGGGTGTACTCTCTAGGCGTTACATACTTAGTCTTATAGCTTATGGACTTACAATTTCCTAGGAAGTCTGAAAGCCGTCTTGAGTAGAGTCTTGTGCATGGGCGTAAAGTACGCCACACTTATGGACAAGAGGCTATGAGACATTTTAGGAAAAATGCCCTTCTTTCAGTATTTATGTCGTGTGAATGAGCATGAGATAAAGTTAAAATCTCTGTCGAATTCAGTCTTCTTTCCATTTACAGAACATGCCTCCCAGAAAGACTAACAAAAGAAGAAACGAAAACCATCCACCTCTGCCCATTCAGAAAGATCCCTTGAATGAGCACATTTTGTATGAAAATTTTAGGGTTGCATTCACTACTCTGATTCAATCTGTAGCAGCTCATAAAAATCAACCAGCTGCTATCCCAGCCAACCCAGTGGCAAATACTGTCGTGGCCAGGATTCGGGATATCACTCGAATGAATCCTTCTTTATTTTTGGGATCCAAGTTTGATGAGGATCCACAAGAATTCCTTGACGTGATTCAGAAAGTAAAAGACATTATGGGTGTGAATTCTAGAAAAATTCTGAATAGCTGCTTACCAGTTATGGGATGTAGCTCACACGTGGTTTAAGTAGTGTAAAGGGGATAGGGGCGTCAATGTAGGGCCTATAGAATGGAAGGAGTTTGCTACAACCTTCTTAGATTGATTCTTTCCTTTGGAACTGAGGGAATTTAAGGTGCTAGAGTTTATTAATTTAAAACAGGGCAACATGAGCGTGAAGGAGTATTCTCTTAATTTACTTAGCTAGCCAGGTATGCTCTTTATGTGGTTGTCGATAATAGGTCCAAGATGAGCAAATTTGTGTCTAGGGTATCTGATAGTGTGGTCAAGAATTGTAGAACTGTAATGTTGATTAAGGAAATAGACTTTTCTAGGTTGATGGTTCATGCTCAGCAGATTGAAAAGGACAAGGCTATGGACAGTGAGAGAGGGAGAACAGGTAGCTTTAATTTTATTAGGCCAAGTTTAAAGGGTGGTAACCATCCTTAATTTCAATAGCCAAAGTTCAAAAATTATAATTGGGATAGGACGCTAGGATCTAACTGCCAGTGCAGCATAAATAGTGGTCATACGAATCCTCTTTGCCAAAAATATGGCAAAAACCATCAGGGAGAATGTAGAGCTGGTAGTGACGTATGTTTTGGGTATGGTAAGCTAGGCCATAGGATTCAGAAGTGTCGAGTGGTGGCTCAGAATGGTAGGGATATGCACCTTCATGTACAGTCTCATTTGTCTTACGGTGCATATCGCTCGACTCAGCAGGGAGCCACTTCCTGTGCTACCAACGGTCAGTGTTCGAATAGGTTTTATGTACTTTAGTCCCAATAGGATCAAGAAAGTTCTCCTAATGTGGTTACCAGTACGTTACAGGTCTTTCATTTATATGTTTATTCTTTTCTAGATCTTGAAGCTTTTCCTTCTTTAGTAACCCCTTATATAGCTATCATAGCCCAACGGATATACTGGAACTAGCTGGGTACAGTGTGTCAGAAAGTTACACTAGTAGTCCTTGTAGAACTAGAGATGATGGATTTTGACATCATTCTCGGCATGGATTAGCTCCACTCATGCTATGCTTAAGAGTTGATTGTAGAAACAGAATCATTTATTTTCAGTTTCCAACTGACCCAATCTATGAATGGAGGGGTAGTACTACATCGCTTAGGGGTCAACTTGTTTCGTACCTTAGAGCGAGGAAAATGATATCCAAGGGGTGTTTTTACCATTTTGCGTGAGACAAAGACTCTAGTTTTCAAGCTTGTAATCTTGAATCGGTGTTTGTAGTAAGGGAATTTCCTGATGTGTTCCCTAAAGACCTTCTCGATGTTCCTTGTAAAAGGGAAATTGACTTCGAAATAGACCTTCTTCCAGATACTCAACCTATCTCTATTATACCATACCGACTGGCTCCATCCAAATTTAAAGAATTGAAAAAATAGTCTACAAATATCTTAGATAAGGGATTCACTAGGCCTAGTGTTTCTCCATGGGTGCTCCAGTCCTTTTTGTGCAAAAGAAAGATGATTATCTTAGAATGTGCATCAATTACCGTTAGTTAAACAAAGCCACAATGAATAATAAATATCCACTTCCCAGAATCGATGACTTGTTCGACCAACTTCATGGTACCAGTTACTTATCTAAGATAGACCTCAGATCCGAGTATCATCAGCTCAGAGTCAGAAAATGTGACATTTCAAAAATAGCTATGGTCACTTCAAATTTCTAGTCATGTCTTTCGGTCTTACAAATTCCCCTGTAGCTTTCATGGACTTGATGAATAGACTGTTCAAATAGTACTTGGACATGTTCATCTTAGTTTTTATTGAAGACATCCTTGTATATTCTCATATTGAAAATGATCATGAAGACCACCTCATAATTGTATTATAAACTCTTAGAGCCCATTAATTGTTCACTAAATTCAGTAAGTGCAAATTTTGGCTAAGATCAATAGACTTCCTTGGTTATATCATTTCTGATGACGGCATTAGATGTGATTATCAAATGACTGAAGCTGAAAGAAAGTAGCCCAGACCCATCTCTCCGTCAGATATCAGGAGTTTCTTAGGTTTGTCTAGCTATTACCACCGATATTTTAAGGTTTTTTCATCTATTATGTCCCCATGTCCAAATTGACTCAGAAGAAAGTCAAATTTCAGTGGTCCGATTCCTATGAGAAGAGTTTTCAGGAGTTGAAGACTCGAGTTACCTCAACCTAAATTTTGATGTTGCCAAATAGATCAGATGGGTTTGTTGTTTACTGTGATGCTTCAAGAGTTTTTTTGGGTTATGTATTGATGTAGAGAGGTAAGGTCATAGCCTACACCTCTATATAGCTTAAGCCCCATGAAAAGAATTATCCTACCCATGATCTTAAGTTAGTAGATGTTGTTTTTACCTTAAAACTTTAGAGGCATTATACGTATGGGGTGTATGTTGTTGTGTTCATGGATCACAAAAGCTTGCAGTATGTATTTTCACAGAAGGATTTGAATCTTTGCCATCATAGGTGGTTAGAATTATTGAAAGGTTATTATATGAGTATTTTGTACCATCTAGGTAAGGTCAATGTAGTGGAAGATGCCCTTAGTAGATTGTCCATGGGTAATGTTGCCCATGTTGAGAATGATAAGAAAAAGTTAGTTCAGGAGGTTCATCAGCTTGCTAGATTAGGCGTTCGGTTGGTTGATTTAGTTGTGGGTAGTGTATGGGTTCAGAGTAGTTCAGAATCTTTGTTGGTTGCTGAAGTGAAAGAAAAGCAAGATAAAGATCCTAGCTTGGTCAAGTTGAAAGAGTTAGTCAGATATCAGAAAGTAGAGGTTTACTCCCATAGAAGAGATGATGTGTTTCATTGCCAGGGTAGACTATGTGTATCGTGTGTAGATGATTTGAGACAGTAGATTCTCGCAGAAGCGTATGGTGCGTGTTACTCTATTAATCCTGGGGAAACTAAGATTTGCCGCAATTTACAAAAAATCTATTGGTGGAGTGCCATCAAGGGATATGTTGTAGAGTTTGTAGCTAAGTGCACTATATGTCAGTAGGTTAAGGTTGTGCACTAAAAGCCTAGTGGAACTATGCAAGAGTTCAGTATTCCCACTTGGAAGTGGGAAGAGGTAAACAAGGACTTTGTGATGGGTTTGCCACATACTCATTGACAACATGATTTGATTTGGGTCATTATGGATAGGATGACCAAATCAGTCCATTTCTTACCAATCTATACTTCTTATTGAACCGAGGACTATGCCAAGATCTATATTAGAGAGTTGGTTAGGTTGCACGGAGTTTTGTTGTCTATCATTTCTGATAGAGGTACTCAATTTATCTCTTACTTTTGGAAATTCTTCCTAAAGGGTCTTGGTACCCAAGTGACAATGCTCAAGTGCACACGCAAGTGTACGTGGTCTTATCAAGTAGTAAAGTGTCCTAGTGAAAGCCAAGTATCGATCTCACAAAGACTTGATCTAACAACTATTGTATTATAGTTCAGAATTTAGATTCAACTGGAACAAGCGTAACGAAAAAGTGAGTTTGGAAGATTGTAAATTTAAACAAAAGTAAAGAATGCAGAAATTAAAGTCTTGAAACAATCAATGGGAGAAAACCCTGGGTGGAAGCACCTTGAACAATCATACTATGCTATTGATTTTCATTCGTTAACTTACTTATCTTGGTTGTTGATTCGTAGGGTTAATTCCATGATCATGGTATCTCAACCTCTAATCATTTACCTAATTTAGCCATTAAAACTACATCATTGAGTGGGGATGTAATAATTCAATTAAGTTAATTAAAGCTATCATTCTACTTTTGAATCAAGGCATCTAAGTACATCCCTGTCTTAGTTTCTAAGTTCAATTCCTTATTTCATAAAAGAATACGAACCCATACTTTGTTTATTCCCATATTTTATTTCCCTATTCCCTCTCCCGAGATCAAAAGGTAGACAATTGATGTATTTTAAGGGTCGCGAATCCTTAAAATAATTAAAATAAGAATAAGCAAACAACCAATAATGATAAGCAAATCAAACGAACTTAATTCAAAACAATCGTACTCATGTTCTTGGCTTCAACCACTGAAAGGAAGTTTTTAGCAACTCATAGCCGTAATCAACATCCAATTAATTGTATGAATAATTTAAACCATAAAATAAAAATAAATTAAAGAAATAAAAACCTAAAAAGAAGTTTTTGTAGGCTCCAAGGTTGTTCCAAGTGATCTAGGGGTTCCAAAATTCTTAAAAACGTGTTTGGGACGTTGTATTTATAGTATATAAGTCATAACCCAACTTGGATTAGATTTACACGTTGATATTGACAAAATTCTCCTGATTTTGGTGGCCTCTGCATCTTTCCATGGTGTCAAATGACATCACTTGGAAAACTGGGCACTTTTCTCCTCAATTTGGTCCTCAAAGCGAAGCGGTGATATCGTGTTGAGACACTATTTTTGGACAATTGCAAATTGTCACGGATTCAAGACATATTGTTTCACAATTTTGGTCCCCTTATGAATCCAATGGAATTAAAAACGTGCCAATTGGACAAACACAAACTCTACACGCGCTCAATACTTTCCAGGGGGCCAAACTGGCGTCCAACTTGCATCTTGTGCTTCCGAGGTTATTTATGAGACTTTTTGAGTTGTTTCCACTTGATTTGAAGCTTTTATATCCTTCATATATCATCATAGTCCATTTAAAAAGTATCATATATCATTAAACGAAACAATTTAGAGATCAAAACAACACAACATCCTCACCGATGAACTAAAAACACGAGCTAAGCATAGGCCAAATTCACATTGAGCTTAAACTTATTGTTTTGACTCATTTATTGATCCATTTGACCATTGAACATTATAGATAAGTTTTTTTTACATATAAATACATAATAAAAACCTTAGTAACTCATTAAAACATATTAGAACCCAACACAATAGACTAGAAAAACACCTAGCTTAAGTTTGTTGCACTAGTTTTCTCGGTTGAACTCTACATGCTAAAATTGAATCAAAACTCATGTGAAACCATCATTAAGCATTGTAAACACATACTTTAACACATAAATTATCATTTATATAATTCTCAACCCATATAGCACATGAATCATCCTTAAAACAAGGCTAAAAAGGCTAGAATAGTAGCACTAGAATGCATAGATACACCCAACATCACCAAGTTCACCTTAGTATAGCATTTCACCCTCAGATAGATGTTCAGGTAGAGAGGACCATTTAGACCCAAGAGGACATTTTGATATCATGTTTTATCTATTTTAAGGGTATTAATAATGATCACTTACCATTGATTGAGTTTGCCTACAACAACAACTACCATTCCAACATCTAGATGATTCCGTTTGAAGCTCTATATGGGAGAAGGTGCATATATCCTAATGGTTGTTTTGAGGTAGGTAAGACTGAATTTGTTGGACCTGAATTAGTATATGATTCTTTGGACAAAGTTCAGTTTATTAGAGAGAGGTTTAAGACAATCCAAAGCCAATAGAAATCTTATGCAGGTGTGAGGAGAATAGATCTAAAATTTGAGATTAGAGATTTTCTATATTTGAAAATCTCTCTTATGGAGGGAGTGAAGAAGTTTGCCAAAAAGGGGAAACTCATTCCCTGGAATGTTGGCCCTTACAGGATCTTGAGTCACTTTGGAAAGGTAGCTTATGAGCTTAATTTACCTGTAGATTTGGCTTCTTTACACAATGTTCCATGTTTCTTTACTGAAGAAGTGTATTGGGGACCTAGCTATTGTAGCTTCCTTAGAAAGCATCGATATTCAGAATAGTCTCTCTTATGAGGAGTTTCCATTAGAAATCCTCGATCATCAAACTCGTAGACTAAGGAACAAAGAAGTTCCCCTAGTCAAAGTCCTTTGGCCGAACCAGTTCATTGAGGGAGCCACATGGGAAAAAGAAATAGATATGAGAACCAAGTACCCTTATTTTTTATCTATGAATTTAGACTCAGCTAAAGGTAACAGTTTTCCATTGATTATTTGTATTCCATTCTTATTTCCAACTATGTAATCAGTCTCATGTAATTTCATTCATTCATGAATCAGTTCAGTCATGTAATCATGTTTAAGTTATATATGTTTAGTATGTAATCTCAATCCCTTAGTTTTCTTAGCTTTATCAGTCTTATTCAAGGAAGAATATTTTGAAGAGGGATATATTGTGATACCCCATACTTTTATAAGTTCAATCCAACTTATAGTGAAGGTATAAGAGGCTTATAACCTACAAATTGCACTAAGTGTTAGGGACTTATTCTTATTTTTGGCCTCTCAACTTTGATGATTTTTAAAGTGACCTTTTCGACCTTGAGACATAAAGTTTTTAGTTAATTTATGTTCACGAGTGTAAGTAGCATGTCCAGGGTAAGTTTTAGATTTTTTGGATGAATTTTGGATAATGTTTGGATTTCCAAAACAACAACTCACCGCGATTATGGCACATCATGGTGACTATAGTGGTGGTAGCCTTGGTGTATCGCGGTGATGGTTAAATTTGGGTTTGAGTTATGAATTTTAATTTTCCAGGGGAAGTCTAGTCTTTTCCCACCTCTCTAAAACATTAAAACACGAGATTAAACTACTAAAAGGGCATCATGTGCCCATATTCCCCAGTTTTATTCATCAAGAAACCCTAAACTCAGTTATTGTTCATCAAGCTAAATCTTCTTTCCATCCAAGAAAGATCAAGAATTGGTGTCTTCCAAGAGAAGAACATTCAAGCTTGGGATATTCCTCATTATTTAATCCTTAAAGGTATGTTAGATGTTCATCCATGTGCCCTTTTCACCCGTATTATCTTCAGATAGGATAGAAGAGTTTGTAGGAACATGAGATCTTCTTGGAGGCATGATCTGAAATAAGAGCAAAAAAAATTAGAAGAATCCTAGACCGTAGAATCTATGGATTAAAAATAAGAAAACAAGAAAGTTAAACATTCATAAATGTCTCACATCCTCTCTCTTATAAGTGTGGTGCACTATACATCCATAAAAGAGACTCTACTTGACTTGGCTTTGTGGATACCTAATTAACCATGAACCTAGGCTCTGATAAAAGCTTTTTTATAACCTAAACCAGGGCCTATCTGTGATGGGTATCACATGTCCCACATGGATTGAAGATCAACCCCTTTACCTAACCTAACCAATATATCAACCTAAAGTGTCAGATGAATTTCAAATATATAGAAACATAGTAAAAAGTAAGTCTAATAATAACTAATAAAATATCTAAGTCAATCCATCAAATAACATACTAAACCATCACACCTAATTCCATAGTAATCCATAAAGTCTCTATAACATTGAAGTCAATAATATGTCAGGAAATGCCCCGACAGTAGCCAAAAACAATATCTATAATGAGTCTAAGACAAAGATTAAAAGACCATGAAATGAATTCCTCCTAAAGTATGGAATATCACCACTTCAATGTCCATATCACAAACCACTAGATCACTTGGTAATAATGCAGGATAAAAAAAGAAGCTTCAGTCCCTGTATCGCGTAGGGATACGATGTACGAAGATAATTGGCAGTTAAAGCACTGGTATATAAATCAGGGATAAGAATAAATTAATGCTAGTGTGAAAAAGCAAGTCAAACCATCATGTGCAATCACAATCATGTATATACATATATCATATTGGGATAGGGAATAAGGATTAACATGACCTTTGAAAACATTAACTTGGGTTGTGTAGCATAACCTTCATAATATAAGGCATCCATGGGCTATATTGGTCTATCTCTCCCCTAGATAGAAGGGCCTAATGCATGTAGCGGCATGAACCAGAGAATATCAATTTTTGTATATGCCATTTTGAGGGACTAGATCCTTCCAGCATAATTACGGTGACTTAGAACTAATGTATATAATATGGGGAACTCTAACCTCTCATTCATATATCTATTCAGGGGATTCAGATCTCCCAGTCATATAGACACTTACACTGGCTAGTGCAGTTTCCCGTGTTTGTCCTTCGGACTCTACTTTCATGACACGACCACATATCCTACTTTGAAGTTTAATTTAAAACATTCCTTTGATATACACATAATCATTTAGTCTAATTAATTACCAAAGGTATCCCATTGATATCGTCATACGAACACATTTGCAAGTACATATCATGCCATAACCATTACCATTCGACTATGGGACTCTAACTTAATGTCTATACAAGGATATCAATTCAATTTAATATTTAGGGACTCAAATCCATTTATCCATTTAAACCACCAATGTTACAATTCAAATCATCATATGGCCAACAAGGCCTTTAAGAAACATTTTACCAACCATTTACATTATTAGGCCAATGCCTTAGTTTAAATCACAATTCAATTCAATTTATGGTCACACGACCTTTATAAAATCATTCATCCTTCATTAAAATTACTATGCCAATCATTAGTTCAAAACTTAACTCTTCATGTGACTAGATTCTTCTCATAGACATTTTCACAAACACACGGAGGGTATAACTTTACCAAGACCAAAACCAAAGTAAAAACCATAAAGTTTATTATTAACCATGACCCAATTGTTAAACCATATTACTAATCAACCACATATGTAAAACCTTCATTAAAAGATTATTCTTAATTTAAACCAAGAGTAAACTATATCCAACAAAACCCTCTTCATTGGTTATCAAACCACCTTTAATGATTCATAAAAAAATCTTTAAGCATATGATATTCATGAACTAAAATGAGGGAAGAGTCACATGCCTTATTCATGAATATTCATGGACAAAACTTGACTTTTGAGCCTCTAGAAGAACACCCTATAAAAACCCTAGCCTAGTCATTAAGATGAAAAATGTGCAATGAAGGGTACAACTTTCACCCTCCCATAACTTGTACACACAACATATGAGTGGTACCCACCTATCGTACCCTAGATAGAATGTATGACATACTATTTTTTCTATTTTATAACTCTTGAGCCTACACCATACCAATACCATATGAAAAGTACCCTCAAATCATACCCTAAGTAGAATCCTCTAGGCTTGACTTTGGTCATCATATGGTTTAGCACTATACTTCTCATACCTCAGACTAGTATGATTCTTTCTCATACCAAGAATAAAAATTTTCCAATGTTACACTAACCAATATACGACCAAGGACTTCAAGCCATATCCACTCTATGTAAGTGGTATGATGTGGTTGTATGTTGTACAAAATGTTAAAGCTTTAGATAATTATGCAAGGACAAATTTTAGGATGTTTCATGGTATCTCTTATGTTCAGTCTCAGGCTAGTGTAACACAGTCGGTCCCATGCTATCCACCTTATCTATTTTATGGTTTATTATATTAGGGATAGTGTGACAAGAGAGAAATCAGTGTTTCAATTGTGGTCAGATTGGTCACTGATGAGTGGTGAATTTACTACTCATAGACATCAGAATTAGCCCACACTACTATGTTTCTATGGTTTGAATGAGACTATTTTATGATTTAATTACACTAGTTCCCATGTTTTGCAGGTAAATAAATGCATAGATGAAAAAAAATATGAGCTGAAAAAGAATAAAAAAGGAAGAAAGAAAGTACAATTGAAGATTTGGAGCAGAAGAGCCTCAAGTACCATGGTCACGATCTGCTGACCGCATTCCCAGTGTCAAGCAAAAGTCTTCCAACCATGGCCACAGATATTAACCATGGTCGCATAGCCGCGGTCCCAGTCGGAATACGTGATCATGGTTTAGCAGAGGATATCAGCCTAAGGACAAATCTATAATTACATATGCTAATCCTAAATTGAACAAAAAGACTCAAACCCTAGCCAATCAGAAAACATTCAATTTTCCCCAATCTCCTCTAGGTTGAGCTTAGGGTTTTGTAGCCTCTATTTTTGGAGAAGAAAATATTGTATAAATTTTGGGTGAAAAATTAATTGGAGACTTTCTAAGAGGAAGATTTTCCCTCTTTAATCGTTGATATTATGGGAGAATCATGTTTGAAGTAACATCGCTTAAATCTTCAACAAATAAAATCAATGGAGATTATGGGTACATTTATGCTTATTTGTCTTATATGTAGCTAAATCTCCCTGTTAGGGTTACGTGCGAATAGGGGTTAAAGTATATGTGTGTTGTTGTTGTTAGCATCTATTTGGTAGTTTATGTTCATGGGTTTTTATCATTGCTATGCTTATTTGGTTGGGATTTGATCGGAGAAAGCTCCAAATACCCACATGGGTTTGATAAGTGAAAGATCCGAGATCTAAAAACTTCAAGTCCATCTTTGAAAGAAGGGTTTTAGCTGAATTTTATGAATCCATATCATCCTCAAAAGAGGGATATGTAGACCAAAGCAATTATGGACAATTATGTATGTAGTTTGCTAAATTTTCAGTATCTTATAAATAAGGGTGAACGTGAGGTTGACTATGCCATATGTATCATCCTAGAAATAGGAATGCCTACATTAAGGTGGTGGTTACCAATTATTGAACACATCTATTAGGTATTCAAAAGAATCAATAAGTAGAAGTTTGGTGTTTTGTTGAAAGACTAGCATCAAAATCTACAACCAAGACTACCCATTTTTGACTTACTAAATTGATGTTGATGACTAACTCCCATATGTCACTCCCTTAGTAATGCATAATCCTAAGATCCATTCATAAGTGTTAAAACTCTAATTATTCATAACCCCAAATTTGTACTAGAAAACCCCAAAAATAGAAACATTAGTGTTAGTACATATCCCCTCATTTTTATATTTTTGTATTATTTGTTTGAATTCAATTTATATCTAATGTTTTGAATTAATTTGATCCCCACTAACATTGTTTCTCGTGGATTTGACCTCAACTCCAAAGTTGGGTAAATATATTAACGATAACCGCCTTGCACCTAAATTGATGTGTAAGTTAAGTGTTATCAGTTATATGCAGTAGGAATGTCCTTCTAGGGTTAATACTAGGTCTAATAATATTTCAGTTGTCACATGTTTAGCTCTGCACTAAAGGGTTCCACTTCTGCTTTTGTCTCCAGCGTTGGATGAAATTGTCTGTATGTTTTTCCACCCGCTAGGATTCCAAAGTGTCCCCTAATATTATTACTGGTATGCTCAAACTCTTTTCTCATGATTTATATTATCTACTTGATCCTGAGTCTGCTCTTTCTTTTGTGACCCCTTATGTGGCAATCTATTTTAGTTTTGATAGTGGGTGTATTTTTGGACCCTTTCCATGTGTCCATCACGGTGGGTAACTTAATTATATCCAGAAGGGTGTATAGATGTTGTGTGATGTTAGTCCATAGTAGAGAGACCTTGGTGTATCTATGAGAGTTGGACATGTTAGACTTTGATATGATTTTAGGGATAGATTGGTTTCATTCATGCTATATGTCTATTGATTATTGAACTCAAAGGGTCAGTTTCTATTTCCCAAATGAGCCAATAATTGAATGGGAAAGTAGTTCCCTGGTACCTTTGTATCTTAGATCCCAGAAGTTGGTTTCTAAAGGGTGCCTACCACTAAGTGCATGTTAAGAAGTCTAGATTCGTAGGTCCTTATTTGCCAATTTTCCCTGTAGTCTCTGAATTTCCAAGGTCTTCCCTAATGATCTTCATGTTATTCCTCCCAATAGGGAAATTGATTTTTTGAAATTAATCTTCTTCTTACAATCATTCTATTTTTATCCCTCATTACAGAATGGCTCCTGGGGAGTTAAAAAAATTCAAGGAGTAGTTGAAAGACCTCCTAGATATGGGTTTTATCCCACCTTATATTTCTCAATGGGGTGCTCTGGTTTTCTCCATGTATAAAAAGGATGGGTCCCTTTTAGATATGTATGGATTAATGTCAGCTGAATAAAGTGAATATGAAGAATAAGTATTCATTTCCTAGGATTGGATCTCTAGCTGCAGGGTGCTATGTTCTTTTCTAAGATTCATCTTTGGTCCTGGTACCATTAGTTCAAGATTAGGGAGGTGGATATTCGTAAAACTGCTCTCTAAACCCGATATGGTCATTTTAAGTTTTTGTGATGTCCTTTGGTTTGACTAATTCCTTGGCGATATTCATGAATCTTATGAATTGGGTCTTTCATCAATTCTTAAATTTGTTCGTGATTGTTTTTGTCAATGATATTTTGGTATTTTCTAAGAGTGATGTGGTCATTCCATTTACCTCTGCCTTGTGTTGCACCTAAAAGGATCAATATTTGTATGTAAAGTTTTCTAAGTGCGAGTTCTGGCTAAATATTGTGACTTATCTGGGTCATGTTGTTTCTTATGAAGGGATCATAGTAGATCTACAGAAGGTTGTTGATATGCCCAAATTACACCTCTCTTACGAGAGAGTAAGCGGTCGTTGTCAAATATATAACCCAACTAGGTTGGGGTCAAATCCCACAAGGAATATGGTGCTAATTAAGTTATATGTAGATTAGTTGACTTTTAATAATTTGATTCCGTAAAATAAATAGGGGGATTTGATTCAGTTCACAAATTAATGGTTTCAGTTTAACAAGATGAAATATGTGTAGTAGTATTCAAATTCATAGAAATAGCAAGCTAAGGTTGTGTCCACCTTATAGTTTTCAATACTTTCTAACTATGGGCGTTACGAATTCATACATGCATCGTGTTTACAGAGAAACATATTGTATTTAATAACATAATCCTAGTGTTTCTCAACCATCAAGGACTAATTCACTTTAGTTCTCTCAAATAAAAAACGTTTACCAAAAACAATACAAAATCTCCTAGTAGTTAATCCTGCTAAGGCATTAACTTATGAAATAAGGGTTGAAAATCCTATTTTCTTGTCACTACTCTCTTTTCCGAACATCAATCTTTCTTTCAAACAAGTTGTGTTTTAAGGCATACCCTCTATGTTTGCAACTACGAGAATTCAAAATAAACAAAAAGAGATGATGTAAACAAGTCAATGCATAATGAATTCAAAACCCATAGTAAGAGATTATAGCTACAAGGCTTCCATAACCCTAACTAAAAAACTTAGGTACTCATGAATAAAACAAAAAGAATCATAAATATATTTATCATACCAAAAACTAAAAGACGATCTTGGTGTGCGAATGTTGAAAACAAGACAGAAAAACCTTTCTCTCTCTCCTCAAGCTAAGCCACCACTCTCCTTTCAAAAACTACAGAATATTTTTATAATGAATAAAAATTCAGAATTAATCCTTTTAATAACCTCCTCTCTCATAATTGCCTTCTAGGTCCCTGAACTAATTATAAATGACAAACTAGTCTTGGACATAGTTTTTAGGCACCACATTTTGTCCAGATTGTAGTTTCTAGGCGCCACATTTGGTCCAGGTTGCTACTCTCTCTTGTGTCATATGCCATCTGCATTCCATAGTCCCATAATATCTTCATCTACCTCATTAATACCTAAAATTGTGCTAATCACATCGATTAGCTTAATTCCATAGAAGTAGAGTAAAAACATAAGAAACTAGGAACTTTGTTCTCTAAACATAGCTAAAATATGGATAAATTATGGTTCTTAGGCGTATAAATACACCCAAGATCAGTTGTGGTAGTTAATAACTGGTCTGGAACTATGAATCCAACTGACATTCATATTTTTGGGGGGTTTAGTCGGTTATTATATAAGGTATATGGAGAGTTTTTCTTCATTGTTGCTCCATTGACTAAGTTGACTTAGAAGAAGGTAAAATTCTTTTGACTGATGCATGTGAAGGTAGTTTCAAGAATCTGAAGGTAAGTTGACTTTGGCTTCGATCATGACTCTGCCTGAGGGCTCTGATGGTTTAGTTGTCTATTATGATGCATCTTGGGTAGGGATGGGTTATATGTAAATGCAGTATGGGAAGGTGGTTTCTTTTCCTCCTAGACAGTTGAAAGTTCATGAAAAGAATTATTCGACCATGATTTAGAATTGTTAGTATTGGTATTTGCATTAACAATATGGTGGTATTATTTGTGTGGGGACCATATTGATATTTATTCAGATCATAAGAGCCTGCAATACGTGTTCACCTAGAAAGAATTAAATCTCAGGCCAAGAAGATGGCTTGAGTTTCTTAAGGACTATGACATGAGCCTTCACTATTATCTAGGTAAAGCTAATGTGGTTACTAATATTCTTAGCTAGTTGTCCATGGGGAGCTTGACTCATATGGATGAGGGGAAATGGGATTTAGTTAAGGATATTCACCATTTTGCTAATCTGGAATTTCATTTCATGGATTCAGATGATGGTGGTGTGATTGTTTAAAAGGTGTCAAAGTCATCTCTTAGTGCTGAAGTGAAGAAGAAGCAAATGTTTGATCCTATTCTGATGCAAATCAAGAATGATATAGGTAGGAAAAAAATGATGATTTTTGAGATTAGTGGTGATGGTATCTTGAGATACCAAGATAAATTATGTGTTCTCGATGTTGATGGTTGTGAGAAAGAATTTTGGCTGAAGCTCATGAGTCATGTTTTACTATTTATCCTAATTTGATGAAAATGTATCATGATCTTAAGAAGACTTATTAGTTGAATAACATGAAGTGGGATGTGGCTAATTTCACGAAAGTGTATGGTGTGTTAGAAAGTGAAGGTGGAACACTTGAGGCCCATTGGGTTGATGTAAGAGATTGAAATGCTGATATGGAAATGAGAGATAATATAGATTTTGTTATGGTTCTTCTGCAGTCTCACTAGCAATTTAATTTGATTTGGGTCATCGTGGATAAGATGAATAAGTCTGCTTACTTCTTTCCAGTGAGGACTAATTTCTCTTTTGAGGATTATGCCAAGTTGGTCATTGAAGAGATTGTGAAGTTGTATCGTACTCCAGTCTCTATTATATCTCATCGAGGTACTCAATTGTCATCTCACTTTTGGAGGTCATTCCAGTGAGGTTTAAGGACTAAGATGGCCCTTAGTACTACTTTCCACCCGCAGATAGGTGGGTATGAAGAAAGGACAATTTAGGTCTTATAAGATATGCTTTGGGCCTGTGTATTTTATTATGGTGGTAGTTTGGTTGACCACTTGTTTCTCATAGAGTTTGCCTACATCAGCAGTTATCACTTTAGCATTGGTATGGCTCTATTCAAGGCCTTTTATGGTAGGAGGTGTTGGTCTCCTATTGGAAGGTTTGAGGTTGGTGAGAATAAGTTTTTTGGCCCTGACTTAGTTCACCAAGCTATAGAGAAGGTGAAGGTGATTTGAGATAGACATGAGGTCGCCTAAAATCACCAAAAGTCCTATGCATATGTAAGGGGAAAGGAGTTAGAGTTTAGTGTTGGTGATTGGGTATTCTTAAAAGTGTCACCCATGTAGGGAGTGATGTGGTTTGTTAAGAAGTGGAATATCAGTCCCCGTTATGTTCGTCCATACTTGGATTCGAAGAGGGTTTGTAATATTTTATATTAATTAGACTCCTAGTTTGAGCTTCATTCATTTGGTGTTTCAGTGTCGATGTTCAGAAAGTGCGTGGGTGATTCTTTGGCGATTGTTCCCTTAGAGAAGGTGGGTATTTTGGATTCCTTGTCCCATGAGGAGGTCCCAATTGAGATTTAGGATTGGTAAGTCCGTCGGTTGTGAACCAAAGACTTGGCTTCAGTAAAGTTTTTTTGGAGAAACCAAAAGGTTGATGAAGATATATAGGAAACTGGGGAGAACATGAAGTCCAAGTATTCATTCTTGTTTCCTATTATGGATAACAGTGTTGGAGGTATGTGTATTCCTTAACATCTTTATTTTCTTTCTTTGTTATAGGAAATGGTGATTTCTTTGGCATTCTTGTTTTCTTTCTTTACTCATGGTAAATGTGGTTGTGTTTAGAGTCTGTAACACCTTGTAATTTTGGGCTAGACTTTGAGGCTTCGTTATTATGTGTGTTGACTCCAATCCCATGAGTTTGTTTTGAATACATATGTCATAATCCTTATCCTAGTGTATGAAGTGATTTTGAGGACAAAAATGTTCATAAGAATCACTTAGAACAAAGTTGAGCTAAGAGCCTTTGATTCATCCAAAGTTTGGTACTCGATTCTACACGGGTCAACTTTAAATATGGATTACTTTTTATATACGTGGAATTTTTCATATAAATACCCACCAAGTTGTGTATAATTGAATTAGCTTTCCAATGATTCCAATTTTACCTTAATCTGATACCTGAGCAAAAAGTTATGACTATTTTTGTGAGAAATTGTAAGGTCTCGAGATAGGCTCGTGATGCGAGATCCATTCCTTATTTTTGGAAGGTGTGTCGCGAGGTCAATTCCTCATTTTTGGGGGTCGTGCCACGAGGGTTATTTACATGGGTAAAAGAGGCCAAGGGGAATCTTAGTCCTTTTCCCTCATCCCCAGCCATCCAAACACGATTAATAACTTAAAAAAGAGGTATTATTTTCCCATCTTCTTCAAATCAACTCACATAAAAACCCTCCCCTTCCCCAAGAACAAATTCAAGTTTCTTTCTCGAGAAATCAAGGTTCCACAAGCAATCTGTAAGAAATCTTCTATTAAGGTTTGTTAGATGTTCATCCATGGGCCATTTTCACCCATGGAGTCCAAGAACCCAATTTCATGTTTAAAAGTATGATCTTTACTTATTTTTATGAATTATGTTTATGAACCTTCATGAATTTCGAATTTTATATCATGTTTACACGAAATCTTTGTTGTTATTAAACCTTACACATTTGAATGGTGTTGTTCGTTGACTTAAGCCTTAATTGGTGGTGTAGTATAGAAAATCATGCTACTACTACATGTTTAAAACTATTCCAAGGATTAAGCCATGAATTGTAAGTGCTTGATGAAATGCCTCAAAGAATGAGTTTTGAACATTGACTATATGTTATGTCCTCAAAGTATTAGTATGATCTTGTTATTATTGCTATGGAGTCTTGGGGGTTATGAATACCTGAAAATTTAGCTGCTTACTTAGTCTCACTATTTTCAGAATGGTTTTAGACACATATAAGCATTCAGTCAAAGTTAGATCAGTTCAGTAATCTGACTTAATTCCTTCTACTGTTAAACTTAGTTCAGTCCCGTAATCAATGTCAGTTTAGTTGGAAGTAGGATTTCGCACCAAGAGAACCTAAGGATGGGGGCTCACCCGTCAGTGAGGACTGCATCCTTATAAGTAATCCCTATGTTCTAGAACTATGTAGATAGCATAGGTTATGAGATGTCACCCACCAGTTTAGGACAAACACTCTTAGGGAACACCCACCAGTTTAGGACTGATCCCAGGGGTCACCCTTTAGATTAGGACTAACTTTACAACCATTATCAGTACCCATGGTACAATACTAGCACCCTTCCAATGGGGGTCACAGGTTGGACCCAGATCAACTTAGACTGGGGTATATCGGTTAGATTATACCTTCTACAATTTCAACTTCAGTAATCAGTACAGAATTTTGTTTAGTCTTGCTTGACCATAGAATACAGTTAACAGTTATTTACTTACCAGATTTCAGTATTCTAGTATTTTAGTTTATAGAATATTTCAGAATTGTGTAATATTTTTGGTCATGCATTCTCAAATTTTACAGCTTTCACGTATTTATATTTAGTAACGTTATGCTATTCAGTTAGTTTTTACTTCATGCATATAAGCCCATATATTTTAGCCTAACCTAATCTAGTATGCCATTACATTCAAAGTACTGATCGCATACTTGTTTCTTGTGCTATAATATTTAATATCATAGGTTCAGACGCTCAGGTTCCCTATCGTACTTAGACATTCCAAAGTATCCGCAGCAGCAACAGTGGTGAGTCCTCATCTATCGAGGACATGGTTGTCATTTTAGTTTATTTTAGTATTTTTTTTAGTTAAATAGTTAGAGTTAGTTGAGGCCTATCCTATCAACTCTCTTACAGATAGTTTTAGAGGCATTCAGACATTTTATACCGTCAGTTAGTTACTGGTCTTTTCAGTCAAAATTTTTAATAATTTTGCAAATGTTTCAGAGTTTTGGGTTTTCAGTTGTATTACTTTTAGATTTAAAACACTAAGGCGTATTCAGTTATTCCACACATGTGTATTTTGCTATTATTATTTAGATCTTACAAAAGTTACCAGTTCATGGGTTAGCTTGTGGTCTTTTGGGACCATAAGCACCGTATGACATCCAAGGTGTATCTTTTTGGCATTACAAATTTGGTATGATATTCTAGGGAGTCTAAAAGCTGCGTTGAGTAGAGTCTTGTGCACGGGTCTGAAGCGCGCCACACTTATGGACAAGAAGCTACAAAACATTTTAGGAAAAGTTTCCCTTTCTTCATATCTCATATCATGCAGTAGAAGTGTTCTCTAAGGAGCTTATGCAAATCCTCACGTAAATCCATTCATGAAAACTTTTCCTTATTCTTGAGGAAATTGAAATAACTAAGCATAAATCCTTATAGATAAAGATTTCTCAAACAGTCCCTAGAAATAGTTATGGGATTGAATGCAGGTTCAAATATTTTCCATCAAGTACTTTTAAGTTCTAAAGTTTGAAATATTTCACTCATGATCATGAAAATTATGCACTAAACCCAAAGTCAGATGTGCCCTCTGATTTTTTTAGAATCCTATGACAGCATCTGACCGAGAGTTAGAAGCATGAACTTAGAAGTTTAACAACAGTAAAGTGGGAATAGTATTTATTTGAATTTAGTAGATTATGTACTCATAGGAATAGTTGTATAGAAGGTGAATCAGTAGGCTTGAAATAGCGTATGAAATTTTGTATGATGGTGTGATTATGATTTAGAGATGTGATGTTAGTGGGATATGATGAAAGTAGTATGGTTAGTAAAGATTTGGGGATATCCATGTTATGTGTTAGAACCTAAGTTTGAATCTTTGAGGGTTAAGCTAATAGAAAGAGTAGTTGAAAATTCTAAGTTGGTTAATTTTAAGTTGTTACATGATGATTGTTGGGACTATAGTAGGATAAGAGTTGTATCTCAGAAACCAACAATAAGTTTTACATTATCAGGCATAGTCATTTAGGGTGAGTTTACCAGTTATGTTAGTATTATACCCCAGATTCTTGAGTAAAGTGGTGGCAGTTCAGTTTAGAGTTGTTGATTAAGTGGGTCACAGTCTTAGAATAACGGCTTTAAGCTAAAGGGGAGATGATACGACAAGTAACCCAGTTAGGCTCTTAAATTGTAGTAGTGAGGCCAGTATGTGTAAAATAGCAGTAAGGGAGGTTGATTCCCAATCCATTCTTATCTCAGTGCAAATTCTTGTAATTTAGCCATCATGATATCTACTTATGCCTTACATGTCAGCCCTATGATCATAACTCATATTTGTTAACTATTATAGAAAATCATGTACGCTTTCAGTTCCTAGTATAAGGAGTTCTAGTTCACCCAGCAGTCTGAACCATATTTTATGAATTTATGAACTCCAAGATCAGGTCATGCAGCTAATGACTCATGTGCTCATGCTTTACAGTATGTTCAGTTCCAGTACTCATGCAACACTTTTAATGATCAATGAAATTCAGATTTATGTCATGTATGTCCTCATTTTATATCTCTTCATAAATCCATGATGTTGGTATTCTATTCCTCAGGCCTCAGTTAAGTGTCAAGTTTTGTATAGCATTCATTTATGCTTCAGATCCTCATGTATTAACCTTTTAGTGACCTCTCCTTATGAAATAATAGAAGTGATGAGAAATTTCTTAGATGGGAGAGAGTAAATATTTCTTATTGAGGAAAGATTATTGTATGCTTGTTTTAGCTAAGGCCGTAAGTGTGAAGTGAGATTGAGGTTAAGTTTTTGATATATGTCATGGTTAGTTGAAATTTTGTTTGTGTTTTCCATGTGTAGTGTATGGAGGTTGTTAATAATGGAGGTTTGGAGGATATGAGGAAGATGCTTTTATGGGTGTTTTTGTAGAAGGGAATATGTGGTCATGAAGATAGGCTTGAATGTCATGTTTGTATATATATAGATGAATGCATTGTGCGTTAGTAAATGTCTAGTAAGAGGTTAAATGTAGTTTTTGAAGTAGTAATAATAATTATTCATGAGATGAGAAGTTGTGGAAGTATAGGGTGTGTTGAATTCATGATCCCGACTAGTATATATTATGATGGGTGCACTTTGTAGATTCGAGTAGGCTTGAACATAGTGAGAGAATTCAGTTCAACACAGTCTTCAGTAGGTAGAGTTTTCAGTTCCCATGTGAATATTTTCAGTAGTCTCAAGTGAAGTGCAGTTTTGAAGTGGAATGTGTAGTTGAGTATAAGCTTTCAGTATGATTCAGTCCGTTTAGCCAGCAATTCAATTTAGTAGTAAGATAGAAAAGTTCCTATAGTTTTCCATCTTTCGACCCAGTCTTACTATCTGAAGTTTCGTGAGTATGGCCTTCCAAAAGGCAATTTGTTCGCATTTATGTAAATTGTGAATTCAGTTCAGTTCATGCGTCAGTTTCTGATTTTAGATATTCAGTCATGGTTCAGTCCGTAAGTGTTTCATACATCATCTCAGTATCTTCTTAGTATTTCAGCCAAGTCAGTATCACTCGGGGAATGCTGCAATACACTAGATTCCCCCATTTGTTAAACCTCTCAACTATTCTTCACGATACTAGATCCATCCTGAGGCTGTGGTTACTTATAAGTTGACTCTCTCATTTCTATCTCAGCCTTATAACCATTCTCGTGTCAATGCATGTATTCACAAAATAAGTTCAGTTTATGTAACATGCTCAGACTCATCCAAGAAATCATGTTCCAAGTCATGCATGTTCAAAATATGATCTCAATTACCTTCATACAGTACTCTCAGTTTAACTAGTCTCATTTGAGGACGAATGTTCCCAAGGGGGAGATAATGTTACACCCCACATTTTTGGGCTAGACATTAAAGCATCATTCTTATGTGTGTTGACTCTAATCACATGAGTTTCTTTTGAATAAACGTGTCATGATCTTTATCCTAGTGTATGAAGTTATTTTGAGGTAAAAAATGTTCATAAGAATCAGTTAGAACGAAGTTGAACTAAGATCCTTTGATTCGTCCAAAGTTTGGTATTCGATTCTACAAAGGTCAACTTTGAACATGCAAAACTTTTCATATACGTGGGATTTTTTAGAACAATACCCACCAAGTTGTAGAAAACTGAATTAGCTTTTCAACGATACCAATTTTGCCTTAATTCGATACCCGAGCAACACACTATGACTATATTCGTGAGAACTAGTAAGGTCTCTCGATAGGCTCGCGACGTGAGGTCCATTCCTCATTTCTGGAAGGAACGACGCGAAGTCCATTCCTTATTTCTGGGGGTCTCTCCATAAGGGTATTTACACGGGAAAAAGAGGCCAAGGGGCATTTACTCCTTTTCCCTCATCCCCAGCTGTCCAAACACGATTTATAACTCAAAAAGGGGCATTATTTGCCCATCTTCTACAAATCAACTCAAGTAAAAACCCTCCCCTTTTCCAAGAATAAATTCAAGTTTCTTGCTCAAGAAATCAAGGTACCAAGCTACTAAGTTCAAGCAATCTTCAAGAAATATTCTATTAAGATATGTTAGATGTTCATTCATGGACCCTTTTCACCCATAGAGTTCAAAATCCCAATTTTAAGTTTAAAAAATATGATCTTTACATATTTTTATTATTTATGTCAATGAACTTTCATGAGTTTCAAATTTTATATCATGTTTACACGAAATTATTATTGTTATTAAATGCTACATGTTTGAATGGTGTTGTTTGCTGACTTACGCCTTAATTGGTGATTTAGTATAAAAATCATGCTGCTACTACATGTTTAAAACTATTCCCATGTTTAATCTATGAATTGCATGTTCTTGATGAACTGCCTCAAAGAATAAGTTTTGAATATTGACTACATGTCATGTCCACAAAGTTTTAGTATGATCTTGTTGTTATTGCTATCGAGTCCTGGGGGTTATGAATACCCAAAAATTTAGCTGTTTACTTAGTCTAAGTATTTTAGAATGGTTTTAGACATGTACGAGAATTATCAGTTCAGCCAGTTATCAAGTCAGTCAAACTTAGGTCAATTCAGTAATCCGAGTTAATTCCTTCTTCAGTTAAACTTAGTTTACTCCTGTAACCAGTGTAAGTTCAGTTGAGAGTAGATTCAGCACCGAGTGAACCTAGGGGTGTAATGCCCCGAGACTAAATCCTGGGCTCCACATGGTGACTATGATCCCAAAAGACCACAAGCTAACCTTTGCCTTGTACCTACTGTGAGCACCGAATAATAATTATGAAAACATATACGGAATTAAAAACTAAAAATTCCATAAGGTTCATAAAACTGAATCAATACTGAATATATATCTGTAGAACAACTGCTAACTGAATGTTTCTAAAATTCTCTTAACATCTGAAATAAAAGAGTCGATGGGACAGGCCCCAACTAACTCAGAACTACTGTCTGTACGTAACTGAAAAACTAAAATACTGTAAATAATAAAATAACTAAATGAGTGTCACATCCTCGATGGATAAGAACTCACTACTATAGCTACGACTGATAGACTGATCTGGCTAGGTATGGTCAGAAATCCAAGCGTCCGAACCTATGATACGAGACATCATAGCATAAAGAAAGAGTATGCATCAGTACTTTGAATGTACTGGTATGCTAGGTAAGGTTAGGCTGATATGCATGGGTTTATGTGCATGAGAATAACAAATAAATATCATAAAATAACTAGGTGAGAGTATATGCAACACTTGGAATACTTAAGTACTGAACGTGCAATACCAAGCATATATCATCTGTCTGAATTAGTCTAAAGCTGAAGTACTAAATTTCTAATAACTGAATAGCTTATAACTGTAACTCATGATAGTGTAGAACTGAACTGAGTTCTATACTGAATACTATATACTGATTACTAAATACTAAAATTGTAACTGTGGGAGTTATCATGTTAATGACATATCCCTATTATAGACTGATTTGGGGTCCAACCTATAACCCCAGTTAGAAAGGTGTTAGCAATGTGACACAGGTTACTAACAGTAGCTGGGTAAAACCTAATCTTGTCGGAAGACTCATGAGATGCATATGGTTATGTCAACCCTATGCTGGCTCCGTAGTTATAGAATGTAGGGACTGCTACTAAGGGCCACACCCTCTGCTGACAGGAATGCCCTCATCCCTAGGTTCACTCGTTACTGAATCCTACTCCCAAATGAATTGACATTGAATGAATCACTAGACTATACTAGGCTTGATTGAACTCATATTGAATCTATTAACTAACCGAATACTACTGTTTGGGATACTACGGAATCTTCTATTTCGACAGAAGACTAGACAACAACTAAATTTTTGGTATTCAATACCCCCAGGACTTGATAGCATAGATAATAAAATCATATCTCAACTCTAAAAGCATCACACATAGTTTATCATGCATAATTCCTTCACATAGACATTTTGTCAAACACTTGGGATACATAAATCTTGTACAAGAGAATGAGCAGTATATGAATATCAAGACTACCATATTCAATACCAACATTAAAAGATTAATCTTGGGGGTTACATAATTCAACATGCATTCCAGTTAATTCACATAAAACTAAAATTATTCTTGACTTGAAATCCACTTAACATCACATACATGAAAATAGTTCCATTCAAGCATGTAAATCATAATCTAAGTGTGAGAAAAAGGATTTTTGAACTCCAAGCGAAGAAGAAACCCAAGGATGAACACCTAAACATACCTTGTTTATTGAATTCATAAGAATTGTTGTTAAAAATTCTTGGGATTTGATCTTAGACTTGATGAACTAGGGTTTTGCTCTTAAGAGAATTTGTGAAATAATGAGTGAATTTTGCCCTTTGGGAGGATTAATTTTGTGTTATGGCTGAATAATATAAGGAGAAAATTACCCAATTACCCACACAAATCCGTAAATTAACACATAAATTATTCCGAGTGATGCGGTAGGCGATGCACCATATCAATGTTATCAACGCAATTACCGATGCATCGCATTGATGGTGATGATGCGATAGCCAATGTGACACATCCTGATCACATTGGCTTGTTGTTTTGGTCATCCAAACATGACTCGAACGATGTTTGAAAATTCCAAAACTCACCCGAGATGACTTTTTGATAACCCTGATCATGAATTAATTTAAGAATTGACAATCTAAGGCCGAGAAGATTGAAAATAAAACCATTGAAATATCGAGGCAAAAATAAGACTAAGTGTCAACCATTGGCTGAAATTTTCTAAGTTTGGGACCTCTTTTGGCATGCTATATGGGGATGAAATGAGCTAGGACTTTACAGGGTCTTACAATATCTTCCCCTTGGGAACAATCATCCTCAAATTATACTGATTAAGCTGAGAGGCACCGAGGTATTGAGACTAGAATGACATGCATAGTTGACACATGACTAAATCTTAAGACATGACTTAACTGATCCATGAATGCATGAATGATATGAGAATGATATGTAGCTAAAACTAAGCATGGAAAAGAGTAAATCTAAGGAAGACTGTTACCTTAGGCTAAGTCTGAGTTTGTAGAGAAGGGATGGGGGTACTTGGTTCGCATATTTGTTTCTTCTTCCTAAGTGTCTCCCTCAACGGACTGATTCCGCCAAAGAACTTTGACCAAAGAAACTTCTTTATTCCTTAGTATGCAAGTTTGATGATCAAGGATTTTTATTGTAGCTTCTTCGTAAGAGAGAATATTTTGAACATCTACACTCTCCATGGGGATTACAACTGTTGGGTCACCTATTCACTTCTTTAGAAAGGAGATATGAAACACTGAGTGCAAAAATGCTAAGTCTGTAGGCAACTCAAGTTCATAGGCCACCTTTCCAAAACAAATCAGAATCCTATAAGGACCAACATATTGGGGACATAGCTTCCCCTTCTAACCAAATATCTTTACCCCCTTCATGGGAGAGATTTTTAAATACACATAATCACTAATCTCAAATTCAAAATCTTTCCTTCTTACGTCTACATAATATTTTTGTCGGATCTGGGATACCTTAAGACTCTCCATGATCAACTACACTTTCTCTAAAGCATCAGACACCAAGTCAAGCCCCACTATCGCAGCCTCACCTACTTCAAACCAACTAATGGGATATCTACATCTTCTCCCATAATGAGCCTCAAATGGAGCCATCTGAATACTGGAATGATAACTATTATTATAGGCGAACTCAATCAAAGGTAAGTGGTCATCCTAACTGCCCTTAAAGTCAATGACACACACTCTCAATATATCTTCTAAAGTCTGAATGGTCCTTTCTGCTTGACGATCTATCTGAGGGTGGAAGGCTGTACTGAGATAGACTTGGGCACCAAAACCCTTCTGGAAAACTTTCCAAAAGTGAGAGGTAAACTGCGTACCTCTATCTGAAATAATGGCTAACGGGACACCGTGTAGCCTAACCAACTCTCTAATATACAACCTGGCATAGTCCTCGGCTAAATAAGAAGTATGAACTAGAAAGAAATGGGATAATTTGGTCATCCTGTCCACAATGACCCAAATTGAATTATGATGTCGATGAGTACAAGGCAAACCTTTCATGAAAGCCATGTTCACTTCCTCCCACTTCCAAGTGACAATACTTAACTCCTGCATAGACCCACTAGCCTTTTGATGTTCAATCTTATCCCACTGATACGTGGAGAACTTAGCTACAAACTCTGCATTATTCCTCTTCATCCCATTCCACTAATAGATTTCCTACAGATTGTGGTACATATTTATAGCCCCTGGATTAATAGAGTAGACCACACCATGCCTTTTAGCAAGAATTTACTCTATTACGTCATCTATACATGGCACACATAACCTACCCTGGAAATGCAACACACCATCTATCCCTTGGGAGAAATTCTCTACCTTCTGGTCTCTAACTGACTCTTTCAGCTTAACTAAGTTGGGATCTCTGCCATACTTTTCTTTCACCCCAGACACTAAAGAAGACCCTAAATTATCTTGGACCCAACCACTTCCATCAGTCGAATCAACCAAACGGATGCCTAATCTGGTAAGATGATAAACTTCCTAAAATAACTTCTTCTTACCATCCTCAATATGAGCTACACTACCCATGGACAACATACTGAGGTCATCTACCACTACATTGACCATTCCCAAATGATACAGAATACTCATGTCATAATCTTTCAATAACTCTAACTACCTTCTCTGATGTAGATTTAGGGCTTTCTGTGAAAACACATACTATAGGTTTTTGTAGTCTACGAACACATTAACATGCACCCCATAAAAATAGTGCCTCTAGATCTTTAAGTCAAAAACAACGACTGGTAATTCAAGATCATGGGTGGGATAATTCTTTTCATGGGGCTTAATCTATCTAGAGGAGTAGTCAATAACCTTACCTTTCCACATTAAGACACACCCCAAACCAAGTCTAGAAGCATCAGAATATACAACAAATCCATCTGAACCATCGGGTTAATTCAGAACTAGGGTTGTAGTAAGTCGAGTCTTGAACTCCTAAAGACTCTTCTCACAAGAATCTGGTCACTGGAACTTAAGTTTCTTCTGAGTCAATCTCGACATGGGGGATGCAATAGACAAAAATCCTTCAACAAACCATTGGTAATAGCTAGCCAAACCCAAGAAACTCCTAATATCTAATAGAGAGATAGGTCTAGGCTAGTTTCTCACTACTTTGGTCTTTTGAGGATAAAATCTAATGCCATCAACAGAAACTATATGTCCAAGGAAAGATATTGATCTTAGCCAAAATTCTTATTTACTAAATTTAGAGAACAACTGATGGGCTCTGAGAGTTTCTAATACTATTTTGAGATGGTCTAAATGATCATTTTCATTGCGAGAGTAAACAAGAATGTCATCAATAAAGACTATGATGAACATGTCTAAGTACTGCTTGAACACATGGTTCATCAAGTCCATAAAAGTTGTTGGGGTATTAGTAAGAAAAAATAACATGACCAGAAACTTGTAGTGACCATACCAGGTTCTGAAAGCTATTTTTGGAATATCACATTCTCTGACTCTGAGCCAATGATAGATAGATTCGAGGTCTATCTTAGAAAAGTAACTGGCACTCTGAAGTTAGTCAAACAAGTCATCAATTCTAGGAAGTACGTATTTATTCTTGATGGTGACTTTGTTCAACTGATGGTAGTCTATTCATATTTTATGAGAACCATCTTTATTTCGCACAAATAGAAATGGTGCACTCCAAGGAGATACACTGGCCCTGATGAACCTTTTATGTAAGAGTTCCTTCAACTATTCCTTTAAATCTTTAAGTTCAGCTGGAGCCATTCTGTATGGCGGAATAAAGATGGGATGAGTATTAGGAATAAGGTCTATTTAAAAGTCAATTTCCCTTTTGGGAGGAGCTCCAGGGGGATCTTCGGGAATAACATCTAGAAATTCTTTTGCAACTGGAACTGACTCGAGGTTAGAAGTCTTGGAACTAGTTTTTGACTCACACCAAATGATAGACATACCCCTTGGATATTATTTTTCTAGCTCTAAGGTATGACATAAGTTGACCCTCAAGTGCAGTGGTACAACCCCTCCAATCAAGGACTGGTTCATTTGAGAACTGAAAATAGATAATTCTGCTCCTACAATCAACTAAAGCATAGCATGAATGGAGCCAATACATACCTATAATGACATCAAAATCTATTATTCTAGATATACTAGGTCTGATGAAGTAACTTTTTGAGACACCATAATCGAACAATTACTGTATATCTGTCGGGATATGATAGACTTACCCATTGGGGTAGAGACTGAGAAAGGACCTGTTAAGATTAAAGGACTGACTCCAAAGTTGATGGCTATGTAAGGAGTTCCAAAGGACAGAGAAGCTCTAGGATCTAGCAAAGAAAAAATATGTAAATAAATCACTTGCAACATATGAGTAACTACATCAGGAGAACTCTCCTGATCCTGTCGGGACTGAAGTGCATAGAGTCGGTTTGGTCACTATCCACTGGTGGCACTGGAAGTGGCACCCTGCTGATATGGGTGACCGAAATAAACTTGGGGATGGTTATGCTGACTCTATAAACCAACTTGAGGACATAATCTAATCCTATGGCCTAGCTTACCACACCTGAAACACACGTCGCTGCTAGCGCTACAGTCACTAGCCGCCCTAAGATTTAGAGCACTGTTCTGGCAAAGAGGGTTTATTCGAGCACTGTTCATAGAACCCTAAGATTTAGAGCCTGCCGCCCTATCTTTATTATCATTCCTAAATTTGAGCATTGACACACTAGCCGATGACAGAGCTAGGATTGAAGATTTTAGGATGAACTTATCATGATTACCACCTTCTGACTTTGGTTGTGCAGAACTAAAGCTACCTATTCTAGCCTTTTTTTTCCTTTCTTTATCTTTAGTCTTTTGTTTCTCAATCTATTGAGCATGGACCATCAACCTAGCCAAGTCTATTTCTTTAATCAACATTGTGGTCCTACATTCTTTAACCACACTATCAGATACACCAGATATGAACTTCCTTATCTTAGACATGCTATCAGCTACCACATGAGGAGCATACATGGCCAACTGAGTGAGTTTGAGGGAATACTCTTTCACACTTATGTTGCCCTGCTTTGGGTTGATAAACTCTAACACTTTAGACTCCCTTAACTCCAATGGAAAGAACCTATCTAAAAAGGAAGTAGCAAACTCCCCCTATTCTATAAGCCCTGCATCTGCGCCCCTATCCACCTTTCACTGCTTAAACCATGTATGATCCATATCCTGCAACTAATAGGCAGCTAACTTATCACTCTCACTGGTTACCCCCCATAATGTCTAATTTCTTCAGCACCATATCAAGGAATTCTGTGGGTTCTCTTCAAACTTAGACCCTGAAAATAAAGAAAGGTTCATTGAGGTGAAGTCCCAAATTCTAATTGTAGCAGTATTGGCCACTGGTTTGGCTTGAACAATAGCCAGTCGAACATTCTAATCTACCACTAAATGGTCTAGAGTGGTGAAAGCTGCTCTAAATTCTGCATGAGAGACATGCTCATTCAAGGAATCTTCCTGAATAGGAGGGGTTGCTGGCTGATTCCCAGTTCTTCTTCCATTAGTCTTTTTGGAGGGCATGTTCTGTAAACAGAAATAAAAGTTGTATTAGATAGAGAAATCAACTTGATATCATGCTCACTCGCATGATATAAACACTGAAAGAAGGGAAATATTTCCTAAAAATGTCTCATAGTCTCTTGTACATAAGTGTGGCGTGCTACACAGCCATGCACAAGAATCTACTTGATGTGTCTTTTAGAATCCCTAGGACACTTTAGAGCCTTAGGCTATGATACCAAA
The DNA here is from genome assembly GCA_030864225.1 of Capsicum baccatum var. pendulum. NCBI lineage: Eukaryota > Viridiplantae > Streptophyta > Magnoliopsida > Solanales > Solanaceae > Capsicum > Capsicum baccatum. Next base: position 124,063,815 of record CM061556.1, on the reverse strand, counting down.
TTTTAATGCCCCAAGATTACACCTGGGTGCCATACGATGCCTACGATCCTAATGGACCACAAGCTAGCCCATGACTGGTACCTACTGTGAGCACTGAATAATAATTATAAAAAATATGTGGAAGTAAACACTGAAAATGACATAAGGTTTATAAAACTGAATCAATACTTTATACATCTGTAAAACAACTACTAACTTATAGTGTTTGAAAGCCTCTAAATATCTAAAATAAAAGAGTTGATGGGACAAGCCCAACTAACTCACAAATTTTATCTGAACTTAACTGAAAAACTAAAATACTGTAAATAATAAAATAACTAAATGAGTGTCACATCATTGATGGATGAGGACTCACTACTGTATCTTTGACTGATAGACTGATCTGGCTAGGTACGGTCAAAACTTGAGCATCCGACCCTATGATATGAGACATCATAGTGGAAACAAAGTATGTGTAAAGACTTTGAATATAATGGTATACTATGTAAGGTTAGGCTGATATACATTAGATCATGTGTATGAGAATAATAACTAAATATCATAAAATAACTGGATGAGAGTATATGCAAGACTGGGAATACTATATGTACTAAGCATACAATACCTAGCATATATTGTCTGTTTGAATTAGTCTGAAGCTAAAGTACTGAGTTTCTGATAACTGAATAACTGATAACTGTAAGTCATGATTATGTAGAACTGAATTGAGTTTTGTACTGAATATTGAATACTGGTACTGATTACTGAATACTAAAACTATAACTGTAGGAGTTATCATCTAACTAACATACCCCGATTATGGATTGATTTGGGGTCTAACCTGTAACCCCAGTTGGAAGGGTGTTAGCACCGTACCATAGGTTACTAAAGTAGATGGGTCAACCCTAACCTCGCAGGAAGACTCATGAGATGTATATAGTTACGTCAAACCTAGTCTGGCAAGAAGACAATTTACCCTATGCTGGCTATGTAGTTTTGTAATGCATGGGCTGCAACTAAGGTCAAACCCTCTGCTAATAGGAATACCCCCATCCCTGTGTTTACTTGGTGCTGAATCCTACTCCTAAATGAATCAATACTGAATTGATAATTAGACTATACTAGGCTTGACTGAACTCATACTGACTCTGTTGACTGACCGAATACTACTGTTTGGAAAACTACTGAATCTTTCTCTTCCTACTGGAGACTAGACAACATCTAAATTTTGGGTATTCAATACCCCCAAGACTTGATAGGATTGATAATGAAAACATATCTCAATTCTAAAAGTATCACACATAGGTTATCATGCATAATTCCTTCACATAGATATTTTTTCAAACACTTAAGATAAATAAATATTATACATGAGAATGAACAATATATGAATATCATGACTACCACATTCAATACCAAAATTCAAAGATTAAACATGGGGGTTACATAATTCAACATGCATTCTAGTTAATTCACATAAAACTCAAATTATTACAGCAATAAAAACAACAAACCTAGTGTATTCCCACAAAGTAGGGTCTGAGGAGGGTAAAATATACGTAGTCCATACCACTACCTAAATGAAGTAGAGAGGCTATTTTCGATAGACCCCTAGCTCAAGATAGAGAATAGTAAACAAAAGCATAATGAAACATGAAGCATGATGAAAACTCAAATTATTCTTGACATAAAATCCACACAACATCACATACATGAACATAGTTCCATTCAAGAATGTAAATCATAATCTAAGTGATTGAATAAGGATTCTTGAACTCCAAGGGTGAAAGGGAACCAAGGATGAACACCTAAACATACCTTGGTTGTTGAATTCGTGAGAATTATTTGATCTTAGACTTGATGAACTAGGGTTATACTCTTGAGACAATTTGTGAAATAATGAGTGAATTTTGTCCTTTAGGAGGCTAAATTTTGTGTTATGGCTGAATAATGTAAAGGGCAAATGACCTAATTACCCTTACAAACCCATAACTTAATACACAATTCATTCCTAGTGACGTGATAGGTGCCACATCGCGTTGATGGTATCAATGAGATTACATCGCATTACGTCGATGGTGATAATGCGATAGCCAACGCGACGCATCCTGATCATATTGGCTTGCTATTTTGGTCATCCAAACGTAACTCCAACGATGTTCGAAAATTTTCAAACTCACTAAAGATGACCTATAGATAACCCTGATCATGAATCAATTTAATATTTGACAATCTAAGGCCAGGAAGACTGAAAATAAAACCATTGAAATATTGAGGCCAAAATAAGACTAAGTGTCAACACTTCGCTGAAATTTTCTAGCTGAAATTTTCTAAGTCTAGGAACTCTTTTGGCATGCTATATGGGGATAAAATGGGCTAGGACTTTACAGGGTCTTACAAGGGATGGGGCTTACCCGTCAGTTAGGACTAGGTCCTTAGAAACAATCCCTATGTTCTAAAACTACGTAGCTAGTGTAGGTTATGAGATGTCACCCATTAGCTTAGGATTGACACTCTTAGGGATTACCCACCAGTTTACGACTGATCTCATGGGTCACCTGCTAGATTAGGACTGACTCCATAGTGACTGCTAGTACTCGTAGCATAGTACTAGCACCCTTCGAACTGGGGTCATCGGTTGGACCTCGATCAACTCAGACTGGTGCATGTAGGTTAGATGATACCTCTCATAATTTCAGTGTTAGTAATTAGTACATAATTTAGTTCAGTATTGCTTGACCATAGCATATGGTTATCAGTTATTCAGTTAACAAGTTTTGGTATTTCAGTATTTTAGTTTACAGACTATTTCAGAATCATGTTATATGTTTGGTCATGTATTTTCATATTTTAGAGCTTTCATGTATTTGTATTTAGTAACCTCATACTATCAGTCAATTTTTTCTTCATGCACATAAACCCATGCATTTTAGTCTAACCTCATCTAGCATGCCAGTACATTCAAAGTACTGAACACATACTCATTTCTTGCGCTATTATGTTTAATATCATAGGTTCGGACGCTCAAGTTCCTGATCATACTTAGACATTGCAGCGTATTAGCAGCAACAATAGTGGTAAATCCTCATCTATCGAGGACATTGTTTTTATTTCAGTTCATTTTAGTATTTTATTTTAGCTAAATAATTAGAGTTAGTTGGGGCCTGTCCTATCAACTCTCTTTTAGACAATTTTAGAGGCTTTCATATATTTTAGACACTCACTCAGTTGTTGGTGTTTTCAGTTAGAATTTTGTATATGTTTCAGACTTTTGGGTTTTAGTTGTATTACTTTTAGATTTAAAACCTAAGGCGTATTCAATTATTCTGCACATGTGTATTTTGCTATTATTATTTTGTGCTCACAGTAGGTACAAGTTCATGGGTTAGTTTGTCATCTTTTGGGTCCACAAGCACCGTGTGGCATCCAGGTGTATTTCTGGGGCATTACAGAGTCAAATCATGCAAATATATGCATTGTCCAATAATTCATGGATGAATGATCCTAAGGGAGGAGTATGTGGCACCCTGGGTTTTTGTTCCTTGAAAGTTTTGCAATTTTATCCTTATTGTCCTGAATACGTCTCACCCTATAAGTCTTAAGGTGTATTGACGGTTCAGGTGACCATAGTCGTAAGGTGTCTAGTGAATGGTATTTGAGTTACTATCTTGGGTACGACATAGGGATACGAGTCGTAAAGACCAATGATAAGTCATTGGGGTCGAATCATAACCAAATCATAAATTTAGTGGAATAGTTCTGCTCTAAGTACTTATGGCTAACTATGAGTCATAAGGACTTGGTATGAGTCATTGGGTGCAAATCTTGGATGTCCAGTGTTTACCCAATTGTGTTTTGTGTTGATTACGACTGGAACCTATGACTCGTAGGGTCCCATAACAACTGGTACCAGTTGAGTCATAGGGTCAATAGTGTATGGGTTTCCTGGGAACTATCTTGGCTACGACTTAGTATGATGAGTCGCCATAAGACTATATGAATCGTATAGTGACTCTTAATCTTTGACGATAATTTTTCGTCTTTTCATTAAGGGCACTTGGGACATTTCCCCTCAACCCTAATTGTAACCCACGACTTAGAACCGTGTTAGGGACCCCATTAGCATTGCTAACTCACTAAAATACTTTCAAAAAGATCTTTTCGTGACACAACCCAGACCAGGGCCTAGTCGTATGAGGTATCTCAAGTCTAATAAGGATCGGAGACCACTCTCTAATACCCAATCCAACAACCCTATACAGAACCCGTGTTTAATGAATTTCGAACATATAACAAGATAGAGTATCAAAATTTCAATGACTCTAGGATAAGTCTATAATCGAGACCATCCAACCAAGTCACACCATCCAAACCAATCCAAACAACCATAATATACCCAAGTACGCAACTGTCTATACAAAGCCTCTAAACCATGCCAAGAATGTCTAGTCTAGACATGCCCTGACCATAACCAAAAACAAATGTCAAGAGAATAGCAAAAGCATATGATAATCCATAACATGAAATGGGCCTTCCAAAAAATAAAAACACACCACTTTAGTCTGACTCAAGCTATCCTCGACTCACCAAGTCAATAAGCAGGAGGTGTGATAGTATGGTTGGCTCCTACATCACGCGGGGATACAACGCCCGAAGATAGGTTTGCGAGTGAATGCACGCATATACTCAGGAGTAAGGATAAAATAATGTCATTATTCAAAACCAAAGTAAAATAACCATATGCAATCCTATACATACATATATATATATATATATCATGCTGGGAAAGGGAATCAGGTTTAGCATACATTTAAAATCATTACCTGGGTTATGTAGCTTTAATGTCATAATCTACCCATGAGCTATATGAGTCCTGTTACCCCCTACACGAGCCCAGTACATTTAGTAGCACAAACTGGAGAAACCATAAGTGGCTCGGGATTCCCTTGTACTTTTTTCCCTATATGATATATATGTATGTATATATCTTGGGGTACTACCTTATACCCCACAAGTACGTGGTCATTGATACCAATCCTCATGTCAGTAAACATAAGTTTCTAGTGTTAACCTTTAAGACTCGCACCTTCACGGATAGCTATGACAACCCATCATTATCGTCCAATTAAAACATTTACCACATAACTAAATCCCCAATTCAAGAAGTCAATTCTTAAGGTATTAATTAGTGGTATCTTTATACCGACTATAGCTTGCAAGCAATGTTATTAGCCAACACGTATGGGGATTCCCATGTACCCCATGAACTATATTACAAAAATCACTTGGGGGATTCCCGTGTACTTAATAAGGTTTTCGTTATAAGTTTACTTGGGGGATTCCCGTGTACCCCACAAGGTTTTCAAAACCATTCAACCATTTATACCATGCTTTAGTTTTCAAAGTAGTAAGTCAAACCAAACACTTTGGGGATTCCATTGTACCCCTATCATCATAGTTTATAATTAAACCAATACCATGGACACCAAGGCCTTTCCATGTTATTTAAAATCAGCCAAAACAATTTAGGTTCCATTACCATCTTATGTAATGCAAAGTTTTTCAATAAAAGTCAAAATATGTGAAAAAACCATTCTTATAGGTATTTTAACAAATAGGTTGAGGGCATATAGTTTCCACAACCAAAACAAAGAACTAGTTCACTATTCCCATGCAACCACATGTTTAAACCAACTTTACAATATGAAAAACCATAAATAGAACATGGGAAAACATTACCCAACCATTAGTAACCAAAACCTCCAACATATATTTGAAATCCAACACAAACCCAAAATAACGCCATAAAAACCATTAAATAAAACATGCTTTTAGTTTGAACTAACAATGAGGGAGGAGTAATATGCCTTATTTACATAGATTCACAAAGAGAATTTCGTCTTTAAGCCTCTGATGAACACTTGAAGAAAAATCTAGACCAATCTTCTTGATAGAGTATTTATCCCCTAAGATTCACAGAGAGAATTTGGTCACTAAGCCTCTTGATGAACACTTGAAGAAAACCCTAGTCCAATCTTATTGAAAGAGTTTAAAGATAGTTTTAGGGGTATTTTGATCTTTCCAAGTGTGTTGTGAGAGGATATAAAATGATACAAGATGTGGGGACTTAAGGGTGTTGGGATGGGAATTATCCAGAATACCCTCAGCTTAAAAGATAAAAAATGGGCGCAGGTGTGTACGACTAGACCTATGAAACTGTACCCAAAACACTCGTACCCTAGGCAACAATTTGTACTCCATCACTGTACATAAGGGCCAACTCATATCTATACCATACGATTGGTACCCTGAAACCGTACCCTAGGCAACCTACCAAGGGCTTGACTTACTAAGAATCATATGAGTCTATAACCTATCTCGTACCATCATCATACGACTTGTATGATGTCCACTCATACCTTGGAAAGAAAAAAACCAAAACCCCACTAAGTAGCTTATGATTAAGACACCTAAACCGTACCCGTATCATACTACTAGTGAACATGAGTCGTATGATGTCTAAAGAGTTCAAACTCAAGAAATTTCTAATGGTTAAAACCCAGGGTGGTTCAGTCTCTCTTACTAGGATCATTCGTCCTCGAATGACAGATAAAGGTGAACAAAAGCACAATTTCAACACAATACTTCCTATCAAACTCCCCTTTAACAATGTTGGAAAACAAAGACATAAAGAAATCATTATTTTCTTTAACCAAGACAGATAATAGAGATGTTATGAATACATACACATTTTAAGCAAGTTTATCCAAAATGGAAAGAAATGCAAATACTTGGACATCATTTCCTCTCACATTTCACACGTAGGATCTTTCTCTACAACCCATGCATCTAATCTAATATCCTCTAAATATGGTCACCCCTCCACCAAACTTTCAATATGAAGACAACACTCCTCCATTTCAACCTCCCAACTCTTCCCATATATACATAACTTGAGGGCTTATGTATAACCGCATATCCATCCCATGTTAAAGACTCATTGGGAGTTAAAGGTGCTAGTGGAAGACATAGGACCCTATACTTTAAACCATTCCAATAATACCACCCCGTCTATCATCATAGTCACGAACTCTCAGGTCTTAATCAAGGAGCTTTGGACACATACCATAATTGTTGGGTACCTACCAATCACCATGCTCCATCCTATCTCTGCGACACCTATTGTATGGATTTCCTCACCAAAACTAACACCCTTAATCACTATTACAAAAGTTTTCACCATGCCTCTCCTCTACAACTATATCATATAACAATATTCATCTTATTCTTACATCTACACTCATAACCTATCGATAGTAGTCACCCTAGAATTTCCCAACAAAGGACATTCACTCTCTCATCCGAAACATTACTATGCGCCCAAGGTTATACCATCCTAACATAAGAAAGGTCATCGAGGATATAGAGTATAATCATTAAGAAGGAGGGGGTGTTAATTTTCAATTATGACTTCTATTTGTCTTACTACTCGAGGCGAGACCTATGAAAGATGATACGATACTATAGGCATGAGGTACTCTAAAGCAATCACCCAAGTTATAAATAAAAGATTACTCCAACATAAACATACCATAATATGAGTCCTTAGGACTGGGCACCTAAACAAATATGGTTGCATACATAATAGGTATTTTAATACAAATACGAGATTCTTATTCAGGGAACAAAGTAAGGGTTTCCACTTAAAACAAATATTTCTAGGAACTAGTCATGACGTAAGACATGAATATGGGAATCATGAGTATCATGGCATAGAGCTTGAACACCTGGAAGTTTGAAATTTTGAGGACCATTATTGCATTTGATTCATGGTATGGAGAGTGGAACATATGCAACACATAGAATATGGACCTTAGGCATAAGTACTATTAGAATAGGAGGGACTCTCTAGAATAGGAGTAAATTCACCCTGACTTTTGTTTGAAGTCCACTGCTAGTAGAAAATTTAAGATTAGCCTTTTGATCTCTATCTTAAAACACCTAGAAGCACAATATTTTGCTCTAAGGGTATTACTATGGACACATACTAGGGACACTAGGATACTCCACACCTAAAACCTTATTTATCCAGATTCTACCAGGGTCCAACATAGTCTTACAAACCCCATAACCTAACCCATTTAATGACTTAGCCCTGATCCATCAGTTTAACTTGGACCTACGGCATTTATATCACAACCTTTCTACTCTAGTATCCCCTGAGTTATCAACCTCATTTCTTTCGCATATCCTACCAAGCTGACCAACCTACCCCTAAAATTCTGACATAGCTATCCCCAAACTAACATACTCACTTCACAAAAATCAATATCTAAGGTTCAAACTTAGTTTCTATCAACCATCATGCACTACCTATAGAGTACCATATTCAAAATATAGGTATATAATCCACCCTACAAAGAGGTCACCCTAAATTCCTTATTCATATGTTGATAACCTATACATACCCGAAGGAAACCATCCCTCTTATGGATAAAAGAATAAAATCTCTCTACGGAGAAACACTAGGGTGGATAAACCCTTCTTAAAGGATACTACGACTGTTCCATAAGATCCTTTAACTTAACTAGATTCATTTTATTTCAGAAAGGAGGTCAATCCCAAAATCATTTCCCTATTGGGTGGTATACCAGGAAGGTTATCAGGAAAGATCTCAGGAAATCCATTAACCATGGGAATGGAATGTAATGAAAGACCTTTCAAGTTGGAATCTTTAACTTGGATCAAACGGTAAATACACCTCTTGGAAATTAATTTTTGGGCCCTAAAATATGACATGAACCTCCCCTTGAGAGATAAGGAACCACCCTCCCACTAAATAATCTGCTCATTAGGAAATTTAAAGACAACCTTACGGGTCTGGAAATCTAGAGAAGCATAGCACAAGTGCAGCCAATCCATCCCAGTATGACGTCAAAATCAACTAAGACTAATTAAACCTGATCCACCAAAGTTTCTTCACTACCAATAGATACCACTGATTTAAGGTGATTTTATGCACTTTAGTAACATTATTTTAGCTTATTTCTCCTTGTTTTGAGAGCAATTCAGGTGCTTAACGTGTTCATATTGATATAAATAAGCATTTAAGTATCAAAGTGTGTGATTATAATGTTCAATGTATTTTTCAAACAAGTTTAAACTTAATTGAGTCATTTAGAGTTCAACCCGAAAAACTAGTTTTACTAGCTTGAGCTAGGTGCATTTCTAGTTGATCTCGTTGGATTCTAAAGTGGTTAAGTTTTTTCAAATATTTTAGTGGTGTGACTTTATTTGGAATAAATTGTTTGTAATATTCAAATTTTAATTTAATGAAGTCAAGAGTCGAAATAATAAGTGGAAGATCTTTACAAATTTGCCTTATCTTAGCTCTTGTTTTGATTTATCATTGAGGTTATTGGGTTTTTTTATCTTTAATATGTGGTGTGTGATATTGTAGGAGGATTTTTGAGATTAATATGGTGATATAATGATGATTTAAAGGCTTAAAATTAATTGAAAATACACTACAAAATTCTACACTTAACAAAAATTTTGGAAGCAAATTTCAGTGAGTCAACGCGTCGCATCGATTGTCACAAAATTTACACTTAGAAGAAATTTTCAATTCTAATTTTAGTATATCGATACAGACTCGACGCGTCGCATCGATGTGTTCCATGCATGGCCAAAGTCATTCTGCCGACACAGCTTGATGCTGACATATTTTGATTTGAATTCTAATTCAATAGCACGCAATTCAAGGTTGAGGATGGAATTTTTTACATTTCTCGCCAATCCCATTATAACAAGAATAAATTATAACATATACTTCCTCCATTTTATAATAAATAAATTGTTGAATTTTGGCACACAAATTAAGAAAAAAGCATTAAAGACATAAATTTAACACAAATTTTCTTTTTTATCCAAAAAAAAAAAGCTGACCTTGTAATACCTTTTCAAAAGTTAATTGGTTGTCAAATAATAAGGATAACTTTGAAAAAAAATTCAATGATTCACTTGTTTTGAAACATCAATAAATACCCTAACAAATCACTTATTCCATCATGGAGGGAGTATTGCACAACAGCTGGTCACGTCGAGAAAGAGAACTATATAAATTCCTTGGCACAATTCACAAAAAGAGGCTGGACACGGTATTCAATTCGGTGAGCATGTTTTGGAGAAAATTGACGGAGGCCGCTACATGGTTAATTAGGTTTTAATTATTTTATTTAGCTTTAAATTTTTCATATCATGTATTCAATTATTTGGATCATGATTATGAATATTATCGGCTAAACCCCCCCTTTCTGAGGTTAAAGCTAAGAACATGATTACTATTGTTTTGGATTAAATTGGTTAATTTTCCTTATCATATTTGGTTCCTTGTTTATTCTTGTTTTAACTATTTTAAGGATTAGCTACCCTTAGAGTATATTTATTGTCAAACTTTTGATCTTGGGAGAGGGAATATGGAGATAGAACATGGAAATAAATAAAGTTTGGATTTTATTTCTTTTATAAAATAAAGAATTAAACTTAGCGTCTAGGACAGGAATGTACTTAGATGCCTTACTTGATTCAAACGTAGGTTGATATCTTTAATTCACTTAATTGGATTTTTACATCCCCGCTTAACGATGTAGTTGTAATATCCTTATTAGGTAAAAGATTATAGGTTGGGAAATCATGATCATGCAATTAACCCTACGAATTAACAACCAAGATAAGCAAATTAGCGGATGAGATTTAATAACATTGTCTGATTGTTCGAATTGCTTTAACCCTGAGCTTTACATCATTAATTTTTCCAAGAATTTAATTTTGGAATTATTTATTTTATTTTTAATTTACCAAAATCACACACTCTTTGTTTGGTTACTCTTGCACTAGATTAATCTAAACTGCAAATTAGAATTAAATCTTTGTTAAATCAAGTCTCTGTGGGATCAATATTCGGCTTTCTTTAAGGCCACTATATTACTAGGTAGACCACGAACCCTTGCGTGTTCACTTGGGTCCTGTCAAGTTTTTGGCATCGTTGCCGGAGACTTGTTATTTGGCAATTGTTTATTTTAGTTTTACTTTTAGATTTATTTGGTGTTTTTACACTTAGTCTTGGTTTTATTTTTGTAGGAAACAGGTTTCCAAAGTTAAAACCTGGTAAGGGATTATGACTTAGTTGAACCTAGCTTCGAACCCAAGCAACTTCACCATTAATGCAGGAGAGAAGCATTCTTTCTCCCCAGAATTCCTTAATTCCATGAAGACCAAGAGAATACTGCTCCTATGGATGAACAATAAGCAACTGATAGGAAGGTTAGGGAAGTGGCAATCCTATTTCCAACGAACTTGACTTCCTGAATTCTAAAGAAGACAGTTGGGGGAATTTTGGGTTGAAACACAATATGGTGCAACTTCTTATTAGCAGTGGACAGTTTGCAGGTCTTTCACATGAGGATCCACAAGTCCACTTGCATACCTTCATTGAGCTTACAGATACTTCACTCAAACTGGGGTGACTCTAGATTATCTGAAGCTGACACTGTTTCCCTATTTACTTTTGGGGGAAGCTAAAAGGTCGTTACATGCAGATCCAACCAATTTAATCACATCATGGGACAACTTAGCCAGAAAGTTCCTTATCAGATTTTTTCCATCAGGCAAGACTGCGAGACTTTGTAGTGAGATAGTAAGCTTCAAATAGAAGCCTGATGAAAACCTCTATCATGTTGGAGAATGCTTCAAGGATCTTTTTCGAGATTTTCCACATCACCAATAATTTTACGAGGTACTTGCTTATACTTTTGTAGAAGCTCTTGATCAAAATACAAAGATTTTGCTAGATTCGGCTGTAGGTGGTCAAGCATTGGAGCTAACTTATGATGAGCTGTACATATTACAGAACCGCATAGCACAAGGAAATCCAGAGTGACATTCAGATTATAGAAGTGCCATGAAAAGAATTGTGGGTGTTTTGGAGATGGACCAATTCACAACCCTATCTACTCAGGTTTCTACACTACAGAATTTGATCAACACATCATTCAATAGCATAAAATTAAGAGCGACACAACCTGCATCCATAGTTAATACCATCCAACAAGCTGTAGGTTGGTGTGAAGTATGTGGAATTAGTGGTCATACATCTACCATGTGTGCTTTAAATCCAAAATCTGTGATGTATGTAGGCAATGCTGAAAGGTTAAATTATGGTAATGCCTACAACATGAAGCGAAAAACTCAGCCACCTAATTAGCTATGGAATACCCCACAGCCGTAAGCCTAATTGAATCAGTCTACGAGAAATATGGAAGAGATGTTGAAACAAATCTTAATTGGTCAAACATAACTGGTTTCAGATCTAAACAGTCAGAGGGCAAAATTACAGAATCTGAAAGTGGCCTAGAGAAATTTAGAGTTGCAGGTTGGGAAGATACATCAAGTGTTAAATATTTGACCATAAGGTGGTTTTCCAGCTGATAAGAAAATCCCAAGAAAGTCATGGAAATCACTTTTCAGAGTGGTAAAGAGCTTCAAAGAGAATCTCCTATGGTAACAAAGGAGGTAGATGATGATGTGGTGACCCAAAAGGTGGATGAAGAAGTTGCTGAAAATTTAAGAAAGTCTGAGTACTTGAATGAAAAAGTTGCTGAACCAAAATAAAAGGAAACGCTACCCCTACCCTTCCTTCAAGAGTACATAAAAGCAAAGGAGGATGCCTTGTTCAAAAAGTTCACTGTCACATTCAAAGATCTTCATATTAACTTACATTTGCTAGATGTTTTGCAGATTATGCCTAAGTATGGAAAGTACTTGAGGGATGTGGTGGCAAAGAAGGTGAAATTGCAAGATATGGAAGCAATAACGCTCACTGAAGAGTGTAGTGCGGTAATGACACAAAAGATCCCTAAGAAATTAAAAGATTAGGGGAATTTTACTATTCCCATTCAAATTGGGAGTAAAGAGGTCCATGCACTGAGTGATTTAGGGGCAATTATAAACTTGATTTACCTATCATTGTTTAAAAAATTCGGCTTGGGAATGCCTAGATCGACCACCGTGGTTTTGCAGCTAGTAGACGGTTCTATGGCATATCAGGAAGGAATAATTGAGGATGTCATCATTAAGGTTGGTAAATTTTTTATTCCTTCTGACTTTATTATTCTTGATTTTGAGGCTGACGAATAGGTACCAATTATTTTGGGGCATCCATTCTTTGCAACCGGAGAGGCCTTGATTGATGTTAGAGAAGACACACTCAAAATAAAGATAAAGGATAGAGAAGTGGTGTTTGATGTATACAAAGAACCCATAATTTTGTCCCAAGTTAAAGATTTATGTATGATCAATAAATTGAAAGGGATGAGTGTGGGGTGCTTAAGCCACCAAAGACCTCTTCCAACTACCTGATTGAGAGACCTACGATAAAACTACCATTTCCCAACATGATGAAGGTTAAATAAAAGAGAGATGTTGACCTTGAGAGTGCATACTCAAGAGGTCAGAAATGAATGAAAAAATGGCTCCCAAAAGGGAGTAAAAGGGTGATGGAATATAGTTGAGTTGAGTTGGGTCATGCCGCGACACTAAATTAGGTGCTTCTTGGGAGACTACCCAATCTAAGTTATGTTTATTTTTAGTTTTTTTTATTTAATTTTTACTTCACGTGGTTTTTGTTTTTGGTTGAGTCACAAGTTGATGGGAAGTCTGAGTACCATAAACTTGAGCTAAGAAGCATGGCAAAAATTGAGTGTAGGATCCCATGGATATTCTTTATGTGAATATGCTACTAGCTAGGCCTAAAAGCCTCAGGGAGTATTTCTATCTCTTATTTTAAAAATTAACTTTGGGGAAAAAGTAAATTTTTAAGTGTGGTGTGGGGAAATTCCCAGATTTTGGCTCAATTTAAAAATTTTTAGGTTAGGAATAAGTGAAAAATTCTTGATTGGTGTTATTATTGATTACATGATGCAAGTGGGTTTCTTGTAAAAGCATGATAATTGAGTGAATTGCTATATTTTTAAGACTCTTAGGCTCGTTTTTGTGACTCTTATATTTGTTGGCTTAAAGTTGAATTCATGCTATTGTTGGTTGGGAGTCTATGATGATCCTATTAAGTTGAGCATGTGCCATGTTCATGTGAGGTATTTTGTATAGTCCTGGTTGCATATGATGTCTAGAACTTGACTGGTGTGTGCATGAAGTGAAATAAAGAATGTGGGTTTAGGAGACGATTTAGGCATTTCTTTGATAGCCTTGTTTTTACTTTTTTTTTCTACCCTTTGTGCATTATCCTAGTTAACCCCCATTGAGCCTTTAGCTTTTTATTTGGTAGCCACATAAGTAGCCTAATCACTTCTTTGATAGACCATAATTTCATCCAAAAAGCTCCTAAATGCTTTAATGAAAAAATGACTGATCCAAAAAGACCACAATTTGATCCAAGAACTTGACAGCGCCCAAGTGCACACACAAGTGTACGTGTTCTACCAAGTAATATAGTGGCCTTCACGAAAGTCGAATATCGATCCCACAAAGACTTGATTTAACAATAATTTAATTCTAGTTCACAGTTTAGATTAATTTAGTGCAAGAGTAACCAAAAAGAGAGTTTGTAATTTTTGTAAATTAAAAATAAAATAAATAAAGGAAAAATGAAATTCTTGGAACAATCAATGGAGTAAAGCCCAGGGTTAAAGCATTTCGAACAATCATACTATGTTATTGAATCTGATCTGCTAATTTGCTTATCTTGGTTGTTGATTCGTAGGATTAATTGCATGATCATGGTTTCCCAACCTATAATCTTTTACCTAATATGGATATTACAACTACATCGTTGAGCGGGGATGTAATAATCCAATTAAGTGAATTAAAGTTATCATCCTATGTTTGTATCAAGTAAGACATCTAAGTACATCTCTATCCTAGACGCTAAGTTTCATTCTTTATTTTATAAAGGAAATAAAACCCAAACTTTGTTTATTTCCATGTTCTATCACCCTATTCCCTATCCCGAGATCAAAAGGTCAACAATAAATATATTCTAAGGGTAACTAATCCTTAAAATAATTAAAATAAGAATAAACAAGCAACCAAATATGATAAGTAAAATTAACAAATTTAATCCAAAATAATACTAGTAATCATGCTCTTGGCTTTAACCCCCGAAAGAAAGGTTTAGCCGATAATATTCATAATCATGATCCAAATAATTGAATACCGTGACCAGCCTTATCTTGCGAATTGTGTCCAGCAATTTATATATTTCTCTTTCTCCATATGACCAGCTGTTGTGCAATATATATTAGCATATTCCAATTATATTTGGATTGGGAAGAAATGTAAAAGATTCCTTCCTCAGCCTTGAATTGCGTGCTATTGAATTAGAATTCAAATCAAAATACATCAACATCAAGCTGTGTCGGCAGAATGACTTTGGCCGTGCAGGGAGCACATCGATGTGGCGCGTCGAGTTCGCATCAGTGTACTGGAATTAGTATTGAAATTTTTTTCTAAGTTTAAACAGTATGACCATTGATGCGATGCGTTGAATTCGCATCAACTCACTGAAATTTGCTTTCAAAATTTTTGTTAAGTGTCGAATGTCTTATCCTTTACCCAACTCACTGAAATTTGCTTTCAAAATATTTGTTAAGTGTCGAATGTCTTATCCTTTACCCATACCTTTTGTGGTGTATTTTCAATGAATTTTCGAGATTTAAATCATCAATATATCACCGTATTCACCTCACAAAGCCTCCTATAATATCACACATCACATAATAAAAATCTAAACAACACAATAACCTCAATGATAAATCAAAACAAGAGTTAAGATAAAACAAATTCGCAAAGATCTTCCACTTATTATTTCGACTCTTGACTTCATCAAATTAAAACTTGTACATTACAAATAAGTTATTCCACATAAAATTACACCATTAAAATATTTAGAATAACATAAACACATTATAATCCAACGAGATCAACTAGACATGCACCTAGCACAAGCTAGTAAAACTAGTTTTTCGGGTTGAACTCTAAATGACTCAATTAAGTACTAACTTGTTTGAAAAATACTTTGAACATTATAATCACAAACTTAGGACACTTAAATTCTTGTTTATATCAATATGAACACATTAAGTACCCGAATTGCTTTCAAAACTAGGCGAATAAGCTAACATAATGTTACCGAAGTGCATAAAATCACGTAAGATCATCACCCAACACTTAAATTCTTGTTCGTCCTCGAACAACTCTTCACTCTAAGCATAAAAATATGAGGTGATACTAAATTTCTACTAAAATAAAGATACTCAAGCTAGTACAATGACTACACAGAATGCAAGTTTCTACACAAAGCACGTTATTTACACAATTGATAGCTCATGAACACTACTCCAAAACATCCTAGCCTCAAGAATTGACTCACCTAGTTTAAAAACTCATGCATATTGCTCAATCAATAACATCGTACATATCACTCACTTTCATCAAACATGTGCCCTCACAACAAGAGAGTTACCCATAAACACTCACAATAATACAATTTATTACATAATGGGTACAGGAATCAAATTATGCTCACTCTCACAAAGAATTCACAAGTTATACATAATGAACCATAGGCTTGCCCTTAGTGTACTGCTATACTAATATCGGAATGTAAAGCTTAGGATCAATTAGAACTTTTCTGGGTTGTAATGTAGGCTAAGATACGGGTAGGAACTATATGGGAATAGTGACTAAGCTCTCTAAGCGCTTTAATACACTACATTAAAAAATTAGAACCAATATCCAACAACCAAATTACACTTTTTCATTCACCCATACCCTTTTTATTTTTACCCCAACTCTTTTAAGCATTTTCACAAACACTTGGTAGACACATAGTTTACTACCATAAGAATCAATTTTTTTTTGCAATCAACCATACACCCCCTTTAGACTTTTTTAGCAACCATAAAGTCACCTATAGGGTAGAAATAAAAAAGGGTTAAAAACACACTTCGGATCAAAACCAAAATACACAGCCATAAATTGGGTTATATAAGAGAGAGTGGACCTTGATCAATTAAATAGTACATATCACAAGAAAAAAGTTTCAACATACCAGTAAAGACATCAGGAGATACCTTAAACTCCTGAGGGATAGTGAGATCATTAGGATGGTCTCGGCCAATGTCGAGGCCTGAAGTAGCACCACTTTGTGCAGGAGCAAGAGAAGTGGCAACCGTTATCCTATTTTCTTTAGTGGCAATCCTTGTGGGATACTCCCTCTACATGTGATCCAACTAACCATAAGTAAAATACTGATTCCTCCCTTTATAGCAATAACTGCGGTGCAACAGACTATAAAACTGCCAGAGAGGATAGGGTGAGGCTGACCGAACTCCACTAGCCCAAAAATGATATTTACTAGAAGACTGAGGAAAGGGGACATTGAAAACCACATGGGAACTCCCTAGATTCCTTTGCTCAGACAACTATCCACCACCTATACCACTATTTCTCTGACCCCTTCCCTGACCTGAATATTTGGACATCTTGTTCTACCTATTTCTTAATCTTGCCTTATTCTTTATCATACCAATAGGACCATACTGGCATGATAGAGATGCCACTATCTAGGTCAATAGATGAATAGATTATCAAAATTCGACATTGGTAACATCTCCTTGAGGTAACTGAACATGAGTATCACTTTCCGAAGTATGGTCGGTGGAGACTGGTGGATCTTTATTGGGAAAATTAGAAGTAGCGACCCTTGACTGCGTATGTACCCTATGAGTTGAATGAGATTTGTCCACATTATCCTCGGGTGGGATGGATGAGTTTCTATGAGATTCATATTATTGGAAAGGCATGATCTAAAAGGCGAACAAAAAAATATTTAGGGGAAAGTTCAAGACCCTAGACTCTATAGCTGGAAAATAGAATAACAAGAAAATGAAACATTCCTAGATTCCTCATTGCCTCTCCCTTACAAATATAGTGTGCTACATACCCATAAAAGAGACTTTACTCAACAAGGCTTTATGGACACCCCATGATATTGAAACCTAAGCTCTAATTCCAATCTAACATGACCAAAATAGGGCCTACTCATGTCGGGTATCTCAAGTACAACCATGACTGGAGACCACCCACAATACCCAATCCAACCAACTAATACACAACCCGAGTCTGATGAATTTTGAATATAAAACAAGATATAGTATTAAAATCTCAATGACTTTGGGATAAGTCTATAATCGAGACCACCAAACGAAGTCACACAATCCAAACCAATCCAAAAAACCATAATGTACCCAAGTCCATAATTTTCTATATAAAGACTCTAAACCATGTCCAAGAATATCTAGTCGGGATATGCCCTCAAAGATTACCGAAAATAAATGTCAAGAGAATAGTAAAAGCATATGACAAACCATAATATGAAATGTCCCTTCCGAAGAATAGAAGCTCACCACTTTAGCTTGACTCAAGCTATCCCGGAATCACCAAGTCACCAAGCTTTAGGTGTGAAGTACGGCCTGTTCCTGCATTGCATAGGGATACAACACCCAAATATGGATTAGTAGGTGAAAACTAGCATGTACTCAGGAGTACGGATAAAATAAAGTCATTATTCAAAACCAAAGTAAATAACCATATGCAATCACACACACACACACACATATAAATATCATGCTGGGAAAGAGAATCGGGTTTAGCATACATTTGTTACTATTACCTAGGTTGTGTAGCTTTACCATCATAATCCACCCATGAGATATATGGGTCTAGTGTTACCTCTTAGATGAGCCCCAGTGCGTGTAGACACACAAATTGGAGATACTATAAGTGGACGGGGATTCTTTTGTACCCTTCACCCTCTATGATACATATGTATATATATACTTGGGTGATTTCCTTATACCCCACAAGTACGTGGTCATCAATACCAATCCTTATGTCAGCAAATATTAGTTTCCAGTGTCAAGATTTTGGATTTAAACTTTTACGACTAGATATCACAACCCACCATTATCGCCTAATTAAAATAGTTAACACATAACCAAACCCCCAATTCCAAAAGTCAATTGTTAAGGCATTAATTAGTAGCTTGCAAGAAATGTCATTAGCCAACACTTAAGGGAAATCCCATGTACCCCCTCCCATGTACCCCATAAGGTTTTCGTTATAAGTTCACTTGGAAGATACCCGTGTACACACAAGGTTTTCAAAACTATCCTGAACCATTCAACCATTTATACTATGCTTTAGTTTTCAAAGTAGTATATCAAACCAAACACTTTGAGGATTCCATTCTACCCCTATCATCATAGTTTACAATTAAACCAATACCATGGCCACCAAGGCCTTTACAAGTTATTTAAAATCAACCAAAACAATTTATGTTCCATTACCATCTTATGCAAACCAATGTTTTTCAATAAAAGTCAAACTATTTAACAAAACCATTCTCATAGGCATTTTAACAAACATATTGAGGGCATATAGTTTCCAAAACTAAAACCAAGAATCAATTGACCATTCCCATGCAACGACATACTCAAACAAACATTAAAACATGAAAAACTATAGATAGAACATGAAAAACAACATCCAAACATTAGTAAATTAAACCCCAACATATATTTTTAATCCAACACAAATCCAGAATAATGCCATGAAAACCATTAGGTAAAATATGATTTTAGTTTGAACTAAAGATGAAGGGGGAGTAACATGACTTATTTATGAAGACTCACAAAGAGAATTTAGTCTTTCAGCCTCTAGATAAAAACTTGAAGAAAACCCTAGCCCAAACTTCTTGAGAGAGTTTTAGGAGTGTTTTGATCTTTCCAAGTATGTTATGAAAGGCTGAAATATGATATAAGACGTGGGGACTTAAGTGTTTGGGGGTGAGAAATGTCCAGAATACCCTTAACTTAAAATCTAGAAAAATATGCACAGAAGGGTATGACTAGATGTACCAAATCATACCCAAAACATACAAGTGGTACCCTCTACTTGTAACTTAGGAAACCTACCAAGGGATTGACATGTTGAGAATTATACAACTCCATAAAATATCTAGTACCATCATCATAAGAATAGTATGATGTCCACTCGTACCTTGGACAATAAAGAACCAAAACCACACTAAGTAACATATGACCAAGATCCCTAAACCGTACCCACGTCATACGACTAGTGAGCATGATTCGTATGATGCTCGTAGAGTTTAAACTTAAGAAATCTCTAAGGGTCAAAACCAGGGTGTTTTACTTCAATTCTCTCAAGAATCCATGCTTAGGGTTTCCAAGAAGTAGGTTATCCAATGGCATAAGGGTTGAATTATTTTCGTGGAACTTGGTATTTCAGGCAAGTTACTCTTCCCTCAATATTAATATGTAAAAGGCATATGTTTTAAAGCATTGTTCATGAGATATTTATGTCAGCTTAAAATAAAGAATTGAGGGTTTTGAATGCTTGTTGTTGAACAATGTTTTCCCATAGTTTACTTATCATGATCCATGATTTGATTATGGTTTTGAACTTGTGGTTACATAGGTATGGTGAATGAACTAGGGAATTATGATTTTTTCCAAACTTGTGACTTTTGAAGTGGTTATGAACCCAACACCATATTTTGAAATATTTTTTAATAATGAGAAATATGGGAATTGAATTATCCTTGAAATATTGAATAATGGTTTTGAATCTAAACTTATAGGTTTTGTGTTTTCACAAGCTATGACATATGTGAACAAAGGGGGTTGTGAATTCCCTCAAGTGATGTAATTATTTTGGTATGTTTTTGTTACCTTGCAAGTGTAGTTGGTATGATGATCCAACAATGTATGCCTTAATGTATAATGTGGTTCAATGAATGGAAATATGTGATACTTATTTTAATTGATCTTTAAAGAGGGTCGTATAGCTGGTTGTAAAAGTGGTGGTCCTAAGGGACTAACATCGAAAACGATGCTAGTCGGTACGGGGGTTGAAATGGCTTGGGGTTTGAGTCCTATTTTGCTTATGGCCAGGTGGTTTGAGTCCACTTTACTATCACTATTACATGATTAGGAGGTTAGTGTCCCCCATAATACATTACATGATCGGGTGCTTAAGTCACCTTAGTATGTGATTGGGATGTTAGTGTCCACCGCACATATATATGATTTCTCTATGATTTGTGCAGATAAACGCACTGGAGCCCAACTATGGGGTGAGATTTGGGGCCCATATAGCCCGTGGGTAAAATTATACTATGACAGTTAAGCTATATAGTCCAGGATAAAGTGTCAAAGTGCATGTTAAACCTTGTTCCCTATCCTAGTATGCGATATGTATATATGTATAAGAATTTTCTTATGTGCATTGGTTTTGAATAATTTAGAACTGTTGATCATGATATTATGTTATCCTTAAAACTTGGTTTCATGCTAGTGTTCACCCCACTAACCATCCTCGGATGCTGTATCCCCACACGATGAAGGGTCCAAAGGAAAGTGTACTTTTTTTATGTAGAGTTAGCTTGGTTGGCTCAGTTCATTTTATTATGGTGAAGTGGTGAGCTTTCATCCTGCAAAAGGCTTAGGAATTACACCAACTTTCATTCTTAGATTTAATTTAATGGATACTTTCATTATCATTCACATTATCATTTTCATTTTCATTTGCTTTGTCATCTGTCAGAGTTGGGGATATGTCTCAACCTAGACTTATTTTAGTTCTTTATATATAAGGCTTTGTTTGGATTACTATGGATATTGGGTGATATTGGTCGGGTATAGACATTTTTTGACAATCTTTAAGATTGTTCCATGCTATCTTGTTATATGTTTTGAGTTCATCCAATATTGGGGGATGTTGTATTTGGTTTGGTTAGATTAAGAGGGTTATCTCCGGTCCACATAGGATTTGAGATACCCGTCACGGCCAGGCCCTAGTTTGTGTTATGACACATGTACATATGATAAATTTCAAGGCATAAAAATGAGATTCTAATGAAAATTTATAAAACATGTACATAAGATTACAATCCATTCATTAAATAGAATGAGACCAGTAATAAGCATCATAGATGCTCAACCATTTTTGAAGGAGAATGAGTCAAGATGTTATTTTAAAAAATTATGAACAAGGAAATGCTCATAAATTATTGGATAATTCCACATCTCACTTCTATGAAAGTTTGTGAGAAAAAAATATTTTGACTCAAAGGTCATTGGTCACATACTTTTTGTACATTACAAATATTGTAACATGTCTAATCATGAATTACCAAAGGATAATAGTAAGAAACAATCCTTTCCTATAATGTTTATGACTAAAATTATATAATTTTTCTTCTTGAAGGAGGTTTTCACCACATGAATGATGTATGGAATATGAAGTTACTTGAGAGCTCCAGAAGAGCTAAAACGTTACTACTCAAAGGAATGAAGTTGTTCATAATATCGATTTGTACTAAGTCTCAAAAGAAACTTATTAATTTTTAAAGGTATTAAAAAAAATGAATTATATTCAGATTGTAAATTATGAAACGATTTTATATCTTCATATTACTACAATCGAAATGAATTATAAATATTTATTTGAAAGACTATCAATTTTTTTCTTATTTATTGATACAAAAGTAAGCATGGTGATGGAATCATATGTTGTGGTAAACTAAAAATTTATAGAAAATATATAAGTTGACATGACCGGTTGAACATCTCGATTTAAATGTTGTGAAAATAATTAAAAATCCATGTAATTATATATTGAAGAAACTAAAGGTTCTTCACAAATTCTTTTATGTTGTTTGTCTCATGATAAATTTATCATTATACTGGGTAGAATTGGGATTGTAGTTCCTGAATTCTTAAAACGTATAACAAGGTAAATATAAGTCCGCACATGTCATGTGGAATGTTTGCTATTGTATGAGTTAACAAATGCATCTATGATTGGTCACATGTGCTTCGCTATAAACTTGCTATTTGATTTTTTCTTGATTCTTTACTCAAATTATTTAAATTAAGAGCATGGTTCCAAAATATAAAATTATGTTAATAATTCTAGTTGGTTTAGCCAAAATTGTATGCCTCCAAATATAGCTAAACGTTGGTTATGAGAACAAATCTTCCAAAAAAATTTGGTATGAGATGTGTTATTTAAATGTTGTAGCACTTGTATACATCAATCCAAAAATATTTTCCTATATTGTTGGTTCAAGATTAGGAACTAAAAAATTTCATTTAAAACCTGAATGTGTGGTAATTGATTTAATTGGTCCACCATGCACATTTATGGATACCCAAATAAGATTTAAGTGAATGTTAGATTTCCTAATAGTAGGGGAGATAGGGTTAACAACTAAAATGAATGATATTAATTATCTAGATCCTCGTAAAAAAACTTAAAGTTTAAGAGATATTCAGTAACAAGGAATTGCAAATTTATTGCCTAATGTATTTGTTGATCCTATGTTATAATTTAGTTGTACATGCTCCATTGAGAAATCGTTGAAGAATAAGGTCCATGTCATTCCTAAAGCGTGATAATATAATTGATTTCAAAGGTAAAACTTCTTTAATAAAGAGAGGAGCAAATGATAAATTTTTTATGGAAATGAGGAAAATGCTTTAAAAGAGCATCATAACATGACTCCTCATAAAACCTTGGCAAAGGTTCAGGATAAGGTATTATGGACTTAGTGTATAGGATAAGGTATTATGTTAATGGGATACAGTAAACTATTGTGTAAAAAGTTAAATAAAAAGTAAGAGATAAAGTATGTCTTGTGCTAAGTACGGCTTGTACCTTATGGTATAAATGTTGTTTGCAAAATTCGTAACATTATGGTAGGGAGATGTTATTTTCTATGGTGAATACTATGAGTTTTCTTTCAAACTGATAATAAAAAAAAAACTTTAATATGTATAATGAATGATTTTCATGTCTAGATAGACACCAAAGGTTATACGAAAATCCTTGAAGGATTTAAAATGTTTCAAAGCGATTCTATTTAATACCCTAGTTGTTATAAAATCACTTGACATGAGGAAAAATCAATCTTGATATCATAAAATGGTAAAAATTATAATGTTTGAGTGAATTTGGTGAACTTATATATCATAGAACATTATTTACATGAATAATGTGATGTTTTAATCTGTGCGAGGATAATACACACTGTACTCTTTTTTCTTAGTTGAGATTTGGTCCCATGAATTTCTCTAACAAGATTTTTTATGAGGTAGATAGCAATGCATGTTACTCGATATGTACTAGAAGCATTTGGCAAAAGAAATATTTGACAATCAACATACATTGATTTGACGCAATTTTATATGGATAACTCACATCTATTGTGTAGTTCGATGATTGTGAGATTGCTTGACATAAATAAAGATCCATTCTAGCCTTAGGAAAGAATAAAGAGCTTCTTACGATTGTATTGGTTATATTTAGATTTTCTCTAATTAAAAGATGCTGAAATTGTATTAAGTCTATATTCATATATCTTTGGTGAACCATTAACATGAAATTATTTTATTCTAATAAATTTAAGTAAAAAAAGACTAATTATGCAGATGCATGGTACTTATATGATCCGCATAAATATCGATCTTAGATGAGCTATTTGTTTACATATGGAGGCACATCATTATCTTGGTGTTTGATGAAGTAAAGAATGGCTTCCACTTCATCAAATCATACACAAATAATAACAATCCATAAAGCAAGTCTAGAGTGTGTTTTGGTTGACATCATTGACTCAACATATTGAGAAATATGTGATTTTTATTTGAAAATGAATATATCCAACTACAATGTATGAAGACAATATGTCACAACCCCAAAACAAGGGTCATGATGACACTTGTCGCAGCGTACCTTGACAAGTAAGCCTATCACCCAAACTGATATAAAAAGAAAAAAGAAAAGACGGAATAGCCAAGATAAGACTTCTAGAATGAAGCCAAATTATACAAGTAATCATAACAATGTGGAAAGAACTTATCTAAAATACCAATCATGCCCAAAACCATGTGTCAAATAGTATAAGAACTACCAATAAAATCCAAGAGTCAAATAGATCAGAAAAATGACCACAAAGAAATAATATCTATTTCTGAATAATAATAAAGACATAACTACCATAGAAATATAGAGGTGGACTTCGGATGCATGAATGTCCAACCGCTACTTTAGAAGCTCCAATAATGCCCTAAGTCAAGTAAGATGAGCCACACTAGAGCTAGGACCTACACCGAAAGGCAATAGTAGGCATGGCTATGGTCCACTAGTTCTTAGTACATATCACAGGCCGACCAAGAAAAGAAGTAAACAAAGCATCCAAGATATACATTAAGGGCACATCACCTTCAAATAGAAAAATATCCCACAACGGTAGCCTACACCGCTTGTACTAAGAATTCTAATATATCACATATATTAAAAAAATACATTATGATATAGAACACAAGTATACATTATGTCACATATAAGTAGAACAAGGGAGCACATGTAGATACAAGATCATCAAATACAAGTAAAGGAAGGTAAGAAAAATGCATAGATGACAAGAAAATATAAAAATATAACACAACATAAGCACAATAAGGTAAGTTCAATGTATATGATGATGATGATGATTCACGAAGTCGTCGCACAACCTCTGGGATTGTCGCACAATCCCCGTATACACCTACGAAGCTAAAGCTTCCCAATGGAGGACCCATGAGGGGTTCATCAACCTATATAAAATCCATATATCTCATATGTCCTTTTTGGAACATTCATCTGAAAGAGTTTTATAAGGTGTTATAATATCTTCTCCGCGGCACATCTCTTAGGGAGGGTTTTAAAAAGGTGTTGCCAGTGTTGCTCAGGTGTTGCCATGGTGGTACCAACATTTTATAAATGAGTATAATATGAGGATGTAATACTTACAACCAATAACAAAGAGTATTTCCATAACCAACCACATGATATAGTTCCACAACCAACCACAATGATACATTTCCACAACCATGTGAGTCAAATATCTACTCATTATTTGCGTTTCATCCATAGATTTCCACATGTCTTATATACCAACAAGTATGAATATATTGCAATACACCAACCATATTAGGCATTTCAACAATACAATATAATTATTCACATGTATTTAGGGTTATCAACATCATATAGGACCTCACACGATAACACATATCATATAATATCTAAATTTTGATAATTACATCAAATATAGGACCCTCACAAGGGAAAAATACATAGATAGATATTTTTATTGATTATTTACCACCCTTAACAAGAATTTTGTACTATCATTTACTATCCAGCCCAGTCTGAAAGAGTTAAGCCGTAATCTACCTCAAAAGCCAAAATCGATCCGCTACACTTCGACCTCATGACCTTACTTTTCATGAATGATTCTAACTCCACTAAAAATATCAAATATTAAATATATGATTCAAAACAAAGCCAACAGTATCCATATTGACTACTTTTGGTTCTGGGTCAAAATGGACCCCCCAAAATGGATTTCAAAGAAAGAAGGGAAAGATCAAAAATTTATTTTAAAAATGCGTTTCCCATATTTCTAGAAATCTGCAGGTGAAAACTCAAGTCAAATTGATTAAAAAATGAGGTTCAAATTGAAGAAAAATTATTTTTAAGCTTTATCGGGTAAAATCTTTGAAATCCAAGTTAAAATCAAGAATTGAAGTTTTTTTAGAGATTAAATTGATAAAAAACTAATATTTTTAAGTTAAAAATACCATTCAAGAGAAAAGGAGTGAAATTTGAGTTTAAAATCAAGTCCTAAGATTTTTGGATTTTGAGAAATTAATAAAGATATTACTAAGAAAAGGGTGAATTCTTACCTTAAATCACTAATAAAACCAAGAAATATATGTTAATCTAACTTCCCAAACTCTCATAAGCTTCACTTTTAAGCTTCCACACAATTTTAGGGTTTAACTCCCAAGAGGCAACATAAAGTATGAGAAAAAATAAGCTCAAAGATGCTATTTATTATTGCAGATTTTTCTACACAGATATAGCTGAAAAAATATTTTTTTAAAGTCAGTTCGGACTTCGATGGGGTGCCTGAAATTTGTTCGAATTTTGATATCTGCAAAAACACTAAATTTGATATTTCAGATACATTGACAAATTCAGATTTTCTAAAAAACATCATTCTCACAAAGTTGACCCCCGAAATTCGAAATCACAAATTTTTATACCGAGAATAGAAATGAGATTTAAAAGTCGTAAAATCACACCAAACATGTAATGACCCTAAAATTGACATTTTTGATCTGCTAGTGAGGTCCTATTTTTCATCTAAGGTTGTTTCGTCCAAATGTGGGTCGAGCACCCATATTTTTAATTTTTCAACTTTCCGACGAATAGGTCAAAATGAGCTCGAATACACCAGGACCTAAACCAAATTTCAACCTAGCCTAAAATCAATATTTTGAAACTACTGACACAATCCCTTTAGCCATCCACCACACGCATCAAAGTGTAATACCCCATATTTTCGTGCTAGAATTCTAATCGTCGTTCCTGCATGTCTAAGCTCTAATCCAAGTGATTCTCATGTGAATACAAGTTGTATGATCATTATCCTAGTCTGTGGAGTATTTTAGAGGTGGAAAATATTTATAGCAATGACCTAGAACAAGGTTGAGCTAAGACCAATTGATTCATCCAAAATTTGACATTCGATTCTACAAGGGTCAACTTCAAATGTGAATATCTCTTAATATATATGGAATTTTTCATCTCAAAACCTATTAAATTGTATATAATTGAATTATATTTCCAATAATATCAATTTCACAAAAATTTGATACCCTAGCGAAGAGTTATGCCCATTTTTGTGAGAGGCAGAAAGGGTGTGTGATGGGCAATGCGCCTCCCAATAAAATATGTGTGATTGGGAGTGAGAGGCACACTTAAATGTCTGCCATAAGGTGTGCGATGCACACCTTAAGGTCTTCCATGTGTTATGCGCCGGATACCTCACTTTTAAGTGCCAAAAACACCCCTATATACGTCTATAACACGGGATTAAACTCCCACAACATCAAAATAAGTTTACTTTCTCTCAAAATAAACAAGGACAACCTTTAGTGTTTCAACATAAAAACCCCAATAGCTAAAGATTCAACAGTGAGAATTCTATAATTTTTATATATTAGGAATGCCCATTACGAAGGCTATGAGGGACACCCCAAAAGATCGTGAATAGAATTACGTCATTCCGAAAGTCATTCAAATCTTCAAGTTTAAGGTATGCATGGTTTTTCAACAAGAAAACGCTTTCGTTCTTATGTCCAAAACTACTTTCTTTTACTAAGTTATGGATTTCATATGTTTTACTATGATTTTGAAGCATGAACTTATATCCTATATTGATTGTCACGATATTATGATACTTTTGATATTTTAGAAGTGGAATTATATGAGAATGATGATATTTTGTGCCTTATAACTGAATTTTTCAGATTTTGAAGGGATTTATATATGTTTATGATGTAAAGCTTGAATCTTGATAAGTTTTAATGTGATATTGGGACATGAGTTTTCAACACTATATGAGATTGTTGTTTTTAAGAAATCATGTGGTATAAACACCTTGAGTTTGAATGATTTGTGATGATGAAGAAGCTTTGACCTTTCGGTCCTAAAAGGGGGTGTTTTTGAACTCGAGATGAGAAAAGAAATCCACTTTTATTGATTATTATGAAAAGGGTATAAAGATGGCTCCCTTTGTGAATTATTGAACTGTTTATTAGTGGATTTTCTTTCGAAAAGATTTGAGCTAAGTCCAAGAGTAGTCTTCAGCACCGAGCGAGAGGTATAGCTATTTTGGTACTTCCCTCGAACTACATGCCCCATAGGATGTAAGCCTGAGGTTGATTTATATAATGATCACTAGTGTTTGGATTGATGATTTAAGGTCCTACTTCGATGGAAAGAAATAAGGCGGCTCTCCCCAACGTGGGTAGAACATTGGACTTCATATAGCTCATATGGTTTATGTCAGTTGTAAGAGACTCCTAGTGTGTGTGTGTATTCTTTTATCTGAGATGAAAATATAATTGCTTGAAAGATTGAGTTTGAGAAATTCATTGTTTTTGAAAGATTTAAAGACTATATATTCTAAAGAGATTTGATTGCTTTGATGAATTGGAATTGAGATAAAAGTGAATTGAGATTTATATGACGACTCACATGTTTTACTTTACATGTATTATCCATCCATGATTTTGATAATTTAATTTGAGCTAAGTGAGTCATTTATATCAACAGCATAAACTATGATGATATTAAGATATTATTTTATATATGCATTGCACCCCCATATGCTCGGTACGTTTCCATGGTACTGACCCACATGTTCATATGTGGGCTACATTTTCTCAAAATGTAGGTACAAGGTATAGTGTACATCTTTAGATCTAGTTATTTTGTTGTGTTCGGTCAGCAGGTGATGAGTCTTTTTTATTCAAGGGCTTGAGTTAGTTATACAGTTTGAGAAGTGTTGTATTTTCTTTATCCAGCCGTATTGAGTTGGGATAGTCGGGAGTCATGACCTAGCTACCTATAGCCAGTACTAGTAGAGGCTTCATAGACAGTCAGCAGAAGTTGATGTATTCCGTTTCAATTTTGGTTTTAAAAGAAGAGTTGTAATCTTGTATATTTAGTTTTGTATGTATCTTATTCAGAAAAGAGTTATTTTCTGCAGATTTGTATAGATTTATACTTTTTGTTCTATTAATTATGAGTTATGTCAGTAGAAGGGTTAGCTTGAGGTCACTTGTGATCCTAAGCACCATGTGACATCTCAGGACTGGAATTTGGGGCATTACAAACTTGGTATCAGAGCACAAAGTTCAAGTATCCCAGGGTGTCTATGAAGCCGTGTCTAGTAGAGTCTTGCAGAATGGTACGGAGATGTCTGTACTTTTCTTCGAGAGACTACAGGGCATTTAGGAAATGTCTCTATTCTTTCAAGTCTTAAATTTTTCTTAGAAAAGTTCTCCAAGAAACTTATACAGATTCTTATCTTACTCTAGTCAGGCCATCTCTGCCCTAGTTCCAAGGTATCAGAAATAGTTGAGATTAATTCTCCATAGATAGTTATGGACTTGTAAGAGAGCTACAAAAGTATCCTATCAGTACTTTTGAATTCCAAAAACTAAAGTGCTTTAATTGGTCGATAGAAATCGTGCACTAAGCCCGAGTCAGATATGCTTTCAAATTTCTCCTCAAAATCCATAATGATAATCTATACTTCTCTATCTATGTACTGTTCTTGAGGTAAAATGTTCGGCAAGTTCCAATTTCCTCCCCAGTTAATGCTCTTATATTTGCTGGTAGAAGTTTTAAAAGTTTCATAAAGAGGCTTGAGAGGAGCCTTCTAGTGTGTTATAAGTCCTTCAAATTTAAGTTATGCCCTTGTTCTTATGAGTTATTTAATTAAGACAGAGTAAGGTGTAGTCTTAGATCATTGAATATTGTCTGTCAAGTTTTTATCTCTTGTATTATGTAATCTTATTATCATTGTGTTTGTAAAAATTCAAAGTCTAGTAAAGCCGTGTGAGGCCTATTTTGAGTCACTAGCATAGTTGCTTTGTTATTCATATAATTTTCTTAATCAAAACACAAAATCAAAGTCTAATGAAGCCGTGTGACGCCTATTTCGTTTAACTAGCAACTTGTTGTTTGTCTTGTTATTCTGGTGCTAGTTGAAAGTATGGGTTTCTGTGTAGTGATAGAAGTAGTAATGTTTAGTTGAAAGTATTGTGTTAGTTGAACTTGTGGGTTTAGAAGTGTAGTGGCAATATTGGTGATAAGGGTGATTTATTGAATATGTATAGCTGAATTTTTTCTTATGATTGAATTAGTAATGAAGTGATATACCCTTGTTTGTTAGTTTAGTGAAGTTAGAGAAGGATACTATTAGTTAAGGTGGATTGTTGTTTGCTTGAAGTATGAAAAGAGTTATTGATGGTATTTGTTGTGCTAGGAAAGTATAGGTTTTGATGGAAGTACTTGGTGATTCAGTATTGTTAATTTAAGCTTTTCTGAGATTGCAAGAGGAAGTTTAGTTGAAATTTGTAGAGCTATAAAAGTCATTGAGCTGTGAAGATGGGTAAATAGTAATGATGTGAAGAAGGAGGATGTGTTAACAGATTATGAATAAGATAGGCCATATGATTATGTTCAATTGTCATTGTGTACTAGTTTTTCTTAATGCTATGTTCTATATTGAAGTGAAAATTGTTTGTGAGATTGGGTTGTAAATCATGTTTAACTCTAGACATTAAGTTTGAATAGTTGATGGTTTGGTTGTTGATGCTAGTTATATGGAGGTGATCTAGTAGGCTTGAACAGTGTATGGAAGAGTGTAAGATAATGTGTTCGTAATTAAGTATGGTCTAGAGGTATGCCCAAGGTTCAATGGGGCTGCATTATTTTTTAAGGATTATTGCATATTGTGGGATTAGTAGTAATGTTAAGTTTCTAGGTGGAGAAAGTCTAGTTAGATAATTTATGATGTTCTTGGTAGCTAAGTTAAGGAGTTATGATTGAAGATATTGAGCCTTTTTAGTATGATTATTATTCTCATGGTTTGGAAAAAAATATAAGAATAGATATGTGATCTTGGTAGGTTATGATTATATGATTAGAGATGTAGGTATGGTTTCAAATGAGAGTGTAAGTCTTTGATGATGATTATTGAAGCTAGAAAGTTAAGGATGTCATATGGATCGGTTGTTCAGGAATAAAGTTGGTAAGTTCAAAATTAGTTTATTCTTGTGAGTTTAGCATTTATGTATAGATAATAGACTGATGAAATTGTGGCTTAATCTTGAGGATATGGAGTAGACCATCATACTTAGAATACCAGCTTTGACCTAAGGGAGAGATGGTTAGTGAAGAACCAAACCAAGTTTTGAGAATTAGATTGTGATACATGTCAATAATGAGTTATGATGAGATAGTGATCCCTTCTTACTCTAGAGTATTCCTTGAATTTTAGTCATTACAATACCAAATCCATCACTTGCTTGACAAATCCATGCCACTGGCCTATGCTTATACCTATCATGTGTGCTCAAGCCCATTCTCAGCTTCGAGCAAACATGTAACAACTTCACTCTGTGATTCGAGTTATCTCTTATGAATCTATGAACTCTAGTCTTATGTTGAATAGCTCATGATAAGTATAAGCTCCTGTTTCAGAGTATTACCAGTTTTTAAACTCATGATACTAATGAAGTTTGTATTATATCATGCATATCCTCAGCTTATATTTCTTTAATGAATCCATGCCTTTGATATTTTATTCCTCAGGACAAAGATAAGTGTTAATGTTATGTATTGTAGTTTTCGTGCTTCTAGTTCATATATGTTAGCGCTTCGGTGACCTTTTCCTATGTTAAGAGAGTGGTGATGATTGTAGATAAGCAATGGTTTAGATGTGAGAGAGTTGATGACCCTCATTAAGAAAGATTATTTATGCTTTTCTATCTAAGGCTAAAGTGTGAAGTAAGATTGAGGCCAAGTCTTTGATAAATGTCATGGTTAGTTAGAAATTGTGTGTATGCTTTTATGAATAGTGCAAGAAAATTGTTGTTGACAAAGGTTTAGAGAATATGCGAAGTATTCCTTTAGGGGTATTTGTCTCAAAGTTATATGTGATTTTTAATGATAGGCTTGAATGTCATGTTGGGTGTAAGATGATGAATGAAATATGCACTAGTGAATCCATATTACAGTTTAGACTAGTATTGTGGGTTGGCATGTTGTATCTTGTGATTTAGTGTTAAGCTTGATCATGGTGAGAGAACTTAGTTTAGTTTAGACCTTAGTAGAATGATTTTGCAGTGCCAATATAAGAATTATAAATTGAATCAAATGAGTATGGTATTTAAGGAGAATAGTACAGTTGAGAGAGCATTTGAGAAGTGATTCTAAGCTTGAAAGTAAGAAGTTGCATTGCCTACGGCCTAGCAATCCTATCCTAGTTTATGAGTTATATAATTATATTCCATGCTATAGAGTTATATCAATGTTGTAATTTCTTAGTCAAATGTCTTGTTCAGAGCATGCCCAAAATTCTTTGCTCCCTAATATCAGTAGAATTTCATAGAAAAGTACTAAAGAAAAACTCCATTTGAGTTTGGGTAGTCAGTATGATCCATTCCATATAGCTTGTAATCTAGTTTAGCAAGCAAGGAGATAAGCTCCTATAGATTCTTAATTTTCCAGCTAATCTTACTATCTGCAGTCTTATACGTATGTACATTCCAAGAGGCAACGTGTTTATGTCCAATTAAATCATGAATTCAGCTCAGTTCATGCATTAATTTCAGTTTCAAATATTAAGTCATGATTTAGTTCATAAGTATCCTGTGCAGTATCACAGTCTCTTCCTAGTATTTTCATCAAATTATTATCATTCGGGGATAAACGATCCCAAGAGGGGGATGTTGTAATACCCCGAGTTGTCATGTCATAAATCCCTCATCCTTTTTCATGAGATCAGATCCACTGCAAAGTAATGGTTACTCATAATTTGAAACTCTCGTTTCTATCTTAGCCATATAGTTATTTTTCTTGAGGATTCACTTGCAAAGCAGTTCGGTAGCTCATTATTCTTGAGATCTAGTGATTCAGTTCTGTCAGTTACACATGATAGCTTGAAGACTAATATTCCTCTATGTTTCAGGATAATTATCCACACTCGAGGACGAATGTTCCCAAGGGCGAGACAATGTAATACCCCATATTTTTGTGCTAGAATTCTAACTGTCGTTCCTGTGTATCTAAGCTCTAATCCAAGTGATTCTCATTTTAGAGGTGGAAAATGTTTATAGCAATGACGTAGAACAAGGTTGAGCTAAGACCAATTGAGTCATCCAAAGTTTGACATTTGATGCTACAAATTTCAACTTCAAACGTGAATATATCTTAATATACATGGAATGTTTCATCCTAATACCTATCAAATTGTATATAATTGAATTAGCTTTCCAACGATACTAATTTCGCAAAAATTCAATACCCGAGCGAAGAGTTATGCCCATTTTGTGAGAGACAGTAAGGGTATGCGATGGGCAATGCGCCACCCAATCAAATTTGTGTGATTGGGATCGCGAGGCACACTTAAATGTCTGCCATAAGATGTGCGACGCACACCTTAAAGTCTGCCATGGGTTGTGCGCCGTATACCTCACTTTCAAGTGCCAAAAACACCCCTATATATGTCTATAACACTGGATTAAACTCCCACAATATCAAAATAAGTTTACTTTCTCTCAAAATCACCAAGAACAACCTTTAGGGTTTCAACATAAAAACCCCAATAGCTAGAGATTCAACCGTGAGAATTCTATAATTTTTACATATTCGGAATCCCCATTACGAAGGATACAAGGGACGCCCCAAAAGTTCGTGAATAGAATTACGTCATTCGAAAAGTCATTCAAAGCTTCAAGTTTAAGGTATGCGGGGGTTTTCAACAAGAACACTTTTTCATTCTTGTGTCCAAAAATACTTTCTTTTATGAAGTTATGGATTTCATATGTTTTACTATGATTTTGAAGCATGAACTTATATCCTATATTGATTATTTTGAGATTATGATATTTTTGATATTTTAGAAGAGGACTTATATGAGAATGATGATATTTTGTTCCTTATAACTGAATTTTTCAAATTTTGAAGGGATTTATATATGTTTATAATGTAAAGCTTGAATCTTGATAAGTTTTAATGTGATATTGAGACATGAGTTTTGAACTTTATTTGAGATTTTTGTTTTTGATAAATCATGTGTTATAAACACCTTGAGTTTGAATGATTTGAGGTGATGAAGAAGCTTTGACCTTTCTATCATAAAAATATGTGTTTTTGAACCCGAGATAAGAAAAGTAATCTACTTTTATTGATTATTATGAAAAAGGTAGCAAGATGGATCCCGTTGTGAATTGTTGAAATATTTATTAGTGGATTTTCTTTTGAAAAGATCTGAGCCAAGTCTAGGACTAGTCTTTAGCACCGAGCGGGAGGTAAAGCTGTTTTTGTACTTTACTAGAACTACATGCCCCCGTAGGATGTGAGCCTGAGGCTAATTTATATTGTTATCACTAGTGTTTGGATTGATGATTTCAGGTCCTACTCCGATTGCAAGGAATAGGGAGACTCTCCCCAATGTGGGTGGAACGTTCGACTCCATGTAGCTCACATGGTTTATGTCGGTTGTAAGAGACTCCTAGTGTGTGTGTATTCTTCTATCTCAGATGAAAATATAATTGCTTGAAAGATTTAGTTTGAGAAAGTCATTGTTTTCAAAAGATTTAAAGACTATATATTCTAAAGAGATTTGTCATGAGATTTGATTGCTTTGATGAATTGGAATTGAGACGAAAGTGAATTGATATTTATATGATGACTCACGTGTTTTACTTTAAATGTATTATTCATCCATGATTTCGATGACTTATTTTGATCTAAGTGAGTCATTTATATCAGCATGCATAATTTTATAAACTATGATGATATTATGATATTATTTTATACATGCATTGCAACCCCATTTGCTCGGTACGTTTCAATGGTACTGACCCACATATTTGTATGTGGGCTATATTTTCTCGGAATGTAGGTACAAGGTATAGTGTACATCTTCAGATCCAGTCAGTAGGTGATGAGTCCTTTTGAATCAAGGGCTTGAGTTAGTTATACAGTTCGAGAAGTACTGTATTTTCTTTATCCAGTCGTATTGAGTTGGGATAGTCGAGAGTCATGACCTAGCTACCTATAGTCAGTACTAGTAGAGGCTTCATAGACAGTCAGTAGAAGTTGATGTATTTTGTTTCAGTTTTGGGTGTAAAAGCAGAGTTGTAATCTTGTAAATTTAGTTTTGTATCTATCATATTCAGAAAAGAGTTATTTTCTGCAAATTTATACTTTTTGTTCAGTTGCTTATGAGTTATACTAGTAGAAGGGTTAGCTTGGGGTCACTTGTGATCCTAAGCACCGTGTGATGTCTCGGGGCTCGATTTCGGGGCGTTACACAAAGTATATCCACATATATCCAAAATAAGGCTATCGAAGCTATCAAAATCATAATATCGCATAAATGATATAAAAATGCATGGAAAACCATGCCAGTCACTCATAAACTCCAGAAATACCATAATGCAACTACGGAAAGGGGTAAAATAGTCAGTTCACACAAAATCATAAATTTTACATACTTCATCAAATTTTTTGGTTCTTACACAATGTTAAATACATAACTCAGCCCAAGAGAGGTTACATTACAAAGAAATAACAAAGGATACTCCATCAAAGTTCTTATTCACTTATGATATTGAGAAGAAAGGTGAAACAAGTGTTCAACAAATTGGTTCATCTAACAATTTGGCAAATCTTTCACCAAGGAATTACTAGCATCAACATTTGAGGAGCTGAGATATATGATTAAAATGCATTACCTCTGAGATATCAAATATAATTTTCATCCGGGGGGGGGGGGGATGAAATACACAATGTACTCATCAAGATTTTATTCTAAATTTAATTTTCTGATAAGATTTTTTATGAGGCAGCACTCAAAGGGTATTATAAGATATGTGTACTCTTTTTGCTTCACTAGACTATTTTTCACTAGTTTTTTTCTATTAAGATTTTAATGATACACATTATCTATGAACATCGAAGGAGGAGTGTTACGAAACAATTTAATTTAATGGATGTTTCATTCAATAAATTCTTGCCTGCTTGTACCTTATAATGGAAGACTTGTTATCCTATAAAAGGGTAGTTCATCTTTGATGGAAGATACACTAAAGCAAAAAAGATTGAAATAAAAATGGCATTCTCTCTCATATCTCTTGTCTCCATTTTGCTTTATATTATTTCATATATTGCTTATATTTTATAACACCCAACACTTTTTTTTTAATTTTATTTTATTGTATTTTTATTAATTTTTATCTTTATTCTTATTATCACCAATATCGGTTGATTTCTAAAATAGACACTCAATTAATAGTTATTATATCAAAAGTCGTACAATCAAATCACTTTATAATGACCATGCTTATTCAAAAATTTTATAGTAAATACATAATTACACCACTGATCTTATCCAAAATTTTTAAAAAGACACCTAAACTTTAACTTCGACCTATTACCCCACGATCTTCTTTATTTCATCACAAATACACTATTTTGACCCTCTATGTGTATACATGCGCCAAAAGAGCATGAAAAGGCAAAAATTAACTTTTTTTACCAATTAGAAGCTGCCACGTATAAATAATTTAATATATAATTTATATTTTTTTAAATTAATATTTATTTTTTAAAATTATTTCATAACCCTCCCCCCACCCCACCCCTGCAACCCCACTCATCCACCATTGTCTTCTTCCCCAACTTTTTCTTCATCACCATAACTCAGCAAAAATATCAATTACAACAACAACATCAATTACAACAACAACAACATCAATTAATACAACAACAACGACATCATCATCACCATAATTTTAAAAAGGAAATTTGACGTACAATCTCCATTTTAAAGGAGCTTTAAGCTCTATTTTACTGGAGGGAACTTAACGGGAATGGGGGAGGGAGGTGTTGGATGGGGTGGGGTAATAAATAAAAATGAATTTGGGGTAATAAAGACCAAGCTTTATTAAGTGGATTCAAATTTTACTAATGTTCTATATAAATTCAGACATTAGACCTTTAATTTTTTTGAAATAAATATTTAGTAACTACATAAAAAGATTAAATATTAAATCTAATCTTACCTTTAATGAGATAATTTGTAACCATATAAATATTTATGATTCAATATTTATTTCAATTTTTTAAAAAAATATTTCTTAACTATGTAACAAGTCAAATTACATTACATAAATAAGATAAAGAATATATTGATTAAAAGAACGAGGCCTTAAGTTTTTTTGGGGCCTCAAGCCCTTGCTTTAGTTGCTTGGCCCTTGAGACGACAATGCTCAACTCCTTGTTCTCTTTTAATTCCTTTTGGATCCTTAAGAATTATAAGTTCTTATTATTTGAAGTAACTATAGCATCTTTGGCAACCCAAGTTTACGTGATCGTGCAAAAAATATAATGGCACTTGCAAATCAGTTGTCGAACCGTTAGAGACTTGTTTAACCATTCACTTAGACTAGACAAATTCTTATTATTTATTCAAATTATAGAAATAAATATGTTAATTTTAAAAAATAAAACTAAACACTAAACTATACTAAAGATGATAAACTTGGGGTTGAAACAATATTAAGGAGGATTCTAGGGTCAAGTCATATTGACAGTCATGCATAACTATGATTTCTAGTCGGTTAGGTTGTTTATCATTATTATTGATTTACGGGGTTGATAGTATATCTTGAGAATGGTCATACTATAAGTCTTCTATCTAAACTAGTCTCACAACTACATCATTGAGCTGGGATGTGAGTCTCTAATTCGGATACATTAAACCATCTTCCTATTTTGTTAACCAAGTGGGACAATATGGTATATTCCTATCCTAATCGTAAATCACTCCTAAATTTCTTTAAGTTGTGATCCATAATCTGCATGTTCTTCATTCTGTTTCTTGAATTTTGTGGTTAGTTCACCTAAAGACTATAGAATTATCCTAAAGTTTGCGACTCTTTAGAATAGTAAAGCTAGAACACAAGAATAATCACATGACATGATAAACATATAAACCAACAAACAAACCATAATTGATTAATCATGTCATAGCCTTAACAATCGAAAGAGGGTATTTATCCACTCATATATTTACAAAGAATCACCATATATGAGTTCATAAAATAAAAATACAAGCAAGAAAAGTAAAAGAACAAAGAACCCTAGTTTGATTTCCTTGATGTGTTGTTTGCTCCCCAATTTGTGTGTGATTTAATGATATCTTGTAATTATGGAAAAGCTATATTTATATAGTGATTTAGGTATTCCATAATATTTCCTCACTAAATGTATGCATTAATCACTTTTGGCCCAACTTAAACCAAGTAGAAATAGTTTTAGTCGATTTTTGAGTATGTGTGCTTTAATTATGTGTGGTGTGATGGATAACCCATTACTGTATGTATAATATGTGTATTTATAGCCTCTGAAACATTTAAAACAATCTCCACAAGTATTAAGTACACCCAAAAGTTTTCCAAATAATTTTAGGATTAGAACTAACTTTTCCCTTGAAAAATAGGACTTGCTTCTGGGTTTGTCCTGGACATTGGGTGCTTCCTGTAGTACCTCTGGAGTATTCCTGGAATTTTTATCCTGATTATATTTGCATATATAGGTACTACGAGTTATTTCTAGTGTTTAAGCATTGCATCCATGCTCCTCTAGAGTCCTTTACATCATTCTTGTCTGAAAACTACTCTATGCTTCATATCAACTTGTTTCTTGTTTTCCCACTTCTTATGGCTTGTGTGTAGGCTTTATTTAGCTTCTATATATACTGAATGGTGTACTATAATAACTCATATCAAACATTAGTGTATTCAATACAATAAAGCTCATCAGAAGTACACTAGAACAAGCATAGCTTAGGCTAGCCTACTAGTTTTCTCATCTAAACTCTATTTGATCATTTTGACTTTGATTTGGTTCAAATGCAATTTAAAACCTCAAACATTTAATTTAGCACACAAATACATATAAAATACTTATAATTCATTAAAAACATCAATTTATCCTCAAAACTAAGGTAAACGCGCTTAGATAATGACACTTAGGTGTATAAATATGCCTAGGATCACTACCCCACACTTAAAGCCTCATTAATCCCCGAACAACTCTTTACACTGAACATAATTAAGGAAGACTATAACATAACTATTTGAAATAATACACTTAAGGTTGAGCTACAATGACTACATGAATAACAAGTGCTACATTACGCATGTCATGTTGCAATTGAGAACACATGAATACTGCTTCAAGTCTTTTTAGCCTTAAGATTGACTCTACCAAGTTGGAAAACTCCTTATATTACTCAACAAATATATCATATAAGTCACCTATACATCAATAAACATGTGCCTTCACCACAAGAAAGTCACCCTTATTCACTCATAAATATGCAATTTATCACAAGAATTGATGTAAGAATGAAATTTTACCCTCTCACAAAGAATTCACATGTCAGAAAATGATCCATAAGCTTTCCCTTAGTTTAGTACTCCTCTAATATAAAAAAAAAATCAATAATCAATATAAAATAGGACTTTATGGGTTGTAATGTAGGTTAAGGGACAAGTACGAACTATTCTGGCAAGTAATAGTGACTATCCTCCCAAAGAGCTTTAATATATCACACTTTGCATTAAAATCATATCCAATCAACCTATTTTCACCACTTTCATCTTCATACCTCTCTTTTGTATTTCTTCATCACTTTAATCTAGCTTAAGCATCTATAGTAGGGAGTATTTGCTGTCAACATATGATTTACTTTTTTGATTAATTTTTATTTTTACGATGCTACTCCCGCCTAACAACACATAAACATTTAAGACACACCCATAGTTATTAATTTGAGGATTCAAACTTATATACTTCTTCTTCACTACTCACTCCCTGCTTCCTAATTTTTCCACTAAAGTGCTTAGGAGTTTAGGATAAAATTTTGATCAATTGAAAGAAAAAGAATAAGCTATGTATGAGGCCACCAAAAAATAGCTTAAAGGCTCAATGGAGTTAACTAGTATTATGCAGAAAGGGTAGGTTAAAAAAGGTACAAAACAAGGCTATCAAATAAATACCTATATTATCTCCTAAACTCAATATTCTTTATTTACTTTTTTTATATACCGAGCAACTTCCAGACATTAATATGCAATCATGGAATACAACAAAAACCTAACACACACTTGCCTCATGTTAAAATGAATATGGATCCCTATATACTCTTAACCAAGCAATCATAAGAATTTCATACTTAAGCAAAAATAATAATACAGTACATAAAGGAGCCTAGGCATGTAATACCCCAGGTTTTGGTCCCTGAAAATTCTTTGATCATTGAATTTACTGTCCCTGCTATGACTTACCCTATGAGTCGTAGGGTGTCTTGATGAGTTGTAGGTCCTAAATCATAGGGTTTCTAGTGAGTTTTGCTTGAGTTACTGCCTTGGTGATGAGTTGAGTTCACTAGTCATCAAGACTCATTACAAGTCATAGTGTTCAAAATCATAGGGAAACCAGGGTACTATCCTAAGTTCCTATTGTGAATACAACCTATTGTGAATAGAACAAACCTGTTATGAAACATAATGTCAGAGTACGACTAATATGGTATGACTCATATCCAGACTAGCATGGATGCCCAAGGAACTGTCTAGACTATGAATTGACTAAATAAGTTGTAGGTTGACCTAATGAGTCGTAAGGTCACCCATAGAGACTGTGCCTCATTTTTTCCAATTTTTAAATTAAGGGCACTTTGAAAATTTTACTGTGTACCCACTTATACCCTACATATATAAAACACCTTGGGTCCATTATTTCCAACCCATATCAATTATAAACATTCACTCAAACTCTCTAAATTCTCTAAGGACAAGATACTTATGATTTCCAAGAAGTTAATTAATTAGGGCTCTCAAGGGCAAATTTCTTCAATAATTGTGATCCTTTTAGGCATGTATCTCTTCCCTAAAAATTATTTTGTTAAAACATATGTTTAAACGATTACCCATATGGTTTAATTATTAGTTTCTTAATATAGGTTGAGGGTTATTGAATGATTATTATTTATGTGATGTTTCATGTTTACTTATGCATTATTTATGCTTTAAATGGTGGTTTTGAACCAATTGGGTGCATGAGTGTATGAATTGCATAGGGAATATATGTTCCCCCAAGTTTAATGGGTTATTGATTTGGAATTGGTAATAACCTCAACCTAATCTTTTGAAATTGTCTTTGAACATGAGAAGATACATATTGAAAAGTATTTTGAAACCTTGCCACGGTGTAAAAGAGTGATGGAACCTGAATTGACTTTTAAAAAGGGTTTAATGGCCATGGATTGAATTTGAATTTAAAATTTTGAAGTCCTATTAGACGAGGGGTTAGAGTCCCACTTGGCTAGATAATTGGTTCCTACATAGGACTTTGGATTCCTATTGGCTAGTTGCATTAGAGTGCCACTTGATTTTATGGTTTTATTTCTATATGGAACTTTGGAGTCTGATTGGTTGATTTGGTTAGATTCATATTTGCAAGTTGATTGAATTGACAAAATAACATGTGCTTTCAAGCTATAGTTGTTATGACGATACCACTTGATAATGCCTTAATGAATGACTCCTAGTTTGATAATTGGGGATTTGTGAAAAGTGTTTTAATTGGGATTTAATGAGAGTTGTGTAGCTGTGCCATGAAAGTGGAGGTCCCAAGAGACTATCATTGGAAATCTCGGTTGTCAATGCGATGGTTATCTAGGAGGGTCTAAATAACTAGGCGGTTCGGGTCCCCCATATGATATGACTGAGTGCTTAAGTCACTCTTGATATATGTCAGGAAGTTTGAGTACCCCATATTACATATGTATACATGATTAATCTCTGGTGTGTGCGGTCTCATACATTGGGTCCCATTAAACTAGGGAAGATATAGACCCATATATCCTATG
Source organism: Capsicum baccatum var. pendulum (assembly GCA_030864225.1). Lineage (NCBI taxonomy): Eukaryota > Viridiplantae > Streptophyta > Magnoliopsida > Solanales > Solanaceae > Capsicum > Capsicum baccatum. The sequence continues at coordinate 124,021,094 of CM061556.1, read as the reverse complement.
GGTACCTTATTATGATGGTTATGACATACAGTATAGGTTATGTATTTTGAAGTTCATGCTAAGACTTTTACCCTATCCTGATATTTGATATATATATATATGCATGTGATCGTGTACATTGGATTTTAATGAATTATTAAACTATTGATCATGGAATTATTTTACCCCTTAACCCTGATTTACATGCTAGTAGAAATGCCTAGGCTTTGAACCTTGAGAATAACGTTTTTTTTTTGGTGTCTTTGAGTTGGGTTCGACTAGGGGCATGAGTTGTACCCCTGGGATACGAGTCATATCCTTCCCTCTCTCCTCTCTCGTACTCTAGGAAGTATGGTAAGGGCCACTCACTAACTTATGTATGAGTTATACCCTCTATAATCATATCTTAAGGTATGAGTCATACCAAGTGAGTCGTATAGAGTTTGGACTTGAACTTTGAGTGGACGTTTTTTGGTATGGTTGAAGTATATAGTTAGGGTATGAGCCATATCATTTAAGTATGACTCCAAGGTGTATGGTCATACCCTAACTAGTGTAAGGGACCTAGGAGGAGCCTATGGTACGATTCACGGTACCACTCATACCCTAGGTTACAATTTACTCAAATGAGTGATACCCATCTGGATAATCAATTTTTAGATTTTAGTTAAGGACCTTATAGTCATTTACTACACGCAAAACCCTAAGTACCCTCACTATATAAGTTTATATGGACTTCTTAAACATACTTTGAGTGGAAAAAACATCCAAAACTCTCTCTCAAATAGAATTTGTGAAGGATTGGAGGCTAGCGTACAAGGGTGCCCATCTAGGAGCAAAGTAAAGTCAAGCTTATTGGGTGAGTCAAGTTTTCTAAGGCATGTAACTCTTCCCCTTTATAAATAACTCTAAAACAATGTATTTTACACTTGGATTAGTAAGTGTACATAGTGGTTTTGAAACTACATGAAAAGGGTTTTGTTGCCTAGTGAAGAATAATGATGATTCTTTCTTTGACTTGTGTTTATACATGTTATTGATGGTAATATGCATATCTGGGTGCTTTTTTTATTTGTATTAACATGTGGGTATTGAGTAACACTAATCTTGATGATTTCTACCATGAAAATGGCCTTGGTAAAGGCATGCACACAAGGTGTTTGTGATAATGGCTATGTGAATTGTCTCGTCTTATATTAATGATGTTTTGAGCTAGGAAAATGAACCAATAAGTATGAATAGTCATTAGATGGTATTTTAAAGGTATTATGATCCATATATGGTGAAACTTATGACCTTGTTGGGTGATGGTTAATGAGGGGTTAAAATCCCTAAAAATGAAAATGAACTTGAATTATGAGTGAACTAAAGTGTGGTACAAATATGGTATAAGATTGGTAGTGAAATATAAATAGTTATGAGGATATTTATGACCATAAATTGAATTGTATGATGAATTAAATTAAGGCATTGGCCTATTGAAATGGTTGAGCAACAAAGGCTCCTATGAGGACCATGTGGTAATGTATTGTGTTGAATTGTCTAAATGGGTTAAAGTCCATAAGTTTAAATTGTATAAATGATGATTAATGGAAAAAGGGTTGAAGTCAAAATATCTACTAATGATAGTTATAATGGATTGAGGTTAAAGTCCTTTACCTAAAAAAAGGTCTGAAGGTTAAAGTCCCTTGCCTAATGAAATCGCTTGAGGTTAAAGTCCCTTGCACAATGAGATCTCTTGAGGTTGAAGTGCCTCTCCAAATGAAATGGCTTGGGTTAGAGTCCCCCATCTAATACAACATAAGGTTAGAGTCCCTTTACTAATATATGGGCATGTGGTTAGAGTCCCTTACCTAAATAAATGTGAGTGTGTGATTAGAGTCCCTTGCTTGAATATGTGTGTATGTGGTGAGAGTCCCTTGATTAATGAGTTTTTACATGGTTAAATTCCTTTTCCTAAGTGATATGTGAATGTGGTTTAAGTCCCATAGCTAATAAGAATTTTTGAATCTATGAGTGGAAAGTCAGAGTCCTCCACTTCATGTCTCATGATTGAGTTCTTTGAAAATATTGTTATGACTTATTTACTTGTTAGCATATGCTATACCTATATGTATGGATAAGGCCATGAATATGGTTGAATATGATATACTGACTAGTTGTTTATTGATGATGCTATTTTATATATATATCCTTGAGTTATATGCTAGCGCTCTAACCGCTAACCATCTCTAGATCCTATGTCCCTACGCGACGTATGGGTCGGAGCATCATCTTCTCTTCCTATGCAGTGATTAGGTGATCGAAGCGGTTTGTGAATTAAATTTGGAGTGGTGAGCTTCCTAACTTTCGAATACATTCCTTGTTGGTCTCTTATCTTTAGACATAGTCTTATTTTGACTTGGTTTGGCTATTGTCGAGGGTTTTTCCCGATGTACACATTTCTAAACATCGGTTCGTATAGAGGTGTTATGAATGACTGTGGACTTGGGTATATTGGCTAGTGTGTTGATATTTATGAAATGGTTAGACATTGTTAAGTTATGACTTCTAGCATTATTTTTGCTATTTCATTTTACGGTCGAGATTCAACTAATCCTTTCGATTGATGTGATAGTTAGGTGGGGTTATTGGGATGACCTTTGGTTTATGTGAGATTGAGGTGCGCATACGACATGACCCTATTTTGGGTCATGGAACTTATGCTCAACCTACTAACCATCTCCAGATATTGTCTCTCCATGAGATTTAGACATCAAAGGCAATTCTACTTTTCCTGTGTAGTGTTAGGTAGATCAACTCGGTCCGTTGTTCATTTACAGTGAAGTAGTGAGATTTTATTCTCCTAAAGACTTGATCATTCCATCATGAATTATGTTATCATCATCCGTTTCAGATCAGTTTGGAGTATAACTTAGCACCGGTGAGCCAAGGGATGAAGGCTTACCTATATGTTTATGTGGCAACCTTTAGTAGCAGTCACTAAGTTCCAGAACTACATAGATAGCATAGGTTATGAGAGGTTTTCCTTCCAGTATAGGGTTGATACTCTCTCTAAGAGGCACCTGGAGTTTAGGGTGATACCTTCGTCCTTTGGTACATCATATTAGTGGATCTACACAACCAGTGTTGGTACCCTTGGCAGGGTACTAACACCCTTCCAATTAGGGTTACATGTCGAACCCCAATTAGCTCAGATTGGGGAACGTTAGTTAAACGTTAGCCCCTACAGTTTTAATTTAGTATTCAGAATACATCAGTTCAGGTTTTCATAACCAAGTGTCCATATATCAGTTATCCAGTTTTTCAGATCATTTCAGTACATGTTTATTCTTGGTCTTGTATTTTATTTTTATGTTCATGCATTCTTGCTCAGTTCACACACACACACATATATATATAAATATATATATATATATATATATATATATATCAGTTAGTCCTTATCTATCATACTAGTACATTCAAAGTACTAACTGCATACTCTTTATTTTACTATGTTGTATTATAGCATAGGTTTAGACGCTTAGTTCCCTAATCGTAGTTAGATAGTTCGTGTGCCACTAATCTGCAACATTGGTGAGTCCTCATCAATCGAGTACTAATTATATTATTTATCAGGATTTCCAATATTTTAGTTTATGTTTATTTTAGTAGTAAGAGTTAGCTGGGGACCTGTCCTAATAACTCATCATGTGTAGAGGCTTTCAGATAGTTAGACAACTAGCTATGTTTTCAGTGAAGTGTTCCAGACTCCTTTGTTATTGAATTGACCATTTAAACATTTGTTAAATGACTTTTACAAAGTATTTTGTTATGCTCCTTTGTATTTACATCTTGTGCTAGATCATGAGTTAGCTTGGGGTGACTCGTGGCCTTAAGAACCTTGTTACAACTAGGGGGTGGTCTCAAGTCATGACAAACATTGTACTAGAGCACAAGGATTAATGTTTCCTAGTGTTTCTAAAATTCGCATTAAGTAGAGTCTTGTGTATGGGTGTGAAGTGTGCCATACTTATAGGTGAGAGGCTGTCAGGTATTTTAGAAAAGGTTTTCCTACTTTCAGTGTTCATGGCGTGCGATAGAGTTTAAACTCTGTTAAACTTCTTCAAATTCATTCTCTACTGTTTATAAAAATTCCTCCCAAAAGGGATAACAGATGGAGAAATGGGGCCTAACCCGCTCCACCTATCCTAGTGGAACCTATGAATGAGCAAGAATCTCTAGCAAAATTCAGGGTTGCTTTCATAGCATTGTCTCAATCTATGGCTTCTTAGAAAATTCAGCAAGCTGTTGGTCCATCCAACACGATAGTTAATAAAAAAACAACAAGAATTCAGGATTTCACTCGAATGAATCCTCCAACATTCTCCAAATCCAAATCTGAGGAGGACCCATGGGAATTTTTGTATTATGTGCAGAAAGTGATTGAGATCGTGGTTTTCACTTCCAGTGAAAGTGTTGACTTAGTTACTTACCAGTTTCAAAGGGTATTTTATACTTGGGTTAAGAAATGGAAAGAGGATAAAGGTGCCGATGCAGGGCCTATAGGATGGGATGAGTTTGTTACTGCTTTCTTGGATAGGTTCTTCCCACTCGAATTGAGGGAGGCCAAGGTGCGAGAGATTATAAACCTGAAGTAAGGTAACATAAGAGTATTCACTTAAGTTCACCCAGTTTGTGAGGTATGCTCCGACTATGGTAGCAGATTTTAGGTCTCGAATGAGTAAGTTTATGTCTGGAGTATCTGAGGGTGTGGTGAAAGAATCCCAAACTGCTATGTTAATCAAGGATATGCACCTCTCGATATTGATGGTTTATGCTCAATAGATTGAGGAGAAAAAACTCAAAGAAAAGGAAAGAGAAAATAATAAGGCCAGAACTAGTAGTTTTAACTTCTCACATCAAAGGTCTGATGGTGTAAATTGTTCTCAGTTCCAAAAACAATCTTCAGCCAAAGCCCCGGCTTCATCTAGGGCTCCAATACCTAAGTTCAGACAGGAAAATCGGGATAGAGCACCAGGATTTAAGTCCCAGGGTAGTGTTAATAGTGGTGGCACCAACCCTGTTTGTAGGAGATGTGGTAAGAACTACAATAGGGAGTGAACGACAGGAAGTGATGCGCGTTTTGGTTATCGCAAGTTAGTCCACATAATTAGGGAGTGTCTAGTGGTTGGATAGAAGGGTAAGGAATTTTGTCAACTAGGTCAGTCTAACTTTTCATCAGCTTTAGTAGGTCACCAACTCAGCATAGCACCGCCTCTCATACTACCAGTGGGCAATGTTAGAATCGACTCTATGCCCTCCAGAATTTATAGTATCAAGAAGGTTCTCTTGATGTGGTTACTAGCATGGTACAAGTCTTTCACCTTAATGTTTATGCATTATTATACACCTGGAGATTTACTTTCTTTTGTGACTCTTTATATACAGTAGACTTTGGTGTCAGTCCCAAAATATTTGCAAAAACCTTCTCTATTTCCACTCCAATTGGTAGTTCCATTATAGCCAGACGGGCATACAAAAATTGCCCAGTCACATTTTCCCATAAAGTTACCTTAGTAGAACTTGTAGAATTAGAGATGACTAATTTTGATGACATTCTTGGCATAGATTGGCTCCACTCCTAATATGCATTAGTTGATTGTAGAAATAGGATAGTCCAGTTCCAATTCCCAAATGAGCCAGCTTAGAATGGAATAGTAGTGCCTCAGTTCCAATTGGTCGATTTGTCTCATTCCTCAAGGAAAGGAAAATGATCTCCAAGGTTTGTATCTATCATCTTGTCAGAGTCAAGGACACAAATTCCAAAAATCCAAATCTTGAGTCAGTACCAGTGGTGAATGACTTTCTAGAAGAGTTCCCTACAGATCTTCTCAGATTTCCTTACGAGACGGAAATCCACTTTAAAGTGTGAATTTTGGTTGAAATTAGTAGCTTTTCTCGATTACATAATTTCCATAAATGGTATTCGATTTGATCCTCAAAAGATCGAAGAGATAAGTAATTAGCCTAGGCCAATCTCTTCAATAGATATTCAGAGTTTCTTGGGGTTAGCTGGTTACTACAGATGGTTTGTTGAGAGATTTTCTTCTATTGCTTGTCCCATGTATAGACTGACTCAGAAGAAAGTCAAGTTTCAGTGGTTAGAATCCCCTGAGAAAAGTTTTCAGGAGTTGAAGACTCGACTTACGTTTGCCCCGGTTTTGACTCTATCTGAGGGTTCAGATGGGTTCATAGTTTATTGTCATTCTTCCAAAGTTGGTATTAATTGTGTGTTGAGGAAGCGAGGTAAGGTCATGGGCTATGACTATAGACACTCAAACCTCCTGAGAAGAATTACCCAACTCATGATCTCAAGTTGGTATCGGTTATCTTTTCGTTAAATATTTTGAGGCATTCATTTATGGGGTTGCCATGGCCCGAACCAGGGCCTGGCTGTGATGGGTATCCCAAGTTTACCGAGGATCGGAGACCACCCCCTGTTCTTAGTCAAATGGAACAAAATACAAGTATAACAACGGAATCTTTATCATATCTCAAGATAGATAAGTGTGACTCAAAAGTAGTCTAAGAATTCAATAACAAATCCCAAGTCCACAGTAGTCCTCAAAGCCTCTATGAAACCAACACTAATCTAGTTCGGGACATGCCCTCGACCATAGCCTTAAAGAAACCAAATGGTAATCTATGACACAAAAGATACATGAATTTAAAATAATAACCCTTCTAAAGAATGAAAGATAGCCATTTCAAAGATGACAGCTGACAACCCAAAAATCTATCACTATTCAGGAAAAATAGAAGTGACTTTAGACCCTGCATCACATGTGGATACAATGTTTAGATATGATTAGTGGGATGAGCACTAGCATGCAACTCAAGGAAGGAAAAAAAATAATGCCATGAACAACAGTTCAAAGTCTTTGAAAACAATGCACACATTCACATACATATATATAAGACATGTCGAGATAGAGAATAAGGCTTAGAATGCATACGAAATATTAGCCAGGAATGTGTAGCTTAACTGCCATAATAGTACCCACAGGCTATATAGGATCCAATTCTCACCCCCTAGTCAGGACCGAGAGTATGTAGCCATACGAATCGGAGAATAATCATGATATATATGCATGGAGGACTCGAACCTCCAAATCATATACTAAGGTGACTTAAGCACCCGATTATGTAATATAAGGGACTCAAAGCACCCGATCATATAATATAGGGGAATCAAACCACATGATCATTTATACACCCACATCGGCAAATGTAGTATCCAGTATAGATCCCTTTGAGATCTCTACCTCCACGGCCTTGCTACACAGTCCCCTTTAAGCCTAATTAATGAATTTAGCACATAACCCATTCAATCATTCAAGGAGTCATTCCTTAAGTCATTATCAAGTGGTATCATCATACCAACTATAGCTTTCAAGCACATGTCATTTATCCAAATCCAACCATCTTCAAAAGGGACTCTAACCCAATTTGCCAATGGGACTCCAAAGTTCCAAGTAGGAACCAAACAAATTAGCCTATATAACTCTAACCTAATCAACCAATAGGAATCTAATGTTTTAAGTAGGAACCAAATCATTCATCTAAATGGACTCTAACCCAGTCAACCAATCGGACTATGAAGTTCTTTTTTAGTTTAAAATCATTTATGTTTCAATAGCATTTCATATCATGCAATGGTTCAAAAAATAGTTTAAAGTGATTATTTTTTCATAATCAAAATCAATTTCACAATATGGGGTTAAGGTCATTACCACTTCAATTCTAAATATACACAAAATGGGGAAAATCACAATCCCCTAGTTTATTCACCATGCCCATGCACCTGCAATTTCAAAGCCATAAATAAAGCATGGACAATCATATGTAAACCATAGGAAATATTGTTCAGAAACAAACATTCAAAACCCTCAAACCATGTTCCAAAATCAACATAAAAACCACATGAATAATAATTTAAAACACAAGCGTTTAGAAAATAATAGTCCAGGAAGAGTAATGTGCCTTAGACACACAAGAATCTAAAAGCAATTTGGAACTTGGAACCTGAAAGATGAACGTACGATGAAACCCTTAAGCTTTTCTTAGGTTTTACATTTGAGAGTGAAATAATAGATTTTTCTCCTTGAAAACTGATGGAAATATGCTCTTATAATGTTTAAAGGTCTTAAATTGGTGAAAAGACCTCATTACCTCTCATCATAAGGTAAATAAAACAAGATAGAATGAATTTTTACATAGCGCTGTGGCACAGACCTTATCATGGAAGCTAACCTCCGTGCCATGCTACTTATCGCATAGATTATCCTCCATGATACACTAAAATTGAAAACACTAACTAGTTCATCATAAAAGTTCTCATAAATTTTTGCTCGGGTATCGGATTAAGGCTAAATTAGTTGTGTTGGAAAGAGCACTCAATTATATTTTAGTTGGTGGGTCTTAAGCCCAAAAATTCAATATATTCTAGAAGTTATACATTTTCAAAGTTTACCCTTGTAGGATCGAATACCAAAATTTGGTTGAATCAAAAGTTCTTAACTCCACTTTACTCTATGTTTTTCCTATGAACATTCCGCACCTAGAAAGCACTTTACAGACTAGATAAATGATCATGACACGTAGATTCATAAGAAATTGTTGGATTAAAGTTTATACACGTAAGAGTAGCGGTTTGAATTCTAGCCCAAAAATACAGGGTGTTACATTATCTCCACATTGGAATCATTCATCCTTCAAATATTTTAAAGCTTTAGAAGTATGGAAAAAGTATGTAACTTTACATTAAGATTTCTCCCTCTACAAAACTTGTATAGGAATCAAAAGAAAAGGGATTCATGGCATCACTAAGTAAATTATGAAAGCACGAATCATCAGACAACAAGACTAAGGTATTACAAGGGGTAAAAGACCCAATGCCTCTCACCCCAAGTAATAAAATCAAAACTGGATGAAATTTTACACCTCAGTGTGGCACACTGCTTATCGTGGAAGCTCACTTCCTTGTAGTCCAAAAATAGCCCTAAACCCTTTCAAAAAATTCTAAACTTTTATGAGACACCCTTTTAACATTCCTAATGGGAATGGGCTATATGAAACATGATCATAAGAATGTAAGGCATGAAATTTTTCTAGGAATCATTGACTTGATTAAGATTGATACTAGACACAAAATAAGATTTATCGGGATATCAGAATAGATGCATTCTCCACCTCCAATAATACATCTAATAGCCCTGAATTGTAGTAATACTTCTCATCTATGAATTCAACTACAAATACCATACTTCACCATTTCAATCTCACAATTTCCCCACAAAACACATAACTATAAGAGTTTGAATATATCTATAGATTTCTTCCATGTTAAAGCCTAATCCGGAGGTAAAAGTTGCTAACCTAAGCTGTAGGGATCTATACTTTACATCCATCAAAGAATACTACTCCATCCTATCACCATAGTGAAACAACATCATGTATTATCAAGAATACTTTCCACAAAACACAATGGTTTGTATGTCTACCAATAACAATTTTCAATCCTACCTTTACTACACCCACTTCACGGATCTCCCTACTAAAATCCCGACAACCTCTATCACTTTCACAAAGATTTCCACCACATATTCCCCTACTAACTATTTCACATCAAAAAATGTCATCTTACTTCTCCCACTTCATATGTGACCTTAGTTCGAGTAGCCACACTAAAATTTTATAGTAAAGATCATCCACTCTTTAATCTAAAATATTACTATGCTTCTATAACCACTATCATCCTCACATAAGGAGAGTAACTGAGGGACTAGAGTATGAGCTTTGGAGATAAGAATGACAATATTTAATTATAACATATATTTGGTGCACTATTCAAGTTGGGGTTTATGACATAAGATATAATCCAACAAGCACGATGGACTTCACACATCAAAACACTTAGATCAGAATTAGAGGGTCGAGGCATGAACACATGTTGTATGGAGGACTAGAAACATAAGTATAGACACTATCTGAATATGTAGGATGTTTGTAGAATGTCACCTTAAATTGAAATAGGAGAAATTTTCTAGAGTAAGAATAGATTTTTCATGACTCATCCCTGAAACTCACCTGTATGAGAAAATTCAATATTTGCATTATCTTCCCCGTAGATCAAAGGTCACTATCTCAATCTTGAAAGTATATCCCCTTTTTAAACCTATACACACAACACTGCGGGTATCATTACGGACAAGAACACAACCTCCACTTGAAAACTTTAATACAAAACACAAAATTCTTTCTAGGAAAGCTCCTTCAAGGACACTAATCTTATAACTGCTATTCTCAGGGGCATAGACATCTATGCTTCTAAATACTTAACACTTCATTTTGTACTCCTACGAATACTAGCATTGTACCTCTAATATCATAACCTCATAACTTAAAAAAATTGTAAAACTATACCAAGAGTTCACGTAGTCTATCTATTTCTCCCTCAATTAAGCTCGACATAACGCCATGTAACAACTCTCTAGACTTATCCATACTAAGAACTTTATTAACATTAGCTAGGAATACATGGAACTCATAACTGAAGACTGAGCACACTTTATTCTTATAACCTAAGGCTCTTATCCATCTAATAATTCAGCCACCATTTCTACTTCAACACTTGACCTCAGACATATATCACAATTGCCCACTCCGATATTTCACAAGTCATCAACCTAAGCTCTTTCATACATTATATCAAACCCACTAATTCACTTCCAAACATCTTAATCACTATCCTTGAGCTAACATTCTTATCACCACAATTAACATATAAAGTTCAAACTTAATGTCTAGTAATAATTATGTACCACCAATGAAATATCTTGCATAATATATTAGTCCATCAATTAGAGAAATCCTTCGAAATTCCATATTTAACTTAACTACGACCCACAAGTACATTTTTTTAACAACGTTATTACTGCACCATAAAATATACTATATCTCTCCCCACCTACTAAACTAACTTAAAACTTATAGATAAAACTCAAGGGACCCTCGGTGAATTAAAACCACCTAATAAGGACAATCGATATTAATCGTATTACCTAACCCATTATGGTCTATATCACATTTACCTTCCTCACATTACATGTACTTACCCATGCATATATATGAAGAACCTTGAAAATTCTATAAACACCACTGAGTCCTCTTCTTCTATTATCTCCCCAAGTGAATGCAAAATTTAGAAATATTAACCGACCACTCCTTTCATTCACAACCTATGCTTTATTTAGACTACTACAATATCTAGTCCTCATGAATTCCTTTCTCATTTCAGCTAAAGATACAAATGTTGTAACTAAGCACTCTCTTTACCTACTATCATAAGAGAATATCAACCCCAACAGTCACTTAAAGGTCATGCAATTAAAACTATTTCTTTTTCACTAAAAGTTACCCTCACTTTGACTCCTAAACATAAGACTTCATAGCACTATCCTTGGGATCACCTTACTATTCACTGGTTGTAACATCCCAATTTATAATGCCTCTAGGATGGAAATACTATCCCAATATTTGGATACAAACATTTCCCTTAAGCGAGACTTTTTGTAATTTGATTCTTGAAAGGGACGAATTACACATCTCTCCTCGGGCTGCCAAGCACAATTCATTAAATTAGAAGTACATACTTGAATTAATAAACCTTTACATACTAATGGACCCCTTTCAAGTCCTTATGCAATTTTATAACTTTTGATAACACATTTGGAAAGGAACAAACTGTTAGGAAGCAAAGCCTTTGCACTTGTATCACCTCGACAATGAGACATATCCCTTAAATTAGACAAAGGAAAGAAGTTGAATAACTTTTATATCGATAACATAATTGCATGATTTAGAGTATGAAAGAATGAGAAACATTTACTAAATGACTCAAACCCTCTCCCTTATAAGTGTGGCACACTACACACCCATAAAAGAGACTCTACTTGACATGGTTTTATAGACACCCAACTGACTATAAACCTAGGCTCTGATACCAACTTTGTCACAACCCAAACTAGGACCTGGCCATAAAGGGTATCTCAAGTTCACCAAGGGTCGAAGACTAACCCCTCTACCTACTCATAAGTCGATAGTAGTGTACAAAGTCTTTATGAAAAAATACGAGATATAGCCCCAATGATATCCCAAATAAAATAAAATGGTAGTCTTTGACACAAAAGAAACATGAATTTAAAATGATAACCCTTCCGGAGAATGAAAGATCACCACTTCAAAGATGATAGTTGACAACCTAGAAATATATCATTGCACAAAAAAATAGAAATGCCTTCGAACCCTACGTCGCATGAAGATATGATATCCAGATATAATTAGTGGGATAGGCACTAAAATGTAACTCAAGGAAAGGATCAAATAATTCCATGATCAATAGTTCAAATTCTTTTAAAATAATGCACACATTCATATATACAAACAAACACACACATATAAATATACACACACACATATATATAAGACATAATGGGGTTGGGAAAAGGCTTAGAATGCAAGTAAAACATTATCCTGGATTGTTGATATGCCCAAATTACAACTCCCTTAAAAGAGTGTAAGCGGTGTTGTCAAATAAAAAACCCAAATAGGTTGGGGTTGAATCCCACAAGGAATATAGTGTTAACTAAGTCTTATGATTATTAATAGACTGTTAATCAAAAGATTTTAGAAATAAAGGGCGTTTATATTGTTAACTAAGATTGTATAGAGTTTACACAGTGAAGAGCTAGGGATCAATTTGAAAAATAAAATCAACGATTCAGTAAATCAGGATTATGGTTACCAGGGTATTTCGACAATAAGAGTTGTGGCTATTTCAAATCCTTACTTACAAATCCAATTGCAAGGTTAATTGTGCAATAAAGTCTATCTAATTATTTCTTAACCCTAAAATATGGTTACACTTTAATTATTTCAAACATAAGTAGTAAACTAGGTTAATCAATTAATTCCTCAAGAGGTTGGTCCTGTTAAGGAATCAAGCATGAAATCAAAGGTTAATTACTCTGATTTCCTTGTAACTCTTTTCTTTTCCTAACACCAACTTTTCTACTCAAACAAGTGATGTTTATGGACACATCCTTCGAGTTTGCAACAAAAAAGGATCATTTAACTGAAGAGAAGGTTATGCAATTTAATTAATACGCAGAATTTAATCATTCCCACAACCCTAACAATGAATCACACAAAGGCTCCCATAACCCTAGTTATTTGAGTTTTATCCACACATAACTAATGAAAGAAATTTCAAAGTATATTTCATAAATAATTCAGAATTAAGTACAAAAAGACAAGAGATTTTCCCATATCTTCAATTGATAGTGGATAAAATGAAATCCCAAATTATCAACTTATTTCTCAGTGAATTCTATGTTACAATTGTTTGTCAATAATCAAAGATTCCTAATCTAACCATAAGCTAGGTATTTATAGGTTCCCAGAAAATAGGAATTTAAAATTCAAATAAAATCTATCGAGTCATCGGTTGACGGCTAAACTGACAGTCCATCGGAAAGATTATCACTATTTATTGAGTTTGGATAGATTTTTGTTTTGGCCACTTGACGAGCAGAGTGGTGGTTCATCATAAGCCTGACGGTCCATCACCTGCTCCATCGCTGGGATCCTTGATGATTTCCATTCTTCTTTAGCCTGATGAAAACAACAATGGTCCATCGCAAGCTTGACTGTCCATAAATTGGACTATTGCTGATTTCCATTGTATAAGTTATTCTGCTATAGCCTGACAAACACAACGATGGTCATTCGAAAAGGTGACCATTCATCAATTAGTCCATCACATGCAATCAGTTCCTACTTTTCAAAGTTATTCCTTCTTCCGAGTCATTTTTTTGAGAACAAGTAAACCACAACATCAAATACTTCAATAGTTTCCTGAAAATGTATAATTATCTCTTGTAAAAGGTACAAAATGTTTTGCTAAATATTGGAACATCAATACCCTCAACTTAATACATTTGTTTGACCTCAAGAAACTCAAAACCACATCATGTATGTAACAATAATAATGATTGGTACTTAGCTACTGGACTACATATTGCGTATCCACTTATTTAGCACCTTACCCGTGAAATCTTCGCACACAGGGATCCATATTTGGAATTACTCTATAATTTAATACATGCATACTCATGGATGCATAGTATCAAAGAGTTATTATTAACATGTACAGTTCAATTTTACCTTACATTTAAAAAAATACACCACACTTGCTCATTTAGCTTACAGACTAACAAATAGAACTCTCACTAACAAAGAAAGTTTCAAACAAAAAACATACACACATAAGCTTTCACTTATCATCATATAAATCCTATGGTTGATTAGAAAGGATAAAAGAATGACTTTTTAAAGATTGTTATAAGGATTCAGTGATAGGTGAGGAATGTTTTTGGGATAGTGACTTTACCCTCCTTATCCTTAATGCTACTCACCATAATTACTTCTTCTTAGTTTTATCCACAATCTCTACTATTATTTATGTAGTCTCAAAACACCCTATTTTTTATGATATACATTAGCCACCCTCAACTTATAGTGATGTTGTCAGTTGAGGTACGCATTATCCTAATAGATCAGGGCCGAACAAAAAACCATTAGACAAATTAAACCTCTATCCTTGAATTATTAACTTCCTAAGAGTAGCAATCCTTAACTTAGGCATTTTTCCTGAGTTGAGGTGTACAATGTCCAAGAAGTGACCAGGGCCAAAATCAGATTTTCAATAATATAAAAAAGTGTATAAGAATCATAGGGATTAAAAATATTATAGGCTAAATAAGTGTTTAAAGGGAAAATTACATCTTCTTGGTAGGGATTTTAAGGCTAAGTAGACTAAAATTGAAAGGAGGTCTGTTAGTTTATCCTATTTAATTAACCACAATGCCATAAAAAATAAATTGGGCAAGTTCTCATTGTACACACGATGTAACAAATGCATCAAATCCTCACACATACTAGCAATGAATGAGCACACATATTATAGACTTTTGGAACTTCATTAACATGATCATGCTTGCTTTAGCTCAATATTCAAATGCCAATTACAGGTTCACTGTGGTTGATCATCATAAAGCATGTACATTAAGTGCCAAAAAGAAACATTTTCATAATTCTCAGTTCACAACTTTCTACCACATTATTATTTTCCAACACACATGATATGTACTTAACACTTTAAACATTAAATGAAAGAAAAGAACATATTTATAATCACAGAATTGCATAAAAAGAGAAATCCTACACATGTCGGTTCTACTAGATAGCACACGAGGGAAAAAACACAAGCAATAAAAACCTCTGTGGTGACCTACTCCACATAACAAGTACCCCACCCCCATTAAATAAAAATGTGTTGTCCTCAGTGCATCATAAATAAAGTACAAGGGAGTAGAATACTTGAATATCCCTTAGGCTTGTGAATCAGTCGAGTCAGGAGAGATATTTTTGGCCTCAGGATGACAGCAACAACCCCGTCAGTAACTGGGGTACTCAACATAGTTTCTTCCTTAGTGATAGGTAAAGAAATAGGTATCAGTTCTGACATATGCGCACTTCCTCAGGATAAACTAGTGGACACCCCAGCTGCTTCATCCGCGAATTTCTTCTACATCTTTTCTTAATCTTTCTTGATATTTTTAATACGTTTCTTAAGTTTCTATGCTCTGGTGTCTCATCTCTACCTCTTTTCTTTCTCTCCAATCTTATGTCACCACCTTCATCTATCTTTTTACCTTTATCTTTGAGTGTCCTGCCCATAAGGTCTACAATTCTTTATTCTTCATCGCTCACCACCAATGAAGGATCAAAGGTAATTGGGAGTGGTTGGTTCTTTAATTTAGCAATATCAGCCTATATTTACTTGAATTCATCCAAGAACATTTCAAAATCTAGAATGGACAATTCTCTCAACCCGTTGTTCACTCGTTCCTCCATATCATCCATCCTTGCATATAAGTTTTCATATGGTTTAACATCTTCACCCATAATTCTTTCTATAGATGGTTTGAATTCTTTTGCCCAAGCACTCAATTAGTGCTCAAATTTCTTTTGAGCTTTCACTATCTTTGCATAATTCTCTAGGTTCAACTTGTATGCCAAACATTTATATTGTATAGAAGTAGTATTTAATGTCTCTCACATCGAGGATATAGATTCCAAACCTGTAGAAGTTCCTTGGTGAACATAAGTGACTATAGGCAACGACTTACCTAAAGGTACACCTAAAGCCTCTGGAGTTGGTGCAGTCTGTGTCTCATATATTGGTGGCTTGTAGACTTGCATCTTTAATTTGGAATCATTTTTTGTATGCTTAATGTCTTGACTTCAAAATGCCTAGATTTCACTATCTAGCTCTCTAATTATAGGAATATTTGTTGTCTATACAGCTCCATGATCAAATACAAAAATGGTAATGCACTTTCCGTCTTATGCACACAAACAAACATCTCATCAACAATTATTTGTTCAAAGACAATCTTTAACCCCTCAATCATGCTGGCCACCAATACTGGTCTTTGGTTATCCAGGTTAACCTCTCCCCAAGTAGGCATAAGACTCAATCTAACTATGTCCCTCCAAAATTTTTCCCTAAAACTTAGGGACGACTTTGCAATTCACTCCTTAACTTGAAGACATAATGGTTTACCACCATCTGTGAGAATCCAAGCCAACCAAGGCCTTTAGCAAGCGGTTGTAGTCATATAATGCTCTGATTTATGTGTGATGGCCGATGCTACATAGTTTGGACCGAATAAAAACTTGTTGATTATGTGTTAAAAATATCAACTATCATCCCTCTCACAAGAACCTATGTTCTATTCCATATATCTGCGATTCTGGAGCCCTTGGGACAATCCTTCTCTAATATTGCCAAGTAATTAGCAAAGAATTCCCATACCAAATTTTGATAATCCAAACCTAGAGGATTGCTCAAACATGCTAGCTTATATTCATTAATACTCCTTTCCAAGTATGGATACTCAATAAGATCAGATGTGATTATTTTATACTCTTATGCAATGGGCCTTCTCATGGGTTTGTTCTAAGTAGGTTGGATCCTATCGTAGAAGTGATTCTTTGCACCATCAAACTTCCACCTGATTGATTCATGTATTTTCAAGTTCTTGCATTGGATGACATTTCATTCTTCAACTTTTGACACCCCAATCGGGTTAGGGTTTGAGTTATTAACCACTTTTTTCTTAGGGCTAGAACTCATACTGCTACTATAATCACTTTCTCTTTTCCCATCAAATTCAGAGAGTGATTGCTTCATCTTTTCAATTTGGCAAATGTTAAAAGCTGGTTCTTTATCATCCCTTTCTGTTCACATCTACCTCTTGAAGTGGTGCTATCTCGGGCTTATTAAGATCGCCCACCACCTCTTCTCAATGGTAGATTTTTAATCATTGTGCATGAAGATGTAAAATAACATCAAACCTCCCGATTAAAAGAGATAACACGTTAAAATAACAATGGAGAATGGTTAATCTTTAGGGAGTGACAATCAGGCTGACAATTCGTCGGGTGACTAACGGTCCGTTGCCTTGTCTGTTGTATTATAATAAATAAAATAGTGAGTTATTGATGGTCAGGCTGACGGTGCATCATGAAACTGCCAGTCTATTGCCTTGTCTATTATTGCTAAAAAGAATAATTTGAAAATTTCCATTAGTGATGGCTTTCGTGACAATCCATCACAAGGTCGATGACTCACCACTTTAATCGTCAGCAAATTTCTTTTTCAGTTTTATGCCCATTTGTGGCATTTTGTCGACACCTGGAAGTCCTATGCATTTTATTCAAAAATTCATTCTAAAAATCTTACTTTAAAGCCATTTTCAAGCATAGCAGTCTACGGGTTACTCAGACTTCATCCAACTAGGTCATACCGGTATTCGATCAATACTCACATTCAAAGACACTTTCTATGAAGCATATACATTCAAACATACATTCCATAGAACCCTAGTACTTACCCCTTTGACATGTTTAGCCTTTTAACAAAAAATAAGAAATTGGAGTCATACCTTTTTCTTGATGATTCCTTCACACTTTGTAGAATTCCATAAGTTTGAACAACTACAACCTTGATTCTTTAAGGAGTATGAATTTAAAGTTTATGACTAATAGAAATAAAAGAGATGGATGGAAGGATAAATAGGGGAGGAAGTAACTGAAAAGTCCTTTGAGAGAATGAATTCAATTTAAAGAGAATGAATGTGAAGGATTTTTAAATGGTTTGGGAGTTATAGGGATGGGATCATGCATGTAACTCATTTATTTTATCCATTAAAAATGTTATTAGATAGATTCAAATTCCCATTCAGGCCCATCTTACACGGACCCATTCATTAAAGCCCAAAAATTAGTATGATGGTCTTACCGATGGTCCGTTAGTTACTGAAGGTCCGTCAGTGAAGGCATCACAACTTACCAAAACTATTTTCTAGATGACTTAGTTTAGCGGTCCATGTGACGATCTATCGCAGATGTAATGGTATGTCAAACTTACCGTTAACCCTTATCAGGAATGATTGATTTTTTCTTAATTTGTGAAGGTCTTGATGATGGCCCATCAATACCTTGAAAGTCCGCCACTCCTCCCGTCTCACCTTTTCTAGAATTTCTGCTTTATTTTCCATGGATTTGACAACTTTTGTGATGGCCCATCAGATGATTGATGGTCCGCTAGTCTCTCCGTTACATCTTGTGAAATTATTTTATTCCTTCTCCCTAAAGCACAACTCCTTCTAACTTAATATCCAAATTAATTATACAAGAAGAAATAATCTTAACTAAATGCTAGTACAACACATTGTGGGTTGTCTTCCACTTGCGCCTGATTTAATGTCACGGTACCATGTAGTTTTCTTGATTACTTGGACTTTATTGAAATAAACTGTACTCCACCATTGCACCGAGTCCATCATACCAATCTACTATTGACTCGATTTCCATACACTTTTAAAACACCCCCATCTTTATTCTTCAACTCAACTACTCCAGCTGAGAAAACTTAAGTAATTCTGAAATGCCCAGACCATTTTAATTTCAGTTTACCAGGGAAAAGCTTAATTCTTAAGTAGAAGAGCAACACACAATCACCAACTTGAAAGTCCCTCTTTTTGAATCTTTGGTCATGGTATTTCATCACTCTTTCTTTATATGAATCGACTCTTTTATATGCCTAGAGACAGAACTCATCCATCCCATTTAGCTGCTCTAATCTTAGGTCAATTGCCTCTTTCCAATCGATGTTCAATCTTTTGAGTGCCCACAATGCTTTGTGTTCAAGCTTAATTGGTAGATGGCAGGCTTTGCCAAAAATGAGCTGACATGGGGAGATTCCTATGGGTATTTTGAAAGTCATACGGTATGACCATAGAGCATCATCAAGATTTTTTGACCATTCACTTCTATTTGAGTTTACAGTCTTTTCCTGAATAGATTTGACTTCTGTATGTGAAACCTCTACTTTCCCACTAGTTTATGGGTGGTAGGGAGTGACCACTTTGTGCTATTTCACATCGTACATCAACAATGCAGCTCGAAAAACTTTATTGCAGAAGTGTGATCCACCATCACTTATGATCATTCTTGGCACTCCAAAGAATGGGAAGATGTTCTTCTTCAAGAATGCAACTACCCTTTTTCCTTTGTTATATTCTAAGGAAAAAACTTTAACCCACTTGGACACATAGTCCACAACAACAAAGATATATTTGTGGCCATAGTAACTTACAAACGGATCCATATAGTCTATGCCCCACATGTAGAATAATTCCACTCTAACATCTTCGTTATTGGCATTTCATAATGCTTGGAGGTTGAACCTTGCCTTAAAAACTGATCACATTTTTTAACAAAGTTAAAAGCATCCTTATGTAGTGACGACAAATAATAACAAATTTGCAGAACCTTCTTTGCAGTTCAATCGCCTACATGGTGTCCCCCAACCGGGGTAGCATGGCAAGCCTTTAAAATACTCTGCATGTCAACCTCTGGTATGTATCTTCTAATAATATTGTATACACAATGTCTAAAAAGGTATGGCTCATCCCAGAAATACCTAGTAGCATCGTGGAGAAACTTCTTCTTCTGATGGAATGAAAAGTTATCTGGAATAATGTCGCTAATCGCAAAATTAGCAAAATCAGCATACCAAGGTATCAAATCAAGAGCAACAACTAGAATCTACTCGTCCAAAAAAGAATTATTAATCTATACCTTCTCTATAGTAGACTGGTCATTCTCTAATCTGGATAAATGGTCTGCTACTTGGTTTTTACAACCCTTTCGATATGTGACTTCAAAGTCAAACTCCTTTAGCAACAACACCCATCTAATAAGTCTTAGTTTGGCATCATTCTTTCCTATTAAGTATTTTAGCGTGGCATGGTCGGTGTGGACCACTACCGTGGTCCCCAAAAGATAAGCCCAAAACTTCTCAAATGCATACACCACTGCTAAGAGTTCTTATTCTGTGACCGTATAGTTCTTTTGTGCCCTATTTAATGCCTTACTAGTATAATAGATGTGATGGAAAAAAATCTTCTTCTTTTTCCCCAAAATAGCCCCAAGCGCTATCCCACTTGCATCACATATTATTTCAAATGCCTTAGACCAGTTAAGAGCAATAATGAAAGGTGAAGCAACCAACTTCTCTTTAAGACATTGGAATGCCTTCATACAACTATTATCAAACATAAACTTGCTCTCCTTTCCCAATAACTTACAAAGTTGGTTTATAATTTTGGAAAACTCTTTGACGAACCTTCTGTAGAAACTTACATGACCTAGAAAACAACAAACTCCTTTAACTGAGATAGGAGGTGGTAGTTATTCAATAACTTCTATCTTGGATCTATCAACTTCAATTACTTTTGCTGAAATTTTATATCCTAACACTATGCCTTCCTTTACCAAAAAGTGACACTTTTCCCAGTTTAGGACAAGGTTGAATTCCTCACATCACTGCAATGCCTTCCCCGAATTCTATAAACACAAATCGAAGGAATTACCTACAATAGAAAAGTCATCCATGAACACTTCCAAAGTGTCCTTAACCATATCTGAAAATTTTGATATCATAAACCTTTGGAATATAATCGGTGCATTACACAATCCAAACAACATTCGCTTGAATACAAAAGTTCCCTATGGGAAACGTGAAAGTTATTTTATCATGATCCTCAGGAGCAATCGATATTTGATTGTATCCTGAGTAACCATTGAGGAAAAATTTCCAATCCTTTCCTGCCAACCGATAAAGCATTTGGTCAATGAAGGGCATTAAGAAATGATCTTTCAACGTCCAAGAATTCAACTACCTATAATGCGTACATACTCGCTAGCCTGTCACCAGTCAAAGTGAAATTACCTAATTCCTCTTATTCACTACAACCATTATGCTTCCTTTATTAGGCATGAACTACACAGGGCTTACCCACTTACATTCAGATATTGGGTAAACCACCCCAGTGTCAAGCCATTTTATTATCTCCTTTTTTACTACTTATTGCATTAGTGGATTCAACCTGCGCCGATGTTCAATCGTAGGTATTCATTCTTGTTCCAACTGGATATTATGTATACAAATACTAGGTGGAATGCCTATGATGTCAAAAATAGTCCATCCAATAGCTCTTTTATAGTGCCTTAATACAAAAATAAGAGCCTTAACTTGATGCTCCACCAAATCTGCTGCAATGATAATCAGTAAGTGTTTTAATCATAGAAACACATACCACAAATTGCCTGGCAGCTCTTTTAGTTCCAACACTGGTGATTCTTCAATAGAAGGCTTGGTAGGTGGTGTTGGGTGATTATTTAAGTCCAAATACATCTTCTTGGGGGCATATAAATAAGACCTTATTTCATTCAATGCAGATATAGTCTCATCATACTCATCAATTTGTTCGCTGTTAAAATTCATTAAAACAGGAGCTAAAGTCTCCACAACAAACCTTTCCTCAACTGACACTTTTTGATTCATAGAATACATCAATTACTGAAACAATACTCATCTCCTTCTACTGTTTCATAGATTGACACACATCAAAATTGGCCTGTTTGTCATTGATCCTGAATTTAATCTCATTGAACTCTAAATCTATCAGTACTCTCCTAGTCACTAAGAATGGTATACCTAAGATTATGGGTACTTTCAAATCCACCTCACAATCCAGAAGTATAAAGTTCGCTGGGAATAAAGCTAGCCACTTTAACAAGAACATCAATTAAAAGTTCCCACCGATCTTTTTACCAACTTGTCAGGAATCAGAAGTCACATATTAGTAAGAGTAGGATCTCCTAAATCCAACTATTTAAAGACCACCAACGACACCAAGTAAATGCTTGCTCCAAGATCGCAAAGAGATTTTGCAAAGCTCAATGATTCGATAGTACAAGGGACAGTAAATCCTCTTGGATCAAATTTTTTTGTACTAGTGATCTCATATAAATAGTGCTACAATGATGAAAATAATCCACCGGTTCATAGCTCATATTCCTTTTCTTGGTCACAAGGTCTTTCATGAACTTAGCATATCCCGACATCTGCTCTAATGCCTCAACTTAAGGAACAATCACTGTCAAATAAATCAACATAGCCATGGATTTGTTGAACTTAGTCTCATCGGCTTTCTTCTGCAATCTATGTAGAAATGGAGGAGGCAATTTTGGTATTTTTATTGCAGTGGCCTTTACCTTCTTTCCTTTGTCTTTCTCAACATCATCAACTTTCTTCTATTTATATGGATATTCCACCTTATACACCTTTTTGGAATCCATTAAATGTTCATCATCTACTTGTAATTCTAATTCCAATACGTTAATTGGACCTGATGTTCTCAAACAAGGGTAAGATAACATTTTACCACTTCTAGTGGTAATAGCCATACATGAACTATTATTTCTTCGGTTTTTCACTATGTTACTTGGAAATGTCCCACTCTTTCTTTGATTAAATGCTGCTGATAATTGATTCATCTATTGCTCCAACTACTTAATAGATGTAGAGTGTGAGTCAATTAGTTGACTCATGGATGACAAATCACTCTTCATCTCTCTTTCTCCAGCATCACTTAACTCCACACCTTTTAACAACTTATCCATTATATCATCCATCGATATCTTCCCAGAATTGTTTAAGGCATTGTCATGACTCCCTTGTGTTATATACAACCCACTCTTAGCATTCTTATTTTTCTAGCTTCCTTGGTCACAATCTCTATAACCATCCTTGTCATAATAATTTTGATTGTGATTTCCTTTTCAATTGCCTTAGAAACCCCCTAATTATTCAAATAGTTTGCCTCCTTCTCAGAATCTAATTCAGCACCCCTACTATGTGACCCTATAATTTTTACCTTTTTTACCTTCCCAGATAGCAAGTGTTTTGTGATCAAATCCATCTGGGTATTCATGTGTGATATATCCTAACCGTATTTCTATTCTCTCCTATGTTGTTTTACCAATATCCCGCTAGAATAAGTATTTTTTTCTACCTCAAAATCCCTGGTATGCCAAGCTATACTTGTCTTAGTCATTTTCTCTAATATCTCTGCAGCCTCGGTGAAAGTAAGCTCCATGAAAGCTCCTCCTACAACATTATCTATAGTTGGCTTTATAATTTAATTCAAAGCCCTATAGAATGTTTTCATCAAATACTCATCATTCATCTTATGATTTGGGCATTAGACCAACATCTTTTTTAATCTTACCCATGTCTTATGAAGGGATTTATTTGGTAACTTTCTAAAGTTACTAATCTCACCCCCAACTATAGCATTCTCAAAAGCAGAAAGAATATTTCAAGGAAAGCTCATTTTAGTTGCCTCCAGTGTGTTATAGAATCAGATGCTAGCTCATTGTTTTCTCTTAGATTGAGACAATGGGAATAGTCTCAAATAGATTGTATTATGCTCTACCCTAGGATTATCAAAGGACATACAAATGTTGATAAAGTTCACTAGGTGCATATTTGGATCGTCCCTTTATAGTCCATCAAATAGTCCCTTAAGATTTATTAATTGGATCATTATGCTTGTGATGTTAAACTTCACTCTCGGTGCTAATGTCATTGGACTACTCACTCCTATTGCACTAGCTCCATCCAAATCAACGTCATCATCATCATCCAAATCAAACTGCACAGTAGGTTGACGATTTTCTCTCCCGCAAACTGTCCAATATTCTCTGCACGTCTCCTGTTAACAATATCAATCAAGTGATCATCTCGCAGGTCATCATCATCTGTATTAGCAACATGACTAGGGTTATCTGCATTTTGTTAATTGACTTATGCATTAGCTAAAACGACTAATCTTGTAGCTTCTTATTGTTCAAACATGCTCCTAATTCGTTGAGGTTCTAGGTTAAGAGGTAATAATGGCCTTCTTGACCTTCTGGTTTGTGGCATACACAACAAGGAGCTTGTAATTATCAAAAACAACAAAAAAAAAAATTAAATTAGGAAACTTGACCAAAATTCAATTAATGCTTATATAATTAAATGAGAACCATATTCCCCAGCAACGACGCCAAAATTTGATCACCCCAAATTACCACTGCCCTAAAAGAGTATACGCGGTCATTGTCAAGTATATAACCTAAATAGGTAGGGGTCGAATCCCATAGGGAATATGCTATTAATTAAGTCTTACGATTATTAATAGACTATTAATCAAAAGTTTCCAAAAATAAAGGGGGTTTATATTGTTAACAAAAATTGTAGAGAGTTTACTCAGTGCACTACATATTGATTCATTTGCAAAATAAAATCAATGAGATTAAGTAAACCAGAATTATGGTTACCAAGGTGTTTTGACAATAAGGGTTGTGGGCTATTTCTAATCCCTACTAACAAATACAATTGCACGGTTAATTGTTCAATAAAGTCCATTTAATTATTTCTCAACCCTAAAATATAGTTAAACTTTAACTATTCTGAACTTAAGAAGTGAATTGGGTTAATCAATTAATTCCTCAATAGGTTCATCCTGTTAAGATATGAAATATGAAATCAAAGGTTAATTACTCTGACAATGGATGTATTTGGACACATCCTTCGAGTTTGCAACCAAGAAGAATCATTAAAAAGAAGAAAAGGTTATGCTATTTAACTAAATTTCGGAATTTGATCATTCCCACAACCCTAACAATGAATCACACCAAGGCTCCCTTAACCCTAGTTATGGGAGTTTTAACCACACATAATTAAAGACAGGAATTTCAAAGTATATTTCATAAGAAATTCATAATTACATATAAAAATACAAGAGCTTGTCCTAAATTTTCAATTTATAGCGGATAAAATGAAAATCCAAAATTGTTAGCTTGTTTCTCAATGAATTATATGTTATAATTATTTGTCAATTGTCAAAGATACCTATTCTAACCCTAAGCTGGGTATTTATAGAATCCCATAAAATGGGAATTTAAAATTAAAATAAAATTTGTCGTGTCATCGATTGACGACTAAACTGACAGTCCATCACTAAAGTGATAGTCCCTCGGTGGGGCCTTCACTATTTCTTTAGTTTGTGCAGATTCTATTTTGGCCACCTGATGGCCAGGGTAGTGGTCCGTCGCAATCCTGATGGCCCATCACCCAGTCTATCACTGGGATCCTTGATGAAAATAACTACACATGCACGCACAAACTAATATGTATAACATTTGACCGATGGGGCCACCATGTCTAAAATAAGGATACTACCATAACTTTACATTAGTCTACAAAGCCTCTAAAAGATACATAGACTAAGCTAGGGTCGGGACAAACCCCCCCGTCCTACTCTTAACCTACTGGACAATACCAAAACATATGGAATAGACTTTGAAAGCCCTGAATCAACCTGGAGCTCACCAATGTGCACGGAATAGCCTGCGCTCCTACGAGTGAGGTGTATGAGCTGAAGTACCTATGTCTGCAGCATGAAATGCAGGTCCCCCGTGAGGGATGTCAGTACAAAAATATTCTGAATATGTAAGGCTAAAAGTAACAACACATGGCACACGAGCTGAATAAATATCAAATACAAGTGTATAAGTAGTACTAGTAGACCACCTTTATATAAACTTGTGGTACTACATATATTACGTTCCTTCCTTTATTTTTTACCCTTCTTACTTCATAATCTTTGTAAGATATATATAATGCAAATAACCAGTTGATTAGTGGTAAATAGATAAATTAGGATTGGCCCATACAAGGATTATACCCCTGAGCAGCCACCTACATATAAAGATTGGGATCGGCGCATACTAGGCTTATGCTCCTAAGCTGCCACTCACAAATAAAGGTATCGAGATCGGACCATGTTAGGCAAGTTCCCCTAAGTTTCCACTCGTCATTTTACAGATTTGCATTACTTAGTTTATTTAGCGGTTGAGATTGTTACTTTGGTGGTCATCATATGATGGTACCTTGAACCAGTCATACGTTAATAAGAGACATGTAAATAGACACTTAATGCAAAAACAATGAGGTAAGGAGACGTTGGAACACAAACAAAGTGTTTAGGAGCTGAAATAACACATGGGTCTAGTGAATATGGACGCACAGATTTAATAATAATCACGTATTGAAGTATTCCAAGGTGTTAGAGAAAGGGAACAAGGTCATTGGATACATGGAGTGTAATGTGGTGCCATTATGTAGCACTTTGTTATAGGATAACCATGAAAACTTGCTTGACGGAACAGTTGTACGCCTTCATGCAAAAGAGTGTGAAATAGAGTATGCCTTACATACCTGGTTATTTGACTCCGAAACTAACCCGACTTGACTTCCCGCCTTTTAGATTACTTTTCTACAATAGAATATACGGTAAACTAGTATTAGTACCAATCAACACGGTTAAGATACTTAATTTTACCCAAAACAGTAACCAGGCAGCAACTACTAATCTATCAAACAAGGGTGTTATTTTAACCCTTTTTTTCCTCCAATTACACCCGCATACCATTTAGGTTCTTATTAGGTTCACCAAAACCACCTCAACTTCATTACACATTCCAAACAATACCCAAAATAGATTGGGCAACAAACATTAGTTCGGTGGTGTATCACCATATCGTTTTTCTATGATTCATTATAAACTTATCACACCTTTATCCAACTTCAACCTGGAAGCCCATGACATATACACATAAAAAGTCCACAAAATAGCCCAAATCCCTTTTATTGTAGCAATCTATTATTGAACTCATCATCTTTTGAGTTCTCAATAACAAGACATCTATAATCCCCTCTCAAATTCATATATAAGAAAAACAAAATGGAGCAATCACCTTACCTCAATTCAGCAACTTATTCTTTTAATTGAACTCTTCAAGAGCTTGAACTTTCCTTCACACTTAAACCAAAGAATAAGAAAAAAAGTTCCTCAATAACAAGGAAACGTGAACAAACATCTTGTTCTATAATCAACCATATACTTATAGTCAAACACTTATAACTTGTTTTCCTAATCTTCCATGATAATTAAACAAAACCTTAAGTTTTTTTCACTTACCTTGGGCTGCAAAGGTAATGGTTTCTTGAAGAAGCGTAGAAGGAAAAATAGGGTTGTTGTTCTTGTTATTTTAGAGAGAGTAGAGAGATTTGCTGAAATATACTCCTTTTTGGGACTTAAAAGTGAAGTAAAATGACCAGCAACTTGGCCTTTTAAAGGCCCTATATTGTCCACCTCCTTAGCTGTATTTTGGACAGTAAAATTGGTCGAATTGGTCCAAGTAGGTGATGCACCTACTTAAGGGTCCAAGCTACTGAAACTTCAAAGTGGGTGATGCACCTAGTTGCTTAATTTCTTGTTGGGCTCAATTATATTAGGGCCTTGGCAGATTAGTGTGTTGGGCCACTTATCTATTTTCTTTCTGTTTTATTCAATTTGGCCCAATGAGTTTATTAGAATAGACCCAAATCTGATCTATAGCCATGGGTCCATTAATTTGGTCCAAAAAACTTAAGTAGGTGACTCACCTACTAGCTTAAATATGTCAAGCAAGCACCTCAATATTTTGCTCCATTTTCAGCTCCTAATCCCTTTAATCTAACCTTTAACTTATACACACTTGGTCACTTTAAACTTTAGATTCAAATTCTCGCTTACGATTCCAGTTGTAAATAGTTATCTTAACGTTAACTTAGTCGCATCACATTAAACTGTACGGGCTGCATCTATAATTCCATCTATACCATTAATACTTGGATAACAATTCTCATACATTATATATATCAAAAGGCTATACCAAGTTCCATATAATTAGAACAAGTACAAGCAAAATATGGGATCTTACATCCTTCCCCCCCTAGAAACATTCGTCCTCAAATGTTAGCAAAAGTTCAAGCGTAAATTTAATATCCCTATTAACACATAGTACCTGTATATTTTACACTTACTTGTTATTGCTCTAATTCAGCATCTTGGACTTTTTATTCGTATTTGTACAAATGGGGGTACTTGGATTTCATCGCTTCTTTAGTTTCCCATGTGATCTCTTCTACTTGATGATTCCTTCAAAGCACTTTTACAGAAGCTATTTCTTTATTCCTTAACTTCTTAACTTGTCGATCTAGGATAGTAATAGGTATTTCTTCATAGGTAAGATCTTCCGTAACTTGTACATCTTCAGTAGGAGTAATATGAGATGGATCTCCAATGCACTTTCGAAGTATTGAGACGTGAAATACTGGATGAACTGTTGAGAGCTCTTGGGGTAGCTCCAATTTATAAGCAACTTGGCCAAACCTCCGAGCAATCTAGTATGGGCCTATATAAAGTGGACTAAATATTTCTTTCTTACCAAATCTCATAACCCCCTTCATTGGTGATACCTTCAAGAATACCCAATCACCTATAGCAAACTCTAGCCCCCTTCTCCTAACATTTGCATATGACTTGTGTCTGGTTTGGTCTATTTCTAGTCGTTGTTGGATCACTTTAACCTTTTCCATGGCTTGATGAACAAGATCCGGCCCGAATAAGGCAGTTTCACCCACTTCAAACCATCCAATTGGTGATCTATACTTTCTTCCATAAAAGCTTGATATGGTGTCATTTTGATACTTGAATGATAGCTATTGTTGTAGGCAAACTCTATGAGAGGTAGATGATCATCCTAACTACCTTTAAAGTCCAATGCAAAAGATCGTAGCATATCTTCAAGTGTTTGAATGGTACGTTCTGCTTGTCCATCCGTTTGAGGGTGAAAAGTTGTACTTAGATTCACTTGTGTCCCCAAATTTCTCTGAAACTCCATGTAGTTGAACTATCTCCTTAATATATAACTTGGAATATTCTTCAACTGTGTAAGTGGTCCTAACCGGTAGAAAGTGTGCTGATTTGGTAAGCCTATCAACTATCACTCATATGGAATCTAACATTCGAAATGTACGAGGCAAACCAGTGATGAAATCTATGTTGATCATGTCCCACTTCCAGATTGGAAGTTCTATACATTGCATATAACCCCCGGGCTTTTGGTGCTCTACTTTAACTCTTTGATAATTTGGACATTCAGCTATAAATTTTGCAATGTTTTTCTTCATGTCACCCCACCAATACATCCCTTTCAAATCATGGTACATTTTTGTTGACCCTGGATGGATAGAATACCTTGAATGATGTTCTTCTGTCATAATCCTCTTTCTTAGCCCGTCTACATCAGGTAGACACAATCTGTTTTGGCACCGAAGTACCCCTTCTTGCGTAAGCTCAAATGCCTTCGTTATACCATATTGCACATTTTTCTTAAACCGTAATAGAATAGGAGCTGCATATTGCTTCTCTTTTACTTTAGTTATTAGTGAAGATTCGGCTGCATTATGCACAATAAACCCTTCATTTGGAGTTTGAAGAAGACGAACCCCCAAATTAACTAGTTGGTGTATATCCTTAGTCATCTCTTGTCTTTTTATAGATGGCTCCATAGCTTTACGACTTAACGCATCTTCCACCACATTTTCTTTTCCCGGATGATATAAGATATCAACATCATAGTCTTTTAATAATTCAAGCCATCTTTGCTGCCTTAAATTCAAGTCCTTCTGATTAAAGATATACTGCAAACTCTTATGGTCAGTGTATATGTCAACATAAATCCCGTACAGGTAGTGACACTATATCTTTAAGACAAATATAACCGTTGCTAGCTCCAGATCATGTGTTGGATAATTTTTCTCATGTGGCCGCAATTGTCTCAAGGCATATGCTATGAATTTACCATGTTGCATCAATACACACTCTAATCCAATTCTTGAAGCATCACAATACACTGCATACCCCTTTGTGCCTTCTGGAAGCACCAATATGGGTGTAGAAGTCAACTTATTCCTCAGATATTGGAAAATTCTTGCGCATGCATCATTCCATTGGAAATAGGATGCTTTGTGTGTTAGCTTTGTTAAAGGTGCAGAAATTGAAGAAGATCCTTCAACAAACCTTCTATAATAACCTGACAACCCAAGGAAACTACGAACCTATGTAGGAGTTATAGGTCTTGGCCAGTTTTTCACGGCTTCTATCTTTTGAGTATCAACCTTTATTCCTTTATCAAATACAGTATGACCTACAAATTCCACAGATTTTAACCAAAACTCACATTTAGAGAACTTTGCAAATAGCTTACGATCACGAAGAATATGCAACATCTTTCGTAAGTGATTGACATGGTCCTCATTTGATCTAGAATAAACAAGAATATCATTATAAAAACTATCACACACACATCCAAGAATGTCTTGAACACCCTATTCATCAAATCCATAAAAGTTGCAAGTGCATTAGTTATCCCAAAGGACATGACTAGGAACTCGTAATGACCGTACCGTGTTTGAAAAGATGTCTTGGGTATGTCATTCTCTTTGACCCTCATTTGATGGTAACCAGACCTTAAATCAATCTTTGAAAACCACTTGGCACCTTGCAACTGATCAAATAAGTCATCAATTCTCGGAAGGGGATATTTGTTCTTAATAGTCACCTTGTTCAGTTGTCTATAGTCAATACACATTCTTAACGAGCCATCCTTCTTATGCAAAAATAACACTGGTGCACCCCAAGGGGATACACTAGGCCTTATGAATCCTTTTTCTAGCAAGTCTTTCAATTTCTCTTTCAACTCCCGTAATTCTACCAGGGCCATTCTATACGGAGGAATTAAGATTGGTTGAGTACCTGGAATCACATCGATACCAAACTTCACTTCTCCTTCTGGAGGCAAACCCGAAAGATCTTCAGGAAATACATCAGGAAATTTACTTACCACTGGAATAGTTTGAAGACTTGGTGTCTCCGCATTTATATCCTTCACTCTAATCAGATGACTTATATAACCCTTGAAAATCATCATTTTTGCCTTAAAATAAGAAATAAATTTACCTCTTGCCGCACCAGTAGTACCTCTCCATTCTAGGACTGCCTCCTTTGGGAAATGAAAATACACCCTCTTAGTTTGGCAATATACTGTGGCATAACAAGAAGCCAATCAATCCATACCCATTATAGCATCAAAATCTACCATTTCTAACTCAACCATGTCAGCCATTGTATCACGGCTGCAAATAGTTATTATACAATTTTGATACACTCTCTTAGCTATAACAGATTCACCAATCGTCGTAGATACTTCAAATGACTTAATTAGCAATTCTGGTGTTCTTTTGAACTTTTCAGCAACCAATGGAGTGACATACGATAATGTATAACCCGGATCAACTAATGCATATACATCATGTGAAAAGATTGACAATGTACCTGTAACCAATTTGGAGAAGCCTCTGAATTTTGTCGATCTGCTAAAGCGTATGTACGATTCTAAACTCCACTAGAGCTAGTTGTTCCTTTAGCACCTCTACCATGACCCATAAGCTATACACCCCTTCCTAAATAATACACCGATTATGATGATGCAACGACTGATCCAGTAGGTCGTGCCATACCACCTATGCCCCTTTAAGGTCATTCTCTCATCGTATGTCCTGACATACCACACCAAAAGCAATCATTTGTTCCGAACCGACATGTACCTAAATGAAGATTTCCACATTGTATACATGACTGTCGAGGAGGCCTTAATTGGCTCATAATCCCTTGTTCTTGATGACATGTTGTTTGCGAACTCTGACTCTCATTTTTTTGACAAAAATGGTTACCTTTAGACCCTTGAAACTATGGTGGAGCACTAGCTACAGAATAAGAACATAATGGCCTAGGAGGTATATTAGAAAACCGATGCCTAAACTCTCCTTAGGATACCATAAACTGCCCCGCAGATCTAGGCCTCTTAGAATACCCCCTTTCTAACTCTTGTGTTCTTCTTCTTTGCCTCTGATCCTCCATTTTTTGTGTGAATACTTGTATCCTTGCTATGTCCATGTCTTTGTTCAAAGTAGCAATAGTATAATCTCTAACTAGATATGGATCCAATCTATACACATATCGATGAAATCTATAATCCATTGTAGCTACAACATTAGGAGCATACCTAGACAAGGAGTTAAACTGGAGGTTGTACTCCCCCATGCTCATATTCCCTTGGCAAAGATTCAAGAATTGATCAACACGGGCTTCTCGAATCTCAAATGGAAGGTAATGATCAAGAAATGCCTCTTTGAACTCTTTCCAAGTAGTTGAAGGTGCATCGATGCCCCTAGATCATTTCCAATCATCATACCAAAATATAGCCTCCCCCTTGAATCTATATGCTACTAGCTCAACTGTCTCTTTACCAGACACATGCATAACATCTAGAGCCCTTTGGATTTGATCAATAAAGTCCTATAGGTCTTCATTAAGATCTGATCCGGTGAACGTGGGAGGATCTAATTTGAGAAAATCATGCGTTGTAGGATAGCTGTCCTATCTGCACCACTAGAACTTGCAGTTGGAATGGCTTGTCCTTGAGCTTGTCCAACAACTATACAAGCCAACAATTGTACTACATTTCTTAGATCTTGGTCTGTAGCATTGGTAGGTATTTCTGAGGATGTGGTTCCTCTCCTTCTTAGCTCTTCTGGAGATGGACAAGTAGAAGAAGTTTGGGACACAAACTCAGCTTGAGCCTCACTTTGATTAGCTTGTCTAGGTGGTGATTTGCTGGTCCCCTCCCCGGCAGCCTCGTCTATCCGCCTGCCTATATTCTTACTTCTTATTGTAACCAACATCTTTACTATAATAAGAGGAAAAAATAGGTTCAATGTTTAAATATAACTTCACCTACAACATGGGCTCTGTTGCACGATCTAAGATATGAAGAAAAAAAGATAACCCCTAAATGTTACATAGCCTCCTATTTATAGATATGGTGCACAACACGCCCATAAACAGGACTCTATATAGACACGACTTTGTAGACACCCTAGGATGACCGCTCTGATACCACTTTTGTCACGCCTCAAATCCTATTGGGGAAGACAGGCACCCATAGCTGTAAAGGCCTCAGAGAACCAATTCATAACCTTGCACTTCCTATGCATGTAATTGTGACAACCAAATGTTCTGACAACATGATATTATGTATCGATGAAAATAACTACACATGCATGCACAAACTGATATGTACAATATTTGGGGATGGGGCCACCATGTCTAAACTTAGGACACTACCATAACTTTACATTAGTCTACAAAGCCTCTAAAAGATACATAGACTTAGTTAGGGTTGGGACAACCCCCCCCCCTCCCATCCTACTCTTAACCTACTGCACAATACCAAAATATATGGATCAGAATTAGAAAGCCTCGAATCAACCTGGAGCTCACCAATATGCACGAAATAGCTTGCGCTCCTATGAGTGAGCTGTATGAGATGAAATGCTGGTCCCCCGTGAGAGACATCAGTATGAAAATATGTACTGAATATGTACGGCTAAAAGTAACAACACATGGTACACAAGCTCAATAAAAATCAGATACAAGTGTATAAGTAGTACTAGTAGACCACCTTTATATAAACTTGTGGGACTACACATATTTTGTTTCTTTATTTATTTTTACCCTTATTACTTCATAATCTTTGTAAGCCATATATAATGCAAATGACTAGCTGATCAGTGGTAAATAGATAAATCAGGATCAGCCCATGCTAGGCTTACGCCCTTGAGCTGTCACCTCCATATAAAGATTGGGATTGTCCCATGCTAGGCTTATGCCCCTGAGCTGCCACCCACAAATAAAGGTATCAAAATCAACCCATGCTAGGAAAGTGCCCCTGAGCTGCCAATCGTCATTTTACAGATTTGGATTACTTAGTTTATTTAGCCTTTGAGATTGTTACTTTGGTGGTGATCACATTATGGTACCTTGAACCAGTAATACGCTAATAAGAGACATGTAAATAGACACTTAATGCAACAACAATGAGGTAGGGAACCATTAGCACACAAATAAAGTGTTTAGGAGCTGAAATAACACATGGGTCTTATTTGAACAAACGGAGAACTCCTAAAATTTTCTAGTGAAGATAGATGGACAAATTTAATAATAAGCACGTATTGAGGTGTTCTAAGGTGTTAGAGAAACGGAAAAAGGTCATTGGATACATGGAGTGTAATGTGATTCCATTATGTAGAACTTCGTTATAGGATAACCTCGGTAACTTGCTTGATGAAACAATTGTACGACTTCATGCCAAAGAGTGTGAAATAGAGTATGTCTTACATACTTGGTTATCTGACTCCGAAACTAACCTGACTTGACTTCCCACCTTTTAGATTACTTATCTACAATAAAATATATGGTAAACTAGTATTAGTAACCAATCAACACATTTGAGATGCTTAATTTCACCCAAAACAGTAACTGGGCAGCAACTACTAATCTATCAAACAAGGGTGTTATTTTAACCCTTTTTTTCCTCCAATTACACCCACATACAATTTAGGTTCTTATAAGGTTCACCAATACCACCTCAACTTCATTACACATTCCAAACAATATGCAAAATAGATTGGGAAGCAAAGATTAGTTTGGTGGTGTACTACCATATCTTTCTTCTATGATTCATTACAAACACATCATACCTTTATCCAACTTCAACCTAGCAAGCCATGACATATACATACAAAACAGTCCACAAAATAGCCCCGAATCCCTTTTACTATAGCAATCAATTATTGAACTCATCATCTGTTGAGTTCTCAATAACAAGAAATCCATAATCCCCTCTCAAATTCATATATAAGAAAAACAAAACGGAGCAGTCACCTTACCTCAATTAAGCAACTTATACATTTAATTGACCTCTTCAAGAGCTTGAACTTTCCTTCACACTTAAACCAAAGAAGAAGAAAAAAAGTTCCTTAATAACAAGGAAACATGAACAAACAACTTGTTCTATAATTAGCCATATACTTATAGTTAGACACTATAACTTGTTTTCCTAATCTTCCATGAGATATAAACAAAACCATAATTGTTTTTCACTTACCTTGGGCTGCAAAGGTGAGGGTTTCTTCAAGAACCCTAGAAGGAAAAATAGGGTTGTTGTTCTTGTTGTTTTAGAGAGAGTAGAGAGATTTGCTGAAATATACTCCTTTTTGTGACTTAAAAGTGAAGTAAAATGACCAGCAACTTAGCCTTTTAAAGGCCCTATCTTGTTCACCTCCTTAGCTGTATTTTGGACCATAAAATTGATCAAATTGGTCCATGTAGGTGATGCACCTGCTTAAGGGTCCAAGCTTCTAAAACTTCAAAGTAGGTGATGCACCTACTTGCTTAGTTTCTTGTTGCGCTCAGTTATATTTGGGCCTTGAAAGATTAGTGTGTTGGGCCACTTATACATTTTCTTTCTGTTTTGTTCAATTTGGCCCAATGAGTATATTAGCATAGACCCAAATCTGATCTATAGCCATGGGTCCATTAATTTGGTCCAAACAACTTAAGTAGGTGACTCACCTACTAGCTTAAATATGTCAAGCAAGCACCTCAATATTTTGCTCCATTTTCAGCTCCTAATCCCTTTAATCTAACCTTTAACTTATACACACTTGGTCACTTTAAACTTTAGATTCAAATTCTCGCTTACGATTCCAGTTGTAAATAGTTATCTTAACATTAACTTAGTCGCATCACATTAAAATGTACGGGCAACATCTATAATTCCATCTATACCATTAATACTTGAATAACAATTCTCATATGTTATATATATCAAAAGGCTATACCAAGTTCCATATAATTAGAACAAGTACAAGCAAAATACGGGATGTTACAGTTTCCACTTGATTTGAAGATTTCATATACTTAATATATAATAATAATCCATTAAAAAGAATAATATAGAATTAAAAATAACAATTTATAGCTCAAAACAATACAACATTCATGACGTTGAACTAGAAATACGAGCTAAGCATAAGCTAAATTCACACTGAGCTTAAGCTTACTGTTTTGACTCTTGTCTTGATCCAATTGACCCTTGAACATTATAACAAAGTTGTTTCACATTTAAACACACAATAAAAATCTTAGGAACTCATTAAACACATTATAACCCAATACAATAGACTAGACAAATACCTAGCTCAAGCTGGTCACACTAGTTTTCTCGGTTGAACTCAAAATGAATAATTTGAATCAAAACTCATGTGAAAACTCAATTAAACATTGTAAACACATAATTGGACACTTAGATTCTTATTTCTATAATTATCAACACATATTAAACATGAATCATCCTCAAAATAAGTCTAAATAAGCTAGAATAGCAACGCTAGAATGTATAAATACACCCAACATCACCACCTCACACTTAAAGCCTTGTTGATCCTCGAACAACTCTTAACTCTAAGAATCATGAGCTAAGGAGAATCCACACTTCTACTACATGAAAGACACTCAAGCTAGTACTACAATGACTACACAGAATGCAAGCTGCTACTCTAAGCATATTACAACACAATTGAAAGCTTAAGAACACTACTCTAAAATAGCCTAGCCTCAAGAATTGACTCACCTAGTTGGCACACTCATGATTATTGTTCAATCAAGGATATAATACGAATCACCCACATTCATAAAAAATGTGTCCTCACAACAAGAGAGTTACCCAAAATCACTCACAATAATGTAATTTATAACAATGGGTATATAAATAAAATCATGCTCACTCTCATAAAGAATTCACAAGTTACATATAATGAAACATAGGCTAGCCCTTAGTTTCATACTCTACTAATATTATAATGTGAAATTTAGGATCAAATAGGTCTTTTTTGGGTTGTAATGTAGGCTAAGGAACGGGTAGGAACTATTTTGGCCAAGAATAATAACTAACCTCTCTAAGTACTTTAATACACTATATTATACATTTAAAACCATCTCCAACAACCAAATTACTCTTTTTCATCCACCCATATGTTTTGTTTTACCCTATCTCTTATAAGCATTTTCACAAACACTTGGTGGATGTATAGTTTACTACTGTATGAATCAATTTTTCTCTTTTTCACAACCATGGAAATATTGCTAGCATAAATTATATCACACCAATCCACCACACATCAAATATAAAAACCAATAACTATTACCTTGGGGCATTAATTTCACCTTTTTCTTCTTTAATTTCTTAAACTCCTTACTAAATCAATTTTTTATTAAAGCACTTAGGAGCTTTTTAGATCAAATTATGGTCTATTAAAGAAGGAATTAGGCTACATATGAGGATTCCAAAAAAAAGCTAAAGGCTCAATGGGGGTTAACTAGGATAAGGCACAAGGGTAGTGTAACGCCCCAAATCTGGTACATGGAATGCTATATGCTACTCATGACCCCGAAGGACCATGACTGATATCTATACCTGAACACTACATAGTATATCGTGTAAATGCAGAAATAAAGGCAGTAAGGTCATAAGGTTCAAAATTGAGACACAATATCTAATAAAATATAACATCTATGTGGGCTATGAAATACCCAAAACAAACTAAACATTATAGTCTGAAAAGCCTCTAACTGTTTCAATAAGGATTTAATGGGATATGTCCCCAACTAACTCTAACTACTGAAATAAACGAAGTACTAAAATAATAAGATAATGCTCATGTCCTCGAAGGATGAGGACTCACTACGGACTCTGACTACTACGTCCTAGGATATTACTGATGCTCTGGAGTTTATGCTTTTGAACCTATGGTATAAAACACCGTAGCGTAAATGTGTCAGTACGATTGAATGTACTCATATGCATGTAAGGTAGGATGAATGCAAAGAATTCACATGCATGAACTATACTAACTAACTGAACAACTTGAACGTGAGAATACATGCGTGAATACATAATAATTGCAACTGAGTTCATCATAACATTATTACTGAATTTAAGTACTAATAACATGAGATATTGATAATTGTATAACTGATATACCTAATACTGAACGACTGTATTTGACAGACTCATTTCTGATAGAACAAGCTGAGTTCTGTTCTGTTATGAGGTGACTATATCTGATAGTCCTAAATTCTGTAAGACTATCTGAATTCTATTACTGAGATTGAATGGTTGTATCTGACAGTCCTAATCTATACCTGAAACTGTGGGAAGTAGTTATCTAATCAACATTCCCCATATAACATAATATAGCTATGTTGGGGTCCAGTCTATAATCCCAATTGGAAGTGTGTCAATATATTGCCACTGGTAAGGACAAGCTGTGGGTGACCCTCATCTGATAGTGTCCCTAAAAGAGAATGGTGGGAGCCTCATCTGACAGTGTTTATCCACCATAACAACCCTCATAGGACAAGTTAATGTCTCAACCTATGCTAGATACATAGTTCTGGAACGAAAGGATGGCTTCTAATAATCACACCCTCATCTGACAGTGTGTGTTACCATCCTTGGGTTCACTCGATGCTAATACGTACTCCCATATGAATAGACACTAAACATAGATTACTGAACTAAACTGGACTGAATTAACTGAGTTTTGGTTGACTGACGGAATAGTAGTGAGATCACTGTATTACTGAGCTTTCATAAGTTACATGATTGACTGAGTTTTACGGATCATGGCTTGACTGAGGATATTGTGAAAACATAATGCTAACTCTAGGCACACAACTATATTTTTTGGGTACAAGTACTGCCAGGCCTCGATGGGAAGAAACTGACAAAGCACGACTTTCTTGAATACATGACCAATATTGCAATCTATAATACAATAAGTTGAAGATTTCATGAAGTACAAGTTCTAAAGTACCACAATAGCTACACATATATCCATACTTCATTGATTAATACATTTCATCAAACACTTGACATGCATAAACTTGTACTTGAATGGAGATTTCATATTATTATACTAGTATGGCACTTTTCCTTCACATAGGAATTTAATCAAACACATGGGGAGCATGCTTTGAATATACCTTTATCAACACATCTTATAATCATGGATACATCAATCAACTTGTAAATTGAAGAGTGTTTATCATGATTATTATTCAAATCTTCATATACTAGGGTCAATCATTGGAATATATAAAATTTAAAACATGAATCAAAACCCCATAACAACATGAACATGAATTTCAATTCAATTTAAATCATAAGCATTCATGAATACACAAATCTTTGATTTCAAAAAGAGATTCTTGAGCTTCATGGGTGAAAGATACCCATAAGTCAACACATGATATACCTTGACACTTGATTTGGGAAGATTGATGGAAAAATCCTTGAGATTTGGATCTTGGATTGGAAACCCCTCTTTTTGTTCTTAAGAGAATTTGAGATAAAAGAATGTATTTTAGTGAAATGGAGGCTGAATTTAGTGTTTATGGAGCTTTGGGATGAAGGAAAAATAACAAAATACCCCTCCAAAACCCCTTTGGAAAATGCTGAATTCTATGGCTGACGATATTGGGCTGATATTGTCACATATGTGATAAGCCATCAGCTCATGTCATCACTTGATACTGGAATTTATGACTTTATGCCTAAGTCTGATGACATTTGCTGATAAGTCATCAGATATGTGATAAGTCATCAGCTCATGTCCTCACTTAATTGCCAGGCTAACATGCTGGAGTAAAATGGGTATAGTTTTTTGCTTTAATATCAGATTTAGATAAAATTGGCATCGTTGGAAAGATAATTCAATTATATATCTATTGGTGGGTTATGAGCTCAAAAATTCATAGTATACACTTATGCACTCTGAATAGGGACTATATTTGTTGGGTCACCTATGCAATTCTTGAGCAAAGAGACATGGAAGACTGGGTGAATTGAGTCTAGATCTGAAGGCAATGCGATCTCATAAGCTACTTTGCTGAAGTGACTAAGAATTTTAAAGGAACCAACATATCTGGGACTAAGCTTTTCCTTCTTACCTAATCTCTTCACTCCCTTAATGGGAGAGATCTTTAGATAGACAAAGTCACTAATTTTGAACTTAAGATCTTTTCTGCGTACATCTACATAAGACTTCTATTATCTCTAAGCAGCCCGAAGTCTCTCTCTGGTCAACTAAACTTTGTCTTAGGCATCAAATACCAAGTCAGGCCCTATGACTAAGGCATCACTAACTTCGAACCAACCGACTGGAGATCTGTATCTCCTACTATTAAGAGCTTTGAATGGAGCCAACTGAATACTAGAATGATAGCTATTATTGTATGCAAACTCAATCAAAGTCAAGTGGTCATCCCAACTTCCCTTGAAATCAATTACACACGCCCTTGGAATATCCTCCAAGGTATGAATGGTCCTTTCTGCTTAACCATCTATTTGGGGATGAAAGGTTGTATTGAGATAAATTTAGGTTCCAAGACCCTTTTGGAATGCTTTCTAGAAGTGAGGGGTGAACTGGGTACCTCTTTCTGAAACAATAGACAACGAAATACCATGTAATTTGACCAACTCCCTGATATAGAGTTTGGCGTAATCCTTGGTTGAATAAGAGGTTTGAACTAGTAGGAAATGAGATGATTTGGTCATCTTGTCTACAATGACCTAAACTGAACCATGCTGACGGCGAGTATGTTGCAAACCTGTCACAAAGTCCATGTTCACTTGTTTCCATTTCCAGGTGGGAATAATGAACTCTTATATGGAACCACTAGTCTTCTGATGCCCTATCTTAACCTACGAAGATATAGAGCACTTAGCCATAAACTCTACAACATCTATTTTCATTCCACTCCACCAATAGATCTCTCACAAATCATGGGACATCTTTATGGACCCTAGATGAATAGAGTAGCACGCACCATGCGCTTCTACAAAAATTTGTTGCCTCAAGTTATCTACACCTGGAACACACAGACCTCAATCTTCCTATCCTTGACTGACTCTTTAAACTTGACTAGATTGGGATCTCTATCTTTCTTTTCTTTCACCTCAGAAACTAGAGATGATTCTGAACTACTCTGAACCCATACATCACCCTCCTATGTATCAACTAAGTGAATACCTAGTCTGTAAAGATGATGGACTTCTTGAGCTAACTTCTTCTTATTGTCCTCAACATAAGCAACACTACCCATAGACAGTCTACTACGAGCATCGGCTACTATGTTGGCCTTGCCTGGATGATAAAAGTCACTCATGTCATAATCTTTCAAGAGCTCTAATCACCTTCTCTTGCAGAGGTTAAGATCTTTCTGAAAGAATACATACTGAAGGCTCTTCTGGTCTATGAACATATCTACATGAGCACCGTATAGATAATGCCTCCAAATATTTAACACAAATACTATGGCTTCTAACTCAAGATCATGAGTCAGATAATTCTTTTCATGGAGTTTAAGATGTCTAGAGGCATAGGCTATGACATTACCATACTGTATAAGGAAATAACCCAAACCTACTCTGGATGCATCACAATATACTATGAACCCATCTGAACTATCTGGAAGAGCTAGGACTAGAGTTGAGGTTAGTCGAGTCTTCAGCTCCTAAAAACACCTCTCGCAAGGATCTGACCACTGAAACTTGACCTTTTTTGAGTCAATCTAGACATAGGGGATGCAATAGAAGAAAATCCCTTAAAACCATCTGTAATAGCTAGCCAAACCCAAGAAACTCTTGATATCTAAT
This sequence comes from Capsicum baccatum var. pendulum, assembly GCA_030864225.1. Classification (NCBI taxonomy): domain Eukaryota; kingdom Viridiplantae; phylum Streptophyta; class Magnoliopsida; order Solanales; family Solanaceae; genus Capsicum; species Capsicum baccatum. Next base: position 123,978,971 of record CM061556.1, on the reverse strand, counting down.
CAAGATACAAGGAGAGGCTAGTTTCTTAACGCTTCAGTCTTTTGAGGATCAAACCTAATGCCATCACCAAAAATGATATGACCAAGGAATGCCACTGACCTTAGCCAAAACGCACACTTAATGAATTTGGCGAATAGCTAATTATCTCTGAGAGTCTGAAGTACAATTATAAGATAGTCTGCATGATCATGCTCACTGTAGAAATAGACCAAAATATCATCTATGAAGACTATGATGAACATGTCCAAGTACAACTTGAACACCCGATTCATCAAGTCCATGAAAGCTTCTGGGGCATTAGTAAGACTAAAGGACATCACTAGGAATTCGAAGTGACCATACCGAGTTCGAAAATCTATTTTTAGAATGCCACATTCCCTGACTCTAAGCTGATGATAGACTGATCTGAGGTCTATCTTAGAGAAATAGTTGGCAACCTAAAGTTGGTCAAACAAGTAATCAATATGGGGAAGTGGATACTTGTTCTTGACTATGACTTAATTGAGCTGACGGTAATCAATGCACATTCTGAGAGAACCATCTTTCTTATGCATAAATAAGACTGGTGCGCCCCATGAGGACACGCTAGGCGTGATGAACCCCTTATCTAAGAGATCCTTCAACTGCTTTTTCAATTCTCTGAGATTTTCTGGGGCTATTCTATATGGAGTAATAGATATAGGCTGAGTATTTAGAAGAACATCAATGCCAAAGTCTATTTCCCTTTAGGGAGGAATTTTGAGAAGATCTTCGGGAAAGATATCTGAATATTCATTCACAACTGGGACTGAATCAAGACTGGGAGTTTCAAAACTAGTGTCCTTAAATTGAACAAGATTATAGACACATCCTTTAGACATCATTTTCCTTGGCCAAAGGTAGAAAACAAGCTGACCTCTGAACGCTAAAGTACTACCCCTCTACTCTATGACAGGTTCATTCGGAAACTAGAACTGGACTATTTTATTTTTATAGTCGACTGTGGCATAACAGGAGTGAAGCCAATCCATGCTGAGAATGATATCAAAATTAGTCATCTCTAATTTGACTAAGTCTATAGAAGTGACTTTATGAAATAACATAACGGACAGTTCCTATATACCCGTCGGGCTATGATGGTTTACCCACTGGGGTAGAGACTGAAAAGGGCATTCTAGAATTTTAGGACTGATTCTAAAATTGAATGCTATATAAGGAGTAACAAAATACAAGGAAGCAACTAAATCAAGCAAAGCGTAAACATGCAAGTGAAAGATCTACAACGTACCAGTAACTACATCAGGAGCGTTTTCCTGATCCTGTTGTGACTGGAGAGCATAAAGTATGTTTAAGCATTGCCCACTAGTAGTATTAGAAGTGGCACCCTGCTAATTTAGGCGACTAGATTGAGCTGAGGAATGGTTCTGCTGACCCTAATAACCTGACTGGGGACAGTCTCTGACTCTATGGCCTGGCTTGCCACATCTAAAATAGACATCGTTGCCACCTTTGAAAACACCCTTCTGGTTCTTACCATAAGTCTGTCAAAGGGGATTAGTTTGGGCATTACTGACACTGCCCTTAGACTTAGATCTTGGCACCCTATCTCTATTACCATCCATGAAATTAGGAGCTGGAGCACTAGCTAAAAAAAAGAGCTAGAACTGATGACTTAGGACATAACTAAGAACGATTTCCTCCTTCTAATTTGGGTTGATCAAAGTTGAAACTACCTGTCCTTACTCTCTTATTCTACTTCTCCACCATCATGATCTCTTACTTTTCTATTTGCTAAGCATGAGTCATAAGACTAGCTAAAATCATGTCACTATTCAAAATCGCAGACCTACACTCATTGACCACACTATCATTCACCCCAAAAACAAACTTACTTATCTTGGCCCTACTGTCTACAACCACATGAGGAGCATATCTAGCTAATTAAGTAAACCTAAGAGAATATTCTTTCACCATCAAGTTTCTATGCCTGAGATTGATAAATTCTAACACCTTATCTTCTCTCAACTATAGGGGAAAGAACCTCTCTAAGAATGCGGTGACAAACTCCTCCCACTCTATATGTTCTGCATCAACTGACCTTTCTGACTTCTACTACTTGTACCAAGTGTGGGCAACATCCTACAACTAATATGCAGCTAGCTTAGCACTCTTACTAGGAGTAACCTCCATGATGTCTGTAACCTTCTGAACCTTATCAATGAATTCCTGAGGGTCCTCATCTGACTTAAACCTGAGAAAGGATGGAGGATTTATTAGGGTGAAGTCCCAAATCCTGGCTGCAACTGAATTATCCACTGGGTCGGCTGGAACGATAGCTGGTCATTCATTCTGAGTAGCAACTGACTAAGCAAGTGTAGTGAATGGAGCTTTGAACTCTGCATAAGAAACATGTTCGCCCAAAGGATCTTCGGGCTGAAGGGCTAGCTGATTCCCATTTCTTCTTTAAGGAGGTATGTTCTGTTGAAGAAAGGGAGAAATGGATTGACTGAGAGATTATCTTGAGATTATGCTCAATGGTATGAAATGAATACTGAAAGAAGGGAAACTATTCTTAAAGCTTCTTATAGCCACCTGCACATAAATGTGACACCCAACACATCCCTACACAAGACTCAACTAGATGCGACTTTCAGGCTTCCTGCGACATTATTGAACCTTAGGCTTTGATACAAAGTTTGTAACATTCCAAATCTAGTACCCAATATGCTAGACGGTGATCATGACCTTAAAGGACCACAAGCTAACACATAACTGATATCTGTACCTGAACACTGCATAATATACTGTGTAAATATGGAAATAAAGGCTGTAAGACCATAAGTTTAAAAACTGAGAGACAATATCTAATAAAATAAAACATCTGTGTAGGGTATGAAATACCCAAAAAAAACTAATAAACTGAGTACTGGAATGATACTGATGCTCTAGAGCTTACACTTTTGAACCTATGGTATAAAACATCATATCAAAAATGCGTCAATACGATAGAATGTACTAGTATGCCTATAAGGTAGGCTGAAAGCAAAGGGTTCACATGTATGAACTATACTAACTAACTGACCAACAAGAATGTAAGAATACATTGGTGAATACATAATAACTGTAACTGAGTTCATGATAACATGATTACTGAATCTAAGTACTAATAACATGAGATAATGATAACCGTATAACTGAAATAACTAATACAGAGCGACTGTATCTGACAATTTAGTTTCTGATGGAACTAGCTGAGTTCATTTTTATTCGGAGGTAACTGCATCTGACAGTCCTAAATTCTGTAGAACTATCTGAGTTCTATTACTGAGACTGAATAATGGTATCTGACAGTCCTAATCTGTAACTAAAACTGTGGGAAGTAGTTATCTAATAGACATGCCACATATAACATAATATAGTTGTGTTGGGGTCCAATCTGTAACCCCAATTAGAAGGGTGTCAATACCGCGCCATTAGCAAGGAGATTTTATGAGTAACCCTCATCTGACAGTGTCACCAAAAGATAACGGTAGGACACTCATTTGATAGTGTTTATCCACCTCAACAACCTTCATCTGACAGTGTTGGTGCCATAACCTATGTTGGCTACATAGTTCTTGAATGCAAGGATGACTTCTAAGAATAACACCCTCATCTGACAGTGTGTGTTCCCATCTTTAGGTTCACTCGGTGTTAATTCCTACGCCCATCTGAATAGACATTGAACATGGATTACTGAACTGAACTGGACTGAATTAACTGAATTTCTATTGACTGATGGAATAGTACTGAGATTACTGTATTACTAAGCTTTCCTGAGTCATATGACTGACTGAGTTCTATTGATCATGGATTGACTGAATATATCATAAAAACATAACACTAACTCTAGGCACACAACTATATTTTTCTTGTACAAGTACCCCAGGACTCGATGGGAAGAAATTGACAAAGCATGACTTTCTTGAATACATGACCAACATCACAATCCATAATACAATAAGTTGAAAATTTCATGAATTACAAGTTCTAAAGCACCATAATAGATCCACATATATCCATACTTCATTGACTAAGACATTTCATCAAACACTTGATGTGCGTTAACTTGTACATGAATGGAGATTTCATATTATTATACTAGTATGTCACTTTTCCTTCACATAGGCATTTAGTCAAACACATGGGGAGAATGCTTTGGTTATACCATCATCAATACATGTAATAATCATGGATACATCAATAAACTTATAAATTGAAGGGGGTTTATCATTATTATGATGCAAATCTTCATATACTAGGGTCAATTATTGGAATACGTAATTTAAAACATGAATCAAAACCTCACAACAACATGAACATGAATTTCAATTCAACTTAAATCATGAACATTCATCAATTGACAAATATAGGATTTCGAAAAGATATTCTTGAGCTTTATGGGTAAAAGATACCCATGAATTAACACATGACATACCTTGATACTTGATTTGGGAAGATTGATGGAAAAATCCATGAGATTTGGATCTTCAATTGGAAGCCCCTCTTCTTGTTGTTCAGAGAATTTGAGAGAGAAAAATGTATTTTGGTGAAATAGAGGCTGAAGTCAGTATTTATGGAGCTTTGGGGTGAAGGGAAAATACCAAAATACCCCTCCAAAACTGTTCGGAAAATGCTGAATTCTATGGCTGACGACATTGGGTTGATGTCGTGATATATGTGATAAGCTGTTAGCTCATGTCGTCACTTGATGCTGGAATTTATAACTTTTTGGATAAGGCTGACGACATTACCTGATAATTTGTAAGATATGTGATAAGCCGTAAGCTCATGTCGTTACTTAGTTTCCAGGCTAACATGTTGGAGTAAAATGGATATAGCTTTTTGCTCCGCTATCGGATTTGGGCGAAATTGGTATGTTGGAAAACTAATTCAATTATCTATTTTTTGGTGGGTCATGAGCTTAAAAATTCATAGTATAATGAGAGATATGCACATTTGAAGTGGACTATACTAATATCCTCCCCAAGAATTCAATCAGAAAGGAATGTTTTGATTCGCCTAATAGATAGGACGCATTTGAGACCTTAATTGACATCAAACTTGATCATGAAACTACCAAAGAACCATGATGTACTATCAGAAGCTTGAAATATGGTGCTAATATTGATTTGCATTTTTCAGGGTATTACGGGTAGGTAAAAGAAGGTATAAAATAAGGCTATCAAAGAAATACCTAAATTATCTTCTAAACCCACAATCTTTATTTTGATTCACACATACACCAGACAAGTTCTAGAAATTACATGCAACAAGGAATATACAAAAATCTCACAAACACATGACACATGGTCAACTCAATAGGATTATCATAGGCTCTAAATCAGCAATAACATGAATTCAATTTTAAGCCAACAAAAACAAGAGTTACAAACATGAGCTTAAGAGTCTCAATAGTAGAAATTCGCTCAATCAACATGCTTTTACCAAGCAAAACACTTTTATCATGTAATCAAAAATAGCACCAACAAGAATATCTCACTTATTCCTATACTAAAATTTTTTAAATTGAGCCAAAAATAGGGAATTTTCCCCACCCCACACTTAAAAGTCTACTTTCTCCCCAAAGTAAATTTAAAGGTAAGAGATAGCAATACTTCCTGAGGCTTCTAGGCCTAGCTAGTAGCATCTTTACACAATACGGAGATCGATGAGACCCCATACTCAGTCTTTGCAATGATTTTTAGCTCAACTTTAGGTACTCAGACTTTCCATTAATCTGTGACTCAACCAAAAAAACTACGTGAAATAAAAACAACAAAAAACAATAAAAAGAAAACATACCTTAGCTTGGGTTGCTTCCTAAAAAGGGCCAAATTTAGTGTCGCGGCATGACCCAATCAACTTTTTCCTTCACCTTAAGGATATAAATTTCACCCCCAATATTGCATCCATCTTTTTTCCTCGATCATAGGGAAGTAGTGCAAATATTAAGGAACCGAGTAATGGATGATGCATCGTAAACCACTCAGCCTTTAAGTGAGGTGTGTTTTTATGTTGCTTATTCTATGCATAATCAAGAATATAGGATTCTTGTTCCTTATCTTCACAGTCTTTCACTATTTTAAATGATTCCACAAATAAGACATCATCTAAACATAATATAAAAAAATGGTAAGAATGAAACCCAACTTATCCTACCTCTAATTTTACATCATTAACATCACACTCACTTTTATTCGCCTTCTTAATTTCAGTCTCAAAAGAAAGATGACAATTGAGAGGTTGTGATTCATATAATGGTAATGGTATCTTCTTAACCTGGTTAACAATTTTAGTTTTCGAGTACTCAGACTTTCTCGAATTATTCGTAACTTCATCTAAAAAAGGTTGGGAAGTCAATTCTGTATCTACCTTCAGCTTATTATCCAATTGCTTTACAACCTCTCAATAGTTCTTTATGTCTTCCAACAACTATGCTTGATTAGCTAGAATTTTTTTCAGCATCTCTTCCAAGTTGCTAGTTGATTGATCTGATTGGGCTCGTTGAAACTACTGCTGCTGATTATTCCATGATTGAATTTGTGGTCGATTCTACACCATTTGATTGTAGTTGTGTATATAATTTTCCTTTGATCATAACCCACAAACATTGTTGAACCAGAGTTGACAGCATACATATTTTCAGAATGACCACTATTGCCACAAACCATACACCATATAGAACCATTATCTCTCAAAAACCATTTATCCGAGACTGACATCTCAAGAAAAGTGTGAGAAAAATATAAATAAAATAAAAAATATTTACAACTCAATAGAGAAAAACTAAAAATTAGATAGTTACCTAGTTACAAGTCCCTGGCAACAGCGCCAAAAACATGAAAGTGCCTAAGTGCATACGCAAGTTTACATGGTCTTATCAAGTAGTAAAGTGGCTTCAAGGAAGCCCAAGTATCGATCTCTCAGGGACTTGCATTCGCTGATTATTAAATTCTAGCTTAACCAATTGAGGAGAGTAGCAAATAGAGTTTTCAAATTATAAATTAAAAATAAACTAAACTAATGTGGTAAAGTAATGACTTAGGACAATCAATGGATAGAAGCCTAGGGTTAAGTCTTACAAAAAATCATACTACGTTATTGAACTTCATTCGTTAAATTACTTATCTTGGTTGTTGATTCGTAGGGTTAATTGTACGATTATGGTTTTCCAACCTCTAATCCTTTACGTAAGTTTAACCTTACAACTACATCGTTGAGCAGGGTTGTAATAGTTCACTTATGTTCTTTACAAATATCATCCCACATATGAATCAAGTAAGAAATCTAAGTACATCCCTGTCCTAGATACTAATTTGAATTCCTTATTTCATAAAGAAACACAAATAATACTTTGCTTAGTCCCGTGTTCTATCACCCCATTCCCTCTCTTGAGTTTACAAGGTTGACAATTGATGTATTCTAAGGGTTGCGAATCCTTAAAATAGTTAAAACAAGAATAAGAAAACAACCAATATTGTTAAGCAAATTAAAAAACTTAATTCTAAATGAAAGTAGTCATGATCTTAGCCTTAACCCCTGATATGGAGTTTTAGCCTTTAATGGAATTATTCATCATCCAATCCCTTGGATTGATGATACAAACCATGAAAGAAACTAAAATTAAGAGATATAAACACTAAAAGAAGTGTTGAGCAGCCCCACAACTAGTACAAGACGTCCAAAAGTAAATAATAATGAGCACAAAGATGTATTTATAGTAAATAACAAGTCCCAAGACATGTAAGAATCAAATCTGCACTTTTGCCCGTATTTGAAATAGGGTAACATTGCGAGGGTCATTTGACTTAAGTAGGTATTTCGAGACGGTCAGATCATGAGGGGGCACTATTTTGGGTGTGTTATGAGTATTTTTTCATGTATCACGCACCCAGAGATCCTACCAAGAGTTCACACTATCCCTGGACATTCCAGGTGTCCAAATTGAGTCCAAGTTGTGTATTGTGCTTTCGTTAAGCCATTCCGAACCTTGTTGAGTTTTTTCCACATGATTTGAAGCTTGTATATCCTTAATATATCATAATAATCCATCCACCAAGAATACTATTGCATTAAAACCAACAATTTAGAGATCAAAATAACACAAGATTCATGACGGTGAACTAGAAATATGAGCTAAGCATAGGCTAAATTCACACTGATCTTAATCATATTGTTTTGACTCTTGTCTTGATACAAGTGACACTTGAAAACTATAACCAAGTTGTTTCACATATAAATACTCAATAACATCCTTAGTAACTCAGTAAACACATTATAACCCAACACAATAGACTAGACAAACACCTAACTCAAACTAGTCACACTAGTTTTTCGATTGAACTCTAAATGAATAATTTAAATCAAAACTCATGTGAAAACACCATTAAACATTCTAAACACGTACTTGACACTTAGATGCTTATTTATATCATTATCAGCACATATAACACATGAATTATCCTCAAAACAAGGCTAAATAAGCTAGAATAGCAATGCTATAATGCATAAATACACCCAATATCAACCCCCCACCCCCTCTTAAATTTCAATTGGTATCTGAGTAGGTCTCATAAATAGTGTTTATTAACCATAAGTGAGAAAACATCAAATGGAAAATTATCAAATTCACGATGCTCTTCTTCAAGATGGTCACTCCTCCACAAGACCACCATACTTTAATGGACAACACTACTCTTACTGAAAGAATAGATTCAGAATCTTTGTCAAATAAAATGACTTCCAAGCATGGGATGTCATTAAGATGAGTCTAAAGCCGATTCCAGGACTCTAAGAGAAGCAAAAGGACAAAGACAAAGAATCTAGCATAATGGACATAGAAGAACTTGGATGTTTTGAGGTCACCAAAGAACAACAAGAGGTAATCCAAACTAATGCATGTGCTATAAATTTACTTCTTTGTGTAGTTAGCGAAGAAGAATACGACAAGATATCAACTTGCGAGATGACGAAAAAATTTGAAACAAATTGGAAGTAACCTATGAAGGAACCACCAAATTCAAAAAATCAAAGATTGTTGCCTTGGTCAATGAATATGAGCTATTCAAAATGGAAGAGAATGAGAACATTGAAACAATATTTATGAGATTTAGCAAGATTGTATGTGAACTGAAATCACTGGGGATGATCTATCCATATAGCCTGCAAGTCCAGAAGCTGGTCCAAAGTCTCCCAAAAATTTGGGAAACCAAGGCTTTCTTTTTGGAAGATGAAGATCTTTGCGACATCACATATGATGAATTATGAGGTAACCTCCTTGCATATGAACAAAATTATATCAACAGGTACCACAAGAAGTAATAGAAAAAACTAGTATCATTAAATGCTACTCCAACTAATGAAGAGGACATTTTGGAAGATGCTAATAGTAAAGGAATAACCCTCATTAACTGTGGAGTAAGGAAGATCATGATATAGAGACAACAAAGATCCTAAGAAGCCAAAAATAATGACTCCACTCAAAACAATAATAGTTGTTATCACTGTGGAAGGCCCAACCACTTCAAACAAAAATATTCAGAATTAAGAAGAAGAAAATCTAGGCAGAATAAAAATTTGGGAGCTTGGAGTGACGATGATAAAACTGGAAAAGAAATAGAAGCAGCCAATATGTGCTTCATAGAAAAGGTGAATCTAGCAAGGTAAGACTACACGATTGTCATAATTGTGAAATTTTTTAACCTTATTTAGATATGATAACTGATGAGCTTTAAAAAGTTATAGATGAATATAACAAACTCACTGAAGACACGAAAAATTGTGAAGCTCGATTTAAATGAAAGCTCAAAGAGGAACAAAGAAATTATAAAATAGAAATTGAAGCGGGTCAAATTAAAATTGACTTACTTCATGAAGAGCATGTGTAACGCCCCAAGATCCCATCCGGAGATGTCACACGGTGCTTTTGACCCCGAAGGACCACAAGCTAACCCTTTACTGATATCTATACCTGTATACTGCATAATATCTTGAATAAATGCAGAAACTGGCCATAAGGTTCAACACATCTATAAATACTCAAAATATAAAATTGAATACTATACAATACATCCGTCAGAAAAGCCTCTAATTTGACTGAACTGTGGAGTTGATGGGACAGGTCCCCAACTAACTCTGTCAACTGAAAGTAAAAAAAAAATTGATTACAATAATAGAAAACTGAAACTCATCCTCGAAAAAAGAGGACTCACTGCTACTACTGTTGACTGGGACTGATCTGCTGGTGATACTCTGGGTCCTGTGCCTCTAAACCTATGGTGTCAAATGAGACACCATAGCGCAAATGCATCAGCATAAAATGTACTGAGTATGTAGACGAGGTAAGGCTAAATGCAAGGGGTCATGCATGCAAAATATGGATAACCTAAATGATCATGAGAATACTGCACGAAAACAAGCACACATACAAGAATGTATAAATCATACTCATAATCATCACAACTCTAGAGACTTGACCTTGGATACTGCTTTATTACGAACTAAACTCACTACCATCACTGAGATACTGAACCACTGACTCATCTGCTACTGATAACTGAGGATCTGAGTATACTTATATCAAAGACTAAGTTCTGAGCTTACTGCTTTCAACCGGCAAAATTAGAGATTCAACTTTTGTAACAGATAACTTCAGACGCTTTATCAATAATAAGAAAATAGGATTATATACGAATCCAACAACAAGAATACTCAACAAATTCTGAGAAGGAGACCAATCCTATCTAATGGGAGATCTTTAAATATGATAATAAGAATATTCAACATGATCTGAGACTGAGATCAAGCCTCTCTGATGGGAGATCTTTAAATATGATAGTAAGCATCTGTATATGAGGCCAAGCTTATCTGACGGGATGGTCCATGAATTAATGGAACTATCTGAGTTCCTTACTAAGATAGACAACTATACCACATGGTCTTGACTTCTAAAGATAGATACTAAAACTGCAACTGTGGGAAATAGTCACTTAATCGACATGCCCCGACCTACTACAAGAGGGGTCTAACCTGTAACCCCAGCTGGAAAGGCATCAATACCATACCATGGGTAAAGACTCACTCTCAAGTCAAGCCTTTCTGATGTGATGACCCTCATAATAAGTCGACCTAAGGTAATATAATAGTCAACCTCTCTGATGATGATAGCCTCTACTGATGGGGACTCCTATATCCTGCATTGGCTATGCAGTTTTGGAGTTCAGGGATTACTACTAACGACTCTGTCCTCTCTCTCTCTGACGGGAGGAATCACCATCCCTTCCCTCGCTCGGTGTTAGTTTCTACTCCCAACTGAAAGACTCTCACTGAATCCTTAGAATGAACACAATAAAGCTGAATCTGTTTACATAATCATGTTTCTCAAGTGATCTGGCTGAAATACGCTGATCACTTAGTTTCATATCTGACAGAAACAATATCGAATCACGGTATCTGACTGATGATACATAGCTTGATTAGATTATTTAAATCATTTCTGAGATTAGAATTGAATCACTTGAGTTCCATTAGGACTGGGCTGAGTACAGATCTGAGGCTAGATTACTAGCGATACAGAGATTACAGAGATAACTGAGATTACTAAGCTTTATTAATCTTCACACTTGTCTGAGGATACAGAGTTCTATAGTACACTGAGTTTTGAAAATCATCGATCGGTTGGAATTATTGAGAAACTGACATGGGCTCTAGACAACAACTTTATTTTTGGGTATAAATACCCCCAGCACTTGATAACATAGAAGTAAAGAATCATCATTCATTCAAGCATCACAAGCATTTATGCATCATTACCATTATTCAGGCATATTCACAAGAAACTCAAAAATCATGTCATATACTCAATTTCACAATCATTAGGACATCACCTCAAGCCTCCAAGGATTCACAAATGTCTACTCATCATTACAACTACCAAGGGGTCACTCTAAGTGTTTCAGAATCATAACATACTTTCCACCTCACAAACCTTACGGCATCGCATATATCATTTAGGAAATATAAACCTCTATTCACCATCATGATTACCAAATAATCACTCCTAACATTTAGGGGGGTCATCAATATCAATTCATTGTCACAAACTACCTTAAGGAAGACATGCTATTAAATTATACCCCATTCAACGAAGTCTTGGATCAAGTACTTCACACCTATATCAGTCTCAACATATATCTAAATATCATGAGATTTTAGGAAAACTTCACACTATCATGTCATTACACTCTTGCTAATCATTTAGCATGTATCAAACTTAAAATAAATCAAAGAGTACTCACTTGGGAGATTTACCACTATTTTTTCTCAACTTACTCACTACGGTCTTTCGACAACCACTAGACATGTCCGGTTCTACACTTACTTAAGGATTCCATATTATTATTATGGCTCATTCCACTCACTAAGGCATTTTATCAAAACACTAGGTGTGCATGGACTAGCCTACAACTTTGGGTTTCCCCTTTGACATACTACAATGCCCCTCTATGCTTCACCTCAGCCTTTCATCTAACATATGGGGTACATATTCCGCTTATTCAACCATCTCTACACCCTAATGTCATGAACACCTCACATAGACACCAACTCCAAAAGAGCTCATCACAACATCACATAAATTCCACACACTAAGGTCAAAGACCATAAATCTTGCGAACAATCATGAATCCAAACTCAACAACACAAGTAACATTAACTTCAACTCATACAAATCATACAATATCACAAAACATAAAATCCTTAAGTTTAAAAAGGGGTAATTGAGCTTCTTAGATGAAAGGGACCCAAGAATCAATACCTACATACCTGGGAATTTCTTTTCTTGAAGGATTTTGAAAGGACTTCTTCATTTCTCTAGATCCTTCTTGATCTCACTTGAATTTTATGAAAGGAGAAGAGAGTATTTTCAGTTTGGAAACCCTAATTTTTGGGTGAAAGAGAGAAAAATAAAGTTTAAAGCCCTTGTCCCGGTATTTATAGAGCTAAGGGAGGATGTGGGAATGACCAAAATGCCCCTTTAAAATTTGCCTAGAAAATTATGATCAGGGTCTGTGACGGTCAACCTAACGGTCCATCAGCGGGACTGACGGTCCACCAAGTAGTCCATTACTCAAGTGCAAAAATTGGGATGTTCTGTCTTTGAGTGACGATCGAAGTGACAGTCTGTCAAAAATCTGACGGTCCACCAAATCGTCCATCACTCAGAGTCCAGGAATGGGATATTCTGCCTCGATCTGACTGGCCCCTTGACGGTCCATCAACTTTCTAATGGCCCACCACTTTGGCCGTCACATGATGACCAAAAAAAAAGCCGTTGCCTTGGTCTGATGGGACACTTGATGGTCCACCAAGGACTTGGCAGTCTGTCAGATCGACCGTCAAACCTATGATTCTGACAACGCTCAGTAAAACGACCATAACTTCTTTGTCCAATGTCGGCTTTTGATGAAATTGGTATCATTGGAAAGCTTGTTCAATGATATACCTGACTAAAAGTAGAAATTAGGGAAATTGCACATGTTTCAAAGTGTTTCATAATTAGGAAGATACTTCTAAATTTTAGACTCAAATTTTCTGCTTTGTTGGATACGCTCTAAGGCTCAGACTAGAAGAGAACTTTATGGGGTATTAAAACTTAATGATGTAAAAATAAAATTAAGCAGTATTAAGAGATCATCAATTCACAGTTTCATGAGATCAAATTCTTTTAAAAACAATTCAAATTCGTTATTAGATTTGTTTAAATCATCTAAGACCTCTATTTTTTCTTGAGAACCTATCTGTTTTATTTGTGGATAGGGAGAAAATATATCCTATAGCTCTAGGCATAATCCTAAGAGTATGTGGGTCTGGAAGGGAAAAGGAATAATATCCAACCCGCAAGGACCCAAGACCACTTGGGTACCTAAACAAAATTAATTTTCTTATTTTCCAGAACAGGCTCACAAGAGCTATAAGAAGGGAATGTGGATCATTGATAGCGGATGTTTAAGACACATAACTAAGAAGAAAGAAAACTTTTCTACTCTAAAGAAAACAGATGAGGGATCAGTGAGATTCAGTGACAATGCTTGAGGCGACGTCATTGGAGTCAGCTCAATAAAACTCAGCTCATCATGTTAATTCACTAAAGTATATCTTGTGGACGACCTTAAACATAATCTTCTTAGCATCGGTCAATTGTGCGACACTGGTTTTGGAGTCTTTTTCAAAGACAAAAATTGTTCAATCAAACACAACAAAAGGGAAATCACTCTCATCAGTGAAGGCGTTGATTATATTTATGTCCTAAATTGTCCTAAATTTTCTACCTTAAATTTCCTTATTGTGCAAACCAATGATATTTAGTTGTGGCACAGAAAGCATGGGAATGCTAGTATGCATATCATTGAGAAGTTGTCTAGACTGGAATTCATGAATGTTCTGCCAAAACTCAAGTTTAAAAAAGATCACATCTATGATACTTACTAATTAGATAAAGAGACCCATACAACATTCAAAGTTAAAGACATTATCTATACTACCAAACCTTTTCAAAAAATATGTTTGGCCCCACGAGATCACAAATATCGTTGATGATTACTCATGTTTCACCAGGATAATGTTTCTTTCTCATATATATGAGTCTTTCACAAACTTTGAGATTTTTAGAAAAAGGTACAGAGAGAATCTGGACACCTCATCACTTATGTTCATAATGATCAGGAAGGAGAATTTAAAAATAACGCATTTATGAAGTATTATGCTTATAATAGATACTCTTAGAACTTCTTTTCAGCCCGATCTCCTTGGAAAAATAATGTAGTGGAGCAAAATAATTGGTCTCCGTAGGAAATTGCTAGGACCATACTATTAGAACATAATCTTCCAGATCACTTTTGGGTAGAAACAATGAGCATAATATGTCACATCATAATAGATGCCTGATCAGACCCATTCTAAAGAAGATGCCTTATAAACTCTAGAGAGAAAAGACGCCCAATATATTTTATTTCAATCCTTTTGGCTGCAAATTTATTATTTATAACAATGGTAAGAATAACTTGGGAAAATTTGGTTCACAAAGTGACAAAGGTATTTTCCTTAGGTATTCTCCCATTAGTTGTGCTTATAAGGCCTTTAATAAAAGAACTTTGTGTGTTGAGGAATCTATGCATATTGTATTTGATGAATCTAATTACCCCCTATGAGTTTAAGTGCTAATGAAGAATAGGTGAGTAATCTATAATCTTGAGAAAATGATAGCACAACCTCAGAAACATCACAAGACAAGTCAACTACACCCCCTCCAGAGTCGACTTCCTCAGTAGAAACACTAAAACCAAGTGTTCCAAGAGAGTGAAAACTTAATGCTAGCTATCTAAATGAACTCATCATCAAAAATCTAGAAGATAAAGTGCAAACAAGAGTATCATTGAGAAGACAAGCACCTATTGCCCTTGTATCCCAAATTGAACAAAAAAAAATAATGAGGCCCTTAAAGTTGAATCATGGGTCAAAGCTATCAAGGAAGAATACTATTATTTTGAATGAAATCAAGTTTGTACCTTTGTTAAATGACTAAGAAACTTCACGGTAATTGAAAATAGATGGGTCTATAGAAACAAATTAAATGAAAAAGGTAAAGTTATCAAAAATAAATCTAGACATGTATCTCAAGGCTATTCCCAATAAGAAGGTATGGATTATGAAGAGACCTTTTCCCTCATGGCAAGGTTAGAGAATACATATTTTATTATCTTTTTCTTCTTTTAAATATTTTAAGATGTATCAAATGGATGTAAAAAACACATTCTTAAATGGTTTTATTCATGAAGAAGTTTATCCCTCATATCCAAATCATATTTTCAAAAGGGTAAAATTGATACAACTCTATTCATACAATCTCTAAAGGCTTCATATAAGATATTGGGCACTTACTTACTAAATAAATATTTTCAAAGAGGTAAAATTGATACAATTTTTTTTCATACAGAAGCTTGATTCAAATCTTCTTATTGTACAAATTTAAGTTGATGATATTATTTTTGGTATTTCTAACATCTCTCTGTGTGAGAATTTTGCTCACCTGGTGAAAAAAGAATTAGAAATGAGTCTTACGGGTGAGCTCACATTATTTTTGGGATTACAAATCAAACAAACTCCTAAAGGAACTTGCATTAGTCAAGCCAAGTACATGAAGGCTTTCATCAAAAATCTCAATATGGAAAAAGAAAAGGCCAATGAAACTCCAATGAGTCCATCTACAAGCCTTGATTTGGATTTGTCTGGTAAGGATATTAATGAGAAAATATATAGGCGAATGATAGGATCACTATTCTACCTGACTACCAGCTGACCAGACATCATGTTCAGTGTATATAAGTGTTACATATTCCAGTCGACTCCCAAAGAGTCTCATTTGAATATTGTCAAAAAGATTATCTGATACCTTATAGAAACTCAAGACATTGGACTATCATACCCTTTCTCTTCCTATTTTGATTTGAATGGATATTTAGATGCTAATTTTGCAGGTGACAAAAGTGATAGAAAAAGCACCAGTGGAACTTGTCAAATTCTTAGTGATGGCCTGATTTTATGGCACAACAAGAAGCAAAAATCAGTTCATATTTCAATAATTGAAGCCGAATATATAGCCATTTGAAGTTGTGGTACTCAAATTTTATGTATTATCCATTAACTACTTAATTTTAATTTGTCTTTTTAATTTATTTCCATAATGTGCGATAACACCAACACTATTAGTCTATTTAAATATATTGTGCATCAAACTAGGGAGAAACACATTGATATCAAGAATCATTTTATTCATGATCATGTAGAAAATGGTTATTTTTTGTTAACATTTGTTGCTTCCAAAAATCAACAAGCAAAAATTTTTTACAAAACCACTGTTATAAGAAAGATTTTGGTACCTTAGAAAAGGACTTGGTATTCTTAGTATTAATGACTTATGAGACTTATTTTTGGACAAATTGTTTTTGTCATTTTTTTAAAATTGATTTACAGAAAGGAAGTGATCATTACCCTCACCATTTTTCATGCCTCTTTTTCTGCCTCTACATATTTTTACCTTACCAACACTCCTTCGACTACCACCCTTTTACTCCCATTATTCATATTTACACTTGAACTTTTTTAGCTTTCCCTCATGTATCTTTTCCAATAGTTGCAAAATTCTCTTATTCCTCCTCAAGTCCTCTTAACCATCTAGCTCTTTCCCTATCTGCCTCTTTTAAAATTCACCTTTCCCCTTTCTCCATGACCAGAACCCATTCAATGGAGACTATGTCTAAGTCCCTTAACAAATCCTTCCCTGATAGCTCTATCCTTCCCTTCGAGTCATCTAATGAATCCTTAATAGACTCTCAGTCTACTCTTATTAAGAGACTTCATCATAATTCTCGTTTATCCTCCTCCATCAAGAAACCTTATCTTAACGCTCTCCACTCTCTCTCTTTAGAGGACATGCGTAAGTTTTGGACATGCTTTTATAAAGAAATATTCTCCACCTTTAAGGGTCGCTCCATTATACTCGGTCACATTTTCATTCTCCATCAATTAAAAGACTTCTTCTGTAATGTCAATCAGTTTTTTAAGTTTCAAGATTTGTCCCTTGTCTTTTATCTCTGTGAACTTATTATCTATGAGGATCTATTTCACATGTTTTATGTAAATATTTGCCTCTCCCATGATAAGCATGAGAATCTGAATATAAATGCATAAAAACTACCACATCTGAAAATGTAAGACCAAGCATAAACATATATAAGAAATAATTTGTAAATTGAAAGAACAAAATATGATAACTGAATAACTAAGAATTTGTATGCTTTGGTTAGGCAAACCTAAACTAAAAATATACTGAGTATCATACTAAGAATATAGGAGGTATAATATAACCAACATGCACTAATCTGAGCTAATCAGCGTCCAACCTATAACCATAATTGAAAAGGTATCAGTACCATTCCATGAGTATTAACACTGGCTCTATGGATCCACTAAACTGATATCCAGAAGGACTAATGAGTCACCTCAACTATCAAGCGCACTAAAGAGATATATATCACTCTTAACTTATAGTAGATACTTAGTCAACCCTCAACTAGAAGGTAAATATCTCTAACCTATACTAGCTATGTAGTTCTATAACTCAAGAATTACTACTAAAGGTCACACCCTTTACTGTCAGGTGAGCCCTTATTTCTGAGTTTGGTTGGTGCTAAATCCTACTCCCAACTGAACTGACACTGATACTAGAATGTACTGAACTATACTGAACATTATTATATAATTAAGAATGCTCATCATGATCCTAAACATATAAGTATACTGATAAGAGTCATGGATTAACTGTCTAGGTACTTAGAAGCTGAGTTTAGGTAAAAAACATACGTATCAGGTGTTCATAACCCACCAGTACTGAATGAACATAAGTATATGATATCTAACTTGAAATAAAATAATACATGATTATGGTTCAAAGACCCAAACATGGCATCTCATCAAACCATGTGAAAATCATATACTTAAACATGAGTATATCTTAAACATGAGGAAACAATACGATTTTATTGCTAAAATCATAACTTAAGGATTCATCCTGAAACCAATTGAAAATGACATAGAAATTCCAATACTTAAACAAGATATGGTTCATTCTACTGGAAAATACTTGAAACTATAACTTGTAATTAAATTAACAAGAGATTTATGGAATTAGTTCAACTTGAACATTTAAAACTCATAATTTAAAACACCAAAAAGGGTTCTTAGACTCCATGGGTGAAAGAAACCCATAGATAAACATCACACATACCTCACTGGATGAATTCGTAAAGATTCTTGGGAATTTCTTGAGGTTTGAATCTTGAATTTTTTGATTGCTTGGGAAAGAGATAAGGTTTTTTCTTAAGGAAATAGATACTTCTTTTGAGAGAAATTGTGATAAAAAGAGCAAATAATGCTCTTTAGGAACCTAAATTTTGGTTAATGGATGAGTTGGGTGAAAGGGAAATGACCCAAATGCCCTTAAATAAAGAGGAAAAAAATCTAGATAAAAAGAGAAAGAGGTGACGCTAACTCTGGAGCACTGAAGCGAGCAGCACGGGCTCTGGAGTGGTGCACTGGGAGGCAGTGTGGGTTTTGGAGTGATTTACTGGAGGGCACAGTGTGGGATAATCCTAATGGTGATACTTACTTGGTTCTCCTAACATGCCTTTAGCTCATCCTAAAATTTTAAAACTCACCCGAGGCGTACTTTTAACTACCCCAATCATGAATCAACTCAAAAATTGATGTTCCAAGGTTGGGATGGTCAAAAATAAAATTATCAAAGTCTAGGGGTCTTGGAAATGACTAAGTCCCAACACTTAAGCTGATTTCTAAGCTTTGGACCCCTTATGCATGCAACTGAGAGCTAAAATTAGATAAGACTTTTAAGGGGTATTGCACTTAGTATGATATTGGATTTCTTAAGTGAGTCAGACATTTTCCTATGCTATATCATTCCAGGCAAGATTTAGTATGTAGATTATTAGAGGATTAGAATTTCCAGTCTATTTGGTGTCAGAGCATTTGATAGTAGCTTGATCTTTCTTCTCTTAGATTATTAATAATGCAAACTCCATAGAAAGAGTATGTATGGGGACATATGGAGGTGGCGGCTAGAGGTCATGCTAACAATATAGTGCTATTAGTATTTTATTTGGAAGTAAGGATCCTTTCAATAGCAATAAACTTTACTTTCCACTTATCAGCTCTACACAGCTAGTATTTCCAAAAATAAGTTAGTTGATTAGGCAAAGTTACCTTGTATTCCCGCCAGCTTAGAGTTCCTGAGATAAGTTATGAGAGTGGAAAGGTTGGACATTATGCTAATTATTTCTCTCAATGATAGTTTACCATCGATTTAGGCTTAGTTCATATTGCTAACTAGGATTAGTACCTCAGGGGTTTGTCACTAGTGTTGAGAAGTTGGTTAGTGGTCTAGAGTGTTTCCCTTTCATAACATTTCTAGTCATTTCAGCTTATTCAGATCAATCTCATGATGTTAGGGAATTTTCAATTAGAGACAATGCGCTTGGTGCCTTAGTTAATGATTTAGTTGGTCATTATGAGTTTTGGCCCATTTAGATTTATTCTATGACTGTCAGACATGTAACTATATATTCTACCTTGTTAGGTGTGTTTTTATAGGTATTGGGGTTTTCGTACGCATTGACGATTATATACCTTGATGAGTTGATATTGGTTATTAAGTGCCTTATTATTGAATTCATGATTATGTTACGACTTTGGGGTTTATTTCTTTTAGTAGTGGATAGAGTAGATCTATGTTGATATTTCTTACTATGGTTATACCTTTTGGATTTGAGTCCCATTTATCTTGGTACATTAGCCTTATTGGGGTCCTTGAGTGGTATATGATATTGATGTTTATTTTGATACTGCCTATTGATAATATTCTTGTTACTCTTGCTATTACTGCCTAAGGTTATTGATATTATTACTTGATGTAATTGATCCTCATTAGGTAGCTATTTAGACTAGTGTTATCTAGTTAGAACTTCATTTATTTATGATCTTATTTGGTGGCTTGTATAGATATAGCCTGATTGGTGATTTATTTCCCATAGCATGGCGAGGTTGGTTGTTTTCCCTCTTTGTTAACTATGTTGGATTAATTCAAAAATGTATTTTTGTATCAAAGGTAAGTTGACCTTCTGTGGTTCTATATGACTCTAGAGTTGGTAATTTAGTTATATTGCCTATTATTGAGTTTTTAGATTCTTAGACTTGCCTTTTGGGTTGCGTAGGCCTTCATCGTGGCTATCCCTTGTTATATAGCCTATTTTTCAGCTTGACCAATTGTGGGTCCATTCTTCGTGTGTAGCTATTTTATTGCCCGATAGTGATTTTGACATTGATGTTGAGATATCATAGATTCATCTTCTAGATGGTTGGATTTATTCCCTTGTGTTGGTTTGCCCTTATTATCAATGTGGAGATTGGATGCTCCATTACTTTTGTGATATAGTTATCTTTAATGGAGTTGGAGAGATAGATACAGGTGTCTTTTACTGTGATTGCTTCTTAAGTTGGCAAATTGGAAACTCTCTATCTTAAGTTGTTTGACTTATGGTGGTGGTCGTAACATTAACCTTGATTTTGTGATTGGTATTTTTCTTCTTCAATTATGTCATTCATGGAGAGATCGAGTGATAATTTTCCTAATTGGGTGGATTTAGGAAATCTCAACTTTAGAGTTTTTTCTGCGTAAAAGCTTAGTGAAATATTCCTCCTTGATGATATGAGCATTTAGGTATTCTTTGCTAAAATAGAGTGTTGGATTGGTTAGTTGCAGGCTTGAGTTACATTTTTTTGAGTTACTAGAATTTTTTACCTTACTAATGTGGTTTGCATCCTTGGGGAGTTTTGAGTATATTTCGATAGTCCATGCCCTCCAGCGGTTATGAAGTGGATTATTTGCATTTTTAGCTGGTGATTCATCCTTTGGAATAATTTTAGTTCTATGGCTACATTGCCTACCCTCTATTTTATATAGAGTTAGTTGTTATATTTTCAGTCGATGGTTTATATGTGTGGTGACTTTGTTCTTTAGCTAAGTTTCAATTTTGGAATGGTATGATTTAGCTCGGATTTGTCAGATATATCTACTAAAGTCTATTTGAGTGATTGGCATTGATATAGACTTATTGTCTATGTTTTGACTTGATGCCTTTGAATGGAGATGTGGAAGTTATGATAAATTGTAGTGTGTATGCCTACCTGTCTTTAGGTTTGGTTTGGATAGTTGAGATCGAGTGATTAATTAGTGCTTAGACTTCAAATTAGAGTTGTGAAGTTGAGTGCATCCTTTATTTTCAGACTTATCTCAGTTAGTAATTTATTTATAGGCTAGATGAGCATACTCTATGGTTACCTATATGGTCTTCTAAACTTTGGATGGATTATGGTTGATATGTGATAAGATGTTAGCCCATGTACCCGTTGTTGATTCTTTCAGTTTTGACCATGAGAAATCAATCTTCTTTGGAAATTTTTATGATATACTCAGTCGGAGTAAAATACTTGATTAAGATTTAGTATGGCTCATTCTCAGTTGATGGGACATCCTGGAGTGAATTGTTCACTGATGAGTAGTTATGCCTTTATCTTCTGGATTCATGTTTTGATTACCTCGTGAACTACTTGTAGCATAGGCATGGATTGTATTCCTTGATTTTCTTCGTCGATATGCTTAGAAAATGACTTATGATCTTATTCTCATGTCTGCCATTTGGATATTAAACGGATCAAATTTTGTTCCTTGAATTCTTTATGATGAGATTGTACAGATAGGACTCAGGTTGTTTCCTCCTTTTAGGGAGTGGATTGCAAGTGTAGAAAGGTAAATGAAAATTATATTTGGATTTTGTGTAAGACTCATGTCATGTGTTGTTTTTCGATTGGATAAGCCTTTTTTGATTTGTGAGGATATTGAGATTGTATCAGTGTGTTGTGGTTTAAATTTTTGTGCATCATCCATTTTGGTTCAGTTGAAGGCTGGTTAGTTCTTAAAGTTATGTTTTGACTATTTGAAAGTGAAGTGAAATTGTTAGTTGAAAACGAGACACCAATGGAAAAATCCATTGAAAGTGTTCTCTCGTCGTGGAGGTTATCTAGAAAGTCATATTCAAGGCATGTGGGCCAAGTACCTCATCCTTTCAAGCTCTTGAGATTCTTTCTATCTGTTGAATTTCGGGGATGAAGCCTTTTTAGTAGTGGCTATTGCAATGACTCTTCTAGTAATTTTTCATATTCCACTTATCTTCACTGTTTGAGCTTCTCTATAGCTGCACAAAGTCCTTTATAACTTACTCGGACTGACCTTTATGTTACCAACCAATTTGTTTGGTTTTTGGAACCAATTCTCTATTAGAAAGTCTTCGCTAGTTCAAAATGGCGACCAGCCAAAAACTTTAGTAAAATGATCTCGGATATGAATTCTAACACTAGCAACTATGGAATATTGATTTTAGGATAGGTAGATCTTTGGTTTGCGTCCTAATGCGCCCAAGCGCATTTTGATCAATTGGTTAGAAAGTTGAAATTTTAAAAATACGAGTGTGGGACCCATATTTAGACAAAATGATTTTGGATTGAAAATTTGACTTCGCCAACACATCTAGAACATCAAATTTAGTGGGGTTACACAATTCATTTTTGAAAATCAGAATTCAAATAGATCCCGAGGCATTGTTGGAAATCGTACAAAATATGCATGTTTGTTGATAACTGGTGCATTTCGATGGTATAAAGGGGACCAGGATCGCACTATGGCGAATGTTGTGAGTCCCATGGAGATTGCCTTTGCACGATTGCGGCCCCTTGATGGTGATCTCGGTATCTCCTTTCCCGAAGGGTCTTTAAATAGACCCCAGTATTGCAAATTTGGGCATTTTCACCTCACCCTTGAGAGCCGAGAACCCTAAATAGGTATGATAACTCAAAATTGATTATTCAAGCTAACTTGATAGCTTGTTTCACAATTTCTATTGTGATTATCATCCAGATTAAGGTAAGATATCATTATTTTTTTGATGAAATTCTTAGTTCTTTACCCAAAACCCCAATATATCTTAGGGCTTGGTTTTATCCCAAAATTAGCTTTGTTTTCACCCATTTCTTGAGGGTTATGTTTCTTTGTTCATGTATGAACATAGAGTTGACCTCAAAAACACATTTTCCATAAGTGGGACCCCCTTTGGGTTTTTGGTGTCATTTTTGGACCCAAAGCACAGTGGTGCAAAATGGGAAATGTTAGACTCGTATTGATGAGTAGATTACTATTTTGATAGAGTGGTGGATTTTTGGGGATAGTAAAGTGGAGACGAGCGTGTGCTGATTGATATAAGGTTTTGCGATTCAACTTTAAGGTAGTCTTCTGTCCACTCTTCTTTGTTAGATGATGTTTGTTATAAATTGCATATGAATGTGAATGCTAAGTTTGATTATGAGTATATTGACCTGGTCTTAGTTATTGAATTTGGGGATAAGATGAGGGTTTTGACCCGTAAGGAGAAATGCTTAGTACTCTTTTATAATCCTATTGTCTACTTCCTAGATTGAACTAATTTGTAGCATGGATATGATATATGAAGCTAGGTTTGGAATGTGGTTTAAGTATTGGAATCATGGTGAGTGTGATTAACCTTTATTATCGTGAAATCATAATTTGGGTAGAGTTGACTTAAATGTCTATGTTTCTAGATGAAGTTCCTATCTAAGGATTGATTATGGCTTACTTGACATCTAGAAGTCAAACTACATACCTTAGCCTAGTTTGGGGCATAGATTGCCTAAATATTGAAATTAAGGATTTGAAGTGGGATCATCTGGCCCACCTTAGGCTAGGACTTGTAAACCTTAGTGTCAGGTTACTTGGTGGTTTGACGAATGGTGATGGTACATTTCCCCGGATAATTACTAATGGATTATGTCCCTAATATTCCTTAGAGAAATAATATTGGGCTTTTTGAGATGTTATTCCTCTTAGATATGATAATTGGCACATAGAGATGATATTGGTCATAGTTATGATACATGACCTATGGATATCTGATGCCTCATAGATGTGATATACCTCGTAGTTATAAGTTATGTTTATTGATGCATTATACCTCCTAGAAGTGAGATGCATCCTATACGTGCGATGATTATAGATATGTTTCATAGCTTATAGAGATGAATGCTATGGGCTATAGTTATGAGATGTATATACATTTATGTTTATCGATATGAGTTTTGGATATTCATGTGGGTGTCAGGCTATTATTGAAATTAAGGATTTGAAGTGGGATCATCTGGCCCACCTTAGGCTAGGACTTGTAAACCTTAGTGTCAGGTTACTTGGTGGTTTGACGAATGGTGATGGTACATTTCCCCGGATAATGACTAATGGATTATGTCCCTGATATTCCTTAGAGAAATAATATTGGGCTTTTTGAGATGTTATTCCTCTTAGATATGATAATTGGCCCATAGAGATGATATTGGTCATAGTTATGATACATGACCTATGGATATCTGATGCCTCATAGATGTGATATACCTCGTAGTTATAAGTTATGTTTATTGATGCATTATACCTCCTAGAAGTGAGATGCATCCTATACGTGCGATGATTATAGATATGTTTCATAGCTTATAGAGATGAATGCTATGGGCTATAGTCATGAGATGTATATACATTTATGTTTATCGATATGAGTTTTGGATATTCATGTGGGTGTAAGGCTATGATTATGATGTTATGATTATTCCGAACAAATTAATGGGCCAACGGCTGTGTTATGATACTAGTCGTATATCCGGGAAGTAATTACCCTTGAAAATGATACGGTTGTAGTTTATGAATATATAAATATTTATACACACATCCGGTATAGGATGGAGGAAAATGAAGTATGACATTTATGATTCCAATGTTTGAATATTGGTGATGGCATACATAGATTGGGTACATTCATGATTGTTGCATTGATGATTTATACAATTCCAATTAGATTATATTCTTATTATTGTTTTCATTAACTATGGGCAAAATCCCACCTTCTGCCTTAAATAGATTTCTTTACAATAATAACTGCCTAATTTAAGTAATAATTACATGTATAATAGAGGTTAGTAAAGATGATTTTATGATTTGACCAAGATATATTTCAGTCCATGATTTTTCACTACTATTCACTTCAATCATGAACATTCCTACCCTTTCTATACTTTTGCAGAAATTTAGTCCCAAAGTTCACTCCGGGCCACCAACTTATAGATTTACACTATTTTAGACATGGATTGAGTCCTTTCCCCTATTTTATATATATATATATATATATACACACACACAAACACACACTTATTAATAATGTGAAATTGATGATAAATGATGAATTATGGAAATATACTATACCTTGCTTCTCTTCTCATGATCATTTACTTCAGCCATCGTGGGGATTTTCATTTATTTTATCTCTCATTGTGCTCTCACTTAATTATATATATTTATTTGACATATATATATATATATATATACACACACACTTATTAATGATGTGAAATTGATGATAAACGATGAATTATGGAAATTACTATACCTTGTTTCTCTTCTCATGATCATTTACTTCAGCCATCGTGGGGCTTTTAATTTTTTTTATCTCTCGTTATGCTCGCACTCTATTATAGATATTTATTTAATATTATAGTGATGTGATAATGACTGGCAAGGTCAGAGGATATTATGATAATGTGATGATGCTCAGCAAGGCGAAAGAATATTATGATAATGTGATGATGCCTGAAAAGGACATAGGATATTATGGTGATGGGATGATGCCCGGTAAGGAAAGAGGATATTATGATGATTTGATAATGCCCGTCAAGGCCGTAGGATATTATGATAGTATGATAATGCCCAGAAAGGCCGTAGGATATTATGATGGTATGATGATGCCTGCCAAGCCCGGATGATATTAGAATGATATGATGATCCTTGACAAGGACGGAGGATGATTATATTGATTGTGTACCTTGAATTTATTCTTTCATGTGCATCTCCTATCACCAGTATGCACCTATGTTTATCAGCAGTATGGGACAGTTGCATAGATATAGATGATGACTATGCCTTGTGTTGTTGTATGCTGATTGAACCTTTTGAGCCTTAGGTTGTGGGTGTACACATTGGTTCGATTTGATATTTGGTTTTTCAGATTATCCAGTTACTCACATTGTTATTAATATTGTTATTTCAATGTTTATGATTATTATTATGGTTAGTTTCTGAAAAAATTGTCATTGATTCGATACTGAGATTTGAGGTATGTTTCCGGCCTCTTCTATCTTACGATTTACATTATTATACACGTTTATTTCATGTTTAGACATATGGATTAGGGAACCTAAGTATGTTACTAATAAATCCTGATAGGATTATAATCAGGCCTTAAAATAAAGATATGATGATCTAGGTTGTTCTTTGAGATGACCATAAATATATATATATGTGTGTTTATGTGTGTATGTGTGTGTGTGTGTGTATGTAAGTATGTGTATATATATATGCATATCTAGCTATATATAGCTATGGTTCTACCATATATCCCTTTCTTCAATTGTTCATATTGTAGATTCATTCCTTGGCCCTGTATATTTATATTTTTATAATCTTCCTTCACCCTTTATTCGTATATTAGCCATGGATATACAGTATAGTGTTGAGATTTTTGAGTATGGCTGGAATATGATAGTTCATCCCCAATACTTTCATAGCCTAATTATGTTAGTATCTTGGACATTAATAGGATAGGTTATCCCTATTACCTCATAGACTATTTTGTGGTTGTTAATCATCGAGTGTAGTTTTTATTTTGTTTATATGGTATATATATCTACTTTATCTTTGGAGCACAGTTGGCCATTGCCTACTAAGTATCATTCGTTTGGTACTCATACTACACTTCTTCAACCTGCATATTATAGTATGGGTGATCATCGTTGTTGTGCACATTATGCAAAGCAACCATGGTTCGGAGACTTAGAGTGAGCTCCTGGCATTTGGAGTATTACTTCCCTCCCTCTATTGTATTAGACTATTCTCTGTGTTGTAATCAAAGATAAGTTGTATCAGTTTAATTCCTTGGATATTTCACTTATGTTGTAATAAAGATAAGTTTAATTAGTGTAATTCATTTGATATTTCACTAATGTGCTCTCATATTATATTAAAAACCCTTGTACTAATACCACCAGGTTTTGGGACTTCATTATATATTTGATCTTCTATTTCATCTATTCCGCATTATTTGTTTATATATATTTGGGTAGTCTGTTACTAGCCATTCAAGACAACGGGTTTGGCTTGCCTACTGATGGGTTATTGTAGGTACCATCATGACCTAAGAAATTGGTCCATGACACTGGGTTACTTCTTAACTGTCTCAACTTTTTGTGGATCTACCTTGATCCCTTCACTAGAAACAACATGCTCAAGAAAGGTCACAACACTTAACCAAAGATCCCACTTCGAAAATTTCACATACAATGTCTGGTCCTTAAGAGTCTACAACACAATTTAGAGGTGATTGGCATGATACTCCTCACTTTTAGAGTACACCAATATGTCATCAATGAAGACTATAACAAATAAATCTAGAAACTGCCTGAACACCTGATTCATAAGATCCATGAAAGCAGTCAAAGAATTACTCAACCAAAATATCATAACCAAAAACTCATAATGGCTATACTAGATTCGAAAAGCAGCCTTTGGAATTTTATCCTTTCTAATTTTCAACTGGTTATAGACTAAACGAATAAAAAACTCACTCAGCACCCTGAAGTTGATTGAAAAGGTCATCAATCCTAGAAAAAGGATACTTATTTTCACTATAACCTTATAAAACTAATAGTAGTGTATACACATCCTAAGAGACCCATCCTTCTTTTGCATGAAAAGCACAAGAGCACCCCATGTAGAAACACTAGGACGAATGAAACCCTTACCAAGAAGATCCTCAATTTCTCCTTTAGTTCCTTTAATTTAGATAGGGCCATCCTATAAAGAGGAATGAAAATCGGACAAGTATTCCATAGAAGATCAATCCAAAAATATATCTCCCTATTGGGAGGAATTCATAAAAGATCATCAGAAAAAACATAAAAAAACTTATTAACCAGGGATAGATTGCAAAGAGAGACTCTCCAAGTTAGAATCTTTAACAAGAACTAGATGATATATACGCCCCTTGGAAATCATTTTTTGAGCTCTAGGATAAGAAATAAACTTCCCCTTTGGTACTAAGGAACTCCCAAACATACTCTCACCGATTCATTAGGAAAATGAAAACTGACCTTTCGGGTCCTAGAGTGCAGAGAAGAACAGCATGAATGAAGTTAATCCATCCCTAAGATTACATCAAAATATACCATATCATGTTCTATCAAACCCACAAATATCTCTCTATGAAAGATAGATAACCACACGTCCAATAGATTTTTCTAGCACCAATAGACTCACCCACTAAAGTAGAAATAGAAAAGGGGTAAAAAATATATTCAGGGCCAAAATCAAATAGCACAACCATATAAGGGGTTAGATAAGATAGGGTTGAACTCAAATCAAGCTAACAATAAAGTCACAGGAGGAGTTGTAACATACTAGTGACAACATCTGGGGATACCTCATATTCCTGAGGAGTCACAAGAGCATAGAGATTTTTTCAACTAGTGTTGGTACCTAAATTGTTGCCCTTAGGTGCAATATCCAAAGATGTGGCAACTGGACCTTAGTAGATCCATAAGCAACATTAGCTATACAAAAATTTCACTACATATGACCATCCTGACCACAGTTAAAATACAATTTCTCCCTTCCTTATAATATCCACTGTGAAGCTTTTTACAAAAATGGTAAGGAGGGTAAGGTTCGATTGACTGAGCTCAACTACCCTAAGACCAGGCACCCTGTTCCTTAGGACCATTTCTATCTTTAAAATGAAAAATCACCTGAAGGTTAGCATAGGGATCACTACTTTTTGAATAAGAATTTCCCCAATTCTTCTTCTTGGTCCAATGCCTGCCATCTCTCCCACTACTCTACTTATTCACAAACTGCTATGAATATCTAAACATTTTGTTCTGCCTCTATCCCATCTCTACCTATTTCTTCTTTTCATCTTCCACATGTTGTATATAAACCACCAGCCTGGATATGTCCATATAATTATTCAATTGTAGCTTTACATTCCAACACAAAATCACGAGACAAATCAGAAGTAAATTTCCTTATTCTGGACCTCATGTTAGATACCAACTCTGGAGCATAACGAGAAAATTGTTGGAATTTTAGAGCATACTCCTTAGCACTTATCTTACCTTGCTTTAAGTTCAAAACCATTTGTTTCTTAGTTTTCCTCAACTCCCGAGGAAAGAAGTGATCAAGGAAAACACCTAAAAATCTATCCCATACCGCCAGTTCATCATCATAACCCCTTTTCAATTCCAACTCCTCATACCACTGGTAAGCCATATCTTTCAACTGTCAGGCAACAAACTCCAAATCCTCTAAATCAGTAACATGCATAACTTGAAAAATCTTGTCTATATCATTAATAAACCACTGAGGATCCTCTTCAACCTTAGAGTCGATAAAGGTTGGGGGATTCAACCTCATAAACTCGCCAAGACGAGTTACCTTAAATGAAATAACAGTAGGACCAACATGATCAAATCGACAAGACTGTGATGACACCAATTGACCAAGCATATGACTGGACTGACATAACTCTACATAAGAGATATCTCGTTAAAGTGACTAAACATGAGTATCACCATCTCATAAAAAATCCTGAGGAGGACGAGTGGAACTGGTAAAATCCCATGTGGAGTGGTACAGTCAAGAGCAGGGACCTTAGAGTAGATCTGTACTCATATACATGGTATGTTCCCTCAATATATTCCCTATATGGGATTGATGTAATAGCAGAGTTACCACGACTGCCAGATCTTTTTGTAGGCAAGATTTGAAATTTAAGTAGGCTAGGAATTAGAGAAGTTTCATAGAAACTAGATTCTATAGCCCGAAATAGAACACAAGAATAGAAAATATTCCTAAATGCCTTGTATCCTCCCCTTTATAAATATGGCATGCTACACATCAATAAAAAGGACTCTACTCGACGAAGCTTTATGGAAACCAGTGACCCTGAACCTTGATCGGATACCAAGATTTTCATGACCTAAATCCGAGCCTGGATGTGATGTAGTCTCAAGTCCACCATGGGTTGGAGAAAACCCTATTGGCTTTACCTCAAGAGAAAATAAATGTAAATAAAGGAAGTCAACCAAAATAGCATTAACAAGAAAAAGTGATAGATCTAAGAATCAAAACAAAATACTGACCCAATGCTTGTCCATAAAAGCCTCTAACCAAGAATACCAAATGAGCTAGGACATGGCCCTAACTATTACAGGATAAGTCTATATTTCCCAAAATATGAAAAAACACTTATGAGATGGCAGAGCTGTTAGAAAAATATAGGCTCAACACTTCATAGTAATGCAATGGATGTACCACATCACCTAACATTAACAAAAAAGTCCTTCAAACCTACATCATGAAATGATATAACAGCAAAGGATGGTCAGTAGGGACAGCATTAGCATGTAACTCAAGAGAATGGGATAAAATAATGCCTTTGCTAAAAAAATAGTAAAAACCATATACACAACATTTATAGATACATATATTTTTGGCATAGGGATAAGGGTCATGAACATAATAGCTTAAAACTATTAACCAGAACTATGTGGCTTGCTCCATTCTAAAATCACCCATGTCTATATGGGTTCGACTCCCACAACTGGAAGGTCCCCAGTGCGTGTTAGCTACACGTACCAAGGAAATTATGAAAAGACTAAAGAGACCATGGTAATAGCCATCTCAAATATAAAATGTGCTCTAATCACATAGTTACATAGACCCTGGCATTAGAAAATATGATTTCTAGTGTTGTCCTGGGACTACACCTTGACGGTGAGCTACACAAATCTCTTTAACCCCACATTAAAATAGTTTACACATAACTCATCCATTACCTAAGGAGTTTTTTTAAGGGATTTTCCAATAAGGTATCATTATACTAATATACTTGCAATTTAATCCAATTGTCCAAACTAGTCCATTTAACCATTAGACTCCCAAGTTCTATTTAAAATCCAAAAATATGTCCATCAAGGGCATTTCAAAACCATACTTATCTATTTATTCTTTAATGTAATGTAATGGGTTCAAATGTGAAACTATGCAAACATCTATATTCAAAATCAAGTTTATAATATGGGTTGAGATTAATACCATTATCAAGACAAAATATCATCAGTTTGGGGAAACCCATGTCCCAAATTACAATCATTAATACAATGCACCATTCAGTCCCAATACTATTAATGTAAAGAATGAATAAGACATTTAAAACATGAGAGAAACAATTCAAGTGTAGTGGGAGTAAAATCCCAAAAACACCCAAATTAAACATATAGGAAAAGTCTGAGAATAGTCTTCACAGCTTTGTTAATGACTGGTGAGGTTTGACCATGAGTCATGGCCTAGAGTCACTACTCGAGGATAAAAATTTAAGTCCTTCACTGTTATGACAATAGGTCCCTCAAAATGACTCATTATTTCTCACAACGAGTCATCCCTTGGACTCATTGTCAAGGGACCAAAATTTGGGCTTCCTTGCAGTTATGGAAATGATTCCTCTCCACTAATCGTTTTGTTTGGCAATGAGTCATGGTCTGAGTCATTGTCATTGATAGTTTGACATCACCACCATAATTTAGTCATAAATTTTTACCCCAACCTTAGATTAAGGTGAGACTAGTCGAGTTGGAAATATAATCAAACAATTTATCTTATGAAGGGTGTAGTTCTTAAGAACTTGGGGTATCACACTGACAATAATTAATTAAGAACTCATACGCATCCTCGCCTACATCATCACTAAATCTAGGAGGACCTAAGTGAGTGAATCTCTCAAAACTCTTAAAATCCTAAGAATAATTAATTGTTAACAATAATAGGAGGCATAGTAAATCTTGTAGGGTGAGATCCAACGTTATATTAGGTGGATTTATGCACCTAAGTGTCATTATCTATGCTTGTTTAGACTTGTTTTGAGGACTTCTCTTATTCTTAATATCTAAATTTTTATATAATTAAGCATTTAAGTGTTAAAACACTTGATAAAAATGTTTATGGTGTCCTTCAATTAAGTTTATTATCAATTTGGTCACTTAGAGTTTAGACGAAAAAACTAGTGTTACTATCTTGTGCTATGTGTTGTTCTAGTTGATCTTTATACATTCTAGTGTGCATAATGAGTTACTAAAGATATGATTATGTAACTAAGTATGTATAGAATAAATTTTTTATGGTTTTTAAATTTCAATTGAAATAATAAAAGAGACAAAATAATAAGTTAAATATCAAAAGGACCAAACTAGTATTCTTAGCTTAAGATACTAGTTCATCATTTAAAATTGTATATTGTTTTGAGCTAATATGTTATTTTTGATGCAATAGTATTCTTGGTGAATTAATAATGATGATTTAATAATGATACAAAAGTTGTAAATCAATTTTAAACAACACCACAAGTCTTAGAAAGGTTGAACGAACACATGGAATAAGATTTGACAAAAAATGGACATTTTGGAGTCATTGGCGTACCACAGACCTTAGGCACCATTTAACAGACGTGAAATGGACTTGGGGAACCCTAGGAATTCAATTTTAGTATATATCCATTATAAGGGTGTTCCACAGACCCTAGTATCATGATATGGGTGTGGCACTCAACTATGTCAAAATTGGCAGCTTGTGTCCTCTTATAAATAGGACCCTTAAACATTATGTTACACACCCTTGAAGACCTTTGGAATTTAAAGGGGGGTGGAGAACAATTCAATTAGTTTTATTATTCCATTAATTTAGTTTTTTTATGGAATTTAATGTGTATTCACTCATTGTGATTACAATTATGTCTATAAGCATCTAAACACCCTTTTCTAGGGTTAAGGCCAAGAACATGAGTATTATTGTTATGAATTGATTTGGTTGTGGTTGTTTATACATATTGGTTTTTTATTTATACTTGTTTTTTACTATTTTAAGGATTATTTGCCCTCTTAGTACATGCATAATTATCTTGTGAACTCAAAAGAAGGAACAATAGGATAGAACAAGAGATTGATAGAATAAGAATGCAATTTTCTAAATGTGTGAAGTTATAATTCACATTTAGTATAGGAATACACCTAATTTACCTATCTTTTTCACTTACAAAATAAAATATGACTACATTTGACTTATTTCTTGCATCCCCGCACAATGATGTAGTTGTTGGCCACTCGAAAGACCATCATCATAAAAATTAACCTCGTGCATCATCAACCAAGATACTTAAACTTACCAATGAAGTTCAATAGCATAGTATGATTACTCACAGTACTGCATTATTTTAGTTTACAGTTAGTTATAACTTCAAAACACTTTTTCTTCCCTTTGCAATAATTTACTCTTAATAGTTGAACTTGAATTAGATAGTTGTTAACACAAGTCTCTGAGGTTTTAATACTTTGCTTGAAAAAGGCCACTATATTACTTAGTGTGACTATATAAAATTATGTTGGCATTTGGGCACAATAAGTTTTTAGTGCCATTGCCAGGGAACTTTAAATAGGCAACAATCTTATTTTAATTTAGTTATATTGAGTTGTACATAGTTTATTATTGTTTATTTTTAATTTTCTTTTAATTTTTTGTCACACTTTGTGATATGTTAGCCTAGGATAGATGGTGTGAGAGTGATAATGATTCTTGTTATTTGTATGAAGGATCCCACTAAGATTTTATTTGTCCAAATTTTCAGGGATGAGAGTGATTGGGACCTTCACTATCTATGGTGGATACTAGCCAATATATGGAGTAGACACAATAATTTCAACCATCCACTATTATATTTTTATGAGACTAACATTGAGAAGGTGAATAAGATAGTGTGTTATGGATAGTGTAAATTTGGATGTAGGATTGGTTGGGTCTCATTCAAAGAACTTTTACATTATGTTTAGATGATGAAATATCTTTGGAGTCATCTGAAATAGTAGAAGAGTGTGGACTTGAGGAACAGGAATTCTATATTCTTAAATTTGCACCATACAAGCAATACAAAAACATTCCTCACTTCAAGGCCAAGTGGTTTACCCTCACCATCCATTGCTCGATTCCTTCATATTTATATCACTACTTTACGAGCAAAGTAAAAAGATGTATGCGAGGTTTGGGGTGAAATTTATATCCTCAAGGTGGAGGAAAAAGTTAATGTGGGTCATGTCGAGATACTAAATCAGGAATTGGTTGGTAGGCAACCCAAGTTAAGGTAGGTATTTAATTTTCATATTTCTATTTTTACTTTATTTTTATTTTTGTGTTTGTTGAGTCACAAGTTAAAGGTAAGTTTGAGCACCAGAAACCCAAGCTATGGAGCATTGAAAAGACTAAGTGTGGGTTCCTCGGACCCATCATGATTATGACTCTTATATATGTTGGCTTAATGTTGAATTCATGCTATTGCTTGGTAGAGAGTCTATGATGATCTTTCTAGATTTGAGCATGTTAAATATGTGTGTAAGGTTATTGTATATTCCTAGTTGTGTTTGATGTCTAGAACTTGATTGGTGTGTGTGAAAAGTGAAATTAGGAGTATGTGTTTTAGGAGATGATATAGGCATTTCTTTGATAGCCATATTTTATACCATTTTGTGACCTACCCTTGTGAAAAATCCAAGTTAGCCCAGTTGAGCCTTTAACTTATTCTTTGGTAGCCTCATATGTAGCATTTATCCCCTTCTTTGATTTACTGTAATTTGAGACAAATATCCTAAGCATTTTAGTGAAAACTTAAAGAGGTTAAGGATTTTGAAAAATAATTTGAGAAAAGGTGAAAGTGAATCCCCAAAAGTAATAACTATTAGTGTAGAAAATTTATATTTGTTATGGTTGGGAGTTGTGTGTTGAAAAGAATCAACATTGTTCAAAATTGAATAATTGTTAATATAGAATACTCCCCTCACCTTGTATGTGAATTATCTAAATAATATGGGTAAAAACCGAAGAGATTGGTAGGATAGATGAGGTAGAAGTTTGGTTGTTTCAGGTAAATTTAATGAAAAGTGTGATACATTAAAGCTATTAGGGAAGAGAGTCATTATTGTTGGCCAAATAGTTCCTACCTACCCCTTACCAACATTACAATCCATAATGACCTATTTTGTCTTAAGACTAAACATTATGATATTAGTTGATTACCACACTAAGGTAAATCCTATGGTTAATCTTATGTAACCTTTGAATTCTTTGTGATATTAAGCGTAATTTGATTCTTATACCCGTTCTTATGATAATTACATATATGTGAGTGAATATAGGTAACTCTCTTATTATGAAGGGACATATTTGATGATTGTCGGGTGATTTTTATGACTTGTTTTAGTAAGAAATATGCATTAGTTTGACAACTTGGTGAGTCAATTCTTGAGGCTAGGATGCTTTGGAAGTAGTGGTCATAAGCTTTTAATTGTGTATAACATGCTTAGTGTAAAACCTTGCATGATGTGTAGTCAATGTAGTACTAGGTTGAATGTATTTATTTTGTAGTATAAGTGTTGAGTCTTCTCTAAATTTGATTCTTATAGTGAAGAATTTCGAGAACGAACAAGGTTATGTGTGGGGTCATGATCTTATTTGGATTTATGCACGAAAGTGTCATTATCTATGCTTGTTTAGCCTTGTATTGAGGACTTCTATTTTGCTTAATCAGTAAATAATTATATAATTGAGAATATAAGTGTTAAAATACTTTATTACAATTTTAAGGTGTCATTCAAATGAGTTTTGATTCAATTTGGTCAATTAAAGCTTAGATGAGAAAACTAGTGCTACTAGCTTGAGCTATGTGTTATTCTAGTTGATCTCGATGGATTCTAGTGTGCATAATGAGTTAATAAGGATATGATTGTGTAATTATGTGTGTAATAAATTTTTTATTGTGTTTAAGGTTTATTTGAAACAATCCAAGAGACAAAATAATAAGTTAAAGATCAAAAGGACAAAACTAGTATTCTTAGCTTAGGTTTGTAGTTCATCGTTGTCTTGAATTGTACGTTATTTTGAGCTCTAATATGTGGTGTTTGATGATATAGTATTCTTGTTGAGTTTATAATTATGATATATGGATTATACACAAGCTTTAAATCAAGTGTATAAGAAACCACAAGGCTTAGAAAGGATGGACAAACACATGGAACAAGATTTGACCAAAACGGACGTTTTGGAGTCATTGGCGTGCCACGGAACTTAGAAACCTATTTACGGCCATGAAATAGCCTTGGTAGAATCCTAGGAATTCCATTACAGTATATCACCGTGATATATTCATGCCACAGACCATAGGCACTGCGCTATGGGTGTGGCACACTGCTATGTTAAAATCGGCAGCTTATGTCCTCCTATAAATAGGACCCTTAAACATTATGTTACACACCTTGGACGACCTTGGGAATTTAAATGGGGATCGAGAACACTTTAATTGGGTTTTTTATTCAATTAATTTTTTTTATGATTTTAACATGTATTCATCCATTGCAACTACGGTTACGCCTATGATCGGCTATGAACCCTTTCCTGGGTTAAGGCCAAGAACACGAGTATTATCGTTTTAAATTGATTTGGTTATGGATGTTTATCACTATTGGTTATTTATTCATCCTATTTTTAATATTTTATGGATTATAGACCCTTATAATACATGCATAATAATCTTGTGAACCCGAAAGGAGGAATAAGAGGATAGAATGTGGAATAGATAGAACAAGATTGTAATCTTCTAATTAAATGAAGTTATAATTTGCATTTAGGATAGGAATATACCCAAGTGCCCTATTTTGTTCTCTTACGGGATAAAATATGAATGTATTTAACTTAGTTCCTGCATCCCAGCTCAATGATGTAGTTGTGGGGGCTCGAAAGACCATGATCATTAAATCAACCTTGTGAATCAACATCTAAGATAATTAACCCAACAAATGAAGTTCAATGGCGCAGTATGATTGTTCGAAGATATTTAACCCTGGGTTTATCCCCATTTATTGTCAAGAACTTTAATTTACCCTATTATTCTAGTTTACAGTTTGTTTTAACTTCCAAACTCTTTTGGTTCCCTTTGCACTAATTTACTCTTAATAGTTGAACTTAAATTAGATAGTTGTTAACACAAGTCTTTGAGGTTTTGATACTTGGTTGTAAAAAGTCACTATATTACTTGGTGAGACCATGTACACTTATGTGTGTACTTGGGAGTAACACCACCTGAGGAGGTAACACAAATTAAGGTTGAATTCCTTTTCTTGGAATACCATACTTGGTTACAGGAAGAGAAAAGAATGAAACAATGTTTAGAACATAAGGTATGAAGGATTCACACGGTGAGGAATAAAATAATGGAATTTTCCTAAAGACATCTTATAGCCTCTCTAAGATAGATACAAACGTCTATGTACCAATCTATGAGACTCTATTAGTCACTCCGTTCTTACACTATTGATACCAATGAACCTAGCTGCTCTGATACCAATTTGCCACGACCCAAAAACCAAGGGTCATAAATACACTAGTCACGGCAAGCCTTGAAAATTAAGCCTATCACCTAAAAAAAATATGAAATGAAATATAATACCAAAACCCCAAGCAAGACTCTTACAACAGAGTCAAACCAAACATATATATCAAAAATGGGAAATACATAGCCAAAGATTCAATTCAAGATCCCCAAACCTGGTGTCACAACTTAAGAACTACTAAATATATCACAAATGTCAAACAATACAATAATAGTCCAAAAGATTTATAAACTGTGTTTTAAAATACAAAACAAGATAGGAAATAGATAGAAAGATATACTTGGTCAACTCTGGATGCATAGGTCAATCTCTACCTCGAATAGACTCCTGATATCGCCTGAATCAGTTATCGTGTGACACACTCATACCTGGATCTCAACCCTAAGGATGCAGAAGTGGTGAGTATCCACTTGTACTCATTGTATATCATAGGCTGGATGAGAATAGTAGAAAGTAAAGCATATAAAATACATACTATGGGCACATCACCTAAAATAAAAAAATATCCCAAATGGTAGCCCACACCGTCTCCACTAACAGTTCTATAATATTCCCATATACCATACACAAATAGCACAAGGAAATACAAGATACATATATCATACATATAAGTATGTAAATACATACACATATATAGATATCACATCAAAGATAATAATACAACACAAAATGAGCACAATATATACATATGAAATGCAATGAATATGATTATGATGATGTGATATGATGCACGAGGTCTTCACACAACCTTTGTATACACCTATTGATCTATGTTCTAGGTAGGACCCATCGGGGGTTCATCATCCCATAACAATCCAAATACAATATCAATATCCATAACTCCCCTCCGGCACATCCATCGGTAGAGGGTTTTTAAAGCTGTCACATTTTCTGTCAGAAAAAGCTAGTGTTTCCATTATTCCATAGCAGCGCCAATGTTTCATGAATGAATGTGATACGAGGATATAATGCTCAAAACGAAATAGAATTAGAATTTACAAATCCAACCATTATAAAAACCAGGTGAGCCAAAATTCATACAATATTAAAACTATCCATGAATCCAATGTACTCCATATGCCAATAAAGTAAGAACACACAGTAATATGCAATTGATACCACATAAACTCTAATTTAGGCTTTTCATCAGTAAAGATACAACTAAATACATATACACAAGGCCAACGACATTATATTAGACCCTACACGGTTACACAGAGTAAATAATGTCTCGATACCATAAAATAACAATTACATAGGCCCCCACATGGGCAGAAAAATAATATAGCTATTTTCATGATGTTTTGCCACATCCATAACTTGATTGTATTCCAATATTTACTACTTAGCCCAATCTAAACAAAATTAATTCAAACCAACCTCAAATGCTGAAAATAAATCAGAAAGCCTTCAATTTAGAACTTTTCCCTCACAAACGGATCCAGAATCAATTAAAATGTACAAATATGAAATCTACATGTCAAAAGAAAAACAATGATACCCCTATTGCTTATATTCAAGTCGAGGTCAAAATGGACCCCTAAAATGGGTTTTCAAAAATGAAGGGTAAAATCATAATTTTATTTCCTAAACATGTTCACTGTCATAACCCAAACCATGGCCTGGATGTGACAGGCATCCCAAGACCAAGAGGACTAAACACCACCACCTGCACCTATTCCAATAAAACAAAGATCACCTAGCAGCGGATGAATACCAATAAAGGACATAATATAATAAGAAATCCAAGAAGGATCTATATTGGATCAACCTCCAAGAACATCCCAAATAAACAAGTCCACAGTATCCACAAAGCCTCTAACAAAAAATGAGTACAAATAAATTTTCAGGACATGCCCTTGACCATAGCCAAAACAAATATGAAATAAAGTCTATGTCATAAAAAACCAAACATGAAATGAAGTCTTTCGAAGGATGGCATCTCACCTCTTAAAGTCAACTCACTAACAAACCACAAATACCTAATCACTGTGAAGGAAATGTAGACTTGCCTTTGGACCCTATATCTTGTGTGGATACAACGTCTGAAGATGTTTAGCGGTTGGAGCGCTAGCATGTAACTCAGTGATAGGGGAACAAATAATGTCATGCATACTAATTCGAAACCAGTCAAAACTCATGCACACCATCAAATGTAAATACATACATATATATATATATATATATATATATATAACATGCCAGGGTAGGAAACAAGGCTTACCAAGGATGTTTAAAAATATTAAACTGGATTGTGTAGTTTAGCCATCATATAATAGTACCCACGGGCTATATAGGCTCTATCTCTAACCCCTTGGTCGGGCCCCAGTGCGTGTAGCCACATGAATCGAAGAATAATCTCATATATGGAAGGGGGACCCTAACCTCCCAATCATATACTAAGGTGACTTAAGAACCCAATGTAAGATTGGGGACCCGAACCTCCCAATCATATAATTAGGTGGACTCAAACAACTTGGTTATAAGCATAAAAGGGGAGTCTAACCCCAAGCCAAATCGACCCTGCACTAGCTAGCGCAGTTTCTAGTATTGGCCTCCTTGGGACCTCCACCATCTACAGTTAGCTACATAACCCATTTTAAGCCCAATTAAAAATTATAAAACTCATTGTCATTTTATTAAACTAGTTATGTATCTACGCAACCCATTGGTATCATCATACAAACTTCACTTGCAAGCTAATATTATCATGCCATATCAATTATTTAGCCAACTAGGACTCTAACCCATCGACTCAAATGACCTTCAAGTAATTTACTATTTAGGGCTCAAACCCACTTAACTAATCGAACCCCAAGG
This sequence comes from Capsicum baccatum var. pendulum, assembly GCA_030864225.1. Lineage (NCBI taxonomy): Eukaryota > Viridiplantae > Streptophyta > Magnoliopsida > Solanales > Solanaceae > Capsicum > Capsicum baccatum. The sequence continues at coordinate 123,937,805 of CM061556.1, read as the reverse complement.
ATTCCATTAAAAATCAATCCATAGCCACTAAGGCCTTTCAAAGAAAGCATTTATACTCTATTAATCTTTTTATGCCAATGCATTAGTACAAGTGAGCAATTTAAACTATGTGACAAAATTTTCATTGTCAATTTCACAAACAGGTTGAAGGCACATTGTTTTCAATCCATAGAGTAAGGTAAAATCATTACACTAGGCTTACACATGACCCCTGGGTTTATTCAGCATTCCCATGTACCCCACAATGTTCAAAATCAATAATAAATCATGAATATTGCATGAAACACAATGGAAAAATCAATTTAATGACCAATCATGTAAAAAGCCCTCAACTATGTTAAAACTCACACCAGAACCATACATTTATAATTAATTTATGCCATTGGAAAAATATAAGTATAGGAAAAGAGATACATGCCTTAATTACCATCAAATTCGAAGAAAACCACACCCTTAGGAACCTAGATGATCACTTCTTTGAACCCTAATCTTCACTTGAAAAGGGCAATTTGAGAGAGAATGATTAATAGTAATGAGAATGACCTTCATATATTGAAAACTAATAAAAATAGGCCCCTATAGTGATTAAAAATCAGTTATAGGTGAAACGACCTCACTACCCCTCTTCCCTTTAAATTAAATAAAACAGTCGCAAAATAACATAGGTTCGTGGCACGGATCATATCACAGAAGTTTGACCTTTGCCTCAAGACCCGATCGCGGTGGCTAACCTCTTTGACACAGTTTGTATCACGGAGATTATCCTCAGTGACATGGGGCTATCGTGGATGCTCACTACCTCCGTGACTCAAAACTACCCCGAACCCCATCTGAAAATTTTGAAAATCTTTTGGGTTACCCTTTTAACATCCCTAAGCATATTTGTAGTCAAAAGTCAATATTTTTATCATTAGAAGGCCAAAAATAAAATACCTAAAATTTTGAGGGTGTTACATTATCACTCTCTTGGGATCATTCGTCATCGAATGATGACCTAGGCACATTTCTTACGAGAATGATAACAAGACACAAGAATCAAAAGTTAAACCTGGATAACAACAAAGAAGAACGAAATTCATACCTCAATCTTCTTCATCCTTCACATGGAATAGAAATGGATACTTAGCCTTTATATCCTCTTGCGCCTCCCAAGTGGCTTCTTCCAATATGGTTCCTCCAAAAGACCTTTACCAATGATGTATCTTTGTCTGCAATTGACGAACTTATCTATCTAAGATCTCTACCAAAACCTATTTATATGATGGGGAATCCAAGAAAGCAATATTCTCAATAGGCACCACCAATGAAGGATCACCAATGCATTTCCTCAACATCGACACATGAAACATAGGGTGAATAGAACCCAAACTCACAGGCAATTTTAACTCATAAGAAACACTTCCTACTCTCCTTAAAATCAAATAAGGACAAATATAATGGGGACTGAGCTTCCCCTTCTTTCCAAAATGCATCACTCCCTTTCTGGTAGACACCTTCAAGAACACCCAACCACCCATCCTGAACCACCTTCACTTTATCCTTAGCTTGATGAACTAAATTGGGACTAAGCAACCTTGCTTCACCAACTTCAAACCACCTAATGGGAGATATACACCTTCTACCATACAACACCTCAAATAGAGCCATACCAATAATAGAGTGATAGTTATTATTGTACATAAACACTACAAGAGGTAAGTGGTCAACACAATTAACACCAAAGTCAATTACACAATATCAAAGCATATCCTCTAATGTTTGAATAGTCCTTTCCACATGTCCATCTATCTGTTGGTGGAAAGTGGTAAGGGTTACTTTAGTCCCCAAACATTGATGAAACAACCACCAAAAATAAGAGAAGACCTAAGTACCATGATTCAAAATAATAGAAACATGAGTACCATGAAACTTCACGACATCCTCAATATACAACCTTGCATAATCCTTGGAAGAATAATTAGTCCACACTGGCAAGAAGTGAGCAAACTTAGTCATCATATAAACGACGACCCAAATACAATCAAGCTGGTTGCGAGATCGCAGGAAATCGGTAACAAAATCCATATTTATTACTTTCCATTTTCGTATAGGAAACTTAATTTCTTGAGACAACCTACTAGGCCTCAAGTGTTCCACTTTCACTTGTTGACAGACCATGCACTTAGCCACAAAATTGGCCACGTCTCCCTTTATACTATGCCTCAAACAAATCTATCTAAAGTCATGATACATCTTAGTCGAACTACGGTGAAACAAATTATGCGACTCATTAGCTTCAATCAAAATTCTACCTCGCTGCCCATCAACATCGGGAACACACAACCTCCCTTGGTACCTCAAAGTACCATCACAACTAATCTCGAAAGCCACCACCTTTTGCCTGCCCACATCATCCTAGATTTACATCACGATAAGGTCTAACACTTGCTTTCTTTCACCTCAGCGCCAAGAGATGATTTCACCACCTCTTGTATAAAAACACAACCATCCTAATAATCTATAAGATGAACTCCAAGATTGACCAAATAGTTAATATCCTTCACCAAATCCATCTGCTTCGCTTCCACATGAGACAATCTCCTTATAGACAACCTGCTAAGAGAATCAGCAACCACATTAGCTTTACCTGGGTGATAGTGGAGACTTATGTCACAATCCTTGAGCAACTCAAGACATATCCTTTGCCTGAGATTAAACTCTTTCTCGATGAAAACATACTGCAAGCTCTTATAATCTAAAAAGATGTCAACGTAGACCCCATATAGATAATACAACAAAAAATTCAATTACAAATACCACAACCAACAACTCCAAATAATGAGTCAGATAATTCCTCCCATGAACTTTCAACTACCTAGAAGCATACACGATCATCTTTCTATGCTAGATTAAAACACAACCAAGTCCTACACGGGATGCATCACAATAAACCATAAAATGATCACTAACATTAGGCAGGGTGAAACTGGAGCAAAAGTCAATTCATCTTTTAGTTTGTCAAAACTCCCTTCACAAGCACCGAACCTTAAAAACTTTACCTTCTTCTGAGACAACCTAGTCAAAAGTACAACCACTGACTAAAAGCACTCCACGGATCTCCTATAATAACAACTAAACCTAATAAGCTCTAAATATCGGTCGGAGTCATGGGTCTAGGACACTTCTTAACCACCCTTCTCTAGAAACAACATGACCCAAAAAACTAACAACATTCAACCAAAACAATCACTTAGAAAACTTACCATACAATTACTAATCTTTTAGGGTCTTCAACATAACACAGAGGTGATTGTCATGATCTTCCTCACTCTTTGAATATACCAGAATGTCATCGATAAACACAATTACGAACAAGTCTAAAACCTGATGGAATAGCAGGGTCATAAGATCCATAATTATCGCTAGGGCATTAGTCAAACCAAAAGACATAACCAAGGACTCAAAATGTCCATACCAAGTACAAAAGGCAGTCTTAAGGGTATCCTCGCTAATATTTAGCTGATGATTGCCCAAATGGAGGTTAATTTTAAAGAAATACTTTGCATCTTGAAGCTAGTCAAATAAATCATTAATCCTAGGAAGAGGGTATTTTTTTTCATAGTTACCTTATTCAAATAATGGTAATCAATTCATATCCGAAGAGAACTATTTATGCACGAAGAGAAAAAGAGCACTCCACGGAGAAAAACTAGGATAGATAAAGTCCTTGTCAAGAAGATCCTTCAACTCAGCCGTAGCCATTCTATAAGGAGTCATAGAGACAGGATGTGTGTCCGAAATAAGATAAATCCCAAAATCAATTTCCCTATTAGGAGGAACTCTAGTAAGATTAATGGGGAAAACCTCAAGAAATTAACTAACAATGGGAATAGATTATAAAGAAGGACTTTTGAGTTAGAATCTTTAACCCAGACTAAATGTTAAATAAACCTCTTAGAAATCAATTTTTGGGCTCTAATATATGATATGAACCTTATCTTAGGTACTAGGGAGCTCCCATTCCACTAAATAATTATCTCATTAGGTAATCTAAAGATGACCTTACGAGTCTGATAGTCTAAAGAGGCATAGCATGAGTACAACCAGTACATCCCTAAGATAATATCAAATTATAGCATGTCTAATTCAAATAGATCCACTAAGATTTCCCTACCACCACCAAATATCACACAACACCTCTATACCCTTCTAGAAATCGCAGAGTCACCCACAGAGGTAGAAATAGAAAAGTGGTCCAAAATACACTCGAGACCAAAACCAAAATGCACAACCACAAATCGGGTCACATAAAGTAAATAGTACACATCAAGAGAGAATAGTTTTAACATACTAGTGACAACATCAGGAGATACCTCATACTCCTGGCGAGTAGTAAGAGCATAGAGGTAGTTTCAACCATTCTAGAGCTAGAAGTGGCACCCTTTGGTGCAAGAACTGATAAAGTAGCAATAGGAACCTTGTTTGCCCCAGAAGGAACCTTTGAACGACAATCTCATTGCATATGGACAGTCTGACCATAACCAAAATACCTATTATTCCCCTTATCATAGAAACTACCATGCAACCGACTATAAAGTTTACAATGAGAATATGATAGAGTTGACTGGGCCCCAATGGCCTAAAATTACACACCTTATGCTCTATAACCATCACCACTCTAAAATAATGATCCCAGATAGCTTCAGATAAGGAGAACTAGCCATCAAATTTGAACCTAAGTTGCCTCATCTCTTCTTAGACCATCTCCCACTATCTCTACCACTCTGGTGCTGACCTCCACCTAATCTAAATACCAAAATTTTGTACTCTGCCTCTCTCCCAAATTTTCTTGCTTCTTTATTTCTTTCTTAACCTACTGCATATACACTACCAATAGAGAGATGTGATGTTTTGGGTTTTTACAAAATATTTTACATCTTTTTCAATGGATAATTGTATGTTATCAAACAACTAATGTTGTATTCAATACTGGATCTTAGTGTTTTCAGGTCAAAGAGTTTGCTGGAGGGAAAACTTGGAAGAATAGCAGAAAAAGAGTCACTGATGGTCACACTAGCGGACCGTCGGCCAAGTGACAGTCCGTCAGGATGACTATCAAGGTTAATTAAAATGGCTCGATTTGGGGACTCCTACAACGGTCCAACTAATGGACTATCAAACCCTCAATGGACCGCTAACTTAGTCGTCAGGATAAAACAGAACACATGATTTTAGAAGATCAAGCGACGGCCCAAGCGATGGACTATCAGACCATCGATGGTCCGGCAACATATCTGTCAGTCCTTAACCAAAATGTGTCACTCTGGAACTTTTAGACATGGTCTACATGACGATCATCAAGCTTTTGAAGGGCTGTTAACATGACCATCAAATTTGATGCGGCTTTACTGAATTCGAATTTTAAATCCTCTATACCTGGGAACATATAAATACCCATTTTAGGTTTTATTTAGGTATGTTTTATCATATTTTTATTTTTGAGAGTCGTTGTAACGTAGAATTCTCTGAGATTCAAGTTAGACTGGTGGATCTAACTATTTTTATTCTCATTGCTTCTGAAGATTCAAGAACAATTCTTCTGACTTTTGCAAGTAATTTTTGAATTTATTTATATAGATCATAATGACTTATTCTTATTCTTCAATAGAGATGTGTGGCTAAGCTCCCGTAACTAGGGTTCGGGATCCTTAATATGAATAACTGATTTGGGTTGTGAAAATATTCGATTTTCATGGTTAACTGAAGTTGTATAAATCATTCTTCATAATAATGACCTTTCTTGATTGCAAACTTGAAGGGTGAGCCCAAGAACATCACTTGTTCGATTAAGAAGGGCTTGTTGGAAAGAAAAGCGATTTACATAGAATCTAAGGGCTTTAACCTTTGGATTAAGGGTTGATGCCTTAACGAGATCAACCTACATGAAAGAATAGTTGAATAAATTAATGCATCATTTATGTTCCAGAGAATTGAAGGATAATCTACTAATTTAGGTTGAGAGACAAATGGGTAAATTCTAGGATTCAATAACTCTTGCTATTGAAGTGATTAATTGGAAATTCAAAATAAGTCACAACCCTAGCTGCTTGAACATCTCGATAATCATAACTCTAGTTTGTCTACTCATATTGAATTATTATTTGCAATAAGAATCACTAATTGGAATAATTTTTGTTACAAATAACGAGATAAAATTTAGAAACAACCACCCCCGTTTATTCAAAACCTATAATCAACAATCTAGTAACAACCATAATACTCTGTGAAAACAGTACTCCCTAAGGGATTCAACCCAAACCTAGTTGGGTTATATATTTGTGTCACGACCCGAATCGGGGCCCTGGCCATGACGGACATTCGAACCATGAAGGCCCAAGAGCCCTTCTAACTTGTAATCATACACACCATTCATATACAAATAGGAAGTGCAGAAAATACATACTAAAATGGGATCATGGTCATAAGTCTGAACTTAATTTATAATATAAAAGTAAAGCCCAACAACAACTAGACAATGTCTGAACTAGTCTGTGAAATCTCTACTACATCTAAAATTAACAATTGTCTGAAACTGGGACAAGGCCCCAGTGGACCAAAACCAAAATAAATAACATAATATGAAAGACATAGACCTTCTGGAATAAAGAAGGCTCACCAATTGCACACATCACTGTTGTCTGAAAACTCTACGGCTTAGCAGGGCTTCTAAATTGAGCTTTAGACCCTGGAGGTAAGGGGGTTAATACAAATGTACTGGTACGCAGAGCAATCCAAAATAAAGCTTTTATGTAAATAAAATAGTTGAGATCTAGTAATAAACATCATGAAAGATATAATTTCTAAACACATGGGCATTTTTAAAAACATAAAACCTTTCTGTCATTGCAGTTTCTGATCATTGTATTACTTCAGAGTTAGGTGGCACTCCCCTACAACTCTAATATTCCATGAGCTATATGGAATCTGCCATTACCTCTCCAGGGAATCCCCCAACCTAAGTGTGCCGCAAGGATTGGAGTGTTTAAGTTTGATACGCCACAAGGCACTAGGCCAACGTATAAATTATACCCAGATTGAAAAATCACGATTTTGGGAAATGAGTTTTCTAAACTGGTGCCTTCTTTGGGGAAAAACCTAAGCTCTCATTATGTCCAATTTTACTTTATTCCGAAACATGGAACATTCTAGTTTCAAAGTTTGAAAATCTAATTTCCAACATGCATTCTATTCTATTCTGAATTACTATGGCATTATCTGAGTTGGTATCGTCACACCAAGACTTGCAAGTCCTATTTCTGAGCCATAATGCATCATGCATGATTTGTTCATCAAAAAATCAATTCAGACCACCCAAACATGCAAATAGTGTAAGAGATTTCATGCTCCGAAAGCATAAGTCAAAACTATATAGGGATTATCATTCTTTCAATAACAGTGTGGTGGTTCTGTAATCTTTAACAAACCACGCAACTCTTTTCATTATATGATTAAGTTCAACATTCATCAACATAAACAACCCTCTCTTTTGAAATCAAAATCATAATCCAAATATAACATTACTCAAGATATTTCATATCATGCTTTTCAAGATACATTCAAAACTATTCTTAGCATATCATAAGTAAAGAAAAATCATAACAAGAGAGGGATTTTTCATGAGTCAAGCTCTCAATTCAATCATCAACCTTAAAACACATGCTTACATATATATATAATTTCAAATCAATTTGCGGGAAGGCTTTTAAAACATGTTAATAATCGTAAATCCAAAACCTTATTCTTAAAATCATAATTTCCAAAACCCTTTGCATAATTAAAAGAAGATTTCTATGCCTATGAGATTTTAGGAAAACCCCACGTACCTTAAATTAGAAGCTATTAAATGAACTCTAGATTTTGGGATGCTATACGTACGATTGATGGGTGCTTCTTGTATCCCTCGTAATGAGAATTTCGAATCTTGAAGAATTAAGGAAAACCCACGGTTAAATCTTGAGATATATTGATCTTTGGGTTGAAACCCTAAGGAGTGTTCTTGGTGATTTTGAGTGAAAATAATGTTATTTTGGTGTTTAGAGGATTTAATCCCGTGTTATGTCTGAATAGGGGGTGGAAAATACCACTTTTGTCCTTACAAATGCGAAAACAACACCTAAAAATTGGGTGCATGCATTGCACGCTAATCACGCGATGTTAATGCCTCAGTCACAAAAATGGCCAACTTTTTGCTCGGGTATCGGATTTTGGCAAAATTGATATCTTGTAAAGCTAATCTGAAGAACTTTCATTTGATATATAGTATGCCCTATAATTCATTACATACAAAGAATTATAGTCAATTGATGTTGACCCAAGTTTCGACACTCACTCAAACTCTAATGATACGAAAGATTTCAACTCATCCTTGATTTTGGGGACCTCTATGATATCAATTCATGCTCAAATAGTTTCCCACACTACATAATTGATTAAAATGCTAAATTTGCATAGGATTTATGGCTTTTGTATCATCTACACATAGAAATGACGGTTTTTATTCTAACCCAAAATATGAGTTGTTACATTATCTCTCCTTTAGGATCATTCGTCCTCGAATGATTGGTAGGAATGTTGAAGTCTTAAAGATATGGAATAATGTGGACATGATATGTCTTCTAAGAAGGGATATAGCCGAGATGAAGTATTTAAACTTCTATCATGAAACTTAATTCTGATCTGACTTGACTTTACTTGCTTTAAGGAGCTGATTCATGCTTAGAGTTTAGGATTCGCTTGAAGTGTTCATGATCAAGTCATACATATTGAATTGAGAAGTGATAACTTATGCAAGTATGAATCATGAGACAAAAGGACTTAGATCGTATCAGGGTATTACACTGTCTGAGCTAAAATACTTGGGAAAATTTGAGATTATGCGTTGAACTCGTATGAACTGAGTCATGACTAAATAGCTGAATCTGAAACATGATGATTTGACTGAACTAAATTCGCAACTTACATGGATGGAATAGATTAACTCTTGGGATGGCCATACGCTTGAGAGTTTGGATAGTAAGACTGGGTGAAAAGGTGGAAAACCACCGTAACTTGTCTGCCTGACTGTTAAACTGAATTATACTGGACACTTATACTTAACTGGAGTATCTCTTCAACACTCTTTCTAAAGAAGTCCTAGTAGAATTAGGGAGCAAAGAATCTCTGACATGAGATACACAAGACATCCAACTAAGTAATCACGACAATGATACTACTCTATAGCATGGAATATAGATATATAACTCATAAACTAGGATATAATTACCAGGCCTTAGGAAATACAACTTCTTACTTTCAATCTTAGCACACCGCTCGAATATCCCTTAACTATACCATTCTCCTTAAATACCATACTCATTTGATTCAACTTATTTTTCTCGCATGGCCGCTGATATTTCTATCTACTAATGTCTAAACTAAACTACATCCCTTCACCATCTTCAAGCCTAACTCAAAATCACAAGACGCACCACATAATTCTGTAGACTAGTCTGAATCATGAATTCAGTACACCCTGCATTTCACAATTCCTCATCTCCTGCATAATTCTTATTGCCACTCCAGCAATCACCTTCAATTTCGTATTAGACATTCACAAACACTCAAAGCATCCATCCGTATGTATACAAACATAACATTCAAGCCTATCTTCATACTCACATATGCACTTCTAAACAAACACTCATAAAGCATCTTTCTCAAATTCTCTAATACTTTTATCCATAACAACTTTCCTTCATTATTCAGATGATATACATAAAATATCCTCAACTAACCAAGACATACACGAAACTTTATCTCAAAATTCTTTCAACTTATAGACTTACATAAAACAAGCACACAATAATTCTTCCAAAATATAACACATAAAACTTCAACTAACCTTGACATGTATCAAATACTTGGCCTCAATCCTACTCCACAATTACTGCCTTCACTCAAATGAGCACACAACCATCTTTTATCAACAAAAAATGTTTACTTTTTCCCATCTAGACAACTGTTCATCATCACTGTCTCGACCTAAGGGAAAAGGTCACTGAAAAATTGGAATATCAGGATCTAAAACATGGGGAGAGTACTAAGCATAACTTGATACCCTACTGAGGTGTAAGGAATAGAGCACTCACGACATGGACTCATTAAAGAGATCTAATCTGAGGACGTAACTGATATAAATTTAAATTTTCACTAATCGTTAAGAGTATCACATGTGCACAAGAGTCATGAACTGCATGTCCTGAATTTTTGGAATTCATAACTTATGAAAAGTGATTCTGACTACTGAACAAACTGGGAACTCATCATACTAGGAACAAGGAGAGTACATGATTCCTTATCATATACATGAACACGAGCTATGATCATGAAGTTGAAACATAAAACATGAGTATGTATCGGAATAACTGAAGTAAACTGCTGAAATAAGAATAGATTGAGCATCATTCTTTCTCACGGCCAATTCCACAACTTTACTGGCACATCTATTAGCATCTAAAAACTTGTCTTGGTTACTTATTCTATTATGTCCCCCTTGTATTTAAGCCATTACTCTAAGTTAGTGAACCACTATATACACTCTGGTATAAACTGAAATCACTTTACTCTAGAGTTAGGGATATAACAATAAACATAAAACTAAACTTACCCTGTAAGACCGTATCTTTATGTATAACAACCAATTCTAGCACCTCCTACTAAGATTCAACCCTTAGGTTTCTCTAGCCCCAAAAGTCATCATATAACAGCTTAAACATTCACCAACTTAGATTCTTCTAACACTAAACATGGATATCTCTAAACTTTTGAAGGACCATACTACTTCGGTCATAGTCTACCAGCACCATGCTTGCAAACTTATATTTCTAAACCATTAGAATCAAGATTATACAAAAAAGCTCAACATCATTAATCACAACTCCATAACTTAGCTATAAAGAACATCGCATATTATCTAACTAGTCTTTCTCCACCTAGAAACTCAACGGTACTACTAACCACACAACATACAATGATCCTTGAAAATAATGCAGCCCCATAGTACCTTAGGCGTACTTCTACATCATACTTACCACATCAGACTTGATTACAAATCAAACAAACCTAAGCTCTTGTATACATTGTTCAAGTCTACTAGATCACTTTCACACAACTAACACCGACCACATCAATTCATCATATCCATCTTGATCGGCATCTACTATTGCAACTTAGTGTCTAGTTCTAGCTATGATGAACCACAACTTCACATAATTTTCTTACATGCCAAATATCTAAAAACATTAATTAGCCAAAACTTCATAACAGTAAGGATCAATCACAATCCTATGATCTATCTTATTTAAAATCCATTAGCACAACCTCCTTTTACACAACATTACTATCTGCCCCTTTTATACAGCTAAACTTAGTTCATAGCTCTATAAGTCCCAACTAAAATCCCTCTTCCAACCTCAGAGACATCTAAATTAACACCACCCATCCACCAAGTACCTTCATCAATAACCTATAATTTTATTGCACGACAAACATCGTCAATAACTCTTTTCATACTTCAAGTTAACAATAATTCACCTTAAATAATAATTCCTCCTCTACCTTACCTGCTACTAAACCATCACAAATGGAAGTATCACTTCATTACCAACTCAATCTCATGCAAAAATATTTGGCCATACATATATTTAATAAATTGCCCTTACCACTTTTCTTGCCATTACGCCACTAAACCTCAGTTCCAACCAACATAAGAACAACAAGATGAACAACAAGTTTCTAGTGAATCAAAATAGGCCCCACACAGCTCCACTAGAATTTGATTTTGTGTTTTGAATAAGAAATGAGATGATTAACAAGGCAACTATGCTAGTGAATCAAAAGAGCCCCACACGGCTTCACTAAACTTTCAGTTTCAACAACACAATGATAACAAGATTACAAGAGATAGAAACTAGACATATAGCATTCAATAATCAAAGAATACACATCTTACTCTATATAAATAAAAAAAAATTAGAGTCAAACACTTCCCCCATAGACTACCATCAATCCACACATGCTACTAGCTACCATATTACTCTATCAATATAAAATGGTAAATCATTCTCAAACATCAGTTATTTAACTAAACACATTTATCTACATAAAAGTCACCCTCACTCTAATTTCTAACCTTGCGACTTTACATCCCAACATCTTGGTCTAATATCACTACCAATAGGTCATGATACCATCACTTTAACTTATACTACTACTCGGGTGAAAATACTGTTCCAACATTTTGCTGCACATCATTCCCCCTGAAGCATGACGTCTGCAACATAAATTTTGAAAAGGACTAAATATACTTAATATTGCAGCTGAAAAACATGATTTCATCAGAATTAAAGTTCACAAAAAAGAATCAAATCACCTTGGAGTACTAAGGGACTCTTCTCAAGTCCTTGCATAAATTTTAAACTGTTATATGGATTAATCAGAAAGGACCATACCGTTTAGAGTCTAAACTTCTGCACTTAAATCACCCCAATAATGTGACATATCTGAGCACATCAAAGTAAGAAAAGAATTGGGTTGACTTTACTCACGTATGGGCGACACCATAGCATAAATTAGAGTATGTAAGAGGAATATTCTGACTACATAGCATGAACTAGAATTACTTCTGAGTTAGAGTATAGTTTTTGATCTTTGTATTACTTCTGAGTTAGGTGGCACTCCCCTACAAGTCTGATATTTCACGTGCTATGTGGAATCTGTCATTGACTCGATGGGGAAGCCTCCAACCCAAGTGTGCCTCAAGGGTTGGAGTGTCTGAGTCTGATACGCCACAGGGCACCAAGCCAACGTATAATATTATACCCAGATCAGTAAATCATGGTTTTGGAAGATGAGTTTTCTAAACTTGTGCCTTCTTCGGGGAACCACCTAAGCTCTCTTTATGACCAAATTTAGTCTGTTATGAAACATGCATCATTCTAGTTTCAAAATTTTAAAATATGATTTCAAACATGCATTCTGTTCTGCTCTGCATTACCATGGTATTATCTGAGCTGGTATCATCACACCAATACTTGCAAGTCCTATTTCTAAGCCATAATGCATCATGCATGATTCTTTCATCAAAAACTCAATTTAGACCACCCAAACATGCAAATAGTGTAGGAGATTTCATGTTTCGAAAGCATAAGTCAAAACTGTGCAAGGATTGTCATTCTTTCAACAACAATGCGGTGGTCATATAACCTTTAACAAACCATGAAACTCTTTTCATTATATGATTATGTTCAACATTATTCAACATAAACAGCCTTCTATTTTAAAATCAAAATCATAATCCAAATATAACATTACTCAAGATATTTCATATCATGGTTTTCAAGATGCATTCAAAATAATTCCTAAAATATCATAAATCATAACACGAGAGGGATTTTTCATGAGTCATGCTCTGAATTTAATCATCAACCTTAAAATACATGCTTACATATATGTATATATAAAATTTCAAATCAATTTGGGGGAAGGCCTAAAGACCGAAACAATATCATCAAGGCTTCTAAAATATGTTTATAATCATAAATCCAAAAACTTTTTCTTAAAATCATGATTTCTAAACCCTATGCATAATTAAAAGAAGATTTTTGCGCCCATGAGATTTTAGAAAAACCCCACGTACCTTAAATTAGAAGCTTTTGAATGAACTCCAGCTTTTGGGATGCTATACGTACGATTGATGGGTGCTTCTTGTAGCCTTAGTAATGGGGATTTCAAATCTTGAAGAATTAAGAAAAACCCACGGTTAAATCTTAAGATACATTGATCTTTGGGTTGAAACCCTAAGGAGTGTTCTTGGTGATTTTGAGTGAAAATAATGTTATTTTGGTGTTTGGAGGATTTAATCCCGTGTTATGGCTGAATAGGGGGTGGAAAATATCTCTTTTACCTTTAAAAATGTGAAAACAGCACCTGGAAATTAGGTGCATGCATCGTATGCTAATCGCATGATGCTACTGTTTCAGTCACTAAAATAGCCATAACTTTTCGTCCAGGTATCGAATTTTGGTGAAATTGGTATCGTTGGAAACAAAATCCAAAGAAATTTCATTTGATATATAGTAGGCCTTCTAATTCCTTATATAAAAAGAGTTATGTTTGATTGAATTTGACCACAGTTTCGACGCTTACTTAAACTCGAACGATAGTAGAGCTTTCAACTCGTCCTTGAGTTTGGGGACCTCTATGATCTCAATTCATGCTCAAATAGGTTCCCACAGTACATAATTGATTAACATGACAAATTTACATAGGATTTATGGCTTTTGGATCATCTATGCGTAGAAACGACGGTTTTCATTCTAGCTTAAAATGCGGGGTGTTACAATTTGACAATTACCGCTTACTCTCTTGTAAGAGAGGTGTAATTTAGGCGTATCAAGATGTCCATATCATTTTTCAACAAGGAAGCCTTGATCTCTACAATCCATTCACGAGATAATCCAGAAGTAAAATTCCTCATTCTAGCACTCATACTAGACACTAGCTCTATAGAATATTGCGACAATTGATGAAACTTCAAGGCATACTTTTTTACTGTCATCCTTCCTTGCTTCAAATTCAAGAAATCCTTAGCGTTAGTCTCCTGTAACTCCTAAGGAAAGAAGAAATCTAGAAAGGCAGTCAAGAAATTATTCGACAAATTAGATTCAACATTATAACCCCTAAGTCGCTCCCACTCCTTATACCAGTTATAAACTACATCATTCAACTAATGAGCAGTGAATTCCACACCCTATTCTTCAGTAGCATGCATAACCAAGAAGACCTTCTCTATCTCATATATAAAAATTTGAGGATCCTTCTCAACCCTAGTACCAGTGACAGTCGGAGGGCTCAGTCGCATAAACTGGACAACTCTAGTATCCTTGATAAACTGCCAGCAATACAAATAAAACTAGTTTGACATGACTGAGATGTCATTAACTGAGTCAATAGATTAATAGATTGGGAAAATCAGAATTAGTAATATCTCTGTACGGTGGCTGCATATGAGTGCCACTAGCTGGAGAAGGATCATTAGATATAGGTAGAACTCCATGGGTACAATTAGAAGCAGCGACCCTAGACTGAGTATGTACTATATATGTTAGATGAAATTTGCCAACATTGTCCTCAGGCGGGTTAGTTGAGTTTCTATGAGCTTTAGATCATCTAGGAGCAATGATCTGAAAGCAGTATAAATGGGAGTTAGAGGAATCTAAGACCTTAGACTCTATAGCTCAAAAAATAGACAAAAAGAAAGGAAAATATTCCTAAATACCTCGTAGCCTCTCTCTTATAAGTATAGTGCTGTATGGACACCCCTAAAAGTGACTTTACTTAACACAGCTTTGTGGACACCCCATGACACCAAAACCTAGGTACTCATACTAACGTTTTCTTACCCAAACTAGTGCCTAGCCATGACGGTCATCTAAAGTCCACCGACGATCGGAGACGTCACCTTAGCCTATTCCAATACAACTAAGATCACTAGTAGCAAAAAAATACCACTATAAGACAACATGTAATAATAAATCTAAGAAAGGTCTATATTGGATCAACATTTGAAAACATCCCCAATACCAAAGTCCATAGTATCCACAAAGTCTCTAAGAAAAACCAAGTACCAATAAAGTGTCGGGACATACCCCTGAACATAGACAAACCAAATATGAAATAGTGTCCATGTCATAATAAACAAAACATGAAATGAAGTCTTCTAAAGGATGAAAGCTCACTATTTCAAGTCACCTCATAAATTAACCATGAACACCTGACTACTAGAAATTTATTTGGACCCTGTAACATATGGGGATACAGCGTTTGAAAATGGTTAGTGGTTGGAGTTCTATCATGTAACTCAGGGATATGGGGAACAAATAATTCCAGGCATAATAATTCAAAACTAGTCAAAACTCTTACAGACCATCAAATTCAAATACATATATATCACATACCATGGTAGGAAATAAGACTTGACATCGATGTTTAAGAATATTAACTTGGTCGGTAGCTTAACCATCATATAATAGTACCCACGAGCTATATGGCCCCCAGATCTCATCCCCTAGTTGGTCCCCAATATATATAGCCATATGAATCGTAGAATAATCTCATATATATGCACAGGAGATCCTAACCTCCTAATCATATACTATGGTGACTTATGCATCCGATCATGTAATGTAAAATGGGGGACTCGAACCTCCCAATAACATAATAAGGTGGACTCGAACCACCTGTTCATAAGTATAAAAAGGGACTCTACCCCCAAGTAATATCAACCCCACACAAGTTAGCGCGGTTTCTAGTATTGGCCTCCTTGGGACCTCCACCTTCCACAGTTAGCTACACAACCCTCTTTTAAGATTAATTAATACATTTAACACATATTCCCATTTTATTAAACCAGTTATGCATTAAGGCAACCCTTTGGTATCATCATGCCAACGTTACTTGCATGCTAATATCATCATACCATGTCAATTATTTATCCAACTAGGACTCTAACCCATATGATCATATGACCTCCAAGTGATTTACCATTTGGAACTCAAACCCATTTAACCAACAAAACCCCAAGGTTTCTATTCAAAATCAATCCATGGCCACCAAGGCCTTTCAAAGAAAGCATTTATACTCCGTTAATCTTTTTATACCAATGCATTAGTACAATTGAGAAATTCAAACTATGTGATAAAATTATATTCATTGTTAATTTATCAAACAGGTTAAGGGCACATTGTGTTCAAACCATATATAAAAGTAAAATCATCACACTTGGGTTTACACATGACCCCTCAGTTTATTAACCATTCCCATGCACCCTAATATTGCATAATAAACCATGGAAAAATCAATTTAATGACCTATCATGTCAAAATCACTCAACCACGTCAAGACCCACACCAAAACCATGCATTTATAATCAATTCATTCTATTAGGAGTAGTATAAGCATAGGTAAAGAGATAAATTCCTTAATTATATCAAAATTTAAAAAAAAAAAAAAACCCTTAGGACCTTAGATTATCTCCTCCTTGAACCCTAGTCTTGACTTGAAAAGGGGAATTTGAGAAATGGTGGTTAAGAGAAATAAGAATGACCTTTGTATATTGAACACTGATCAAAATCCTATAGTGATTAAAAATTGTTTATAGGTTAAAGGAGTTTAGTACCTCTATTCCCTTTTTAATCAAACAAAACAATCGCAAAATAACACAAGTCCATGGCACAGACCTTATCGCGGAGGTCCAGCCTCCGTCACTTTTACCTTTTTGTAGAGGCTAACCTCTTTGACATGGAACGTATTGCAGAGATTGTCCTCCATGACATGGGGCAATCGTGGAGGTTCACTAAATCTGTGACTTGAAACTATGCCAAACCCAATATAAAAATTTTAAAACTCTTTTGAGTTACCCTTTTAACATTCTTAAACATAATTTGAGTCAAAAATCAATATTTCAACAATGGGAAAGCCATAAATAAAACACCCACAATTTGGAGAGATATACATTCACATACTCGTAAGAGTCTACAGCTGAAAGCCCACGCAAAAATGAGTTAAAAATAAGGTTTAAATTAAAGAAAAATTATTTTCAAGCTTATCGATAAAAATCTCCAAAAATAATATTAAAAATAAAGAATTTTAAGTTATTTTGAACATGAAATTAAGATAAAAATTATAATTTTAATATTAGAGACATACCGATGAAAGAAATCTCAAAAACCTCTTAGGAATCATCCAAATCTAAGCTCCCAAGCCCCAAAAATTATGAAAATAGGAATTTGATTCTTAATATCGGTAGAAATCATGAAAAATAAAATAGAAGTTCTTAAGAAATATGGAAAATAGAGTTCTAAATTTTTAGAAAATTATTCTATTAGAAAAAAGCATCAAAACTTGTCAAAATTGTAGTTTTCTTGCCCCCAAAATGTCAAAAATACAAATTTAGGCCTTATACTTGATGGTTGCGTAAGCGATACGTTGATCACTTAAGTTACCTAGTCAAAGGATAAAAATTCCTATTAAGTGTCCAATTTTTACTTAAGAAACCCGATCAAACAGTCGAAGATTTGATTCAGCCAATGTACCATCACCTGCAATATCAAAGACTTGTTTTTGACCCTTGAATCTCATTCGGAGCCCTATGAACATGATTAAATGGAAAATTTTAATTATAAAACCCGTTACAGATCCAATGAAATCATCAAATTTATAAAAAAAATTATTATCATAAAACTAACCCCCAAAACCCTATATACACTCTTTTTGAACCAAGGGTCGAAATGGGATCTAAAGGACAAAGAATTGAAAAAACCCCACCACAATCCCAAATTCAACCATTCGAACTCAATGCCAATATCAAAGTTTTGAAAATTTATTGTTTGTAAAAAAGTTAACCCTCGAGACATAATTTTAGAACTTCTTGAATTTTACAATGGGTTGCATTTGAACCTCTTTCTTGCATATTTATTTCATTGTTTTGATCAAATATATTCATTTATCGGGGGATGCCCTGAAATACTCTATATTTGGTAATCAATCATGGACTAGACTTGGGATGTCGTGTAAAAGCATAGGTTAGACTAGTTAGGATAGCATACGTTTATTCTCTTACTTAATTTTATATTTAGACTGAATATTATTTCTTATTTTTGTGTTTTACTTATGCATTTGCTTTCTTTGTTTGTTAAATATATTCACTTATAGTTTCAATTTAGTTGATATGAATCAATAAAGCGACCATGCTTAAATCACAAGATTGAGGAGTGCCTCACTCCTTTCCTCGGTCAACATAATTTCTTAACGGGAATCTCCATCCACTATTAGTTATGAGTCAATTGTTTTAAAAATAAATTATGTTAGTGACATAGCATACTGAAACTAAATATCAATTAGCGACTCTTAATTTTATTTTAAATTCCTTTTTGAAACACATCTTTTAGTGACATTTAGATTTTTAAAACCCCTTTTTAAACTTTAAATTAAAATCTTTTGGTAAAAGAAGGGGTGTGACAACTCTGATAACTCCACTGATGATTCTAGAGTCTGAGCTTCATATATTGATTTTTATCGGCTTAGTTGATAATATAGTTGAATAAATGCCTCGTTTGTTAAATTTTTTTCCTTGTTATTGGATGTCTATGTGCGATTTGCTTACTATTTTTCCATTATCAATTATTGATTTATACATGTCATCACGTGCATTATCCAAACTTATTTCTATTGAAGCAAGTCTAAGAGTATGTTGTAAGCATACACGACCATGTTATTGAGAGTTGTAAATTATTTAGAAGGGATGATATTGGAGCATGGATTGGAAGGACAACTAGAGCAGGCACTATTGACCATATTCCATTCCGAATAACCTTACTGTGTTAGTGAACCCTAGCTAAGGTTAGACTTTAGAACACTAATATGTGCATCATGCTGAAACCTAGCAGGACTCGATTGGTCCATTATAAGAGACTCGTTCAAAGCATCCACATGTTCTCATTGTTGCATTTTTGAGATTATAAAAGTCATTTGATGGACTAATTTTTTATGGTTCCAAGGATAGGTAGGAAAAAAATCGAAAAAAAGTAGAATAAAAAAAGAGTTTCTTATTTTGTAAAAGTTGTTTGTGACTTTTGTTTTCACATGTAAAAAGATCAAGATAATTTTTACCTTTTGCACTTATTTCTTAAAAGAAATAAATCAATTTTGTTTCTTTTCCACTAGCATGCATTTATAACTAGAATATTCAAAAAGACTTTTTTGGAGCTTTCTACATTTATATCTTTAAAAAATGCAGATTTTTTTTAAAAAAAAAGAAGATTTTTCATGTCTTGTAGTATTTTTACGCTTTTCAAAAAAAGAAATTAAAAAAAATATATTTGATTCTCTTTTCTTTTTATTCTTATTTTCTTTAAGTTATCTTTAGAAAGATTTCATGGTAAAAAATTAGAAGAATTTATATTCATTTTTAAATAAGAGTCGTGTTTCTCAAGTCATGGTCTAGACTTTCATAAATTTCATTACTATTCAATATGGATGAATTATGCAAACCTAATTCTTCTCTTTCAGAGCGAGATATGTTGGCAGCCTTCTCGGATTCGGTGATCTTTATTTAAAAAATAAAAAAAGTGATGCTTCTACCCTTATTCAAAAAGAGGAGGAAAAAATTCTCTTCCCAATTTCCTTTAGATTAGTTTCTTTCACACTTATCTTTAATCGAGAAATATAAATATTTTTTTTTGATAATTTTATATTTTATTTTCATATGATATTCAAAGTAATAAATGTAAAAATATTTTATTAAGCTTCCTTTTTAATAGAAAATTCAAAAATTAATTTAGTCTTTTGTGTCTTCATAGTTTCTTTTCTCTAAGATTTCAAAAAAGATGAAAAAAGAAGAAAAGGGAAGAACGAGTTTTGAAAATTGTTAAACCCTATATCATTCTTTATCTCTACAATTCAATTAATTTAAGGTGGTTGGTTTGTGGTACCTTCGCAACTCATTGCTACTTCACCAGATTAAAAGAAAAAAGTACCTATGGTCGAAGAAAGAACCGGTTTAGTTAGTGATGACCTCCAATATGCAATTGATTCAATAATAATTAGGATTGTTAGAGGAAGCAATAAGGTGGAAAGAATAATTGAGCCATGTGTATTCTGTCTTTAATAACTGGTCTCTCAGAGTTTACTCCCACCAAACCAATCCCACATCTCAAACTATACTTTTTCGGGCAACTAATCCCTTTACACTTCAAATTTTACCATTTCATATAATATTTCCAACATTTTATGTTATTGCATTATATGAGCTCCAATTTCGACTCCAATAAGCACTCCTCTTATCATACTTACAACTTTCACATTTACAAATCCTCAGTAACTTCATAAACCTAAGTTTGTCAACAAGACTCAGTCAAATCTTTTGATGGTAATTATTACTCTCCAGAAATAACCTTCAAAACACTATCTCATATAACTATCCCTTAAATATGGTGACAAAGAATGTAGTGATCTTCTCAACTTTCAAGAAAAGGCAACAAAAATTAGTAGAGGTTCCATTAATACTGATGTACAAATAAGTGACTAACACATTATGGTTGGTGATTAAAAGGACACTTATTTCTTTGATAAATATTGGGTGGTCCATTTTGTCGTTATTTATGTATGTAGATTTTTTTATGTTTTGTTGAGTCAAATCCTCTTTTCTTTGTTGATTGTATTATTTACTGAGTCGTGTTGTAGTTTTTCATTGTCAAGCCTTTTAATCTATAACTTAAGGAGGTAAATTTTTTTATTTAGAGTCATTATGATCCATTTTACACAACTCTCTTGTATATATTTCTTTTCATGTGAGTTTTGGTCACATGATATGCATGCAAACTTTTTGGCCAGATCTTGAAATCTTATCTAATGATAAAATAAATACACCAAAAAGTCAAAAATAGAAGAAAAATATATGAGAAAAGGCAAAAGACTAAAAAATCTAGAGCAATAGCAATTTAAAGTGATTCAATAAGGTAAAACAAATCCCTCGAGATTGAAAAAGCTAAAAAAAAGTTTGATCTAACCTAACATGTATCATCTGTTATGAAAAGATATTTCCTAGATAAAGATTTCCAGCGGACAATCATGAAGGAATAATGACATTCATGTTCATCATTATCGATATTGTGATTTTCACTTCTAATTTTTAAAATGCAATGTTTGTATTTGACATTTTCAGTAATTGATATGATGAAATTATTTTATTCTTGTATCCAAATACAGGTTCTTCCTTTGCTATCCTTTTTGAGCCTTAAATTTTATTTATTTCTTATCTCTCTTTTGGAATCTCAATAGAGTCAAAAAGAAGAAGAAAAAGGAAAAGAGTTTGAGAAAGTTCAAAAAAATGTATCAAGATAAGAAAGAGTAAGTTTGAAAAAAATCTAAGAAAATAAAACAAAATGAATCAAAGTTAGACAAAAAATAAACCAAAAAAACCAATGAAGTCAAATAATCATAAGAAGCCTCCTGAACTACCTTTGACTAGATTCATTATTTGAAACGATATATAGGCAAACTTAGTCTGGGGTTTGGTCCAACCAAAGAAAAGTTTTCCAAATTTTCAATCAAAGAAACTGAGGTAAAAAAAGTATTTTTTGCCAAAAGAGTTGGATTTCAAAAGTTGTTAGTTTTTAGCCCTATTAATCTTTATGCCTTCATGGCATTCCTTTATTTCTAATACTTTCAAAAATCCTCATTACAATCCAAATAAAGACCTTCTAATAAATTTTAACGAGTGAAAAGTTAAGTGTGCTTTTAGATGTAATTATCATCCAATGGCCAATGTCATGCCATTAGTGAGTTTTGATTGACGAAATCCTCACGAGTATCATAAGGGATCTTTGAGTTTAAGGAAAGTTAAAAGTGAGAGAGTTGTCAAAACCCTCATGATAACTATTGGCAATGGTGAAAGACAAATTAAATAAAAATGAATGAGAGAGACATGTTGGTTAATATTTTTCAGAGCATCACTAGTTATATAAGGTCCCCAAGTTTAGTGAAAAAGTAACAACTTCAAAGACTATTTTAAAAGTCTGGAAGTTTGCCAAGAATGAAATTTAAATTGATTTAACAAATTATCTTAGTTGATTCAAAATGTATGTCATGATCATTAAAGTCAAGTGCCATGTTCAAGGAGTCCTTTATTTATTTATTTTCCCGAAAGGGACAACTTTTGACAACTATTTTTCTTTTTCATCTCATTAGTCTTTTTAATTTTCTTTAAGCCAGTCTTTCTTAAAACAAGTAGGAAATGATTTCAAAATTCTTATCATATTTTTAATTTCACAAGTAAAGTTTGGCCGCAAATCAAATAGGACATTATTCAAGAAGAAATGATACACATTATAATTTGGAGTGGTTGAAAAGTTTGAGAATGAATACAAATTCAATGTTCATAGAATAAGGCCAACACGATAGTTATGAGGGTTTGAAACTTTTAATTAAAAGTTCTTTAATTATGTTTTCTACTCAATAAGTGCAATATATAAAATTTGAAATCAAGGTGAAACATTGTAACATAAGAAGTTGTTGCAGTTAAAGCCAAAGGCACAAATCGACCAGCATTTTGAAATTCACAATCTTTAGTTCTTTTTCTAAAATAGAGGAAATTTTATTAACATAAAGGCAATTTAAGAGGTTAAAGCTTGTAAATAGGATTAGTAAATGCTTTCTATCTTTCTTAATTCCATGCATATGTTCACAAATTTTCATTTTCTTCTAGGATGATATTTCCTAGTCTAAGATGGTTATTTTTCCTATGATTATATTTCCTACTCTGAGACTATTACTATTTATTTCTCATACATGGCAAGTCCTAGTATAAGATAGTTATTTCTCCTAGGATGATATGTCCTAGTCTGAGGTAATTATTTTTAATTTTTCTCTTGGGATAACATCTTCTAGTCTGAGACATTTATTCTTCTAAGATGATATTTCCTAGTCTGAGATAATTACTTTTTATTTTCTCCTAGGATGATATTTTCTAATCTTAGACAATTATTTATCCTAGGATGGAACTTCCTAGTCTAAGGCAATTATTTTTTATTTTTCTTCTATGATGACATTTCTTAGTACGAGATAGTCATTTTCTCCTTGGATGACATTCCTAGTTTGAGAAAATTATTTCTCCTGGGATGACATTTTCTAGTTTAAGACAATCTCATTTCAATTTTCTTCTAGGAGGAAATTTTCTTTTATGTGACAGTTATATTTTCTAGGATAACATTTCCTAGTCTGACATTGTCCTTTTTATTTTCTCCTAGGATGATATTTCTTAGTTTGAGATTGTTATTTCTCCTAGGATAACATTTCCTAGTCTGAGACAGTTATGTTTCAATTTTCTCTTAGGATGACATTTTCTAGTTAAAAACATAAATTTCTCATAGGATTCTATTTCCTAGTTTGAGACAGCCATTTCATACATCGTTTAGGATGAACATTCCTAGTAGAAGGTAGAAGTCTTGCATTCATCTCATAGGATGAGCGTTTCAAGTAGCAAGAATTTATCTTACATTTTTCTATAAGTATGAACACCCTTAGTAGTAGTAGAAATTTATTTTACATTTGTCTTCTAGGATGAACATTCCTAGTAGAATACAAACATCTTGCATTCGTCTCCTAGGATGAGCATTCCTAGAAGTAGACATTTATCTTACGTTAATATCCTAGGATGTACGCTCCTAGTAGCATACATTTATCTTGCTTTCGTCTTCTAGGACTAATATTCTTAGTAGCACACGATTATTTTGCATTCGTATCCAAGGATAAAAACTCCTAGTAGCAGATAGTTCTCTTTCATTTTTCTTCTAGGATAAAATTTACTAGGCTCAAACTTTACTTTTCACCTTGGATAAACAATTCCCAATATCAAATAATTTATTCCATTTTCTCCTAAGATAATTACTTTCCAGTCCCAGGTTATGTTTAAAGTTTGCAATTGTGAATAACTCATAATTTTCTAGTGCAAACTTAGGAAAAAAATTGTTTTTTTTGTTTATGATGTCTTTTAGGTTTTATCCACCAAATAAATTTTGATTTTCATCTTTTCTAGAACATTCGGCCTCAATGACAGCCAAAATTAACATGTAATAATGTAAAACTCGAACATCCATTTTTATCAAGTTATTGATTAAAAGAACAGACATCTAAGAATATTCTCAAAGTGTGACTTGAAAGAGTATCAGAGTCTCACAAAAGTTCAAGTATGAAATCTCAGTTTGAAGATCAAGGCACTTACCAAAGAGAAAGATAATATCTGAAAATTAAGACACATGTCAAGATTCATGTCAAGATTCAATAGAAGCTACATATATAGGATCTTGTACTTATATTTTTATTTCAAATTTTAATTTTTCTTTATTGAAATAATAGGATCAGTGTACCAAAACCTCGAAGGACCTCACTCGTCACTCC
This sequence comes from Capsicum baccatum var. pendulum, assembly GCA_030864225.1. Taxonomy (NCBI): domain Eukaryota; kingdom Viridiplantae; phylum Streptophyta; class Magnoliopsida; order Solanales; family Solanaceae; genus Capsicum; species Capsicum baccatum. Next base: position 123,912,773 of record CM061556.1, on the reverse strand, counting down.
GTCTCGGTGTATTCCATTTCTACCTCTTACTCTCGTAAACTACACATGCCAGATTCACATATAATTTATAACTGTAGGCTATCAAAAACCAGGACTCCATTGTATGTCTTTCCCCTTTATTACTTTCAAATAACGGTCAGAATAAAACTCGCCTCATTGTTTACTTCATAGTCTGAAAAAACTTTGTGTTGCCAAACAAAGAGGAGCAACTATAGACACGTGATTTTTGTCCATCGCTTAACCTTTTCACAAAAATTCTAACCTTAAGTTCTTTGTTATTTCAACATATTTTTCTCATTTTATGTTTTATTTTATTTTTAATAGGTTTTTATTTGGAAATTGAAAATGATAAAAAAAAGAATCATATCATAGGAATATATATTTTGTCAAAACAAAATAGAAAGTAACAAAACTATTTTTGTATTTTATTTAGTACTTTCTTTATAAAGAAAATACAAAAAAGTATTCAATTTGATAGTTCTTGTAACAGCTTGATTTTTGGTGGTTTATGTGAAATGCTTATTGCTATATGATTTGACTATTTTACCCCTATCCGAAGTTACGTTGTGGTATTTCTAGGGTGTAGAGATGACTGACATGGATTTTGGTGAATTTCGGTGTGATTTATGTTATATTATGGTTTTCGGTTGCTTAAAAAGTATTATAGTTAATTGTGGTTAACTTTTATTGTTCTATTCATCGAATGGCAAAATGGGCAGTGCACACAGATTTGAAATGTCAATTTTTTGATAGAAATAGGGTTGATCTTTTTTATGACTTTTATATCTCATTTTGACCCTCGGTTCAAAAAGTTGTGAGACTAGATTTTGGGGGTCAACTTTATGAAAGCAACGTATATTTGTCAAATATGATATCGTCATTGATTCTACAGTGTTGAATTTTATAAGGTGGCATAGTTTGTTTGCATTCACCGGATTCTAATTAAATGCTGAAGGGTCCACGATGAGTTGGAATTCTCCAAGTCTCCAGTTTGTGCACTCACATAAGCGATGCTTGGGCCACTTATGTGACTTAACGGATCAGATCAAGTGTCTCATATTGGAGACCTTGGTCGTGGTCACGAGCCCTGTATAAGTGACATTAGGTTTTCTTATTCAATACCTACCCTCATACAAGGTAACACGTACACAACACCATGTCACATAAGAAGTAGTCGTTTAAGCAACCTGGTGATCGCGTATGTGATGCCTAGTTCCTTTAAATACCTATGTTTTTTCATTTTCATCATTTTTAAGACATGAAACTTCGAGTGTCATGATTTTGTGCATTTTCCTCCATTTCTAAGCTTGGGTAAACTCGAAAACACCTGTTTTAATTACTCCACCTCAATTTTTATTATTTAAAGCATGTTTTAATCCAGATTTATAAGTAGAAAGTCAGAAATTTTGGTCCAGAAAACATAAAAATTATATTACTCCAACTTAAACCGCAATTTTAACCCATTCTTATTTGGGTAAATTTCTAATATAAAAATTATCACTTTCCACTGAATTTCCTCTTTAAAATAACTTCAATTTTCAATTTTGAAAATGGATATCAGAGGTTTTGCTGGTAAAGCTTAAAAATAATTTTTCATCAATTTAGATCTCATTTTTAACTTATTTTTTCTTTGGATTTTAGTTGTAGACTCCTAAGAGTATGGGAAACATGATTTAAAAATAAAAATCTAATTTTACCCTTCTTTTTTGAATACCTATTTTGGGTGTCCTGTTTGACCCTGACATAAAAGTAGGTATTATGATTATCGTGGGCTTTATTTTGATTCATAGATTCTATATCTCTATGTCTTAGTATATTTCGAGTTCGCTCGTAGGAGTAAGACTTATAGACCAATTTTTGGCATTCGAGGTAGATACAACTTAACTTTCTTCAGAGTGGGCTAGGTAGTAAATATTAGTACAAAATCATGTTAATCATATGGAAACTAATCACAAAATGGCTATATTATTGTGCCGTGCCCATTTGGAGTCCTATATTGATGTTATTGGTTGTTTTGGGACATAATTTGCTAAGTGTGACCATATGGGGTACTATATTATTTTATTGGCCTTGTGTACGTGGAAATATGTTGTAATCTTGTTTGATGAAAAAGCCTAATAAGGTATTAATGGAAAATTTTTAATGTATTTTAGTCTTTTGGCATATTGGTTATGTTGGATTCATGGATGATTGGATAAATGAGTGGATCATGGCTCATGTTAGTATATTGGTTGTATATTGAATTTCTTACTCTAGTTAGTTGTAAGCATTAAATCCTTATATCATTTTCATTCATGAAACATTGGTATCATTGTGGAAATACTTGAAATATTAGAAACACTAGCTTTTTCTGATAGAAAATATGACAACTTAAAAACTCTCTACTGAAGTATATGTCAGGGAGGAGATATGAATATTGGTATTGGATATTGGTTGTATACGGGTTGACAAACCCTCATGAGTCCTAGTCGGCAAGCTTTAACTTTGTAGGTGCATACAGAGGTTGTGCAACAACCTCGTGCATTACATTATTATTATCACAATCATCATCATCTTTATTGCATTTTATTACATTGTACCTTGATTTGTATTGCTTTAAATTCCTTGATGTATACCTATCTATGTGTATTTAGATCTTTGTACTTGTATGTGTAATATTTGTATACATTAACTCCTTTCTCGTAATTGCTATGGTGTATTCGATTATTATATAGCTTTTAGTTGCAATGGTGTGGGTTATCAATTAAGACATTTTCTAGTTCCAGGTGACATGTCCTTAGTGTGTACTTTGTTTGCTTTATTTTCTTCTTCTCAGTCGACCTATGATACCTACTGGGTACAAGTGGTTCATACTAACCTAGTGCATATTTAGGTTTTAGTGTACCTCACAGTTCTTGATTCGGGCAATATTTAGAGCTTTTCAAAGTAGCAGTTGATTTCATGCGTCTGAAGTTGACTACTACCTTTTGTCTATGTCCTTAGTTGTATTCAGATATAGAGTTGTTCCTATTTTGGATATCTTATGTGTTTTGATATTGAGTTTTAATAGTTATGTTCTTACACTATGACACTCGATTTTAGGATTTTCTTTGGTATCATTGACTATGTATTTCAACTTTTACTATACATACGTGTGGTTTGACTCTTTTATAGGTGTTTTGCCTTGGGTTTTGGTATTATCTTTCATCTAATATTAGTTTGGGCGGTGGTCTTACTTGACAAGGTTCACCGTGAAAAATTCCATCACGACCCTTAGTTTTTAGGTCATGACAAATTTGTATCATAGCAGACATATTCATTTGTCTCAACAGTGTAAGAATGGGAAGTCTAATAGAGTCTTGCAAATGTACTTAAATGTACGTATATATTTTCAAGAAGCTATAGGTTGTCCTTAGGAATTTTCCCTTTTTTCCTTGTTGTGCGAATTTTCTTTATGCCTTATGGTAGAAGTCATATTTCATTGTTTTCTATGTTGATGGTTATGACTAGATCTCGCTAGGTTTGAGATGTGAAGCCTTCATCCGAGGAGAGGGCCTAGTATAAAGGGTGAGTTATGAGTCATGATGGGATTGAGGTATTGTATGGGCATGTGTATCTTCACAATCTAGGAATAGTGTTGTGGGGCTTTCCCCTAAGCCTTGAGGTGAGCATATTAGAGATGGGGATTCAACTACAGTTTCACTGAGCTCTTCTACCCTAATCTTAAAGGGATTGTTAGTTCACATATTGACCTATTTGGAGGGTGTTCCTAGTGTTTCCCCAGTTTTGAGTATTGCACCTCTGTCTATGTCAGTGTCTTCTTATGGTGCTCCTTCAGTTCCGAGTATAAATCATCCAGTAGTACTACTTCTACTTTTGGTACTCCACAGACACCGAGTATTGTTCCTCCTTCAGCACCTGCATCTGAGTATGGTAGTTTAAGGTCGGGAGTTTAGCCTTCATCTATGTTGCCTCATAAAGTGGGATCTCAGCTAGCTAGAAATACCATAACTCCTATTATTGCGAGTACAATAATGTTTTTTAAGAATTAGAAGATGTTGAAAGGTCTGCTCATTTTGGTTCCCTAGGTTCAGCATTGTTGTGGGAGAGAATACCTATGAGTTCTTAATTGACTATCGCAAGAACATGCATAACCCAGGTTTACTTGAGTCGCATGGTGCTGCATTAATTACTTCTCAGATGAGGGCTGCTGTGAGAGATTAGTGGAGGTTGTTGGAACCCTTGGGGGTTGCACCACACAATGAGGGACCAGGTCCCTCAAACTCAATCACAGGTAATCAAATACTAAAGTGCAGGAAAACTAAAGACTGTAAGAAAATTAAAAAAAAACACAAGATTTAATGTGGAAAGCTACTTGCTCAAGGGAAGCAAAACAATAGCTTGACCTTGCAAGCTCAAAACAGTCCACTATAACCAAACTCATAATTACAAACTCAACTGTGAACCTAACTCTAAGTTCCTCTTGCTTGCAATACCTCTATTATAAGCACACTTTGACACCTCTGCCAAGTTTCCCTACAAAATTGGTTCATTCTAACCAAAAAGAAACTTAGGAAACTCTACCTAAGCACTTCTCGTAATAAAAGAAAATACTACCCTTATTGCATGAGTAGTTCAATTAAAAATCAGCACTAAAGAACACTCACTCACTTTTTAAGCATTCAACAAAGATAAGAACATAAGCAATGCTTAAGCAATCTTGAAATGGAGTTTTTGCTGCCTCTCTTTTTTAATACCCTGGAACAGTCTTAGCTCGTTTCAACTCCCAGTTGCATGTTTTAGGGGTCCTAAGCTTGGAAATTTCACAAGTGTTGGGGACTTAGTCATTTTCAAGATGCCTAAACTTTGATGATTTTATTTTTGACCTTCCCAATCTAGGGACATTGATTTTTGAATTGATTCATGATTAGGTTTAATAATAGTATATCTTGGGTGATTTTTGAAATATTTAGATGAGCGTAAGAGCATGTTCGGAAAACCAAACGAGTAGCACCATTGGGATAAATAGGTGCTGCCCCCTCTAGTCCATCGGGCTAAGGCAGGCACCGTATCCTTTAGTCCGGTAGGTAAGGCTGGTGCTGCCTAGGTTAGTTCACCACTCCAAGGCTTGCGTCTCCCTCCCCATTTTATCCAACTTTAGTCTCTTGGAAATTTTTAAAGTTATTTGGGTTATTTCCCATCACCAACTCATCCATAAACATGATTTTGGGGATCTCAAAGAGTATTATTGGTCCCTTTTCTCACAAATTCTCTAAAGAAAATCCCTCTCTTTCCCTGAGAACAAACCCTAACCTTTTCACTAGAAATCAAGGAATTAAATCTTTAAGTTCAAGAAACCCTTAAGAAATCTTCAAGAAATCATCTATTGAGGCATGTGGGAGTTCATCCATGAGTCTCCTTTCACCGATGGAGTCCAATAACACTTTTTGGTTTTAAATTATGATTTTTACATGTTAAAGTTGAACTATAGCCATGAATATTTTGTTAATTCAATTTCAAGTTATGATTATAAGAGCTTTCAAGTGGAATGAGTCATATCATGTTTTTAATGTTGTAATTTCTATTCTATATTCGGTTGATTTAGGATATTTCCCAATTTATATATTTAGCCATAAAATCCTATTGTTTCGTTATGTTTAAGACATTCTTATGTATAATTTTGTGATTTTCACATATTTGTTGAAATGCCCATGTTTGGGTTTTTGAACAATAAACACTTGATACAATATTTCAAGTTTAATATCATATTTTGTACTCATTTAGTGCTGGTGAGTTATATCACCCGATACCTTTGTGATTTACATAATTTCAACTTTTCAAGTACTCAGGTAGTTAATACATGAATCTTATCAGTATACTCAGATATTCATATTTATGATGAGCATTATCAGTCTATATGTTAATAATTACCCTAGAATCTATATGCACTATTATTTTTAGAATACCATGACCAGAGCTTATCAACTATCAGTGCATGCACCAATTAGCATTTTAGTGTCTTTCAGTTGGGAATAGGATTTAGCATCGAGCGAACGCAGGGATGGGGGCTTGCCTTTTAGTAGAGCGTGTGGCCTTTAGTAGCAGTCCATGAGTTCCAGAATTACATAGCCATCGTAGGTTAAAGATGTTAACCTGTCAGTTGAGGGTTGAGAAGGTGTTCACCTGCCAGTTAAGGGTGACTCATTAGTCCTTCGAGACAATAGTTTAGTGGATCCACATATCCAGTGTTAGTACCCGTGGCATGATACTGAGACCCTTCCAACTGGGTTACAGGTTAGACCCCAATTAGCTCAGATTAGGGCATATAAATTATATGATACCTCTCACAGTTTCAGTTAGTATTTAATGTATTTCAGTTTACATTTGCTTGACTAAATGTAAAGACTATAAGATATTCGGTTATATAGATTTCAATCTTTCAGATTACTGATTATCTCAGTGACATAATAGATATACACTAAGTCTTATATTCTAAGATATTATAGTTTTCATGCATTCATGCTTAGTTATTTCATGTTTTTTATCTAGTCCTTATCTCATATGCACAGTATCCTACAGTTTCAGTTAGTTTTCAGAGTATTTTCAGTTCAGGTTTGCTTGACTAAGTGTAAAGACTTTTAGATATTTAGTTATACAAATTTCAGTCTTTCAGACTATAGATTTTCTCAAAGACATAACAGATATATACTTACTCTTGCATTCACAAATATTAATGTTTTTATGCATTCATGCTTAATTATTTCATGTTATTCTATTAGTCCTTATCTCATATGCAAAGTACCCCCCAGTTTCAATCCAGTTATTCAGACTAAGTAGTTCAGTTTTACATGATTAGTATTCAGTTATCATTTAATAAGTATACAGTTATCATTTAATCTGTATATAGATACCAGCTAATCAGTATCTAAATACCAGTTATTCAGTATTCAGATGTTAGTTCTTCAGTATTGAACTATCAGTTATTCAGTTAATCAGATCAGCTTAGTATATGTTATGTTTTGTTTTATATGTTCATGCATTCATTCTTAGTATATTTGTATATTCAGATCCTCGAGTTATGTCTATTTCCATTACTTAGTTTTAGACCCAGTATTCTTACAGTATCCATATTTTACTATTTTCCAGCTTTAGTTCTACTTATATTACAAAAGTAATGTTTATAAGAAACTAAGTGTAGTGATTCACTAGTTTATCATATTGCTTTAGTTAATCATGTTTTAATATATATCATCTTTATGTTTATTTCAGTCTCTTGGTGAGTCTACCTATACTTAGCAAGCATGTTTAAGATTACGCAAAAACATAGTTTTACTTATTGGATTCACCCCCACTTACTCAGTACATTCTAGAAGTATCGATCCACATATACGTCTATATGGCTACATTGTTTCATAATGTAGGTACCATTTGTAGCTCATACATCAGGAATAGACAGTTGCATTTTCCAGCCAGCAGGGGATGAGTTCTCCTATTTCGAGGACTCCAATCAGATATTGATCACATACTCTATTTTTATCATTCATATGTATTAATTAGTGGTAGCTGGATTCATGTCCAGCTATCCATAGTCAGTATCATAGAGGCTTTATAGATAGTTAGACAGAGTCATGAAATATAAATTCTAGTTCTCTCTTCAGATTTATCAGATAGTAAACTTTATTAGTTACATACTTATTCAGTTTTTACTATGCTTATGTTTTCGTACAACAGAACTAGATATTTAATACATATTAAATTAGTTTCTCAAGTTGTATACTAGTTCATAGGTAAGCTTGGCATCACTTTTGGTTTCAAGAACTGTGTTACGACTAGGGGGTATCCTCAGGTCATGACTATCTTGGTATCAGAGCCTAGAGTTCAAGTGTCATAGGGTCTCTATGAAGTCGTGTCTAGAAGAGTATTGCAGAATGGTACAGAGTCATCTTTAGTTTTCTTCGACAGGCTACCGAGCATTTAAGAAATGTTTCCCTTCTTTCAGGTCCCAGATCGTGCAAGAGAAGTGTCCTCTAAGAAATTTATACTGATCCTCATCTTGCTCTATTTATGTCAACTCTGCCTTATTATTTTGGACTAAAAAATGCTCTTGTAGCTTTTGTGGACTTGATGAATAAGATGTTCAAAAAATATTTAGGCATATTTTCCATTGGTTTTGTAGATAACATCCTCATTTATTCTTAGAGTGAAGATGAACATATTAACTATTTAAGGATAGTTTTACAGACTCTTAAAGATCACAAGTTATTTCCTAAGTTCAGAAATCATGAATTCTGGTTGAAATCAATAACATTACTTGGACATATCATCTCTACTGAGGGCATTCAGGTTGATCCTCAAAAGATTAATTTAGTTAGGAACTGGCCTAGACCAATCTCTACATCAGACATTAAGAGTTTCATGGATTTTTATATTTAACACCGATGGTTCATTAAAGGATTTTATCTATTTCCTCACCTATATTAGATTGACTTAGAAGAATGTCAAGATTTTGTGCTTCGATGCTTACGGGAAGATTTCTCAAGAGTTAAAGACTCGACTTACCTCTACTTTAGTTTTGACTCTACTAAAGGGTCTAGATGGGTTTGTCATTTATTGTGATTCTTTCTGAGTAATCCTTGGGTGTGTGTTAATATATAATAATAAGGTTATATCTTATGCTTCAAGACAGCTCAAGATTCACGAAAATAATTACACAACTCATGATCTTAAGTTGGTAGTTCTAGTTTTTGACTTAAATATTTAGATACGATATATGTATGGAGTTCATATAAATGTGTTTACAGATCACAAGAGCCTTCAGTATGTGTTGAGTCAAAAATATTTAAATCTTCATCAAAGGAGGATGAAAGAATTGTTAAATAATTATCACATGAGTGTTTTGTATCATTTGGGTAAGGACAATCGAGTGGTTGATGCCCATAGTAGACTTTTTATAGGTAGTGTTACTCATGAAGAGGATGAAAAGAAAGAAGTAGTTCATGAAGTTCCCAAACTTGGTATATTAGAATTTTTCTTTTCTGATTCAGCTAAGGTAGTGTTATGGATTAGAATTATTTTGTATTCATTAGTAGCAGAGGTAAAGGTGAAGCAAGATAGCGATTCTATTGTCATGATTCAAACTATGTCCTAGCCGTGATGGGTATTTCAAGTCCACTGAGGACCAGAGACCACCCCCTTTGCCTAGCCAAAGAGAACAAAACACACCTAATAGTTATTGACTTTCGAACATTTAACAAGATAAAAAGTAATAAGCTCAAAGATATCTAAGAGTATCCACATCAATACCCAATCCAGAGTAATATCCACAAAACGTCAATTAATACAAAAAAAATCTATGTCGAGACATGCCTATACAATAGCCAAAAAGAGTCCAAAAATGAAATAATCTAGGACATACTAAGAAAAAAAAGGAATGGGACTTCAGCAATAAGGAGGCTCACCACTTCAACCTGACTCACGAACAACTATGAGATCACCTATCACTGTGTAGGAAAAGTAGAAGTATCTTTCGACCCTGCATTGCGTGGGAATAAAACATCTGGGGAATATTGGTGGGGTGAGCACTAGAATATAACTATAGATAAGGATAAAGTAGTGTCAGTCAAAAGTTCAAATTCAAACTTATTGTGAATGTTCACATCCATGCAGACATATATTTAATAGATGTTAGGGTAGGTTATAGTGTTTAGCATGATCGAAAAACATTATCCTGGAATATGCAGGTCAACCTTCATAAAAAGGCACCCACATGATATATGAGTTCAGCTTCCTTGCTGAAAGGGCCCCAGTACTTGTTAGCTGCACGAACCAGAGGTATCATGGAATACCTGGGAATTCTCCAACCCCACCTCATTCTTAATAAAAAATATATCAATAGTGTAAACCATGCAAATGGTCATCAAGACCAACCCTCACGTCGGCAGACATAAGTTTCTAGTATAAGTCATTCGAGATCTACACCTTCACGGCTTAGCTACATATTACCATTAAGCCCAATTAAAACAAGTTTTACATAACCCATTAATTAACTACATAATTATATATTAAGGCACACCACAAGTATCATCATACCATTTAGCTTCCAAGCTTCTAATCATGTCATTTATATTCCATTAAATTAGAAGAATACCTCAACCTCCTTTTTTCATTTAATCCTATCGGAGGAATGCCTCTACCTTCTTTTGTTTATCAAATCAAATTGGGGGAATTCCTTGAACCCCTTTGATTATTAAATCAAAACATAGAAAAAAAGGCTTTCAAAATACATTTTCAATGTTTAACCATTTATGCAATGCAATAGTATAGGTGAGAAAGTAAAACCAAGTGACAAATCCACAGTTTAAAGCCATTTACACAAGTGGGTTGAGGAAACACAATTGTTCAAAACTAATATCATGTTCGAATTATCAATTTGGGAGAATACCTCGACCCTCATTCCAATTCCCATGTCCTTTGCATCCCATTAGTTTAAAAACATTAAATTCAAAACATGAACAACTGATGAAAACAATGAGAAAACAGATTTAGGACCATCCATTCCAAAACCTTCAATCTAAGTCATAACCCACATTCAAATTCATAAAATTAAACCATTCAAAACACATGATTTTTGTAAAATAAGATTTGAGGAAGAGAAACATGATTGAAAGTACTACAACTATGGAGAGAATTCACCCTTGAGAGCCCTAATTGACCAACTTCTTGGAAGCCCTAAGTGTGCTTGACCTTGGGGAATTGAGAGAATTTGAGAAGTTATGTTGATTTGTTTTTATGATAATATAACCCTAAAAGTGTTTTAAGTCATGGGTCATGATTCGTGAAGAGGGGAAAAGTCCAAAGTGCCCTCAATTAAAAGCTTAAAAATGGTCACCCGTGACCACAAGTCAACGTACGACTCATGAGGACATATTATGACTCATCACCACAAGTCCTAGTCAAGATAGTAGCTTAGGGAACCTTCTCTGGTAACCCTATAACTCACACCACATGACTCATCAAGAGACCCTACGACTCATATGATCCTAGTTATATCTAGGACTATAAAAATTAGGGTTACACTCTGGTCACCCTATGATTTGAACACTTCGATGCATAATGAGTCATTATGACTCGTGACCTTAAGTCATAATAAGGTTGGTAGCATAGACACCACTCACTGGTAAGACAACAATTTGGCTTGTATAGATCGTAAGGACACCTTACGACTTATATGGTGAATCATAGGTTGGGAAGAGAGTTTGAAACTCAAAAACTTTTAGGGACCAAAATCTGGGGTGTTACATTTCCCCCTAGGTTACTTCATCCCCAAATTATGAAACAAGGCATCCATTAGCATTATTTAACACAGAACAAAACCACACCTACCTTTAACAAAGACACAAAATAAAGATATTATGGAATACACATACCTTAACCATAATTATCCAAAGCGGGAAAAAAGAAGTGTTATTTGGACTTCACGACCTCTTCATCTTCCCAAGTAGCTTCTCCAACCTTATGATTCCTCCATAGAACCTTCACCGAAGCAATATAATTAGTCCTTAAACCATGAATTTTCCTATCAAAAATCTCAACCGGGACTTTCTCATAAGATAAGGAGTCCAAAACACCAACACATTCCCAAGGAAAAACCAAAGAAGGATGGCCCACGCTCTTCATCAATATTTAAACGTGAAAGACTGGATAAATGAAACCCAAACTAGAAGGCAAATCCAATTCATTATCTACATGGACCACTCACCTTAAAACATGATAAGGACCAACATAATGGGGATTGTGTGTCCCTTTTTTTCTAAATCGCATCTTTCTCTTCATGGGAGGTACATTTAAGGATACCAAATCATCTATATCTAACTCTGGGTCCCTTCTCTTAACATCTATATAGGATTTTTTGTGAATTTGAGTGGCCTTAAGTCTATATCGAATAACCTTTACCTTTTCCATGGCTTGGTGAACCAAGTCGGGACCAAATAAAATATTCTCACCAACCTCAAACCACCCAATAGGAGACTGATGATGGATGAATTTAAAACTTATTTTCACTAATTATTTGTGCAAACTACTATGATTTGAATGTAAAAATAAGACATATTTTGGGTTAAATTTAATAATTCCCATATTTTATAGGTGTACAAGTGCTAAGAAGAAAAGAAGAAAACTTGAGTTGAAAAGGATAAAAAAGGAAGTTGAACTAGAAGAGCTGGCCAAGCTAATGTGGGATCAGGATCCAGCCCTCAATTATTGCAATCACAAGCGTTAGCCCATGATTGCGTCAAGTCAAGACATTCAACCAACTGTGACCACGATGGACTAACCACGATTGTCGTGAGTGCGATCGCGACAAATTTTCCACTATCTCATGAGGGCAAAAAATGGTCCAAAGGTAGAAACATCATTCTAAACGGTTGAACCCAAATCCCATTTAAGTCTCAAAACCCCTTTATTCTAAAGAAAAGGAGGATTCTACAAATCTACCTCCCATCTTTAGTCTAGGATTTTTGTAATTTCTTGGAGCTTGGAGAAAGACTTGTATTAATTTTAAGATAAGAAGACATTAGAGTGGCTTCTAAGTGTAGATTTGGTTTCAACCATTGAAGATTCATTGGATTCTAAAGTATGGTTTGCACTCTCTTAATTTTCTTATGGATAACTTTGATGGAAATATTAGTTTATTTGTGTTTATTATCATTATGAGTTGCTAGATTTACCTCTTTGAGTTATGCTTGATTAGAGTGCAATTGTGTGTGGGTTGTGATAATTTTGTGTAGATTTGAGTTTTTCTATGATGGCTTCTATCATTTATTGGTTAAATTGATTGGGATTTGATGGATGAATCCCCAAATACCCAGATGGGTTTGATGGGTGAAAGCTGTAAACTCAAGAAAGATTAAGGCCATCTTCGAAAGAAAGGTTTTAGGTAAAGTTTAGGAATCTAAGACATCCTTGAAAGAGGAATGTGGAGACCAAAGTAATGGTAGACAATTATATGTGTAGTTTGCTAATCTATCACTATCTTATACATAAGGGTGGTTGTGAAGTTAACTATACCATGGGTATCATCCTCGAAATAGGGATGCCTTAATTGAGGTATTGGGTTCTTTTGATTGGCACACATTTTAGGTGCTCGAAAGAGCCAATGGGTGAAATCTTTGTGTTTTTTTTAAAAGAATAATCACAAAGATCTTCGACCTAGTCTACTACGTCATCGTCAATTAAAGTTTATCTTAAATTTTCATGAGCCCATGCATGAGTTGCCCCTAGGAAAGCATAATCCTAAGATCCGCACCTAATTGATTTTACTCAAATTATTCTTAGTCTCGAATTAGTCTGTCAAAAGTCGAAGAATTACGTTCACACTCGACAAGATTGAAAACCCCCAAACTCTCTTGTATCATAGGTTTGGCAAGTAACTTTTATTTCAAAGCTACTCAATTGCAACTCACATTGTTCCTTGTGGATTTGATGCCAACTCTTGTTGGGTAATTGTATTGAAAATGACCACCTTGCACTTAAATTGACATCTAAGTTGAGCGTTATAAAAAATAGCATCATTGTTGGGGAAAGATTTGTTGTATTGAGTTAGTTTGGAATTTTAGCTTACTTGCTTAAATTCGATCTTGTAAATATTTGTTAGTTATTTTCTTTTGTTTCTTATTTTAGACAGAATTTTAGTTCTGCTTATTTGTTAATATGGCATCATGGATTGAATGTGGATTTAGTGGTTTGAAGTGATACCTCAATGACTTATGTCCATATTATGGCGGACCCCACTTTCTACGAGATTGTAGCTATGCTCCCTGGGAAGAGATGTGTGCACCATATCAACCCTCTTGGGAGCATAATTGTTCCTTATGTGGTGGACGAGATCGACATCAGAACCATTGTCCAAATGCCCTTTCCCCCATTATGCTAACCCGATTTCTTATTCTTTTTATGATTTTAATAGGTCTTATAAGAAAGAAAGAGAGGAACAAAGCACTGGAAGTAGTTCCATTGAAGCAAAGCTTCAACGTATATTAGAATTGACAACAACGACGGAGGAGGAAGCAACCATTATACACAAGGAATTCAGAGACAAATTCAAGAAAATAGAAGATATGGGCATGGTAGTTAATACTTCAAACACCACAACCTTTCCCACTCTTTTAAATAAGCATGATATTGAAGAATTGTCGATAATTTCCCAACCACCTAAACCAAACATGAGCGATGATGACAAAGAGGAGGAAATGGTACAAGAGTCAGAAGAAGAAGCCAAGAAAATCCCTTATAAAGACTCTAGTCCATTTCAGGGTGAGGCTACTAAAATGGAGACAACTCCAGAATTAGGGAGAAGACCACATTCTAACTACTTCTTAATATTAAGTTTGGTGGAGTTGATGAAAATCAATCCACCCAAGCAAATATTGAATGAGGGTGAGAATTAAGTATTTCCTTATACCTAAGAGTTTGTCTTTCAAAAAGGGTACACTAAGACCCCAATCTTGAAGGCCAAAAAGCTTAAAGATCAATGTCCAATTAGTGGCATTTTAGTTATCTCACTATTGTCCACCAAGCCCACACAAAAGTTTGATAAAAAATTGGGAAAATGGATTAAGTCTTCGAAGTGGTGTAATAGAACATATGCTGTCATGACCCTCCATTTGCCCAAAGAGCATTGAAGATAGAATGATCAAAAGTTCGGCAAAAGTTTTAAATTCTTTAAATAGAGACACAAATGAGGATTAAAGATGCATCGTGCCACGATATTAAACCAAGCGCTTAATGGGAGGCAACCCATCATTCTCATGTTTACATGATTTACTTTCGAATAAATCACAAAATTTTAATGTTTTATAGGTGTTTTAAGGCAGGTTGGAAGATAAAAATAAGGGAGAACCAAGTTTTGAAGTTTAGCAGCCATGAGGAAAAATAAGGAAAAACAGATGATCATATGGCCTCAGGTACTACGATTGCGGCCTGTTGTTGCGATCGCGACATCGCGATGGCACCAATTAGGATGTGATCGCACCTCTCTGCCCAGCTTTCAAGATGGTAATCAATGCAGTTTCAGGGAGACCTTTAACCCTTCTTGTGCTTTTAAATAGGGTAGTGAGGTCACTAGAAGTCTTATAGTTGGGGGTATGGTCTTACCCTTGTGTGTATTCATTTGTTTGAAATACCTGAACTTAGTACGCGTGAAGCATAGAAATTTTGTGAACTGTTTATTTTATTTTTAATTTTATATTTCTATCATTGCTTTATTAAATTGATTGGGATTTGATGGGTGAAAGCGCCAAATACACAAATGGGTTTGATGGTTAAAAGATCCAAACTCTAGAAAGCTTAAGGCCATCTTTGAAATATGGGTTTTAGGTGAAGTTTAGGAATCCATGTTATCCTCGAAAGAGGCATGTGGAGACCAAAGTAATGGTAGACAATTATGTGTGTAGTTTCTAATCTATCACTATCTTAGACATAAGAATGGTTGTGAAGTTAACTATACCATGGGTATCATCCTAGAAATAGGAATGCCTTGATTAAGCTATTGGGTGGTTTTGATTGGCACACACGTTAGGTGCTCGAAAGAGCCAATAGGTGAAATCTTTGTGGTTTTGTTGAAAGACTAACCTCAACGATCTTCGACCTAGCCTACTACATCATCATCAATTAATGTTTGCATTGAATTTTCATGAGTCCGTGCATGACTTTCCCCTAGGAAAGCATAATCCCAAGATCCGAACCTAATTGATTACACTCTAATTATTCTTAGTCTCGAATTCGTACTTTAGAAGCCCAAGAATTACTTTCACACTCAACAAGATTGAAAACCCCCAAACTATCTTTTATCATAGGTTTGAACTTAGCGTGTGACTTTTATTTCAAACCTACTCAATCGCCAATCACATTGTTCCTCATGGATTTGACCCCAACTCTTGTGGGGTAATTATATTGACAGCGACTGCCTTACACATAAATTGACGTGTAACTTGAGCGTTAGTAGAGACCTACACCTCCTACTGTAAAGACCCTCGAAAGGAGACATCCCAATACTAGAGTTAAAGCTAGTATTATATGCAAACTCTATGAGAGGACAATGATCAACCCAAGTACAACAAAAACCAAGAACACCATCCGTTTGGCCATCTATTTGTGCTAAGGTTAACCTTAGTTCCCAAACCCCCCCTGAAAAGAGCGCCAGAAGTGATATAAGAACTTCGTACCACAATCAGATATAATAGAGATGGGTTTACCATACAACTTGATGATCTCCCGAATGAAGAGTTAGCATAATCCTTTACAGAATAATTAGTCTGTACGGGCAAAAATTGAGAAGACTTGGTCATCTTATCCACAATGACCCCAATCGAATCAAACTAATGGCGAGACCATAGAAAACCAGTACAAAATCCATATTAATAACTCTCATTTCCACAGGGGAAACTCAATATCTTAAGACAAACCACCGGGACTTAAGTGATCTTCCTTCACTTGATGACAGGCCATACACTTGGCCACAAAATTTGCCGTATTCCACTTCAAGTTACTCCACCAATAAATCTCTTACAAGTTATGGTGCATTTTTTTTAGAAGGGTGAACAATGTACTTTGACTTATAAGCCCCAACAAAAATTCTTTTGCAAATCCCAACAACATCGGGAACACTAAATCTACGTTGGTATCTCAAGATATTATCACCACCAATCTCAGAAGCCAACACCTTCTGGTGACCAACACCATCCTTGATAGGCATCAAAATCGGATCCAAAGCCTATTTCTACTTCACCTCAGCACTAAGAAATAACTTCGCCGCCTGTTTAACAACCACACCACCATCTTTCGAGTCTAGGAGATGAGCTCTAAGATTAGCCCATTGGTGAATATCTCTACCAATCCTCACTTCTCCTTATCAACTCAAGCCATCTCCTTTTCCTGAGATTCAACTCCTTCTGGATGAGCATATACTGCAAACTCCTCTAGTCCAAGAAGATGTCAACATGAAACCCATATAGGTAATATCGCTAAATATTTGGTGAAAAAATCACAGCCCATAACTCTAAATCATGAGTTATATAGTTCTTCTCATACACCTTAAGTTATCTAAAATCATACGCCACAGCATTGCCCTGGTGCATCAACACATAACCTAATCCCACATAGGATACATCACAGTAAACAATGAAACCATCAGTTCCTTTGAGCAAGTCAAAATAGAAGAAGAAGTGAACTTATCAAAGCTACCGTCACAAGCATCCAACCATAGAAACATCACGTTTTTCTAAGTAAATCTGGCCAATGGAGCAGCAATAAAAGAGAAACTTTCCTCAAACCTCCAATAATAACTAGCTAAACCCAAGAAGCTCTTAATATTGACAGGAGTCATGGATCTAGGCTACTTATTAACCACCACAACTTTATGTGGATCCATCATGATCCCCTTACTAGAAACAACATGACCTAGAAAATAACAACATTAAACCAGAACTCACACTTCAAAAACTTAGCATATGAACATCGATCTTTATGAGTCTGCAACACTATATGTAAGTGATTCGCATAATCCTCCGCACTCTTTGAATGCACAAAAATTTCATTAATGAACATAATTATCAATAAGTCAAGAAATTGATGGAATACTCGATTCATAAGATCATTAAATAGCTCCAATTCATTAGTCAAACCAAAGTACAATCTTAAGGGAAGATCGATCCCAAAATCCATTCCCCTATCAGGAGAGACACCTGGAAGATCATCATGAAACACTTTTGAAAACTCATTGACAATAGTGATAGATAAAATTAAAGGACCCTCAAAATTAAAATCTTTAACCTAAACCAGGTGACATAAACACCCTTTGGAAATTAAATTCTAGGCTCTTAGATAAGAAATTAACCTTTCATTAGGACCAAGGGAGCTCCCTTCCCACTTAAGAGATACATAGCACACATAGACCCAATCCATCCCCAACATAACATAAAAATCTAATATCTCTAACTCTATTAAATCCGCCAATATCTCTCTATCACAGATAGATATCATACAACCTCTATAGACTATCCTAGCCATGATAGAGTCACCCATTAGGGTAGACACAAAAAAAGAATCAGGAGTGCATTTATGACCAAAATTGAAATGATTAGCCACCTAAGAGGTCACATAAGAATCACTAGTCCCAAAATTAACCAGACAATATACATCATGAGATACATCAGGTGATACCTCAGAATCCTGATGGGTGGCAAGAGTATAAAGGCATTTTTGACCATTGCCAGAGCTTGAAGTAGCACTTTGGTGTAGGAGATAAAGAAGCAGCAAGTGGGACCTTATTATCCATAGTAGCAACATCACTTGATGGATTGTTCTAGTGAATATGGCCAATTTGGTTACATCTAAAACATTTATTTTTCCCCTCATCACAAAAACCATGATGCAATTGACCACAAAATCGACAAGGAGTATGTGATGGAGCTGACTGGGTACCATTGGATGAGATAGGGTATTTTGTATCCTAATCCCATTGTTGCTCTAAAAGCAGCAATTTCAGGATGACTTAGGATATGGAGTACTAGCCATAGATAAAGGACCAAAATTACCCCACTCCTTCTTAGACAACTGTCTGCTATCTCTACCACTATTTTCCTGGCTTTCACCCTACTCAGAATACCAGGACCTCTTACCTTGCCATTCCTCTATGTTGGTTTGTTTCTTCTTTTTATCTGTGACCTGCAGCATATACACCACAAGCCTAGATATATCCATGTCACTATTCAACAAGAAAGCCTTGCACTTTAGTACAAAGTCTCAAGATAAACCCAAAGCAAACTTCCTCATCCTAGCCCTCATGCTAGAAACCAGCTCAAAAGCAAAATAGGATAATAAATGAAATTTCTGGACATACTCTTTCACTGTTATCCTACCCTATTTTAGATTCACAAACTCCTCAACTTTATCCTCCCTCAATTCTTGTGGAAACAAATGATCTAGGTGGGCACCAGAAAACTCATCCCATAGTTTTGACAATGTATCATTACCCCTTGACTAATACCACTCCTCATACCATTGATACATTATATCTTTTAGCTGATAAGCAAAAAATTCCACATCCTAAGAGTTAAAGGCATGCATAACTCAAAAGATCTTCTACATCTAATTTATGAACTCATGAAGATCCTCCTCCATCTTAGAGACAGTAAAGGTTAGAGGATTAATCCTCATAAACTAGAAAACTCTAGTGACCTTAGAAGATGGAGTACTACAACCAACATGACCAGGCTCACAACATTATGAAGTCACCAATCGAGTCAACTAATAGATAGACTGATGAAACTCAACATATGAAATATCTCCTTGGGGTGGTGGGGAATGATCATCATCATCCCATGGAGGATTGGTCCAGATCAGTAGAACTCCACGTAGGGTAGTACAATTTGAAGTTGTACTGGGTAGGACGAGTTTCATCCACATTGTCCTTAGGTGGGATGAAAAAGGTTCTACAAGTATCAAATCTTTGGTCAGGCATGATCTAAAATGAAGAAAATGGAGTTAGAGGAGATTTCAACAACCTAGACTCTACAGTCCAAATCTAGAACAACAAGAAATGGAAAGATTCCTTAATGTCTCGTAGCCTCTCTCTTATAAGTATAATGCTCAATACACTTATAAAAGAGACTCTAATTTAAATGACTTTGTCGATACCCAATTTACCATAAACCTTGGCTCTGATACAAACTATGTCACAACATAAACTAGGGACTAGCCGTGATGGGTATCTCAAATCCATTGAGGACAGAGACTGCCCCTTTGCCTAGAAAAAAAGAATATAACAAACCTAACAATGGTTGAACTCTGAACATATAAAAAAATAGAAAGTAATAAGCTCAAATATATCTAAGTGTGTCAACATCAATACCCAATCCATAGTAATACTCACAAAGACTCTACTAATAAAAAATAATCTATGTTGGTGCATGCCCCCGACTATAGCCAAAAAGAGTCCAAACAAGAAATAATATAGGATATATTAAACCAAGAAGTAACAAGTGTTTCAAAATAAGAAGGCTAACCATTTCAATCTGACACATAAATAACTCTGAGATCACCTATAATGCACAGGAAAAGTAAAAGTGCCTTCGGAACTTGCATTACATGGGTATAATGTGTCTGAGGATGGGCAGTGGAGTAAGCTCTAGCATGAAACTCAAGATAAAGATAAAGCAGTATCCGTTAAATATTCAATTTCAAACTCACTATACATATTCACATTCATGCACATATATATATAATAGATGTTGGGATAGGGAATAAGGTTTGGCATGATAGTAAAATATTATCCTAGACTATACAGCTCAATTGTCATAAACAGGCACCTATAAGCTTTATGGGTTCAGCTCCCCCTATTGAAAGATCCCCAGTGCATGTAATTCGCATGAACAAAAGGTACCAAAGAAGATAAGAGAATGCT
This sequence comes from Capsicum baccatum var. pendulum, assembly GCA_030864225.1. NCBI lineage: Eukaryota > Viridiplantae > Streptophyta > Magnoliopsida > Solanales > Solanaceae > Capsicum > Capsicum baccatum. Next base: position 123,892,336 of record CM061556.1, on the reverse strand, counting down.
CCAATCCCACATTAATCCTAGATACAAAATATATCAATAGTGTGAACTATGCATACAGTAATCAAGACCAACCCTTATGTTGGAAAACATGTGTTTCCAGTATAAGTCATTGAGACCCACACCTTCACCACTTTTCTATATAATCCCAATTAAGCTCAATAAAAAAAGTTTCACATAACTAATTCATTGGCCAAAGAATCATACATTATGGCACACCATAGTATCATCATATCATTTAGCTTGCAAGCTTATCATTATGCCATTATAATTCCACTAAATTGGGGAAATGCCTCTACACTCTCTATTTATTAAATCAAGTTAAAGAAATGCCTCGACCTCCTTTAGTTGATCAAATCAAATAGGGGAAATGTATAGATCCCTTTTGTTTATTAAATAAATACATAGTCAATAAGGCTTTCAAAATCTACGTTAATTATTTAACCATTTATGTAATGTAATAGTATAGGTGAGTAAGTCAAACCAATTGACAAATCCATAGTTTAAAGTTATTTACATAAATGGGTTGAGGGAACACAATTGTTCTAAATGAATTCCAAGTTTAACTTATAAATTTGGGGCAATACCTCGACCCCCATTCCAATTCCAACACCCATTAAACCTATTAGTTAAAAAACATACAATTCAATACATGAACAACTCATGAAAACCATGGAACACCAATTAAAGTTTCAATTATTCCGAAACCCTCAACCCAAGTAAAAACCCACATTCGATTCCATACAATTAAACCATTTAAATCACATGAATTTTATAAAATAAGATTTGGGGAAGAGTAACATACCTTCTAGTAGCACAACTATGGAGAGAATTCACCCTTAAGAGCTCTAATTGATCAACCTCATAGAAACTCTAAGTATCCTTGATCTTGGGGATTTGAGAGAGTTTGAAAAGTTATTTTGATTTTTTTTTTGAAGTGACAATAGTTCTGTAAAGGTGTTTTAAGTCATGGGTCATGATTGAGAAAGAGGAGATATGTCCAAAGTGCCCTCAATTAAAAGTTTAAATATGGTCGTCAGTAACAACTGAGTTACCCTATGACTCACAAGGACAAATTATGACTCATCGCCATGGGTTGTAGTCTGGGCAGTAGCTTAGGGACCGTTCTCTAGTGACTCTACGACTCACACCACATGACTCATCAAGAGACCCTATGACTAGTAGGGTCCTAGTCATAACCAGGATAGAAATATTTGGTGTACACACTGGTCACCCTATTATTTGAACAACACGACTCCTAAAGAGTCTTTACAACTCATGATCTTTAGTTGTAATCAGCTCAGTACCATAGATACCACTTACTGGTCAGATGATGATTTTCCTTCTATAGCTCGTAAGGACACATTACGAATCATAAGTTGAGTCATAGCTTGGGAAATGAGTTCAAAACTCAGAAAATTTCTAGGACCAAAATCTAGTGTGTTACACCTATTTTCCTTAAGTTGAAGAATGCAATCCACAATCAGAAGGTAGAGGTTTTTTCCCAAGGGAGAGATGTTGTATTTTTTTTCAAGGTCACTTTTATGTTCCATATATCAATGATTTAAGATAATTGATGCTATAGAAGCTCACTATTCTCGATATTCTATTCACCAAGAAGCCATAAATATCTACCATGACCTATAAGAAGTTTGTTGGTGGAATGGCATAAAGAGTGATATCTCCAAATTGGTAGTAAGTTAATGTTGAGCCCTAAAAAATAAGTTGTAAGACTTATAATATCATTATTCCTACTTGGAACTAGGAAGAGGTAATTATAGAGTGTTTTATATGATTACCTCATATGCACAGGTAATATGATTCAATATGGCTTATTGTAGATCAGATGACTAAGTAGCATATTTCCTGCCAAATAGATTAAATCGAGGATTATGCTAGACTTTACATGAGGGAGTTGGTCAAGTTTCATGGTGTCCCCTTGAATATCATTTTAGATAGGGGTACTTAATCTACTTTGCAGATTTGGAGGTCTTTTTATAAGAGTCTCGTACCCATGTTTACTTCAACACAGTTTTTCACATATAAACAAATGATCAAGTAGTGTTGACCAATTAAACAGTAGAGGATATTTTGAGAGCTTACATGATTGAATCTAAAGGTTGTTTGGATGAACACTTTCCTACTATTAAATTTACTTTTAATAATATCTTTTACTTCAGTATATAGATAGCTCTATTTGATGTGCTTTATAGTAGGAGATATAGATCATTTGTTGGTTAGTTTGAGGTTGGTAAAGTTACTTTAATAGGGCCTGATTCAGTTTATGAGGATATGGAAAAATTCTAGCTAATTAAAGAAAGCCTAAAAATAGTTTAGAATCATCATAAGTCATATATAAATATGAGGAGAAGAGAACTTGTGATCTTAATGGATGATTATGTTTATCTAAAAATTTCACCTATAAAAGTAGTGATGAGGTTTGGCGTGAGGGGGAAACATAGTACCTAATATGTTTGTCCATATAGAGTCCTGATATAAATTGGAAGTGTTGCATATACATTATATTTCCTTGAAAAGATAGCATCATTGTACCCAATCTTTCATGTGTCCCTATTGAAAATGTGCATTGGTGTTCTAACTCTAGATGTACCATTAAAGAGTGAGGGTATGAAAGATAGTCTCTCTTACAATTAGCTCCAGTTGAGATTCATGACCATTAATTTTATATGTTGAGAAATAAAGAAGTTACTTTAATGAAAGGTCTTTACACAAATCATCTAGTTGAGGGATCTACTTAAGAACAAAATGTAGATATGATAAAAAAGTACCCTCACATTATTCCTTGTAGTTAGTTCCTATTTAAGGTAATAGTTTCCTCCTTAGCATTCTATTTAGTTTCATGTCCCTTAGTTACTTTTATGTCTTAGTATGGATGTATGTTTCATGAATTCAATTGAGACTATATTTCAGTCATAAATTAGTTACCATATTAGTAATCAACTTTTAGAATTTTGCATTGGGATTGCAGCTCTTTCCCTGTCTTTTCATATTAGTTAGACTTCATTCAAGGATGAATGCTCCCATTAGGGAGATATTGTAATACACCAAAAATTCCTATGATCATACCTCAGACATAGACCCAAAATTAATAGAAAAATTTAGTTTTCTTCATAGAATGAGTCAGACCACAAGTCGTAGTTAGTATCAATAACTAATTGGATGACCTGTTCTAAGTGGAATACCAAGAGTTTTAAAAGATAAAATTTTCCTAGTAATCATAACTCACATATAATGAGTTGATCGGAATCCCCAAGAGTTATTAGTTTATTCATTTTGACAATGGATCATGTGTTTATAATTTGTCTAAAAGGAAATAAGTTCCATCCACGATTCATGAACAAATCATTGGATGGGGAGGGGGGGAATCATACCCAACTAGAAACCCATCCTAGCAACTATGTGTCAAAGGACAACTCCTTAGCTCAGGGAATGAGTCATACCCAATCTCGTAATGGTTGTTTCTTAGCTAATAACTTATATCTTTACAAGGGTTTTTCATTCTTTCCTTACTTTCTACACCTAAAGAACATTATTAAGGGGTTATATTATTGGGAATAAAATGGATAGTCGACCCTTTTACTCCCCAATCCTCCCTAAAACTTAGAAAAAAATATCAAAAGATTGATTAAAAATTTCTTAAGCCCTAAGAATCTAGGGTCCCTTCTCATGTCTAGAATATTTTAAGTTCTTAGCAAGAACTCTTCATTCTAGGTAAGTGGGATTTAACAATAGGTACTCTCTCACCCATGGTGTTCCAAGTAGCTCTAAAATTCTCAGTTTTCCATGATTCAAGTTTATGGTTCTCATTCAGTTTATGGTTTCCTTTTTTAATTTAGAATCCTCATTATTAGTATATTCTAATTTTATGTCTTCCATGATTTGAAATTTTGCATGACCTATAATTTCATGAATTGATACTTAGTTTGGTTTTACATTACTTTAATATAAATTAACCTTACTTTCAGAAAGGTTGGGGTGTTATGAACACATAAACCCAATATACTTGATTTTAGCATGAATGAACATGATTATTTTTAGTATATAGACTTTTAGAGCATTTTTAGTTTTAAGTTTGTCTACTCCTAGTTGTGGAGCCTCAAGATAATGATCTTTCAGTATATAATATGTAATAGGAGTAGCACTTAGCATCGACATGTATTAGGGCTTCAATTTTATCTAAAACCTCAAAACTAAGTGCCACCATAAGTTTAATTACACCTTCCATTCAGGCATTAGTCTAGTAATCGTACTGATAATGTATTTATACCATGGCAAGGTATATTGGGTCCACTAGGGCGTATACATCCAACTCCACGTATAGCTCATGTAGTTTATGTCGCTTAATAGACTCTCCCATTGCTTTGAACTCAATATTTTACGTGACCCTTAGTTTAATTTTACTTATTTTTAAAATATGAGTTTTTGTATTTTCATTGCATATCAGCATAGATGTATCATATAGGATCAATGTACTATAATTCATGTTTTTCATTGAGCATACTACATTAGTATTTCAAGAATGTTTAGTTATTTTGGAGTTTAATATCTCACATGTTCAGTACATTTCAATGAACTGATCATATATATTTTCTTTGTGTTTTATCATTTACTATAGTAGTTTCGACTATCAGTATTAGCCCTGTGATTAGTACACTCTAATTCCACCTTAGAAGGCGTTAATGTTGAGTCTTCATCATTCGAGGACAAGAGTTCATGGTTTATTTTCTTTGAGTACTTTTAGTACCGTACATTTAAAGTTGGCTAGGGGCTAGTACCAACAACCTATTAGATAGTAGAGGCTTTAAGACATATTGTTAGACATTTTAGCTATTTAAGTATTTCAGTATATCCATACTTGATATTTATTTAAGACTTATAGTTATTTAAATCAGTTTAGCTTCTGCTTAATTTATATTTATAAATTTCCTAGTGTCATGTCAGGCTATGGGAGCTAGGGGTCTCTTAGGATTCTAAGCACTGTGTTATGCCTAGGTTGTAGACTTGAGTCATGCCATAAGAGCTGTGACAGTGCCCAAGAGCACACACAAGTGTACGTGGTATACCAAGTGATATAGTGGCCTTCAAGAATGCTGATTTATTGATCCAACAAAAACTAGATTTGGCAATGATTTGATTTCAGTTCACACTTTAGATTCAATTGATACAAGAGTAACAAAATAAAGAGTTTGGAAATTGTAAATTGAAACTAAATAATGCGGAAAGTAAAGATCTTGAGCCAATCAATAAGAGAAAACCCAGGGTTGAAGCACTCTGAACAATTATTTTATGCTTTTGGATTTCATTTGTTAACTAGCTTACCTTGGTTGTTGATTTTTAGGGTTAATTTTGTGATTATGGTTTCCCAACCACTAATCTATTACCTAAGTTGAACCTTACACCTATATCACTGAGCCGGGATGTAATAGTTCACTTAAGTTCTTAAGAAATATCATCCTACATATGAATCAAGTAAGGTATCTAGGTACATCCCAGTCCTAGATACTAATTCAAGTTTCTTATTTTATAAAGAATCAAGAACCATACTCTTCTTATTCCCATGTTCTATCGCCCTATTCCCTCTCCCAAGTTCACTAGGTTAACAATGGATGTATTCTAATGGTCGCAAATCCTTAAAATAGTTGTAATAATAATAATAAACAAACAAAAAATATTGATAAGCAAAGAAAACAAACTTAATCCATAGCAGTAGTAATCATGTTCTTGGCTTCAACCCCGAAAAGAGGGCATTTAGCCACGCATAGTCATAATCGTAATCACAAGGTTGTAATTAATGACTAAAAACATGTATGAACTAAATAAAATTAACAAAACTAATAATTAAGTTATATCATCCCCTTGATCTCCAAAATATGTCAAAAGATATGTAAACGTGGTACAACATGTATTTATAGCATACGGGTAAGCCAAGTTCGTGTAGAAGTTGATTTAGCTTGAAACGCCTAGGGGTGGGGTGGAGCATGCGATGAATTATCTATTCCATAGTAATGGATCATGTGACACACACTCTATTTAATAGAAATGGAGCATGCGATGCACGTATATCGCACTGTGCTACTGGAATTTGTCCTCTTTTCTTCCATTTTCTTGTGATGTCTTTCTAATGATTTTCCAGCCTATATATCATCCATATATCATCATATAAATCTCACAAATTTCTATGATCTTCCACTCAATGTTTTGACTCTTTCCTTGACTCATTTGAACTTTGTACACTTATAAAAAAAAATTCCACATACAATAAAATAATTAAAACCACTTGTAACACATTAAACATAATAGAATCCAACAAGATAGACTAGACAAGCACCTAGCTCAAGCTAGTAACACTAGTTTCTCCGATTGAACTCTAATTGACTCTTTGAGGTATAAACTTTTTAGAAAACACTTTTAACCATTGTAAACACATTATTTAACACCTTGATACACATTTATCTCATTATCAACCAGTATAGCATAGAATCATCCTCAAAACAAGGCTAAAACGACTAGAATAATGACACTAGAATGTATAAATACACCCAACATCACCACCCTACACTTAAATCCTTGTTTATTTTCGAACAACTCATAACTATAGTCATCATAAACTACAGAGAACTCTACATATCTACTAAATGCAAGATACTCAAGCTAGCACTACAGTGACTACCTAGAATGAAAGTTACTAAGGTAAGCATGTTATTTACATGATTGAAATCTAATGAACACTACTCCAAAATATCCTAGCCTCAAGAATGGACTCGCCAAGTTGGAAAAATCATGCATATAATTAAATCAAAGACACCATACAAATAACCCACATTCATCAAACATGTGAACTCACAATAAGAGAGTTACCCATAATTACTCATAATTAAGCAATTTAGAATGTGATGTGTACAAGAATCAAATTACGCCCACTCTCCCAAAGATTTCACAAGTTACACACAATGAACCATAGGATTTTGCTTAGTGTAATATTTCACTAATAGTCGAATGTAAAGATTGAGATTAATTAGGACTTTTTCAGGCTGTAATGTAGGCTAAGGGACGGGTAGGAACTATTTGGGAATAGTGACTAACCTCTCTAAGGTCTTTAATACACTACATTATACATTTAAAATAACTCTCCAACAACCAAATTACACCATTTTTGTCTACCATTATCTTTTGTTTTTGCCTCATCTCTTTTAAACATTCTCACAAACACTTGGTGGACACATAATTTACTACTACAACAATCAATGTTTCTTTTTTTCACAATCATGGCAATATTTTTAGCATAAATTATATCACAACATTCCACCACACATCACTTATAGACCAATAACCATTACCCTGGGGCATCGATTTTACCTTTTTCTATTTAATTTCTAAAACTCCTCGTACTAATTCAATTCTTCATTAAAGCAATTAGAAGCTGTAGGTATCAATTTATGGTCTATCAAAGAAGGGGATTAGGCTACATATGAAGCTACCAAAGAAAAGGCTAAAGGCTCAATGAAGATTAACTAGGATAATGCACAATTGGTAGTACAAATAGAAGGTATAGAATAAGGCTATTAAAGAAATGCCTAAATCGTCTTCTAAACCCACACTCTTTATTTTGCTCTACACACACACCGGGCAAGTTCTAGATATCACATGCAATAAGGAATATACAAATACCTCATATCACACATGGAACATGCTCAACTCAATAGGATCTTCATAGACTCCCAACAAAATAATAGCATGTATTCAAAATTAAGCCAACAAGTACAAAAGTCATAAACATAAGCATAGGAGTCTTAAAAATAGCAATACACTCAATTAACATGCTTTACAAATAAACCAACTTGCAACATGTAATCACAAATAACACCAGAAAGAATATATCAAACAATTTTTTTTAAAATGGAGCCAAAATTTGGGAATTTCCCCACCCCACACTTAAAAATCTACTTTGTCCCCAAAGTGAATTTTAAAGGTAAGAGATAGATTTACTCCCTGAGGCCTCAGTCTTTGCCATGCTTATTAGCTCAAGTTTATGGTTCTCAGACTTCCCATTAACCTGTGACTCAACCAAAAACAAAAACTACACGAATTAAAAACAAAATTAAACTAAAAAGAGAACATACGTAATTAACTTGGGTTGCCTCCCAAGCAGTGCCTGATTTAGTGTCGCAGCACGACCTATATCAACTCAACCATATTCCTTTACCCTTTTACTCCATTTTGGGAGCCATTTTTTCATTCATTTTTGACCTCTTGAGTTTGCACTCTCAAGGTCAACATCTCTCTTTTCTTTAAGCTTCACCATGTTAGGAAATAGTGGTTTCAACTTAGGTTGCTCAATTAGGTAGTCAAAGGGGGTATTTGGTGGCTTAAGCACCCTACACTCATCCCTTTCAATCATATTGATCATGCATAAATCTTTATATTAGGAATTTTCAATGGGTTCTTTGTAAACATCAAACACTACCTCTTTATGATCTACTCTCATCTTGAGCGTGCCTTTGCTAACATCAATCTAGGACCATCCAGTTGCTAAGAATGGATTCCCCAAGATAATTGGTACCTGTTCATCTACCTCAAATTTAAGAATGATAAAATTAGCAGGTATAATGAATTTACCAACCTTAATCTTTGTAATCTCAGTAGTCCAGTAATATCAGTAATCTCAGTGCTCAGTAACCTCAGCAACCTCAGTATTCATAGTTAATCTTAGTAACTTCAATACTCTCAACCATTCCTCAGAAATCAGTACATTCCGTTAGTCATCGAAATCCAGTAAACTTATTTTATCTTCGCTAAATAATGCCACTAGTATCAGTCCAGTTAATCAGTATCAATTTAGTTATCCAGTTTAGCTTTTTTATTCAGTTCATTTTCCTTTAGATAGGAGTAAAAATTAGCACCGAGTGAACCTAAGAATGGGAACTCACCTGCCAGTTCAGGGTGTGATTCTTATCAGTCATCCTTATCTTCCAAAACTACGTAGCCAGTGTAGGTTAAGACATCTTAACCTATAAGATTAGGGTTGATGAGATGGATTAACCTATCAGTTTAGGGTTCCCACCATTCTCATTTGAGTACCTGCCAGATAAGGGTCACTCACAGCTATCCTTACCAGTGGCGCGGTACTAACACCCCTTCAGTTGAGGCAGAGACTAAACCCCAACTTAGCTATATGCATTATTGGGGCATGTTGGTTAGACAAATACTTCCCACTATCTCAATTTCAGTCCCAGTCTTATTAAAAGAACTCAGATAGTTCTTTAGATTTTAGGACAGTCAGATACAGTGAACTCAAAAATAGAACATAACTCAAATAGTTCTTTCAGATTTATGGACTGTCATATATAGTCACTTATGCTATCAGTTATATCAGTTATCAGAACTTATGTTATCAGTCATATCAGTTATGAAAATTCATGATATCAGTATTCAACTTTAGGACTGTCAGACACAGTCGACCAGACCAGTTCTTCATAATTAGAACTTTCATATATAGTTATTCATGTATCAGTAATATAGTACTAGTCCCTCAATATTTAGTAATACAGTATCAGTTCCTCACTTATTAGTGATTTAAATACTCAGTATTTAGTTTTAAGACTGTTAGACACAGTCAATCAGACTAGTTCTTTATAATTCAAACTATCAGAAATAGTCATTCATCTATTCATTATCTCAACATCAGTATACTCATGTTTTCAGTATTCAGACTCAATAGTTAGTATCTCCACGAGTTCACTTACAGTTACATATACATGTATGTATTCTCACATTCATATTAGTCAGTATTGTTTATGTATATAGCCCTTTGCATTTAGCCTACCTCACTCATATACTCAGTACATTTAGATGTACTGACGCATTTGCACTATGGTTCTTTCTCTTATGTTACACCATAGGTTCAAAGGTATGAACTCCAAATCAGAAATAACAGTCCAGTGTTCAGAGTTTATAGTGAGTCCTTCTCATTCGAGGATGATATGATTATTGCTTTATTTACTATTTTAGTTCAGTTGCTAGATGGAGTTAGTTGGGGACATGTCCCATCAATTTCTTATTCAGACATTTCAGAGGATTTCCAGACTATAGCATGTCAGGCAGTTATGTCAGAATTGTTTTGGTTATGTTATACAATTTTCAAACATTGTCTTATCAGATGTTTATTCAGATTTGAACCTTATGGCAATTCAGTACATGTTTCCATATTTTCAAGTTATATTATGCAGTGTACAGGTATAAATATTAGTCATGGATTAACTTGTGGTCCTTTGGGGTCATGATCACTGTGTAGTTTCCGATTAAGAAAATCAGGGTATTACAAACTTGGTATCAGAGCCTAAGGTTCAATAGAGTCCTAGGAAGTCTAAAAGCCGCATCTAGTAGAGTCTTATACATGCGTTTGTTGTGCACCATATTTATGTGCAAGAGGCTATGAGATGCTTTAGTAATAGTTTCCCTTCTTTCATGTCTCAGATCGTGTTATAGCAAGGTTCTCTAAGAAAATCATGTAGATTTTCATCATGTTTGACTCATGTTAATTCCACCTTACTTTCAAGGTAATAGAAATAGTGAAGATCAAGTCCTAAAGATAGGGCTTTATCAAAAGTATCCCATTAATTAAGTTATGTTCCAAAGTTGCACGGATCTCATTCATGATTATGAGAACTCGTTCTCGAACCCATATTTAGATATGTCATCAGATCCCTTCTCAAAATCCTATGATAGCATGTGACCTAGAGTTAGAAGCATGAACCTAGGGTTTAGCAGTAAACATATTGGGATACGATATCTAGATTGAATAGATTATGTGTTTATGGGGATAGTTATGCTATAATGAATCATTAGTCTTGAACAGTATGAGTTAGAAATTTAAGATCATTGACTTGAAATTAAGCATGAAGGTTTGAATGTGATATTGGTAGTATGTGAGGAAACAGAGACAGATTATGTGTTTAATAAGCCGAGCATTTGTTGATCAGAGTGTAAGTATTTGGTGATGATTTCAATTCAATTCATAAATTAGTTTAGTATTCACAGACTTATGATGATGTCTTAAAGCTAAGGGAGAGATGATAGATCAAGTAATCAATTCAGGCTCTCAGATTCCAATAGTAGTGCCAGTATGTATAGTAAAGCAGTTAGGGAAGGCGATTCCTGACCCATCCTTATCTCAGTGTAAAGCTTCGTACTTTAGTCAGCATAGTGCCTATGCATGCTTCATGTCTCAGATTCCATGGATATAGCTTATGTTCACACGTATTCCATAGAATTGTGTGTGCTTTTAGTTCCCAGTATAGGAAGTTCAGTTCTAGATCACTTAGTGTTACAAATCATGTTCCATGAACTCAGAAATTCCAGACTCAGGTTATGCAGCTCATGACTCATGTACACGTATCATGCTCCCCAGTATACTCAGTTTCCATGACTCATGCTACGCCCCTACTGATCAGATAAATTCAGATTATATCATGTATAAACTCAATTTAGACCTTTTTGGTAAATGTATGTTGTTGATATTCTATTCCTCAGGTTTTAGTCATGTGTCAAGTTCAGTCAGTATCCATTCATGTTTTGGGTTCTCCTGACTTAACCCTTCATGAGCTCTTTTTACGATAATAGTGTAGTGTCGAGAAATTACTTAGATGGGAGAGAGTTAATATTTTATGTTAACAGCAGATTATTGCATGCATGTTTTATACGAGGGTGTAGATATGAAGATAGTCTTAGCTATCCTGTTAGTATGCAAGAAAAGGGCTAGCAAGAGGTAGTACTTAGAAATTGGAAAAAAATTCAGAGTGTGAATGTATATTCAGATCCTTGACTTAAGTTAGCCTTCATTATGCGACTATAATAACTCAGTTGTCATCTCAGTTACAGTTTCAGTACTTAACACTCAGTAATTAGTGCTCAGTCTTAGAATTAAGCTCTTCAGTATCAGTCAAAACCTCAGTTTCAGTATTTAGTTATCAAGACCTAGCATTTAGTTCTAGTATTGATCCCAGTTACAGTCTTAAGTTATAGTGTCAGCTTCAGATCTGTATTCAGTTCAGAAATTCAGTTCAGTTTTAGACTTGCTTAACCATAGCATACAGTTATCATCTACTCAGTTATAGGTATTCTAATACCTCAGTCTATAGAATGTTTCCAAATCATGTAATACGCTTGGTCCTGCATTTTCAGTCAATAGAGCTTTCATGAAATCCATGATCAGTTACCTTATGTTACTTAGTCAGTCCCTTCTCATATGCATAATACTTTATGGCCTCAGCCCACCTACTCATATTAAGTACAATTCAGCCTTGCATACCCAGCATTCTGTTACCAGTTACTCAGTTAATCAGATAAGTCAGTATGTCTATGCATTCATGCATCATGCTTCAGTTTCATATCTCAAATAATTAGTCATGATTTTGTACCTAGGTACCTTGTGCATCGCGTAAAATTTCCAAATATCTCAGCAAGGTCAGTCCAGCATCCTTCAAGGGACATAGTGTCCCAAGGGGGAGATACACTATAGGCCCCAAACTTCCTTGATTTAAACATGTCATTTTCTTTGATGAATCTATCTTGGAGGAAGTGTTACTTATGAGCTGACCCTCTAGCTTTAAAAATCAGCAGTAAGCCATGTACTCAATGGGTCAGTGTATCCACGATATGATACTCTGTCCATGTCACGCATTGCAGACTCAGTTCAATTCATGTATCATATTCCAGACTCAGTTATGTTCTTATGTTTCTTCTCATGCATATTGAGTAATCAATCTCAGACTCATCGGTATTTTCAGTTCATGGTAGAAGTCTTCTTTGAGCTTACTCATTCTCACATTCAAATTTCATTACAAACTTAGTATTCATCTACATGCTCAGTTCCCAGTTCAAACCTAGTATCTTTACCATTGCATATTCATTTGCATGATCATGAGCCAGTTCTGTCATATATTCATGCATCAGATATATGTGATCAGCTTATCAGTACTCTCCCTCATGTACTTATGAATCAGCTACGCATGCATCAGATATGCATGTTCAGTATGATATGTTCATCTTATCAATCATGTTAGCCATGAAATCATGATCAGTCATTCATGCTCTATACTTACGTCATTTGTCTTTTCTCTCATATCAGCCAGTCTCATTCGAGGATGAATGTTCCAAAGGGGGAGATATTGTAATACCCCACACTTTGGACTATAATGAAAATTTGTCATTCCTATACATAAACATTTCAAAAGCCTTGAATCCTATGTAAATTTAGTGTGTTAATCAATAATTTAGTATGTGAATCTATTTGAGCATGAATTTAGATTATATAGGTTCCCTAACTCAATTACAAGTTGAAAGCTTTCCTATCGTTCAATTTTTAGTGAGCGTCAAAACTTAGGTCAACTTCAATTGGTTATAACTTCTTCTATATATTTAATTATAGGGACTACTATATATCAACTAAAGATCTTTGAATTATCTTTCCAACGATATCAATTTCTCCCAAATCCGACACCCAAGCAAGAAATTATGACTTTGCAAAGTGTAGTACGTCGCCTAACATAGGGTGTGCGACGCACAACCTAAAGTATGCCATAAGGTGTGCAATGCACAACCTAATATGTGCGATAAGGTGTGTGACGCAAACCCTAATGTGTGCGATAAAGTGTGTACCACACATGTTGTAGTCCAGGTGACTTAAGCAGTCTATTTTTGAGGAAAATGGTCTTTGTCCCACCCTATATAATGCCTACACACTGAATTAAGCCCTTATTTCACCAAAACATATTCTTTCTCTCAAAATACACTCAAGAACACAAGCTAAGGTTTTCATAGAAGATTTAAGTTCAAGAAATTCTCTTCATCAATCTTCATGTAATTATGATCTTTATATTCTTGTGTGATTATGTTCATGTTGATGTTTGTTAGTTGTGTTTCAATATGGTATCTAAATGTGTTTACAAGAAGCGTATGGGCATGTTAGTTGGAAACCCATGAATTTGGGTGGTTAAAAATTTCCAAATTTGTTAAGTACACCTATGTTCAATATTGTGAATGTAAGGTGTTTGATAAAATGCCTAGAATGATAAAAATCATGCATTATAACTTAGGGGTGAACTATATGATAAATTAATGCTAGTCTATTATGTTTAAAAAGCTCACTTGTCATTGTTGTGCAATATATGTGATAATGGAATGTACATGATGATTGGGGAATAAATTCATAGTATGTCTATATGCCTTCCATGCTATGAATAAGGTCATGATTTTGAAGTATCATATGAGTTATCCCCAAATTATTACAATATGAACTAAATGTTACATGTTTGCCATTCCCTTATGCTTAAATGGTTTTCATGCTATCGTTATGAATAGTATATGTTGTCGAAATACCCATGATATTAGAATATGAGATTCATGACTTGATTTTAAGAATTCTTATTCATGTTAGATATTATGATGACCATGTACTTCATGAAATCCCTCACTCATGTATTATGGATTGTTATTGATGGTCATGTACTCAAGAAAGTCAAGTTGTGTCAGTTTCCTTCCATCGAGCCCTGGTGGTACTTGTACCCAAAAAATGTAGTTGTATGCCTAGATCCATGTCATGTTATCATGATACTCTCAGTCAAGCCATGATCTATAGAATTCAGTCAGTCATATGACTCAGGAAAACTCAGTAATCTCAGTAGTCCAGTAATCTCAGTAATCTTAGTGCTCCATAACATTAGCAACCTCATTATTCATAGTTAATCTCACTAACTTCAGTACTCTTATCCAGTCCTCAAAACTCAGTACATTCCGTCAGTCATCGGAATCCAGTAAACTTAGTTTAGCTCCGCTAAACAATACCACTAGTATCAGTCTAGTTAATCAGTATCAGTTTAGTTATTCGGTTTAGCTTTAATATTCAGTTCAATGTCCTTCATATGGGAGTAGAAGTTAGCAATGAGTGAACCCAAGGATGGGAACTCACCTGCTAGTTCAGGGTATAACTCTTAGCAGTCATCCTTGTGTTCCAAAACTACGTAGCAAGCGTAGGTCAAGACATCTTAACCTATCATATTAGGGTTGATGAGGTTGCTTAACTTGTCAGTTTAGGGTTCCAACCATTCTTATTTGAGTACCTACCAGATAATTGTCACTCACAGCTATCCTTACCAGTAGCGCGGTATTGACACCCCTCCAATTGAGGAAGATACTGGACCCTAGCTTAGCTATATATGTTATTGGGACATGTAAGTTAGACAATTAGTTCCCACAATATTATTTTCAGTCCCAGTCTCGGTAAAAGAACTTAGATAGTTCTTCAGATTTCAGGACTTTCAGATATAGTCAACTCAGAAATAGAACGGAACATAGATAGTTCCTTTAGATTTATAGACTATAAGATACAGTCACTTATGCTATCAGTTATATCAATTCTCAAAACTTTTTTTATCAGTCATATCTGTTATCAAAATTCATGATATCAGTATTCAGCTTCAGGACTGTCAGACACAGTCAACCAGACCAGTTCTTCATAATTAGAACTTTCATATACAGTATTTCATGTATCAGTAACATAGTAATAGTCCCTCATTATTTAGTAATATAGTATTAGTTCCTCACTTATTAGTGATTTAAATACTCAATATTTAGTTTCAAGACTATTAGACATAGTTAATCAGACCAGTTCTTCATAATTTGAACTATTAGAAATAGTCATTCATCTATTCAGTATCTCAGTATCAGTACACTCATGTTGTCAATATTCAGACTCAGTAGTCAGTATCTTCATGAGTTCAGTTACAATTACATGCATGTATGTATTCTCACATTCATATTAGTCAGTATTGTTCATGCATATAACCCTTTGCATTTAGCCTACCTCACTCGTATACTCAGTACATTCAGACGTACTGACGCATTTGCGCTATAGTGCTTTCTCTTATGTTACACCATAGGTTTAGAGGAACGAACTCGAGATCAGCAGTAGCATTCTAGTGTTTAGAGTTTACAGTGAGTCCTTCTCATTAGAGGACGATATGATTATTGCTTCATTTACTATTTTAGTTCAGTTACTAGATGGATTTAGTTGGGGACGTATCCTATCAACTCCTTATTCAAACATTTTAGAGGCTTTCCATACTATAGCATGTCAGACAGTTATTTCAAATTTGTTTTGGTATTGTTATACCATTTTTAGACATTGTCTTATCAGATGTTTATTCAGATTTGAACCTTATGGACATTCAGTATATGTTTCCACATTTTCATGTTATATTATGTAGTGTACTGGTATAGATATCAGTCATGGGTTAGCTTGTGGTCCTTCATGGTTATGAGAACCGTGTAGCATTCCAACTCAGAAAATTTGGGTGTTACATTAAGTCTGCCACTTTATGTTGTAGGCATTACTCTAATTTTCCCTTTGAGCATTGCCTACATACATCACTGATTCTAGATTTGAAGCACACATGGCTGTAGAATGGATACTATTTTTTCATACCTTGCACCTATCATTAATTTGCTGAAACTGGATTGATTGATACTGTAGGATGTGGAGCTCCTAATTTTATGCGGTTGAACTGAGTGTTGATCAAATTCTATAATGCAGACACCTGTGCTGATAAGACTGTGAATCGGTCCACCTCTAGTACACCTGCTACTATTTTTGCGAAACTTCTGGAATCTGAATACCACTCGGTATTTCCATTTGCTATGTGATTCAATTATGTGTTCAACTGATTATATGTCAACTCCAGTACTTGACCACCTACTGC
The DNA here is from genome assembly GCA_030864225.1 of Capsicum baccatum var. pendulum. Classification (NCBI taxonomy): domain Eukaryota; kingdom Viridiplantae; phylum Streptophyta; class Magnoliopsida; order Solanales; family Solanaceae; genus Capsicum; species Capsicum baccatum. Next base: position 123,875,564 of record CM061556.1, on the reverse strand, counting down.
TGAATCTATCAAAATCTTTGTATTGTGATCAAGAGATTCTACAAATATATGAGAAAGTGACTCATTCGATTGTTGGTGGTGGGGATAATCCCAGAGAAGGGCCTTGAAGCGTTCCTAAGCATGATATAGATTCTCATCAGGCTTCTATTTAACGCTTACTATCTCAGTGTAAAGTCTAGGAGTATTGCCTGATGGAAAGAATTTGATGAGAAACCTTCTGGCTAAGTCATTGCATGATATGATTGAGTTGGTCGGCTCTGTATTCGACTACTTTTAGCTTCCCCAATAAGTGAATAGGGAAAGAGTGTGAGCCTCACATAATTAGCATTTATACCTATCGGAATAAATATTGCAGTAAGCTCAATGAAATTCTACAAGTGAACCTATGGATCCTCGTGTGAAAGACCTATAAACTGTCCACTACTGATAAGAAGTTGCACCATATTGTGCATCAACTCAAAAATCCCCCTAGTAATCGGTCTTTGAATTGGGGAAGTCATTTTTATTGGAAGTGGGACTGCCACTTTTTTAACTATCCTTCGGGCTGGTTGTCCTTCAGCCATTAGAACAGTATTCTCTTGGTCTTCTTGGATTTGAGGAATTTTAGGGAGAAGGATTGCTTCTCTTCTGTGTTAGTAAAAAATTTTCTTGGGTTCAGATCTTGGTTCTACAATATCCTTATCCCTTTTCAGCTTACCACTTTAAAAACCTATTTCCTATAATAACAAAACCAAGACCAAGCGTAAGAACAAAAAATAAATCTAAAAGTAAAAATAAAATAAACAATTTCCAAAATACAAGTCCCCGACAACGGCGCTAAAAACTTGACAACGCCCAAGCACAAACGTAAGTGTACGTGGTCTACCAAGTAATATAGTGGCCTTCAAGAAAGCAGAGTTATCGATCCCACAAAGACTATATTTAGAAATGATTTGATTCAGTTCAAACGTTAGATTCAATTGGTGCGAGAGTAACCACATAAAGAGTTTGGAAATTGTAAATTAAAAATAAAAAATATGGAAAGTAAAGATCATGAGACAACCAATAAGAGAAAACCCAGGGTTGAATCACTCTGAACAATAATATTATGCTTTTGGATTTCATTCGTTAACTTGGTTATCTTGGTTGATGATTCATAGGGTTAATTGCACGAGTATGGTTTCCCAACCTCTAATCTATTTTGCACGAGTATGGTTTCCCAACCTCTAATCTATTACCTAAGTTGAACCTTACACCTACATCATTGAGCGGGGATGTAATATTTCACTTAAGTTCTTAACAAATATCATCCTAAATATGAATCTAGTAAGGTATCTAAGTACATCCATGTCCTAGATACTAATTTAAGTTTCTTATTTTATAAAGAATCAAGACCATACTCTGCTTATTCCCATGTTCTATCACCCTACTCCCTCTCCCGAGTTCACAAGGCTGATAATAGAAGTATTCTAAGGGTCGCGAATCCTTCAAATAGTTATAATAAAAGAAAACAAAAACCAATATAAATAAGTAAATAAAAAAAACTTAATCCATAGCAATAATAATCATGTTCTTGTCTTTAACCCCGAAAAGAGGACGTTTAGTCACACATTGTCATAATCGTACTCACAAGGTTGTAATTAATGACTAAAAATATATATGAACTAAATAAAATTAATAAAAACCTAATAATGAGGTTGTATAATCCCCCTGATCTCCAAAATATGTCAAAATATATGCAATAACATGATACAATATGTATTTGTAGCATAAGGGTAAGCCAAGTCTGTGTAGAAGTTTATTTAGCTTGAATCGCCTAGTGGTGGAGTGGAACATGAGATTCATGCTCTATTACATAGAAATCTAGCATACGAATAATTCTCTATACCATTTCAATGGAGCATGCCACGCACGCATATCTCACGGTGCTACTGGAATTTGCCCTTTGAATTTTTATAAGTGTTGGTCCTTCCTTCTTTCATTCTGTATATTGTGGTTTCTTTACAATGATTTTACATCCTCTATAAAATCACTATATCATAATATTAAGCTCATAAAATATCCTACAATAACACACCACACAGATTAGAAGTACAAAAAACACTATATCTATAACGATGAATAAAAAATAAGATCTTAGACTAGGCAAATTTCCATGATTTTCCAGTCAATGTCTTGACTCTTTCCTTGACTGACTTGAACTCTGTAAACTTCTAAAAAGTTTTTCAAAATACAATATCATCATTAAAACCACTTGTAACACATTAAACATTATAAAATCAAACAAGCTAGACTAGACAAGCACCTAGCTCAAACAAGTAACACTAGTTTCTCTGATTGAACTCTAATTGACTCTTTGAAGTAAAAACTTGTTATAAAACACTTGTAACCATTGTAAACACATGCTTTAACAACTTGATACACATTTATCTCATTATCAACCCTTATAACATAGAATCATCCTCAAAACAAGGCTAAAAATGACTAGAATAGTGACGCTTGAATGCATAAATACACCTAACATCAAGCTCCATCCTTTGATTTGATATAGAAAGACAAATTGAAAGTTAGGATAATAGTATCTTCAATTATATTTAATCTCACCAATACTTCTAATTTCAAAATAAATGAATGGTAATACTATTTGATACTATAATAGCACTTTCAAAAAAATTCAAATGTATATAGAATATTATGAGGTTTCACACTTGTTAATAAAATTAATTTGGGCACAAATAAGGGAAGAAGCAATGGAAAATCATATGGACTTGGTAATAACTATATGATCTATGTAAAAAGTGACTTAGGCCATAAGGAGAACCCCAGGGTCATGTTAAGATGAAAATTATATTACGGACCTATGTATTATATGAGTGCACACTATACCTAACTTAAATGAATATAACTAATAGTACATAAAGAATTATGAAGTGAACTACATATAAAATTGAATCCCTTTGAATTTTTCAATGGTCAAATTATTCATCATTTTTATATCCTATGAATAACGATGGGAATTTTATTTTAAGGTGCACAACGGGAGAGTATAACCCATGAAACCAATGTATAAACTGTTAAAGCAGCAGTATGTGTAAAAATAGTTACTGCAACAGCTATTTTCTCAAACTTTTTGGGGGGAATTGGAAAACTTATAAGACTTCATATTAATTAAAAAATGTTTTTGGATATGTTTTTGATGTGCTTGGGAATCTAAATGTACATATCAACTTGTTGATGACCATTTAGCATTTTAATAAAGTTTGAGCTATAAGTTGATGTATGTTACAAATTTCTCTAAGTGTTTACATGTAAATTATATGTAAATATGAGTCTACACTTGTAGGTGACAGAGTTAGGAGAAAATTGAAGGAAGGGTGTCATTTAAGTCTTGAATGAAGGATTGGTAATATTGACCAACTTAAAGGGTCAAACATAATAAGGATACTTAATTATGTTAATTGTGAACTTGATAAATATTTTCAAAACTTTCTAATCTTTTTTAAAATACAAATAAACCCACACCTGTCTCCTCTCCAAATCAATAATCTTTCTGCTCTATCCCCTCTTTCTATCTTGACAGTTTCTCTCAGCTTCTCCCAACCAATAGTTCTGCAAATTTCTCTCTTCAATCTTCAACAACATTAACCTCCCGATGACCAATAGTTGGTCTTCAAATTTCTTTTTAACTTTTAATCTTCAATTGATGTGACAGCATTGCTCTTCGGTGACAACAACTTCAAGTTCTTTATCGTCCATTTTCATCTTTCACAAGTAAAATATTAGGTCTTTTGAGTTATTAAGAAAAAAAGGAACTTGAGCCAACTTATTTTCTTATATTGGTTAACAATATAAATATTTGCAACCTAAATTTGAAATGGGGACTAAAGAAAAACCTAATTTCTAGTATTTATTATCTTTCTCTACTCTTTCTAGAGTGAAAAATGATATTTTGTTGTTACTGTAGTTTTTGTTATTGAATTATTGATTTGATTTGATTTGTGGTGTCTATTGAGTTTTTTGAAGTTTGATTTTTGTTCTTTGTGTTTGTACAAACAAAATAATAATTTTGGTGTTTTTGGTCACTATTGATATTCTTGGCGTTTGTGTTGTGTGTTTGTTGTGTTGGTGTTTCTGGGTTGATTTGTTGTTGTTCTTTGTAAAAATGGTGTATTTGATATTAAATGTTCATATTATTGTTGTTCTATTAAATAAAATCCTTATTCTAATTTTTTTTTTTTGCAATAGATGAACCATCTGATGGAACTTATGACCAATCTATTGTTTGAAATCCTATCAACTATTCCAATGGGACGACATGTCCATGAATTTGATTTCTATAAAAAAATAATTCATCTATTGTAACAGATGAGGCTTCTATTGAAAAAATCTAAATAATATTGACAGTTGATGTGTTGTACAGACCTCTCATCCATTTCAACAGATGAGTGATCTATTGAAAGAAATTATAATAGTTTAGAAACTATTTTTATTGTTTACAATAGGTTATTCTTTTGTTTTAAGAGGTAAATTTCTCCCAATAGATAATTCATCTATTGCGACAGATGACTCTTCTATTGGAAGAAATCTAAACAATATTCACAGTTGATTTATTACACAGAGCAGGAATCTGTTTGAACAGATAAGTGATTTATTGGAAGAAATCACAATAGTATAGAAACTATTTTTATTGTTTACAATAGATTAATCTTCTATTACAATATATTAGTTATATGTTGCAACAGATAACACACATATTGCAATATATGTGTGATCTATTAGAACTGTTATTTTACTTTATTGTACATGTTAGATTTACTAATATCCTTTTTTTAATGATGCTTCAATCAATTACAGTCTTTTTTATATTTCTATTATTTTTAGATAATATGTTTCCCAAAAGAAAAAAATGAATCAAGTCTGAGTAAAGGAACAAGTGAAGCTGCTAGGCTACATCCACCACTCTATGAGATTTCTTTACAAACGTTATCTCAATCTGAAGCAGAAGATAATGAATATGGGGATGAGGAATATTTCAAAAGAGATGATCCATATGCTAATAGCCCTTCCACTGAAGAGTTGGTCAAAACCTTTAGCATTGATAGTTATTTTGTGAGAATTCAGAGCGATGGTTCCATATATTTAGCTGGTGATTTTGTGGTTAAGTTAGCCATAGGATAATCTTTTATTTCCTTTATAAAAATACTTTGAGAACAAAAATTGAATGTTATTTAAGAAAAAGTTACATTGGGAAATATCTTTATTTGCAGGAGGACAACAATGCTCGTTTCCAAATGAAAATAGCATGTGATCTTCTCAAGCATAGGTTTATGTATGAAAATAAAGATAAGATGGATGAGGTGTGGTTAAATTACTGTAGCATGCCTGTTTGTTTTGGTTGGAAGAAGTTTGCCATAGTTACTGGACTAAAATGTTATCCTCCTTCTAATCCCATACCTATGCTAACCCAAGAAAATCATCCCACATACCCAAAATAGGCCAAGGCAAGTCAAGTGATGATGATGAGTTGGTGTCCTTTGTTTGTCCAAGCATCAAAAATAAAAATCTGATAGAATCATTGAAAGGTAAAATACTTTCAAAGAATCACAATAAATCATTGTTCTTTGTTTGGTTTATACATAATATTCTTTAGGCGAGAGACATTAACAACAACATATCATTTTTTAATAAATATCTCTGAGGATCTTGAGGTATTTAACATCTATCCTTGGGGTTATGAAAGCTTCAAAATGACTATCAAATATTTGTTGACTATGTTAACGTAAAATACAATCCATTTATATAGCTTTCCATGGGCTCTCATGGTAAATATTTCCTTTATTATGATTCCTTTAATTTTTATTGAATAATGATTTTGATTTATTGATATTATTTTATAGGCTTTGCATTTGAAGTCATTCCTTATTTGAGACAACAAGTGAACTACTAGGAAGAAGTTTCATTTCAAAGAATCCTAAGATGGTTGTTGGACAAAACTAATAAAAATGCAAAATTTATTGATCTCTTCAACCCCCCGAAGAAAGCAATAAGTTGATTTCTAATTAATTTTTTATTTTAATCAATGATTTTTTGAATCATTTAATCATCATTCTAATATATGTACTAATTTATTTTAAATTATCCATCCCTGTCTTGTTCCAACTAATTGAGTGTAGAAGATGCCATTTTTCTTAGTTTACGATCTATGCAAACTCTATTGGACCCTAAGGTCATTGATAGAAATAAAAAAGAATTTTTTGGAGAACCAACCATCACAAGAGAAACAATAATTTTGGAGGGTGGGCTTGTTGTTGCTGATGGTGTTTGTGATGATGATGTTCTTGGTGTTGGTAGTGGTGATTCTTTGGGGCTAATGATGATCCTCTTGCATTTTTTTAAAACTACAAACCATTATGATTATGTTCATACTGGTTTTGCAGATTTTCCCCTCCTAGAGAATGTCCTTCATGCAAATGTAAAGACTGTAAGATGAAAATTGATGGAATGATTAATGCTATTAATGCATTAAGTGGTTCTATAAAGGAATTGACATCTAAGAGGGGTGTCATTACATCAAAGAAGATTCATATCTATAAACTCTATCAAAGATTAATGCAGCTAAGAGGTGAAGGAAAGAAATTTCCAAGGCATTATCAAGCATCGAAAAAAGCAAAATTGCAACTCTTTTGTCCTTGTATTGAACTTTTGATCAATGTACAAGGGCCACTAAAGATCAGTATGAGCTGAAAAGGTGATATATATAATCTGTTCCAACAAACAAGTAGACTACATATCTGTTTCAATAGATAACACATCTGCTGAAAATTATCAAACAGATATATGTATTTCTTGCAACAGTTGACCAACATGTTGCATCCAATATATTATCTGTTGCAACATATGTCTCATCTAATTTAGTAAATCAAATAGTTCTTCCTCCTATTTTATTTTATACCAACGAATGACCTATCTGCTGCAATAGATGGGGAATCTGTTGGGACAAATTAAATCAAAACTTCCTACTATTTTAGTTTGTTAAAAAAAAATTAGTCATATATTGCAATAAATGGGTCATCTATTGGAAATTATCAAAGGGATCTTCCTCATATTTTAGTTTTTCCTAATAGATGATCCATCTATTACAATAGATAGTTAATTTGTTGGTATAATTTAAAATAGGAGGAAGACCTATTTGATTTGCTAAAACAGATGAGTTATCCTTTTTCTTTTGTTTTGTATCTCTGTGATTAGCATTGAGAATTCTGGCTTTCCAGGTGGATGTCATAGTAGAAGCTATTGCTGAATAACATAATATCATAGTTAATAATCCATCAACTGCTTCCAAAAACGAAGATACATGATGACCAAAGCTGAATTCCATAGCACCGGTCCACATTGAGTAAATATTTACAGTGTGATTCCATCAAAGTAATAACCTCTCCTTAGGAATTATTGGTACCAAAACTTAATTGTTGATTTATTTGTTGAGTCTGTACCCAGAATAATTTTTTTACATTACATTTATTTGTTGATTTATTTCATGTAATTTCTAAAGGCTATGTCTATGTTATATTTAGATTTGACCTTATTAATTGAAATAGAATACTAGATTCGAATATTGCAATGGATAATGTATATATTGCAATAGACAATGTTACTATTGGAAATTATCAAACAAATTTAGACATATATTGCGACATTTAGGTCATTTGTTCGAAACTGTCAAATAGGTCTTCCTACTGTTGTAACAAATAGACTTAGATATAAACATCCGCATAATGCAACAATGACCAACCTATTACAACATATAAAGTATCTGTTATAAAAGATAGACTATCTATTACAATAGTTAGACAATTTGTTGCATTATAAAAAATTCAATTTTCATCAAATATAAAAAATTGTCATGAAGTAAAAATTGTCATGGTGTTTGTATTTCTACATCTTCGTTTTTATACACAAGCTCCAAGAATTTAGTTAGTACCCCATAATCCCAGACCTCAGGCATATTTACCACAACTTTGTCACATACAAAGGTTGTTGTCTCGGTCATTTCTATGTCGATTAGCAAACACTCGATGTGTGCAAACGCCTATGACCCCTATGTAGCACCAATTTTAGTTTTTTGAAGGATCATATCCTTGTTTTGACCTTCAAATTCTGAACTTTCATTCAAAAATTTGACTGGTAAATGAACAATTATTTTACTCTGCCTACTCAATTAGGGGAACAACTCCAATAGTGGTTGCATGTGGGTGAAAAAACAGCCTCCTCAAAGACAAGTAACTTGCAACCATAAACTGTAATATCCCAAAAAATCTAAACCAATATTAGAGCCATGTACCAAGATCATTCATAGTACATCATGGTTCTTTTATAGTTTTATCATTAAGTTATATTTATATTAAGGCTTCAAATAACTCTTAGCTATCAGACAAATCAAAACATTCCTTATCGATTGAATTCTTGAGAAAGATATTAGTATAGTCAACTTCAAACGAGCATATATCTCATTATATTTGTAATTTTTGATCTTATGACCTATCAACAGATAGATAATTTAATTATCTTTCCAATGATACCAATTTCTCCTAAATCCGATATCGGAGCAATGAGTTATTCCTATTTTACTCCAGCATGTCAGGCTGGAAACAGTGTGACGACATTCATGGTAGCTTACCACATTTGTGATGCCCTATAACGAAGGTCATCAGCCTTAGGCAGAAACCAACTCCTAAGTGACGACATTTGTGATAGCTTGCCACATTTGTGATGCCCTATCACGAAGGTCGTCAGCCTTAGGCAGAAACCAGCTCCTAAGTGACGTCATTCGTGGTAGCTTACCACATTTGTGATGCCCTATCATGAAGGCCGTCAGCCTTAAATAGAATCCAGCTTCTGTGTGATGACATTTTTGATGTCCTATCATATTTTTGATGCCTTATCATAAATGTCATCAGGCATAGGGAGAAACCATCAATTCCAGCTCCTGTGTGACGACATTTTTGATGGCTTGTCACATTTTTTAATGCCTTGTCACAAATGTCGTCAGCTATGATTTCCAGCAACTGGGAATTTATTTCATAAGGGTATTTTGGTCATTTTCTTTACCTTTCACGACTTATAACCCTAAAGAGGCATAATGTTTCCTATTTTTCTTCAGTTAAGCATCTCAAAAACCCTCTCTTACTCTCTCAACCAGAAGATTGGGGTTTCCATCAAACTCATCTCTCAAAAGCAAGATTCAAGTCTTTTCCAAGATAATTGAGAATTAAGTTTCCCAAATCCAAGAACTCTCCAGCAAATCATCATGGTTTCCTTTCTAAGGTATGCGTAGTGTTCATCTATGGATCCAATCCGTTCATAGAGCTCAAGAACCATGTTTTAAATATTATTTTGTAAACTTTTTATGGTAATATGAGTATATACATGTTGACAATTGTTTTTTAAGTTTCAATGTGATGTCTAAAGGTGGTTTCATGGAATATATATGTTTGTTAATTGAAAACCATGAACTTTAGGTGGTTTAACATGGTGCAAGTATAAAACTCACCTATGCCTTAAAGAATGCATGCAAGGTGTTTGATAAAATGATTAGGATGCTACAAATTCATGTTTGTATGGTTATATGATGTCTAAATAACATGTCGATGTTAGCTATATACTTTAATATGAACCTCATACTTTACATGTGTTGCTATTGTGGTGGTATGAAGCATTTAAGATAATGGAGATATATAATATGTACATGAAATACATCCATGCATTCCCTATAATGTTTAAGATGTTGAATAACTATATGAAATATGATGTTCCCTATTTATGATACAATGAATCATGGACTCAAATCTTGTGATCAAGTCATGTCATGTGTGTTAGTTTCCTTCTATCGAGTCTTGGGGGTATTTGTACATGAAAAAATAGTTGTGTGCCTAGAGCCATGTCATGTTATCACGATACACTCACTTAAGCCATGATCTACAGAATTCAGTCAGTCATGTGGCTCAGGAAAACTCAGAAATCTCAGTAGTCTCAGTAGTTCAGTAATCTCAGTGATCTCAGTACTGAGTCTGTAACTTCAGTGTTCACAGTCAATCTTAGTAACTTCAGTACTCTCAATCAATCCTCAGAACTCAGTACAGTTTGTTAGTTATCAAAATTCAGTAAACTCAGTTTAGCTCCGCTAAACAATACCACTAGTATCAATTCAGCTAATCAGTTCAGTTTAGTTATTCAGTTTATCTCTATTATTCGGTTTAGTGTAATTCAGATGGGAGTAGGATTCAGCACCGAGTGAGCCTAGGTATGGGGACTCACCCACTAGAATAGGACTGAGATCCCTAGAAGTAATCCCTAAGTTCCAAAACTATGTTACCAGCATAGGTACAAGATATCACCAGTTAGATAGGACTGACATACTCAGGGGTCACCCGTTAGCACATTTATATGTATAGGACTGATCCCAGGAGTCACCCGCTAGATTAGGACTGACTCTATAGTAGATGTATTTATTGGTGGGCGGTACTAACACCCTTCCAGTTAGGGCTGAGATTGGACCTCATTCAGCTTAGCTTGGGGCATGTCGGTTAGATGAACACATCCCACAGTTTCAATTATAGATTTAGGACTGTCAGATACAGTTAACTCAGTTTAGTAGTATAGATTCAGCACTGTTAGATACAGTTAATGCTTATCATTATAAATAGACTTCAAGATCACCCATTAGCTAGGACGGATCTCAACTATGATTAATCAGTATCAGAATCATCAGGTTTAAGTATCACCCGCTAGATAGGATTGATCTCAGATTTAGTTACTCCAAGTAGAACAGAACTCAGATAGTTCCATCAGAACTTAGACTGTCAGATATAGTCGCTCAGTATTGGTTATATCTATTAGTCTGATCATTACAGTTATATCAGCTATATCAGTTTTCATAGCTCACGTTACTAGTATTTAGTTTCAGGACTATTAGACATAGCCATTCAAACCAGTTCTTCATAATTTGAGCTGTCAGAAATAGTCAATAATCTAATTAGTACCTCAGTAATAGTAAATTCATGTCGTCAGCATTCAGACTCAGTAGTCAGCATCATCACAAGTTCAGTTATAGTTTTTTATGCATATATGTATTCTCATGTTTATATTAGTTAGCATTGTTCATGCATATAACCCTTTGCATTTAGCCTACCTCACTCGTATACTCAGTATATTTAGACGTACTGATGTATTTGCACTATGGTGCTTTCTCTTATGTTACACCATAATTTTAGAGGCACAAGCTCCAAATCAGCAGTAGCATTCCTGTGTTGAGAGTTTGCAGTGAGTCCTTCTTATTCGAGGACGATACGATTATTGCTACATTCACTATTTAGTTGCTAGATGGAGTTAGTTGGATACATAATCATTCAACTCCTTATTCAGTTCAGTTAGAGGTTTTCAGACTAGATGTCAGATTAGATATTCACATCTTATTATATTTAATATTTATGATTTATTTTGGTATTGTTATACTGTTTTCAAATATTTTGTTATCAGACGTTTATTCAGTTCAAACCTTATGGCCTTTCATTTTCATTTTTCCATATTTTATAATATATTATGTAGTATACAGGTACAAATATCAATCATGGGTTAGCTTATGGTCCTTCAGAGTCATGAGCACTGTTTAGCATTCCAATTCAGAAAATTGGGGTGTTACAAACTTAGTATCAGAGCCTAAGGTTCAATAGAGTCCTAGGAAGTCAGAAAGCCATATCTAGTAGAGTCTTGTACATACATGTGTTGTGCACCATACTTATGTGCAGGAGGCTATGAGATGTTTTAGGAATAGTTTTCCTTCTTTCAATATTCACGTCGTGCCAGAAAGTCACGTTTAGCAATCGAGCAGTCAGATTTTTATAGCTTGTTTTCTCATCCTTGCATCTATTCATGCTATCCAAAACCTCAAAGAATGTAACAATTTCAAGGTAGAACCTCCTAGTAGTTGCAAGTTCAGTTCATCTTATGCATCATGCATTAGTTTCAGACTCCTGAATTTTAGTTATAATCTAGTTTTTAGATTCCCTGTGCATCACCCAGTAGCTCCGTAAGGTAAGCGTTCTTAGAGGGACATAGCTTCCTAAGGATGAGATACCCCACTTTCTCTTAACTCTTTAGATCTTTAGATTTCTCCTTGCATAACGAATTTAATCTAGAATAGAGGGTACTCATAAGTTGACCTTCAAGTTAGATCTCAACTGTAAGTCATGTATTCATAGGTTCAGTTCAGTTCATGATGTTCAGTCCATATGTCACGTAGTAGAATCAGTTATGTTCTTATGTTTTAGTTCAATCTTAGTGCCTTTACCATTGCATGTTCAGTCGTATGTTCATGAGCCTGTTCAGTCATATATTCACGCATTAGATATGTGTGGTCTGCTTATCAATACGTTCAATCATGCATTCATGTATCATGTCAGTCATATAATCATGCATAAGATATGCATAGATTCAACTTATCAGTTAAGCATCATATATGCATATTCAGTTGCAGAAACTCAATTTATCAGAATAGTTAGTCCTACATTCATAAATCATCTACCCATGCATCAGATATGCGTGTACAGTATGATATGCTCAGTTTTCAGTTATGTCATCCATGAAATCATGATCAGTCATTCATGCTATATATGCATCATTTTATCTTTTCTCCCCTGTCAAGCAGTCATCATTCGAGGACGAATGTTTCCAAGGGACAAATATTGTAATACCCCAAAAAATCCAAACCAATCTTAGAGCCATGTACCAAGCTCATGCATAGTACATCATGGCTCCTTTATAGTTTTATGATTAATTTAGATGTATATTAAGGTTTCAAATAGCTCTCAGCTATCAGATGATTTAAAACATTCCTTACTGATTAAATTCTTGAGAAAGATATTGGTATAGTCATCATCAAACGAGAATATCTCTCATTATATTTGGAATTTTTGAGCTCATGACCTATCAACAGTTGAATTAACTTTCCAACGATACCAATTTCTCCTAAATCTTATATCAGAGCAAAGAGTTATTCCTATTTTACTCCAACATGTTTGGCTGGAAACAGTGTGACGACATTCATGGTAGCTTAACATATTTGTGATACCCTATCACGAAGGTCATCATCCGTAGGCAGAAACCAGCTCCTAAGTGACAACTCATGGTAGCTTACCACATTTGTGATGCCTTATCATGAAGGTCATCAGCCTTAGGTAGAAACTAGCTTCTAAGTGACAAAATTTATGGTAGCTTATCACATTTGTGATTCCCTATCACGAAGGTCGTCAGCCTTAGGCAGAATCCAGCTTCGATGTGATGACATTTATGATGGCCTGTCAAATTTTTTATGCCTTGTCATAAATGTCATCAGGCTTAGGCAGAAACCATCAATTCCAGCTCCTGTGTGATGACATTTTTTATGGCTTGTCACATTTTTTTATGCCTTGTCACAAATGTCGTCAGCTATGATTTTTAGCAACTGGGAATTTATTTCATAAGGGTATTTTGGTCATTTTTTTCACCTTCCATGACTTATAATCCTAAAGAGGAGTAATTTTTCCCATTTTTCTTCAGTTAAGCATCTCAAAAACCCTCTCTTACGCTCTCAACCACAAGATTAGGGTTTCAATCAAACTCATATCTCAAAAGTAAGATTCAAGCCTTTTTCCAAAATAATTGAGAATTAAGTTTCCCAAATCCAAGAACTCTCCAGCAAATCATCAAGGTTTCCTTTCTAAGGTATGTGTAGTGTTCATCTATGGATCCAATCCGTTTATAGAGTTCAAGAATCATGTTTTAAATATTATTTTGTAAACTTTTTGTGGTGATATGAGTATGTACATGTTGACGATTGTTGTTAAAGTTTCAATGTGATGTCTAAAGGTGTTTTCATGGAATATATATGTTTGTTAATTAAAAACCATGAACTTTAGGTGGTTTAATATGGTGCAAGTATGAAACTCACCTATGCCTTAAAGAATGCATGCAAGGTATTTGATAAAATGCTTAGGATGCTAGAAATTCATGTTTGTATGGGTATATGATGTCTAAATGACATGTCCATGTTAGCTATATACTTTAATATGAATCTCATACTTTACATGTGTTGCTATTGTGGTGGTATGAAGCATGTAAGATAATGGAGATATATAATATGTACATGAAATATATCCATGCATTCCCTATAATGTTTAAGATGTTGAATAACTATATGAAATATGATATTCCCTATTTATGATATTATGAATTGTGGACTCAAATCTTGTGATCAAGTCATATCATATGTGTCAGTTTCCTTCTATCGAGTCCTGGGGGTATTCGTACCCGAAAACAAAGTGGAAAGATGCAACGGATGAACCATCTGTTGCACAGGGTTCTCTAAATCTATTAACATATTATCAATTTAATATAACTTATGCAATAGATGGGTAATCTATTGCAAAAGAACCATCGCTAGTTACACTAGAATACCCAACTATTGCAATAGATGACACATCTGTTGTGTAGCTTCTTCTACATAGAGCATATTAGAAGGCTAGGTTAGGAAAAGTAAACTTACTGTGTCCACGTACCATAGTCCCATATTTTTCATCTTCTTGAAGTATTAGGGGAAAAGGTATTCATGGTGTAGGATTTTGCACATTGCTTGGAATTTTTGGTCCTTCTCAGAACATCCTTCTGTTTGGTGTCAAGTTTCGCGTATATGTCAACCTTTTTCAATGATTCCCGAACCTAACAAATTTTAGAGGAGGAGGAGTTGCAATTTTTTTTTGGTTTCATAATTGAAAGTATATGTCTAATTGCTCTCTTCTTCTTCCTAATCTCCACTATAAGAGTTTAGGGCTCACTTACCTTATTGGATTGTATGACACCCCTCTTGGATTTAAATTCCTTGATAGCTTCAGCGATAACATCTATTTTCTCAATGATTTTATCCTATTTGTCCTTGCACTCCTTATATTTGCAATGGAAACATGAGGGTAAAGAGGGGTGAAAGGGACAATCGTAAGAGAGAAAGGGACCGGTGTAAGGGTAAGAGGGACCAGTGTAAAGGGTGATTTCAAACATATTTATTTTTTCTTGTGCATCAACATGCCCATCATCACTACTAACTGAACATCACCATTATTATGGCTTCCACGAACATTAATAACTCTACTACTAACACCCCCATAAGCAGCACCTGAATCTGTTGCAACAGGTTGGTCATGAAGAGACTAAACATTAGCCCCTTACCTAAATGCTTTTCTTATGGTTGTTGCTCCAGCAAATTCCTTTTGTATTAACTCCACCATTGGGTCTGATAGTGTATTAAAAATACCTATAGTAATAAGAAAAGTCATCCCCAACTCTTGTTGAGTGGGAAAGATCCATGGATGTACAACCTAAAAGAACGGGTAGATATATTTAAATTAAATAATAATTTATAGTCAGTTAGGCAATATGTCAACACAGACTACTTACGCAACAAATGATCTTTAGCGTGCAATAGATGAATCATATGTGGAAATAGATTAACTATATGTTGCATCAGATTACCCATATGTTGCATAAGTTGTAGTGGATAGATAATTTATTAAAATCAGATTCAGAGAACAAAAGCAACAAATGGATAATCTATTGTGAAAAATGACTCATCTATCATAATACATTACCAATCTGTTGCACTAGATGAGGAATCTGTTATGATAAATTATAACAAATTACCAACCTAATGCAACATATGAATTATCTATTTCAATATCTTTCTTTGAGCTAAATTATTTTACTTGAAAGAAGAATTACTACATCATCCAAAGGGTTAAAAAGATCAACCTCCTTAATTCTAGTATTGCTCTTTGCAGCCAACCACCTAAGGATCCCTGAATGAGAAACTCATCGGCTAATCCTTGACCTACTTTCGAAGGGGAGGAATGGCTTTAAATCTCCAAGCCTAAAAATGTAAACAGGAAGCAAACCAAGAAAAATTCATAATAATTTTTCAATATAAGCTAATGCAAGAGTATACAAATAATGATTTATTTATCATAAAATCCCAAGGAAAGTTGTACAAAGTGATCGTCCTTGGGGATAGCTTTGTCAGTAAATATTTGATAGTCAACTTGTAGATGTCGTATCCTCAGGGATAATTATTGAATTTCTCAGGATACTCAGCAAGCTCCAACAAAGCATCTTTTATGGCATTGTATGCATCTCTTCAAATATAACAGAATAGGCAAACCAAACTAAGCATAATTTCTACTTGTACATCTTTGTTATGGATTTATCCTTAAGATCTTGTAACAACTTTGTGGCTCTGTATCCATGTCTAGCAATGTCCAACAACCCGTCAATTTTTTCTTGCATTTGTTAGTTTTGGTAGGTGGTTGTTGGGACAATGCCTTGGCTTTATTTAATTGTGGTGGTTTGGATGTCTTTCTTGCCTTTGAGTTTTGCAGGGTGTTTCCTTAATGAGAGGTTCTTTTGGACAATTGCATCTTAAACCTGTCACTATAGTAAACTCTTTTATGCCAAAACAAATTGGCATGCCACAGTACTTGATCCAGATTTCATCCATTTTTTCTCTCCTCTTTTGAATGTTTATCATACCCTACGTACTTGATTCTGTGCTTGAGAAGACATATACCATGCTTATTTAGAAGCAGGCATTGTTGTCCTCAGGTAGCTCAAGAAAGTGTCCAAAGCAACTCTTCTTAAAAAATTCATCACTTTTTTCATCCTTCATTATTTTCCTAAAATCATTAAAAGGTTTCCCAAATTGAGATTTAAGTATTACATCACTAGTTAAATTTGCAGGGTTATCTATCGGCATCTCAACTTGTAACCTTTCAATACTAATAGTTTTGACAGGATCATGCTAGGATTTCCTTCTTAATTCACGTCCCATTGATGATGCATTATCATCATTTTGATCATCATCCTCTTTATCACTTTGTAATTCCTCCTCTCCTTCGTTATATTCTCCTTCTTCCTCCTCACTTTTATTTTTCTCACCAGGATCTACATACCCTTCTACACCTCCCTCAATATTGTTTTCATAACTTTCCTGAGTTTTACCTTTTCTTAGCTGAGATTGTTCAGAAAGATCCTCAGAATCCATCTGTACTTTAGCCTTTTTTTTAGGTGGTCAGAAGTTGTTCCACTTTCAGTTTCTTTTCTTTAGGGAGACATCTTTTAACTACAAATAATAGAAAAATAAAAAGTACATTACATTTGATGTCTACATAATTTTAGAAAAAGGTAAGATAAATTTCAATAAATTTTTTTACGCAATATTATAAACAATCCAACAGATAACCAATTAGTTGGAACAAATAAATCATCTATAACGACAGATGCATAAGATGTTGCAATAGATGAACTTTCGGATGGATGAGATCAAAACAGTCTTGCCACTGTTTGTCTTATGCCAACAGCTAAAACATTTGTTGCAGAGATGGGAAATCTGTTTGAAGACCTATGTTAATATCTCCTAATAGATGTTCCACCTATTGCAACAGATGGACCAACAAAACCACCACTAACACCACAACAAACACCACCATCAATGCCAACGATGGCACCAATCCCAACACCACTATTAAGACCACCACCAACACCAACACCAAGAGCACCAACACCACCAATACCAAGACTACCACCAATACTACCACCAAGACTACCAACTCTACTAACACTAATACCAACAACACCAATACCAAC
This sequence comes from Capsicum baccatum var. pendulum, assembly GCA_030864225.1. Classification (NCBI taxonomy): domain Eukaryota; kingdom Viridiplantae; phylum Streptophyta; class Magnoliopsida; order Solanales; family Solanaceae; genus Capsicum; species Capsicum baccatum. Next base: position 123,857,864 of record CM061556.1, on the reverse strand, counting down.
ATCACCACCAACACCACCAATAATAACATCACCACAATCACCAGCACCAACACCAATACCACCAATACCAACATCACCACTAACACAACCACCAAAAGCACCACCAATACCTCCAATGCCACAATTAACACCACCACCAACACATCTACAAACATCACCATCAAAACTAACAACACTACTAACACCACCAACAACACCACTAATGCCAACATCCCTACTACCACCACCACCACCACCATCAACACCACCACCAATACCACCATCACCACCACCAATACCAAAACCTACACCAACACCACCACTAATACCACCAACACCACCATACACATTATCCAATAATTCCACGATAGTCAACAAAACATTGAAATAAAAAATAGGGTTTTCTTAGGTTCTTCTTATGATTTTGTCATCAAATCTAAAAGTTGTTAACCCATTCTTTTCGATAATACAACTAAAAGTCTTATTTTTCATCATTAACTAAAAATCCCTAATTTTTAGAAAAAAGAACAAATGTTGAATTCTTCTCAAACTTTAATACCTACAAAGACAGAGGAAACCGCATAGACAAGCTAGAATAAAGTTTAAAATAACAACTATATGGTCGTAAATGGAAAGAAAATTGATCTGTTATGAAGGGTTGAGCAATATATTAAGTAGTAGTTGTTTGTATTATTGAGAGAAAAAAAAAGTGAGAACTGGAGATTTGAATTGATGAAGAATTTTTCTGCAAATGGATGATATTTATGGGTTGATTTATATTTTGAAAAAGAATAACAAGTTTTGAAAATGTTAATTTGGTCCGAAATGATCCTAATAAATATTTTAAAAGAGATAAATTTTAATTATTTCATCAGAATAAATTGTATTAAGTTCAGTTATAACACTGATGAATTTAATATTATCATAATAATAAGATAAATCAACTTAGGTATCTCAAATAATGAGTTAATATGAATCGTTTCAACTCAGATTAATCAGTTGACGGCTCGGATCAAGAGGAACACAATACCAACATCATCCAATTGTAGCGACTCAATTAAAACTGTAGTTGAACCTGTGAAATCATCCATAATTTTAGATAAATAAATTTAGGTATCTTAAAAAATGAGTTAATATGAATCATTTCAACTCAGGTTGATCGATTACGGCTCTTGTCAAAAGGACCGCACTACCAACATTATGCAACTGTAATGACTCAATTGAAACTGTAGTTGACCCTAATAAATCATCCATAATTATAGAAAAATAATTTAGGTATCTCAAATAGTGTTTTAATATAAATTATTTCAACTCAGACTGATCGATTGACGGCTTAGATTAGGAGAAGTGCAATACCAACATCATGCAGCTGCAATGACTTAATTAAAACTATATTTGACCCTATTTAATCATAAATAATTATAGATAAATCAATTTATATATCCCAAACAATGATTTAATATAAATCGTTTCAACTCAGATTGATCGGTTGACGGCTCGGGTCAAGAGAAAGGCAATACCAACATTATGCAACTATAGCAACTTAGTTGAAAATGTAGTGAACCCTATGAAATCATCCATAATTCTAGATAAATATATTTAGGTATCTTAAACAATGAGTTAATATGAATCATTTTAACTCAGATTAATCAGCTGATCGATCAGGTCAGGAGGAACGCAATACCAACATCATGCAACTATATAGATTCAATTGAATTTGTAGTGGACCCTGTGAACTCATCAATAATTCTATATAACTAAATTTATTTATATCAAACAATGAGTTAATATAAATTATTTTAACTCAGATTGATCGGTTAACGACTCAGGTCAGGAGGAACATAACACAAATATCATTCAACTACAGCGACTCAATTGAAACTATAGTTGACCCCATGAACTCATCCATAATTTTAGATAAATCACTTTAGTTATCTCAAACAATGAGTTAATACGAATCATTACACATCAGATTTATTGGATGATGACTCGAGTCGAGAGAAATGCAAGACCAATAATATGCAACTACAGCAACTAAATTAAAATTATAGTTGACCTTATGAACTCATCCATAATTCTAGCTAAATCAAATAAGGTATCTAAAATAATGAGTTAATATGAATCGTTTCAACTTTGATCGATTGATTGATGGCTCGGGTCAGGAGGAATACAATACCAACATCATGTAACTCTAGCAACTCAATAAAAATTGTAGTTGAACCTGTGAACTCATCTATTATTCTAGCCAAATCAATTGAAATTGTAGTTGAACTTATGAAATCAATTGAAATTGTATTAAAATAGATGTTCAACCTATTCCAACAGATGATTTATCTGTTGTATATTATAAAATAGACGTTTCCATATGTTGCGATAGATGACTGAGCTATTTAAAATTGTCAAACAGATTTTAACTTCTATTGCAATAGATGACTTATCTGTTTTAAGTTCTTTTTTATTTTAAATCAATTTTTCGTCCGAAATAAAAAAGATAAAATTCCAAGGTAGTAAAAAATATTTCTTGGATAACTCAAAAGTCACCTCCTTGAGTTGTCTTATCTTGTCTTTTTAATGTCATCATCTCGTGCACCTCAAAGTTATTAATGAATATTTAAACCCATCTCTAGAATTATCTCGCCATCAGCCATAAATTAACTTATCTCTTGTTTTCTCCTTCTTTCCTCTTTTGGGTAATCATAACCATCTCATTGTTTCTCTCTTTTCTCCCTTTTCTCTCCTCTTTTGCATGAGAATCCTTCAGGATCTCAACCAATCTATATCTTTTCTTAACTAAAATTTGTATTTTGATCCCTTTGATTTTGATATTGAAGGTATGGCCACTATTGTTGTTTCCTTCTTGTCTTCTTCTTTGCATATTAGTTAAATTTGTCATTTATATTTGTTGTTTTATTTATTTATCCATTACCCATATCCTATTTATTAAGGAAATTAAAGAAAATATAACTTTTAAGCCTTGAATGAATGAACCATTATTTTTATTAAACTATCCAAAATATTCATCTATTAGAACAACTTAAAAACCATTGTTGGCAGTATCATTTTTTATTTATTTTGTTTGTTTCTTCATTGTTGATGCTGGTGTTGGTGTTGTTGGAACATGTGATGTTGGTTTTTTATGTTTTTTATGGTGTTGGAACATATGGTGTTGTTTATTTGTTATTGATGTTGTTGTTGATGATATTGTTGGTGTTTGTGGTGTTGCAAAATTTTCCTCAAATGTTACAACTAATGAATTAGTTGTTGGAAAAGACTGAGCAACTGTTGGAAGAAATCAAACCAATAGCTAGGCTGATTTTATTTATTCCAACAAACGACCCATCTATTGAAATATGGTAGCCATCTGTTGCCATAGATGCATTGCCTGTTGTAGTAGATTACTCATTTATTAAACAGATTGAGAATCTATTACAATAAATGGGTTATCTATTTAAACGCTAGTTGTAATGTGTTGTATTCAATAATTTTGTGTTACCCTTTTTGAAAATTATGCAGACATCAATTGTAATATTTTTTTTGTTCTTCTCTTGTTTGACACTATATGTTTTTCTCTTATTTGTAAATAAAAAGAATTGAAAGTGTATTAACTTTTGCCCGACCAGCATAAAAGGCTAGAGTAAGGATGGGTTCAGAGGAATAAGCTGCTTTCAGATGAAACCACTTCGTATGTAGAAGGTATGCATTACTAATCAGGTTATCATGCAAATAAACATAGAGTTCATCGATTTTGTGAATAAAGTTTTTTACCGATTAAGCATTGATCATTCAAACAAGATATATGCAATTTTATGGTTATGTTTGACAGGTCAAAACTGATAAGGCTGATGGACCTTGTAGGTGGTATCAATATCTTGTTACGGTGTAATGATGTTTTTGCAAATATTTATGTGTCAAGTTTCGTGAAGAGATTAAGTTTTAATGGCATTGTAAAATGATTCAATAGTGATTGGACTGATTTTAAGGGTTCAATGGACTTTTGAAATGCCTCTGAAGGATCACACTGCTGCAACTAAGAAAGAAAATCAATATAGTTATTTTCCTAGCCCAAGTTTATATGGTTGTGTTGCTCGAGGTGAAGTTATACAATAGAAGCTGTGGTAGGAGAATACATGCGAGGGAAAGGGTAGTTGATAAAGATTATATCATCTCAGACCTTATTAATGAAGAAACACTGGGTACCAGGGAAAGTGTAGCGAATCTGGACAATGAAATTAACTTAAAACATAAGAAATCTAAATAAAGTACAAATATGAAAGTGTAACAAAAAATCAAAATTCATCAGTCGTCTCTCTCAAATGAAAAATACTATAGCAAAACACTTTGTTAGGGAACTACGACTAGTTAGCGGGGTCGGAATGATCACCTCCGGAGAAAATAATAGAAAACCAAGGAAGCATCTTTGCGGGCACTAAGGGCTTAAATAATGTATAGTAAATAATGAAAACTTGTGCCAAGAAACTCTAAAGTTGAGATAAGAAATCAAGCCAAGACAGTATTTTAGAAGTTACACTTGCATCCGAGGCCTTCAGTTTATGGTTCTGGTCACATCAATCGCAGTAAAAACTAAAAGGCCTAGAATTTCTGCCCAACTTTATACCTTTTTGTTTTCATTGTTATTAACCTCATCAGAACCACAAATAGAAGGTGTGGGATTTATGTTAAAATTTAGAAATTGCCACATTGGCTTGATTCCTTATTTAACTTTAGAACTTCTTGGTGCAAGTTTTTTTCTTTACTGTCCATCATTTCAACCCTTGGTGCTCGCAAAGCTACCTCTTTGGTGGTTTGTTATTTTCTCTAGTGGTCATCATTCCGACCATGCTAACTAGTCACAGTTCCCTAGCAAAGTGTCTAGATGCAGTATTTTTCTTTGAGAGAGACAACTGACAAATTTTTCTTTTTAGTTACACTTACATATTTGCGCTTAATTAAGATTTCTCATATTTTAAGTCAATTTCATCAGCAAGATTCACTAGAAGTTCCTTTATTTCTACCTTATGTTTTATCTTTAATTAGTTATCAGATGATATAATCTTTCATCAACTCCTCTGTCCATCGCAGGTATTCTCCTATGGCTCTTTCTGGCGTATAATCATCTTCTTAAATAGCCCATCCATATAAATTTAGGCCAGGATAATTTATATTGATTTTCTATTCTTGTTTACTATAGAGTGAGGCTTTGATGGCCTTCTAAAAGTCCAGTGCACCCTTAAAGTTAGTCCAATCGCTATTGGATCATAACAGGGTATCGACACCATCTCCATGGTCCCTCGGCCTTATCAATTTGAACTAATAAAACTTTAACAATAGAATGCAGGATCTTGTTTGAATGATCAATGCCTAATCAGTTAAAACCACATTCATAAAATCATTGTACTTTATGTATGTTATCATGATGACCTTGTCAGTGATACATAACTCCCACACATGAAAGTTGATCCATCCATCTGAACGCACCTTATTCTTTCTACCCCATCTATGGGTTAATTTGAATAAATAGATGAGTGACTTATTGCAACAGATGATACATCTATTAAAATTATCAAATAACTATAAACATCTGTTACAATAGATGATCAATCTATTTCAATAGATGAATCATCTATTGGAATTAATCTAACAGACATATACATCTGTTTCAATAGATTGTCAATACGTTGTAAATTATGAAACAAATAGAATATATTTTACAACAAATTGCCCATCCGTTGGATTTATTTTATAGAAATTTTCTTTTTGAAATAAAATAAAGATAAAATATTGTATTTAAATCTATTTTTAATAAAGATAAATATGTGAACAATCGTGGCTTTTTAACTAAACCAATCAAATTCAATCTTCTATAAATAGGTCCCCCTTTACTCCTTTAGTTACTCCACTTCTAAATAAGGATGATCCGAATTTGTATAAGGTGTTCATGTGCGACTCCTTGCGGGAACTCTAAAGGCAGATTCATGAACTTCAGTAGGAGTTGGGCACCATGAGAGCAAGGTTGAGGAGGGCCCTGCTGCTTCTGATTGATAATTGTTGGCTGATAATAATAATAATAATAATAATAATTAGGTTATGTTTTTTCTTTTAGCATATGTATTTTGTTTTATTATATCAGATCTACTTAAGGGAGGAAACTAATGTATATTTTTTTATTGTATATTTTTCTATAATGGATTCAAAAATCTATGTATGTTTGGTCGACTTTGGTTTTTTAATTTTTATATATTTTTCATTTTATCTATTTCTTATTCTCAACATGTCGATAGTTGGAGGAAGGGATTGAGCTTTTTTTGTAATGGATGGACCATATACTGCAACAGATAGTTAATCTGTTATGATAGATTGACCATATATTATAATAAATGGTTAATTTGTTGCAATAAATGGACCATATGTTGCAATAGATGGATGCAAGAGTTGCAACAATTCAATAAAACTAGTTATATATTATTGAAAAGCTTTAAAGACATTGACTTTTCACAATAATCAAAACGTCATCAGTTAAATTTAATTATGACTTTCATAATAACCAAAATGTCGCCAGTTAGATTTAATAACGGAAGTGAACAGTCGTGAATTTTTACCTGCCACATTTAGATTTAATCCTCTATAAATAGGTCCCTACATACTCATCCATTCTACTCCACTTTATTTATTTATTGCATTTTATCTTTTGTATTACATCTTCAACCACTTCTCTCTATAGACCAAATTCATTTCTTGTTTAGGTAAGCTTTTTTTTTGTGTGTGTAAATCTATAAGTTTGTAGTATATGTCGTATTACATTCAGACTCCTTTCTTTACTTTTGTGCTGATATTTTTTATCCATTCATGCGTGTTGTAGATATGGTTAATCCTATTTGGGAAGTTGCTATTCTACATGAAACTGTGTGGGAACTTCAGAGGAAGGTTAATGAACTCCACCGAGAGTTGGCTCCCATGCAAGAAAGGATGCTCTGAGAGATTAGCTTAGGAGTGCCCTACTGCTGCCGTTTGACTTATTGGCCGACTGAAAATAATAATAATAATAATAATAATTAGGTGAGGTTTTTATTGTAGCGTATGTATTTTTATTTTTCTATATTGAATCTACCTACCTAATGTATTTTGTTTTTGTTTAATGAAAAATTTATGTTCGATCGAGTTTGACTTTTAATTCTTATTTAATTTTTATTCTGTCTATTTCTTCTTCTCAATAAACATGTCGATGGTTGGACATAAGGATAAATTTTGAATCTAGAAGCAAGCAAGATTTTTGAGTTCTTTCAACTGATGGACCATCTGTTTAAGCAAATTGGTCATCTGTTGTGTTTGTGGCAGGAACTGTATTGTGTTGCTCCAACAGATTATCCATATTTTGTAACTAATTTGTAATATGTTTGAGGAACATATTCCAATTTGATGAACTACATTGTGTTCTTCCAGCAAATGTCCATTTGTTACAGCAGGGTAGTCTATAGAAAAAATAATTTTGTGGCCTGTTGTTTTTAGTTCCTATTTTACCTCTTTTTATTGATGCACATGTTAATAAAAAAGGTATTTTATATAATAAATAATAAAATATACATTCACAATAATGAATTAAAATTATTAAAGTCTATAACAAACAACAACACAAGTTTTGCTATTACATCTTGTGGTACCTAAATAAAGACATTTATTATTAATCCTTCCATTAGTGGTACCTAAATAAAGACATGTATTAAAAAAGTTAATAATGACATCATAATAAAATTAATATTGATTTTATAGTGACTTAACATGAACCCTAACAGATGAATTATTTGTTGTAACTGGTGAATAATATGTTGCAATAGGTTAGTTATATGTCGCAACAAATGAATCACCTGTTGGTAATTCATATTACTGTACTATAGAACCTAAAGCTAATTCCAACATATTAGTCATCTATTGGAAAAGTTGACTCCTATGTTTAAAAAAATTATACACTTGTTGCAACGGATGAATCACCTATTGGGGTGTACTATAGAACCTTTGAAGCTGATTCTAACAGATAAGTGACATATTGCAAAATATACAGAACCTATTGCAGTAGATTAGTTACCTGTTGGAATAAACATATCATCTATTGGAACCGAGTTTAGGTTCTATTGTAACGGATGAGTAATTTGTGTCAATAAATGACTCTCTTGTTGTAATAGAGAACTTGTATATTACAACAGATGACCCATCTATTTGATTCATGTTAAAGCACTAAAGAACCATAATATGAATCCAATATATGAGTCTTCCATTGCAATAGATGACTCATCTATCGCAACAAATGAGTCCTCTGTTGAAACGAATTAATCTTTTATTGGGTTCATGTTTATGGTTCTATCTATTGTTTTAAAAACAACAATAGTAGTGTACCCAGAAGAAATATTTAACTAAAAATCATAATTTTACTTACCAGCATCACCTATAAAGTAATGTCAAAGTGATGTACAAAACAAAATTTGACCTAGAAATTGGTCAAGTAGCAACAGTAGTGGTAACAACAATAGCAATGGTAAACAAGAAGAAGGAGATGGTGATAATGAAGAACAAATTGATGAATAAAGGAATAGTAACAATGAACAATAAAAATAGTGAGGAGAGAGAAAACAATAATAATGAGAAAAGGGAGAAAATACATGTTTTTATTCCCTCCGTTTCTAGTTATATTAGGTCAACATTTGGATCACAGTGTGAATTAAAAAACTTTTGGGCTATTCACAAACTTTTCCAACTTTATTAATCAATAATAAAGTAATTGTCTTCTACACTTAATTATTAAAATTTGAGTCAACTGCACCTTATTTTCAAACTCTTTTGTCAGTTTTAACTAAATTACCCAAGAATTAGTGCAGGTCTTTCTGTGTTTTATGATTGAATTTCACATGAATTTATAGACAATAATTTTTATATTAAAGTTTATCTTTGGAGCAATCGTTTATGTGGTACTTGAAATTAAATTTTATAGGTTTACAAAAGCTTGAATTGGTGGTCAAGGCATGTAAAGTGATTAGAATATGAATTTCTAATTATTTTGATAAATATTTCATTGAAGTGCTATTTGATTTTTAAATAATTTATATTTATTAATATTTATTCTTCTATGATCCACATTATTTGAAATAGCACTTGATGAATACTTTTGAGTCTTAGACCTTCATTAGATAAATGCTTTGATAATTTGACAAAAATATTTTACATCTAATTTATTTAAATTACTTTGATTGGTTATAACATCATGATTAATATTAGTGGATCTTTTGAGGATTGTATTCTATGAAGTTATTTATATCATATTATAGTATTTTTCAATATATTTATGATCATCAAAATTGGCTTTGGATAAATTTTTATAGTCACCACGAAACTACATGTGCTATAGTAGGCATAGACCCTACTTAATGTTAGAGGATATAGAGAGTTCCCCATGAATGGGTACTTGTAATGGACCATTCTATTATTATAGAATTTATTGTTTTTTAAATGTCTGGGAAGAGTTTTCCTAAAAAAGAGAGTTGGTAAATTTTTAGGTTAGGGTGGTTTTTGTTAAAAATATAGTATAGTTTGGTCTATAAATTATTTGTCTTGTGGTGGTGTTTGATGGTTTAATGGTCATATCGTGATAGCGAGAGAATTATTGATCCATATAATAATTTGGAATTATAAATGGATTCATAGAACTCTAGTTACGACATATGTTGCGATAGGATATATCTAGTTACCATATATTCGTTGTGCCTTGTGAAATTTGAGAAAGATGAAAGTTTCCAAGATCTTTTACAATGTGTCACAACAGTGGTCCTTCACCATCATTGTGGGACAATTATAGTATTTAGCGAGAGATTTCTTGGGACCTCTATAGTAGGTTGGGACATGCCACAGCAGGACTGATGCAGCGATTAAGTACCCGATGCAGCAGTTATTAGCAGTTTATATGCTTGTTTCCCCAATTTAGACTTCATTTCTTCCTAAAATTCAAAGAGCTCATACTTAGTCTTGAGAGGAGCAACTTCTTACCGGCTTGACTGAATTTTAGCGTTGAGGTAAGATAATTTTTTCATTCTAACATAGACTAATATATCGTATTCGTAGAATCACTAGAACAAAAAGTTACGATGAAATTATTAGGTTTAAGACCTAAATTGATGCACTGGTGATAATTACCTATGGATAGTCCTAAAATTACTTGATTATGGTTAAAGGTTGTTAGGTCATACTTCCTAGAATAGAATTTCTTCCCTTTAATGTGTATTATTGGGATTTAAGGTAAGTTAAAGGGTAGAAAACTCGATGATTTAGCCTATGAACTAAGGTAGAATAAGTGGATTTTAGCCAGTAATGCCTAGAATTAAAGAGTAAATTATTGATTAGTCCTTATTTTTCATTTTAGACTAAGAATGATCAAAAGTTGGAAGGAAAGGCAAGGATCTAACAGACTTGTTACATTTGGAATTGTTTTTGAGGTAGCTTATTGTTTCTATCAAATTATTAGACCTGATTTAGAATCAGTGCCTAATTGTAAGTTGAATATTTATGAATTGTCCTTCGGTCATGCTTTTGATTGGTGAACTTGATTGATATTGCTTGTATACATCAAATGAATGACATTGAAATTGACCAAGTATATTTGATAAATTTTTTACGTGCACTGGGATATATCCTGAGTGATAAATGACTGTAATAACTAATATTGTGATACTCAGAGGACTGGTTACCATGTAGATGGATATTACTTAATTATTAATATTTTGATGGTCAGGTACCATGCTGATATAGTACATAGACAAAATAATTCCCTAAAGGTCATGACTTTTTGGTGTAGTGAGTCCCTTAGAGTTTGTGTACAATGTTGAGTTGATATTGGTGATACTTAAGATTTTATGTTATAAAATATGGGATTATTGATTCGTTCACATAACATTCATAATATGTTGTAGTGGTCGAGGTAGCATTAGAATACTTTAGTGAGATTGTTAACTTCTTTGATGACTAGGTGTTGATTTACACTTATGATATTCAGAGAGGTAATAGGATTCCTTTATTATGAATATTTTACTTGTGGTTGTGAAATAATTTATAGGGTGAAGGTTGTGATCTTGTTAAGTATATTGGTTGGTCCTATATGTTGTAGTTTTGAAAGTTGGTGATAGAGTTTTAGACTACTTGATATTTGATGATTACTAGTTTACATATATTGGAATTATACATATGTAAGAGTCAGAGTTAAGTTTGTCAATGTTATCTACCCATACATAGAGTTATGTACTGATACTACATATGCTCTTCTTTTGTTGAGTACAGGTGGTGTTCCAGAGACTCCTTCTAGACATCACCTCTGGCATGTGGCAACCAGTTTCTGATCCAAAGGCGGAGCATGTATCTTCTCGTTGTTATAGATCATCTCGATAGATCATGTCTATTTATTTAGACAATAATCTTCTTAGTATTTCATTAGTTTTTTATATTATTTGTAGACATTGTTTTTGTTTAGAAGTTCTTGTATATAACTTTCGGGTCTTTAAGAATTGTAATAGTTAGTTTGAATTATTTCCTCACTTTATTTATTGATTTTCTTGAGATATTTAATATTAGTTGAAATTATTGAGTAATCTATCTTAAAATGGTTAAGTGTTAAGGTTAAGTCTAAGGTTAGATGATTCTATCATTAGAGGGTTAACGCGGGGGCCACTATCGGTCATGACAAAGTTGGTGTTAAATTCCTTGGTTTGTCAATCTCATCGTACACGACAATGTATAGTAAAGTCTTGCAGAATAGTATGTAGACGTTTGTAATTTTGATTAAGAGTCGATAGGGCAGTAGGAGATACTTAATTTTTTCTTTCTTCATACTATTACTTTATTCCAATTGGTATCTGATGATCAAAATAGGTATCTGAAATCTTTAATTCTTATTCTTATAGATGGTGAGAACATGTGCTAATAGAGCTAGATCTGAGGTGTTCAAACCAACTATTGGAGCTGATGTTTGCGATAGAGGATAAATGCTAGGAATAAGAGGTAGATGAAGGATAGTCACACCCACTAGAGGCAAAGCTTAGGTAACTACTGTACCAACTAGAGAGATATTGGAATCACCTCCCCCACATAAGGATATTCCTGAGTTTGTATAGGATGATACGATGCTAGTTCAAGACGAAAGAATACTAGTTTAGGGAGATGCACCTAATGTCTCACTAACATAATACACCAAGTATTGAGCTTATAAAATGGGACTACACCCATAGTTATTACTTTTCAGCATTTAGAGTACAACATATTGTTACCTTGGCTTCAGGATTGATGAGGAATCAGAATTGAGATCTTTTACGTGACAGGTAATAGGTCCACTGATAACCATAGATTAGCATGATCTATTATACAAATTAATGAATATGAATTGTCATGACTTGATTTATGAGTCATGATGGAAACTACCCTATCCCACCAATAGGTAAGCCAAACCCTAGTCCGAAGCTAGATGCAATGGGATAACTTGGTGGGAAGTGGCCTAAAATCCAAAAATTAACAATTTAACATCATATATGTCAAATAGATAGATAGAGAATCACAACCATCCTAAGCCTCAGTAATGCCAAATACGACTTGTCTCAAAGAATGAGAGACTAGACATAGATAAATAGAAGTAAAAAGCGGTAACTTCGACTCCAAGAGCTCACCCTATCTCCAAAATCAACCCTGCAAAAATGTCGAATCAGTGGCGGCAACTAGTACTCGAATCTATACCAAAGAGGTACAAAAATGTAGTATGAGTACCAAAATCATGGGTACTCGGTAGGCATTATCGACCGACTTAGACAAATTATTATATAAATACGATAACATACAAGATACCAATAAGCTAAGGCAGAATAGATGGAGAATACCTAAAAATAAGCTCCATCACTACAGTACATACATAAATCAATCCATATGAGGTAATAACATAAATATCATACCATCATAATTATAGGATTGGCCCCCATAAGCCAATAAATGTGGAAAAGTAAATAACCAATGCAGGACCCCATAAGCTTGGAGGGTAAATTCAGGGAACTAAGAAATTGAATAGCCATAAATTACAAGTTTATCATTACATAACCAAGAATCTATCCAAACCGCATCATCTCATACATACTTCCCCATGTTGGACTTGAACTAGAATACAATAGTATCATCATTATCATCATTTGCCATACTTGAACCAAGTTCAATAGTATCACCATTATTATCAACATTTACCAGACATGAATAGGAGCTAAATAGTATCAACATCATTATCATCATTTGTCAGACTTGAATTAGAGCTCAATAATATCACCATCATTAGTATCATGATCATTATCATGACACCATATCAACAGGTCATACAGATAAATAGCTCATTAGATTTTACCAATACTGCATTTATGAAATCGTACTATTAACCATGCTCGTAAAACATATCACAAATCATAATTATAAATCATTCCAATAATCGCCTCCATAACTACGAATCCTATCTAAGAGGTCATAGTTATTTCTACAAGCCATATCTATCAAGGCCCAAACCAGGCCCTAACTGTGATGGTATCTCAAGTCTATCGTTGCCCAAAGACCGCCCTCTTTGCCTAACTACCCAAAACATAGCATGCCTAGAAGCGGCTAAAATCCGATCATATAACAAGATAGAAAGATAATAAACTCAAAGACAACTAAGAGCGTCAACAATAGCACCCAATTCATAGAAATATCCACAAGCCTCTACAAATCTAAAAAAATTTAAGTCGGGACATGCCCCCTGCCTTGACAATGATAATATTAATGTGAACTCTTCAATTCTAGTTTATGAAAGGAGATCGACAAAATGATTAATTCTTAATGAGAATGAAAGCTCACCACTTCACCAACAACAACCGATAAACCGAGTTGATCCACTTAACACTACACAAGAAAAGTAGAAGTATCTCTGGTGCCTGCATTATGTGGGGATACAGCATCCAAAGATGGTTAGTGGGTTGAGCACTAGTATGTAACTCGAGGATAGAATATTAAATAATGGTAAGTCAAATACAATTCAAAATCATGTGAGCACAATCATATATATACATAATTAATATGCTGAGATGGGAAACAAGGTTTAGCATGAATTAAAACATTATCATGGACTATGTATCTTCACTGTCAGAAAATGGCACTCACGAGCTATATGGGTTCAGCTACCCCTACTTATAGGGCCCGGTGATTGTTAGCCGTAGAAAATAAAGAATAACCAAGGAAAAGCTACAACAAACAAGGCAAATAGCAATCCCAAAAAATATATATCAAGTGTGATAGATGCACACGGTTATCAAGACTATCTCACATCGGCAAAGATGAGTTTCCAATATAAGCCATCCAAGACTCGAACCTCTACAGCTTTACTATATAACCCACATTAAGCTCAATTTCAAACAAGTTTCACATAAAACATTTATTAACAAAAGAACCAACCGCTAAAGCATACTTTGTTTATCGTCATACCCTTACACTTGCAAGCTTATCTCTATGCCATAACAATCACATTAACTTCCCCCCGTCCCTCTTTGTCCATTAAAACAAATCATAGCCAACAAGACCTTCAAAAACTATGTTCATTGTTAACCATTAAAGCAATGTAATAATATAGGTAAGTAAGTCAAACCAAGTGACAATTCCACAATTAAAAACCATTTATACAAGTGGGTCGAGGGATACAATTATTCAAATCCAATTCCAAGTTCAAAGCATCAATTTTGGGGAATACCACAACCCCTATTCCGAATCTCACACCCATGAACCCCATTGGTTCAAAATATTTGATTAAAACCATGAACGACTCATAAAAATCATGAGAAAGCAATTCAAAGATCAATGAATCCAAAACCTTAGCAACATCAAAACCCACACAAAAAAACATACAATTAAACTATGTAAAACACATGTTTTTCATAAAATAAGAATTGGGAAAGAGTAATATTCCTAAAATACCAAGATTTATGGAAAGAAATCAACCATTGAACCCTTAGATGACCAACTTCTTGGAAACCCTAAGTATCTTGACCTTGGAGACTTTAAAGAGTTTGAGAAAGTTCTTTGAGTGCTAAAGTGTTAAAATTAACGTCCCAAGGGTGTTTTATGGTCGTGGGTATTAAGTGGGTAAAAAGGGAAATATTCAAAATGCCCACAATTAAAAGACTAAAAAATTATCGTCAGTGACTGTGCGTTAGTGTACAACTCATAAAGCATTTATGTAGATTTAGACTTTTCTTAGCCTTTAAAGACTATAGGCTTTTAGGTAGCTTTTTAGGCCTTATAGCCTTTTTGACTTTTTTTTTAGTTTTTAGTTAACATTTAAAAAACGTGTAAAGGAAATGTAAAGTTGTTTCTTTCGTTCTATAAATAAAGAGAACTGAAGGCATTGCAAAGCAAGCCTTCATGCGTTGAAGCAAATACTCTCTCCATTCCATAACAAATATTTTACTCAGTTAATTAAAAAACAGACATACATCAATGGAAAAAGCTATGGAGGAACAAACTTCAGAAATATCAAAACTACCCGAACAGGTATATTTATTTATGATTATGAATAGCTAAATTCATAATTCCCAACAATCATGATATGATAAAATAAATTCATATTAGTTACTTTATAGTAGAATTATTCGAAGAATAATATGTTAAGAA
Organism: Capsicum baccatum var. pendulum; assembly: GCA_030864225.1. Taxonomy (NCBI): domain Eukaryota; kingdom Viridiplantae; phylum Streptophyta; class Magnoliopsida; order Solanales; family Solanaceae; genus Capsicum; species Capsicum baccatum. Next base: position 123,842,195 of record CM061556.1, on the reverse strand, counting down.
GTTTATTAGCAAAGAGGAAACGGAGAAAAATCCCTAAAAACTATGTCATCCTAAAGGCGAAACCAATGAGGCAAGAAGCCGTGGCGGGGAGTAACCAGAGTAGAGGCATTGTTTAAGGGAAAAAGTATCCAAATTACCATGCTAATAGTGACCGAAGAACATGTTATTTAAGAATAATCTAGTATATAGTAATCTAAGATGACCATATTTTGTTATGTACATGGTTGAAGGGAATATTTTGAAAAAAGCAATTTTATGAAAATGAATAATTATTTATCTGATGTGATGGTAGATAAATTTAAAATACTTATTTTGTATGCACTTAAAGATATAAAAGTAGCAGATATAAGAAAAAAAAATCATATTAGAAAAAGCATTTGGTGAATATTACATGACTAGAGTAAATTATGTACCATGCCTACCTAACTACTCTTACAAATACTTATCATGATAAATTACATAAAAATTTTAGAAAAAGATATGAAAACATACAGTTACTAGAAAAACAGATGAAAATAAATATGGACAAATACATGAAAAATAAAGATATAAAATATATAGAATTTCTTAATAAAAATATGCAAGAACTACTAAGGCTAAAACAAATAACTACAAAATATTATAGTAAAATCAATTTTAAAAGATAGATCATCTAGATTATCTTAAGGTCTTAACCCTATATATACTTAAAGATATAGAAATTATAGATATTAAGAAAATAATATTAGCAAAAGTAATAGACTATGAAATTGAAATCATAAATTGGCTAGAACAGTTATACGAAGAAATTTACCCAGACGGATATTATTCAGATCAAGGATGTTAGAATATATTAGAAAAACTAGAGAAAACCAAAATAATCTAAATAATGAAATTAATTATAGAAACCGAATTAGAAAAATAATGGAAAATCTAAAAGAAAAATTAATATGGATAGAAGAAACCTCAGAAAAATTAGAAAAAAGTACATGTGATAGTTTATATAATTGAAAAAACTCACTACGAGAAGAACAACACAAGATAATAAATAACATAGAAAATCTAGAATTAGATATACATTACAGTACAGTTAGGATAAATTATTATACAGAAATTTGTAACTCTGCAGTTACTACAGGATAAAATAATAAACCAAACAAATTAATGAATACATCTTACGAAAAGAATAAATCATTAAAAAATATTGAAACAAAGTTTAAAAAATACCCACACACTAAGAAAAATAGATTCATTAGATATACAATAAATCTATTTCATAAGTTAGTTGTCCGTACCCCCTACAAATAAAATCCTTGTGGTACCGTAAATGCGGTTAATTCTTTAGATTCTTCTTCTAACTTTAGATGGTAAAATCCTGATTTACAATCGAATTTGCTAAAATAATTATATCTTAGTTATGTTAGTTATGTTAGAATTTATCTATATTTATTGAATTAATTATGAGAAGACCATTTAAAAATAGAAAAACTTTTAGAAAAATTAAAGAATCTTTAATTAGTAATTATTCAAAATATATAAGTCTAAATTCCTTTGCTTGTACCTGCAGAACTAGATTGATAAATGTCATGGGTTTTATGGAGTGTCCCAACGTCTCCTTCTAGCTCAGGAATTTTAATGTCTTCCGATCGACATAGCTCTGCACACTGCTGAGTTAGCTGATTTGTAGCTATAGACTTCAGTTTATCTTCATTAGTCTTTAGTTTTTCTATCTCATTACCCATACTGTCCACTTTCAATGAAAGCGTAGTTAGGGTGTTGAGTATTTTTTCTAGAGTATCTTCTTCTATAATTTCAGTCTGTGTAGCTTTGTCTTGCTATGTAATTAGCAATAACATTTTTGTTAGTACTGATTACTTCAATTATAAATGTGAAATTTAATAAATTCAGTTACAACAAAAGAAATTCGGAGACTAAACTACTACTCAAAAGGCAAAAGCTATAGCAATAAGAGAGCGTCTCTCTACTATAGAGCAAATGACATTTATCAAATTATTATAGAATTGGATTCATGGACTATGGTACAAATTCTTCAACAAAAATAGGAGGTTACATGCAGTGTGGAAATGGTGGATAACTCTATAAGATCCATTATGTGTTGTATGTCAGTAAAAGTAGTACATTCTCTACGGGAAGTTAATACTTTTGTTGATTTTTTTAAATCTAGTCTTTGATTTTGCAGTTAAATATCAATTTAATAGCTTTGGGGAAGTTCCAATAACAAGAAGAAGAATCATCAACTTAGATAAGACAAGAAAACCTCATATCAAAAGGTCCAATCAAGATACATGAATACAAGATGCTGGAAAATACAATTGGCAGAAGACTTGCTAAATATAATTAAAGGAGGAACTTACAATAAGTCATGCATTTCCTTAGCCTTAAGGGAGTCCAGATTGGATAGTTAGTGAATCCTCTTTAAGTACAAATAATCCTACAACAATAAGAAGTGTTATAAACATTATTTCCCTCTTTAGTTGTTTATGAGAATCTAGTGGTGGTATTATCTTTTTGGAGCTCAATCCATCGATTTAAAGAATGACTATCAAGGAACATAGAATGAAAATAATACGCTTAACTTTGGGTTAATTGTAGCAAAAATTGAGTTGAATATCCTTAAGCACAATAGAGAAGTTTCCATATATTCGTCATAATATGAGTACCAAACTAAAGGTGAGAAAATTTGGTCGCATGGTTCCTGATATACATTACATCTGGGAGTAACAAAATAGGAAAAAGTGGTGCCTATCGTCAAAAGTGATATCATTTAATTCAAATACCAACACCTGGTGAGAAATTTGGTCACAAGGTTCCTGATATAAACACTACATCTGGGAGTAACAAAATAGGAAAAAATGGTACCTATTGTCAAAAGCAAATTCATTTGATAAAAGTACTAGCACCTAGAGAGATATACGGGTGTCGATGGTATAAATATTAAGAAACAGGACTACCAAAAGCAATTTATAGCTCCATTATTGAAGGAAATGAAATCTATTACAACACAAAATTACATTTGGTGTTTTTCCATATTGATTCACGGATCTGATGTTGGTATTAACTTCTATGGAGGCTCAACCCATTGATTTAAGGAATTACTAATGAATAATAAGCAAAACAAAGAAGTAGAACTTAGCTTAGAGATTATTTGAGCTAATGAAGCTGATGATGCAATCCACTATGGAGGTCAGCAGAATATGAATCTAGATAACAAGTTTAGAGTAGGGAAAATCGAGGGAGAATTGTCAGGAAGATGAAGGGGTGGAATTCTTTCTTCCCACTTTCCTAATGGTGATACTGATTTGTCTTTATATATGGTTTATCTGATTTTGTTTTTGCTTTGGTCCATGTAACTTTTGGGCCTAGCATTTGCAAATATATCCTTTTGTTACAATAAAAAGGCTCTTGGTCTAGTTTTAATTAAGAAAAGATACTATTTGAATGAAAAGGAAGAAACTACCAAATCTGCAGAGTTTTTCAACTTTAAATTGTTGTGAAAAATGGATGGAATACCATGCGAAAGACGCAGGGCTTGAAATTGGGTTTCGAAAGAAAGGGGCATGTAACGCCCCTAGACTACCTCCTGAATGTCACACAGTGTTTAGAACTACAAGTTGCCCCAAGGGTAACCCAAGGATGTTCTTAGCACTAAATCAAGAAAATTTATGTAAAACATAAGTGGAAGCAATTATTAATAATCTAAATTCATTTGGATAAACAATATCAATAAAGTAATGTGAGCTAAACATCAACTACAACATATGAAGGTCTAAAATCAACTAACAAGTCTTCACAAACCTTTAAACACACTGAAGAGTCACTAAGATATACCCCAATAGATTCTAAAGGAAAACATATAGTTTGAGCATAATCATAACTGGAATTCCGGAAGTAAACATAATCAAGGTCCTCAGAACATGAGGACTAACCAAATGATGGGAGGTAGGAAGTTGTGATCATAGTTCATCGTGCCACTGTGGAAGAACAATAGAACTTACATTATCAGATAATGTAGACACACAAATATATATGTGGTCAGTACTTCTTGAATGTATTGAGTATATATGGGTGAATGCAATAAGGAAACATTGATATAAATTGTAAGCTTAAAACGTGCATGATAAGTGTAGATAAATTGTAATACCTCGTATATTTCTAAGCTAGAAAATGAACCATTATTACTACGCATGAAACCTCTTATCCTGTGATTCATGTTTGAGTACATGAATTAGGATGAGTATCCTAGTGATAATAGAGCTTATGATGTGTTAAGCATGTTCATAAGAGTCACTTAGAGTAAGCCAAGCTAAGAACTTTTGAATCCACCAAATTTTCGTGTGTGATTTCACATAGGTCATCTTTGAACAAGAAATACTTGGTTTATAGGTGGTATTTTGGTATATTTATACCCTCCAAATTGTAGAGAATTGAATAATCTTTCCGTCGATACCAAATTCGCCTAAAATGGACACCCGGTGAAGAAGTTATGGCAATTTAAAGTTTTAGCAGTGTCATTTCAGTCAGTGGCGCGTCGCGCCATAAGCCAAAATGACATTTGTCAATTTCCAGTGTCTCTCCGCGATTCCACCGCGTCGCGGTGAGTTTCCAGGTCATAAACAAGTGGCAACGTGATGTCTCCACATCGCGCAAGGGGCCTAAATCGGGAAATTTTTACCAAAATTAAATGACGCATCTAGAGGGGTATTTGGGTCATCTTCCTACCCTATATAAGCTCCCAAACATGAAACTCCATTACACCTCGAACATTGGTGATCTGGATATTTATGCCCAATTATTTGGAGGGGGGTGTAGATAACTAGGCTAATAAATAGATTTATTATAACTAATGAATCTATTCTTTTTAGTGCGTGGATTTTTTTTAGATTTTGTTTTAATAAATTATTCTTTTTGAAAGATGTATTCATTAATTTATTTGGTATATTATTTTATCCTGTGTAACTGCTGAGTTACAAATTTCTGTGTAATAATTTATTCTATCTGTACTGTAGTATATATCTAATTCTAGATTTTCTATGTCATTTATTATCTTGTGTTGTTCTTCTCGTAGTGAGTTTTTTATATTATATAAACTGTCACATGTGTTTTTTTCTAAATTTTCTAAGGTTTTTTCTATCCATATTAACTTTTCTTTTAGATCTTCCATTATTTTTCTAATTCGGTTTCTATAATTAATCTCGTTATTTAGATTATCTTGGTTTTCTCTAGTTTTTCTAATATATTCTAACATACACAATCTTGATCTGAATAACATCCTTCTGGGTAAATGTCTTCGTATATTTGTTCTAAGGCATTTATCATTTCAATTTCGTAGTTTATTACTTCTTCTAATATCATTTTCTTAATATCTATAATTTCTATATCCTTAAGTATATATAAGATTAAAACTCTAAGGTAGTTTAAATGAGCTATTTTCTAAAATTGATATTTTATAGTTATTTGTTTTATTCTTAGTAGTTTTTGCATATTTATATTAAGAGATTTTATATATTTTTTATTTTTCATGTATTTGTCTATATTTATTTTTATCTGTTTTTCTAGTAACTGTATATTTCGTATATCTTTAAGATTTCTATGTGATCTTAACATAATAAATATTTATAAGAGTAGCTTGGTAGACATGGTATATAATTAACTCTAGTCATGTAGTATTCTCCAAATGCTTTTTCTAATATAATTTTTCTTATATCTGCAACATTTATATCTCTAAGTGCATACAAAATAAGTATCTTAAATTTATCTACCATGACATCAGATAAATTATTATTCATTATCATAAAATTGCTTTTTTCAAAATATTCCCTTCAACCATGTACTTAATAAAATATAGTCATCTCAGATTACTATATACTAGATTATTCTTAAATAACATGTTCTTCGGTCACTATTAGCATGGTAATTCAGATACTTTTTCCCTTAAACAGCGCCTCGACTTTGGTTACTCCCCGCTACGGCTTCTTGCCTCATTGGTTTCACCTCTAGGATGGCATAGTTCTTTGGGATTTTTCTCCGTTTCCACTTTGCTAATAAACTTCTTAACATATTATTCTTCGAATAATTCTACTATAAAGTAACTAATATGAATTTATTTCATCATATCATGATTGTTGGGAATTATGAATTTAGCTATTCATAATCATAAATAGATATACCTGTTCCGGTAGCTTTGATATTTCTGAGTTTTGTTGCTCCATAGCTTTTTCCATTGTAGTGTATATATTTAATTAACTGGGCAAAAGTATTTTTGGTCGGAGAGAATTTCTGCTTGAATGTAAGAAGGCTTGCCTTGCAATGCCTTCTTGCTTCTTTATTTATAGAATGAGCTTTACTAAACTCTTTACAAATTTTACAATCCTACGTAAAAGCTAGAAAACAAAAAAGGCCTTAAAAGTCTTAAAGGCTATACATAGTCTACTTAAAAGTCTATGTAGCCTTAAATGATCCTAAAGTCTACATAAGAACCTAAAAAGTCTATGAAAAAATAGTAACTTACAATAATTTTAAAGACTTTTACGTAAATAAAATCTGTACAATGAATATCTTGTCTCCGTTGATTTTGTCGTATCTGCCATATCTCCATTATTGCTTCTTATCTTATCTTCCAGTTGTCATATTGTCTTCTTGATTTTTTATTCTAGATGTACTTCTGGAATAATATTATCTTCTCCATTACACCTCGAACATTGGTGATCTGGATATTTATGCCCAATTATTTTACAGTATCTTGTTAGTAATCCGTCAGAAATAAATCCTTTTTTAATGGCTCGTGCAGTAGATGGTTTCTCTGGATTGAGTAGCGTCATTATCCATTGTCTTACATCCTCCATATCTGTTGGTCGTAGCTCTTTCGAATTCGAGTAAATCATTTGGTGATCTCTTGAGTAGTAGCTCCATATTGGATTTCCATTAGCATAGTTATTTGCTACTTCTTGTATAATCGTAGATAGTCCAATAAGTCTTTTATTTGCGTAGAATTCTGGTATCTCGATTCTACATATTTCCGGTTGCTGCGCAATATCTTCTGGTATAATCATATCTCTTGTTAATCCTATCTTTACGACTTGTATAACTGGTTTTATCTCGTCATATAATATCTCCGCGGGTGCAGTATAACACTTTATATAAAATAGAGTGCCTTTTGTTATTCTTTTATAGGTCGTGAATATCTTATATAATTCGTCCATAGCTGTCAATTCTGCTCCGTCTTGGGTGTATATGGTGTTTAGCAGTCCATAGTCAAAACATGTTTTTACTAGGCTTGGGTTAGTTTTTGGTAGTGCGATTAGCTTATTATATCCCTGTAATTTTTGGGTTATATAGTTGGTATTTGGTTCTTGGGTGTTTGTAGCTTTTGGGTTATGGTTTAGAAAGTTTTGTACTCTATAGATGTTTTCTATATATTTCTGGGCTGTATAATTGTAAACTTTTTTGTCTTGGTTCAGGCTATCTCGGTATGTGCTAACTTGTGGGGGTATGAATAAATGGTCTTTTTGTATTTTTGGTGTAAATGGTTTTTCAAATATTTTATTCATGTTCGTATTTTGGTATCTTGGTCGACTAACTCCTTTGCTTATACCTGCAGAAGAAGATTGATAAATGTTATGGATTTTATGGAGTATCCCAACATCTCCTTCTAGCTCTGGAATTTTATTGTCTTCCGATCGACATAGCTCTGCACACTGCTGAGTTAGCTGATTCATAGCTATAGACTTCAGTTTATCTTCATTAGTCTTTAGCTTTAGCTTTTCTATCTCAGTACCCATTAGCTTCATCTTGGTACCCATACTGTCCACTTTCAATGAAAGCGTAGTTAGGGCGTTGAGTATCTTTTCAAGAGTATTTCTTCTATCATTTCAGTTTGTGTAGCTTTGTCTTGATATGTAATCTGCAATAACATTTTTGTTAGTACTGATTACTTCTATTATAAATGTGAAATTTAATATGTTTAAAACTAGTCTCCAAATTTCTTTTGTTGTAACTGAATTTTGTATTTTCTTTGTTAGCCACCAGCGTACCTGTGTATTATCTGTTCGCACAATAAATTTGTTATATACAATATATGGCTCAAATGCTAACAAACATTTATATAATGAACATAATTCTTTCCTATTTATTTCCCATTTTATTTCTATCTCGTTGAACGTACCTGAGTAGTATCTACAATGGTGTTCTATTTTTTCTGCTTCATATCTATATTTAAGTACTCCTCCGTAACTATATTCACTGGCATCTGCTTCTACTATATATGTAAATTTTCTATTTTCATCTGGAAATTGTAATTTTGGTAATTCCTTGCAAAGTAATTTTATTTTTTGGACTTGTTTTTTGTCTTCTTCATTATAATTGTATTCTATATCCTTTTTTAATTTTTTTCTGTAGCGATTTTAAGTTTTCTGCTAATTTTGGAATATATTCTCTTACTTGGTTTACTAATCCTAAAAATGATTGTAATTTCTTTTTTGTATCTAATTCTTCTTTCGAATTTATTATTTTTGTACTATATGTTGTTGCATTTTTACTCCACTTTTATCTATTTGTATTCCTAAAAATTCTATCTGGTTTTTCATAATTTCGACTTTCTTTTCACTTAGACTTATTCCTGATTTTTCTATTATATCCGTAAATTGTTCCAATAATTTTATATGTTCTTCTTTAGTTTTTGTATATAATAATATATCATCTATGTATACTATGCAATTAGGTAATTGTTTAAAATAATTATCCATAAAATGTTGATATCTACCTGGTGCATTTTTATATCCAAATGGTAATACATTCCACTCATAAAATCCTTGTGGTACCGTAAATGCGGTTAATTCTTTAGATTCTTCTTCTAACTTTAGATGGTAAAATCCTGATTTACAATCGAATTTGCTAAAATAATTATATCCTTGTATTTGTCTTACTTTTAATATCTTATTTGGTATCGGATAATTATATGTTATAGTTTTTGCATTTAAATTTCTATAATCAATAACCATCCTACTTTTTCCTCTTTTTTGTTCACTATGTTTATTTACTATAAATGCTGGACTATTATGTTTACTATTACTTTTTTGTATATATTGTTTTTCTAATAATTCATCTATATGCATTTTAAATTCTTTTAAATCGTCAAAATTATATGTTAATGGTTTTTGGGTTATTATACTATTTTTATCTATTAATTCAATTTTTATGGTAGTTTTATGTTTTTCCCATCCTTTTAATGGATCTTCACTATATAATTGTTCTAATTTTTTCTTAACTATTTCTACCTTATTTATTGAAAATATAGTTATTTCTGTTTTATTTATCGAGAATACTACTAATTCTATTGTATCTTCTGCGTTTTTTATATTTTCTAACTTTTGTGTAATTTTTTCACTTCCTTTTATCCAATCAGTTTTCTTTCTTATTTTATTATTAACTCTTTTTGCTTTTACTTTTTGTTTACATGGTGTTGTAAACCACCAATCGTTTCTAGTTATTATGTGTGGATATAATTTATCTAAAAATGGCATTCCTAAAAGTATATCTTTTGATGTTAGTTCATAATTATAAATTTCTTCTATTGTCAATATCTTATCCCATATTTGTGCTTTTACATTCCTAGCTTTATAAGTAATTAAACTTCCTTCATTATTAAATCCTTTAACTACTATTGGTATTTTTAATTTATCCCATTTACTTTCCGGTAAGCAATTATATCTACATAAATTAGCTTCTGCTCCTGTATCTATCATAGGCGTATAATATCTACTGTAATATCCTTCCACTACTATCTTCATTAATACATATATTTTCATTTTATGTTAAGGCTTTTTTTAAGAATAATCTTTCCCTATTATATGTTATGGCTAATTGTGTATGTTCTATATTATATGGTTTTACTTGTTCTAACCATTTTATTCCTAATAATATATCTGCTTTTTGCATTTCTTCTTTTACTTCAAATTCTATTTTTATTTTTCGAATTACTCCTATTATTATTTCTTTTTCTGCTAGATCTTTACTATTTACTAAACTTCTCGGTAGATCTGGGCATATATCATTATCAGTTTTTATTTCTTCATTCTTTACTAAACATTTTGCTATATAATTTTCTTCTTGTCCTGTGTTTAATAATATTAAATATTCTTTTTCATTTATTTTTCTTGTTATGTAATATTGATTTAGGTTGCTTATTGAATTTGTCTCATAACTCGTTCTTTTTTATGAGGTTGATGATTCTGTTTTTTCATTAGCTATTCTTTTTGTTGTACTTATTCTATCATTTACTATTTCTAAATTTTCTTCTATATCTATGTCTTTATAGCTATAATCATTATAATCTATTGTTTTTACAATTTGTTCGAATGGGCTATCTATTTGTATCTTATTAATCTTATTTTTTCCTGTTATTTTATGTTTTGTTGTTAACACATATAAATTTTTACATCTTGCTGTAAATATTTTACTTCCTGGGTTAATTCTATTCCTAATATCTTCCAATATAATACTAATGATTTATCTATATTTCTATCTGTTACTGCTACTGAATAATTTGCACTTATTATAAATTTAAATTTTTGGTATATTAAATTTCCTTTTACGACAGTTATTATGCTTTTTTCTATAGGTTTTATAATTCTATGATCTGCTAAATATACTTCTATCGGTGTATCTATTCCTTCTCTAAAACGTGTTTTTATTAATATTTCTGTACCTCCAAGGTGTACATATTTTATTGGATCTCCTTTACTTTTTATATCATTTATTTCTTTATTAATTATTCTTTTTGTTACAAGTGGTATACTAGCTTTTCCTTTTGCATATCTACAGTCTATTACATGTTCTTTTTGGCGTACTACATAATATTCATCTTTTTTCCTAGTAAAAAGATTTTTTATTGTTGGTATTTTAAATATTTTTTCTACACTTAAATCTAACTCTTTTCCTTTTATTTCATCAAATATATTACTGTCAAATATTATCTTTTGTTCTGTTCCTTCGTCATTTAAATATTCTTCCTTTGTTATTATTTTTATATCTTCTTCAGTCATTCGATTCATCTATTTCACTATCTGTTTCAGTATCTGTTTCGTTTTCTGAAATTTCATATATACTATCTTCACTTTCTAATTCATAATCTATATAATCTATCTGCATATATTCTGTATTATCTATTTTTATTTCGGATATTTGTTTATTTTTTGGATTTTTAGGTAATTTACAATCTCTAGCTAAATGTCCTAACTTTCCACAATTATAACATGTACATTCTTTTATAAATTTTTTCTTTCTATATGGTCTTTTATTTTTATAATTTTTTACATAATATCTTTTTCTTGGTTTCTTATATTTATATTTTGATTTTTTATATTTCTTATATTTCTTATGTCTTTTTCTTTTCTTATAATATCTTTCTTCGCATCCGAATTGGGGTGCTATTTTATTTTTGCAGCATGCTAAATTTCTTATTAATGTTTTTTCCATTTTTAATTCTTCTCTATATTTTTCACATAAGTTTCTATACCATTGTTGTAGAAATTTTATCCTAGCTCCTAACGTATCTACTATTTTTGCTTCTTCCCAACTTTTTATTATCTTTGAACTAAATGGTTCGGGTAATTTATTAAAATATAATTTTCTTATTTCTTTACTTTCTTCTATACTATATGCTCCTTTATAATAATATTCTTTAAATACGCAAGTATATTCATCTATATAACACATATTACATATTGTTAATTTTATCATTAAATTCCTATTTGTATCTTTTTCTTCATCTTGTTCTTCTTTTAATGTTGTCATACTACCAAATTCATCTTTTATAGCTGTTTCATATTTTTTCAATAATTCTATAGGTGTTAGTTTAGTTGTTGTTAATGATGATCCTTCCATAGGTTTATTAGTTCTTAATACTTTCTTACTATTTTCAGTTAAATTTGTAAACCATAGTTTTACTGATCCTATTAGTGTTTTTTCTATATATTCTGGTGCATCTGTTATGTTTATATTATTATCTAATAATTGTTTTGTCATATATCCTATCCATAATTGTATTATTTTTTCTGTATCTATTACACAGTCTAGATCTAAAAAGTTATAATTCTTATTAACTATTTGTTTTGGTGTCCATTTGTCATATTTATTATATTTTTTAAATTTATTTTTATAATATATAGGTTTTCTTATTTCTGATGTATTAGGTATTATGTTTTCATCTTCTTTTTTATCAAGAGTATTTATTTCTGTGTTGGTATTTTTTAAGTTTTCGTCATTAATTATTTCTTGTTTTTCGTTAATTTCTAAATTTTTTATATTTGTTAAAATTTTTGTATATGTTTCACTATCTTCTGAGTCATAATTATCTGACTCTTCAACCTCTATATTATTTATTTCTAATTTTTCTTTAAATTGATTTATCTTGTTTATTAATTTTTGTTCTTTATCTTTTTCTTCTTTTTCTTTTTGTCTTTGTTCGTACAGATCTTTTAACATTTGTAGTTCTTTTTCTAGTTCAGCAATTCTACTATTTTTAGTTTCTTCTATTTTTCGTATTTCTTCCGTAGTTTGTTGTTTAATTTTTTCTATTTCCTTTTTTCTATCTATTTCTTCATTTTCTCTTTCTATTTTTACCATTGCTGTTAATTTATCTTCTAATTTTAATTCTTCTTTTTCTAACATTAAATATAAATGTTCTCCTATTTTCTTATATCTTCTTCCTAGATTAGAAAATACTATTTTTATTTTTGATCCTTCGTGATTTTCGTATACTTTTTCATCTATTATAAATTCTTCTTTGTTCATTTTATTGTGAATAGTTCATGTTGGTATATATATTCTAAACTATCTATTTGTGATTCTAATTTTGATATTTCATCTTTTTGTATATTTATTGAATTTTTATTAACTCCGGCAAATATATTATAATGTAATCTTTCTTTTCTTATTTTTAATTCTTTACGTTTTTCAGAGATAAATTGTTTTAGTTCTTTGTATTTTTGTTCTTTATTCATTTAAATTATATTTATAATATCTTGGTGGATATCTAAATCTAATTTTATCATAATTAGGTGGTATATGTCCCATTCTTCTAGATTTTAAATGGATTATTAATTTTGCTTCAATACTAGATATTAATGTGATTAGATAGGTTAATCTTTCTGGATTTTCTTTTGTTTTATTTTGACTTATATATTCTGGATAATTACTAACTAAGGATTCTTTAATTTTTCTAAAAGCTTCACTATTTTTAAATGGTCTTCTCATAATTAATTTTATAAATAACTAATTTTATAACATCTAACTAATTTTATATTTCACCAAAACATACTCTTTTTCATCAAAATCCTCTCAAGAACACATTAGGGTTTCAATTGGGGGATTCAAGTTCAAGCAAATTCTACCATCAAATTCCAAGAATCTCTCCGTCAATCTTCACTAAATCTAGAACTAAGTTATGCGTAGTGTTCATCTATGGATCCATTTCATTCATAGAGCTCAAGAACCATATTTTAAATAATATTTTATGATTTTCTTGTTGTGATATGAGAATGTACATGTTGATGATTGTTGTTTAAGTTTCAATATGATATTTAAAGGTGTTATCATGAAGTTTATGTGTTTGCTAATTAAAAACCCATGATCTTTATATGGTTTAATATGGTGAGATTTAAGAACACACCTAGGCTAAAAAAATGCATGCAAAGTATTTGATAAAAGGCCTAGGATGATAGAATTCATGTCCCATGATTCAATAGTGCTTAAATGACAAGTCCACGTTCTATGCTCTATGATTTCACATGAATTTCATGTTATTGTTATGTGTTGTTGTTGTGATATGGAATGGGCATGATATTGAAGCTATGCAAGTATATACATGTTGTATGCATTCCATTCCATGTATAAGAAGTTGAGCATCAAGTATAGTATGAAATCCCTTACTTATGATATTATGAATTTTGGACTCTACTCTTATCATCAAGTCAATCATGTGTGTTAGTTTCCTTCCATCGAGTCTTGGAGGTACTTTTACCCAAAAAATATAGCTATGTGCCTAGAGTCATGTCATGATTTCACGATACTCTTAATCAAGCCATATGTAATACCCCACAAAATCGCGTGTCAAATTCAGCTTACAAAGCTCCATGAAAGATCCCAAGACTTAGAAAATTTTTGCTAAGTGTTAGAAAATTTTTGCTAAGTGTTCAAGATTCAACACTTAATCTCATTTTAGACTTCTTAACTTCGAGAATTTATTTGACGACCTTCTCGACCTCCGTTTTTGGATTTTCAAGTTTTGTTGCGATGGGGAAAGCCCCTAATACGCATTGGACACATTCCAGGCGCATTTTGGGTGCATTTCAGTGGCTAACTCACTGGTTTGAAATGCTCCTGCATTCCGGGCGCATTTCAATCAAAATTTCAGTCAAATTCAAATGATCATAACTTCCTGTATATAATTAACTGTAAGAGCTGCTATATATCAATGGAAAGATCTTTGAGTCTTCTTTCTAATGCAGTTAGTTTCATCCAATTTGAACATTAGAGTAAAAAGTTATGATCAATTTACTTCAGCCTATCAGACAATCAACAGAGGGACATCTGCGTCTTTCTCTCTTTCTTTAAGGGCATTTTGGTCATCTTTCACCCTTATATATACTCCATAACACGTGATTAATGACATTTAAGACCAGAATATACTCCTTTTGCTCAATTTCTCTCCAAGATTATCAAGAAAAAGTAAAGGTTCAATTGGGGGTTTCAAGATTCAAGCCAATTTCACCGCAAATTTTCACGGAGTCTTAATTTAAGGTATGCGTAGTATTCATCCATGAAGCTCAAGAATCAAGTTTTAAATCATGTATTGTGAATACTTTGTTGAGGTATGATTATGTTCATGTTGATGGTTGTTGTATGGTTTCAAGTTGGGATCTTTATGTATTTTTATGAAGCTATGTTAGTATTTAAGTTGAAATCAATGAACTTAGTTGTTTATGATGTCTATATTGTTGGATGTTGATAATCAAGTTGTTGATGATGAATGATTCCCAAGTTGGAATCTGTATATGTTTCTATGAATCTATGATATTATATGAGCTGGAAACATGTAAACTTGGTTGTTCATGATGCAAAATTTTATGATTTCACCTATGCCTAAATTGTGCATGTAAGGTGTTTGATTAAATGCTTAAGATAAACAAGAAATATGTATTATGTATTATTATGGTCTAAAAGATGAATTCATGTCATTAACCTTATGCTTGAATGGTTTCCATGCTATTGTTGTACAATGAATATGTTGTTGGAATGCCATGATGTTAGAGTATGAAATAATGATCTTGATTATATTCATGCCTACCATGTGCAAGTTTATGATATCCATGCACTTCATGAAATTTCCCCCAACTTATTTTATTATGAATGGTTGATATTGATCATGTATTCAAGATTGTCAAGAAGTGTCAGTTTCCTTCTATCGAGTCTTAGGGGTACTTGTACCCAAAAAATATAACTGTATGCCTAGAGCCATGTCATGTTTTCACGATATCCATAGTCAAGCCATGTTCCATAGAACTCAGTCAGTCATGTGACTCAGGAAAAATACAGTAACTCAGTATTCTTAGAAATCTCATAAACTTAGTCAGTCGTAAGTAGTATTCCCTCAGTCAACGGAACTCAGCAACTCAGCAACTCAGCTCAGTATTCATGTTCAGTGTCTATTCAACTGGGAGTAGGATTCAGCACCGAGCGAACCCAAGAATGGGAATCCACACTACCAGATTGAGGGTGAGATTCCTAGAAGCAATTCTTGCGTTCCAGAACTATGTAGCCAGCATAGGTTGAGACATCAACACTACTAACTTTAAAGTTGATGAGGCGGACACCCACTGTTCTCTTATGGGGACACTGCCAGATTTGAGGGTCACTCACAGTTTATCTTTATCCGTGGCACGGTATTGGCACCCTTCCAATCAAGGTATAGATTAGACCCCGATTTAGCTATTGAAGCACATTCGAGGCATGTCGGTTAGATGAATTCTCCCACAATTTTAGTTATAGAATTAGGACTATCAGATACAGCCAACTCAGATATAGTACAAAACTCAGATAGGTCCATCAGATTCAGGACTGTCAGATACAGTCATTCATGTTATCAGTTATATCAGTTATCAAAACTCACTTATTAGTTATGTTAGATATCAGTAAACCATGTTATTAGTATTCAATTTCAAAACTGTCAAATACAGTCAATCAGACCAGTTCTTCATAATCAGAACTGTCAGAAACAATCATTCACTTATCAGTAATATAATATCAGTCTCTCAGTATTCCATAATAGAGTATCAATTCCTCACTTATTAGTGACCCAGATATCAATATCAATAAACTCAATCATTCAGTATCTCAGTATCAGTAAAATCATGTGTCAGCATTCAGACTCAGTAGTCAGTATCACTGTGAGTTCAGTTACAGTTATCTATGTATATATGTATTCTCACGTTCATATCAGTCAACACTTTTCATGCATATAAACCCTTTGTCTATAGCCTACCTCACTTATATACTCAGTACATTAAGTCGCACTCACGTATTTGTGCTATGGTGTTTTTTTTAATGTTACACCATAGGTTCAGAGGCATGAGTTTCAGAGCAGCAGTGGCATTGCAGATTTCAGCAGTCAGTGTCAGTAGTGAGCCCTCTTCATTCGAGGATGATATAATTATTACTTTATTTATCATTTCAGTTTAGTTTTTAGTTGATGGAGTTAGTTGGAGACATGTTCCTTCAACTCCTTATTCAACCCAGTTAGAGGCTTTCAGACTATAGCATGTCAGACAGTTATTTCAGATTTGTGTTGGTATTGTTATACTATTTTCAGACATTATTTTATCAGATGTTTATTCAAATTTGAACCTTATGGACTTATAGTATTATGTTTCAACATATTTTACAGTATGGTTATTCAGAACTCAGGTACAAATATCAGTCATAGATTAGCTTGTGCTCCTTTGGGGTCATGGGCACCATGTAGCATTTTGGTTCAGAAAATTGGGGCGTTACACCATGTTCTATAGAACTCAGTCAGTCATGTGACTTCGGAAAGTTTAGTAACTCGATTAATCTCAGTTACTCTCAGTTAATCTCAGTACTCAGTGATATCAGAAACTTCAAAAATTCTAGTTCTTTTAGAAAGTTCAGTAATCTCCGTAATTTAGTACTCTCAGAAATCTCAAGAACTCAGTACTCAGTAAGATCAGTACTCTCATGAACTCAGTTTAGCTATGCTAAATAATCCCATTAACATCAGTTTAGTCAATCAGTTCAGTTCAATAAATCAGTTTAATGTCTATTCAGTTGAGAGTAGGATTCAACACCGAGTAAACCCAAGGATAGGAACTCACCTATTACAGTCAGAAGGTGTGATTCCTAGAAGCAATATTCAGCACCGAGTAAACCCAAGGATAGGGACTCACTTATTTCAGTCAGAATGTGTGATTCCTAGAAGCAATCCTTGTGTTCCAGAACTACATAGCCAGCGTAGGTTGAGATGAACCTACCCATGTGCTAATGTATCTTTTTTGAGTTTACCTGATAATAGGGCAGATGGAATGAGCTCTGAAAAACAAAATAGGGTCACTCACATGTTGTCTCTACTCGTAGCACGGTATTAATACCCTTCCAGCTGGGGTTATAGGTTGGACCCCAACCAGTTCACTTCTAGGGCATGTCGGTTAGATGATTACCTCCCACAGCCTCAGTTTCAGCCACAGTCTCAATTTCAGTCTCAGTCTCAATTTCAGTAATAGAATTCAGATAGTTTCTTAGAATATCAGGACTATTATATACAGTCAACTCAGATAAGATACGGAACTCAGCTAGTTTTACCACATTCATGACTATCAGATACAGTCACTTATGTTATTATTATTACCAATTCTCAAAACTTGTATTATCAGTATTCGCATTGATGATTGTCAGATACAGTCAATCAAATTAATTCTTTATAATTATACTATCAGATACGGTCGACCAGACCAATCTTTTATAATAAGGATTGTTATACACAGTTATTCATGTATCAGTAACATAGTACTGGTACCTCAGTATTCAGTAATACAGTATCCATTCCTCACTTATTAGTGATTTACATGCTCAGTGTTTAGTACCAGTTCCTCATAATTCGAACTGTCAAAAATAGTCATTCATCTATTCAGTATCTCAATATCAATACACTCATGTTGTCAGTATTCAGACCCAATAGTTAGTATCTCCACAAGTTTAGTTATAGTTACGTATGCATGTATGTATTCTCATATTCATATCAGTTAGCATTGTTCATGGATATAACCCTTTGCATTTAGTCTACCTCACATGCATACTCAGTATATTCCAGCGTATTGACACATTTGCGCTATGGTGTTTTCTTTTCATATTATACCATAGGTTCAGAGACACGAGTTCTAGATCAGCAGTAGCATTCCAGCCGCAGAGTAGCAGTGAGTCCACATCCATTTAAAGATGATATTATTTTATTATATTCATTATTTCAGTACAGTTTTGCTAGATGGAGTTAGTTGGAGACATGTTTCTTCAATTCCTTATTCCGATAGTTAGAGGCTTTTAGACTATAACATGTCAAACAGTTCTTTCAGATTTATTTTGGTATTTTTATATAGCTTTTAGACATTGTTCTTATCAGATGTTTATCTAGTTTGAACCTTATGGCCTTTTAGTTCATGTTTCCATATTTTTCAGTCTTTTATGCAGTATACAGGTACAGATATCAGTTATGGGTTAGCTTGTGGTCCTTCGGGGTCATGAGCACCGTGTAGCATTCCGATTTAGAAAATCGAGCGTTACAAACTTGGTATCAGAGCCTAAGATTCAATAGAGTCCTAGAAAGTCTGAGAGCCGCATCTGAGATACTAAAGTAATAATCATGCCCTCGAACCATAAGAACTCACCACTAGTCTACTGCTGATGGATCGGGCTGCTAAGTATGATTAGGACCCTAGACGTCTGAACCTATGATATAAGACATCATAGCACAAAAGAAATGTATGCGTCAGTACTTTGAATATACTGGTATCCTAAGTGAGGTTGGCTAAGATGCATGGGTTCATATGAATGAACAATACTGACTGAATAACATGAGTATAATGGATGAAAGTACATGGATGGATACATAAACTATAACTGAGGTCGTGATAACACTGGATACTGAGTTCTGAATTACTAATTTACTAATATTTGAGTTTACTGATACTATATTACTATTAACTGGGTCACTGTATCTGACAATCCTAATTTTATGGAATTATTTTGAGTTCCGTACTGAACTAAGTGACTATATTTGACAGTCCTGATTTTTGTAGAGCTGAACTGAGTTTTATTCTGAAGACTAAAACTATAACTGTAGGAGGTAATCATCTAACAAACATGCCCATTTATGAATAGATTGGGGTCCAACCTGTAACCTAGTTGGAAGGGTGTCAGTATCGTGTCACGGGTAAAGACAACTGTGAGTTAACCCTCTTTGATAGGAAGATCTTTCTTTAACCCTCGCTGGCAAGAAAACTCATATGAGATTTATCAACTATAGTCTGGCAGGAAGATATCTCAACCTACGTTGACTACGTAATTCTATAATGCAGGGAATGCCCCCATCCCTGGGTTTGCTCGATGATGAATCCTACTCCCAACTGAATAGACACTGAACTTATTCCTATTTCATACTATTCTTGACTGAACTGTTACTAATTACACTGTCTAATTGAACTTAACTGAGTTCACTGAGTTTCGTTGACTGATGGAATACTATTGAATTCTGTTAACTGACTGAATTTACTGAGGTCTGAACTGGATACTAAACTAGACTGGACCAATACTGAGTCTAGTGAGTTTTTCTGAGTTCTATAACTGACTGAAAGTACTACTAATCATAACATGATTGAGATTATTCTGCAACTGACATTGGCTCTAGGTAAACAACTAAATTGTTGGGTATTAAATACCCCAGGACTCGATAGCTAGAAAAGTAAATCACTGCATGACTTTAGTAGCATAATGGTACTATCTTGCTAATAATACATTCACTTAGACATTTTTTGTCAAACACTTGTTATACATGAGCTTATGCATGATTGAAATCACACAATAACATGTTATGCTTGGACTAGTCTAATCACATAAGCATTTTAACAAACACTTGGGGAGCATGGGTATTTCACATATCAATAAACATGTAGTAATATCATGGATTCTATATTCAACTTGCAATTCAAGAGTTTGATATGTAGTTCACAAAATTCCATTCACAATTAAACTAGTTTGCATGAAATTTGGGACAAATCATGGAATTAGATCACCATTAACATTATAATCATTAATACATTCAAGATCCAACATGAAATCCATGAAATCAATTAACTTCTATTTTAAAAGAGTTTCTTGAACTCTAAGGGTGGAAGGAAACCCTTGGATGAAAACTTCACTTACCTTGGTATTCAAATTTCTGAAGTGTGATGGAGTGTTCTTGAAGGCTGAATCTTGAATTGAAGATCTTTGGGTTTTCTTCTTGAGAAATTTTGAGAAAGATAAATAGATTTTGTCTCTAAAGAGGATTAATTTTGTGTTTTGAGGGATGACATAAGGTGGGAAAATACCCAATTACCCCTGAGGATGCAGTTTTTTAATGACTGAAAATTGATTTAGCGATGCGTAGACCAACGCCCCATGTCATTGGCATCGATGAGATAGCCAACACGCTGCATTGAGTCCGTATCGGTTCAATGAAATTTGCACTGGGAGATGGGGAAAAATACTCATCAACACGATGGGCAACGTGGCACGTTGATCCACCGGTTTGAGCTTTCAAATGTGTTTCAGATGAAGTCCAAAAAATTTGAAATGCGTTCGAGAACACCTACTAACATTCCTGATCATGGATTAACCTAAAAATTGCTATTTAAAGGTCATAAGGCTCATGAAAACGTCTTACCAACTTACGAAGGCTAAAATAACTCTAAGTATGAACACTTAGCTGAATTTTTTTCTATGTCTCGGATCCCTTACTAGGTTTTATAAGACTGAATCAAGCTTAGGATTTTGCGGGGTCTTACAATATCTCCCCCTTGGAAATATTCATCCTCAAATGAGACTGACTAAGCTGGGAATACTGATAGACTGAATTTAGATACTGGATATGCGTAACTGCAACATGATTTCATAACTGACACTACTAATATGCTGAAATTTTATACTAAATATGCATATATGATGCATGAGTACATAGTTGAACATGATTCATGAATGGATAATGGGATTGCTAATAAGCTGAGTTTTTCATGCTAAACATGTATATCTGATGTATGAAGTCACAACTGAATATGCAATGGTAACTAGTACCAATTCTATAAAGGAAAATCTGAGCATGGAATTGAGTAAGTTCAAGGAAAAATTATTACCTTGGGCTGAGTCTGAGTTTGCGGAGAAGAGGTGAGGATACTTGGTCCGCATATCTTCTTTTGCTTCCCAAGTAGCTCCCTCAACGGACTGGTTCCGCCAAAGAACTTTGACTAGAGGGACCTCTTTATTCTAGTCTACGAATCTAATAATCAAGGATTTCAACTGGAATCTCCTCATAACAGAGGTTATTCTGAATGTATATATTCCCTACAGGGACTACAATTACTGGTTCACCTATGCATTTTATTATCAAGGAGAATGGAACATTGGATGGACTGAAGCTAAGTCTGAAGTCAACTCACCCTCATAAGCTACCTTTCCAAAATGGCTGAGAATTCGGTAAGGACCAACATATTGGGGACTGAGCTTCCCTTTTTTGCCAAACCTCTTCACTCTTTTCATAGGAGAGATATTCAAATGTACATAATTACCAATCTCAAACTCAAAATCCTTTTTGTATACATCTGCGTACGATTTCTGTCGGCTCTGAGCTGTCTTAAGCCTTTCCCTTGTCAGC
The DNA here is from genome assembly GCA_030864225.1 of Capsicum baccatum var. pendulum. Classification (NCBI taxonomy): domain Eukaryota; kingdom Viridiplantae; phylum Streptophyta; class Magnoliopsida; order Solanales; family Solanaceae; genus Capsicum; species Capsicum baccatum. The sequence goes on along the minus strand of CM061556.1, from coordinate 123,820,225 downwards.
TTAACTTTTATAAGGTATAAAATACCAAGTCAATCCCTACCACTGTGGCCTCACCCACTTTAAACCAACCAATAGGAGATCTACATCTCCTCCCATAGAGAACATCAAACGAAGCCATCTGAATGCTGAAATGGTAACTATTGTTATACACAAATTCAATCAAAGACAAGTGGTTATCCCAATTACCTTTAAAGTCAATGGCATATGCTCGCAGCATATCCTCTAAAGTCTGAATGGACCTTTATGCTTGACTATCTATCTGAGGGTGAAAGGTTGTATTGAGGTGGACTAGGGTACTAAGACCATTTTGGAAGGCTTTCCAGAAATGAGAGGTAAACTGGGAACCTCTATATAAGATTATAGATAATAGAAATCTGTGTAATCTGACCAACTCCCTAACATAGATCTTGGCATAGTCCTCGGCTGAATAAGAGGTATGGACTTATAGAAAATGAGTTGATTTGGGCATCCTATCTATAATGACCATAACTAAATCATGTTGATGATGAATAAGAGGAGAACCCATCATAAAATACATGTTTACCTCTTCCCACTTTCAAGTGGAAATACTGAATTCTTGCATACACCCGCTATGTTTCTGGTGCTCAATCTTAACTTGATAACATGTCGAGAACTTAGCTACAAACTCTTTAATGTCTCTCTTTATCCAACTCCATCAATAGATCTCCCACAAATTACAGTTCATCTTAGTGGCCCCTGGATGAATATAGTACCACGCACCATGTGCTTCTGTAAGAATTTAATGTCTTAGGTCATCTACATATGACACATATAGACGACCCTGACAATGTAGAACACAATCTCCCCTTTGGGAGAAAACCTCCATTTTCTACTCTCTGGCTGATTCTTTCAACTTAACTAGACTGGGATCCCTATACTGCTTTTTCTTCACTTCGGAACCAGGGGTGATTCTAAACTATTCTGCACCCATACACTAGCTTCTGCCGAATCGACTAAGCGAACACCTAGTTGGGCAAGCTGATGAACTTCCTGAGCTAACTTTTTCTTACCATTTTCCATGTAATCAACACTACCCATAGACATCCTACTTAGAGCATCAACCATTATATTAGCTTTACCCAAATGAAATAGGACACTCATGTCATAGTCCTTCAACAATTCCAACCACCTTCTCTGATGGAGGTTTAGGTCTTTCTGAGAGAACACATACTATAGGCTCTTATGTTCAGTGAACTAATCAATGTGTACTCAAATACTACTGTTGCTAACTCAAGATCATGAGTTGGATAGTTCTTTTTGTGGGGTTTAGGTTGTCTAGAGGCATAGGCTATCACCTTACCTCTCTGCATGAAGACACAACCCAAACCTACTCTAGATGCATCATAATACACAAAAAAGTAGTCCGAACCATCTAACAAGGTAAAAACTGGGGCTGAGGTGAGTCGAGTCTTCAACTCCTGAAAACTCTTCTCTGAAGAATCTGACAACTGAAACTTGACTTTATTCTAAGTTAATCTGGACATGAGGAATGTAATAGATGAAATCCCTCAATAAACCATCGATAATAGAAGGCCAATCCTAAGAAACTCTTGATATCTGATGGAGAGATAGGTCTGGGCCATTATCTCAGTACTTTGGTCTTTTGTGGATCAACTCTAATACCACCAAAAATGATATGGCCAAGAAAAGCTACTGACCTTAGACAAAATTTGCACTTACTAAATTTTGGTGAATAGATGATGGTTTCTGAGAGTCTGTAATACTATTTTGAGATGGTTTGCATGATCATATTCACTGTAGAAGTAGACAAGGATGACATCTATGAAGACTATGATGAACATATCTAAGTACTTCTTGAACACATGATTCATCAAGTCCATGAAAGTTGTTGGGGCATTGGTAAGACAAAAGGACATGACTAAGAATTTGAAGTAACCATATGAAGTTCTGAAAGTTGTTTTTAGAATGTCACATTCTCTAACTTTGAGATGATGATAGCCAGATTTGAGGCCTATCTTAGAAAAGTAATTGTCACTCTGAAGTTGGTCAAACAAGTCATTGATTCTGGGAAATGGATACTTATTCTTAGCCGTGTCTTTATTTAGCTTATGGTAGTCTATACACATTTTGAGAAAATCATCTTTCTTATGGAAGAATAGAATTGGTGCACCCAACGGGGACACACAAAGTCTAATGAATCCCTTATCTAGGAGATCTTTCAACTATTCTTTTAATTCTTTGAGTTCTATTGGAGCCATTTTATATGGTAGAATAGAGATAGGCTGAGTATCTAGAAGAAGGTCTATTCCAAAGTCGATTTTCTTTTTGAGAGAAATTCTGAGAAGATCTTTATGAAACACGTGTAGGAATTCACATGCTACTGATACTGACTCAAGAGTAGGGGTTTCTAAAATAGAGTTTTGGACTCGAACGAGATGGTAGACATATCCCTTAGATATCATTTTTCTTGTCCCAAGGTAGGAAACAAGCTGCCCCTAAGTGATGAAATACTACCCCTTCACTTTAGGATAGGCTTATTTACAAACTAAAACTGGACAATTCTATTTCTGTAGTTGACTGAGTCATAGCAGGAATGAAGCCAATCTATGTCGAGAATGACATCAAAATTGGTCATCTCTAATTCGACTAAGTCTGTTGAAGTGACTTTCTAAGATACCATAATTGGGCAGTTCCTATATACCTATAGGGCTATGATGGATTTACCCACTTGGGTAGAGATTAAGAAAGGCTCTACTAGAATTTTGGGACTGACTCCGAAGTCAACAGCTATATAGGGAGTTACAAAAGACAAAGAAGCTTCTGGATCTAGCAAAACATAAACATGCAAATGATAAACTTGTAACTTACCTGTGACCACATCAGGAAAAATTTCCCGATCCTGTCGGGACTGAAGTGCATAGAGTCTATTTTGGCATTGCCCATTGGTGGCACTGGAAGCAGCACCCAGCTAATTTGGGCGACCAAACTGAGTTGAGGGATGGTTATGCTATCTCTGCAAACCCACCTGAGGATACTATCTGACTTTGTGGACTGTTTTGTCATATCTAAAACATATGTCACTTCCAGCTCTACAAATACCCTAATGGTTTCTGCCATACTTCTGGCAGAGAGGATTTATTTGGGTACTACTAACACTACCTTGCGGTTTAGGGCCTGATGCCCTATCTCTATTGCCGTCTCTGAATTTTGACAAGGGAGCACTAGCTGAGGATGGAGCTGGGACTGAGGATTTTTAGAGGAACTAAAAATGATTCCTACTCTCTGACTTAGGCTGAACAAAGTTGAAACTGCCTATTCTTAATTTCTTATTGTCCCTCTCTTTCTCCCTATTCATAGCTTTCTCTATCTACTGAGCATGAACAATGAGCCTGGATATGTCTATCTCCTTAATCAACATAGTAGTCCTACACTCCTTGACCACACTATTAGACACGCCAGGCATAAGCTTACTTATCTTAGATCTGTTATCCGCTACCACATGAGGAGCGTATCTGTCTAATTGAGTAAACTTGAGAGAATATTCTTGTACCGTCATGTTGCCCTGCTTTAAATTTATAAATTTTAAAACCTTCACTTCCCTCAACTCTAGCGGGAAGAACCTATCTAGAAAAGCAATAGCATACTCTTCCTATTCTATGGGCCCTGCATCTGCAGCCCTCTCTACTTTTCACAGTTTAAACCATGAGTGAGCCATATCTAGAAATTGATATGCAGCTAAATCAGCACTCTCACTAGCTGTCACCCCCATATTATCTGTAACCTTCTATACCTGATTGAGAAATTCCTATAGGTCTTCATTTGACTTTGACCCAGTAAAAGATGGAGGGTTTATTTGGGTGAAGTCCCGAATCCTAGCTGTAGCAGTATTGGCCACTGGGTTAGCTAGAATGACAGCTGAGCGTTCATTTTGGGCTTCCATAGAATGAGCAAGAATGGTTAAAGCTGCTCTGAATTCAGCGTGGGAGACATGTTCGTCCAGGAAATCTACCTAAACGGGCTGAGGTGCTGACTGATTTTCGATTCTCCTTTCGTTAGTCTTTTTGGGAGGTATGTTTTGTAAACTAAAATGAGACAATAGATTAGACTAAGAGTTTAATTTGATCTTGTGATCACCAGCACGACATGATTATTGAAAGAAGGGAAACTTTTTATATAACATGTAATAGCCTCCTATCCATAAGTGTGGTGCTCTACACACCCATGCACAAAACTCTACTAGACGGGGATTTCAAACTTACAAGGACACTTTTGAATCTTAGGCTCTGATACCAAGTTTGTAATGTCTCTATTCTGTACCCCAGATGCTACATGGTACTCATAATCTTGAGGGACCACAACCTAACCTATGACTGGTACCTGCTGCAATAACTGAATAATAATATTATACTATGCAAAAATTAGATGGAAACTTGCCATAAGGTTCTAACTATAAATAAATACTGTGTACTGAAAACTAAATACTGATATATCTTTCTAAAATATTCTAGGCTTATAAGCCTCTACTCTCTGAATAAGGGATTGATGGGACAAACCCCCAACTAACTCTGACTACTAAAAACTGATAAATAGAGATACTAAAGTAATAATTATGTCCCCGAACTATGAGGACTCACCACTAGTTTGATGCTGATGGATCGGGCTGCTAAGTATAATCGGGAGCCCGTATGTCTGAAACTATAATATAAGACATCATAGCCTAAAATAAATATATGTGTCAATACTTGGAATGTAGTGGTATGCTAAGTGAGGTAGGCTGAGATGCATGGGTTCATATGTATGAACAATACTGACTGAATAACATGGGTGTAAATGAATATAAGTACATGCATAAATACGTAAGCTATAATAGAGGTCGTGATAACACTAGATACTAAGTTCTGAATTACTAATTTACTGATATCTGAGTTTACTGATATTGTATTACTGTTAACTGGGTGACTGTATCTGACAATCCTAATTTTGTGGAACTATTCTGAGTTCTGTACTGAACTAAGTGACTGTGTCTGATAGTCCTAATTACTATAGAACTAAATTGAGTTTTATTTTGAAAACTGAAACTATAACTGTGGGAGGTACTCATCTAACCGACATGTCCTTTTCTAAATAGATTGGGGTTGAACCTGTAACCACAGTTAGAATGGTGTCAGTACCGTGCAATGGGTAAAGACAATTGTGATTTAACTCTCTCTGATAGGAAGCTCTTTTGTCAACCCTCACTGGGAGAAAAACTCACATGATATGTATCAACACTAGTCTGGCTGAAAGATATCGCAACCTACATTGGCTATGTAGTTCTGTAATGCAGGGATTCTATAGCATGAAAAGTAAATCACTGCATGACTTTAGTAGCATAATGGTACTAGCTTGCTAATAATGCATTCACTTTGACATTTTTGGTCAAACACTTGTTATCCATGAGCTTGTGCATGATTGAAATCATACAATAACAAGTTATGCTTGGACTAGTCTAATCACATAAGCATTTTGACAAAAACTTAGGGAGCATGGGTATTTCACATATCAATAAACATGTAGTTATATCATGGATTCTACATTCAACTTGCAATTCAAGAGTTTGACATGTAGTTCACAAAATTCCATTCATATTTAAACTAGTTTGCATGAAATTTGGGACAACTCATAGAATTAGATCACCATTAACATCATAATAATTAATACATTCAAGATCTAACATGAAATCTATGAAATATATTAACTTGTACTTTAAAAGAGTTTCTTGAACTCCAAAGGGTGGAAGAAAACCCTTGGAAAAACACTTCACATACCTTGGTTTTCAAATTTGCAAAGAGTGACGGAGTGTTCTTGAAGGCTGAATCTTGAATTGGAGATCCTAGGGTTTTCTTCTTGAGAAATTTTGAGAAAGATGAATGGATTTTGCCTCTAAAAGGGCTTAATTTCATGTTTTCGGCACTGACATAAAGTGGGAAAAAACCCAATTGCCCCTGAGGACGTGACTTTTAAATGACTAAAAACTGATTTAGCGGCGCATAAACTAATGTACCTCGTCGTTGGCATTGATGCGATAGCCAACGCGCTGTATCGAGTCCACTTTGATTTACTAGAATTTGCTCTAGGAGCTGGGAAATAATAATCATCGATGCGATGGGCGACGCGGCGCATCGAGATTGCGTCTATCCACTAGTTTGATCTTTCAAATGTCTTTCAAATAAAGTTTGAAAAATCCAAAACTTGTTCGAGAACACCTACTAACATTCTTGATCATGAATTAACCTAACAATCGATATTTAAAGGTCATAAGGGTCGTGAAAAAGGATCGTCAACTTAGAAAGGCTAAAACAACTCTAAGTACGAACACTTAACTGAATTTTTTTCTACGTCTAGGACCCCTTACTAGATTTTATTGGACTTAATCAAGCTTAGGATTTTGTGGGGTCTTACATGAATGCAATAAATAAACACTGATATAAATCATAAGCTTAAAATAAGCTTGCTAAAGTTAGATACACTCACCATGTTCATGAATAAAATTAAAAATAAAATAGCATAAATCATAAGTAGTAAAGAATAATCTAGTAAGGTCAGTGAGTCATTACATTTATATTCTAAAATCATTTATTCTGTGGGAAATTATTACAACCAATATAAACCATGTTAGCAACCATGGATTCAATCATAAGATCCATATTGAGCAGGGTTGTTTTGTACCTTTCAATCAATTTAGATCTATGACTAGAGTAATTACTAAGTTGAGCCTATTTGAGCAAGGGAGACACTCTTTGGCAAAGACCCTTTTAACCTATAGGGGCACGTTGTTTCTGGGAATTTAAGCGTGTTGAACCTACATCTCTCAAATTCTAAATACTGCTCCTAAAATATACTAGTGCTCACAATATATGAAATCCACAAAAGAGTAAGCATATAGGTTTGTAAGTCTAAAATCCAAATCATGATTCTATTGATAAATAATTTTCATAAGTAACTATTAAAATTTCTTATCATAACCGGGATCATAAGATCAAAACTAATATCATAATCAGATTGTACTTATTTGTAACCTGAAATAGTGAATCTAAACTTTTTCTAAACATAATAAATCTTGCTAAAATTATATAAACTTACCAACTCATGGAATTGAAACACTCTAGATTTTGGACCTTTGAAATTTCCTGAGTTTTTAACTCACTGTCCTAGTAATGACTCACCATACGAGTCTATGATGTGGGTATGGTTCAGTTGTCCTTAGTTGTAGGTAGTCCAATGGGTGGCGGTTAGGATCTGCTATGGTTACAATTAGAGTGGTACAAGTTGTTAGGGGTGATGACGGTCCATTAATAAAATTAATAACTTAATGACTTTACTTGGCACTGAGTATGAGTGGCTTACTAAGATCTGTAAGGATAGGGTATGAGTGGTATAGTTGAATCGTATGTTGTCCAGCGTCAATCCCTTTAAATTCTGTCTTAGGTACGACTAGGCCATACCAATCGTATGGTTTGGTAAGGAGTGCGATTAAGGAGTCATATTATGGGAAGTGTGTAGGTGTCCAACTCACTGTATTGGTGATGACTCAATGGTACCAGTCATATGTTATGGTCACGAGTCACGGGATCGACTCATAACCACCTACGGTATATTTACGGTTTTAAGTTGGGGGCATTTTGGACATTTTCCCTTTTTAACTCACTTTGAGGCCACAACTTAAAACACCTTTTGGGACTTAATTAGCCTATTATTCCTAATTAAACACTCTTAAAATCTCTCTCAAGCTCTATTTCAAGAAAAAGGTTAGGGTTTCATCAAGATAATTAAGTAAGGCTTTCAATGGTGGTTTATCTTTGTCTTCCTTGGTGTCTAAGGCATGTTACTCCTCCTTTATTATTATTTTACAAAGATCATATGTTTTAATGTATGAATTTCATGGTATAGTTATGGTTTTATATAATGGTTGGAGATTTTGGATGTTCATGGTTGAATTATCTTTCTCATGGTTTAATTGTGTTTTCTTTCATGCTTTTAGTATTATTTTGACATCGTACGATGTATGTTAATGGTATATAAATTTTAGGGTATTATTGATTCCCCAAATTTACTTAGTTATGATTTTGAAACTTATGTGCCCTCAACCTGTTTTTTAAAATGCCAATGATAATAATTTTGTCACATTGTTTGATTACTCTTGATATCTTTGCATTACATAAATGGTAATGGAACCTGAATTTGTCTAGTTGTATTTAAATGGTTTGCAAAAGGCCTTGGTGTCCATGGTTTTAGATTAATTGGAAACTTTGGAGTCAACTTTTTTAATGGTTTTGGTGTAGAATAAAAGCATAGACTTGCAAGCTCTAATTTTGGTATGACCATACCAATCATTAATGCCTAAACAAATGACTTCTTTGTAAATGGTTAGAATATGTAACTGATATTAATGAGGTTTAAAGAAATATATCTTAGCAAAGCTGTAGAAGGTGGAGGTCCCGGGGAGACCAATATTGGAAACTCACATTTGTCGATGTGAGGTTTGGTCATGGTGACCATGTGCATGATGTCAAACTTTATATTTTGGGTGATGTACTAGTCATCTCAGCTATTTTTCTGGTTCGCGCAGCTAACTGGCAATGGGGCCCTTTTAGCAGGGGGAGTCGAACCTATATAGCACTTGGGTAGACATTTAGGATGGTAGAGATACACAACCCAGGTTAATATCTTAAATGCATGCTAAAATTGATTCCCTATCCTAAGATGATATATACTTATATGTGTGATTGCATATAGTTATTTGATTTGGTTTTAAATAATGGAATTATTTTATCTTTATTCCTAATGTGCATTCTAGTGTTCACTCTGCTATCAATTTTCGAGTGTTGTATCCCCACACGATGCAGGAATCATCCATACTACCATTCCTCCTAGTCAGTGACTTGGATTCGGGGACATCTTTGAGTCAGATTGAAATGGTGAGTTTCCATAATCTGGAAGACACGAATTTATGCTATGGACTTTTTTTCATTATTTATATTTCTTGGATTTTGGTTTTGGATATGGTCGTGGGCATGTCGGGATCGGATATTACTAGATTTTGGGTAAAGGCTTCGTTAGACTTTTATGGGCATGGACGGTGTAGGAATTGGTGTTAGCCTTGGTATTGGTAGTGGTATTAGGGTTGGCACCAGTTGGACATTTGATTATAGTTGTTTGATTAAAAATATAGACTTTATTTAATGTCTTTGAATTATTTTTTATTTATCTTATTATATGTTTGGAATTCATCCGACATATGGTGTAGGGCAGTTTGGTTAGGTATTGCGGGTGCCCTTCGATCCTTGTTTGACTTGAGATGCCCGAAACGACTAGGCCCTTGTTTGGGTTATGTCTAATTGGTATTAGATCCCTAGGTTCATGGTAAATTGGGAGTCCACAAAGCTTTGAGTCTCTTTTATAGATGTGTAGCACACCACACACATAAGGGAGAGGCCATGAGGCATTTAGAAATATTTTTTTTCTTGTATTCTATTTTCGAGCTATTGAGTCTAAGGTCCTAAATTTTTCTCTAATTCCTATTTGTTCGCTTTTTAGATCATGCCTCCTCGATGATCTAAAGCTCATGGAAACTCTTCTATCCTACTTGGGGACAATGCTAATAGGACACCCTCTGCTTATGGGGTCCAGAACTGGTCTAAGGGTCTAGTTCTTGATTCTCTCCTTGAGTTCCTTAGGCAAATATGACGAATGCTAAGTTTGATCAATCTATCCAAATATTGGCTTAGTTTGTAGCTTCCCAGGGTGAGCGTGGTGTTTCTTATTACATTTTCTGAGGCCACAAGGGTTGGCCAATTTATGAGGTTGAGCCCTCCTATGTTCACTTGTGTAAAGGATGAGGAGGATTCTCTGGGTTTTATTAATTATATGGAAAATATCTTTTATGTTATGCATGCTACTAACGTAATAGGTGTAGAGTTTGCTGCCTACCAACTAAAAGATATAGCATACTAATAGTCTGAGGATGGAAACAGTCAAGGGGTGACGATGCTAAGTCAGTCTTGTGGGATGATTTCTCTAGTGCTTTTCTGGACCGCTTCTTTCCTCAAGAGTTGAGAGAGGCAAATGTGGAAGAACTTGTTAACGAAAATCTAGGCAAGATGCCAGTCAAGGAGTAAGCCTTGAAGTTTCACTAGTGGACTTAATATTCTCTGGAGTTGGTTTCTAGCATAAGGTCTGGAATAAGGAAGTTAGCTTCTAAGTTATCCCAAGATTTGATTTTTTAAAGTAAGGCTGCCTTGTTGAACAAGGACATGTACATCTCTAGACTGTTTGTATATATGCAGCAGGCCGAGGAAGAGAAGATGAAGTAGCCCAAAATTGGGGAGAGGCAAAATAAGAAGTTTATATTATGTGATTAGGGTAATGATAATAATAGAGTGAAAGGGAAATTGGAAAGTGGTCCAAGAAGGGGTGGGGCAATTCTGGGTCTCATTCGATGGCTAGTGCTCCCCACCTAAAGATTTCAATCATAGACGTTCTTAAAGTGGCAATACATATAGGGTACAAGGTCCCTAATCTCATGCTAGTGAGGCCCAATCATCTCTATTATATCCTTTCTGCAGAGCTTGTGGTCGATTGCATTGGGATTAATATGATGAAGGAAAGCAAAAGTTCTTCAACTGTGGTAAGACATGGCATATGATTAGAAAATATTCCGTTAGTAAGGTTGCTTTTGGGGAAAACAAGGTTCTAGTTACCTCTTCATCATCTCTGATACCAAAGGGTGCACCATCTATCTCCGGCACTGGTCGAAACTAATTCTATTTCTCACTACTCGTCAAAAGTCTGAGGCATCACCTGATGCCGTTACTGGTATGTTGAAACTCTTCTCCATGATGTGTACCATTTACTTTATTTGGGATCCACTCTTTCTTATGTGACCCTATTTATTGTTGTGCAATTTGGTTTTGGTCCCATGTGTATTCCAGACCCTTTTTTTGTTTCTAGCTCATTGGGTGATTTTTTATTTCCTAGAAGAGACTACAAGGTTTACATGGTGTCTGTGGGTCATTGGGAAACCTTGGTGGATCTGATTGAAATAGACATGGTGGACTTTAATGTCATGTTAGGGATGGATTGGTTGAACTCGTGCTATCCTACTCTAGACTGTCAAACATGAAAGTTCTCTTTAAATTCCTTTGTAAGTTGGTTATTGAGTGGGAGGGTAGTTTTGTAGCTCCCAAGGTAAATTTCATATCATAACACAGAGCTTGGAGATTAATCTCCAAAGGGTGTCTCTACCATCTTGTCTGGGTTAAAGATTCTAACTTGGAAGGTCCTTCTCTATGTTTCTTCCCAGTGGTGAATGAATTTCCTAAGGTTTTCCGTGATGACATTCTTGGTGTTTATCCTGATAAGGATATTGATTTTGGGATATATCTTGTTTCAAACTCTCATCCTATTTCTATTCCCTCATATAGAATGGCTCCAGCTTAGTTGAAGGAGCTTTAGGAGCAATTAAAGGATCTTTTAGACAAGGGTTTCATCCATCTTAGTGTGTCAGTGGGGTGCACCGGTGTTACTCATATGTAAGAAAGATGTTTCCCTTTGGATGTGTATTGATTACCGACAATTAAATAAGGTGAAGGTAATATATAATTACCCCCTCAAAGGATAGATAATTTGTTTGATCAGCTTCAGAGTGCTAAGCTTTTCTGCAAGATTGATCTTTGGTCTAGGTATCACTAGATAAAGATTAGGGAGATGGATATCCCTAAGACTGTTTTTCGTATCTGGTATGGGCATTTGAGTTTCTGGTTATGTTTTTTTGGTTGACCAATGACCCAGCCACATTCACAGATTTGATGAATAGAGTCTTCTGATAGTTTCTGTATTTATTTGTCACTGTGTTAATAGACGATATTTTGCTGTAACGCCCCAAAATCTAGTTCTCAGGATGCCACACAGTGCCCCAAACTAAAAGTAGTCCTAAGCTAACCCTGGCTGCTTTCTACTAAGTATGGATCTCAACATAGGGAAAATATGAATATGAAATCATAATAATGCGGAAAATCTTATCTAAAAAATGCTAGAAGTCTTGGTAAAACAATACTGAAAAATCTAAATTTTGAATCAAATGTCTAAAACCAAATCTAGTAGTCCGGCAAGCCTCTACTATTTGAATCTAAAGAGCCACTGGGACATGCTCCAGCTGACTCAACTATCTAAAATAAATGATGTAAGATATACTAATAAACTGAAAGTGCGAACATGTAAGTCCCCAAACTATGAGGACTCACCAACTGCAGGAATGTAGAAGAGATGCTCAAAGATCACTCACACTGTTGAGACTGAGCACCTGAACCTACATTATGAGACAATGTAGCACATAGACATATATGTGGATCAGTACTTTAAGGATGTACTGAGTATATGGGTGTGCATGCAATAAGTTACAATTTCATCACAGTTTATAAAATCATGCATGCTAAATGTAAATGACTCGCATAAGCTGAAATCTATGAAATACTAAAATCCGTAATAATAAGAACCAAAACATACTTTCTAAATCTCGTGATACATTACACTTAATTCTGAAGTCTGTAAAAAATAGCTTATCTTAGGGCTTAAAATCTTAAAACCACAACTTTCGAAATATTTTCTTTTATCTTGAATCTTAAAATCAATAGACTGTTAAAGAGTGAGGGACATCTGTTGGGAGATTCTTCTGACCAACATACACCATGTGAGCATCCATGGAGTCTCATGACTGGACACCGTTAGGTAGGACTGTTCTACCCTTACCATTGGAATAGAACTTCTATCTAATGTGATCACAATCTGAGTCAACCACGTAGAAATAGGAATAATATGAATTCTACATTGGCAAGTAGTTCTGGGATATGAAACCATAGTAACCTACCCATTTTTGTGCTAAATACTACTCTCATTCTTATCAATAATGAACAAAGTGGATTCTTTATCTTAGCTTAGGACCAAAAGGTCAAATCTTTATCAATAATCTAAGAATAATCTTATCTGAGGGTGCTTATAGCACAAATAATCTTGAAATAGAAAATCTTAATTAGGGCATAGTGACGCATGCAACAATCTCATGTAGAAACATCTAAAAATTCATGCTTGATAATGTAAACAATTATAATTTATCATAAAATCTGAAAATTTCGTCACAAGGCATAGAAATATGAATCAAGTCATGTAATTCAACTTCTAAATCATGAGAAATCACATAATCTTGCAAATAATGATAATGGGTATAACCCTAACTTAAATTTCATGGGAAATCAAATAAAATTAAATAACTTTGTAATTTAAAATAAATTTTGGGCACAAGAATGAAAGAATTATCCTTGTTCAAACCCCACATACCTTGTTGGATGATCTAGATGCTAGAACTTGAATCTTATATCTTTATTGATGTATTGGAGATGACTTCTTAAAGTTCTTGAATTGGGAATACTCAATCTTGAATTGTCTTGGAGGATTAATGGAGAAATTTTGGATTTCTTGGGGAAGCAGTATGATGAACTAGGGTTTGCTCTTTAGAGAAAAGTGATAAAATAAGAATAAAGTGCCTTAGTATATGATTAATGAGGTATTTTGGATAGATTGGGGCCCTGGGGATTGAAAAAAATACCCTCTTTAAACGCTTATATAATACTGGAAAACATAAATTTTTCCGATCTGGGTGGCCACCAAGATGCGCCACTATTACGATAGTTCACTGAAAATCGATGAATGGAAAATGGGCAGACTCCGCGATGCGAAGACATCACAGTGCCCCTTTGGAATTCCATTTTTGCACATGGCGCGATACGCCATTATCATGCTGGACATCTGGAAATTGACAAATGAGAAATTGATCATCTCCGTAATGCGCCAATATTGTGAAGGGCCACTAAAATTTTAAAATCATCATTTAAACCTGCTACACGATGCGCTATTGATCAAAATGACTGTGTTTAACAACTAGAACTTAAAATAGCCATAAATTCTTACCCGGTTATTGGATTTGTGTGAATCTTATATCATTGGAAATCTAATTCAATTTCCTACGAAATGGAATGTCAAAATCTAAGGAATTCCAAACAAATAAATAGTATTTTTTTGGGAAGATATTCCTTAACATTCTAGGGACGAATTTAAGCTAGGAAAATTGCAGGGTATTATATTTGGTGTACTAAAAGAGTGGGGTAGATCATGAAAATCACCTTCGTATCATTAGGTAGACCCTAAAAGAGCAGCAGTTGTATGTCAAATTTTCATAATGTGATTTTTGGTTGAACACTATTACTTTTCTAGGTCATGTTAGTTTTAGTGATAGGATAATGGTTGATCAGTAGAAAGTTGCAATTGTTAAGAAGTGTCCTAGATCTACGTCTCTAATTAATATTTGGAGCTTCTTAAGTTTAGCTAGCTATTATAGAAGATTTATGGAAAGCTTCTCTTCTATAGCTGTCTCATTGACTAAGTTGACTCAGAAAAAGGTAAAGTTCTTGTGTTGTGATGCTTGTAAAGGTAGTTTTGATATGTTGAAGAATAAGCTGACTTTAGCTCTAGTTCTGACCTTGCTTGAAGGCACTAACAGTTTCTAGTCTATTTTGATATGTCCCATATTGGGGTTCGGTGCATTTTGATGCAATATCAAAAGGTGATAACTCATGCCTTTAAACAGTTTAAGGTGCATGAGATAAATTATCTCACTCATGACTTGGAGTTATTGCTTATGGTATTTGCATAGAAAATTTAGCGTCACTATCTATATGCCATGCATATGGATATCTTTTTCGATGATAAGAGCCTGCAGTATATGATAACTCAGAAAAAGCTAAACCTCAGGCAAAAGAGATTGGTTTAACTACTCAAAGATTACAACATAAGTCTTTACTACTATCCAGGTAAAGCTAATGTGGTTGTTGATGCTCTTAAAAATTTATCCATGAGGAGTCTGGCTTATGTAGATGAAGGGAAGCGAGAGTATGTTAAAGATATTCACCATTTGGCTATCCTTGGAGTTCATCTCTTGGACTCTGAGGATGGTGGTGGATTTATGAAGAAGTTGTCATAATTGTATCTTGGTGATAAAATAAGTGATAAAAAAGTGTTCGAACCTTTCTTGATAAGGATCAAGGGTGACATATGTGTGTAGAAAGTAATGGCCTTTAAGGTCAGTGGTGATGGTACCTTGCATTACCAAGAAAGATTATGCGTTCCAGATATGGATGGATTGTATGAGAGGATCTTGGCTGAGATGCATGAGTTGCGCTATGCTATTTATCCTGGTTTGACCAAAATGTATTATGGTCTTAAGGAGAAATATTGGTGGAACAATATGAAGTGTGATATCGCTAGTTTTATTATTAAGTACATGGTATGCCAACAAGTGAAAGTTGAGCATATGATACCCAGAGAATTGTATTGAGTAATTGAGTTGCCTAGTTGCTAATGAGAGGTGATCAATATGGATTTTGTTACTGGTCTCCCTCGTTCACAGAATCAGTTTGATTCAGTTTGGGTCATCATGTATAGGATGACAAAGGCTGCTCACTTTTTGTCAGTGCGAACAAATTTCTATGCTGAGGATTATGCAAAGTTTTATGTCTAAGATATTGTAAAGTTACATAGGGTACTTTTTCTATCATCTCAAATCACGGTAAACAATTTTTATCACACTTTTGGCAGTCATTTCATAAGGGTTTGGGGACTAAGGTGAGTCTTAGTACAACTTTCCACCTGTAATTGGATGGGCAAATGGAAAGGACTATTCATACATTGGAAGATAAGCTTTATGGTTACGTGATTGACTATGGTAATAGTTGGGTTGATCATTTACCTCTTATAGAGTTAGCATATACAAATATTTACCACTCTAGATTGGGATGGCCCCATTTTAAGCTATGTATGACGGGAGGTGTAGGTCTCTTATTGTGTGGATCAAGGTTGGTGAGGCAAAGATATTTGGCCTATATTTGATTCACTATACCATGGATTAGGTGAAGGTGATTCAGGATAGGCTTAAATCTGCCCAAAGTCACCAAAAATTCTATGCGGATATGAGGTATAGGAAGTTAAAGTTTGAGGTTGGGGATAGGGTGTTCTTGAAGGTGTCTCCCATGAGGGAGTGATGTAGTTTGGGAAAAAGGGAAGATCAGTCTCTGGTATGTTTGTCTGTACTTGGTTTTTAGAATGGTTGATAGTGTCGCGTATGAGTTCGAGTTCCCTTATAGTCTAAGCTCCATTCGTCAAGTGTTCCGTATATATATGTTGTAGAGGCGTGTCGATGATCCATCAAAGATTGTACCTATCAAGGATATTGGTATTTTGAATTCTCAGTCTTATGAGAAGGTCCCAGTTCAAATCTTTGATAAAAAAGTTTGTCGGCTGTGGACAAAGAACGTACTTTCGGTAAAGATTTTATGGAGGAACCACAAGGATGAAGAGGCTACTTGGAAAGCTAAAGAGGACATGAAGTCCAAATATCCATTCCTAGTTTCCATTTTGGAATATCGTGCTTAAGGTATATGTTAATCTTAAAATCCTTAT
Source organism: Capsicum baccatum var. pendulum (assembly GCA_030864225.1). Lineage (NCBI taxonomy): Eukaryota > Viridiplantae > Streptophyta > Magnoliopsida > Solanales > Solanaceae > Capsicum > Capsicum baccatum. The sequence continues at coordinate 123,803,698 of CM061556.1, read as the reverse complement.
TTTCTGTCGTAAAGTAAGAGTGGATTATGAATTCCTTGGTAATCTATTTCTTTTATTAAATGTATGCTTGGGGTTTGGAGACTTAATCATGCTAGTCACTGCTTTGTCCCATTATTCGAGGACGAATGACCCAAGTGAGGGAGAATTGAAACACATTGGATTTTGGCCCTCGGAAATTTCCTGAGTTTTAAACTCTCTATCCTAGTAATGACTCACCATATGAGTCGTATGGTGTGGGTATGGGTCAGGTGATCCTAGGCATAGGGTGTCCAGTGGGTGGTGGTTGGGATTCTAATATAGTTACGATTTAGGTGGTACGAGTTGTTAGGGGTGGTGACGATTCATTTGGATGGTCCCTTAATCAAATCAGTAACTTAGTGACTTTACTTGGCTCTGAGTATGAGTGGCTCACTAAGAGCAGCTGTAAGGATATGGTACGAGTGGTATAGTTGAATTGTATGTTGTCCAGTTTTAATCCCTTCGGATTCTATTTGGGTATGACTAGGCCATATGAGTCATATGGTTTTAAATCGAGTGGGATCAGGGAGTCGTATAGTTGGTAGTGTGCGGTTGTCCAACTCACTATTTTGGTGATGACTCAATGGTATGAATCGTATGTTATAGTCATGAGTCATGGGATCCACTCGCAACTACCAAGGGTATTTTTATAGTTTTAAGTTGGGGGCATTCTGGACATTTCTCCTTTTAACTCCCTTTGAGGCCACGACTTAAAACACCTTTTGGGACTTCATTAACCTATTATTCCCAATCAAGAACTCTTAAAATCTCTCTCAAAATTTCTTTTAGGCAAAAGGCTAGGGTTTCATCATGATAATTAATTAGGGCTTTCAAGGGTGGTTTTTCTTTGTTTTCCTTGGTGTCTAAGGCGTGTTACTCCTCCTGCATTATTATTTTACAAAGATAATGTGTTTAATATTTGATTTTCATGATATAGTTATGGTTTGTAATAATTGTTGGGGGTTTTGGATGTTCATGGTTGAATAATGTTTCACATGGTTTAATTGTGTTTTCTTTCATGCTTTTATTATGATTTTTACATCGTGGGATGCATGTTAATGATAAATGGATTTCAGCGTATTATGGATTACTGAAATTACTTGGTTATGGTTTTGAAACTTATGTGCTCTCAACCTATTTGTTTAAATGCCAATGAGAATGATTTTATTACATTGTATGACTACTCTTGATATCTTTGCATTACATAAATGGTAATGGAACCTGAATTGGTCTGGTTACTTTTAAATGGTTTTGAAAGGTTCGGTAGCCATGGTTTTGGTTTAATTGGAAACTTTTATGTCCACTAGGTTTAATTGTTTTTGTATGGCATAAAAGGATAGACTTGCGAGCTCTAATTTTTGTATTACGATACCAACGATTAGTGCCTAAACAAAAGACTCCTTGGTAAATGGTTGGAATGTGTAATTGTTTTTAAGATGAGCTTAAAGGGGGATATGTTATCAAAGCCATAGATGGTGGAGGTCCCGGGGGTACCAATACTGGAAACTCACATCTGGCGATGTGAGGTTTGTCCATGGTGATCGTGTGGTTGATGTCATACTTTATATTTTGGTAGATGTACTAGTCATCATAGGTTTTTCTCCGATTCGTGCGGCTAACATGCACCGAAGCCCTTTCAGTAGGGGGAGTGGACCCATATAGCCCGTGGGTGGACATTTAGGATGGCAAAGCTACACAACCCAGGTTAAGGTTTAAAATGCATGGTAAACCTGGTTCCCTATCCCGGCATGATATATATGTATATGTGTGATTGCATATAGTTATTTTATTTCGTTTTGAATAATGATGTTATTTTGTCTTTATCCCTGATTTACATATTATCGTTCACTCTACTAACCGTCTTCGGGTGCTGTATCCCAACGTGAAGTAGGAATCAACCATACCACCATTCCTCCTTCTCAGTGACTTTGATTTAGGGGCAGCTTTGAGTCTGATTGAAGTGGTGAGCTTCCATACTCTGAAATACTCCATCTCATGCTATGGACATCTTTTCGTTTTTTTGTTTCTTGGATTTTTGTTTTGGCTATGGTTGGGGGCATATCTCGATCGGATGTTGCTTGATTCTTCCTAAAGTCTTTGTCAGACTACTATAGGCATCGGTGGTGAAGTTATTGGTGTCAGCCTTGGTATTGGGGTTGACATTGAGGTTGGAACCGATTAGATATTTGATTGAGGTTGTTGGAATAAGAATATAGACTTTATTTAATGTCTTTGAATTATTATTGATTTATTTTGTTATATGCTTGTAATTCATCCGACATATGGTGTAGGGAGGTTACGGTTGAGTATTGGGGGTGGTCTCCGGTCCTGGTTAGACTTGATATGCCCGGCAGGACTAGGACCTATTTCGTGTCGTGTTAGAAATTTCATGTCTGAATGCTAAAACTCAATTTCTAAGATCAATCAACTTAGTAAAAAGATGTATAAATATGAATTCTTGTACTAAATGAAATTTAAGTCAAAAGGAAGTATCATAGTTTCAAAATCATGCAAATTTTGTATAAATCCTAATCATCAAATCCATAAATTCATATAAAAACTAAGATTGGGCACAAGAACGAAAGATAATCCTCTATAGAATCCCACTTACCTAAAATTAACATTTCTTATCGAAGAACTTTGAACTTTGGGACCTTGAGACTGAATTTTAGGAGGAACCCTTCTTTTTTGTGTTCTTGAGAGCTTGGTAGGAAAGGGAATAGTGAATTTGTATTATTATGTGTGAGAAAATGTTTTAGTATTAGTTGTGGGATCATTTAGGACATAAATGACCAATTTACCTATGAAAAACTGAAAGAAAATGAGATTTTGGCATTGTCATTGCTACTAGGATGGCACACCCTTAACTCAAGCCAATAGCATTGGCATGCCCTTATATTGACAACCTCTAGGGTGGCATGCCCTTATCATACCAAGCCACTGGCTTTTGTGTCTGGTGTTCCTTGCCTTTATGGCTGATCGATGCCCAAACTATACCTCCAATTGAGGATAAAGCGGTCGATGTCAAGTAAGTAACCCAACTAAATTGGTTCAAACCCAAAGGGAAGACGTTGAATTATATCGCTCGTTTGCTAGAACTATATGCCTAAATTGAAAGTAAATAAGGGGTTTGTAGTATAAATATCGAACAAGTAACGGAACTCAACTTTAGTTATAATCAATTAGAGACGAACACTAGAGTTGTGTTCCCCATGGCTTCTAACTCAGTAGGCTTTTAGTTCTCAATCCAACTATCCAACTATTGTGCATGTAGAATCTAGTAAGTTAAGATCACCAACCACCTCTCAGCATACTTTGGTGAATTTCACTCATCTACTCTCGGTCTCAGAATGTCGCCTTACTATCGCTTACCTTGAACCCCAATATAAACTATCTCCTCTTAGTATCAAGTTGATTAGATGAAAGTTAATCGCCTTAAAAGGATAATTCAGGTAATCTTATTTCGGCAGTTAACCCCAAATCACTATTGTGATCTCCTTTTCCAAATCTCTACCTCCATTTTTGATTCATAGTGAATATAGGTTGGATCCTAACATTTACAACCATTAAGAAAGAAAAAAGTACAAAGAAAACAACAATGCATGCAGCAACAACTATCTAGAAGGATTGAATGCTTCCCCTACTTTGTTATTTAGCCTAGGTTCCCATAACCCCATATAAGGGAATTAGCCGAGCATATTTCTAATGTGATCAGTGGAATTCGTAATTAAATCCATTCAAACAATATCACAATAATTAATGAATAAAACTCAAAATCTTTATCTGCGTAACCAACCAAAATCAGTACAAAGCAATCCCAAGATGAAATTTCAATACTGGAATTAAATATATATTTGTGAAAGTTAAGAGTTAGTATACTAACTAAAAAATGTCAAAAGGGTATATATAGTATACAATGAAACCCTTAATCTAAAAAATCGAATAAAAAGGGAAAATTTAGGTCGGTGGCCACTTTCGGACTATAGGTACTACCTATGGACTATAGGTGGTCCTTAGTAAGTGATAAATCTCCTATATAGCTCCTAAAACTCTTAGGACTTGGCCTTCTGGAGCTTTCCAAGGTCACCTATGGACCATAAGTGCCCAAAGTAAGTGATAGAGTCTTCTTTTTGTTGCATCTGAGCTCTGGACTTCAAGTTCTGACACCTACGCCTAAAAATGCTTTGGTAAGTAGCCAAAAACATTATTTTTTCATCTTTATCTTCAGTTTAACATCCAAAATCTGATTTTCTAAAAAGCATACCAAAACACATAATATCTTACAAAACAACATAAGAAACTTGCATATTTTCATCGTTTTAAGAGTCAAAGTGCTATAAATTCATAGCACATCAACAACCTCAATTTAGAATGTTCGTATGTCCTTAGGCAACGAAACATAACAAAAACAAAAACAAAAACACGATGCTTAACAAGGAGAATATAATCCATCCAAGGTAGTAAATTATCAATTAAACCTTAAATACCTTACCTCCTCCTGTTTGAACAATCCAAAGCCAACTGTGTTCTTACATAAAGCACAAAAATATAACGCAAAGGAATCAAGATATGAAAATTAAATTAGCAATAGATAAACATGCATATATACAACTCATACTACACAAACAAGTAAGCAGCTAGAAATAAAACCGATGTGCCCTCACAAAAAGAAAGTCCCACTCACTCATATGAAATCATGCTAGTCAATTCAGGGACAGTCAAGAGACACTCAAACTCACAAGAGAAGTTTCACCAATGCACATCCAATTCCATAGGATTTCCCTTATTTTCTATACCATAGTTTTCGGACCATCAATGTAGGATCAGTATAGGACTTTATTCAGGCAATAATGTAGGCTTGGGGAGATGGTATGGTACATATAGATATATGAAGTGACTAAGCCTCCTTGTAACTACACTTACTTGGGGTCTACACTTTAAATAGTTTTTTTTATTCCATCCTTATTTCTCCCTTTTGTTCTTTAATGCACATTCAGGTTGGGTGTGATTTCTTTTAATCATTCGTTTGTATTGCTTTTCTTTTTCACGTTTTTTTTGCTTTTCTCTTTTTTTCTGCCATGCCCAACTATACTAACTTTTCTCTCATTTTACCCTTCTTCATACCCACTTTGCATCACGTACCCCTATAATAGCCACCCTTAACTTAGTCGATTTTCTTGAGTTGAGGTGCACAGTGTTCATGGAGGACCAGGGCCGAAATAGGTTTATTGTAACACAAATGGAAAGGTGAAAATAAAAAAAAATTCTATAGGTTCAAACTCGGGATCAAGGGATACTTTTTCACATTGGGAAGGTCATTTATGCTAAAAGTGGACTAAAATAAAAAAAACAACCTACAATCCTTTCCTAATTGACTATCGTACAACCTAGGCAAGACTAACCAAATAAGTTCTGTATTTAACACACAAAGGAAACTAAGTGGCATCTCACACGCACATGGCATAGGGTCTTAACACTGGCTACTACCTATTTGGTTCATGCACAAGTTATTAATGATTATCATGTCCCTAATTCTAATGCCATAACAAGATCCACAATGGTCATACATATAGTTATTCACATAGTTCTTAAAAATAAAAAGTTTTGGAGGGATATCATTTTTTTCCTTAAAATCAACAAAAAACATGTAAACTTCCCTAGATACTCAAAAATCAGCTAAACATACAAAGACACAACACAATATGAAACAAAACACAATATAACATAAAATTTACCTAGATATTCCATTTCTTCTACCATAACATGATCGATAGGAAAAGAAGCCCTGTAAAAAAATTGGTGGTGGCTATTTTATACCTCACTCCTTACTAATAGACTGTGCACTATCCCAGTACATGTAAATAATATAAAGAAAGGGAATAAGGACATACCTGGGATGCACTAGGCATCCATCTCTAGACCATCCCCATGAAGGGGTATATAAACTTACGGATGTGGTGGTGGTGGCGGTGCACTACAAGAAGATGCACCCATTGTTTTCTCGGCATACCTCTTTCTATCATCAACTTTAGTCTCTATCGACTTATGTCTGGCCTATTTTAGGGCCTTGTTAAATGGAATAATAGGATCCAATAGGTCCCCCCCAACCTCTCTTGGTCCCAACTATGGAGATCGCCTCATTATCCTCTTCAAATAAATCAAAGTTTTTGGGCCCAAGCGGAGGCGCCGAATAAACAAATAGGGGCACAATTTAATAGATGGCTATCATGTGCTATTACTGAGAGAGTGTACATATACTTTAAGTACATCTAACTCATCTCTATTATCTCCTAGTTTAGGCATCTCCTTGCAATTGAATTGGGCCGAGACTCGACCCTTAAAAGTATTTATCCGTGCAAACAACTTAGTTAGTAGGTCTAATATCGTAGCCTGATATGTAGACTCTAATCTAGTCTCCGTCATCTCTAGTGTAGTCCGGACCCAAGGCTAAATTTATCTATATAAAGTCACCATCTTGGTATGAATATTCTATTACTGAGTATTGGTTACTCTCTGACTACCCACCAAGCTCTAAAAAAACTCATGTAAAAAAAATTATACCTAAAGCAACAGCTGAAGTAGATGGGCGAGGGGGCACTGAAGATGCACCCACCTACTCTAAAGTAAAAGTCGGGGCTAATATAGATTTAGTTGGAGTCCCCTCACCCTGTGTACTAAATTCAAGGGCATCTTTGCGACCCACCATCCCTTACTCCACACTAGCCCCATATCACCTTCTTATGTATCATTCGACTCTTTAGGAACTAATGGTCCCTTAGTTTGGGTTGAATACACTATAATGGGCACATGGGTCTATTGGGAAGGACCGAATATGTGGGATCCTTTATCATCTTAGTTTATGTTACGACCGTTACCTCTAATCTCTCATCTACACTGGTAACTTTGGCATGCCAAACTTATCCCATAACCTCTGAACAAGACATAGGAATGGTAATTCATCACCTTATAAAAATCTTTCTCATGAATCTTATGTCGAATAATAGTTGTAAAGTAAATAACATATCAAGCCATCATGCTCGTAGTTAGTGAAGCTCTATCCTAAGTTAATAAATTGTCTGAGTAGTTGGATATAATCTATATTGAACAACCAGCCACCAAAACTTCACAGCAAAAGTTAGTGTTGCCTTCGTAATCACACCATAAGCCTCGATTCAAGGGGTATCAACACCAAGAGGTGAAATATAGTTGGCGATTTATCTTGATATCACAACTCTCTTTCTCATGTGCTCAGCATTACGCATAAAGCATTTATCTTACGAAACTCTCAATCTATAATCAGACTCTGTTATATATGCTGGAGTAACATAATCTATCCCGAAGAGAACTTGGTAGATGGCCACTGCTAAAATGTCAAGCATAACCCCTCTTACAAATATTTGCTCAACCTACGGTTGTTTAGTATACCTCATAAGACCCATATTCTTTTCTATAGTATGAGATACTATGGAATGGTATGGGGCATAGAATTCCCACACCAATGCCAGGTTGTGCGAACCTAGGGGTCGAGTCTTCCAACCCAATTAATACCTTTCAACTGCAGCCTAAAACACTGTATCTCCATCCAACCCAGTAAAGTTGATTTGTCTTTACTCATATATATCCCTTTTAGGCCATTCGATCTTAGTAATATAGTTGTCCATCTCATACAGCATTTGAAGTCCCTCCATGTACTATTTTACATCTATCTCATCAATAAGTTACTCCGAGATATGTGTGGGGTCGAAAATATAATCATGCTGAGATGGTGCCTTTGAATCATAAACTGGAACCTGGGGCTAAGATTGGTCTATACTATCCTTAGACTGGGTTCAACTGGTGGAGACTCAGCTATTGGTGTCTCATACTCATCCTCATCCTTTGACCCCACCTCAGATTGGGGGTCCTGTGAATCTACCTCTATTGCTTGCTCTAACTCTGAATCCTCCTCATTATCTTCCTCATCCTCATCATAACCATCACAACCATCAATAAGATGATGAGAGTGTGGTGGTGATCTCTTGTCCATCTTTATCCTCTCCTTGGAGAAGAACTAGATAGCCTCAGTATGGGTCCTAGGCTGAGTAAAAGCAGGCCATTTTCCCCGCTTTAATTTCTCTGCAAGTGGTATGCCTAATTTTGCAATAATAGTGTTACTCTGCTTGGGGATGCTCTGGTATGGGCAATAGGGTATCCCTCTTTTGAGTTACTGCTCTTGGGAGAGTCATCCCATTACCTAAAAGGTCTAGATTTCATTTTTGGTGCCATGTGTACCTGAAAAACCAAATGTTAGCATCCAACCGATAATGGGGGACTGCAAAATTTGAAGAAAATCTCAAAATTTAAAAAAATTCAAATTTTTCCTCAATTTTATCATCCTTGTAACTCATACTTAGTCCCATCAAGTCCAATATGCACATATACATCAATAATCAACTTTTTCCATATAAATGAGAATTCAAAACTTTTGGTATTCCTCTACTCTTTCACATTAAACTTCCATTTAGGGCATGATCCTAGGGCTTAATTAGAGAATAATGCCCCACATTAAGATTTTAGTCTAATACATGTCTCCAATATGCAATAGTATTGGTTTTTATGTATTTTACATGAGAATAGACATACCAACTTTCTTATTTCATGTTTAGTACAAGATTCAACGATTATGAGCCAATAAAGTTACCTTTTATTTGAAGAACCAGAAGTTAGCGATGAAAAATCAAAGTAAAATCAAAGATTAAATGTGTACTTAGTGCTTTTGGACAAGTTGGTACCAAGAAAAAGTAACCTTTTAGCCTTTTCTCAAGTGTGGAGAAGTGGGGTAGTTTTAATTTTAAGAGGGAAAAAAGAATTTTGAGGACTGATATTTTTAAAATAGGGTAAATTGTACTTAAATACCCATGGTGGTCAGTTTAGGATTAATATAGGCAGAGTTCGGCCCAAAATATTAAACAAAATTCGGGCCCAAATGGTTCCCACTTATGTCAGCCACCTACGGACCATAGGTTGGCTTAAATTTTTTTCCAAATTCCCTGATATCTGGGCTTTTTATTCTAATACTTACTAGTCTGCTTACAAGGTTATAAGTTGTATTTATGGACATAGAAGTAAGTTTTGATTTTAAAGTCTAGAAATTCCTAAAAATATCCTCACAATTCCATTTTTTCAGTTAATACATTACATACCTGGCCCATGTGGGATTTATGACCTTCGTGAGTTGGTCACAAAGTTCCTTTACTTGCAAGATTATATATTGAGCAACTTTACCGCATTATAGGTCGTTCCTAATTTCATTAAACATACAAAAAAAAAGAAAAACAAATATGAACACTAAAATAGTGGGTTGCCTCCTACCCAATGCTTGATTTAACATTGCGGCATGACGTAGCTAAGTTGTTTATACAGACTTCACCAATAAGCCCATTGGTTTTCTCTCATGCAGTGCTTGATTTAATGATTCATCACAAAGTGGATACCTTGATTACTCAGAATTATCAAGGTACCTAAAAGAATACCCTCCTAGGTCATCAACACAATGAATCATTGACACCACTCTCATGTTGGTTGGCAGGTTTATAGTTAATTAGACGTTGAATGTAACTTCTTCATTATTGACCCTGAACCTGAGCTCTCCCTTTTCAATATCAACCATTTCTCTACTCGTTGACATGAACGGCTATCCCAAAATGATGGGCATCTAGAAGTCAACCTCACAATCCAAAATAAAAGAATTAGCTTGAAAGTGATGTTGTCAACTTTAACCAACACATCAAAAGATATTCCCTAGAGTTTCTTTATCGTGAGTTATTCCATCAACAACAACATAGTAGTCGTCTCTGGAGGTATCAAGCCCAATTGATGGAATACGGCCAACGACATCAAATTAATTCTAGCTCCTAAGTCATATAATGATCAAGCGAATCTGGATGTCCCTCCAGTACATGGGATTATGAATGCTCTAGGATTACTTTTCTTCTACGCTAAAGACTTGGAAGTGACTAAACTAAAATGATACACTCTTCTATTATCCTTAAAACTAGTTGCTCGCCTCTTCTTTACCAATTCTTTCATAAACCTTCCATATCCATGCATCTTCTCCAAAGCCTGATGGAGAGGAATGATCAATCTTTGATCTTTCAGCATCTTAGTAAATTTCTTAAACTTTCCTTCCTCTTTTTTTGTGTTTCAGTGTTTGAGGAAAAGGTAGGGGTGGTTGTGTAATTTGTCTAACTATAGGCTCATCGAACTTTCTGTTACCTGTATCCTTATCAACAAAACTATCCACACTTGTCCTCTTGTCTGAATCAATGGTTACTGTCTCATCAACAATAGAACTATCATTATTTTGCACCTTATCAGTAGACAATGGGGGATCAATATTAGAAAACCAAATTCGAGTAGTGATAGCAAGATAGTAACCATTATTCTTGGGATTTTGAATTTTGTTACTCGAAAGGGTACCCAGTTGTCTCTAATTCAAAGTAGCCGACATCTACCAAATTGCTGCTCGAACATCTTGATAGCAGTTAAATAAGACTCGACCTTTGGAGTCAAGCCTAAAATATTAGCCTAAATCTTCTTAAGGCTAGCCTTCTAAATTTCTTTCCCATTTACTAGCTTAGTCAACATTTCCTTTATTTTTGATTCAGTATCGCGACTACTCAGTAGAATGTTGCTATCTCCCTTCTCCTTATAGTCATCTTTTCTTCTCCTGTCACCATCAGGATCCCTAATATGATCTTTTTATTTATCTACATAATAGTTCTGACCTTGGTTTCCTTACGCTTATGCTCGGAGACCCACCAATTTGCGATCAAGATACTTAGCCTCCTTTCCAAGTTAGACTTCTTTGCTCTAGAGGTTGCACACTGTGAAACTACCGCATTCACCTTATCATAATTCACCGTTGCAAACTGCTTAGTCAGCAATTAAATATCAGTCCTTAGTTGCATAATTTCTTACATCATCGGATCATTTACTACTCTATGGTCACCAAAAGCTCTAATGGCATAAATGCAAGAACCCCTCTAAACTTCTCGAGTATGCCACCCTCGATTGGTGAGAGAAATTTGGTCTAGAACCTCAGAAGCCATCTCACAGCATTGTCTCATAAATGCTCCTCTAGCGATAGTGTCTGCCATAGATCAAGAAGTGATGTTCAGGGCTTTATAAAATATCTCCACCAAGCTCATCCCTGAAATCTAGTGATTGGGTACCATGCTCAACTTTTTCTTAAACCTAAACCAAGCCTCGTACATTGACTCAGAATATAACTTTCTGGAATTCTCTATGTCATCTTTAAACTGCAAAATCCTAGTTGGAGGAAAGAAATAGTTTAAGGATTGCCTACGCAACTCATTCCATGCGGTGATATATATTCTTGGAAGTTCACCCAACCACAAAGAAGCTTCTTTAGTCAACGAAAAGGGGAACAACCTCAATTTGAGTGCCTTCTGGTCTACCCCCAGAATAGTATAAAAAGTGAAGATCCTAAAAAGATTAGCAAGATGCTTATTTCCATCGTATGTAACCAAGCCCAAATATACACCTTTCAAGTTCAAGTTTTGGATCATGGCACTTTTTATGTAAAATTTCACATTAGGGGCAGTGTAGGAGGAATAATAGCTCCTATTTCTGTCGGTGCACCATATACCATATCCTCTTCATCACCATGTAGCTGAAATTACTGGTAAGTTGGGATCACTTGAGCTGGACCTCCTCGAACTCTATGTTGATTTTCTTTGAGTGCTACATAATGATAAACTATCGGTCTTGTCCTGTTCGCGCTGCCTACTGAGATAATGACTAATCTTCAACCTTCTTTCTCTAGTTAGCTGTCTCTGCTAATATTTACTCCATCTATTTATTAGTAATTTTCTATAGATCACTTGGAGCAATGGGAGGTACTAAATTTGGATCATCCCGAACCCCTTAAATTTGGCCTACGTGTACTGGTTTGGTATAGTATGATTAGGCGGTAAGATCCTCTATAGGTTAGGATATGGTGGGAGTAAGGGATTTCCTTGACTCCTGGTGTAAGTCATACATCGATGTATACTAAACTAAGAACAAAAAAATAAAGACTCAAAAACTCTAATAATCTTCATTCAATAACTCACATCGACTACCATGGCAACGATGCTAAAATTTTAGTCAACGCCTAACTAACCTCCAATTGAGGATAAAGAAGTCTCTATCAAGTAAAGTAATCCAACTAGGTTGAATTATATCTCTCATTTGCTTAAACTACCAGGCTAAACTGAAATTAAATAGGGGGTTTTCAATAGAAATTTAGAACAAGTAACTGAACTCAACTTAAGTTATTATCAGTCCGAGATGAACACTAGAGTTGTGTTCCCCCTGGCTTCTAACTCGATAGTGTTTTCATGCTCAATCCAACTATCCATCCCCTGTGCATGTAGAATTTGCTAAGTTAGGTATCACCAACTGCATCTCAGAAATACTTTGGTAAATTTCTTTCATCTCCTCTCGGTCTTAGAGTGTCGCCTTACTATCCCTTACCTTAGACCCCAGTTTTAACTACCTCCTCCCTATCTCAAGTTTATTAGATACAAGTTAACTATCTTAAGAAGATGGTGCAAGTAAGCTTATTTAGGCAATTAACCCCAAATAAATATTTTGATCTCCTTTCCCCAATCTCATCCTCTCTCTCTCAGGTTCGTAGTGAATACAGGCTGGATTCTAACATTTTCTACTGTTAAGAAATCAATAAGTATGAAGAAAACCACAATTCATGTAGAAACAACTATCTAGAAGAATTGAACGTTTCCCATACTTTGTTGTCAAGCCAGGGTTTCCAAAACACTAGCTAAGGGAATTAGTCGCTCATGTATTTAATATGATCAATGGAATTCATAATGGAATCCATTCAAACAATATCACAATAATTAATGAATAAAACCCAAAGTCTTTAACTGAAAAAACAACGAAAATAAGTACAAAGCAATCCCCAGATCAAAATTGAATCTTGAAATCAAATATATGTTTGTGAATGTTAAGATGGCATAAAATAACTAACAAATGTCAAAAAGGTACATATAGGATACAAGGAAGCCCTAAAAATTTAAACGCAAATGAAAAAGAAAAATTGAGGTTAGTGGCCACGTACTAAGGCCACCTACGGACTTTAGGTGGTCCTTAGTAAGTGACAGACCTACTGCAAAACTCCTGAAAATCTCTGGACTTGGCCTTCTAAGGCTTACTAAGGTCACCTATAGACCATAGGTGCCTAGAGTAAGTCCTAGAGTCTTCTTTTTCCAATATCAAAGCCTATGAAATTCAAGCTCTGACACCAACTTTGGTCACCTACGCCCGTAAGCGGCACTTACGCTTGAAAATTCCTCAGCAAGTAGAAAAAAACTTCAATTTTCATATTTCTTCGGTTTATCTTCTAAAAATTGATTTCCTACAAAATATACCCAAAACACATCATATCTCACAAAACATCCTAAGAAACTTGCATATTTTCATCATTTTAAGAATCAAAAGACCTATAAATTCATAGCACATCAGTGGCACTACCAAAACATGGACCATTACCGTGTTGGAGTTATGTTAAGCCCCAAAAATCATTCTAAAAGTTTTGAGACACTTTTTGATCGTCCAATTAACATCTCTAATCACTATTCAACCTTAAAATTGCATTACAATCCATGGGATCTTTCAAAATAAATCATTTAACTTATGGGGCATAACAGGGCATGTGCCGTAAATAGTTTGGGTTGCTTGGGCATATTAGAATTTAGTAAGAAAGGGTGTTTGGGTGTAAGCACTTTATACTTTTTATCCATTTAGAGTACTTTTCCTAAAAGTGAACGGGTGAGGTATGTAGGCCTTGTTTTTTATCATTAAGAAAAGATAGGGTAAATTACTGTTATCCCAAAACATCCTTACTGTATATATTATGTCACTACTTTAAATTAATTACATAATGTCACACAATAATCTAAAAACATGCATGTACATGTTGTAATCATACTGATATATGTTGTAATCCTCATACATAAGCAAATACATGTTGTAAATCCTCTAATACATAAAACTAACGATTGATACATATCGGTACATGTGATGTATCTTAAACTAACCAGGTGTCTAGACACCTTTACCATATGTCTGGACGTCTTAACACATATCCACATGTACTAAAGGCTAACCTATATAGAATATATCCACTACTACCGATGTATCGCGACTACAAAATCTATCCGCCTTACTTTTTAATGAGATATTATTTCATATTAAAGAATTATGAGAGATAGAGTAATTAGATCCTACAGTAGTGAAATTTATGTTTTTTGCCTAATTAATTAACTCTCAAAATTATGGAATTTATACTGTTTGCCCAGTTATATATCAAAGGTCTAGTCTAAATCATTTTAAAAGTTACATAACATACCACACAGTGAATTAAATGTAAATTATTCTTAATTAATTGGTGTTGACATACAATATATACTTTACATTGTTAAAAGAGTGAGATAGGTGTTTAAAAACCTCAATAATTTTTTGTTCCATAATTTCCTTTCTTGGGTCAATACTTTTATTTCTTTCACGTTTCTTTGTTATAAGAGTATACATATCATCCTTGAGCATAAAATTAAAATCAATAATATATAATTGTTTTATCCTTTAGACAATTAGATATACTATGTTTGACAAGAAGTAGGAAGAACTATTACTGATGATAGAGATTAGACATGAATTTTGTTAATTTTTACTTTTGAAAGTAGTGTTCCTTTTCCATTTGCAATTGGGGGTTGGAGGTGGGTGATAGAAATAAAGCCAATTCTACTTAGATTTACCATAAAGGAAACCCATGATAAAAAGAAAATAAATCCAAAAAGTATGTAATGAAGTTAATGTAAAAGTGCAAGCAAAGAATGTAATGGCCCTCCAGGTCATTTTCTCCATTTTCATATATTTTTAGAGTTTGATGCCTTCTCATAGTAGAAACGTGTCATTTTTAATTTGTTAGGACCATCGGTTTGGTTTTTAGGTTGTTTATTTGGGTTTTAAGTCCCCTATTTTTTTCGGGCAAGCAACCAAACCTGGTACATAACTTTTAAAGTTAAGAAATTGGTCTTGTACCAAGATTTCTCATAAATAATCTCAGATAAGAATTTTGATAGCGTCATTAGCTTTGAAACATGGATTTTAGGCTAGGCAAACTCTTGACCTGGGTCCCAAGACTTTTAGACTCATTTTAGGCTATTAGTTAGATTTTGGGTAAAATTGAATAGCAAATGTTGTGCCCACATTTTCTTAAAATTTCTTCAAAAAGAAATTCAAATAGTTCCATTGAGTCTATAATGTTGAATTTGGTGGGGTAGCATAGTTCATATATGCGCACGGTGTTCTGAATGAATCTCAAGTACCTAGTCGTAGTCCGCCAGGACTTATTTTTTGTTGGTTTTCCAACCTCTGGTGTAGGCTTATTTTGGCCTTTTCATTTGGGAGTCTTAGGCCATGATTTGGCCTATGAATCTTAACAATCTCATACGTGAGCTGTCCTTCACAATCACGAAAACAAATACGAATTGGAAAGCTCAACATTACCTTTATGTTTGCGGTGGGCCGACCATGATTTTGAAGGCCTATCCTAGGATCGAATCTCCTTTGCGACTTATTCCTAGAATTTATGAAGGGTCTTTTCATTTGTCAATGCAATTATGACTAGGGGCCAAATTGTTTTGATGAGTAATCCCCTGGTTGGATATAACTCCCTCTTCCCTAATTTTCTTTATTTTCTAAACCATTTTCTACCATATTTTGGATCTAAGAGCTCAAGAACTCTTGGAAAATCATAACTTAAAGGTAGGAAGAAGTAAAGGACGTTGAGATAATCATTTCTTGTTAGTTTTTCATATGTTTTGGGCCTAATTATCCATAAAATTCTTGATTTTCTCTAGCTTTTAAGGTTGATTTGAGCCCCAATCGAGACTCCATTTTTGCTCAAATTTTTAGCACATATTTTTTGTTCTTTGAGGGACCTAGTGATGGATTTAATTATGAAATTCCATTTGCGGGCCCCATATGCCTATTTTTGACCTGATTTTTAGCCGAAACTTTTAAATTATAATAAGAGTCTCATGTTACTCATACTAATGTGTAGATTATGGTTTTGATAGAACAAAGTCATTCAAAGGTCATGGAATAAAGATGATAAGTTTATGCATGGTTTCAGATTGTCGTTCGGCTATGAGGTAGGCTATGGTCCGCTCTTCTCTATAGATTGTGTATCGTATTTATTGCATGTTAGGTAGTAGTTCTAGAATAGGTTTATGGTTTTTACCTCGATAATAGTATTTGACCTATTTAGAGGATTTAGATTAGAATGCAATTGAGCATTAGCCTACAATGCCTATTATAGTTATAGGACTCTAGTATGCCTGATTGTTGACATATATGACATTAGGTTGACATGAAAATACCCTTAGTATAAATCTTATTATGACACCTAGCGTGACCCGACCTGACCTGGGGCCTTGTTATAGTGGGAATCCCAAGTTCAACCGGGATCAAAGACCACCCCAGCAACCCAACCCAAACTCCAGTCGCCTTACCTAAGTTGGCTAAATTTTGAGTATATAACAAGATAGTGTAATAGTGCATATGAAGACTCAGGGATAGGATCAATAATGTGACCAACCCAACTAAGTCCAACCGTCCCATACTAACCGTCTAACCATACCAAACAAAATTGAAACCATAAATCCGACCATAACCAAATAAGTTCCATTAATAATTAAATATTGAGTAAATACATAATTACCCCCCTAATGTTGGCCGAGATTTTGAAAAAGACACTTAAACTTTGAATTCGACCTATTACCCCACGATTCTTCTTTATTCCTTTGCAAATACTTTATTTTTCGCTGAATTTCAGTCACACCAAAGAGAGTGCAATGCATGTGCCAATCAGGTGCTGCCACGTGTAAATATGTTTAATTTTATTTTTTAAATATTTTTTAATAAAATTTTCCTTTTAATTTTATTTATCAATTAATCAATTTTATTTTTTTCTTCTCCAATTCTCCATTAATCAATCTTCATATCTTCTTCCTCAATTATCCATTGATCAATCTTCATTTCTTATTCCCCAATTCTCCATTAATAACCATTACTCTCTTTTTCTCTTCTTTTTCTCCAATTCTCCATTGAAGCTAGAAAATTTCAGAAAAAAAATTCTCCTTAATGAATCAAACTAGTGGGATACAAAATCATTTATTGAATTTAATATCTTCTTAATTTCTTTAAAAGTTGTGAAATCAAGTTTCCTTTTTATGATTAAATTTATTTTCCGTCTTCAACACCATTTACTTGAATCTTAAAACTCCATTAATGGATCTTTAATAGAGGAGTTGAAGAAGACAATAGTATTGAAATCTCATTGCTCATTAGTACTGAGTAATTTCTTCCTTCTTCTTCTCCATTAATCTTCATTAATGGTTTATGAATATTTGACGAAAACTAAAAGTTTTAACTTTGGAGAAAATTGAGTGACACAATTAATGGAGATTAATAGAGATAAAAAAGGAGAAGAAGAAGAAGAAGAAGGAAGTAGAAGAAGAAACGAAGGAAGAAGATGGAAAATGAAGAAGATGGTAAATAAAGATGATGCTATGAAGGAAGAAGAGGGAAAATGAAGAAAAAAGAAAACTAAAATACAAAATTAAAAAGTGGATCCTTTTTATTACACGTGGCACATTTTAATTCGCAGGTTTAATTTTTTCCCATTCACATGCTTCAGATGCATGTAGACATGCAGGGTCAAAATTTTGGTCAAAATGGTGCATTTACAACGATTTAGGTAAGATTCGTGGGGTAATAGTTCGAAAGTATAGTTTAGATGTCTTTTTGAAAATTTTGGTCAACATCAGGGGGCTAATTATGTATTTACTCTTAAATATATAATCCCAAAATAAAAGAAAATTGAACAACAACAAAATCATCAACCGGTCTCAGCCACAATACCAATACTAATGCTAAGGCTGACAACAATACTGATCCCACCCATTCGAACCTATAGTAATTCCACAAAGCCTTTAACCAAAAGAATACAAAAATTTATTTGGGACATGCCTCAACCATAGCAAAAACCAATATCTATAAAGAATCCAAAGTAAGAACTAACAACCATGAAATAGACAGTTCCAGAAAAATCAAAGCTCACCACTTCAATCCAAAGTTGACCTCCGAATATCAGAATGCAAAGCAAGAGGAGTGGAACAACCGTATCCTGTATCACGTGGGGATACAACCACTCGATGATGGGTTACCGGAAGAACGCTAGAATAAACTCCGAATAAGGCTAAAATAATTCTATTTAATAAAACCAAATAAAAACATCCATATGAACACAAACAGTACATATATATATAACCATTTTGGGAAAGGGAACTGGGTTTAGCATGCACTTAAAACCTTTTACCTAGGTATATGAAGCTTAACCATCCTAAACTACCCACAGGCTATATGGGTCCAATGTAACCCCCTGAACGAGCTTTGATGTGTGTAGCCGCATAAATTAGAGATATCATAGGAGTCGATATTCCCACGTACCCTTCACTCTCAATGATACATATGTACAATGTACTCAGAGGATTCCCGTGTACCTTATGAGCATCGTAAAAGGGTCTCCATTCCCTATCCCTTATGTCGGCAAACATAAGTTTCCAGTGTTAGTTTATTGAACTCCCACCTTCACGGTTAACAATCACAACCCGTCATTATTTCCCAACTAAAACCATTTCTAACAACCAAACCATTGTTACTAACAAAGACTATTAGTAGTGGTATTGTAATACCATCTATAACTTGCAAGTATTGTGTTTAGCCAAACCTTTAATAGTCAAGGGAGTCCCATGTACCCATAGACCATGTTATCCAATTAATTTTGGGGGATTCCCATGAACCACACAAGTATTCATTACCATATTAACTTGGGGATTCACATGTACTCCACAAGTATGTTTATTACGAAAAATCATTCAAAAACCATTTAGGTTTCCATTACCAAGTTTTCTTATAATTTAATTGACCCATGGTGCGTTAAGGGTTGAGAAATACCCCCAAGCTTTTTATTTCATCTAAAAAAATAAGTACAAGGAGGGGGACTACACCAAAACCTCTAAAAAGATGTAAATCATAGCATGAAGGTGGAGTTAAGCTACCTAACATATGCCCTAGTAGCTTAACTCCATAAAGTAATATAAACCTAGAATCTAGTTATAATGTCCTAAGATAATGCTCAAGTAAAAAAACTCTACTAAAAAGCTATATTTGAAATATACATAGCCTAAGCTCAGAATTGGGATAAAAAAACCACCTCAAAGATGTATAGTCCACACACCATATCATTTACCTCTACTTCTTTATGACTTTGTGAGGGGTCTCATTGCTTTGGAAGTAGTTGCTGATGTGTAGAAGGGAACCTTTTGGTGAAAGCTTCTTGGTGATAATCCATTTTTGTTTGCAACCTCTTGACTTTCATTATGCTCATCATATAAACCAGTAGGACCAAATGCTTTTAGAATTTCTTGACATACCTCTTCACCCTCTTTATCCTTTTCAATCGATAGGTTTTCATAGTCAACTTTATCCTCTGAGTGTATCACCCTATACTCATCTTCTTCTATTTGAGAAGCCGCTTTGTTCTCTGTGCACACATCCTTGGAACTAGCCAGCTTTCTAGTGGACTTTTGCAAGGCAGGGAAATGTTCATCAAATTATTCAGCAACCAAACCAAATTTCTTTTGCCCTTTAAGATGTTTATCTTTTTTCCTGGCCCTGTGTTTATCTTTTTTCCTGGCCCTGTCTTTCCTTTTTGCCTCTAGTTTTTTCCTGATGATCTTGCTTTCTCTTAATTGCTTCCTTCTTCTTTTTATTCATAGAATTCAAGGAAGAAGAAGTCAACATGTCATTCTTTTCCAGTAGTAAATCATAAATTTCAACCACCTTACCAAGATGGTCTACTAGTAACTGCACACAAGTACCCATATCATCAGAAACCTCTTGTCTCACACCTTGTTTTCAAGAAGTATGTAACAAACATTGCATCATAGGATTTGAGTTGACCTATGGATGGTTTAAACCCTGCTCAATTACCCTTGATTCATGCATAATAGCATCCATATTAGAATTAGGATCACAGGGGTTAGAAGCAAGAAAATAAATACCTGGGGCTCTCATTTTGAGCTTACTGCATTCAGCTTCAGTGACATTCAAACATGTCCCATTTTCAGCTTATTCTTAATGTTTTTGATCACTCACAGCTGCATTCTGAGAAGCTTGTGGGTCTTTGGTTTTGTAAATGTTTCGGTGGTGCTGCTGTTGACTTTTTTGTTGTTGCTAGTGGCTTTTATTCTTTCTTTTCCTTTGAGTCTGCCACTGCTCTTGTTCCTACACCTTTGTCTTTTCCTTTGTCTTGGTTTGTTGTTTGTTAAGTCAAATTTTGTTGCTGCTCATGTGTTGGTGGTGTGTCATCGATGTTGCCTTTACTTTGTAAATTTTCAACATAAACCGTCCTTTCTTGCTCCTTGCTTCTCTTGATTTCATCATCTCTTGCCTTAATAGTATAAGTCAAGGTGTCATGTCCTTGATGCTTACAATAAGAACAAAAGAGAGGAACCCCTTCATACTGCACTTGCTTCCACCTTCCATCTCCATTTTCATCCTCATCATAGCCTAACCATATATGACTAGGTCTTGGTTTAGTAAGGTCAAGCTGAATTTTGACCTTAGCCATAGCCATACTTTCCCTAGTCTTTTTGTATGTAGCCAAGCCCAAAAATAGGGCTTTACCAATGGGTGACAGTAAAGGTCTAATTACCTCCATGCAATAACAGTGCCAAGGTAGCTCTGGAAGTATTACCCACACAGGAACCAGTGATGTTTCTTCATCAGCTTTAAAAGTTGGTGTCAGAGGTGAATTCTCATAAGCTGACCTTGTATGCACATTCTCCCTTTAGTCCAAACAGTGGTATTATCAAACTCATTGTTAAGATCAATGTATACATGTTTTAAATTAAAGTGAGACAGTTTCACCTCTCCTCTAAGCTCTGTTTGGGCCAAAACATTCTTTCCTAATCAACTCCATTTTTGACATGGTATTTGTAAATTTATCAATAAGAGTAAATTTACATCTTTTAGCTAACTTCACCAAAAAATTACTCGGTTTAAAGACAATAGTAGGGTGTCCTTGTTTTGTGGTAATTTTTAGTGCGTTGATATCAATTGGAGTAGATTTTAGAGCTTCTTAGGCTCTAAGTCTGGTAATTATGGACTGCGATACCAGTGTGTAGGTGGTGGAGGAATTCTGGGTGTTTTTGGCCAAATGGTGTGCTTCTTGGATTTTTCTAACTCTTGATTGACATCAACATATTTGGGAGGCAAGGAGTTTTGGCTTTTGGAGTTGGTGTTAGGTGCAGGAGACTTGAATTGGCCAAAATTGTTAGAAATTTCCATTAGTTTAGAATTAAGAGTGTATGGTTTTGGTTTAGACGTATTGGCTACATTTTGTGGCTGGTTTTTTGTTGGTTTTTTTGGTCAGGTTAGGTGGTGGGATATCCACAGGGACAAGTTCACCGTTAACACCTCCATTACCACCGTGTATATTACATACCACCTCCGTATCCACCCTAACACCATGAATAATAGCTTTATGTAAAACACCTTGTGCATCCCCATCTACACCAATCACAACAGCTACAGAACCCACAAGTTGTTAAGGAGAGAATAACTTACCTGTAGGATGGTCAGTTGGCTACACATAATCATTATTCTCGTCAACTTCATTTAATTCATCAAAATATAAATTGGATGATAGGGGATCAGTTGATGCAACCTTAGGGAAATCAACAATTAAATCATTTTGCACAAATTCCCTTGACCAATTTTGGGTTTCTGCCTTTGGAGCACCACTACCGGAAATTTAGAGTTTTGAAACCCTAATTTCCAAATTGGAATGATCTAAGATGAATCAGAAAGGGCTTTTGACAAATTAGAGTTACTGGCCCTTTTTGGCATTTGAATTCCGTTGGCAATTTTAAATTTGGAGCTCCGTCAGGGCGGCATAGCTGTCGTCAGAAATTGCCACTGGTGATGCCATGTTCGAACTGAAATTGGTTCCGATTGGCTTAATAATTTTTGGGGCTTCTTAGATGGTTTTGCTCGCCTCAGTGAGGCGCTTCTGATGGTGTGAACCTTTTCCAGTTTTCCGGTGAGTCGCGGCAGTACCGCCTTTGCCAGAAATCGCCTCAGGTAGCGGTGCCTTCTAACCTAAATTGGTAGGGATTGGCACATTACGATCGCAATGGAATGGCACTTATCTTGGCACTTGTCCGCCTCCTCCAAAGTCACCAAATCTCCAGCGCCGGTGGCTAACAGTGAAGAAATCACAATTTGACCCTCTTTTTGAGCCAATTTTTTTGTAGGTGAAAGATCCTTGGTTTGCGACCAAGACCCAACTATTTTTTCATATCCAATCCCTCTCAAACTTGGTTGAATCAACCTAAGATGCTCATTCAAATTGTTGGTGTTTTAAGTATTGTGTGGACTCAAAATCTGGTCCCTTTCAATTAATCCAGATTCTTTTGCTTCCAAAAATGCTTTCATATGATCCCATTGCTCCTTATTCAACCCTCTAAATACTGCATTAATAATTTCCAATTTTTGAGCAACAGAAACCTTTTTGGATGGAATATGTTGCTGCTGGTTTGCACTACTGGTGCACAGATTTTCGGAATGGTCCGATGGTCGGAGAACCTCCATCGGCGGTGGTGAAGCCATTCCGGTGGAAAATTGTGAAGAAAATACATAGAGAAAAGAGAGAGAATTTTTTCAAGAGAGAGAGGGGGTAGGGTTTGGATTTTAGGGTATCATCATAATCCTACCGATGCAGGGCATATTGAGTGGGAGGAGTTTTCCTCAACTTTCTTGCAAACCGTGCAATAGTTCTTTAGAAATCTAATTAACTATTGAAATCATTATCTTATGCATTTTATCAAATATATTAGGGGCATAATATTTTTGAAACCAAAATTCATTATCAATAACTATTTCATGAAATCCAATTATCCAAAACGACCATTAAAAGATAATGAAACTATAAGTAAACCATAACTAATCATTTATAACCAAAACCCGGAAATCATATTTGAAAACCCCAAATCATAAAACATCCAAATCATGAAAACATTGTATAAAATCCACGCCTTTAGTTGGAACTAAAAATGAGGGAATAGAGCATGCCTTTTCACCAAGACATGCCCCAATTTACTCTCTACGATAAAACCCTAGCTTCCTTTACCTAAGAACTCTAGAGAGTATTTAAGATTATTTTCTAAGTGTTTAAGAATAGAATAGTAGAGCAAATAACCTCCCAAGTACAATATAAGTCATGGGACCTTATTAGTATAAGTAGGGAAATATCCATATTTCTCTAACTTAAAATGCACTTAATTCTCATTATAGGGTATGACTGACCCTTACGAGTCGTACCCATCCTGCTCGAATGGTAACCACCTCTCGTACCCTAGGCTCTCCCTAGAACCCAATGATGTCCAAGGTATGACATACCTAAAACCAAGTCGTATCCAAGTGTACGACTAGTACCCATAAACTATACCCCTAGCAAAATTAAATTTCAGGAGGTTTAAACATTAAGCACCACACAAGTCCATGGTATGACTCATCCCCTGGCTTACGGCTCATGGAGAGCCACTCGTACTCAGATCCAACTTAAGTTACCAAGTCTAAGGTTAAGTGAAGTAACCAAATAACCCGTATACATCTACGACTCGTACCACCCAAATCGTACCCATTCCAGAAACCAAATCCATCCCACCAACCAACACTGGTCAGTATATGATTGGACCATACCACCCATACCCAAGCATATGACTCATTTTCTATGTTCTATCGTCCCAAAAATCAGACATCTACGAAATTTCTGAGCATATGGCATGGCTAGCCAAATTTAAAACACTTATCCCTATCTTCATTACTATAGCCCCGATGAAGACGAACCGTAGAACCGACAAGGAGGGAAAAAAGAACTCGACTGACCCCCACTCTCTTGAGATTAGGCACCTTATGCCCAGAAATTATCACCACTTTGCGAACACGTATCACCCGACTGCCTCAAGTAAGGAGCAAGAGCAGTAGAGAAGGAACCAGAACTCTCCCACTTCTTTTTCGACCATTTACCTCCATCCTGACCACGCTGATACTGAGCATCACTCTGCTCAAAGAACCTTTTCTTCTTACCCTGCCTTTTCCCAAACTCTTCTTGATTCATCTTTTCACCCTCCACCTACTGCATGGATAACCAACATCAAAATGTCAATATCCTTAATCAGTAAAGTAGTCTTGCTTTCAAGGATCAGATCACGAGATAGCCCAAAAGTGAACTTTCTCATCCTCACCCTTTTGTCAGCCACCAAATCAGGAGCATACCTTGACAGCTGATGAAATTTCAAGGCATATTCCATGACAGACATTTTACCTTTCTTGATATTCACAAACTCCTCCATCTATGCTTTCCTCAGCTCTTGAGGAAGAAAACGATCCATCAAATTATTAGAAAAAGCATCCCACAAGGAAAACACCTCTATTTTACCTCTATGCCTATCCCACTCCTCGTACCATTAGTGAACAACATCCTTGAGCTGGTAAGCTGCAAAATTTACACCTTCCGTCTTTATGGTCTACATCACCCTGACTATCTTCTCTATTTTATCCATGAAACCCTGAGGATCCTCCTCCACCCTCACACCAGTAAAAGTTGAAGGATGCAGTTTCATAAACTGGACAACCCTTGTGGCTCAGCAGACAACCCACTAGACGCATCCCACGTAGCCTGAGCAGTAACCAACTTAGCAATAGTATAAATAGACTAAAAAACTTCTGCATTAGTCACCTCACCTTGAGGAGTACTAGCAACAATTGGGGGAATTCCAGAATAATCAGGGACACGACCCTTAGAACGAGTGCATGTGTAGGATGTACCCCATCAACATCATCCCCAGATGGGACAGAAGACTATTTTTGTGTTCGAGATTGTCGAGGCATGATCTAAAAAGTTAACAACCAAGGATAAGAGAAGAATTCAGAGACTCAGACTCCAAGCTTAAAAATAGAATACAAATAAAATGAGACATTCCTAAATGCCTTGTAGCCTCTCCCATTTGAATGAGGTGGACTACACACCCCTATAAGATACTCTAACAGATATGGCTTACTACTCTCCTAATTGACCATGAACCTAAAGCTCTGATACAATCTTGACATAACCCAACCCGAGGCCTTATCATAATGGGCGTCCTAAGTCCGATCGGGATCGACTACCACCCCCACAATCCAACCCAACCTCCAACCACCTTCCTTGAGTTAGGTGAATTTTGAGCATACAACAAGATTGTGTAACAACTCATATGAAGACTCTGGGATAGGATCACTATAGTGATTGACCCAACCGAGTCCAATGGTCCCATACCAACTGTCTAACCATACCATACACAACCAAACCAAAACTATAAATCCGACCTTAACCAAATAAGTTCCATTAATAATTAAATATATAATCTCAAAATAAAAGAGGATGGAACAACTAAAAAAATCATCAATCGGTATTAGCCCCAATACCAATACCAATGCTAAGGCTGACACCAATATAGATCCCACCCATTCCAACCTACAGTAGCTCCACAAAAGCCTCTAACAAAAAGAATAAAAAAAATTCAGTTGGGACATGACCCCAACCATAGCCAAAACCAATATCCATAAATAACCCAAAGTATGAAATGAAATACATGAAATGGAGCCATTCAGAAAAATTAAAGATCACCACTTCATTCCAAAGCTGACCCCCAAATATCTGAATGCTAAGTTAAAGAAATGAAATGGCTAGTTCCTGCATCGTGTGGGGATATAGCCGCCATAAGATAGGTTAGCGAGTGAATTCTAGCATGAGCTCATGATAAGAGTAAAATAATTCTTTTTAATAAAACCAAGTAAAACCATCCATATTAACATAAACCATACAAAGATATATAACCATGATTGGAGAAAGGAATCTAGTTTAGCATGTACTTAAAACCTTTAACTTAGGTATGTGAATTTTAACCATCCTTAACTACCCACGGGCTCTATGGGTTTAATGTAACACCCTAAACGAGCCTCGATGCATGTAGTTGCATGAACCCAAGATACCATAAAAGTTAGGGATTCCCATGTACCCTTCACTCTCTATGATACATACGTACAATGTACTTAGAGGATTCCCGTGTACCTCATGAGTATCATAAAAGGGTCGCCTTTCCCTACCCCTTATGTCGATAAACATTAGTGTCCAGTGTTTTTTCATTGAACTCCCATCTTCACGGTTAGCTATCACACCCCGTCATTATTGCCTAATTAAAATCATTTCCAACAACCAACCTATTATTATTGACCAAAACTATTAGTAGTGGTATTCATATCAACTATAGCTTGCAAGTATTGCCCTTAGCTAAACCTTTATTGGTCATGGGATTCCCATGTCCCAGATACCATGTTATCCAATTAACTTGGGGGATTCTCGTGTACCCCATAAGTATTCATTACCATATTAACTTGGGGATTCCCTTATACCCTACAAGTATATTTATTAAAACAAACCATTACAAAACCATCTATACCATTTGGGGTTCCATTACCAAGTTCAAACTATGTAATAGTACCATAATAAATCCAATTACATAGTGAAATAATTATCATAGGTATTTTCTCAAATATACTGGGGGCATAGTGTTTCTGAAACAAAAATATATTACCAATAATCATTCCATGAAATCCAATTATCCAAAACCACCATTAAAACATAATGAAAGAATAAGAAAACCATAACCAAGCATTTATAACCAAAACCCCCAAATAATATTTGAAAAACCAAAATTATACAACATTCAAATCATGAAAACATTGTATAAAATCAATGCCTTTAGTTGGACTAACATTGAAGGAAGAGAACATGCCCTAAACAAAAATGATGATGGAGAGAAATCACGAAGACAAGCCTTAATTTACTCCGTAAGATAAAACCCTAGATTACTTTGCCTAAGAGCTCTATAGAGGATTTAAGAGTGTATTCTAAGTATTTAATAAAAGAATAGTTGAGAAAATAACCTCCCAAGTGAAATATAAGTCGTAGGACCTCATTAGGATAAGTGGGGAAACGTCCAGATTGCCCTAAATTATATTACACTTAATTCCCTCCATAGGGTACAACTGAACCTTACGAGACATACTCATCCTGTATGAGTGGTACCAACCTCTCATACCCTAGGCTCCCTCTTAGACCCAAGCCTATCCATAGTACAACACACCCAAATCCAAGTCATATCTATGTGTACGATTAGTACCCATAAATTGTACCCATGGCAGAATAGAATTTTAGGAGGTTTGAACATTGACCACTATACGAGTCCATGGTACGACTCGTACCCTGGCTTACAGCTCATAGTGAGTGACTCTTACTCAGATCCAACTTAAGTTAAAAATTATAAGGTTAAGTGAAGTAATGAAACACCCCGTACACCCCAATACGACTCATACCACCCAAAAAATACCCATTCCAGAAACCAAATTGAACCCACCAACCAACACTACTCAGTATATGACTAGACCATTCCACCTGTACCTAAGCGTACGACTCATTCTCCAAGTCGTATCATTCCCAAAAAATATAAATCTAGAAAATTTTCTAAGGTCCAGAAGCTAGGGTGTTTTATAGTTATTTGTGTGATATCCCTCAATTAGATCCGTCTAGTAACTTGATATCCACATTTACCTTATTCTATAAGGGTTACAATATTGTTATCATTTTATATTGTATATTGTTGGGCCTTTGGTTGGAGTTACAATACCAATCAAACACCAGGTGATGGCATCTATATTTTTATATAAAGGACGTAATTCTAGTTTATAGATGCTTAGATTCTTACATATATATTTTTTGGAAATTGGTGATGGCATAAATATATTTAGATACATTTATACTTATTAGTGGCAATATTTTTACTAAAACTATAGTTTTATTACTATTTTGAAAAAAAGGATTCATTTCTACTTTTTAACCTTAATACTAATTCTTCTAATATACGTTGTGCTACCTTTAATAATGGCTTATGACATTTTAAACTAACTCACTACTTGGAAACATAGACCAAGTTATATTATGGTACTCTCTTGATCCACTTATTTTGTCGCTTCTTACTTACTTAGGCCGAGGGAGATTCCAATCTATTTCTATATTATTTTACTATTTTAGTCCCAGATTTGATCTTGGGCAATAAATTTGTAGATTTATACTTATTTAGAATTGGTTCAACTCCAAGTACCCTATATACTCTTATTTATCTCTGGTACTTGATGGAGTTGATTCTTTATGATTATTATTGGAAGCCCTAGTTTGAGACCAATCAATATTTAAAGATGTCTCGAGTCTGCTTTGGATTCCTCTATTTTGGGATAACATATAGAAAGAGGTGATATCTATGGGTCCTTCCTTGCATGATGGAGATACAAAGGAGGTCTATATACTCGGTATAATTTGGTACTTAATCGGTATGGTAGTATTGGTTTACATTGCATTTGTTAGTTTATATGCATTTTCTATCACTAGTATAATTATTTGGCGCTTGTGTCTATCAATCTTATGGATGTTCATAGTGTACAGGTTGTGGTTTCCATTTGTTGAGTATTTGCTTCTGCTTTTTTGGATTATGAGGGACTGATTAGGTTATTATTTATTCGAGCTAATCTGCTACTTTATTGTTTTTTTATTATTAAATAGTGTTGTGATTCTAGCACACACACAAGTATATGTGGTCATGAAAGTAATAAAGTAAACCTTTCGAGTTGGATGTCGAACCCATAGGGACTTGATTTAACCACAATCCAATTCTAGCTTAACTACTAAGTCAAACAGGTACGAGTATAACCAAAGAAAGTTGTGATTTGAGAATACTAATCCAACAATAAACAATAATAAATAATAAATTGTTTGAGACAATAATGGAGAGGAATTCAGGGTCAAGGCAATTTGAAAAATGCTAATAAGCTATACAATCTATTTGGTTTTAGTAATTATCTTGGTGGTTTATTTATGGGGTTGATAACATAATAAGCAAATGGTCATCCTTTAATCATGTATCTTAGTTAGACCTAAAATTACATTGTTGAGCGAGGATGTGAGAATTAAATTAAATGCATTTGTATTTCATCCCGCATATGAACAAAACGGGGAGAATTAGGTATATTTCTATCCTAACTACAAATCCTATCTTTAATTCCTTGAAAGTATAAGATTCCATGACATATATCCCATGATCTTATCTAGTATTCTTTCTCTCGGGCTCACAATGGAAATATAGGTTTATCCTAACAATCGTGAATCTGTAGAAGAGTAATATAAGAATAAAAAATATGATAACCAACTGTAAACTAACTAAATTATAAGCTTAATATTCATGTTCTTTGCCTCAACCCTAGAACGAGGGTGTTTAGCCACTCATAGTTATACAATGAATCACAATAATTAAATTCATACATAAAAACCAAAAGATTCTTCATGTAAAGATTAATAACACTAATTTCAAATTCCTTGAGTGTTTATCCATCTCCAAAATTCATCCCACATGTTTACAAAAAGAGCCAAGTGTCCTATTTATAATATCAGAGAAGTTGGTTATTTTTGTCCTTCAGGTGTGGCATTCCCCTACTTTTGCATGTTAACGGGCATGGCTTGCTCTAAACGCGGTTGAAAACTACTCTAATCCATATTACTTTGTGTCTTAGGGTGTGGAACACCTTATATATGAGGTTTTAGGGCGTGGCACGATCTTGTGCTAAAATTCAAGATTTTTCACTAGTAAACTCCTTCCATTTGTGTTTGAGTTTCGCATTTTGTGGACGTCTTTCCAACTTTATTTGGACTTTTTTATCTCCTTAACATTGATACTAACATCTTAAATGGACTCCTATACCATCAAACAACACGAATTAGTGCACACAACAAAATAGAGTTCATCGAGATACACTAGAACAATGCATAGCTCAAGCTAGTTACACTAGTTTTCTCGTCTAAAATCTATGTGGCCAACTTTATTAGACACTTATTTTGAACAAAACTTAAATACTATAACCATGTACCTTAATATATATATATATATATATATATACACTCAATTACAACATAAAAAATTCATTATGCACACAAGAAGTCCTCAAAGAATGGCTAAAAGCATGTAGATAATGACACTTATGTGCATATATACACCTAACATCACTACCCCACACTTAAAGCATTGTTTTCCCTCTAACAAGTCCTTACCTTAATCACTATCCAAGAAATAATCCATGGTTATTATTACAAGTAAGACTCACAAGCTAGAACAACAATGACTACATAAAGAACAAGTTCCAAATTAAGCATGTCATAGACAATTGAAAGCTCATAAGCTCTACTTCAAAACACTGTAACCTCAAAAATTGACTCTATTACATTGGTAAAATCATTTGTATTTCTCAATATAAGAGATCATACAATTCACCTAACTATCATCAAATATACCCCTCACCATAGGAGAGTTGTCCATAGTCGCTCACAGATAGGTAATTCATCACAAAAATGGGTGTAAGAATCAAATTTTGTTTAGTCTCTCAAAGAATTCTCATGTAACATGATATAAACCATATGATTTCCCTTAGTGTTGTACTCTACTAGAAAATCAAGGATCAAGATAAAGTAGGTCTTAAAGGCTTGTAATATAGGCTAAGAGAAGGGTATGAACTATTCTGGCCAGTAGTAGTGACTATCTTCCCTAAGTAGTTTAATATATTACACTATACATTGAACTCCTCACTAAACAACCGATCTCTTGCCACCTATATCTTTGTAATTCTCTTTTGTTTTAACCCATCTCTTTAAGCTCATTCACATGTGGTAAGGAGGGAGTATCCTTAATCAATGCATGCTCAAATTTTTTCTTTTAATTACACTACCCTCAACCATATTACATAAACTTTTTCACACCAATAGTTACTATTTTCTTGGGGCTTTGTTGAAACCCTCGGGGTTTCACCGCACAGTGAGTGACCAGGTCCCTCAAGTAATTCACAAGAAATAAAATAGTAAATCAACCGTAATCATAAACCAGTCCAAGAAAGTTAAGGACCACATGATTTAATGTGTAACCCCCCTTTCTCAAGAGAGAAAAAACCATGACTTTCCCTCTCAAGAACCTCAAGAAATCCATTATAATCAACCTTCTGATTACAGTCTAGATTATAGACTACGTCTAGGATCTTTTTGCTAGTATCAACTCCATTACAAGCTCATCTTGGTAACTCTACCAAAGACTCTCTACACTGATTTACTCTAATCAGTTTCACACTTAGGCAACTCTACCTAAGCACTCTCTACTCAACAAAAGAAAACACTACACTTATAGCATGAATATTTCAATTACAAATCAGTATTTAACTCAAGAACAATTTCTATTCAAGATCACACACTCACTAAGAACTTGAGCAGTGTTAAGTTTCTATATTTTTACTTTTTCTTCTCTCTTAAGCTCTCCAAAATATTTGGAAAAAACCATTTGATGATGAAGCATCTTTTTTATTTTATAGAGGAGTGATGATTAGGGGAGAAATATCATTGGACCAGGTTTTCTAATCAGTACGAACAACACCAACCTATTTTTTACACATGAAGATAAAATTATGCAGTCACACGTTCCAGTTATATTGTATCCATGAATATCTAGGGACCTGGTACCTTGTAGTCATCTTCTCATCATAAAAATTACATATAGCAATTTTTCCCTTTTTTGATGATGATAAACCAACCACAAAGCTTTGAGTTGCATATTCATAACATTTAATCAATATGATTATCACTCTGAAGATGAATATTCCCCATATTATCATGCTTCCACAATTATGCAACACAGGTACCTGGTCCCGTATTGTCATGTGCAGCAAAAACTTTGATCACATTTGTTGCCACTGCCATTATGCACCATAATTCATATAGTATATTTGTATTCTCCCCCCTATAAATATTCTATGTCACTATATCTTCAATTAAACATATTACATAGTCTCCTTTTCATTATGCCATTCCCCCTGTTAATATGCCATGTCACTACATCTTCAATTCAACACATTACTGGTACTAGTAATTCAACACAATACATGGTATCTGGTCTCTATCATAAGAGTTTAGTGTGATTCATTTTTTGGCATCATTGAAAAGGAATAATAGTAAACCAAGTGTCAAATTAGCATAGAATACTTATCTCATGGCCACTGGGGCAATACTATCATGTAAAATATTTTTAAAAGAGAGAATAGGTCAAGCACATAAATTAGAATACATTTTTTTAAGCAGTTAAGTTCCAATACAATATACCAAAAAAATATTAAATAACTATCTTTAAAGGTCACATGAGAACCAAAGGCAAAAAGTTGACACATGAGACTCACATACTAGGATTTAGGATCAGGAGGACTTAGGGGAGAGTAATTTTAATAACAAATCCATTATAGAAGCCTTGTCAGCGTGAGCTTCCAACAACTAGTTTATGAGGGTCTTAACTTTGGTATTCAACCCTTGAACCTCACTAGTTAGTTCTGCAACCTTTCTCTTTATCTTGGCATTTTCTGCAGCCAATTCTATAGTGGCACCAGGTGCTTTTAAGGATAACTTCTAATTCTACAGTTTTAGATGAACTATTTCAGTGTCCTTTGCAGCTAGCTGAATCCTCAACTCCTCTATTTCTTTGTTTAAACTTTCTTAAGCAGCCAATAGTTTTAATACTTGGGAATCAGTTCCAACCTTTCCTTCAATGCATTCATTCTCCGCCAAGGTGTCAAACTAAACTTCTATTTAACTATTCCAGGGGTCACCTTTGTCCCAACTATTCCAAAGATATCCAACACTTTGTTCAGGAAATACCCATATGGTATTCTACGTTTTTCATTCTTGGTTCCTGACATATTATACCAACTCTACCATCCTAGGTTTCTCATAAATTTTGGGATCAAATACTCTTCCTAACAATACCTTTTGTGTTTTCAGGATTCCAATCCTTCTTTCTCTAAACATGTCTTTCTTTTCTTTCTCTCTTTTATTCTCTTGGGATTATTTCTTGGCTCTCTTTTTTCATTAGTTTTTGTCTTTTTAGGACCAGGTTCTCAGAGACTTTCTTTATTTTTATAGCTATGTCCTTCTTCTTACTTAAAACAGGACTGACAAACTTTTGATCAGAGGACCTGGTCCTTTCAGCAGCATGAACTTGTTATCTTTTCTTCTTAGTTGCTATAGAATTATTAGAATTTTGTCCTCATTTTCTCTTACCACTACAACTTTAAAATTTTCTTCTTTCTGTATAGTAGATTTCCTGATTCTTCTTATTTTAGTGGTAGAAGACTTATTCTTTATTGCGTCTACTAGTAATTTCATTTTAGACCCTCTAGTGGAGTAAGATCTTGTAACTTGTATACTAGAGTCAATTAAGTTCTCCTTTCCTTTATTGTCCTTCAGTTTCTTCATTTTTCAAATTAGAGGTTGTATATTCTAATCCTCTTTATTTTCCTCATTTAGTGGTAATACAAACTCCCTATCCTTTTTTAAATCATCCTTTTCTCCTGCTATTTTCTCTTCTCAACTAGCAGAACTTTCCTTGGGATCATGTCCAAGTAAAAGTAAATTTTCAGCCACCCAATTTATGTTGTTGAAATGATTAGACTTTTTTTAGGAATTTTCTAATCAACCAGCTGGGAAAACATGAGGCTTGACTCAGAGGGCATAAAAGAACCAGGTTCTTGTAGATCTTAGGAAGTTTCAGTACCTTTCAATAGCTCAGAGGAAACATGAATTTGAGGAATATTAGAGGACTCTGGTTTTTCTGAGGAAGAGGAATTTTCTGAATGAGAAGTTTCTTGTTCAATTGGTGAGTCAGATCCTTAATTTAAGTAAACTTCCAAACCTAACTTAGCAAGAATTTTACTGGAGCCTAGAGGTTCAACTGGAATGGTTTCACTAAGAATCTCAGAAATTTCAGAAGAAGGATTGATACGTAAAATATTTTGTGACCCTTCACATTTGTCGTGTATTGATAGTTGTTGTTCAGATAGGAGAGAAAATGTGACCATTTTAAATAGAAATTTTATGAATTCTTAAGGTACTTTATTTTGGTACTAACCTGAGATATAGGAATAGGTCGCTCTTTTTTTTTGAGTAAATTCTCAACTTTTGTTTGCTCCAATTATTTTCTCCCAAAGCTGTCCCCATGGGTGTAAACTTGCAAAGGTATGGTACAGAGTTTGACCAAAATGCACCTACCATATCAAGGATACTTGTCTCATAAGCATAGCCAATTTTGAGTGGAAACACTGAATCACAAGATAAGTTAGGTTGATTAGATCAATCCTGCTTTAGGCTTTTGCCTCTATATACCCTTGTTATTCCACAGTCACTTCTTTATGTATGTCTGAGGATCAGGTCTCAGACTTGACTTTATTCACACTGCTGAAGCTTCTTCTTTTGAGGTGAGTTTCCTAGGGACTCGGTCCCTGAGTATTTTTACATGACCCCTTATTGTTGATCTTCTACTGATGCTGAGATTAATGATTGGCACTTTGCATCATCATCATTATCATCTGAATACTTTAGGCTTTGCCTCTTAACATTAGCAACATTACCCCTCTTACTTCAATCTATAGGATTTTACTTTTTCTTCCTTCTACTATTGTTATTCTTCAAATCGTTCTCAATCAGATAAGCTAAGGACCAGGTCCTTGAGGGAAATTTCACACAGATAGAACCCTTCACCTGAAGTTCCTTGAGAGAGAACGCAGTCAGACTTTCAAAGATTGAGCCTTGCTCATGCATTATCGTAGAACAAATCCTGATTGCAATCCTCTTTTGCAAAACATGGACCAATGGTCAGTTATTGGATTTTGGAACCTACTTAAGCTTGAGTTCCCAATAGGAAGACACTGGTGTAATTAGATACTTCTTAGACTATCTAGGTAGAGAATTCTTTTTTACATTTCTCAAGGGCTTGAAACCCTTGGGATGTGAATTCTCCTCGTGAGTATATTTGATGTCATTTATTTTCACTCTACTCCAACTATGACAATTTTCCTTTGTGTGCCCATCTCTTCCAAAATGAGTACATGAAGGTCTGTGAGCCTTTTTCCTATCATCATGATTAATTTTTCTTCTAGAACCAAAAGGTTGTGATTATTCGTGATAATCAAGCCCCTTGCCATTATTTGCACATTGACTGTTCAAATTCTAAAGGATCTGTGAAGATGCAGTCCATTTAAGAGACTTGTTAAGCTCTTCTCTTTGAAGGACCAAGTCCTTTTCTAACTCTTCATTTTTGTAAAGTACAGACATAAGGTGTTTCTGAGAATCTTTCAATTTATCTTAAAGTTTAATATAAAGCTTTAAGTCTTCTCTCTTTCCATTGCCATATAAGTCACCCACCTTCTCCAGTTGGCTCATATAACTTAGATTTTCATATTTTAATTTAGTGACCATTTCTTCAGTTTCAAATTTATAGAGGGTTAATGCAATCAATTCCAGCTCTTGATTTTCAAATTTATCCTCTAGAGCATTCTTCTCAGAAGTTAGTTCACACATTGAGTTTATTAACACACTAGCAAGATTTTTTTATCTTCTTATCAGAATAGTTATCTAGATTTTTCTTTATATCAGAATAAGTTACCTTTTTTTCCTCTTCATCTTCATTTTTGTCCATGAAGGCAAACAAAGAGTCATAGATAACTGGACTCTCTTCCACATCTAGAATGGACGCATCTTCTTGCTTTTTATTTTTACCTGATTTACTGAAAGAGTCTCTCCATCCTACCAAAGCTTGCTTTAATGCATAATCAGTTGTGGCCTTCCTTCATAAATTTTCAGGGACCTGGTCCCAGTTCTTTCCTTTGTTAGAATTAGTCTTTAGGTAATCCTGATAATCCATTTTGTGCATGAGACAACCCTTAATAAAATGCTTAGGACTTTCACATTTGCAACAAAGATCAGCATTGCCTTCTTTTATGTTGTTGCTTCCTCTTCTTTGGAACTAACCACTCTTTTTCATGGATCTAACAATTCTTTTTGCCAAATAGGCAACACCAATGTCATCTTCATCTGGATAATTTTTAGAATCCTTCAATGATAGAGAATTTGATCTTTTTACTTCTTTCTTCTCCACCTTTTGCTGCTTCTTGAGATCATGGGTCTTCAGATTTCTAATAAGTCCATCCATTGTGAGAGTCTTCAGGTTCCTTGCCTCAGTTATTGCATCCACCTTGCTTCCCCGGGAATTAGGAAGAACACCAAGAATTTTTCTCACTTGTTTGTACAAGGGACTCACTTCTCCTAGGCAGTGAAGCTTATTTATGATAAAAGTTAATCTTTTATACATTTCTTGGATTATTTCTCCTTCTTTTGTGGTGAAGGTCTCATACCGAGTAGTAAGCATGCATACTTTTTAATCTTTCACATCAGTAACACCTTTATGAGAAATACTCAAGCAGTCCCAAAAGTCCTTGGCACATTCTGAAGCTGAGTTCTTGTTATACTCATCCGAACCTATTCCACAAACAAGCAGTTTCTTGCCTTGTAGTTCTTTTCAATCTTTTCCTGTCTTAATTATGGTACTCCCTTCTACTTTGAAAAACTATCCTTGTAACCTCTCCTTCTTTTGTTTTTAATAGACACATGATGACCATCAAGAATCATGTCCATCAACTTACTATCCTCAGCCATAACAAAGTCAAACATTCTAGTTTTCCACCACCCATAGTATTATCCATTAAATCTAGGTTGTCTAATGATAGATTGTCCTTCTTCCAGGTTAGGTGAAGAAGCCATGATAATTAAATCACTCTAGGTGTTAATCATTTAAAATGTTCTAGATCTGATACCAATTGTTGAAATCCTTGGGGGTTGCACCACACAGTAAGGGACCAAGTCCCTCAACGTATATCACAAGTAATGAAATAGCAAATCCCCAGGAATCACAAACCAGTGAAAGAAAGGTAAAGAACACAATATTTAATGTGGAAATCCCCTTGCTCATGGGAGAAAAAAACATGGCTTGCCCTTACAAGCACCTAAAGTAATCCACTATAATCAACCTCGTGATTACTGTCTATATTTCAGCCTACCTTTAAGCTCTTTTAGCATGTAGAAACTCCACTACAAGCAAATCTTGACAACTCTAGCAATAACTCTCTAGACTGATTAACTCTAATCAATTTGACACTTAGGAAACTCTACCTAAGCACTATCTACTAAACAAAATAAAACACTACTCTTACTGCATGAGTAGTTAAATTACAAATCAATATTTGACATAAGAACAGTTTTTATTTAAGCTCACATACTCACTAAGAACTTGAGCAGTGTTGAAATTTTGAGTTTTTGCCTTTTTATCTCTCTTAAGCACTCCAAAATATTTGCAAAAACTATTTGATGAAGAATCTTCTTTTTCGTTTTATAGAGGAGTGATGATTAAGGATGAAATGTCATTGGAATGAGTGTCCTAATCAGTACGAGCAACATCTACCAGTTTGTTACACAAGAGGACAAAATTGTATAGTCACGCGTGCCAGCTATATTGTAGCCATGAACATCCAGGTACTTGGTCCCTAGTAGTCATCTACTTAATATGAAAGTACATAGAGCAGTCTTCCCTTTCACCTTCCTCCTTCTTAAATTTTACACTCCTTAACCATCTTAATTTTTTAACTAAAGCGCTTAGGAGGTTTGGATCAAATTACGGCCACTCCAAGAAAGGGAATAGTCTACATTATTGGATACTAAAGAACAGGTTAAAGTCTAAACTAGGCTAACTAAGATTATGCACAAGGATAGATAAAAGAAGTTCTGAAACATAGCTGCCTAAATAATATCTTAAACCCAAAATTCTTAATTTTTCTTTGCACACACACTAGGAAAGTTCTAGACATCTATATGTAACAAGGAATACCCCAAAAGACCTCAAATCACACATGGCACAATATCATATCAAGTTCGATACCTGTAGAACATAACAGAAGTAATAGCTAGAATTTTCAAATAAGACAACACTGTACAAGAGTCATATAACTGAGCCTAGATGTCTCAAAGCTACTCATTCAACATGTTCTATATATTCAAAACCATTGGCATCATGAAATCATACATAGAAACTAGAAAGAACATCTCACTTATTTCTAATAAAAAAATTTAAAATTTACTCCTAATAATAAAAAAAGAAACTGGGTTCAAAGGGCGCACCCTTGAAAAAAGAAAACAACAACAACATACCCAGTGTAGTCCCACCTAGTAGGGTCTAGGGAGGATAGAGTGTACGCAGTCCATACCACTACCTCAGGTGAAGTAGAGAGGAATCAAAAAGAAAAATCAAGGCTTGGGTGAAGTGTTTTTTTTCAAATTTATTCAAAAACAAGAAATACAAATAAAAATCAAAAAACTATAGCAGCACTTCACCCTATGAAATCAGAAGATTCCCCACCGCACACTTAAAATCGCACTTTGTATCCAAAGTGCAACTTAAAATTATTGATGGAAATACTCCCTGAGTTCTCTAGGAATAGATACCAGAATTTTAATTATCAATAAGGTTAGGTGGACCCCACTTCCAGTCTTTGACATGCTCCCTGACTTAAATCTACGGTAATTGAAATCTCAATTAACCTGTAACTCAAAAACCAAAACTAAACCATGGTGATATAAAAAGAGAACAAAAAAACTAAAAACCTACGTTAACTTGGGTTGCCTCCCATGCAGTTCCTGATGTATTGTAGCATGACTCACATCACTACTTTTCAATCATACTTCTTCAACCTCTTTCTCCCACTCAATGCCCATCGTCTCACTTTTCATTTACCTCTTGAGTGTCTACTCTTAATATATGCAACTTTCTCCACACAATCCTTGTCAGGCTCCATCTCATATTTTTGAATATAGGGATTAATGTCTAGTTTGAGAAACTTTATAAGATATTCCAAAAAGGTCATTAGAGATGAACACTTTACCAACCCACACTCATCCACTTCCATAGTTGTGATCATAAAAAAATCCTTATAGTGTGAGGGTGTGTT
Organism: Capsicum baccatum var. pendulum; assembly: GCA_030864225.1. Classification (NCBI taxonomy): domain Eukaryota; kingdom Viridiplantae; phylum Streptophyta; class Magnoliopsida; order Solanales; family Solanaceae; genus Capsicum; species Capsicum baccatum. The sequence continues at coordinate 123,764,482 of CM061556.1, read as the reverse complement.
ATATGTTTTGTATACCCTGAAGACCACCTCTTCATTATTCAGTCTCATTGTTAGAGTGCCCTCTCTTACATCAATAAGTGCTTCTCCTATTTCCAGGAAAGGATGACCAAGTATGATTGGTGCCTTTCTTCTACATCATAATTAAGAACAGTAATGTGAAGTCAACTAAGTTATACCTAAAAATAAAGCATAACGCAGTCACTATCAAATATAGTAACCCAACAGAGGTAGGGGTCGAACCCATAAGGAATAAGCTAAATATCTCTCACGAATTTTGCTGAATTAGTTGAAAAATATAGGAATGTAAATAAGGAATTTTCTTGGAACTATATAAAAAGTAACAAATCTTGGTTGCTTTGGTTGAAATCAATATGAGACGACTACTAGTATTGTGTTCCCCTAGACTTCCTAACTCAGTAAATTTATTGTGCTCCATCAAACTATACCACTATCTTGCATGTAGAATCTTATAAGATATGTATCATAAATCATATTATGAACGCCTTTGGTGAATTTCATACTTTACCTTTTGAGTCTCAAAGTTTTGCCTTACTAACCCTTATCCTTGATCCCAGATTAACTATGACCTTTTGTATGTCAAGTTAATTATATGAGGATTGGTAGCCTCAAATTACTATCGTGATCTTCTTTTCCTAATCTCTATCTCTCTTTTGAAGTAAGCATCGAATACAGGCCAGCTCTCAATATTAGACGAAGTTTAGAAAACAATAAAATAGAAGATGATCACAATATATAATCAAATATTGATCAAGAACTACTTTGTACTTCTTCTATTTAATTTTTCCGACAGGGTTCCCATAACCCTACTTAGGTGGTTTACTGCTCATGTTTGTAATAACATCCATAGATCAATGAAATAAAGCATATGAATAATCTTACAATAATTTAAGTACAATAAAAAGAATCACAAATCAATAATCAATCATCAAACTAAGAAAAATGGATTCCAAGATCAAACTTTGAATCTTAGAATCAGCATAGTATTGTGAATGTAAAGAGTGCGTAAAAGTTCCTAAAATAATACGAATACATCAAAAGGGTATTTATTGAGTACATCAAAACCCTAAAACTCCTAACCAAAACAAATAAGGAAAACTGGGTCATTTAAAACTTATAGACCCACTTATAGGCCCCTAGGTGGGTCGTAAGTGTCAAAATCTTCAGAACTGCAGAAGCCACCCACAATGGCCCTTATGGCAGCATAAGTGGTACTTACACCCTATAAGTAACTCCTTCGTAGCTCTTAGATAAGTCTTAAAATTTCAAAATCTCATAAACATATATTCTGATACTTACATGGACACTTACTTTCACAATCCAATTTACGTGTCATGATGGCACCTACTCTATCCCACCAGTAGGTAAGCCAAACTATAACCCAAAGCTAAACACAATGGGTTAACTTGTTATAAATATTCAATAGAGTGAAAAACAACAACACAATTTATAAATAAACAAGAGGTGAAAATAATCCAATGGTATCTAATCATAAAGAACCAAATCCCAAGACCTAGTAGAGCTGGGAGCATCTATAAATACAACACAAGAATCCAAAATAGTCAATACAATATGTGTTAAAACAAGGGACTAGACATAAGTAATATAGAAGTAAATAGGTAACTCTGGCTCAAAAAGCTCACCCTATCTAGGAAAATCAACACAACACTAATGTTGCTCAACAACGGCAACTAGTACTTGGATCTTCACCAAAAAGGTACAGAATTATAGTATGAGTACAAAATCAATGAGTAATCAATAGTAACCATCGATTAACAGAGTTAAATCATTATTTAAGTATGATAAAATGTGAGATAACATAATTAAATTAAGGTAAGAAAACAAACCTGAAATAACTCCAACATCATTGTACATGAATAAGTAGAATAATAATCAACATAACATAAAGCATCAACATGAGCAATCATAAATACAAAATTTTCACCCGCAAGCCAATTAGCACAAAGAAGTAAAAACCTATCACAAGCTCCCATAATCCTAGAAGGTATCAACAAGGTAGTATAACCCATCACCATCAATTATCAACTCTCATGATACCACAAAAATTTATCCAAATTATGCCATCCTATATCTACCACTTATCTATATCATTTACAAACAAATCACCAATCAACCAATCATTTTATATCAACAAATCATTATTTATCTACTTATTATCATTTGTCAAAAAATTACTATTCATCAACTAGTCACTATTTATAAACTAGTCACATTTATCCACTAATCATTATTTATCCGCTATTCATTATTTATCAACTAACCACAATTTATCAACTAATCATGGTGTCACTAGAATCCATTAATATCATACTATATTATAACTATTCTCCTCAAGTTCCAACTTAACTAGAATCACTATTGTTAATCTCATACCTAGATATCGCCACATCATAAGGAGTATATCATCATGGTATAATATGTATATATAGACACGAATCGGTACGTATAATCAACAATATCATCACAAGTAGCATCATCAATATAATCCTTCATACAATCACCAATACCATCAATATCATCATCAATATTTCAGTCATTCTCCAGACTTGCATCAGGTATAACTAATCAATATCATCATTATTATCTAGACTCAAATTGGTATTTGTATAATACATAGCATAATCTATAGCCATACATATACTACTAACCGTATCATTATTACAATGGCCAATAGCATAATCACTGGAGCATTCAATAGCATGACTATTAGCTTGATTACTAATTATAACAAAAGCATGGTCTCTAGCATAACCAATAGCATATTCGCTAATATAATAAATAATTATGGTCTTAAGTATAATCAATAGCATATTCACTAATATAACAAATAAGACTAGTCTTTAGAATAAGCATGGGCTTAAGTATAATCAATAGCATATTCACTAATATAACTAATCAGCATGGTCTTTAGCATAGTCAATAGCATAATTGCTAATATAATCAGTAAGTGTAGTCTTCAGTCTAATGAATAGCATATTCACTAATATAACCAATAAGGATGATCTTTAGCATAATCAATAGCATAATTTCTAATATAATCAATAAGCATAGTCTTGATTATAATCAATAGCATAATTGCTAATATAGCCAATAAGCATAATCTTTCACATAATCAATAACATGATTGCTAATTTAATCAATAAGCATAGTCTGAAGCATATTTTCTAATACAATCAATACGCATAGCCTTGAGTATAATCAATAGCATAATTGCTAATATTGTCAATAAGCATGATCCTTAACATAAACAATAGCAGATTTGCTTATATAATCAGTAAGCATAGCTTTAGGTATAATGAATATCTTAATTGCTAACATAGCCAATAACGTAGTCAATAGAATACTCAAGATCACAATCAATAGCCTAATCAATGGATTAATCAATATCATAATCAAGGACTTATTCAATAGCATGAACATTTATCTCATCACTAGCTTAACCAATAATTTATTCATAGCACAATTAAAAAGTGTTACAACCAATGTAAAACCATCAAGACTATCAAGTACCAAGGGATATCAATATCACTGAAATGAACACTTCTTAAATATACACAAACGTACAAATGGTCTTCAACAACTAAGACAAGTCTTGGCCTAAGGTGGGTCAAAGAAACCACTTCTAAATCCTCAAAATTCTTTCCCAAAAAATGTCTACCACCAAACTAGGCTAAGGTATCTAATTTACTATTAGATGTTGAATAAGCAATAACCAACCCTAGGATAGTAATTTCTCCCATTAGAGAGCAACTAGTCAATTTTACCTAATGTAATGGCAACTAACATAAGTTTCACCCTAAACTCATGTGACTAAGGAAATATCCTCATTATTAGAGTAACTAAATCAGTTCCAATAGAAAGATTAGCCTACAAGGTCAACTTCACCTATGGTATGGTTAACTAGGCTAATCATGCCCAAAAAGATATCCAACATAGCCTAAACAATCCAACTAACCCAAATATTATAATTTATCACATCAATAACTAAAACCCATCCCAAATCTAACACAATATCATAAAACATACTATGAATTAGTTAATTTAATAATGCATAAACCTTAGCCTATATAGACGCTGAAGAAAGCTCAAAAAATCCTCTAAATCACAATTTTTCCCTTTTGAGAAGCTTTAGCTAGATGTCAAGCTATCCAAATCACATTCCACTCATCAATACAAGAATAATGATATCCATATTGCACCATTGTGCTTTGGGTCTAAAAATTCAACCAAAATTTTATGTGGGTCCCACTTACAAAAATTGTATTTCCAAAACCAACCCAATGTTTCCTCATGCTCAAGGAATCATTACCTTTAAAATGAGTGAAATTTGAGCTAATTTGGGGCTATAATAAAGACCCTAATGTTTAGGAATTTTTTAACAAAAGATGAGAAAATTTACCATAAAAATAAAATCTTACAAAAAATCAAAAGATAATCGCGTAAACAAGTGTTAGACAAACTCCCAAATCACCACAAGCTTCAATTTCAAGATATCACACTATTTAATATTTTATATCTCTTTGAATAGATGAAGAATGGGCAAAATCATGCAAAAAGCATCTATTTTTACCTATCCTAGGTATCTGGGTGTCGCGATATCGAGATTGAGATCTGCAAACGTAAAATGCATGTTGCGATCGCAATTTACCCATTGCAATTGCGATTTGTATAGAACTTAAGTAGAGATCGCAATTTACCATTCGCGATGTGATTACCCGAGTGACCTAGGGCACTAGATTTTCTAAGTTCAAAATGGACTTCGATCGGGTGCTAATTTTTTATTTGGAACCCCGTACGTGCAAATAAATTATGCTACCACAAAAGATTCAATGTTTCAGAATCAATAAAACTATTAAATTTTCAATACAAGGTTGCTTCAACAAAAAGTGGGTCCCATGTGCAATTTTTATATTCTTAACCTTCTGACCAATAGGTTAAAATGAGCTTTGGAGCCTCGAGACTTAAACCAAGAGTCCATCTAGACTAAAATTGATATTTCAAAGATGTTGGAATAGTTAGAATTTGCATTCGAGGTTGTGCGACTAAATTTTTCACACGGTGGCCATTTGGAACTAGCGAAGACTTCAAAATAGGGAATTGACTCTAAAAACCAAAGGAATTGCTCGATAACCGAAGAGTCAGTTCCAACAATTTATAAATGATTTAGGGAAACTACAAAAAGGTCTAACAGAGAAAATAAGCAAAAATATGGAAAATAACTTAAAGGGTCATTACACATACGATAGCTATTTGTGGATCTTACGAACCGTAAGTAGCCCTTCGTCATTGTTAGACCAGCTTTCAGACTTTAGATTTTCTGCATAATTCTCTTGAATACTTCTGAGGCCATATATGGTGATCATAAGTTGCACTTACAGGTCATAAGTGAGGCTTCTGCAAACTTCAACTCTTTTTCTTTCTTTTTAGCTCTAAAAGCTAGTATTCTTCAAAACAAATACAAAAACACATCATACCTAACAAAATGAACCTAAGTACTTGCATATTTTCTAGTTTTAAGCATCGAAAGTTTCATGAACCATGGTACATGAACACCCTCAACTTATAATGTCTTCATGTCCTCAGGCAACAAACATATAACAAAACAAAGCGATGATGCTTAACCAAGAGAAACCGAAGGTACCTATGGCAGTCATCTCAATTTTAGCCTAAAACATTACCCCCTCCTATTTCCAACTATTCTAAACTACTGTATAGATCTATGTAGTACAACAATGTGACACCAAGAAATCAAGCTATGCCATTACATTAGCAATAAATAGCCAAGCGGATATGCAAGTTACACTACCTAATGAAATAAAAAGCTAAAGACAAACCCCATGTACTCTCATAACAAAAAAGTCCCACTCATATTGTATAATAACGAATGTCAATACGGGGGTGATATCGAGACACTCACACTCTTAAATGATGTTCCAATCAATATGCATAGAGTACCATAGGATTGTACTTATATTTTTACCTTAGTTTTTCGGAGAATCGAACTAGGTCACTATAGGACTTTATTCGGCTAGTAACGTAGACTTGAGAGCTGGTATAGGACATTTGGGAACTAGTGACTAACTTTTCTTGACACAACAATTACTTTTGGTGTCCATTTCTTAACCACAGTATTTTTTTTAGTTTCTACCTTATTTCTTCTTTTTTAATTTTATTTCATATTCAGGTTGGGAGCGGTTTCTTTTATTCTTTCTTTTTATTTTTACATTTTATATTTTTTAAATCTTTTTCTTTTTTTCCCACACCCAATCCTACTTTCTTTTCTCCTATTTAAAACCTTTTTCATTCCCAATTTTATTTACATACCCCTATGATATCCACTCTCACCTTAGGTGATTTGACTGAGTTTACATGCACAATATCCAAGGAGGGACCAGGGTCAAAAAATGTTTATTGTAATTAAACTGGGAAGGTGAAAGGTGTAAACAAGAAAATAGGTCAATATAGGCTCAAATTTATGGATCAAGGGATACTTACTCACACTTGGATGGTTATTTAGGCTAATAGTGGACTTAATTCAAAAATGAACTGTGATCATGTCCTAACCAACTATCTAACAACCTAGGTAAGACTAACAGGTCAAGCTTTAGATTAAATGCACAAAGGGAACTAAGTAAGCTTCTCAGACATATGCATGGCACAGGGTTGCATTGCAAATTACTACCTATCCAGTTCATGCAAATGCTAAGCTATGATTATTGTGTCCCTAATCCTAATTCCATTACAAGATTCACAATGGTTACACATATATTCACATCAGATAGTTCACACACTCTTTTTTAAGAGGTATCATATTTCTAGAAACACTTTTAAAGCAAACAAAACATATAAACTACCCTTAGCTCACTTATTTTTTCCTAGATAAACACAAACAAAAGAAACACAAGTATGACACAAACACAAGACAACCTAAACATGCTAGCTCTAGTAAGAACATACTCCAATAAAAATAGACACGACAACAAAAACCCTAAGAGGACATCTAGCCCACAAGTAGCCGTACTCCCATCAAATAGACATACATTGGCCCCAATTCATTAGGTAGAAACCAAGAAAGAGAGTTGGGAACATACTGTCTCACCTTAGGTGCACATATCTGACATCAGTCATACTAACACAAATTATCACAAATGAAAAAATAACAACATACCTTGGGTTGTCTTCTAAGAAGCATTTGATTTAACGTCGCGGCACGATATGGGCGCCTTAATTACGTAGACTTCATCAAGGTATCCAAGGGATTGTTCTCTAGGGTCATCAACATAGTTTATTAAAAATACCACCCTCATGTCAGTCAGTTGCTTCATGGTTCTACAAATATTGAATGTGACTTCCTCATCATTCAGCTAAACTTAAGCTCACCTCTTTCCATATACACCATTACTCTAATTGTGGATAAAAATAGTCTCTGCAGTATTATGGGAATTAGATAATCAACCTTAAAATCCAAGACAACAAAGTCGGCTAGAAAGATGAAGTGGTCCACTTTGTCCAACACATTAAATGATATGATCAGGGTTTTTTAACTGTATGATCCGCCATCAAAGACCACATAGTCAAGGGTTTAGAATGTCTCAAGCCTAGTTGTTTGAACACCGATAGCATCATCAAGTTAATTTTGAAATCTAAGTCATATAAATCCCTGGAAAACCTAGACATCCCAGTGGTATAAGGAATAATGAAAGATTTGAGGTTATCTTTCTTCACTATAAGAGATCAAGTTATAATTTCACTAGAATAATGCAAGCCCCCAACATCATCATAACTGACAATTCTCTTCTTTGTTACCAAATTCTTCATAAATATAGCATAACTAGGTATTTGCTCAAGAGCTTCAAAAAGAGAGATGTTCAATCTTAACTCTCTCAGCATAGCAATAGGCTTTTTATACTTCATTTCTTCTTTCTTTTATTTCAATATTTAAGAAAAAGGAGGGGAAGGTCAATGAATGGTCTTTAATATAGGATCAACTTCCTTCCCCTTACCTTATCCTTCTTCAAATATTTATCAACACTCGCTAATTTATATGTTGATTCACCATTAGTCACTAACTTTTCAGATTCTAATTTGGATGCATCATCAATATCAACATCATTATTCCTTGCCTCATCGACTACCAATATAGGAGGATCACTAGCATTCTTACCACTCTAGGTGGTGATGGCTAGACAATGACTATCATTCTTAGGATTTTAAATAGTGTTCAACGAATGAGTACCTGAATGTTGATTTAAAGTGGTCGACATTTACCTGAACTGATGCTCAAACTGCTTAATTGTAGTAGCATACAATTCAACTTTCTGACTCAGTCACAAAATATCTCCATTAATCTTCTTAAGGCAATTCTCTTAATTTTTTGAACCCTTAACCAGCTTCAAAAGAAACTCTTTCATCCTTGAATCAAAATCACGGTTCCCCAGTGGAACAAATGTATAACTCTTTTCCTTATAGTCATCATTCTATATCCATTCACCTTCTTTCTCTACTCGTATCCCTATATTATTACCCATAATAGTTCCAACTTGATTCCTTTTCCTTGAGTTCCAAGAGTCTTGATTAGAGCTTGGCCCTTGGCTTAAAAACCCACCAACTCCTTTTCTACGTACTTAGCCTCTTCATTGAAATCAAAATCATATAACCTCAGATCAATAAATTTTGCACCCATTGTATTTACTTTTTCTAATTCATCATTGCAAATTGTTTAGTTATTAACCTAATCTCTATCCTTGGTTTTGCAACCTCTTGAGCCATATTATCATTGATAATTCTCTACTCACGAAAAACACCAATAGCATAAGTGTTGGCTCCTTTTTTTACCTCTTGAGTATGCCACCTTCGTTTGGTATTAAAAACTCAATCTAAAGATTTCTGAAGCTATATCCCAGTTAAGGCTCAGGAATTCTCCACCCATAATAGTGTTCGTAATAGCTTTGGTGTTCACATTCAGGGATCTATAGAATATTTTAAGAAAGTTGCTCCCTGAAATCCTGTGATTGGGCCCCATTATAAACTACTCCTTGAACCGTAACCATACCTCATACAATGGTTCTAAGTGAAATTGTCTAAGCCCTAAAATTATTAATATCATCTTTCAACTGCACCATCCTAGAAGGCGAGAAGAATAGATCCAAAAAATATTTTTGAAACTTATTCAAATTAGGGATGGACCCATGAAGAATTTCCCCTAGCCATAATGTTATTTTTCCAATTTGAGAAAATGGGAAAAACCTAAGTCTCAAAGCTTCCTGACTCACCCATATATATTATACAAAGTGCAAATAACCACAAAATACATGATGTGTTTGTTTGCATCATCATTTGGCGAATCTACAATAACACACTTCAGATTAAACAGCTAAATCATAGCAAGTGTGATATAAAATTTCAATCCCTGGGTCTATTCAGAAGGAATGATGCCTCAAGTCTTGATAGGCTCTACATATCGCTATTCATTTTCTGGATCATCATATGCTAGCAAATTCTAAAAAAGCATGAGCATTTGTAATTTATCTCTTTTACCTCAGTCAATTTATTCTCGATGCTCTGCTTTTTACCTCTGTCTTTCCCCTTATACTGCATAATGGGTAGCCGTATCCCTTCTTACATTCACTTTAGCTAATAATCATGAAGTAGTTTGCATAACTGTCCCTTGATCACTAACTGGAGGAGAAGGATTCAACTCAAGTGAATCATTTTAAGGTAGCTCATGATGAGCTTCTCGATCGCGTTCTTACATACTATAATGCTATTATAGGTTTATTTCATGCTCTAGATAAAATAGGATAAGGGATGGCCCTGACTCCAAGTATTGCACATACATTTGCGTACCCCTAAGAACAAATTCAAAATTTGGTGTCCCCCAAGTTATGCCTTAAAATAAAGCATAACACGTTCAACAGTAAAATAGGTCGAATATGTCTCACGAATTTGCTGAAGTAGTTAGAAAAATATAGGAAGTAAAGGAGAGGATTTGGTAAGAACAGTGACAAATCCTAGTTGCTTTAGTTGAAATCAATACGAGATGACTACTTGGATCGTGTTCCCTTTGACTTCCTAACTCAATAGATTTATCATGTTCCATCGAACTATCCCAATATCTTGTATGCAGAATCTAATAATATATGTAGCACCAATCATCTTGTGAATGTCTTTGGTGAATTTCACCATTTAACTTTTAGAGTGTCACCTTACTAACCTTATACTATATTCTATATTAACTATTACCTTTTAAGTGTCAAGTTAATTAGTTGATGGTTGGTAGCCTCAAATTAATAACGTGATCTTCTTTTCCTAATATATACCTCTCCTTGAAGAAAGGATCGAATGCAATCAAGGTTTCAACGAATGCTGACATTGAGAAAAATATCAAATCGAAGATGATCATATACATGAAAGAATATTGATCAAGAACTACTTTGAAATTCCTTTACTTTATTATTACGCCATAGTTTCCACAACCCTAGTGTTATAATCAAATCTAGGGTCTGGGCATGGAAGGTATCTCAAGTCCACCAAGGATCGAAGACTACCCTTTGTTTCTAGTCAAATAGAACACAATTCACTAGCAGTAGAAGAATTTCAAACATTTAAAAAGATAGAATAATCAACAACTCAGAAATATGTAAGAGTGTCAACAATAATTCCCAGTCCACAGTAAGCTAGAAAGTCTCTAAACTGGACAAGATCAAAATAAATTGGGACATGCCCTTGACGATGGACACAAACAAGTCAAATAAAAGTCTTTGATTATAGATAAAACAAGAACTAACGTCCTTCCGGAAGAAGGAGGCTTACCACTTCAGGCTGACTACTGACAATCTAGAAATACTATCACTGTATAGGAAAAGTAGAAGTGTCTTTGTGTTCGGCATCACGTGGTGATACAACATTCGGAGATAGTTAGCAGGTTGAGTGCTAGCATATAACTTTGGGATAAGAAGATATAATTATTCCATCATTCCAAAACCAATTCAAAATCAATGCACGTACACACATGCAAGCATATACATATATATATGGTATTGGGAGAGGGAAAAAGGTTTATCTTGAACTTTAAATCATTATCCTAGACTGTGTAGCTTGATCATCATAATATATCCCAAGGGCTATATGGGTCAAGTGTCTCCCCTTGGTCAGACCCTAGTATGTGTTAGCCACATGAACCGGAGATATCATAGAAGGACGGGGAAACCTTGTACCCTATTCCATCTATGATTCAACTATATATAGTGTGAAATAAGCACATAGTCATCTAGACCAACCCGCATCTTGGCAAATATGAGTTTCCTGTATTAAACCTGTCATACCTCTACCTTTACATCTAGCTACAAAACCCCCCTTTAAGCCCAATTAGAACATTTAACACATAACCCATCCATTTGTTTATGGAGTTAAACATTAAGTCATCTTCAAGTGGTATTGTCATATCGACTATAGCATTCTAGCGAACATCATTAAGCCATTACTTTGGGTAATCCTTGTACCCCCAGACTTCTTTATTAAAATCAACTTAGGGGATTTCTTGTACCCCAAAAGGTTTTATAAAATCATTCTTAATAATTTAGAAATTTATCCAATATATTAGTTTTGAAGAAAAGTTGTCCAAACCAAATGATTATTCGCATTCCAAAACCAATTATGAAAGTGGGTTGGGGTTCTTCTTAATTTCAATACCAAAATCTAATTATTTGGGGAATCCTTGTACCCCTAGTTCATTCACCATTCACATGAACCCCAATGAGTTCACAAATCATCAATTCAAGCATTAAAAAATTCCACAATAATCATGGGAAAAGTAGTTAAACAATTTTACATCAAAAACCCTCAACCCATCATTCAAAACCCAACATCAAAACCATGTAAATAATAAGACAAACCATTCCAATATCAAAACACAAGATTAGGGACAGAGATACATGCCATAATCTCCAAGAAATTTGAAGAATAAATCACTCTTAGATCCCTAGATGACCAATTTCTTGAAACTCTAACATTGTCTTTTATTGGGGAATTTTAGAGAAGCGAAGAGAGAAATTGTTTGAGTAGTGAGGGTTTATGGGGTCCCTTATTATATTTTAGGTCATAAGTCTTAATTGGAGAAAGAGGAGATTGTCCAAAGTGCCCTTAGTAAAAAGTTGAAAATTTGTCGCCAGTGACGACGAGTCTCCCTATGACTCGTAAAGACACACTATGACTCATCACTATAAGTAATAGTTTGGACAATATCTAAAATACACCTCTCTACTGAATGTACAACTCACACCACATCACTCTTTAAGTGACCCTATGACACGTGGCATCCTAGTCGTAATCTAGAAAGAACATTTGTGTAATTATACTGGGCACCCTATAATTGATACCTTACAAATCGTATAAAGTCAATATGACTCATTGATTTAAGTCGTGATCAGGTCGGGAACATTTGACACAAACACTGGACATACTATAATTTACACTATATGATTGTAATGCCTTGGGTTTTGGTCCTTGAAAATTTCTAAAAAAAATTCCACATTGTCCTGAGTACGACTTCCCTGACGAGTCGTTGAACTAAATCATAACCAAATTAGACTATGAATGGCTGAGTTCTGCTCTGAGTACGAGTGACTCACTATGAGTCGTAAGGACTCATTATGAGTCATTGAGTGTAAATTATAGGGTGTGTAGTGTATACCCCAAATAGTTACTAGATTTACTACGGTTGGACCCTACGAGTTGTTGGATCCCATTATGATCTTAGAGTCCCATTACGAATCATATAGGTTGAGTCGTTGGGTCAACAAATTATCAATGCCTTTGAGACCAGTCATAATGAGTCGTAGTCGCATAGTGACCCGTAGTCACTAACGACTAAATTTAAGTTTTAAATTGAGTTCACTCTGGACAATTTCCTTCTCACCCAATTAAACCCCCATATTCATAAAGCACTTATGAGGGGTTATTTTTCATTCATAACATACTCAAACACTTCCAAAGTTCTCTTAAATTCTCTCAAGCAATCGTACTTAAGGTTTTCAAGAAGTAGGCTATCCAAGGGCTTAAGGGTTGAATTTGTTTTGTGAAACTTGGTATTTCAAGCTTGTTACACTTCCATAATTATTAATTTTCTAAAATAATGAGTTTTAAAATTCTTGGTCATTTGGTATTGAGGCTAGTTCTAAAACATTGGTTGAGTATCTTGAACAGTTATTGAATATGTGATGTTTCATGTTTGCCCCTTTATGGGTTACGTTTAAATGATGGTTTTAAAATTAAATTGATGTATGGGAAAGGTGAAATAACAAGGGACTGTGACTTCTAAAACTTCTAACTTTTCAACGGGTTATGACCTCAACCCCATATTGTGAAATTTGTTTTGAATAGAAAAAGTATGCATAGTGTGTACTCTTGAACTATTGCATAATGTGAAAGGTTAATGAAGCATAATGATTTTTAATTAAACCTTATGGGGTTGTTTGATTCCCTAAGTTAATGTATAATTGAACCAAAGGGGTTGTGAATTCTGCCAAGTGATGATAATTGGTTTGGCGTGTTGATGTTACCTTGCAAGTGTAGTTTGTATGACGATACCAATAATGTATGACATGTGTTATGTGGTTGAATGAATGGGAATGAGTTATACTTGTTTAATTGGGCTTTAACAAGGGTTGTGTAGCGGAGTCATGAAAATGTAGGTATCAAGAGACCAACACTGGAAATTGTGGTTGTTGATGTCGCCCAAAACTACACTCCAATTAGAATTATAATGCGGTCGATAGAAAATACAATAACCCAACTAGGTTGGGGTCGATCCCAGAGGAAAAACCTGAATAGTTGCTTGAATTGATGTAATCTGCAAGTAAGACAGAACAGTAAATGGGGGGATTGTAGTATCAATTGTAAGTAGTCACAGCCTTAGGAAGATCAGACACTAGAACAGATATTATAAGGTAGGGTTTGACTCATATGATGTCGATACGAGTAAAGACCGAGTCGTACCGACTGCCGACTTAACTTACCTTTCCCATTTTTATTAGGATTTTAATGTTATTTTGAGATGCTATAAACATCCTAGGTTTTATCTTTTAGTATGTTACGTTATTTTGCTTATGTTGTAAGTATGACTCAGTATACAGGTTGTATCGGATGGGTACGATTCAAGATCTGACTAGTATACTGCTCAAAGTTGGTCTTTTTAATGTATTTTTCTTCCCTTTTTTTCAAACCCTCTTGTAGACTAGTTTTACCTATAATTCACACCAAAGTGCATCATATCCAACAAAATATCCTAAGTTTATGCATAAATTCATGGTTTTAAGCATTGAAAGTGTCATGTTTCCATGCTACATCAGTTGCCGACGTAGGGGTCTATATGACCAGGTGGTTTGAGCCCCCCTTATTACTATTATTTGATTGGGAGGTTTGAGTCCCCTATATTATATTACATATTTTTGTGATTATGTCACCTTGATATATTCGGAGGTTTGAGTCCCCTATATGCTGAATAATGCGGAGACATGAACTGAAAGGCCCTAAGGTTCACTTAACTGAAGTAAAATATAACATCTAAATGGGGTATTTCACCCAAAACAACTGAAATAACTGTCTGAGCATAATAGTCTGGAAAGCCTCAAAATGGTTGGACTATTTGAGTAAGGATTTGATGGGACATGCCCCCAACTAACTCCAACTAATAAACTAACTAATGAGATAATAGGGAAATAATCATGTCCTCAAAGGATGAGGACTCACTATTGATATCAGGAATCTACTGATGCTCTGGAGATCGTGTCTCTGAACCTATGGTATAAGACACCATAGCACAAATGTGTCAGTACTTTGAAGGTACTGGTATGCATGTGAGGTAGGCTGAATGCATGGGGTTCATATGCATAAACAATACTAGCTAACTGACTAATATGATCGTGAGAATACATGCATACATACATAGTAACTATATCTGAAATCGTGATAACATGAGTATGCTGATGACTAACATGACTAATGACTGAATTATGATAACTGATAACATAAGTGGTTGTATATGACAGTCCTGAATTTGATGGAACTAGCTGAGTTCCGTACTATATCTGAGTTGACTGTATCTGATAGTCCTGAATTCTAAAGAACTATCTGAGTTGTTTTACGGAGATTGACACTGAGACTGTAGAAGGTGGTCATCTAACCGACATGCCCCAAATAATGCATTATAGCTAAATTAGGGTTTAATCAGTGCCCTGATTAGAAGGGTGTCAATATCGTGCCACTGGTAAGGACAACATATGAGTGACCCTAATATAACAGATAACTCTAGTGAGAATGATGGGAAACCTCATATAGCAGGTCAATCCACCTCATCTACCCTTATATAGCAGGCTATGATGTCTCAACCTATACTGGCTATATAGTTCTGGAAAGTAAGGATTGCTTCTAAGAATCACACCCTCATATAACAGGTGAGTTCCCATCCTTGGGTTCACTCAGTGCTAATTTTTACTCCTATCTGAATAGACATTGAACATGATTTACTGAGCTAAACATGGACCGATTTACTGACTTCTGTTGATTTCCGAAATACTATTGATATCTGATAACTGACTGAGTTAATGAAATCATGGAGATTTCCTGAGTCATAAGACTGTGTAAATTCTAAGGATCATAGCTTAACTGAGAGCGTCGTGGAAATATGATATGGCTCTAGGCACACAGCTAATATTTTGGGTACAAGTACCCCCAGGACTCGATAGAAGGAAACTGACAAAGCATGACCTACTTAAACACATCAAGAACTTCATAATTCATGATACATTTACTGAAGCATTTACCAAACATGTGATCTGCATAAACTTGTACATACATGGGGATTTCCTGATATCATGCTAGTTGGGAATTTTCCTTCATCTAGACATTTAATCAAACATATGGTAGGTATAGTATGTGTAAATAACATTATACAACAATTAAACATCATGATTCAATTATAATTTCATCATTCAAGGGTTTAATCATAGATTTACATGGATCTACATCATACTAATCAAATCCACATAAAATTTATCCCCCAACATGGAATAGAATTCAATTACTCATTATCAACATGAACAAGAGCAGTCCAATCATGAAATTCATAAAGGAAATCCATAAACTTAAACTTTGAAAAGAGATTCTTGGGCTTTATGATGAAAGGAGTCCATGAATGAACTCTATGCATTCCTGGGCTGAGTTTATTAGAGTTCTTGAACTTGAAGAATTTGAATCTCTTAGTTCTTGAAGAAGATTTGGATTTTGTTCTTGGAGATTAATGTTAGAGAGAAAATCCTAGTTTTGTTGTGGTAGAAAAATAATGAATTTCTGAGCTTTTGCAGATATAATAGGGTAGTAAAAGACCAAAAAACCCCTTTTAAAATGGATTTAATTTGCTGAATCAGGACCAGCAACGGCTCGTGCGATGGTCTGTCGCTAGGGCGACGGTCCGTCATTTCGACCATCGTTCGTGGACTAACAAAAGGGCTTACTGCCTAAGTAGCGACGGCCTAGGCGACGGTCCATCGCAAATTTGACGGTCCATCAACCTACCCGTCGCACCTTATCCAGAAGGTGGCCTCACTATTTCCCTTATGATGGCCTGAGCGACGGTCCGTCGCTAGTCCGATGGTCTGTCGGTCTCACCATCGCACCTAGGTGGTTTTACTGCCTTCTGTATTTTGGCCATAACTTTCTCCTCCGATGTTAGATTTTGATAAAATTGGTATAGTTTGAAAGCTAATTCAATTTCCCACATGATAAAAAGTGAAAATCTTAAAAATACCATATGTACAGATGTAAATTCATCTTTCAAAGTAAGTTTCTAACATTCTTGAGACAATTTCAAACTAGGAAAAAGTACGGGGTATTACAATATAACCTGTTGGTGACTTCTTATGTTATGACAGTTGAGCTACACAATCTAGGCTATAGTTTTAAAACATATGTTAAGCCTTGTTCCCTATCACAGCATGTGATATATATATATGTGTGTGTGTGTATGTATATACATTTGATTATGTAAATTAGTTTTGAATGATTTTAAACAGTTGATCATGGAATTATGTTATCCTTATCCCTGAGTTACATGCTAGTGTTCACTCCACTAACTGTCTCCAAACGTTGTATCCCCATGCAATGCAGGTATCAGAGCTACCTTTACTTTTTCTCTGTA
Organism: Capsicum baccatum var. pendulum; assembly: GCA_030864225.1. Lineage (NCBI taxonomy): Eukaryota > Viridiplantae > Streptophyta > Magnoliopsida > Solanales > Solanaceae > Capsicum > Capsicum baccatum. Next base: position 123,747,249 of record CM061556.1, on the reverse strand, counting down.
GAGTTAGGTGGATCTGGTCGGTTCGTCTGTTTTTTGTGGTGAAGTAGTGAGCGTCCATTCACCAGAAGGCTTAGACATTTCATTAGTTTTCATTCTTAGAATTGAGTAAATTATTTTCATTATTGTTAACATTATAATTCTTACTATCATTGTCATCTTTTAGAGTCAGGGACATGTCCCGACCAAGACTGGTTTTGTTTCTTATGTTAGAATGCTTTGATGGAGTACTATGGACTTGGGTGATATTGGTTGGTTGTTTTGGCTGGTCGATGGTTATAGGTTATAGACATACCTTTTATTATTTGAAGTTATCTTGTTATATGTTTAGTATTTTCCTGACAATAAGGATATTTTGTTTTGTTAGGATTGGTGTAGAGGATGATATCCATTCCACGTAGGACTTGTGATACCCGTCACAGCAAGGCCGTGGTAAGTTTCTTGAAAGAGAATCATATATAGTCTTGATGACTTATTACGCTCAAGTCATAACAAAGGAAAAAACAATGAAAGCTTTCACTGTTCAGGCTATGATTTAGTTCATACGACCCATAATGACACATTATGACTCGTTAGGAGGATATTCATCTAGGCAGTGAACTCAAAGCCTAGGGATTTTTCAAGGACCAAAATATAGTATGTTACATTCTCCCTCCCTTAGGATCATTCTTTCTCAAATGATGAGATCGGGCATCCATTAGTACAATTAAACACAGAACACAACAACACATTTCTTTAACAAAGCCAGAAAACAAAGATGTTAAGGAAAACACATACCTTAAGCACAATTATCTGGAATGGGGAACGAAAATGAATATTTGGACTTTATATCCTCTTCAGCTTCCCAGGTAGCTTTTTCAACCTTATGATTCATCCATGGAATCTTCACCGAAGCCACATCTTTAGTCCTCAAATGAAAGACTTGCCTATCAAAATTTGCATCGGGACTTCTTCATAAGACAAGGGAATCCAAAATGCCCACACTCTCAAGAGGCACCACCGTGTAAGGATGCCCCTCACACTTCATTAACATCGAAACGTGAAAGAACGGATGAATAAAACCCAAACTAGGAGGAAATTCAACCTCATAAGCCACATTGCCCACTCTCCTCAAAAAACAAATATGGCCCAACATAACGGGGAATGAGCTGCCCCTTCTTCCCAAATTACATCACTCCCTTTATGGGAGACACTTTTAAGAAAACCCAATCACAAATATCAAACTCTAGCTCCCTCTTCCTAACATCCGTATAGGACTTTTGGTGACTTTGAGTGGTCTTAAGTCTATCCCTTATCACCTTCACTTTCTCCATGGCCTAATAAACCAAGTCAAAACCAAATAACCTCATCTTACCAAATTCAAACCATCCAATAGGAGAACAATATCTCCTACCATAAAAAGAATCTAAAAGGGTCATCCCAATACTAAAGTGATATCTATTATTATAAGTGAACTCGATGAGAGGTAAATGATAAGCCCAACTACCACCAAAGTAAATCACACAATCTCGTAGCATATCTTCCAAGGTTTAGATAGTCCTCTTAGCTTGTCCATACATCTGAGAATATAAAGTGGTACTAATGTTCACTTTATTCCCCAAACATCTCTGAAAAGAATGTTATAAGTGAGATGAGAATTGCGTACCTTGATCAAATATAATAGAAACAAGCGCACAATGCAGTTTGATGATCTCTTTAATGAACAACTTCACATAGTCCTCTCCAAAATAGTTAGTCCTCACAGGCAAGAATTGAGCAAACTTAGTCATCCTATCCACTATGACCAAAATAGAATCAAACTGATTGCGAGACCGTGGAATACCAGTAAAGGTCTCTTGAGATAATCCACTGGGCCTCAAGTGCTCTACCTTTACTTATTGACACACCATGCACTTAGCCATAAAATTATCCAGATCCCGCTTTATGTTATTCCACCAATAAATCACTTTCAAATTATGGTACATCTTCATCAAACCTGGATGAACTGTATATCACGACTCATGGATTCAGACAAAATTCTTTCTTGCAATCCATCCACATCGGGAACACACAATCTACCTTGGTACCTCAATATACTATCACTATCAATCTCAAAAGTCATGACTTTCTGTTGGCCAACATAAGCCTTAATCTGCATCAATATAGGATCCAAAAATTGGTTTTCCCTTACTTTTGTACCAAAAGATAACTTTACCACCTCTTAAGCAAACACACCCCTATCTTCGGAGTCCAAAAAATGAACTCTAAGATTAGTTATCCGGTGAATATCCTTCACCAAGCCTCACTTCTCCTTATCCACATGAGATAAGCTTACCATATATAACCTTCTAAGAGCATCACCAACCACATTAGCTTTACCTGGGTGATAATGAAGGCACATATCATAGTCCTTAGGAAACTCAAGCCATCTTCTTTGCCTGAGATTTAATTCTTTCTGGGAGAACATGTACTGCAGGCTTTTATGATCTAAATAGATATGAACATGAATTCAATACAAGTAATGGCACCAAATATTTAAAGCAAAAACCATAGTCAATAACTGTAAATTATGAGTTGGATAGTTCTTCTCATTCATCTTAAGGTTCCTAGAAGCATACACCATAACCTTATCATAGTGCATCAAAACATAGCCCAGCCCTACACGGGGTGCATCACAATATACAATGAAACCATCAGAACCCTCAAGTAGGATCAAAACTTGTCCTAAAGTCAACTTATCCTTCAACTACTCAAAACTACCCTCGCAAGCATCAGACCATAGAAACTTTACCCTTTTTTTAGTCAACTTAGTTAATAGGGCATTAATCAAAGAGAAGCTCTCCATAAATCTCCTATAATAACTAGCTAAACCCAAGAGTCTCTGAATATCATTTAGAGTTATGGGTCTAGTCCACTTCTTGAGTTTTTGTTATTATAGCGGGTACGTTAAGAAATTTACTAACGGCTCTCTCTCTACCCCCCAACGGCTCTCTCTCTCTCTACCTCCTTTCTCTCTCTCCCCGGCCCTCCGTCGCCGGCGCTGACCTGATCAGATCTCCGATCTCCGGTATCGATCTCCAGCCTCCGGCGCCGACCCCGTCGCCGCCCTTGGCCCTCGGCGCTGACCCCTAATCCGATCGCCAGCCCCGTTTCTGGCCGCGATCGCCGGCCCTCCGCGCCGACTGCCGACTCCCGGCGCCTCCCGGCTCAGATCTCCGGCCTCCCGGCGCCGACCCCTCCCTCACCCCGCCCCCCTCGCCGGCTCCGGCGAGCTCCGACCCCCCTCGGTCTCCAGCAGCAGCCGCCTGGGCCCCAGCAGACACCGGTCGGTATCAACCAGCAGTAGCTCCGTCGCCGGCCAACCGCCGATTTCTGCAGCGACCAACTGGTCCCCGACAGCCGCAGCTCCATCTCACCACCGGAAATACCCAGAACCCGGTCTACGTTGGGTTTTGGTTTTCCGGCTTCGCCGACAAGCGTAATCCGGTGACTTCTAACCTTTGTTATTTCATTTCAGTCTCTTATTTCGTTATTTCATCCTTTGTATTGTGCTAATATTATTCCCTGTAACTTGATTTGTGGTTGATTTATTCGATTTGTTGATATTGAGATTGTCTGTTGTCTGTTGTTGATGTTGCGGTGGTCGCTTATTGCACTGTTGTTGTTGGGGTTATCTGTTTTTGCTTCTGTGACATTATCTGTTGCCTGTTGTCGATATCCTATATTCCCTGTTGTCTGTTGTTGCGGTTGCTGTTGCCTGTTGTTGCTGTTGCTGTGGTCGTTTTTTGCCTTTGAGGATATTCTCTTATATTCTATCGTAGTAGTGGCTGTGGGCGGTAATGGTTGGATAGGGTCATGTTCAAGGGGGTTGGGGCGTGGGGATGTTGTGGGGGCGGGGGTTGTGGAAAGGGCGGGAGTGGGAAGGAGGCCAAGGTTTTGCAGCGGGGGTGGTAGAGGAGGGCGCTCGGGTAGCGGGGGTAGGCTGAGAGTTGGATCTTGGAATATAGGGACCCTTCAGGGTAAGTCCATAGAACTTGTGAAGAGTCTTAGGAAGAGGAGTATCAATATTGCGTGTGTCCAGGAGACCAAGTGGGTAGGGTCTAAGGCTAGGGATGTGGATGGTTACAAGTTGTGGTACTCTGGGAGCGAGAGGCGTAGGAATGGAGTTGGCATCTTAGTAGATGAAGAGCTTAGAGGTCAGGTCGTGGAGGTAAAGAGGATCAACGATAGGTTGATGACTATTAAGTTGGTCATTCGGGGGTTTACCCTGAACGTGTGTAGTGCTTACGCGCCCCATGTGGGCTCAAAGGGGGAGGAGAAAATGCGGTTTTGGGAGGATTTGGAGGAGGTGGTGAGAGGCGTGCCTAGCTCGGAGAAGATTGTTGTAGCAGGAGACTTCAACGGGCACATCGGGGCGATACCGGGAGGCTTTGGTGATGTGCATGGTGGTTTTGGTTTTGGGGACAGAAATGAAGAGGGGACTACTCTTTTGGAGTTTGCGAGGTCCTTCAGGCTGGTGGTGGTGAACTCGAGCTTCCCGAAGAAGGACGATCACCTGATCACCTTTCAAAGTGCGGTAGCCAGGACCCAGATTGACTTTCTGTTGCTTCGAAAAGGGGATAGGGTGTTGTGTAGGGACTGTAAGGTTATCCCGAGTGAGAATCTTTCGACCCAACATAGGCTCTTGGTTATGGACTTGGGTATTAAGAAGATTGGAAAGAGGAGGAGTAAGGAGGGTAGACCTAGAATTAAGTGGGGCAGCTTGACGCCAGTGAAGGCGTGGGAGATAGGGGAGAAGTTGGCGGGTATGGGGGTCTGGGAGTGTAGGGGGGACGTGGATAGTATGTGGGATAGGGAGGCGAGGTGCATCAGGGAGAATGCAAGTGAGGTGTTGGGTGTTTGTAGGGGCCGAGCCGGGCACCATCGGGGGGATTGGTGGTGGAATAAAGAGGTGGAGAAGAAAGTGGGGATCAAGAAAGGGGTGTATGCTAAGTTGGTTGAGAGTAAGGACGAAGAACAGAAGCGGTTAAATAGGAAGGAGTACAAGCTTGCTAGGAAAGAGGCTAAGTCAGCTGTCACGACAGCTAAGACGGCCGCCTTCGAGCGCTTGTATGCAGGGTTACAGGGGAAAGGAGGGGAGAAAATGTTGTTTAGACTTGCTAAGGCTAAGGAGAGGAAGGGGCGTGACCTCAACCAGGTGAGGTGCATTAAGGGGGAGGACGGTAGAGTGTTGGTGGAGCACGGCCACATTAAGGATAGATGGCAGTCGTACTTCCATAGGCTCTTGAATGACGAAGGGGATAGAGCTATTGAGTTAGGGGAACTGGAACACTCAGAGGAGTGTCGGGATTTTAGTTATTGTAGACGTTTTAGGGTAGAAGAGGTTAGAGAGGCTGTTCGCAGGATGCGAAGGGGTAGGGCGACGGGGCCGGACGAGATACCAGTGGAGTTTTGGAAGTTCGTTGGAGAGGCTGGTGTAAGGTGGTTGACTGGATTGTTCAACGAAATCTTCAAGACGGCAAAGATGCCCGAGGCTTGGAGGTGGAGCACCATGATCCCTCTCTATAAGAATAAGGGGGACATCCAGAGTTGCAATAACTATAGAGGGATTAAGTTATTGAGTCACTCTATGAAGCTTTGGGAGAGAGTGGTCGAGGTGAGGCTAAGACGGATATTGTCTATCTAGGAAAACCAGTTTGGGTTTATGCCTGGACGCTCGACTACGGAGGCAATCCACCTGGTGCGGAGGCTGGTAGAGCAGTATAGGGAAAGGAAGAAGGACCTGCACATGGTGTTTATCGACCTGGAGAAGGCATATGATAAAGTCCCCAGGGAGGTGCTTTGGAGGTGCTTGGAGGTGAGTGGAGTTCCGCAGGCTTATATCAGAGCAATTAAGGACATGTATGAGGGAGCAAAAACTCAGGTGAGGACGGCGGGAGGAGACTCAGAGCATTTCACCGTCTTGACAGGATTGCATCAGGGATCTACTCTTAGCCCCTTTTTGTTTGCCTTGGTAATGGATGTGTTGATGCGGCGGATTCAAGGGGAGGTGCCGTGGTGTATGCTAGTCGCAGACGATATAGTTCTGATTGATGAGACTCGAGGGGGTGTGAATGACAAATTAGAGGTGTGGAGACAAACTCTTGAGTCTAAAGGGTTCAAGTTGAGCAGAAGCAAGACAGAGTATTTGGAATGCAAGTTTAATGACGTGAGGCTGGAGGATGAGGTGGTAGTGAAGTTGGAATCACAGGTGGTATGTAAGAGGGATAGTTTCAAGTATCTCGGGTCCGTGATCCAGGGAAACGGGGACATTGACGAGGATGTCTCGCACCGTATTGGGGCGGGATGGATGAAGTGGAAGCTCGCGTCGGGGTTGCTGTGCGATAAGAAGGTGCCGCCCAAGCTTAAAGGCAAATTCTACAGGGTGGTAGTCCGCCCGGCCATGTTGTATGGAGCGGAGTGTTGGCCAGTTAAGAAGTCCCACATCCAAAAAATGAAGGTGGCAGAGATGCGGATGTTGCGCTGGATGTGTGGGCTGACTAGAGGGGATAGAGTTCGGAACGAGACTATCAGGGAGAAGGCTGGTGTGACCCCGGTGGAGTGCAAGATGCGGGAAGTCCGATTGAGCTGGTTCGGTCACGTGAAGAGGAGGGGCACGGATGCCCCGGTTCGTAGGTGTGAGAGGCTGGCAATGGATGGTTTTAGGCGGGGTAGGGGTAGGCCGAAGAAGTACTGGGGTGAGGTGATTAGGCGGGATATGGAGCAGTTACAGCTCACCGAGGACATGACCCTAGATAGGAAAGTCTGGAGGATGCGAATTAGGGCAGAGGACTAGAGGACTAGGGCCAGTATGGGTCGCTTGTGTAGGGAATTACTTGCTGGGGGTAGTATCCTGGTTATGTTTCCGCGTCCCTTGTTTTAGTACGAACCTGGGTGCTCTCCTTTGTTTTCTTTTACTTTTACTTTCACTTTCACCTTCACTTTCACTTTCACTTTCACTTTCACTTTTGGATACCGTATTTATGTTATATATTTTTGTAACCTCGTTTGGTGTTTTTCTTTGTAATTGTGTGGTATCTTGTGTCTTGAGCCGGGGGTCTTTCGAAAACAGCCTTTCTACTTCTTTAGAGGTAGAGGTATGGACTGCGTACATCTTACCTCCCCCAGACCCCACCAGGTGGGAATACACTGGGTTTGTTGTTGTTGTGGTCTAGTCCACTTCTTAACCACTATAACTTTCTGTGGATCCACTATGATCCCCTTACTAAAAACAACATGACTAAGGAAGGTAACAATATTTAATCAGAATTCACATTGAAAATTTAGCACATGAAAATTTAGCATATAACCGCTGATCTTTCAAAATATGAAATACTATTTGGAGGTGGTCGGCATGATCCACCTCACTGTTAAAATATACTAGGATATCATGAAAATAAAATGATCAAAAACTAATCCAAGAACTGACAAAATACCATATTCATAAGATCCATAAATATCGTCGGAGCATTAGTCAAACCAAAGGACATCACCAAAAACTCAAAATGACTATATTGGGAATGAAAAGTAGTCATAGGAATATCCACCTCCCTAATCTTTGGTTGATGGTAACCTAAACGGAGATCAATCTTAAAAAAGTATTTAGCATCCTGAAGATGGTCAAAGAGATCATCAATCCTAGAAAATGGATGCTTATTCTTCACGTCACCTTATTCAACTGTCACTAATCTATATACATCCAAAGGGAACCATCATTTTTATGCCAAAAAAGAATGGGGGCACCCCCCGGAGAAATACTAGGGAGAATAGAACCCTTATCAAAAGATCTTTCAACTGCTCCATGAGTTCATTCAACTCAATCAGAGGGATAAAGATAGGATGGGTATCTAGAAGAAGGTTTATCCCAAAGTATATTTCCCTATAGGCAGAAATACTAGTAAAATCACTAGGGAAAATGTCAGGAAACTCATTAACCACAGGAACAGTTTTTAAAAAAAGACCTCGGAGTGAGAATATTTAACTCGAACTAAGTGACAAATAAAAACCTTGGAAATCAACTTTTGAGATCTAAGATATGAAATAAACCTTTCCTTCGGTACTAGGGAACTCTTTTCCTATCTATAACCAGGTTAGTAGGAAATTTGAAAATGATCTTATTGGTCCGACAATCGAGAGAGGCAAAGCATAAAAGAAGCAAATCCATCCCCGAGATTATATCAAAATCAACTATATCCAACTCTATTAAATCTACCAAAGTCTCCCTACAACAAACAGACGCAACCCTTATAGGCCTTTCTAGCCACAACAGAGTAACCCACCAGGGTAGATAAAGAAAAGAGGTATGGAATACACTCAGGAATGAAACCAAAATAAATAGGCATATAAAGGGTCATATAGGAAAGAGTAACCCAAAATTAAGTAAACAATACAAATTGCAAGAGAAGAGTTTAAACGTACCAGTGACAATGTTCGGAGATGCCTTAGATTCCTGGCAGGTGATGGGAGCATAAAGATGATTCGAACCTGTGCCAAAACCTGGAGTTGAATCCTTTCATACAAGAGTTGATGAAGTAGCGGTTGGGACCTTATTAGTCCCAAAAGCAATCTTTCCATTTATCCAGGTTGACCATAATTAAAACACTGGTTCCTTCCCTCACTATAGAAACCATGATACCATTGACAAAGAAACTGATAAGAAGGATAGGATGGGGCTAACTAGGCTCCACCGACCGGAGATTATGCACCTAGTTCTTTAAACCCAATGTTATCCTGGAAGCAACGATCATCGCATGGATTAGGATATGAAGCACTAGCCGTAGAGTAGGAACTAAAATTTCCTCACTTCTTTTAGACCACTACTTACCATCTTTTCCATTATGTTACTGATCCCTACCCTGCTCTGAGTATCAAAATTTCTTAATTTGCATTTCCCCCATTTCAACTTGTTTATTTTTCTCCTCTTTAACTTGCTGCATATACACTATAAGTCTAGCGATATCCATATCTTTTTTCAATAAGGCAGCCTTGCACTCCAAAACCAATTCACGAGACAACCAAAAGGAAAATTTCCTCATCCTAGCCCTCATGATATTCACTAACTCAGGAGAATAGCAATTTAAATGGTGAAATTTCAAGGCATATTCCTTTAAAGTCATCCTACCTTGCCATAAATTAAAAAATTCCTCAACGTTAGCCTTTCTCAACACCTGAGGAGAGAAGTGGTCAAGAAAGGCACCAAAAAATCATCCCATAATACCAACTCTATATCATCACCCCTAGACTAATATGACTTCTCATACCACTGATATGCCATATCTTTCAGGTAGTATAGAGCGAACTCTACACCCTCAAAGACAGAAACATAAATTACTCTAAATATATTCTCCATCTCATTAATGAATTCTTGATGATCCTCTTCAACCTTAGAACCAGTGAAAGTTAGAGGATTTAGTCTTATTAACTAGCCAACTCAAGTGACCTCAAAAGATGGAGCAACAGAACCCACATTAATAGGCTATCGTGACTAAGAAGTCATCAACTGAGTCAGTAGATGGATAGACCGACTAAACTCAGCATTAGAAATATCTGCCTAAGGTAACTGAGTAGGAGTTTCACTAGTAAAAAAAGGATCATTAGAGACAGGTGGAACTCCACGAGGGCAATTAGAAGCAAAGACCCTAGACCAAGTCCACACCTATAAATAGGATAAGTTCTATCTATATTATCCTCAGAAGGGACAAAATAGTTTCCATAAGCATCAAATCTTTGGGGAGAAATGATCTAAAATATGAACAAATAGGAATTAGAGATGATTAACAGCCTTAGACTCTATAGCCTGAAAGAAGAACAACAAGAAAGGGAAACTTTCCTAATTGCCTTGTAGCCTCTTCCTTATAAGTATGGTGTGTGACACACCCATAAAAAAATATACTTGAAAGCATTATTGGACACCTTTTGGACCATGAAATTAGGCTCTGATCCAAGCTTGTCATGACCCAAACCAGGGTCTGGCCATGATGTTATATCATGTCCACTAAGGATCTGAGACCACTCTTTTTCCAAGTAAAATAGAACATATTTTTTAGCAGTAAAAGAATTCTAAACATATAACAAGATAGAATTATCATCTGCTCAAAAGTATGTAAGAGTGTCAACAAAAATTCCCATTCGATAGTAATGCACAAAGCCTCTAAACCACAATAAATCAATTTAAGTTGGGACATGCCCTCGATGATAGCCAAAAATAAGTTGCATACAATTTTGTGATCATAGATAAACCAATAAGTAATGGCCTTCAAAAAAAAGGAGGCTTACCACTTTAGGTTAACTGCTTACAATTCAGAAATCCTATCACTATGTAGGAAAAGTACAAGTGTCTCTATGTCCTTCATCATCTGGAGATACAACATAGGGAGATGATTAAACGGTTGGGCGCTAGCATGTAACTTAGGGATAAGAGGATAAAATAATGCAATCATTCTAAAACTAATTTGAAGTCAATGAATGTGTACAGTTGACAAGCATATACATATATATATTTATAAGATACTGGAAGAGGGAATAAGTTTAGGATGAACTTTAAATCATTAGCTTAGAATGTGTAGCTTGACCGTCATAAAACATCCCATGGGTCCAATGTCTTCCTCTAGTAGGGCCTAGTGCGCGTTAGTTGTACAAATAAGAGATATCATAGAATGTCGGGTAATCCTCGTACCCTACGCCTTCTATGATACAAATATATATTGTGTTAATAAGCACACAGTCTTCTAGACAAACCTCATGTCGGCAAACATGAGTCTCTAGTATTTGACTTGTGGAACCTCATTCACGACTAGCTACATGACCCCTTTTAAGACCAATTAAAACATTTAACACACAACCCATCCATTTGTTCAATGAGTCAATTATTCAGACATCTTCAACTGGTATCATTATACCGACTATAACTTGCAAGCTAATGCTATTAAGCCATTACTTTTGGGAATCCTTATACCTCAAACTCCTTTATTAAAATCAACTTGGTGATTCTTTGTACACCATAATGTTTTCTAGAATCATTCTTAATCATTTATCCATTTATTTAATGCATTAGTTTTAAATAAAAGTAGGCCAAGCCAAATTAGTATTCACATTCCAAAACCAATAATGCTAGTGAGTTGGGGTTCTTATCGATTTCAATACCAAAATCCAATTATTTTAGGAATCCTTGTACCCCTAGTTTCATTATTCACAAGTTTGGGGAATCCTTGTACCTCTATTCCATTCACCATCTTCATGCAACCCAATACAAATAATCAATTCAAGCATAAAAAAATTCCATCATATTCATGGGAAAAACAGCTAAACAATTTTATATCCAAAACCCTCAACCCATTATTTAAAAACCAATATCAAAACCCTATAAATAATAAACCAAATCATGTCAATATTAAAAAAGAAGTTTAGGGAGAGAGATGCGTTCCTTCATCTCCATGAAATTTGAAGAACAAATCACCCTTAGAGCTCTAGATGACCAATTTCTTGAAACCCTAACCTTGTCTTTGAATAGGGAATTTGAGAGAAGAGAAGAAAGCAATTATTTGAGTAATGAGGGGTTATGGGGTCCCTTAGGGTATTTTAAGTTGTGGTTCTCAACTAGGGAAAGAGGGAAATATCCAATATGCCCTTAATAAAAAGCTAAAACTTTGTTGCCAGTGATGACCGATCTTCCTAGAATGGTCTCCATGGCCTGAAGACCAAGAGTAAAACCCTGAATTCATTAAGTTGATGACAAAATTCATTAATTTGATGCTTGAACCAAGGTTACATAAAGATTTTACAAACTCATGCATCCCAATTATACAAGGAATAGTGAATACTCTGGGGTCATTGTTCTTTTCCGCAACCTTACTATCCATGATAGCACTACACCCATGCGTGACCTCAATGGTGTCACCCTTAACAATCTTCTTTTTGGACATCATTTTTTCATTAACTTAGCATATCTCAAGATCTCTTGGATCGCCTCGATCAACGGAATGTTTATTGGTAGATTTCTAAGTTTTTCCATACAGTTCCTCACTTTGTAACCTTTCTCTTTTTTATGCAATCATTGAAGAAATGAGAGGAGAACTTAGATTGTGGGCCTTGATTCACTTTGTGGATTTTTAGTCTCAACCACTTCTTCATCACTTTCATCGGTTTCCTTTATATCATTTTTATCTTGACCTTAAGGTAACACCTTCTTTGCTTTAGGTTTGGGAATTTTCTCACTTAAGCCTCATTTATAGGGTTCATCAAGTCTCTTTCCACTCCTTATGACAATTGCTAAACCTTGAGCATCATTCTATGGATTAGCAATCGTGTCACTAGGGAGTCCGCCTCTAGGCCTAGTATTTAGTTGCATGGAGATTTTCCCGAATTGGGTCTCCAATTATTTTATAGAGGAAGAGTTAGACACCACGGTTCGAGAAAGTTAGGAGAAATCACCATTTAACTTATGGACCATTTTTGTGTACCTTCCACTCTATTTAAGATCCCTATTAACACATCCTCAGTCTAAAACTTTTCAGGGTCAGTGTCACTAAATTCCTTGGCCTTAGCTCTATCATGAGGGGGAGATAATGAATAATTATGTTTGCTATCTCTCCAATCTCTATCCCGCTCGTGATCTATCCAACCTTGATTTCTATCTTACCTTTGATTGGTAGGTCGGGAACCCCCTAAGTAGATAGCCAAATATCGGATTTCCTCATCCAACTTCTTTGCTTCTTCATCATCTTCATAAGATTTTAATGATATGGCATTTAGCACTTTCACGGGTACACCCATAACATTCTTTGCCAAGAGTTCAAGTTGGTTTATCATTTTTTCCATGGCCTCGTTATTTTCTTTATTCTACTTTCTTCGTTTATTATCAATCAAGGACGTAGTGGAAGGGATATTGGGAACTTTGGTATCCTGGGTATGTCAACCCCAATTTTTTTTACACTTCTCCTATCAATAGAAAGGACGTATGGTGTTGTGTCTTTATTATGGAGCCACCCGTCGCATTATCCACCACTATTTTATTTAATAGATCAAAGGCACGGTAGAGGATATGAAGAAGCATCTTCTTCATGACTTTATTATTTGGGCATTGGGCTAATTTTCCATTAATTATTCCCAAGATTCAAACAATGGCTTTCCATTCATTTGCCAAAAATTCACAATATTATCCCACTTTCGAAGCATATTAGTTAGTGAGAAGTATCTATCAAGGAACACTATAGTAAGCTCATCCCAAGATGTAATTGAGCTGGGTGGAAGTGAGTGAAGCCATAAAACTGCCTCGCCCATTACTGAGAACGGGAAAAGGCAAAGCTGAATGGATTCTTGATTAATGTATGCTATATTGAATGGCGCACACACTTCCACAAAATTCTTTAAATGGAAATTTATGTCCTCAAAATCTTGACCCCTGTACAATACTTTCATTTCTAAAATGTAAGGAATGACGCTAGTCACATAGACTTTGTTCCCATTTGTTAGTGGGAAACGGATTGCACTTATTTGTCCCACTTAATATAGTTGGCCCTTGTCATATAAGGGACCATCAAATAGGCCCATGTTGCTTGCATTATCACTCATTGTTCCATAATATTTCGATCACCTAAAAAATTTAAAAACAACATATAAAGTAAATTATACAACCCTGGGAATTCACAAGTAAGAATCACACCACACAAGTGAAATATATATTCCACTCCCCGACAATGGAGCCATTTTTATAATTCTCCACTTACTCCCATTTTTGAGGGGTGAGGCGGTCATTATCAATAACCCAACTAGAGTTAGGTTTGAATCTACAAGGAGTGAATTATAAATTTCAAGACCTATGGGTGCTCTAATTACTAAAATATTACCCAAAATGCTAACAAAAACGACATGTAAAATAAAATGGGGGGAATAATTTGCAACGATTTTCAATTAACAACACATGATTGTAATAGTTTTGATTTAAAATAAAGATTTTAGAAGATCTTGGGATTATGTCTACCAAAAGGTAAAGCATGTGAGTTGATGATGGTTTAGCATAAAGTTTAGCTGTTAAATAAAGGATAGGCTAGGTCGAACGTCAATGTGGTCAATCTTTCAATAAAACCGCAACAATGTCACCCATTAGAACTTTTGAGCACCTAACAAGTGTGTAATTTGTAATCACCCAAAACCTCAATCAAGCATCCCTATTTCTAGGATAATTCTCTTGACATGATTTACACTCCAAATACACTTATTTCTAAGATTGTAAAAGGTAGTAAGCCATAAGTTCAATTGTCCACAATTACCTTGTCTCCCTATAACCCTCTTTCAAGGATGTTATGGGTTACCTTAAGTTCACCTTTATCCCTCTTTTCAGGATGATGAAGGTTTTTAGAGTTTGGTGTTTTTACCAATCAAACCCATCAGGAAATTTGGGGTTTTCAGACACAAATTCTAACTCATATTCAAGCAATAGTGGATCCATACTCAACAACTAAGAATCATGCAAACACAACAACACCTATACACAAATATACTTTAGTTCAACATATTCCCAAGACTAATTTACTTAGCTACACATGAAAAAGATAAATAAATATATACCATGAGGATTATCCAAAGCATCCATTCTTTACAAAATACTAAGAAATTAAGACTCTATAATTAGTTACACACTTACCTAATTAGGTTTTATTGCTTTCATTTTAAAAATATCTATGAGGTAAGCAATACCCAAAGAAGAAAGGGTTTTTTCCTAAATATGGTTTGGGGTTCGTCTATGTAATTTTAAAATACTACCCTGGTCATATGCCTGCTGAACTACGATCAGTCAGGCTTGACGGTAACTGCGACAACGTGATGGTAGTTATACTCTACGATTGTATTATACTAATCATCTTGATAGACTGTTACTGTGTCTTAAGGACCGCGATTGTGGTAACTCAGGCTGAACTATTTTAGGTCTCCAGCTGTACTCTGTTTCCTTCTATTTGATTCTTTTTTGAACTTCAATCCATATCATTTCACCTTCTCAACTAGATACCTGGAAAATGTGGCTATTAGTGAATTTAAACCATGTTGATGTCTCATTTTATTATCCTAAACATGGTAGTGTACATAAATATTTGGTACAGATGAGTGGTAAAATCACCACTCATAAATTTTCAAATTAGCCAAAGGGTTTGAGGCTATCCTAGAGTTTTTGACTACCTCATATTTTCAAGATTCTATATTAGGGATTTTATGTATTTTTATGGATACTTCATAGTCAGTGGTGGTTTCTAGTACATCAAGTGGTTTTCAGGTTATAGTTGGCTTTTTGGTGTTTAGTAGGGTTGTTTTTTAGTTTCAGAGTATAATAAAAGGTTTATCGCGTTGTCCAAGTATATTTCTATATTATATACTACAAAGTATGAGATGGTTCATGGATTTTTCAAAGCATTAGATTTACACTCAACTTGGCATCAAATCATTAATAGCGACTAGGGCTACTTTCCTCCAAGTTTTTTATCACATGGGAACTACCAAAAAGGCCTTTCTTAATGTGTATAGAGGTAGAAACAGGAGTCCATGTTATCAGCATAATATTAGTGGTATTCCATCTGGAAAATAGGGATCCTTTCCATAAAGGTCCTTCACTCTATTAAGGTTAGTTCAGGTAACATCATAGATTATAGGTGACTCCTAAATAGCTTATGGCGGTGATAAAGGACAGTATTTTAGTTGAGTATTATAGGGTTTTACTCTTGGTCTTCAGGCCGTGGAGACCATTCTAGGTTATCAAGTTGTGGTCAGCTCATGTTTCTCACTAGGTTCGAGCTTTAGGGGTTTGTTACAATTATAGAGATACCAGCCATTAGTCTAGAGAGTGTCTCTGATATGAGTCTTTTGAGCAGTTAGTGTACATAGGTTAGTCTCTTAGAGTTGTGTCATCTTTAATCAGAGGCAGTGCACTTACTATTTTTTTTGTTCATTTAAATACTCAATCCAAGTTTGGATGCATTTAGATTCATACTTCTTTGAGCAACTCTAGGCTAAGACTTTGGATTCCATAGTTATAGGTGTGCTCTCAATTTACTCTCTTTTGGTTTTTATTAAATTGAATTGGCGTCATCCTACTGATCAGAGTTCATGTGCCTTGATTTTACTATATTGATATTTTCTTTTAGTAGTGGATTAGAGTGGCAATTTCCGTAGCATGTATCACTTGGTTAAACTTTATTTCCTATGGAATAATTCCTTGTTATGATCTTAAATTGGTAATGGTAATGATTTACATTATGGTGCCACTCATACTTTATGTTTTTGTTATTATTGTTGATTATTTTAACTATGTAGATCCTTACTTGATGGACAACTAGACTAGAATTATTTTGTTAGTGCTTTCTTTCTTGCGATTCTTGTCTATTTGGCTTAGATCCCTTGTTGATTGGTTTTTACTTTAGTCAAAAATGTTAGATTGGTTATTGAGAGGGTTGTGGGAAGACAGGTTTAGCCTTCCATGGATTTGTTATGATTTTCACATTGGCAATGCTTTTTCAAAATCCCACTCAAAATGTGGATAAGCTAAGGTTTTTTTTATCTCGTTTGGATGGTTTATCACTCGGTAATAGTCTTGATTATGGTATTGGTGTTGAGTTGGGTAATTCTTTCTTTCTATTATGTGGTCGATAGTTCGGATAAGTTAAGGTTTCTTTAAATACCCAACTGCCGGCAAACAAAGCGAGTAGATTTTGGTTCTAAGTGTATGTTGTCTTAAATTGAATATTGGTTTGACTAGATTCAATTCACCAATGTATTTTCCATGTTGGTTAAGGTTTGGTTGTTAGTTGAAAACCTTGCAGTGTCAGTAAGTTCTTAGTTATGCCTTGATGTATTATGTTCCTCAGTAAACATTGTATTTGATTACTCGTATCTTTAGTTAGTGGTTTTCCTTAGATGTGATTGTGTTTTTTGATAATATTTTAATTTCAACAATTGGAGGAACTGTTTGGTATATACTTGTTTTCTGAAGTAGAGATTAGTTTGGGTATTTCACATTAGTACAGACTTATTGGCTCCAGTTGTGATTTTAACAGTATAAATTATGGCTTTAAAGAGGTGATAGACTTTGGATTATGGGTGCTTACTTGTTAGTAGGATCGATTTAGATAATTGAAGCCAAGTAATTCAGCTCGAGTGTTAAGGTTATAGTGGTTGATTGGATAACATAGTTGCAACCCTCATTTCCAGATTTGTTTTAGTTGAAAATTTGTTAATAGGATGACTAAGCCTACTTATTATGTTTTGGCCTAATTTTCTTCAATTTAGATAGATTACATTTGATAGATGTAGGAAGGATAGTCCATTTGAACATATTGTGTCATGACCTGAGACTACCCCCCTAGTCTTAACATAGTGCTTAGAGTCACAAGTGATCTGAAACATTCGAGAATGTAGCCTTACAAAATTTTTGGTTTATTGGTATTGATCATGATATGTGCGTCGTGTTGTATCTTATGGTGTGTTGTTTCTAACTTGAGTAAATATTTCTTTAGTGTAGGTTGAGGTGTTAACTTATATCTATACTTACATATCACAGTCAAAGAGAATTGAGACACCTATACCTTGAACTATTTGGAAAACAACAAAAAATTTGTGTCTCCGGAGTGGATACGGCTAGGGTGCTTGAGTCGTACCCTAGGTCACAACTCGTACCTCTCTCCTTCTTTCCATTTGTACACTAGACAGTATGTTAGGGTAATTTACTATCCTACATATGACAAGACCATTCCTTGGTCGTAACAAAAGCATACGAGTCGTATACTACTCAATTATATAGAGTAAAGTCTCAAATCGTGTAGACTATTTTTGTCACGAGTGAAGCTAACAATTGGGGCATGATTCATACCATTGGATATGACTGAAGGGTACCATTTCTTACCCAAAAAAGTATGGTTGTCCTAGGAGAATCCTAGGGTATAAGTTAGGGTACCACTCATACCCTAGGTCACCATTGCCAAGTGAATTGTAAGGGGGAGTCATACCCCTGTACGTGTGGGATTTTGAGCATTTATCTAAGGAACTTTTTGTTATTTTCCAAACCTAAAACCCTAAACCCTCTCACTATATAAGGCATTGTATTCTCTTTAGTCATTATTTACAAGATTCAAACACTCCTAAACACTCTAAAGGCTCTTGAAAGAAAGATTGGAGGCTAGTATTTGAAGGTGTTCATCTAATATCAAGGAAAAGGTCAAGTTTGTTGGTTATTCAACCCTCTTTAAACAACTCTAAACCCCTATATTTCACACTTGTATTAGTAAGTGTACATGGTGGTTTTTTATTTAAATGAAAAGGGTTTTGCTACTTAACAACGAATGATGATAATTCTTGCTTATACTTGTATCGATACATGTTATTGATGGTAGATTTCATATGTGAATGCATGTTATATATTTTTTAACATAAGGGAGTTGAGTAACCCTAGTCTTGATGATATATACCATGAAAATAACCTGGTTATAAGTATGCATAAAAATTATTTGTGAAAATATCTAAGTGAATTATCTAGTTAATTGTTGATTATGTGTTGAACTAGGGCAATGGCCCAATGAGTATGAGTGTTTGATAAATGTTATGATAAGAGTATAGTAATCCATGCAAGGTGTGATGATAACTTTGTTATGTTAAATGACCAATAGGGAGTTGAAGTCCCTTAATTTGAAGATGGATTTGAATAGTGTGTTGAACTAAAGTGTGGTATGAGAATGCTATTAAAATGTGAATGTCTTTTGAGGGTCTTGAGGATCATGAAAAGAGTAGTGTGATAAATTGAATGAAGGCGTTGGCCTATTTATATTATTGGGGAATAAAGTTTCCCATAATGATCATGTGGCCTTATAAAGTGTGAATTAGCTAATTGGCTAAAGTCCCTATATGTTGTATTGAATATGTATTGATGCATAGACAAGAGGGTAAGGTCCCGAATGTCAACTAGTGATGGTTGTGATGGATTAAGGTCAAAGTCCCTTGCCTTACGTAATGGCTTAAGCTCAAAGTCTCTTGCCCCATGATATGGCTTGAAGTTAAAGTCCCTCACCAATGTAAATGCAATGTAAAGTTTGTTTCTTAAGAAAATATCTTCAAGTCAAAGTACCTAATCATGAAGAGGCTTGTGGTAAAGTCCAAATATGTAATATGGCTAGAGTTCCTTGCCTAACAAATGTTCATGAGGTTGTAGTCCCTTTCCTAGATAAATGTGTGGGGGTAAAGTCCTTTGTTTGAATGATTGTGTGTGGCTAAATCCCTTGGCAAAATAAATATGTGTACATGGGTAAAGTCCCCGGTCTAATAAGAATGTGAATGTAGCTAAAGTCCTTGGTATATTAAGCTTGATGAATCTATAAGTGTTGAAGGTGGTAGACCTCTAACTTATGTCTAATGAATGAATACTTGAGAATGGTGACAAGCCTTGATATCTTAACTAGTTTGGGTTATTTCTTTATGTATGGATAAGTGTATGAATATGTTTGATTGTGTTATATATATATATATGTATATTGAATTGTTATTGATTGATGATACATCTTACCACTTATCCTTGAGTTACATGCTATTGTTCCAACCGTTAACCATCTTCGAACGCTTTATCCCCACACAACGTAGGTCCTAAAGCACCTTCTTTGTTTCTTACGCAGTAATTGGTAGATCGAACTAGTTCTTACATTTACTTAAAGGAGTGAGATTTCTTCCATCCGAAATATATTCAACTCTTAGTTCTTATCTTTAGACTTAGTCTCTCTAAGACTTGGTTTGGTTATAGTCGGGGATTTGTCCCGACATATATACTTATTGGCTTTGATTTGTATAGAGGTATTGTGAACAACTGTGAACTTGGGCGTAGTTATTACAATAAATCTAGTGTTTACTTGTGATATTATTCTGTGATCTTAACTTGTGAATTGGAGTTCCTTTAACTCTTATGATAAGATGAAGTGATTAGGTTGGGTTATGGGGTAACCTTCATTGCATGTGTGCTTGAGGTCCTATACGACATGGCCCAAAGCTCAGGGCACGTCAAGTTGGTATCAGAGCCTAGGTTCATGGTCAGTTGGGCATTCACAATACTGTGTCAAGTAGAGTCTTTTTTATGGGAATGAAGCGTTCCACACTTATAAAAGAGAAGCTATGAGACATTTTAGGAAATATTTCCCTTTCTTGTGTTTCAATCTCAAGCTATAAAATCTAAGGTTTTGAATTCCTCTAATTCTGTTCTCTGTCTTTTAGATCATTCCTCAAAGAAGATATGAGACTTAGCTAAACACTACTGAGAGTCCATGGATGAAGCTCATCCAACTTCTAGAGTTCAGACCTGGGCTAGGATTGCGGTATCTAGCCATCCTTGTGGGGTTCTACCCACCAACCCTTCTTATAAGAGTGGTATTCTTCCTTAGTCTCCTCAAAGGGATAATACTAATGCCAAGTTTAACCTCTTAACTTAATTGGTAGCCTCTAAAGTGGAGCATGGTGCCCCAACTACTGCTTCTTCTAAGGCGACAAGAATTGGCAAACTTATGATGTTGAGATTTCCTATGTTCTCCAGTATGCAGGTTGAGGAAGATTCTCAAGGGTTCATTGATGAAATGGATAAAATCTTCTGAATCATATATGTTTTGGAAAATGAGGGTGTTGAGCTTCATTTCTACTAATTGAAAAATATTGCATACCAGTGGTACGAAGGGCGGGAGTTGTCTAGGGGTATTGATGATAGCCTGGCTTCTTAGGTGGATTTCTCTGAGGCTTTCCTTAATCGCTTCTTTCCTTAAGAGTCAAGGGAACCTAAGGTAGAAGATTTTGTGAACTTAAAGTAAGAAAGGATGTCCTTTTAAGAGTATGACTTGAAATTCCACCAATTGTCAAGGTATAATCCCGAGATGGTTTCTAACATGAGGGCTAGAATGCATAAGTTTGTCTTAGGATTAACCCATGAGTTAGTTCTCAAAAGCAACGTAGCCTTGTTAATTGAGAACATAGATATCTCTTGATATGTTGTTTATATGCAACAAATGAAATATCAGAAGAAAAAGTAAGTTGATCTTAGTGACAAGCAAGTAAAAAAGTTTAGCCTTCTGAGGGTAGTGGTGGAAATAGTTACAAGTGGCCACAAAAGAAGTAGAGGAGTTCAGGTTTGTTCTCCTTGGCTAGTGTTCGCTCTTATTACCCAAAGATCTTAGGTGATCGTCAATCTCTATTTAGTGGTAGGTCCCGAGCACAAGGTACCTAAGTTCAGTGCTAGTGGTGCTCAGTCAGCTCCACCCTACCCACCTTACAAATTTTGTGGCCAAAGTCATTATAATGAGTATGAGAAAGAGAGAGGTATATGTTTTCATTGTGGTTAGCTTTGGCATATACGGCGTAAGTGCCCCATTCTAGTATCTTCTTGGGATAATAGGGCCTCTGTTGCTACTCCTTATACCACCGCACCTAAGGGTTCTATGTCTATTACTGCTTCTATTTCTGGCGTCGGCGCTGGACGAAACTGCTCTTATGCACTTCCTACTCGCTAGCATTCTGAGGCATCTGCCGATGTTGTCATGGATATGCTGAGATTTTTCTCTGGTGATGTTTATTGTTTGCTTGACCTAGGGACTACTCTTTTTTATGTGACCCCATATGTGGTTGTGCACCTTGATTGTGACCCCGAGAGTCTGTCGGATCCTTTTTTTGTTTCTACCCTGATTGGAAACCCTGTGAGTGTTAGAAAGGTTTATAGGGGGTGTGTGATATCTATTGGTAAAAGAGATACTCTTATTGACTAGGTAGAGTTAGATATGGTTGATTTTTATTTTATCTTGGGAATGGATTGGTTGCACTCTTGCTATGCTTCCTTAGATTGTCGAACCCGTAATGTTTAATTTCACTAATGATCCAATCATTGAACGGGAAGGTGGCCTTTAGTGCCTAAGGAAAGGTTTATTTCTTATCTCAAATCCCAAAGGTTAATTTCAAAAGGGTGTTTCTATCAATTGGTTTGAGTTAAATACTTTAACTCGGAAGAGCTTTCTCTAGAGTTTGTTCCTGTTGTGAATCAATTTCTCAAGGTATTTTCTAATGACCTTCCCGGTGTTCCTCCCGATAAGGAAATTGATTTTGGAAGCGATCTTGTTTCGAACACTCATCTAATCTCTATCCCTACTTATAGGATGGCACTGACGGTGTTGAAATAACTTAAGGATCACTTGAAGGACCTCTTAGATAAAGGTTTTATTCAACCTAGTATGTATCCTTGGGGTGCACCCAAGTTATTTGTGTGCAAGAAAGATGGTTCCCTTCATATGTGCATTGATTATCGTCAGTTGAACAAAATGATCATAAAGAACAAATATCCTCTTCTTAGAATCAATGATTTGTTTCATCAACTTCATGGTGCAAAGTGGTTCTCTAAGATTGATCTTAGATAGGGTTATCATCAACATAAAATTAGGGATACAGATATCCCTAAGACTGCCTTTAGAACCCGGTATGCTCACTATGAGTTTTTTGTTTTGTCCTTTGGGTTGACCAATGCCCCGGCAGCATTCATAGATTTGATGAATAGGGTCTTTCGGCCGTACTTGGACATGTTTGTCATTGTCTTTATTGATGATATCTTAGTGTATTCTAAGAATGAGGTGGATTATGTAGATCACCTCCGTGTTGTGTTACAAACTTTGAAGGATCATAATTTGTATGCCAAGTTCTCTAAGTGTGATTTTTGGTTGAAATCCGTGGCTTTTCTTGGTCATGTCATCTCTAGTGAAGGAATCATGGTAGATCCCCAAAAGGTTGCGGCGATTAAAAAGTTCCCTAAACCTACGACTCCAACTAACATCAGAGCTTCCTTGGTCTAGCTGGATATTATAGAAGGTTCATGGAGATTTTTTCCTCTATATCTACCCTGTTGACCAAATTGACCATAAAAAAGTCAAGTTATTGTGGTACGGTGCATGTGAGTGTAGTTTCAAGAAGTTAAAAGATAAATTAACTTCGGCTCTGATTTTCATCTTGCCCGATGGTAATGATGGTTTCTTGGTTTATTGTGATGCGACTCGCATCGGTCTTAGTTGTGTATTGATGCAACATTGTAGGGTGGTGGCCTATGCTTCTAGGAAATTGAAAGTTCACAAAAAGAACTACCCCACCCATGACTTAGAATTGTTGATCGTAGTCTTTGCTTTGAAAATTTTACGGCATTATATCTATGGTCTTCATGTTGATATCTTTTTTTTATCATAAAATCCTCCAATATATGTTTACCCAAAATGAGTTGAATCTCCGACAAAGAAAGTGGCTTGAGCTATTGAAAGACTATGATATGAGTCTTTATTACCATCTTGACAATGCAAATGTAGTCACCGACGTTCTTAGTAGATTATCCATGTAGAGTTTGGCCTATGTTGATGAGGACAAGTGGGAATCGGTGAGAGATATTCATCAATTGCCAAATCTTAAAGTTTGACTTACGGACTTCGAGGATGGTGGTGTGTTTGTGTATCTGGTATCTGAACTGTCTCTTGTTGTTTAGATAAAGAAAAAGTAAGTCTTGGACCCCGAATTGATGAAGATCAAGAGTAATGTGGGTCAACATAATTTTACGGACTTTGTGATTGGTCGTTATGGTATCTAAAGGTACCAAGGTAGGCTATGCATTCCTGACGTTGATGGATTAAAGGAAAAGGTCATGGACAAGGCTCATGGTGCCCATTATGCTATTCATCTTAGTTCTACCAAGATGTACCACGGCCTTAGAGAGTTTTATTGGTGTAATAATATAAATCGTGATGTTTCTAGCTATGTGGCTAAGTGTACAATGTGCCAAAAAGTAAAGGTTGAGCACTTAAGGCCCAGTGGCCTATACCAAGAAATTATGTTGCCTGAGTAAAAGTGGGAGTCTATTAATATGGATTTGATTATCGATCTTCCTAGATCCCAAAATCAATGTGATCCTATTTGGGTCATCATTGGTAGAATGACGAAGTCTGCCCACTTCTTTCCCATGAGAACTAATTTTTCTCAGTGGAGGATTACACTAAGTTGTATCTTGCGGAGATCGTAAATTTACACGATGCTTTGGTATCTATTATCTCAGATCGTGGTCCTCCATTTTTGTCCCACTTTTGGAAGTCATTCCAAAAGGGTTTGGGTACAAAAATATGCCTTAGTACCTTTTTCCACTGGCAAACGAATGGTCAAGTGGAGAGAACTATCCAAACTTTGGAGGATAGGTTATGGGCTTGTGTTGGTGTTAACACTCTAGTGTTGGTGTGGCGAATTTGTAAGCATTATATGGTAAGAGATGTCGATCTCTTATTAGGTGGCATGAAGTTGGCGAGGGTAAGTTGTTTGTACCTGAATTATTTCACCAAGCCTTAGAGAAGGTGAAGGTGATTTGTGCTAGATTGAAAATTGCTCAAAGTTTCCAAACGTCCTATACAAATGTGAGACATATATAGTTAGAGTTTAATGTGGGCGATTGGGTATTCTTGAAAGTATCTCTCATGAAGGGGGTAGTGCGATTTGGCAAAAAAGTGATGCTTAGTCCTCGGAATATTGGTCATTACTTGATTGTGAAGAGGGTTAGTAATGTTTCCAATGAGTTGGAGTTGCCTTCTAGCATGAACTCCATTCACCTAGTTTTCCATGTATCTGTGTTGAGGATTTGTGTGGGTGACCCTTCCTTGGTTGTTCCCTAGGAAGATTTTAGCATTTCAGACTCTTTGTCCTATGAGGAGGTCCCAGTGAGGATTTTGGATTGGAAAGTTTGCTGATTGTGAATGAAAGAGGTATCTTTCGTGAAGGTTCTATGGTGTAACCAAAAGTCCAAGGAAGCTACTAGGGAGGCGGAAGAGGACATGAAATCCAAGTACCCACATTTATTTCCCATTTCGAAAGCTTGTTATGAAGGTATATGTTAATCTCCTTGCCTTGATGTATATCTTTGATAGACAATGGAGTAAGGTCTCCAATGATTGAGATTGGTTTATGTCTTTGTTAGATAATGTATTGAAGTTCCCGATGTGTGAAATGATCGGTTTTTTGTTATACCATGGATTAAAGTTCCTAATAATATGAAATGATGTGTTACTTGCTTTGATGGGTTTAAGTCTCTAATAAATTAAATCAATTCATGTTCTTGATAAATGATGGAGTAAAGTCTCTAATGCTTGAACTGCCTTAAATCCTTAAAGGTTGATAGGTTGAAGTCCCTAAATTGTGAAATGAGAAAGTGTTGGAAAGTAATGGGTTTGAGTCCCAAGACAAATGGAATGGAATGATTAATTAATGATGATCACGATATGTGTTATATTGTACCTTTGTTGTGTGGTTGGACCTAATTTTTTTTTGGAGGTTGGTTTTGATGTGTGCTAATGTGTTGACTTGTGTTCATGCTTGCCTTAACCATCATTTGCAAACAAATAATCCAAAGTGCGGGAGAATGAAACACCAGAGAATGTGGCCTTGCAAAATTTTTGCTTGATTGGTATGTGTGTTGTTTTATATCCTTGTGGTGTGTTTTTATAAATTGAGAAAATAATTCTTTGGTGTAGGTTGAGGTGTTAACTTGTATCTATACTTACCTATCAAAGTGGGAGAGAATTGAGACACCTAGACCTTGGACCATTTGGAAAACAACAACCTTTTTGTATCTCTAGAGTGGATATAGTTAGGGTGCTTGAGTCATACCCTAGATCACGACTCGTACCCCTCTCCCCCTTCTCTTCATATCCTAGATAGTATGTTAGGTTAATGTACTGTGCTCCATACAGCAAGTCCATTCCTTGGTCATAACGAAAGCATACGAGTCATATACTACTCAACTGTATAGAGTAAAGTATCAATCCGTATGGACTATTTTGGTAACGAGCAGATCTCAAGATTAGGGCATATTCATACCTTTGGAGACGACTCAAGGGTTTCCTTTCGTACTCATAATAGTATGGTTGACTTAGGAGGTGCCCAGGGTATGAGTTAGGGTACCACTTTTACCCTAGGTCATGATTTCCAAGTAAACCGTAAGGGGGAGCTGTACCCCTGCACATTTGGGCTTTTCATCTTTTAACCAAGTACCTTTGGTCATTTCCCATGCCTATAACCCTAAACTCTCTAACTAGATAAGGCATTGTATCCTCCTAAGTCTTTATTTATAAGACTCAAACACTAATAAACACTCTAAAGGCTCTTGGAAGCAAGATTGGAGGCTAGGGTTTAAAAGTGTTCATCTAGTATCAAGGAAGAGGTCAAGTTTATTGGTGACTGAAGATGCTTAAGGCATGTATCTCTTCCCTTCTTTTAACAACTCTAAACTCATTAATTTCACACTTGGATTAGTAAGTGTACATGGTGGTTTTTGAACCAAATAAAAAGGGTTTAGCTACTTAACAATGAATGATGATGGTATATTTCTTATGTGAATACTTTTTATATGTTTTTTAACATTAGTGTATTGCGTAACCCTAGTCTTGATGATATCTACCATGAAAATGATGTTGTTATAATTATGCACAGAAAGTGTTTGTGAAAATGTCTAAGTAAATTGTCTAGTCAATTATAGATGATGTGTTGAACGAGGGAAATGGCCCAATGAGTATGAATATTTGATAGATGTTATGATAAGAGTATGGTAATTCATGCAAGGTGTGATGATAACCTTGTTGTGTTAAATGACCTATAGGAAGTTGAAGTCCCTCAATTTGAAGATAAACTTGAATAGTGTATTAAACTAAAGTGTGGTATGAGAATGCTATTAAAATGTAAATGTCTTGTGAGGGTCTTCAGGACCATGAAAAGAATGGTGTGATGAATTGAATGAAGGCGTTGGCCTATTCATATTGTTGAGGAATAAAGTTTCCCATAATGATCATGTGGCCTTGTAAAGTGTTGAATTGGCTAAATGCAAAAAGTCCCTATATGTTTTATTGAATGTGTGTTGATGCATAGACAAGAGGGTAAGGTCCAAAATGTCAACTAATGAGGCTTGTTATTGTTTGAGGTTAAATTCCCTTGCCTTACGTGATGTCTTGAGGTCGAAGTCCCTTTCCCCATAATATGGCTTGAAGTTAAAGTATCTCTCCAATGTGAATGCAAGGTAAAGTCCATTACTTAAGAAGTGCTCTTCAGTTAAAACTACCTCACCTCATGAAAAGGCTTGTGGTAAAGTCCAAATATTGCATGTGGCTAGAGTTCCTTGCCTAACAAACAGGAATGAGGTTCGAGTCCCTTGCCTAGATGAATATGTGAGGTTAAAGTCCCTTGTTTGAATGATGGTGTGTGGTTAAAAACCTTAGCAAAATTAATGTGTGTACACGGGTAAAGTCCCAGGTCTAATGTCAATGTGAATGTGGATAAATTCCTTGGTGTATTAATTTTGATGAATCTATAAGTGTGGAAGGTAGTAGTCCTCCAATTTATGTCTAATGAATGAATGCTTGAGAATGGATACGAGCCTTGATATCTTGACTAGCATGGGCTATGTCTTTATGTATGGACAAGTGAATGAATGTTTTGGATTGTGATATATATATATATATATATGTTTATATTGAATTGTTGTTGATTTATTATGTATCTTACCACTTATCCTTGAGTTACATGCTAGAGTTCCAACCGTTAACCGTCTCCGAATGCTACATCCCCTCTAGATGCAAGGCCTGAAGAACCTTCTTATTTTCCTATGTAGTAAACAGTAGATCGAAGCGGTTCATGCATTAACTTGAATAGGTGAGCTTCCTTCCATCCAGAAATCGTTCATCTCTTAGTCCTATCTTTAAACTAAGCCTCACTAAGACTTGGTTTGGCTATAGTCGGGGGCTTTCCCGATATATATACTTATTCACTTCAGTTTGTATAGAGGTATTGTGAATAACTGTGAACTTAGGCGTAGTTATTACAATGAATCTAGTGTTGACTTATGATATTATTCCGCGATCTTAACTTGTGAGTTTGAGTTCCTTTGACTCTTTTGATATGATAAAGTGATTAGGTTGGGTTACGGGGTGACCTCCGGTACCTATGTGCTTGAGGTGCTCATACGACATGGCCTGAAGTTCGAGGCATGTCATGACCCCATGCTAACATATGGCTTGTCATGACACTAAGAACAATGAAATAACTGGAGAAATACTAAGTGAAACTATACAAAAATAATATAATGATCATAATTAAACCCATGTTAGTACTAAATGTCAAAACTACAAGTTAAAAGGAAAAACCTATCTGTCTGTTTGAAACCCTCAAAATAAGATGAGTTATTAGGACATCTCCCCAGCTAACTCTAGCTGTCTAAAACAAAAATAGTGATAAAAATGAGATACTGATAACTAGTACTCACATGATGAGCACTTACCAAAACATAGCTGCTAAGGTGATGTTGAATAAATTTAACTACAATCAAATGCTAAACGTCCAAACCTTCATTATTAGATTGTATAGAGCAAAAGAAATATTTGGTTAGTACTTTGAGCATACTAAGTATGCGAGATATGCACTACACTATATAAGATGAACATGTTGAAAGAGACAGGATGATTGAAACATGGAATTAAATCTGTAAGATGATATTATGACTAAGTAATACATATAACACTATAAGATATGGAATAAACTGGATACAAGGTCAAGCCAGAATTTAGATAAAACTGTGGGAGGTTTCTATAACCCACAAAGACCATGTGAGCAACATGGAATCTGACCTATAACCCAAGTTAGGAGGGTTTTCTATACCTTGCAAAGGCCATATACCATAATTAACGTGAATTCAGTCATGAGCCCATTAATGGATACGGAGATACGCTCAACTAGAAAGGTCCCCTTTAACCTATGGTGGCATTTAATTTAGGACTTGGGTTATTTGAACCTGTATCCTCTTTGTGATAAGTACTACTCCCAACGGAAAGTAAAATGATCTACTAAAATGTTCAACAATATTTATGTTTGAAAATTGAAAGATAAGTGATTTGTCTAAAATAATTCTAAATCATGAAAACTTAAGGATTGAATATTCAATTGACAAAGCATGATATCTTATGTCACCGAGTGTTCATAACTCGCCATCTATCAAGAATGCAACTAATCATGGAAATGCTATAATCCAGATGTAATAAGAAATTTGATAACTCAAGACCAAAATCAAGAATTTAACAACATAATGAGAGTTTATAGTCATTAATAATTAAGGATGCTTAAATTTTTAGGAAAATTAGTCAAGTCAAGCAACAAAAAGCTAAATGAATTCACACTTTTAAAGAAAACCCTAAATGTGAATGGTGACGTAAACTGAGATTTTGGATAAATTTGGGACTCAATGGGTGAAAGTGAACCCAATGATGAAATCCCACATACCTGGAGGTGAAAACCTTGATGAAATCCTAAATTTAGATCTTAAAGAAGATGAACCCTGGTTATTGCCTTGGTGGAAGAAATTGCCTTTTCTTGTTTTCTCTCTAAGTGTCAAAAGTTCTTATAAGCAATGAGAGACTTAGGGTAATATTAGTGTAATACCCCAAGTTTATGAGAACTAGACCCTTCATGAGATGGATAGCTATAATTGCTTTTCAGCATCACTAGTCTAGCCTCAATCCAAGATCGAGGTAAGAGTTATGACCAAATGGTGATGATGCCAAATTTCCAGTAACAATGGCTCAGACCATGACTCATGAACACATATAACAAGTCGTGGGGAGGAGTTATTGCCACAGCAGTAAGGAATTCCAGACTTTGGTCCATTGATAATGAGTCCAGGGCACAACTCTTATGAGACACAATGAGACATTAAGAGGGATCCATTATCATAATAGTGAAGAACTATATTTTAAATACTCGAGTAATGACTCTAGGCTACAACTCATGGTCAGACCCTATGAGTAGTTACCCAAACCATAACGACTATTCTTGGATTTTTCTGACATGTTTTAATTAGGGTCTTTTCAATCTTTTACTCCCTCCAAACTCCTTTCCATAACTAAAAACACCTGGATGACCCCAATGCCATCAGTTATCAAAAGCAAACCTTACTTTTTCCTTTTGACTCCCAAGGCAAGAAATATTAGGTTTATATAAGGAAATTAAATGTTCATGCTTCAAACTTTGAATTCTCTTTAATTTCTTCCATACATCAGGCATGTTGATCATTACCCAACTTGTGTTTAACATTATGGAATTAATTTAATCAATATTCATGTGTTTTGAATGATGGGTTTGAAATTGTTTGAGGGTTTTGGATTGTTATTACTTGAATTACTTTTCCCATATTTAATTTCATTATTCATACTTTAATTGATAGTTTTGGGACTAAATTGGTGCATTATTTTAATAGTTGGTATGGGGGCATGGATTTTCCCAAATTGGGTGAATTTTTGCTTGATAATGGTATTAGCCTCAACCCATTACATTGCATTAACATATAAATGGTTAACAATGGTTTTGGAAAGCCTTTGGTGGCCATGGTTTTGGATTTTAAATGTAACTTGGGAGTCTAATGGTTAAATGGACTAGTTTGGAAAAATTAAATTAGCTTGAGAGCATATTGGTATGATAATACCATGTTGGTAAATGCCTTAATAAATGACTCCTAGGTTAATGGTTGGTTTATATGTAAACTATTTTAAATTGGGCTTAAAGGAAATTGTGTAGCTCACTATGAAGGTGTAGTCTTAGGTGGACCAACACAGGAAACAACATTTGTCTATATTGGAGGTCTATATGACCATTTATCTAGATACATATCATATTTTGGATGGATATCGCCTTAGAGTCTTTAGCTTTTCATCAGTTTCCTTGGTACATCTGGCTAACATATGTTGGGGCCCTTCCAGTAGGGAGAGTTGAACCCGTATAGCCCATGGTTCCTTAAGGATGGAGAAATCTACCCAATTTAGGATAAATACTTTAAACTATCATATTCATTACCCTTGTCCCAATCTTGGCATCCTATATATGTTTATAAATGTTGGACATGTGGTTTTTTACTAATTTGTGGCCATGGCATTATTTTAACCCTTTCCTCTAAGTTACATACTAGTTCTTTCCATACTAACCATCCTTGGACAATGCATCATTTTATGATGTAGGTTTAGAGGATTTTTCTATTGCGCCTCTACAATATTAAGTAGTGTGGTGCATTTATTACATTGCTTTAAAGTGGTAAGCCATCATTTTTTGAAAGTCCTTTTCCTGTCATTCGATTTCTTTTCATATTTTGGGAATTGTAGATTTATTTGTTCATAGTTGGGGGCATGTCCCGGCATTATTTGGTATTCTTGGTTTAAAGGCTTTTGTGGACAAGTATTGAGTTGGTATTTTGTTTTGATTCTTAGAACTATCACTTAGATTATTTATCCTTCTTATTGCTATTTTTGGTTGACTTTCTTTATTTATATTTATGTGTTCTTGAGGTAATGGTAAGGGTATTGTCTTAGGCCCATGGTAGGCTTGAGATTGCCTGTCATGGCAAGGCCTAAGTTTTGGTCATGAAAATTATGGTATTAGAGCATGGTTTAGGGTCTTTGGGTGCTTACAAATTCGTGTCGAGTTCAGTTAGTTTTATAGGTGTGTAGCGCACCATACTTATAAGGGGACCCTACAAGGCATTTAGGAATATTTTCCTTTCTTGCGTTCTATTTCGGGCTATAGAGTCTAGTTTTTATGAATGCCTCCTTAAATATCTAATGATCATAGAAACTCTATTGGAAACACTATCCCACCTGATGAGAATATGGAGGGAACTCGCCCTACGTATTGAATGCAGAGCTGATCTAGGGTCCCTTCTCCTGACTGTACCACTCTATGTAAGGTTTCACTGATCCCTACTAATCTTTCTTGAGCTTTCCAGGCTAGTGATACTCATGCTCAGTCACCTCAAGGAGATATCTTTAATGTGGAGTTCCGTCAATCTATTCATAAGCTGGCTTAATTTGAGGCATCACAGTCCCATCGACCTGATAATATTGGTTCTTATGTTAATTCATCTGAGGTCATTCCTGTTGTCTGGTTTATGAGGTTGAATTCCCCAACCTTTAAAGGCTCTAATATTAAGGAGGATCCTCAAGGTGTTTATAGATAAGATGGATAAGATTTTCATAATTATACATGCTATTGGTTCGAGGGTGTGGAGTTTGTTGCCTATCAATTAAAAAATATAACTTACTAGAGGTATGAGGAATGAGAAGCAATGAAGGGTGATGATGCTTAACCAGCAATGTGGGATGAGTTTTAAGGTTCTTTTTTTTATCACTTCTTTCCGCAAGATTTGAGAGAAGCTAAGGAAGAAGAGTTTGTAATCTTGAATTAGGGTTCGCTAAGTGTTAAGGAGTATGCCCTGAAGTTCCAATAGTTATCCTATTATACTCCATAGCTAGTTTCTAATATGAGATCTAAAATGAGGTAGTGTTGTAACACCCCATATTCAAGTACGTGTTTTGACATATTCAAGTACGTGTATTGGTCTTATTTATATGGAATTAATTTTTTTATTTTACTTATACCGAAATTTTCCCATCGATGGTTCCATGCAAAGGTTATTGAATAAGGTTTCCAACTATATAAAGATTTCCAAAAACGGATAGGTTTTGGATATAATTGAGCACATTTGAAATTATAAAACGGTGGTTGGGATATTTGGGAATAGTAAATATGCAGGAAACTTTCCTGCACACAAACTACTGAGGCAAGCCGAATTTTTGGGTCAACTTTGAATGATCATAACTCCCTTAATATAATGAACTGGGAGAGCTACAACCTACGAAAAAAAATATCTTTGAGTCTTCTTTCCAATGCAATTGGTTTCATCCAAATCCAACGTCTAAGTAAGGAGTTATACTCGTTATTAAATAAGCTTCCCAATCATATAAAGATTTCCAAAAACAGATAGGTTTTGGATATAATCGAGCACATTCAAAATTATAAAACGGTGGCGGGATATTTGGGAATAGTAAATATGCAGGAAAATTTCCTACACACAAACTACTGAGGCCATCCAAATTTTTAAGGTCAACTTTAAACGACGATAACTCCTTGTACAGGACGAACTGGGTGTCCTACTTTATATGAAATGAAATCCCTTTGAATTATCTTTCCAACGATACCAATTTCACCTAAATCTGATATCGGAGCAAATAGTTATGGTCGATCTACTTTAGCTTAATAAAACAGTCCACCGAAGGACAGATTTGACATTATTTAAATTTTAAAGGCATTTTCCTCATTTTCTATTATATTATGGATGGGAATATGTGTATATATACATGTATATGAGTTCAAAAACTCATTTTCATCATCAATCATTGATAAAGAACAAACCCTAGCCAAATTTGACCTTTAAATTACTTTTGATTCAACCGTAGAAATTCCAAAGTAATCCGATAACTACGTTTGTCATCTCGAGAGCCTTAAACAGCACCTATTATTTGTCCAAACAGGATTGTATAATCAAGAGGTGAATTCTAAGGTATGAATATTGTTTACCTTTGTTCTTTTCCATATGTATATGTGTGATAGAGGATTATATGTATTGGTTGTTATTGAAAGGTGATGGAAATAGGGTTATGGACTATTTTGGATGGTTTGTTTGTATTGAATTGTGGAAGGTAGATATGGTAATTGAGTTATGGAAGGTGGATATGGTGATATACTATTGAATTGATGATTATTTATGTCTATGGCTCAATTTGGTTTAATGGATTGGTTGGAAGGATAAATGAATCCAAACTTGATATTAGAGGATGTTGTATGAATATGCATGGCATGTGAATGTAATTGGAGTATAAGAGGGTTAAAGTGACACCCTTTATAGTGTAATTAAGGCTTACTACTTAACCATTAGTTTGGTGAATTCAAATAATTGAATTATGACGTTTGGTTGCTAATACTAGATTGCTATATATGTTCATTGTAGATAAGTAATCCGAAAAGACGAAAAGTCCATTTGGGACTAGTATTCAAGGTTGACAGTCAGGTATGTAAAGCATACTCTATACCATATCTTTGGTATGAAAGTGAACAATTGTTTTATTAATAAAGTTTTCAAAGTTATTCTATAACATGTAATCCATAATTGTTTTGTATGATGTCCTACGTTACCAATGAACTTATTTCCACCCTACAAGATGTCACGACATTCCAATACTTACTTGTCTTCCAAATCTTACATGTTTATTGCACTAATGAATATCAGAAGGTATCCGGTTACTCAAACAAGATCCATGTGTTATTAATGACTCCAAAACGTTTCATTGATATACCAATAAGTTCCTACTTTATTGTTATGGCAGAGATGACTCCAAAACACTTCATTGATGTGCCAATGAGTTCTTAATTCATTGTTATTGCATTGATGGTCTATTTATATATCTCTTATTGATGTATCATTGTTTTAAAGTATCAAAAATGCAAGGGTGACCGAAATAAAATCTCAAAGATTAATTAAACTAAGTGATGGAAGTTCTCTCTTATCGGGTGGTATCCTAGAGGCATAAGCCTATCATGGGTCGATCCCTATTTATGTGTTTATGGGTGGTATCCTAGGGGCATAAACCTATCATGGGTCGAACCCAGTTGATATGTACTGGAGGCAGCCTAATGGTCACAGTAAAGTACAGTAATGATTACAAAGATGATAAGAATGAAGGTAAAGTGATTGAATAAATACAATGTACAGGTTGTCACAATTTCTAATAAGTGTGGTCTACTCCTATTACGATTTATTCACTTGTTTCTAATTTTTATTGAGCTCCTATATCATATGTGATTATCTACAACTTTACATACTCAGTACATATTTCGTATTGACATCCCCCACGGGGGACCTGCATTTCATGCTACAGGCACAGGTACCTCAGCTCATACACCGCACAAGTAGGAGCCAGGATATCCATCCACTTTTGTTGAGCTCCAGTTTGCTTTGGGGCTTTCCGTGTCATCCAGTCACTTTTGGTATTGTATAGAAGTTAGTTATATGGTGGGGTGTGTCCCGACATTAGTTAAACTCTGTGTATTATCTAGAGGCTTTGTTGACCTAATGTACAGTCAAGGTGGTGTTTTGTTAATAGACGTGATGGCTCCAATGGACAAGTATTGTATATACATATATATGTGTGTGCTCGATCTTATACAGATGATTATTTCCTTTTATATGCGATATGATCTTGTCCGAATTTTAGGTTGTCATAGAGGTATTCATGGGAAGTATAAGGTTATGAGCTGGTTCTCCCGGGCCTCCTCGATTACGGGTGCCAATCTGCCCCAATAGGATTTGAGGCATGACAAGTGTGCATCTAGTTTTCCCCATTATTTGCTGCTAGAGTGTAAGGTTGCT
The DNA here is from genome assembly GCA_030864225.1 of Capsicum baccatum var. pendulum. Lineage (NCBI taxonomy): Eukaryota > Viridiplantae > Streptophyta > Magnoliopsida > Solanales > Solanaceae > Capsicum > Capsicum baccatum. The sequence goes on along the minus strand of CM061556.1, from coordinate 123,711,947 downwards.
ATGTTGAATAATGATATGGACATATCCAGGCTTGTGGTCTATATACAGCAGGAGTAGGATGATAAAAAAAAGTTGGTAAAGATGAGAGAAAGACAAAATAATAAGTTTAGATCTGTAAAGCAGAGTGCAAATCAATAGAACTGTGTGGGAGATGGTAGGCAGTGGACTAAGAGGAAGAATTAGGGAAATTCTTATTCGTCAGCTAGTCCTCCTTATCCTAAGATTTCAGGTGTTCATTATTTCCAAGCTAGCAGTGGTCCTATGGCACAGGGTTCTCTATCTCAGGCCAGTGGTGCTCAGTCAGCCCCAACTTAACCTTATTCACAACTTTATGGTCCTATGCTTTAATTATTGTCATCTTGGTTATATGCAGCGAAATTATCTTTTGGCTAGGGTTGCCACTAGAGCTAATAAGGTCCAGGTTCCCACTTGTTTGGCTTCTACACCTAAGGATGCCACTTTAGGTACCTGCAGAGGTCGGAATCATCTCTATGAACTTCCTACTCATCAAGTATCTGAGGTATCCTTAGATGTTGTCACTGGTATGTTACAGCTTTTTTCCCATAAAGTTTATCATTTGTTTAATTCGGGTTCTACTCTATCTTATATGACTCCTTATGTGGCTTTGCACTTTGGTTTTGGCCCTAAAAAATTTTTTGACCCCTTTTCTATTTTTATTATGGTGGGTGAGTCTATTCTTGTTAGAAAAATTTATAAGGGTTGTGTGGCATCCATTCTTAATAGGAAGATATTGGTAGATTTGATACAACTTGATATGGTAGATTTTGATGTGATCTTGGGAACTCATTGACTTCATTTGTTCTATGATTCTTTGTATTGTAGGACCGAAAAGGTCTATTTTCATTTTCCTAATAAACTATTGTTTAATTTGGAGAGGAGTTCCTTAGTATCCAAATGGAGGTTTATTTCTTATCTTATAGCTTAGAAAATAATTTCTAAAAGGTGTATGTATCATCTAGTTTGGATTAAGGATTTAAATTATTAAATTCCTTCATTGCAATCTGTCCCTGTGGTTATTTCCTAAAGTTTTTCTTGATGATATTCCTAGATTCCTTCTAATTGAGAAATCTTTTGGGATCGATCTTCTATCGGATATCCATAATATTTCCATCCCTCCTTATAGAATGGCTCTGACTGAACTAAAGGAACTAAAAGATAAATTAAAGGATCTTCTTGATAAGAATTTTATTCATCATAGTGTTTCTCTGTGGGGTTCTCTTGTGCTTTACAAGTGAAAGAAAGATGTGTCTCTTTAGATATGTATAGACTATCGGCAGTTGAATAAGGTTATAGTGAAAAATAAGTATCCTCTTCCTATATTGATGACTTATTCGATCAACTTCAGGGTGCTAGGTGTTTCTCTAATAGTTATCTCTGTTTGGGCTATCAGCAGTTGAAAATTAGGAAGGTTGATAATTCCAATACTTTTTTTGGACATAATATGGCCATTTTGAGTTTTTGGTTATGTTATTTGGATGGACTAATTCTCCGGTTGCTTTCATGGATCCTATGAATTTAGTTTTTAGGCAGTTTCTGTGTTTGTTATTTATAGTCTTCATTGACGATATTTTGGTGTACTCTAAAAGTAAGGAGTATCATGACAACCACCTCTAAATTGTGTTGCAAACTCTTAAGGAACACATATTGTAAGCAAAATTTTCCAAGCACAAATTTTTGCAAAGTGTTGTGACCTTTCTCAAGCATGTTGTTTATAGTGAAGGGATCAAGGTGGATCCATAGAAAGTTGATACAGTTAAGAAGTGGCCTAGACCTATGACTCTAACTGATATTAGGAGCTTTTTGGGCTTGGCTAGGTCTTATCAAAGGTTTGTAAAGAGTTTCTCATCTATTGTTGCACCACTAACGAAGTTAACTCAAAAAAGGTTAAGTTTTTGTGACCTGATTCTTATGAGGGTAGTTTTGAGATGTTGGAGGATAAGTAAACTTCTTCTCTAGTTTTGACTCTACCTGTAGGTACTGGTGGGTTTGTTGTGTATTGCAATGCATCTCATGTGGGACTGGGATGTGGTTGATGTAGCATAGTTAGGTTGTCGCCTATGCTTTCAGGTAGCTTAAGGTTTATGAGAAGAATTACCCAACCCATGATCTAGAGTTGGCGGTTGTGTTTTTTCTTAGAAGATTTGGCATCATTATCTGTATGGGGTGCATGTGGATATTTATTCAAACCATAAAATCTTGTAGTATGTGTTTATGTAGATGGAACTAAATCTCAGGCAGTGGTGGTAGCTCAAATTGCTTACGGATTACAACATGAGTTTACACTAGTTGATTTTTTTAGCAAGTTGTCAATGGGGATCTTATCTCATGTTGAGAAAGATAAAATAAGGTTGTTGAAGGATATGTAGAGGTTGGCTAACTTGGGATTTCATCTTTTTGACTCTGAAGATGGAGGTGTGATTATTCTGAAAGTGGTTAAATAATCTCTTAGTGCTAAGATGAAGGAAAAATAGGCTTTGCATCCCATACTTATGCAGATTAAGGATGACGTGTCTAAGTAAAAGGTTATGGCTTGCGAGATTGAGGGAGATGGCATTATTGAGGTATCAAGAAAGGTTGTGTATTTCTGATATAAAAGGGTTGTGGGAAAGGATTTTGGCTGAGGCTCATGATTCTAGATATACAGTTCATCCGGGTTCAACCAATGTGTATCATAACTTGAATGAAATCTACTAGAGGAATAATATGAAGAGTGATGTGGCAACTTTTATTACTAATGTATAGTTTGTCAGTAAGTCAAGGTAGAATATTTGAGGCCTAGTGGCATGTCCCAAGAGATTGAATTGCCCATGATGAAGTGGGAGATGATTAATATGGATTTCATTACGGGTCTTCGGCAGTCTCGCAATTAGTATGACTCTATTGGGGTTATTATAGATATAATGACTAAGTCTGCTCACTTCTTGTATGTGAGGAATAACTACTCCGGAGAGGATTATGCCAAGTTGTTCATTCAGAAGAAAGTAAAGTTTCAGGGAGAATCGGTGTTCACATTTCAGACCAAGGTATGCAGCTTTCTTCTCACTTGTGGCATTCATTTCAGAAAGGTTTGGGTACTTAGGTGGACCTTCGCACTGCTTTCTAACCTCAAATGGATGGACAAGTGGAATAGACTATTCAAACTTTTAAGGATATTCTAACGGCCTATGTGATTGATTTTAAGTGTTGTTGGGTTGACCATTTTCCTCTTATTGAGTTTTCCTACAATAATAGTTACCATTCTAGAATTCAAATGGCTCATTTTGAGGCTCTTTATGGTAGGCGGTGCAAATCTCATAATGGATGGTTTGACGTGGGTGAGAATAGGTTGTTCGTCCCTAATTTGGTTCACCAAACCATAAAAAAGGTGAAAGCAATTAGACAAAGGCTTAAGACTGCCCAAAGTTGCCAAAATTCTTATGTGGATGTGAGGCGGAGTGAGTTGGAGTTTGAAATAAGCAACTGGTATTCATTAAGGCCTCTTCGATTAAGGGAGTCATGAGGTTTTTGAAGAAGGGAAAGCTCAGTCCCCATTACAATGGTTTGCATCAGGTTGTGAGAAGAATTGGTAATGTCTCTAATGAATTATATTTACCAATGAGTTTGCCTTCGATTCATCTTATGTTCCATGTGTCTATGAGAAAAAAATGTGTGGGAGACCCTTCTTTGATCGGTCCAGTTGAGGATGTTGGTAGGATTCGCTGTCTTATGAGGAAGTACTAGTTAAAATATTGGATACACAAGTTTGTAGATTGAGGAACAAGGATGTAGCTTCGGTGAAGTTTCTTTAGAGGAATTTAAAGGTAGAAGAGGCTACATAGAAATCTGAAGAGGACATGAAAGCCAAATACCCATTATTAATTCTAGCAATAGATGAAAGCGCATAAGGTATGAGTTTTGTGTCCCTTTTGTCACTATTTTAAACTATCCTTGGATTCTATTTGAATTCTTTCTTTTATCGTGCTAAGGCTTCCCAAACTTCTCATTTAGGGATGAACAATCTAAAGGGGGAGGAGTAATGCAATAACCTAAGTTCTTGAGAACTAGACCCTCTATGAGATAGATAGTTTGAATAGCTTTTCAACTCCACTAGTCTCTACTTATTGAAGACCATGGTAAAAAGCTATGGCCAAATTACGGTGGTGATGCCAAACTTCCAGTAACAATATCTCAGACCACGACTCATTGTCACACATAACGAGTCATGAGGAGCACTCGTTGCCACAGCAGTAAGGAAGCCCAGTCTAGTCTATTAACAATGATTCCAAGCTACAACTTGTTATTAGACACAACGAGTCATTATGTGGGACCCATTTTCATAACAATGAATGACTAGATTTTTTATCCTGGAGTAACGAATCAAGGCCATGACTCTTGGTCAGACCTCACGAGTTGTTACCCAAGCTGTGACGACTATTCCTATATTTTTTTATATGTTTTAATTAGGGTCTTTTTGGTTTTTTCCTCCCTGAAAATTCTTTTCCACGACTAAAAACACCCAAATGACCCCTCTGCCATCATTATCAAAATCAAACCTTACTTTTTTCTCTTTAACTCCCAAGGCAAGGGATATTAGGGTTCTATAAGGAAATTCAATGTTCAGACTCCAAACTTCAAATTCACTTCAATTTCTTCCATATTTCAAGTATGTTGCTCTTTCCCAAACTTGTGTTTGACATTGTGGAAATAATTTAATCAATATTCATGTGTTTTTAATTATGCGTTGTAATTGGGTTGAGGGTTTTGGATTGTTATTACTTGAATTACTTTTCCCATGTTTTAATTTGATTATTTATTCTTTAAATAATAGTTTTGGAATTGAATTGGTGCATTGTTTTAATGGTTGGAATAGGAGACATACGTTTCCCCAAATTGGATGAATTTTGGCTTGATAATGGTATTAGCCTCAACCCACTTTACAATCTTGGTTTTAATATGGTTATGCACATAATTTAGCTTGTTTTTGAACCCATTACATTATATTAAAGGATAAATGGATAACAATAGTTTTGGAACGCCCTTGGGGGCCATGGTTTCTGGATACATATTGTATTTTTGTTGGCTATTGCCTTGGTGGATTTAACCTTTCCTCGATTTCCTCAGTATGTGCGGCTAACATGCACTGGGGCCCTTCCAACAGGGAGAGTCAAACCCATATAACCCATGATTTCCATTAGGATTGATCCAGATACACAATTCAGGTTAATGGTTTTAAACTCTCATATTCATGACCCTTGTCCCTATCTTGGTATCCTATATATGTATATAAATGTTGTTCATATATTTTTTGACTAGTTTCTGCTGATGGTATTATTTTATTCTTCCCCCTGAGTTATATGCCATTTCTCGCCCTACTAACCATCCCTGAACACAGCATCATTTCATGATGTAGGTTCATAGGTCTTTTTTGTTTCTCTTGTGCAGTGTTAGGTGGTGTGGTACGTCTGTTGTATTACTGTGAAGTGGTGGGCCTCCCTTTTTTTGATTTCCATGTCTTGTCATTATGTTTCTTTTCATATTTTGGGAATGGTGGATTTATTTTGTCATAGTCGATGGCATATCCCGACTTCATTTGGTATTCTTGGTTTAGAGGCTTTTGTGGACAAGTATTGGGTAGGTATTTTGTTTTGATTCTTAGAACTATGATTTATTTATACCTTTTAATGATTTTATTTGTTAACTTCCAATGTTTATATTTATGTGTTCTTGAGGTAATTCTAAGGGGGTTGTCTCTGGCCCATGTTGGGCTTGAGATTGCCTATCACAGCATGGCCTAGATTCAGGTCGTATAATTAGGTTTAATAATCAATTGTCGAATATCTTAAATAACATAGTATTGGGTTCTAAATAATTGGAAAATATTGGAATGCACCTTATAATATGTAACTTAAAGTGATACAAAAGATGACGTACAAACTATCCTGCGATTGTGAGACCCACCAAATGATTATGGGTTATGCTAGTGTACTGTCTGAATTTAAGGCATCTTTGAACTTCATCAGACGAATCATGGTACAACGCATGGAACACTCCTACAATATTTCCTTTGTTTGTGGTTGGTTTTGTGGATGATTCATGGATACAAGCACATAGTATGGTCGTACAACCTATCCACGATCATACCATGGCTTGTGGGATCTCACAGTTAGACAGTGTATTACTAAGATGGCCATAATTCTTAGCCCCTGAACCGAATTAATAATAAATTGGATGTGTTGAAAATAAGACATAAATAGCTTTCATTTGGTGGGTTTTGACCTCAAAAAATCCTCAAAAACTAGCAGTTGTCCTCATTTTAAGTTAACTATAGAAAACTGTCACAAGAAATTAATCGGTAAGAAAGGTTTCAACTTGACTATGTGCTAGGATTTACTTGTGGACTTAATACATGTCTAAATCACCTATAACACCACCAAATCATGATTTTTTATTCTACATGTACTTAAAGCATAGTTCTAATCCTAGTTTTCATTTTTAGAGTGTTACAATATCTCCCGCTTGGTGCCAATCATCCCCGAATGAAAACTAAACTGAAAAGTTAGGGAAAGAGTTGTAATCCAAAAACTGAATTTCTAATATTTGAATATTGTCATGATAACTAAGTCCATAACTTAAACATGCATTGAACTGAGTTCGTGAATATAATCTATGACATGAGAATAACTTCGTCACATGAAATAGATAGAATTAATTATGGGGAAACTATTACCTTAAGAAGGAACTAAGTTCAAGGAGAAAAGATGGGGTTACTTTGTCATCATATCTACCTATACTTCCCTAGTAGGTCCATCAACTTATTGGTTTCACCAAAGAAACTTTATTGAAGTAACATCCTTAATCCTCAATTCACGAACCTGATTGTCAAGGATTTCAATTGGGACCTCATCATAAGAGAGACTATCTTTTAAACGAACACTCTCTAAAGTCACAATTGATGTCGGATCACTAATGTATTTCTTAAACAAAGACACATGAAAAAATTAGATGCATTGATGCTAAGTATGCAGGCAACTCTAACTCATAGGCTACATTGCCAAACTGACCCACAAACATATAGGGACAAACATAGAGGGTGCTAAGCTTTACATCTTATCAAAACTCTTCACCCATTTCATGGGTAAAACTTTCAAGTAAACCAAATCACTAATATAAAACTCAAGTTTCCTCCTCGTCCCATCTGAATGAGACGTATGACGACTCTAAGATATTTTTAGATCTCTCTAATTAGCTGAACTTTCCCATAGCATCATGAACTAAATTTGGCCCTATCAAGGTAGCTTCACCAACTTCAAACTAACCATTAGGAGATCTACACTTCCTAATATAATATGTTTAAATGAGGCCATCTAAATACATGAGTGGTAGTTATAATTATAAGTAAACTTTATCAAATGTAAATGGTCATCCTAACTACCCTTGAAGTTGATCACACATTCTCTTTACATTTCTTATGATTTCATGTGGTCTGTTTTACTTGACCATCTGCATTTGGATAAAATGTTGTAGTAAAGTCAACTTGGGTACCAAGACTCTTCTAAAAATTCTTCCAAAATTTTAAGGTAAACTAGGTAACCCTATCTAAAATGATAGTTAAAGGAACTCCATATAATTTTACCAACTCTCTAAGATAGTGTCTAGCATAATCCTCACCTAAATCTAAAGTGTTAACTAGTATAAAATAGGTTGACTTAGTTATTAACTCCATGATAACACAAATAGAATCATATTTTCTAAGAGCATGAGGCAACCCTATAATGAAGTCCATGTTCACCACTTAACTTCCAACTGGTAATACTGATCCTAAAGCATACCACTAGCTCTCTAGTTCTAATATTTAACCTATTGGCAGTTCAAACACTTAACCACAAATTCTACGATATCCTTCTTCATGTCATTCCACTTATAGACTTCCCATAGACTATTGTACATCTTAGTATCTCCTGATGAAAATAATATCAAGAACTATGAGCTTCTATTAGCAACCACTATCCCAGGTCATCCACATCTGGAACACATAGTCTGCACCGATAATGCAGATCACATCTCTCCCTTGGGAGAAAACCTCAACCTTCTGACTCTGGACTACTTCTTTCAACTAAAACAAAGCAAAGTAATTATCTTGATTTTCTCACCTTAGCTATAAATGAAGATTCTAAACCATTATGAACAAAAATATTACCTTTGGGTGAATCAGCCAACTAAACTCCCAGCTTTGCAGGCTGGTGAGCCTTGTTAACAAACTCATTCTTATTATCTTCAATATGAGCAGTACTTCCTATTAAACATTTATTAAAAGCATCAACCACAACATTGGCTTTACATGGATGGTAGAGGACACTCAAATCATAATTCTTCAATAACTCTAGCCATCTTTTTTGAAAAAGATTTAGATCTTTCAGGATGAACACACATTGAATGCTCTTATGATCAATTAACACATCTACTTGAACCTCATAAATATAATGGTTGTAAATATTTAAGGCAAAAACTACTACTGCTAACTCAAAATCATGAGTCAAGTAATTCTTCTATTAAGGCTTGAGCTATCTAGAGACATATTCTATAACCTTTCCATGTTGTATCAGGACACAACCTAGGCCAACTCTTGAAGAATTATAATAAACCACAAACCCATCCAAACTCTATAGTAGAATCAAAACTAGAGCAAAGTTGATTCGAGTCTTTAACTCCTAAAAACTCTTCTTACAAGAATTGGATAACTAATCCATGACTTTTATTTAAGTTAATCTGGATGTAGGAGAAGTAATATAGGTAAGTCCCTCAACAAACTACCTATAGTAACTAGCTAACCACAAGAAACTCATGATATCTAATAGAGAGATGGATCTAGGCTAAATTCCTAACTACTTTGGTCTTTTGAGAATCAAACTGAATACCCTCACCGAAAATGACATAACCAATAAATGATACTTATTTAAACAAAATCCACACATAGTAAACTTAGCAAAAACTAGTGATATTTGAGAGTTTGCAATATAATCCTCAAGTGGTTTGCATATTCATCTTTAATTAAAGAATAAATGAGGATATCATTAATAAAGGCAATGATAAGCATGTCCAAGTACTAATTGAACACCTTGTTCATTATGTCCATAAAATCTACAGGACCATTCATTATTCCAAAGGACATAGTAACAAATTCGAAGAGGTCGTACCAAGTTCTGAAGGTTGCCTTTGGAATGTCACATTGTTTGACTCTGAGCTAATAATAGTTAGATCTTAGTTCTATCTTAGAAAAGAAATTGGCATCCTAAAGTTGTTTGAACAAGTAATCAATCCTTAGAATAGGATACTTATTCTTGATTGTATCCTTATTTAATTGACTATAGTCGATGCAAATTTTGAAAAAACCATCTTTCTTGGTCATAAAAAGGATTGGAGCACCCAATGGAGATATGTTAGACCTAATGAGCCCTTGTCTAGAAGATCTTTAAACTACTCCTTTAATTCATTAACCTCGACTTGAGATATTTTGTAGGGTGAAATTGAAATATGTTAGATATCTGCAAGAAAATCTATTTCAAAGTCAATTTCCCACTCGGGCGGAACTCTATAAAAATCTTAAAAAAATATTTTGAGAAATTCATTTACCAAAAAAACTGACTCAAGGGTTGGGGACTCAAAATTTGAATCCTTAACCCAAACAAGATAATAGATGCACCATTTGGAAATTATTTTTCTAACCTTAAGGTAAGAGACAAACTAACTTGTAGGAACTGAGGTACTACTCTTCCCTTTATGATTGGCTCATTTGGAAATTAAAATCTAACTACTTTATTTCTATTATATATTAAGGCATAGCAAGAGTGTAGCTAATCTATGCAAAGAATAACATCAAAATTTTCCATATCTAACTCTACAAGATTGACTAACGTGATTATCTAAGAAATAGTGACATGGCAATTCTGTATACCCATCTTGCTATGACTGAATCCCATACTAGAGTTGAGAATAAGAAAGGTTTTGAAAGACTTTTAGGACACCAAAGCTTATTATTGTATTAGAAGTAACCAAATAAAAGGTAGCTCCAAGATCGAATAATGCATAAACATGAACATAAAATAAATGTAATGTACTAATGACTATAACGGAAGAACCCCCCAATCATTTTAAGCCTAAATTACATAGAACCTATTTTAACGTTGTTCGCTAACCAAACTAGTTGAGGCTCCCTATTGATTTGGGTGACCAATTGAAGCTGCTAAAGAGGTATCCTAAGTGTGTCGACAAGGATCACCTATTTTGGTTGATAGATAATCTCAAAGTATGAGACCTAGCTTCCCACAACCAAAATACCCATCATTTTCTATAAGACTCTCTCTAGAATAGTTTTTACCACACATCATATATGTTGGGAAAGTAGTAGGGCCTGTTATTATACCTATCTAATCTTTCCTAGGCTTGGGAGATGGAACACTAGAAGATTATGGTGTTCGGGATGATGACCTCTGCTAAAACTAGGAGAAATTATCACCACCCAACTTTTGTTGAGAATAATCAAAAGTTCCCTGTTCTAGCTTCTTATTCATATTCTCTCTCTCCTTTTTCTTAATTTTTTATTCCTTAATATGTCAAACATCAATAATTAATTGAGATATGTCCAACTCATTGACCAACATTATGGTTCTACACTCCTTCACCACATTATCAAAAAAATCCTATACAAGCTTACTCATATCGGCCTTAGAAACAACAACGAGCATAATTAGAAAGTTGAGTAAACTTAAGGGAATACTCCTTTACACTCATGTTTCCTTTATTTAGACAAATGAACTCTTGAACCTTGGACTCCCTTAACTCAAGTGGGAAGAGTCTATCCAAAAATGTAGCAATAAACTTATCCTATTTTACTGGAACTTTATTTAAACCTCTATCCTTTTTGTGCTACTTAAACAAAATATAAGCTACTCCATTCAATTGATAAGTGGAAAATTCAGCATATTTAACCAGAGTGACACTCATGATCTCAGTCCTTCTAGTTATCATCCAATAACTCATATGGATCTTTCATTAATTAGAACGATGAAACTCAGGAGAATTAATTCGAGTGAAATCTCGAACTCATGTTGGGGCCGGGCTGGGCATCATGAGGGGATTGGTGGTAGAATGAAGAGGTGAAGAAGAAAGTGGGGACCAATAAAGAGGCGTATGATAAGTTGGTTAAGAGTAAGGACGAAGTAGAGAAGTGGGTGAACAGGAAAGAGTACAGGCTAGCTAAGAAGGAGGCTAAGTTAGCAGTTACGGCAGCTAAGACGGCCGCTTTTGAGAGCTTGTATGTAGGGTTACAGGGGAAAGGAGGGGAGAAAAAGTTGTTTAGACTCGCTAAGGCTAGGGAGAGGAAGGGCTGCGACCTCGACCAGGTGAGGTGCATTAAGGGGGAGGACGGTACAGTGCTGGTGGAGGACAGCCACATTAGGAATAGATGGCAGTCGTACTTTCATAGGCTCTTGAATGACAAAGGGGATAGAGCTATTGTGCTAGGGGAGCTGGAGCACTCAGAGGAGTGCCGGGATTTTAGTTATTATAGACATTTCAAGGTAGAAGAGGTTAGAGAGGCTGTTCGCAGGATGCGAGGGGGTAGGGCGATGGGGCCGGATGAGATTCCGGTGGAGTTATGGAAGTTCGCTGGAGAGGCTGGTGTAAGGTGGTTGACTGGATTATTTAACAAAATATTCAAGATGGCAAAAATGCCCGAGGCTTGGAGGTGGAGTACCATGATCCCTCTCTATAAGAATAAGGGTGACATACAGAGTTGCAATAACTAGAGGGGGATTAAGTTATTGAGTCACTCTATGAAGATTTGGGAGAGAGTGGTCGAGGTGAGGATGAGACGGATAGTGTCTATTTCGGAAAACTAGTTTGGATTTATGCCTGGCCGCTCGATGACGGAGGCAATTCACCTGGTTCGAAGGCTGGTGGAATAGTATAGAGAAAGGAAGAAGGACCTGCACATGGTGTTTATCGACCTGGAGAAGGCATACGACAAAGTCCCCAGGGAGGTGCTTTGGAGATGCTTGGAGGTGAGTGAAGTCCCGCTAGCATATATCAGAGCAATTAAGGACATGTATGATAGAGCGAAGACTCAGGTGAGGACGGCGGGAGAGGACTTAGAGCATTTCACTATCTTGATAGGATTGCATCAGGGATCTACTCTTAGTCCCTTTTTGTTTGCTTTGGTGATGGATGTGTTGACGCAACATATTCAAGGGGAGGTGCCTTGGTGTATGCTTTTTGCAGATGATGTATTTTTGATTGATGAGACGCGAGGGGTGTGAATGACAAACTAGAGGTGTGGAGACAAACGCTTGAGTCTAAAGGGTTCAGGTTGAGCAGAAGCAAGACAGAGTATTTGGAATGCAAGTTTAATGACGTGAGGCTGGAGAATGAGGTGGTAGTGAAGTTGGAATCACAGGAGGTATGTAAGAGGGATAGTTTCAAGTATCTCGGGTCCGTGATCCAGGGTAACGGCAAGATTGACGAGGATGTCTCACACTGTATTGGGGCGGGATGGATGAAGTGGAAGCTCGCTTCGGGGGTGTTGTGCGATAAGAAGGTGCCGCCCAAGCTTCAAGGCAAATTCTACAGGGTGGCAGTCCGTCCGTCCATATTGTATGGAGCGGAGTGCTGGCCAGTTAAGAAATCCCATATCCAAAAAATGAAGGTGGCAGAAATGTAGATGTTGTGTTGGATGTGTGGGCTGACTAGAGGGGATAGAGTTCTGAATGAGATTATCAGGGAGAAGGTTGGTCTGACCCCCGTGGAGTATAAGATGCGGGAGGTTCGATTGAGATGGTTCGGACACGTGATGAGAAGGGGCATAGATGCCCCGGTTCGTAGGTGTGAGAGGCTAGCGTTGGATGGCTTTAGGCGGGGTAAGGGTAGGCCAAAGAAGTACTGGGGTGAGGTGATTAGGCGGGACATGGAGCAGTTATAGATCACCAAGGACATGACCCTAGATAGGAAGATCTGGAGAACGCGAATTAGGGCAGAAGGCTACGGCCAGTTTGGGTCGCTAGTGTAGGGAATTACTTGGTGGGGGTATTATTCTTGCTATGGTACCTGGTTCCATGTTTTATTACGATCCTGTGTGCTTTTCTCTGTTTATATAACTTATGGGCGCCGTTTTTATGTAATGAAATCTTGTTCTATGCTTTACTATGTATCTATGTATTTGTGCGGTGTCTTGTGTCTTGAGCCGGGGGTCTATCAGAAACAGTCTTTCTACCTCTTTAGAGGTAGAGGTATGGACTGCGTACATCTTACCCCCCCAGACCCCAGTAGGTGGGAATACACTGGGTTTGTTGTTGTTGTTGTATGTTGCTACCATATTAGATGTCGAGATGACTAGATCTACAACCTATTGGATAGTATAAGTGTTTATGGCCTGAGCCAGCATCTTTAAAGTAGCCCCAAAATCAGCATAAGAGACTTGCACATTCAAAGAGTCTGTGTGGGCTAGTGGTACTTGTGCATTTTGGTTTTCATTTCTGCTTCCATTAGATTTTCGTGGAGAAATTTTCAAAAAATACATAGAGCGTGAGTTAGAAGAAGATTCTAGCATGGTTCAAACTCTGTCTCACATATAAACATGAAATAAGTGAAACTTTCCCTAAAACATCTTGTAGCCTCTCACTCATAAGTGTGGAGTGCTTGAAACTCATAAATAAAACTCTAATTAATGTGGCACCCAAGCACCCTAGGAAACTTAAATCCAATGCTATGATATCAAATTTGTCATGACCCAAGACTAAACCCTAGTCATTACACGGTACTTAGAGTCACAAGTGACCCTAAGCTAACCCATGGTATGGAATGACACTAAGAATAATGAAATAACTAATAAATTACAGAGTGTAAATTGAACCAAAATAATATAATGATGATAACAAAACCAACGTTAACACTAAATGTGAAAACCATAAGTCAAAATCAATAACTTCCCTATCTTTCTGAAAGTTTTTAAAGAAGATGAGTTGTTGGGACAAGTCCTCAGCTAACTCAAACTATCTAAACCTAAAATAATCATAGAAATCAAATACTAACAAGATGTCTTCAAATTATTGCACTTACCAAAACACAGTTTTTAAGTCAATGATGAATCAAGATAACCGCAATTGAGATACTCAACACTTGAACCTACATTATAAGATAATATAGCATAAATAAAATATCTGGTCAATACTTTAAATGTACTAATCATGTGAGATATGCACTACAATATGTAAGATGGACATGTTGAAAGTGACATAATGATCAAAATATTAGATTAAAATTTGTAAAGTAATGCTATTACTAAGTAATACATATAATACTATAAGATGTGGAATAAACTGGACACAAGGTCAAGCGAGGTCTGTGACTAAACTATCAGAGGATTCTAGAATTGACATAGACTATGTAAGCAATATTAAATCCATTATTTAACCTATATCAGAAGGGTGTTCTATACCTTGCCAAGGTTACAAACCATGATTAGCATAAATTCACTCATAAGCCTATATAGGGCAAGGAACACTCTCAACTGGCGAGAACCCCTTTAACCTATGGTAGAATGTAGTTTGGGACTTGGGTTATCTAAAACCATGTTATTTTAGTTCTAATTACTACTCCTAACTAAAACTAAACTGATATACTAAAATTCTAAAAAATATTATTATTCTAAAACTGAAAGATAAGTGTTTTATCTGAAAGTATACTAAATTATAAAAAATTAAAGGAATGAATATTCAACTGAAAATGCATGATATACTAGGTTATCGAGTGTTCATAACCCATCATCTCTGAAGAATGAAAATAATCATGGAAATGTTATAATTTGAACGTAATAAAGAATTTCTTAACTCAAGACCACAATTAAGAATTTATCACAATAATAAGAGTTCATAGTGATGAATATGTAAGGATGCTCAAAATAATAGTAAAATATATATTCATGGTTTAGTCAAGGCAAGAAATTAAAATCTAATGAAATTCACACATTTCATGGAGACCCTAAGATTGAAGGGTGAATTATTCTGTGACTTTGGAATAACTGTCTTACTCAATTCATGATAGGGAACACAATGATGAAATCACATTCATTGTAGTGAAAACCTTCATGAAATCTTAGAATTTGTATCTTGATGAAGATGAACCCTAGGTGTTGCCTTAGAGAAAGAAATCACCTTTTTTATTTTCTCTCTAAGTGTTGAATGTTTTTCTGATTATGAGTTTT
Source organism: Capsicum baccatum var. pendulum (assembly GCA_030864225.1). NCBI lineage: Eukaryota > Viridiplantae > Streptophyta > Magnoliopsida > Solanales > Solanaceae > Capsicum > Capsicum baccatum. The sequence goes on along the minus strand of CM061556.1, from coordinate 123,696,694 downwards.
TTAGTTACTTGGTAGATTTTTCAACTTGTGGGTTTTGGGGACTAATTCATGGAGCTAAGAACTTGGTATGATCATACAATCTGACAACAATTGTATGATGGCTCATGGGATCTCACTGTTGCATAGTGCTTTACTAAAATAGTCATAACTCTTAGCTTTGGATCCAAATTAATGAGCAATTAGAGTCACTAAAAACAAAACTCAAAGATCTTAGAATCTAGAAAACACTCAAAGACCTCAAAATCTAGGAGTGATGCATATTTGAAGTTGATTAAATAAATATTCTTCACAAGAAATCAAACTATAAGGAAGGTTTCAACTTAGATATGAGTTATGAGTTACTTGTGGCCTTAATAGATGTATAAATCACCTCTTAACCCGCACCAAACACATGATGTTTGATTTTATAAATACTTGAATCATGGTTCAAGTATTATATTAGATGTATAGGATGTTAGATGGTGTTAGTTTCCACTGCTTCATATATTAGTTCTTAGCTTTTGTCAAACTTTTGGATGTCTACTCAGTAATAGAGGTTACTTGAGTTAATATTATCATGGTTTCACCTATAATCAGTGGGGAATTTTAGATTGGATTATTCAATTTTGAGAGAGTGTTCTTCAAACCCATGAATTCTTGTTTTGAGGGTCAAGAGGACCAGTTAGTGGCCTTGGAAGAGAGCAAAGACTTTAATTACCTCTAATTGAGTATTCTAGTAGAATCTTATGTGCTTTATTATTGTACTAGTTAAAGTGAATTTTTGGTAGATCAAATTTAGTATTTCAAGGCTAGTGTGGTTTGATTATACAAACATAACCCAAATAATTTTGGAGAGCTTTTATGTAGTTTAGAGTGGGCAACTGGTTTAGAAAGGCAAGAAAATATTAGATTTGGAGTTTGCACTTGGTTGTACTGTTCATGCATTGGCTTGTCTTTAGTCTAGCTAAGTATCCTCTTAGTTGTGCTATATCAGTGTGTTAGTGATATATCATGGTTTAGGATTGCATACTTCATTCATGTCCAGTTAGTTGGAGACTAGTTAGTTGTTGACAATGAGTTTTAGGTTACTTGAAAAAATATGAAGGTTTTTAATGAAAAAGGGATACTTTTAGTAAAATCCCTTAGAAATGTTAATTATCCTTGGAGTTTATCTGGGAAGTCTTGCTCTAGGCATAAGAGCTTAGTACCTTATCTTTTTTAGCTCTTAGGCTCTTTCCAACCATTGACTTTTGAGGATGAATGTTATTTTAGTTGTAGATATTATTATGACCAGCTCATTTTTGTGGTTTATGTTTTTTTTGTATTTTGTTACTACCCATAAAAGATGCAAGTCATTTATGACTTATTGGGACCATTGTTTGATTTTTGGGTAGCTCATTTGGGTTACAAAGCCTTTTCTATTTTGGAGCTTTTGGACTTGAGAAATTAGTATGGGACAAAGACTTCTAAACCTCATAGGATAATTCTAATAGCACTGTTGACTCTAGAATATAGTATTTAGGTTAGGGAACCCTTGGTTTGAGACTCTAGGCTTTGGATTCATTTTGGGCTAATGTGTAGAATTTGGTAGAAATAGAATTGTAAGTATGTAAATTGCCTATATTTTGTCGAAATGACATTGGATGGAAATTTAATAGTTTTATTGAGTTTGGTTTATCGACTGTATTAGGGTAGCATAGTTTGTTTGTGTACGCAGATTTCTAAATGAATTCCAAGCACCCAATCAGAGATCTTTGGGACTTAGGCCTTTGTTTGTTTTATAGTATATAATGCATGCAGACCTATTATAGCTTTCTTTTTTGTGAGGGTTGGGCAACATTTGCAAGTACCTAGGAATCTTTACCATTGCATTTGTGATCTAGCCTTTGTGTTACAAAGAGAAAGCCGGCTCGGCCAATTGAGCTTTGTTTTTTTGCATTCATGGTAGACTAGCCACATTTGTGAAGGCCAGGTCTGGGATGGCATCACGTTCACAACTTATGCCTATCATTCATCAATGGTTTTTTATTGGTCATCGCAATCGAACAAAGATTCTCGCATTTAGATGATTAACCCTTTGTTTGTATATATATCTCTCTTCCCCTATTTTCATTAATTGTTAGACCCCTTTCTAGTATTTTTTTCACATACCACTTGAGAACACATAAAAATTATAATTTAGAGCTAGGGAGGAGTACAGGACGTGGAGGAGATCATTTCCATTTCTTTCATCATATGTTTTTGTCTTAATTCTTTGTTAAATTCTTGACTTTCTCTAGCTCTTAGGGGTGATTTTATCCCAAATCAATACTCCTTTTGTGCTAAAATTTTGAAAACACATACACTGTCCTTCGAGGGATCTCATGTCGGATTTTATTTTGGAATTCAATTTGCAGACCCCACGGTCCTATTTTTGACTCAATTTTTTACCTGAACTTTTATATTACATTATGGGTTTCATTTTACATATTAATGTATAGATTATGATTTTGATTCCGTGATATCATTAAAAGATCATAGAGTGAAGATGAGTAGTTTATGGATTGCTTGATAGTGTTATTCAGCTATAAATTAGGCTTCGGTCTACTCAACTCCATCAAATTATGTATTTTATAAATTGTAAGCTAGATAGGGGTTCTAGGATAGGTTTTTGGCTATCTATATCTCAATAATAGTATTTTCTCTTTTTAGGGGATGTAGATTAAAAATATAAATTAATCCTTAGAGTAGAATACCTACTATATTTATGGGAATCTAGTATTCCTGATTATAGGCTCTCTTAACTTAGGTTTGTATGAGGGATCCGTTAGTATAAACCATATTGTGATACTTAGTGAATTGGATGATATCCCAAGATTAGATCCTTCTAGTAGCTTGATAGATGTTATAACTATTCTTTGTAAGTTAAAATTTTGTCATCATGGTATATTGTAATAGTGGGCCCAAGGTCATGGTTACTATACCAATCGAACACTAGGTTAGTACTACTCTTTGAAATAAGGTGGCACTAGTTTATAGAGCTTAGAGCTTTAAGTTTGGAAAAGACAGAAAATGTTAGATTTAGAGTTTGGATCTGGCTGTACTATTCATGCCTTAGGTTTTCTTTATCCTGGTTGAGTATCCGCTTGGTTGTGCTATATTAGTGTGATTTTTATAGGTTGTAGTTTGGGTTTGTGCGCTTCAGTTGTGCCCAATTAAGTTGGTGAATAGTTGGTTGTTGAGGATGATTTTTTAGTTACTTGGGAAGTGAATTAAGGATATAAATGAAAAAAGGATAGATTTAGTGAAATTCCTTAAAAGTCTTAATTAGCCTTGAAGGTTATCTGTGGAGTCTTGCTCAAGGTATACAGGCCTCGGACCTTATCGTTTAGAGATTTTAGGATATTTTCATTCATTGAATTTTGAGGATGAAATTTCTTATAGTAGTGGATATTATATTGACCCTCTAGGTCATTTTCTCTATTTTAAATTGTTTTTGACATTTCATGCCTTCCCATAGAGGCTATAAGTCATTTATGACTTGTCAGGACTATCAATTTAATATTTGGGTACTTTGATTGGGTTTTAAACCCGTCTTCCTATTTAGGAGCTTTTAAAGTTGAGGATTGGTCTTGAACAAAAACTAATAGTACAAAACCTTGGATGAGAATTCTGAAAATACCATTAGCTTTGAAACTTGGATTTTAGGATGGGGGACCCTTAGTCTGAGACTCGAGGCTTCTAGACATATTTTGGGCTATTGTGTAGATTTTGGTAAAAATAAAAATAGTGGGTGTGGAGCACACATTTTGTCAAAATGACTTCGGATGGAAATTTTAATGGATCCATTGAGTTTGTGATATCAAATTTTGTAGGGTAGCATAGTTTGTTTGTGCGTATTGGGTTGCAATTAATTTTGAATCCCGGATGGAGTCCGTCGAGACTTAGGCTTTTGATGGTTTCCAGCATATGGTGCAGTACCATTTGTCTTTTTCATTCGCGAGTCTTGGTCCATGTTTATGAGGGTCAAGGATTCATAACCATTGCATTCACAATTTAGCCTTTGCCTTTGCAATGAGGAAGCATTCTTGACTAACTTAGTTTTGTTCTTTATGTTTGCAGTATACCAACTATGTTCGTGATGGCCTGTTCTGAGATGGCATCACATTTGTGTCATATTCCCCATGATTACTAAGGGACTTTTCACTAGTCATCACTATCATGAATAGAGTACATCGTGTTTGCGATGAATAAGCCCCTGGCAGTGTATAACTCCCACTTCCCTATTTTTTAATTTCTTAATCCCATATCTGCTACTTTTTTTACCTAAATGATCAAGAACACGTGGAAAATTATAAATTGGAGATAGGGAGGAGTAGAGGACATTGAGGTGATAATTTCCCATTACTTTCTTCATAAGTTACCTAATTCCTCGTTAAATTCTTAATTTTCTCTAGCTCTTGGGCTAATTTGAGCCCCAACCAAGACTCCATTTGTGCTCAAAGTTTGAGCAAACATACCTTGTCCTTTGAAGGACCTCATGACAGGTTCTATTTTTAAATTTCATTTGTAGGCACCACTAGTCTATTTTTTACCCAATTTCTGGACCAAACTTTTATATTACAATATATGTCTTATTTTTCATGTATTAATGTGTAGATTATGATTTTTATACCACGATATCATTCATATATCATGGAGTGAAGAAGTAGTTTGTGAATAGTTCAATACTTGTCACAACATAATTTCTCAGGTCATGATGGCGCCTACCATAACCCACCAGTAGGCAAGCCAATCTGTAGTCCGGAATAGCTAGTAACAGACTACTTAATAATATAAGGAAAAGAAAGTGGAATAAATGAAAATAAAGATCAATACATAATAAAACCCAAAAACCTAGTGGTATCAGTACAAGAGCTTCTAATATAATAAGAGTACAAAAGTAAAATATCAAGAGAAATACACTGATACAACTTATCTCCAAATACAATATAGAGACTAGTCTAATACATATGAGAGAGATAAGTAATATTCTGAATGCCAAGAGCTCACTCTAAGTCTCTGAACCATGGCTGCTCCACACAACACACACATCAACATGATAACCAGTACTATGAGCTGCAGGCTGCAGAAGTGTAGCATGAGTACTAAATGAATGGTACTCAGTAGGCCACTGCCAACTGAGCTCCAAAGATAAAGCGAATATATACAACATAAAAGTAGAATGAAAACTACACCCCGAAAGTCTAGAAATCATATAACAGCCAATGAGATAATAAGGAAAAACTATCCTATTCATGTCCAACAGACCCACATAATAAGGCTAAGTAAGTAATAGGGGTGCATTATCTTATTCCAACCATACTTAGTAATCTAAATACTATATTGTATATCCCTGGTCAATATGTGAATAAAGAGCGAAAGAAGAATATATAATAATATATAATCCTGAGGAACGAATATACCATATGAACAAATAAAGGAAGGGATATATGGTAGTACCATAGCTACACATATAAAGATATATATATATATATATGAGGTTGCCTCAAATCATAACCTAGATAATCATATCCTCATTCTAAAACCTCTATATAACCCTATCAGGATTCAATTCTATCATACTCAGGGTTTCCAATCCATATGGCTAAACATAAATTAATCGTGCATAACAATGCAATTATAAGATAGAAGAGGCCAAAAACATACCTCAAATCTTGATATTGTATCAATGACAAATCTATCATAAGCTAGACATAATAATGATCATAACAATGATAATAACAATATCAATAACAGTGCGAATAATCGAGAACTTCGGACAACCAAATACCTAGCAAAGACTATGCATACCCCCACTACCCTACACTCTGAAGGTTTAATCAACATACTACAACATAAGGAATATTCATTATCCATATCTATGCAATCGTTCCATATCGGTTGATAGTTATAGGCACATACTGGTGATAGGCGATGCACATGCAAGAATGAATGAAAGGTACATAATTAATATCATAGCCATCCTTCGAACTCAAATCGGGTATATATATATCATCATCACAGCATGCTCTGACCTTGTCGGGTATCAATATCATCATCACAGAATCCTATGACCTTGCAAGGTATCATTAACATCATAATAGTATTCTCTAGCCTTGAAAGGTATCAATATATCATCATAGTAGTATCCTATAGCCTTGTTGGGTATCAATAACATCATAATAGTATCCTTTGGCATTGTCGAGAATTAATATATCATCACAGCAGTATCCTCTAACCTTGCCGAGTATCAAAAATATCATAAGAGTATCCTCAGGCCTTGCCAATTATCAATATATTATCACATTAGTATCCTATAGCCTTGCCAAGTATCAATATATCATCACTACAATCAACACATATATATAGGTGTAATAGGTGCACGGACTCAAATCATGGTTAAAAAAGTGCAAATCTGTAAGTCTGTTGCTCAGAGTGATCTTCGGGACTAAATCATTTTGAAAATGTAGAAAGGGTCAAAATATCTCATGATCGGAGTAAATAATAGTGTCAAGTCATAAGCCAAAATCTGCCTCGACCAAATCTTTAAGACATCATTATTAACCCCTTTCATATATTTAAGTTATCCATTAAGTTATGAATTTATTATTGTAAATAAATCCATTTTTAAACCTGAAAAGTGGGCTTCAAAACTCATTAGGAAGAACTGTCATAAGATCATATTTTATCTAGAATCACATCACTTATTGATATAATAATCACGATGTAACAAATCTATGAATGCCATCACCAGTTTCCAAATCAATAAAGTCGTAAGAAAAATAGTCTATCTTCTTCTGTCCAATACCACATAGATATGTACATAAACATATAAATGTATATTCATAAACTATAAATAATTACTTCCTGGATGTCCATTCGATAACATAAAACATCCCTTTGACCAATAATATGGATAGAATAATCACAACCTTATAATCATGGCTTAGGCCTACATATATATCCAAAACGCATATCGACAATCATATTTATAATTCATAGCATATCTCTAATCATCTCACATATAGGAGGCATCTCACATCTAGGAGGATTAATATCTATAATCATATCACATATATAATACATCTCATATCTATAGGTCATACATCATCACTATGAAGAATATCACCTCTCTAGGCCAGTTATCATATCTAAGAGGAATATCATCTCTATTGGCCCAATAATAATAACTAAGAGAAAATTCATCTCTATAGGCCCAATAATAATAACTAATATAAAAATCATCTCTATAGTCCCAGCAATCATAACTAAGAGGGAAACAATCTCTAAGGGCCCAACTTCATGTCTAAGAGGAAATAGCACCTCTACGGGCCAAGTATCAAGTCTTGGAGAAAATAGCGTCTCTATGGTACAAATATCAAGTATAAGAGGAAATAATGTCTTTAAAGGCCAATATAATGTCTAAGAGTGAATAGTATCTCTAAAGGCCCATTATCATTTCTATAAGGAATAACATAGCTTTAACTCATAAGTCACAATCCAGGGAACATTTTTACAATTTACTAAATGATAAAGTAACCTTATACTAAGGTTTACGAGGATCAACGATGCCTAACATACACAACTAAGTCCACAATGCTAACACAAATCTTGGCCTAAGTGGGCTGGACAATCCCACTTCTAATCCTTAATTTCCATATTTAGGCAAACGATGCCCCAAACTAGGCTAAGGTATCTAGTTCAACTTCTAGATGTCAAGTAAGCCATAAAAAATCCTAATATAGAAACCTTGTCTATAAAAAATGGAATTTAAGTTAACTCTACCTAAATTACAATTCCAAGGTCACCACACTATCCCAATAAGATTTATTTGAGCTTTTGGGTTTTTTTTGTCCATGGACTTTCTAGTATGAAAGTGCTTTTAATATTGGATATTGTAGTGACCCTTCAAGTTGTATTTTCCATTTTTTAGCATTTTATGTCTTCCCATAGTGGCTACAATTTATTTATAACTTATTGGGACCGTCAGTTTGATTTTTAGGCAATTGGTTTGGGTTTTAAACTCATTTTCTTATTTTGCAGCTTTTAAAGTTGAGAAACTGGTCTTGGAACAAAAATTATAGTCAACCACCTTAGATTAGACTTTTGGCAACACTATTATCTTTGAAATTTAGATTTTAATCTAGGGGAACTCTAAGTCCAGGACCCGAGACTTCTAGACTCATTTTGGTTTATTATGTAGATTTTGATAAAAATAGAACAGTGGGTATGGGGTTCATATTTTGTTAAAATGACTTTGTATGGAAATTTTGATGGTTCCATTGAGTCTGTGATATCAAATTTGGTAGGGTAGCATAGTTTATTTATGTGCACGGGGTTCTAAATAAATTTCAAGCATTCGGCCGGAGTATGTCAAGACTTGGGCATTTGTTGGCTTTCCAACATCTGGTGTAGTCATATTTTGGACATTAAATTTATGAGTCTTGGGCCATGTTCATGAGTGTTAAAGAATTTTAAACATTGTGTTTGCGAGCTAGCCTTCACGTTTGCAATGAGGAAGCCGACTTGGCCAACTCAACTTTGTTCTTTGCATTCGTGGTGGAGTAGACATAATCGTGAAGGCCTGATTTGAGATGGCATCGCATTCACGACATATGTCGCCATTTCAAAGGTATTTTTTGCTTGTCATAGAGATCAGGACAAGGGGGCCTCGCATTCACAATGTGTAACCCTCTAGTTTATGTAACTCCCTCTTCCTTGATTTTCTTCTTTTTTAAAACCTTTTTCCACCTTTTTTGACCAATAAACTCAAGAAATCATGGAAAATCATAAATTGGAATTAGGGAGTCATAGAGGACATTGAGGTGATCATTTCTCATTAGAATATTTGTAAGCTTTGGCCTGATTCTCTATTAAATTCTTGATTTTAGTCCCTTATTGCTCTAGAACTTGGGGCTGATTTGAGCACCGGTGACACCCAAGCTACACGTCCACTCTAAAGATGATTTGGTTGCTGCTAAATATAGAAACCTAGTAAAGTTTGGGGTTGAATACCAAGGGAATACATGGAATAATAGTTCTCAGTTATTATAATCAACGGGCAGAACTGGAAAAATAAATAGGGGGTTTTGAGTAAAAATATCAAACAAGTATATAATATCGTCTTCGATAGTAGTCAATCATAGGTGAACACTAGGATTGTGTTCCCTATGCCATCTCAACTCTATAGGATTATCGTGCTTTATTGAACAAACCTGATACCTTGCATGCACAATCAATAATTTATGTACAAATAATAGTATTTTGGACAAGCTGACAGATTTCACCCTTTACCTTTTGAGTCTCAGGATGTTGTTTACTAACTCTTTTCTTGAACCCAGTTAACTATTACCTTTTGAGTCTCTAGTTATTATATGAAAGCTAACCATCTTACTTAGTTAATACCTAGTAGCGTGGATCGACAACTAACCATCAAATTACTATTGTCATTATCTTTTCCTAGTCACTACACCTCTTTTGGAGTAAGTAGCAATAATCTAAATGAGATCCTAACATTGGCAACCGCTAATATAACTATTAGAGTGACTCTAGTACAATGCATGCATGGGTATCAATTCAGAACAATAATATCACTTCCCTTACTTCATCAATCCACAAGGGTTTCCATAACCCTAGATAAGGGTTTTAAGCTACTTATGCTTGTGAAGTAATCAACAACATTCATGATTGAAAGCATAAACAATAATCAAAAGTAAAAACCCAGAATCATAACTGCATTAATCAACTGAAATCAATGCAAGAGAATTCCAAGACCAAAATCAAATCTAGGAATCAAAATATGTTTATAAGTATCAAAAGTTCATAGCTTCTTCTAAAAAACACATAAGGAATATTTATAGTACATGAGTAAACCTCAAAATCAAAGCCTAGATGAAGTAGGAGAAAAAAGGGTCGGTGGCCACATATGGTGTCCACATGCGGCTTGGCCTTGGGTGCATATGGAACATATGGCCTAGGGCTGGGCATATATGGCCACCACATGTGCTCAGACACAAAAATACTGCAGCTCTGCTCTTGATATTTTGGACTTCTAACACCTAATTTACCTACATGTCATCCACAAGTGCTACATACAGTTTGCATATTGACATAAGTAGGTGCAAGAAGTCTTTTTCAGCTCTTCTTCAATTCTAACACATGTTTTGGTCACGAACAATCAAGAAATTGTCACGAACATCCACATTGGTCAAATAAGTAGCAAAAAACACCATTTTTCATCTTTTTCATGAACATAGTATCAAAAACCTAGTTTTCTTCAAAATATACCCAAAACGCATCATATCTAACAAAACAACCTAAGAAACTTGCATATTTTCATAGTTTTAAGCATCGAAAGTACTATATTTCTATAGCACATCGACACCCTGAATATAAAATATTTGCATGTCCTCAAGTAAAAAAACAAAACAAAACAAAATACGACACTTAATTAGGAGAATATATGTTATTCAAGGCAGTCAATCAACACTTTAAGCTCAAATCATAACAACCCCTCATATATCAACTTTTCAAAACAAATTGTGCATAAAAATGAAGTAAAACAATGTGACACAATGGGATCAAAGTACATCATTACATTAGCAACAAACAATCATACATATGTACAAACTACACTACCCAAACACATAAGCAGCTAGCAACATGACTCATGTTCCCTCACGATAAAAATGTCCTACACACTCATATGAAATAATGCATGTCAATGTAGGGAATTTCAAGAGACACTCACACTCAGACGAAAATTTCCAATCAATGTACATCAAATACCACAAGCTTGCCCTTATTTTCCTTACCTTATTATTCAGACAATTAAATTAGGATCACTATAGGACTTTTCTCGGCTTGTAATGTAATCTTGGGGCTTGGTATGGTACATTTAGACATATAAAGTGACTAAGCCTCCTTGGCACTACACTAACCTTGTGATCTCACTTATTAGCCAATCTTTCACTTTATTTCCACCCTTATTTCTTACTTTTTATTTTAAAACACATTCAGGTTGGGCGTGGTCTTTTATTCTTTCTTTTTTACTTTTTAAACTTTTTGTTACAATTTTTCTTTCTTTTTTTTTCTTTTCTTTTGCTGCCACACACAACCCTATTAACTTTCTCTTATTTTCCCCTTCTACATACCCACTTTATATAACACACCCTTATAATAGCCACCTCAACTTAGGAGATTTACCTTAGTTGAGGTGCATAATATACAAGGAGGACCAAGGCCAAAATAGGTTAATGCAACAAAAATAGAAAGATGAATAGTGATATAAGAAAAATAGTCTACAAGGATCAAGGGATACCATTTCACATTGGGAAGGTCATTTAGACTAAAACTAGACTAAAATAAAAAAATGGCTTATGATTTTTTCCTAATCAACTATCCTTCAACCTAGGAAAGACTAATCGGTCAAGTTCTAAATTTAGCACACAAAGGGAACTAAGTAACTTCTAACACACACATGGCACAAAGTCATTATTCAAGATACTACCTATTTGGTTCATGAAACTCTTAGCAAGTGATTATCACGTCCTTAATCCTAATGCCATAACAAGATCCATAATTTTCACACAATATATATTCATACGATTCTAAAATAAAATTTTTAGAGGGGTATCATTTTTCTCAGAAATCACATAAAAAGAACATGACAACTGCCCTAAATAGTTACAAATCTCCTAATTATACAAAAACATAGCACAATACGTAACAAAATACAATATGACAAAAATTTTAACCTAGACATGCCGAATCTACAATCATACCACAACCAATAGAAAAAGAGGCATGACAACAAAAACCTATACTGTATATGGTATTCCCCACCCCCAACTAAAAACTGTGTGTTATCCCCAATGTGCTAAAATAATATAAAACAAAGGGATTGAGGACATACCTGGGATGTACTAAGCAATGTATCATCATCTTCCTCAGAAGGGTGTATATATATTATAGCAGAGTCTATGGTGGTGGAGGTGCACTATGATAAGATAAACCCATAACTAGCTCGGCACACCTCTGCCTATCTACAACCAGAGTTTTCTTTAATTTATTATGGCCCATTTTAGGGCTTGCTCATATGGTATATCTAAATTCTGCAGGTCCCCCTCTCGGCCTCTCTTATTCCTAACAACGAAGACCACTACACCATGTTCTATGAATAAATCAAAGTGTATAGGACCACATGGAGGTGATGGCTGAACAATTGGGGGTACAACTGGAGGGATGGCTGATATGTGTCTATCAAAGAGAGAGCATACATCTTCTATAAGTAGGTCCACCTCCTCCCTAATGTCTTCTAGATTCAGCATCTTAATTGTAATACCCTAGAAAAATTTTCAATGAAATTTTGTGCGTAAATGTGTTGGGTTCTATCTTCTAGAATGAATTATAAATTTTCATATGGAATGTCTTAGATTATGACCCACCATTGCATAGAGTATCGAATAAGCATTCCAACAATATATGGATCATCCAAAAATGACACCCGAGCGACAAGTTATGAAAATTTCAATCGAACTGTGAATAGTAGTGAACAGTAAAACATGCAGGAAAAAGTACTGAGGCCTGGCGTATTTTTGCTCCTACTTTAAATGATCATAACTACTTGTACATAATGATCTGTGTGATCTACTATATATCAACGGAAATCTCAACAAGTCCTCTTTCCAATGAAATAGGTTTCATCTAATTTGTCTATCAAAGTAAAACGTTATGGTTGATCTACTTCAAACTATCAAAACAGTCCACCAAAGGATAGATTCGAGAATTATTTAATTTTTAGGGGCGTTTTGGTCATTCTCCCTCACCCAAAATCCGTCCAAACCCTATATTAAAGCCTATTAGAAGCATTATATGTTATATTTCATCAAACTCCCTCAAAAAGAAAACCCTAAGCTCCTACATCCAAATTCAAGAACCTCCAAAGTTCACCATTAATACTGCAAATTTATTCAAGATTCCAAGTTCCTAGTTTAAGAACTCCAAGAACTATCATTCAAAGTGTGTGTTTTTTTAGAAAGTGTGTGTTATAAGCACGTTGATGTTGAATATTTGAGATATTTTGAATGATTTGACCTTTTGGTCTTAATGGAGTTGTTTTGAACTCGAGTGTGAAAGAAATCCACAACGTGATTGATTTTGATAAATGAGAAACATGATGGCTCCCGATGTATATTTATATATTACTGAAGTTGTTTTATTGTGGATTGTCTTTGAAATAATCTAAGCTAACTCCGAGAGAAATCTTAAGCATCGAGTGGGATGTATAAAGCGACCTTACTTTCCTAGAACTACGTGCCCCAATAGGAGTGAGCCGGAGGCTGATTTATATAGTGATTACTAGTTTGTGTGGATTTGATATCGATAGTCCTACTTCGATGGCAAGGATAGGACGGCTCTCCCCAACGTGGGTTGTACGTTGGACTCCATGTAGCTCACATGGTTTATGTCGATTATAGGATCTCCCAATGTGTGTGTGTTTTCTTGTGTCTATGGTGAATGGTGAAGTGATTTGACAGTGGAATTGTGAAAGTTATTCTTTCAAAAGATTTAAATGATATTTACATTAGGAGAATTGATATTCTTGATGAACTGAAAGTGATTGACAAATTATATGATGACTCACATGTGTTATTGTACTTATTTCATCCTCTCATGATTATGATGATTTTCTTCAGGCTATGTGAGTCTTTCATACATCATGCATATTTCTTATAAATATTTATGATGATGATCTTTATACAACTATATACACCCCCATATACTCGATCCTTTTCCTTGGTACTGACCCATATCTTCGAATGTGGGCTGCATTTTCTCGAAATATAGGTTCAGGTGCTCAGTTCCAAGTTCGAGAGTGATTTTTTGGGCACATTGTTCTACATTCTCTGTTGTGGTGAGTCCTCATGTTTTGAGGACATGATATCTAATGTTGGTTTCACAAAATTATGTACATTTGATAATTGAGTATGAGTTAGTTGGGGCATGTCTTAATGGCTCACTGGTTTTATTGATTTTCTTAGAGGCTTGTCAGACTAGTATAGATGTTGGGAGTTGACTAATAAGTCATATTTTGTTATCTTTCTAAAAAAATTTTATTCCTGTATGATGATTACTCTGTTGATATTTGAGGGTTATTTATGGAAACCCCTTTGATTTGTGTTGAACTGAATAAAAATGGCTCAAAGGGTTAGCTTGGGGCTACTCGTAGCCTCAAGGACTGTGTGACGCTCCGGAACCTATTTTTCGAGGCGTTACATACTTGGTATCAGAGCCTAAGGTTTTAACGTGTCCTAGGGAGTCTGACAAGACGCGTTAAGTAGAGTCTTGATCATCGGTGTGTAGCGCGCCACATCTATGAGCAAGAGGCTAAAAGACGTTTTAGGAAAAAGTGTGATTCTTTCTTTCAAAAGTCTATTATGCTTAAAGTGTCTCTCCCTACTTTTGATTCATGCTCTTCTCTTTAAGAAATATGCCTCCACATCGAGTGAGAAGAAATAGTGATTGTCAGCAACCTCAACACGGCCCTGGTTCCACAGCAGCAGGGAGGTGATTCAGCTGCTGCCAGGATCCGTGACTTCATGAGGATGAATCTGCCGAAATTCTATGGGTCCAAGTTTGATGAGGATCCACGGTTGTTTTTAGAGGAGGTGCAGAATAATACTCAAGTGATGCATGTATCTGAGGAACATAGTGTGGAGTTGGCTGCGTATAGGTTGAAAGACCTTGCTTATGACTGGGTTGTTGCTTGGAGGAAAGGTATAGGTGAGGGAGCTATCCCTACAACTTTTCAAGAGTTCCAGGATGCATTCCTGGATTAGTTTTTCCCTTTAGAGATAAGGGAGGCGAAGGTGGAAGAGTTTATGAACCTGCGACAGGGCTCTATAACTGTCAGGGAGTACTGTCTAAAGTTCAATCAATTGGCCAAGTATGCTCCTGACTTAGTGGCTGATAATCGGGCTAGTATAAGTAAGTTTGTAACTCGAGTGTCTAGTTATGTGTTTAAGAAGTGTAGGTCTGCTATGCTGAGTAGTGAGATAAATCTTTCTAGGTTGATGACTCATGCCTAATAGATTGAGGCAGACAAGATTAAGGAGAGAGATAGAATGAGAGGGAATAAGAGAGCTAGGTTCGAGCAACACGAACAGGGTCAGACTAGATCGTAGGGAGGGAGTCGCCCTTAGTATCAGGATCGTTTGTCTAGGCCAGCACCGTCATCTGCTAGTGCTCCCATGCCTAGAGGTAGGCAGGAGCAAGGTAGCAGGTCATATACATCCAGGTCCCAGTATAGTACTGGCAGTAAGCCAAATTATCCCCTGTGTCCTAAGTATGGTAGGTCTCATTCAGGTGAGTGTTGGGGTGAGAAGAGGGGTTATTTCCCGTGTGGTGACATGGGTCACAGAGTTAGAGATTGTCCACAGGATGGACAAGGGCATCGTGACTATCGCCCTCAGACCCAAACTCAGACAGTTAGTCTTCTAATTCCAGCGACTCGCCCAGCCCCAGCTCAGGGTGCCTCTTATAGCAATGCTGGTAGGCAGCGCTAGAATAGATTCTATGCTTTAACGTCCCGCCAGGAATAGGAGGACTCTCTCGATGTTGTTACTGGTATGCTTCAAATATTTCAGTTTGATGTGTATGCTTTGTTGGATCCTGGATCCAGTTTCTCATATGTTACACCTTTGATTGCTAAGAATTTTGAAATGAGTCCTGAGATTCTTCCTGAGCCTATCCTAGTTTCTACCCCAGTGGGTGATTCGATTGTTACCCAAAAAGTGTATAAAAAGTGTCCTGTTATAGTTCTTTATAGAGTCTTGTTGGCTGATCTGATTGAGTTAGACATGGTAGATTTTGATGTGATTCTGGGTATGGACTGTTTGTATTCTTCTTATGCCTCTATTGATTGCCGGACCCGAGTGGTCAAGTTTCAGTTTCTAAGTGCATCCATGTTTGAGTGGTCTGGGAATTCTGCGTCACCCAAGAGTCATTTTATCTCTTACCTCAACGCTAGAAAGCTTATTTTTAAGGGGTGTATTTAACATTTGGTTAGAGTCAAATACACTAAGTCTGAGACTCCAACTCCCCAGTCTATTAACATCGTCAATGAGTTTTCTGATGTCTTTTCGGATGATTTCCTAGGGATACCTCCTGATAGAGACATAGAGTTCGGGATTGATCTTTTTCCTGATACTCAGCCCATTTCTATTCCTCCTTACCATATGGCCCCTGCAAAACTTAAGGAGTTGAAAGAGCAACTCAAAGATATACTAGATAAGGGTTTCATATGGCCCAGTGTTTCTCTCTGGGGCGCTCCTATGTTGTTTGTGAGAAAGAAAGATGGCTCTTTGCGTATGTGCATTGATTACCGCCAACTAAATAAAGTCACTGTCAAAAATAAGTACCCACTTCCAAGAATAGATGATTTGTTTGACCAATTGCAAGGTGCAAGTTATTTCTCAATAGACCTTCGTTCTGGCAATCATCAACTTAAAGTTAAGGAGTGTGACATCCCGAAAACCACTTTCCGAACTCGTTATGGCCATTTTTAGTTTCTTGTTATGTCTTTTGGGTTAATTAATACCCCATTAGATTTCATGGACCTCATGAATCGAGTGTTCAGATTATATCTGAATATGTTTGTTATAGTGTTTATATACTGTTGTACTCCTGTAGTGAGGATGAACATTCTGATCATCTCTGAACTGTCTTGTAAACCCTTAGAGATCACAAGTTATTTGCAAGGTTCAGTGAGTGTGAGTTTTGGCTAAGGTCAGTTGCTTTTCTGGGTCATATCATTTCTTCCGAGGGTGTTAGAGTTAATCCCCAAAAGACTGAAGCTGTTAGAAATTGGCCTAGACCTATTCCTCCGACTGATATCTGAAGTTTCTTGGGTTTAGCTGGCTATTACCTCCATCTTGTTGAGGGTTTCTCCTCTATAGCGTCTTCTATGACTCGGTTGACCCAAAAAAAAGTAAAGTTCTTGTGGTCTGAATCTTGTGAGAAGAGTTTTTAGGAGTTGAAGACTCAACTCACATCAGCCCCTATTTTGACTTTGCCTGATGGTGTTGATGGTTTTATGGTGTACTGTGATGCTTTGAGAGTTAGGTTGGGTTGTGTATTGATGCAAAAGGGTAAGGTGATAGCTTATGCTTCTAGACAGTTGAAACCCCATGAGAAAAATTACCACACCCATGACCTTGAGTAGGCTGCTATTGTGTTTGCTTTGAAAATCTGGAGACACTATTTGTATGGTGTCCATGTTGATGTTTTCACTAATCATAAGAGTCTGCAGTATGTGTTTACCCAGAGAGAATTGAATCTTAGGAAGAGACGATGGTTAGAATTGTTAAAAAATTATGATATGAGTATGTTGTACCATCCGGGCAAGGCCAATGTTATGGCGGATGCCCTAAGTAGAGTGTCCATGGGTAGTGTTTCGCATGTGGTATAAGGTAAGAAAAATTTGGCTCATGATGTAAATCGTTTGGCTAGATTAGGGGTTAGGTTGTTTCACTCTGCTGAAGGTAGTATAGGGGTTCAGAGTAGTTCCTAATCCTCCTTGGTTTCAGAAGTAAAGGAAAAGCAATACTTATATGCTAGTTTGGTCAGACTGAAGGAGTCAGTCAAGGACCAAAAAGTATAGGTTTTCTCCCGAGGGAGAGATGGTGTGTTCAGATTGCAGGGTAGATTGTGTGTCCCGAATGTTGATGATCTGAGATAGAGGATTATGGATGAAGCGCATGGGGTGCAATATTCTATTCATCCTGGTGCCACCAAGATGTACCAGGGCTTACGGGAAATCTATTGGAGGAGTGGCATGAAGAAAGATATAGCAGCGTTTGTAGCTAAGTGTGCAACATGCAAACAGGTTAAAGTTGAATGCCAAAGACCTGGTGGTATGATACAAGAGTTTAGTATTCCCACCTGGCAGTGGGAAGAGATAAATATGGACCTTGTGATTGGTTTACCTCCTTCCCGACGCCATCATAATTCCATATAGGTTGACTAAGTTTGCTCATTTCTTACATGTTTATACTTTCTATACTGCTGAGGATTACGCTAGATTGTATATCCGAGAGCTAGTCAAACTGCATGGAGTTCCCTTGTCTATCATTTTGGATAGGAGTACTCAGTTCACTTCGCAATTTTGGAAAGCTTTTCAGAAGGGTCTTGGTACCCAAGTGCTTTTGAGTTCTTCTTTTCATCCGCAGACAGATAGTCAGGCTGAGCGGACCATCCAGACCTTAGAGGATATGTTGAGTTATTGTGCACTTGACTTTAAGGAAAGTTAGGATGATTACTTACCGTTGATAACGTTTGCTTACAATAATAGTTTCCACTCTAGTATTGGCATGGCTCCATTTGAAGCCTTATATGGAAGGAAGTGTATATCACCCATAGGTTGGTTTAAGGTGGGTGAAGCGATTGTGAGTGGTCCTAAGTCGGTATTTGAGGCTATGGAAAAATTTAAGTTGATTAGGGAAAGCTTGAAAACTAGGCAGAGTCGTCAGAAGTCATATGCGAATGTTAGAAGGAGAGACCTTGAGTTTGAAGTTGGTGACCTAGTGTATCTAAAAATTTCACCCATGAGGGGGTGAAGAGATTCAGAAAGAAGGAGAAGCTTAGTCCCCGTTATGTTGGTCCTTACAAAATTCTTAGCCGTATTAGTAAGGTAGCTTATAAGGTCGAGTTGCCTACCGAGTTGTCCTCTGTTCATCCAATATTCCATGTCTCCATGCTTAGAAAGCATATTAGCGATGTTGTGGTAGTAGATTCCTCTATGAGTGCTGACATTCAAGAAAATCTTTCTTTTGATCAGATTCCTGTTGAGATTATTGATTTCAGTATCCAAAGAGTAAGGGACAAAGAAGTTCCCTTGGTCAAGGTGTTGTGGCGAAACCAATCTCTTGATGGTGCAACTTGGGAAGCTGAGGCGGATATGCGATCCAAGTACCCGTACCTATTTTTCATGAACTCCGATCAAGGCAAAGGTACCGCTCTTTCCTAAATCATGCACTTTTGATAAAAGTTGCAGCAGTTCAGCTGTCATTTATTATGTATTCAGCTATAGTTTATTGAATTTATGCATTCTATGTTTCATTCAGAGTGAGAAATAATGTGGTGATGATTCTAATGAATGGTTTCATCCGTATGCTCTATTCCCTATCTAATCTTGGCATATCTAGCATCATTCGAGGACAAATGTTTCAAAGGGGGGGATGATGTAATACCCTGGGAAATTTTTTGTTGAAATTTTATGCGTAAACGTGTTGGGTTCTATCTTCTAGAATGAATTATAAATTTTCCGTGCATAATGTCTTAGATTATGACCCACCATTGCGTAGAGTATCGAATAAGCTTTCCAACGAAATATGGATCATCCAAAACAAACACCCGAGCGATGAGTTATGAACATTCCGATCGAACCGTGAATAGTAGTGAACAGTAAAATGTGCAGTAAAAAGAACTGAGGCCTGGCGTATTTTTTCTCCAACTTTAAACGATCATAACTCCTTATATATAATGATCTGGGTAATATACTATATATAAATGTAAAACTCTGCGAGTCCTCCTTCCAATGAAATTGGTTTCATCCAATTTTTCTATCGGATCAAAAAGTTATGGTCGATCTACTTCAGCCTATCAAAAGTGAATTTTTGGGTCAACTTCAAACGATCATAACTCCTCGTACACAATGATATGGATGAGATAATACATATCAACGAAAATATATGAGAGTCCTCTTTCTAATGAAATTGGTTTCATCCAATTTGAATATCGTAGTAAAACGTTATGGTTGATCTACTTCAGACTATCAAAACAGTCCACCAAAGGACAGACTCAAGAATTATTTGATTTTTAGGGGCGTTTTGGTCATTCCCCCTCACCCAAAATCCGTCCAAACCCTATATTAAAGCCTATTAGAAGCATTATATGTTATATTTCATCAAACTCCCTCAAAAAGAAATCCCTAAGCTCCTACATCCAAATTTAAGAACCTCCAAAGTTCACACCATTAATTCTGCAAATTTGTTCAAGATTCCAAGTTCCTAGTTCAAGAAATCCAAGAATCATTATTCAAAGGCATGATTAACATCTCAAAAACGAGTATTGATCTAAAGTTCATCATTCAAGGTTTGTGGAGTTTTTCAATAAGAACTCTTTTGCGTTCCTGCGCCCAAAAGTAATTTTCTTTACAAAGGCATGATTTTTATTTGATTTTTATGAATTTGAACCCTAAACCCATATCTTATGATGATTATTATGAAATCTTGATGTTTATGATTTTGAAAGATGAATTTACATATGTGGTGATATAAAGCATGAATCTTGAACGATATTTATCATGATTTTGATATTTGGGTCGTGAATCCCCATTAGAAATTGTGTTTTTTTAGTAAGCGTGTGTTATAAGCACATTGATGTTGAATATTTGAGATATTTTGAATGATTTGACCTTTTGGTCTTAAGGGAGTTGTTTTGAACTCGAGTGTGAAAGAAATCCACAACGTGGTTGATTTTGATAAATGGGAAGCAAGATGGCTCCCAATGTATATTTATCTTTTACTGAAATTGTTTTGTTGTGGATTGTCTTTGAAATGATCTGAGCTAAGTCCGCGAGAATTATTTAGCACCAAGTGGGAGGTATAAATCGACCTTACTTTCCTAGAACTACGTACCCCCATAGGAGTGAGCCCGAGGCTAATTTATATAGTGATCACTAGTTTGTGTGGATTTGATATCGATAGTCCTACTCCGATAGCAAGGATAAGACAGCTCTCCCCAACATGGGTTGTACATTGGACTCCATGTAGCTCACATGGTTTATGTTGGTTATAGGATCTCTCAATGTGTGTGTGTTTCCTTGTGTCTCTGGTGAATGGTGAAGTGATTTGAAAGTGAAATTGTGAAAGTTATTCTTTCGAAAGATTTAAATGATATTTACGTTATGAGAATTGATATTCTTGATGAACTAAAAGCGATTGACAAATTATATGATGACTCACATGTGTTATTGTACTTATTTCATCCTCTCATGATTATGATGATTTTCTTCGGGCTATGTGAGTCTTTCATACATCCTGTATATTTCTTATATATATTTATGATGATGATGTTTATACAGCTGCATACACCCCCATATACTCGGTCCCTTTCTATGGTACTGACCCACATCTTCAGATGTGGGCTGCGTTTTCTCAAAATGTAGGTTCAAGTGCTCAGTTCCAGGTTCGACAGTGATTCTTTGGGCACGCTGTTCTACATCCTCTGTTGTGGTGAGTCCTCGTGTTCTAAGGATGTGATGTCTGATGTTGGTTTCACATAATTGTGTACATTTGATAACTGAGTATGAATCAGTTGGGGCATGTCTCAATGGCTCACTGTTTTATTGATTTTCTTAGAGGCTTGTTAGACTAGTATAGATGTTGGGAGTTGACTAATAAGTCATATTTTGTTATCTTTCCGAAATTCTTTTATTCTTGGATGATGATTACTCTGTTGATATTTGAGGGTTATATATGAAAACCCCGTTGATTTGTGTTGAACTGAATGAAACTGGCTCAAAGGGTTAGCTTGGGGCTACTCGTAGTCTCAAGAACCGTGTGACGCTCCGGGACTCATTTTTTGGGGCGTTACATTAATCCAATTGAATTAAGACAATACTTGACGCTTAAAAATAACTATCCGTGATTGCAACTTATCTCGTAGCTCTGATATCATATCTTGGTATACAGACTATAGTATAGCCTCAGTCATCACTAGTGTAGTTCAGACCCATGGTCAGATCTACTCATATAATGTCTACAACTCGGTCTCAACAATTAGTAGCTGAGTGGTCATCACCTCTATTCTCTCCTTAACACTTGGGATATCTATCACACTAGCCTATGTAACAACATCCTCATCAATAGTGTCTATCATAAACACCACTCGCATATTGTGTACCTATTGCCCTATCACACACACACATTAAAAACTACTTATTCATCATTCAGTTTGAAGGTGATCTCCCCTAAGTTCATATCAATAAATACCCTACTAGTGGATAGGAAGGGTCTACCCAATATAATGGAGGCTTTAAAATTTACCTCACAATAAGAACCATGAAATCAGGGGGGAATATAAAGAATGCCACCTTTACTTTTAGGTCACACAACATACCCATTAGATTCTTTACAGATGAATTAGCAATCAATAGCCATGCAGATATTGGCTTGAGTTCTTCTAACCCAACACCTTGTATATCACTAATGGCATTACATTTATTCCTTCTCCCAAATCACATAGAGTCTGATTAATATCAAAAGGCCCAATAAAATATGGAATGACGGCTGCACCTAGGTCCCATTTTTTTCTACTGATGGTGTATGAGAAATCATGCTAAAATGTTGAATTATATCTTTGAGCTCCTCTGTATCCCACTCTTAAAATCATCATCACTTTAAGTCAGCATCTCAAAATCAGCTTTACGTGGCTCATAGTAATAGTATATCCTTCTTCGGCTTATTAGTATTAGGCAGAAAATTCTTATTAGATAGGGAGTCATTCCTAATGTTAATAGATATAAAATGAACAAGTGGTATAGGATTTTGCATAGTGACACTAGAAAGAGCCCCTGGCTGTCTTTGGGCCAATGTGGTAGATATTTGACCATACTGCTGCTCCAACTACTTGATAGTAGGTGAATGTGACTCAACCTTTTAGGTCAATCCTGAAATATCAATCTTAAGTTCTTTAAGGCAAGTTTATTGGCTCTCTTGACCTTTCATCAGCTTAGTCAACATCTGTAATACGCCATACTTTTTCCTAGCAAATTTTATTTCAAGAATGTCTACTATTAGCTTCTAAATTGAATGATGGTTATTCCATGAGGAATTTTCATGGAATGTGACATTCAGAAAATAGCTTACCATACTCAATATAGTCACTTTAAATTCCAAGTCATGTCATTTGGTCTTACTAATGCCCCAGCCACTTTCATGGACTTGATGAACCGTGTGTTCAAGCAGTACTTGGATATATTTGTCATAGTTTTAATAGATGATATCCTGGTCTATTCTTGAAGTGAGTGTGATCATGCAGACCATCTCAAAACAGTACTTTAGACTCTTAGAGATTATCAGCTATTCACCAAATTTAGTAAATGAAAATTTTGGCTAAGGTCAGTAGCATTCCTTAGTCACATTGTTTCCGGTGATGGCATTAGAATAGATCCTGAAAAGACCGAAGTAGTAAGAAACTGGCCTCGCCCTGTCTCTCTATTAGATATTAGGAGTTTCTTGGGTTTGGCTGGCTATTACCGATGGTTTATTGATGGAGTTTTTTCTATTGCATCCCCTATATCCAGATTGACTCAGAAAAAAGTCAAGTTTTAGTGGTCAGATCCTTACGAGAAAAGTTTTCAAGAGTTAAAGACTCAACTTACCTCATGCAGCATGGTAAGGTCATAGCATATGCCTCCAGATAGCTTAAACCCCATGTGAGAAATTATCCTACTCATGATCTTGAGTTAGCAGTTGTTGTCTTTTCCTTAAAGATTTGGAGGCATTATCTATACGGTGTTCATGTTGATGTGTTCACTAATCATAAAAGCCTTCAGTATGTCTTTTCTCAAAAAGATCTCAATCTTTGTTAGAAAAGGTGGCTAGAGATCTTTAAAGATTATGACATGAGTGTCCTTTATCATCCGGGTAAGGCAAATGTAGTGGCCGACGCTCTCAGTAGACTGTCCATGAGTAGTTTTTCTCATGTTGAGGACAGTAAGAAGATATTAGCTGAGGAAGTCCATCAGCTTGCTAGACTAGGTATTTGCTTAATCAATACAGATGAGGATGATATAAGGGTTCAGAGTAGTTCAGAATCATCTTTAGTTTCTGAGGTGAAAGAAAAGCAAGATAGAGATCCCAGCCTTATCAAGTTGAAAGAGACAGTGAAGGATTAGAAAGTAGAGGTTTTCTCCCTAGGGGGAGATGGTGTTTTTCATGGTCAGGGTCATCTCTGTGTTCCAGGTGTAGATGAATTAAGGCAGTGAATTCTTGTAGAAGCGCATGGTGCGCGCTACTTTATTCATCCTGGGGCCACAAAGATGTACCACAACTTACAGGAAGTCTATTGGTAGAGTGGGATGAAGAGAGATATTGCAGAGTTTGTGGCTAAGTGCTCTATATGTCAGCAGGTTAAGATAGAGCATCAGAAGCCTAGTAGTCCTATGTAGGAGTTCAATAATCCTACTTGGAAGTAGGAAGTTGTGAACATGGACTCCGTGATAGGTTTGCCTCAAACTCATCATCAGCATGATTTAGTCTGGGTCATTGTAGACAGAATGACCAAATCAGCTCATTTCCTTCTAGTTCATACCTCTTATTCATTCGAGAATTATACCAAACTCTACATCAAGGAGTTGATCAGATTGCATGGTGTTCCATTATCTGTTATCTCAGATAGAGGTACCCAGTTCACCTCTTATTTTTGGAAAGCATTCTAAAAGGGTCATGGTACCCAAGTTCATCTTAGTACAGCCTTTCATCCTTAGATAGATGGTCAAGTAGAAAGGAACATACAGACGTTAGAAGATATGCTAAGGGCATGTGCAATCGATTTCAAGGAAAGTTGGGATGACCACTTATCTTTGATTGAGTTTGCATACAACAACAGCTATTATTCCAGTATTCGCATGGCTCTATTCGAAGATCTCTATGGTAGGAGATATAGATCTCTAATTGGTTGGTTCTAAGTTAGTGATGCCTCAATTATAGGTTCTGACTTGGTATTTGATGCCTTAGAAAAAGTTTAGTTGAATAGAGAAAGAGTCTGGGCTACTCAAAGCCTATAGAAGTCTTATGCAGATGTTCGTATAAAAGATCATGAGTTCGATATTGGTGACTATGTCTATCGTAAGATCTCTCCCATGAAGGGAGTGAAGAGATTCAGCATGAAGTGAAAGCTCAGTCCTCGATATGTTAGTCCCTTCAAGATTCTCAGTCGCTTTGGCAAGGTAGTCTATGACCTTGAATTGCCTTTAGATCTAGCCTCAGTTCATCCAGTCTTTCATGTATCTTTGCTAAAGAAGTGCATAGGTGACCCATCAGTTGTAATCCCTATTTAGAGCATTGATGTTTAGAACACTCTCTCTTATGAATAGATTCCAGTTGAAATCTTAGAATATCAGACTCGTAGATTAAGGAACAAAGAAGTCCCTCTAGTTAAGGTTCTCTGTCAAAATTAGTCCATCGAGGGAGCTACTTGGGAAGCAGAGGCAGACATTCATACAAAGTATCCTCACCTCTTTTCCACCAACTCTAATCAAGCTCAAGGTAACAGTTCTCCTTAAGCTTGCTCATTTTCATGTTCAGTGTTTATCACGAACTTGGTATGCAGTTTCATGCTCATGTTCCCATTAGAAACTTCGTATCAAGTACCATTGCATATTCAGTCATGCACTCATGTATCAGTTAGGTTATGTAATTATACATAAGACATGCATTTTCATTGTGAGAAACTTAGTTCTTCAAAACATGCAGTCATGCATTCATGAATTAGATAAACATGCATCAGATATGCATGCTCAGTATTATATGTTCAGCTTGTCAGTCATGTCACACATGAGATCATGTTCTAGTTATTCATGTTCAACATGTACGTCAATTTTCTTTTCCCCCCTCTCAATCAGACTCATTCGAGGATGAATGTTCTAAAAGAGGAGATATTATAATACCCCATACTTTTTCCTAGCTAATTACATTTCAAGAATGTCAAGTATTAGCTTATAAATTGAATGATGGTTTTTCCATGAGCTTTCCATCGATATAATATTTTCCTAAATTCGATAACCGGGTCAGAAGTTATGACTATTTCAAGTTTCTGTCCTAAAACAGCACCATATTAGTCAGTGGCTCGCCGCACCATAATAGGAAATGGAATTTGGAAAATTCCAGTAGGGGTCCGCGATTATGGCGGGTCGCGCCAGGGCTCAATTTCAGAATTGTCCTTTATCTGTGTCTTAGCACGATTTTCTCCACATCGCGCAAAAATTCTAGGTCGCAAAAGAAGGGGCAACGTGATGGCTCTACGTCGCGCCATCCCTCAGTTTCCCAATTTTCAAATTCCAGGGACACGACGCGATAGTGCCGCATTGCGCCAGGGGTTCAATTCGGGAAATTTTTATTGGAATTAAATGATGCATCATGGGTTAAAAGGGTCAACTTCCCACCCCTATTTAATCCCTTTAACACGTGATTCAGCCATTTTTCACCCAAAATATACTATTTTCTGCCAAGTTTCTCTCAAGAACAAGCTAGGGTTTTCATAGAAGGTCTAATTTTAAGAAGGTTTCACCATCGATCTTCACGAAATCACGAACTAAGGTATGCATAGTGTTCTTTCATGGACTTCTTTCATCCATGAAGTCCAACAATACCTTTACCAACTTCAAGTTATGAATTTTCTTTATGATTTCATAATTGGGTTGTTCTTATTCATGTTGATAAATGAGAAAGTGAATTGTACTCCATGTTGGGTAATAATTTCTATATGGGTTTTATTATTATAGATATAGTTTCATGCAAACCTATGACTAAATCGATGAAATTAGAATGTGACCATGATGTTTAATTGTTGTACAATGATGTTTACATGTACCATGCCTACAATATGTTTGATTTAATGCCTAAATAAAGGAAAAGTGCCTAACTAGCATGTTGTCATTACATCCCCAAATATGTACAAGCTTATGCTTATCTCATGTTTGATGAAATGCTTCAGTAAATGCATTATGGTGATTATTATGTATTCAAGAAAGTCATGCTTTCTCAGTTTCCTTCTATTGAGTCCTGGGGATACTTGTACCCAAAATATTAGTTGTGTGCCTAGAGCCATGTCATGTTTTCATGATACTCTCAGCCAAGCTATGATACTTAGACTTCAGACAGTCTTATGACTCAGGAAATCTCCATGATCTCAGTCAGTTATCAGATATCAATAGTATTCCATCAGTCAATGGAATTTAGTAACTCAGTCCATGTTCAATTCAGTAAATCATGTTCAGTTTCTATTCAGATGGAAGTAGAAATTAGCACCGAGCAAACCCAAGGATGGGAACTCACCTGTTATATGAGGGTATGATTCTTTGAAGAAATCCTTGCATTCTAGAACTATGTAGCCAACATAGGTTAAGACATCATAGCCTACTATATGAGGGTAGATGAGATGGCTTAACCTGCTATATGAGGGTTCCCACCGTTCTTATTAAGGTTATCTATTATATTAAGGTTACTCATTGTTGTCCTTACCAGTGGTGTGGTATTAACACCCTTCTAATTAGGGCACATATTGGACCCCAATTAAGCTATAATGCGTTATTTAAGGCATGTCGGTTAGATGAATACCTCTCAAAATCTCAGTATCAGTCTCAGTAAAAGAACTCAGATAGTTCTTCAGAATTCAAGACTATCAGATATAGTCAACTCAGATACAGTACGAAACTCAGCTAGCTCCATCAGATTCAGGACTGTCAGATATAGTCACTCATGTTATTAGGTATCAAAATTCAATCATTAGTCATGTTAGTCATTAACATACTCATGTTATTATGATTTTCAGATAGAGTTACAATATATGCATGTATGTATTCTCGCATTCATATTAGTCAATTAGCAAGTTTGGTCATGCATATGAACCCCATGCATTTAGCCTACCTCACATTCATACCAGTATATTCAAAGTACTGACACATTTGTGCTATGGTGTCATATACCATAGGTTCAGAAACATGAGCTCCAGATCAGCAATAGATTTCAGTTTCAGCAGTTAGAGTTAGAAGTGAGTCCTCATCTTTTGAGGACATAAATTATTCCCTATTATCACATTAATTAGTTTATTAGTTGGAGTTAGTTGGGGACATGTACCATCAACTCCTTACTCAGATAGTTCAGTTAGTTATAGACTTTCTAGACTATCATATTTCAGACTTCAGTATGTTCAGTTTTGTTTTGGGTATTCTATTACCCCATAGAGATGTTATATCATTCATATCATGTTAAGTATTGAACCTCATGGCCTTTCAATTCATGTTTATGCATTATAAAGCATTTTATGTAGTATACAGGTACAGGTATCAGTCATGGGTTAGCTTATGGCCCTTCATGGTCATAATCACCGTGTAGTATTCGATAATCGAGTCAAAAGTTACTACTATTTAAAGTTTCCATCGTAAAATAGTGTCATATTAGCCAGTGGTGCACTGCGCCACAAGAGGAAATGATATTTGGTAAATTCTAGTAAGGGTCCGCGATTATGGCGTGTCGCGCAAGGGGCCAAATTCAGAATTGTCCTTTTCTAGTGTCTTAGCACAATTTCCTACGCGTCGCGCCAAAGTTCTAGGTCGAAAAAGAAAAAGCAATGTGATGGATCCGAATTACGTAATCCCTTAGTTTCTCTATTGTCAAATTTCAGTGACACAGTGCAATAGCGGCCGCGTCACGCCAGGGGTCCAATTTGAAAATTTTTTACTGAATTTAAATGATGTGTCCAAGGTTAAAAGGGTCAACTTTCCATCCCTATTTAAGCTCTTTAACACGTGATTCAGCCATTTTTCACCCAAAATATACTAGTTTCTCTCAATTTTGTCTCAAGAACAAGACAGGGTTTTCATAGAAGGTCCAATTTCAAGAAGATTTTACCATCAATCTTCTCGAAATCACGAACTAAGGTATGTATAGTATTTATTCATGGACTCCTTTCGTCCATGAAGTTCAAGAATCCCTTTTCCAACTTCAAGTTATGGATTTTCTTTATGATTCATGATTGGGCTATTTTTCTTCATGTTTATAAATAAGAAATTGAATTCTACTCCATGTTAGGTCATAATTACTATGTGGGTTTAATTATTATAGATATAGATTCATGCAAACCTATGACTAAACCCTTGAATGATGAAATTAGAATGTGATCATGATGTTTATTTGTTGTACAATGATGTTTACATGTACCATGCCTATAATATGTTTGATTTAATGCCTAAATAAAGGAAAAGTGCCTAACTAGCATATTTTTGTAAAATCCCTATGTATTTACAAGCTTATGCCTATTACATATTTGATGAAATGCTTCAGTAAATGCATTATGGTGATTATTATGTATTCAAGCAAGTCATGCTCTGTCAGTTTCCTTCTATCGAGTCTTGGGGGTACTTGTACCCGAAATATTAGCTATGCGCCTAGATCCATGTTATGTTTTCATGATACTCTCAGTCAAGCTATGATCCTTAGACTTCAGACAGTCTTATGACTCAGGAAATCTCCATGATCTCAGTCAGTTGTCAGATATCAATAGTATTCCATCAGTTAACGGAATTTAGTCACTCGGTCCATGTTCAGTTCAGTAAATCATGTTCAGTGTCTATTCAGATGGGAGTAGAAATTAGCACGAAGCGAACCCAAGGATGGGTACTCACCTTTTATATGAGGGTGTGATTCTTCGAAGTAATCCTTGCATCCCAGAACTATGTATCCAGCATAGGTTGAGACATCATAGCCTGCTATATGAGGGTAGATGAGGTGGCTTAACCTACTATATGAGGGTTCCCACCGTTCTCATTAGATTTACCTGTTATATTAGGGTCACTCACATGTTGTCCTTACCAAAAGTGCGGTATGACACCCTTCCAATCAGGGCATAGATTGGACCCTAATTCAGCTATAATGCATCATTTGGGGCATGTCGATTAGATGACTACCTCTCACAGTCTCAGTATTAGTCTCAGTAAAAGAACTTATATAGTTCTTTAGAATTTAAGACAATCAGATATAGTTAACTCAGATACAGTATGAAACTCAGCTAGTTCCATCAGATTTAGGACTGTCAGATACAGTCACTCATGTTATCAGTTATCATAATTCAGTCATTAGTCATGTTAGTCATCAGCAAACTCATGTTACCACGATGTTCTGATATAGTTTACTATGTATATATGTATGTATTCTTACATTCATATTAGTCAGTTAGCCAGTATTGTTCATGTATATGAACCCCATGGATTCAGCCTACCTCACATGCATACCAATATATTTAAAGTACTGACCCATTTGCGCTATGGTGTCTTATACCATAGGTTTAGAGACACGAGCTCTAGATCAGCAGTAGATTCTAGTTTTAGCAGTCAGACTTAGAAGTGAGTCCTCATCATTCGAGGACATAATTATTCCCTATTATCTTATTAATTAGTTTATTAGTTGGATTTACTTGGGGACATGTCCCATCAACTCCTTACTTAGATAGTTCAGTCAGTTAGAGGCTTTTTAGACTATCAGGTTTCAGAATTCAGTATCTTCAGTTTTGTTTTGGGTATTCTATTACTCCACACAGATATTATATCATTCAGATCATATTCAGTATTGAACATTATGGCCTTTCAGTTTATATTTCTACATTATAAAGTATTTTATACAGTATACAGGTACAGATATCAGTCATGGGTTAGCTTATGGTCCTTCGGGTTCATGAGCACCGTGTAGCATTTTCGGTACTAGATTCGGGGTGTTACAACATCTTTTTTATTCTTGATTTTTCATCTCGTGTACCAGGTAGAATGTATTTGTCATTATTATCATAATAGTTCCAACCTTGATTCTTTTTTCCTTGGACTTGGAAACCCACCAATTAACAATCCAAATAATTTGCCTCCTCCTCTAACTCTAACTCATTAACCCTAGAGGTTGCACCCTATGCCCCTACTACATTATCCTTTTCAGAATTTATTATTGAGAATTGTTCGGACAACTCACCAATATCAATCCTTAATAGTGAAATATCCTGAGGTACAGCATCCTCAGTTACTATCTGCTCACAGGCAACTCTAATGGCATAAATATTAAAACCTCTTTTAACCTCCCGAGTTTGTCACCCTCAGTTAGTTAATAAGATTTATCCATAATACTTGAATCTATCTTCCATTATAATATTATAAAGGTTGCTCCAGAGATAGTGTCTTCCATGTCTCTTGAATTGATAGTCAAGGCTCTACAGAATAGCTCCAACAAGAATGTCCCAAATATCCGATAGTTGGGCACCATGCTAAGCTTCTTCTTAAACCTGAACCATACCTCGTACATAGATTCTTATTGTAGCTGCCTGAAATTATTAATTTTATCCTTTAGTTGAAACACTTTAGATGCAGGAAAGAATTTGTTCAATAATTATCTGCATAACTGCATCTATGTTATGATAGATTCTTTTAGAAATTCCCACATAAAGATGCTTTTCCAATAAGCGAGAAGGTGAACAACCTCAATATAAGTGCCTCATGATCTACCCTAGGTATGCCATTTGAAGTGCAGATCCTCGTAAAATTTGTTAGATGCATGTTTACATCATCTGTAGGCAACCCCATCCAGACAACCTTCAAGTATAAGAGCTGGATCATAGCACTAGAGATATTAAACTTGTCATTGGGGGGAAAGACGGGAGGAATAATGGCTCCAGTCTCTACCGAATTAATGTATCCCTTGTCTTCTCCATCATCTTCGTATGGTTGCACATACTGATATGCTGGGATCACTTGAGGATGGACTCCTCTAGATATGTCCTAATTTCCACTAAACACTGCTTGTCAATCCGCTTCTTATCTCTACTCAACTAGCTCTGTGTCCCTATCTATCCACTAAGCTTCTTTCGATGCCTTCCTCTTGTTAGCATCTTGTGCTAAAATCACACTCATATATAGAGTAACAATATCCTAAACACCTTTGGGAGAAAGGGAAGGAGCATCATCATGAACCCCTTCACGAATATCATCTCTTTTTTTCCATCATCCTACTAGGTAATTGTATAATCTCTTTGGATTCAAATTCACTAGGAGTAAGGGATTGATCTACTTCAAGTGTTAGGAATACACTGGTGTATACCCAACGAAGAACCAAAAATAAAAAGAAAAACCAATAAACTTCAACAACATCAATTAAAAAATAAACACTATATTTCTCGAAAACGGCATCAAAATTTGGTGACGTCCAAGTTACACCTTCAGTCTGAAGATGATGAGGTCGCTGCCAAATATAGTAACACAATAAAGTTTGGTGTCGAGTCTCAAAGGAATATGGGAAATTGTGGTTCTCAATTATTGTAATCAACGAGTAGAACTAGAAAAGTAAATAGGGTTTTAAGAAGTAATATCAAGCAAGTATCTAATATTAACTTTGGTTGTAATCATTCTTAGGTGAGCCCTAGGATTGTGCTCCCCTTGTAATCTCAACTACATAGGCTTATCATGCTTTATTGAACCAACCCGATACCTTGCATGCAGAATCAATAAGTTATGTACCATCAACAGTCTTTTAGACAAGCTGACAAATTTCACTCATTACCTTTTAATTCTTAGGATGTTGCTTTACTAACCCTTATATAGATCCCAGATAACTATTACCTTTCGAGTCTCTACTTATTAGATGAAAGTTAACCATCTTACTTAGATAATACATAGTAGCGTGGATCGAGAGCTAACCATTAAATTATTGTTGCTATTATCTTTTCCTTGTGACTACTCCTCTAATGGAGTAAGTAGCAATAATATAGATGGGATCCTAAAGTTTGCAACTCCTAATATAACTATCAAAGTAAGGATAATACAATTCTTGCAGGGGTATCGATTCAGAACAATAATAACACTTCTCCTACTTTGTCAAGCCGCCAGGGTTTTCACAACCCTAACTAAAGGTTTTACTCGATCAGCATGTAAAGTAATCAACAATATTCATGATTGAAAGCAAAATATAAATCACAATAATCACAAGTGAAAACCTAGAACCGTAACTGAATAATCAACCAAAATCAATACAAGAGAATTTCAAGACCTAAATTGAATCTCAGAATCAAAATATTTTTGTAATTTTTATGAGTTTGTAACTTCTACTTAAAACACATAAGGGATATCCCAGAATCAACCAAAGTCTTTTTCAGCTCTTCTTCAATTCTAGTGTATAATTTGGTCCTGAACAATCTGGAAAGTTCACAAACATCAAAAATTGGTCAAATAAGAAGCCAAAAACACCATTTTTATATTTTTCTTGAACTTAGCATCCAAAACCAAGTTTCCAAAAAAACATACCCAAAATGCATTATATATAAAAAAACATCCTTAGAAATTTGCATATTTTCATAGTTTTAAGCGTTGAAAGTTCTATATCTAAATAGAACATCAAGCACTAATTGAGAAATTATTTGTGCTCATGTTTTGAGCTTGAATTCTTTGTCCTTTGAGGTATATCATGATGGATTAAGTTTTAGAATTTCATTTTGATAGAACAACGTGATTTAGAGATCATGGAGTGTTTTGGAATGGTTTGAGATTGTTGTTCAACTACGAGGTAGGCTATGATTTAATCTTCTCTATGAGATTATGTATTGTATAGATTGCATGCAAGGTAAGGGTTGTAGGATAGGTTTATGGTCATTTGTATCCCGATGGTAGTATTCTATTAAGGGGATTTTGATTTGAAATGTAAATTGAGCTTTTGCCTATAATACATGCAATATTTATGTGACTAGTATGCCTAATTATAGACTCTCTTAACCTTAGGTTGGTATGAAGGATCCCTCAGTATAAATAATATTGTGATACTTACTGATTTGGGAGATATCCCATGATTAGATCATTCCAATAGCTTGATTATCCTATTTACCTTATTCTTTCTGTGTTATAATCTTTCAATCCTTGTATATTGTACATTGTTAGGATTGAGGTTGTGGTTACGATACCAATTGGACACCAAGTTAGTACGCTATTCTTTGAAAGGTCGTGGTTGTAGTTTATAGAAGCTTAGACTCACATGGTTGTATTATTTGGATATCGGTGATAGCGTTCATATATTTAGACTCCTTAACGCTTATTAGTGGAATGATTTCAACTAAACCCTTGGTTCTACTACATTTTTCTATAAAGGGATTCTTTCCAACTTCTTAACTTAAAACTAATTCTTTATACAGAAGTTGTTCCACCTTCATTAATGTCTTATGTGCTTCTAAACTAAACTTTCTACTTTGAAAACTTAGATTGAGGCATATTTCAATCCATTTTTGATCTACTTTTCTTACCACTGCTTACTTCTGTTGATGGCGATTCTGATACTTTTCTATAATATTTTAATAATTTACTCCCAAATTTAATTTTGGGTAATAAATTTGCAGATTTATACTTATTTAGCATCGCTATAATTTTTAGCACCCTATTATACACTTATTTACCTTACATACTAGATAGATTTGATTCGTTATGATGGTTAGTGAAAGGTTTGGAACCAGATAGTATGTACAAATATTTTGAGTCCCTAATGAATTCCTCTATCTAGAGACCACATACTGAAAAAAGTGATATCTATTAGTCCTGCCTTATGAGCCAGCGATCTGAAGAGGTGTAAATATTTGGTATGATTTGACACTCGATTTGTATGGTATTATTGATATACATAGCATTCATTAGTTTATGTATATTGCCTATTACTAGTATAATTATTTGGCGCTTATGTTTGTTGATCTTATAAGAAGAGGGGTTTGTATAGGTACAGTTTATGGTTGTTGTTTGTTTAGCATTTAACTTATGCCTTGCAGATTTGGTTAGGTAATTTTTTGTGTAAGCTATTTGATTACATTAATCTTCGGTTATTATTACGTAGTTCATAGCAGACTGGTTATGGATTGTTTAAGACCCTAAAAATTCCATTCTTTTATTTTTTATCTTCCCATGTGTAGAATATTGATTTTTGCCTTGAATTGTGTTTAGGGATATTAATAGGGTAAGATGGAAAGTTTTAAATATTTGAAAGGTATTCCGGTTAATTTTGGGACCCCAAGGAAGTGAGGATCCGCGATATCGCTGTGTCACGGTGGTTACACTCCGCGATATTGGTATGGCTCGAAGGATAACCTCTGCAATATTGGCGTGCCATGCCAAGGTATGATTTTTATCCAGTCTTTCTCCTTTTACTTAAGGGCGAGGGGCTTTTGGTGTTTTCACCTTTTCAATGACTTTTAAACATAAAATAGTCTTATTCCCACCATTTTTCAAAGATCAAATACATGTATTTCACTCTCAAACACAAAACTTAAGAACATTCAAGGGTTTCTCTATGCATTAATCATTTGGGATCTAAACTTCAAATTGATTTCAAATCCTTATGTGTTTCAAGCATATATCTCTTCAGTAAATTAATTTTAAACATAAGCATGTGTTTAATTATTGTCCATATGGTTTAATTGTTGGATTTTGAATATAAAATGAGAGATTAGGAGTGGTTTATACATGAATTGAGTTCACAAGGTTTTGAATTGGTTGTTTATGCTTTATTTTCATGACTTTGAACTAAATGAATGCATGAGTGTGGGAATTGGAATAGGGAACATGGGTTTCCTAGAATTTTATGGTTAAATGGTTTGGAATTGGCTTTAACCTCAACCTAACTTGTCACATTGGTTTTGAAACATGGATATACACATAATCTACTTCACTTTTGAAACCTTATACTGTATAAAAGATTAATGGAACATAAATTGGTTTTAAAGGGCTTTGGCAGACATGGATCGGTTTTCAATTGGAAACTATGGAGTCAATTTAGCGAATTGGTTTTGTATGGCATAATAGAATTTTCTTCCAAGCTTAACTTTATTTGGTATGACTACACTAACAGTAAATTCCTAATTAAAGACTCCTTGGTTGATGGATTGGAATGTGTGTAAAGGGATTTAATTTGGACTTAAAGTAGGTTGTGTAGCTCGCCATAAAAGGTAGAGGTCCCAGAGGTACCGATACTTAAAACCACGATGATCATGTACATATTTCAAACACATGCAATATATATAAATGTATGTATATATATATATATATATTTGGAATGGTTGAAGCCTTTGTAGCTTAGGCCCTTCCTCATATTTCTTCAATTGATGTGGATAATACGTATTGGGGCCCTTTCAGCAGGGGGAATTGAACCCATACCATAGGTGCCACTAGGACTTATAGAGCTACATAGTCCAAGATGATGGTTTTAAATCTCATGCTTAAACCTTGTACCCTATCTCATAATTTAGGGTCTAAATACACTTATTTTACCCTTGTGCAGCATTAGGTGGATTAGCACTACTGTCTTGTTGTGAATTGGTGAGCCTCCATCTTTTGAAAGGCATTATAATTTCCATATTCTTTTCTTTTGACTTAGTAATTTAGATTCTTTTGGTTATGGTGGGGCGCATCTCCCGACCTATTTGGTAGTCTGGTTTTAGATGCCATTATGGACAAATGTGGGTTGCTTTATTATTATTTTGACACTTAGTTTCATTGAGTCATTTATTCATCACTTGATTTCCATCTTGATTTGGCTTCTACATTTTTATTATTATTATCTTTATAGCAACTTTTGTGCTCATGAAGTTATGTGATGGGGGTGGTCTCTAGTCCATGGTGGCTTAAGATACCCTCTACGGCCAGACCTTATTTTGCTTGTGACAAGGTTGGTATCATAGCACGGCTTAAAGTCATTTGGTGTCCACAAAACCATATTGAGTAAAGTAATTTTTATGGGTGTGTAGTATGCCATAATTATAAGGAGGAGGCTAAAGGAATTTAGGAATATTTCCCTTTATTGTGTTCTATTTTTGGCTATAGAGTCTAGTGTTATGAAACTTCTCTAACTCCTGGCTTCCTCATGTTTCAGATTATGCCTCTCTGTAGATCTGATGTCCATAGAAACTCTAGTGGGAACTTTGTCCTACCTGAGGGCAATATGGAGGGGACTCGCATTATTTATGAAGTGCAAACACAGTCTATGGCCCTTGCTCCTAATTGCCTCCCCTCATGGAGTTCTACATGTCCTCACTAGTCCTTCTCGAGCTTCTCTTAGATTTGATGATTATGATCAGCTATCTCAGCGGGATATCTCTAACTTCTTACTCAGTTGGTGACATCTCGGCCTTATCAATCGGGTCATGTTAGTTTTGTTGCTCCTTCATTTGAGGTTACTTAATTTGGAAAATTTATGAGATTGAATCCCCCAACCTTTATAGTCTCTAAGGTTGAGGAGGATCCACATGGATTCATTGATTAGATGAAGAAGATTTTCAGAGTGATGCATGCTACTAATGTAAATAGTATAGAGTTTGTTGTGTATCAGCTAAAGGATGTAGCTTAGTGGTAGTATGAGGAGTAGGTAGCTACGAGGGGCGATGATGCTAGCTAAGCTATGTGGGATGATATTTTAGGGGCCTTTCCTTATCACTTCTTTCCTTAAGAGTTGAGGGAAGCTAAGGCTAAGGAGTTTGTTAATCTAAAGCAGGGTAAGATAAGTGTAAAGAAGTATGCTCTGAAATTTCAAAAGTCGGCCTGATATTCTTCTATATTGGTGTCTAGTCAGAGATTCAAGATGAGATATTTTCTTTTAGGTTGTCTCATGACCTAGTGCTGGAGTGTAAGGCTTCAATGTTGAACAATGATATGGAGATCTCCAGACTTATGGTTTATATATAGCAGGTTAAAGATAAGAAGAAAAAATAAGCAAAGATTGGAGAGAGGCAGAATAAGAATTTTAGATATTCAAAGTAGGGTAAGGGTCAGTAGAATAGTGGGAGAGATGGTAGGTATGGGACCAAGAATAAGAAGTGGGAAAATTCTTATTTGTCTGTTAGTGCTCCCTATCCTAAGTCATCGGGCGATCGTTGTATTAAGTCTAGCAGTTATTCTAAGGTTCAAGGTGCCCGGTCTCAGGCTAATAGAGGTTAATCAGCCCCACCTTATCCTTCGTTTCATTTTTATGGTTATCTTCATTGTGGTTTTTATGAGGAGGTGATGAACCGATGTTATAATTATAGTCAGCTTGGTCATATGTAGTGGGATTTTTCTTCAGCCAAGGTTTCTGCTGGAGATAATAAAGTTTCTATTACCACATCTTTAGCTCTTATGCCAAAGGGAGCTACTTCTAGTACCGGCACTGGCGGGAATCATCTTTATGCTCTTGCTACCTTTTGGGAATCTGAGACATTATTTGATATTGTCCCTATTATGTTATAGCTTTTCTCTCATGTCATTTATTTCTTGCTTGATTCGGATTCTACCCTTTATTATGTGACCACTTATGTGGATGTGCATTTTGGTTTTGGTCCTGAAAGTATTCCCAATCCCTTTTGTATGTTTACTCTAGTGGGTTATTCTATAATGGCTAAAAAAATCTATAGGGGTTCTGTGGTGTCTATCTTTTATAGGGAGACATTTGTGGATTTGATAGAGGTAGATATAGTGGATTTTGATGTTATCTTAGGTATGGATTGGCTTCATTCGTGTTATGCTTCTCTGGATTATAAGACTCGAAAGGCCAAATTTCACTTTTCTATAAGCCGGTATTAGAATAGGAGGGGAGTTCCTTAGTACCTAAAGGAAGGTTTACTTCCTATCTTAGAGCTCAGAAATTAATTTCTAAAGGATGTGTATATCATTTATTTCGTGTAAGGATTTTCACTCCAAAAGTCCTTATTACAATTTGTCCTTGTGGTTAGTGAGTTTCCTGAAGTGTTTCCTAATGATTTTCCTCGAATTACAACCCAATAGGGAAATAGATTTTGAGATTGATCTTTTGTCGGATACTCTTCCTATTTCCATTCCCCCATATAGCATGGCTCTGGCTGAACTAAAGGAGTTAAAAGATCTTCTTGATATAGTGTCCATTCGTCCTAGTGTTTCTCTGTAGGGTGTGGGTGCTTCTGTGCTTTTTGTGCATAAGAAAGATATGACTCTTCAGATGTGTATAGATGATCGTCAGTTGAATAAGGTGATATTGAAGAATAAGTATCCTCTTCCTAGGATTGATGATCTTTTTTACTAGCTTCACGGTGCTAGATATTTCTTTAAGATTGATCTTCGATCGGGCTATCACCAGTTGAAAATTAGGGAGGTTGATATCCCTAAGACTACTTTTCAAACCCGATAATGTTACTATCAGTTTTTGGTAATGTCATTTGGATATACTAATGCTCCGGCTACGTTGATGGATCTTTTGAATTGGGTTTTCATGCAGTTTTTATATTTACTTGTTATTGTCTTCATTGATTGTATTTTGGTGTATTCTAAGAATAAAGAGGATCATGCCAATCACCTCCAAATTGTGTTGCAGACTCTTAAGCAGAAAAAGTTGTATGCTAAATTTTCTAAGTGTGAGTTTTGGTTGAATGTTGTGACTTTTCTTAGGTATGTTATTTCTAGAGAAGGGATCAAAGTGGATCTATAGAAACTTGAATTGGCTAAGAGGTGGCCTAGAACCACAACTCCAATTGACATTAGGAGTTTCTTAGGTTTAGCTGGGTATTACAGAAGATTCATGGAGAGTTTCTCTTCTTTTGCTGCCTCATTGATGAAGTTAACTCAGAAGAAGGTTTAGTTTTTGCGGTCCAATGCTTGTGAGGGTAGTTTTGAAAAATTAAAGGATTTGTTAAATTCTACATAAGTTTTGACCTTACCCGAAGGTACTGATGGTTTTGTTATATTTTATGATGCGCCTCATATGGGATTGGGTCTTGTTTGATGCATCATGGTAACGTGATGGGCTATGCCTCTAGTCACCTTAAAGTTCATAAGAGGAATTATATGACTCAAGACTTGGAATTGGTGGAAGTGGTTTTTTCTTTGACGTTTGCCGCCATTTTTTGTATGGGGTGCATATGAATATCTATTCATATAATAAGATCTTGTAGTATGTGTTTACTAAGAAGGAATTGAATCTCAGGCAATGGCGGTGGCTTGAATTACTCAAGGATAACAATATGAGTCTTCACTACCACCCAAGTAAAGCTAATGTTGTTAATTATTCTCTTAGCAAGCTTTCTATGGGGATATTATCCTGTGTGTTCTAAAGATAAAAGAAGATTAGTGAAGGACATTCACAGGTTGGCTAACTTGGGGAGTCCATCTCTTGGACACTAAGAATGGAGAAGTGGTTGTTCAAGAAGTGGTTAAATTATCTATTGGTGCTGAGGTGAAGGAGAAGCAAGCGTTGGATTCTCTAGTTATGCAGATTAAGGATGATGTGGGTCAGTAAAAGATTATGGCTTTTGAGATTAGGGGAGATGGTATTTTGAGGTTTCAAGGTAGGTTGTGTGTTCCTGATATTGATGGACTGCGGGAAAAATTTTGACTGAGGCTCATGAGTCTAGATATACAGTTCATTTGGGCTTGACTAAGATATACCAAAACTTGAAGGAGATCTATAGGTAGAGTAATATGAAGAGGTATATGGAAAATTTTGTTGTTATATGTATGGTCTACCATAATGTTAAGGTTGAACATTTGAGGCCTGGTGGCATGTCTCAAGAGATAAAGTTACCTATGTGGAAGTGGGAGATGATCAATATGGATTTTGTTATGGATCTTTCATAGTCTTGCAACCAGTATGATTTGATTTGAGTCATTGTGGATAGAACAACTAAGTTGGCTCACTTCTTGTCTATGAGGACTAACTATGCAGGCGAGGATTATGTGAAGTTGTTCATTTGGGAGATTGTGAAATTGCATGGTGCACCAGTGTCTATTATTTTAGATTGTGGTATGTAGTTTTCTTCTAACTTCTAGCAATTATTTAAGAAAGGTTTAGGTACGCAGGTGAACCTTACCACCACTTTCCACCAACAGATGGATA
The DNA here is from genome assembly GCA_030864225.1 of Capsicum baccatum var. pendulum. NCBI lineage: Eukaryota > Viridiplantae > Streptophyta > Magnoliopsida > Solanales > Solanaceae > Capsicum > Capsicum baccatum. The sequence goes on along the minus strand of CM061556.1, from coordinate 123,656,018 downwards.
GATAAGAGAAATCTACTACTCAGACCTTGGAGGATATGCTAAGAGAATATGTGATTGATTTTAAAGGTAGTTGGGTTGATCATGTGCCTCTTATAGAGTTTGCGTGTAATAATAGTTATCATTCAAGCATTCAGATGGCACTTTTAGAGGCTGTTTATGGTAGGATGTGTAAGTCTCCTATTGGATAGTTTTAAAATTGGTAAGACTAAGTTATTTAGTCCCGACTTGGTTCACCAAGACATGGTGAAGGTAAATATAATAAGAGAAAGACTTAAGACTACTCAAATTTGCCAAAAGTCTTTTACAGATGTGAGATGAAGAGAGTTGGAGTTCGAAGTGAATGATAGGGTATTCTTAAAGGTGTCTCCTATGAAAGGAGTCATGAGGTTCAAGAAGAAAGGGAAGATCAGTCCCCATTATATGGGACCATATCACATTGTGAGGAGAATTTGGAATGTTGCTTATGAGTTGGATTTGCCTGCGAGTTTGGGTTCTATTCCTCCCATGTTTTATGTGTCCATGATGAAAAAAGTGTGTGGGTGATCCTTCCTTGATAGTTTCTATTAAGTATGTAGGTGTTATAGATTCCTTGTCTTATGAGAAAGTCTTGATTTAGATATTGGATAGGCAAGTTCACATATTGAGGACCAAGGACGTAGCTTCAGTGAGGTTCTTTTGAGAAACCAAAAGTTAGAAAATAATACATGGGAAGCTCAGGACGATATGAAGGCCAAGTATAACTTCTTATTCCTCGTATTAGAAAAACATGCTTTAGGTATGATTTTTGTTTTTCTTAATTTACTTTTCGAGTTTGTCAATTGATTCTAGTGTATTCTTGTTATTCTCGTGCTAAAAATGTCCAAACTCATTATCCCGGGATGAATAATCCTAAAGGAGGGATAATGTACGACCCTTAAAATTTCCATCATTTTATTTTTGACCTTCCAGTGTGAAAAATATCAATTTTTGACTTAAATTGTGTTTAGGGGTGTTAAAAAGGTAAGTTGGGAAAGTTTTAAAATTTTGAAAGTGGTTTGGGTCATTTTGGGACCCCGGGGAAGTGAGGGTCTGTGATATCACTGTGTCACAGAGGTTACCCTCTATGATATTGGTGTAGCACGGAGGATAACCTCCGCAATGTTGGCAAGCCATACCAAGGAGTAATTTTCGTCTAGTTTTATTTTTTTACTTAAGGGTGAGGGGATTTTGGTCTTTTCACCTTTTTCACAAATTTTAAACATAAAATAGTTTCATTCCCATTAGTATTCAAAGATCGAATCACCCTACTTCACTCTAAAACACAAAACTAAAGAACATTCAAGGGTTTCACTGTGCATTCATTATCTGGGCTCCAAACTTAAAATTAATTTCAAATTATTCTGTGCTTCAGGCATGTATCTCTTCCCTAAATTTATTTTATACAAAATCATGTGTTAAATTATTGTCCATGTGGTTTAATTGTTAAAATTTGAATATGGGTTGAGGGATTTGGAATGGTTGTTACATGAATTGAGTTCCCATGATTTTGAATTGGTTGTTTATCCTTTATTCTCATGACTTTGAACTAAATAAATGCATGGGTATGGAATTGCAATGAGGAACATGGGTTTCCCCAAATTTTATGGTTTAATGATTTTGAATTTGCTTTAACCTCAACCCAACTTGTAGAGTTAATTTTGAAACATGGATATATACATAATCTACTTTACATTTGAAACCATACGTTGTACAAAAGGTTAATGGAACATAAATTGGCTTTAAAAAGCCTTGGTGACTATGGATTGGTTTTCAATTGGAAACTCTAGAGTCAGTTTGGCTAATTGATTTTTGTACTTTATTCGGTATGACAATACCAACTGCCTAATTAAAAGACTCCTTGGTTGATGTATGGGAATGTGTGTACAGAGTTTTAATTTGGGCTTAAAGTGGTTGTGTAGCTCGTCGTGAAAGGTGGAGGTCTTGGGGGGATTGATACTGGAAACTATGTTTGCCAACGTGTGGGTCTTTATGACTGTGTGCATAGTTCATACATTATATATATATGGGATTGTTGGAGCCTCATTGGCTTTGGCCTGTAATGCCCCGAAACCTGGTCCCGTGACGTCACATGGGCTCAAGACTACGAGTAGCCTTAAGCTAACCCTGTCTGCCTTCTACTAAGCCTGAATCTCATGAATAAGGTGATATAGACATGAAAGTCATACTGAATGCGGAAACTATCTGAAATGATTGATAGTAATATGAATATAATATTTGAAAATCAAATATTGTAAGTCTAAATCAAATCTAGCAGTCTGACATCAAATCTAGCAGTCTGACAAGCCTCTACTACTAATAACTAGAGAGTCACTGGGACAAACCCCCAGCTAACTCGAACTGTCTGTAAAGAAATACTGAATCATGTAAGACTAATAAGCTGCAGAATCTGAATGAATAAGTCCCTGAATTATGAGGACTCATACACTGTAGGATATATATGGATACGCTCGAACTACTCACGCTGCTGATACTGAGCACATGAACCTACATTATGAGACAATGTAGCACATACACATATATGTGGATCAATACTTCGAGGATGTACTGAGTATATGGGGGTGATATGCATAAGTAAAAGATCATAATTTATAATATAATGCATGCTAAATATAAATGACTCACATAAGCTGGAATGTCTGAAATATTGAAATCTGAATCATGAATAGCAATTTAAACTTTATAAATCTACTGAGTTATAACATTTATTTCTAAAAGTTGTACTTGTATTCTCTCTTTAAATCATACTGTCTAAGTGTAGAAAAGTGTAAGATGCCACAAAATTCTCTCATAGTCTGAGCCTTAGAGCATGTCAAGTGAAGCGTAAATCCGGCCTTAAAAGGTTGAGAAGTGACTTCCCAAGTGAGAAATATTTTGAATGATGTAGAATTTCCCTAATATCAACTTTTTGTCATGTAGAGAATTGAAATGCTTTCCATTGATACCAATATCGTCAAAATTCGACATCGAATGAGGAAGTTATGGTCGTTTTACTAAAAATAATCGAAACCACCCAGGTGCGACGATCGAGTTGACGGACTATTGAGTTTGTGATGGACCGTCGCCCAGCCCATCCCAACCAAGGCAGTGACTTCCTTTCCTGGTCCAAGTACGACGGCCAGGACGATGGACCATCGAGGCTGCGACGGACCATCGCTGGGACCATCGCGCTGAGGCTGTGTAACCTCATCTTGGACAACATGCGACGAACGGTCCAATGGGCCGTTGGGTTTATGACGAACCATTATTTCAATCTTCACCTCGAGGCAGTTTATTATTTTGCGGGCTAATATGCGACGGACCGTCACTTCGACCATCGCAGCCCCCGTTCAGCATTTTTAACTTAATTTTAAGAGGTTTTTTGGTATTTTTCCTACTCTTTTCAACCCTTATTTATATCCGATCAAGGCTTACAATTTTATTCTTCATCTTTAACATAAAAAAAACTAGGGTTTTTACAAAATCAAAACCCTTCTTCCTTCTTCAAGAAAAATCAAGAGAAAACAAGAATCTCTCTAAGAGCCTTCGAGAAAGAGTTTCCCTAAGGTATGTAGATATTCATTCTTGGGTTCCTTTCATCTAAGAAGATCAAGAACCCTTTTAAAAAATTCAAAGATCTTATGTTTATGGGTTTTCATGATTCATGTGTGTTGAAATTGATGTTCATGCTACTACTGAGTTTTGATTCATGTTTGTTTACAAGATTTTCAAGCTTTGACCCTAGTATGTGATATTCATATGATGTCCATGATAAACCCTCTTCAAGTTGCTTGTTAAGTGATGTGTTCATGTCACTTAAGTGAAGAAATTGATGAATAAGCAAAGCATGCTCCCCATATGCATGATAAAATGCTTATGTGAAGAAATTAGAGCCATTATAGCATGTTCACTAGAAATCCCTAATTGTGTACAAGCCCATGCATGTCAAGTGTTTGTTGAAAAGCCTTAGAGAAAGAATTGTGACACGATAGCATGAAATTCCCCAATTATGTGTTCTTCGATACATGCTAAGACTTTAATACATGTTAAGTGTTTGATGCAAGACCTTGTTGAATGAAGTATGCGCCAATAGCATATCTCCCTATACTATCACATGTTTATGATTTCTAAATGCTTGAAGAGATGTTTTAGTAATTGTGATGGTGAATGAATGTCCATGGTCTTGATAATTCAAGAATAGTTATGCTTTACTTTTATGTTATCGAGTCCTAGGGGCATTTATACCCAACAAATTAGCTACATTTTAGAGCCCGCGTCAGTTTTCTTGATAATCTCAGTCAAGCCACGATTCTCAGAACTCAATGTGTTACAGAACTCAGAACTCAGAACTCTTAGACAGTTGCAGAACCTGAGAAATCCCAGAAATCTCAGTAATCTCATAATCTTACTGTCGTTAGTATTCTAGCCTCAGCTTAGTACTCTGCTCAGATCTAGTAGTAATCAAGTGTTCAGTTCAGTCCTCATTAGTATTCAAGTAATCTATACCAAGCTCAATATTATTTAGTCAGATAACAAGATTCAGTAGTATTCCATTAGATACGAAACCAAGTGAATTTAGCTTAACTCAGTTAGATCAGTCGAGAAATATGATTAGTATCAGATTCAGTTCAGTTTAAGTTAAGAATCAGTTCAAAGTCTTTCAGTTGGGAGTAGGACCTAGCACCAAGCGAGTGCAAGGATGGAGGATCCCCGCTTGAGTCGTTAGGAGCAATCCCTGAACTCCAAAACTACGTATCCAACGAGGACGCAGGAGTCACCCATTAGAAAAGGCTTGTGCCCCGCTAGATAGGCTTGAATATTATACTGCCTTAGGCTTGACTTCCGGCGAGGGTCACTTGTTAGAGAGGCTTGACCAGAAAGTTCTTTACCCATGGTACGGTATTGACACCCTTCTAGCTAGGGTTACAGGTTGGACCCCACCAGTTCAGATTCGGGGCATGTCGATTAAGTGAGCACTTCCACAATTATAGTTTCAGTATCAGTCCTTAAAAAAGAACTTAGAAATCCGGATTGTCAGATATAGTCATCTATCCCAGTGAGAAACTCAGATAGTTCCATTGATTCATGGGCCACCCACTAGATAGGCATGGTCCCATATAAAGTTATTGAGTAATCTCATTATCAGATCCAGAGATCACCCGCTAGATAGGCTTGATCTCAGTCTCAGATTCAGTTGAGTAATCTCATTATCAGATCCAGAGAACACCCACTAGATAGGCTTGATCTCAGTCTCGAATTCAGTTGAGTATTCTTGTTATCAGATTCAGAGATCACCCGTCAGCTAGGCTTGATCTCATTCTCAGATTCAGTGATTATTCTCATTATCAGATTTAGAGATCTTCCGCTAGATAGGTTTGATATCAGATATAATCTTTTCTTATCATTATTAGTAGATTCTAGAATTATCCGTTAGAGAGGTTTGATCTCCGATGCAATCAGTTGAGAGTAGAAAGCTCAGAATTCAGTCATTGATATAAGTAGATTCAGTTAACCAGTTTTAGTATCATCAGTTTTTTAGATCACTCACTAGATAAGACTGATCTTAACTCCGGTATCCAATTGTCAATATCAGATGATTCAGTTGTTTAGTATCTCAGGCATTAGTAGTGAGTTCAGACGGTAGTAAAGTAGTATCCGATTTTTAGTACTTTGAGTTGGGATGTTTTCAGTTATGGTTTGTGCATTCATGCATATGTCCTTATTCAGTATTCTCATAATTATTCAATTAACTAATTGTTCGTGCATAAGCCCTTTCATTTAGCCTTACCTTATCTTCATACTAGATACATTCCCGTACTGACACATTTATGCTATGGTGTTTTATTTGACACCATAGGTTCAGAGGCACAAGATCCAAAGTACCCTTAGTAGCTCAGTCCCATTCAGCAGTAGTAGACATAGCAGTAAGTCCTCCTTCAGTCAAGGATGATCCTTATTTTTATTATTATCATATCAGACTTAGTTTATTTTTAGTAGACAGAGTTAGTTGGTGACATGTCCCATCTACTCCATAATTCAAATAGTTTAGAGGCTTTTTGGATAGATATATCAGTATTCAGTTTTTAATTTTGAGTATTTTTAGATGTTTTGAACCTATGGCCAGTTTCTGTATTTATTATCTATTTTATGCAGTACTCAGATACAGATATCAGTAGAGAGTTAGATTATGGTACTTTGAGATCATGAGCACCATGTGACATTTCGATTCCAAAAAATAGGGTCGTTACAAAAGGATTCAGTTTTAAATTTAAATCTGAAAGGTAAAATCTGTAGTTGACATCTTTCTATAAAGCACAATCTGAATAAAGTTGTGAGACTTTGCACTTAGTTTTTCAAAATCTTTTCTGTAAATCTCTTACTTTAACTAGCAGGGATGTTCTCTTAACAGACATAAACCATGTGAGCTATCATGGTGTCCAACGTCTTACCCACGTTGGGGATAGTTGTCTTACCCTTGCCAATGGAATAGAACCTTAACTTAAGTGATCACTGACTTAGCCCACTATGAACGCTTAAAACCTACGGTGGCTCGAAGTTATAAGGCACGAGACCCTTGAATCATACCCAACTCAGTGCTAAATACTACTCCCATACTTATCGCTCAGAACTTTAGGAAATCCACCTTGAAATAGCACAAGGGTTTATAATGGAAATCCAATTATGCTTCTCTTTCTTTAAATCTCAAACTATATGAACAATGTGGATTCCTTATCCTAGCTTAGGATCAAAAGATCAATTTCTTTCTTGAATCTTGGTAAACAATCATTAAAGATGCTTAAACTCATAATCTTCTTGAAATATCGATATTAAATCTTAGGGCTTAAAACCCATGCTTTAAACTCATGTCAAAACATCATAATAACCATGCTCGATAATGAAGACAATAATAATTCATCTCAAAATTTGTAAATTACTGTAAGAGGCATGAAAAGATGAAAAATAGACATGCAATTCATCTTTAAAAATCTCTCAAAAACTCATAATCTTGCAATAACAATAATGGGTATGAACCCTAATTTAAAATTCATGTATAAACATTCAAAATCATATGAAATTGTAATTTAAACTTGGTTTTGGGCAAAAGGATGAAAGGAATTCCATGTACATAAACCCCACATACCTTGATAAATGATTAGGTGAAGAAACCTTGGATTTTGGATTCCTATTTGAGTTCTTGGAGATGAGTTCTTAATTATCTTGTCTTGGGAATCCTCAATTTTAAGCTTTCTTGGAGAAACTATGGAGTATTTTGATTTCTTGGAGAAGAAGCATTGGATCTCTAGGGTTTTGCTTTGAGAGAGAATGGATGAATTTGGGCATAAAGTGCCTTGAATATGTTTAATCCTATGTTTTGGACAGATTTGGGGCCTTGGGAATTGACCAAAATACTCCTTTTAATATTTAAACAAAATTGGAAAAGCAATATTTTCAGAACTGGCATGCCACCGTGATGCGCCACTATCATGGTGGCTCACTGAAAATAGGACAATTGGGAATTGGGTGTTCTCTATGATGCGTCACCATGGCAATGTCCCTTTGGAAGTCCATTTTGGACATTGGCACGATGCGCCACTATCGCGTTGGGCTACTGGAAATTGACAAATGGGAAATTAAACCTCTTCGCGATGCGCCAATATCGCGGAGGTCTACTGAAAAATGACAATTATAAAATTGTCCTTCACCGCGATGCAGTGACTTCCCAGTTGGCACACTGCTTCGCTAAAAACGCCCTAACTTCTTCGTGGAGTGTCGATATTGGGTGAATTTGGTATCGATGGAAAGCTTATTCAATTTCCCACACAATGGAAAGTCAACTGAACTTTCTATATGAAATAAAAGATATTCATTTTTTAGGCTCACCCTTAACTTTCTAGGAATGAACTTAAGGTAGAAAAAATATGGGGTATTACAATATCTCCTCCTTGGGAACATTCATCCTCGAATATGGCTAATTTAAGCTGAAAATGCTAAGGTATCTGAGGCTATAAGCTATCATGCACAACTAAAATAAACTGTATGATTGAATCTCAAATATAATGAGCTACTGAACTGATCTGTGGGTGCATGAATTCTTATGAAAATATCTGTATGGCTGAATCTGAAACTGGAAAAAAATTGAATTAAGGAAAACTATTACCTTTGACTGGATCTGAGTTCGTGGAGAATAGATAAGGATACTTGGTACGCATGTCTTCTTCTTCTTCTTCTCAAGTAGCACCCTTAACGAATGGGTTTTGCCATAGAACTTTTACCAAGGAAACTTCATTGTTCCTTAGTCTACGAATCTGATGATCAAGAATCTCTACTGGCACTTCTTCATAAGAAAGGATATTTTGAATATCTGTACTTTCTAAAGGAACTATAACAGCTGAATCATGCATGCATTTCTTCAACAAGGACACATAAAACACTGGATGAACTGAGGATACGTCTGCGGTTAGCTTAAGCTCATACGTTAATTTCCCAACATGACTCAAAATACGGAAGGGACCAACATAACGGGGTCTAAGTTTCCCCTTCTTGACAAATCTCTCCACCCCTTTCATGGGTAAAACTTTTAAATACACAAGATCATCAACCTCATCCTCAAGGTTTCTTCTTCTTACATCTGCATAAGATTTTCGACGACTCTGGGCTGCTCTCAATCTCTCTCGAATCAACTGAACTTTCTCCATAGCCTCAAACACCATGTCTGGCCCAATTAAAGTGGTCTAACCCACTTCGAACCAACTAACTGGCGATCTATATCTTCGCCCATAAAGAGCCTCAAACTGATCCATCTGAATACTAGCATGATAACTATTATTATAAGCAAACTCAATCAATGGAAAATGCTCATCCCAACTACATTTTAAATTAAGAACGCATGCCCTCAACATATCCTCTAAAGTATAAATGGTCCTCTTTACCTGACCATCTGTCTGCAGATGAAAAGCTGAACTAAGATGAACTTGGGTACCAAAACCGTTCTGAAAAGCTCTCCAAAACTGAGAGGTAAACTAAGAACCCCAATCTCAGATGATGGACAAAGAAACTCCATAAAATCTAACCATCTCTCAGATATAAAACTTAGCATAATATTCAGCGGTATAGGACATATGAACTGGCAAGAAATACACTGACTTAGTTAGTCTGTCTATAATAACCCAAATCTAATCATGCTGACGACGCGAATCAGGTAAACCAGTCATAAAATCCATATTAATCTCTTCCCACTTCCAAGTAGGAATACCAAACTCTTGCAACGTACCACCAGATTTTTGGTGCACTACCTTAACCTGTTGACAAGTTGCATACTTGGCCACAAATTCTGCTATATCTCTTTTTATACCACTCCACTCATAGATTTCCCATAAGTCGTGATTCATCTTGGTGGCTTCTGGATGAATGGAATAATGTGTACCATGCCCTTCCACCTTAATCTTCTACCTCAAATCATCAACACAAGGCGCACACAATTTACTCTGGTATCTCAAGACACCATCTCTACCTTGGGAGAAAACTTATACTTTTTGGTCTTTAACTGACTCCTTTAATTTGACCAAACTAGAATCCTTATCTTACTTCTCCTTCACCTCCTAAACTAGGAAAGATTCGGAACTACTCTGAACCCAAACATTCCCTTCATCTGAATCAACCAACCTAACACCCAATATAGCTAATCAATGCACTTCCCAAACTAACTCTTTCTTATCATTCTCCACATAGGCAACGCTAATCATAGACAGTCTGCTAAGGACGTCTTCCACTACATTGGCCTTGCTCGGATGATAAAACACACTCATATCATAATCCTTCAACAATTATAACCACCTTCTCTGATGTAGATTCAACTCCCTCCGAGTAAACACATACTGTAAGCTTTTGTAATTCGTGAACACATCAATATGTACCCCATACAAATAATGTCTCCATATTTTTAAAGCAAACACAACAGCAGCTAAACTCAAGATCATGGGTTGGGTAATTCTTTTCATGAGGCTTAAGATATCTAGAGGGGTCTATCGGAAATAGCCTCTCTACCTCCTTAGAGGTAGTGGTATAGACTGCGTACACTCTACCCTCTCAGACCCCACGATGTGGGAATTTATTGGGTTTGTTGTTGTTGTTTTTGTTAAGTTGTCTAGAGGCACAGCCTATAACCTTACCTCTTTGCATCAAAACACAACTCAAACCAACTCTGGAGGCATAACAATAAACTACAAAACCATTTGTACCATCAGGTAATGCTAAAACTGGTACTGAAATGAGTCGAGTCTTTAACTCCTGAAAACTCTTCTCTCAGGAATCTGACCACTAAAACTTAACTTTATTTTGGGTCAATCTAGACATAGGAGACACAATAGATGATAAACCCTCAACGAAACATCTGTAATAACCAGCTAGACCCAAGAAACTCCTAATGTCTGATGGAGAGATAGGTCTAGGCTAATTTCTTACGATTTCTATTTTTTGGGGATCAACTCTAATACCCTCACTGGAAATAATATAACCAAGGAAAGCTACTGATGTTATCCATAATTCACTCTTGCTAAACTTGGCGAACAACTAGTGATCTCTAAGAGTTTGCAACACAATTCTAAGATGATTTGCATGATCATCCTCACTACAAGAGTGGAAAAGGATATCATCGATAAAGACTATGACAAACATGTCTAAATACTACTTGAAAACTCTGTTCCTCAAGTCCATAAAGGTTGATGGGTATTGGTTAACTCAACGATGCACCAAACTTAAACTCTTTGTCAGAGAATTTAAGTTCGGTGCACCATATCTAACTCTATTAATTCTGCTAACATGATTTTATGCAGGACGGTGTTAGGACACTTTTTATAAATTTGTTTAGCAATAACTGACTCAACTACTAGGGTAGAAACAAAGAAAGGCTCAGGGATCTTTTCAGAACTTATCTCAAAATTTACTACAACTTACAGGGTCACATATAAAACACTCAACTCAGGGTCTAACAACATATAAACATTAAGATAAAATACACGAAGCATACCAGTAACAATATCTGGTGAATTCTCTTGCTCCTGAAGGGATGGTAAAGCATAAAACCAATTATGGCATACGGATAATTTCTAATACCATGACCCAACTTACCACAACCAAAACAACCCTTCTGCCCAGCCAAGCCCTCACTAAGATGGTTTCTACCACACTTAGCACATAGAAGATAACTGGGCCTATCGCTCACACTATTCTGGGATCTGGACATAGAAGACTTACCCCCATTACTCCTGTCTACCTTTGAGACAAGAAGTACTAGCTAAAGATGGTGCTGGCATAGACGAATAATTTTGAAACTGCGAATGATATCCCCCTCTAAACCTAGCCTGTCCATACTCAAACTGCCCTATTCCAGCCCTCCTATTATTTCTATCTTTTCCCTTCAACTTCTCTGCCTTAATCTGCTAAGCATGAATCATTAACCTAGAAAGATCTATGTCTCTAATAAGCATGGCAATCCTACACTCTTTGACTACCAAACCTGACACTCCAGTAACAAACTTACACATATTTTTCCTAGGATCAGCCATTGTATCAGGGGCATACTTAGACAACTGATTAAACTTAAGGCAGTACTCTTTTACTATCATCGAACCATGCTTCAAATTCACAAACTCCTCTATCTTAGCTTTTCTTATCTTACATGGGAAGAACCTATCTAGAAAATCATCCTAAAACACCTACCAACTCATAGGAATAGCATTCTCACCTCTACCATTCTTCCACATCACTACCCAATCATATGCTATATCCTTCAATCTATAGGATGCTAACTCAACACTCTCCTTTTTAGAAACATGCATAATCTGGGTGATCTTCTTTACCTCATTTAGATAAAGTAGTGGTTTCTCATCTGTTTTTGACCCAAAGAACTCTGGCGGGCTCATTCACATAAAGTTTCTGATTCTAGCTGCTGTTAAATCCCCATTCTACTAAAGTAGGACTGCAGCCTGATTCTGATGGTTGCCCTGAATATTAGCAGTCACTACCTGGGCCAACGCTTGAAAAGCAGCCCTAAACTCAGCATGGGATAGATTCTCATGCAATGAATTTATGGGTTAGGGTGGTTGGTTACCATTTCTGTGGGTATTAGCTCGATGAAGAGGCATATTCAACTGTCACATAAGAGCACGAGTTAAAAGCATATAAAGATACTGTAAGAATGATAGATTATTAAAGACAGAGATGATTTCCTAAGAACATTCCATAGCCTCTTGGTCATAAATGTGGCGCGCTTCACACCCATGATCAAGACTCTACGTAATGCAGCTTGTCTGACTACCTAGGACTCTTAAAAACTTTAGGCTTTGATACCAAGTTTTAATGCCCCGAAACTTGGTCCTGTAATATCACACGATGCTCAAGATTACGAGTAGCCTTAAGCTTACCCTGCCTGCCTTCTACTAAGCCTGAATCTCATGAATAAGGTGATATAGACATAAAATTCATACTGAATGCGAAACTATCTTAAATAACCGAAAGTAATCCGAATGTAATATCTGAAAATCAAATACTGTAAGTCTGAATCAAATCTAGCAATCTGACAAGCCTCTACTACTAATAACTAGAGAGTCACTGGGATAAACCCCCAACTAACTCGAACTGTCTGTAAAGAAATATTGAATCATGTAAAACTAATAAGCTGCAGAATCTGAATGAATAAGTCCCCAAACTATGAGTACTCACCAACTCTAGGATATAGATGGAGTTGCTCGATCTACTCACGTTGCTGATACTGAGCACTTGAGCCTATATGGTGAGACAATGTAGCAAATAGACATATATGTGGATCAGTACTTTGAGGATGTACTGAGTATATGGGGGTGATCTGCATAAGTAAAATATTATCTCATCATCATAATTTATAAAACAATACATGCTAAATGTAAATGACTCACATAAGTTGGAATATCTGAAATTTGAAATCATGATGAGCAAATTAAACTTTATAAATCTAGTTAATCATAAAATTTATTTCTAAAAGTTGTACTTGTATTCTCTCTTTAAATCATACTTTCTAAGTGTAGAAAGAACTCACTCTTAAGTCAAAAATCTGAAAGTTGAAATTTGTAGCTGACATATTTCTGTAAAGCATAATCTGAATAAAGTTGTGAGCCTTTGCACTTAGTTTTTTAAAAGCTTTTCTATAAATCTTTTACTTTAACTAGTAGGGAGGTTCTCTTAACTGACATAAATCATGTGAGCTATTATGTAGTTCAACGTCTTACCTATGTTGGGGAGAGTTGTTCTACCCTTGCCATTGGAATAGAACTTTAACTTAAGTTATCACTGACTTAGCCAACTATAGGTGCTTAAAACCTATGGTGGCTCGTAGTTCTGGGCGGGAGATCTTGGAATCATACTCAACTCGGTGCTAAATACTACTCTCATACTTATGTATTTAAGTAGATTTTAATCATTCAGAGACTTTACAGAAGGGCAAGGCCCTTGCAAACTGCTTGCACATGGATTCTTCAGTTGAGGTAGCTATGGTTTAATTGGAGTTTAGACTCGATTTAATTATGTGTTTGCTCTTAAATTAGTTGTTTGTTGATCGGTCTTCGGACACACTTGAATTTGATGATATTAGGTTGTTGAAACTTGTATGAATAATTATTGAAAATCAATTTGATGGAAGTGTCTTATGATGTTAAGAGTAATTATAAATTTAATACATTGTATTGTATTCTGCGAGATAGTGTAAAACTAATAAAACATATATAATATGGTTATGGAGGATCGGGTACCACACCGATATAGATATGGATATTTGTATTACTTAATCGTGGAGGATCGGGTATCATACCGGTATGATATATGAACTTAGATTATCCCCTTTAGGTCATGACTAGTTGGGCAAAAATAAGTCTCTTAGCTTGTGTGTACAAATTTGTATTGATTTTGAGAGGTTGTGGAGTTTAATAAGCTGATAACAAACTAATGGTGTCATAATTGTGAGGTTAGAAAAGACATAGTTGTTACTTATGGTATTATTGTTGATTTTGTGGTTATTTTTGGGATGATTGATATTCTTGAGGCTACATAGCTTGTTTGTAAAGCATTGTAGGTCTGTCATTGATGTATCTGCTGATTCATTGAATACTTGTTATGTGACGATGCATGTCTACATGTTATTTGATTTATGTTTAGTACATACTATTAAATTTAGTTGGCCTATGATACCTATCTGTACATAGTGATATGTATTGATACCACTACGTACTCTTTTTTTTTTAAGTGCAGAAAGTGTTCTAGAGGCTCAGACACGACCTCACCTCTAGCGTTTAATAATAGATCTCGATCCAGCCTAGTCTCAAGGCTACCATAGATCATTCTATTAGTTCTTGTCCATCTTTTGGGCAATGAGACATTCTTTATTTTTCTTTATTTTTGGATATGTCTTTTAGACATGATCTTTGTTTAAAAGTTCTTGTACGATGGCTTTCGGTTTTGAGGATTTTCATAAGTAGTTTATTTGATTTCCGCATTAATAATGATTAGCTATGAATTATAATTATTAAGTTGATCTTATGATAATCTCGTCTTAATATTGACTAAGTGATTTGGTAATGATTCTCCCACAGGAAGATTAGTAGGGGTACCCCTCATGGCCATTTGGGTCGTGACATGGCTTCACCATATTTGGGGATTACTTCTCTATATTAGTTTCTTTATTGAATTCTTTTCCACTACTTTCCTTTTTCCTTCTGATAGACTATTTCTCGCTATTTGGGATTATAGGTTGGCTTACCTACCAATGTGTTATGATAGGTATCGTCATGATCTGAGAAATCAAATCATGTCAAAGAAATATTCCTTAAGCCCTACCCAAAAGTGTAGTAGTAGTAACTACTTCCCTCTAGCTTACATTACTTATCATCCTTACTAAAGTACATGGTCATAATACTTGTTGTTTAGAAAATCAATACATAATTACTTGCTTGTACTTTTACTCATAGGGTCTGTTTGGACATGTACATGAAATCTTGATCTAAAATCATATGAAGTTGAAGTTTTATTTGGACATGCAATTTAAATTTCTTAAATTGTACTCCCTCCGTTTCAGAATAAGTGAATTATTGGAGTATTTATTGGTGTTTCAAAATACGTGAATCATTGAATTTTTTTCCAAATTTGCCCTTATGATTTGATAATCAATTAACTTTTGAAAATGTATTACAAGGTCAACTTTTTCTTTTTTTGGGATAAAAATGAAAAGTTGTGTTAAATTTATGTTTTTAATGCTTTTTTTATTAATATATGTGCTAAAATTCAACAATTCATTTATTATGAAACAGAGGGAGTAATTTTTTTAATAAACATGAAAACCTAACAAGTTATGAAAAACATAAAAAAAATTCAATTCTTGCACAATCTTACCAAATAAACAAACCATTATTTATAAATAAGATACAGAAATACCCTAAGACGCGACACTGATAAATCACATATCTCCATGTCCCTCTTATAAATAAATATTTGTGAGTACAAAAATTTAAATACACATAATATTTTTAAAAATCCACTGGTCAACAATAGTAGTAACTAGTTATTCTTCAATATACAATCAAACTTCTCTATAGTGGGAGCATTTGTCTGAACATTCCATGATTGCTATAGTGATGTATTGTTATATACATATAGTGGCACTTGACATTTAAATCTCATTTAGCCTTATAAACAAAAGAATACAAAAAAATTAGTTTAATGATTTTGTGTACTAAAAAGGAGTAATGTTTTTGTTAACCAGTTTAACCTAAAAAATAGAAAGCGTATGAATGTAAGGCAAACATCAATAGTTTTTCTCGTGATGTTTTAATCATAATTGATTGATACCATTTAAATACCATTTCTTCTTTTAGATATTTGTACTTGAATTTATTATTTATATGACATTAATGGCGATTATCATAAATTATATTGTTACACAATATTTGAGTATGATTGTTATAGAAGGATAATTTAAAAAGAGTGTACTATAATAAATGTCATTGTTGTTATAGGTAGAATATTATAATAGAGAAGTAGAATATAACAACATGAAAAATTAATTTTGGAGAAAATCGAATTGTTATGATGAAATATTGTGATAACGAGGAACCATTATAGCGAGATTTGACTATAATCTATTTAAATGGTACAAATAATCTTTTCATACGGAGCATGAGTTTTTTTTTTTTTTTGTAAAATTTAAAATCATAAGTCTTCTTTTACGAACTACAAACTTATGAGTCACGTTTTTCATTTTTTTTTTTTTTTTTTGAAATCATGACTTGGAATCCCAAATCATGTCTTTTTTTTGGAGGATTTAGGATTTGACATTATGATTTTAAAAGATCATAATTCCCAATCACATGTTCAAGCGTTGATTTGATATCATAATTATATTTCATGTTGCATGTCCTAGTACAAGCTTAGTCATAAATATGGAGAGGTGTAAATGTGGTGCAAAATAAATAAGTACTCCCTTCGTTTATTTTTACTTCTCATTATTGTTCTAATTTGATTTTATTTTTACTTATCATTTTCAACAAATTAAGAAAAGACAAAAAAAAAACTCATGTTTTACCCTAAGAATTAATTATTTATTCTTCAAACCATTTTTCAATACATATTACTAAATATCAATTAATAGAGAAATATGGTAAAGTGACTGTACTAATCACTATTTTCTTAATGAATGTACCATAAGAAAAGTGACAAATAAAAACGAACGAATGAAGTATTAAATTCAGAGGAGTAAGTAATAAATAAGGATAATTTTTTCAAAATTGCCCTCTACTTATAATTTTTAAATGGCGTGCAAATCAAAACATTACCAGTAAAATAGATGGATGGAAGTAGTAATTAGTTTCTTCGTTTTACATTGTTTATATTACTTTCAATAGACCCGAGAGAATAGTATTCTCTCCATTTAAAAAAGAATGATTTATTTTTTTTTTAGTATGTCTCAAAGTTAATGACCCATTTTCTTTTTTGACAGTACGTTAATTTCAACTTTACACATGGCATGCTTAAAATCACAAGATTGAAGGGCGTTTTGATACATTTGACATAACTTTAATTTAGGACCAAGAAAATAAAAAAAATTCTTTACTTTCTTAAACTCCATTTCAACTCAAATTAGATCATTCTATTTTAAACGGAGAAACAATTAATTTATCTGTTTCAAATTGTTTGTTCATTTTTTAAAAAATATTATTTTTTTTACAACTCTTTATTTGGAGAATTTTACTGTGTGTCTAACACACCTCGCCAGTTGTTCTATTAGGCCGCTTGTCGTTTGACATTTGGAAAATCAAATTAGAAATGGAAGGAGCACGAGTAAAATGTAGACCTGGCTCCTATTAGTGCCCCACGCCAACTCAACTGTAGTGATAATTTTTTTTCTTAAATTTTGTGTGCGATCAAATAATGCTATATAACTTGAGACGGATGGAATTGAAACATGAAGACCAAAAAGAACCATCAAATTAAAGCATACCTAAGATCTTATATGCAAACGAGAATTGTCAAATTAGAAGTAATTCTTTGAAAACATTCTATATATTCCCTTCATCCCATTTTATGTGTCGCTATTTTCTTTTTCGTCCGTCTCAAAAAGAATATTACATTTCCTTATATGGTAATTATTTGATGAGATCATTCGTGGATCCCACTTAGTAAGAAAAGTCAACAAAAACAGTAAATATTAAAATAACTTTAAAAGAGATAATTTTATAAACTTTATAAAGTCATCACTTATTTCTTAAACTCTGTGTCCGATCAAATGACGATACATAAAATGGAACGAAAGTAGTATATCTTTTACACCCCAAATCCTCCTTGAATTTTTTTGAAGATGGATAGAGTATGACCCCCTTTGGTCATGAAAATATAATATTTTGAAATAAAAAATAGAGTTGAAATTGAAGTTGACGGTGGGTTTTTGTTTGATTATACATATAAATTAAAGTTGTTTTTAAAATTTTGTGAGAGAAGTTGGAGTGAAAAACAAGTTTTTCTGTTTTCACTTTTTCAAAATATAATTCCAAATTGTATTTGAAATTTTCATGATCAATCACTGTGATTTTCACTAAAGTAAAATATTTTTTTTTTAAATAAAAAAAATACTCATAACCAATCAGACCATGTATTACAGATCAAGAAAAAGCATGAAACTAGAATCTAGTACTCTATCTTGAGAAAAGCGGATATGGTTTTGGCAGAAAAAAATTATTTAGTATCTCATACACCATTTCATAGTTGTACGAGGTATCTTACATATTTGACAAAGAATTTAAGTTTGATGCATCGTTGGTGTAATTTTTTTATATACCATCAGGTGGCTTTTACCTATTGTAGCAGGTCATTCATTTTTATATTTTTATCTGAGAGATGAATGACCTGCTTCAGCAGGTAAAAGTCACCTGATGGTGTTATAAAAAAAACTACATCGACGGTGCACCAAACTTAAATTCTTTGACAAAGAATTCAACTTTGGTGCACCGTCGATGTAGTTTTTTTTATAACACCATCAGGTGACTTTTACCTGCTGAAGCAGGTCATTCATCTCTCAGATAAAAATATAAAAATGAATGACCTGCTACAACAGGTAAAAGCCACCTGATGGTGTAAAAAAACACTACACCAACGATGCACCAAACTTAAACTCTTTATCAAAAAATTTAAGTTTGGTGCACCGTCAATATAATTGGGCTTTTTGGGTCCCATTTTTCAGACCAATTCTTTTTCTTCTCCTTTTACATTTTTACTTTCATTAACTTTTTGTTTTTGTTTGACAAATCATTTTCGCTCTTTTTTTTGTTTTTTTTGAATCTTTTCTTTATTGGTTTCTTTATTTTCTTTGTTTACCTCTTTCTTTCAATGTTTTTCCCATACTAAGTAAATTGATGGCTTTCTCGTTGTAATTTTTATTTGTATATATTCATAAGAAAATCAAATTTATATAATACTTTCTATGTCTCATGTATTTGTCTTATTTTTTTTTATTTTTTTTTTAAAAGAAATGTTTCTTTCATTTTTGACAATTTTTTTAACTTAGATTTTTTAAGTGGCATGTTTTAAACTACTAAGATTAAAAGATATTTTTGTATATTTTACTTGGTTTGAATTTAAAAATAGAAGATTCAAAAATCCTTTTTATTTTCTTAAATTTTATGTCAAAATAAAATCAGACAAACAAATTAAAACAAAGAGAGTATTGTCTTCATTAGTTTAAGTGTACAAATGATCACTTAATGTATAATAATTCATATCAGAATTTTTCGTCACGAATCAAATTTAATCGGACTTCAATACAAGTATCGAATATCAAATGTAGAACCAAAAAAATTGGCCACTAAAGTCGCTCTTCACTTAGCTAGCTTTCAGTGTTATTTTAACTTGAAATATAATTTCTGGTGTCTATTTAATGATGTGGTAGTTCTAGATTTTAGAAAAAAAATTAAAATTAATATTTAAATTTATTTAGGATCCACTCATTCTAAATTCGATCCAACCAACGTGATTAAAATAATTTTGGTATACAAAAGATGCACTTAGTAAAAATAATATGTGACGGCCATTCAATTTCTAACCTTCTAAATTTTAGAGATACCCTTAATAACATAAATATAATAAATAGTATACTATAAAATCTCAAAAATTGATTTACCACTTATGAAATTTAATTTTAAATTTTTGATATCTAATTTTTTTCCATCACCAATAAATAAGAAAATATAATAAAAACGAAAACAACAATCATAATTGAATGATAAAAAATTTATTTTGTTATGAATATCGACAAATAAGAATTAAGAGGAAAAAGAAGAAGCAAAAAAAGAAACTTCAACCAATTTGTGAAAACGACAAAGCAAGAAAAATTAAGAAAACAGTAAATATAAAGTAACCTCAAAAAAGTAGAGCGAAAAATAATTTGTCCCCCTCTCCCCACCCACCCAAAAAAAAAGAAGAAAAAAGAATAGTTAATGACAAAATATATGAAAATTGGCCTGGTGGATCCAAAAGTCTATTTGTCAAATATATAAATACCTCATACAATTATGAATTGACGTATGAGATGCAAAATAAAAATTTTCAAGAATCTAATGTCTTGCAACTTCAAAAGGAGAGCCACGGATGTTGAATTTGTGTCAGCTCAGTAGGCATGCGTTCCTGAATCTTATGGAGAGAGTATTTTCAAAACGGACATATGAAAGGAATTTTAGGAATTTGGGTTTCTTTTTTCACTTTTTGCTTTTTTCCTTTTGGCATTTTCCCACATCCCTTTCTATTTCTATGGCTTAAATTTCTTTTCGATAGTGGTAAATGATCACAAAAATTTAATTTAAATTTGATTATAAAAATAAAAAGATTATATTATTTTTATTATATTGAAAATAAGAAAGAAAAATATATTTAACTTTTAAAGTAAAAGAATAAAAATATCTAAAAATTAATTAATTCTTAATATGAACATAATTTTTTTCTACTATGATCAAATTGTGACAAAAAATTGTGGCCAAAGTAACTTTTCTATTTCTTTTTCCCATCATATCTTTTGGTAGGTATCACTGCTAGTACATACTTTTTCTCTTTTTGCTTTTTTCCTTTTGGCATTTTCTCACAGGGTGCGGATAAATAGATTATAAAATAGATTTATTATATTTAATAAATTTATTCTTTTTTGTACGTGAATATTTCTTAAATTTTATTTCAATAATTTATTCTTTTTGTAAGACACAGAAGTGAGATATAAGTTATTAGAATTAGTTAAGTTAAAATTAGTTATTTATTAAATTAATTATGAGAAGATCATTTAAAAATAGAGAAGCTTTTAGAAAAATTAATGAATCTTTAGTTAGTAATTATTCAGAATATATAAGTCTAAATAAAATAAAAGAAAATCCACAAAGATTAGCCTATCTAATTACATTAATATCTAGTATTGAAGCAAAATTAATAATCCATTTAAAATCTAGAAGAATAAGACACATACCACCTAATTATGATAAAATTAGATTTAGATATCCACCAAGATATTATAAAAATGACTTAAATGAATAAAGAGCAAAAATACAAAGAACTAAAACAATTTATTTCTGAAAAACGTAAAGAATTAAAAATAAGAAAAGAAAGACTACATTATAATATATTTGCCGGAGTTAGTAAAAACTCAATAAATACACAAAAAGATGAAATATCAAAATTGGAATCACAAATAGATAGTTTAGAATATATATACCAACATGAATTATTCACAATAAAATGAATAAAGAAGAATTCATAATAGATGAAAAAATATACAAAAATCACGAAGGATCAAAAATAAAAATAGTATTTTCTAATCTAGGAAGAAGATATAAGAAAATAGGTGAACATTTATATCTAATGTTAGAAAAAGAAGAATTAAAATTAGAAGATAAACTAACAGCAATGGTAAGAATAGAAAAAGAAAATGAAGAAATAGATAGAAAAAAAAGAAATGGAAAAAATTAAACAACAAACTACGGAAGAAATACGAAAAATAGAAGAAACTAAAAATAGTAGAATTGCTGAATTAGAAAAAGAACTACAAATGTTAAAAGACCTGTATGAACAAAGATAAAAAGAAAAAGAAGAAAAAAATAAAGAACAAAAATTACTAAACGAGATAAATCAATTTAAGGAAAAATTAGAAATAAATAATATAGATGTTGAAGAAACAGATAATTATGATTCAGAAGATAGTGAAACATATACGGAAATATTAACAAATATAAAAAAATTAGAAATTAACGAAAAACAAGAAATAATTAATGAAGAAAACTTAGAAAATACCAACACAGAAATAAATACTCTTGATAAAAAAGAAGATGAAAATATAATACCTAAAACAACAGAAATAAGAAAACCTATATATTATAAAAGTAAATTTAAAAGATACAACGAATATGACAAATGGACACCAAAACAAATAGTTAATAAAAATTATAACTTTTTAGACCTAGACTGTGTAATAGATACAGAAAAAATAATACAAATATGGATAGGATATATGACAAAACAATTATTAGATAATAATATAAACATAACAGATGCACCAGAATATATAAAAAGAACATTAATAGGATCAGTAAAACTATGGTTTTCAAACTTAACTGAAAATAGTAAGAAAGTATTAAGAGCTAATAAACCTATGGAAGGAACATCATCAACAACAAAACTAACACCTATAGAATTATTGAAAAAATATGAAACAGCCATAAAAGATGAATTTGGTAGTATGACAACAATAGAAGAAGAACAAAATGAAGAAAAAGATACAAATAGGAATTTAATGTTAAAATTAACAATATGTAATATGTGTTATATAGACGAATATACTTGTGCATTTAAAGAATATTATTATAAAGGAGCATATAGTATAGAAGAAAGTAAGAAAATAAGAAAATTATATTTTAATAAATTACCCGAACCATTTAGTTCAAAAATAATAAAAAGTTGGGAAGAAGCAAAAATAGTAGATACGTTAGGAGCAAGAATAAAATTTTTACAACAATGGTATAGAAATTTATGTGAAAAATATAGAGAAGAATTAAAAATGGAAAAAACATTAATAAGAAATTTAGCATGTTGGAAAAATAAAATAGTACCTCAATTTGGATGCGAAGAAAGATATTATAAGAAAAGAAAAAGACACAAGAAATATAAGAAATATAAAAAATCAAAATACAAATACAAGAAACCAAGGAAAAGATATTATGTAAAAAATTACAAAAATAAAAGACCATATAGAAAGAAGAAATCTATAAAAGAATGTAATTGTTATAATTGTGGAAAGTTAGGACACTTAGCTAGAGATTGTAAATTACCTAAAAATCCAAAAAATAAACAAATATCAGAAATAAAAATAGATAATACAGAATATATGCAAATAGAATCATGCACTTTAGGCCCTTCTGAAAGCCATGAGGCGGGGTCACACGAGTAGCGATTATATAGATTATGAATTAGAAAGTGAAGATAGTATATATGAAATTTCAGAAAACGAAATAAATACTGAAATAAATAGTGAAATAAATGAATCAAATGACTGAAGAAGATATAAAAATAATAACAAAGGAAGAATATTTAAATGACGAAGGAACGGAACAAAAAATAATATTTGACAGTAATATATTTGATGAAATAAAAGGAAAAGAGTTAGATTTAAGTGTAGAAAAAATATTTAAAATACCAACAATAAAAAATATTTTTACTATGAAAAAAGATGAATATTATGTAGTATGCCAAAAAGAACATGTAATAGACTGTAGATATGCAAAAGGTAAAGCTAGTATACCACTAGTAACAAAAAGAATAATTAATAAAGAGATAAATGATATAAAAAGTAAAGGAGATCCAATAAAATATGTACACCTTGGAGGTACAGAAATATTAATAAAAGCATGTTTTAGAGAAGGAATAGATACACCGATAGAATTATATCTAGCAGATGATAGAATTATAAAACCTATAGAAAAAAGCATAATAACTGCCGTAAAAGGAAATTTAATATACCAAAAATTTAAATTTATAATAAGTGCAAATTATTCAGTAGCAGTAACAGATAGAAATATAGATAAATCACTAGTATTATATTGGAAGATATCAGGAATAAAATTAACCCCAGGAAGTAAAATATTTACAGCAAGATGCAAAAATTTATATGTATTAACAACAAAACATAAAATAACAGGAAAAAATAAAATTAACAAGATACGAATAGAAAGCTCATTCGAACAAATTGTAAAAACAATAGATTATAATGATTATAGCTATAGAGACATAGATATAGAAGAAAATTTAGAAATAGTAAATGATAGAATAAGTACAACAAAAAGAATAGCTAATGACAAACCAGAATCATCAAGCTCATCAAAAAGAACAAGTTATGAAATAAATTCAATAAGTAATTTAAATCAATATTACATAACAGGAAAAATAAATGAAAAAAAAATATTTAATACTATTAAACACAGGACAAGAAGAAAATTATATAGCAAAATATCTAGTAAAGGATGAAGAAATAAAAATTGATAATGATATGTGCCCAGATCTACCAAAAAGTTTAATAAATAGTAAAAATATAGCAGAAAAAGAAATAATAATAGGAGTTAGAAAAATAAAAATAAAATTTGAAGTAAAGGAAGAAATGCAAAAAGCAGATATAATATTAGGAATAAAATGGTTAGAACAAGTAAAACCATATAATATAGAACATACACAATTAACCATAACATATAATAGGAAAAAATTATTCTTAAAAAGAGCCTTAACATAAAATGAAAATATATATATTAATGAAGATAATAGTGGAAGGATATTACAGTAGATACTATACGCTTATGATAGATACAGGAGCAGAAGCTAATTTATGTAAATATAATTGTTTACCAGAAAGTAAATGGGATAAATTAAAAATACCAATAGTAGTTAAGGGATTTAATAATGAAGCAAGCTTAATTACTTATAAAGCTAGGAATGTAAAAACACAAATATGGGATAAGATATTAACAATAGAAGAAATTTATAATTATGAACTAACATCAAAAGATATACTTTTAGGAATGTCATTTTTAGATAAACTATACCCACATATAATAACTAGAAACGACTGGTGGTTTACAACACCATGTAAATAAAAAGTAAGAGCAAAAAGAGTTAATAATAAAATAAGAAAGAAAACTGATTGGATAAAAGGAAGTGAAAAAATTACACAAAAGTTAGAAAATATAAAAAATACTGAAGATACAATAGAACTAGTAGTATTTTCGATAAATAAAACAAAAATAACTATATTTTCAATAAATAAGATAGAAATAGTTAAGAAAAAATTAGAACAATTATATAGTGAAGATCCATTAAAAGGATGGGAAAAACATAAAACTACCATAAAAATTGAATTAATAGATAAGAATAGCATAATAACCCCAAAACCATTAACCTATAATTTTGATGATTTAAAAGAATTTAAAATGCATATAGATGAATTATTAGAAAAACAATATATACAAAAAAGTAATAGTAAACATAATAGTCCAGCATTTATAGTAAATAAACATAGTGAACAAAAAAGAGGAAAAAGTAGGATGGTTATTGATTATAGAAATTTAAATGCAGAAACTATAACATATAATTATCCAATACTAAATAAGATATTAAAAATAAGACAGATACAAGGATATAATTATTTTAGCAAATTCGATTGTAAATCAGGATTTTACCATCTAAAGTTAGAAGAAGAATCTAAAGAATTAACCGCATTCACGGTACCACAAGGATTTTATGAGTGGAATGTATTACCATTTGGATATAAAAATGCACCAGGTAGATATCAACATTTTATGGATAATTATTTTAAACAATTACCTAATTGCATAATGTACATAGATGATATATTATTATATACAAAAACTAAAGAAGAACATATAAAATTATTGGAACAGTTTACAGATATAATAGAAAAATCGGGAATAAGTCTAAGCGAAAAGAAAGCTGAAATTATGAAAAACCAGATAGAATTTTTAGGAATACAAATAGATAAAAGTGGAGCAAAAATGCAACAACATATAGTACAAAAAATAATAAATTCAAAAGAAGAATTAGATACAAAAAAGAAATTACAATCATTTTTAGGATTAGTAAACCAAGTAAGAGAATATATCCCAAAATTAGCAGAAAACTTAAAACCAATACAGAAAAAATTAAAGCAGGACATAAAATATAACTATAATGAAGAAGATAAAAAATAAGTTCAAAAAATAAAATTACTTTATAAAGAATTACCAAAACTACAATTTTCAGATGAAAATAGAAAATTTATATACATAGTAGAAGCAGATGTTAGTGAATATAGTTACGGAGGAGTACTAAAATATAGATATGAAGCAGAAAAAATAGAACACCATTGTAGATACTACTCAGGTACTTTCAACAAAATAGAAATAAAATGGAAAATAAATAGGAAAGAATTATGTTCATTATATAAATGTTTGTTAGCGTTTGAGCCATATATTGTATATAACAAATTTATTGTGCGAACAGATAATACACAGGTACGCTGGTGGCTAACAAAGAAAATACAAAATTCAGTTACAACGAAAGAGATTCGGAGACTAGTTTTAAATATATTAAATTTCACATTTATAATAGAAGTGATCAGTACTAACAAAAATGTTATTGCAGATTACATATCAAGACAAAGCTACACAGACTGAAATGATAGAAGAAAATACTCTTGAAAAAATACTCAACACCCTAACTACGCTTTCATTAAAAGTGGACAGTATGGGTACTGAGATAGAAAAACTAAAGCTAAAGACTAATGAAGATAAATTGAAGTCTATAGCTATGAATCAGCTAACTCAGCAGTGTGCAGAACTATGTCGATCGGAAGATAATAAAATTTCAGAGCTAGAAGGAGACGTTGGGACACTCCATAAAACCCATAACATTTATCAATTTACTTCTGCAGGTACAAGCAAAGGAGTTAGTCGACCAAGATACCAAAACACGAACATAAATAAAATATTTGAAAAATCATTTACACCAAAAATACAAAAAGACCATTTATTCATACCCCCACAAGTTAACACATACCGAGATAGCCTAAACCAAGACAAAAAAGTTTATAATTACACAACCCAGAAATATATAGAAAACATCTATAGAGTACAAACCTTTCTAAACCAGAACCTAAGAGCTATAAATATCCAAGAACCAAACACCAACTATATAACCCAAAAATTACAAGGATACAACAAGCTAATTGCACTACCGAAAACTAACCCAAGCTTAGTAAAAACATGTTTTGACTACGGACTGCTAAACACCATATACACCCAAAACGGAGAAGAATTGACAGCTATGGAAGAATTATACAAGATATTCACGACCTATAAAAGAATAACGAAAGGCACTCTATTTTATATAAAGTGTTATACTGCACCCGCGGAGATATTATATGACGAGATAAAACCAGTTATACAAGTCGTAAAGATAGGATTAACAAGAGATATGATTATACCATAAGATATTGCGCAGCAACCGAAAATACCTAGAATCGAGATACCAGAATTCTACGCAAATAAAAGACTTATTGGAATATCTACGATTATACAAGAATTAGCAAATAACTATACAAATGGAAATCCAATATGGAGCTACTACTCGAGAGATCACCAAATAATTTACTCTAATTCGAAAGAGCTACGACCAACAGATATGGAGGATGTAAGACAATGGATACTGACACTACTCAACCCAGAGAAACCATCTACTGCACGAGCTATTAAAAAAGAATTTATTTCTGACGGACTACTAACAAGATATTGTAAAATAATTGGACATAAATATCCAGATCATCAATGTTCGAGGTGTAATGGAGAAGATAATATTATTCCAGAAGTACAACTAGAATAAAAAATCAAGAAAGCAAGATGACAGCTGGAAGATAAGATCAGGAACAATAATGGAGATACAACAGATACGACAAAATCAACGGAGACAAGATATTTATTTTAGTTACGTAAAAGTATTCAAAATTATTGTACATTACTATTCATGTAAAGACTTTTCATAAGCCTAGGTAGAATAACCTTTTTAGCTTGTAAGACTTTTTAAGTTTTTTTGTTTTTTAGCTTTATTGTTTTTATCTTTAGAGAACACATGTAAAATACTTTGTAA
Organism: Capsicum baccatum var. pendulum; assembly: GCA_030864225.1. Classification (NCBI taxonomy): domain Eukaryota; kingdom Viridiplantae; phylum Streptophyta; class Magnoliopsida; order Solanales; family Solanaceae; genus Capsicum; species Capsicum baccatum. The sequence continues at coordinate 123,628,277 of CM061556.1, read as the reverse complement.
AGTTCGTTCACTCTATAAATAAAGAAGGCAGAGGGCATTGCAAAGCAAGCCTTCTCACGATTAAGCAAAAACTCTCTCCATTCCGTAAAAAATATTTTGCCCAGTTAATTAAATATACATACTTCAATGGAAAAAGTTATGGAACAAACTTCAGAAATATCAAAGCTACCTGAACAGGTATATCTATTTATGATTATGAATAGCTAAATTCATAGTTCCCAACAATCATGATATGATAAAATAAATTCATATTAGTTACTTTATAGTAGAATTATTCGAAGAATAATATGTTAAGAAATTTATTAGCAAAGTGGAAACGGAGAAAAATCCCTAAGAACTATGTCATCCTAAAGGTGAAACCAATGAGGCAAGAAGCCGTGGCGGGGAGTAACCAGAGTCGAGACGTTGTTTAAGGGAAAAAGTATCCGAATTACCATGCTAATAGTGACTGAAGAACATGTTATTTAAGAATAATCTAGTATATAGTAATCTGAGATGACCATATTTTATTATGTACATGGTTGAAGAAAATATTTTAAAAAAACAATTTTATGAAAATGAATGATAATTTATCTGATGTGATGGTAGATAGATTTAAGATACTTATTTTGTATGCACTTAGAGATATAAATGTAGCAGATATAAGAAAAATTATATTAGAAAAAACATTTGGAGAATATTACATGACTAGAGTAAATTATATACCATGTCTACCTAACTACTCTTATAAATACTTATCATGATAAATTACGTAGAATTTTTAGAAAAAGATATGCTAAATAAACAATTACTAGAAAAACGGATAAAAACAAATGTAGACAAATACATGGAAAATAAAAAATATATAAAATCTCTTAATAAAAATATGCAAAAACTACTAAGGCTAAAACAAACAACTATAAAATATCAATTTTAAAAAATAGATCATTTAGACTATCTTAAGGTTTTAACCTTATATATACTTAAAGATATAGAAATTATAGATATTAAGAAAATAATACTAGAAAAGGTAATAGACTATGAAATAGAAACCATGAATTGGCTAGAACAGTTATACGAAGAAATTTACCCAGAAGGATATTATTCAGATCAAGGATGTTAGAATATATTAGAAAAACTAGAGAAAACCAAGATAATCTAAATAATGAAATTAATTATAGAAATCGAATTAGAAAAATAATGAAAAATCTAAAAGAAAAGTTAATATGGATAGAAAAAACCTTAGAAAATTTAGAAAAAAGTACATGTGATAGTTTATATAATTTAAAAAACTCACTACGAGAAGAACAACACAAGATAATAAATGACATAGAAAATCTAGAATTAGATATATACTACAGTACAAATAGGATAAATTATTATACAGAAATTTGTAACTCTGCAGTTACTACAGGATAAAATAATAAACCAAGTAAATTAATGGATCCATCTTACAAAAAGAATAAATTATTAAAAAATATTAAAAAAAAATCTAAGAAATATCCACGCACAAAAAAGAATAAATTCATTAGATATAATAAATCTATTTTATTTAATCTATTTATCCACATCCCCCTACAAATTTTATAATTTATTTATCCGCACCCCTACAAATGGTATCATTCCTACGGCTTAGATTTCTTTTTACCATCATATCTTTTGGTAGGTATCACTTCTAGTACATACTATTCATTCATTCAAATCAATGACGGATCTAACTTTTCCGTTCTTTTGTCTAAAATTATTTTTGTACGGTTAAGTTACCTATTTGTTACAGCTGACCTCAATATAGATATTTTACGGAAAATATTTAGTCATAAAATAGTTCAAAAAGTTTTGAAAGCTTGAGGCATATAAAAAAAAGGAATAGCTCATGCACTAAAACTTTGTTATATGTGAAATTTAAAAAAAGACCTGACCACAAAAAAAATAAATGCGTCAAAAATATTATCCTTAAAAATAATTTATTCGATATACGTATATTCTCAAAATTCAACAAGCTCCGTTAATATAAACTAACAATACATAAATTAACAAAGATTAAATAATCTAAAACCCAACAAAAGAAAATATATAGAAGGAATAATATATTTCTGTTGGTATATATATTTTCTCCCTTCTTCACTTCCAAAAGGAAAAAAACACTCCAATATCACATCTGCATTTACATTTTCAATCTATATCTACATCTACTATATATTAAAAGTTAAAAGGCTTCACAATAGATATAACTATTTTTTCACTTGTTTCCTTCAATTATTAATTAAAAATAAAAAGAACAACACGGTACACTAAAAGATCCCGAGGCTTGAACTTATGACCTCCTGGTCACATGACAACAACCTTACCCATTACTCCAAGTCTCACCTTCCAATTATTAATTTAAAAAATTAAAGCATCCTAAAACATATTGTAACTTGATGTTAGTAGATTTTTTTTTCTTATGTAAATGAAAAGAAAGTTGTAAAATAAATGATATAAAAATAAGTTTTAACTTTTCGGTTAGTTTTAACAGAGAATGTTACTTTTATCTCATTTTAATGAAATGTCATTCTTAATAAAAAAAAAGAGGCAATATTTTTTTTTTAAAATCAAAAGGGGTCCGAGGCCCTTTATTAAATAAAATCAGTCTATTTACAATCGCCAGGCCCAAAAGTGGCCTGGCCCAACCCGAATTCAGACAACAAAACCTCTCTATTTTGGAAAGCTTAAAGTTGGAAAGCTTAAAGTTGTAAAGAGTAAAGTTGTTTGCTTTGTAATTTGCCGTTGCTCCAAGCTCAACTTCAAGCTGCCCGATACTCGCTTAAGCTAAGTGATACCCTCCTCTTTCTCTCCTCTCTTCCTTATATCAGTGGGTTGAGCTGATATCAGCTGATACCACCACTTAATGTAAAGATTCAATTTGATAAAGAGAGGCCTTTTCTCATCTGATGGTGTTTTCTGTGAAACAGGGATATTAAACGGCATATTTTATTGAATGTACAATCCATCGACACCCCACATCTCACTGGGTGCATGTTAGAACATTCATGGAAATCACTTACAACAGTCGAGGTAGCCTCAAATCCAAGTTATTTTTCAATCAATTTAGCCATTTGCTTCTCCGACCCTTATTAGAAATCCTTTATGCAACTGTCCATCGCTAGTTTCATCGCTAGCTTCATGTGTTGTGACAACTCCATGTGATATGATGCAATGAACATTCACTCCTGAATACCATAGCTTAATCCTAAAACTTGTTGACTGATTCACCGCGATGTTGTTCTTTGGTTGTACTTTGTATTATGTCCTATGTTACTGTTGTAACTGTTTTTACTGTTGTGGTCGATTTTTGTATCAGTGTGTTACTGTTCTTCTGATTTGTAGGACTGCTGTTTTATCTAACTTGATAATGGTTTTTGCCTCCACTGGAACTTCTGAAAAATTGTTAAACTAAAAACTACCTATAAAATCAAAAGCAAAATTAGATAAAAAATCAGCAAGAGTGTTGCCTTCCCTTAGGGAATACACCCCCCTCACTGTCAGATCACTCATGATGGATTTAATGGAGTTGACAATCATTGTCACACTCCATGGGACCTCCCAGGTGCCATTGATAATTTGAACCATAGCCCATGAGTCGGATTAAAAAATAATCTGATGAATTTCTTTCTCCTTGCATTATTTGAGACATTCTTTGATAGCTATAGCTTCTGCTACCATACTCATCGTGTCGTTAATTTGAGCACCTTAGCTACTACCAAATTTTCACTGTCCCTGAAATAAAAAGCAAATGAATTGGGCCTAGGATTACCCTTTGATGCCCCATCTGTGTTTCCTTTAAACCATCCTTGTTTAGGGCAATTCCATTTCACTGATTTGATGGTAACCTTACTGTTGTATTTCTGCACAACTTCAATAATTTCAGTCCAATTTTTACTTTTGATCTCCATCCCAAATCTCAATTTAGCAAACTTGATAATTGTAACGACCTAATTTTCTGGAACTGGAACGTCACACGGTGCTTATGATCCCGAAGGAACACAAGCCAACCCTCTACTGATATTTGTACCTGAACACTGCATAATATAGATAATAAATGCGGAAACTGGCCATAAGGTTCAAAACATCTAAAAATACTCAAAATTGAAAACTGAATACTGATACATCTGTCCGAAAAGCCTCTAAACTGTCTGAACTGTGGAGTTGATGGGACATGTCTCCAACTAACTTTGTCTACTAAAAATAAAAAAAATTTGATACAAAAATAATAAAAGGATCATCATCCTCGAATGAAGAGAACTCACTGCTACATCTACTGTTGCTGACTGGGATTGAACTGCTAAGGGTACTCTGGATCTCGTGCCTCTAAACCTATGGTGTCAAATGAAACACCATAGCGCAAATGTGTCAGTACGAGAATATACCGAGTATGAAGATGAGGTAAGGCTAAATGCAAAGACTTATGCATGAACAATTATTTAACTGAATAATCATGAGAGTACTGAATGAGAACACATGCATGAATGCATTACCCATACCTACAACCATCATGACTTTGAACACTGAAACTCGGATACTGCATTACTGTCATCTGAACTCGCTACTAATACTAAGATACTGAACAACTGAATTATCTGATACCGATGACTGAGTACTGGAGTTGAGATCAGTCTTATCTAGCGAGTGATCTCAGGATCTGATATCAAGAATACTCAACTGAATCTGAGACTGAGATCAAGCCTATTTGACGGGTGATCTCTAGATCTAATAACAAGAATACTCAAATACTCAACTGAATCTGAGACTGAGATCAAACCTATTTGACGGGTGATCTCTAGATCTAATAACAAGAATACTCAACTGAATCTGAGACTGAGATCAAGCCTATCTGGCAGGTGATCTCGGGATTTGATAATGAGATTACTCAACTGAATATGAGACTGAGATCAAGCCTATTTGACGGGTGATCTCTAAATCTGATAGCAAAAATACTCAACTGAATCTGAGACTGAGATCAAGCCTATCTGATGGGTGATCTTGGGATCTGATAATGAGATTACTCAACTGAATATGGGACTGAGATCAAGCCTATCTGATGGGTGATCTCGGGATCTGATAATGAGATTACTCAACTAAATATGAGACTGAGATCAAGCCTATCTGACGGGTGATCTCTAGATCTGATACTGAATTACTTTATATGGGACTAAGCCTATCTCACGGGTGGTCCATGAATCAATGGAACTATCTGAGTTCCTCACTGAGATAGATGACTATATTTGACAGTTCTGATTTTTGAATATTGATACTGAAATTGTAACTGTGGGAAGTAGTCACTTAATCGACATGCCCCGAATCTTAACTGGTGGGGTCCAACCTATAACCCCAGCTGGAAGGGTGTCAATACCGTGCCACGGGTAAAGACCTCTCTGGTCAAGCCTATCTGACGGGTGACCCTCGCAGGAAGTCAAGCCTAAGGCAATGTAATAGTCAAGCCTATCTGACGGGTGACTAGCCTTTCCTGACGGGTGACTCCTGCATCCTGCGCTGGCTACGCAGTTTTGGAGTTCAGGGATTGCTCCTAATGAATCTGCCTCTTTGACGGGGAGCCGCCATCCCTGCCCTCGCTCGGTGCTAGCCCCTACTCCCAACTGAAAGACTATGAACTGATTCTTAACTAAACACAAACTAAGCTGAATCTGATGCTGATCATGTTTCTCGAATGATCTGACTGAGTTAAGCTGAATTCACTTGGTTCCGTATCTGACGGAATACTATTGAACCTCGTTATCTAACTGAACGACACTGAGCTTTGAATAGAGTACTCGATCACTATAGAGGTCAGAACTGAACACTTGAATACTACTAGATCTGAGTTGGGTACAGAACTGAGGCTAGATTACTAGTGATACTGAGATTACGACGATTACAGAGATTATTGAGATTTCTTAAATTCTGTATTTATCTGAGAAAACAGAGTTCTATTACTCGCTGAGTTCTGAGAATCATGGCTCGATTGGAATTATCGTGAAAACTAACATGGGTTCTAGACAACAGCTAAATTGTCGGGTATAAATACCCCCAGGACTTGATAACATAAAAGTAAAGCATAACCATTCTTGAATTATCAAGACCATGGACATTCGTTCACCATCACAATCACTACAGCATCTCTTCAAGCATTTGGGAATCATAAACATGTGATAGTATCGGGAGACATGCTATTGGCTCATACTCCATCCAACAAGATCTTGCATCAAACACTTAGCATGTATTAAAGTCTTAGCATGTATCAAAGAGCACATAATTGGGGAATTTCATGCTATCATGTCACAATTCATCCACTAAAGCTTTTCAACAAACACTTCGCATGCATGAGCTTGCACACAATTGGGGATTTCTAATCAACATGCTAGAATGACTCTAATTCCTTCACATAAGCATTTAATCAAACATATGGGGAGCATGCTTTGCTTATTCAACAATTTCTACACCTAATTGACATGAACACATCACTTAATAAGAAACTTGAAGGGGGTTTATCATGAACATCATATGAATATCACATACTAAGGTCAAAGCTTGAAAAGCTTGTAAACAAACATGAATCACAACTCAATAATAGCATGAACATCGGTTTCAACTCACATGAATCATGAAAACTCATAAACATAAAAGCTTTGAAATTTAGAAAAGGGTTCTTGAGCTTCTTGGATAAAAGGGACCCAAGAATCAACATCTGCATACCTTAGAGAAACTCTTTCTTGAAAGCCCTTGGAGAGATTCTTGTTTTCTTGATTTCTCTTGAAGAAGAAGGAAGGGTTTTGATTTTGGAACCCTAGCTCTTATTCTTGAACAACTTTGAGAGAAACTAGTATTTTTAGGTTAAAATGAGGCCAAATCCCGTGTTAAGGAGTATATATAGGGGTAGCAAAATGACCCCTTTCGCCTTTGGAAATAAACTGAAAAATCCCAATTTTACATGCTGGCGCGACACGCCATAATCGCGCCAGCTCACTGGAAATTGGACAATCGGGAAACTGCTTGATGGCGCGACGTGATGGAAATCGCGTTGCCATCTTGGTTGCGAACTGAAAAGGGATTGTGACGCGGTGGAATCGCATTGGTGCACTGAAAATTGGCAATTCTGAAATTAAGCCTTGGCGTGACGTGCCATAATCACGGAGGCTCACTGGGTTTTGACGATTGCCATTTTGGCTGGCTCCGCAACGCGCTAAAGTGCCAGGTGGCACACTGTCTCACTAAAATGGCTCTAACTCTTCGTCGGAGTGTTGGATTTGGGCGAATTTGGTATCGACGGAAAGCTTATTCAATTCTCTACATGACAAAAAGTCGATATTAGGGAAATTCTACACGGTTCAAAATACTTCTCACTTGGGAAGACACTTCTCAACCTTTTGGGATCGGATTAACACTATACTGAACACGCTCTAAGGCTCAGACCATGAGAGAATTTTACGGGGTCTTACAACAATGGTGTCATTTATACCCCACATCAATCTATTTTCCAGGTAAGTGCCGCCATGTAGGATAGTATTTCTCTTCCATAGAAACCAAAGCATTACTAAAGGAACAACCTGGAATATGGTCTTCATTCTGAAATTTCCTTCTTGTTGCCTTTAGATTCTCGCGCTTTGTTTCAAATTCATTCTGTGATTAATAATCCCTACACCACTACAGTAGTGATCCCATAATTTCTGAGCCACCTCACCTTTGAGAAATAAATGTTCAATGGTCTAACAGGATGAAACATTATAACAACCACAACTAGGATTAACATCATTATTTCACTCATGTATGATAGCAGCCACAAGAATCTTTCCTAACCATATCCTTCAGGCAAGAAAGGAAATTTTAAAAGGAAATCCTTTACAAGCCTTTAGATCTTCATTATCAGTAGCTCTTTGTCTAACTATATCCCAGGCACTTTTGTAGTGAATCTACCATTACTGTTTCTAGTCCACCATGGTTTATTTATTATATTTTCATAAGAAATAGCCCTTAAATTATTCCTGACATGTTCCACTACATAATCAGGGATAAAATTCCTCATAAGCTCATAATCCCAACTCTCTCCATTCAGGAATTCCCTGTTGGGAATCGAAGAAAAAGATGAGCACTGTCCTTTTGCATTCATCACAGTAAACCAAGTTACATAGGACTCTTTAAATAAGAATAAAAAAAACCTAACCACTTACTGCCACTTACTTGACACTAATTAACCACTAACCTAAATAGTAGCAACTAACAAAGATGTGCTTCAACTGAACTAGGACTCCTAACAAATGTGTTACTCTGCCAACTAACTAGGAAACACTAACGACCTTTGAATCAATATTCAACACTCCCCCTTGATTCAAAAGTACAAACTCCAAGTTTCTATCGGAAATGATCATGCTTGGCTTGTGGGAGTGCCTTGGTGAAGACATCTGCAATTTGATCCCTTGTACCGCAGAACTTTAACTCTATATTACCTTTTGCTGTCAGGTCACGAATGAAATGATAACAGATGTCAATATGCTTTGTTCTGCTGTGAAAAGCCGAATTCTTTGTCATTGCAATTGTTGCCATGTTATCACAGAATATCTTTGTTGCATCCTTCTGTCGAAAGAAAACGTCAATCAACAATCTTTGTAACCATACGACCTGACATGCTGCTGAAGTTACAACAACATACTTTGCTTCTGATGATGATAATGCAACCACATCTTGTTTCTTTGAACTCCAAGAAATTGCTCCAGATCCTAAATTGAAAACATTTCTAGAAGTACTCTTTCTGTTATTTATACTTCCTGCCCAATCACCATCACTGTACCCTATCAAGTTGAAATCTGCAACATTGGAGTACCAAATCCCGAAGTCAATAGTCCCAGCAACATAACACAACACTCTTTTGGAAGCACCAAGATGTTGCTTGGTAGGACAATGCATATACCTAGACAACATACTCACAGAAAACATGATATCAGGAAGAGTATGTGTTAGGTAGTTCAAACCTCCATTCAAGCTTCTGTAGTGACTAGGATCAACAAGATCTATGCCATCTTCAAGCTGAAACTTTTCATTTGCATTCATGGGTGTGGCAGCCACTTTACAATTATGCATACCAAACTTGAACAAGAGGTCTTTTGCATACTTCATTTGAGAAATAAAAATCCCGTTCTCCACCTGGTTCACTTGAAGACCAAGAAAGTATTGCAAAATACCTAAATCTGACATTTCAAACTCCTTCATCATGCAAGATTTAAATTCAGAAACTAAAGTTTCACATGATCCCATATAAATCATGTCATCCACATAGAGACAAACTATCAAAAAATCACTCGTACCTTGTTTCTTTACATACAGCGTAGGCTCATTCTCACTTCTTTCAAATCCATACCTCAGAAAGTAGGAGTCAATTTTGTTGTACCATGCCCTTGGCGCTTGTTTTAGACCGTAAAGGGCCTTCTTGAGTTTTTAAACTTTGCTCTCATTTCCACTAATAACGAAACCCTCAGGTTGAAAAACATAAACTTCCTCTTCCAAATCCCCATTTAGGAGTGCAAATTTAACATCAAATTGATAAATGGGCAAGCTCAATTTAGCAGCCAAAGATAAGAGTATTCTAACCGTTTCAAAATGTGCAACAAGTGAAAACGTTTCATCGTAATCAATACCTTGATGTTGTGCATATCCCTTAGCTACGAGCCTGGCTTTGTATCTCTATATGCTCCCGTCTGCATGATGCTTGACTTTGAACACCCATTTGAGTCCAATGGGTTCCTTTCCATCTGGAAGATTCACCAACTCCCATGTCTGGTTCTGCTCAATTGCTAGCATCTCTTCTATCATTGCATTTTTCCACACTTGAATCTTTGCAGCTTCTTTGAAGCAAGTGGGTTCTGCACCATACAAAGCAAAAGAACAAGTCTCATAAATTTCCCTCAACGATTTGAATTTCGTTGGTGGAGTCTGGCTAGAAGAGTTTGTTGACGAGGAACTACTGCCACTTCTTTGGGGGGTTAAGCCATGATCGCTTGCTGGAGAAGAGGTGCTTAATTGTGGAGTAGAAAGTCTGCTACTTGCTGGAGAAGAACTGTATGTGTTCTCTGGAATGGAAACTGCTGCAGGTACTTGCTAAAAAATTTCATCAGTAGGCGACAATTTAATATTCGAATTAACCTTCCCAGAATCAAAGTTCCAGCTAGCATCTTCATTAAACTTAACATTTCTACTTATCATAATTTTGCCACTCATTGGATCATATAGCTTATAAGCTTTGGATTGTGTGCTATCCAACAAAGATACATTTTTTTGATTTTTCATCAAGCTTTTGTCTAGCCTGTGAGTTCACCAATGTATAAGCTATACATCCAAAGACACGTAAGTGGCTTACCTTGGGCTTGTTACCTCTCCATGCTTCATATGGTGTTTGATTAAGAAGTGGGTGAAATGTTCAGCATGTAGACAGCAGTAGCAACAGCTTCGCCCCAGAAACACTTCGGTACACCTCTGGCTTGCATCATGCTTCTGCCCATTTCAACAACTGTCCGGTTCCTTCGTTCCGCTACGCCATTCTGCTCTGGTGTATATGGTGCTGTGAGCTCTCTGTGAATACCATTTTCCTCGCAAAAAGTGTTGAATTCATTTGACATAAATTCACCACCTCTATCTGTTCGAAGAGTCTTGATTCTACAACCACTTTGTTTCTCAACAAAACACTTATATTTCTTGAAATTCTCAAATATTTCAGATTTGAATGTCAAGAAATATACCCATCTCATTTGACTGTAATACTGTAATCATTCGTAAAAAGTAGGAAATATCGACTTCCACCTAAGGAACTCATAAGACCGCATAGATCAGCATGCACCAGTTCAAGACAACCAGAAGCTCTCCAAGACTTGCCTACGGGAAATGAATTTCTATTTTGTTTCCCATACATGCATCCTTCACAGAATTCAAGAGCATCAATTCTAGGCAAACCTAGAATCATATTTCTACGACCTAATAATTGCAACCCCTTTACACTCATATGACCATACCTCAAATGCCATAAATTAGCTTCGGTACTATCTTAGGTAACTAATGTAAAACTTTTAACATCAGAAACTTCAAGGGGAAACATTCTATTTTGAGTCATTTGAATGTCAACAATTTTGTATCCTTTTTTTTAATCTTGAATGCTACAAGAATTGTCATCAAACAGAATGCAGTATCCACAAATAATCAGTTGCTCAACACTCAACAAGTTATGGGCTAGACAAGGAACATACTGCACATCATGGAGAAGTTTTACATTACCATGAGAAGTTTTTAGAGCAATTATACCTTTCCCTTCGACTTTCATTGCCTTGTCATTCCCAAGCCGAACTTCTGACTTCTCCGATTCATCAAGTTCTTTGGACAATGACCTTCTGCCAGACATGTGGTTGGAGCAACCACTATCAATGATCCAAACTTCATCCGAACCAGCATCTACTGGGTAGTGAGCCATGAACAAATTACCCTCCTCTTGTTGTTTCTCAGTAAAATTTGCCTGTTGTTGTTCATCCTTCTGTTTAGTCCAGCAATCAACTTCCTTGTGCCCCATTTTTTTGCAATAGCGGCACTGAATATTGCTCTTGAACTGCCGGTTCTCACCACCAAATTGAGCTCGTCCTCTGCCACGACCTCGACTACGGAAACTGCCTCTGCCTCTATATCCCCTGGCATTTTAGACTTTTGATTTGCCTTTGACAGAAGACTCTCCCTTGATCTGAAACGCCTTCTCTTCACCCTTTTCTTGAGAGGCATTCAATCTATCCTCGTGAGCTTGTCAGGAACTCATCAATTCATCAAAACCATAATCAGATAAATTATGGGATTCCTCAATGGCAGCTACGACATGATCAAATCTTTTATTAAGACTTCTTAGAACTTTAGCAACTACAGTTTCATCAGTAATTTTGTCACCATATGCCTTCATATGATTAACAATTGTACTGACTCTAGATAAGCAGTCTTGTACAGATTCACTACTTTTCATGAATGAATTTTCGAAATCACGTCGGATTGACTGGAGTTTGACAGTCATTACCTTTGTCGAGCCGTGGAATTCTTTCTTCAGAATATCCCATGCCTGCTTTGAGGTTTCTGCAGCAACAATTCTGCAATTCTGGAAAACACCGAGTCGTGCATAGCCTGCTGGATGTAGAACAATGCCTTAGAGTCCTTCTTTTTGTTCTCCCGCAACCTTTGTGCTTCATCTTCCTCAGCATAGCCATTCTCCACCAAATCCCACAATTCTTGAGACTTAAACGTCTTCATCTTTATGCTCCAGAATTCATATCTATCTCCATTAAAGACGGGAATTAGTTGCTGAGATGTGGAAGATGCTGAATTGGTAGCCATTCTTTGTCCTCAATTTTGATTTTCTTCTTGCTCTTGCCTTATCTCCCAGTTTGACCTAACCTGGACAGAGAGAAGAAATTAATAAATAGATACTCTCTCTGCGCTCTGATACCAAAAACTGTTGGGGAATTGAAGAAAAAGAGGAGCACTGTATACGGAGAAGAATATAGTTTGCAGAGAACTTCACGTCTTTTGCATTCATCACACTAAACCAAGTTACATAGGACTCTTTAAATAGGAATAAAAAAAACCTAACCACTTACTGCCACTTACTTGACACTAATTAACCAGTAACCTAAATAGTAGCAACTAACAAAGATGTGCTTCAACTGAACTAGGACTCCTAACAAACGTGTTACTCTGCCAACTAACTAGGAAGCACTAACGACCTTTGAATCAATATTCAACATTCCCCAATATCATTCAGGGGATGACATGTTAGAATATCTGACTGGTGCAAGAAAAGTGGACCAAAATTAGTCCAATTGTCAAACCATACCATTGAAGTACCACTTCTTGGTTCCCACCACAGATATTTTTCAACAATATCCCTATTACTCAACATTGCTTTCCACACTTGAGTTCCTCCTTTCCATTTTACTAGAGTTGGAATTTGCTTTTTGCAGTACTTGTTCCAAAGAAAATCAGCCCAAAATTCCTTTGTTTTCTAAATCTCCACCATAATTTAACATTCATAGCCTGAGACACATCCTCAAGAGATCTAAAACCCAATCCTCCTTTAGCTTTTGGCAGATAAATTTTTTTCCATGCTGATCAGTGCTTACTGCTGCCTAACCCTTTGTTGTGCCAGAAGAATTTTGCAAAGATTCTTTGAATAGGTGGAATAAGTGCTGAAAACACATATATAGGAACACTCTGTAGAACACTCTTCAACAACACTTCTTTACCACCATAAGAAAGCAATCTCCCTTTCCATGCCTGAAGTTTACTCTTAATTTTATCCATCAGCTCTGCAAAATCCTCTTTTTTCTTCTTAGAATGGGTGATAGGACACCCAAGGTATTTTAAAGGAAACTCACCTCTCCCCATTCTAGTAACAAGCTCCATCTGTTGAACAGTACCAGCCTGAGAGTTCTTATGTATGTAGAAAAAGCTTTTTTCCTTGTTAATTTTCTACCCGAATTCCTTCTCATATTCCCGCAAAACCTGCATAATTTTCTGCATAGAAATAACATTAGAGGAAGAGAAAATGATGGTATCATCAGCATATGTTAAGTGGTTAATGTTAGAACTCCACTTAGGCATTCCATAACCAACATAAGAATCATCTTCAAACAACTGATTCAAAGCCCTAGTCATAACCTTAACAGTCAATATGAAGAAGTTAAGGGATAGCGGATCCCCTTGTTTTACCCCCTAGTGGAATGAAAGAATCCAATTGCTTGCCTATTAAGAAGAATAGAATATTAATTATTAGAAATAAGCCTCCAGATTACTTCAATCTCCTTGCTAGAAAAACCCATCTTATTGAGAACTTTCATCAAGATAAACCATGAGACTCTATTATATACTTTTGCCATGTCTAATTCTTATACAACATTAGAGGGTTTACCTCTTTTCCCTATGTCAGAAATCAGTTCTAGGTCAAAAAGCATATTTTCTGTATTACTTCTACCCTTGACAAAGCCTGATTGATTAGGGGAAATTAATCTAGGAAGAATACCTTCTAATCTATCATGAATAATTCTGGATAAAATCTTATTCATAAAATTAGTAAGACTAATAGGCCTCAAATTTGAAAAGGATTGAATATTATCCTTTTTAGGAATTAGACCCAAATTAGTGTGAGTAATAGATTTTGGAAGAAGAAACTCACCACCAATCTAGTAATATCATGACCAATAATATCCCAACACGATTGATAGAATCTCCTAGATAAACCATCTGAACCACTAACACTATCTCCATTGAGACTAAAAACAACCTTTTTAATTTTAGCATCACCAGGGGTAGCTTCCAACATCTCATTATCCTCTTCCTGAACCATCTCATGAATGCAATTAAGTAGAGGAAACTCAGTGGCATCTCTTTCTTGGGTAAATTATTTATGATAGAAATCAATAGCTTCATTAGCAATAAGACATTTATCTTTTAACCAACAACCCTATTGATATTTAATTTTGGACATCTTCATTCTATTTCTCCTTCCCTTGATAATAGGATAAAAGAATCTAGTATTTCTTGTCACCACTCTCAAACCATTCATAGCCAGCTTTTTATTTCCAGAAACTCTCTTCCAATTGCAAATATTTGATATATTCAGCTTTTGCCTTTTGCATTACCATTCTGTTATCAGTTGAAGGATCATCTAGAAAGAGCTTCTCCTTTACTTTAGCAATTTCTTCCCTGATAATAAGTTGCTGAAATATGTCACCAAATACCTGTCTACTCCATATAGTCAAAGCTTTTTTCACCTGCTTACTCTTCCTTTTAAAGTCTATAAAGGGGTTATCTGAATAATCAGCATCCCAGTTTCTTCTCACCACTTTCTTGAAATCAGCATGTTCTGTCCAAAATTTCAAGAATTTAAATGGTCTTTGAAATTGAGTATCTCTGTTCTCACACTTTAGTAAAAGGGGGGCATGGTCAGAACCATCCCTAGACAAATGGTCTACTTCAGTGTGAGAGAAAAGAATTTGGAAGTCAGAATTAATTAATATTCTGTCAAGTCTTTCAAAAATATTATCCGACCCAGCTCTACCATTCCACCATGTGAAAGGGCTTCCCTTATATTGAACTTGTGTCAGCTCACAAGAATCAATACAATATTGAAAGTCCTCTACATCATCAGTTGCTCTGGCACTCCACCTATTTTTTTATCTCCATGAAGGACCATATTAAAGTCCCCACCTACCAACCATGGGATGTTGGAATCATATGAGATATATGAAAGACTATCCCATAATTGAAGTCTTTGACCCCTATTGCATTTAGCTTTCACAGTTGTGATAAAAAATTCATTGCCATTGTTGTGATCCTTCAACTATAGAGTAATTTGTTGATTAGTATCCATAACTAGCTGAGCATTAAAACCATGGTTGACAAAGCACCAAATCTTTCCAGAGAAATTATGAAAAACCAATGGCATCTGAATTCTGCTTCTATATCTATTAATAACTCTTGAGTGTTGAAAAGGTTCCAATAACCCAATAAAAGAAAACTTAAGATATTTGTGTAGCATTTGTACCCTTTGAAATGCCCTTTGTGACCTAACTGATCTTATATTCCAAATGATGGCCTTCATTGATTTTTATTTTTTGGTGATCCTCTATTTCTTTTTGGTTGGGTTCTGCTAGGCAATGAGTTTCCAGCACTAACCTGTTTTTTCCCTTTCTTTGCAGTTTTGATGGCTTTAATAGTCCTTGGTGGCAGATAAATATTTCTCAAACCTTTAGATTCCCTTTGGACACCTTCCAGCTGTGCAACTGTCTCCATTTTAGGGGGATTAAGTTATTGAGTCACTCTATGAAGATTTGGGAGAGAGTGGTCAAGGTGAGGCTGAGACGGATAGTGTTTATTTCGGAAAACCAGTTTGGATTTATGCCTGGCCGCTCGACGACGGAGGCAATTCACCTGGTACGGAGGCTGGTGGAACAGTATAGGGAAAGGAAGAAGGACCTGCACATGGTGTTTATTGACCTGGAGAAGGCATACGACAAAGTCCCCAGGGAGGTGCTTTGGAGATGCTTGGAGGTGAGTGGAGTCCCGCTGGCATATATCAGAGCAATTAAGGACATGTATGATGGAGCGAAAACTCAGGTGAGGGCGGCGGGAGGAGACTCAGAGCATTTCACTGTCTTGACAGGATTGCATCAGGGATCTACTCTTAGTTCCTTTTTGTTTGCTTTGGTGATGGATGTGTTGACGCGGCGTATTCAAGGGGAGGTGCCTTGGTGTATGCTTTTTGCAGATGATGTAGTTTTGATTGATGAGACGTGAGGGGGTGTGAATGACAAATTAGAGGTGTGGAGACAAACTCTTGAGTCTAAAGGGTTCAGGTTGAGCAGAAGCAAAACGGAGTATTTGGAATGCAAGTTTAATGACGTGAGGCTGGAGAATGAGGTGGTAGTGAAGTTGGAATCACAGGAGGTATGTAAGAGGGATAGTTTCAAGTATCTCGGGTCCGTGATCCAGGGTAACGGTGAGATTGACGAGGATGTCTCGCACCGTATTGGGGCGGGATGGATGAAGTGGAAGCTCGCATCGGGGGTGTTGTGCGATAAGAAGGTGCCGCCCAAGCTTAAAGGCAAATTCTACAGGGTGGTAGTCCGTCCGGCCATGTTGTATGGAGCGGAGTGTTGGCCAGTTAAGAAATCCCACATCCAAAAATGAAGGTGGCAGAAATGCGGATGTTGCGTTGGATGTGTGGGCTGACTAGAGGGGATAGAGTTCGGAATGAGACTATCAGGAGAAGGTTGGTGTGACTCCAGTGGAGTATAAGATGCGAGAAGTTCGATTGAGATGGTTCGGACACGTGATGAGGAGGGGCATGGATGCCCCGGTTCGTAGGTGTGAGAGGCTAGCGTTGGATGGTTTTAGGCGGGGTAGGGGTAGGCCGAAGAAGTACAGGGGTGAGGTGATTAGGCGGGACATGGAGCAGTTACAGCTCACCGAGGACATGACCCTAGATTGGAAGATCTGGAGGACGCGAATTAGGGCAGAAGGCTAGGGCCAGTTTGGGTCGCTAGTGTATGGAATTACTTGGGGGGTTATTATTCTTGTTATGATACCTTGTTCCATGTTTTATTACGAATCTGTGTGCTTTTCTCTGTTTTTTATTACTTATGGGTGTCGTATTTATGTTATGTTATGAAATCTTGTTCTATTCTTTACTATGTATTTGTGTGGTATCTCGTGTCTCGAGCTGGGGGTCTATCGGAAACAGCCTTTCTACTTCTTTAGAGGTAGAGGTATGGACTGCGTACATCTTACCCCCCAAACCCCACTATGTGGGAATACACTGGGTTTGTTGTTTTTTTGTTTTTATGAGTCACAATATTATGGAGTACAACATTTGCTGGTTCTGTACCATAGTTCCAGCTTCCTGAATCATCTATATTCAGTGGAGCTTCAATTAAAACTAGAGATTTATCTTGAATAACTGGTGGACTGATGATATACCATCATGTGAACTGGTTGGTATTAAACTCTCATTCAACTGCTTCACTTTAGAAACACAACAGAATCCTTTTCTTTCAGCTGTTCGTGAATACCGTGTTTTTCTTTGCCATGCACCTCTTCAGATATGCCTTCTGAGACCTGAGTTTTCTGTACAATGGATCCACTTCATCATCTTGCACAATTCTCTTGCCACATGTAGTTGAGCTTTTCTCACTGTTCATTTTGATTCCTTGCATATACTAACTCATGTTCCTGTGCAGGTTTTCCAACCGAATCTGGTACACTATTTACCTGTACCTTGAAGGAATTAGTAACCCATTCTTTTGTGGATTGTTTCCTATTCGCTTCCCCCTGTTGATCTTTTGATACCTCTTTAGTTGGTGATTTGTTAACTGCATGTATTGCCTCTTGTTGCTCTTCCTTTTCCTCTGTTAGCACATCAAATAAGTTTTGATTGTATATATCTTTGCTAGGTGAGATAGCCTTCTCACTTTGATAACCTTTGTTAATGAATCGTCTTCTAGTAGCATTCTATTGCTGAATACCTTTCATTCCTTCAGGCCCCTTTACTGGCTTAGCTTCCATTTCTCTATTTTTAGAAACACATTCCATGTCAACTTTTAATTCAGGATGCAGCACACGACACTCCTGTTCTTCATGACCCTATAACTTGCATTATTTACAATATTTAGTTTCGAAGTCATATTTGATCCTCATTTTCTCCACCCTCGACTATATAGTGGCACTTTTTACTCCATTTCCACATATTTGGAAGATTTGACATTAGATTAACTTGCACCTTTACCCTGGCACAACTAGGTTTCATTTTATTCATTGTTGCCTAGTCCAAGTGTATAGGTTTCCCTACTGCCGCTGCTAAAGAAAAGAAAGATTGTTTCACAAAAAATGTTGGTTTTAGTTTGGGGAAAGAAATCCATGCCATGGCTTGAGTAGTCTCTGTTAAAAAAAACTCCGCCGAAACGGGTACGTAGAATCTGTATAATATAGAAACACAACTTCAACGCTAGTTCAAGTACAAAACAAGAACGTTATGAAGTTAAGTAACACTCTCAACACAAGATCAAAATAGATCTTTCAAAGAAGTGAGTTTTTCAGAAAAATTAGATGAAACAGAAATGTTGTTAAGGCCAAGTCGTCCGAATTCACGGACTTTCCTTAAGGAAATAATTCCCCTCACTGTACCCGAGGTTGTGGAATTTTCCTCCCAGGATAAAATGACCTTCAATCCGACTATAGCGGTACCTCAAATAGGCGGATTCTTCGAACACACTCACGGTTTGAATGATCACAGTTGGAGTATTTTTAAGACAAGAAGAATGTTTTGTAATCTGAAAATTTCTATATTCAAACCTGTGAATCAAAGCAGGTTTTTATAGCCAAGTGATGTCTCTTCCGAAAAGAGACAAAAGTTCATCAAAAAGGTGTTACCTTTTCTGAAAATTCATGTCCATTCGGCCAACCAGTGTGATTGTTTCTGAACAGGCATGTCATTTCGGATGATCAGCAGTATCTGTTCGTGAAACAGTGCATCTGTTCGTGAAACAGTGCATCTGCTGAAGAACATTACATCTGGAAACATTGCAACTCTTTAACGTTTCTGCAGCATGCATATAAATGGAGTCCAAATCACAGAAAAAAAAATTTCCTGCGTTTTACACATATTCAAATTTTCGTCAAATAAAAATTTGTCCAAAAAATAGATCTCATCGATATCCAAAGCCAAAGCCGAGCGAGCGACGACGACGACAGCGCGAGGCATCTCTATTTCCTTGCCTCACTTACCATGTGAAGTAAGTGTTTCACTTTTAAGCACTTTAAAGTTTTCTTCTTCCACCAATGTGGGAGAAGAGTAAACTTTCCTTAGCAAAGAGTACACTTTCCAATTTGGGTGTCTCCTTCCCTTCACTTTGATTTCTCCATTTTTCATTCAACACACTGTGAATCCAACAGTCTCTTCATCTTGAACTTTTTATCATAAATTAGGGGTCGCATTTGATAGGAATACCCATCCTTCACATTAATATAATAAACGTTCTTAGATAGAATATTTACAAAATCTTCCATCCTATTAAATCTCATGAGAAAACCACGATTTTGTCGCAATCCAGTTTTACAATCACCTTTAATGCTGAGTTGTTTAGGTAATTGAATCCTAAGATCATCCAAGTCAGGCCACCCATAGGATAATTTACCAATGACATCATGTTGAAGTTCTTCAATGAGATTCATTCTGTTACATCTCTCTCCATCCACATCACACGAGAAATACCATTAACCACGTTAAATTTCTTGATTGGTATTGGTTGAACATTGCTCTTTGCTTTGGTTGCTGAGTCATTTGATTTAGGCTCCAATAAATCTGCTGCATGGTTACCAGACTGCGAGGATGATTGAATTTCCGTCACTGGACCATTAGGTGAATTAGTACTGATTACTGTTGTACACTGTGGTAATGAGGGAAAAAGCACTTGAGAATTAACGAGTGTAGGCATGTCAGCCCCAGAACTAGGCTGACCGGTGGCCTGAGTGGCCATTACCGGAGAAGTGATGTTCAAAACAAATCGGCGGCTAAGGTATTTTTAGGGCAGCTTATCTATGAGGAATAATTGTTTTTCCTCAAAAATTAGGAGAATAGAGATTTTTCTTGAATCTCAGTATATTTCATTTTTATAGTTGTTGGTTTCTGGATTTTTTTAAAGTATTATTATAATATTTATTTTATAAGCTGTATGTCTTCTAGAATTATTTAATTGTAATTTTATCTTAGGTCTGTTTCGAAGTCTTTTTCATCAATAGTTGTCAGATTTGTCGACTTTAATTGTATTGTTATGATACTCAATTATTTCTATTATTTTGTTGTAATTTTTTTATTACTATCTGCAATCTTTTCTGCTTAATATACGTGATAGATGAACGTTTAGTCAAGCTTTAAGAAATTTTTGTGTAAAGATTTGATTTAATCTAATGATATTGTTATGATACCTCAATTATCTTATTATTCTGTTATAATTTCTATTTTATTTCTATCTGCTATTTTTTTGCTTAATGTGGGTGTTAGATAAATATTCGATCATGTTTTCAATAACTTTTGTGTAAAGGTTAGATTTAACCATACAATCCAATATCTCAATTATCATATTATTTTTGTTGTAATTTTTTTTGTAGTATTAATTTGTTGTAGTTTTTGTTTTGTTGAGATCTGCTATTTTTCTTCTTAATATATTTATTTTTTCAGTTCAGTTGACTTTATCAATTTTGTTGAAAATACAGTATAACCTCGATAAATTAATACTCGATAAATTAATAACCTCACTAAAATAATAATTTTCTTCGGTCCCGAGTCGGGATCAACGTGGTAAATTAATAATTCGCTAAATTTATAAGATAATACAAAAAAAAAATTCATATAGGTCCCATTTGATATATAAATTAATAATTCATCTGTATCAAAATATTTCATACATAATACATAAGTAAACTAAATAGGTTTTTGAAAATATGAATCTAACGTTGTTTGTTTCTTCTTGAAATCAATATCACCTTGAATCTCATTTCTAACCCTTACTGCATTAAGAATATCAGTGTAGTCTTCTCATATTGCAAAAGGAAGTGATGTAAGGTGATTGTTGCTTTCAGAGCATCTTTGCGCGAAACTTGTTCTAATTCCACACTATCATCTTCCACTTCATCTTCTTTATGTGTTTCCATAACACTCTCAATTATTTGTTCATCCGTAGGTAGCTCAAAACTCGTATTATTTTCTCCCGGATAATTCAAAACATCTTCAGCATTCATTGCATTTCGATACTTCAATCCATTGATTAGATTCTGCAATTGTTGTAAGCCATCATTATTCAACTGTTCTTGATTTTTTGAGGATTCATCATCTAACAACCTAAGTTTACAATGCTTAAAACAATTTGCAATTGTACTTGACTCACTTGCAAATTAAACTTCTTTAACACCCATTGTTGCAATTGCTTTTGAGTGCATGCTAGATTTTGTTGTTTATACTCACACAGTTCTCTACGTATACCATTAGTCATGGTTGGTTTTTTAACACCTTTGAGATGAGAAGTCATTTTTTTTTTGTTTTTTGATTTGAAGACTTGCATAATACATCTATTTATATAGTAACTTAGTTAATGTATGTACGTGTAACTACATTAATAATTGAGTGGATTTATACATTTTAATGAATGTAGCATGTAACTACATTAATAATTAAGTAGATTTATATATTTTATTAAGATATACATAGAATATTGAAAATGTATCAGCAAAAATACATGAATTTGGTTAAGTATGCATAATTAATAGTCAATGTAGAAATTAGTTTTCACGTACACCTAGGTACATTCATAATATGGACCCAAAAAGTATATAATTTATAAATTAATAATTATTAATTTATACGATTAATTAATACCTCGTTAAATTAATAAAATTTGACGGTCCCAACAGTATTAATTTATCGAGGTTATACTGTATATTGCATCAATCTGTCAACAACAACAACAACAAACCCAGTGTATTCCCACATAGTGGGGTCTGGGGGTAAGATGTACGCAGTCCATACCTCTACCTTTAAAGAAGTAGAAAGACTGTTTCTGATAGACCCCCGGCTCGAGACACGAGATACCACACAAATACATAGTAAAACATAGAACAAGATTTCATAACATAACATAAATACGACACTCATAAGTAATAAAAAATAGAGAAAAGCACACAGATTCGTAATAAAACATGGAACAAGGTATCATAACAAGAATAATACCCCCCAAGTAATTCCCTACACTAGCGACCCAAACTGGCCCTAGCCTTCTGCCCTAATTCGCGTCCTCCAGATCTTCCTATCTAGGGTCATGTCCTCGGTGAGCTGTAACTGCTCCATGTCCCGCCTAATCACCTCACCCCAGTACTTCTTCGGCCTACCCCTACCCCGCCTAAAACCATCCAACGCTAGCCTCTCACCCTACGAACCTGTCAAGTATGAAATAAAATGATATACTAAATTTTTTGGGATAGACATGCAACACACGTTCATAGTATTTAAATTCTGAATTTACATCTTTCTTTGTTTAGCTACTGGTTCTTTATTCTCTAGTCTGTATTCTGTAGAAGTGCTACTTTATCTGATAATGGAAAGAGGACCTTGATTTGAATGTGTAACGGCCATGGGTTTGTAAATAATTCAACAAATTACTTCTGTAATATATTAATTCATTTGCTTTACGTGCTTCTTTTGGTGATAATTTAAGAGCTGCTTTTATATTTTCAGCAGGTCAGTTCTGCAATTCCTAGTGTTAGTCGATACATGAGCTACTAGCATAGCAGTAGTACAAGGTAAACATAATATACACAGAACCGTCACTAAAATACAAATAAAGATCTGTCTAGTTAAGGATAGAAGGAGAAAGAACAACTCTGGATATCAGGAGCTCACCCTAAATCTTCGATCCATGAAAGTTCTACGCGATATATACATAAGCAGCGAGAACTCGTTCTATGGTCTATAAGGTGCAGAGGTGTAGCATGAGTACCATACACGTGATACTCAATAGGCATAAGTTGACTGAGCTCTAAACATATATTCTAGTATAAATAACAGTAAGGCAAGGATATAAATTATAGGAAACTGTCTAAGAAATGAAATACAATGACGATAACAAAAATGAGAAGATATATGGAATAATTGCCTAGAGAAGAAGAGATATATAACAATACTATGAAGAGATAAACAAAAATAATCTATAGATACTTACCTGGAGGAACTATCCTAACAGCTTAACCACGGCAAGAGTTGCGCTAAGGGAAAAGACTAATAGTGGTACATCCCAAATATCCTTCTCGAAGTACGAGAATGGCAGCATAATCTTATATCACGATTAGTAATATGCTAGAGGAAAAAGAGGACGCAATACGTACCTAAATTCAACATATGTCAATAACCATACTGCCTCAATCTATGCAGTAATAATCAACAATAACCTAATCTACCATAAGAATCAAACTGTCATGAGCCAAATTAATGGATCATACGGGATCCTACGCTATCCTAAGTAGCTTACCCAACTAAAAATATACGAAAGACTTTATTTTTCAGGGAAATACTAGATTAAATATAACAAATTAAATTAAATATCAATGAACAATCTTTGTCAAAACTTCTCACAATTGTCCTTCACGATTCCGAAATTTGATCAGACATGTACAAGAGCTATCTACTACAAAGTAGACTGACAATAAAATAAATAACATGAAGACTCCAACATCTACTAAGAAGGAAGTGCATAACTTAGTGTCACGATTAGAAAACCACGGGATGTACAAGTGTCACGATCCAAAAACCAAGGATCGTGATGGCACTTGTTGCAAAAAGTCTTATCAAATAAGTCTATCACCCAAACTGATATGAAATGAAAAATAATACCAAACTTAAGGAAAGACTCTTATAACAGAGTCAAACCGAACATATATAGCAAAAACTAGAGATACGCGGCCAAAGATATCACATAGTATTCCAAAACCTGGTGTCACAGTGTAAGAGCTACTAAATATATCTCGAATGTCAAATATACAATAATAATCCAAAAAGGATCAAAATCTTTCTCTAACTACTGAATAAGATTTAAAATATACAGGAAGAGGTAGTAGGCCAATTCCTGAAGCATAGGATGTCCACTACCACGAATGTACTCCAAATGCCGCGTGAATCAGTTATCTGTGTGGCGCACTTGTACCTAGATCTTCCCTAAAAAGATGTAGTAGGGATGAGTACGATCAACTTGTACTCAGTAGGTATCATAGGTTGACTAAGTAAAGTAGAAAATAAAGCATATAAACACAAACTTTGGGCACATCTCCTATAGTTAGAAAATGTCCCAAACGATAGCCCACACCATCTCTACTAACAGTTCTAATATTAACACACATATTACAATTACTAATACAAAAAGAGAACACAAATATACATGTATACCAGATACAAGTAGGAGAACGGAATACAAATAGACAGATATCGCATAAAGAATAGAAACACATCACAGAATAAGCATAATATAAATGGAATACAATGATGATGATGATGATGTACGAGGTCGTCTCACAACCTTTATATACACCTACCGAACTATGCTCCAAAGGTAAGACCCATAGGGGTTTGTCAACCCATATACAACCAATATACTTAACTCGTCTCTGGCACATATATCTGTAAAGGGTTTTTAAAGATGCCACATTCTCTGTCAGAAAAAAGTCAGTATTTTCAGTATTTCCGCAGTTGTACCAATATTTCATGAATGAATATGATATTAGAATCTAATGCTCACAACTAACCTAAATTAGAATATCCAATATCCAACAAATATACCAATAATGTTAATAAAAAATCCACTCAAATCAACCAACCATCCATGATCTAATATAATCTATAAACCATCAAGTGAAACATGAAAGAAAATTTCATTGATGCCACATAAATCTTTAAATATAGGCTTTTTCTAACAAAAAAAGAGTATAGTCAAGCATGCATATATTAATACCAGGCTAATAAAATCATACAAGACTCCACACAGTCACACATAGCAAATAATGTCTCAAAACCATAAAATATCATCCACATAGGCCCCATATGGGGACATCAATTGCCTAAACACATTTTCCATGATATAACCCATACCCATAGAATGCTTTATATTATTATTAACTACCCAACTCAATTTTAAGAAAGTTAAGCCATAACATACCTCGAATACCAAAATCAGAACAAATAAGCCTTTATCACTGAACTTTCGTCTCATGCATGGATCCAAAATAAGATAAAACACGCAAATATATAATTTTCACATTAAAATAAAGTCAATGATACCCATATTATCCACTTCTGAATTGGGGTCAAAATAGACACCCAAAATGGATTTTCAAAAATAAAGGATAAAATTGGAATTTTTGTCCAAAAATATATTACCCAAGTTTAAAGGAACTCATGGAAGAAAACTGAAACACCTCGAACTTTGGCCCTTGTAAATTTATCGAGTCTTGAACTTTCTATTCATCATATGAATCACACCATAAGTCGTATGGTGTGGTGACGGGTCTAGGGACTCTAGTTGTATGTTGGTCAGTGTGTTGTTTGCCAAGTTCCATCCTAGTTATGAGAGACTCCATATGAGTTGTATGGTCTTGTAATGAGAGGTTTAGGGTCCAATCGTATATTGTCCAGTGTCTAGTCCTTGATGTTCTGCATTGGATACGACTTGATGTTCTGCCTTGGATACGACTTGATGGTACTAGTCATATGGTATTGTGACAAGTTGGGCAATGGAGTCGTAAGTTGGACAAAATGTGGTGTCCAACCTTCTGACCTTGTGACGACTTGAAGGTACCACTCGTATGATATGGTGATGAGTTGGGTAGTCATCTCGTACCTACTTGCGAGTTTTCCACAACTTTTAAGCTGAGGGTAATTTGAATATTTTCTACCCCAAGTCCTTAATACCCCACATCTTATCACTTATTGGGCATTCATTCTAAACTTTTGAAGATTATAACACTCTGTAAAATCTCTCTAAAAACCTCTCAAGAAGATTAGGATAGGGTTTCTTCAAGGTGGTTATTTAGAGGCTTAAAGATCAAATTCTCTTGGTGAATCTTTGTAACTTAGGCATTTGACTCTTCCTTCATTATTAGTTCACTAAAATCATGTGTTTTAAAAATTGTTCGTGAATCATTAATAGTGGTTTTGAAAACCATGGTTGAGGGTTTGAATGCATAATATTGAGTATTTTTTTCTCATGGTTTATATTATGATTATACATATTTTGATAATGGTTTTGCATATGTAGGTGCTTAGGAATTGTGATTTAATCTAAGGGATCATGGTTAACCCTAACTTGATATTTTCTACTTGAATAATGGTTTGATAATGGTATGCCCTCAATCTATTTGTGAAATTTCCTATGAGAATGACCTTGTCACATGTTGAATTGTGTTTTGAACTAAGGCATTGGCCTAATAATATAAATGGTTGGTAAATAGTTTTTTGAAAGCCGTATTGAACATAAATTAATTTGAATTATAACCTTGGTGGTTTAATTGCTAAATGATTTTAGGTCCCTAAATGTTGAATTAAATTAATGTCTTGGTTTATACAATGGGTTTGAGTCCCAAAGTTGATTGATAATAGTTATGAGATGTTGTACACTTGCAAGTAGGGTTAGTATGACGATACCAGTAGGATGCCTTTGGTAAGTAATTAAATTAAGGGTTATATGTATGTGTAATGAATGTTTTAATTGGGCTTTAAAGTGGGATATGTAGCCGGGCCATGAAAGTGGATTCTGAAGGACTAACACTTAAAACCATGCTAGTCGGTGCAGGTGCCTATATGACTGGGAGGTTTGAGTCCCCCGAATGAATATATGAATGGGAGGTTAAAGTCCCCCATGTTGTATATGTTGGTACTTAATTCACCTTGATTATGCCGTGAGGTTTGATTCCCTCATATGGCATATATGGATGTTGATATTCTCTGGTTCGTGCAGCTACACGCATTGGAGCCCTTTCAGCTAGGGGAGAGCTGGGTCCATATGTCCCGTGGGTGCTATGTTATATGATGGTTATGCTACACAATTCAGGTTAAAGTTTTCAAAGTTCATGCTAAACCCGATTCCCTATTTCGGCGTGATATATACATGTAAAAATGTGAATTGCATATGGTTATATGATTTGGTTTTAAATGATGACATTATTTTATTCCTCTATCTTTGAGTTACATTTTAGTGCTCCAACCCCAATCTATATCTAGACGTTGTATCCCCATTTGATGCAGGCACCAGAACTTCTTCTACTTTTCCTGCGCAGTGATTAGGTGTTTGATTGGTTCGTGAGTTGACATTGAAGTGTAGAGCTTCCATACGTTGGAAGGTTTCATTTCATGGTCTTTATATTCTATATATTAGATTTTGTTTAGACCTTGTTTTGGCTACTGATGGAGAGATGTCCCGACATTTTATTGACTTTGGTTTTCTAGAGGCTTTGTTGGATTACTATAGACTTTGGTATGTTGTTTTGGTGATTGGATCGGTGATAGAAGTTTGTTTGGTTATCGATGATTGGTTTAGATATTTTATGAATAAATATTAGTCTTAGTTTATACTATCTTGTTATCTGTGAAGGATTCATACGATACTTGAGGTTGTTGAGCTGACTAGGTTAGATGAAGGGGTGATCTCTAGTACACGAGGGACTTGAGATACCCGTCACAGCCAGACCCTGGTTTGGGTCATGACAAATTTGGTATCGGATCCTAGGTTCATGGTCAATTGGATATCCACAAAGCTGTGCCAAGTAGAGATTTTTTTATGAGTGTGTAGCATGCCACACTTATAAGAGGGAGGCTATGAGACATCTAGAAATGTTTCCCTTTCTTGTTGTCTTAATTTCAAGCTTAGAGTCTATGGTCTTGAATTTTTCTGATTTTTATTTGCTTGTCTTTCAGATCAAGCCTCCAAGAAGATCTCATGTCCGTGTAAACTCTTTTGTCCCATCTAAGGACAATGTAGATGGAGCTCGTCCAAATCTTGGGGTCCATACTCGGTCAAGGGTTACTGCACTGACTGTCCCCATGGGGTCCCGCTTGTCCCCGCTGATCCTATTCTTAAGGGTGACGCTCGTACTCTGTTGGCTCCTTAGGAGTTCACTAATGCTAAGTTCCCCTACTTCATTAACCTATTGAGTCAGTTGGTGACATCTCAATCACAACAGTTGGATCCTCCTGCTGCTCTGGGTTCGTCTGAGGCCAATAAGTTGGCCAATTTACGAGGCTACATCCTCCAATGTTTTCTGGTACAAAAGTTGAGAAGGATCCTCAAAGTTTCATTGATGAGATGGAGAAGATCTTCTGTATTATGCATGCTTCAAAGGTTGAAAGTATAGAGCTTGCTGCCTATCAATTGAAGGATGTGGCGTACAAGTGGTACAAAGAGTGGGAATAGTTGAGAGGCGAGGATGTTGGTTCTTCCTTATCGGATGATTTCTTTAGTGCATTTCTAGATTGCTTCTTTCCTCAGGAGTTAAGGGAGGCGAAAACAGAGGAATTTGTGAACTTGAAGCAAGGAAGAATGATAGTTCAGGAGTATGATTTGAAATTCCATCAGTTATCCAGGTATGCTCCTGAATTGGTATCTAATATGGAGGCCCAGATGAGAAAGTTCGCTTTAGGATTATCTCATAAGTTGATTCTTGAGAGTAAGGTTGCCTTGTTGAACAAGGACATGGACATTTCTAGATTGGTTATGTATATACAGCAGGTCAAAGAGGAGAAAAAGAGGCAGGCTGAGATTGGTGAGAGGTAGAGTAAGAAATTTTGGTGCTCAGAATAGGGTGGAGGCCAACATTAGAGTGGTAAGTGGTCTAAGAAGAAGAGCTAGAAGAGTACTTATTGAGTGGTAATTACACACTTTCCCAATTAGGGTTTCAAGTCTTGAATTCAAAGATATCTTATGAGGTAAGCAACACCCACAAGAAGAAAGTTTTTTTTTTTGCTTATATATGGTCTGGGATTCTTCTAAGTAATTTTACAGATCTGCGCCAGGGCATATTTCCGTCGAACCATGATCGCACATGATTGTCCGCGACCGTGTCCACGCGACCGCGGTTGTGTGCTGCGACCATGTTGTGTTGACCATTTTGATTGACTGCGATCGCGGATTGAGGACTGCTGTCACGGTAACTGAGGCTGATGTAGTCCAAGTCTTCAGCTGCACTCTTTTTTGCTCCTTTTTTATCATTTTCAGCCCCAATCCACATCTTTCGATCTCCTGAACTCTATAACTATAAAGAGTGGATTAGTGCATTTTATCATCGATATATCTTATTCATTTTCTTAAAACAAGGTAACGTACACAATTGTTTAGTGAGAATGAGTGGAAAAATGACCCCTCATCAACACCTCCAACTCAAGACCTTGCTTATCCTTAAGCAACACTACCCCTTATTATGAGACAACTCATATATATACCCTTATTCTATCACACAATGATCATGATGACTCAAACTTGATTGCTACCACTAAAAGCTTTTCACACATGGAAAATAGGATTTTAACTACTCCCCTCATCATAAAATGAAATAGCGAAGGATGCAATATACTCTGGGGAGCAACCATGTAACAACCACTAACACTCTAGAAATGACTCACATGTTACTGCAATCATGCAATACTTCTGATTATCTCATTTTTTAGAAGATGAAAAAATCACCCACCCCAACTAGTTCACATGCCTCTTCACAAGAAAGGAAAAATTCACACACCTAGTTACCAAGCATGCAATAAGGAATTTTAAGCACAAACACTCACTCTCTCAAGGAATTCTCCATGTTAACAAGTACCTTGCCATAGGCTTGTGATGATAGGCGAATTTACACACCTATAGCATTAGATTTTGCCCATATTTTAGCCAAGTTTTGAGAACAAATTATATATTTCATGCACTTTTAGTCCTTTTTCCTGTAAGTGAGCTAACGAACATGATTAGCAAAGTTTCAGGTATAAATGATGCAGAATTCAGCATTTTATGGATTACTTGACGCCAAAGAAAGCTTCATGAAAGGAGAAAAGGAAGCTTGGATGCCTAAGGACCAAAAGTGACGCATGGAAAATATGTTCCGGGCAAAAACAACAATTCTGAAGACTTTGGGGACTAGCAGTAACTTAGTAGGATTAGGATAATGATACATTAACCTAGTACAATTGGGTTAAGTATTTTATTAGCTTAGTAGGATTAGGATAATGATACATTAACCTAGTACAATTGGGTTAAGTATTTCATTAGCTTAGTAGGAATAGGATATGGGTATTATAAATACCCTATTTTGCTAGAGATTTTTATTCATTATTCTACTATTCCTCAACAATTCTCATTCTAGTTATAATTCATCTTTCTACTTCTTCTTCTATTCATCTATTCTTAATTTCCGCAACAAGAGAAACGTTACTTGCAAGAAATCACGCCTAACGCCTACCACACTTGTGCTACACAAAATTCTTATTGTGGTATAATAACAATGTCAATTGTGATTTCCTTCACACTCATGGGTAACTAAACTTCTCTGTTGGGGTTATGGAAGCCGAATGAGATACTATCTATTGCTATGAGTTTGTGAGTTCGTGACACGTATGCTGCTTATATCATTATTCTCTTCGTCTTAACCTAAATTCTTTGTGGTTGCAAACGCAAGAATACACCAGTATAACATTTAACTTGTTCAAAAGAAAGGTTATCTGTCTGGAAAAGAGATAATGTCAAGGTAGTAGGGTCCCATCCCCTATTAAAAAGTTAGTGCCGTAACTGGATTAACCTCTTGGAGAATTCGTACCGTTAGACACGCTATAAGCTCAAAAGAGTTAAAGTGAAATAATCCTCGAATAGGTCGAAAGACGCTTGGATTTACCATCGAATACAATTCTCTATAAGCACATGCATGTCGGAATTCAACACACTCATAGCCAATAGAGACGTATAACTCAGAAGGTGGACATAACCCCAACTCCTCAATTCTCATTGTTTATGACTTAATAACTATTCTTTCTTTTTACTTTGCTATTTTCAGTTTTTACTTTAATATTTTGGTTACATATTACAATCCCCCCTTTTACGAGACTTGCACTAAAAGTCTAGTAATCTTTGCTTACTTGTTGACCAAGCTATTCCCTGTGGGATCGATACCCAACCCAGTTGGGTTTTATATTTGCTAACGACCGCTTTACACTCCTACGAGAGCTGTAGATTGAGCGTTATCAGCTTGCCCCTATTTTCAATCACCACTACAATGACCACACTTGGTTGGGAATAACAAAGGGCTTTTTGTGCTTGTAATGTAGGTTTAGGGTTGGGGTATGATATCATTTGGGAATAACATGGATACACCCCTCCTTGAACATTCACATCACACTTTTTCAATTCTTAGTTTTTGCTAAGGGCCACTCTTCTTTAATTTCTTTCTTTTCTTACACCTACTAATAGCTTCCTTTGTGCACCACTTTTTTTTCATTTCTTTTTCTTGCAACTTATGCGCACTTCATTCCTTTGATGGACTCATTTATTTTCTAGTTATTTATTTTTGCGGTTCAAGCTCACGGGGCATTTCACTAACAGCTTTGTGTCCTTACATTTTCTTCCATCAACCTTTACCACCCCGAACTTAGAATTTTAGCCTCAAGTTACATTTTTAAGTTCAAGGAGGATTTGCTTCACAAGAGATAAAAAAGATAGGTCACGGGTTGTAATGAGTTTGCCAAAGAAAGGTCCAAAGGCTCAAAGTGGGTACTAAGGATAATTGTGCATGGGTAGGATTTTTAGGCTAGAGTGGGCTTCCAAATCTCAAGATGACCTATGATCATCTTTCTAACCAAGCACTATCAAAATTTAGCTTTGAAAGACCAATGGGGAATGTTCTAGATGGTACAAGTACACATGATATGAAGAAAATTAACCTCACACACATGGCATGCGGATATTTTCCGGGAGTTCAATTTTTCTACCTGCTCGAGGCAAAGATGAAGTATTCACTATTTTTCCAAAGTCGACTTTCAGAGTCACAGAAAGAGGGAAAATTTTCATCACAAAGTTGCTCACGTCCATGCCTTCAAATTTTGCAAAAATTTTAGACTGAAGGGGTCGTTCGCTTTTGTATTCGCACCACACATAATTTCCTAATCATGGCAACCACCCAAGCTATCGTCTCACATGACAAATCATAGTACAGGCGACCCACCATATGGTTACTTAGACTTCACCAATGGATACTAATGCAATCCCAGATTATCAACGCTACAGGTACTCAGACTTTCCTTGCATTCTCTGGCCTCGGTACCATAGGTACTCAGACTTCCCCTGTACCCATGGTTAGAAACACAATCACAACGGAACTAAAATAATTAACAACTTAAGAACAAGGTACTTAATTCATGTAAGTGTAGGCACTGTCAGAGTGTCCGAATATTACAACCCGAATAAAAATAAGGATCATCAAAAAGAACAGAAGAGTATGCAAAAATATCAATAATACAAGCCCAAATCGAATAAATAAGGAAACATCCCAAACTGGGAAGGTAGCCGTGTCCCAATTGCATTAATAATCAAGGATAATAAAGAGATAAGGATGCTCCCTGAAACTCTATCAAAGACCCCTATCATTTTCATACTCAGCATCACTGATAACGCTCAACTTACACGTCAATTTAAGTGCAAGGCAGTCCTCGTCAATATATTTTCTCAACTTTAGAGTTGGGGTCAAATCCACGAGGAACAATGTAACTGGTGATCAAATTAATTCAAAATAATGGATTCAAGTTAAATTCAAACAAATGGTACAAAAATATAAAATGGTGGATAAGTTCCTACACTAATGTTTCTTTTTGGGGTTTTCTAGTATAAATTTGAGGTTACAAATAATTAGAGTTTTAACAATTATGCACGGATCTTGGGATTATGCATTACTAAGCGAATGACATGTGGGAGTTAGTCGTCAACATCAATTTAGTAAATCAAATATGGGTAGGCTTGGCTATAGATTTTGATGCTAGTCTTTCGACAAAACACCAAAATTTTACCCATTGATCCTTTCGAATACCTAATAGGTGTGTTCAATAATTGATAACCACAGCCTCAATCTAGGCATCCCTATTTCTAGGATGATACCTATAGCATAGTCAACCTCAAATTCACCCTTATGTCTAAGATAGTGAAAATTTAGTGAAAATTTAGCAAACTACGCATATGATTTTCTATCATTGCTTTGGTTTCCACATCACTCTTTCGAGGATGATATGGATTCTTAAAATTCACCTAAAACCCTTCTTTTGAAGATGGCCTTGAACTTTCTAGAGCATGAAGCTTTCACTCATCAAACCCATGTGGGTATTTGGGGCTTTCACCCATCAAATCCCCACCAAAATAGCATAACAATGATAAAATCCATAAACGTGAACTACCAAATAAATGCTAAAATAATAACCCACACACACTTTAACCCCTCTTAACACATAACCCCAAGAGGGAGATTTAGCTACATATAAGATAAATAAGCATAGATATACCCATAATCTCCACTGAAATGACTTCAAACTTGGATCTCCCATAATATCAACAATGGAAGTGAGAAATTGACCATCCTTGACTGCCGCGATCGTAATCAGCAGATGCAACCGCGGTACCTAAGGCTCTTCTATTTCAGGTCTTCAGCCGCACTTTCTTTCTCCCTTTTTGATCATTTTGTGCTCCAATCCATGTATTTCCATCCCTTTAACTCTATGCCTGCAAGAGGTGGATATTAGTGTATCTATTTGCAATTATGTCTTATTTATTCATCCATAACAAGGTAATGTGCATGAATAATAAGTGTGATTGAGTGGTAAAATCACCACTCATCAACACCCCCAACTTAAAGCGTTTGCTTGTCCTTAAGAAACACTACCTCTTATCATGAGACACAATTATTTAAGCGCAACCTTTATTCCTTAAAGATCATAATGACCTCAACTTTAATCGCAACCACAAGTAGCTCATTGCACCTGCGCTAAGCTAGTTTCACTACACCCCCATCATAAGGTAAACTATTAAAAAACGCTTAAGACTTTAAAGAGCAATTAAGCAATAACAATCAATACTATAGAGCTGGCTACCTTTTTGCCATAATTAAGCTATACTCCATTTTCCTCCCTTCTTGGGAGGTGACAAAAATCACCCATCTTAATTTATTTCACATGCCAACCTCACAAGAATGAGAATTCCACACACCAAACTAACAAATATGCAACAAGGAATTTTAAGTGCAAAACTCTCCCTCTCACAAGGAATTTTAAGTGCGAAACTCTCCCCATCTTAATTTAAGTCATACCATAGGCTTTCCCCTATATTCATTCTCCACTACAAAGAAAGTAAATAGTCAGAGATCTCAAAGGACTTTCTAAGCTTGTAATGTAGGTTTGAGTTAGGGTAGGATACCATTTAGGAACAACATGGCTACACCTTTCCTTGAATGTCTACATTACTCTTTATAATTCTTCAACTAAGGGCCACTTTTCATTGTTTTTTGTTCTTATGCCGACACTTTGCTTCCTTTGTTCATCACTTTTCTTCCATTTTTTTTTCGTTCAACTTACGTGCAATTCATTCCTTTGTTGGATCCTTTCTTTTTCTAAACATTTGTTTTCATCACTTAGGCAAAATAGGTATTTTGCTAACAATTCGTGGCTCCAAACTTCCTTCCATCACTTTCTCCACCCCCAACTTAAGCTTTAAGCCTCAAGTTGCATTTTTAAGTTTAAGGAGGGTATGGTTCAAAAGAGGGATTAAAAGAATAGAACACGACTAGTAATGAGTTTGCCAAAGAAAGGTCCAAAGGCTCAAAGTGGGTAACTAGGGATTGCAATTATATATGGGTAGGCTTTTTAGGTTAGAGTTGAATCCAAAATCACAAAGGTGGCCTAAGATTATTTCTCCAACCAAATACAATCAACATTATCTTTGAAAGACTAACTGGGCAAGTTCTAGATGACACAAGTGTACAAGAGATGAATACTGAAGTCTCATCTCACATGGCATGCAAAATTCGCCAAAGGGCTCAAATGTCCCTCCCGCTAGAGACATAAATGGAGTATTTATCATTATTTACAAGCCAGCCCCTTATGGAGACACAAAAAAAAGATTTGTTACAAAGTTTCTCATGTTCACACCCTCGATTGGATGGAGGGGGGTGTTTGTTTTGCAATATCACTATGTTTAATTTGCTAAATTATTGCTACAACAAAAGCCTTAGTCTCACAACTTGGCTTAAAACGTGCTAACAACCCAAATGGCTACTCAGACTTCGCCAATGGTGTACAAAGTGACCCCAATTTAACAAAATATAATGCGACAAGTACTCAGACTTCCCTTGCATTAATAATACTTAAACTATGAGTACTCAGAATTTCCTTGCATCTATGCCTCTAACCCAAACATGACGCTTTACCCTTAAAAGGTCGTCACTCAATCTATCATAGGGCAAAGCTAATTATGCATCAATGAGATCAAAATAAAATTAAATTATAAGAACACTAAAAATAAAAGAAAAGCATGATAATCCATTAAAAGTAGGGACCATCAGAGTACCCAAAGATATAGCATCTCAAAACAAAATAAAAACAATATCTAAAGTGTCATCAAAACACTACCAAAAGACATTGAAGAAGTACAAATATAGGGATAGGTACCCGAACTGAAAAGATGCTAGTGCCCCCACTTCCTAGTTAACAAGATAAGAATAAAGGATGCTCTCTGAATCAGTTTTATCATCTTCGGTACACCCTTCATCATCTCCACCATCATCAGCACTAGACCTCTCAGTAGGGGCTCCATCATCACTCTCACTCCTCGATGAAGGTAGATGTTCTTTAGGTTTGAGCACCTTGAATATGCCCTTTACCCCTCTCAATATTTTGGTGAAGAATTTTTCTCTCTTCTTTTCCCTCTTCAACATCTTTTCCTATGACTCCCAGAGATTCTTGTGTGATTGCTAAAGCTAAATATGCTTTCTCCAATTTGGCAACCCTGACACCTATATTTCATAGTCGGATCGAGCCACATATGAATGACGAGTAGTGAAGGATTCTCCTGGCCCTTGGGGGTAGACCTGGAGCATGTTCCCTAATAGCAGAAAGTCTGTCAATGAATTTTGGGAACTTCTCTGGGACTCTGTTCATGGATACTTCTTTCAAGGAATAGCTTGGATCTTGGGAGTTTATTATAACACTGGTTGTGGTTTTTCGGGGACATGGGTTTGATAACATCTGAGTCTCTCATTTTTTAGTTGAGTACCTATATGGACATACTTCAAACTATTTTTAATATTTATAAAGCAAAACTTATGTTAGTTTAGCAATAAAAGTTCTTGTGGCAATGGTATAGAAGATTCAGGGGTGAAAAATAGGTGGGAAGAAGTTTAGATTTCTCTAGATAACAGTCCTCAAGTATAGCGACCATGGAGAATTGACCGCAATCGCGCTTCAGCAATTGCGGTCATCAAAACTACGATCGTGATACCTGAGACCATCATCAACAGTTCTTCCCTACTCAAGATACACGTAGTTGACACCAACTTTGTCTTACAACTAGGCACATAATCATCATGATAATATAAAGTAAGCCTAGGTTGCATCATTTTAGCCCCCTCCTCAAACTTGAAAGATTTCACCTTGAACTCTTTCGGGCATTTAATGAAGACATAATATACACATCTATTTCAACCATGTTAGGCTAAAGTATGGGTACGCAAGACTTCCCCAAATGACGTATAAACATCCTACAACTGCTAACCACAATAATAAATACAAACTAGCACATTTTTGACATTATAAAAATAAATTTATGCCAATGTTCAATCTACATGTCCCAGGCCTATACTGAAAATAAAAGTGAGAGAGTTTGAGACTATATATCGGATAAATGATGCAAAAGGGTTGAGCTGAACTCTTGGATACTTTACACTTCTAAGAGATAGGAAAGTTTTGAGAGAATTTTTAGAATGAATAAATGGGAAAAATGGCAGTTGGATGGTCACTTTTATTGGAATGACTACGATCGCGGTTGTCGTTCCAAAATTATGGACTTGTGGCATTTGTGATCGCATTGACATGAACCGCGATCGCGATAACTAAGGCTACAATCTAGGCCTCTGCACTTAGTTGTTCAGGCCAATAGGTCATTTACCTAACTCTCCTTTTTAATTTCAATCAAAATTTCACCTAACAATCACCTTTTCATGGATCATGCTCATACCAATACAAAAACAAAATCTACTCTATTATGCATGAATAAAAGGATATGTGCCACTTTTCGTGGCGTGATGGGTTGCCTCCCATCGAGCGCTTAGTTTAACATCGTATTATGATGCCTCCACTCTTTTCTTGCCAGTTTGAAGACTTAAACCTTTTACCCAACTCTACATCAATCTTTCGAATTAGCTCATTTGGTAAAAAAGTGTTCGTTAATAGGCCATTCCTTGTACTTCAAAAGCTTTGACAGATGG
The DNA here is from genome assembly GCA_030864225.1 of Capsicum baccatum var. pendulum. Taxonomy (NCBI): domain Eukaryota; kingdom Viridiplantae; phylum Streptophyta; class Magnoliopsida; order Solanales; family Solanaceae; genus Capsicum; species Capsicum baccatum. Next base: position 123,590,681 of record CM061556.1, on the reverse strand, counting down.
GTTTCCATGTGCTCTTTCGAAATGTCAAACTCCAAAATATAAGAGTCGAACTTCTTCTCCCCACAATCCATCTTCTTTTTGGAGGCATAGATCCTTATCACATCTGTTAAGCATAATGTTGAAAAGTGGGTTGAATGGGGTCTAACACCTAAGTTTGGGTTAGCCTCCTCCGAAGTATCTTCACCCCGAAATGAACTAGTCATTATAAGAGTTTGCGTTGAATCTTCTTTTGACCCTAGCATCATTTCTTTTATTTTGGCCTCTCTTTTCTCTTATGATACGGATGATTAGGAAGCTACCGAGGAGTCTTCGCTACCAAGCTCATCATCATTGCTTAGTTTCTCTTCTTGACCAATCTCTTCTTAGGTAATGGACATGGTAATGATAGGTTCAAGATTTTGTTCTTCTCCTATTACCTCTTTCTTGACACTTGTCCAATCTTGCTGTATGCGTTCTAGGTTCTCCCCTTTTGCATCTACCCAGTCAAAAATTGCTTGTAACCTTGGGTTACGTTTATTGGACTCGGTATCTTGCTCTTACTTCTTCTCTTCATGATACCTATCAATCTCACAACAAGAACTAGAAATTTGGTTAGTATAATGGAGGGAGGGGGCACGTGGACAATCACTCCAATGTCTATCTCAACCACTACGTAGGAGCACCTATACTCCCTATAGGATTGAGATGGTGAATTTAACTCTCTCTAGGGAGCATAGTCACAATCTCTCATAAAATATGGTACGTCGTAATATGGACATGGATTGTCAAGAAACGACTTCCAACTATCAACATCATATTTATCAAAAGATGCCATAGAGAAAAGTAAAATAAAATTAAATTAAAAGCTACCTACAAAAGAAAATCACAAACAAATATATACAAACTTAAATTCAAGTAAATAACTAAAATTTCAAACTAACTTAAAACGCCAAATTGTCCACGGAAACGGTGCCATTTTTGATAATGCTCAACTTACACGTTAATTTAAGTGCAAGAGATCGTCATCAATATATTTACCCAACTTTAGAGTCGGAGTTAAATCCATGAGGAACAATGTGAGTGGTGATCAAATTAATTAAAAATGATAGATACAAGTTAAATTCAAACAAATGGTACAAAAAGATAAAATAGGGGATGGGTTCCTACACTAATGTTTCTTTTCGGATTTTTCTAGTATAAATTTGGGGTTACGATTAATTAGAGTTTTAACAATTATACACGGTTCTCGGGATTATGCATTACTAAGAGAGTGACATGTGGGAGTTAGTCATCAACATCAATTTAGTAAATCAAATATGGGTAGGCTTGGTTATAGATTTTGATGCTATACTAAGAGAGTGACATGTGGGAGTTAGTCATCAAGATCAATTTAGTAAAACAAATATGGGTAGGCTTGGTTATAGATTTTGATGCTAGTCTTTCGATAAAACAATAAACCTTCACCCATTGATCCTTTCAAATACCTAATATGTGTGTTCAACAATTGGTAACCACAACCTCAATCTAGGAATTCCTATTTCTAGGATGATACCCATGGCATAGTCAACCTCAAATTCACCCTTATGTCTAAGATAGTGAAAATTTAGCAAACTACACACATGATTGTCTATCATTGCTTTGGTCTCAACATCCCTATTTTGAGAATGATATGAATTTCTAAAGTTCACCAAAACCCTTGTTTCAAAGATGGCCTTGAACTTTCTAGAGCTTGGAGCTTTCACTCATCAAACCCATGTGGGTATTTGGGGCTTTCACCCATCAAATCCCCACAAAATAGCATAGCAATGATAAAACCCATAAACATGGACTACCAAATAGATTCTAACAATAACTACCCCCACACACTTTAACCTTTATTCATACATAACCCTAAGAGGGAGATTTAGCTACACATATAACAAATAAACATAGATATACCCATAATCTCCATTGAAATAAATTATTGAAGAATTAACCAAATGTTACTTTAAACTTGGCTCTCCCATAATATCAATAATGGAAGTTAGAAAATCTTCCACTTAGAAAGTCTCGAATGTATTCTTCACCTAAAATTTATACAATATTTTCTTCTCCAAAAATGGAGGCTATGAAGTCTACATCTAAAACCTAAAAATTGGGAAAGATGGAATTCTTCCAGAATTGATAGTTGAGTCATTTTTGTCAAGTTTGATCAAAACGTGCAATTACAGTTTTTCCCTTGGGCTGAACTCCACTGCTAGGTCGTGATCTCGTAGGTCTGGCTGAGACCGCAGATACACGATCGTGATCAATTGACCATCCTTGACTGCCGTGACCGCGGTCAGCAGATTGCGACTTCGGTACTTGAGGCTCTTCTATTTCTGGTCTTCAGCTGCACTTTCTTGCTCCCTTTTTGATAATTTTAAGCTCCAATCCATATCTTTCCATCCCTTTAACTCTATGCCTGCAAGAAGTGGATATTAGTCCATCTAATCGCAATTATGTCTTATTTATTCATCCTTAACAAGGTAATGTGCACGAATAATGAGTGCGATTGAGTGGTAAACTCACCACTCATCAATCATCACCCTTTCCCTTGAGATCAGACCATTCCCTGTATGCAAAAACTTGAGTGAGAATGTGAGGAAATTAGGAAGGTAGTCAGTGAATCAACTAGCTTCTATGTACGCGATCGCGACTAATTGACTATGACCGCGGACAGACGAGTAACCTCAATCGCATTTAGGGACCGCGGTCACAGTAATCGAGGGCATTTCTGGTCCCTTATTTTCCCCTGTCCAGCTTTTCTGCTCACTTAGTGCCTATTTTTCCTTCGATCGGCTTTCACTCAATTTTTTTACACTTCTCCCTTTTTAATCTTATGCAAAGCACTCCATAGTGTCACACATGCATGATTTATTCATATGTGAAAAATAATATCAATACTATAAAAATATGATAAAAAGGATACGATCCATCCTCGTGGCCTTTGTGGGTTACCTCCCATACAATGCCTTTGTTATCACGTGGAATGACATTGGTATGTATCAATTTGTCATGGAGGGTCCACAAGTCCCCACTTATCAAACTCCCCTTCATCAACTAACCTTCCATCAATGTTTTCCACCACTTTCTTTTCTTTGTCAATTAGACTTTGGGACAACTTCTCTTTTGACTGAGTGTTGGGTATTTTTCCTCCCAAGTCCTCTATCAAGTGCTATTTCTTTTATTTTTAACTCCCCAAACGTATTTCCAAGATTTGATCTTCATTTTGAGGGATAGCAATTTTGTCACTAGTTGGATTTCCCGTTGGTTTAGCATTCAGTCGTGTGAAGAGTTGTCCCATTTGGATCTCCAAATCTTTGATAGAGGCCGAATGGGAGACAACAGTTTTAGAGAGTAAAATGAAGTCCTCTTTTAATTCACGAACTATTTTGTCCATTCGTTCAGCTGTTCAAAATTCTTGCAAGTATATCCTCCGTTCTACCTCTGTCACCATCAATAGAGCTTGACTCTTTGCTAGAATCTTGATCATGGTAAGGCACAAAATGGAAATACTCAAGTTTCTGATCTATCAAAACTAGAACACCACCCTGATTTATCAAACCTTGATTCCCACTTTGCCTATGATAGGCCACGTAATACCTCGGGAAATTTTTTGTTGAAATTTTGTGCGTAAACGTGTTGGGTTCTATCTTCTAGAATGAATTATAAATTTTCCATGCAGAAGGTATTAGATTATGACCCACCATTCCTTAGAGTATCGAATAAGCTTTCCAACGATATGTGTATCATCCAAAACGGACACCCGAGCGACTAGTTATGAACATTCCGATCGAAACGTGAATAGTAGTGAACAGTAAAACATGCAGGAAAAAGTACTGAGGCCTGGCGTATTTTTCTCCAACTTTAAACGATCATAACTCCTTGTACATAATGATCTGGGTGATCTACTATATATCAACGGAAAGCTCTACGAGTCCTCTTTCCAATGAAGTTGGTTTCATCCAATTTGTCTATCAAAGCAAAAAGTTATTGTCGATCTACTTCAGCCTATCAAAAGCAAATTTTTGGGTCAACTTCAAATGATCATAAGTCCTCGTACACAATGATCTGGGTGAGATAATATATATCAACGGAAAGATATGAGAGTCCTCTTTCTAATGAAATTGGTTTAATCCGATTTGGATATCGAAGTAAAACGTTATGGTTGATCTACTTTAGACTATCAAAATAGTCCACCAAAGGACAGATTCGAGAATTATTTGATTTTTAGGGGTGGTTTGGTCTTTACCCCTCACCCAAAATCCTTCCAAACCCTATATTAAAGCCTATTAGAAGCATTATATGTTATGTTTCATCAAATTCCCTCAAAGAAAACCCTAAGCTCCTACATCCAACTTCAAGAACCTCCAAAGTTCACCATTAATTCTGCAAATTTATTCAAGATTCCAAGTTCCTAGTTCTAGAACTCGAAGAACCATCATTCAAAGGCACGGTTAACATCTCAAAAATGAGTATCGATCTAAAGTTCATCATTCAAGGTATGTGGGGTTTTTCAACAAGAACTCTCTTTCGTTCTTGTGCCCAAAATTATTTTTCTTTACAAAGACATGATTTTTATTTGATTTTTATGAATTTGAAGCATGAACCCATATCTTATGATGATTATTATGAAATCTTGATGTTTATGTTTTTGAAAGATGAATTTACATGTGTGGAGATATAAAGCATGAATCTTGAATGATATTTATCATGATTTTCATATTTGGGTCGTGAATCTCCATTGGAAATTGTGTTTTTCTTGAGAAAGTGTGTGTTATAAGTATGTTGATGTTGAATATTTGAGATATTTTGAATGATTTGAACTTTTGGTCTTAATGGAGTTATTTTGAACTCGAGTGTGAAAGAAATCCACAATGTGGTTGATTTTGATAGATGGTAAGCATGATGGCTCCTGATGTATATTTATATATTACTGAAATTGTTTTGTTGTGGATTGTCTTTGAAATGATCTGAGCTAAGTCTGGGAGAAATCCTTAGCAGCGAGTGGGAGGTATAAAGCGACCTTACTTCCCTAGAACTACGTACCCCCGTAGGAGTGAGCCTGAGGCTAATTTATATACTGATCACTAGTTTATGTGGTTTTGATATCGATAGTCCTACTCCGATGGCAAGGATAAGACGACTCTCCCCAATGTTGGTTGTACATTAGACTCCATGTAGCTCACATGATTTATGTCGGTTATAGGATCTCCCACTGTGTGTGTGTTTCCTTGTGTCTATGGTGAATGGTGAAGTGATTTGAAAGTGGAATTGTGAAAGTTATTCTTTTGAAAGATTTAAATGATATTTACATTATGAGAATTGATATTCTTGATGAACTGAAAGTGATTGACAAGTTATATAATGACTCACATGTGTTATTTTACTTATTTCATCCTCTCATGATTATGATGATTTTCTTTGGGCTATGTGAGTCTTTCATACATTCTGCATATTTCTTATTAATATTTATGATGATGATGTTTATACAACTGCATACACCCCCATATACTCGGTTTCTTTCCATGGTACTGACCCACATTTTTAGATGTGGGCTGTATTTTCTCAGAATGTAGGTTCAGGTGCTCAGTTCTAGTTTTGACAGTAATTCTTTGAGCACGCTATTCTATATCCTCTGTTGTGGTGAGTCCTCATGTTTTGAGGACGTGATGTCTAATGTTTCACAGAATTGTTTACATTTGATAACTGAGTATGAGTCACTTGGGGCATGTCTCAATGGTTCACTGGTTTTATTGATTTTCTTAGAGGCTTGTCAGACTAGTATAGATGTTGGGAGTTGACTAATAAGTCGTATTTTGTTATCTTTCTGAAATTCTTTTATTCTTGTATGATGATTACTCTGTTGATATTTGAGGGTTATTTATGGAAACCTCATTGATTTGTGTTGAACTAAATAAAAATGGCTCAAAGGGTTAGCTTGGGCTACTCGTAGCCTCAAGCACTGTGTGACGCTTCGGGACCTATTTTTCGAGGCGTTACAAACTTGGTATCAGAGCCTAAGGTTTTAAGGTTTCCTAGGGAGTCTGACAAGCCGCATTAAGTAGAGTCTTGATTATCGGTGTGTAGCGCGCCACATCTATGAGCAAGAGGCTACAAGATGTTTTTTGAAAAAGTGTGATTCTTTCTTTCAGAAGTCTATCGTTCTTAAAGTGTCTCTCTCTGCTATTGATCATACAATATAACACAAATATATCATGAGTTGTAACATTACTCAGAGATCCTTTTCTAGTAATTAAAGTTGTGGCAATGATGTGAGCTAGAACTTGATGCTTGGAACATAATGACAAAGGTCCAACATTTGATAAATTTTTCTCAGGTTTGGCAACCACAACATTAGCATCCTCAATGATGACTTTAAACTTTTTGGGACAAGATCTATTCATAAAAGGGACCATATCACCGAATTTTTTATCAAATACTTTCTCAAATAAAAAATCATTTAGAACAATTTTGGTTCCCAACACTAGAGTTTCAAGATCTCCTTTATCCTTGGAGATACGGAGGTTAGCATAGAATATCAAATGTAGTCTTCAAAGACTTCTAATCTAAAAAGACAAAAGAATAAGGAAATATCCTGTGCCTCAAAATAAGGGACTAACATCACAATGAGATTTGTTTAGTTGATGGAGATTTATAACTCTATCAGGCACAATAAAATGACTCCTAGAAGTTAATAACTTCTCTAGATTGGAGGTGGTCCAAAACTTATTAATGTCTTCTAGAGGAAGGTTTTCAATAAAAAAAGAGGGGGATTTTTCGTGAGAGGAGGTAGTATTGGAAAAGAATCATTTTGAGGGTTATATGAGTGAAAAGATTCTGTGATGGCTTCTTCTGAGAAACTGACAATAAGAACTGATTCTTAAGTGTTGGAAAGGCAATCAGCTAGAGTATTTTGAAGTTTAACCATGGATTTGGTTTTAGGCATGGGAAGAAGAATGAGGAGAGAGAAAGAAAAAGGGATTTTTATAAGGAGTTAAGAAATAGGAATAGATGGTATGAATAGGGAGAAAGATGAACAAGGAAGTAAATGAAACTATGTGTTTAAATGAATAGGACAGAGAGGAAGAGTTGCAGGAATGGAGAAGAGAAAAAAAGCAAAGGGTACAAGTACATGCAATAAACTGGATGTGGTGAATCAGTACGTAGATATATAGGGTTAATAACGAGGGAAAAAAATGTGAAAGAAAGGTAAGAAAATATCAGACTAAAAATAAGAGATTGAAAAATATTTTATGAGACACGGACTACGAAAATGTTAAAGAAAGTAATATTAGAAAAGATTGTGCAAAGATTGTTTTTCATTAAAGCATTTAGTTCCAAGCTTTTCTCGGAGAAGACAACAATGATCCTTTAGTAATGGTTTTATAAGAATATCGACAATCTAATTTTCTAATTTGACAAAATTTAACACAAAATCACCTCTTTCATAATGATCACAAATAAATTAATTTTTAATATCTATATGTGTTGCCCTTGAATGATGCAGAGTGTATTTTGATAAAATAATGGCACTAATATTATTATACTCAATTGGCACAAATTAGAGTAACAAATCAAAGTTAAGTATTTGATGCATTACCCATAATATCTGAGTACCACAAGTACCAATGGTTATATATTCAACTTTGGTGGTTAATAAGGTTACTAAGCTTTGTTTCTTACTGTTTCATTAGATTAGGGCATCTCCAAGAATTTGACATATCCCGCTAGTATTTTTCGATAAGTTTTATCACCAACAAAGTCAATATCTGAATAGCTAATTAAAGCAAGGTTTGAGGAGTGTGGTTACCATAGTCTAATATCCTAAGGTTCTATGAGATAGCAAATGATGCGTTTGATAGTAGTCATGCGAGACTCCTTAGGAGACGACTAAAACTTCACATATTTGCAAACGCTAAACATAATATTTGGTCAACTCTTAGTCAAGTAAACTAGATATCCAATCACTCCTCTGTATGTATTTTCATCAACATCTTTCCCAGATATATTTGAGTCAAGATTTTTTGAGGGACTCATAGGAGTTCTGAAGTCTTTTTCTTTTTCAATTCCAAAATTTTCAATGAGATTCTTTGTGTATTTTGTTTGACTGAAGAATGTAACTCTTGGGGTTTGCTTGATTTGAAGTCCCAAGAAGAATGTGAGTTCCCCATAAGGCTCATTTCAAATTCTCCTTTCATAAGACTTACAAAATTTTTGTACAAGGAGGTGTTAGGACTACCAAATATAATATCATCCATATAGATTTGTACAATAAGCAAACTTGAGTCCAAATTTTGAGTAAAAAGAGTAGTATCTATTTTTTCACTCTGAAAGCTGTTACATAAGAGAAAAGTACTTAATCTCTCACACCAAGCTATTGGAGCTTGTTTGACACCATAGAGTGCTTTCGAGAGTTTGAAAACGTGGTTTGGACAATATGTATTTTCAATCCCTTATTTAAAAAATACTTCTTCACTATTAAAACAATTTATAAAAGAGCTTTTGACATACATTTGATATAATTTAAAATGTTTAAAAGTGGAAAATACTAAAAGAATTGAAATTGATTCCAACGTTGCTACAGAAGCGAAGGTTTCATTATAGTCAATACCTTCTTGCTGAGAGTAGCCTTGAGCTACCAGCCTGGCCTTATTTCTAATGACCTTAACTTCTTTATTTACTTTATTTTTGCAGACCCCTCATTCAAATTGGTCCAGTTCTTCTTTAACAGATTTAACCCATGACTTTTCTTTAAAGGCCTCATCAACCTTTTCAGGTTCAATTTAAGACAAAAGTGCTACTGATGCTTGTTTTCTTAGAGAAACCCTTGTCTGCATCTAGTCATTTGGATTTCCAATGATAAATTCATTCTAAAAATCTGCACTATTCCCCCATTCTCTTGGAACATTTGGTTTTGATGATTTAATAATAGGAGCTAACTGTGGTTGGGTTGTAGTCGACTCAGTGTCAACTTGCTCAGGTGTTCTGTTTGGAGTAGCTTTAGGCTAATAGTTATTTACCTATTCCTCATCAAAATTCAAGCTTATAGAAATGGGATTAGATTCATGAAATACTATATGCATAGATTTTTTGGCACACAATATTCATTTATTGTAAGCTCTATAGGCACAACTAGTAGGAGAATTACCAAGAAATATACCTTTATCACTTTGTGGATCAAACTTTTCCCAAGCTATTCTTACCATTGTTGTGGATGAAATAGTTGCATCCAAAGGGATGAAAAAAGTTGGTGTTAGGCTACTTTCTCATCCATAGTTCATAATGTGTCTTCATAAGAATCGGTCTGATGAGACACCTATTGAGAATATGACATGCCGTGCTTACTACTTCTACCTAGAAGTAATGAGGTAAATTTTGTTCTAGAAGTATGGATTTTCCAGTCTCATTGTTAGATCTATTTTATTGTTCGACCATGCCATTTTGTTGAGTATATCAAGGAGAGAAGAAGTTTTGAGGATATCCATATTGAGCACAATACTCCTTAAAAGCTTTATTTTTGAATTCTCCTCCATGATCGCTATTGACGTAAGTGATGAAGTACCCTACTTTTCCTTTTACTTTTCTAAAAAAGAACTCAAAATTAGTGAATGCTTCATGCTTATTAGCTAGAATCGTTACCTAGATAAAGAAAGAATAATCATCAATTATAACAAATACATATTTTTTCCACTAATACTTGTAGTCTTGGTGGGGCCAAACAGATCCATGTGGATTGTTTAAAGGGTTTGGTAGTACTGACCATGTCTTTGAAATTAAAATGCACTCAAGACTATTTACCAAGTTCGTAGACATCACAGATGTGATCCTTTTTAAATTCATTTTTTGTAGACAGTTTACCAATTCAAATCGAGAGATATATTAAATGTCATGTATTCTGGAATGCCCAATTTTTCTATGCCAGAACCAGGTGTCACTGGATTTTACAATAAGACATGTCAGAGTAGCAAATTAGGATTATTTAGGATATAAATATTATCAACATGATCACCAATAAGAATGATTTTCCTTTTTACATGCTTGATGGAGAAATTTTAAAATCTAAATAATACTCTGAATCCTATATCACACAGTCGTTTGATGCTCAAAAGATTTTTTTTGAGTTCATCCATGAGATACCTTCAATGAGTTCACAGGAGGTGCCGAGCTTCACAAAACCAACTCCTATGACTTCTCCATTAGCATTATCACCAAATCTAATTGAACCACCTTCAAATTTATTTAGAGATCAAAAGTTTTATTTCTTTTTAATCATGTGTCTTAAACATCAGCTATCTATTACCCACATTTCTTTCTTGTAGTTCTTGCAAACATGTTCTTGCAAAATAAGAAAATTAATTTTTTAGTTACCCAAATGGTCTTGGGTCCTTGGGGGTTAGATGTATATCCTTTGGGCATCCAAATTCACAATCCTTTAGATTATTGTCTATAGTTTTTTGATGTGTGCCCTCTTTCTCCATAGGTGTAGCAAACCGGTCCATAAAAAGAGAAGAAGTTTCTAGCAAAATTGAGAGAGTCTAATGAAGAAGTTGATTTAGTGTTAACCAAATTTGATTTGACAGAACATTGACTTGATGATTTTATAATGTTGTGTAATTGGATTTTCACATCATCAAGTTCTTCTTGAAGCAAATCAATTTCAATTCCACTTGCTTTAAGTTGAATTTGCTAGTTCCTTCTTTCTTTTTCAAGCTTTCATTTTAATTGTGTAGCAAATTTTTCTTTTCTTGAGCAATTTTATTGTATTCATCAATAGTATTTTGAAGCTCCTCAGTAATCATGTAAATAGTGATTGAATGAGATTGCAATTATGATAGTCAAAAGGTCTTACCTCTCTAGATTCACCTATATCCATGAAGCATATATCAGTTATATCTGTGTCATCTTAAGTCTCATCTTCATCACTCAAGGCTCTAAAGTTCTTATTCTTCTTCGATGATCTTCTTCTTAATTCTGGACAGTTTTATTTGATATGTCCCAGTTTACAACAATGATAGCAACAATCACCATTTCTTGTGAATTCACTACTTTTGTAACGATGAGGTCTTTACTACTTTTTTCTTAGAATTTTTCTTACCCCACAATTTATAAGAGTCATTCCTTTGTTGTTATATCTATCATGTGCTCTTTTTTTCCTGAGGTTACGACATTAAAGGCTACAAGATTTTTCTTCCCTTCCTGACTGTACCTGTTTATGTGATTTTGTTCATAAGTAATAAGGTTACCTCATAGTTTGTCATAGGTAATGTTTTGAAGATCCCCATTTTGTAGAATGGCAGCTTTTGTTTCCCATTATTTTGGGAGACTCCTTAAAATATTCTTAAATGAAGGCTATTTAAGTAGGTCATCGCTAGATATTTATCTCACAAATAGTTTTGCTAAATCATGCAAACATTGATTCCACACCTTTATTTTCTTCCATTTTGATAAGCTCGTATTCATTGACTAAAGCACCGATCCTTGCTTCCTTAACTTTGGTAGTACCTTTGTAGGTTTTCTTTGATTTTTCCCATATTTATTTTTCCAATTTTAGATAGATATCTTTTCGTACTCTGCTCTGCTAACTCCATAGTAAAGTAGGATTATAGCAATACGTTATGTTCTTTAGTGATTTCAAAGTTTTCAAAATCATCCAAGTCAAGGCTGCTTGATTATTTTTTCTTCTGTTTGTCCTTGTTCTTAAGTTGTAGTATAGGTTTAGGTACCTTCTTGATTACTATCCCAGCTTGAAAGTCATTTCGTAGAATGATAATTTTTAATCTATTCTTCCAATTTGAGTAGTGTTGTACATTGAAGTAAGGTGGTTTTGTTCATGTGCACCTATATTATAAATTTGGTAGTTGTCTATTTGATCTTTAATCATGTGCTATTAAGCAAAACTTAATGGTAAGACCTGCTCTGTTACCAGTTGAAATTAAAGAGGAGGAATGGGGTAGGGGTGAATTAAAATCTTTTTCTGAGTCGACCGATCAATCTTGACAGTTAACTCACTTGCAAGTTAGTATAGTTAATAAAACAGAATAAAACTAAATGCATAAATGAAAGAGTAAGAAAGAATACAAATATTTATACTTATGTGTATCACCAATGTGGTGTCTAGTCAAGTCCTCTTAGGTTTCAAAGGTTTCCTTTAGAGCTTCAACGTTGAGAATAGAGTTACAATAGTTTAAATAATTTTTGATTCTTAATCTGCAATTTAGATCTTGTGACATATCCTACTGGCATAACTAAACTAACTCTATCTTTTTCTTTTAGTAACTATTCTTAATCATGGATTTGATTAGATTCTTTGATTGAGGGCTCATACAATTATCACGTCTATATAAAATATGTCCTTATATTAAGCTATGCTATTTTTTTGGTGTAGTGAGGAGTCATATCCATACATGCTCATATCAGATATGTCTATGTAATTGATATGATCCTTTTCCTTATTTGAAGGTACTAACATCCCCTGGTAAGGCTAATTTCTTCTTTGATTGTTCTCCAAAATTTGCTCCTTCTATATACATCTTATGGTTACATATTTTGCTATCTTTTCCATACTTGATTTGATTCTTTCTATAAGTGCCCATGATCTCTACTGATTGCATTTGATCTTGAGATGTTTCAAATTTGATCATCTTCAAGATTTAGACCTACATGTTTATTTTTTCAGTTTGTTATTAGTAAATCATTAAGTAATTATAGGAGGCTAACCCCTTTTTCTTCACAAACAAGATATGCACACCCTAAGGTGATACACTAGGTTTGATAAATCCTTATCCAACAACTCCTGCAATTGATCCTTCCATTCCTTCAAATTTGTTGGAACCATCCTATAAAGAGAAATATAAATGGGCTTAGTGCCCATCTCAACATTAATAGAAAAGTCATGGGGTCATACCAGACAAATCCATAGGGAAAACACCCAAGAACTCACGAATAATTTGAAAAAAAATCCAAAGAAGGAGGTGAAGCAACACTAGTATAATGAATATGATCTACATAAGAAAAATCACCCCCTCTCAAATAAGTGGAGAGACTAAAGAAAAGATATAACTCTCTTGGGACCTGAATGAAACACACCCTTCCAAGATATCCTTGGCCACACCCTGCGAACCTAAAGTCACGGTCTTAGCATAATAATCTAGGACACCATGTTAAGGAGCCAACCAATCGAGGCCAAAGATGACTTCAAAATCCCCCATATCTAAGACAAGAAGATCCACCCAAGTCTCATGGCCTAAAAAAGTCACAACACAAGATCGGTGCACTTGATCCACCACGAAGAGTCTCCTACAGGGGTGGATACATAAATAGGCATAGCAAGAGGCTCGCTGGCTTAGTAAAAACCTAAAGAAAAATACACAGACACATAGGATAAATTCGACCCCAAATCAAATAACATAGATGCAGATTTGAAAGTAACAGGGACGATATCTATGATAACAATATCAGAGACCTCGATATCTTTCCTAGCAGGTATAGCATAACACTGATTGCATCCACCACCTGACTGAGTAGTCTCGCAACTACCACTAGGGGCATAACTACCTCTTCTTCTCACACCTCTACCACTCATAAATAATATAGGAGTAGCTTTGAAAACATGGAAGGGAAAATCTTTTGCCAAATGATCAATATCATTACAAACATAGCAAACTCTATGGCCCGACTCAATGAAAAGAGGCACGACTAAACTAGGTCGACCACCTGAAGTTGCTAAACAAAAAATCCACTACCTGAACTCCGTAAGGGTTTCTTAAATGGTCTACCATAAAAGCCACAAAAGCTTAGAAAATCTACCTTGAGGAGTGTTACCTCTAAACTTGCCCTGAAGGCATACCTTCTTGGCGCCTCCCTGGGACGCTCGAAGAATCATTTTAGTCATCTTAACATGATCCATAATACTCTGAAATGATGCCCTATACACTAGCATCTGAGTCATAGTAAGATGAATTAAAATATATAATCCCTACACAAACTTTTGAATCTTCTCAAACTCGGTGGCAATACTGGCATGAGCATATCTAGACAAAGGATGGAATTGTGCCCATACTCCGTAATAGTTATGAAGCCCTATTCCAAGTAATCAAACTTATCTCTCATTTGATTCATCAAACTGAAAGGTATAAACCTATCCAAAAAGGCTTTAGTAAATTAATCCAGAGTCATCTATGGCAAACTAAGAGGTCGGCAACCAACAAGTGACCTCCACTAATCTCTAGTTGTATTTTTCAACTGATAAGTAGTATAATCAAGCCCACATGAATCAAGCAAACCAAGGTTATTCAAATCTCATGATAATCTCAAGAACTCATACACATCCTCGCCTACAACACTATTGAATACCATACTTCTGATCCTTAGAAGACATAATTTCACTCACAATAATAGGAAGCGTAGTAAATATGGCTAGCTAAGAACCCATCTAAGGAGGTAACATAGATGAAGGATAAACTTTTAACCTCAAAATACCATACTCAGATACAGGTGCTGAAGGAGGAACAATACTTGGAGTCTGTAGAGTGCCATAAGTTGACGTCAAAATCAATTACAACATTCAAAAATGGCATCTACGCATCAAAAAGAAGGCTAACAATACCCATATTGCCCATATTTAGTCTAGATCTAAAACAGTTTTAAAAAATGAGTTTAAAGAAAAAAAGGGTAAAACCAAAATTTTGTTACAAAAACACATTCCCAAGGTTATAGGGGTCTATAGGAGAAAGCCTATGCAAATTGGGTTTAAAAAAAGGTCCAAATAAAAGAAAAATCCTTTTTGAACTATACCAACAAACCCCCTAATTTTTAATTTTGAAATCATGATTGAAAGTTAATTTTGATGATAAAATCAATGAGAAATAATAGAAATAAGGTTTTGGAGCTTACTTGTAACACTCCACATTTTGGGCTAAAAATCAAACTATTGTTTCTACTTGTATAAACCTGAATCCAATTATTTCTATGTAAATATAAGTGTCATGACTATTTACCTGGTGTGTAAAGTGGTTTTGAGGTGAGGAATTTTCATAGAAAACACTTATGGAGTTTAGAACTTTTGATTGGACCAAATTTTGGCATTTGATCCTTCAAGGGTTAACTTAACGTGTATAACTTTTGGAATATACAAAAATTTGGAGCTCAATACCCACCAAACTATAAATAATTGTTTCCTCTTTCCAACGCATCCAATTTTGCCTTAATTCTATACTCGAGCAAAAAATTATGAGCATTTTTGTGTGAAACCAATGAGGGTCCGCATTTCGATGTGGCACGGACCTTGTGCTTAGCGATTTTGCAATGATATAAACCTATGTCTAGAAATGCTAAAACCCGTATTTTACTTCAGTTTTTAAGGGTAAATTGGTCATTTATGACCTAAACTATCCTATAACTGATAATAATGTGAATTCATCATCCCATAACCCCAAAACATACAAAATGCATAATCCCCCTTCTCCCAAATCCTCAAGAACAACAATTAAGGGTTCTTCTCCCAAAAATTTAATTACCAAGGCTTCTAATTCAAGTTTCTTATCCATGATTCCTTGACAATTTCATAATTAAGGATATGGGAAATAAATTCAAGTGTCCATATTAATTCCAAGATTGGTTTCAAGCTTCAAAGTTGTGGATTCAAGATTTTACCCGAATTACTTCTGTCAAAAGGACATGTTACTCTTCTTTATCTATTATTTTGTAAAAACATGTGCTTTAAATAGTTATTCATGAGTTTTTTATGTTGGTTTTAAGAGATGATTAAGGGTATTGAATGCTTGTTTTTCAAAAATGTTTCCCATGGTTTACATATGATTGCTCATGCTTTATTCATGGTTTTGATCTTGTGGGGTGTATGGATATGGCGAATAAACTAGGGGATTCTGATTTCCCCCAATTTATGACTATTGACCATTGAAGTGATAATGACCGCAACCCCATATTGTGAAATTGATTTTGAATATGGAAAGTATGCATATTAAACTACTCTAGAACGATTGTAGAATGTGAAAAGCTAATAAAACATAGTGATTTTGAAGTAAATATTATGGTGTTATGTGATTCCCTAAGTTAATGTATAATTGAACCAAAGGGGTTATGAATTTCCCCAAGTGATGAAAATTGGTTTGGCATGTTGAAGTTACCTTTAAAGTATAGTTGGTATGACGATACCAATAATGTATTCCTAAATGTGTATTATGGTTTAACTAATGGGAATATGTGATGAATGTTTTAATGGGTCTTAAAAGAGGGTTGTGTATCTAGGTTGTGAAATTAGAGGTCCTAAAGGACCAATACTAGAAACCGTATTTGCCAACATGGGGGTCTAAATGGCCTGGGGTTTGAGTCCCCTTTCTTAAGATCGGGTGGTTTAAGTCCCCCTTATTTTATGATTGGGAGGTTCGAGTCTTCCATATGACATTGCATGATCGGGTACTTAAGTTACCTTAAGTATATGATTGGGAGGTTCGAGTCCCCCGTGCATATATATAAGATCATTCTCTAGTTCGTGTGGCTACATGCACTAGGACCCGATTAGGAGTGAGAGTTGGGACCTATATAGCCCTGGGTATAATTATATGATGGTTGAGCTACATAATCTAGGCTAATGTTTTAAAGTGCATGTTAAGCCTTATTCCTTGTCCCAATATGTGATATATATATGTATGTATGCGTGTGTGTGTGTATAATATGTGTATATCCATTGGATTCTGAATATTTTAAACTATTAATCATGACATTATTTGATACCTTACCTGAGTTATATGCGAGTTCTCAACCCGCTAACTATCTCTAGATGTTGTATCCCCTCGCAATGCAGGCTATGGAAATAATTTTGCTTTCTTTCACAGTGATAGGTGATTGTTGGATAAGTTCATGAGTTATCTTAAAGTGGTGACCTTTGACATTTCGAAATATCTCATTTCATGATTTGGTTTCCTTATGTTATATACCTTTTTTTGGTCTTGTTTTGTCTATTCATCGAGGGCATGTAACGATATAAATTGATTTAGTTATGTTTAGAAGCTTTGTGGATTACTGTAGACTTGGGATTGGTTGTTGAATTTTCAGACTTTTCTTGAGTCATACTTTTGTATCTTGTTTTACGTTTGGAATTCTATTGCTATACTTATATTATGTATCGTTTGACTAGACAAATGTGGTGGTCTCCAATCCTTGTTGGAGTTGAGATACCCGTCATGGATAGGCCGTGGTTTGGGTCATAAAAAAGTTAGTATCAGAGCCTAGGTTCATAGTCAATTGGGTGTCCATAAATCCATGTCAAGTAGAGTCATTTTTATGGTTGTGTAGCGCGCCACACTTGTAAGGAAGAGGCTATGAGGCATTTAGGAAATGTTTCTCATTCTTTCATACTTTAGATCATGTAATTGTGTTGTCCATATGAAACTTATACAACTTCCTTCTTTGCTCTAATCTTGGTGGTGATGTCGATTTATTAAGGTGATACAAGTACAAAGGCTTAGCTATCTAACAATGTGGTCCTTTTTAAACTAGTTATAAAAAGTTGTAAAATAGCACAAGGACTTGAAAGGAGTCCATTAGTGCATTAAGGTTTATTGATTCAAGTGTGTACCTCTAACTTCATGAACCGTGCTTTGCATCTCATGATAAAATGTGTAATTTGTCCCTTTTAAGAACTTTATTGCAGATGTCTCACTTAAGGGAAAAAACTTGTGTCCAAATACTGGGATAGTATTTCTGCCCTAGAGCTAGTATAAATTAGGGTGTTATGACCTATGAGTAGTCAGGTGATCCCGAGGTTAGTGATATGAAGTCTTATAATTAGAAGTTAAAGTAAGGGCAACTTCTTAGTGAAAAAGAGAAAGTTATAATTACATGACCTTTAAGTAAGTGTTGGGGTTTGTATGCACTTATGGTAATTAGTAAAAGGGAGTGGTTAGATACAATATTTTCATATTTAGTTGAAATAATAAAGGAGCTTTTGAGGACTAGATATGGTAGTAGTAAAGTAAATCATAGGTTGTGAATGGAAGGATGGGTTGGCTAATAATTTATTAATTTGGTATTTACTTGGGGGAGGCCTTATAAATAGGGACTTAATGATGTTTATAGAATTTTGAAGGTGCTATGTATGCTAGGGTAAGTGGATATGATGTGACGGAGGTGAATGTTCTATAGACCATAACGGGTTAGGTAATAAAATTAACATCGACTATCTTTATTAGGAGGTTTTAACACAAAGAATCCCTTGATTTTTATCTAGTAGTTGTGAGTTAGTTTAGTAGGTGAGGAGATATGTAGTAAATTTTAAGGTGTAGTGGTAACATTGTGAAGAAGAATGTTCTTGTGGGCCATACTTAAGTTAAATAAGGAATTTAGGTTGCTTTCTCTATTTGATAGATTAGTATATTTTGTGGAATATTTCATTTATGGTACATAATTGTTGCAAGACACTAAATTTGATCTTTAGATGCTAATTGTGGTGATAAGAATGTTAGCTTAAGAATTGTAATAAAAAATTTGTGGGAGTGAATTATTAGGCTTGTTATAATGTGTGAAAGAGCCTAGGTTGATGACTTATGAAATATTAGAGTGGGTAATTTTGATATATGTATGAGGTCTGATGTTGAAGTAGAAATGGTGGCTAAATCATTAGATGGATAAGAGCCTTAGGTTATAAGAATAGTGTACTCAGTATTGAGTTATGAGTGCCATGTATATCTAGCTTATGTCCTTAAATTTCTTAGTATGGAGAAGTTTAGGGAGTTTTTATATGGTGTTATGTAGAGCTGAAATGAGGGAGAAGTAGATAGAGTATCAGAACTCTTGGTATAGTTTTAAAGTTTTATCAAGTTATGAGGTTACGATATTAGAGGTTTAATGCTAGTATTCTAAAGAGTTGGAAATGGAGTGTTAAGTGCTTAGAAGCATGGATGTATATGTTAGTGAAAATATTAGTTATAAGGCGATGACTTTGGAGGTTGGGGGAAGTTAAGATTAGTATCCCTGAAGGGGGTGTCCTAAAAAGAATTTAGTGTTTTTATATTAAAGCTGTCAAGGGATGTTTGGTGTTCTCGTGTGGAGTATTGTTCTAATAGATTTTGTGAGGGGATACACTATAAATATTAGGATAGTGACCCTTGAGCTAAGGGGGAGATGAAGCAAATCTTGAATTTTCTCATGTTGGTGAGTTTCAGGGATGAGTCATGATAAATCTATTCTTTCTCTAGCGAATTCCTCAAATTTCAATTTAAGAGGTCATTCTACAAACATCTTACGTATTCAAATGGTGTCTATGCCCAAATTTTTAGTTCTTTATACAATCTATATCCATGTTTCATCCCTCTAATTATGATCTAAAGGTTTTGATGTGTGAATCCCTTCGTGCTTATTGGATCATATCTTACTTCACAGACCCCACCTTGAGTAGTGCAATAAATATATGTTATAATTGACTATTGTCACTTCTATTTTTGAAATCTTGTACTCTAGTACCTCAGTTACTCTCTTTATGTCAGCATGATAGTGGTTATGGAAGCATAGTAATGCTCTAGATTAGAGAGTGAATGATCTTTGTTATAAAATTTTGGTGTGGCTACTCGAACTAAGGTTATAGATGAAACGGTAGGAGTAAGATGAAACTTTTGTCATGTAAAATATCTAGGAGGAAAATACATGGTGAAAAAAAATCTATATGAAGGTGATAAATGTTGGTGGGCTTTTGGTGGGGAGATTCGTAAAGGGGGTGTAGTAAAGATAGGCTTGAATGTTGTGATTTATAGATACATAAACCATTATGTTATGTGACTAGTACTCCTTATTAAGGCATGATGTTGTTTGATTGTAGTAGTAATACAGAGTAGTGCTCTTTTATAGATATGAAGTATGAAGCCCTGCAACTTACATTAGCACCTTTTAATTCTGGAGGGTTTAACATGGTAGAAATTGGTAGTTACATTCAAGCTCTTGTAGTGATGCATTTTTTGGGGAAATTTTAACATTGAAATGGTGAAGTCTTGTATTCGTAGTTGAATTCATAGTTGTGGAGTATTGATATGTTTAGGGGCTATTAGATGTATTATTGTAGGTAGAGAATAGTTCTATTCTTATGTCCCACTAAATCATATTTCATGTTTTGTATCAATCTTAATAAATCCGACGATTCCTGGAAAAATGTCGTTCCTTATGTTGTTATGACCATGTTTCATGTAGCTTATGCCAATTAGATATGTTAAAAAGGGATACTTGGAAACGTTTCAAAATTTTCAAAAGTGTTTCAGAGCTATTTTTGGATTTTGAGTTAGTGAGCCTCCGTGATACCGTGTCACAGAGGCTAGTCTCCACAATAAGCAGTGTAGCACGGAGGTTAGACTCCACAATAGGCAGTGTGCCACCCCTAGGAGTAAAAAAATTTCATCCAGTTTTGATTTTCTCACTTGGGATAAGGGGCTTTGGATCTTTTATCCCTTGTACGACCTTAGTCTCGTTGTCTCATGATTCGTGCTTACATAATTTAATTGGTGATGCCATAATGCCCTTTTCTTTTGATTCCTATACGTGTGTTGTTAAGCGAGAGTTCTTAATGTGAAGTTACATACTTTTTTCCATACTTCTAAAGCTTCAAAAGATTCCTATCCATAATTTGAGTCCCATACCCACGTGCCATTTTTCTTATCTTCTAGCCAATAGCCTAGAATGTGTCCAGGTCTATCTAGACTAAAATTTATGTTTCAAAGTTGTTGGAATTGTCAGAATTGGCATATAAGGTCATCTGACTGAAGTTTTCACCTTGCAAATTTTAACCAAAGAACACTTCAAAACAGAGAATTGGCTCTAAAAACCAAATAAACTGCTTGGTTACCTAACTGCTGGCTCTAGCATGCCATAAATGATTTTGGGCAATAATAGGAAACCTCTAAATAGCAAAGATGAGCGGTAATGTAGAAAATGACCTGGAGGGTCATTACAATATCCACTACTAAAAAGATTTTTTTTTGTGAAAGCAAAGGGTTAGGTTGTACCTAAAGCCTTGAACAAGTGATGATACTGGGTTCGTATCTTGCTCTCGATCTCCCAAGTAGCCTCCTCTGCTCGGTGATTCCTCCATTGAACCTTAATGACTGAAATCTCTCTAGAGTGCAACCACCTGACATCACTAGCTAATATGAGCATCGGCTCCTCCACGAAGTTCAACCGCTCATCCAATAGAACTGTGTCCCATCGAAGCACATAAGATACATCCCTAATGTATTGATGCAACACAGAAACATGGAAAATCAAATGAACAATAGCAAAATTTAGGGGCAAGGCTAACTCATATGTCACTTTTCCAACTGTGCGAAGGATCTCAGAGGTTCCAATATATCTGTGGTTGAGCTTGACTTTCCTCTCGAAACTCATCACACCCTTCATGGGAAATAAATGGAGAAATTCCTTGTCACCAACTCAAAATTTCAAGGCATGAAGTCTACGGTCTTCTGAATCGCCCTGACTCTATCCAACAATTCCTGAAGCAAGTCAGTACCATAAGGTCGGAGGTCTCAGACTAACCAATCAAAGAATGACATTTTCTACATATAAGGCCTCAAATGGAACCATATCAATAGACAAATGGTAGCTATTATTATATGCAAACTAGCCAAAGCTAAGTGCTGCCCCACTGACCGCCAAATCCATAACATAGGCTCGACGTATATCCTCAAGAACCTAAATAGTCTACTCCGACTGCCTATCAATCTGAGGGTGGAAGACAATAATAAGATCCACCTGAGTACCCAACTCCGTTTGAAATACTCTACAAAAAGATAGACGTGAACACTGAGCCATGATAGATATAGGCACACCATGCAAAAGAACTATCTCATGAACATAGATATGGGCTAACATCTCAGCACTGAAGGACATCTGAATAGGAATGAAATATGCTGATTTTGTCAACCGATCTACAATAACCCAATACCATCGAAACCATGAGAAGTAAGAGGCAGCCTCCTGATAAAGTCTATAGTGATCCGCTCCCACTTTCACTCGAGAGTAGGCAATCTTTGAATCATACTGCTAGGTCTCTGATTCTCAGCCTTCACCTTACAATATAGGCAATAAGATACAAAGTCTGCCTTATTTCTCTTCAAACCACTCTACAATCAATGCTACGTCCAATCTCTATACATCTTAGTTGTAACAAGGTGATAACATATCTGGAGCTATAAGCCTCATACAGAATCGATTGAATCAAATCTCCATCCCTCAGAATGCAGATGCAGTCATCTAATATCAAAACACCATAAGAATAAATGTTATCCCTCTTGGACTCACCACTCAACACCAGATCATAGATAATTCAAAGTGTTATATTCTTAAAATGATGACTCTGAATATGCTCAAATAAAGTAGATTTCGTGTTAACACTAGCAACAATACTCCTGGGGTTAGAAATATCAAGTCGCACCATCAATATGGATAAGGACTAGATATGTCATGCCAATGCCTCTGAGAAAATGGGATAGAATCCAAACTACCCATACTCGACACCTTTTGGCTCAAGGCATCTGCTATCATGTTTTTCCTGAATAATATAAGATAGATATTCCATAATCCTTATACAAATCCATCCAACTAAGATGCCTAGAATTAAACTCTCTCAGGGTCGTAAGATGCTAAAGGCTGTGATGATCAATGATGATCTCACTATGCACATCATACTGAGATCGATGATGATCTCAGTATGCACTTTTAGCTACCTCGATGCATAAGAAATTACTCAATCGTGTTGCATTATAACATAACCCAAACTAATATCAAAAGAATCACTATATATGATGAATCCTCAACCCTCAACAAGAAGAGACAATATAGGCGTTGAAGTGAGAAATCCCTTGAGCTTCCCAAAGCTTGAGTCACATTCCTTAGACCATAAAAAAAGGAATCTCCTTCTGAGTCAATGTAATACCCCAAAAAATCCAAACCAATATTAGAGCCATGTACCAAGATCATGCATAGTACATCATGGTTCGTTTATAGTTTTAGGAGTAATTTAGATGTATATTAAGGCATCAAATAACTCCCAGCTATCAGACAAATCAAAACATTCCTTACCGATTGAATTCTTGAGAAGGATATTGGTATAGTCAATTTCAAATAAGCATATCTCTCATTATACTTTGAATTTTTGAGCTCATGACCTATAAAAAGATAGATAATTGAATTAGCTTTCCAACTATACCAATTTCTCCTAAATCCTATATTGGACCATAGAGTTATCCCAATTTTAGTCCAGCATGTCAAGCTGGAAAATTGTGACAACGTTTCTGACGGGCTATTACGTTTCTGAAGACCTTTTTGATGATGTCGTCACATTCTGATGACATCGTCACATTCTGATGACATCGCCAGCCCTGGGCAGAAAATCAAGAATTTGGACCCCTTTTGTGACGACCATTCGTGATAGCCCTATCACAGACCTGACGGACTGTCACGGATGGCATCAAGTATTATTTTTCAGTAATTCAAGGGCATTTTTGCAAGGGTATTTTGGTTATTTCCTTCACCTTCCACAACTTATAACCCTAAAGAGGCGTAATTTTTCTCATTTTTCTTCAGTTACGCATCTTTAAAACCCTCTCTTATACTCTCACCCATAAGATTAGGGTTTCCATCAAACTCATCTCTCAAAAGCAAGATTCAAGCCTTTTTCCAAGATAATCAAGAATTAAGTTTCCCAATCCAAGAACTCTCCAGCAAATCATCAAGGTTTCCTTTCTAAGGTATGCGTGTGTTCATTCATGGACTCCTTTAGTCCATGAAGTTCAAGAACCCTTTTTTTTTTCTAAAACTATATATTATTTTTTTCATGCTATGAATGGATTGTTGATCATGTTTATGTGTTGAATGATGCCAAGATAGAATCTTTATGTGTTATTATGAATCTATGACATCATATGAGTTGAAAACATGTAAGTTTGATTATTTATGATGAGTAATTGTATGTTTTACACCTATGCCTAAGTTGTGCATGTAAGGTGTTTGATAAAATACCTAAGAGAGTAGAAATCATGCATTATAGCTAAATTGTGACTAAGTGAAGGATTCATGATAATCCTCTATGATCCAATGCCATCCATGTTGATAATGTGTCTTGTGAACACTGTTGGATTACTCATGAACTAGTCTTATGGAATTATGCTATGCTTACTTGCAAAACCCACTCATATACAAGATGTAGAATACCCATGCACTTCATGAAATTCCCCAAGTTATGATATTATGGATTGTGGTTGTAATATGTAATGAGCATGATATTGAAAGCTATGCAAGTATATACATGTTATATGAAATCCCCTTCCATGAAATAGATTGTTGAGAACCATGCTTAGTATGAAATACCTTATTTATGATATTATAGATTATGGACTCTACTCTTATGATCAAGTCAGTCATGTGTGTCAATTTTCTTCTATCGAGTCCTGGGGGTACTTGTACCCAAAAAATATAGCTGTGTGCCTAGAGCCGTGTCATGTTTTTACGATACTCTCAGTCAAGCCATGATCTATAGAAATCAGTCAGTCATGTGACTCAGGAAAACTCAGTAATCTCAGTAGTTTAGTATTCTCAGTAATCTCAGTGCTCAGTAACCTCAGTAATCACAATAAATCTTAGTAACTTCAGTACTCTTAATCAGTCCTTAGAACTCATTATATTCCGTCCGTTATCAAAATCCAGTAAACTCAGTTTTAGCTCCGCTAAACAATACCACTAGTATCAGTTCAATTAATCAGTATCAGTTCAGCAAATCAGTCTAGTTAAGTTATTTAGTTTAGCCCAGTTATTTAGTTCAGTGTCTTTCAGATGGGAGTAGGATTCAACACCGAGCTAACCTAGGGATGCGGACTCACCCGCTAGAATAGGACTGAGATCCCTAGAAGCAATCCCTAAGTTTCAAAACTACGTTGCCAATATAGGTAAAAGTTGTCACCCGTTAGATAGGACTGGCATACTCAGGGGTCACCCATTAGCACATATTTATGTATAGGACTGATCCCAGGAGTCACCCGCTAGATTAGGACTGACTCTACAGTAGATGTCTTTACTGGTGGCGCGGTACTGACACCTTTCCAGTCAGGGTAGAGATTGGACCCCAGTTAGCTTAGATTGGGGCATGTCAGTTAGATGAACATATCCCACAGTTTTAGTTATAGAATCAGGGCTTTCAGACATAGTCAACTCAGCTTAGTAGTACAGATTCAGTACTGTTAGATACAGTCAATGCTTATCATTGTAAATAGACTTCAAGATCACCCATTAACTAGGAATGATCTCAACTATGATTAATCAGTATCAGAATCATTAGATTTAAAGATCACCCGCTAGATAGGACTGATATCAGACTAAGTCAAACTATCCTTATTATTAGTATACTCATGATCACTCGCTAGATAGGAGTGATCTCAGATTTAGTTACTCCAAGTAGAATAGAACTCAGATAGTTCCATCAGAACTTAGATTGTCTGATACAATCGCTCAGTATCTGTTATATCAATTAGTCTGATCATTACATTTATATAAGCTATATCAGTTGTCATAACTCACGTTACCAATATTCAATTTCAGGACTGTTAGACACAGTCATTCAAACCAGTTCTTTATTATTTAAACTGTCAAAAATTATCAATAATCTATTCAGTACCTCAGTAACAGTAAAGTCATGTCATCAGCATTCAAACTCAGTAGTCAGCATCATCACGAGTTTAGTTATAGTTGTTTATGCATGTATGTATTCTCATGTTCATATTAGTTAGCATTGATGCATTTGAGCTATGGCGCTTTCTCTTATGTTACACCATGGTTCAGAGGTACCAGCTCTAGATCAACAGTAGCATTCCAGTGTTCAGAGTTTGCAATGAGTCCTTCTCATTCGAGGACAATATGATTATTGCTACATTTACTATTCAGTTACTAGATGGAGTTAGTTGGAGCCATGTTCCTTCAACTCTTTATTTAGTTCAGTTAGAGGCTTTCAGACTAGATGTCAGATTAGATATTCAGATCTCATTATTTTTAGTATTTAGGACTTGTTTTGGTATTGTTATACCTTTTTCAGACATTTTGTTATCAGACATTTATTCAGTTCAAAATTTATGGCCTTTCATGTTCATATTTCCATATTTTATAATATATTATGCAGTATACAGGTACAGATATCAGTCATGGGTTAGCTTATGATCCTTCGGGGTCATGAGCACCGTGTAGCATTTCGGTTCAGAAAATTGGGGTGTTACAAACTTGGTATCAGAGCCTAAGGTTCAATAAACTCCTAGGAAGTCTGAAAGCCGCATCTAGTAGAGTCTTGTACATACGTGTGTTGTGCACCACACTTATGTGTAGGAGGCTATGTGATGTTTTAAGAACAGTTTCCCTTCTTTCAGTATTCATGTCGTGCCAGTGAGAATAATCTCATTCTAATCCATTTCTCCCTTTCTTCTACAGACATGCCTCCTAAAAGAAGCAATGGGAATCAGTCAGCTCCTCAGCCTGAAGACCCTTTGGGTGATCATGTTTCTTATACAGAGTTTAGGGCCGCATTCACCACTCTTGCTCAGTTAGTCGCTGCCCAGAATGAACGACTAGCTATCGTTCTGGCCAACCCAGTGGCCAATTCAGCTGCATCTAGAATTCGAGACTTCACCCGAATGAATCCTCCTTCCTTTATAGGGTCTAAGTCAGATGAGGACCTGCAAGAATTCCTAGATCAGGTTCAGAAGGTTATAGATGTCATGGGGGTGATTACTATTTAGAGTACTGAGTTATCTACATACCAATTTTACAGGATATTGCTCATACTTGGTACAAGCAGTGGAAGTCAGAAAGGTTAGATGATGCAGGCCCTATAGAGGGGAGGAGTTTGCCTCAGCTTTCCTTGATTGATTCTTTCCGCTAGAGCTTAAAGAAGCTAAGGTACTAGAGTTCATCAACCTCAGGTAGAGCAGTATGACAGTAAAAGAGTATTCTCTCAAGTTTAATCAATTAGACAGATATGCCCCTCATGTGGTTGCAGACGATAGAGTTAAGATGAGTAAGTTCATGTCAGGGGTGAATGATAGTGTGGTAAATGAGTGTAGATCTATCATGTTGAATAGTGATATGACTTTAGCCAGACTTATGACACAGGCTCAACAAATATAGGAGCAGAAGATTAGAATGAGAGAGAGACAAAGTAAGAGAGTAAGGACAGATAGTTTCAGCTTTGCTCAGCCTAAGTCACAGGGTGGTAACCGTTCTCAGCATAGTCAAAAATTTTTAGTCCCAGCTCTATCCTCAGCTAGTGTACCAACACCTAAGTACAGAAATGACCGTTATGATAGAGCGCCAGGCTCTGAGGCCTAGGGTAGTGAAAATAAAAGTCTTACTTATCCGCTTTGCGAAGAGTGTGGTAAGAATCATCTAGGTGCATTTCAGGCAGTCAGTGATGTATGCTTTAGGTGTGGCAAGCCAGGCCACAGGATATGAGAGTGTAGAGTTCTAGGATAGAGGGGTAAGGAGTTTTGTCAGCAAGGTACCAAGAGCAGTTAGCTTCAGAATAGACTTTATTTACTCCAGACCCGTCATGATCCAGAAAATTTCCCTGACTTAGATTCGGGTACGTTACTAGTCTTTCATGTTCATAGTATGCATTGTTAGATCTCTTTCTCTCATTTGAGCATATGTTTCAGCATGAGTTAGCTAGTAAAGCCAGCAAGTCAGTTTACCAATCGAGCAATCAAATTTTTATAGCTTGTTTTCTTATCCTTGCATCTATTCATGCTATCCAAAATCTCAGAGAATGTAAATATTTCAAGGTAGAACCTCTTAGTATTTGAAAGTTCAATTCATCTCATGCATCATGCATTAGTTTTAGACTCCCAAAGTTTAGTTATAATCTAGTTCGTAGATGCCCTGTACATCACCCAATATCTCTGTAAGGTAAGCATTCTTAGAGGGACATAGCATCCCAAGGGGGGATACCCCATTTTCTCTTAACGATCTCATGCCTTATATCCTTTAATTTCTCCTTGCATAATGAATTCAGTCTAGAATAGAGGGTACTCATAAGTTGACCTTCAAGTTAGACCTCAACTGTAAGTCAAGTATTCAGATTTTCAGTTCAGTTCATGATGTTTAGTTCATAGTACATGATGGTTATTTTATAGTTTTATGAGTAAGTTAGATGTATATTAAGGCTTCAAATAACTCTCAGCTATCAGACGAATCAAAACATTCCTTACCGATTGAATTCTTGAGAAGGATATTGTTATTGTCAACTTCAAACGATCATATCTATCATTATACTTGGAAGTTTTGAGCTCCTGACCTATCAAAAGATAGATAATTGAATTATCTTTCTAGCGATACCAATTTTGCCTAAATCCAATATCGGACCAAAGAGTTATCCCCATTTTATTCCAGCATGTCAAGCGGGAAAATGGTGACGACGTTTCTGACGGGTTATCACATTTCTGACGACCTTTTTGACGACGTCGTCACATTCTAACAATATTTTTGATGACATCGTTAGACCTGGGTAGAAAATCAAGAATTTGTATCTCTTTTGTGATGACCATTCATGACGGCCTATCACGGACCTGACGGCCTGTCATGGATGACGTCAAGTATATTTTTCCAGCAATTCAAGGGCATTTTTGCAAGGGTATTTTTGTCATTTCCTTCCCCTTCCAAGACTTATAACCCTAAAGAGACATAATTTTTTTCATTTTTATTCAGTTAAGCATCTCAAAAACCCTCTCTTATACTCTCAACCACAAGATTAGGGTTTCCATCAAACTCATCTCTCAAAAGCAAGATTCAAACCTTTTTCCAAGATAATCAAGAATTAAGTTTCCCAATCCAATAAATCTCCAGCAAATCATCAAGGTTTTCTTTCTAAGGTATGCATGTGTTCATTCATGGACTCCTTTCGTCCTTGAAGATGAAGAACCCCCTTTTTTTTTCTAAAACTATATATTATTGTTTTCATGCTATGAATGGATTGTTGATCATTTTTATGTGTTGAATGATGCCAAGATAGAATCTTTATGTGTTATTAAGAATCTATGACATCATATGAGTTGAAAACATGTAAGTTTGATTATTTATGATGAGTAATTGTATAATTTACACCTATGCCTAAGTTGTGCAAGTAAGGTGTTTGATAAAATACCTAAGAGATAAGAAATCATGCATTATAGCTAAATTGTGACTAAGTGAAGGATTCATGATAGGCCTCTATGAGCCAATGTCATCTATGTTGATAATGTGTCTTGTGAACACTATTGGATTACTCATGAACTAGTCTTATGGAATTATGCTATGCTTACTTGCAAAACCCACTCATGTAAAAGATGTAGAATACCTATGTACTTCATGAAATTCCCCAAGTTATGATATTATGGATTGTGGTTGTAATATGTAATGAGCATGATATTGAAAGCTATGCAAGTCTATACATGTTATATGAAATTCCCTTCCATGAAATAGATTGTTGAGAATCATGCTTAGTATGAAATCCCTTATTTATGATATTGTGGATTATGGACTCTACTCTTATGATCAAGTTAGTCATGTGTGTTAGTTTCCTTCCCTCGAGTCCTGGGGTTACTTGTACCCGAAAAATATAGCTGTGTGCCTAGAGCCGTGTCTCGTTTTCATGATACTCTCAATCAAGCCATGATCTATAGAAATCAGTCAGTCATGTGACTCAGGAAAACTCAATAATCTCAGTAGTTCAGTATTCTCAGTAATCTCAGTGCTCAGTAACCTTAGTAAACACAGTAAATCTCAGTAACTTCAGTACTCTTAATCAGTCCTGTGATCTCATTATATTCCATCCATCATCGAAATCTAGTAAACTCAATTTTAGCTCCGCTAAACAATACCTGTAATACCCCACAAAGTTCTTTTCTAGTCTGAACCTTAGAGCGTATCCAGCAAAGCAAAAAATTTGAGTTTAAAAGTTTCAGAAGTATCTTTCCAAGTGTGAAATAGTTTGAATCGTGTGTAATTTCCCTAATTTCTAATTTTAGTCATGTATATCATTGAACAAACTTTCCATCGATACCAATTTCATCAAAATCCAGCACCAGACGAGGGAGTTATGGCCGTTTTACTAAACGGTATCGGAATCGGCCAGGTTTGACGGTCGACCTTATGGACCTTCAAGTATCCCTTCAAGCCAAGGCAGTGACCCCTCTTTTTGGTCATCATGTGACGAACAAGGTGGTGGACCGTCAAAAAGTTGATGGACTGTTAAGGGGTCCATCAGGTCAAAATAGAATGGCCCATTCCTGACCCTCGAGTGACGGACGATCTGGCGGACCGTCAGATTCTTGACGGACCATCACATCGAGGCAGAATGTCCCAGTTTTGGCACTCGAGTGACGGATGACATGGTGGACCATCAGTCCCTCTGATGGACCATCAGATCGACCGTTATAGACTCCAATCAGTTGTTTTCAACTCTTTTTATTTAAATGACATTTGGGTCTTTCCATTCTTTCCCCATCCTCTATAAATATCCCCTCAAGGGTTGAGGGCCTCATTTTTATTTTCTCTCTTCTTCCACTCCAAAAATAAAAAAAAATTAGGGTTTCCAAATCAAGATCCCCTTTTCTTTCTTCAAGAAAATTAAGAGAGAATCAAGAGCAAAAAAATCAAGAACTCTTTCGAAGGTTTTCAAGAAAGAGTTTCCCCAAGGTATATAGATGTTGATTCTTGGGTCCCTTTCATCAAAGAAGCTCAAGAACCCTTTTTAAAACTAAAAGATTTTTATGTTTATGAGTTGTTATTGATTTGTATGAGCTGAAATGGATGTTTAATGTGTTGTTGAGTTTTGATTTATATTTGCCTACAAAATTTATGAGTTGTGACCCTATTATGTGGAATTCAAGTGATGTTTGTGATAGACCCTCTTGAAGTTGTTTTTCCATGTGATGTATTAATGACTTTTGGGTGTAGAAATGGTTGAATAAGTGAAGAACGTTCCCCATAGGTTTGATAAAGAGCTTAGGTGAAGAATAAGGGCCACTATAGTATGTTGAATAGGAAACCCCAAACTGTGAGCTAGTCCATGCATGCCTTAGTGAGTGAAACGTGCCAAGATAGAATAAAAACTCCAAGTGGGTGTAAAATCGGTCGTGTCTAATGGTTGTTGAAATACCCTGGTGAACAAGTCGAGTTATGATGGTTGTAAATTTCCCGATTTTGTGCTCTTTGATATATGCTAAGATTTTAATACATGTCAAGTGGTTAGCAAATAAATAGTGACGTGTTAGTATAAAGTTTCCCCCAAATCAAGTGATATCCAAATACATAACAAGACCGATATAGGTATGAAGTACTTGATGTAAGATCTCGTTGAATAGGGTATAATCTAATAACATGTCTTTCTTAAGCTAGTATATGATAGTAAATCGATGTTGATGATCCTTAAAGGTTTGGAGTGACCCTTTGGTAGTTGTGATGATGAGTAGAGGTCCATGTTTCCTAAATGCTTAATGTGATATCCTAAGGATCTTGAGAGGGAAAGTATGTTATGATGCCCAAGTACTTGAAGTGATTCTTTAACGATAGTGATAATACATGAATGATTGTAATGATGAATGAATGCTTGTAATGATGAATAAATGATTTTAGTGATGAATGGATGACCGTGATGATACATGAATGATTAGTCATGAAGAACAATTATGTCTTACTTTTATGTTGTCGAGTCTTGGGGGTATTTATACCCAAAAATAGAGCTGTTGTCTAGAGCTCGTGTTAGTTTCTCGATAATTCCAATCGAGCCATGATTCTCAGAACTTAGTGAACTATAGAACTCTGTATCCTCAGACAAGTGCAAAGCTTAATAAAGCTCGGTAATCTCAGTTATCTCTGTATCGCTAGTAATCTAGAAGTCATTCAATCCTAATATCAGAAGCGATTTGAGTAATCTATTCAAGCTCTATATCGTCAGTCAGATACCATGATTCAATATTTTTTTCGTCAGATACGGAACCAAGTGATCTCAGCGTAACTTGGTTAGACCTTTTAAGTAATATGATCAGTGTCAGATTCAGTTCAGCCAGTGTTCAATTGAGAATTCAGTTCTGAGTCTTTCCATTAAGAGTAGAAACTAGCACCGAGCGAGCTCAAGGATGGGAGATCACCTACTAGTAGATGGTGTGATTCTTAGAAGAAATTCTTGTGCTCCAGAACTATGTAGCCAGCATAGTTTGAGACATCATACCTATTAGTTAAGGATGGATGGGAGATATCATACTTGCTAGATGAGGGTAGAGGAGGTGTCTTGACCTGCTAGATGAGGGCTCTACCGTTCTCGTTTGAGGACCTGCTAGATAAGGGCCACATAGAGTTGTCTTTACTAGTGGCACGGTAATGATACCCTTCCAACTAGGGAACAGGTTAGACCCCACCTGTGGTAGGTCGGGGAATGTTGGTTAAGTGACTACTTCCCACAGTTTCAGTTTTAGATTCAGTCTCAGTATCAAAAACGTCTTTAGAAATCAGGACTATCAGATACAATCATATATCATTATGAGGAACTCAGATAGTTCCATTGATTTATGGACCATCCCTTCAGATAGACTTGGTCTCACATATAGTTATTTGATATAATATTAAGAGATATTCCATGACACAACTTGATCACAGTATCAGATTTCTATTGAGTATTCTGGTTTTTAGATTCAGATATAATCATATTTCTTATCATTGATAAAGCTTTCGAAATCATCTGTTAGAAAGGTTGATCTCTAATCCTGTTAGTCGAAAGTAGTAAATATAAGAATTCATTCATTGATGTAAGCATATCCACATCCTCAGTTATCAGTATCAGATAAGTCAGTGATTTAGTATCTCAGTGTCACTAGTGAGTTCAGTTTGCAGTAAAGTGGTATCTGAGTTTCAGTATCTAGAGTTGCGATAATTGTGTTCATGTTTTGTGCATTCATGTATATATTCTTATGTGGCATTTTCATGATTATTCAGTTTAGATATTGCATATGCATGAACCCTTGCATTAGCCTACCCCGTCTACATATTTGGTACATTTTTGTACTGACACATTTGCGCTATGGTGTTTTATTTGACACCATAGGTTTAGAGGCACAGAATCCAGTTTATCCTCAGCAGTTTGGTCCCAGTCAGCAGAAGTAGCAGTGAGTCCTCTTCTTTTGAGGACGGGTCTCTGTTTACTACTATTGTTTTAGACTTTGTTTATTTTCTATTGACGGAGTTAGTTGGGGACATGTCCCATCAACTTCACAGTTCAGACAGTTAGAGGCTTTTCAGACGGATGTATTAGTATTCAATTTTTTTTAGTTTTGAGTATATATCGATGTGTTGAACCTTATGGAAAGTTTCCGTATTTATTTTAGATATTACGTAGTGTATAGGTATAGATATTAGAAAAGGGTTAGCTTGTGGTCCTTCGAGACCATAAGCATTGTGTGACATCTCAGGATGGGATCTCGGGGCGTTACAATACCACTAGTATCAGTTTAGTTAATCAGTATCAGTTCAGCAAATCAGTCCAGTTAAGTTATTTAGTTTAGCCCAATTATTCAGTTCAGTGTCTTTTAGATGAGAGTAGGATTCAGCACCGAGCGAACCTAGGGATGGGGGCTCACCCGCTAGAATAGGAATGAGATCCCTAGAAGCAATCCCTAAGTTCCAAAACTACGTTGCCAGCATAGGTACGAGATATCACCCGTTAGATAGGACTGGCATACTCAGGGGTCACCCGTTAGCACATTTATATGTATAGGACCGATCCTAGGAGTCACCCGCTAGATTAGGACTGAATCCACAGCAGATGTCTTTACTGGTGGCGTAGTACTGATACCCTTCTAGTCAGGGCAAAGATTAGACCCCAGTCAGCTTAGCTTAGGGCATATCGGTTAGATAAACACATCCCACAATTTCAGTTACAGAATCAGGGCTTTTAAACATAGTCAACTCAGCTTAGTAGTACAGATTCAGTACTGTTAGATACAATCAATGCTTATTATTGTAAATAGAATTCAAGATCACCCATTAGCTAGGACGCATCTCAACTATGATTAATCAGTATCAGAATCATTAGATTTAAAGATCACCCACTAGATAGGACTGATCTCAGACTAAGTCAAATCATTCTTATTATCGGTATACTCATGATCACCCACTAGATAGGAATGATCTCAGATTTAGTTACTCCAAGAAGAGCGGAACTCAGATAGTTCCATCAGAACTTAGACTGTCAGATACAGTTGTTCAGTATCAGTTATATCGATTAGTCTGATCATTATAGTTATATCAGCTATATCGGTTGTCATAGCTCACGTTACCAGTATTTAGTTTCAGGACTGTTAGACACAGTCATTCAAACTAGTTCTTTATAATTTGAACTGTCAGAAATAGTCAATAATCTATTTAGTACCTCAGTAACATAAAGTCATGTCGTCAGAATTCAGACTTAGTAGTCAGCATCATCACGAGTTCAGTTATAGTTGTTTATGCATGTATGTATTCTCACATTCATATTAGTTAGCATTATTCATACATATAACCCTTTGCATATAGCCTACCTTACTCGTATACTCAGTACATTCAGATGTACTGACGCATTTACGCTATAGTGCTTTCTCTTATGTTACACCACAGATTCAGAGGCACGAGCTCCAGATCAGCAGTAGTATTCCAGTGTTCAGAGTTTGCAGTGAGTCCTTATCATTTGAGGATGATATGATTATTGTTACATTTACTATTTAGTTGCTAGATAGAGTTAGTTGGAGGTATCTTCCTTCAACTCCTTATTCAGTTCAGTTAGAGGCTTTCAGACTAGATGTCAGATTAGATATTAAGATCTCATTATTTTCAGTATTTATTACTTGTTTTGGTATTGTTATACCTTTTTCATATATTTTGTTATCAGACGTTTATTCAGTTTGAACCTAATGGCCTTTCATGTTCATGTTTCCACATTTTATGATATATTATGTAGTATACAGGTACAGATATCAGTCATGGGTTAGCTTGTGGTCCTTCGGGGTCATGAGCACCGTGTAGCATTCTGGTTCAGAAAATTGGGATGTTACAGTCAATCTAATCATCAACTATTCTGAGTCAATCTAATCATCAACACTGCAATAGTTGCATGACCCTCAATGAATCCCCAATAATAACTGGGCAAAACAATGAAGCTACGAACCTTGAAAGGAAATTAGGCCTAGATCAATCATGCATAGCCTTAGTCTTCACTGGATCTACCATAATCCCATACTTAGACACCACATGTCCTAGGAATGTCACCGACTCAATCCAAAACTCACACTTAAAGAATTTGGCAAAAAGCCTATGATCTATCAAAGTTTAGAGAAAAAGCCTCAAATGATGTATTTGCTCCTCTCTACTCATCGAGTACACAAGGATCAATCACGAAGGAATCTAAATAAAGCCTTAACAAACGGTTCATCAAATACATGAATGTGGCTTGGGTATTAGTCCACCCCAAAGATATTACCAGGAACTCATAATGACTATAACGAGTCTTAAAGGTTGTCTTTAGGATATCCTCAACCTGAATCCTCAACTCATGGTCATCAAGCCTTAAGTCAATCTTAGAGAACACCACTACTCCCTGAAGCTGGTCAAATAAATCATCAATGTGAGGCATAAGATATTTATTCTTTAGCATCACCTTATTATTATGCCTGTAGTCATTACACAAACGCAAGGAACCATGCTTCTTCTATATAAACAAGATAGGAGAACCCTAAGAAAACACACTTGGTCTAATAAAACTCTTACACAAAAGATCCTAAACCTATGAATTCAGCTTCTTAAGCTTGGAAGAAACCATATGGTAAGGTGCCATAAAAATAGGTTGGGTGCTCAGCTCAAGATCAATAATAAATACAATATCACACTCAGGAGGGAGATCAGGTAGATTGGTAGGGAAAACATCAAAAAACTCGTGAACTATAGGAACAGAGTTAGGCAACAAACTCTCCTTAGTAACATCACAAATATAAGCGAGATAAGACTCGCAACCCCATAAAATAAGTCTCGTATCCTTAACATAAGAAATAATATCTATTATCTCATGGCTAAAATATCCATTCCACACAATCGGAGGTATGTTGGGCATAGCTAAGGTAACAGTCTTGGCAAGCTAATCCAAGACTGTATGATAGTAGGATAACCTGTCCATGATCAGAACCATATCAAAATCTACCATGTTTAATATGCTAAGATCAACCTAAGTATCAAACTCTTAAATACTCTCAACACATTATCTATAAACCTGATCCACTACTAAAGAATCACCCCATAGGGACAACTTTTACTGCATCATAAGTTGCAACTTTTTTATTTTATTTTACAAGGACCTAGTCCCTGTTCTTTTTGTTGTCACCTCTAGTCTTGAGATATTCTTTATAATCCATTTTATGCATTGAAAAGTCCTTAAGAAAATGCTCAGGACTTCCATATTTGTGAAAAACTTCAACAATGCCTCCCTTCTTGCTACTACTACCTCTTCTTTGAAACTGACCACTTTTCTTCATAGCTCTAATAATCTTTTTTGCCAAATTGGAAACATCAGTGTCCTCCTCACTTGAATCAGACTTTTAAGCCTTTAATCGAAAGATTTTTCTATTTTTGCTTCCTTCTTCTCTTTCACTTGCTGCTTCTTAAGTTCATGAGTCTTTAGATTACTAATTAGTTCATCCATTATGAGAGGTTTCAAGTTTCTTGCCTTAGTGATAGCATCTACTTTACTTTCCCAGGATTTAGGAAGAAGTTCCAAAATTTTTCTCACCTATTTCACAAAGGAATAACTTCTCCTAAGCAGTGCAACTCATTGGTAGTTGAAGTGAATCTACTATGTATCTCTTGGATAGTTTCTCCTTCTTTCATGGTGAAGGTTTCATACTGAGTAGTTAGCATATCAAATTTTGAATCCTTCACATCAGTGGTTCGTTTATGAGCAGTCCTCAAGAAATCCCATATTTCCTCAGTATTTTCACATGCAAAACTACTTTATATTCATTAGGTCCCAAACCACAGACAATCAATTTCCTTGTCTTGTAATTCTTCTCAGCTTTCTTTCAATCTTTATCATGAACTCTCTCCTAGTTTTAAAATTTTCTTGACAGCAACACAAATCCACACCACTAAGGCTTACTTGACTTAGTCATTTTCTGCTTGTTTTTCTTGAGTTGTGACGTTGAGTCTTCTTTAGTTCCTTTTGGTTCCTTGGTGATTGTTTTCCTTATGATTAAGATCCAAATACCTCAAGACACTCCTATAAATAAATCATGAATACAAGTGTAATTTACTTTATTTACACTTAAGATGACACTAAAAGGGATCAATTGTGTGGCAAAAAATGGTAAAATTTAATGTTTTTTAGCCTCACATCAACACCCCACTTAAACCCTTCCTCGTCCTCTAGTAAGCTATGCACGCATGGCTTAGAGTCTACTACAACTACACCAATTGAAATAAGATTACTCAAGCTAAGACTATAATGACTACTAAAGATAAAAATTTCTTATTAAGCATACTTTACTAATACCATATATTTGAACTCATGCGCAACTACTTCAAGACCTCCTAACCTCAAGAATCGACTCTATCATATCACCAAACTCATGCAAGTTACCTATCAAAGAGAACAAAACACTTCACCTATCTTTCATCAACTATGTGCCCTCACAATAAGAGAGTTACCCATCTTCGCTCATAATTATACACATTGTCACATTTATGGGTATAAGAATAGAATTACACTAATTCTCCCAAAGAATTCACATGCAAAAAATAATGAACCATAAACTTGCCCTTAGTGTACTACTCTACTAATTTAAGAACGTCAAA
Source organism: Capsicum baccatum var. pendulum (assembly GCA_030864225.1). Lineage (NCBI taxonomy): Eukaryota > Viridiplantae > Streptophyta > Magnoliopsida > Solanales > Solanaceae > Capsicum > Capsicum baccatum. The sequence goes on along the minus strand of CM061556.1, from coordinate 123,552,803 downwards.
TCTAAGATTAAGTAGGACTTTTCGAGTTGTAATGTACGCTAAGGGATGGAAAGGAACTATTTTGGCTCAAATAGTGACAAAATTTCCTAAGTGCTTTAATAAATAAAAAAGATTTCATCATTTTCATGCTCTTCAATCAACTAACTCTTTCTTCTTCTCTTCTCACCCATAGATTTCTTTGTTTTCCTATCTATTTAAGAAAGTTCACTTACCACTAGTAAGGAGTACTCAATTATCAAAAGTTTTTTCCACTTTTCTTTTGTTCTTTTTCTACTCTCTACATAACACATGATTTTGAAATCACTTACACTATTAATCTTTTCTACAGGTTTCCAAACTCAACTATTTCTCCTTTCTCAATTCTCACCCCTTTTAACTCTTATTTATTAATTATGGTGCTTAGGTGTTTTGGATCAAATTAAAGGTCTACCGAATGAAAAGGAGGAAGATTTGTATGTCCCTACCGATGAATAGGATAAAAGCTCAATGGGGCTAACAAGGAACATTCATTATGGGTTGGTAAAGCAAAGGATAGAAATAGGTCAATGAAAGAAATGCCTATAAATCTCCTAAACTCAACATTCTTTATTTCCCTTTGCAAAACAACTGAGCAAGTTCTAGACATCAATATGAGAGCATGGAATATCAATAAACACCTAATACCCATGGTACATGGTCAATAAAAAAAAATAAGAGTTCAAATTTAAGCTAAAAATCATATTCAAGTCAAGTAAAAGAGCCTAGTTTTCTTTAAAAAAAGTCTTTAAATTTTCTTCATAGCATGCCAAAATTTAAAACCAAATTGCATCATTTAGTTCATGTACAACACCTAATAAGAGCACCTCACATTCAGTTGTCCCTAGCATTCTCTAACTCCTAATAACTAACTCTTCCCTTAAGACGGTCTTAAATCATCTATCATCGGGAAAAGTCATTATACCTAATAATAAAAGAAAAATTATTCTAAAAACAAAAATGATAGTGGTTTAAAGGGCCTCCCCGCGAAAAAGAACCAAAAATAAAAATAAAGAGATGGGTGAAGTATGCTCTACTAAAGAACTTAAAAGCTAAAAAACAAGACAAACTATTATAATCTAAAAAACTAAAGAAAAATCTTTTTGTCTTTTTTTTACTTCAATTTTTCTTTGCGCATTTTTAATCAAAAGAAAAGAACTAAAAAAAAGAAACTCCTATAGCATACTTCACCGTTAATATATATCAGAACAATCTCACCACAGACTTAAAGTCATCCTTTGTTCTCAAAGCATTAAGCAAAATTCAATAGTGGTAAAAAATACTCATTCCCTCTAGGGCCTAGCGAGCATCAGGTCTTCTTAATATTTACATTAAAAGGGTTGAATGACCACACACTTTATTCTTTATTAGTGCCTCCTAGCTTCTAAATTTTGGTACTCAAACTTTTCAAAATCAGCATAAACCAAAAACAAAAAAATAAAAAGTGACACTATAAAAATCAAACTACACTACTACAATTTTTGTTGCATCCCAAGCAACACCTGATTTATCACCGTGGAACGATGCAAGACATAGATTAATGAAATTCTCTCAATATTTCCCTCCTCATATGATGCAACTTTGGCCTCTTCTTCACTCTATTATGATTATCATTCACTCTCTTCACTTCCAAATCTTTCACTTTATAGGCCCACACTCTTCCACCCATACTTATCATTGACCATGTCTATGATCATACACCGGTCTCTATAGTGTAAAGCAATAAAGAGTGACTTATACTCTTTAAATGTTACCTCCTAATCATGGACCGTCATCTTAAGCTCTTGTTTTTGTACATTTGTCAGGGCTCTATCAGTGGCTATGAAAGGGCATCCAAAATAATTGTTACCTATTCATCTGCTTCAAAATCTAAAATAATAAAGTTGGAAAAAATCACAAACTTACCTACCTTGATAAGAACATCTTCAATTGCTCATTTTTATTACACACAATAATGGTCTGCCGATTTTTTTGCTAATAGTAGTTGGGTATGGCTCTCCTAAGCCAAGTGATCAAAACACAAATATAGGCATTAAGTGTATAATTGCCCCATGATCACATAATACATGATCAATCTTATCTTCACCAATGTTTATGGGAAGGGTGAAACTCGAAGGATTTTTGAGCTATTTAGGAAGAATGCTTAATGCCATTAAGCTACACACTTTTGTGAGTGCAACTGTCTTAAACTCTAAATGTCCTTTATTTCCAGACACTGCCTTTCTCAAATATTTGGCATATTGGGGAATGTTCCTCAAATTATTAATTAAGGAAATATTAATGCAAAGTTTCTTGAATATATCAAAGAACTTATAAATTTCATCCTCCTTGATTTTATACACTCTTTGTGGAAATGGTGGTGAAGGCCTCTCAACCGCAATCTCAGGATTCTAAATAACCTCTTTTTCTCCTTTTTCCTTTTGCATAGGTCATATCTATAGAGTTGGTGTTGGGATCAACCTCTCTAGGAAAGAAGGTAAATGTTTATGGTTGTCCCAGTGAATTACTCTTCACTTTGAAGGCTCTACATCTAACAACTCTACACTTGAATCTTGACTTCTCTATTTAGGAGAAGCTATAGCCAACTATTTTCATCCCAAAGTGTGACTTCCATTACCTACTTGATTTTATTATCTGGATCACCTAATAGTACACCGGCATGTCTTGTATGTTATGATGAAGTTAGTTGGTTCACTTGATTCTTAAGTTCATGAATGAACTTCTGCATTTCATTCACAATCTAAGTTTGTTATCCCATGAACTTCTTTATTATTTTTTTAAACAATTGCTCACCTATGGAGCTTGCTACATGTATTGTTGTTTTGGGGATACTAACTTCAACCCTAAGAGTAGTTTGGTTGATTCTATAATTCTTTTACCCCATATAATATATAGATTCCATATTTAAAGGATATACAGAGTAAGCATGATTTTCACCACACTTTACAAAATAGTGCAGTTGCCTGAACCTATTATACCTGTTGAACTTTACCTATACTTAGAGTTAGTAAACTATGCTTCATTAAGGCACACAACTGCCCAATATCAACCCAAATAGATGACACATCATCTAGCTCTAACTTACCTAATGTTTTCTATATAGAAGGAAACACTCTTCTAGGCTCTGAATTGTCTCAATGACCTACAGACATACGGTTAAGGAATTCCTCTATTTTATTATATTCTTGGACAAAATTTTCCCTTGAGTTGTAGTATCAATTAAGGAATTAGGGTATAGACTCAATATTTCAATAAAGTTATGCTCAATAATCTCCTTGGGTTGATGGTGAGATGGGAAATCTCTCAAGTATCCCTTGTATGTCTCTCAAGCTTTCAAAAAAGATTCGACATCTTTTTGAAAAAATTTGTAAATCCTACCTCTGAGATATTTTGATCTTCTAGATAAGAAGAACTTGTTGAGAAACTTTTCAGATGAAGTATCCCAAGATATGATAAATCTTATTGATTTATTTTGCAACCATCGCTTTGCTTCCTGATCAGTGAGAAGTGGAATAATGTCAACTTCATGTATAAATCTAAAATATTTTAAAAATGGAAGGTCACACAACTCAGTGAACTCTAGCAGGTGTTTTTGTGGGTTCTTATGTGATTTACCCCATATCTGATAAGTGTTCTGCATTAGTCGCATTGTGTCCTTTAGGCTTAAAATTTCAAGTAGTATTCAACTTAAAAATAGCATTGGAGGCATTTTGTTGATTTATCCTCACAAAATTCTACACTGTCATCAACAAACATATATATATATATATATATGTAACACCAATAGTAAAATTTGTTATCAACTTTTACCCAAAAGTTATATAATCAATCCAAAATCTTCCTCTGTCCTATGCCAGAGAGATGTGTATCTGGATATGATAGGTGTACAGGATCAAGCCATGTTTTAAAGAGCTTAAATCCATAAGTTTATTGCTAGGAGTGAACTTTGGGATTAAATCATTATAAAAGTGTAGAAAAGGATAGAACCTCTCACATCCGGAGTAATTAGTATTATCAAATCATAGACCAAAATATGTCTTGATCAAGTATTTAAATCATCATAATTAATATTTTTTACTAATAAGTTAATCTTTAAGATGAACATTTATTAGTAATAAGAAATCTATTTTAAGGTACAAAGTGGGCTTTAACCTTCATTTAGTGGGAAGAAATCATCGATGCAGCGATCATGAATATACCAAATCTATGCATGCCATCACTAGTATTCATACAATGGAACCATAAGCAGTAATATATTAATAAATATTAATGCTCAAACTAAACCTCTGTAATGAGAATGTAAGTGATCGTTGTCAATATACAACCCAACTAGGTTGGGGTCGAATCCCACAGGGAATATGGTGTGAACTTAAGTTATTTGCAATTTAATCAACTGATAGTTGGATGTTTCCTGAAATGGGGGTTTTGGATATTAGCAAATAATTGTTGGTCACTTTAGTTTCAATGTTTGTAATCAAGAGTTTATGGAAAACCAGAATTATATTCACTATGGGCTTTAGTACTTGACACATGCTAATAGTGATTCAAGATTCTCATAGTAGGTAGGACAAGAGATTATCTCTATTGAAGTTATGCCTAAATATCTCTCGACCTACTTAAGCATTTAATTACCTAATCCTCTCGGACTTGGGGAATTTATATTTACTAACCAGACTTTACCTTAGGTTAATCAACCTTGTTACAACGTCGATTATTAAATGGAAGTTTAATGTTTCCAAGTCCCTGTCAATAATTCACTTCCTACTGTATTTGAGTTCTTATCTCAAGCAAATCAAAGCTGGTGTTATCTATCATTTACAACCAATAGACAATAATTACAATCTCGGAATTATCAAGGAGTCCTATTACCTTTAGAATTGAAAGCACATAGCATCTTACTAAGACTTAACCCATAGATCCCATAATTCGGGTCAAAGGAATTTAGCCACTCATAATGTAAAAAGTAAAACAACTAGACGTATTCATAATTTGAAAGATGAACTTACCACAAGATGAATAAAAACTAGTGATTCTCACATTAGATCACAATAGAAATCCCTAAATGTTGATGAAAATCTCTTCAAAGTTAATTATTTTTCAAGCCAAGAAACTAGTGAGAAAAATAACACAATACGTGTGTTCCAAAATTATGTTCAGAACTCCTTTTGAAAACCCTAAACAATACTTTTTATAGTCCATCCTAAATAAGAAAACAAAATCATAGAGTTTAATAATTCCTCGAATTAGGCGATGATATTAGTGACACCTTATCAAGAGTCTGACGACTTATCACAAATGTCGTAAGCTCCCTCTGCAGTTTTAGCACTTTATACTTAAGGCTGACGATAAATCCTGATGACTTATCAGAAATGTGATGACATATCAGACAATGTTAGCACTTCTCCACCTCAGCTTACATGTTTTGCCTAAGGCTGACGGCGACTCTGAAAACTTATCAATTTTTTAATGACTTTTCAGGAATATTGTCATAACTTTCAGCTGAGGTCTATTCTATGTCTAAGGCTGATGGTATATCTGATAAGTTATCACAGGGCTGGCGACTTATCAGGAATATTATCAGCTACACTTTTCTTCTATTTGCTTTAGATTTCAACTCTTTTGCTTCCATCCCCGTTGGTTATCTTGCATCTTATCTTCTACTGCAAAATCAAAGATAAAACAATCAAAAATAAAAAAAGTTGCTTAATACATTGCAATTATTCTCAGTTAAAAGCCTCAAATGTGTTAGCGTCTGCTCACACATCAATAAACTACAATCACATCCCTTACAAGGATAAACACTTTCGGATGGTCAACGCATACCATAACATAGACTTGGGCCCAATAATGTGTCTGAAATAATTAGAACATCATAATCACGGACCTCAGCCCACATATATATTCAGACCCCATATCTATAATCATGTTTATAAGACATGTCATATCTATAAGCCATAGCATATTCATGAGGTATAACATCTCCATAATACACAAGGCATATCTACAATCATCTCACATCTAGGAGGCATCTCACATCTAGGAGAAAAATATATCAATGAAGCCTAACTCATAACCATGAGGCATATCACATCTATCAGGCATCTCATATCTATAGGTTTTGTATATCATAACTAAGAGGATATATCATCTTTATATGCCAAATAACATATCTATGAGGAATATCATATCTATAGACCAAATACCATGACTATGTCCATGCCTATGTATCAAGCATGTCGATGGACCACATTATAAGTCAAGTTCGGAATGCCATATCATAGCTACAAGCCATAATTCATAATCTGGGAAGTCATCACAATTTACCAATCCATGAAGTAAACTTATTCTAAAGGCGTAATAGTCTCAACTATGCCTAACATTCATAACTAAATCCATAATGTCTAACACGTCTTATCCTAAAGTGGGTCAAAAGATCCTACTTCTAATCCTCAATTTCAAAATTTAGGCAATTTATGCCCCAATCTTGGCTAAGGTATCTAGTTCAACTTCTAGATGTCAAGCAAGCCACTACAAATCCAAATATAGGAGCTTCGTCTAGAAACATGGGCATTTAAGTGAACTCCACCTAAATTGTGATTTCAAGATCACCATAATTAGCCAATTACGGTTAAATATACTAACCATGCTTCAAACACTAAAATCATATCCCACAACTAGCATTATATCATATCTATTTTATTAATTAGTTCAATCTATGGAGAAGGCAATAGGATTCTTAAAGTGCAATAAGAATTTAAACTTACAGGTCAGAACCCTCATCCAATCCCTAAACTTCAATAATTAAGACTAATTCATTCTATCCATAATCAAACTTAGAATTCATATTCATTTACAATATATAACATGCATCATTATGGAGAAAAGTAGACAGAATCCCACCTTAAGGCCAAACCGCAAATTACTAAATCATTTACCAAATGTCCATCTACATTTCACAATCCTAAAATTCCATTACACTATAAAAATCACAATTTACTCATCAATACAAGAATAATAATACCCATATTGCACCATTGTACTTTGGGTCAAAAAAATGATAACAAAAACACTATATGGGTCCACTTATGGAAATCACATTTTTTAGGTCAACTCAATATTCATACATGATCAAGGAATCATAACCCTTAAGAAATAGGTGAAAACAATGCTAATTTGGGGCTAAAATCAAGCCCTTAAGCTATTTGGGATTTTAGGTCAAGAATTAAGGAATTAGTCAAGAAAGGGATGAAATATTTCCACAACTCTAAAGATAGTCATGATAATAGATGTTAATCAAGCTCCTAATTCACCTACAAGACTTAATTTTAAGTTAGCACACTCTTTTTAGGGTTCTTATCTCTAAAGAGTGAGCGGGTAATGGATAAAATGCGGCCTAAGGGGTCCTTTTATACCCACACCAGGTATCAGGGTGCAATAATTGCGAAATATGTTTTTCAATCACATTGCTTCCCTACAGGAGCATGTAAGGGAATCTCCATACTCTTTAATGCGATCACAGTACTTGATGTTAGCACAATTGATGATTGGAACTTGGAAAATTCCAAGTTTCCACCAATGCCTCGAGATTTATTTGGAATTCGATACACGTAAATAAATTGTGTAATTATACTAAATTCAATGTTTCAAATGTAATGGCAAATTCATATTTTCCAACTGAGTTTGTTTCGAAAAAATATGGGTCTCATACCCATATTTCTAATTTTCCAACTTTTCGACCAATAGGTCAAAATAAGATCAGGTGAATTAGGACCCAAACCAAAGATATATCTAGCATAAAATCAATATTCTAGAGGTTTTGGAGCATTTAAAATTTGCATACGAGATTGTTTTACTAAAGTTTCATTTGGTGAACATTTGGAAATATTGAAGACTTCAAAACACAGAATTCACTCTAAAAACCACGAATTATATGGTAATCGAACAGTCACTCCTAGTAAGTTATAAATGACTTGTAGAAGCTATGGATAATCTATATTGGTGAAAATAAGTTGAATTAGTAAAAATAACCTGGAGGGTCATTACAAAAGGCCTTCTTTCATCATCTTATTTGTATTCTTAAGCCTAGGGAGAATTTAGACAATTTTTTTACTTTCACTAGACATGTACCACAAATTTATTTAAGACCATTTTGAGTTTGGTAATTATGATATTAAGACTAGTTTGGTTCAATCATTAAGGAGTTACTTATGATGATTAATAAACTTGTTCAATTTCGGTGCTTATGGTAGGAGAGGACACATGGTTACGGTTTCAAGCTTCATATACTTTAGAATTATCGACACTTCTTTCTTGGATACACCAATTGAGTTTATGAGGGCATGATTAGATTATTTACTCTTATTTTTGTCTTCTAGGTTTATGGAGGCCCAATTAGGCTATAGTTAGTTACATTGCTTTTGATATTATTTGCTCTGTTATTTATTTTTAGTATTTGGAGCATTATTCTAGGTTTTCCAGTTCTTGATTCTAGTTTACTATCTTATATCTTATTATGCTTATATTATGATTATCTTAGTTGATTGATGATGCCTACTGATTACCCATTATTTATGTACTCACACTACACTTCTGCTTTTTTTTTTTGATGGAAAATCAAGTACTAGATGATGCCACTTATGTCTATACTAGTGTTGGCCGGAGTTCAAAGATCGTGTGAGCTTTTAGAGACAGAGCTAACTTCCTCTCTTCTCCTCTATTTTAGGATAATATTTCTATTTGAAATTGTTGTAAACTTGATAATACTAGTACTTTGATTCTCTTGCTAGAGTCTCTAATATCGACCTTACTAGGTCATGGAATATTTTACTCTTTTTTCTTATTTATCTCTAGTTGTACTATCGTGTTATATTCTATTGATTATAATCCAATGACTTGTGTAATTTTTTTATTTATTCTACTTTCTACCAGTCCATTACTTGTCGTTTTGGGCAATGATTTGGCTTTCCTAATAGTGGGTTAAAGTAGGTGACATCATGACTCGTGAAATTGGATCATGAAAAACTGGTATATAATCTAGGTTTACTCATATTACTGATACAAGAGCAAGTGTCTAGTAGAGTCTGGCAGATCAGTATGATGACATCTGTTTCTTATCTCCAGGAGGCCATAGAAAAAATATAGGAATGAGTCTAAGTTAGTTTCTAAGATTCACCATGGTTAACTCTTTCATAGATGGCCAGGACGTAAGCTACTACTACTGGAGATGAGGACCCTGAGTTCACAACTAAGGATCCTATTAGAGTTCGGCGTCGACCTAGAGGCTGAGGGCAGGAAATATCTGCAGCTTGAGTTATGGGTCCAGATAGGGAGATTTCACCAGGTCCTATTCTTTTTCCCACACTAGAGGTTACTTCACCCAAGTCAGTGGTGGGCCAAGGTATAGACCAGGCTCTACCAGAGTTTATTTCTTCATCATTATTTAGAGATACTTGTGTTCAACTGCTTGGTTTAGTTCGTGGTGCACCTCTTGATGATGCTCAATCTACGAATTAGAGTGGTATATATGTTGGGGAGAAGCCTATAGCTGCGACCCCCAAAATTGTGATCCCTCCAACACCAATAATTTCTTAACTAGTAGTTTCCTAACCTGCTATATCTATTAAAGAGCAAGAGATATTGGGCAGATTTGTTAGATTGAGTTCGCATAGGTTTTATGGGGCATCAGGCAAGGATACATTTGAGCTCTTGATAGCCTGTAAGGATAGGCTCCATAATTTGGGCCTTATTTAGACTCGAGGGATTTACTACACTAATTTCTATCTAGACACAGGATTTACACATTAGTAGAGATGTGCCTTGATTCTAAACTAGTTAGATCTTCTCTTTTGATATGTACTTAGTTCTCTAAGGTCTTCTTGTAGAATTATATGTCCCATAGCTTGAGAGAGTATTTGAGATATTAGTTCTTGATATAGGAGCAGGGTTTTATGACCATCCTAGAATATAAGAATAGTTCCATGAGCAATTTGGGCATACTACAACTATCTTACCAACCAAGTACTAGCGGATTCAGTATTTTGTTTGAGGATTGAGACTTTTGCTTTACATAGATACTAAGAGTTTGGTTGCTCCTTACATATCCTTACTATGGTCTTTAATTATGCTTAAACCATGGAGGATATTCATTGTGAGGTTTAAAGGAGTAGTAATAAGATGGATCATTATCAGGGTAGTTTTGTTAAGAGTAAGAGTGGATCATAGTTCAAAGAAAACAATTCTCAAGGTGGGCACCCTCCACATCAGTCTTATATAATCAAGGTTAATATAGTTAGCCCATTTGTGTGGTACTTTAGATTAAAAATGGGGGTTATCCCAACCATAATGATTATTTTGGCTAGAGCAGTGGTTAGTTTTTGGGAGGCGCACATTCTGGGTTTCTAGTCGAGTTGGCTATTTTGGTTTAGGAGAATCTCATTGGCATAGTGTAGCTCCTAGGGCATGTTATTATTTTGAGTGATTTGGCCATTATTTTAGAGAGTTTTCCCAATGTGGGATAGTTGTGCCTGCAGCATAGAGTGTTTCATGTATTAGGGTAGTACCAGCCTTAACTAGAAGTGGTATATAGGTTCGTAAGGGTGGTCCCTAGGGTTCTCAAGAAGGCCCTCAGGCAGGTAAGATGGGTGGCCAGGTAGGCGCTCATCCAGGTAGTGAGAGAGGCTATTTATATATTATACAAGGTAAAGGCGAGGCAGAAACTTTGGATGCTACTAATAACAGGTACAATCTCAGTTTGCCATTAGCTTCCTTTAGCTTTATTTGATCTGGATCCACTTATTCATTTATGTCTTATTATTATATACCATAGTTAAAGTTGTCCTGGGTTTCTTTATCTATGTCATTATGTGTATCTACTCTCGTGGATGATTTTTCTTTAGTAGATCAGGTTTATAGATCATTAGTTGTGACTATTTGAGAGTTTGATACTCATGGACGATCTTATTGTACCAGGTATGGTGGACTTTGATATAATTCTGGGCATGTACTGGTAATCCCCCTTGTAACGCCCCGAATCTGGTACCCGGAACGCTATATGGTGCTCATGACCCCAAAGGACCACAAGCTAACCCATGATTGATATCTTTACCTATACACTGCATAACATATGGTATATACGTATACATACATTGTGAAATGCAGAATAGAAGTTGTAAGGCCATAAGGTTCAAAACTAAATAAAATATCTGATAAAATAATGTCTGAAAAATGGTACAATCAATACCAAAACAAATCTGAAGTAACTGTCTGACATGCTATAGTCTAAAAGACTTTAAACTGTCTGAATAAGGAGTTGATGGGACATGTCCCCAACTAACTCCATCTACTGAAATAGATAAGTACTAAAAGAGTGACATAATCAAATAATATCATCCTCGAATAATGATGGCTCACTGCTAACTCTATCTGCTGAAATCTGGAATGCTACTGACGCTTTGGATCTCATGCTCCTAAACCTATGGCATAAAATAAAACACCATAGCGTAAATACATCAGTACATTGGAATATACTGGTATGCAAGTGAGGTAGGCTGAATGCAAATGGTTCATATGCATGAACAATACTAACTGATTGAATGATATGCATATAAGAATACATACATGAATACGTAACTGAAATTGAGATCGTGATGGGTCTGAATACTAGGTTCTGACTACTGAGTCTACTGATAACATAGATACCCTGACATCTAAGATTACAAATACTGGGATACTAAATAACTAAGTTTACTGATCCTGATATCTGAGTCACTGATAAGTGAGGAATTGATATTGTATTGCTGAGTACTGAAGGACTAAAACTATATTACTGATACATGAATGACCATTTTTGACAGTTTTGATTATGAAGAACTGGTCTGGTTAACTGTATTTGGCAGTCCTGAAGCTAAATACTAATAACATGAGGTCTGATAACCGATATAACTGATACTATAAGTGATTGTATCTGACAGTCCTGAATCTGATGGAATGAACTGAGTTTCGTACTGTATCTGAGTTGACTGTATCTGACAGTCTATATTTTGATGAACTATCTGAGTTTTATTATTGAGACTGAGACTGAAACTAGACCGTGGGAGGTATTCATCTAACTAACATACCCCAGAATTGAACTAGTGCGGTCCAACCTATAACCCTAGCTGGAAGGGTGTCTGTACTGTGCCACGGGTAAAGACAGGCTGTGTGTATACCCTTGCTGATAGGGAGTTATTCTGTCAACCCCTCCTAATAGGAAACTCAAATGAGATATATAAATCCCTAAATGCATAGGGTGCATCTCTACCTATGTTGGCTACGTAGTTCTGGAACACTGGGATTGCTACTAAGGATTGCACCCTCTACTGGCTGGCAGTGTGTATCCTCATCCCTGGGTTCACTCAGTGTTGAATCCTACTCCTAACTGAATAGACACTAAACTGATTTACTGGATGGAGTTGATAATGATGGTATGGTTTAGCTGAACTGAACTGAGTTTATTGATTTTCGTTGATCGATGGAATACTAATAAGATCTGAGGACTGACTTAGAGTACTGAAGTTATTGAGATTACTGAGAATACTAAAGTTTTTGAGATTACTGAGTACTGAGATCATTGGGATTACTGAACTACTTGGATTACTGAGATTTCTATGTTGCTGAGCTTTCCTGAGTCACATGACTGACTGAGTTCTATGGATCATGGCTTGACTAAGGATATCGTAAAAACATGACACTGGCTCTAGGCACATAGATATATTTTTTGGGTATAAGTACCCCCACACAACATGACTTGACTCTTCTTGAACACATGACCAATATTCATAATTCATAATAACATAAGTTGGGGGATTTTATACTACACATGGTTCTCAAAGTCTTATAAATGGAAGGGAATGCATATAACAACTTGCCATAAGTCCATCAATCTAGTTTTATGAACATTCCATCAAAAATCATAATGCATAAAAATATCATAGAAGTCACTGTTTTCATAAGAGTGTAGCATGCATTTGTCATTTAGGTCACAATTTAACTATAATACATGATTTCTAGTATTTTAGGCATTTTATCAAACACCTTACATGCACAACTTAGGAATAGGTGTAATCAACAAATTATTCATCATGAACAACCAAATTTACATGTTTCCAACTCATATGATATCATAGATTCATAAAAACACATAAAGATTCCAACTTGGAAATCATTCAACATCAATAACATGAACATAATCTATTCACCACATAAATATCATGCTATAGAATTTTAAAATATGGTTCTTGGGCTTCATGGATGAAAGAAATCCATGAATAAACATTTGCATACCTTAGCTTGTGATTCTACAAAGGTTGATGGAAAGATTCTTGAAATTTGATGGTGAATTCCCTTGGAATTGAACCTCCTATGAAAATCCTAGGGCTTTTTCTTGAGAGTTTTTGAGAGAAATTGAGTATAAGTTGCTGAATTATGGCCAAATCTCGTGTTATCAGGCTTATATAGGGTGGAGAAATTGACCAAATTTCCCTTAAGACACGGAAGTGTAATGCTGAAAAACTGGGTACAAAGGTTACACAAAGGGAGGAAACTTTGGTAGAGCCTTTTATACCTGGGCGGCGCCTTTGGTAGCACCTTGTGGAACCTGGGTAGTGCTTTTGGTGTTGAATTTTCCACAAAGGCTATACCATGGACAACACCCCTTCATAGCCTTTGGCTATTGGTTTGAAATCCAAACAAGCCCTAAATGGAATCCGAAAATTCTAAAACTCACCCAGAATGTACTCTTCCCTTACCCTATAGTAACAAAACTTGAAAATCATAAAATGGATTTTGGGAAGGTCGTTAAATAATTCCCAATGTTAGGAGGCTTAAAATGAGACTAAGTGTTGAACACTTATCAAAATTTTCCAAGTGTTGGATCTTTTAAAAAGCTTCAAAGAGCTAAACAAGTTGAATTTAACCGCGAGATTTTGTGGGGTCTTACAACATATCCCCCTTGGAAATATTCTTCCTCGAATAAGACTAACTGAGATGGGAGAATAGATCAAATGAAGCATGTATAGAACATACACAATTGCAAACATGAGATCATGATTGACATAACTGAAGAGCTGAATATGACATACGGAACATACATATCTGATGCATAACTGATAATCTGAATTCATACATATCTGAATCATGGATAATTGACTCATGGATACATGACTGAATGTTCTGATGAACTGAATTTCTTGCAATGAGAATGCAAACTGAGAAGACAAATGAATGCATGACTAAATGAGCAATGGTGATTGGCACCAAGTTTGTAATGGGAATTTGATATCAGGTTCATAATAGTAGTTTGAACATTGAACTGAGTAGGTTCAAGAAATTTTTTATAGAAATTGAAAAGTACCGATGAACCCATGTTATGCTAGAAGTATGTATGTACGGGCATATGAGGACATGACTAATACTGGAACGTGATGTATGGACTAAATTTCATGAGCTGAATTAAGTCTTGAATGCATGGCGTGTAACTGATCTTAGAGCTTAAGGGTCAACTTATAAGTATCCCCTACTCCAAATTGGATTTATTATGTGAGTAGAGAGATTGGGATGCTTATGTTATGAAGGTTTTAGGGAATTATAGCGTATCTCTCCCTTGGGACACTATGTCCATTGAAGAATGATGGGTTGACTTTATTGAGATATTAAGGAAAATTGAGGTGATGCACAAGGCACCTAGGAACGGAATCATGACTGATTATCTGAGATTTGAATCTGAGGCATAACACATGAACACAGTTGAGCCCGCATCTACCTGGTTGATTAATCTCAAAATGGTTTTATTTATGATATTTTGGATAGCACGAATAGATGGAAAGATGGGAAACCGAACTGTACAAACTTGTCTGACTGACTGCTAGACTGAAGTACTAGCTGTTTAAACTAATTCCTTATCGACTGACTCATCTGATCTGCTAACTGATTAATGGTTAGGTACTGAGCGTGCGAGATTGAATGGTACTTAGTCTGAATAACTGGACTGAGGATCTGGAGTTTTTTTTATGAACATGAGAAAGGGACTAACTGAGTAACATGAGATAGCTAAGTGTGAATTTGTGAAATACTGAATTACCCGAGGACGCAAGGCCAGGCGAATAACATGGTCCAAAAATACTTTGTAAGCTGAGGTACTGAAACACTGATGACATGTAGGGTTGATAACTACACGCTTTGGTCATGCCATACCTGAAGTTGGACTGTGGTACTGATCTGACTTCTGAGTTGAGGCTGAGACTGATACTATGTCTAAGACTGTAGTAGAAACTGTAACTTAGTCTGTAATTGGGACTCATACATGAAATGAATGTTGGTTTATGATGAATAAGGTTTAGACTGCTATTGAAGTACTGAGACTGGATACTGATAACTACTTAGTGAAGATTGACATATGCAAGGATCCGATGCTCAAACAAATACTATATCAAACTTAACACTTGACTAAGTCCTGAGGAACAGAATACCAATATTATAAATTTATCAAGAGATTTAAACTGAGGATATACATAATGTAATCTGAGATTTACTGATCACTAGAAGTAGAGCATGAGTCATTTGAACTGAACATATGGTAAAACATGACATGAGTGCCTGAGTCATGAGCTGCATGACCTAAGTCTGAAATTTTTGTGTTCATGGAACATGGCTCATACTACTAAGGGTATTGGAACTCATCATACTAGGAATTTGACATGCACACGATCCTGTGAGAGGTGTTTGAAACATGCGTACGTAAGGTGATGACTGGGGTACAAACAATTGCACTGAGATAAGAATAGGTCAGGAATCATCTTTGCTTAGTGATTTTCTACACATACTGGAACTATAGCTAGGATTTGAAGGTGTGACTTCCTGACCTTAAAGTTTAACTGCTATGTAAGGCTACAACAGTAAGTAAATCCATGAATCTGATAAGACAAGAGAAAACAAATATGTAAATAGGAGGTATGTAACATACCAGTGACAGCATCAGGAGGACTTTCCTGATCCTGTCAGGACTGAATGGCATGGAGTCTGTTTGGGCATTGCTCACTAATAGCACTGGAAGTGGCACCCTACTGATTCGTGCGACCGGATTGATCGGAGGAACGAAGATGACTTTGATAACCTAACAGGGGGAAATCTCTAACTCTGTGTCCTAGCTTTCCACAACCGAAACAGACACTACTTCCATCTCTACACACCTCCTTATGATGCTTACCACACTCTTTGCAAAGCAGATGAGTAAGAATCCTGCTCTCACAAATCTAGGCCTTGGATCTTTATTCCCCATTCCTATGGTCATTTCTAAACTTTGGTATTGGTGCACTAGCTGAAGAGTAAAATGGGGATGAATATTTCTGACACAACTGAGAACGGCTACCACCCTGTGACCTATGCTGAGGAAAACTATAACTACCTATTTTGGCTCTCTTGTTTTCTCTCTCCTTATTCTTAAGCTTCTGATCTTTAGTCTACTGGGCATAGACCATAAGCCTAGATATGTCCATGTCACTAATCAACATCGCAGCCCTGCACTCCTTAACCACTCTACCTAATACCCCTAACACAAACTTACTCATTTTGGATCTACTGTCTGCTACTACATTGGGAGCGTACCTGGCTAATTGAATAAACTTAAGGAAGTATTATTTTATGATCATGGAACCTTTTCTGAGATTGATGAACTCTAACACTTTGGTTTCTTTCTGCTCCAGGGGAAAGAATTTATCTAAAATGGTTGTAGCAAACTCTTTCCACTCTATGGGTTCTATCTCTGAGCCCCTGTCTACCTTTAACTATTTATACTATGTATAGACTATATCTTGTAGCTGATAGGTGGCTAACTCTATGCTCTCACTATAAGTCACTCCCATGATGTTTGTGACTTTCTGAACCTGAATGAGGAATTCCTGTAGATCCTCTTCGAGCATAGAATTGGTGAATAAAGGAGGATTCATTTGGGTGAAGTCCCAAATCCTGACTGCAGCAACATTGGCCACTGGGTTGGCTAGAACAGTAGCTAGCCATTCATTCTAAGCTGTGACTAAACTAGCTAGTGTAGTAAATGCAGTCCTTAATTCTACATGAGAGACATGCTCATCCAGAGAATCTGGCTGGACAAGCTGAGGCGCTGACTAATTTTTGGTTTCCCTTTCATTAGTTCTTTTGGGGGTATATTCTATAAATAAAAGAAAGAAGCGGATTAGAATGAGAGTTTAACTGGAGCTTATGCTCACTGGCATGACATGAATACTAAAAGAAGGGAAACTATTCCTAAAACATCTTATATCCTCCTGCACATAAGTGTGGTGCACACCATACCCATGTATAAGACTCTACTAGATGTGGCTTTTAGACTTCCTAGGACACTATTGAACCTTAGGCTCTGATACCAAGTTTGTAAAGCCCTAAATCTGGTACCTGGAATGCTACACGGTGCTCATGACCCCAAAGGACCATAAGCTAACCCATGATTGATATCTATATCTGTACACTGCATAATATATGGTATATATGTATACATACACTATAAAATATGGAATAGAAGCTGTAAGTCCATAAGGTTAAAAACTAAATAAAACATCAGATAAAATAATATCTAAAAATGGTACAATCAATACCAAAACAAATTTGAAGTAACTTTCTGACATGCTATAGTATGAAAACCTCTAAACTATCTGAATAAGGAGTTGATGGGACATGTCCCCAACTAACTCCATCTACTAAAATAGATAAGTACTAAAAGAGTGACATAATCAAATAATATCATCCTCGAATTATAAGGACTCACTGCTAACTCTGTCTGCTGAAATCTAGAATGCTACTAACAATATACCATAAGGCTATCAATCTAGTTTCATGAACATTCCATCAAAAACCATAATTTATAACAATATCATAGAAGTCATTGTTTTCATAAGGGTGTAGCATGCATTTGTCATTTAGGTCACAATTTAACTATAATACATGATTTCTAGTCTTTTAAGCATTTTATCAAACACCTTACATGTACAACTTAGGCATAGGTGTAATCAACAAATTATTCATCATGAACAACCAAATTTACATGTTTCCAACTCATATGATATCATAGATTCATAAAAACACATAAATATATTTACTTGGGAATCATTCAACATCAATAACATGAACATAATCCATTCACCACATAAATATCATGATATAGAATTTAAAAGAGGGTTCTTGGGATTCATGGATGAAATTAATCCATGAATAAATACTATACATACCTTATCTTGTGATTCTATGAAGATTGACAAAAAGATTTTAAAAATTTGATGGTGAATTCCCTTGGAATTGAACCTCCTATGAAAACCCTAGGGCTTGTTCTTGAGAGTTTTATAAATTGAGTTTAAATTTGCTGAATTATGGTCAAATGTCATGTTATTAGGATTATATAGTGTGGGAAAATTGACCAAATTACCCTTAAGACACAAAAGTGTAATGCTGAAAAAATGGGTACAAAGGCTACCCAAAGGGCGACGCCTTTGGTAGAGCCTTTTGTACCTGGGAAGCGCCTTTGGTAGCACCTTGTGGAACCTGGGTGGCACCTTTGGTGTTGAATTAACGACAAAGGCTATACCATGGGTGGCGCCCCTTCAGAGCCTTTGGCTACTGGTTCAAAATCCAAATGAGCACTAAACGGATTCCAAAAATTCTAAAACTAACCCGAAATGTACTCTTTCCTTTCTCTATCGCAACAAAACTTAAAAATCATAAAACGGATATTGGGAAGGTCATCAAATAATTCCCTGAAGTTTGGAGGCTTAAAATGAGACTAAGTGTTGAACACTTATCAAAATTTTCCAAGTGTTGGATCTTTTAAAGAGCTTCAAGGATCTAAGCGAGCTATATTTAACCGCGAGATTTTGTGGGGTCTTACACCCCTATCATGTGGTCTTAGAATATTTTGCCAAGACTATTACCTTAGTCATGCTCAACATACCTCAGTCATGAGGCATAAATCTATTTGTCGCATTCTAATGGGAGTTATTTCTTATGTTCGGTCTAGTAGACTTATAACGAGGGTTTGTGAGTCTTATATTAATTAAATTGGTGATGTTATATAGAGTCCTTTTATTGATTCTATTCCTGTTGTTCGTGATTTTCCCAATGTTTTTCTTGCTAATCTACCTAGCCTTCTCCCTGAGCGTGATATTGAGTTTATTATTAATCTTGAGCTATGAACCTAACCTATTTTTATAGCACCTTACTGTATGGCTCTTGTCAAATTTAAGGATCTGAATTCTCAACTTCAGGATCTATTAGGTAAGGGTTTCATTAGGCCGAGTGTGTCTCTTTGGGGTACTCCTATTTTGTTCGTGAAGAAAAAGAATGGGATTAAGGTGGATCTAGCAAAGATTGAGGCTATTCATGAATGGGCTAGACATACATCTCCGTCCGAGGTTTATAGCCTTACTAGTTTGGTAGGTTCCTATAGGAGGTTCATGGGAATGGTTAATTGGTACTTGGCTTGAGTTATGGAAACACTATGTCCTCGATGTTTTTGATAAAATTCCTATGAGAATTTTTTTTGTTAAATTATTGGACTTTTAATAGAACTATTGCATAGTTTAAATTGGTAATGGAACTCAAAATGGTATAAATAGTTTGAAATAGTTAGATGGTAAGGTCTTGGTGGTTATGGTTGGTATAATTGAAAGCCTTATAGGGTACAAGAGAATCCCCCAAGCAAACATAATAATGATCACTAGTGGGATACATAGGATTCCCCCAAATCAACTGAATAATGTATCTATGGGTACATGGGAATCTTTTTTTCTTAAAAAGGGTGACTAAGAACATTTCTTACAAGCTATAGTTAGTAATAAGATACCACTAATTATACTCTTGGTTAATAATAAATAGATTGGTGGTCTTGATTATGTGGTAATGATTTTAATTAGGTAATAATGGCAAGGTGTGATAGCTAATTGTGAAGATGTGGGTCCAATCGACGAACACTGGAAACTCATGTTTGCCAACATGAGTATTGGTCATGATGACCATATGGGGTACATGGTAATCTCCTAAGTTACACTTGTATATATGTATCATGGAGAGCGAAGGGTACTTAGGAATCCCTTAATCCTATAGTATCTTCGATTCATGTAGCTACATGCATCGGAGCTTATTTAAAAGGTTACACATGATCCATATAGCTTGTGGGTGGTACTACGATGGTTAATCTACACATTCCCTAGTTAATGACTTTAAAGGCATGCTAAACCAGGTTTTCTTTCCAAGCATAGTTATATATATATGTATGGTTGTGAATGACTATGGTTGGTTTACTGGATTTTAATGGTTGGTATTATTTATCCTTATCTAGAGTACTTGCTAGCGTTCACCTGCAAACCTATCTTCAGGCGGTTGTATCCCCACGTGATACAGGAATTGGCAGTTCTACTCCTACTTAGTTATCAAATTTTAGATAAGCTATTGAATTATAGTAGTGAGCCTCCATACTTTATAAGTCACTATTTCATATCATGGACAACTTTTCATACTTTGGTTATCTTATGGATATCAGTCTTGGCTATGGTTAGGGGCATGACCCAACCAAATATTATTTTTATTTTGGTTAGAGGCTTTATGGAACTACTATAGGTTGGAATGGGTGGTGTCGGTAGTGGTGTCTGCCTTAGTATTAACATTTGTATTGGGGATGATACGTTTTGACTAAATTTATGATAGTTCCATCCTCTTATGTTATGTTATAGATAGGTACTTGATTTTTATTTAGATTTTGTGTATGGTTATTTGTTGGTAATAGGTGGTTAAACTTGCTTGGGTTGGTCAAGTTTATGGACCTATCCTAGAGTCTGGATTGGTACAAATATGCTATTGTTATATGTTCAAAATTCATATGACTCTGGGTATATATTGGTTGGTTAGGTTGGGTAACAGGGTTGGTCTCTGATCACGGTTGGACTTGAGATACCTATTATGACAAGTCCCTGGTTTGGGTAGTGTCAAGTATGTATTATAGATTAAGGTTCATGGTTATTTGGGGGACCACAAAGCCATAGTGAGTAGAGTCTCTTTTAAAGGTGTGTAGCATGCCACACTCATAAGAGAGAGGCTATAAGGCATTAGGAATGTTTCACTTTCTTGTGTTCTATTTCAAGCTGTAAGGTCTAACATCCTTAAATCCTTTCTAATTCCTTTTTGCTTGCCTTTTAGGTTATTCCTCGATGATCTGAAGTTCATGGAAACTCTTCTATCCTAACTAGGGATAATTTTGATGGGACACATTCTACTTAGGAGATCCATACTAGGTCTAGTGGTCCAGTCCCTGATAATCTTGGAGTCCCACTTGTTTTTTCTAGCCCCCTTTAGGGTGACGTGACGAATGTGGAGTTTTAGCAGTCGATTCATATAATTTCTCAATTAGTGGCTTCTTAGGCTGAGCGAAGTGTATTTGGTATTCCATCTTATGAGGCCATAAGGGTTGGCCAATTCATGACGATGAGTCCTCAAACCTTTAATGGTGTTAAGGTATAGAGGGATCCTTAGGGTTTTTTGGATGAGATGAAAAAGATATTCAGGATTATGTATACCACTAATATGGAAGGGGTAGAGTTTGTAGCTTATCAACTCAAGGATATGGCGTACCAATGGTACGCGGAATAGGACAGGATAAGGGGTGACGTTAAGGAGTCATCCTTGTAGGAGCCTTTCTCCAATGCATTTCTGGATTGTTTTTTCCTCAGGAGCTTAGAGAAGCAAAAGTAGAGGAATTTGTTAATATGATACATAGAAAGATATCAGTCAAGGAGTATGACTTGAATTTTCAATAGTTTTCTAGGTATGCTCCAGAAATAGTGGCTAATATAAGGGCCAGGATGAGGAAGTTTACCTTAAGATTGTCTTATGAGTTGATCATTAAAAGCAAGACTGCATTGCTGATTAAGAACATGGATATTTCTAGGTTTGTTGTTCATATGCAATAGGTAGAGAAGGAAAAGAGGAAGTAGGCTGAGATAGGTAGAAGGCAGGGTAAGAGGTTTAGGTTCTTTAACCAATGTGGTGGTCAATGGAAAAGTTATTAGGATAGTGGTAAGTGGCAAAATAAGAAGTGGGGTAGTTCTGGCTCCTTCTCTATGACTGTCCTCCTTACCCAAAGTAGTCAAGTGATAGGCGTCAGTAGGGTGACAAAATTTCAGGGAAAAAGGTGCCCAATCTTAGCCAAGTGGGGCACAATTGACTTTATCTTATCCTTCTTGTAGGTTCTATGGTTGGTTGCATAGGGGATACTGTGATGAGGGGAGGGATAGGTGTTTTAAATTTGGCAGCCAGGCCAAATACTTAGAAACTATCCAATTGGTAAGGTTGCTTTAGGAGCGAATAAGGTTTCAGTTGCCTCTTCAACTCTGATATCAAAGGGTGATTCTTTTGCGTCTGTATCTACTATGATACCGGTGCTGGCCGAAATAGGCTATATGCTCTCACTACCTGATAGGATTCTGAGGTATCACCTGATGTCTTGATTGGTACATTGTAACTCTTTTCTCGTGATAGGTATTTCTTAATTGATTCGAGGTCTACTATTTCTTATATGACCCCATATGTGGCTATGTATTTTAGTTTTGATCTCAAGGTTATTTCGAATTATTTTTCTATTTCTACCCCAGTAGGTAACTCTATTATTGGAAAAAGAGTCTATATGGGGTTTGTGGTATCTGTTTGTAGTAAGAAGACTTTGGTGGATTTGTTTTAATTTGTTATGGTGGATTTTCATGTTATCCTGGGTTGGATTGGTTACATTCGTGCTACCCAACCATAGGTTGTCAAACCTGTAGGGTTGTTTTTAAGTTCCCTTGTAAATCAGTTATTAAATGTGAGGGTGGTTCCTTAGCTTCTAAGGGGAAGTTTATATCTTATCTTAGAGCTCAGAGATTAATCTCCAAGGGATATCTCTATCATCTAGTCTGAGTTAAAGATTCTAACTCGGGTGGTCCTTCGTATTAGTTTTGGTGGTGCATGAATTTCTCGAGGCCTTTCCTTATGCCCTTCCTGGTGTTACTTTGGGTAGGGAGATTGTGTTTGGGATTGACTTGGTTTAGGACACTCATCCGATATCTATTCCTCCTTATAAGATTGCTCCAACTCAGTTAAAAGAGCTTAAGGAGTAACTTAAGGATCTTTTGGATACGGGTTTCATCCATCATAGTGTGTCCCTGTGGGGTGCATCGATATTATTCATGCGCAAGAAGGATGGTTCCCTTTGGATGTGAATTGACTATAGGAAATTAATAAGGTGATGATTAAGAACAAGTATTCTCTTCCAAGGATAGATGACTTGTTTAATCAGTTGTAAGGTGCTAAATTCTTTTCTAAGATAGATCTTTGGTCTGGGTATCATCATCTTAAGATTAGGGAGGTGGACATCCCTAAGACGACTTTTTATACTCCGTATGGGCACTTTGAGTTTTGGGTTATGCTATTCAGGTTGACCAATGCCCCAACAACATTTATGGATTTTATGAATAGGTTTTTCTTCTAGTTTTTCGATTTATTTGTTATTGTGTTTATAGATGACATCCTGGTGTATTCTAAGAGTAAGGTGGATCATGCCAATTACCTCTGTATTATGTTCCATACCTTGAAAGAACAATAGTTATATGATAAGTTCTCTAAATATGAGTTTTAGTTGAACATTGTCACTTCTCTGGGTCATATTATTTCTAGTAAGGGGATTATAGTGTATCTACAAAAGGTTGCAGTGGTTAAGAAGTGGCCTAGACCCATGACTCCAATCGATATTTGGAGCTTCTTGGGTTTAGCGGGATATATAGAAGATTTGTGGAGATCTTTTCTTCTATGATTGCCTTTTTGACTAGGTTGACTCAATAGAAGGTAAAATTTTTGTGGTCTAATAAGTGTGAGGAGAGTTTTTAGAAGCTGAAGGATAAGCTGAATTTGGCTTTAATTTTGACTTTGCTTGAAGGAAATGGGGGGTTTGTGGTTTATTATGATGCATCTCAGGTGGGAACTATCCTATGCATAATCTAGGATGAGAGGTGCATGAGAGAAACTAAAGGTGCATGAGAGGAACTATCCTACTCATAATCTAGAGTTGTTATCCTTGGTATTTGCAGTGAAGATTTGGCAGTAATATTTGTATGGAGTGCATGTGGATATCTTCTTGGATCATAAGAGCCTGCAGTATTTATTTACACAGAAGGAGCTTAATCTCAAAAAGAGGAGATTTCTTAAGCTTCTAAATGACTATAATATGAGTCTTCGCTACAACCTAGGTAAAGCTAATGTGGTTGTTGATGCTCTTAGTAAGTTATCCATGGAGAGTTTAACGTGGATAAGAAGAAGAGGGAGTTGGTGAAGGATATTCACTATTTGGCTAATCTTGGAGTTCTTCTCTTAGACTCTGAGAATGGTGGTGTGATGGTATAGGAAGTGGTTCGGCCGTCTCTTGGTGCAGAGATCAAGAATAATCAAAATCTAGATCCCGTCTTGATGAAAATCAAGGGTGATGTGGGTGTGAAAAAGGTAATGGTATTTAAGATCAGTGGTGATGGTACCTTATGGTACCAAGGCAGGTTATGTGTTCCTGACGTCGATGGTTTGCAAGAAAGGATATTGGTTAAGGCGCATGAGTCCTGCTATGTTTTTCATCCTGTTCTGTCTAAAATGTATCAGGACCTCAAGGAAATATATTGGTGAAATGGGATGAAGAGGGATGTGTATAACTTTGTAGTCAAGTGTATGGTGTGCCAACAAGTAAAGAAGAATTGAATTGTCGAAATTGAAATGGGAAGTGTTCAACATGGATTTTGTTATCTCTCTTCCTCAGTCTTGGAACTAATTAGATTCAATTTGGGTCATCGTAGTTATGATGACAAAGTTTTCTCACTTCTTGCCAGTGAGGACTAATATTTCGGCAGAGGATTATGTGAGGTTGTATATTTATGAGATAGTGAAATAGCATGGGGTACCTATTTCAATTATCTCTTATCGTGGTACATAGTTTTATCTCACTTTTGGCTGTCATTCAGAAGGGGTTGGGTACTAAGGTTAGTCTGAGTACTACTTTTCACTCATAGATGGATGGGTAAGTAGAAAAGACTATTCAGACTTTAGATAGTATACTTCGTGTATGTGTGATTGATTATGGTGGTAACTGGGTTGAGCATCTACCTGTTATAGAGTTTGTGTATAATAATAGATACTATTCTAGTATTGGAATATCCCCTTTTGAGGTATTGTATGGTAGGAAGTGTAGGTCTCTTATTAGGAAGTTCGAGGTTAGTGAGGTGGATATGTTCAGTTCAGACTTGGTTTATTCGGCTAAGGAAAAGTTGAAGGTGATTTAAGATAGGCTTAAGGATGCCCAGAATTGCCAAAAGTCCTATACTGATGTAAGGCGTAGGGACTTAAAGTTTGAAGTGGGGGATAGGGTGTTCCTAAAGGTGTCTCCCATGAAGGCATTAATGTGGTTTGGGAAAAAAAGGAAGCTCAGTCCCCTGCATATTGGTCCTTATAAGGTTTTGAGGAGGGTTGGTAATGTGGCATATTAATTGGATTTTCCTTCTAGTTTGAGCTCCATTCAACCCGTATTTCATGTCTCTATGTTGAGAAAATGCATAGGTGATCCTTCATCGGTTGTTCATTTGGAAGGATTGGGTATCTCAGTTCTCTATCTTATGAATAAGACCAGATTGAGATCTTGGATCGACAGATTCGTTGGTTATAGAACAAAGATGTAGCTTCGATTAAGGTTCTATAGTGGAACCACAAAGTTGAAGAATCTACTTGGGAAGTGAAAGAGGACATGAAGTCCAAGTATCCGCATTTGTTTTCTGCTTTAGATATTCATTCTTAAGGTATGTGTTCTTCATAACATCCTTATTTTTTGGTTTTGGTTAAGTGAAAGATTGATTTCTTTAGATCTTTGTTAAAGGTAAGAGTAGAGGTATCTAGGGGTGGAAATCGTGCTTGTACTACCTTGTCCGTCATTTTGGGATGAATGATCCCAGTGGGGGATAATTGAAACACCTTAGGATTCGATCCCAAGAAATTTACCGAGTTTCGAACTCATTGGTCATCATAGGACTAGGCGTACTAGTCATATGTTATGATACGGTTTAGGAGGGTCTTAGTAATACCTTAAATAGTGTAGTGGGGATAGGTTTCTGTCCAATGTACGAGAGGACACATATAGGTTGTATATTAGTGTACGGGTCATATAGAGCTAACTCATATGTTAATCAGTGTGTCCTTGATCACATTCTGTCTAGGGTACAAGTTGTAGGGTACTTCTCATACCTAAGGGTACGATTTGGTATTGGATGGTCATATGGTGACAAGTGTGGGAGTCTAAGGTTAGGCCTATGGTATGAGTAAGGGTACCAATCATACCCTATGGCACGGATGGAGGGGGTAGTCGTACCCTGCTACAGACATTTAATGCAGTTTAAGTTGGGGGTAATCAGGATATTTCCCCTTATAACTCCCTGGGATCCCACGACCTAAAAAAAAATTTTGGGGCTTCATTTAACCTATTAGCAATGACTTAAGCACTCTAACCTCTCTCAAAATCTCTCAAGGATCTTGGGTTGATAAAAAGCTAGGGTTTCCTTCTAGGTGGTCAATTGAGGCTCATAAGAGTGATTTCTTCTCATCTTCTTCTTAATCTAAGGCAAGACACTTCTCCCTCATTGTAAGTTCCAACTAAAGGCATGTTTTATGAATTGTTTTCATGGTATACTTGTGGTATGGTTTTGGGCATTCAAATATATGTCAGGGGTTTTGGTTATAAATGTTTGGTTATGGTTTCCCCATGTTTTAATCGTGGTTTGGAGAATTGGTTGCATAGAAATTTTTTAATTAGTACTTGGTTTTGGTTTTTGGAAACACTATGCACCCAATGTATTAGATAAAATGCCTATGAGAATGTTTTTTGTTATATTGTTGGACTTTTAATGGAACTATTGTATGGTTTTGCTTTGTAATGGAACCCTAAGTGGAAAAATAGTTTAAATGGTTTGGAATAGTTAAATGGTAAGGTCTTGGTGGTTATGGTTGGTCTATTTTAAAGCCTTGCGGGGTACAAGGGAATCCCCCAAGCAAACATAATAATGATCACTTGTGGGGTATGATTCCCTTAAGTCAACTTAATAATGTAATCTATTGGTATATTGGAATCCCTTCTTGAAAAGGATGGCTTTGGACATTGCTTGCAAGCAATAGTCGGTATGACGATACCACTACTTATAACCTTGGTTGATAAAAAATAGATTGGGGGTCTTGGTTATGTGGTAATTGTTTTAATTGGGCAATAATGGCGGGGTGTGATAGCTAACCGTGAAGGTGTGAGTCCAATGGATGGACACTAGAAACTCATGTTTGCCGACCCAAGGATTGGTCATGATGACCATATGGGGTACATAGGAATCCCTTAAGTTACACTTGTATAGATGAATCATAGAGAGTGAATGGTACTTGGGGATCCCCTACTCCTATGGTTTCTTCGATTGGTATGGATACATGCATGGGGGCCCGTTTAGAGGGTCACACTAAAACCATATAGCCCGTGGGTGGTACTAGGATGATTAAGCTGTAGATACCAAGCTTAATGATTGTAAAGGCATGCTAAACCTGATTCCCTTTCCCAGCATGGTTATATATATGTATTTAAGGTTGTGAATGCAAATGGTTGGTTTGCTTGATTTTAATAGTTTTCATTATTTTGTCCTTATCCTGAGTACTTGATAACATCACCTGCTAACCTATCTTCGGGCGGCTGTATCCCCATGCGATGCAGGAACTGATCATTCTACTTCTCCTATATAGTGATTGAATTCGGGATCAGCTATCAGATTGAAGAGGTAAGCTTTCATACTTTGAAAGGCTCTATATCATATCATAGAAATCTTTTCGCACTTTGGTTATTTTATGGATCTCGGTTTAGGCTATGGTTGGGGGCATGTCCCAACCGAATATTGTTTTTCTTTGGTTATAAGAATTGTGGAACTACTATGGGTTGGAATGGGCAGTGTCGGTAGTGGTGTCAGCCTTAGTATTGGCATTGGTATTGGGGATTATAACCTTTAACTGAATTTATGATTGTTCCATCCTCTTATGTTATGTTATGGACAAGAACTTGGTTATTGTTTTGGTTTTGGTTATGGTTGTTAGTTGGTAATGAGTGGTTGGACTTGCTTGGGTTAGTTATGGTTTTGGACCAATCCCAGAGTCTAGATTGGTACAAATATGCTATCTTGTTATATGTTCGGAACTCATCCGGCTTAGGGTATGTGTGGGTTGGTTAGGTTGGGTAACGGGGGTGGTATCCGGTCCCGATTGGACTTGAGATGCCCATTAACAAGACCATAGTTTGGGTCGTGTCACTTACATATTTAGCTATATAGCAAATGGTTCTCTTCATAGGACAGTTCCTTATCAAAATTTTTTGGGTCCCAACAAATAATATAGTCACCACTCTATGGTACTTCCTTAACATTGACACATGGAATATGTGATGAACCCCAGACATACAAGAAGGTAAGGCCATCCTACATTCTACTGCCCCCACTTCCTTCAACACCTCAAAGGGTCATATATATCTTGGGCTCAACTTCCCCTTTTTTTTAACTAAATCATACCCTTCATGGGTGAAACCTTCAAGAGTACCTTCTCCCTTTCTCAAAATTCATGTCTCTCACCTTTTTGATGCCTTTGAGCAGTTATGAGCTTTTTTTATATGAGCCTCACCTTCTTATGTAGTCATTGAGCATATCTGGCCATAAGGCCACACCACATTGAGCCACCCAGTTGGGGACACATATTATCTATTAGATAAGGCCTCGAAAGCAGCCATGTCAATACTAGAATGCATTTTTACAGGAAAATTCACGTTATGGTAAGTATTTGTCCCAATGACTACTAAAATCTATAACACAAGCACAAAACACGTTTCCAATACTTGGATCGTCCATTCAGATTAACAATCGATCTGTGGATGAATAACCATTCTTAAGTATAATGTAGAACACAATTCAGAGTGAAGCCTTTCCCAAAAATTAGAAATGAACTGAGTAGCTTGATCTAACACGGCGGAAATCGATACCTGATGTAGCCTTATAATTTGTTTCACATAAATCTTGGCTAACTTGGCCGATTATAATCAACTCTTAAAAGTTAGTCGACTTAGCCAACCTATCAACAATGATCCAAATGGAGTCATATTTTCTCAAAGTTTTCAGAATACCAACCACAAAACCCATCATTATTTATTCCCACATCTATTATAAAATGGGCATCCATTAAAACTTGCCACCAAGTTTTTGGTGTTTATATTTGACTTGCTGGTAGTTTTGACACTTAAGCACAAAATCCACAATAATATGCATCATCCTTTGCCAGTAATAGTATTGCCTCAACTCTCTATACATGTTGTTGGTGCCCAAATTTATGAGCTACCTAGACTTATGGGCCTTAACTAGAATGGTTAGAATCAAATTATCTATCTGAGGTACACACAACTGACCTTGGATTCTTAAGGCCCCTTCATCATTTAGAATGGTTTTTCTTGCCTTTCCTTGCAAGACTTTTTCTCTGAGGTTGTTCGTTTTCTTATCTTCAAATCATATACTCTTAATGTTATCATAGAATGTGGACTTAGCCTCCATATGTTCCAACATCTTTCCTTCATTAGTTTTGGAAATCTCAAAAAATTGTTATCTAAATATTGTACCTCTCTTGCCAATAGGTGCCTAGAAACCCCCAAAAATGCTAAGCACCCCATGCTATCTAGTTTCTAACTTAGCACATCCTCCACCACATTAGCTTTATGTGGGTAATCCAATATTGATACGTTATAGTCTTTAATAAACTCATACATCTCCTCTATCTCAAATTTAATTTCTTCTGGGTGAACATATGTTGTAAGATGTGGTGGCCTGTGAACACCTCATACTTTATCTTGTAAAGGTAGTGTCTTCAAATTTTAAAATGAACACCACAGTTTCCGATTTCAAGTTATGCAGGGGTAGTTCTTCTTATAGGGATTTTTTTTTTGAAGCATAAACATTACATTTTGATCCTTCATCAACATAACATTTAAACCCACACGTGAGGCATTACAAATATAATAAAATCCTTACCCTCGATAGGTAGGGTCAGTACTAGGGATGAAATTTAAAACTTTTGATCTTCTGAAAGATCTCCTTGGACTTATAATCCCATTCAAATTGAAATTCCTTTTGAGTTAGGTAGGTTTTGTGTAAGCAATCACAACAACCCTTTACAATCAATGATAGTAACTGGACAATCCTAGAAAACTATGAATTGTTGTCATGTTAATAGGTCTAACCCAATTCTTAATAACTTCAACCTTTTTTTAGTCCACCATAACCACCTATATAAAAACCATGTGCCACAAAAATTATGTAGAAAAAAAAAATCTAAAACTCATAGTTAGAGTACTTAACATACATATGTTTCTCCTTCAACAACTTTAACATAGTATGCAAATGAGCTTCATGTTGTTCTTTACTATTAGAATAAATAAGTATATCATCAATAAACACAATAATGAATGAATCCAAAAAGTACTTAAACACTCCATACATCATGCTCATGATAGCAACTGGGATATTTGTCAAGTCAAAAGACATAACAAGAAACTCGTAGTCCCAAATATGTTTGGAAAGTAGAGTTTGGAATGTACTCTACCCTGATTCTTAGTTCATAATATCCTGACCTTAATTCAATCTTAGAGAACACTACAACTTCTTATAATTTATCAAATAAATCATATATTCTAGGCAAGGGATATTTGTTACAAATGGTCACCTTATTCAACTGGCGGTAGTCTATGCACATCCTCATACTACCAACATTCTTTTTTATGAGAAACACCGGTTCACCTCAAGGGGATACATTTAGGAGAATAAATCCCTTTTCTAACAATTTTTGCAATTGGGATTTCAACTCTCTCAACTCTGTTGGTGCCATACTGTATGGAAGAATAGAAATAGGGCTAGCCCCCAACTCTAGATCTATGTAAAAGTAAACTACCCAATCTGAAGGCATACTCAAAAGATTATTTAGAAACAATTTTAGGAATTCACATACCATTGGAACTGACATTATAGGAGGGCTACAGATTTATCCCCTTAAGATGGCTAAAAATTCCCTTACAACCCTTCTTCACTAATTTATGGGCACGAATTGCAGACATAACCCTCTTTGGATTAGATTTAAATATACCCTCCCACTCTAACTTCTTTTGCCCAAGCATTGATATAGTGATAGTTTTGTCATAACAATCAATAACACCATGATAAGGGGACAAACCTCATTCCCAAAATAATGTCAAATTCCTCCATGTATAAAATAACTAAGTATGCTAGGGTCTTAAACCTCATGAATATTAAAGAACAAGTACGATAAACTTGATTGACACACACAGAGACCCAATCTAATATAGACACATACATAGGAACATCATGACATTTATAGTTCAAGTTGGTATAGCAAATTTCACAAGCACATAAAATAAGGTAGAACCGATATCAAACAATATAGAAACTTTATAATCACAAATAAGAATAGTAACTGTGATCAGCACATTAGAAGTTTTCACCTTAGGATAATCCAGAATTACATAAAGGTGTGCTTTTTCACCACCCTAACTTCCACCTTACCACTTGGAGCTCTATTTCTATCAACTTATCCTCTATCTCAGTTAGCCTGGTTGCCACCCCTTGTTTGGCCACCATTCCTACCTTGCGGATGACCCTGGCCATTTTTTCCACCACCTCAACCTGCCAAAACTTGAGTTGTAGAAGTTGGTTGCTATGTCAACGGACATGCCGACAAAAAATCAGCGCAATACCTTTTGATATATCCCAAACCCCCAACACTCAAAGAATTTGGGTCCCAAAGTAGGACTCTGAACTAAAGATGATGAAAGATCGTCGCTTCAATCTCAAGAAGGATAATAACTGATCTTGTATGGGCCCTCGTAGATACTTGAATAAATGAATGATAGGGATTGAAAAAACCTCTCCCTTTGAGAAAGTACCACTAAATTGGTTCAAGGTCCATGCCTTTTTCTCTCCTTCCTTTACTTCTCAATGTTTTTCTAGTGCTTCAACTATTTTGGAAAATTCAACATCCAAAAAAGACTTACTAGTCACTACCACAGATTAGGTAGCTGACCTAATCCTCAAATTCATACCCTTCATACAATATCTAATGCACTTATTATTTGAGCTAATCAACTATAGTACATAGTAGGGTTTCCATAGACATGTTACCCACTTTCAACTTTGAAAACTCATACTTCTTATAGTCATAATAAGTGTGGGGAACATATTTCTCAAGGAATATGTCCTGTAATTGGGCCTAAGTAAGTAGAGGTAAGGTGGCCCTACACTCCACAAATAACTTCCATCATTGCTTAGCTTTTTCTATAGCTGAAAGGAAACAAACTCCACCCAAAACTTTCCAATAATACCCATTTTATGCAAACGTTCATGATAATTTATTAAGAACTCAAAAGCATCCTTAGACTTTGTACCTTGGAATATCGAGGGCTTCATCTTCATAAACTTATAAAATAACTCATGCTCATCATTAGTCTTTACTAGTCCAAGTACATGTTGGGGATACACCCCTGTTTCAGAGCTTGCATCCATCCTTGGTTCTACAGTGACAACATCTTACAAGGTTATAGACAAAATAGTCAAAATCACTGGAGTGTAGCCAATTACAGCAAAGCTACCCAAGAATCCTAACACTTAATAAATTGCCACTGCAGATAAAGGAACCAGAGTTTAACTATTCAGTGTTGACACCATATTTTTTGGAGTTGGCATCTCTTCTTCCTCAGCTACCTCCTTTTTATCCTGAGCATAGAATAAAACATCATGTGTTAGGAGAGGGGACACCTATCTCTACCTTACCAATTCCCGAGATACCTTTGCTTTACCCTAATAGATTTGTTCTCCATCTTTTTCTTATTTCTCTACCTTTAACTCAAGCCTTTCTCAGACTGTTGCCCCAATGGACCATGCAGGTGCTATAATAGGTGATGTCGTGAGTAGTGTTGTTTCTTCCCTAGTGGAATGAGTTTTTACCATTTGTGAATAATAAATAAAGGATTAGATACCAATTCGGATCGCCAAATACAGTTGGAATCAAGTAATAGCATGAAATGAAGGAAGAAAAAAGAATTCATTTCCTAAAGCCCTATAGCCTCCGAAAAAAGTATAGACATGTCATCATCATTGCATATTACTCTACTGTACATGTTCTTGTCGATGAGATCTATGAACCTAGTGCTCTCATACCATCTCTGTCACGACCCAAAGAGTTATGATTGGCACCCCCAACCAATGGCAAGAGAACCATACTACACTGAATTTTACTCATTTAAGTGTTATTCTCACTCTTATAGAAATATTAACTAATGCCTTTTAACAAATACTAAATTAGACCCATTCAATAATGAATAAACATTCGATGATATTACCACTAATACAAATAAATTAAGAGAAGAAATCTCAATTTACTGCAATCCCCAGGACCTAAAGTTATCATAAAAAACATTTATAAACATCTAAGTCAAAAAGAAGAGAGAATATCCCAAAATATAATATATGGAAATCATCTTAGTCCTAAAAAAAAGGGACGTCGGCATTGTAAGAGGATCTGAAGGTTGCTTAAATATGGTGCTCTCACTCAAAATAAAGTCTAAATCTCTATCTAGAGCTGAGGAAGATGTGTTGCACTAAACAAAAAGAAGAGTAAAAGAAGCATCAGTCCATAAACAAGTACTGGTAAGTATCATAGGCCAACTACCTCAATAATAAACAAGTAAGCAAGCTAAATAAGTATGACAACTATTTAAACAAAGCCTATAACCAATGTTATTGTTCAACTCAACATCATCACATAATTATAAATTACAAGTTTACTTTCATTGGTATTCATACTTAAATATTTTCACAATGACTCGTCATTATGTTAAATCACCAATAGGCACCCAATATATTTGTATGAGTGCACATATGCAAAATATGCACATCATATCTTACCTTTTTTAACTTCATCATCAATATCACCTTATGCCAATGTAGTGTCCGACCTATTATCATATTGGTATCAATATGGTAGCTACCCACTATTAGATTCGTACCAGTGTGGTACACAATCCATCATCAAAACATATCAACTTAATACAAATAAAATGCAATCCAGTCATTAAATCAAAAGTTATTTTTGAAGGAAATCAAAGATGTAAAGTCTACCAATAAACACAAAGCCAAGAAAGGCTAAGTGCTACAACAAAATCATAGTCTACTCAACTCCTTTGCTCAAAGTCACCCTTAAGCTACACTTTTTCCCTTTCATTCTGATTCAAATTTGTTCTTGATCTATACAACAATAAGAATACACCAACATTTCAACAATTTATTTTCTTTTAATCATTAGTGACCATAACTCATTGACTTTAGCCACTAATTTGTCCTATTTCATCATTTTAGGGTTTTCATATCATTTAAAACTCACAAAATTTACTTGAAGAAGCATAAACAACCATAAATTTAGTCCCTTTAGCATTTTCTAATACCCTAGGATCACTACATACTGAATTCATAAGTAATTCCATCATTTTTCATCGATTTTCATAAACTAGGGTTAAACCCAAAACCCATCATTAATCCATTTTGAAGTAATTTTATAAGGTTAAAAAAAGTGAATTCTAACTCTAAAATGTAAATACATACCATCAACGATAAACAACTCCAAAACCTTTTGAAAATATCCTCCTCTATAGCTCTCTTATATTTTTCAAAAAAGTTAGGGAATGAAATGCTTTTATACTTTTAAAAATAGTAATTTTACTATGGGTTACTGCTATAGCAGTTAGTAACCACTACAAAGGTTAAAATTTAATTGCATTGTTCCATTTTTTCACGAATGTCGTCATAGTAGTACCATTGGAGAAGTTGTTTTTTCTGCTGCAGTGGTGTTACATTTTCTACTGCAGCAATCTGAGGTAGAAACTCAAAAATTCTCCTTATTTTTCCTCATTTTACAACACATACCATAAATTTCAATATTGCAAATCAGCCCCTCCATAATAGATACTATACCATAGTTCTATAACTCCATTTCAGGTGTTAAAAGTTGCTACGACATTCTATGCTCATTGTTCATCTAATTATCACTTCAAATACCACTATTGTAGCTCACATAAGTACTAAATTTTTTCGATCATTACATCATAAAAAATAATCCAATCTTAAAGTAGCCCTGAATTTTTAAAAATTAACAAAAGAAAGTCTAGGTGCAAATTCTACCTTCTATTTCAACATAATGACTTTTTGAATTGTTACATGTACACCTAATATACGGCATATGAAATGGGTTTTAATATACCTGTTCTAATCCCCAGTCACTACTTCAGATTTATAATTTGTATGTTGCCATGTACCTACCATAAAATACATTTATAGTTTGTATATGGTTTAATCATGACTGTTTGATGGTACTTCACTAAAATGACCATAACATCTACACCATACTCCGGTTAATGTATGATTGAATGAGTTGGAAATTAGACTCGTATACCTTTGAATCGATAGATAAGGAACTGCGTAACTCTTCCTAATTTAAGAAATATACTTTTTTAAAGTTGATCCTTATATCAACATATACAAAATCTTAACTGATAGAGATGCTTTCAACTTAACTTTGTGCTAGAGTACCCTATGACCTTTATTATCATATAGTACACTTTTTACACTCAATTATTTAACCTTTACACCAACACAAAATTAAATTCACTAGGTTTGGTCTAATTTCATATGTGAAATGGTTCAAATAATAGTCCAAATGTTCAAGGTGATACTAATTTATTCCTAGACTGAATGCAAGCCTTCATTATTTGGCTAATTGATTCACACTTTCAATTTATCTTTGTGGTCTTAAGATACTAAAGGCTTTACCATTTTAGAGAAACCAAGATTCCTTATGCATCCTTAGGTTGGTGTTGAATAATCATAAAATCATGTTCCTTAGTTCTACAATAACTTGGAACCTATTTCTTCTATTGTATTTATGTGAAATTTTTCTTTTGCTGATTTTTCTTTCTTTTGTCATCATCATGTGTCTTATCAATGGCCTCCTTTTCTTATAAGGCTTTTATTATTTCTTCATAAATATTATCAATATAGGAACTAGGCTCTTATCATTATCCTTTTTATTTTTGCACCCTTTAGAAGGGATCAATAAATCTAGATGTTTTGGATTTTTGTACTTTTGTAAAGCCTTAAGAGATGAATGATCATATATCTCTGAGTTCTTTTATTCTTTTATTCTTCTTTCCAATTAATAACCATATTTCTAGTAATAGTTCTTGGGACAACAAATCCTAGTTCTTTGTTGCATTGATCACCTCCTAACTACTTCTTCTAATAGATTTTGTGATTTGGCATCTATACTTCATATGTTTTGGCAGTAAGATAAATTGATTTTGTGTATCACAAGATCCCTCTGCATGGATTTTTTTAGGAGAAATTATTACATTTTATGTTATGTGTTAATATCCTTACATTAACCTTTTTTCTCCTACGTTATCCCTTACATGTTGACTCTGAGATGAACCTCAGGAAGTTAGGTTAACTTAGATTCTCATAAGTAAGATTGATCACGTGTTTCTACCTGTCATAATTGATATGGATAACTATATTCCTCTTTTCTCCCCCTTTTTAAACTATTATTTACTTCCTTAAATCAATAATATGCCAACTCTACATATATTGTACTTAAGTCCATAATCTTCATAGTAAAAAAATTGAGTGTCAAAGGAAATACCTTTATTTTTATTTTTCACCTCTTTTTCCTAAAGCCAAGTCTTCTACTATTTTTATTAAGTGTAGGCAAGTTATCATATTGAGAATTTATTCTTTCCATACATATCAACCTTGACATCTCTTATTTGTTATTCAATTCTTTTAGAGTCTTCCTGGAATGAGGTTTTTCTTTTGTGGTGTAGCTAGAATCCTATGAATCTTAAATAATATACTTTCCTTCTTTAATTCAAGGACCTAATTCTAATGATCTTCGATTTCTCTTTCCAAGTTTTCTCTTACTCCCCACAAGTTTAAGTGATTTATTTTAAGGACATTGTATTCTTGTATCAATTCCTTCTTTTAAATGTCAAGTTTCTTATGCGTTATGAGGATAGTTTCAGTAAATTTTCCTAGTTTTCTTCTTGAATAAGTCTAAATTTCTTCCCTAACTTTTAAGTTCTTAGTGGTATTGTCCTCCTCTTTATAGCCTTTTTCATACTATGTGGACCTTTTAAAGATAAATGGTGTAGTGGGATTTTCTTTTTGTCTTCTTTTAACACATCCTGTAATTTTTCCTCTACTCTTGACTTTATTCTTTTTCGAAATAGTATGGGCTTGGTTTTTATTTCCTATCTTGAATTTCCAATGTGAAACCATCTTTAGTCTAAAGGTGTTAGCCTTTATTGAAATATCTTGCTCTGATATCAATTGTTAGTTTGAATGCAAACTAAGCACTAAAAGAACAAGGTTCTTTGAGAAATTATGCTCAAAAGTAAACTGCAGTATAATAAATCGACATAACTATTTAACATGAAAAACTTCTTACTTAAAAGAGGCAAAAACCACATCCCATTTTTAAAGGTTTATCTCAGACTTTTCCACGAAACTCAAGATCAAATGCAGGTTTACAACGACCCTTGTAACACCAAGAATTTATTTCCAATAAAACCAACCTCAGGTAACTATGTACTGATATTTATTTGCTAAAGGTTCAAATAGTTATGTGCTAACTCTTGTATAATTGTGCTCAAGCCAATAACTCATTTGTTCTTGAAAAAGTCTGGCATCTCGGTTTTCTGTATTTCGTCCTTTTCAGATATTTCTTCTGGTATAATATAGTCTCTTGTCATACCAATTTTTACTACTGTAACCACTGCTTTAATTTCATCAAATAGTATTTCGGCGGGGGCCAAATAAAATCTAACGTAAAATAGTTGTCATTTTGTAATTTCTATATATGTCATAATTCCTTTATATACTTTAGGAATCATGGATAATTCTTTCCCATATGTTTTATATATTGTTGATAATAATCCATAAGAATAACATGTAGCGATTAAATTTAGGCTGGTTCCTGGGAGCACAATAAGTTTATTATAATTTTGTAACTTTTGGGTTATATAGCCTTGGTGTTGTTTGGCTAGCTCAATATCTTGGACGGTTTTGGTATTTAGTAAGGTTTGAATTGTATATAAATTTTCAATATAAACATGGGTTAAATGGTTGTAAGCATTTTTTTACTGGTTAATTACTTCTGAATAAGGGTATAACTGCGAGGGTACAAATAATTCATTCTTTTGGATATTTGGTGGTGCATATGGTTTTTTAAATATCTTATTTAGGTTTTAATTCTTTTTCTTTGGTAATTCAGATTTTGGTAAATTTTTTGTAGTGGGTAATTCCTTAGTTGTACCTGATGTTCCTGCACATGTAACAACCATTTCGGTTTTAAGGTGTGTCCGAACGTCACCTTCTAGGTCTAGTTTTTTAAAGTGCTCTTCCTGCACTATATATGTACCTTTGGCTTTTTCCTATTTTTTAGAGTGCTCAGATTGCACTTTTAATTCTGAGACTTCAGTAGTCAGTAGAGTAACTTGTTCTTTTAATAATTTCACTTGTTCAAATAATTGAACTAGTAAATCATTCTTAGTAACTTCAATAGTAACTTCTTCTGTTGTTAAATCAGTCTGAGTAGCCTTGTCGTGACAAGTAATTTGTAATGACATTTTTGTTAGTACTAGTTACTTCAATTGTAAATGTAAAATTTAATATGTTCAAGACTAGTCTCCGTATTTCCTTTGTTGTAACTGAATTTTGTATTTTCTTTGTTAACCACCAACGTACCTGCATATTATCTATTCATACAATAAATTTGTTATATACTATATATGGCTCAAATGCTAATAAACATTTATATAATGAGCATAATTCTTTTCTATTTATTTCCCATTTTATCTATGTTTCATTAAACGTGCCTGAGTGGTATCTACAATGATGTTCTAATTTTTCTTCTTCATATCTATATTTAAGTACTCCACCATAACTATATTCGCTTGCTTCTGCTTCTACTATATATGTAAATTTTTTATTTTTGTCTGGAAATTGTAATTTTGATAATTCTTTAGAAAGTATTTTTATTTTCTGGACTTGTTAACATGGTATCAGAGCCATGTTAATTAAAAAACGTACAAGTATGTGTTAATTATGAGAAAATTTATAAAAGTTAATTTAGTCGTATTTATTAATTATGAGATATTATTATTTACGTTGCTATTTGTTTGTTAAAAATGAGAAGACCATTTAAAAATAAAGAAACTTTTAGAAAAATTAAAGAAACTTTAACTAGTTACTGCCCAGAATATTCGAAGTTAAATAAAATAAAATAAAATTCTCATAGATTAGCTTACTTAATTACCTTAATATCTAGTAATGAGGCAAAATTAATAATCCATTTAAAATCTAGAAGAATGAGATACATACCACCTAATTATGATAAAATCATATTTCGGTATCCACCAAAATATTATAAATATTGTACAGATGAATAATATAAAAAAATTTCAAAAATATAAAGAACTAAAACAAATAATATCTGTAAAACTGAGAGAATTAAAAATAAGAAAAAAAAGACTACAATATTACATGATTGTAGGAGTATGTCAAAAATCAATAAAAGCACAAAAAGAAGAAATATCATATTTAGAATCACAAATAGATAGTTTAGAATACATATATCAACATGATCAATATACTATCAAGTAGATAAAATAAACAAAGAAGAATTAATAATAGATGAAAAAACATATGCAAAACCATGAAGGATTAAAAATAAGGAGAGTATTTTCCAATTTAGGAAGAAGATATAAGAAAATAGGTGAACATTTATTTTTAATGTTAGAAAAAGAAGAATTAAAATTAGAAGATAAATTTACAGCCATGGTAAGAATAGCAAAAGAAAATGAAGAAATAGATAGGAAAAAAGAAATTGATAAAATAAAAAATAGTAGGATTGGTGAATTAGAAAAAGAACTACAAATGCTAAAATATTTGTATGAAAAAAGACAGAAAGAAAAAGAAGAAAAGGATAAAGAACAAAAATTATTAATTGAGATAAATCAATTTAAAGAAAAATTAGAAGAAGAAAATATGAAAGTAGAAACTAATGAAATAGAAATAAACACAATAGATTCTGAAGAAACAAATAATTATGATTCGAAAGATAGTGAAACATATACAGAAATCTTAAAAAATGTAGAAAAATTAGAAATTAATGAAAAACAAGAAGTAAGTAATAAAGAAAACTTAGAAAACACAAACACGGAAATAAATACTCTTGATAAAGAAGACAATGAAAATATAATACCTAGTACATCAAAAATAAGAAAACTTACATATTATTAAAAAGATAAGTTTAAAAAATATAACCTAAAAATGAATATAACAAATGGACACCAAAACAAACAATTAATAAAAATTATAACTTCTTAGACTTAGACTGTGTAATATATGTAGATAAAACGATAAAATTATGGATAGGATATATAGCAAAACAATTATTAGAAAATGGTATAAATACACCAGAATATATGGAAAGAACACTAATAAGAACATCAAAATTATGATTTTTAAATTTAACTGAAAATAGTAAAAAGTTATTAAGAGATGATAAAGAAACAGAAGGAACAACAGTAACTAAACTAACACCTATAGACATATTGAAAAAATATGAAATGGCTATAAGAGATGAATTTAGCAGTATAGCAACAGAAGAAGAAGAAGAAGAAGAAGAAGAAGAAGAAGAAGAAGAAGAAGAAGAACAAAACAAAGAAAAAGATACAAATATGAATTTACTATTAAAACTAGCAATATGTAATATGTGCTATACAGATGAATATATGTGCGCATTTAAAGAATACTATTATAAAGGAGCATATAATACAAAAGGAAGTAAAGAAGTGACAAGATTATATTTTAGTAAATTACCTGAACCATTTTATTCAAAAATAATAAAGAGTTGGGATGAAGCAAAAATAGTTGATACCCTAGGAGCAAGAATAAAATTTTTACAACAATGGTATAAAAATCTATGTGAAAAATATAGAGAAGAAATAAAAATGAAAAAAACATCAATAAAAAATTTAGCATGTTGCAAAGATAAAATAGCGCCACGATTTGGATGTGAAGAAAGATATTATAAGAAAAGAAAAAGACATAAGAAATATAAGAAATACAAAAAATTAAAATATAAGTATAAGAAACCAAGAAAAAGATATTATGTAAAAAACTATAAACATAAAAGACCATATAGGAAAAAGAATGTAGTTGTTATAATTGTGGAAAACTAGGACATTTAACTAGAGATGTAAAATGCCTAAAGATCCAAGAAAGAAACAAATATCAGAAATAAAGATAGAAAATGCTGAATCTATACAAATAGATTATGAATTAGATAGTGAAGATAGTATATATGAAATTTCGGAAAATGAGACAGATAATGAAATAAATAGTGAATTGGACGAAAGTATAAATAATGACTGAAGAAGAAATAAAAATAATCACAAAGGAGGAAGACTTAAACAAAGAAGGAACTGACCAAAAAGTAATATTTGACAGTAATATATTTAAAGAAATAAAAGGAAAAGAGTTAGACCTAAGTGTAGAAAAAATATTTAAAATACCAACAATAAAAAATATATTTAGTAGAAGAAAAGAAGAATACTATGTAGTAAGCCAAAAAGAACATATAATAGATTGTAAATATGTCAGAGGTAAAGCTAGTATACCATTAGTAACAAGAAGAACAGTTAATAAAGAAATACAAGATACAAAAAGTGGAGACCCAATAAAATATGAACACCTTGGAGGAACAGAGATATTAACAAAAGCATATTTTAGAGAAGGAATAGATACACTAATAGAACTATATTTAGAAGATGATAGGATAATAAAACCTATAGAAAAATGATAATTAGTGCCATAAAAGGAAATTAAATATACCAAAAATTCAAATTTATAATAAATGCAAATTATTCAGTATCTATAACAGATAAAAATATAGATAAATCATTAGTATTATATTAAAAAATATCAGGAATAGAACTAACCCCAGAAAGTAAAATATTTACAGCAAGATATAAAAATCTATATGTATTAACAACAAAATATAA
The DNA here is from genome assembly GCA_030864225.1 of Capsicum baccatum var. pendulum. Taxonomy (NCBI): domain Eukaryota; kingdom Viridiplantae; phylum Streptophyta; class Magnoliopsida; order Solanales; family Solanaceae; genus Capsicum; species Capsicum baccatum. Next base: position 123,510,466 of record CM061556.1, on the reverse strand, counting down.
AATAACTGGAAAGAATAAAATTAATAAAATACACATAGAAAGTCCTTTTGAACAATTCGTAAAAATAATTGATAACAATGATTATAGTTACAAAGATCTAGACATAGAAGAAGATTTTGAAATAATAAATGATAGGATAAGTACAACAAAAAGAATAGTTTATGAAAAACCAGAATCATCAAGCTCATCAAAAAGAACAAATTATGAAACAACTTCAACAGTTAATTTAACTCAATATTACATAACAGGAATAATAAATGAAAATGAATATTTAATACTCATAAATACAGGAAAGGAAGAAAATTACCTAGCAAAATATCTAGTAAAAATGAAGAAGTAAAATCCAATAGTAATATGTGTCCAGATCTACCAAGGAGTCTAATAAATATTAAAGATACAACAGGAGTTAGAAAAATAAAGATAGAATTTTAAATAAAGGAAGATATGCAAAAGCAGACATAATATTAAGAATAAAATGGTTAGAACAAGTAAAACCCTACAATATAGAACATACACAAATAACCATAACCTATAATAGAGAATTATTAATAAAGAGAGCTTTGACATGATATGAAAATATATGTACTTATGAAAATAATAGTAGAAGGATATTATAATAGATATTATACACCAATGATAGATACAGGAGCAGAAGCCAATTTATGTAGATATAATTGTTTACCAGAAAGTAAATGGAATAAATTAAAAACACCAATAGTAGCTAGAGGATTTAATAACGAAGGAAGCTTAATTACTTATAAGGCTAGAAATGTAAAAATACAAGATGGGATGAGATATTAAAAATAGAAGAAATCTATAATTATGAACTAACATCAAAAGATATGCTTTTAGGTATGTCATTTTTAGATAAATTATATCCACATATAATAACTAGAACACACTGGTGGTTTACAACACCATGTAAACAAAAAGTAAGAGAAAAAAGATTTATTAATAAAATAAAAAAGAAAACTGATTAGATAAAAGGAAGTGAAAAAATCACACAAAAATTAGAAAATATAAAAAATACTGAAGACACAATAGAACTAGTTATATTTTTAATAAATAAAGAAGAAATAACTATATTTTCAATAGATAAGGTAGAAATAATAAAGAAAAAATTAAGACAACTATACAGTGAAGATCCATTAAAAGAATGGGAAAAACATAAAACTACTATAAAAATTGAGCTAATAGATAAAAATAGCATAATAACCCAAAAACCATTAACATATAACTTTGATAATTTAAAAGAACATAAAATGCATATACATGAATTATTAGAAAAATAATACATACCAAAAAGTAATAGTAAGCACAATAGTCCAGCATTTATAGTAAATAAACATGGTGAACAAAAAAGAGGAAAAAGTAGAGTGGTTATTGATTATAGAAACCTAAATGCTAAAACTATGACATATAATTATCCGATACTAAATAAGATATTAAAAATAAGACAAATACAAGGATATAATTACTTTAGTAAATTTAATTGTAAATCAGAATTTTACCATTTAAAGATAGATGAAGATTCTAAGGAATTAACTGTACTTACGGTACCACAAGGATTTTATGAATGGAACGTATTACCATTTAGATATAAAAATGCACCAGGTAGGTATCAACATTTTATGGATAGTTATTTTAAACAATTACCTTATTGTATACATAGATGATATATTACTATACACAAAAACCAAAGAAAAACTTGTTAAATTACTAGAACAATTTACAGATATAACAGAAAAATCAGGAATAAGCTTAAGTGAAAAGAGTGAAAAGAAAGCTGAAATTATGAAAAATCAGATAGAATTTTTAGGAATACAAATAGATAAGAGTGGAGTAAAAATGCAACCACATATAGTATAAAAAATAATAAATTCAAAATAAGAATTAGATACGAAAAATAAATTACAATCATTTTTAGGATTAATAAACCAAGTAAAAGAAAATATACCAAAAAAATTAGCAGAAAACCTAAAGCCATTACAGAAAAAATTTAAAAAGGATGTAAAATATAATTACAACAAAGAAGATAAAAAACAAGTCCAGAAAATAAAAATACTTGTTAAAGAATTACCAAAATTATAATGTCCAGACAAAAATAAAAAATTTATATATATATAGTAGAAGCAGACACAAGCGAATATAGTTATGGAGGAGTACTTAAATATAGATATGAAGAATAAAAATTAGAACATCATTGTAGATACTACTCAGGCACGTTTAATGAAACAGAGATAAAATGAGAAATAAACAGGAAAGAATTATGCTCATTATATAAATGTTTATTAGCATTTGAGCCATATATAGTATATAACAAGTTTATTGTACGAATAGATAATACACATGTATGTTGGTGGTTAACAAAGAAAATACAAAATTTAGTTACAACAAAGGAAATACGGAGACTAGTCTTGAACATATTGAATTTTACATATGAAGTAACTAGTACTAAAAAAAATGTCATTGCAGATTACTTGTCACGACAAGGCTACTCAAACAGATTTAATAACAGAAGAATTTACTATTGAAGTTACTCAGAATGATTTACTAGTTCAATTATTTGAACAAGTGAAATTATTAAAAGAACAAGTTACTCTACTAACTACTGAAGTCGCAGAATTAAAAGTGCAATATGAGCACTCTAAAAAGTAGGAAAAATCCAAAGGCACAGATATAGTACAGGAAGAGCACTTTAAAAAACTAGACCTAGAAGGTGACGTTCGGACAAACCTTAAAACTGAAACGGTTGTTACATGTGCAGGAACATCAGGTACAGCTAAGGAATTACCCGCTACAAAAATTTATAAAAATCCAAATTACCAAAGAAAAAGAATTACAACCCAAATAAAATATTTCAAAAACCTTATGCACCACCAAATATCCCAAAGAATGAATTATTTGTACCCTTGCAGTTATACCCTTATTCATAAGCAATTAACAAGAAAAAACAAGCTTACAACCATTTAACCCGTGTTTATATTGAAAATTTCTATACAATCGAAACCTTACTAAATACCAAACCAGTCCAAGATATTGAGCTAGCCAAAAAACACCAAGGCTATATGACCCAAAAGTTACAAAATTACAATAAACTTATTGCGCTCCTAGGAACCATCCCAAATTTAATCGCTACATGTTATTCTTATGGATTATTATCAACATTATATACAACAGATGGGAAAGAATTAGCCATGATTCTTGAAGTACATTGTAATGCCCCGCACTTTCCTAAGCTAGAAAATGAACCGTTGTTTGTATATGTGAAAACCCCAATTTTGTAAGCCATATTTGGGCACCTAAATTACTAAGAGTACCCTATTTATAAGAGATATTATGATGTGTTAAGTGTGGTTATATGAGTCACTTAAGGTAGTACAAGCTAAGAGTTTTGAAATCCATCAAGTTTTAGTGTTTGAATTAGCAAGGGTCATCTTTGAACGAGCATAACTTGATAAATATGTGGTATTTCTGCATAATTCTACCCAAAAAATTATATAGAATCGAATTAGCTTTCCAACGATACCAATTTCACCAAAATCCGACACCCGAGCTAGGAGTTATGGCTTTACGAAGTAGAGTGCATCGCCTAACCAATCGCACATAGCCACTGGAAAGCATATGCGATAGCATTTGCGGCACCTATGTAAATATAGGCGATATCATATACAGCGCCTATGTAAATATAGGTGATATCATATGCGGCGCCTATGTAAATATAGTTTATATCATATGCGGTGCCTATGTAAATATATGCGATATCATATGCAGAGCATATTTTATGGTTTCAAGTGACTTAAACACTCCGTTTTTGGGTTATTTTGAGGGCAATTAAGTCTTTTGGCACTTCTTACATGCCCCTAAACTTCACCTTATGAATTTAATAGATTCTAAACACATCATAACCCTATTATCAGTCTAAGTTCATCATCCAAGAGCACTAAAGGATAAAAACAACTAGACAATCAACATTGAGGGTCCAATCTTTCAACGAATCCGTTACCATAAAGGTATATGGGGTTATGAACAAGTACACCCTTTCGTTCTTGTGCCCAAAGTTTGCATTATTTTAAAAAGATACATGATTTTTACATGTTTTATCATGAATTTGAAGTGATAAATCTTATCCTATGTTGTTATTCAAGATACTATGATTATTTTGAATGTTTAGAAAATAAACTCCATGAGTTTGAGGTTATGGTTATGATGAAAGGCTAAAATTTTTTCGATTTCCGTATAAATTATGCATGCTTGTGATATAAAGCATAAATGTTGAAATGTTTTGATTAAGTATCGCTATAAGGGTCATTAACCCACATTGAGATTGTTGTTTTGAGAATTTATGTGCTACATGCACCCATGTTTAGACTATTTTTGATGAAGTATAGAAAGATTTGACCTTTTGGTCACAAAAGAGTTAAAATCCACTTTATGAAATGAGTTATGGATTTTATCATTTATTTAACTTAAGAAATATGAGATTACCCTTAAAGTGAATTTTTCTTGAGATTTTTTAGCATAGTATTAGGAGTAGTATTTAGCACCGAGTTGGTATGTTACTACAGTTTCATACCCCAGAACTATGTGCCACTGTAGGTTGAGACATTGGCTTCCACTATATGTGAAAAATTAAGATAGTGATCACTGAGATGAGATTATTCTACACCGATGAAAAGGGTAGGACAGCCCTAACCTTACGGGGGAAAGTCGTGGGACATCATGGGTGCTCACATGGTGTACATGTCGGTTAGAGAACCTCTCAAAGATTCGTCCCTCATTCTTAGATTGATTTTACTAATTTAAAAGAGATTTGAAATACAGATTGTGATGTATTCAATATTCCAGCTTTCACTAAGATTGCTTAATGAGAGAATAAGAAAAGAATCTTGATATTTGGATTAAGTGTAATAGCTCATGATATCCATATTGGCATGTTTTACCATTCATTGTGTATGATTTCAAATTTTAGATTTCTTTCAAGCTTTATGAGCCATTTACAAATGTCCTTTATGATTTGGAAAGAAAACTTATGACATGATTGTTATATATATATATATATATATATATATATATATATAAATATGTTTATTTCATGCACCCTCATGTACTCGGTACATATTCTATGATACTGACCCACATGTTCACATGTGGACTACATTTTCCCTATAATATAGGTTCAGGTGCTCATTCCCAGGTTTGACCGTGATTATCCAAGCACATTGATCTACATCCTCTACAGTGGTGAGTCCTCATGGTTTGAGGACTAGCTATTCAAAGTTCCTCAGTTACTTTGAGTCTTTCAGTTTATTTACTGAGTTCGGGTCAGTTGGGGTTTGTCGTAATAGCTCATGGATATACAGTTTAGTAGAGTCTTGTCAGACTAGATGGATAGATTGATTAGATTTGTCAGAGATGTTGTATTTTGTTACTTCCCGTATTTTATTCATATTGCAGTGTGATATTATGGAGGATTCTTAGATGTTTTGATTATGATGATGTCACGACCCGAGCCTAGGCCCTATCCAAGACGAGTATCCCGAACCATGAAGGCCCGGAACACCCATTCTCTATCTGGTTATCATGCACAACGTTCGTAATCATAATAAAATGCGGAATTAAAACTGAGTACGGAATACATGGTCAAGTTCTGCAACATTTCTGAATAATACTATCTGACATCAGTCTGCAAAATCTCTACTAAGAACACAAACATCTGTCTGAAAAGAAACTGGGACAAGGCCCCCAGTAAACCAAAAACATAATAAATAAGATAATGTCTGACATAATTAGGCCTTTCAAATAATAGAAGTCTCACCACTGCGAGATCAAGTCTGCAAATCCGAGAATGTCTACTGAGTAGCTGGACCCCTAGACTATGCCTCAGGACCTGGAAGAGGGGGGGTCATCACAAAAGTACTGGCACGCGAAGCAATCCCAAAAATAGTATAATGGAACATACATATATACATATATATATATATATATATATATATATATATATATTAAGTGAAAGCAATTTTTCATCAAGACATCATGTATAAAACTGTTTCCGAAAAATACATGGGCACTTTCTGAAAACATGTAACCTGCCTGTTTATTTCAAATCAAGATCTGTGTTTTACTTCTGAGTTAGGTGGTATTCCCCTACAAGTCTGATATTCCACGGGCTGTATGGAATCTGCCATTGACTCGGCGGGGAAGCCCCCAACCCAAGTGTGCCGCAAGGGTTGGAGTATCTGAGTCTGATACGCCACAGGACATTTAAGTCATCGCATAATAGTATACCCGGGTCGGCAAACCACGGTTTTAGGCAATGAGTCGCTTGAACTCAAGCCCTCTTCGGGGAGCCACCTAACATTTCTGTTTGCCCATTTTTAACCTTTTCTGTACATGCAACATTCTGAATGTCTAAAATCATGAAAGTCTAAAATGTCTGTTAGTCTGAGTCTGATATGGCGTTAGTCTGAATTGGTATCATCATACCAAGACATTGCAAGTCATGATTTTTCTGAGCCATAATGTATTAAGCAAGAGCTTTCATTCAAAACATAGTTTAGACCACCAAAACATGTAACTGATGTAAAGGATTTCATATTCCTAAACTTAAAGTTCAATTCATGCAGAAATTTCATCAAACACCTGGTGGTCAAATGTCTTTAGCAAGTTCATGTATTCAAAATTGAAACACATTCATTCATATATGTATATAAACTATCAAATCGCTTTGGAGATGGTCAAAAGACCAAAACAATGATGTTAAAACATCTTATACATAAATATATATACATAATTTAAAACCCCATTCTAAAACATGATTTTTTTATGCCTATGAGAATTTAGGAAAAACCCTGCGTACCTCTATTTCCGAAAATACTAGATGTTTCTTGAAGCTCGCGGATTTGTGATTCCGAATATGTAATTATCTTTGAAAACCTACGGTCGAATCTTGAAATATTTGGGTTTTGGATTTTGAAACCCTAAGGAGTGTTCTTGAGCAATTTTGATGAATGAAGGTGTATTTTGGTGTTTGAGGGATTAAATCCCGTGTTGGTGGTATATATAGGGGTGAAGGATGACCAAAATACCCCTAAGGAACAATTAAGGTCAAATCTGTCCCTCAGTTGACAGTTTGATAGTGTGGAGTAAATCGATTATAACTTTTTACTTATATACTAAAATTGGATGTAACCAACTACATTTGAAATAAGACTCAATGATATTTCGTTTGATATATTATAGCTCACATAGTTCATTATATATAGGGAGTTATGATCATTTGAAGTTGACCCTGAAATTCTGAAAACTGGGCAATACGCTATGCATTTTGCTGCTGTTTTGAAATCCAAATGCAGCCTTATGCGTTCCGAAAAATTCCGAAACTTACCCGAGATGTAATATGAGCTTGACCGATCATAACGCAACTTGAAAATCTAAAAACGGATGTTGAGAAGGTTGAAAAGTTGTATCCCAAAGATTGCCAGCTAAAATGACTCTAAGTCCTCATTACACTTAGAAAATTTTTCAAGTTTTTAAGTCTAAGGGCACTCTATTAAAGGCTAATCCATGCACGACTTTTACGGGGTGTTACATTATCTCCCCCTTGGGATCATTCGTCCTCGAATGATGGGTAGGAACTTGTTGAAGCCTTAAAGATATAGAATAACGCAGACACGACATCTCTTCTAATAAAGAATACACTGATCTGAACCATGACCATATGGCTGGAACTACTGATATTTTGAATTCTTATATCGGACACGCATATCTGATGCATGGAATACACGACTGAAGCTATTCATAAGCTGAATTCTCATAATGAACATGCATATCTGATGCATGGATCTGTGACTGAGTTGTTCTCATGGACGCAGGACTAAATACATTGATAAGCTGAACTTTTTCTATTGAACATGCATTTTTAATGCACGCATATCTGACTTGACTAACGTATGAATGTATGACTGATTACACAATGATAACTTGTGCAAGGCTTGTAATAAGAATCTATGCATGCAACTGAATGAGGTATCTCCCCCTTGGGACAGTATGTCCCTCTATGAATGCTCAATTCATTAAGATACTCGAAGAAAAAATTGAGGCAATGCACTAGGCACCTACAAATTGAATCATAACTGAACATCTGGAATCTGAATCTAATGCATGACACATGAACTGAGCTATACTCGCAGCTACTGGTATACTCTATCTTGGAATAGTAGCATGTCTGAGATTTCGGGTAGCATGAATAAATGAAAAGACGAGAAAACAAGTCATGCGAATTTGCCTGTTAAACTGACTTACTGACTATACAGATTGAATTATGCTGGACCTTCATACTTAACTGGATTATCTCTTCAATACTCTCTCTAAAGAAGTTCTAACAGTAATAGGGAGCCACGAATTTGGGTATGGATTACACAAGACATCCAACTGAGGAAATCACAACATTGACACTACTCTGCAGTCTGGAATATAGACATATAACTCCTAAATTAGGATAGAATTTTCAGATCTTTGGCAATACGACTTCTTACTTTCAGGCTTAGCGCACTTCCCGAATATCCCTTAACTATACTATTCCCTATAAATATCATATTCATTCAATTCAGCTTAAATTTCTCATATGAGCATTGACAAATTTTTCTACTAATGTCTAAAATAGCTTAATCCTTACCCCGCGATCAAGCCTAACTCTAAGTCACAAAAATACAACATGCTACACTACGCTATTATTCTAAACCATATGATGCCACCTTCTATACCTCTTTTAAAGATCACATTCTAAGCATAACATGCCTTACCACTTCAATGACTACTCTGAACGCTTAATATGAAGTCGCTAATGCATATTGCGACCTTCCACTATAATCCCAAAATGTCATTCAAGCCTATTTTATAAACACATGTTTACTTCAACGCAACCACCCATAAATACATACTTCACATAGTTTCTAAACTATTGTCAATATAACTCCCACGCGCTACCCTAAAACATACACACAAACTTTTCCACTAACCATCACATGTATCAAAGATTGACCCCAAATCTTACTTCATATATGGCCGTATCTAAACAAACGTACTATGATCTTTCATCAACAAGAACATTTACATCATCACCATTATCATTGCATAGGGAGGGTCACTAAAAGGTTAAAACATAAGACCCTGATGCATGAGAAGATTTTTATATAGGACTGAATGCATTATAAAGAGTGAGTACATGCGTCATGAGTTGCATGACCTCAACTAGAGTTCCTAACATAAGGAATGTAATTCCGACTACTTGAATGAACTAGAACTCATTATCTTGGAACTGGAAGAGTACGTGACTCTCTATCATATACAGGAATCACGAACTATGATCACGGAACTAAAACGTAAAGCTTGAGTAGGCATTGGGATCACTAAAAAATACTAAGATAAGAATGGGTTGAGTCTCACCCTCACTTTCTAATGTTCTAAATCATACTGTATCACTACTAGAATCTGAGAGCCTTACTTGGTCATTCGTTCTGTCATCTCCCCCTTAGCTTCAAGTCATCATCTAGAGTTTGGGAGATCCTTTACCATATTCTAACTGAACTACACTTACTACACTCTAGGGTCTAAAAAAAAAATAACGATACATGCATATCATAGAACTTAGCCCGAATGACTACCTTCCGGGATACACTCTATCTTTCTCTAGCCACCAACAGTCATAGTATAATGCTTGCACACTTATTCTATCGGTTCAACCTTCAAAAGTCAAGCTTAGATGCTAACACTTAACATGGATATCACCAAGCCTTTGATGAAAGCCTACCACTATTGCGACTCCAAATTTATATCCCTCTACTATGAGAATCAAGATCACCGCAAAAGTCCCAACACTATCAATCAAAACACCTTAACATGGCTATTTAGATCACTATGTAACATCTAGCTAGTCTTTCTCCACTTAACAATTCAATGGTACCACTAGCCACGCACAACAAGTAATAGCCTTAGAAAAATGCCACAACCTCATGTCACCTTAGGCATACTTCTACATCATACATAAAATATCATACACCACTACGAATCAAATAAACTTACTCTATTGCATGCACCGTTTAAGTTTATTAGATCACTTCTATACAACTAGTATTCAGTAACCAAGAAATCTTCACATCTATCTTCATGGACATCAACTATTCAAACTTAATATCTAGTGCTATGCATGGTTTACAACCCAACCTTACACGAAATTTTCACTTGGACACTATGAAATAAACATCATGAAACACTAGTGCACTAGAACTTCATAACCACAATAATCGATCATAACCTAACGGTTTTCCTTATTATAATCCATTAGTATATACTATTTCAGCACATCAAGCCTACTAATTTAATTCCACAAAACATGTATCATCAAACTCGTGCCACTATTTACCACCACACTATTTAAATTCAAGCCTATAGTTTAGTATCAATCATTTACTACCAAATGAAGAATGCAACATAATATAAATATACTAATCCATCAAATTGGGATATTCTACCCAAATATCTCAAAAATCTACTACATATCTTCTCACAAGTAGCACTAGTTTACAACTACCAATGAAAAGAGGGTCAAGGGTGTTAAAGCCTCATAATAGACATGGTCAACTTTATCCTTATATTATAACCCCGTACAATCGTATCTACTTATACTTCTTTCTCACATCACAATTACTTACCCCAAGCGTACATTTACACTACCTTCAAAATCCACAACAACCATGAGTCTATACTTATAACCTACTGGCTAATCTGGCCATTTTCATACTTCAAGCAAGGATAATTCACCTCGCCTAATAACTCCTTCTCTGTCTTCTACTAATAAACTAACACACAAGGACGAATCGCTTCATTACCAACTCTATCTCATGCAAAAAGATTCAGCTATACATATATTCAACCAACACAAGAACCACACGTTGAATGACAAATTGCTAGTGAATCAAAATAGGCCTCACACGGCTTCACTAGACTTTGATTTTTTTGTAGTTTGAACAAGACAATAAGAAGAATGACAAGGCAACTATGCTAGTGAATCGAAAGAGCCCCACACGGCTTCACTAGACTTTTTAGTTTCACCAACATGAAGATAAAATATTTTCAAGAGATAGAAACTTGTCACACAACATTCCATAATCTGAGAATACACATCTTACTTTGTATAGATAAAAAAAAATCTGAGTCAAATATTTCCCCCACAGATTATCATACAATCCACACACGCTACTTGCTACCAATAGGTCATGACACCGACACTTTAACTTATACTACTATTTGGGTGGAAATACAATTCCAACACTTCTACTACACATCTTTTCCCTTAAGCATGACATCTGCAACATAAATTTCTGAAAAGGGCCGAATATACTCAATAAAGACGGCTGAAAAGCACGATTTTGTCAAGATCAAGGTTCACACTGGAACCCATACATTCTGAAGACTCTTCTCAAGTCCTTGCACAATTTTAAGATCTTATATGACGCGAACCGAAGGGACAATACCATTTAGACTCTAAACTTCTGCACTTGATTAGCCCTAGAAATGTGATGGGTTTGAGAACATCAGAGTAAGGAAAGAATTTGGGATGATTTTACTTTCATATGGACGTCACCATAGCACGAATTAGAGTATGAAGGAGGAACATTCTGACTCTGTTTCACAAACTAGAACATGAAGAAAGAGAGACATTCCTAAACGTCTTGTAGACTCCTGCTTATAAGTGTGGCGCGCTACACACCCATAAATAAGACTCTACCCGACGCGATTTTGCAGAAACCCTGGGACCATAAACCGTGCTTTGATACCAAGTTTGTTACGACCCGAGCCTAGGCCCTAGCCGTGATGAGCATCCCGAACCATGAAGGCCCGGAACACCCATTATCTATCTGGTTATCATGCACAACGTTCGTAATCATAATAAAATGCGAAATTAAAACTGAGTACGGAATGCATGGTCAAGTTCTGCAACATTTCTAAATAATACTATCTGACATCAGTCTGCGAAATCTCTACTAAGAACACAAATATCTGTCTGAAAAGAAACTGGGACAAGGCCCCCAGTAAACCAAAAACATAATAAATAAGATAATGTCTGACATAATTAGGCCTTTCGAATAATAGAAGGCTCACCATTGCGAGATCAAGTCTGCAAATCCGAGAATGTCTACTGAGTAGCTGGACCCCTAGACTGTGCCTCAGGACCTGGAAGAGGGGGGTCAGCACAAAAGTACTGGCACGCGAAGCAATACCAAAAATAGTATAATGGAACATATATATATACATATATATATATATTAAGTGAAAGCAATTTTTCATCAAGACATCATGTATAAAACTGTTTCCGAAAAATACATGGGCACTTTCTGAAAACATGTAACCTACCTGTTCATTTCAAATCAAGATCTATGTTTTAATTCTGAGTTAGGTGGATTCCCCTACAAGTCTGATATTCCACGGGCTATATGGAATCCACCATTGACTCGGCGGGGAAGCCCCCAACCCAAGTGTGCCGCAAGGGTTGGAGTGTCTGAGTCTGATACGCCACAGGACATTTAAGTCAGCGCATAATAGTATACCCGGGTCGGCAAACCACGGTTTTAGGCAATGAGTCGGTTGAACTCAAGCCCTCTTCGGGGAGCCACCTAACATCTCTGTATGCCCATTTTTAACCTTTTCTGTACATGCAACATTCTGAATGTCTAAAATTATGAAAGTCTGAAATGTCTGTTAGTCTGAGTCTGATTGGCGTTAGTCAAAATTGGTATCGTCATACCAAGACATTGCAAGTCATGATTTTTTTGAGCCATAATGTATTAAGCAAGAGCTTTCATTCAAAACATAGTTTAGACCACCAAAACATGTAACTGATGTAAAGGATTTCATATTCCTAAACTTAAAGTTCAATTCATGCAGAAATTTCATCAAACACCTGGTGGTCAAATGTCTTTAGCAAGTTCATGTATTCAAAATTGAAACACATTCATTCATATATGTATATAAACTGTCAAATCGCTTTGGAGATGGTCAAAAGACCAAAACAATGATGTTAAAACATCTTATACATAAATATATATACATAATTTAAAACCCCATTCTAAAACATGATTTTTTATGCCCATGAGAATTTAGGAAAAAACCCGCGTACCTCTATTTCTGAAATTACTAGATGTTTCTTGAAGCTTGCGGATTTGTGATTCCGAATATGTAATTATCTTTGAAAACCTACGGTCGAATCTTGAAATATTTGGGTTTTGGATTTTGAAACCCTAAGGAGTGTTCTTGAGAAATTTTGATGAATGAAGGTGTATTTTGGTGTTTGAGGGATTAAATCCCGTGTTGGTGGTATATATAGGGGTGAAGGATGACCAAAATATCCTTAAGGAACAATTAAGGTCAAATCTGTCCCTCAGTTGACAGTTTGATAGTGTGGAGTAAATCGATTATAACTTTTTACTTATATACTAAAATTGGATGTAACCAACTACATTTGAAATAAGACTCAATGATATTTCGTTTGATATATTATAGCTCACATAGTTCATTATATACAGGGAGTTATGATCATTTGAAGTTGACCCTGAAATGCTGAAAACTGGACAATACGCTATGCATTTTGCTGTTGTTTTGAAATCCAAACGCAGCCTTATGCGTTCCAAAAAATTCCAAAACTTACCTGAGATGTAATATGAGCTTGACCGATCATAACGCAACTTGAAAATCTAAAAACGGATGTCGGGAAGGTTGAAAAGTTGTATCCTGAAGATTGCCAGCTAAAATGACTCTAAGTCCTCATTACACTTAGAAAAATTTTCAAGTTTTTAAGTCTAAGGGCACTCTATTAAAGGCTAATCCATGCACGACTTTTACGGGGTGTTACAGATTACTTTGATTATAAGTGTTGAATGGTAGAAAAATGGCTAAAAGGGTTAGCTTGGGGCTACTTATAGCCTTAAGCACCGTGGGACGCCTCAGGGCCCATTTTCGAGGTGTTACAAACTTGGTATCAGAGCTTAAGGTTATTAGAGTCCTAAAGAGTCTAACAAGCCGCATTAAGTAGAGTCTTGATCATCGGTGTGTAGCGTGCCACATCTATTTAGCAAGAGGCTATGAAATGTTTTAGAAAAAAAAGGGGTCATTTTATTCTTTCAGAAGTCTATTGTGCTTACAGTTGTTCCCTTTCAGCTATTAATTCATGCTTTTTTTTTAGAATATGCCTCCTCTCCGAGCTAGAAAAAATAACGCAGATCAGCAACCTCAACCTATTGATCCCCTGAATGAGAATGTATCCCATGCTGAGTTCAGGGCGGCCTTTCAGGCGCTTGCCCAAGCTGTTATCGCCAACGTTCAGGCCAACGAGGCCTCGGCTCTACAATAACAGGGAGGTAACTTAGCTACCGCAAGAATCTGTGACTTTATGCAGATGAATATGCCAGATTTTTATGGGTCCAAGTTAGGTGAGGATCCATAGTTATATCTGGAGGAGATAAGAAAGATCACACAGGTAATGAACATGTCTGAGGAGGAGAGTGTTGAGTTAGCATCCTACAGATTGAAAGACTTTGCGTATGACTGGGTGGTTGCATGAAGAAAGGGTAGAGTAGAGGGTGCTGCTCATATGACTTAGCAAGAGTTCCAGGATGCATTCTTGGATAAATTCTTTCCACTAGAGTTGAGAGAGGTGAAAGTGCAGGAGTTCATGAACTTATGGCAAGGCTCCATTACTGTTAAAGAGTATTGCTTGAAGTTCAATCAGTTAGCAAAATATGCCCTAAATCTGATAGCTGACAAGCAAGCCAGTAGTTCTTGACAGAGGTGTCAAGATATGTGGTTAAGGAGTGTAGATCAGCTACGCTTAATAGTGAGATGAATTTTTGCAGACTGATAACCCATGCTCAATAGATCAAATCAGATAAGATAAAAGAGAGGGATAGAGTAAGGGGGAATAAGAGAGACAGATTCGAGCAACCTACTTATGGTTAGAACAGATCACAGGGAGGGAATAACCCCCAGTTTCAAAGCCGCTCATCTATGCCATCACTATCGTTAGCTAGTGCTCCAGCACTTAAAGGTAGGCAAGAACAGGGAAACAAGTCCTCTATGTCTGGATCTCAGAATACTGTGAGTAATCGGCCTAACCGTCTACTATGCACCAGGTGTGGTAGGGATCACGAGGGTAAGTGTTTGTGGGGTCAGAAGGGCTGCTATGGATGTGGCCAGGAGGGCCATGGTTTTAGAGATTGTCCTCATACCAGACAGGGGAACCGTGATGTTTGCCCCCAGGCTTAGATTGCTAGTGCTCTAGCTCCTGTAGCTCTTCCAGCTCCTACTCATGGTGCTTCTTCCAGCACTGCTGGTGGTCAGTGCTAGAATAGATTCTATACTTTGCCTTCCCATCAGGAGTAGGAGGACTTCCCCAATGTTGTTACTGGTATGCTTTATGTGTTTCAGTTTAATGTTTATGCGTTGTTGGACCCCGGGTCCAGTTTTTCATATGTGACACCTCTGGTTGCTGTAAATTTTAAAGTGAGTCCCGAGATTGTCTCTAAGCCCATCCTAGTTTCTACCCCTGTGGGTGAGTCCATTGTTGCCCAAAAAGTGTCATGTTTCTATTCTTCATAGAGTTATGTTTGCTAATCTGTTAGAGTTAGACATGGTAGATTTTGATATTATTCTAGGTATAGACTGGATTCACTCTTGTTATGCATTCATAGACTATCGTACCCGTGTAGTCAAGTTACAGTTCCCTGGTGAGTCTGTTATCGAATGGTCTAGTAATTCTGTATCTCCCAAGAGTCATTTTATCTCATATCTCAAGGCTAGAAAGCTTATTTCCAAAGGGTGCATTTATCACCTAGTCAGAGTTAAAGACACTAAGTCTGATACTCCAACTCTCCAGTTAGTTGACGTTGTTAATGAGTTTCCTGATGTCTTTTGGGAAGATCTTTCAGGGTACCTCCTGATAGAGAGATAGAATTCGAGATTGATCTTCTTTTCGATACTTAGCCCATTTCCATTTCTCCATATTGTATGGCACCCACAAAACTTAGGGAGTTGAAAGAGCAACTCAAAGATCTCTTAGATAAAGGTTTTATAAGACCAAGTATATCTCCTTAGGGTGCACCTGTCGTATTCATACGAAAGAAAGATGGCTCTTTGCGCATGTGCATTGACTATCACCAGCTTAACAAAGTCACTATCAAAAACAAGTATCCCCATCCAAGAATAGATGATTTGTTTGATCAATTGCAAGGTGCAAGTTACTTCTTAAAGATAGACCTTCGCTCTGGCTATCATCAACTCAGAGTTAGGGAATATGATATCCCGAAGACAGCCTTCCGAACATGTTATAGTCATTTTGAGTTTCTTGTTATGTCCTTCGGGCTAACTAATGCCCCAGCAGCTTTCATGGACCTTATGAATCGAGTGTTCAGGCCATATCTTGATATGTTTGTCATAGTGTTTATAGACGACATTCTGGTATACTCCCGGAGTGAGAATGAACATGCAGATCATCTCCGTATCATCTTGCAAACCCTTAGAGATCATTACTTGTTTGCCAAATTTCGCAAGTATAAATTTTGGCTAAGGTCAGTTGCTTTTTTGGAGAGGGTAAGAAGGAGTTAGCTCGTGATGTGCATTGGTTGGCTAGGTTGGGAGTTAGGTTTCTTGACTCCGCTGAAGGGAGTATGTTAGTACAGAGTAGCTCCAAATCCTCCTTGGTTTTGGAAGTAAAAGAGAAGCAAAACTTAGATGCTAGTTTGGTCAGACTGAAAGAATCAGTTAAGGACCAAAAGGTGGAGGTTTTCTCCCAAGGAGGGGTGGTGTGTTGAGATTGCAGGATAGATTATGTGTTCCAGATGTCGAGGATCTAAGACAGAGAATTATGGCTGAAGCGCACGGTGCGTGATATTCTATTCATCCTAGTGCCACTAAGATGTACCGTGACTTGCAGGAAATCTATTGGTGGAGTGGCATAAAGAAGGATATAGCAGCATTTGTGGCTAAGTGTGCGACGTGCCAACAGGTTAAGGTAGAACACCAAAGACCTAGTGGTATGATGCAGGAGTTCGGTATTCCCACTTGGAAGTGGGAAGAGATAAACATGGATTTTGTGACTGGTTTACCTTCTTCCCGACACTATCATGATTCCATTTGGGTTGTTGTGGATAGTTTGACTAAGTCTACGCACTTCTTGCCTGTGTATACTTCTTATACTGCTAAGGATTACGCTAGATTGTACATCTGGGAATTAGTCAGATTGCATGCAGTTCCCTTGTCCATCATTTCAGATAGGGGTACTCAGTTCACTTCGCAGTTTTGGAGAGCTTTTTAGAAGGGTCTTGGTACCTAAGTGTATTTGAGTTCTATTTTCCATCCGCAGACAGATGGTCAGGCTGAGAGGACCATCCAAACCTTAGAGGATATATTGAGAGTGTATGCTCTTGACTTTAAGGAGAGTTGGGATGAGCATTTACCATTGATAGAGTTTGCTTACATTAACAGTTTTCACTCTAGCATTGGCATGGCTCCATTTGAGGCTTTGTATGGGAGGAAATGTAGGTTACCCATAGGTTGGTTTGAAGTGGGTGAAGTGGCCGTGAGTGGTCCTAATTCGGTATTTGAAGCTATGGAAAAATTCAAAGTGATTAGAGAAAGATTAAAAACCGCACAGAGTCGTCAAAAGTCGTATGCTGATGTGAGGAGAAGAGACCTTGAATTTGAAGTTGGTGACTTGGTGTATTTGAAGATATCACCCATGAAGGAAGTGAAGAGATTTGAAAAGAAGGGGAAACTTAGTCCCCGTTATGTTGGCCCCTATAGAGTTCTTAGCCATATTGGTAAGGTAGCGTATGAGGTTGAGTTGCCTTCAGAGTTATCTTCCATTCACTCTGTCTTCCATGTATCCATGATTAGGAAACACATCAGTGATTATGTTATTGTAGATCCTTCAGAAAACCCTGATGTGCAAGATAGTCTTTCTTTTGAGGAAGTTTCTGTTGAGATTTTAGATCACCAAGTCCGAAGACTAAGGAACAAAGAAGTTCCCTTGGTCAAGGTGTTGTGGCGAAACCAATCCGTTGAGGGTGCAACATGGGAAGCTGAGGCAGATATGCGATCCAAGTACCCACATCTATTTTCCATAAGCTCCGATTAAGTCGAAGGTACCATTCTACTTTAAATCATTCCTTTTCTATGCAGAATTGTAGTAGTTTAGCAGTTATTTTATACTATTCAGCTGTGATTTCATGAGTGATGCACCCCTTGTTGTGTCCGAAATGTAGAATGAAATAGAGGCAAGATTAGCAAGTTGTTTCATCTATGTACCCTTCATTTTCTCTTTACTCTTAGTATACCCAGTGTCATTCGAGGACGAATGTCCCCAAAGGGGAGATATTGTAATGCCCCGCACTTTCCTAAGCTAAAAAATAAACCGTTGTTCGTATATGTGAAAAGCCCAATTTTGTAAGCCATATTTGGGCACCTAAATTACTAAGAGTAACCAGTTATAAGAGAGCTTATGATGTGTTAAGTGTGGTTATATGAGTCACTTAAGGTAGTACAAGCTAAGAGTTTCGAATTCATCAAGTTTTAGTGTTTGAATTCGCAAGAGTCATCTTTGAATGAGTACAACTTGATAAATATGTCGTCTTTCTGCATATTTCTACCTACAAAATTATTGAGAATCGAATTAGCTTTCCAACGATACCAATTTCACCAAACTCCGACACCCGAGCTAGAAGTTATGGCTTTGCAAAGTAGAGTGCGTCGCCTAACCAATCACACATGGCCACTAGAAAGCATATAGATAGAATATGCGGTGCCTATGTAAATATAGGCGATATCATATGCGGCGCCTATGTAAATATAGGCGATATCATATGTGACGCATATCTTATGGTTTCAAGTGACTTAAACACTCCATTTTTGGGTTATTTTGAGGGCAATTAAGTCTTTTGGCACTCCTTACAAATCCCTAAACTTAACCTTATGAATTTAATAGATTCTAAACACATCATAACCCTATTATCAGTCTAAGTTCATCATCCAAGAGCACTAAAGGAGAAAAACAACTAGGTTTAAACAATCAACATTGAGGGTCCAATCTTTCAATGAATCCATTACCATAATGGTATGTGGAGTTATGAACAAGAATACCCTTTCGTTCTTGTGCCCAAAGTTTCCATTATCTTACAATGATACATGATTTTTACATGTTTTATCATGAATTTGAAGTGATAAATCTTATCCTATGTTGTTGTTCAAGATACTATGATTATTTTGAATGTTTAGAAAGTAAACTCCATGAGTTTGAGATTATTGTTATGATTAAAGGCTGAAATTTTTCAGATTTTCCGTATAAATTATGCATGCTTGTGATATAAAGCATAAATGTTGAAATGTTTTGATTAATTATAGCTATAAGGCTCATTAACCCACATTGAGATTTTTGTTTTGAGAATTTCTGTGCTACATGCACCCATATTTAGACTATTTTTGATGAAGTATAGAAAGATTTGACCTTTTGGTCACAACAGAGTTAAAATCCACTTTATGAAATGAGTTACGGATTTTATCATTTATTTAACTTAAGAAATATGAGATTACCCTTAAAGTGGATTTTTCTTGAGATTTTTTAGCATAGTATTGGGAGTAGTATTTAACACCAAGTTGGGTATGTTACTACGGTTTCATACCCCAGAACTATGTGCCACCATAGGTTGAGACATTGACTTCCACTATACAGTATAACCTCGATAAATTAATACTGTTGGGACCGTCAAATTTTATTAATTTAGCGAGGTATTAATTAATCGTATAAATTAATAATTATTAATTTATAAATTATATACTTTTTGGGTCCATATTATGAATGTACCTAGGTGTACGTGAAAACTAATTTCTACATTGACTATTAATTATGCATACTTAACCAAATTCATGTATTTTTGCTGATACATTTTCAATATTTTATGTATATCTTAATAAAATATATAAATCTACTTAATTATTAATGTAGTTATATGCTACATTCATTAAAATGTATAAATCCACTCAATTATTAATGTAGTTACATGTACATACATTAACTAAGTTACTATATAAATAGATGTATTATGCAAGTCTTCAAATCAAAAAACAAAAAAAATGGCTTCTCATCTCAAAGGTGTTAAAAAATCAACCATGACTAATGGTATACGTAGAGAACTGTGTGAGTATAAACAACAAAATCTAGCATGCACTCAAAAGCAATTGCAACAATGGGTGTTAAAGAAGTTTAATTTGCAAGTGAGTCAAGTACAATTGCAAATTGTTTTAAGCATTGTAAACTTAGGTTGTTAGATGATGAATCCTCGAAAAATCAAGAACAGTTGAATAATGATGGCTTACAACAATTGCAGAATCTAATCAATGGATTGAAGTATCGAAATGCAATGAATTTTGAAGATGTTTTGAATTATCCGGGAGAAAATGATACGAGTTTTGAGCTACCTACGGATGAACAAATAATTGAGAGTGTTATGGAAACACATAAATAATATGAAGTGGAAGATGATAGTGTGGAATTAGAACAAGTTTCGCGCAAAGATGCTCTGAAAGCAACAATCACCTTACATCACTTCCTTTTGCAATATGAGAAGACTACACCTGATATTCTTAATGCAGTAAGGGTTAGAGATGAGATTCAAGGTGATATTGATTTCAAGAAGAAACAAACAACATTAGATTCATATTTTCAGAAACCTGTTTAGTTTACTTATGTATTATGTATGAAATATTTTGATACAGATGAATTATTAATTTATATATCAAATGGGACCTATATGAATTTTTTTTTCTATTATCTTATAAATTTAGCGAATTATTAATTTACCACGTTGATCCCGACTCGGGACCGAAGAAAATTATTATTTTAGCGAGGTTATTAATTTATCGAGTATTAATTTATCGAGGTTATACTGTATGTGGAAAATTGAGATAGTGATCTCTGAGTTGAGATTATTCTACACCGATGGCAAGGGTAGGACAGCCCTAACCTTACGGGGGCAATTCATGGGACATCATGGGTGCTCACATGGTGTACATGTCGGTTAGAAGAACCTCCCAAAGAGTCGTCCCTCATTCTTAGATTGATTTTACTAATTTAAAAGTGATTTGAAATGCATATTTATGATGTTTTGAATATTCCAAATTTCACTAAGATTGCTTGATGAGAGAACAAGAAAAGAATCTTGATATTTGGATTAAGTGTAATGGCTCATGATATCCATATTGACATGTTTTACCATTCATTGTGTATGATTTCAGATTTTAGATTTCTTTCAAGATTTATGAGCCATTTACAAATGTACTTTATTATTTGGAAAGAAAACTTATGACATGATCGTTAAATATATATATATATATGTGTGTGTGTGTGTGTGTGTGTGTGTGTGTGCATATAAATATGTTTATTTCATGCATCCCCATGTACTCGGTATATATTCCATGGTACTGACCCACATGTTCGCATGTGGTCTATATTTTCCCAATAATGTAGGTTTAGGTGCTCATTCCTAGGTTTGACCGTGATTATCCGAAGACGTTGATCTACATCCTCTGCAGTGGTGAGTCCTCATGGTCCGAGAACTAGTTATTCAGATTTCCTCATTTACTTTTAGTCGTTCAGTTTATTTCCTGAGTTCGGGTCTGTTGGGGTTTGTCCCAATGGCTCATGGATATACAATTTAGTAGAGGCTTGTCAGACTAGAGGGATAGATCGATCAGATTTGTCAGAGATGTCGTATTTTGTTACTCTCCGTATTTCATTCGTATTGTAGTATGATATTATGGAGGATGTTTAGATGTTTTGATTATGATGACTTTGATTGTAAGTGTTGAATGGTAGAAAAAATGGCTAAAAGGGTTAGCTTGGAGCTACTTGTAGCCTTAAACACCGTGTGACGCCTCGGGGCCCATTTTCATGGCGTTACATACATAAAGGAATTATGACATATATAAAAATTACAAAAGGACAGCTATTTTACGTAAGATTTTATTCGGCTTTCGCTGAGATACTATTTGATGAAATTAAACCAGTGGTTATAGTAGTAAAAATTGGTATGTCAAGAGACTACATTATACCAGAAGAAATATCTGAACAAGACAAAATAAAGAAAACCGAGATACTAGGCTTTTTCAAGAACAAATGAGTTATTGGCTTGAGCACAATTATACAAGAGTTAGCACATAACTATTTGAACCGTAATCCAGTTTGGAATTATTATTCTAGAGATTATTTATTAGTTTATTCAACATGTAAAGACATAAGAGAAAATGATTTGAAGAAATTCGTCGATGGACGATGACATTATTAAAATCAGAAAATAACTCTCTTATAAGATCTATCAAGAAAGGAGTTATTTCTGACGGACTTATGGAACAATTTTGCAAATTAATTGGACAGAGATATGATGATCATCAATGTTGTTGTTGTAGCGGACGACATAATATTATTCCAGAAGTGACACTACAATAGAAGCAAATGAAAAAATTAGGACAGATGGAAAAATAAAGACAAAAAGACAAAATCATTAAAGAGATATATGACTTATTAAGATAGTTTTTGAAACATGTGAATTATAATATGTAAAGCATTAGGTAGCATTTATTGGTTTGACTTTTAGGCAAAAGTTCCATTATTGGTTTTTTATTTTTTTAGTCATAATTTTTTTTTTTAATTTTCTTTAAGTAACAAGTGTAAAGTTGTAGGACCTAGGGCCATTATTAGTCTTTTAATTTTTGACAGATGTAAAGGTAGGAATAGTATAAAGTAGTTTACGCGTTTTCTTTTTAGTCTATAAATATGTAGGCCTTCGGCAAGTTAAAGGAAAAACTTCATGAGTTGAAGCAAGCCTCCTCTGTACACAAATACTTTTGACTATTTAATAAAAATAGATATATTTCTAAGGAAAAGCTATGGATGAACAAAGTCCAGAATTATCAAACCTACCAGAACAGGTATATTTATTTATGATTATGAATATCTAAATTCATAATTTCCTGACAATCATGATATGATAAAATAAGTTCATGTTAGTTACTATATAGTAGAATTATTTCAAGGATAATATGTTACAAAGCTTATTAGCAAAGAGGAAAAGAAGAAAAATCACTAGGACTATACCATCCTAAAGGTGAAACCGGTGAGGAAATAAGGCCGTGATAGGGGAGTAACTAGTGTAGAGGCGTCGTTTAAGGAAAAAGTATCCGAACTACCATGTTAATAGTGACAGAGTAACATAATTATTTAAGAATAATCTGGTATATAGTGATCTAAGATGACCATATTTTGTTATGTATATGATTGAAGGGATTATTTTGAAATAACATCCTATGAAAAATGAATACTTATTTATCTGATAAATGGTAGATAAATTTAAAATGTTTGTTTTGTATATACTTAAGGATATAGATATTGTAGATATAAGAAAAATCATATGGGAAAAACTATTTGATAAATATTTTATGGCTAGAATAAATTACATACCACACCTACCTACCTATTCTTACAAATACCTACATACCAAACCTACACATCAACCATGATAAATTACGCATATTTAGAATATTGGAAAATGGATATGAAAAATATACAATCAATAGAAAAACTAATGAAAACAAATCTAGAAACAAATATATGAGAACTAAAGATATAAAATATATAGAATTCGTTAATGAAAAATACACAAGAATTATTAAGATTAAAACAAACAACCAGTAGATATTATGATAAAGCATTTCATAACCCATAAATCTAATTCGAAGTTAACCAAGTTATTCGTAGAAACCTAAGCATCATATGTATAATATGACAAGCTATATATCTGATGAAATTAAAATGCTTGTTTTATTTATCATTACAGACTTCGAAATAGAAGACATAAAGAAAATAATATGGGAAAAAAAACTTCAGGAAGAATCATTAAGTCTAGAATGGTTAGAAGATATGCGTGATCTTAGCCTATATCATTCAGATAGTTATTACTCAGATAATAACAGGTATAACTCAGATGGATATTATACGGATTAAATGTTAGAATATATTAAAAGAGTTAGGGAAAAACAAAGTTGGTCATACAATGAAATTAATTATAGAAACCAGCTTAGAAGTGGAAGAAAACAATTAAAAGAAAGATTAATTTGGATCGATAAAACCATGAAACAACTAGAATTAAAAGACAGTTTAGAATATGATTTAGACATAGAATTATTCATAGAAGAAAAAGACAGGATAATTAATGAAATAGACAATCTAGAATTTAATATCAGATATTGTACAATTAGAATAAATTATTATAAAGAAATTTACAGTATTACAACTACTTTAGGATAAAATGATAAAGTACGAATATATAGAATATTGGAGAAAAAATATGGAGGAAATAAGATTAACAGAAAGACTTATGAAAGAGAATCTACTTGACTACCTAAAAACTAGAGATATGAAACATATAGAATACCCTAAAAATAATATAAAGGAATTAATAAGGTTAAAACAAAAATCTAAGGAATACTATGACATAGCATTTCAATTAACATGATAGAACTAGTAAGTACTAGTTATCCACATAAATTACCCAAGTTATCCGTACCCCCTACAGTTGATATCAGAGCTATGTTAATTAAAAAACGTACATATAGATATGTGTTAATTAGATATGTGTTAATTATGAGAAAAATTATAAAATTTAATTTAGTCGTATTTATTAATTATGAGCTATTATTATTTACGTTGTTATTTATTTGTTAAAAATGATAAGACCATTTAAAAATATAGAAGCTTTTAGAAAAATTAAAAAAACTTTAACTAGTTACTACCCAGAATATTCGAAGTTAAATAAAACATATATCTAGCAATGAGGCAAAATTAATAATCATTTAAAATCTAGAAGAATGAGATACATTCCACTTAATTATGATAAAATCAGATTTCAATATCCACCAAAATATTATAAATATTGTACAGATGAATAATATAACAAAATTTCAAAAATATAAAGAACTAAAACAAATAATATCTGAAAAATAGAGAGAATTAAAAATAAGAAAATAAAGACTATAATATAACATGATTGTAGGAGTATGTCAAAAATCAATAAAAGCACAAAGAGAAGAAATATCATATTTAGAATCACAAATAGATGGTCTAGAATACATATATCAACATGATCTATATACTATCAAGTAGATAAAAAGAACAAAGAAGAATTTATAATAGATGAAAAAACATATGAAAACCATGAAGGATTAAAAATAAGGATAGTATTTTCCAATTTAGGAAGAAGATATAAGAAAATTGGTGAACATTTATATTTAATGTTAGAAAAAGAAGAATTAAAATTAAAAGATCAATTAACAGCTATGGTAAGAATAGCAAAAGAAAATGAAGAAATAGATAGGAAAAAATAAATAGATAAAATAAAACAACAAACTACAGAAGAAATATGAAAAATAGAAGAAACTAAAAATAGTAGGATTGCTGAATTAGGAAAAGAACTACAAATGCTAAAAGATCTGTATGAAAAAAAACAGAAAGAAAAAGAAGAAAAGGATAAAGAACAAAAATTATTAATTGAGATAAATCAATTTAAAGAAAAATTAGAGAAAGAAAATAAAAAATTAGAAACTAATGAAATAGAAACAAACACAATAGAAACAAATAATTATGATTCGGAAGATAATAAACATATTCAGAAATCTTAACAAATGTAGAAAAATTAGAAATTAATGAAAAACAAGAAGTAATTAATAAAGAAAAATTAGAAAATACAAACACGGAAATAAATACTCTTGATAAAGAAGACGATGAAAATATAATACCTAGTACATCAGAAATAAGAAAACCTACATATTATTATAAAGATAAGTTTAAAAAATATAACCCAAAAAATGAATATAACAAATGGACTCCAAAACAAATAATTAATAAAAATTATAACTTCTTAGACTTAGACTGTGTAATAGATGTAGATAAAATAATACAATTATGGATAGGATATATAGCAAAACAATTATTAGACAATGGTATAAATGCAATAGATACACCGGAATATATAGAAAGAACACTAATAAGAACAACAAAATTATGGTTTTTAGATTTAACTGAAAATAGTAAAAAGGTATTAAGAAATGATAAAGAAACAGAAGGAACAATAGTAACTAAACTAACACCTATAGATATATTGAAAAAAATATGAAATTGCTATAAGAGAAGAATTTAGCAGTATGGCAACAGAAGAAGAAGAAGAACAAAATAAAGAAAAAGATACAAATAAAAATTTAATGTTAAAACTAGCAATATGTAATATGTGTGTAATACCCCGCATGTTTCTAATCCTGTGATTCATACTTAAGTACAAGACTTAAAATGAATATCCTAGTGATAAGATAGCTTATGATCCATTAATCATGTTCATATGAGTCACTTAAGGTAATACCAGCTAAGAGTTTTTGAATCTATCAAGTTTTAGTGTTCGATTTTGCAAGGGTCATCTTTGAATGAGTATAACTCGACGTTAATGTGGTATTTTGACCAATTTAGACCCACCAAATTTTTTAGAATCTAATTAGCTTTCCAACTATACCAATTTTGCCTTAATCCAATATCCGAGCGAAAAGTTATGCCTATTTTCGTGAGAGACGGTAAGCATAGGCGATTGGTTAGGCGCCGCCCAACCCAAGCATAGGCGATTGGTAAGACACCGCCCAACCCAAGCATAGGCGATTACTTGGGCGCCGCCTAAGTCAATTCCAAGTGTCAAAAACACTCCTTCTTGAGTTATTTTAAAGGTAATTAAGTCTTTAAATACTCCTTACACGTCCCTAAACTTAACCCTACAAAATATATATCTTCTAAACATATTACAACCCTATTTTCATCTCAAAGCTCATCATCCAAGAGCACTAAAAGATAAAAACAACTAGGGTTGCATAATTAAGCTTGAAGGTCCGATTTTAAGAAAATTCCTCCATCAATCATCAAGAATCTTCCTTCTAAGGTATGCGTAGTGTTCATCCATGGATTCCTTTCGTCCGTGGAGTTCAAAAATCAATCTTTAAAATACAAAAGCTTGGTTGATTGTGGTGATATGATCATACCCATGTTGGTTCTTGTTTGTTTTCCTCCTTTTCATTATAAAGTATGCTTTTTATATCGTTGGGTGTTGATGATCATGTTGTTGATATTGGGTGATTCCCAAGATGGAATCTTTATATGTTTTTCTAAATTCATGATATCATATGAGTTGGAAACATGTAAATTTGGCTGTTCATGATGTATAATTTGATGAATTCACCTATGCTTAAGATGTGCATGTAAGGTGTTTGATAAAATGCCTAAGGAACTAGAAATCATGCAATATAGCTAAATTGTGGCTAAGTGAAGGATTCATGATATGCCCTTACGTTCCAATGACCTCTATGTTGTTAATGTGCCTTGTAAATTTTGTTGGAATACCCATGAACTATTCTTATGAGATTATGCTATGTTTACTTCCAAATCCTACTTATGAACAAGATGTATGAAACCATCCAACCCACATGATCTTCCATGCTATTAGTATGTGTTGCCAATATGATTATGCAATGAACATTATATTAAGATTGTGCAAGTACTTCCATGTGACATGAAATCCTTTCCCTGTAATACATTATTGATAACCATAGATAGTATGAGATCCCTACTTATGATATTATATGTTATGAACTTTACTCTTATGATCAAGTCAGTCATGTGCGTCAGTTTCCTTCTATCGAGTCCTGGGGGTACTTGTACCCAAAAACAATAGCTGTGTGCCTAGATCCATGTCATGTTTCACAATATCCGAACTCAAGCTATGATTCCATAGACTTAGTCAGTCATGTGACTCAGGAAAATCTCATGATCTTAGTCAGTTGTCAGATATTAGTAACATTCTGCCAGTTAATGGAATTCAGTAAGATTAAGTCATGCACAGTCAGTTATTCTTGTCCAGTCCCTCCAGATGGGAGTAGAGGTTAGCACCGAGTGAACCCAAGGATGGGAACTTACCCGCCAGTTCAGGATGTGATTCTTAGTAGCAATCCTTGTGTTCTAGAACTACTTAGCCAGCGTAGGTTGAGACATCTTAACCCGTCAGCTTAGGGTTGATGAGGTGGCTTAACCCGTCAGTTTAGAGTTCCCACCGTTCTCATTTTAGTACCTTCCAGTATAGGGTCTCACAGTTGTCCTTACCAGTGGTGCGGTATTGACACCCCTCCAGTCGGGGCATAGATTGGACCCCAACTTAGCCATAACGGCATACATGGGGCATGTTGGTTAAACACTACTTCCCACAATTTCAGTATCAGTCTCAGTAAAAGAACTCAGGGCATTTTTCAGATTTTAGTATATACAGGACTGTTAGATACAGTCATCCATGTTATCAATTTCAGTATCAGTCTCAGTAAAAGAACTCAGAGCATTCTTCATATTTCAGTATATACAGGACTGTCAGATATAGTCATCCATGTTATCAGTTTCAGTATCAGTCATGACAGTTATCGGTAAACCATGTATTAGCTTACAGGTCATGCTATCACGTATTCATGGTCCCAGTTTCTATATATGTGTGTTTGCACTCCCACGTTCATATTAGTCAGTCAGTGTTGTTCATGCATGAAACCCTTTATGTTCAGCCTACCTTCCTCGTATACTCAGTACTCCAGTTATACTGACGCATTTGCGTTATGGTGCTTTCTTTTCATGTTACACCATAGGTTCCGATACACGAGCTTCAACCCAGCAGTAGCGGTAGCATTCCAGTCGCAGAGACACAGTGAGTCCTCATTGATTCGAGGACAATATGATTTGATACATTTATTTATTTCTTCAATTTAGTTTTATGGAGTTAGTTGGAGACATGTTCCTTCAACTCCTTATTCAGACAGTTTAGAGGATTTCAGATCTACTTTCAGATTTATGTTCAGATTGAGTTGTTTTGGGTATTTTCGCCCACATGATTGTATTAAGTTTAACCTTATGGCCTTACAGTTCCATGTATTCCGCATTATTATATTATGATTTACAGTATACAGGTACATATATCAGTCATGGGTTAGCTTGTGGTCCCTCGGGGTCATGAGCACCGTGTAGCATTCCGGTTCAGCAAATTGGGGTGTTACAATGTGTTATATAGATGAATATATGTTCGCATTTAAAGAATACTATTATAAAGGAGCATATAATACAAAGGGAAGTAAAGAAGTGATAAGATTATATTTTAGTAAATTACCTGAACCATTTAGTTCAAAAATAATAAAGAGTTGGGATAAAGCAAAAATAGTAGATACCCTAGGAGCAAGAATAAAATTTCTACAACAATGGTATAAAAATCTATGTGAAAAATATAGAGAAGAAATAAAAATGAAAAAAAAAACATCAATAAAAAATTTAGCATGTTGCAAAGATAAAATATCGCCTCGATTTGGATATGAAGAAAGATATTATAAGAAAAGAAAAAAGACATAAAAAATATAAGAAATACAAAAATTTAAAATATAAGTATAAGAAACCAAGAAAAAGATATTATGTAAAAAACTATAAACATAAAAGACCATATAGGAAAAAGAAATTTATAAAAGAATGTAGTTGTTATAATTGTGGAAAACTAGGACATTTAACTAGAGATTGTAAAATGCCTAAAGATCCAAAAAAGAAACAAATATTAGAAATAAAGATAGAAAATGTTGAATCTATGCAAATAGATTATATAGATTATGAATTAGTTAGTGAAGATAGTATATATGAAATTTCAGAAAATGAGACAGATAATGAAATAAATAGTGAATTAGACGAAAGTATAAATAATGACCGAAGCAGAAATAAAAGTAATCATAAAGGAGGAATACTTAAACAAAGAAGGAACTGACCAAAAAGTAATATTTGACAGTAATATATTTGAAGAAATAAAAGGAAAAAAGTTAGACCTAAGTGTAGAAAAAATATTTAAAATACCAACAATAAAAAATATATTTAGTAGAAGAAAAGAAGAATACTATGTAGTAAGCCAAAAAGAACATATAATAGATTGTAAATATGCCAGAGGTAAAGCTAGTATACCATTAGTAACAAGAAGAACAGTTAATAAAGAAATACAACATATAAAAAGTAGAGACCCAATAAAATATGTACACCTTGGAGGAACAGAGATATTAACAAAAGTATGTTTTAGAGAAGGAATAGATACACTAATAGAACTATATTTGAAAGATGATAGGATAGTAAAACCTATAGAAAAAGAATAATTAGTGCCATAAAAGGAAATTAATATACCAAAAATTCAAATTTATAATAAGTGCAAATTATTCAGTATCTATAACAGATAAAAATATAGATAAATCATTAGTATTATATTGAAAAATATCAGGAATAGAATTAACCCCAGGAAATAAAATATTTACAGCAAAATGTAAAAATCTATATGTATTGACAACAAAACATAAAATAATTGGAAAAAATAAAATAATAAAATACACATAGAAAGTCTTTGTGAACAAATCGTAAAAACAATTGATAATAATGATTATAGTTACAAAGATATAGACATAGAAGAAGATTTAGAAATAATAAATGATAGGATAAGTACAACACAAAGAATAGCTTATGAAAAAAACCAGAATCATCAAGCTCATAAAAAAATAAATTATGAAATAACTTTAACAGTTAATTTAACTCAATATTACGTAACGGGAATAATAAATGAAAAGGAATATTTAATACTCATAAATACAGGGCAGGAAGAAAATTACCTAGCAAAATATCTAGTAAAAAATGAAGAAATAAAATCCAATAGTAATGTGTCCAGATCTACCAAGGAGTCTAATAAACATTAAAGATACAACAGAAAAAGAAATAATAATAGGAGTTAGAAAAATAAAAATAGACTTTGAAATAAAGGAAGATATGCAAAAAACAGACATAATATTAAGAATAAAATGGTTAGAACAAGTAAAACCCTACAATATAGAACATACACAAATAACCATAACTTATAATAGAGAAAAATTATTAATAAAGAGAGTTTTGACATGATATGAAAATATATGTACTTATGAAAATAATAGTAGAAGGATATTATAATAAATATTATACACTAATGATAGATACAGGAGCAGAAACCAATTTATGTAGATATAATTGTTTACCAGAAAGTAAATGGAATAAATTAAAAACACCAATTATAGTTAGAGGATTTAATAACAAAGGAAGATTAATTGCTTATAAGGCTAGAAATGTAAAAATACAAGTATGGGATACGATATTAACAATAGAAGAAATCTATAATTATGAACTAACATCAAAAGATATGCTTTTAGGTATGCTATTTTTAGATAAACTATACCTACATATAATAACTAGAACACACTGGTGGTTTACAACACCATGTAAACAAAACGTAAGAGCAAAAAGAGTTATTCATAAAATAAGAAAGAAAACTGATTATATAAAAGGAAGTGAAAAAATCACACAAAAATTAGAAAATATAAAAAATACTAAAGACACAATAGAACTAGTTATATTTTCAACAAATAAAGAAGAAATAACTATATTTTCATTAGATAAGGTAGAAATAATAAAGAAAAAATTAAGACAACTATACAGTGAAGATCCATTAAAGGATGGGAAAAACATAAAGCTACTGTAAAAATTGAGCTAATAGATAAAAATAGCATAATAACCCAAAAACCATTAACATATAACTTTGATGATTTAAAAGAATTTAAAATGTAAATAGATGAATTATAAGAAAAACAATACATATAAAAAAATAATAGTAAGCACAATAGTCCAGCATTTATAGTAAATAAATATAGTGAACAAAAAAGCGGAAAAAGTAAAATGGTTATGATTATAGAAACCTAAATGCAAAAACTATGACATATAATTATCCAATACCAAATAAGATATTAAAAATAAGACAAATACAAGGATATAATTATTTTATTAAATTTGATTGTAAATCAGGATTTTACCATTTAAAGCTAGATGAAGATTCTAATGAATCAACTGCATTTACAGTACCACAAGGATTTTATGAATGGAACGTATTACCATTTGAATATAAAATGCACCAGGTAGGTATCAACATTTTATGGATAGTTATTTTAAACAATTACATAATTGTGTAGTATACATAGATGATATACTACTATACACAAAAACCAAAGAAGAACATTTAAAATTACTAGAACAATTTAAAGATTTAATAGAAAAATCAGGAATAAGCTTAAGCAAAAAAAAGCTAAAATTATGAAAAATCAGATAGAATTTTTAGAAATACAAATAGATAAGAGTGGAGTAAAAATGCAACAACATATAGTACAAAAAATAATAAATTCAAAAGAAGAATTAGATACCAAAAAAGAAATTACAATCATTTTTAGGATTAGTAAACCAAATAAGAAAATATATACCAAAATTGGCAGAAAACCTCAAGCCATTACAGAAAAATTAAAAAATGATGTAGAATATAATTACACCGAAGAAGATAAAAAACAAGTCCAGAAAATAAAAATACTTTGTAAAGAATTACCAAAATTACAATTTCCAGACGAAAATAAAGAATTTGCATATATAGTAGAAGAAGACACAAGCGAATATAGTTATGGAGGAGTACTTAAATATAGATATGAAGAAGAAAAATTAGAACATCATTGTAGATACTACTCAGGCACGTTTAATGAAACAGAGATAAAATGGAAAATAAATAAAAAAGAATTATGCTCATTATATAAATGTTTATTAGCATTTGAGCCATATATTGTATATAACAAGTTTATTGTACGAATAGATAATACGCAGGTACGTTGGTGGTTAACAAAGAAAATATAAAATTCAGTCACAACAAAGGAAATACGGAGACTAGTCATGAACATATTAAATTTTACATTTACAATTGAAGTAACTATTAAATGACATTTTTAATATGTTAGTACTAGTTACTTCAATTGTAAATGTAAAATTTAATATGTTCAAGACTAGTCTCCGTATTTCCTTCGTTGTGACTGAATTTTATATTTTCTTTGTTAACCACCAACGTACCTGCGTACTATCTGTTCGTACAATAAACTTGTTATATACAATATATGGCTCAAATGCTAATAAACATTTATATAATGAGCATAATTCTTTTTTATTTATTTTCCATTTTATCTCTATTTCATTAAACGTGCCTGAGTAGTATCTATAATGATGTTCTAATTTTTCTTCTTCATATCTATATTTAAGTACTCCTCCATAACTATATTCGCTTGCTTCTTCTTCTACTATATATGTAAATTCTTTATTTTCGTCTGAAAATTGTAATTTTGGTAATTCTTTACAAAGTATTTTTATTTTCTGGACTTGTTTTTTATCTTCTTCGTTGTAATTATATTCTACATCATTTTATAATTTTTCTGCAATGGCTTGAGGTTTTCTGCCAATTTTGGTATATATTTTCTTATTTGGTTTACTAATCCTAAAAATGATTGTAATTTCTTTTTTGGTATCTAATTCTTCTTTTGAATTTATTATTTTCTGTACTATATGTTGTTGCATTTTTACTCCACTCTTATCTATTTGTATTTCTAAAAATTCTATCTGATTTTTCATAATTTTAGCTTTTTTTTGCTTAAGCTTATTCCTGATTTTTCTATTAAATTTGTAAATTGTTCTAGTAATTTTAAATGTTCTTCTTGGTTTTTGTGTATAGTAGTATATCATCTATGTATACTACACAATTATGTAATTGTTTAAAATAACTATCCATAAAATGTTGATACCTACCTGGTGCATTTTATATTCAAATGGTAATACGTTCCATTCATAAAATCCTTGTGGTACTGTAAATGCAGTTGATTCATTAGAATCTTCATCTAGCTTTAAATGGTAAAATCCTGATTTACAATCAAAATTAATAAAGTATTTATATCCTTGTATTTGTCTTATTTTTAATATCTTATTTGGTATTGGATAATTATATGTCATAGTTTTTGCATTTAGGTTTCTATAATCAATAACCATTTTACTTTTTCCGCTTTTTTGTTCACTATATTTATTTACTATAAATATTGGACTATTGTGCTTACTATTATTTTTTTGTATGTATTATTTTTCTTATAATTCATCTATTTATATTTTAAATTCTTTTAAATCATCAAAGTTATATGTCAATGGTT
Source organism: Capsicum baccatum var. pendulum (assembly GCA_030864225.1). Taxonomy (NCBI): domain Eukaryota; kingdom Viridiplantae; phylum Streptophyta; class Magnoliopsida; order Solanales; family Solanaceae; genus Capsicum; species Capsicum baccatum. The sequence goes on along the minus strand of CM061556.1, from coordinate 123,476,215 downwards.
TTTGGGTTATTATGCTATTTTTATCTATTAGCTCAATTTTTACAGTAGTTTTATATTTTTCCCATCCTTTAATGGATCTTCACTGTATAGTTGTCTTAATTTTTTTCTTTATTATTTCTACCTATCTATTGAAAATATAGTTATTTCTTCTTTATTTATTAAAAATATAACTAGTTCCATTGTGTCTTAAGTATTTTTTATATTTTCTAATTTTTGTGTGATTTTTTCACTTTATTTTATCCAATCAATTTTTTTTCTTATTTTATTAATAACTCTTTTTTCTCTTACTTTTTGCTTACATGGTGTTGTAAACCACCAGTGTGTTCTAGTTATTATATCTGGGTATAATTTATCTAAAAATGGCATTCTTAAAAGCATATCTTTTGATGTTAGTTCATAATTATAGATTTCTTTTATTGTTAATATCTTATCCCATACTTGTATTTTTACATTTCTAGCCTTATAAGTAATTAAGCCTCCTTCGTTATTAAATCCTCTAACTACTATTGGTGTTTTTAATTTATCCCATTTACTTTCTGGTAAACAATTATATCTACATAAATTGGTTTCTGCTCCTGTATCTATCATTGGTGTATAATATCTATTATAATATCCTTCTACTATTATTTTCATAAGTACATATATTTTCATATCATGTCAAAGCTCTCTTTATTAATAATTTTTCTCTATTATAGGTTATGGTTATTTGTGTATGTTCTATATTGTAGGGTTTTACTTGTTCTAACAATTTTATTCCTAATATTATGTCTGCTTTTTGCATATCTTCTTTTATTTCAAATTCTATTTTTATTTTTCTAACTCCTATTATTATTTCTTTTTTCTGCTGTATCTTTAATGTTTATTAGACTCCTTGGTAGATTTGGACACATATTACTGTTGGATTTTATTTCTTCATTTTTTACTAGATATTTTGCTAGGTAATTTTCTTCCTGTCCTGTATTTATGAGTATTAAATATTCTTTTTTATTTATTGTTCCTGTTAGTAATATTGAGTTAAATTAACTGTTGAAGTTGTTTCATAATTTGTTCTTTTTGATGAGTTTGATGATTCTGGTTTTTCATAAGCTATTCTTTTTGTTGTACTTATCCTATCATTTATTATTTCTAAATCTTCTTCTATGTCTATATCTTTGTAACTATAATCATTGTTATCAATTGTTTTTACGAATTGTTCAAAAGGACTTTCTATGCGTATTTTATTAATTTTAGTCTTTCCAGTTATTTTATGTTTTGTTGTCAATACATATAGATTTTTACATCTTACTGTAAATATTTTACTTCCTGGGTTAGTTCTATTTAGGATATATTTCAATATAATACTAATGATTTATCTATATTTTTATCTGTTATTGGTACTGAATAATTTGCACTTATTATAAATTTGAATTTTTGGTATATTAAATTTCCTTTTATGGCACTAATTATGCTTTTTTCTATAGATTTTACTATCCTATTATCTGCTAAATTTAGTTCTATTGGTGTATCTATTCCTTCTCTAAAACACGCTTTTATTAATATCTCTGTTCCTCCGAGGTGTACATATTTTATTGGGTCTCTACTTTTTATATCTTGTATTTCTTTATTAAATGTTCTTCTTGTTACTAATGGTATACTAGCTTTACCTCTTGCATATTTACAATCTATTATATGTTCTTTTTAGCTTACTATATAGTATTCTTCTTTTCTTCTACCATATATAATTTTTATTGTTGGTATTTTAAATATTTATTCTACACTTAGGTCTAACTTTTTTCCTTTTATTTCTTCAAATATATTACTGTCAAATATTAATTTTTGGTCAGTTCCTTCTTTGTTTAAGTATTCCTCCTTTGTGATTATTTTTATTTCTTCTTCAGTCATTATTTATACTTTCGTCTAATTCACTATCTATTTCATTATTTGTCTCATTTTCCAAAATTTCATGTATACTATCTTCACTTTCTAATTCGTAATCTATATAATCTATTTGCATATATTCTGCATTTTCTATCTTTATTTCTGATATTTGTTTCTTTTTTGGATCTTTAGGCATTTTACAATCTCTAGTTAAATGTCCTAGTTTTCTACAATTATAACAAGTACATTTTTTTATAGATTTCATTTTCCTATATGGTCTTTGATGTTTATAATTTTTTATATAATATTTTTTTTTTGGTTTCTTATACTTATATTTTGATTTTTTGTATTTCTTATATTTCTTATGTCTTTTTCTTTTCTTATACTATCTTTCTTCATATCCAAATTGAGGTGCTATTTTATCTTTGCAACATACTAAATTTTTTATTAATGTTTTTCCATTTTTATTTCTTCTCTATATTTTTCACGTAGATTTTTATACCATTGTTGTGAAAAATTTATTCTTGCTCCTAGGGTATCTACTATTTTTGTTTCATCCCAACTCTTTATTATTTTTGAATTAAATGGTTCAGGTAATTTACTAAAATATAATCTTCTCACTTCTTTACTTTCTTCTGTAATATATGCTCCCTTATAGTAGTATTCTTTAAATGCGCACACATATTCATCTATATAGTACATATTACATATTGCTAGTTTTAACATTAAATTCCTATTTGTATCTTTTTCTTTGTTTTGTTCTTCTTCTTCTTCTATTGCCATACTGCTAAATTCATCTCTTATAGTCATTTCATATTTTTTCAATATGCCTACAGGTGTTAGTTTAGTTACTGTTGTTCCTTCTGTTTCTTTGTCATTCCTTAATACCTTTTTACTATTTTCAGTTAAATTTAAAAATCATAATTTTGTTGTTCCTATTAGTTTTCTTTCTATATATTCTAGTGTATCTATTGCATTTATACCATTGTCTAATAATTGTTTTGCTATATATCCTATCCATAATTATATCATTTTATCTACATCTATTACACAATCTAAGTCTAAGAAGTTATAGTTTTTATTAATTGTTTGTTTTGGTGTCTATTTGTTATATTCATTTTTTAGGTTATAGTTTTTAAACTTATCTTTATAATAATATGTAGGTTTTCTTATTTCTGATGTACTAGGTATTATATTTTCATCGTCTTCTTTATCAAGAGTATTTATTTTTGTGTTTGTATTTTCTAAGTTTTCTTTATTAATTACTTCTTATTTTTCATTAATTTCTAATTTTTCTATATTTGTTAAGATTTCTGTATATGTTTCACTATCTTTCGAATCGTAATTATCTGTTTCTTCAGCATCTATTGTATTTATTTCTATTTCATTAGTTTCTAATCCTTTATTTTCTAGTTTTTCTTTAAACTGATTTATCTCATTTAATAATTTTTGTTCTTTATCTTTTTCTTCTTTTTCTTTCTATCTTTTTTCAAACAGCTCTTTTAGCATTTGTAGTTCTTTTTCTAATTCAGCAATCCTATTATTTTTAGTTTCTTCTATTTTCGTATTTCTTCTGTAGTTTGTTGTTTTATTTTATCTATTTCTTTTTTCCTATCTATTTCTTCATTTTCTTTTGCTATTCTTACCATAGATGTTAATTTATCTTCTAATTTTAATTATTCTTTTTCTAACATTAAATATAAATGTTCACCTATTTTCTTATATCTTCTTCCTAAATTAGAAAATACTATTCGTATTTTTAATCCTTCGTGATTTTCATATATTTTTTCATCTATTATAAATTCTTTTTTGATCATTTTATCTACTTGATAGTGTATAGATCATGTTGATATATGTATTCTAGGCAATCTATTTGTGATTCTAAATATGATATTTCTTCTTTTTGTGCTTTTATTGATTTTTGACATACTCCTACAATCATGTTATATTGTAGTCTTTCCTTTTTTATTTTTAATTCTCTCCGTTTTTCAGATATTATTTATTTTAGTTTTTTATACTTTTGGAATTTTGTTATGTTATTCATCTGTACAATGTTTATAATATTTTGGTGGATACTGAAATCTGATTTTATCATAATTAGGTGGTATGTATCTCATTCTTTTAGATTTTAAATGGATTATTAATTTTGTCTCATTGCTAGATATTAAGGTAATTAAGTAAGCTAATCTGTGGGAATTTTCTTTTGTTTTATTTAACTTCGTATATTCTGGGTAGTAACTAGTTAAAGTTTCTTTAATTTTTCTAAAAACTTCTATATTTTTAAATGGTCTTCTCATTTTTAACAAATAAATAACAACGTAAATAATAATAACTCATAATTAATAAATATGATTAAATTAACTTTTATAATTTTTCTCATAATTAACACATATCTACTTGTACGTTTTTTAATTAACATGGCTCTGATACCAATTGTAGGAAGTGCGGATAACTTAGTTAATTTGCGTGGATAACTACTAGATAACTAGTACTTACTAGTTCTATCATGTTAATTGAAATACTATGTCATAGTATTCCTTAGTTTTTTGTTTTAACCTTATTAATTCTTCAATATTATTTTTAAGGTATTCTACATATTTCATATTTCTAGTTTTTAGATAGTCAAGTAGATTCTCTTTCATAAGTATTTCTGTTAATCTTATTTCCTCCGTATCTTTTCTCTAATATTCCAAGTATTCGTAGTTTATCATCTTATCCTAAAGTAGTTGTAATACTGCAAATTTCTTTGTAATAATTTATTCCAATTGTACTATATCTGATATTACATTTAAGGTTATCTATTTCGTTAATTATCCTTTCTTTTTCTTCTATGAATAATTCTATGTCTATATCATATTCTTAACTGTTTTTTAATTCTAGTTGTTTCATGATTTTATTTATTAAAATTAATCTTTCTTTTAATTATTTTCTTCCTTTTCTAAGCTGGTTTCTATAATTAAGTTCTTCGTATAGCCAACTTTGTTTTTCTCTAACTCTTTTAATATATTCTAACATTTAATCTGTATAATATCTATCTGAGTAATAACTGTTATTATCTGAGTAATAACTATCTAAATAATATAAGCTAAGATCATGCATATCTTCTAACCATTCTAGACTTAATGATTCTTCATGAAATATTTTTCTCATATTATTTTCTTTATGTCTTCAATTTCTAAGTCTTTAATGATATATAAAACAAGTATTTTAATTTCATTAGATATATAGCTTGTCATATTGTTCATGTGATGCTTAGGTTTTTATGAATAACTTGGATAACTTGAAATTAGATTTATGGGTTATTATATGCTTTATCATAATATTTACTGGTTGTTTGTTTTAATCTTAATAATTCTTGTATATTTTTTATATCCATTTTTCAATATTCGTAATTTATCATGGTTGATGTGCAGGTTTGGTATGTAGGTATTTGTAAGAGTAGGTAGGTAGGTGTGGTATGTAATTTATTCTAGCCATAAAATATTTATCAAATATTTTTTCCCATATAATTTTTCTTATATCTACAATTTATATATCTCTAAGTACATACAAAACAAGTATTTTAAATTTATCTATCATTTCATCAGATAAGTAGGTAGTCATTTTATTTCATATGATGCTATTTCAAAATATTCCCTTCAATCATATGTATAACAAAATATGGTCATCTTAGATCACTATATACCAAATTATTCTTAAATAATTATGTTACTCTATCACTATTAGCATGATAATCTGAATACGTTTTCCTTAAACAACGCCTCTACACTGGTTACTCCCCTATCACAACCTTCTTGCCTCACCGGTTTCACCTTTAGGATGACATAGTCCTAGGAATTTTTCTCATTTTCTTCTTTACTAATAAACTTTGTAACATATTATTCTTTGAATAATTCTACTCTATAGTAACTAACATGAACTTATTTTATCATATCATGATTGTCAGGAATTTATGAATTTAGCTATTCATAATCATAAATAAATATACTTTTTCTGGTAGGTTTAATAATTCTGGGCTTTGTTCATCCATAACTTTTACTTAAAAATATATCTGTTTTTATTAAATATTCAAAAGTATTTGTGTACAAGAGGAGGCTTGCTTCAACTCATGAAGTCTTGCCTTTAACTTGCCGAAGGCTTATATATTTATAGACTAAAAAGAAAATGCGTAAACTACTTTATTCTATTCCACCTTTACATTTGTCAAAAATTAAAAGACTAATAATGGCCCTAGGTCCTATAACTTTACACTTGTTACTTAAAGTAATTTTTTTAAAAAAATCTTAAGACTAAAAAACAAAAAACCAATAATGACACTTTGGCCAAAAAGTCAAACTAATAAATGCTACCTAATGCTTTATGTATTATAATTCACATGTTTGAAAAACTATCTTAATAAGTCATATATCTCTTTAATGCTTTTGTCTTTATTTTTTCATCTGTCCTAATTTTTTCGTTTGCTTCTATTGTAGTATCAGTTCTGGAATAATATTATGTTGTCCGCTACAACAGTTGCATTGATGATCATCATATCTCTGTCCAATTAATTTGCAGAATTGTTCCATAAGTCCGTTAGAAATAACTCCTTTCTTGATAGATCTTGTGAAAGGATTATCTTCTTGTTTTAATAATGTCATTGTCCATCTACGAATTTCTTTCATATAATTTTCTCTTATGTCTTTACATGTTGAATAAACCAATAAATGATCTCTAGAATAATAATTTCAAACTGGATTATGATTCAAATAGTTATGTGCTAACTCTTGTATAATTGTGCTCAAGCCAATAACTCCTTTGTTCTTGAAAATGTCTGGTATCTCGATTTTCTGTATTTCGTCTTGTTCAAATATTTCTTTTGGTATAATGTAGTCTCTTGTCATACTAATTTTTACTACTTGTAACCACTGGTTTAATTTCATCAAATAGTATCTCAGGGGGGGCCGAATAAAATCTTACATAAAATAGCTGTCCTTTTGTAATTTTTATATATGTCATAATTCCTTTATGTACTTCAGGAATCATGGATAATTCTTTCCCATCTGTTGTATATACTGTTGATAATAATCCATAAGAATAACATGTAGCGATTAAATTTGGGCTGGTTCCTGGGAGTGCAATAAGTTTATTATAATTTTTTAACTTTTGGGTTATATAGCCTTGGTGTTTTTTGGCTAGCTCAATATTTTGGACGAGTTTGGTATTTAGTAAGGTTTGGATTGTATATAAATTTTCAATATAAACACGGATTAAATGGTTGTAAGCTTGTTTTTTCTGGTTAATTGCTTCTGAATAAGGGTATAACTGCGGGGATACAAATAATTCATTCTTTTGTATATTTGGTGGTGCATAAGGTTTTTCAAATATCTTATTTAGGTTGTAATTTTTTTTTTTTTGGTAATTCAGATTTCGGTAAATTTTTGTAGTGGGTAATTCCTTAGCTGTACCTGATGTTCCTGCACATGTAACAACCGTTTCGGTTTTAAGGTGTGTCCGAACGTCACCTTCTAGGTCTAGTTTTGTAAAGTGCTCTTCCTGCACTATATCTGTGCCTTTGGCTTTTTCCTATTTTTTTGAGTGCTCAGATTGCACTTTTAATTCTGCGACTTCAGTAGTCAGTAGAGTAACTTGTTCTTTTAATAATTTCACTTGTTCAAATAATTGAACTAGTAAATCATTCTGAGTAACTTCAATAGTAACTTCTTCTGTTGTTAAATCAGTCTGAGTAGCCTTGTCGTGGCAAGTAATCTGCAATGACATTTTTGTTAGTACTAGTTACTTCAATTGTAAATGTAAAATTTAATATGTTCAAAACAAGTCTCCGTATTTCCTTTGTTGTAACTGAATTTTGTATTTTCTTTGTTAACCACCGATGTACCTGCGTATTATCTGTTCGTACAATAAACTTGTTATATACAATATATGACTCAAATGCTAATAAACATTTATATAATGAGCATAATTCTTTTCTATTTATTTCTCATATTTATTTCTCATTTTATCTCTGTTTCATTAAACATGCCTGAGTAGTATCTACAATGATGTTCTAATATCTATATTTAAGTACTCCTCCATAACTATATTCGCTTGCGTCTGCTTCTACTATATATGTAATTTTTTTATTTTCATCTGAAAATTGTAATTTTGGTAATTCTTTACAAGGAGGCCTACTCCGATCGTCTAAGAAGGTAATCATGATATTATTTAGGAGCTAACACAAAGAAACTAACTGTTAGAACTTCAAGAGCTATATGTATAAATCTGTATAGTAACATGTTCTTTCATTGTAGCACCAACTTCTTCTTATAGACTTTATGTGTAAAATTTTTCTCCCTCTAATGTCTGTATCTTCAGATATGGTCAAATTCCTAAATATGTCATGTTGGTTATATAGAAATAAGCGGCCGCATTTATGTTCTCCACTCCAAATAATAATTGGTTGAAGTCTCTCCCTTAATCCAGTCCCAGTTAGATTTGATTTTTTTCACACTTCGAGATTCTCCTATCTTCAAGTTAATTCGACGTGCACAATGTATGATAACTTTCCTTGTATAGAGTCCTAGTTCCTTATTAAATAAAATTCTCTATTTCACAATTTTAAAAAGATTCTTGCTACACGAGTGAAACAGTTTCATCTTGACACTATCCTATTCTACTTAAAGGTACAAGTTCTCTGATGAGTTCCTCTAACAGTGTTGCTAACTTCTTCGCTTCTTCTTGAATATATGAGTGGACCTAGTTCTTAAATCTTCAATCTTCATTCTTCATCATATAGATTTTCTCTTTTACATAGTTTGTCAATCATTAAAACACTATATGATCTTGAATATAGATTTAGTCATAGTGCTTCAACACCTTATGATTTTTGTTGCCAATAAATTTCTATTCCATAATATTTTTACCATAAACTTACATTTAAATTTGTCTGGCCTAATTTTAATACACTTTTCTCGAGTCTATTCTCTATTAGAAAAAACATTTCTACCTCACACAAAAGATCGAGGGTAAGGTTTGTGTACACTCCAATTCTCCTTAAACCCACCATGTGGGATCAGATTGGAAATTTTGTTGTTTTAAAAGATTAAATACTAAATCTCAGTTAAAGAATCAGGATACCAATTGACTTATTTACATTTGGTGGAGTTTTTGATACGGAGAGATTTTAAGATTTTCTATTCGCTAATTTTTATTTTTCAACTTATAAAATTACTGTATCATTATTATATTTGTATGTGTTATTTTTTATTTATGCCATACCGTAAGTCAATAAGTCAGTAACTATAATTTATTTAATAATAATGAAAAGTCAAACAAGATTCTGAAATAGTAATATCATGTTTTCATCATATTAAGCAAATTGAAAGTTAGAATATGAATTAAATCTTAAGTTCCATGATTGTTATAAAGAAAAACATCCTACAGGTAGAGGAAATGGTACAAAGTAATCTCCATCATATATTATTAAATATAATATTAATTTAAATTAGGGTAAATCATATAGTAAAGGTTATATTTAATATGTATCCTATAACAGCGGATATCAAACTTATGAATTAGAATGAGTTGACCAAACCCAATCCATCCTAATCCTAAGACGTCAGAGGCTTAAATGCGCTAAAACGAGTTGACTCCTTTTATTTTTAATTCTTTACGTTTTTCAGAGATAAATTGTTTTAATTCTTTGTATTTTTGCTCTTTATTCATTTAAATTGTGTTTATAATATTTTGGTGGATATCTAAATCTAATTTTATCATAATTAGGTGGTATATGTCTCATTCTTCTAGATTTTAAATGGATTATTAATTTTGCTTCAATACTAGATATTAATGTAATTAAATAGGCTAATCTTTGTGGATTTTCTTTTGTTTTATTTAAACTTATATATTCTGAATAATTACTAACTAAAGATTCTTTAATTTTTCTAAAAGCTTTTCTATTCTTAAATGGTCTTCTCATAATTAATTTAATAAATAACTAAACCTAATCTTAACTAAATTTAAATCTAACTTGACTAATTTAACTAATTCCAACATAGCTATTTTAACTAACTCTAACACGTATATCACTTCCGTATCTTTCAAATTACTAGGCTCTGATACCATTTGGAGGGGGGTGCGGATAACTAAGCTGATAAAGAGATTTATAAATAGATTTATTATAACTGATGAATCTATTCTTTTTTGTGCGTGGTTATTTTTTAGATTTTGTTTTAATAAGTTATTCTTTTTGTACAAAAACAAGTATCTTAAATTTATCTACCATGACATCAGATATATTATCATTCATTATCATAAAATTGCTTTTTCAAAATATTCCCTGCAATCATATACATAATAAAATATAGTCATCTCAGATTACTATATACTAGATTATTCTTAAATAACATGTTCTTCGGTCACTACTAGCATGGTAATTCGGATACTTTCCCCTATAACTAAGCTGATAAAGAGATTTATAAATAGATTTATTATAACTGATGAATCTATTCTTTTTTGTGCGTGGTTATTTTTTAGATTTTGTTTTAATAAGTTATTCTTTTTGTTAGATGTATTCATTAATTTTAGTTTATTATTTTATCCTGTAGTAACTACTGAGTTACAAATTTCTGTGTAATAACTTATTCTTTCTGTACTGTAGTGTATATCTAATTCTAGATTTTCTATGTCATTTATTATTTTGTGTTGTTCTTCTCGTAATGAGTTTTTTATACTATATAAACTGTTACATGTACTTTTTTCTAAATTTTCTAAAGTTTTTTCTATCCATTCTAACTTTTCTTTTAGATCTTCCATTATTTTTCTAATTCGGTTTCTGTAATTAATTTCGTCATTTAGATTATCTTGGTTTTCTCTAGTTTTTCTAATATATTCTAACATTCACAATCTTGGTCTGAATAATATCCTTCTGGGTAAATGTCTTCGTATATTTGTGCTGTGCCATTTATCATTTCTATTTCATAGTTTATTTCATAGTTTATTACTTCTTCTAATATCATTTTCTTAATATCTATTATTTCTATATCCTTAAGTATATATAAGACTAAAATTCTAAGGTAGTCTAAATGGGCTATTTTTTAAGATTGATATTTTATAGCTATTTGTTTTAGACTTATTAGTTTTTGCATATTTTTATTAAGAGATTTTATATATTTTTTATTTTCCATGTATTTGTCTATATTTATTTTTATCTGTTTTTCTAGTAACTGTAATTTTTGCGTATCTTTAAAAGTCCTACGTAATTTTAACATAATAAATATTTATAAGAGTAGTTAGGTATGTGTGGTATATAATTTATTCTATCCGTATAATTTTTTCCATATGCTTTCTCTAATATAATTTTTCTTATATCTGCAACATTTATATCTCTAAGTGCATACAAAACAAGTATCTTAAATTTATCTACCATGACATCAGATATATTATCATTCATTATCATAAAATTGCTTTTTCAAAATATTCCCTGCAATCATATACATAATAAAATATAGTCATCTCAGATTACTATATACTAGATTATTCTTAAATAACATGTTCTTCGGTCACTACTAGCATGGTAATTCGGATACTTTCCCCTAAAACAGCGCCTCGACTTTGGTTACTCCCCGCCACGGCTTCTTGCCTCATTGGTTTCACCTTTAGGATGGCATAGTTCCTTGGGATTTTTCTCCGTTTCCACTTTGCTAATAAACTTCTTAACATATTATTTTTCGAATAATTCTACTATAAAGTAACTAATATGAATTTATTTTATCATATCATGATTGTCGGGAATTATGAATTTAGCTATTCATAATCGTAAATAGATATACCTGTTCCGGTAGCTTTGATATTTCTGAGGTTTGTTGTTCCATAGCTTTTTCCATTGCGGTGTATATATTTAATTAACTGGGCTAAATATATTTGAATTGGAATGGAGAGAGTATTTTTGCTGAATGTTTGAAGGCCTGCCTTTGCAATGCCTTCTGAATTCTTATTTATAGAATGAAAAGTGTACTACATCCGTATTCAATAAAAAGACTAAAAAACTAAAAACTAAAAAGTCTTTTCCTACCTACTTCCTAACCTTTACATTTATTTCAATGCTAACTACTAAAGACTAAAGTTTGAAAAAGTCTTTACATCATATTAAATTTTTAACTTTTACGTAAACTAAAATAAGTCTTCTGCCATATCTGCAAATAAGTCTTCCGCCTATTTTGTCATATCTGTGGTATCTCCATTATTGTTCTGATCTTATCTTTCCAGCTGTCGTCTTTATCTTCTTTTATTCTAACTGCACTGCTGGGACGTCATTATCTCCTCCATTACATTTTGAACATCTGTGGTCTGGGTATTTGTGTCCAATAGTTTTGCAATATCTGGTCAATAATTCTTCTGAAATAAAATTTTCTTTAATAGCTCTGGCGATAGGTTCTGTCTCTGGTTTAAGCAACGTCATAATCCATTGCCTAATTGTTTCCATATCTGTTTCTCGTAGTTCTTTTGAATTTGAATATATCAATACATGATTTCTTGAATAATAACTCCATATAGGATTTTGATTACAATATGTATTTTCTAGTTCTTGTAAAATCGTAGATAGTCCGATAACTCTTTTATTCGCATAAAATTTTGGTATCTCGATTCTGGGTATCTCTGGCTGTGTACCGATATCTTGCGGTATAATCATATCTCTTGTCATTCCTATTTTTACAACTTGTATAGGTTTCTTAACTTCGTCAAATAATATCTCTGCTGGTGCCGTGTAGATTTTTATAAAAAATAAAGTACCTTTGGTTATTCTTTTAAATGTGGTAAATGCTTCATATATCTCGGGTATAGTAGATATTTCAGTTCCGTCTGTGGTATATACGGTACTAAGTAATCCATATTAGTAGCAAGTTTTTACTAAGCTGGGTCTAGTTTTGGGTAAGGCGATTAGCTTGTTGTATCCGGTTAATTTCTGGGTTATATAGTTCGTATCTGGTTCTTGGATATTTGTAGCTTTTGTGTTGCTATTTAAGAAAGTTTGTACGTTGTAGATATTTTCTATATATGTGCGGGCTGTGTAGTTATATGTCTTTTTGTCTTGATTTAGGCTTTCTCGATATGTGGTAACTTGTGGGGGTGTAAACATAGGGTCTTTTGGTATATTTGGTGTATATGGCTTGTCAAATAGCTTATTTAAGTTCATATTTTTTCTAACTCCTTTGCTTGTACCTGCAGAAGTAGATTGATAAGCGTTATGGGTTTTATGGAGTATCCCAACATCTCCTTCTAGCTCTGGAATTTTATTATCTTCCGATCGACATAGCTCTGCACATTGCTGAGTTAGCTGATTCATAGCTATAGACTTCAGATTATCTTCACTAGTCTTTAGCTTTAGCTTTTCTATCTCAGTACCCATACTGTCTACTTTCAATGAAAGCATAGTCAGGGCGTTGAGTATCTTTTCATGTATATTTTCTTCTATCATTTCAGTTTGCGTAGCTTTGTCTTGATATGTAATCTGCAATAACATTTTTGTTAGTACTGATTACTTCTATTACAAATGTAAAATTTAATATATTTAAAACTAGTCTCCGAATCTCTTTTGTTGTAACTGAATTTTGTATTTTCTTTGTTAGCCACCAGCGTACCTGTGTATTATCTGTCCGCACAATAAATTTGTTATATACAATATATGGCTCAAATGCTAACAAACATTTATATAATGAACATAATTCTTTCCTATTTATTTCCCATTTTATTTCTGTCTCGTTGAACGTACCTGAGTAGTATCTACAATGGTGTTCTATTTTTTCTGCTTCATATCTATATTTAAGTACTCCTCCATAACTATATTCACTGGCATCTGCTTCTACTATATATGTAAATTTTCTATTTTCATCCGAAAATTGTAATTTTGGTAAATCCTTGCAAAGTAATTTTATTTTTTGAACTTGTTTTTTATCTTCTTCATTATAATTATATTCTATATCCTTTTTTAATTTTTTATGTAGGGGTTTTAGGTTTTCTGCTAATTTTGGAATATATTCTCTTACTTGGTTTACTAATCCTAAAAATGATTGTAATTTCTTTTTTGTATCTAATTCTTCTTTCGAATTTATTATTTTTTGTACTATATGTTGTTGCATTTTTACTCCACTTTTATCTATTTGTATTCCTAAAAATTCTATCTGTTTTTTATAATTTCGGCTTTCTTTTCACTTAGACTTATTCCTGAATTTTCTATTATATCTGTAAATTGTTCTAATAATTTTATATGTTCTTCTTTAGTCTTTGTATATAATAATATATCATCTATGTATACTATGCAATTAGGTAATTGTTTAAAATAGTTATCCATAAAATGTTGATATCTACCTGGTGCATTTTTATATCCAAAGGGTAATACATTCCATTCGTAAAATCCTTGTGGTACCGTAAATGCGGTTAATTCTTTAGATTCTTCTTCTAACTTTAGGTGGTAAAATCCTGATTTACAATCGAATTTACTAAAATAATTATATCCTTGGATTTGTCTTATTTTTAATATCTTATTTGGTATTGGATAATTATATGTTATAGTTTTTGCATTTAAATTTCTATAATCAATAACCATTCTACTTTTTCCTCTTTTTTGTTCACTATGTTTATTTACTATAAATGCTGGACTATTATGTTTACTATTACTTTTTTGTATATATTATTTTTCTAATAATTCATCTATATGCATTTTAAATTCTTTTAAATCGTCAAAATTATATGTTAGTGGTTTTTGGGTTATTATACTGTTTTTATCTATTAATTCAATTTTTATGGTAGTTTTATGTTTTTCCCATCCTTTTAATGGATCTTCGCTATATAATTGTTCTAATTTTTTCTTAACTATTTCTATCTTATTTATTGAAAATATAGTCATTTCTGTTTTATTTATTGAAAATACTACTAATTCTATTGTATCTTCAGCAGTTTTTATATTTTCTAACTTTTGTGTAATTTTTTCACTTCCTTTTATCCAGTCAGTTTTCTTTCTGATTTTATTACTAACTCTTTTTGCTCTTACTTTTTGTTTACATGGTGTTGTGAACCACCAATCGTTTCTAGTTATTATATGTAGGTATAATTTATCCAAAAATGGCATTCCTAAAAGTATATCTTTTGATGTTAGTTCATAATTATAAATTTCTTCTATTGTCAATATCTTATCCCATATTTGTGCTTTTACATTCCTAGCTTTGTAAGTAATTAAGCTTCCTTCATTATTAAATCCTTTAACTATTATTGGTATTTTTAATTTATCCCATTTACTTTCTGGTAGGCAATTATATCTACATAAATTAGCTTCTGCTCTTGTATCTATCATAGGCGTATAATATCTACTATAATATCCTTCCACTACTATCTTCATTAATACATATATTTTCATTTTATGTTAAGGCTCTTCTTAAGAATAATCTTTCCCTATTATATGTTATGGCTAATTGTGTATGTTCTATATTATATGGTTTTACTTGTTCTAACCATTTTATTCCTAATATTATATCTGCTTTTTGCATTTCTTCTTTTACCTCAAATTCTATTTTTATTTTTCTAATTCCTCCTATTATTATTTCTTTTTCTGCTATATCTTTATTATTTATTAAACTTCTCGGTAGATCTGGGCATATATCATTATCAGTTTTTATTTCTTCATTTTTTACTAAATATTTTGCTATATAATTTTCTTCTTGTCCTGTGTTTAATAGTATTAAATGTTCTTTTTCATTTATTTTTCCTGTTATGTAATATTGGTTTAAATTACTTATTGAATTTGTTTCATAACTCATTCTTTTTGATGAGCTCGATGACTCTGGTTTTTCATTAGCTATTCTTTTCGTTGTACTTATTCTATCATTTACTATTTCTAAATTTTCTTCTATATCTATGTCTCTATAGCTATAGTCATTATAATCTATTGTTTTTACAATTTGCTCAAATGGGCTATCTATTTGTATTTTATTAATCTTATTTTTCCCTGTTATTTTATGTTTTGTTGTTAACACATATAAATTTTTACATCTTGCTGTAAATATTTTACTTCCTGGGGTTAATTCTATTCCTGATATCTTCCAATATAATACTAATGATTTATCTATATTTCTATCTGTTACTGCTACTGAATAATTTGCACTTATTATAAATTTATATTTTTGGTATATCAAATTTCCTTTTACGGCAGTTATTATACTTTTTTCTATAGGTTTTATAATTCTATCATCTGCTAAATATAATTCTATCGGTGTATCTATTCCTTCTCTAAAACATGCTTTTATTAATATTTCTGTACCTCCGAGGTGTACATATTTTATTGGATCTCCTTTACTTTTTATATCATTTATTTCTTTATTAATTATCCTTTTTGTTACTAGTGGTATACTAGCTTTTCCTTTTGCATATCTACAGTCTATTACATGTTCTTTTTGGCATACTACATAATATTCATCTTTTTTCCTACTAAAAATATTTTTTATTGTTGGTATTTTAAATATTTTTTCTACACTTAAATCTAACTCTTTTCCTTTTATTTCATCAAATATATTACTGTCAAATATTATCTTTTGTTCTGTTCCTTCATCATTTAAATATTCTTTCTTTGTTATTATTTTTATATCTTCTTCAGTCATTTGATTCCTCTATCTCACTATCTATTTCAGTATCTGTGTCGTTTTCTGAAATTTCATATATACTATCTTCACTTTCTAGTTCATAATCTATATAATCTATTTGCATATATTCTGTATTCTCTATTTTTATTTCGGATATTTGTTTATTTTTTGGATTTTTAGGTAATTTACAATCTCTAGCTAAATGTCCTAACTTTCCACAATTATAACATGTACATTCTTTTATAGATTTTTTCCTTCTATATGGTCTTTTATTTTTGTAATTTTTAACATAATATCTTTTTCTTGGTTTCTTATATTTATATTTTGATTTTTTATATTTCTTATATTTCTTATGTCTTTTTCTTTTCTTATAATATCTTTCTTCGCATCCAAATTGGGGTGCTATTTTATTTTTGCAACATGCTAAATTTCTTATTAATGTTTTTTCCATTTTTAATTCTTCTCTATATTTTTCACATAACTTTCTATACCATTGTTGTAAAAATTTTATTCTAGCTCCTAATGTATCTACTATTTTTGCTTCTTCCCAACTTTTTATTATTTTTGAACTAAATGGTTCGGGTAATTTATTAAAATATAATTTTCTTATTTCTCTACTTTCTTCTATGCTATATGCTCCTTTATAATAATATTCTTTAAATGCGCAAGTATATTCATCTATATAACACATATTACATATTGTTAATTTTATCATTAAATTCCTATTTGTATCTTTTTCTTCATCTTGTTCTTCTTCTAATGTTGTCATACTACCAAATTCATCTTTTATAGCTGTTTCATATTTTTTCAATAATTCTATAGGTGTTAATTTAGTTGTTGTTGATGCTGCTCCTTCCATAGGTTTATTAGCTCTTAATACTTTCTTACTATTTTCAGTTAAATTTGTAAACCATAATTTTACTGATCCTATTAGTGTTTTTTCTATGTATTCTGGTGCATCTGTTATGTTTATATTATTGTCTAATAATTGTTTTGTCATATATCCTATCCATAATTGTATTATTTTTTCTGTATCTATTACACAGTCTAGATCTAAAAAGTTATAATTTTTATTAACTATTTGTTTTGGTGTCCATTTGTCATATTCATTATATCTTTTAAATTTACTTTTGTAATATATAGGTTTTCTTATTTCTGTTGTTTTGGGTATTAAATTTTCATCTTCTTTTTTGTCAAGAGTATTTACTTCTGTATTATTATTTTCTAAGTTTTCTTGATTAATTCTTTCTTGTTTTTCGTTAATTTCTAAATCTTTTATATTTGTTAATATTTCCGTATATATTTCACTATCTTCTGAATCATAATTATCCGTTTCTTCTACCTCTATATTATTTATTTCTAATTTTTCCTTAAATTGGTTTATTTCGTTTATTAATTTTTGTTCTTTATCTATTTCTTCTTTTTCTTTCTGTCTTTGTTCATATAACTCTTTTAACATTTGTAATTCTTTTTCTAATTCAGCAATTCTACTATTTTTAGTTTCTTCTATTTTTCGTATTTCTTTCGTGGATTATTGTTTAATTTTTTCTATTTCCTTTTTTCTATCTATCTCTTCATTTTCTTTTTCTATTCTTACCATTGCTGTTAATTTATCTTCTAATTTTAATTCTTCTTTTTCTAACATTAAATATAAATGTTCTCCTATTTTCTTATACCTTCTCCCTAGATTAGAAAATACTATTTTTATTTTTGTACCTTCGTGATTTTCGTATATTTTTTCATCTATTATAAATTCTTCTTTATTCATTTTATTGTGAATAATTCATGTTGATATATATATTCTAAACTATCTATTTGAGATTCTAATTTGGATATTTCATCTTTTTGTATATTTATTGAATTTTTACTAACTCCGGCAAATATATTATAATGTAATCTTTCTTTTCTTATTTTTAATTCTTTACGTTTTTCAGAGATAAATTGTTTTAATTCTTTATATTTTTGCTCTTTATTCATTTAAATTGTGTTTATAATATTTTGGTGGATATCTAAATCTAATTTTGTCATAATTAGGTGGTATATGTCTCATTCTTCTAGATTTTAAATGGATTATTAATTTTGCTTCAATACTAGATATTAATGTAATTAAATAGGATAATCTTTGTGGATTTTCTTTTGTTTTATTTAGACTTATATATTCTGAATAATTACTAACTAACGATTCTTTAATTTTTCTAAAAGCTTCTCTATTTTTAAATGGTCTTCTCATAATATATTTAATAAATAACTAAATCTAATTTAAATTTAACTCTAACTTAACTAATTCTTCTAACACGTATATCACTTCCGTATCTTTTAAATTACTGTGCTCTGATACCATTTGGAGGGGGGTGCGGATAACTAAGCTGATAAAGAGATTTATAAATAGATTTACATATATAGTAGAAGCAGATGCCAGTGAATATAGTTACGGAGGAGTACTTAAATATAGATATGAAGCAGAAAAAATAGAACACCATTGTAGATACTACTCAGGTACTTTCAACGAGACAGAAATAAAATGGGAAATAAATAGGAAAGAATTATGTTCATTATATAAATGTTTGTTAGCATTTGAGCCATATATTGTATATAACAAATTTATTGTGCGGACAGATAATACACAGGTACGCTGGTGGCTAACAAAGAAAATACAAAATTCAGTTACAACAAAAGAGATTCGGAGACTAGTTTTAAATATATTAAATTTTACATTTGTAATAGAAGTAATCAGTACTAACAAAAATGTTATTGCAGATTACATATCAAGACAAAGCTACGCAAACTGAAATGATAGAAGAAAATATACATGAAAAGATACTCAACGCCCTGACTATGCTTTCATTGAAAGTAGACAGTATGGGTACTGAGATAGAAAAGCTAAAGCTAAAGACTAGTGAAGATAATCTGAAGTCTATAGCTATGAATCAGCTAACTCAGCAATGTGCAGAGCTATGTCGATCGGAAGACAATAAAATTCCAGAGCTAGAAGGAGATGTTGGGATACTCCATAAAACCATTCATTATCATAAAATTGCTTTTTTCAAAATATTCCCTGCAACCATATACATAATAAAATATAGTCATCTCAGATTACTATATACTAGATTATTCTTAAATAACATGTTCTTCGGTCACTACTAGCATGGTAATCCGGATATTCTCCCTTAAACAGCGCCTCGACTTTGGTTACTCCCCGCCACGACTTCTTGCCTCATTGGTTTCACCTTTAGGATGGCATAGTTCCTTGGGATTTTTCTCCGTTTCCACTTTGCTAATAAACTTCTTAACATATTATTTTTCGAATAATTCTACTATAAAGTAACTAATATGAATTTATTTTATCATATCATGATTGTCGGGAATTATGAATTTAGCTATTCATAATCGTAAATAGATATACCTGTTCCGGTAGCTTTGATATTTCTGAGGTTTGTTGTTCCATAGCTTTTTCCATTGCGGTGTATATATTTAATTAACTGGGCTAAATATTTTTGAATTGGAATGGAGAGAGTATTTTTGCTGAATGTAGGAAAGCTTGCCTAGGTCACCCAACTTTATATAAGTTGCTGATTAGGATGGGTCATTCTTTTAATTTTGATTGGAAAAAAGGGCAAAAATAGCTTGTCCCTTCAAATTAATGCCAACAAATTAAAATTTCAATTTTCAGACATTTGGTTGCACGCGTCAATTGATGTGTTTCTTCTTTTTTATTTTTATCTTCTTCTTTTTGTTTCTTTCGTTCGGCTGCTTTTTATTTTCTTTTCTCTTTTGTTTTTATAGAACAACTGCTATTATATGTTTTTAAAAAACAAATATACCCAAAAAACAATCAAATAAAATCTTAAAATGTTTTTCCTTTTTAATAATCAAATAAAATTTTATAATATTGTAATTGTCATTCTGCTTTTTAGATATTAAATAGAAAGAAAAGTGTATGTTTGTAAAAATAACATATTTTATACAACAATGATACATATACATATTTTATATAACAATGATGTAATTTTCATATACATATTATACATATACATATTTATAAAGAAATGATTCAATTTTTATACACATTATATACATGTTATATATAACTATTACACTATTTTAATACATATTCAATTCAAGGTTTAGATGCAATAATTATTCATATACATATTTTATACAATACCGATCCAATTTCTATAAGTTTCATATACATATGCATATTCTATATAAAATTATATGGTTTCTATACACATTCTATTCAACATGTAGCTGCAATTGTTATTCAGATATGTATTTTATACAATACCTATGTAGTTTATATACATATTCTATGTAGTTTTTATATATATCTTATATTAATATATATTTTATACAATAAAGTTTCTATACACATATTATATAGATACATATTCTATAAACCAATTATACAATTTCTATAAAATTATATTTAATGTTTATAAGAAAAATAGATCTTTTAGCCCGAAAAATTATAGCATAAAAAATAATTACTTATGCTTTATTGAAAAAAATAAGACACGGCTGTAATTACTCTCCAGGTCATTTCTATGATTTACGTGCATTTTCGATGATTCAAGCCTTCCTACAGTGGCTACAGGTCATTTATGACTTGCTGAAACTGTCGATTCGATAATCAGATAGTTTGTTTGGATTTTAGGATCATTTTCCTATTTCGAGCTTTTGATGTTTAGGATTTGGTCTCGGACCAAAGCTCTTTGTAGATGACCTCGAATGAGATTTTCGATAGCTTCATCAACTCCAGAACATTAATTTTAGGCTAGGTAGACTCTTGGTTCGGGCCCCGTGGCATCCGAGCTCATTTCGATCTATTTGGAAAAAAGTTAAGAAAATAAAAGTTGGGTGTGGAACTCATTTTTTGTTGAATTGACCTCGAATGGAAAATTTAACAGTGCCATTGAGTCTAAAACATCAAATTTAATGTGGTTGCATAGTTCATTTACATATAAGGAATTCCTAATAAATCCCAAAGGCTTGGTGGAGACTTGAAAATTTTTTAAAGTCTCAATTGTATCTGATGTTTCTGGTACATTGCGATGGCTTCAGCCAAAATCGCAAGTCCTTGATCAAAGTAGCAAGTGTCCTAATCACGATACTTTCAATTGCGAATGCGACTCCTTGACTAGTATTCTAGACCGCGATCGCGATAAGGGGATGTTGCTATCGCGATAAGGGGATGTTGCGATAGCGACTTCTGACCCTGTCGCAATGATCCCTCATGGTGAACATTAAATTGCGATCGTGAGACCCAAGAACCTAGTATGGGTATAAATACCCCTTTTCTAGCCTATTTTAGCTATTTTCTCATCTATTTCAAGAGAACTAAACCCTAGGAGTTAAGAAAGTTAGGGATTAAAGCTTGTAGTCGATTTGGGGAGCTTGGTTATTGATTATTCCATGATTTTCCTTTGAATTCATGGAAAAGTTCCTCCAATTTCTTGATAAATTCTTAGAAATTAAGGATTTGAATTCTTAAACTTTTTAGGGTTGATTTGAGACCCGATTTGTGCTCCGTTTATGCTCAAATTTTGAACACAACTTTCTCATTCTTTGACGGACCTCAGGACGGGTTCAATTTTTGATTTTGTTTACGAGCTTTAAGGGCCCTTTCTTGACCCAAAAGTTGACCCCACCTGTTCTATGGTAATATGAGTCTCATTTGATTTCTAATGATGCGCAGATTATGATTTTGCTAGCGTAGAAGCATTTCAAGATAGTGGAGTAAAGACTGACCTTTGGTGAATGATTTAAGGATTTACGATTTGGTAGTTAGGTAGGCTTCTATCTACTTTTCTTTACAAGATAAAGAGCTTTATTTTTTGCATGTGAATGCGAATGTTAAGACTTATTATGGGTTGAACTCCGTTACTTAGTCTTGATTATTGAAGTTTGAGGATTAGATGTTTGAAATTAACCATAAGGTGAAATACTTACTATATCCCTATGAACCTATTGGCTTGTTCTTGATTAGATATGGGATTCGTAGTATGATTATGGTTTGTGCTAGATTTGGAATGTAGCTTAAGTATTGGATGCGTTATTAGTATGAATATCCTTATTTGGACCTTTTAGCGACCTTGAAATTGTAGTTTAGGTAGAGTTGACTTAATTGCTCATGTTCTAGGTGGAATTCCTACCTTAGGGCTAATTGTGGCTTATGTACCATCTAGAAGTAAATATATAGACACCTTAGCCTAGCCCGAGGTAGAAATTGATTAAATATGGAATTTAAGGATTAGAAGTAAGTTCCTCTGGACCACCTTAGGCCAAGATTTGTGTTAACCCTTGTGGACTTATTTATGCATGTTAGACATAGTTGAGGCTACTTGTCCTTTAGTATAAGGTTACTTCTTGACTTGGTAAATGATGATGGTTTTTTCGGATTATGACTAATGTCTTGTAGCTATGATATGACTTTCGAATTTGACCTATGATATGGTCTATCAATATGGTTAATGATATAGGCGTAGACATAATTATGATAATGTGGCCTGAAGATATGAGATGCCCTATAGATATGATGTGGCCAATAAATGTAGTAGGGCTTATAAATATAATGTGGCCTATAGATGTGATATGGCTTATAGATATAATATAGCGTATATATGTGATATGGCTTATAGATACACCGTGGCATAGAATGTGATATGCCTTATTGAGTTATTGTGACCTATAGACATGACGAGCCTTATAGACACGATTTATGGCCTATACATAAGATATGCCAAATAGATATAATTTATGGCCTATAGATATGAAATGCCTTATGGATACGATATGGATTATAGATATGAGATAGCTTATGTATGTGGACCTAAGGCCTTGATTATGATGTTGTAATTATTCCAAATACATTATTAGGACCAAGGCCATGTTATGATATCGGTTGGATATCCGAAAAGTATTTATCCTTGTTAAGGATGTGGTTGTAGTTTATAGATATGTTTATGCTTATGGTTCCATTATTTGAATACTGGTGATAGCATGCATAGATCTGGTACATTAATGATCATTAAATTGGTAAATGAAATAATTCAAACTAAAAATATTACTAATGCTTTTTCCTAAATAGGGGTTTAAGACCACTTTTCACCTCAAAATAGATTTTTTCATAACAATAATTGCACCGTCTTAATGAATAACCTATGTGTAAAGAGATTTGGGAATGATGTTTTAAAGAATCGATCGAGACAAAATTACGTCTATGATTCTAATACTATTTACTTCAATTATGAGAGATTTTATATACCTCGGGCAATGGATTTATGGATCTGCACTCTTTTTAGCCATGGCATAACTTTGTGCACCTATTATATCTCTATATACCCTTCTCTTTGGTACAGGATAGAGGAGGATAATGGTATTGATGATATGAATTTTGGGTAAAACACGATGATAGACTATAGTATTGAGGTTTTATATATATATATATACATACATATATATGTGTGTGTATGCGCATTGATGATATGTTTATATACTTGATAGGTCCGGAGAATGATTATGATGATATGTTCATATACTCGGATGATTATGATGATATGTTCATATACTCGGCAAAGTCGGAGGATGATTATGATGATATGCTTATATGTCCAGTAAGGATAAAGGATGATTATGATGATGTTCTTATATATCCATCAAGGGAAGAGGATGATTATGATGATGTGCTTATATATCTAGCAAGGTCGGAGGCTGATTATGATGATATACTTATATACCCGATAAGGCTAAATGATGATTATGATGATGATAGTTATGATAGTGCTAGTTATGATGATGATGGTTATAATGATGATAATTATGATATTGGTTATACATAAGGATTTGAGCTAGTATCTATATTATGATACTAGGATAGTTTATAATATTGTGGATTTTGTTGTATACATCTTTTCATGCACATTGCCTATCACTAGTATGCGCTAATATGTATTAGCCTTATGGGGAGTTGAATAGGTATGAGTAATTAGTACGGCTTATGGTGTGTTGTATGTTGATTGGACCTTTTGAGTCTAGGGCGGTGGGTGTTCGTGAAAGGCTTGGTTAGGTATTATTTGTCTAGACTACCCGATCAGTCATGCTGTTGTTACTATTATTATTAGTGTTATTATAGATAGTTTATGCCAGCTTATTAACGATCCGTTATTGAGATTTGAGGTATGATTTGTACTCTTTCATCTTTCAATTATATTATTATTCATGATTAGTCGTATGGATTAGAAACCCTAAGTATGCTAGCACTAGTACCTGCTATGATTATGAGGTCGTATGATGCTTGTCTGATGACTTAAGTTGTACCTTAAATTGACCTTTCTTATACATATATAGGTATATATATATATGTAGCTATGGTATTACTATATATCCCTCTTTTCCTTTATTTATTTAGATTGTATATTCATTCCTTGGCCTTGTGTATTGTTATGTATCTTTCTTTTTCCCTTTATTCATATATTTGTCGCTGATATATGGTATAATATTAAGATTCCTGAGTATGGCTAGGATAGGATTGTCCATCCTTAATACTTTTATAGCCTTATTATGTTAGTTTTTTGGATATGAGTAGGATAGTTAGCCTTACTATCTCACTAGCTTTATTATATGGTTGCTGGATATTTGGGTTTAGAATTTATTTTTTTTAAAATATTGTGTATATCTGCATTATCTTTGGAGCTCTGTTGGCAGTTGCTTACTGAATACCATGTTGTTAGTACTCATACAATACTTTTGTAGCCTGTAGATTATAGTATAGGTTATTACTAGTGTTGTTTGCGTCATGCGGAGAAGCCATTATTCGAAGACATAGAGTGAGCTCCAGACATTTGAAGTATTACATTCCTTCCTCTTATGTACTAGACTAGTCTCTATATTGTATTCAGAGATGGTTGTATCTGTATATTCACATAGTATCTCATTTGTTTCCTTCTTATTTTAAAAGTTTTTGTACTAATTCCACCAGGTTTTAGAATTATCGTTTGTATTTTAGTCTTTTATTGCATTTATTTTGCATTCTTCCTTTCATTCTTTTGGTAGTTCATTACTAACAGTTCTGGACTACAAGATTAGCTTACCTTCTTGTGGGTTATAGTAGGTATCATTATGACCTGAAAAACTAAGTCGTGACAAATTGGTAAAAGAGACAAGTTCATTGGTATATTAGTACAAGATCTAAGTGTTTATTATTATCTTGCGGATCAGTGCAGAGATGTCTGTAACCTATATTTTGAAGGCTATGGGATTATCTTAGGAAATACATTTCTTGACTTTGTGTCGTGTGTCCGTATTGATATGAGCCTCAAACACATTCTTTGAATATATTTTGTCCCCAATGGATGACATGAGATTATCGATAGATTCGGATGAGACTTCAACATGTGTTTTCAGAGTTTCAGCATAGCATCGCTGGAGAATCTATAAGTATATCAAAGATCTTCAGCGTCAGCCAAAGAATTTAGGGCCAACTCAGACTCCAGTAGAACTCGCGACAACTTTAGATTTTTGAGGTTTAGTATTAGGGATCCTAAATTTAATTGTGGATTCCTTACATTCAGGGATGACATTCGGCTCATCAATCAATTTTCAGACCAGAGTGGGTCTATTGGTGTTCATCATAGTTCTTTATCAATTTTTGAGAGCAAGATTGGGTTTCTTGAGTGGGATAGGCATATTGCTAAGCTATATTCTTCTAAGTAGGATATAATGTGTGGATTTATTAGAGGATTAGCATTTCCACTCTATATGGAATGAAGGCACCTGATAGCAACTGGGTCTTTTTTTTAAGGTTATTGATTATTCGAGGTCCATAGAGAGAGAATGCATTGAAACTTGTAGAGGTGGTAGTAAGAGACCATACCATTGGTGTAGTGCTATTGGTATTCCATATGGGAGTGAGGATCCTCCCGGTGGTGGTCATCTTTACTTACAGCCTATCAGTTCTATGCAAGTAGCATTTTAGACTGTAGGTGGGTCCCAGATTAGTCATGGTAGTAACTATATGTAGATTTCCCATTAGACCTTGCATAGTTTTTGGTATAGATCTTCAGGTCGTGGTGGAAATTTAGGATTAAGAGAGGCAATATCTCAGAGCATTCTAGGAGCATATTATGGTTGTAGAGAGATGGTACATTGGTTTAGAGAGTGCCCTTGACGGAAGTTAGTTGATGATGATAGGCGAATTTACGTGCCTATATCAATATATTTTGCCCATATTTTAGCCTAGTTTTGAGAACAAATTATATATTTCATGCACTTTTAGTCCTTTTTCCTGTAAATGAGCTAACAAACATGATTAGGAAAGTTTCAGGTATAAATGATGCAAAATACAGCAATTTATGGCTTACTTGACGCAAAAGAAAGCTCACGAACGAAGTGGAAAGAAGCTGGACGCCTAAAGGACTAAATCTGCTGCATGGAAAATCTGTCCCGGGCTAAAACAGCAATTCTGAAGACTTTGGGACTTACAGACACAAAGCTGGATTTTTGCCATAATACATTAACCTAGTGCAATTAGGTTATGTGTTTCATTATTCTATTTGGATTATAATTTTGTAACCTTACCCTAGTACATTTGGGTCAAGGATTTCATTAGTATATTAGGATTTGGTTATTTATTTCATTAGCTTAGTAGGAGTAGGATAGGAGTATTATAAATACCCTATCATGCTAGAGATTTTAATCAAGTCCTCCCTTAGTGGAGGCAACTCCTCCCTTAATTCAAGAAATTCATTCTTAAACTATTAATTTTCTTCCATCTCTCTCATCTTCCACCACAAACATTCAATTCTTAAATTCCACAACAAGAGAATCGTTACTTGCTACGGAATCACCAAAACCACACGCCTAACACCTCTTTTACACGCCATCCACCATGCAAAACGTGATATCCTTCGCATTCATGGGTAACTAAATCTCTTAGTTGGGGTTATGGAAGCCGAATGAGTTACTATCTATTGCTATGAGCTTGTGAGTTCAAGACACGTATATTGCTTATATCATTATTCTCTTCATCTTAAATCTACATCCTTTGCGGTTCAAACATAAGAACACGCCATTCTAATATCTAACCTGTTCGAGAGAAAGGTTACTTGTCTAGAAAAGAAGACGCATAGACTAACGCCAGTCTAACATTTAACTTGTTTGAGAGAAAGGTTATTTGTCTGGAAAAGAGATAATGTCAAGGTAGTAGGACACCCTTTCCTATTAAAAAGCTAGTGCCGTAACTGGACTAACCTCTTGGAGAATTTGTACCGCTAGACACACTTTAAGCTCGAGAGAGTTAAAGTGAAATAGTCCTTGTTTAGGTCGAGAGACGCTTGGATTTACCATCGACTACAATTCTCTATAAGCAATTGCATGTCAAGACTCTACACACTCATAGCCAATAGAGACGTATACCTCAGAAGGTGGACATACCCCAACGCCTCAATTCTCATTGTTTACAACCAACGTGACAATCTTTCTCTTTTTACTTTACTATTTTCAGCTTTTATTACTTTTGTTACTTATTACAATCCCCCCTTCTTACGAGACTTGCACCAAAAGTCTATTAATTTTGCTTACTTGTTGACCAAGCTATTCCCTGTGGGATCGATACCCAACCCAGGTTGGGTTCTATATTTGCTAACGACCGCTTTACACTCCTACGAGAGCTGTAGATTGAGCGTTATCAAAAATTGGCGCCGTTGCCGGGGAAAACGAGTGTCAATCAAGTTCGTGATAATTACTAGACCCTTTGGTCAAAGATTCTTGTACTTTTACGTTTAGTTTTTGTTTTTGTTTATTGCAGGTTTTTCTTTTAGTGCATGCCCCATACTAGAAGTTCTGGTCAACCGTTATTACCAATCTATCCGGAACCGCAACGAATTAGAAGAATGGAAGCACAAGCTGAAATCGACAGGATGGCTGCTCAACACGAGCAAGCAAGATTAGCTGCTCTTGCCGCTGCTCAAGTCCAACAACAAAACATTGATAATCCTGGACGAGCAACAAATCCTGACGATGAAGATTTAGGTGATGACGAGTTACTGAACCCTAGGCGTGATGCTGAAATTATAACACCTGCCAACAGAAGAGGTCGACAAGCTCGGTACAGATATGATCGCCAACCTTTGCAACCAGCTTTCGACGATGATGATGATGATCTTGATGGTGCCGGAGCCACTGGAGCTATAATTCCACCACCATTAGCGCCCGGAGCCAAGTTCAACATCACAAGCACCATGATTCAGTTATTGCAACTCAAGGGATTATTTGGTGGACTAGCAGGCGATGATCCGAATATGCATCTCATCAACTTTATTTCTACATGCAAGTCTTTTGACAATCCTGGTGTTGGTCAGAATGCTATTCGATTACGTCTATTTCCATTGTCTCTGTCTGGGGAGGCAACATTATGGTTGAGTGGGCTGACTCCTGATTCTATTACTCATTGGAGGCAATTGAAAGACGCTTTCCTAGAAAGATTCTTTCCGCCATCCAAAAAAGCACAATTGAGAGATGAAATCAGCAACTTTCGTCAGCTTCCCTCTGAAGCTCTCCACGAAACATGGGAGAGGTTCAAGACGAAGCTAATGCGATGCCCAAACCATCATATGACCAATGTCCACTTGATGGAGATATTATACAGAGCTTTGAATTCGGTGACTAAGCCAGTGGTTGATAATGCGGCAGGTGGATCATTTATGAACCTCACCTTTGTGCAGGCAAGCCATATGCTAGATCGGATGACAAAGCAAAGTAGAGCTTGGCATACCAGGGATTCTGAGGTAACAAGCCCCACTTTATCTTTTGGCATGACTGCAGAGCAGAGGCGAAGACAAGAGGATCGTGACCAAGACATGGCTCACATGAAAATGCAGATGGATCTTCTTACCAAGCACTTATTATCAGGGAAGACCGAAAAAGTGAAAGCTGTAGCGCTAAAAGGAAGAGACGAATCTGATTCTGAAGCGGAGGCCGACTACTTGAACAATCAGAGGGGTTTTCGTGGGAATGCCCAAGGAAACCAAGGTCGGAACTATTATGATAAATCTGGAAGCAAAGACCAAGGTAGTTGGAAGAAAAATAATGAAAAGAGTGGTTTGTACGTTCCCCCTGGTAGACGTGATACCACCACATCTAATTCTGGGAGTATGGAAGACATGATGGCTAAGTTATTGAAAGGAGTGGAAGCAACGAGCGCGGGAGTTAAGGAGGTGATTGATGATTTGTCCTCCATGAAGCAACTAGTTGATTCTCATTCCACTTCTATCAGGCAAATAGAGCAACAATTGAGCCAACTTTCAGCAGCATTTAATCAAAGAAAGGCTGGCACCTTACCAAGCGATACTGTGCAGAACCCAAAAAATGATGGGTCATGCATGACCATCACTACCAGAAGTGGTAAGGTGCTGGAAACTTCAGCAAAAGGCAAGCAAGTGGTTGACGAAGTGGTACGGTTTGATATATGCAAAACAATGAAGCAGCCCAGCAATATGAATGAGTCATCTGTAGCTGATGTTCATTATGAGGATACGAAAGCATTATCTATAGAGAAACAACCTACTGTTGAGCCATTGTCTGCTGCGCCACTGAATGTTGAGCATGAGGATAATGAAGATTATGAAGAACTTATGGGTGATCTAACAGAAATAGAGTCTTATACTCCTAAGAAACCGGATTGTGATCTCAAGAAACAACCAACAACGAAGACTCACTTTGACGAGCCACCAATGCTAGAATCGCAAGAGCTTCCCGATTATCTAAAGTATGTGTTCCTGGAAAGTAGAAATATACTTCCTGAGAGAGCAGATGATTTAAGTGAACAGCACGTAGAAGCTCTCATCTCTGCTCTGAGGAGATACAAGAGAGCTATGGGTTGGACTATTGATGATATAATTGGTGACTCTCCGGAGAAACGTATGAGCCAGCTCGAAAAAGATCGCATGACCACAGGTAAGCCTCATTGTCGTCTAAATCCTTTTAGAAAATGATCCATCACTTATCTCGACGAAGTCTAAGTACTCGAGATTACTACGTCGAGCCACGACAATAAATAAGGCGCTAGATGGGAGGCAACCCATCGTACTAATTGTTTTCATTTGGTTTTGAGCAAAAATAGGTGCAAGAAGTATGCAACGAGGAGATTGATTTCAATTGACGATTTGGTCGCATTGTATGGTAAAGTCGGTAAGTTAGGAATGGTGATGCATAAGGCTATGAATTGAGCCTTTCTCACGTCATAATAGGCTTCGAGGAAGGCTAGGCCTTGGTAAAAATAGGCCACGAACGATGCACAACCTATTCTATAGCCTAAGGACTCGGAATCTAGTGTGCAATACACTATGCGCCGCCTATTCCTAGGTGTGCTTTTGACTATGCGCCGCCTATGATATGGCATTTGAGATACTGAGACCAAATGCCATAGGATATGCGCCGCATATGTCTAGATATGCCGTAGGATATGCGGCGCATATGTCCCATTATGCCATGGACAATGCGCCGCATATGTCATTGATATGCCAAGGGATATGCGCCGCATATGTGGTGATTTTGTCCCCAAATCCGATTGTAAATGGGTCATAACCCGACCCATACTCTTCCTATATAAAGGGGACATAGTTTTACAACACAACCACATTAGAAAACACCCTAAAGGCGCCACATAACCTTCCAAATCTTCTCAAAATTTTCTTTTTTTGCTCTTCTAATTCACAACACCGTCTCCACAAGCTTCAAGCAAGTAAGTACTCTCTTATTCTTCATTTATTTATCGTAAGTACTACGTTGCTATGCTTATTATAAATTGCTAAATCATATAAGATTGTTGGTGATGTTCATGTGTTTGAATTGTTGTTACATAATCATGTGAGTGAACATATACGTAAGGAATTCCTGACTTATTTCCGACTTGAATTTGGTTTCAATAGCATTGTTATGATATTTGCTGAATAGATATGGCTATGAATATTGCTTAAGAGTGTTGTTTGGATGCTTACATGTTAGACTATCCCGGCCATCGGGATAAGATTATAGTGCCTATCGACTTAGGAGGGTGTTCTTGTTGTAAGAATAACGATTCCAGGTGGTAACCCCTATGTCGTAGTGTTGCTATATCTACCATGAAAGTAGTCCAATGGCTGCAAATAAGTGATACAATGCTGATTTTCTTGTTGGAATACAATCCTAAAACGTATGTCGACGAAATCTGAGTAAATCGACTACGTTCACCTCGCTGATTTGTGCAACAAAACTAAGTGTGGGGTGGTACCCCTAGTACTTGCTTATAGATTGTATCAAGTGAGATTGTGCTGCAACTAACACTATTTCTAGTCTCAGGTACAATGACACCTAAAGCGAGACAAGGCAAGGAGAAGGCTACCACCTCCCAAAAGGGCAAAAAGAGAAGTTGCAAGGACCAAGGAGAACCCTCCTCGCAGCAAATACCCCGACTCACGCTTGGAATTAAGTGGGATACTTATGAGGATATTCTAAGGATGACGACTCTGATGATGACTCCAATGCAAGGGGTATAACCCCAGACATAGAGAATAAGTCCGACCAACCAGGTTCCTCGTATTTATTTTCCACTGAGGACAATGTCCCGACTAAGTGTGGGGTGGTGGTATTGCATGCTATACTTCTCTATTCGCATCTATGTTTGTTTGCTTTTGTTTCATTTTTGTTTCGTTGTGTTTTTTTTAGTAGTAAATTTTTGTTTCGTTGTGTTTTTTTTAGTAGTAAAATATTTTTTTCTAGCTTCGCATGAAATTATTTTGATAGGCAGCATGATATTATAACAAGAGTATGTATTACAATTGTGACTATTGAGACTTTTAGGCTCTAGTTGTGACTTATTATGTGATATTGTGTGATTCAATTCCTTCAATTGATTGGGTCGAGAGTCTATATTACTTCCAAGCAAGTCGACCATGTGCCTTGTGTGTGTGAGATTAATAGTGTATTCTATGTTTGTGGCTGATGCTAGAACTTGCCTGGTATGTATGCAAAGCGAAAATAAGGAGTGTAAGTTTAGGATATGATTTAGGCATTTCTTTGGCAACCTATACATGTTTACCTTCAGTTTTTCCTACCCATGTAAATCATCCTAGTTAAACCCTTTTGAGCCTTTAGCCTATTTCTTTGACAGCCTTGTATGTAAGCCTAATCCATTTTTTCAAGACCATAATTTGATCCAAATTCCTAAGTGCTTTAAAGTGAAAAAGTCATGTGACAACATAAGAGGAAATTGGGTGAGTATGATGCTTTAAATTGTAATGGTGCTTGAATGTGTTATGAAAAAGAAAGTGCTATCATAAGAGGTATGTTGTGAAAAGAAAAAGGAAAATAAAGCTGAAAAGTGAGTTGTGCTTAAAATTGAAAAACAAAATAGGAGAACAAGGGTGGTAGAAAAACAGAAAGAAGAAAGGTTGAAAGAACAAAGTGTCACTGATACAATGTGATGTATTAAAGTGCTTAGGAACCTAGTCACTATTTCTGGCCAAAATAGCTGATCCTACCCGTCCCTTAGCCTACATTACAACCATCAAAAGACCTACTTGATCCTAATCTTAACATTCCGACATTTAGTAGAGTACTACATTAAAGGCAAGCTTATGGTCACTAGTCGCTACATATGAATTCTTTGCGAGAGTGAGAGCAAGGATATGTTGATACCCATGTTTGAAAAATATGCTATACTTGTGAGTGATTATGGGTACTATATTGTGAGACACACATGGTTGATGAGCTTTGGATAGTTGTATATGATTCTATGTACCTTAACGTTTGCATGCGAGTTGATCACCATCACGAGTCTATGCTTGAGGTTAAATTGTTTCTACTTATAATCGGAAAGCTACTCTTCGTTGATAATTGTTGTGCTTGTCTTGAAGAATGTTTTGTGTTGTTTCTGTAAAAACCTTAAGTCAATGCTTAGAAGGACATGATATTTTGTTCGAGGACGAACAAAGCTTCAAGTGTGGGGTGTTGATGATAGGCGAATTTACGCGCCTATATCAATATATTTTGCCCATATTTTAGCCTAGTTTTGAGAACAAATTATATATTTCATGCACTTTTAGTCCTTTTTCCTGTAAATGAGCTAACAAACATGATTAGGAAAGTTTCAGGTATAAATGATGCAAAATACAGCAATTTATGGCTTACTTGACGCAAAAGAAAGCTCACGAACGAAGTGGAAAGAAGCTGGACGCCTAAAGGACTAAATCTGCTGCATGGAAAATCTGTCCCGGGCTAAAACAACAATTCTGAAGACTTTGGGACTTACAGACACAAAGCTGGATTTTTGCCATAATACATTAACCTAGTGCAATTAGGTTATGTGTTTCATTATTCTATTTGGATTATAATTTTGTAACCTTACCCTAGTACATTTGGGTCAAGGATTTCATTAGTATATTAGGATTTGGTTATTTATTTCATTAGCTTAGTAGGAGTAGGATAGGAGTATTATAAATACCCTATCATGCTAGAGATTTTAATCAAGTCCTCCCTTAGTGGAGGCAACTCCTCCCTTAATTCAAGAAATTCATTCTTAAACTATTAATTTTCTTCCATCTCTCTCATCTTCCACCACAAACATTCAATTCTTAAATTCCACAACAAGAGAATCGTTACTTGCTACGGAATCACCAAAACCACACGCCTAACACCTCTTTTACACGCCATCCACCATGCAAAACGTGATATCCTTCGCATTCATGGGTAACTAAATCTCTTAGTTGGGGTTATGGAAGCCGAATGAGTTACTATCTATTGCTATGAGCTTGTGAGTTCAAGACACGTATATTGCTTATATCATTATTCTCTTCATCTTAAATCTACATCCTTTGCGGTTCAAACATAAGAACACGCCATTCTAACATCTAACCTGTTCGAGAGAAAGGTTACTTGTCTAGAAAAGAAGACGCATAGACTAACGCCAGTCTAACATTTAACTTGTTTGAGAGAAAGGTTATTTGTCTGGAAAAGAGATAATGTCAAGGTAGTAGGACACCCTTTCCTATTAAAAAGCTAGTGCCGTAACTGGACTAACCTCTTGGAGAATTTGTACCGCTAGACACACTTTAAGCTCGAGAGAGTTAAAGTGAAATAGTCCTTGTTTAGGTCGAGAGACGCTTGGATTTACCATCGACTACAATTCTCTATAAGCAATTGCATGTCAAGACTCTACACACTCATAGCCAATAGAGACGTATACCTCAGAAGGTGGACATACCCCAACGCCTCAATTCTCATTGTTTACAACCAACGTGACAATCTTTCTCTTTTTACTTTACTATTTTCAGCTTTTATTACTTTTGTTACTTATTACAATCCCCCCTTCTTACGAGACTTGCACCAAAAGTCTATTAATTTTGCTTACTTGTTGACCAAGCTATTCCCTGTGGGATCGATACCCAACCCAGGTTGGGTTCTATATTTGCTAACGACCGCTTTACACTCCTACGAGAGCTGTAGATTGAGCGTTATCAGTTGATCAGATAGAGTTAATATGTATTCCCTACTAGTCTAGAGTTCTTGAGGTAGGATATGACAGTAGGAAGGATGATATAGTAGTAAAGAGTGCTCTAAGCATTAGTTGGCAAGCCAGTTGGACTCAGATCACATGTCTCACCAGGTTAGGGCATTAGAAGTTTACTCTGACTGTAGAAAGATTGGTCACTGGTCTAGAGAGCGTCCTTGGTGTAGGATTGATAGTAATTTACCTTATTCAAATCAACCTCGTGATGTTTTGGCACCTTCAATTAGACATAGTTCACTTTGTGCCTCAATTGATGATTAAGTCAGTCAATTCGAGTTTGGAATTGTTCAGATTTATTCTCCCTTAGACCCATCAGGCATATGATTATGGATTTCACCATAATAGGCGTGCTTTTATTTCCCATATTTATCTTTTTCATTTATGTGTATTGGGGTTTTCGTACCTATCGATGATTATATGTCTTGATGAGTTCATATTGGTTATTGTTTGACTTGTTATTAAATTCATAATTATATGACTAGCACGTGGTTTATTTCTTTTAGTAGTGGATGTAGATCCGTATTTATATTTTATCCCTATGGATATAGCATTTGGGTTCGAGTCCCATTTACCTTGGCATATTGGCCTTATTATGGCCCTTGAGAGGTACTTGTTATTGATGTTCATTTTTTGTACCGCCTATTCAATAAATTGATATTTATATTGATGTTGCAATTGCTATCATTGTTGATATTATTGATCCTCACTGGTTAGATATTTAGACTAGTGTTATCTAGTTAGAATTCTATTTCTTGTGATTCTTATTCATTGGCCCGAGCAGCTATAGCCTATTTTGATAATTTCTCTTTTATAGCAAGGTGAGGTTGGTTGTATTCCTCTTCTATTGGCTCTGCTATATTGAGTGTTGATAGGACCATGATATTGAAGGTATGTTGACCTTCAGTGACTCTATTATGATTCTGGAGTTGGATATTTAATTATGCTGCCCGTTCTTGAGTTTAGGATTCTTAGATTTGTCTCCTGGATTACAAAGGATTTTGCATCAGATATCCTTCTCTATGTAGCCCGTCTATGAGATTGACAAATTTAGGGTTAAATATTTGAGTATGGCTATTTCATCATATGATAGTGGTTTTGATATTGATATCGAGATGTCCTAATTTCATCTCTTAGAGTTGCTAGATTCATCTCCGTGTGATGGTTTACTCTTAGTACTAGTGTGGAGAAGTTCTTTTTTGTTGTGATATGGTTTTTGTCTAAAGTGGAGTTCGAGAGTTAGATGTGATATCACTCACCTATACCATCTAAAGTGGTAGAGGACGGTCGCTGTCAATATCCGAACCCGCATTGAGGTCGAATCCACAAGGAGTGAAAAATAGACTTCTAGTATTATGGGTAATTAATCCTACTAAGATAATACCCGAAGTGTTAGTAAAGTAAATGACATAATTGAAAATTGGGTAGGTGGGTGGGGGTCTTAGTTAAAAAGTGTATAACGCGAGTAAATTGATTTGAAAAACTATGCAACAAACATTAATATAACTTCGATGTTTGAAGAATCTTGGGATCATGTCTACCTAAGGGCAACTTAGGTATGGGTGTGTGAGATTTGATGCACATGCTAGTAAACTTATAATGTGGTAGGCTAGGTCTAGCTTCCTTGATGCTAGTTTCTCAATAAAACCTCAAAGATTTCACCTGATGAACCTTTCGAGTACCTAACAAGTGTGGAATTCATATTCACCCACTACCTCAATTAGGGCATCCCTATATCTAAGATGATACCCAAAGGTAAAATCAACTACAAAATCTCCCTTATGTCTAAGATAGTGAAAATGAGCAGATTAAACCCAATAATTGTATAATATTTCCTTGGTTCCCACATCTTTTTTCAAGGATGATGAGGTTCCTATAGTTCACCTAAACCCCTCTTATAAGGATAGTTTGGGCTTTCAAGAGCATGGAGTTTTCACTCATAAACCTATGAGGGTATTTGGGGTTTTCACCCAAGAATCCTAACTAATTTAATCAAGCAATAGTATAACCCATTATCATCTAACTAGCATGTACACAATTTCGTCACAACCCACAACTAATTTGTACCTTAGTTCAACATAACCCCAAGACTAAAAGATTTAGCTCTCATGAAGAGAAGAGAGAAACATATACCAAATGGGTTGTTCAAGGCATCTATTCTTCACAAATATTAAAATCAAAATGTCCAAATCAAATTTCCAATTCTTTCCCAATTTAGGGTTTCCATTTCACATTCAAAGTATTGCTAGTCTCTAGAATACCCAAAATGGGAAAAGGTTTTACACTTTTACAGAACTTGGGTATGCTATTGAAAATTACCAAACTGCCCTTGAGCTAAATCCCATATGACTGCGAACGCACCAGATTCACCACGATTGTGGCTACTGTGACCGCGTGTATATCAACCCAATTGTGGTTGCTGGCCGTATTGACTAGCCACGATTGCAGACCTTGGGCCGAGTCTGCGGTAGCTGAGGCCTGTTTCTGCTTCAGGTCTTTCAGCTGCACTTTCTTTCTCTTTTTTTGATCCTTTTTAGCTCAAGTCCAAATCTTTCTATCTCATAACCTGTATGCTTGTAAAATATGGATATTAATGCATTTAATCATACATAGGTCTTTTTTATTCATTCGCAACATGGTAATCTACATGAATGTCAAGCGTAAATAAGCAATAAATTCACCGCTTATAAACACCCCTAACTTAAAGCTTTGCTTGTCCTCAAGTAACGCTACCCCTTACCATGAGACTATGCACATTTATGCCTATATTGAATGACCCAAATGATCATAATGACTTCAAGTTTAGTTAATACAACAATTTAGCTTTTCAAACATTAGCAAAACTATTTTCACAATACCTCTCAACATAAAATATGATTTTTCAAGGACGCAAGAGATTTTAAAGAGCAACTATGCAACAATCTATAATACTCTAAAATTGACTCCTTTTTGACCCCAACTACACTATACTCCTTTCTGCACCATTTTTTGGGAGATGACAAAATTACTGAAACATCCTGGGTTTTGACCCATAGGAAATTTCCTACTAATCCATTCTCTAAACCTAATCTAACTCATGGGTACAAGCCGTATGCTGGGATACGAGTGGTATGGTCCTGTCATATGCTGATTAGTGTTAGTTGGTGGGATGGTTTTGATAAATAGTCATGACTTAGGGGTACGAGTCTTAAGGCTTGGTACGAGACGAATCGACTCGTATAGTGGCCAGTGTTTGATCCTCTTGGAAATTCATTTTGCCAGGGAAATAGATCATGGGTATAGATCATATGCTGAGGTTATGACTTGGTTGGATAAGTCATATACTGGATAGTTTCTAATCCAAATATTAAGGCCTGGGTATGACTGGTGGAAACTAATCGTAAGGAAGGGTACGACTCATAAGAGGGTCAGTCGTATTCCCGTAATGGGTTTTAAGAGATTTAAGTGGGGGTATTCTGGACATTTTCCTACTTACTTGAATTGTGACTCATGACTTCTAATACAGTTCGGGGGTTATTTAATATATTATTCTATTCACTAATACTTAGAAACTATTCGAAAACATCTCATAATTCTCTCAAGAGCTTTTTGGGCAAGAAAGCTAGGGTTTAATCTAATGGATTGCTTTGGGGATTCCTTTGGTGATTTATTTCAATCAATTCTTAGGTTTAAGTCATGATTCTCTTTCCTCATTGTAATTTCAATTAAAGGCATGGTTTATATGATTGATTTCATGTTTTTTACTGTTTCATGATTGTGGTTTTTAAACTATTATTGGGAGTTTGGATATTGAATGCGTGGTTATGGTTTTATATGTTTTTAATTATTCTTTTATATGCATTAAGGGTGGTTTTGGACAATTAGATTGCATGTTAATGGTTTAATTGTCTTTGGAATTGGTTTTTGTTATATTATGCCCCCAAGGTGTTTAATAAAATGCTTATAAAGATATGTTCCTTGCATTGACTTCTTTTAATGGAACTCTTGGATGTTTTAAACTTGGAAAAGGACTTATGCATGGTTTAAATGGTTTGAAAAGGTTAAAGGTTAAATAGTTATGCTTGTGGATAAATAGTAGTCTCCCAAGTAGATTTAATATGGTATATGAAAAGGGCACGTAAGGTCCCTTTAACCTAAATGGTTTGGCTATGGAATTACTTGCATGTAATGGGATGGTATGGCGATACATCAAATATTGGCCTTGGTTAATAAATGGTAAATGGATTGTTTGGATATGGTTTTAATTGGGCATTAATGGTATGAAGTGTAGCTAAGACGTAAAAGGTGGCGGTCCAGGGGGGATCAAAATTGAAAACTCATATTTGTAGATATGAGGGGTCTTCAATGATTACGTGCAAGTGCCACATTTTCTATTGGATATATGTACTAGTAATTCCATAGGATATTGCCCAGTCTTGCGGCTACACACACTGGGACCCTTTCAGCAGGGGGAGCTGAACCTATATCTCCCGTGGGTGATTAGGATGATAAATCTACACAACCCAGGCAA
This sequence comes from Capsicum baccatum var. pendulum, assembly GCA_030864225.1. Taxonomy (NCBI): domain Eukaryota; kingdom Viridiplantae; phylum Streptophyta; class Magnoliopsida; order Solanales; family Solanaceae; genus Capsicum; species Capsicum baccatum. The sequence goes on along the minus strand of CM061556.1, from coordinate 123,436,701 downwards.
AAGTTTTACGTGAATGATAAAGTCGGTCCCTTTTCTGAGAACTTATAAATGTACGGTTGTATGCATTATGGATGGTTTTACTTAGTTTTCCGACTGACATTATTTTATCCTTACCTTGAGATTTAAGCTAGCGGTTATTTGCTAACCCCATTTACTGGCGGTTGTATACCCATTCTATGTAGGAAACGACTATTCTACTCCTCATGCTTAGTATGTGGATTTAGTATAAGCATTTGGACGGATGTGGTGAGCTTCTATCCTTTCGGAAGGCATCATTTCATGTTGTGGATTCTTTTTAGACACTTTTCTTTTATGTTGGATATTGTTTTTTCACATGGTTGGAGGCATGTCCCAACTGGACTTGTTTACTCTTTTGGATAAAGGCTTTGTGGAACTTCTGGGGGTTGGTATGGGAGGGATCGGCAGAGGTCTCAACCTTAACATTGGTATTAATATTGAGGTTGGCATCATCAGACATAATTTCTCACTATTCTATCATATTATATTTTGGGATTAATTTTCATATTATATTTTGGTATTCCCTTTGATTTATGGTCTATGGTTTGGTTTGGTATGATTGGACAGTTAGTGATGTACGGTTGGACTCGGTTGGGTCGGTCAGGTTGTGACCCTATCCCAAAGTCTTAATGAGAACAATAACATTATCTTGTTATATAATCAAAATTTATTCCATCTAAGGCTGGATATAGATTGATGGGTTGGGCAACAGGGAGTGATAACGCTCAACTTACACCTCAAATTAGTGTAAGGCGGTCTTCGTCAATATATTTACCCAAATTTGGAGTCGGGGTAGAATCCATAAGGAACAATGTGAGTAGCGATTAAGCTAATTTGAAGCTATAGCTACAAGTTCAATTCAAACAAATGGTACAAAAATATAAAATTAAGATGGGGGTTTTGAAAGTATCAAGTAATGTTGTCACTTCAATATTAATGTTTGTAATTAATATAAATGGGAAACTAGAGCTATATTCACCAAGGGTTTTGGGAATTGACAGATACTAGGTAATGCTAGAGATTCTTGGAAGGATTAGAATAGTAGAATATCCCTGACGATTATACTATTTGACTTATCTCTCGACCTCACCAGACAATTTATTATCTAATTCTCTTGAACTTAGATAACTTATCAATTTCCCATAGGATGTTATCTTCGGTAGATTAATCCAGTTACAACATTAATCATTAAATAGAAGGTTGGTAGATTTCGAGTCCCTGTTGATAATTCACGTCCTCCAGTCTATTTCTCCATTAGAAGCAAATAAAACCTAAGGCATAACCTAATGTTTGCAACCACTAGATTTCAGTTAAAACAATAGAATTTCAAGACGTTCCACTACTCTTTGAATCCGTTAAACACCTAGTATCATATCAAACCCTAATCCATGGATCCCATAACCCCGGCTAATGGAATTAGCCGCTCATGATTTGGTGAAAAAAATCACAAGTTAAATTCATAATGATAAGGATAACTTACGATTAGATGAAAAACAACAAGTAGTTTCTTCGATTGAATCACAAGGTAGAAACCCAAAAATAGTTGATAAAAACAAGAAGAATAATTGATATAAGAGAGCAATGTTACGTGCCTCTCTTCCCTAGGTTAATTGTCTGATAGATAAATTATGAATGAATAAAAAACCCTAAAATATTCTATTTATACTAAAGCCTAATTAAGGTAATAAAATAACAAATCACAGATGGGCTCGAATTTAGGTGACAGCATATTGGTGTTGATCGTCAGGCTATTGATGGTGTCTCAGATATGTCGTCAGAAGTTGTGCCTTCTTAACCCGTTCTTCCTCACTCTGACGATGTCATCCAATGGCTTAACATAGGAGTGATGGCGTGTAGCAAATATCGTCAGACCTTCAGCTTATTTCACTATGTTCTGTCCCACTTGACAGCATCTTCTGACGGCTTACCATACTTGTGACAACATATTGACAATGTCGTCACCTTCATCTAGCAACTCTTCTTCACTATTCTTCCTGATGCCTTTTTCAGGTAGCTTACCACATCTCTGATGGATTGCAAGAAATGCCGTCAGACTCATATCAGCTCACTTGTACTAGATTTTACTTATTTTGTTCATTTTTCCTATGTTTTCCTCCCATCCTTGACTTTCTGTAATACCCCGCATGTTTCTAAGCTAGGAAGTGAATAAGTATTCCTACGTATGAAATCTCCTATCCTGTGGCTCATGCTTGAGTACATGACTTACCATAAATATCCTAGTGATAGGATAGCTTATGATGCATTAAGCATGTTCATATGAGTCACTTAATGTAATACAAGCTATGAGTTTTTGAATCCATCAAGTTTTAGTGTTTGATTTTGCAAGGGTCATCTTTGAATGAGTATAACTCGATGTTAATGTGGTATTTTGTCTGATTTAGACCCAAGAAATTATAGAGAATCAAATTAGCTTTCCAAAGATACCAATTTTGCCTTAATCCAATACCCGATCAAAAAGTTATGCCCATTTCTGTGAGAGACAGTAAGCATAGGCGATTGGTTAGGCGCGGCCCAACCCAAGCATAGGCGATTGGTTAGGCACCGCCCAACCCAAGTATAGGCGATCACTTGGGCGCCGCCTAAGTCAGTTCCAGGTGCAAAAAATACTCCATCTTCAGTTATTTTAAAGGTAATTAATTCTTTTAACACTCCTTACACGTCCTTAAACTTAACCCTACGAAATATATAACTTCTAAACATATTACAACCCTATTATCATCTCAAAGATCATCATCCAAGGGAACTAAAGGAGAAAAATAACTAAGGTTGCGTAACTAAGATTGAAGATCTGAAGTCAAGGAAATTCCTCCGTCAATCATCAAGAATCTTTCCTTCTAAGGTATGCGTGAGTTGATTTATGGATCCCTTTTATCCATAAAGCTTAAAAACCCTTTTTTTTCATTATAAAGTATGATTTCTATATTGTTGGGTGTTGATGATCATGTTGTTGATATTGGGTGATTCCCAAGATGGAATCTTTATATGTTTTTATGAATTCATGATATCATATGAGTTGGAAACATGTAAATTTAGTTGTTCATGATGTATAATTTGATGATTTCACCTATGCTTAAGATGTGCATGTAAGGTGTTTGATAAAATGCCTAAGAAATTAGAAATCATGCAATATAGCTAAATTGTGACTAAGTGAAGGATTCATGATATGCCCTTACGTTCCAATGACTTCCATGTTGTTAATGTGCCTTATAAATGTTGTTGGAATACTCATGAACTATTCTTATGAGATTATGCTATGTTTACTTGCAAATCATACTTATGAACAAGATGTATGATAACGATGCAATCCACATGAACTTCCATGCTATTGGTATGTGATGCCAATATGATTATGCAATGAACATGATATTAAGATTGTGCAAGTACTTCCATGTGATATGAAATCCTTTTCATGCAATACATTGTTGATAACCATGCTTAGTATGAGATCCCTACTTATAATATTATAAATTATGGACACTACTCTTATGATCAAGTCAGTCATGTGTGTCAGTTTCCTTCTATCGAGTCCTGGGGGTACTTGTACCCGAAAACTATAGCTGTGTGCCTAGAGCCATGTCATGTTTCACGATATCCAAACTCAAGCTATGATTCCATAGACATCAGTCAGTCATGTGACTTAGGAAAACCTCATGAGCTTAGTCAGTTGTCAGATATCAGTAATATTCCGCCGGTCAACGGAATTCAGTAAGATTAAGTCATGCACAGTCAGTTATTCATGTCCAGTCCCTTAGATGGGAGTAGAGGTTAGCACCGATTGAACCCAAGTATGGAAACTCACCCGCCAGTCCAGGGAGTGATTCTTAGTAGTCATCCTTTTGTTCCAGAACTATGTAGCCAGTGTAGGTTGAGACATCTTAATCCGTCAGATTAGGGTTGATGAGGTGGCTTAACCCGTCAGTTTAGGGTTCCCACCGTCCTCATTGGTACCCGCCAGATAAGGGTCACTCACAGGCTGTCCTTACCTGTGGCACGGTATTGGCACCCCTTCGGTCGGGGTAAAGATTGGACTCCAGCTTAGCCATAACGGCATACATGGGGCATGTCGGTTAAACACTACTTCCCACAGTTTCAGTATCAGTCTCAGTAAAAGAACTCAGGGTGTTCTTCAGATTTCAGTATATACAGGACTATCAGATACAGTCATCCATATTATCAGTTTTAGTATCAGTCATGATAGTTATCAGTAAACCATGTATTAACTTACAGGTCATCCTATCACTTATTCAAGGTCCCTGTTTCTATATATGTGTGTTTGCACTCCCACATTCATATTAGTCAGTCAGTGTAGTTCATGCATGAAACCCTTTATGTTTATCCTACCTTCCTCGTATACTCAGTACTCTAGTTTTACTGGCGCATTTCTGCTATGGTTCTTTCTTTTCATATTACACCATAAGTTCCGAGACACGAGCTACAGCCCAGCAGTAGAGGTAGAATTCCAATAGCAGAGACATAGTGAGTCCTCATTGATTCGAGGACAATATGATTTGATATATTTATTTATTTCTTTAGTTCAGTTTTACGGAGTTAGTTGGAGACATGTTCCTTCAACTCCTTATTTAGATAGTTTAGAGGCTTTCAGATTTATGTTCAGATTTACGTTCAGATTGAGTTATTTTGGGTATTTTCACCCACATGATTATATTTAGTTAAACCTTATGGCCTTACAGTTCTATGTATTCCACATTATTATATCATGATTTGCAGTATACAGGTACAAGTATCAGTCATGGATTAGCTTGTGGTCCCTCAGGGTCATGAGCACCATGTAGCATTCCGGTTCAGCGAATCGGGGTGGTACACTTTCCTACAAAATCTTAAGAAATAACATCAAAAACACCAATAATTACTTAAGAACTTGCAATTATTTCAAGTTAAAAGGTCTTAAATGTGCTACAAAAATCTAGCACATCAACACCCTTAACTTAAAACAATTGCTTGTCCTCAAGCAACTACATAACACCATACTACGATGCTTAACCAAGAGATACATAAGATACCTATCATAGTTGATTATCAAGTTTAGCTCAAAACTCATGCCACTCTCCACGTTCAATCCAATTGTGCATATCCATGAAGATTAACAATGTGACCTAAAGGAATCAAGATATGGCACCAATTCAGCAACAATAACCATCCATATGTACAAATTACACTACCCAAACAAGTAAACAACTATCAATGCAACTGATGTGCCCTTAGAACAAAGAAGTCCCTCCTCACTCATATATGAACTCAAGTATGTCAATGTGGGGACGGTAAACAGACACTCACTCTCAGAAAGAAATTCCAATCAATGCATGTCAAATACCATATGCTTGCCCTTATTTTCATTACCAAGGTGTCCAGATAGGTAAGTTAGGATCACTACAGGTCTTTTCTTCGGCTTGTAATGTAGGCTAAGGGCTGGTATGATATTCAAAGGCATTTAGAGTGACTAAGCCTCCTTGGCACTACCTTAACTTTCGGGGTTCACTTATTAACCTCTTTCTTTTTTTCTCCATTTCTTGATCACACATTATTCAGGATGGTTGTGGCTTTTTTTTTCACAACTATTCTTTTCTTATTCTTTTTCCACAACACCCTACTTTTTATTATTTTTTCTTTTATTTGACCATTCCTCATACTCATTTTACATCATGCACCCCTATGATAACCACCTTCAACTGAGGATGTTTACCTAAGTCAAGGTGCACAGTGTCCAAGGAGGACCAGGGCCAAAACAAGTTCATTATGATATAAATGGGAAGGTGATAGGTGTCATAGAAAGAAATGGTCAATTCAGGCTCAAAATAGGGATCAAAGATATCATGCATAACAGATAAGGTCATTTAGGCTAAAAGTGGACTAACATCAACAATGGCCTATGATACTTTCCTAACCCCTATCTTTCAACCAAAGTAAGACTAACCGGGAAAGTTTTGGATTTAACACACAAAGGGAACTAAGTAGTATCTCACACATACATGGCACAGGTGCATCACAAGCTACTATCTATTCGGTTCATGCGATTGTTTGGCAGTGGATATCATGTTACTAATACTAATGCCATAACAAGATGCACAGTGGTCACACATAAATGTATATCACACAGTTATAAAACAGACCAACGGAGAGGTGTTTATCAGTCTCAAAAATCAATAAAAATATGTCAACTATCCTAGATACTTATTTTTCTCCCAATTAACCACAACACATCACAAAAAAAAACTTAATACGCCTAAACATGCCAGCTCTACTAGGAACAAGTCTCCGGGGAAAAGAGGCACGACAACAAAAATCCTAGGAGGACATCAACACCTACAAGTAGCTCCACCCTCAACTTAATATCATGCATCATTCCCAACACGTCAAATCAAAATAAGAGAGTTAGAAACATACCTGTGGCACCATGGGTGCGAAGATCTGATGTCAATTATATAATACTAATACAAATAACAAAATACCTTGGGTTGCCTCCCAAGAAGTGCCTAGTTTAACGTTGCAGCACGACAACATCCAGTCATCCTTTATCCATCCACTTTGATGATTTAAATTGTCGTCCCATCTTTTGATCTTTACATCTTTTAGGTCCATTGGGCAAATATAAGGGCATGATAAGGAATTTTCTATCATGCCACTTCGAAGACTTGAACCACTTGCCCAATTTTGCATCGAACTTTCGTGTGGGCTCATTGGGTAATGATGAGGATCTTAAAAAACCACTAAATGGATATCGATCTTTAAGCTTCTTGTCCTTTAATACTGGGGTTGTAGTATACCCTTTTGGAAATATAAACTCCAAAATGTAAGAAATTTCTACCTCATTTCCAAAATTCATCATTTGCTTGGGTGGGTCGACTTTCTTCACATCCACCAAGAATAATGTTGAAAAGTGGTTTGAATGAGGACTGACTCTCATTTTTGGATAGCGTATCTATTAGTATCCTTACCCCCAAATGGACTAGAGTCTTTACAAAGATTGTTCTTGATTTCTTCTTTCAATTCTAGTACCATTTCCTCATCTTTGGCATCTTCATTCATGAATGGGTCGGTTGGTTGGGAAATCTCCAATGAAAGATCAACATCAAGCTCATCATCAGTATAGGATTCTTGATACTCATCTTCACACTCTTCCATTATGTTAAATGATTCCACAGACAAGATATCATCTAAATATAATATAGAAGAATGCTTTTAATAATTGACCTCTATATCCATTTCCTTATGAATGATCGGCTTCATATCTTGACACATATCATATACGATATCATATGTTTCTTTCTGGTGATCCAATATTTGTTGAAACATAGCTTCAATGCCACTCTTATCGGTGCTTCATTCTTTATTTTATTGACCATAAGACCTATCAAACTCATAAGAAAAACTAGAATTTAGGTTAGCGGAATAGGGGGAGGGGGAATTTAGGCAATCACTCTAATGTCCATCTCGACCGCCACATAAAGAACAATCATACTCCCTGTAGGATGGAGATGGTGCACACATCTCTCTCCGGAGAGCATATCTACAATCTTGCCAAAAGTGAGGTCCATCACAATATGGACATGGATCACCAAGATAAGATTTCCAACCACCAAGCTCATGTTGATTCCACGATGCCATAGTAATAAAAAAACTAAAATAAAAATCTACCTAACACAAGAAATAAAAGAAAAATAAAAACAAATATTTACAAGTTTGAATTCAAGCTAGTAGGCTAAAATTCCAAACCAACTCAATACGCCAAATTGTTCCCCGACAATGATGCCATTTTTGATAACGCTCCATTTACACCTCAAATTAGTGTAAGATGGTCGTCGTCAATATATTTACCCAACTTTGGAGTTGGGGTCGAATCCATGGGGAATAATGTGAGTGGCGATTAAGCTAATTTGAAGCTATAGCTACAAGTTTAATTCAAACAAATGGTACAAAAATATAAAATTAAGATGGGGGTTTTGTAAGTATCAAGTAATGTTGTCACTTAATATTAATGTTTGTAATCAATATAAATGGGAAACCAGAGCTATGTTCACCAAGGGTTTCGGGAATTGACAGATACTAGGTAATGCTAGAGATTCTCAGAATGATTAGAACAACAAAATATCCCTGATGATTATACTATTTGACTTATCTCTCAACCTCACCAGATAATTTATTATCTAATTCTCTCAAACTTAGATAACTTATCTATTTCCAATAGGATGTTATCTCAGGTAGATTAATCCAATTACGACATTAATCATTAAACAGAAGGTTGGTAGCTTCTGAGTCCCTGTTGATAATGGAATTAGCTGCTCATTATTTGATGAACGAAATCATAAGTTGAATTCATAATGATAAGGATAACTTATGATTAGGTGGAAAACAACAAGTAGTTTCTTCGATTGAATCACAAGGTAGAAACCCAAAAATAGTTGATAAAAATAAAAAGAATAATTGATGTAAGAGAGCAATATTACGTGCCTATCTTCCCTAGGTTAATTATCTAATAGATAAATTATGAATGAATAAAAAACCCTAAAATATGCTATTTATACTAGAGATTAATTAAGGTAATAAAATAACAAAATCATAATTGGGCTCGGATTTTGGTAACGACATATTGGTGTTGATCGTTAGGCTTCTGACGACATCTTAGATATGTCATCAGAAGTCATGCCTTCTTAACCCGTTCTGCCTCACTTTGACGATATCCTTCGATGGCTTACCAGAGGAGTGATGACATGTGGCAAATATCATTAGACCTTCAACTTATTTTACCATGTTCTATCCCATTTGACGGTATCTTCTAACGGCTAACCATACTTGTGACAAAAAATTAAGAATGTCGTCACCTTCATCCTGCAAATTTTCTTTACTGTTCTTCCTGACGCCTTTTTTGGTAACTTACCACATCTCTGATAGCTTACAAGAAATGCTGTTAGACTCATATTAGCTCACTTATACTAGATTTTACTTATTTTGTTCATCTTTCCTATGTTTTCCTCCCATCCTTGACTTTCCTACAAAATCTTAAGAAATAACATCAAAAACACCAATAATTACTTAAGAACTTACAATTATTTCAAGTTAAAAAATCTTAAATGTGCTACAAAAATCTAGCACATTAGGGAGTGGTTCTCGATCTTGTTGGACTTGGGATGCCTATTACGATAATGCCCGGGGTCATTTCATGTCAAATTAGTATCAGAGATTTAGGTTCATAGTCTACTAGGAAGTCCACAAAGCCACGTCGAGTAGAGTCTCTTTTAGGGGTGTGAAGCGTGCCACACTTATAAGAGGATTACAATAAGACATTTAAGAATGTGTAACTTTCTTGTTATTTTATCTTAAAGCTTGAGTTCTCAATCCTTGAATCTGCCGTAATACTTGTTTGTCCATCTTTCAGATCATACTTCCTAGATTTGGAACAGAAGAAAATTATTCCATACAATCTGGGGATAATTCTGCAAGGGTAAGTCCTACATTTGGAGTACATCTTTGATCTCATGGTTCTATTCCTGATGGTGATGGATTTTCTCCTATTTCGGTTAGTTTTCCTCAGGTCCCTGAAGGCAACGTGCTGAACATACAAATTTTTTAGTCTATTATGTCATTGCCCAATTAGTTACTGCTCAGGCCGAGTGGGGTGCGACTAGTGCTTTGTCTACTGAGGCTAGAAGGGTTGGTCAATTTATTAAGATAGGTCTTCTAACTTTTACTAGGGTAAAGGTAGGGGAGGATCCAAATGGCTTTTGGATGAAATGGAAAAGATCTTTCGGGTGATGTAGGCTGCTAATGTAGAGGGGATTAACTTTATAGCTTATCAGCTCAACGATATTACTTATAAATGGTATGAGGAGTAGGATATGGATAGAGGTGATATGGATGAGGAAGGATTATGGGAGTCTTTTCCAAATACCTTTATGGATTGGTTCTTTTCTCAAGAGTTAAGGGAAGCAAAGATGGAGGAATTTATGAATCTCAAGTAGGGGAGGATGTCTATAAAAGAATATGCTTTGAAGTTCTACCAGCTATCAAGTCATGCTCCTAATTTGGTGGATGATATGAGGTTTAAAATAAGGAAGTTCTTATCTAGATTGTGTAGAGATTTGATGCTGAAGAGCAAGACTTTGTTGCTGAGTAAAGATATGGATATCTTGAGGATGACTGTTAAAATGTAGCAGGTTGAGAAAGAGAAGAGGAAATATGCGGAGTTTGGGAATAGGCAAGGAAAGCGTAGTAGGTTTTCTGATCAGGGAGGTGCTCAATCTCACGGTGGTAGTGATGGTGGAAAGTGGAAGAAAAATAAGTGGGTAGTTTGATCTCCTTTTTTGCCAGTGCTCCTTACTATATATCAGTCGGGAGACAGGTGTAATCAAGGTGGTGACAATTCTCGGGCACACATTGCCCAATCTCAGTCGAGTGGAGGTCAGTCAATTTCTTTGTGTCCTCCTTGTCAATTTTGTGATCATCTTCATCGGGGTTATTGCAAGGATGGAAGGGCTAAGTGCTTCATATGTGGCCAGGTAGGCCATCTGCTCAGGGATTGTCAGGTTAATAAGGTTGTTATGGAGGCGAATAAAATTCTTGGGGCTTCATCTTCTGCTTCTACACTTGGTGGTGTGGGATCGGCTTCTCTTACAACTCCTATTTCTAGTGTTGGTCGCAACAGGTTGTATGCTTTGGCATCCTGATAGGAAGCCAAGGAATCACCTGATGCCGTTACTAGTACGTTACAACTTTTCTCTCATGATGTATATTATTTGCTTAATCTAGGGTCAACTATTTCTAATGTGACTCCATATGTGGTTGTGTCTTTTGGTTTTGATTCAAATATTATCTTGGATCCTTTTTCTATTTCTATCCCGGTTGGTGACTCAGTTATTACTAAGAGAGTGTATAGGGGTTATGTGGTATCTGTTAGAAGTAAGAAGACCTTGGCAGATCTATTTGAGTTGGACATGGTACATTTTGATGTAATCTTAGGTATGGATTGGTTGCATTTTTGTTATGCATCTGTGGATTGTCAGACCCGTAGGGTTATCTTTAAATTCCTTGGTACACTGGTTATAAAGTGTTAAGCTTCTTCCTTATCTCCTAGGGGGGTAATTTTTACTTATCTTAGAGCTCCGATATTAATATCTAAGGGTTTCCCTTATCACTTGGTCTAAGTTAAAGATTCTAACTCAGAAGTTCCTTCTTTATTTTTTGTCCCTATGGTTAATTAGTTTCCAAAGGTCTTTTCAAATGATCTTCCTAGTTTTCTCCGAATAGGGAAATCGAGTTTGGTATTGATTTTCTTTTGGACACTCATCTAATTTCTATTCCTCTGTATAGAATGGCTCTGACTGAGTTGAGGGAACTCAAGGTCCAACTTAAGGATCTTCTGGATATGGGGTTTATTTTTCCTAGTATTACTTCGTGGGATACACTGGTGTTGTTGGTTAGCAAGAATGATAGTTCCTTTTGGATGTGCATTGACTACACAAAGTTGAACAAGTTGACGATCAAGAACACGTATCCTCTTCTTGGTATAGATAATCTGTTTCATCTATTACAGGGTTCCATGTTCTTCTCTAATATAAATCTTCGATCTAGGTACAATTATCTTAAGATTAGGGACGTGGATATCCCTAAGATAGGTTTCATACCCGGTATGGGCCTTTTGATTTCTTGGTGATGTTGTTTGGGTTGAGTAATGCTCCAGCAACATTTATGGACCTAATAAACAGAGTGTTCACGCAGTATTTGGATCTCTTCATCATTGTGTTTAGTGATGACATTCTCGTTTATTCAAAAAGTGAGGTGGATCTTGCTAATCTACTCCATGTGGTATTGCAGACCCTAGAGGAACAATAGTTGTATACCAAGTTCTCTAAGTGTGAGTTCTAGTTAAACACTGTGACTTTGTTGGGTCATCTTATTTCTAGTGAAGGGATCATAGTAGATCTACAGAAGGATGTTGTGGTGAAACGGTGACCTAGACCCATGACTCTAATCAATATCTGGAGCTTTTTAGGTTTGGTCGAGTATTATAGGCGGTTTGTGGAAAGCTTTTCTTTGATAGTTTCTCTTTTGACTAAGTTGACTGAGAAGAAGGTTAAGTTTTCTTGGTCAAATTCTTGTAAAGGGAGTTTTAATAAGTTTAAGAATACGTTGAATTTGACTTCAATACTGACCTTGCCGAAGGGCAATGATGGGTTTGTAGTTTATTGTGATGTATCTCGGTTAGGGCTTAGTTATGTGTTGATGCAACATGGGAAGGTTATTTCCTATGCTTCCAGGAAGTTGAAGGTACATGTGAGAAATTATCCTACTTATGATTTGGAGTTGTTGGCAGTTGTGTTTGCTTTGAAAATATGGCAGCATTATTTATATGGTGTTCACGCAGATATCTTTTCTAATCACAAGAGTCTTCAGTACGTGTTCACTCAGAAAAGACTTAATCTCAGGCAGAGGATGTGGCTTGAGCTTTTCAAGGATTATGATATGAGTCTTCACTACCACCTCGATAAGGATAATGTGGTTGCTGATGCTCTTACTAGGTTATCCATAGGAAGTTTGGCTCACATGGAGGAAGGCAAGAAGGAATTGGTGATGGATATTCACCGATTAGATAATCTTGGAGTTCGTCTTTTAGACTCTAAAGATAGTGGTTTGATGGTGCAAGAAGTGGTTCGACCATCTTTTGGTGCGGATATTAATGAGAAGCAAGTGCTAGATCCTGTCTTGATAAAAATCAAGGGTGATGTTGGTGAGCAAATTGTAGTAGAGTTTGAGATATGTGGTGATGGTACTTTATGGTACAAAGGGAGGTTGTGTGTTCCAGATATCAATGGGTTGTGGCAAAGGGTTTTGGATAAGGCGCATGAGTCGCGCTATGTTGTTCCTCGCGACTCAACTAAGATGTATCATGATCTTTAGGAAATCTACTAGTGCAATGGCATGAAAAAGGATGTGGCTGATTTTGTGGTCCAGTGCATGGTATGTCAACAAGTTAAGATTGAGCACATGAGGCCAGGAGGGTTGTATCAAGAAATTGATTTTCCCAAATGGAAGTGGGAAGTAATTAATATGGACTTCATTATAGGTCTTCCTCAATCTTAAAATTAGTATGATTAGAGTTAGGTCATTGTGGATAGGATGACCAAGTCTGCATATTTCTTGCAAGTGTAGACTACCTTCTCGGCAGAAAATTATGTGTGGTTTTATCTTTAGGAGATTGTGAAGCTGCATGGGATATCTATTTCGATTATCTATGATAGTGGTATGCCGCTTACATCTTGTCTCCGGCGATCTTTCTAGAAAGGGTTAGGGACTAAGGATAGTTTGAGTACTATTTTTCATCCACAGTCGGATGGGAAAGTGGACAGAACCATTTAGACTTTGGAAGATATGCTTCGTGCCTGTGTGATTGACTATAGTGTCAGTTCGGTTGAATATCTACTTTTAGTGGAGTTTGCTTACAACAATAGCTATCATTTTAGTATTGGTATGGATCCTTTTGAGTCGTTGTATGGTAGGAGATATAGATCTTCTATTGGGTGGTTTGATCTTAGAGAAGTGGATATGTTTGGTCCTGATTTGGTTTATTAGGCGATGGATAAGGTGAAGGTGATTTGAGATAGGCTTAAAGCTACCTAAATTCTCCAAAAGTCCTATACAGATGTTAGGCGTAGAGACTTAGAGTTTAAGGTCGTGGATAGGGTGTTCCTTAATGAGAATGTAAGCGATTGTTGTCAATAAAAAACCCAACTATGTTGGGTTCGAATCCCACAGAGAATATGGTGTGAACGTAAGTCATTTGCGATTTAATCAACTGATAGTTGGATGTTTCCAGAAAAGGGTTTTTTTTAGTTTAACAAGTAATTGTTTGTTACTTTACATTCAGTTTTCGTAATAAAGAGTTTATGGAAAACCAAAATTATGTTCACTAGGGCTTTTGGTACTTGACAGATGCTACTATTGGTTCAAGATTCTCATGGTAGGTAGGACAATAAGTTATCTTTATCGAAGTTATGCTTAAATGTCTCTCGACCTACCTAAGCATTTAATTACCTAATCCTCTCAGACTTAGGGAATTGATATTCACTTCCCAGATTTTAACTCAGGTTAACTAACCTTGTTACAGTGCTGATTATTAAACGGAGTATTTCTAAGTCCCTGTTAATAATTCACTTCCTTCTATATTTGATTTCTTTCTCAAGCAAATCAAAGTAGATGGTATCTATCATTTGCAACCAATAGATAATAATTAAAACATCAGAATCATCAAGGAGTCCTACTACCTTTTGAATCTTAAGCACTCAACACCTTATCAAGACCTAACCTTAGATCCCATAGTTCAGGTTAAAGGAATTTAGCCGCTCAAGACGTAATAATCGAAACACCTAGATGAATTCATGCTTTGAAAGATAAACTTACCACAAGATGAATAGAAACTTGAGATTCTCAGATTTAATCACAAAGGAAATCCCAAAATAATGAATATAATCTTTTCAAAGTAATTGCTTTCTCAAGCCAAGAAGTTAGAGAGAAAAAAAATCAAAGTATATTGCTCAAAACTTAAGTTTCGGCACTCCAAGAAAACCCTAAACAAGGCTTTAAATAGTTCACCCTAATTATGGAAACAAAATAATAAAATTCAGAAATTCTTCGGATTAGGTGACACCATTTGTGATAGCGTATCAGGAGGCTGACGAATTATCACAAATGTTGTCAACTTTCTTTATGCTTTTGGTACTTGCTGCCTACCACTGACGATAAAAAGTGACGCCCGGTTAGCTCCTTGACAACCTATCACTAAATATCGTCAAGTATCTTCTTCAGTTCTTATGTGCTGCCTTAGGTTGATGGCATTCTTGACGGCTTATTGGATCCTTATCGTCCTATCATAAAATGTCATCATAGCTTTCAATCTTAGGCCAATTCTCTTTCTATGGCTGACGATGAATCTGGTAGCTTATCACAAGACTGACGACTTATCAGAAATGTCGTCAGCCATACTTTTGCCTCTATCTACTTCTGATTTCAACTCCTTTGCTTCCATTCTTATTGGTTCTCTATCATATTTGCTTCTACTACAAAATCAGACATAAACCAATCAAAAATGACAAAAGTTGCTAAAGACTTTGCAATTATTCCTAGTTAAAAGCCTTAAATGTGTTAGCATTAGCTCACACATCATCAACCTTAACTTAAAACAATTGCTTGTCCTCAAACAACTCAACACAACTAAGAGAATACAAGGCACATTAGGCAGTCAATCATCCACATTATCTCAAAACACTTTCACCATCTCCAAGGTCAGTCATTTCAAGTACAATGAAGAACACCAATGCAACATATAGACATTAGTCTACGACATTAATTCAACTACATTAACCATGCATATACCAGCATTACACTCTCCAAACAAGTTAGTAACTAGCAACATATCTGGTGTGCCCTCACAACAAAGAAATTCCCCTCATCATCTCAGTATTTATATATGTAACCATAGGAACAATCAAAACGCTCACTCTTAGAACGCAGTTCCAATCCGTGTATGCCAAGTACCATAGGCTTGCCCTTATTTTTATTACCCCGATCTTCAGATAAGTCATCTAGGATCACTATAGGACTTCTCTTAGGCTCGTAATGTAGGATAGGGATGGTATGATACTTGATGGTATTTAAAGTGACTAAGCCTCATTGACACTACACTAGCTTTCTGAGGTTTCACTCATTAACCTTTTTCGCTCTTCTCTTTTCTTGATCACACTTATTTACGATGGGTGCAGTCGTTTCTCAATTACTTAATCTTTTCACAATTTTTCTGTTTTTTGCTCTTTTTCTTTGCACCCAGATTTTTATTCTTTTCTTTTATGCTACCTTTCTTTATACTCATTCTATATCTTGTACCCCTATGATAGCCATCCTCAACTTAGGCCATTTGCCTAAGTCAAGGTGCAAAGTGTCCAAGGAGGACCAGAGCCAAAACATGTTCATTGTGATCTAAATAGGAAGGTGATAGGTGTCATAAAAAGAAATAGGCTAATTAGGCTCAAAACAGGGATCAAGAGATATTATACACATAGGGAAGGTCATTTAGGCTAAAGTAAGCTAATATCAAATGGCCTATGATCCTTTCATAACCCCTATCCTTCTTCCTAGGTAAGACTAACCGGGAAAGTTCTGGTTTTAGCACACCGAGGGAACTAAGTAGTTGCTCACACATACATGGCACACAAGTATATCACAACTCATTCATTTCATGCAACTGTTTAGCAATGGTTATTATGTTACTAGAACTAATGCCATACAAAGATGCACGATGGTCACACTTAAATAAAACTCACTCGGTTTAAAGTAGTCAACCACTTAAAGTGGTGTAAAAAATCACAAAAACATTTCAACTACCTCAAGTACAAGTATTTCTCCGAGTTGACTACAAAATTTTACAAAAACAAATTTACCCTACACCCTCAACTTAAAATCAAAGAAAATCTAAACTTAGGGTTAGAGTATACCTAGAATGGATCAATCTCGGAGGTCATGGGTTGATTCACATGCAGCTCCTATTTAATGTTGTGTCACAACTCAGCTATCTTGATTATATATGACTTTATCGAGACAGATAGTAGTGATACTTTTCATCAATTCTTTCAGACCAATGTAAAGTTTGACTCGTTGCCCATTCACCTTGAAGGTTCTGCCGTCTTTATTTTCAAGTTCTACTACTCCAGATGAGTAGACTTGACTAACTCTAAATAGGCCTGACCACTTAGATTTAAGCTTACCTGGGAACAATTTAAGTCTGGAAGTGAACAGATGCACCAAATCACCCTTGAAGTCTCATTTCTTATCCTTCAATCATGGTACTTTTTCATATTTTCTTTATATAGGTCCTCTTGTTCATATTCCCTGAGACGAAATTCATCCATCTCATTCAGTTCTCCCAGTCTTAGCTCTACTGCCTCCTTCCAGCTCAAATTCAGCCTTTTGAGTGCTCATAAGGCCTTGTGCTCCAGCTCTATTGGTAGGTGGTAAGCTTTTCCATAGACCAGATGAAATGGTGACATGCCAATGGGTGTCTTGAAAGAAGTTCGATATGCCCACAAGGCATCATCAAGCTTTTGAGACCAATCTTTTCGGCTAGCATTCACTATTTTTGCGAGGATGGCTTTAATCTCTCGATTTGACACCTCCACTTACCCACTAGTTTATGGGTTATATGGAGTGACTAATCTATTCTATTTCACCCCATATTTTGCTAAGGCTAATCAGAACACTTTGTTACAAAAATGAGATCCTCCATCACTTATAATAGTGCACAGTACTCCAAAGCGAGAGAAGATATTCTTTTTGAGAAAAACAACAACTCTTTTTCCTTCATTGTCAGACAAGGCAACAACTTTGACCTATTTCGAGATATAGTCGACAATAACTAAAATGTACTTCATGCCATATGAGCTTACAAAAAGGCCCATGAAATCGA
Organism: Capsicum baccatum var. pendulum; assembly: GCA_030864225.1. Lineage (NCBI taxonomy): Eukaryota > Viridiplantae > Streptophyta > Magnoliopsida > Solanales > Solanaceae > Capsicum > Capsicum baccatum. The sequence goes on along the minus strand of CM061556.1, from coordinate 123,419,198 downwards.
TGCTCTATACATCAAACAATTCCATTTAAAGAATCTTAGTCAAAGGCATCTCATGTCTTTTGGATATTGACCCCTTCCTATGACATTGGTCACATTTAAGCACAAAATCATGAGCATCCTTGAAATTTGTTGGCCAATAGTAACCTCTCTGCAACACCTTCCTAGCTGTTCGATCACCTGCATGGTGACCTCTAACTGGGGAAGCATGGCATGCTTCCAATATGCATAATACATCCACTTCCGACACGCATCTCCTTATAAAATTATCCGCACATCGCCGAAAAAGATATGTCTCATCCCAAAAGTAATAGGTCCCATCATGAAAGAATTTCTTTCTTTGATGGAAAGAAAGATTTTCTCAGATGATCTCACTCACAACATAATTTGCATAATCAACATACCAAGGAAATTGTTCCACAGCAGAAGCCAAGATCTCCTCATCCAGGAATGCATCATTTATCTCTATTTCATCACTAATTACCTGTTCACCTTCCATTCTAGATAGATGATCTGAAACTTGGTTTTCACAACCTTTCCTATCTTTGACCTCAAAGTCAAATTCTTGTAGCAGCAGGAACCATCAAATCAACCTTGGTTTTGCATCCTTCTTCACCATCAAATACCTCAAGGCAGAATGGTCAGTGTGGACCACCAGTTTGGTCCCAAGCAGATAAGAGCTAAACTTCTCAAAAGCATACACTACCGCCAGAATTTCTTGCTCAGTGATGGTGTAGTTTTTTTGCGCTCCATTTAGTGCTTTGCTGGCATAATATATCAGATGAAATAGTTTGTCCCTTTTTTGTCCCAATACATCTCCAAGGGAAATACCGCTTGTATTACACATGATCTTAAACGGTTTTGACCATTCTGGTGCAACAACAATAGGGGCCTCAACCAACTTCTTTTTAAGTTATTCAAATGCTTTCAAGAACTCATCATCGAAGGAAAATTTCACTTATTTCTCCAAAAGTTTGCAAAGTGGATTTGTAATCTTTGAGAAGTCTTTTATAAATTTCTGATAAAAGCCAACATGCCCAAGAAAACTAAGCACTCCCTTCACTGAAATGAGAGGTGGTAGTTTCTCAATAACTTCCACCTTTGCTCGATCAACTTCTATCCCCTTTTTTGAAATTTTATGGCCGAGAATGATGCCCTCCTTTACCATAAAATAACATTTTTCCCAGTTAAGCACCAAATTAAATTCAACATATCTTTGTAAGGCTATACTCAGGTTTGATAAACACATCTCAAATGAATCTCCTATCACAGAGAAATCATCCATGAATACCTCTATGGTGTCCTCCACCATATCTAAAAATATAGACATCATACACCATTAAAAAGGGGCGGGTGCATTGCATAGCCCAAATGGCATCCTCTTAAATACAAAAGTGCCATATGGACATGTGAATGTCGTTTTCTCCTAATCTTCAGGAGCAATAAAAATTTGGTTGTATCTGGAATAACCATCCAAGAAGCAATACAACACCCTTCAAGCCAATCGATCAATCATTTGGTCTATAAAGGGCATCGGGAAGTAGTCTTTCAAAGTCCATAAATTCAGCTTGTGGTAGTCCATGCAAACTCTCCACCCAGTAACAGGCCTGAGTGGAATCAACACGTTCATTTCATTTGCAACCACAGTCATGCCCCTTTTTTTGGGCATGCATTAATCTGGGCTCACCCATTTGCTGTCAGAAATAGGGTAAACCACTCTTGCATCCAACCACTTAATAATCTCCTTCTTAACCACCTTTTGCATTGGTAGTTTAAGAAGGTGCTGATGCTCTATGGTTGGAATACAATCTTCCTCAAGTTGAATCTTATACATGCAGATGCCAGGGGGTATGCTAGTAATATCTACGATGGTCCATCCTGTAGCTATCTTGTGCCTCTGAAATACTGAAATAAGTGCTTTTACCTATTGCTCACCTAAATCAGCCGCAATAATAATAGGTAGCGAGTTCCCATTTCCTAAAAAACCGTATCGTAAGTGCCCAGAAAGTTCTATCAATTCCAATAATGGTGGCTCCTTAATATATGGCTTGGCTGGTGGTGTTGGTTGATTAGCAAGGTAAAGGTCTATATTTTTAGGGGCATAAGGATGTGAACCCATTCCTGCCAAAGCACAAATAGTCTCTTCATACTCCCTGATGCCTTCACTATCAAAATTCATCATAACCGCGACCAAAATTTTGACAACAAGTTGCTCAGCTATTGATACCTCCTATTCGTCCTCATAATACACATCAACTACTGAGTACACACTCATTTCTTCATTCTGCTTCATTGATTTACACACATCAAACCGTACCACCTCAAATTCATCCTGAATAAGAGCTCATTTACTATCAAATCAATCAACACACTTTCCATTGCGAGGAAAGGTCGACCCAAGATTTTGGGCACCTCAAAGTCCACCTTGAAATCTAGAATAATGAAGTTTGCAGGGAATATGAAGTTGGACACCTTCACCAACACATCATACAAAATGCCAATATGTCACTTTACTGACCTATCTGCCATCATGAGTCGCATGTTGATGGGTGTGGGATTTACCAGTCCCAACTTTCTATTAACAACCAGCGGCATTAAATTAATGCTTGCTCCCAGATCATATAATTCCTTAGCAAATTCCATAGTCCTAATTGTGCAGGGAATAGTAAATGCGCCTAGGTCTGGCTTCTTCTACACCAAGGTCCTTATAGAAATAGCGCTATAATAATGGAGATTTCCCTCCAATTCATAGCTCACTGCTCTTTTCTTAGTTACAAGGTCCTTCATGAATTTCGCGTATCCTATCATTTGCTCAAGTACCTCAACCATAGGCATATTTATTGTTAATTACTTGAGTACTACCATGAATTTGCTGAATTTTGCATCATCAGTTTTCTTCAATTATTGAGGAAAAGGAGGTGGTGATCTAGGGATAGTTTTTAGCACTACCTCTTTCTTTTTTCTTTAACTCTTTTTGGAGCATCATCAGAATTATCTAGCTTCTCAAACTCTACTGGACCACTTTCATCTGGTTCAACATCAACAACCTCATCAACTACAGGTTTGCCCACAGAAGGGCTAGGTAATATCTTACCACTTCTAGTAGTAATATCTATGCATGAGCCATCATTCCAGAGATTCTAGATCATATCACTTGGTAATATTTTACTCTTTCTCTGGTTGAATGATATAGAGAATTGGCTTGTCTGCTGCTCCAACTATTTGATTGCAGTGGAGTATGAGTGCACCAACTGACTAATGGATGTCAGATCAGTCTTTATGGTGGTTACACCAGAGTTGGTTGCCTTCACTCCCTTCAATAACTTAGCCATCACGTCCTCCATGTACATCTTTTTAGATATTGTTAAAGCATCCTCACGATTTCTAGAAGGAACATATATCCCACTCCTGTCATTATTATTCCTCCAATTTCCCTATTCTCTATCTTTATAACTAGGCTTATCATAAAAGTTCTGACCTTGATTACCTTTTCTATTGCTTTGAAAACCCCCTTGATTATTAACATAGTTAGCCTCTTTATCTACATCAGCCTCAATCCTATCCTGAGATCCCACAGCTTTCACCTTTATAATCTTGCTTGATAGCAAGTGCTTGGTTAGCAAGTCCATCTATGTTTTAAGGTGAGCTATGTATTGGTCACTCTCCTTATCTCTTCTGCATTGTTTTGCAGTAATACCCACAGAAGCAGTGGGGCTGGCCACCACAGAGTCTTTGGTATGCCATTCCCGACTCTGTTTGGTTATTCTGTCCAGCCTCTTTGAAGCCTCTAGGAATGTAAGATCAACAAATGAACCATTAGCAGAATTGTCTACAATTGGCTTTGTAACAGAGTTAAGAACCCTATACAAAGTCTCCATCAAATGTATGTCCGTCATGTTATGGTTCAGACACTATGTCAGCTTCTTGTTAAATCTTTCCCAATTTTCATGCAAGGCTTCAATTGGGAGCTGCCTAAAGATGCTGATCTCGTCCTTCAACAGTAGCCTCTTGAAAGACGGAAAGAAACTTTCTAGGAAATCTCCTTTTAACTGCCTTCAGTTGGTTATAGAATCGGGTGTCATCTTATTTAGCCATAAAATTGCCTCCCCAGACAGAGACAACAGGAACAATCTTAACTGGATAGCATTTTGTCCCACTCACTGGTTATCAAAAGATTTACAAATGGTGACAAATTCACCAGATGCAGGTTCAGGTCATCCCCAGGAAGGCTACCAAACAACCCCTTCAGATTGAAGAGTTGGATCATAGTACTAGTAATGTTGAATTTAGCTCTAGGTGGGAATGGTGGAGGAATTATTTCACCCGTTGCACCTACTCTATCAATTCCATCATCATTATTATTGAGATTATACTGGACCAACTAGTACTCTTTTTTTTCTTCTAATGGTCGGTTCCTGTTAACATTACGCCATACTGGTGCAGCTATCTACTCTGCCCGCCTTGGGTTACTAGGATTCACTAACTACTCATCTCCTAAATCATCATCCTCAGGATTTTGATGTTGTGCTTATTGATCGATATTCTACATATTCACCTGAGCTTTAGCTAAGGCTGCTAATCTGTCAGCCTCTTGCTGTTCTGCCATTCTTCCAATTCAGTGTAGTTCAGGATTAGGTGGTAATAATGGTTCACCAAAACTTTTGGTTCTTGGCATACACTATAAATATCCTACAATAAACAAAAACAACAAATAAATGTAAAACTATGAAACTTAACTAACAGTCAATTTGCGCACACAAACTTCAGTTTACAATCGTATTCCTCAACAATGATAATATTTTTGGTAATGCTCAAACTACACCTCTCTAATGAGAATGTAAGTGATCGTTGTCAATATAAAAGCCAACTAGGTTGGGGTCAAATCCCACAGAGAATATGATGTGAACGTAAGTTGTTTGCGATTTAATCAATTGATAGTTGAATGTTTCTAGAAAAAGGGTTTTTTTTAGTTTAACAAGTAATTGTTGGTTACTTTACATTCAGTGTTCGTAATAAAGAGTTTATGGAAAACCAAAATTATGTTCACTAGGGCTTTTGGTACTTGACAGATGCTACTAGTGGTTCAAGATTCTCATGGTAGGTAGGACAATAAGTTATCTTTATCGAAGTTATGCTTAAATGTCTCTCGACCTACCTAAGCATTTAATTACCTAATCCTCTCAGACTTAGGGAATTGATATTCACTTCCCAGATTTTAACTCAGGTTAACCAACCTTGTTACAGTGCTGATTATTAAACGGAGTATTTCTAAGTCCCTGTTAATAATTCACTTCCTGCTATATTTGATTTCTTTCTCAAGCAAATCAAAGAAGGTGGTATCTATCATTTGCAATCAAAAGACAATAATTAAAACATCAGAATCATTAAAGAGTCCTACCACTTTTCAAATCTTAAACACTCAACACCTTATCAAGACCTAACCCTAGATCTCATAATTCAGGTTAAAGAAATTTAGCCGCTCATGACGTAATAATCAAAACACCTAGATTAATTCATGCTTTGAAAGATAAACTTACCATAAAGTAAATAAAAACTAGAGATTCTCAGATTAAATTGCAAAGGAAATCCAAAAATAATTAATATAATCTCTTCAAAGTAATTTCTTTCTCAAGCCAAGAAGTTAGAGAGGAAAAAAATCAAAGTATATTTCTTAAAACTCAAGGTTCGAGACTCCTAATAAAACCCTAAACAAGGCTTTAAATAGTTCACCCTAATTATGGAAACAAAATAATAAAATTCAAAAATTCTTTGAATTAGGTAACGCCATTTGTGATAGCCTATCAGGAGGCTGATGACTTATCACAAATGTCGTCAGCTTTCTTTTTACTTTTGATACTTGCTGCCTACCGCTGACGACAAAAAGTGATGCCCTATCAGCTCCTTGATGACCTATCATAAAATGTCGTTAAGTCTCTTCTTCAGTTCTCATGTGCTGCCTTAGGTTGATGGCATTCTTGACAGCTTATCAAATCCTTGACCACCTATCACAAAATGTCATCATAGCTTTCAATCTTAGGCCAATTTTTTTGTCTATGGCTGATGATGAATTTTATAGCTTACCACAAGGTTGACGACTTATTAGAAATGTTGTAAGCCATAATTTTGCCTCTATCTACTTCTGATTTCAACTACTTTACTTCTATTCTTATTGGTTCTCTGTCATATTAGCTTCTACTGCAAATCCAAACATAAACCAATTAAAAATGACTAAAGTTGCTTAAGACTTCACAATTATTCTTAGTTAAAAACCTCAAATTTGTTAGCATTAGCTCATACATCATTCCTCAAGGTATCTCCCATGAAAGGAGTGGTTCTGTTTGGATAAAAGGGGAAACTTAGTCCTCAGATCATTAGTCCTTATGTTATTTTGAAGAGAGTTGGTAATGTTGCTTTTGAGTTGGGGTTTTAATCTAGCTTAAGTTTGGTTCAACCGGTCTTTCATGTTTCTATGTTAAGAAAGTGTCTTGGTGATTCTTCTTTGGTTGTTTCATTGAAAGGAATTCGTATTTTGGATTCTCTGTCTTATGAAGAAATCCTGATTGAGATCTTAGATAGGCAAGTTCATCAGTTGCAGACCAAGGATGTGGCTTCGGTATATGTTCTATAGAAGAATAATAAGGTGGAAGAATCTACTTGGGAAGTGAAAGAGTACATGAAGTCCATGTATCCACATTTATTTTTTGCTCCTGGGATTTGTGCGGAAGATATGTGTTCTTGAACATATCTTTATTTTCTAAATTTGTTAAAGAAAAGATTAACATCTTTGCCTCTTTGTTTTACAACATTGTTAAAGGGATGTTTGATAATGCAAATGACACTTTGTGTGGTTACCCCTACCTTGTCCGTCATTCGGGGATAAATGTTCTAGTGAAGGAGAATGAAATATCTTGGGTTTTGATCTATACAAAATTTCCTGGAAATCTATTCTTCGAACCTAATACAATTCATGGGTACGAGCCGTATACTGGGGTATGGGTGGTATGGTCCTATGGTATGATGATTACTGTTAGTTGGTGGGATGGTTTTTATAGGTTGAATGGTCGCGACTTAGGGGTACGAGTCATAAGGCTTTGTACGAGTTATATCGGTGACTCATATAGTGGCTACTGTTTGATCCTCCTGGAAATTCATTCTTCCAGGGAAATAGATCATGTGTACATATCATATGATGATGTTATGACTTGGTTGGATAAGTCGTATACTGGACAGTGTATGATCCAAATGTTAAGGCCTGGGTATGACTGGTGAAAACTAATTGTAATGAAGGGTACGACTCGTAAGAGGGTTAATCGTATTCCTGTGATGGGTTTTGAAGAGATTTAAGTGGGGGTATTCTGGACATTTTACTTCTTACTCGAATTATGACCCATAACTTCTAATACACTTAGGAAGTTATTTAACCTATTATTCTATTCATTAATACTTAGAAACTATTCTAAAATAGCTCATAATTCTCTCAAGAGCTTAGTTTAATGTATGATTCTCTTCCCTCATTGTAATTTCAACTAAAGGCATGGTTTATATGATTGATTTCATTATTTATACTATTTCATGATTGTGTTTTTTCAACTATTATTAAGGGTTTGGATATTGAATGCTTGGTTATGGTTTACTATGGTTTTAATTATGCTTTTATATGCATTCATGGAGGTTTTAGACCACTGGATTGCATGGTAATGTTTTAATGGTCTTTGGAATTGGTTTTTGTTATATTATGCCTCCAAGGTGTTTGATAAAATGCTTATAAAGATGTGTTCATTGCATTGATTTCTTTTAATGAAACTTTTGCATGTTTTAAACGTGGTAAAAGATTTATACCTAGTTTAAATGGTTTGAAAAGGCTAAAGGCTAAATGGTTATGCTTGTGGAGAACATGGAAGTCTCCCAAGTGGATTAAATATAATATATGGAAAGGGCACCTAAGGTCCCCTCAACCTTAATGGGATGGTATAACAATACCTCAAATATTGGCCTTGGTTAATAAATGGTAAATGAATTGTTTGGACATGGTTTTAATTGGGCATTAATGGTGGGATGTTTATCTAAGCCATGGAAGGTGGTGGTCCTGGGGACCAAAATTGGAAACTTATATTTGCCGATATGAGGGGTCTTCGATGACTATGTATGAGTGTCATATTTTATATTGATGGGATGTACTAGTCATCCTATGGGATATTTCCCAGTCGTGCGGCTACACGAACTGGACCCTTTCAGTAGGGGGAGCTAAACCCATATCACCCATGGATGGTTAGGATGGAAAAGCTACACAAACAAGATAAAGGTTTAAAGTGCATGCTAAATTCAATCCCTTTTCCCGACATTTATATATGTATGGTTGTATGTATTATGGATGGTATTACTTGGTTTTCTGACTGGCATTATTTTATCCATGACTGGAGATTCATGCTAGCGGTCATTCACTAGCCATGTCTATTGGCGGCTGTATACCCATACTATGCATGAACCGGCCATTCTACTCCTCCTTTTTAGCACGCAGATTCGGTATCAACATTTGGACTGAAGTGGTGAGCTTCCATTCTTTCGGAAAACATCATTAAATATTGTGGATTCTCTATAGACACTTTTTTTTTGTTTTGGATATTGGTTTTGGCCATGGTTAGAGGCATGTCCCAATTGGACTTTTTTACTCTTTTGGATAGAGGCTTTTTGGTACTTCTGGGGGTTGGTATGGGCGAGATCAGTAGAGGTCTCAGCCTTAGCATTGGTATTGATATTGAGGCTGGCATCATCGGACATAATTTCTCACTGTTCCATCATATTACATTTCGGGATATATTTTCATATTATGTTTTTGTATTCCCTTTGGTTTAAGATCTATGGTTTGGTTTTGTATGGTTGGGCAGTTGGTGAAGTACGGTTGGACTTGGTTGGAGAGATCATGGTTGAGACCTAATCCCAGAATCTTAATAGAAAAATAATGTTATCTTGTTATATGCTCGAAATTCTGCCTATCTAAGGATGGATATAGGTGGCTGGGTTGGGAAACAAGGGGCGTGTAACGACCCGAAATTGCCTCCCGGGACGTCACACGGTGCTTAAGGCTATAAATAGCCCCAAGCTAACCGTTTGAGATTTTTTCTACTAAAAACACTCATTTCAAGATGAAATAATTCAAACACTAGCATAGTCATATCATATGAAAGTAAATATGGAGAAAATGCTCAATCCAAACAACCACGTAATACCGGAAAACCTCAACACAACCATAATCTGATAACTAGTCTGACAAAGACTCGACTAATCCATAAACTAGAGAGCCATTTGTATAGGTCCCCAACTGACTCGAAATGAACTGAAAGTAATAATATATTCTCTCAAATGATTAAATATCTGATGATAGGTCCTTGAACCATGAGGACTCACCACTCTAGGGATGTAGATATAGGTACTTCGAAGTCACTAACGAGGCTGGGAATGAGCACCTGAACCTACATTATAAAATAATGTAGCACATTGACGTATATATGGATCAACACTTAGAAATGTACTGAGTATGTGGAGGTGCATATATTTATATAAAACAACATCAATACTCCTTAATAAAATCATGCATGCAACAAGTAATGACTCACATGACTTGAATAAGTATAAAATGTAAAGCTCATGAATCATGTAGAATGGAGCATGTAACACAAATCTCGTGAGTCACATAGTTTAACTTTGAAATAAGTAATCTTCTCTTATTCTCATTACCCATAGGCTAAAGGAAACTTTAAGCAATACTTTCAACTTATTCATATGTCTCATGGAGAGTAAAACTTCTTTAATGCTCAAGAACTAATAACTCTTTTGAACTCAAGTACTTGAAATTCAGAATCATATAACTTTGAAACATACTTGGAGGCATTTTATTTACATTAGGAAAATATCTCATTTCAAGCTTTAAGGAAATTATTCTATCTCACTGGAAAGATACTCTAGTTTAGGGAAATAACTTGTATCAAGGGAAAATACTTTAGTCTTAAGGAAATAATTTTATCTCAAAGCTTTAGTTTTAAGGGATATTCTCTTAACCGACATAAACCATACGAGCTACATGGAGTCCAATATTTTGTCCTCCTAAGGAAGAGACCCCACATTGGGGAGGAGCGTCATACTCTTGCTAGAGAGTATAACCTCAATTCAGTGATCACTTATCTTGGCCTCGGGCCCAATATCTTGGCTTTAGGCTAAAAAATCATCTCGGCCTCAGGCCCAACCTATGGTGGCACATAGTTTTAGGGTAAAAAATCATGGTAACTTACCTAACTCGGTGCTAAATACTACTCCCTTTAGTTTATCTCTCTCATCTCATAAAAATCCACTTTAGAATAATCTCATGGTTCAATAAGAACCGAATAATCAAATCTATAATCTCATGTAGTAGAGTGGATTTCAAAACTCAATGACCAGTAGGTCAAAACATTTCTCGACAATCTCAGAATACTCAAATCATGGGTTCTTATAGCACAAGAGTTCATAAAATATCAAGTCTCAAGTAGGGCTTAATAACCCATAATTCAATCTCAAGTTAAAACTCATCAAAATCATAATAGATAGCATATAGATTCATAACTCATGTAGAAATCTGGAAATTTCAGCAATTTGTCTCAAAATCTCAACATACTCATATACTCTAATATCTCAAACATCTGAACTATTAACTTCTCAAGGATTAAAATCATAGGGTATAGACCCAGCTGCAATTTCTCAAGAAAACATGTAAAAATCATGCCATTAGACTCTCAATTCAAGGAAAACATCAAAATTTTGTAATTAATAATAATGGGTGAAAAACCCCAATTCAATTTCATGTAAAATCTCATAAATTGCAGAGAATTATAGTTTAAATAAGACTTAAGGCGCAAGGATGAAAGGATTACCCTTGTTCAAAACCCCACATACCTTAGATTATGAAATTGGATGAACAAGCTTGCTCTAAACTCTTCTTCGTACTCTTGAGAGAGGGTTCTTGCAACCTTTGAACTTGGGGAACTCAAATCTTAACTAAATTTGTTGAATCTATGGTGAGTCCTTAGATTTCTTGGAGAAGGGTTTTAGATTTTCTCTTGAGGGAGAAAACCTAGCCTTTGGATATTTTGGGAGATAATAAGTCTATCACATTTGTTTGGAATATATATCTGAGGGTTAAAAGAGAAAAGACCTAAAAGCCCCTTTTAAAAAGGACTTAAAAATACTAAACGAGGTTTACGACGGTCAGAGCGATGGTCCGTCGCAAGTCCAACGGTCTATCACATCGTCCATCGCACGATGACCAAAAAAGGTACACACTGCCTCGATACGATGATCAGATCGACAGTCCATCAAAGGTTCTATGGTCCGTTAGATTAGCCATCGTATGATGGCTAGGATGAGACCACACTGCCTTAGTGGTGACGGTCTCAGTGATGATCCATCACAGCTTTGACGGTCCATCGTCCTGGCAGTCGCACTTAGTCTAAGAAAGGTAGTTTTTGCCTTGGTTGTGACGGTCCAAGAGATGGTCCATCTCAAACTCGATGGTCCATCGGATCGTCCGTCGCACCTGGGCGGTTCCGACAACTCTCAATAAAATGACCATAACTTCTCACCCCGATGCCGGATTTGGATGAAATTGGTATCATTGGAAATCTAATTCAATTTTCTACATGAAAAAGTCAAATTGAAGAAAATTTTATATGGTTTAAATACCAATTACTTGGGAAGTATCTTCACAATCTTTTAGGGCCTGAATTATACTTCGCTTGACACGCTCTAAGGCTCAGACTATAAGGGAACTTTGTAGGGTCTTACGGGGCAATCCCCGCTCTTAGTTTGACATGGGATGCCTATAATGAAAAGGCCTAGGGTCGGGTCATGTCAATTTCCCACCTCAACTTGTTTATATGCCTCCCAACAAGAAATAAAATTTCACACACCAAGACATCAATTATGCAACAAGGAATTTAAGTGTAGAACGCTCTTTCTCTCCCGAGAAATCTCAATGCTAACAAGTACCATTCCATAGGCTTGACCCTATTTTCAATTGCCACTAAAAATGAAAATACTAGGTTGGGAATCACGAAGGGCTATTTATGATTGTAACGTAGGTTTTTGGATAGGGTAGGATATATTTTAGGAAAAACATGTCTAAACCCTCCTTGAACATGTACTTCACACTATTCCATCCAACTTTTGGTCATGGGCCATTTATTTTGTTTTCACTCTTTACATATGTGCCTACTTTTTATTTTCATCGTTTACCCATTTTCTTTTTTTATTTTTTTTCTTGCACCCTTAGTGATTCTCTTTCCTTTGTAGGGTCCTTTCCTTTTCTTATTCATTTTTTCTTAATACTTAAACTCATAGTCACTTACTTACAACTTCGTGGCCCAAAGTCAACTCTTTCCATCATCACTATCCCCAACATAGTCATTTAGCCTCAAGTTCTAATTTTAAGTTCAAGTAGGGTAGGATTCAAAAGAAGGATAAAGATTGAAAGGCTCATGGCTTGTAATTTTTTTTCCAAAGAAAGGTCTTAAGGCTCAAAGTGAGTGACTAGGGATAACATCTATGCAAGGGTAGGAATTTTAGCCTAAAATGGAATTCCAATGTCGTAAATATGGCGTAAGATCATCTCCTCAACCAAGTAGAGTCAAAATTAGCCTTGAAAGACTAATGAGGAAAGTTCAAGATTGTAAAAATACACATCATATTTGGATGAATAAACTCACCACACACGGCATGTAAAATCCGCCATGGAGGTTCAATTGTCCCTTCTTCTAGAGACAAAAAATCGAGTATCTCCCAATTTTCACAAGTCAAAATTTTAGAGTCAGATAAAGAGAAAAGGATTTGTTACAAGGTTGCTCATATCCATGCCCTCGATTATTGAAAAATTTTGGGACGGAGGGGATGTTCACATTGCATGGGCACCACATATGAGTTTCTCATTATGAAACCAACCCAAGCCTTAATCTCACATTGTGGTTTTCGTACGGGCCAACCAACGATATGGCTATTCAATATTCTCTAGAGGTATAAATTCAATCCCAAAATCCAAAATGCGATAGGTACTCAGACTTCCCTTGCTTTTCTGACTTTGATTCCATGGGTACTCAGACTCCCCCTGCATCCCTGCATCCAATCCCAAAAAAATGATTTCCACTTAAGAATTTTGTCACTCAATCTATCATTCAGAAAAGGTCGTCCGATATTTCCATTAGTAGACTAAAGAAAAAGTAGAAATCTAATAACAAAATAGCTAATCCATGCAAATATGGGAGCCATCAGAGTGCCCAAATATTATGACCCAAATAAAAATAAAAGTCATAAAAAAGAAAAAATAGAAAAATATCCAGAAATATCAATAATACATGCCCAGATCAAATGTATACAGAGATAAGCTCCCCCAACTAAAGAGGTGGCAGTGTCCTCGCTGCATAAATAATCAAGAATAAAGAGAGATAAGGGTGCTCTGTGAAAACACATCAAAAGATATTGTCACTCTCAAACTCTACATCATCATCAGTAGCCTCAGGATCAGACCCCTTATCTAGGTCCTCATCATTACTGTCCACTTGGGATTCACCCCCTTATATATTTTGTTAAAGAACCTATCTCTCTTCTTCTTCCTTATGACCATCTTTTCACGTGCAACTCAAAGATCACGATATGACGCTGCTAAGGATGAGTAGGCTTTCTCAAGCCTAGTAATGGTAGCTTCCTATTTTTTCTATCTCTCTTGATACTTTCCGTAATTGGTTATAACATATATGAATATCGAGTGGTAGAGGTCTCTCCCAGTCCCTGGGGTAAACTTCACATGATCTCTTTGATGGACATAATATCAACTCTAATATCCTTAAGAGGCCCATAGGTGGATGGACTAAAAGACTCAGACTCTTCGCTTGTTTATTTTCCCAAGTCGATCTTTCTCTTTTTGCTTTTACCTAGTTCACCTTGGCCTCAAATTCTCAAAGGATATATGGGGGTACCGGGGTACACCAAAGTGTCTCCACAGTATTTTCAGCCCTAACCCTCCCACAAATATCCTTAATTAAAGAGGGGAAGAACAGATCTATACCACCTTGGTTCTTTAAGAATTTCATATCATAAACCACAAGCTGAACAACATTCACAGGAATACCATCAAGAAAGCAAGTGACCATCCATGCCCACAAGTCGGGGAATGATGTCATAGGGGTGCACATGGAGACATGGCAATATATTATGTTCAACCAAATACGAGACTCGAAGTAAAGAAATTCATGTGGATGTTTCTCTAGGTTTTCACCCATGAGACTTTCTTTCTGGGACACAATCTTTATTCCAACCAGCTTTCCTGCTCACACCCATTTTCTTTGAACTCACCCATGTTTGCCTTTGGGAGACCATAGATACCATTAATTTGATTTGCTTAAAAGTTCACTATTTTTCCCAAATCTTGATAGCTATGTTGGATGGATCCGAGAAAGACACTATGCTATGGTTGGCATAGAATTCACTGACCTATTTCTCATTTGCCTTGCATAGATTCGAGGTAAAACACCACCACCATGTATCCGCAAGCCTGTCATGAAATGTCAAAAGCTTTTACAACTTATTATCCAAATATATTCCTCTCTTTGGGCGCAACTGTTTCCTCAAAAGATCACCACAGTAGTGAGTGGGTCACTCGAATACCATGAATTGAATATGGTCGAATTTGTCCATGTGATTATCCTGAAAAGAAACATATAACACACAACCATCATTACCATTTTTATGCACAAAGTATTCTATGCTATGTACCAAAGCCCATTAGATAGTTTCTTAGTGGTGTTCATGCAAAAATTTAAAGTGCAGGATTTTTGTGCAGGGCACAAAATTACACTCGGTTACCATGATCGCAGGCCATGGAGTCGCGATCGCGGTACCGATGGTCGCGATTTAGGTTTCTAAGACCAATTTTAGACCCATTTTCCATGTTTCAAATTTTTACATTTATGTCTACTAGCATGCTATACAAGAAGAATCCATATTAACATCGTGGAGCAATCCTAATAGGTACTCGATTATGCCCTTAAAATGTTAAACCATTAGTGAGAATTCATTTGGATATTATATCGAGCACCTGGTGTTCACTCTTCATTTCTCTATATTTCCACACATATTTTGGGTACTCAAGACTTCCCCGCTTATGTGCACACCATAATCCAACAGCTAAACACCACACAAGCATACTTTAAGAAATAATTAAGCATAAAAATCAAAGATTCAGGCCCTTTCTACAACATGAATTCGATGGTTTATTTTAAACAATTAAAGAATGGATTCATGAAACCTACGTGGTATGTGATGCAATAGGGATGCAACGATGTTGTTGGAGATCTCACAATATTGGCCAAAAATAAGTCCGATCAGAGAGTAAAGTTGAAAAGAGAGTGTGTGGGAAATAAGGGAATAAGATGGATATATAGATGAGATAACTGCAATATTAGTCAAGTTATCATGATCACGCACATGTGGGTGACTGTGATTGCAATCTAGGGCCCACAATTAGTGTAACTGAGGGCATTTCTGCACCTCTATTTTCCCCTATTCAGCTTATTTCACAATTTGACAGATTTTTCCCTGTTCAGTTCATTCACACTTTTCCCTTTTTAAGCTCCTCCAATGCATTCAATAGTTCCACAAATTCTTGGGTTATTCAATTATCAAAATTAAAATCTATACTACAAAAGCAAAAGAAAAGGACACAAGCCACTTTCGTGGCATTTGTTGGTTGCTTCCCACAAAGCGCCTTAGTTATTGTTGTGGCACGATGTCTTCTTAATTTATTTCTCAAGGTGGGTCATCAAATTACCCTTTGTTCACCTCTTTAATTTGAACATCAACCAAGATATTAATTGAAGTTCTATGGGTTGGTTTCTTGTCTGGTAAACCTTTGAGAAATCCTCTTCCTCATTCACTCTGAACTTCATCACAACTATTTATAAGTCAACAATGGATCTTTCGGTGTCTAAGAAAGTTCACCCAAGGATGATGGGTACCTTTTGGTCCATTTCACAATCCAAAACGGAAGTATAAATTTTTCCACTTTGACTAAAATATCAAACAAAATTTCATTCGATCTCTTTATCGACTGATCCGCCTTTAAGAGTCTCATAGATATCGGGGTTAGGGCATCCAATCCAAAATTCTAATAGATGGTAAAATGCATTAGGTTGATACTTGTACCAAGGTCGCATATAGCTTTCCTAAACACATGAGTTTTGATGGTATAAGGAATGATGAAAGCTCTAGGGTCTTCCTTTTTTTTTTTCGCAACCTTGCTACTCATAATAACACTACAACCATGGGTAACTTCAGTTGTGTTACATTCGATGAGCTTCTTCATTGACATCAACTTTTTCCTAAACTTATCATATCTCAAAATCTCTTAGAATGATTCAAGCAATGAGATTTATAGAAAGATTGCCAAGATTGGTCATATATTTCTTGAGTTTGTCTTCCTCCCTTTTTCTATGCAACCTTTTTGGAAATGGGGGAGGAACTTGGATTGTGGGCCTCGCATCATTTTGTGGCTTCTCATTCTCAACCACATCATCATCAACTTCCACCCAGTCATTCTTATTTTTTTCTTCTTCATGAGATTTTGGTGGTACATTTTTTTTGCTTAACCTTAGGTATTTTTTCACCCAAATATTATATAAAGTTACACTAAGGGTATTTCCACTCCTAGTGACTATTGCTAAAAATTGAGCCTTATTCTTTGGGTTTACAATAGTGTCACTAGGAAGACTGCTCCTTGGCCTTGCATTTATTTGAGTGGCAATTTATCTAATTTGGATTTCCAATTGTTTGATGGAGCTAGAGTATGACACAACGGTTTGGAAGAGTTGTGAAAAATCTCCTTTTATTTTGCGTATCATCTTGTCTATTTCTTCCACCTTTATCAAAATTTTTGCCAAAATATCTTCGAATTTGTACTTGTCGAGGTCAATGGAATGTGCCTCTTTGTTCTTTGCCCGATTATGGGGAGTTACATAGATCTCATATTTATGGTCTCGATCTCTCCAATCACGATCACATTTAGGGTTCATCCAACCTTTATTCCAACCTTGCCTTTGATAGGGAGGGTGGGAACCCACTAAATAGTTTGCAAAGTATTGAATCTCCTCATCAAGATTTTTAGCCTCTTCATCATATTCATAGGATTTTAATTTGATGACATTCACCGCGTTTACAGGTGCGCCCATCACATGTTTTGTCAAAAGCTATAGTTGTGTCATTATCTTAGTCATGTTCTCCTCACTCTCTTTATCTTGTTTCTTTGTTTCTTGTCATCCAAGGATGTAGTGGGAGAACTCTTAGGAACCTCGACATCTCAAGTGTGCCATCCTTAGTTTTTCTTGGTAACCTACTCAAGGAAATTCATTGCGGCATGATAATGAAACTTCACAAGAGAGCCCCTACCACATTATCTACCATACTTTTGTTGAGTGGGTCAAGACCATGCTAGAAAATTTTGAGAAGTATATTCTCTGGGACCTCGTGGTTTGGACAATGCATTAGTTTTTCATTGAATCTTTCCCATGCTTCATACAAAGTCTCTTCATTCAATTGCTTAATGTTAATGATTTCATCCCTCAATTGAAGAATTTTGGATGGTGGGAAATACCGGTCATGAAAGGCCATGGTGAGTTCATCCCATGAAGTGATAGACCCAGCCGAAAGAGATCAGAGCTATAATATCGCCTCTCCCATTAGAGAAAAAAAGAATAGGCAAAGTTGGGTGGACTCTTAGGTTATGTGTGAGATGTAAAAGGGTTCACAAACCTCTACAAAATTCTTCAAATGAAGGTTGGGATCCTCATAGGCTTGCCCTCCAGAAGTCCCTTCATTTTCAACATGTGTAATATGATGCTTGTGACATGAAAGACAAAATTCCTAGGAGTTGGTGGTATTCGGATGACACTTGAATGACAAACGTCATTGAGTTTCCCCTCATCATTAAAAGGGCCATCAAAAGACTGGCTTGACTAGCATTGTCGCTCATGGTGCGGTG
Source organism: Capsicum baccatum var. pendulum (assembly GCA_030864225.1). Taxonomy (NCBI): domain Eukaryota; kingdom Viridiplantae; phylum Streptophyta; class Magnoliopsida; order Solanales; family Solanaceae; genus Capsicum; species Capsicum baccatum. Next base: position 123,401,149 of record CM061556.1, on the reverse strand, counting down.
TATGCTACGTAGATCACCTAAAAGAAAGCAAAAACAACAACTAAAATAAATTCACACCACTAAGGATGTACCCTAAGTAAGAACCAACACCACACAAATGAAAAATTAATTTTACTCCCCGACAATAATGCTATTTTGATATCACTCACTTATACCATCTAAAGTGGTAGAGGACGATCGTTGTCAATATTCCAACTCGCATTGAGGTCGAATCCATAAGAAATAAAAAATAGAGGTCTAGTATTGTGGGTAATTAAGTTCTACTAAGGTAAAACCCAAAGTGTTAGTAAATTACATGACATAAAATTGGGGGCGAGGGGTTCTTAGTTAAGGGAGAGTGTATATCGCGAGAAACTTGATTTCACAAACTAAGCAAAAAACTTTAATGTAACTTCGATAGTTGATGAATTTGGGATCATGTCTACCTTAGGGCAACTTAGGTGTGGGTGTGTGAGATTTTATGCACATTCTAGTAAACTTCTAATGTGGTAGGCTAGGTATATGGCCCTTGAGGCTAATTTCTTAGTAATACCTTATAGATTTCACTTGTTGACCTTTTTGAGTACCTAACAAGTGTGGCAATCATATTCACCCACTACCTTAGTTAGGGCATACCTATTTCTAGGATGATACCCAAGGTAAAATCAACCACGAAATCACCATTATGTCTAAGATAGTGAAAATGGGTAGATTAAACCCAATAATTGTATACTATTGCCTTGGTTCCCACATCCTTTTCTCAAGGATGATAAGGGTTCCTATAGTTTACCCAAACCCCTCTTTCAAGGATGGTTTGGGATTTCAAGAACTTAGAGTTTTCACTCATAAACCCATTTGGGTATTTGGGGTTTTAAACCACAAATCCCAAATAATTTAATCAAGCAATAGTATAACCTATTATCATCTAACTAGCATGTACACAATTACATCACAAACCACAACTAATTTGCACCTAGATCAACATAATCCTAAGACTGAAAGATTTAGTTACTCATAAAAAAAAGAGAAACACATATCAAATAGGTTGTTCAAGGCATCCATTCTTTATAATTATCAAAATGAAAATCTTAAATCAAATTTACAATTCTTGCCCAATTTAGGGTTTCAATTTAAAAGTCAAAAGTATTGCTAGTCTCTAAAATACCCAAAATAAGAAGTTGTTTTAAGCTTTTAAAGGATTTGGGGTAGGCTACTAAAAATTATGAAATGGCCCCTAAGATAAATCCCATGTGACCACGATCGCACCAGATTCACCGTAATCGCAGCTACCATGACCGCATGTTGATTAATTTAATCGTGATTTTTGATCGTCGTAACTGGTCGTAATCGTAGCCCTAAGTCCACGACTATGGTAAATGAAGCTTGTTGCTTCCTTGGTCTTCCATCTGAACTTTTTTCCTCTTCCTTTGATACTTTTTAGCTAATGTCTATATTTTTCCATCTCATAACCAGTATGCCTATAAAATATGAATATTAGTGTATTTAATCATACATAGGTATATTTTATTCATAAAAAATATGGTAATGTGCACGAATGTCGAGCATAAATAAGTGATAAATTCACTACTCATCAAAAGGGAGGTGGTCTTTCCTGTGCTCGCTTCTTGAGTTGGCAAATTAAAATTCTTTAGCTTGAGTTATTGGTTCATTTTTCAGTAGTGATATTGACCTCAAGAAAAGTGTCATGCTTAATAATTTGTTCCTTGATAAGGTTATTCATGGTTTTTTTAAGTTGTTATTGTCCTACTTGGGTGGATTTAATAAACCTCCATTTCAGAGTTTGTATGGCCAAATAAGATTTGGTGGGGTGTTTTTCCTTGATGATATTTATCTATGTGTATTCTTTTCTAAGATGAAGTATTGGACTGGTTGGTTTCTGGATAAAGCTATATTAATCTTGAGTTGTTAATGTTTTTGGTATTACTAGCGTGGTTTGCAGCCTAGGGAAGTTCTTGAGTATGTTTTGATAGTTTATGCCCTCCAACAGATGTGGATTTGATTTCTAGTGTTTTAAGATAATGATTTATCCTCTATTGTGATTTTGTTGTTCAACTATGCTTTGATTTTGGTTCGATATGATTTATCTCAGATATGTCTGATTTGGATACTAAGGTTGATTTAAGTAGTTGATATTAATATAGACTTATTGGCTTAGTTTTTGGGTTGATTCCTTAAAATGACGATTTGGAAATTATGAAATATTTGGAGTATGAATGCGTATTCATTTTCAAGTTTGGTTTGGGTATCGAGATCGAGCAATTCAACCTTAGTGTTGAGATTTCATCTTGAGTTGTAGCGCTTGAGCGCAATCTTCTTTTCAAAATTATCTCGATACAAATTTCATATATTGGCTTGTTGAGCATACTCTATGGTTACCTATTTAGTCTTCTTGGCTTCAGACGGATTATAGTTGTTAGGTGTTCGAATGATAGCCCATGGACCCGGTATTGGTTCCTTTAGCTTTAACCTTAGGTCTTAAGTTTTCTTTAATATTCTCAGACGATATACTCATTCTAAGTAGTATACTTGAGTTGGATTCAACTTGGCTTCATTTTCTGTTGATGGGACATCCTGATTGTTCAGTGGTAAGTAGTTATGCCTTGGACTCCTGGATTTTATTTTTGAGGATTATTTAGACCAATTGTAGAATCGGCTTAGATTGCAGACCTCAGTTACCTATTTTTTCAGTCTAGGTAGCTCCATATGTGTTTATTCTCATGTTTGCCATATGGAATTTCAATAGATCAGTGTTGGTTCTTAGAGTTTTTGTGACGAGACTGTGTTAATAGGACTCACGTGATTTTCCTCCTGGTTTGGAGTGGGTAACTAGTGTGCAATGCTAAACAAATGTTATATTTGGATTTGAGTCGGTCGTATGACTCATGCCTTGTTTTTTTTGGCTTAGATAAGCCTTTCTTGATTTGTATGGGTATCAATACGATACCTATACTGCCTACTTTTAGTTTGCAGTCAAAATAGACCCCCAAAATGTGTTTTCAAAAAAGAAGGAAAAATCTAAATTTTATATCAAAAATGTGTTTTCCATACTTTTAGGAACATATAGATGAAACCCCAAGTCAAATCGAGTTAAAAATGATGTTCAATAGAAGAAAAGCCATTTTTAGACTTTGCCGGGTAAAACTTTTGAAATTCGCTTTAAAATAAAGAAAAGATGTTGTTTTGAAGATGAAATCAAGGAAAAAACAAGTGATTATAGGACTATGGACATTATTCAAGTGGAAAGAAGTAAAATTCGTCATTTAAATCAAGTTATAAGGTTTTGGAGTTTTGAACAATAATCTAGAAATCAAACTAAGAAAATCGGTGATTTCTTCTCTTAAATCCATTAAAGAATCGAGAAATGGATGTTCATCTAGCTTCCTAAGAAGCCATAAGCTTCACTTTTAAATTCTCACACTATTTTAGAGTTTAACTCACAAGATGAAAGTTGAAGAATGGATAAACATCGTGGAAAAGGCTTAATTTATACCCAATCCAAGTCATTAGGTAGTGTTATCGCACTCTTAGGTGTGCGATCACACACCCTGCCTCATAAGGGGATGTCACGATCGCCACACTATATTGTGCAATCACAGTGCTCCCTCAAAACCTAGTGCAATCATGACACCTTCTTGGGTGATCATACAAGTACTAGAAAACCAGCTAAACTCGAAAAGTTTTCCAAGTCCCATTAATGCCTCGGGATTCATTCAAAATCTAATTTACGCAAACAAACTATGTAACTATACTAAAATTGATGCTCCAGACTTAATAGTAATACCATATTTTTAAAAAGATATTATTTTCTTAATGTTGACCCCCAAAACCCAAAACCTCAATTTTTCAAACTGAGGGTCGCAATGGGATTTAAAAGCCACAGAACCAGAACAAACATGTTACAACCCTAAAATTGACTTTTCAAATTTGCTGGTGCAGTCTGTTTATCCATCCGTCGCACGAATCAAAAGATAACAATAAAAGTCCATAATAAGGCTCTTGAAGCCTCCAAAAATTATAATATCACACAAATGACACAAAAATGCATTGGGAACCATGGTAATAAACCCCACACCCCAGAAATACCACAATACAACTATGTGGAGGGGTAAAAAAGTCAAATCACATAAAACACATATTATACATATTTCATCAAAATTTTAGGTCGTTATATCATCCACCACTAAAAATCTAGTTCGTCCTCGAACTAAGGAGAATAAATACTTCAATCAATGATGATTTGGGGATAAAAACTAAAAATATCAGACTCGACTTCCCAATTAGTTTCACGTATAGGTCAATATCACCACTGAACCATAACCACATGGATGACTCTGGAGTGCAACCTCCTAACATCCCTAGCCAAAATGGAGCCTCAACAAAAGATAACCGCTCATCTAATTGAATCGACTCCCAACGAATAACTTAAGAGAAATAAGGAATGTAACGGCTAAGCATAAAAACATGAAAAACTTGGTGAAGAATTGACAAAGTTGGAGACAAAGACAACTCATAGGACACATTACCAACTTTCAAAAGAATCTCAAATGGACCAATATACCTGGTCCTAAGATTGCCCCTCCTCCTGAACCTCATCACATCCTTCATAGGTGAAACTCGAAGGAATACACGATCAATATCACCAAATCACAAAGGACGAAGTCTATGATCCACATAACACTTCTGCCTACTCTGAGTTTCTTGAAGTTTATCCTAAATGATCCAACTCTATCCAAAGGCTCACGAAGAAAGTTCATACCATGAAGTATAACCACAGAAACATCAAACCAACAACCTGGAGAGTGGAAACTCCTACTATACAAAGTCTTAAAAGGCTATATCAATACTGCAATGATAGTTGTTATTATAAGCAAACTCCCCTAGAGCCAAGCGCTGCTCCCACTAGCCACCAAAATCCATCACACATGCATAGAGCATATCCTCTAGAAATTGGATAGTCCTCTGGGACTGACCAAATGTTTGGGGGTGAAATATTGTCATAAAATCAACTCGAGTACCAAACTCATCGTAAAAGAACTTTCAAAAGTGTAAAGTGAACACAAAACCCTATAAAAATGATAGACATCGTCAGGCCCTGAAGTCGTACAATCTCATTAATATAGATACAGATTAACCTCTCCATACCGAAGAAGACCTACACTAAACAAATGCATAAACTTGGTCAATCAATCTATGATGACCCAAAAACTATCAAATCCATGGGAATTACGAGGCAACCCACTCACAAAATCCATAGTAATCCGCTCCTATTTCCACTTAGGACTGGGTACTCTTTAACGTAATCTACAAGGTCTCAAATTCTCATCTTTCACCTACTGATATCAAAGGCAAATATCAATAACATTTGCTATATGCTTCCTCATAATGCCTCACTAATAACTCTACCTTAAATCATGATACATCTTTTTCACTCCTAGGTGGATAGAATACCTAAAAGAATAGGCCTCTTCTAAAATCAATCTGATCTAATTACCCATCCCCTAGACACAAACTCGATCTCCAATCCTCAAAACACAGTGCAAATCAAGTGAGGTTTCTTAGGCTCTCCGCTCAACACCTTATATTGAATCGATCTTAATCCAACCTCATCAAACTGATGACCTTAAATTTGCTCCATCAAAGATAACCTAGCCTCCCCAAATGCAAAAACACACTCAGGTGTCAAAATATCTAGCCTAACTATCTGGTTAGCTAAAGAATGAACCTCCAAGGCCAAGATCCTCTTCTGGGTCAAAAGATAAGCTAATCTACCCATGCTATTTCTCAAGGCATCTATAACCATATTAGTCTCGTCCGTGTCATAGAGAATAGTCAAGTTATAATCCTTGAACAACTAAAGCCACTGGTGCTACCTTATGTTAAGGTCTCTCTGGATGAAGAAGTATTGATGACTATAATGATCTGAGAAAATCTCACAACTGTCATGCAGATTATGCCTCCACAACTTAAAAGCAAACACAACCACGTATAACTCTAAATCATAGGTAGGGTAATTCCTTTCATGGGGCTTTAACTGATGGGAACCCTGAGCAATCACCTTGCCCTCATACATCAACAAAGCACCCAATCCAACACTTGAAGCATTAAAAAATATCGTAAAGCCCATGGCCTTATTATGAAAAGTCAAGATACAAGCTGAAGTGAACAAATACTTGAGCTTTTGAAAGCTCGCCTAACAAGCATCAAACCACTGAAAAAAGAAATTCTCTTATGACTAAACTTAGTCAAAGGAGTTGTAATGAATGAGAAACCCTTAACAAAATGCCGATAATAACCAGCCAAGCTAAAAAAATCTCTAAATCTAGATGAGTAAAGTAAGTCTATACCAATCACGAATAGTTTTAATGTTGAATGGATCAACCATAATACCCTCCTTAGTCACCACATAACCGAAGAAAAAAACAACCTGCAACTAATACTTACACTTTGAGAACTTAGCATACAACTTCTCATCTCTTAATCTCTGAAGCACAATCTACAAATACTCCTCATGCTAAACCTCACTCTTAGAAAAACCCATGATGTCATCTATAAATACAATAATAGTAGAGTCAAATATGGCTGAAACACCCAGTTTATTAACTCCATGAATGCTGCAGGGGCATTTGTCAACCCAAAAGACATGGACAAGAACTCATACTGATCATATTGTGTCTAATAAGCCATATTCAAAATATTCAAATATCTAATCCTCAATTGGAGATAATACAACCTCAAATCAATCTTTCAAAACACCACAACATACTAAAGTTGATCAAATAAATCATTAATATAAGGAAGAGAATATTTATTCTTAATTGTCACCTTGTTCAATTACTGATAATCAATGGATATGCGCATAGAAACATCCTTCTTCACAAATAAAACATGTGCACCCTAAGGCAATACACTAGGTTAGATAAATCCCTTATCCAATAACACCCATAACTACCCTTTAATTCCTTCAACTCAGCTGGGGCCATCCTATAGAGATGAATAGAAATGGGCTTGGTGCCTAACTTAACATCAATGAAAAAAATAAATATCATGATCCGAAGGCATACCACACAAATCAATAGGGAGCACATCCATGAAATTATAGACAAAAAGAATAGAATCCAAAGAGAAGGTAAAACAACACTAGTATTACGAATATGAGGCAAATAAGACAAATATACCCTCTGAACCATTCTGCAACCCTAACCATAAGATATGCTCTACTTAGGACTTGAATGAAGTGTACCCTTCTAAGCTATCCTTAGTACATCGGTGAAGCTAAAGTTGTGGTCTTTGGAAAATAATCTAAAAGTGTATGATAAAAAGCCAACCAAACCTTGGCTAAAATAACCTTAAAATTAACCATATCTTGTATAAGAAAATATACCCAAGTCTCACTCCCATAAAAAGTAACAACACAAGGTGGTGCAACAAATCCACCACTAAGGAATCACCTATTGGGGAGGATACATAAATGGGCATAGCAAAAGGCTCACTTAAAAATCAAAACCCATAGAAAAATATGTAGACACATAGGTAAAAGTCAATTTAGGATCAAATAATATAGATGAAAATATAAAACAAATGGGGATGATACTTCTGATCACAACATCTAAATCCTCCACATCTGGCCTGATGGGTATAGCATAACACTGACCACGTCCACCAACAGGCTGTGTAGCCCCATGAAGACCACCATAGGTTCCACTATCTCTAACCCTCTCACCTCTGGTAGTACCCTTACCTCTCATAACTAAAATAAAAGTAACTCTAAATATACAACGGAAATAGTCCATGGCGATTTGGAGAGTCTCATTATACACAAAGAAAAATGCTACAATCCAATTCAACAAAAAGGTGAAACTGGGTTCGAACGACCACCCTGAACTGCTGAACTAGAAAATCCACCACTTGAACTCTGTAAATCCACCTGCACTGGTCTACCCTGATATCCATGAGAATCTCTAACTATACTAAATCATCTTAGCATGGTCTACTATACTATGAAAGGATGCTCCAAACACAACCATTTGAGATATATCCAATTGAAAGGATACATCTAAACCTTTCACAAAATTCTAAATCTTCTTAGACTCGGTAGAAATACTAGTATAAAAATATCTACACAGGGCATGGAAAAGTGTCTCATACTCACCTATAGTCAAGAGCCCCGCTCCAGGCTATCAAACATATTATGCAACCGATACTCAGACTGTAAGACACAAATATCTCAAAAAGGGCATCAACAAATTGGTCCCACATCATCTCAGGGAAATCAGTAGGTCTACAACCAAAAATTAACCTCCACCAATCTCTAGCAGTATCTCTCAACTGATTGGTCTTATAAGCCACTCCATGCAACTCTGTAGAGCCCAAGTTATGAAACTTCTCATGACAATCAATCATAACTCATAAGCATCCTCTTCCATAGGACTACTGAATCTAGGAGAACAAAAATAAGTAAACCTTACGAGCCTCTTTTGATCCTTTAAATACATAATAATAGTAGCAACAAGAGAAGGCATAGTGAATTTGGAAGGCTGAGATCCCATATGAGTTAGTAATATAGATGAAGGGTAGACTCCATATCTTGGGACACCACACTTAGATGTCAGAGCTGAAATAGGTATAGGACTTAGGATATGAGAAGTACCCAAAATAAAAGTAGGTGTAATAGAAGGAGTCACACTCGGAACACTTGACATAACCAAAGTATAACCCTCTAACCGGTCAGTAAATACACCAAAACCCCCTCCAATACTAGCACAGAAGAACTCTAGGGAATTGGAACTAAACCTTTACAACAAATATGCTCAACCCGAGGCTAAGAAGAGAGTCACCTAATACACCTCCTAGATAGAGATGGTCTATGAACCTATCCACTCTCCTGAGTCTGTTTACAACTCGAAGCCCATCCTCTCAACTAAACTTTTTTTTCCAAAGTAGGCTCAATATCTCTAATCTCATGGGACCTAGTCAATACCATGTACACAAAAAGAGTAAAACATAACTTACAACACAAGGTATCAAGGAACTTCGCATAGTAAGGAATAAAATAAGGGAAGTTTCTTAAAGAAATTTTGTAGTCTCTAAAAGATAGATACAAATATCTACATACCGATCTGCGAGACACTATTACACATTCCATTCTTACACTATTGAGACTAATGAAAACCTAGCTACCCATATACTAATTTTTCATGACCCAAAAACCAAGGGTCATGATGGAACTTATCATAGAAAAACTTGATGTGTAAGACTATCACCCAAATTGATACACAAATGAGAAAATATAGAAATACACCCAAGGTAAGGCTTCTAGAACAAAGTCAATCTATTTAAGAATTATAAATGAAAAAAATATAATCAACAACACAACCATAACTCCCAAAACTTGATGTCAATAGTATAAAAACATATCTAGTACAACTTTAATCTAAAATAAATACATAAGAAAATCCAATAGAAATAACTCTGTCTCACAAAACTAGTAAGGACATAGTATGATGATATAGAAAGAGAGAAGAAGATATCTAAATGCCTGAAAGTCAACCACTACCTTGAAAAGTGCCTAAGATCAGCCAAATTTACCAAGTTGGGGTGAACTAAAAGTATGAACTTTACCTAAATGGCATAGTAAGTATGAGTATGATCTAATTGTACTAAGTAGGTATCATAGGCCGATAGAGCAGATTAGATAATAAAATATACAAAATATACATAAAAGGCACATCACTTGCAATCAGGAAATGTCCCACAATGGTAGCCCACACTGTTTGCACTAATAGTTCTAAAATATTATATATATTACAATAATATAACCAAGTAGGACACAAGTATACTTCATATCACATACAAATAGAAACAAGGGGAGAACATGAATATAAAAATCTAATAATTGATGATAGAACAAATAAATATATAAAATGTTAAGATGACAATTCACTCACAACATACACACAATAAAGTAAATACAATGTATATGAAGATGATAATCTACGAGGTTGCCACATAATCTCTGTATATATCTACGGAGGCAATCCTACCTATATGGGACCCATGGGGGTTATTTAAACCATATAGAATTCACATATATATATATATATCCATATCCATATCCATATCCATATCTCCTTCCTAGCACATCCTTCAGGGAGGTTTTTATAAGATGTGACATTTTCTATCATAAAAAGGTATTGTCAGTGTTTTTCAAATATTGCCACAGTGGTACCATTTGTTTTAAGAGTGAGTATGATATGAGAATGTAATGCTTCCAAGCAATCACAATGAACATTTTCACAACAAGCCACAATATGTTTTTCCATAACCATCCAAAATGTTACATTCTACAATCACATGAGCCAATATCTGCTTATTATTTCCCATCATTCATGAATTTCCACATGATTCATATGTAAATAAACTATGAACATAACGCAATAAACTAATGGTACCACAATAGGTATTTCAACAACATAATACAAATTATTCACATGTGTTTAGGCTATCAAAATCACATAGAATCCCACACGATCAGACATATCACGTAATTTCTCAAAACAAAAAATTATATTATATATAGAACCCCAGATGGGCACAACACATAAATATAGCCAATTTCATTATCCCCATAAAAAATATTTTGTATACAAATTAACTACCTAGCTCAGTATAAAAGAGTTCAGCCATAACCTACCTTAAAGGCTAAAACCAGTCCGCTACACCTCAACCCATGACCTAACTTCTTATGAATGATCCTAAAATAAAATAAAACCAAGAAATATAGAATCTATGTTTTAAAACAAAGCTAGCAATAACTAATTAGCTACTTTAAGTTTGGGGTCAAAACGGACCCCCGAAATAGGTTTTTAGAAAAAAAAGGCAAAATTAAAACATTATTTCAAAAATATGTTTCCCAAAATTTTATGAAACTATAGATTAAAACCCAAGTCAAATCTAGTTAAAAATGAGGTTCAGATCAAAGAAAAATTATTTTTACTCTTTGCTGGGTAAAACACTTGAAATCTTCTTTAAAATCAAGAATTGAAGTTGTTTTGAAGATGAAATCAAGGGAAAAAAGTGATTATAGGATCAGGAACATTATTCAAGTGAAAAGGAGTAGAATTTGAGGTTTAAGTCAAGTGATAAGGCTTGAGGTTTTGAACAACAATTAAGATATCAAACTAAAAAAGGGTTAATTCTTGACTTAAATTCATAAAAGAATTGAGAAATGGATATTAATCTATCTTCCCAAGCACCCATAATCTTTAATTTTAAGCTCTCAAACTATTTTAGGTTTAACTCTCATGAGAAAAGTTAGAGAATGGATAAAAATCATGGAAAAGACTTACTTTATACAAAGTTTAGGCCATTAGGTAGTGCTATGTCACTCACAAGTATGTGATTACACAACCTACCTTAGAAGGGGATATGGAAATCGCACCCTATCTAGTGCAATCTCAGTACTTCCTATGCTCCTTGAGTATTGCGGCACCCTCTTGTGAGATCGCACACGCACCAAAGAACCAGGTGATCTTTGAAATTTGTTCAAGTTCCCATCAATATGTTGGGATCCATTCGTAATCTGATTTACACAAACAAACTATATAACCACACTAAATTTGGAGCTTTTGACTCAATGGCGATATCATAATTTTTAAAAGATGTCATTTCACAAAGTTGACCCACACAATTGAAAATCACAATTTTCTAAATCAAGGGTCAAAATGAGATTTAAAGGCCACAAAACCAGACAAAATATGTTACTATCCTTAAATTAACATTCCAGATCTATTGACATTGTCCATTCAACCACCCATCACACAGATCAAAATATAACCACAGAAGTCCATAATAAGGTGCTTGAAGCCTTTAAAAACCATAATATCTAAAACACCCTAGGTTCTGGTCATTAGAGATTTATACAATTGTGGTCTCCTGATTATCATATGACTCAGGCTTACTTATCATATGATATGGGTACATTTTAAGGGTATTGGTCTTATATTACTCAGTATGGTTTTGGTTGTTTTCTGTCTAATATATGAGTGGAAATCATAAAAGTCATATGTACATAATATGTGAGGTAGGGTCCAAACCGTATATTGTTCATTTTCTAGCTTTGACATTTTGCTTAGGGTACGACTAGATGGCTACTTGTCGAATAGTGATGGAATGATTTAGGCAAGGTGAGTCATATGTTTGACAGAATATGGAGTCCAACTGTCTGCCTTGGGTAAGAGTGGATGGTACCATTCGTATGATGTAGGTATGAATGCAGAGGTCAAAATGTACCCACCTATGGGATTTTTATTGTTTAAGTTGGGCGTATTCTAGACATTTTTCCTCTTATCTTTCTTTGGCCCCAATACTTAAAGAACTATTAGGATTTTATTCACCCTATTATTCTCAATCAAAAATACTTTAAACACTCTAAAGTATCTCTCAAGCTTTTGATTTAAGAAAGTGGCTAGGGTTTTCTCAAGGTGATTCAATTATAAGATTTCAAGAGTAAATCTCTCCATCTTATTTGGTATCAAAGGAATTTTACTCCTCCCTCATTGTTAGCTCAAACTAAAAGCATGTTTTACTTAGTGGATTTCAAGGCATTACTGTGGGTTTGTACTGGTTTTGAAATATAAGTTGGGTATTTTTGGTTGTTCTTGGTTGGATGATGTTTTCCCATGTATTTTTTATGGTCATCAAGTTATAATATTGGTTTGAACATGTGGTTTCATAGGAATGGTTAATTGGTTCTTGATTTGTTGTTTTGGAAACTATATGCCCTTAACATATTTGTTAAAATGCTAATGAGAATATTTTTGTCACATAGTTTAAATTTTATTGAAAACCTTGCATTGCATAATATGGTAATAGAACCCTAAATGGTATGATTGAATTTAATGATTTGGAAAGTCCTTGATGGCTTTAGTTTTAATTGATTGGAAATCTTATGGGGTATATGGGAATCCCTTAAGTATTGGCTAATGAAATTGCTTGCAAGATATAGTCCACTTTACAATACCTTGGTAATTAATTCTATAATTTGTTGTTTAGTTATATGCTAAAGGTTTTAAATGTGCAATAATATTGGGTTGTCATAGCTAACCGTGAAGGTATGAGTCCAATATACGAACACTGGAAACTCGTGTTTGCCGACATGAGGGTTAGTCATGGTGACCATATAATTGTGGGGTACATGGGAATCCCTTAAGTTTATACTTGTATATATGTATGATGGAGGGAGAAGGGTACACGGGAATTACCTGCCTCTATAATATCTCTGATTCATGTGGATACATGCTTTAGGGCCTTTTAGGGGGTAACAATAGACCTATATAGTGCATGGGTGGTTTTAGGATGGTCAAGATACACAGCCCAGGTTAAGTTTTTAAATGCATGCTAAACCTAGTTCCCTTTCTCGGTATTGTATATATATATGTATTTATGTATGTGATTGCATATGGTTATTTACTTTGGTTTTGAATGATGGCATTATTTTATCCTTATTCATGTGTACATGCTAGCGTTCACCTACTAACTCATCTTCGGCCATTGTATCCCCACGTGATACAGGAACCGGCCATACTACTCCTCCAGCTTTGTGATCTTAGATTAGGGAATAAATTGTGTTGTACTGAAGTGATGAGCTTCTAGCCTTGGCATTAGTATTGGTTTTGTGGCTGACACCGGTTTGATAATTTATTATATTGTTGGTTAGTTATGGCTATGGATTCTTTTACTACCTTTGAATATTAACCATTTTAGCTTGTTATATGTTTGGAATTTATCTGACGTAGGGTACAGGGTAATTATGGTTGGGTTTGGGGATGTCTCTGATCCTGAATAGACTTGAGGTACCCAACATAACTAGGCCAAATTTTGGGTGGTGTCAGATTGGTATCAGAGCCCTAGGTTCATAGTCTATTGGGTTTCCATAAAGTCATGTCGAGTAGAGTCTCTTTTAAGGGTGTATAGCATGTCATACTTATAAGATAGGGGCTATAAGACATCTACAAATATTTCTCTTTCTTGTGTTATATTTTAAGCTGTAGAGTCTAAGTCTCAAAATATTTTCTATTTCTTATTTTTTTGCTTTTCAAATCATGTTGAAGGTCACAAAAACTCCTCTATCCCAATAGAGGTCAATGCTGATAGGACTTGCTCTTCGTATAAGATCCAGACTAGGTCTAGCAGTCTAATTCCTAGTTTTTCTCCTGGAGTTCCATCAGCTCCCTCTAGTCCATCTTACACTCCTCAGGATGTAGTGACGAATGCTAAGTTTTGTCTGTGCATTCATATGTTAGCACTTTTGAAAGCTACTCATTTTGAGCGTGGTGTTCCTATTACTCTATTATTTAAGACCACAAGGGTTGGAAATTTCATAAGGTTTAACACCCTGACCTTTACTAATGTTAGGGTAGAAGAGGACCATAAAGGTTTTTCAGATGAGGTTAAAAAGATCTTTCGTGTTATATATGTCATGAATGTGAAGGGTGTGGAGTTTGTTTCCTATCAGCTGAAGAATGTGGCATATCAATGGTATAAAGAATGGGATCTGGAAAAGGGTGATGTTGTTGAGTCATATTTGTAGGATAATTTCTCTAATGCTTTTCTAGATTGTTTCTTTCCTCAGGAGTTACGGGAAGCAAAGGCAGAAGAATTTATTAATCTGGAGTAAGGTAAGATGTCTTTTAAGGAGTATGCCTTAAAGTTTCACCAGTTGTCTCGATATGCTCTGGAGATGGTTTCTAGCATGAGGACTAGAATGAGGAAGTTCACTTTTGGGTTATCTAGAGAGTTGATATTGGAGAGTAAGGCTACCTTATTGATCAAGGACATGAATATCTCCAGGTTGGTTATGTATATGAAATAGGTAGAGTAAGATAAAAAGAATCCAGTTGCAATATATGAAGCAGGGAAAAAAATTTAGGTTTTCTAAGAAGGGTGGTGGCTAATAGCATAGTGGAAGGAATGGTGAGAAATGGTCCAAGAAGAAGTGGGAAAATTCTGGGTCTTATTCAATGGCTAGTGATCCTTAATTAAATCCATCAAGTGATAGGCATTGTCATGGTAGAGTCAACCTTAGGGTACAGGGTAGCCAATCTTAGTCTAGTGGGGCCTAGACAACTCAATTATATCTTTTCTATAGGTTTTGTGGTAGATTGCATTAGGGTTTCTGTGATGATGGGAGGGGACAGGTGCTTAAACTGTGGTCATCCAGGGCATATACTTAGAAACTATCCTACTGGTAAGTTTTTTTCAGGGGCGAACAAGGTTCCAATTGCTTCATTATTAGCTTCGGCACCAAAGGGTGCTCCATTTAGTTTTAGCACTAGTCAAAACCATCTTTGTACTCTTACTACCTAATATTAGTTCGAGGCATCGCCTGATGTCATGACAGGTATGTTGAAACTCTTTACTCGTGATGTGTACTATTTACTTAATATGGGGTCCACTCTCTTTTATGTGACCCCAATAGTGGCTGTGTATTTTGGTTTTGGTTCAGAGTATGTTTCAGAGCCTTTATCTATTTCTACCCCGATAGGTAACTCTGTGATTTCTAGAATAGTCTATAGGGGTGTGTGGTAACTGTTAGTATTAAAGAAACTTTAGTGGATCTATTTG
Source organism: Capsicum baccatum var. pendulum (assembly GCA_030864225.1). Taxonomy (NCBI): domain Eukaryota; kingdom Viridiplantae; phylum Streptophyta; class Magnoliopsida; order Solanales; family Solanaceae; genus Capsicum; species Capsicum baccatum. The sequence continues at coordinate 123,385,528 of CM061556.1, read as the reverse complement.
AATTAGATATGGTGGATTTTAATATTATATTGAGGCTGGATAGGTTGCACTGGTGCTATGCTTCTTTAGATTATTGGACCCATAAGGTTGTCTTTTAATTCCCTAATGAGCTAGCTATTGAGTGGGAGGGTGGTTCCTTAGATCCTAAAGGAAAGTTCATATCTTATCTTAGAGCTCAGAGTTTAATTTCTAAGAGGTCTCTTTTATCTAGTTCAAGTTAAAGATTCTAACTCGAATGGTCCTTCCTTGAATTTTGTCCTAGTGATCAGTAAATTTCCTGAGATCTTCCCTAGCGACCTTTATGGTGTTCCTCATAATAAGGAGATTGAGTTTGTGATCGATCTTGTTCTGAACACTCTTCCTATTTCAATACCTCCATATAGAATGGATCTAACTGAGTTGAAGTAGCTTAAGGAACAACTCTAGGATCTTTTAGATAAGGGTTTCATTCATCCTAGTGTGTCCTCGTGGGGTGCATCGATTCTATTCGTGCATAAGTAGGATGGTTCCCTTTGGATGTGCATTGATTACTGATAGTTGAGCACGATGATAGTAAAGAATATGTATCCTTTTCCAATGATAGATGGTTTGTTTACTAAGTTGTAGGGTGCTATGTTTTTCTCCAAGATTGATCTTTGAAACGGGTATCATCAATTAAATATTAGGGAGAAGGATATCCCTAAGACTGCCTTCTATACCTTGTATGGGTAGTTTGAGTTTCTGGTTAGGTCGTTTAGTTTGACCAATACCCTGTGGTATTCATGGATTTGATGAATTGGGTTTTTCATCCATTTATGGACTTATTCATCATATTCATGGATTTGATGAATAGGGTTTTTCATCCATTTATGGACTTATTCATCATTCTCTTCTTAGACGATGTTCTGGTGTATTGTTAGAGCGAGGAGGATCATGCAAATCAATTCTACATTGTATTGCAGACCTTAAAAAAGAAGTAGTTATATGCCAAATTTTTGAAATGTGAATTTTGGATGAACGTTATCACTTTTATGGATCATATCATCTCTAGTGAAAGGATCATGGTGGGTCTACAGAAAGCTGTAGTGGTGAAAAAGTGGTCCAGACCCACGACTCCAGTTGATATTTGGAGCTTCTTAGGTTTGGTTGGATACTATAAGAGGTTTGTGGAGAGTTTTTCAATTATGGTTTCCCATACTACTATAGGAGGTTTGTGGAGAGTTTTTCAACTATGGTTTCCCATACTACTATAGGAGGTTTGTGGAGAGTTTTTCAACTATGGTTTCCCTATTGACTAAATTGACTTAGAAGAAGGCAAAGTTCTTGTGGTCTGATGCATGTGAGTGGTGTTTTGAGAAGCTAAAGGATAAGCTAACTTCGGCTCCACTTTTGACTTTGCCTGAAGAAATTGAGGAGTTTGTTGTCTACTGTGTGCATCCCATGTGGGACTTGGTTATGTTCTAATGTAGCATAGAAAGGTAATAGCTTATGCCTCTAGACAATTAAAGGTGCATGAGAGGAATTTCTGACTCGTGACATGTAACTGTTACTTGTGGCACTTGCATTAAAAATATGTCATCATTATTTGTATGGTATGTATGTGGATATCTTTTTTAATCATAAAAGCCAGTAGTATGTATTTAATTAGAAAGAGCTTAACCTCAGTCAAAGAAGATAGCTTGAGCTCCTCAAGGATTATGATATGATTCTTCACTACCACCTAGGTAAAGCTAATGTGGTTGCAGATGCTCTTACCAGGTTGTCCATGTGGATTGTAGCTCATGTGTATAAGGAGAATATGGAATTAGTGAGGATATTTTCCACTCGACTAACCTTGAAGTTCGCATCTTAGACTCTAAGGTTGGTGGTGTGTTGGTACATAAAGTGGTGCATTTATCTTTTGGTGCTAAAATTAAGGCAAAATAAGTATTAGATACTGTGTTAATGAGGATCAAGGGTGACATTGGTGGAAAGAAGGTGATGGGCTTCGAGATTAGTGGTGATGGTACTTTGTGGTTCAAAGGGAGGTTGTGTGTTCCCGAATGGGTTGCAAAAGAGGATCATAGCTGAGGTGCATGAGTTGTGCTATTTTGTGCATCCTAGTTTGAAAAAAATGTATCATAACCTCAAGGATATGTATTAGTGGAACAATATTAAGAGGGACATGGCTGATTTTATGGCCAAGTATATGGTGTGTCAGCAAGTGAAAGTTGACCATATGAGGCCTGGAGGATTGCATCAAGAAATTAAGTTGCTAGAATAAAAGTGGGAAGTAATCAATATTGATTTTATTACCGGTCTTCCTTGGTCTCAGAATTAATTTGATTTTGTTTGGATCATCATGTATAGGATGACAAAGTTAACTTACTTTTTTCTAGTAAGGACTAACTTCTTAGCTGAGGATTATGCGAGGTTGTATCTCTGCGAGATTGTAAAGTTGCATAGGGTAAATATTTTTATAATCTCGTATCGCGGTACACAATGTACATTTCACTTTTGGCAGTCATTCTAGAAAGGTTTGGGGACTAAGGTTAGTCTTAGTACTGCTTTTCACTCACAGTTAGATGGGCAAGCAGTAAGGACTATTTAAACATTGGAAGATATGTTTTGTTCTTGCATGATGGATTATGGTGGTAGTTAGGTTGAGCATTTGCCTCTACTAGAGTTTGCATATAATAATAGCCACCACTCTAGTAATGGGATGGTTCCATTTGAAGCCTTGTATGGTAGAAGGTGTATATCTCCTATTAGGTAGTTTGAGTTTGGTGAGGAAGATATATTTGTCCCTGATTTGGTTCACCAAGATATAGAGAAGGTGAAGGTCATTTGGGATAGACTTAAGGATGCCCAAAGTTGCCAAAAGTTCTATGCAAATGTGAGGCAAAGGAAATTGGAATTTGAGGTTGGGGATAGGGTGTTCCTGAAGGTGTCTCCCATGAAAAGAGTGATAAGGTTTGGGAAGAAAGGGAAGCTCATTCCCTGGTAAGTTGGTTCGTACTTGGTATTGAAAAGGGCAAGTAATGTTTTATATGAGTTGTAATTGACTTCTAATCTGAGGTTCATTCACCTTGTATTCCATGTCTCTATGTTAAGAAAGTGTATTGGTGATCCATAAAAAATTATACCTATCAAAGATATTGATGTTTTAGATTCTTTATCTTATGAGGAAGTCCCAGTTGAGATCTTGAATCGGTAGGTTTGTCAGTTGCGGACCAAGGATATAGCTTCGATTAAAGTTCTCTGGAGGAACCACAAGGTTGAAGTAGCTACTTGGGAAGTGAAAGAGGACATGAATTCCAAGTATTCGTTCCTATTTTTTGCTCCAAAAATTTGTACGGAAGGTATGTGTTCACCACCATGTCTTTGTTTTAAAACTTAAGAGAAAGATTAATTCCTTACGTCTTTGTTTTCTAACTTAATTAAAGGCCAGATTTGATGTGTTGGGTATAATCGTGCTTGTACTGCCTTATTCCATCATTCGAGGACAAATGACCCAAGTGGGGGAGAATTGAAACACCCTAGGTTCTGGTCCTTAGAAATTTTCTGAGTTTGATCCTTCTGATCATCATACGATCTAGGCTTACTTGCTGTATGATGTAGGTATAGTTTAGGGGTTATTTTTGTATGTTACTCAGTATGGTTTTGGTTGTTATATGTCCAAGGTACGAGTGGACATCATAAGAGTCATATGTACATGATACGAGAGGTAGTGTTTAAACTATATGTTGTTCATTGTCCATCCTTGACATTCTGCATAGGGTAAGAATAGGTAGGTACTTGTCGTATGGTGATGGTATTATTTGGGCAAGGGGAGTCTTATGTTTGATAGAATATGGATTCCAACTTTTTATCTTGGGTACGAGTTGATGGTACCACTCATATGATGTGGGTACAAGTGGAGGGTTCCAACTGTACCCACCTGCGGAAGTTTTTATTGTTTAAGTTGGGGTTTACCGGTATTTTACCTCTTAACTCTTTTTGACCCCACGATGTAAAACACTATTAGGACTTTATTTACCTTATTATTGTCACTCAAAAACACTTTAAACACTCTTAAGTATCTCTCAAGCTTTTGATTTAAGAAAGAGGCTAGGTTTTCCTCAAGGCGATTTAATTAGAGGCTTTCAAGAGTAAATCTCTCAGTGTTCTTTGGTATATAAGGCATGTTACTCCTCCCTCATTATTAGTTGAAAAAAAAGCATGTTTTACTTAAAGATTTTCATGGCATTATTGAGGTTTTTTTTGGTTTTAAAATATATGTTGGGGGTTTTGGTTGTTCTTGTTTGGATTATGTTTTCCCATATATTTCTTATGGTGTTAATGTTATAATGTTGATTTGGACATACGGTTGCATGGGAATGGTTAATTGATTCTTGATTATTTTATTGGAAGCTATATTCTCTCAATATGTTTGTTAAAATGCCAATGCCAATGTTTTTGTCACATAGTTTAACTTTTATTGTAAACTTTGCATTGCATAATATGGTACTGGAACCCTAAATGATTTGATTTAATTAAATGGTTTGGAAAGGACTTGGTATCCATGGTTTTGATTGATTGGAAATCCTATGGGGTATATGGGAATCCCCTAAGTATTGGCTAATTACATTGCTTGCAAGCAATAATCTGTATGACTATACTACTTAATAATGCCTTGGAAATTAACTCTAGAATTGGTGGTTTGGTATGTGCTAAAGGTTTTAAACGAACAATAATGGTGGGTTATGATAGCTAACCATGAATCCGTGAGTCTAATGGACAGACATTGGAAACTCATATTTGACGATATGAGGGTTGGTCATGGTGACCGTATATTTATGGGGTACAAAGGAATACACTATGTTTATACTTGTATATATGTATCATGGAGGGTGAAGGGTACACGAGAATCCCGGCCCCTATGCTATCTCCAGTTTGTGCGGTTAATATACACTGGGGCCCGTTCATGGGGTAACATGGACCCATATAGCCCATGGGTATTTTTATGAAAGTCAAGTTAGACAACCCAGGTTAAGGTTTTAAATGCATGATAAACCTAATTCCCTTTTTCGACATGGTATATATCTATATATTTATGTATGTGATTGCATATGGTTATTTACTTTGGTTATGATTGATAGAATTATTTTATCCTTATTCCTGAGTACATGCTAGCGTTCACCCACTAACCCATCTTCGGGTGCTATATCCCCACACGATACAGGAACCGACCATAGTACTTTTCCTACTCAGTGATCTTGGATTCGGGAATAGCTTGTGTTGGACTGAATTTTTGGTTATTTCTTGGACTTTGTTTTGGTTATGGTCGGGGGCATGTCCCGACCAAATGCTCTTTGTTTTTAGTTAGAGGCTTTGTGTGAATACTATAGGCATGGGCGGTGTCAGTATTAGTGTCAGCCTTGGCATTGGTAGTGGTATTGGTTTTAGGGATAACACCGGTTGGATAATTCATCGTATTGTTGGTTGGTTATTGTTATGGATTCTTTTACTGTCTTTGTATATTAATTGTCTTATCTTCTTATATGTTCGAAATTCATCCAACATAGGGTACAGGGTGGTTATGGTTAAGTTTTGGGGGTGGTCTTTAGTCCCGATTGGACTTGAGGCACCTGACACAACTAGGCCCTAGTTTGAGTTGTGTCAATATCACACAAATGGTAGCAAAATACATTTGGAACCATGCAAATCAAACGCACACCCAAGAAATACCACAATGCAACTATTGAGAATGGTTAAACAGTCAAATCATACAATACACATAGTTCACATATTTCATCAAAATTTCAGGTCGCTATAATTTGAGACCTTATTTGTGCTCCGTTTATCCACAACTTTTGAACATAACTTCTTTTTCCTTCGAGGGATCTCATGACAGGTTCAAGTTTTGATTTCATTTACGGGCCTCGAGGGCTCATTCTTGACCTAAAAGTTCACCCGATCTATATATTGGAATATGAGTCTCATTTGACTCCTAATAAAAATTATGATTTTAATAGTGTTGTGACATTTTTTGATAGTGGAGTGATGATGGGCATTTTATGAATGATTGAAGAAAGTACAATTTGGCATTGAGGTGGACTTCTATCTACTTTTCTTCACAAGATGATATGTTTTATATATTGCATGTGAATGCGAATATTAATATTGATTATGGTTAGAACACTGTATCTTAGTCTTGATTATTGATGTTTGGGGATTAGATGGGTGAATTGGACCATAAGCTAAAGTTCTTACTATACCCCTATGAACCTATTGCCTTCTTCTTGGTTAGATATGGGATCCATAGTATGATTAGTGTATAGTTCTAGATTTTTGATGTAGCTTAATTGTTGGAAGAGTAATTAGTATGAATATCCTTATGTGGATCATTTAGCGACCTTGAAACCATACTTTAGGTGGAGTTGACTTAATTTCTTATGTTCTAGGTGGAATTCCTATCTTAGGGATAATTATGACTAATGTACCATCTAGAAGTCAATATAGATACCTTAGCCTAGTCCAGGGGTAGAAATTGACTAAATATGAAATTCGAGTATTAGAATTGGGTTCCTCTAGTAGTCCAATACTTTTGTTAGACCTTGTGGACTTATTTACACATGTTAGACAGTTGAGGGTATTGAGCCTTTTTATAAAGTTACTTCGTGCCTTGGTGAATAATGATAGTTTTTCCAGATTATGACTAATGGCTTGTAGCTATGATATGACTTTTGTATTTGACCTATGATATGGTCAATCAATATGTTTAATTATATAGGCATAGACATATTTATAATAAGTTGGCCTATAGATATGAGATGCCCTATAGATAGTATGTGGCCTATAAATGTATTAGGGCTTACAAATATAATGTGGCCTATAGATATGATATGGCTTATAGATATAATATGGCCTGTAGATGTGATATGGAATATAGATATAATATGGTCTATAAATGAGATATGCCTTATAGAGATAATGTGGCCTATAAATGTTAGGAACCTTGTAGACGCGATTTATAGTCTATAGATAACCTATGCCATATAAATATGATTTATAGCCTATAGATATGATATTCCTTATGGATATGATATGGCTTATATATATGATAGGGGTTACGATTATGATGATTGATAAGGTTTCAGGATATGTTTATGGACCTAAGATCGTGATTATGATATTACAATTATTTCGGACCCATTATTGGGCCCAAGGCCATATTATGATATTGGTTGGACAACTGGGAAGTGTTTATCCTTTTAAAGGATGCTGTAGTAGTTTATAGAGATATTGATGATTATGGTTCCATTGTTTGAATACTAGTGAAGGCATGAATAAATCCGATACATTCATGGTCATTAAATCAGTAAATTATATAATTCCAACTACAATATTATTTTATTACTATTTTTCCTAAATAAGGTTAAAGCGAACTTTTCTTTGCACCTTCTTAATATATAACCAATGCATAAAAATATTTGAAAATGTGTTTTAAAGATTCGATCGATACAAATTTTGATCTATGATTATGATACTATTATTTTCTCTGATCATGAGATATTGTGGCCCTTTCAACACTTTTATTATGATTTAGTCCCAAAGTTTACCCTGCATAATTGATTTATAGATCTACACTTTTTTTAGAAGTGGATTATTTTCGTGCACCTATTATATATCTATATACCAATATCTCCGGCATGGGATAGAGGAGGATGATGGTATTGATGATATGAAGTTTGGATAAAACCTGATGATAGACTATAATATTTATGTTTTATAGATATGTGTCTATGTGTGTGTGCGTTGATGATATACTTATATATCTAACAAGGCCAGAGGATGGTTATGATGATATTGTTATATAGCTAGCAAGGCAGAAAGATGATTATGATGATATGCTTTTATACTTGACAAGGCTAAAGGATTATTATGATGATATGCTTATATACCCGGCAAGAACAGAGGATGATTATAATGATATGTTTATATACCCAGCAAGGTCGGAGGATGATTATGACGATATACCTATATAACTAACAAGGCCGAAGGATGATTATAGTGATATGGTTATATCCCTGGCAAGGATAGGGAATAATTATGATGATATGCTTATATACCCGATAAGGACAGAGGATGATTATAATGATGATGGTTATGATAGTGATGGCTATGATAATGATGGTTATGATAATAATGATAATGATATTGATTATAGTTACTGATTCGAGTGTGTATATACATTATGATACTTACATTCATCTTCGCATGCATATTGCCTATCACTAGTATGTGCCAGTATCTATCAGCCTTATAAGGGGTTGCATAGGTAGGGGTGATGAGTGTAGCTTATGGTGTGTTGTATGCTGATTGAAACTTAGGAGCCTAAGGCGGTGAGGGTTCGTGAAAGGCTTGATTAGGTATTGTTTAACTGGACTATTTTATTACTCGTGTTGTAGTTGTTATTGTTATTATTGTTGTTATGATCATTGATATGGATAATTTATGGAAGCTTCATAATGATCTAGTATTGATATTTAAGGTATGATTCTGATTCTTTCATCCTTTTATTATATTATTATGCATGATTAAATCATGATTAGCCCTATTAATTAGGAACCTTGAGTATACTAGCACTAGTTCCTGCAATGATTATGAGGTCCTAAGATTCTAGTCTGATGACTTTAGTTGTACCTTGAAATCACCTTGCTTATATGTATATATGTATATCTATTTATCTATAGCTATGGTATTACTATATATCTATCATGGCCTTAACCAGCATCTGGTCGTGATGGGTATCTCAAGCCCCACTTGGATCGGAGACCACCCCTGCATCTAACCAAGTAAACACAACATCCCCGACATCAGATGAATTCCAAATATATAATAAAATAGCATAAGAATAGACTTAATGATATTTAAATCACGTCTATAACTGCCAATCGGTAACCAGCGAAACAACCTACCAACATCACCCAAGTCCACAGTAAACCAACAAAGCCTCTATGGAAAAAGAATAAAAAATAAGTCTTGGTCGGGGTATGTCCCCGACTCTAACAATGATAATGATAATGTTAATGATAATGAAAACTCTTAATCCTAATCAATGGTGAGAAATAATGAGATGTATAAGTCTTTCAGAGAATGAAAGTTCACTACTTCACTATAATGAATCGACAAACCGAGCTGATCCACCTAACTTTGCACAGGTGATCAGTGGTGAATTTACCACTCACTCACACTCATCATTCATGCACAAAACTAGATTCTAAAAGAATGAGTGAGACATATGTGTGATTAATTGCACTAATCTCCATATTTTTCAGGCATATAGGATATAAGATAGAAAAGTATGAATTGGAAATTAAAGAGATCAAGATTAAGAGAAAAGTGCACAGCTAAAGACCCTGCACTGCTTAGACTCCATTACCACAATCCCAATTTTCTATATATGATCGCAGCCAGTCAAATTGGTCAAGTGAATGCGATCGCGGAGATTTGTCAATGATCACTATCAAGAGAACACGATCATGGAGGTTAGGCAGCAATCGCTGTTACCGCGATTGCAAAACTATCAGCATAATTACAGCCTAGCGGGTTTAATGAGCAAAGGGAAATTTAGTAAAATGGCATAGCTAATTTTGAATTCCCATTTAGGACCTAAATTCTTTTTCCCTTGGACATTATTTAAGGGAGGAGGATTGAGAAATTAGAAACTTGTGGAACCCTTAAATTTTGGGAACATCTTTGTATTTAAATTTTCAAGTTGAAGTTGGTAAAATTAAAGTGTGAAGGGAAGATTTTACTTGATCTCCATTGCTATGGATTCCTTGAATGAAGTGTTTGATATATTTCTTCTCTTTAATTTTATTAGTAGCCAACTTCTCAAGTCTTGGGATTATGTTGATCCAAGGTGAACTTGTGTGTGGGTGATGGTGTGTTTGTGTGATTTTTAGTTGTTGATTATGGATTCCACTATTGATTGATATTAATAGCTGTAATTTATGGGTGAAAATCCCAAATATTCCAATGGGTTTGTTGAGTGAATACTCAAAACTTAAGAAAAACCCTCATCATCCTTGAAAGAGGATTATAGGGGGACAAATCAATAGTGGGAGATTGATAGTGTAGTTTACTTTCATTTAACATCTTGGAAATAAGGGTAGATGGATAGTGAACTATGTCATGGGCATCTTCCTAGATGTAGGGATGCCCAATTGTGGTTTTGGGTGGAGATTATAGATTCATTTATAAGGTGCTCTAAAGAGTCAAGGGGTGGCATCTTTGGGGGTTTTGTTGACAAACTAGTCTCAAAAAATTTCAACCTAACCTATCATGTACTCAACTATTAAAGCTCATGATAAACTATTTTGATCCCATGCACACATTGCCATTAGGTATACATAATCCCAAGGCTCCTTCTAAATTGAACTCTAAATCAAAAGTACGAGTGTAGTGTGTTGCTTGAATCAGGAGAGATAAAATCAAATTTCAAACCAACCCCCCATTTACATTACATGTTACATTTTATTTACACTTCATATATCTTCTTAGTTACTAAATTACCCATAGGATTTAAAGTTTAAATTTCACTCCTTGTGTATTCGACCCAAACGAATTAATTTTCACTCCTTGTAGGCTATTGAAATTATCAAAACATGCGTCGTTGCCGGGGAGTGGAATCTAGATTTCACTTGTGTTGTGTGATTTTTACTTGGGTACACCTGTGGTGATTTTTATTTAATTTCATTGTTGTTTTTGATTTTTATTAGGTTTTCATTATTCTTTCCACATAATCATGAGTCAAGAAGGCTCGAATTATCTTTGCACTGAAGATCATGAGAGTGTTATTTGCACTCCCCCCACTGAGGGAAATGAAGCATTTTATGTCAAAAGTGTAATGCTACAATTGCTTTATCCAGAGGGACTTTTTGGGGATCAAGTTCATGAGGACCCTAATTTACAGTTGAAAAACTTTTTAGAAGTTTGCGCCTCTTTCAATATTGCACACATATCTCAAGAGTCCATCCAGTTATACCTTTTTCCATTCTCTTTAATGGGAAAGGCGTTGTTATGTCTAAGATCTTTACCCAAGGTGTTCTTAATTAAATACTTCCCACCTTCAAATATGTTACAATTTTAGGATGAATTTGTTAATTTTCTCTAATTCCATGAAGAACCGTTGTACGAAGCTCAGGAAGATTCAAGGAGAAGCTCTTGAAGTGCCCTAACCGCGAGATGTCGGAGAAAATCCTTCCTAAAATTTTACATAGGGCATTGGACAAACTAAACAAAGCCATAGTGGACAATGCATATGGTAGATCATTCATTAAATTGCCATATGGGGTTGTATTGAAAGTTTTGGATCAAGTAGCAATTTTGTCTAGGGTATGGGACATGAAAGATGCTGAGGTGTCCATGGGGCCACCCTCATACTCTGTGTGCCAAGAAAAAAAGGTGAACAGGAGGAGAAGGATACAAATAAGGTCAAGATGATTTCATGCGTTGATATACTAATTAAGCATATGTTGGGAGTCCCAATGGAAAGTGTAAGTGTGATAAGTACAAGAGAGGTTACACTATGTGAAAGTATGGAGAGAGAGGTGGTTGATGACAAGTTGAGTGTGTTTCCTAAGTTTTCGGAGGGTTTCCACCTTGACTCTTAAGGGAAAGGTGGGAATCAAGGTTGGAACCATGAAAGTCTAAGCATGCAATAACGTAAAAGAGGAAAGGGCATCAATCAAGAATCTTTGGGTCAAATCTTGAGTAGTGTTGAGAGGACCGGTATAATGGTGAATGAAATGCGAAGTGATTTCTCTACACTGTACCAAATTGTTGCTTCCCACTCAACCGCCATTCAACAACTAGAGACAAAGGTGAATCTAATATTGAATTATCTCATATAGAGGCAAAGTGAAGAAATGCAAAGGGGGAATGTAACAAATTCTATGATTACTAGGGATTAAAAGAGTATCAAAAATGATATTGATTTTGACAACTCTGGTGAAAAAGAAGATGATGAACAAACAAAGGCAAAGATAAAAAGGCCCAATAATGATGAGCCAAAGCCAAGTGAGATTATGGTTGAAAAGTCGAAGGCAAATGAATGCAAAATTATCTCTGTTCCATAAAACACTATTCCTCTTCCTTTCCCTAAATAGTTTATGTAACAGGGAGAAAATGCAAAGCTTAACAATTTCTTCGATAAATTTAGTACCCTATCAATTAATATTCTTTTAATTGAAGCTTTGCAAGATATGTTGGGATATGCTAAATTTGAGAAGGATTTGGTGTATAGGAAGCGGCTTGTGAAGGATTAAACAATATAAGTAACACATTATCGTAGTTCCATTATAATAAGAACATTGGTGAAGAAGAAGAAAGAACCCAGTGCTTTTACCATTCCATGCACCATCGGATTATTCAAGTTTGCAAAAGCATTATGTGACCTCAGAGCAAGGGTAAATCTAATGCCTTATGCCATATTCCACAAGATAGGATTGGGGATGCCGACATCTTCCTCAATGAAATTGCTCATGGCCGACCGGACCATAAAGAAGCCGATGGGAGTTCTTCATGATGTTATAGAAAAAGTGGCCTGATTTATCTTTCCGACCAACTTTGTGATCTTGGATTGTACAATTGATGTTTAAGTTCCTATTATTCTTGGGAGACTATTCTTAGCTACCAGGAAGGCTTTAGTGGATGTGGAATCTGTAGAGATAAAGTTTTATTTGAATAATAAGGAGGTGTCCTTTAATGTATGCAAGTCCATAAAGCAAACTATGGACTTACAAGTCATCTCAATGATAAATATTATTGATGGGGAGGTGACAAACCATATTAATGTGAACTTGTTAGATGACCTTTTGGTAGGGGTGATATTGAATTGCATAAGGGAAGAAGTGGAAGAATTTGGTGAAGTGGTTGCATCCCTAATGGGACTTGGATTTTAGAAAAAGAACCCGATGAAGTCTTGATCTTAAAAATCGTGCAAGCCTATCGGTAAGACCATTAATTCTTAAGCCACCCAAGTCTGGTTTAAAGCCCTTTCCACCCCATCTCAAATATGTGTTCTTGGTAGAGGGATACACATTACCAATCATTATTTTAAATGACCTTGAACCCTCTCAAGTGGACTTATTAAATTTAGTGGTGAAAAAGTCCATTCGAGCCATTGGATGGACAATTAAGGACATTATAGGAATAGCTCCTAGAATTTTTTCCCACTAAATTAAACTTGAACACGACCATGTGACAAAATCGGAACATCAAAGGTGGCTAAACCAACCCATGCAAGAGGTTGTAAAGAAACAAATTATTAAATGACTTTACGCGGGGAGGGGGTAATATATCAAATATACAATAGCACTTGGTTGAAACTGATATAATGCATCGTAAAAAAGGTGGCATCACAATTTTTGAAAATGAAAAGAATGATCTCATCCCAGTTCGACTAGTCACCAGATGGTGGGTGTGCACGGATTATCGAAAGTTAAACTTATGGACTGAGAAAGACCATTTTCTGATCCTTTTATGGACCAAATGTTGGATAGATTAGCCGGGAGGGGATGGTATTATTTCTTGGATGGTTACTTGGGATACAATCAAATTTGTATCACCCCAGAGGACCAAGAAAAGATGAATTTTACTTACTCATTTGGGACGTTTGCATTCATGTAAATGCCCTTTGGGTTACGCAATGCCCCGACAATCTTTTAACATTGTATGTTGTCAACATTTATGGATATGGTGGAAAAGTCAATGGAGGTCTTTATGGATGACTTCTCGGTGGTGGGGAGCTCATTTGAATCATGTCTTGAAAATTAAAGTAAGGTGTAAAGATGCGCGGACACCAACCTTGTCCTAAGTTGGGAAAAATGCCATTTTATGTTCAAGGATGGTATTGTATTGGGCCACACGATATCAGGAAAAGGCATACAAGTCGATCAAGCCAAGGTAGAAGTGATTGTCAAGCTATCACCCCTCGTATCCGTAAAGGATATTCGTAGCTTTCTTGGACATGCCATATTTTATCGATGTTTTATCAAGAATTTCTCCAAGATCACTCATCCACTATGCAAACTACTTGAGAAGGAGACTAATTTCAACTTTGTTGAGGCATGCCTAAAATCCTTTGATCTCCTCAAGTAATTGCTTATGTTTTCCCCAATCATTATGGCCCCGGATTGGTCATCCCCTTTTGAGGTAATGTGCAAAGAAAGTGGTGTTGCATTAGGTGCATGTTCGGTAAATGCAAGGAAAAACTCTTTCATACTATCCATTATACAAAAAAACATTAAATTAATCTCAATGCAACTACATCGTTACCTAACAAGATTTGTAGGCGGTTGTATATTCCTTTGAAAAATTTTGTGCCTACTTTTTAGGCATGAAAGTAGTGGTGAACATGGATCATGCCACCCTTAAGTACCTCATGTCCAAGAAGGAAGCAAAATAAAAACTAATTAGATGGATTTTTCTTTTGCAGGAATTCAACTTTGAGGTAAAAGATCTAATGGGGTGCGAAAACCAAGTGGCCGTCCATCTCTCATGTCTTGAAGGTAATCATGAAAGGCATGGAGAAATTGAAATTGGTAATACTTTTCCCAATGAATTTTTCATTTCTATTGCATGAAAAGTGCACCGTGATATACCCACTATGCTAACTATGTAGCAAGTGGTTTATTTCATTAGGGGATTAGCTATCATCAAATGAAGTGGTTCTTGTTTGATTCTATGATATATTTCTGGGATGGGAAGTTACTATTTTGAGAGTGTGAAAATGGTGTTATTAGATGGTGTGTTATGGAGGTCGAGATAAATGATATCCTTGAAGCTTTCCGCTCCTCTCCTTATGAGGTCACCATAGAGAGATCTATACCATTGAAAAATTCCTTAAATATAGGCATTATTGGCCCTCCAAGAGTACAAACACCATTGTGGGGGTGAAATCATGTCACCAATGTCAAATGCAAGGTGGTATCTCAAGAAGGAATGACATGCCCCTTAAACTAAACCTCAAAGTTAAACTCTTTGATGTCTGGGGAATTGACTTTATAGGTCCATTTGTAAACTCATTTGGACATAAATACATCTTGGTAGTGGTTTATTCTTCTTCTAAATGGGTGGAACTCGTGGCACTTCCAAATAATGAGTGCAAAAGCATTACCTCCTTCTTAAAAAAATACATCTTCACAAGGTTTGGAACATCGCGTGCCATCATAAGTGGCGGAGGCTCACATTTTTTTAACGGGGTATTTGGGGCCCTTCTTGAAAAGTATGGAGTTAAACACAAAGTAGATACCCCATATCACCCCCAAACGAGTGGCCAAGTTAAAGGTTTAAATTGAGAAATCAAACAAATTCTTAAAAAGAGTGAATATAGGCCTCGCCAATTGGGCAAGGCAGCTTGCTGAGGAACTTTAGGCTTATAGAACGGCCAACAAAACCCCAAATCACGTATCCCCCTACCAATTGGTGTTTGGAAAGGCTTGTCATTTTCCTGTCGATCTTGAAGATAAAGCCTTGTGGGATTTAATAAGATTGAACATGAATTAGGGAGAATCCACCGAGGTGAAAGTTACAAAACTCTACGAGTTAGAAGATTTTTGACTCAAGACTTATGAGTGCTCCACATTGTATAAGGAGAAAATGAAGAAATGGCATGACTTTCATTTGAAACCTTTGGTAGGAAAGCTTTATTCTAATTGGTCGGGACCATTTATGATCTCTAATGTTTACCCTAGCAGTGCCATTGAATTGAAAGATCATGAAAGGAAGAAATTTGTAGCAGATGGTAAAAGTGTGAAGTACAACAATGTGAAAGGTCCCATAGTAACAAAAGTATAAGTTGTTCATTTCAAATATGCCACATGGTGAAGAAGGAGAGTCATGCTGTGATATTAAATTAGGCTCTTGATGGGAGACAACGCATATTTCACTAATTTAGTGTGGTTTCAATATTTTGTAGGTTTATTTTAACTAAAATTAATGTCCAGACAAAGAAATGAAAATAAAAATGGGTGAACCAAGAAAATAAAAAGTAAGAACATGTGTAAAGAGTGAAAACAACAAAAGTGGCCCATGATCAAAAGTTAAATGGAATAGCTTGATGTAGTGTAATACCCCGTACTTTCCTAGCATATTTCATCCCAAGAATATCTAGTATTATCTTCTAAATTGAATGATGGTTATTCCATGAGGAATTATCAAGATTTTCACTTTTAGTCATGTGGGAAATTCAATAAGCTTTTCATTGATATAAGATTTGCCCAAATTCGATAACTAAGTCAGAAGTTATGACTATTTTATGTTCCCATCGTAAAACAATGCCATATTAGTCAGTGGTGCACCACGCCACAAGAGTAAATGGAACTTGGAAAATTTTAGTATGGGTCTGCGATTATGGCGCGTCGCGCCAGGGCCTAAATTTAAAATTATCCTTTTCCAGTGTCTTAGAGCAATTTCCTCCATGTCGCGCCAGAGTTCCAGGCCACAAAAGAAGGGGCAACATGATGGATTGGTGTCGCTCCATCCATCAGTTTCCCAATTGTCAATTCCAGTGACATGGCACGATAGCGCCATATCACGCCAGTGGTTCAATTATGGAAAATCTTACTAAAATTAAATGACGCATCCAGGGTTAAAAGGATCAACTTCCCATCCTAATTTAAGCCTTTTAACACGTGATTCAGCTTCTCTTC
The DNA here is from genome assembly GCA_030864225.1 of Capsicum baccatum var. pendulum. Taxonomy (NCBI): domain Eukaryota; kingdom Viridiplantae; phylum Streptophyta; class Magnoliopsida; order Solanales; family Solanaceae; genus Capsicum; species Capsicum baccatum. The sequence continues at coordinate 123,368,867 of CM061556.1, read as the reverse complement.
ACCCAAAATATACTCTCTTCTCTTAAAAAACTCTCAAGAACAAGCTAGGGTTTTCATAGAAGATCCAATTCCAAGAAATTTTCTCCTTCAATATTTACAAAATCATGAACTAAGGTATGTGTAGTGTTCATTCATGGACTCCTTTCATCCATGAAGCCTAAGAATCTCTCTTCTAAGTTTATGTTTATGGATTTCTATATAAATTTCATGTTGGGTTAGTTTTGTTTATGTTGAGAATGAACAATTTAATTCAAATCCATGTTGTGTGATCAATTTTATGTGGAATTGATTTGTATAGATGTATATTCATATGAACCTATGAACAAACCCTAGGATGATGAAATTAGAGATGAATCATTATAATTAATTGCTGTATGATGTTGTCTACATGTGCTATGCTTAGCATGTGTTTGATTAAATACCTAGATGAAGGAATAGTGCCCAACTAGTGTGATATCATGAAATCCCCATGTATATTCAAGTTATGGTTATCACATGTTTTGGTGGAATGCTTCTATAAATGTATTATGGATTATGATATTAGTTATATGTTCAAGTATGTTATGCTTGGTCAGTATCCTTACATCGAGTCCCGGGGGTACTTGTAGCTGAAACATTAGCTGTGTGCTTACAGCGATGTTTTGTTTACATGATACTCTCAGTCAAGCTATGAATCCTTGACTTCAGACAGTCTTATGACTTAAGAAATCTCCATGATCTCATGAACTCAATCAGTTGTCAGATATCAATAATATTCCATCAGTCAATGGAATTCAGTAGCTTAGTCCATGTTCAGTTCAGTAAAGTATGTTCAGTGTCTATTCAGATGGGAGTAAAAATTAGCACCGAGTGAACCCAAAGATGGGAACTCACCCGTTATATGAGGGTGTGATTCTTGGAAGCAATCCTTATGTTCCAGAACTATACAACTAGCATAGGTTGAGACATTATATCCTACTATATGAGGGTAGATAAGGTGGCTTAACTTGCTATATGAGGGTTCCCACCATTCTCACTATAGTAACCTGTTATATTAGGTTCACTCACATGTTGTCCTTACCAGTGGCGTGGTATTGACACCCTTCTAATCAAGGCATAGAATGGACCCCAATTCTACTATAATGCAGCATTTGGGGCATGTCGGTTAGATTAATATCTCCCATAGTCTTAGTAAAAAAACTCAGATAGTTCTTCAGAATTCATGGCTGTCAGATACAGTCAACTTAGAAACAGTACAAGATTTAGATAGTTCCACCAGATTCAGGACTGTTAGATATAGTTACTCATGTCATCAGTTATATCAGTTATCAGTCTATCATGTTATCAGTATTCAGATTCAGTACTCATGTTATCACAAATTCAGATATAGTTATTATGTATGCATGCATGTATTCTCACGTTCATATTAGTCAGTTAGCCAGTATTGTTTATGAATATGAACCCCATGCATTCAGCCTACCCAACATGCATACCAGTACATTCAAAGTACTGATACATTTGTGCTATGGTGTCTTATACCATAGGTTTAGAGACACGAGATCTAGATCAGCAGTAGATTCTAGTTTCAGCAGTCAGAGTTAGAACTGAGTCCTCATCATTCGAGGAGATGATTATTTCTCTATTATCTCATTAATTATTTTATTAGTTGGAGTTAGTTGGGGACATGCCCCATTAACTCCCAACTCAGATAGTTCAGTCAGTTAGAGGCTTTCTAGACTATCATGTTTCAAACTTTAGTATTTTCAGTTTTCTTTTGGGTATTTTTTACCCCGTTTTGATGTTATATTTTACTTTAGTTATGTGAACCTTTTGGATTTTCAATTCATGTTTCTGCATTATTAAGTATTTTATGCACTATACAGGTACAGATATTAGTCATTGGTTAGCTTGTGGTCTTTCGGGGTTATGAGCATCGTGTAGCATTTCGGGTACTAGATTCGAGGAGTTACAAAGTTGGTATTAGAGCCTAAGGTTCAATAGTCCTAGGAAGTATGAAAGCCAGATCTAGTAGAGTCTTGTACTGGGGTGTGTTGCGCGCCACATTTATGTACAAGAGGCTATAAGATGTTTTAGGAATAGTTTCCCCTTTTTCATTATTTATGTCATGCCAGTGAGCATAATCTCAAGTCAATCTCTCAGTCTAATCCGTTTCTCCCTTTCTTCTACAGAACGTGCCTCCTAAAAGAAGAAACGAAAATTAGTTAACCCCTAGCCCGAAGATCCTTTGGTCGATTATGTTTCTCATGTAGATTTCCAAGATGCATTCACTACTCTTGCTAACTCAGTTGTTGCTCAGAATGAATGACCAACTATCGTTCTGCCCAGTCCAGTGGCCAATTCAGCTATAGCCAGGATTTGAGATTTCACCCAAATGAATCCTCCATCGTTTCTCAGGTTTAAGACAGATGAGGACCCTTAGGAATTCCTAGATTTGGTGTAAAAGGTGACAGATATCATGGGGGTGACTACTATTGAGAGTGATGAGCTTGTTTCATATCAATTGTAGGATGTTGCTCAGACTTGGTTTAAGAAGTGGAAGTCAGAGAGGGCAGGTGATGCTGGGCCAATTGAGTGGGAGGAGTTTGCGTATGCTTTCCTTGATATATTCTTTCCCCTAGAGCTTAGGGAAGCTAAGCTGTTAGAATTCATCAACCTCAGGCAGGGCAATATGACAGTGAAAGAGTATTCTCTTAATTTTACTCAATTATCCAGATATGCCCCTCATGTGGTTATAGATAGTAGGGCAAGAATGAGTAAGTTTATTTCTGAGGTGAATAATAGTGCGATTAATAAGTGCAGATCTGCCATGCTGAATAGTAACATGACTTTAGCTAGGCTTATGACTCATGCTCAGCAAATTGAAGAGCAAAAGATTAAGATGAGGGAGAAGTAGAATAAGAGAGTGAAGAAAGGTAGTTTCAACTTCGCTCAGCCTTAGTCATAAGGAGGAAACCGTTCTCAGTTTTGTCCAAAGTCATCAATTCTAGGTCTTTCTTCACCCAGTATTCTAGTTCCTAAGTTCAGAGAGGGTAAAAAAGATACAGTGCCTGGCTCTAGGACCCAGGGCAGTATTAGCAGTGTCCACACCTATCCTCTTTTCTAAAATTGTGGCAAGCACCATCAGGGTATTTGCAGAGCTGGCAGTGGTATTTGATTCATATGTGGTAAGCCAGGCCACAGAGTCAGAGACTGTATTCAGCCAGGTCCTTAGGGTCAATAGAATCTCTCCTCAGCTCAGTTCGGTCACCCAAATCAGCAGGGTGCTACCAGTGGGCAATGCCCAAATCATCTCTATGCTCTTTAATCCCGACAAGATCAGGAAAATTCTCCTGATGTAGTTACTGGTATGAGAAAGATCTTTCGTGTGCATATTTACGCTTTGCTAGATCCAGGAGCTTTTTTGTCTTTTATTACTCCCTATATAGAAGGCGATTTCGGAATCAATCCTGAAATCCTAGCAGATCCCTTTTAAGTCTCTACCCCAGTGGGTAAAACAATCATAGCCCAGCGGGTATACAAGAACTTCCCGATTATGATATGTCGGAAAGTCACTTTAGCAGACTTAGTCGAATTAGAGATAACTGATTTTGAGGTCATTCTGAGAATAGATTGCCTTCATTCCTGCTATGCCACAGTCGATTGCAGAAATAGAATAGTCCAATTTTATTTTCTGAATAAACCCGTCCATAAGTGGAAGGGTAGTACTTCAGCATTTAGAGGTCAGCTTATTTTCTACCTTCGAGCATGAAAAATAATATCTAAAGGATATGCCTATCATCTTGTTCGAGTTAAGGACACTAGTTCCAAAACTCCCAAACTTGAATTAGTTCTAGTTGTAGGTAAATATTCAGATGTCTTTCCTGAAGATCTTCTAGGAATTCCTCCCAAAAGGGAAATAGACCTTGGTATTGATCTTCTTCCGGATACTTAGCCTATATAAATTCTGCCATAAAGAATGGAACCTTCAAAACTTAGAGAACTGAAAGAAAAATTAAAGGATCTCTTAGATAAGGGATTTATCAAGCCCAGCGTTTCCCCGTGGGGTGCTCCAGTATTGTTCATGCGTAAAAAGATAGTTCTCTCAGAATGTGTATAGACTACCGCCAACTCAATAAGGTCATAGTAAAGAAAAAGTATCCTTTTCCTAGAATTGATGACTTGTTTGACTAACTTTAGGGTTCAAGTTATTTCTCTAATATAGATCTCAGATCTGGCTATCATCTGCTCTGAGTTAGGGAATGTAACATTACGAAAATAGCTTTCTGAACTCGCTATGGTCACTTCAAATTTCTAGTCATGTCATTTGGTCTTACCAATGCCCCAACCGCTTTCATAGACTTGATGAACCATGTATTCAAGCAGTACTTGAAACTGTTCATCATAGTCGTCATAGATGATATTCTGGTCTATTCCCGCAGTGAGCATGATTATACAGACTATCTCAAGATAGTACTTCAAACTCTCTAAGATTATCAGCTATTTGCCAAATTCAGTAAGTGTAAATTTTAGCTAAGGTCAGCAGAATTCCTTGGTCAAATCATTTTCGATGATGCCATTAGAGTTGATCCTCTAAAGATCACAACAGTAAAATATTGGCCCAGACCTATCTCTCCATCAGATATTAGGAGTTTCTTGCATTTGGCTGGCTATTACAGATGGTTTGTTGGGGTATTTTCTTATATTGAATCCCCTATGTCCGGATTCACTTAGAAGAAAGTCAAGTTTCATTGGTCAGATCCTTGTGAGAAGAGTTTTCAGGAGTTGAAGACTCGACTCACCTCACCTCTAATTTTAGCTCTTCCTGATGGTCCGGATGGGTTCGTAGTGTATTATGATGCATCTAGAGTAGGTTTGGATTGTATCCTTATATAGAATGGTAAGATCATAGCCTACTCCTCCAGACCTCTTAAGCCCCATGAGAAGAATTACCTTACTCATGATCTTGAGTTAGAAGTCGTAGTATTTTCCTTAAAGATTTGGCGGCATTATCTATATGGCGTTCATGTAGATTTGTTTCACAGATCATGAGAGCCTTTAGTATATCTTTTCTCAGAAAGATCTCAATCTTTGTCAAAGAAGGTGGTTAGAGCTCTTGAAAGATTATAACATGAGTGTCCTCTATCATTCGGGCAAGGCCAAGTAGTGGCCGACGCTCTCAGTAAACTATTTGTGGGTAGTTTTTCTCATGTTGAGGACAGTAAAAAGAATTAAGCTCAGGAAGTCCATCATCTTGCCAGACTAGGTGTTCGCTTAGTTGATATAGATGAGGGTGATATATGGGTTCAGAGTAGTTCAGAATCATCTCTAGTTTTTGAGGTGAAAGAAAAACAAGATAGAGATCCCAGCCTTGTCAAGTTGAAAGAGTCAGTTCAGGATCAGAAAGTAGAGGTTTTCTCTCAAGGGGGAGATGGTATTTTGCGTTGTCAGGGTCATCTCTATGTTGCAAGTGTATATGAATTAAGGTAGCGAATTCTTGCAGAAGCGCATGGTGCGCACTACTCTATTCATCCAGGGGCCAAAAAAATGTACCACGACTTGTGGGAAATCTATTGGTGCCGTGGGATGAAGAGAGACATTGTAGATTTGGTGGCTAAGTGCTCTATATGTCCTCAAGTTAAGATAGAGCATCAGAAGACTAGTGGGTCCATGTAAGAGTTCATTATTCCTACTTGGAATTGGGAAGTTGTGAACATAGACTTCGTGATGGGTTTGCCTCGAACTCGTCATCAGCATGATTCAGTCTGGATCATTGTAGACAGAATGACCAAATCAACTCATTTTCTTCCATTTAATACCTCTTATTCAGCCGAGGATTATTCCAAACTCTACATCAAGGAGTTGCTCAGATTGCATGATGTTCTCCTATCTATTATCTCAGACAGAGGTACCCAGTTCACCTCTCATTTTTGGAAAATGTTCCAAAAGGGTCTTGGTACCTAAGTTCATCTTAGTACAACCTTTCATCCTCAGATAGATGTTCAAGTAAAACGGACCATTCCAATATTAGAAGATATGCTAAGGGCGTGTGCAATCGATTTTAAGGGAAGTTAGGATGACCACTTACCTTTGATTGAGTTTGCATACAACAACAACTATCATTCCAGTATTCAGATGGCTCCATTCGAAGCTCTCTATGGTAGGAGATGTAGATATCTAATTGGTTGGTTCAAAGTTAGTAAGGCCTCACACATAGGGCCTGACTTAGTATTCGACGCCTTAGAAAAAGTCCAGTTGATCAGAGAAAGACTCTAGGCTGCTCAAAGACAACACAAGTCTTATGCAGATGTTCATTGAAAAGATCTCAAGTTTGAGATTGATGACTATGTCTATCTCAAGATCTATCCCATGAAAGGAGTAAAGATATTTGGCAAGAATGGAAAGTTCAGTCCATGATGCGTCAGTCCCTTCAAGATTCTCAGTCGATTTGGCAAAGTAGCTTACTAGCTCGAATTGCCTTCAATCTAGCCTCAGTTCAACCAGTCTTTCATGTCTCTTTGCTCAAGAAGTGCATAGGTGACACATCAGTTGTAGTCCCTATTCATAGCATTGATGTTTAAACACTCTCTCTTATGAAGATATTTCATTAAAAATTTTAGACTATCAAAGTCGTAGATTGAGGAACAAAGTAGTTTCTCTACTTAAGGTTCTTTGGCGAAACCAGTCTATCGAGGGAGCTACTTCGGAAACAGAGGTATACATGCGTACCAAGAATCCTCATCTCTTCTTCACTAACACAAATCAAGCTCAAAGTAACAGGTCTCCTTAGGCTTACTCAGTTTCATGTTCAGTGTTTATCATAAACTTGGTATACAGTTTCATGCTCATGTTCCCATTATAAACTTGGTATCAAGTACCATTACATATTCAGTCATGCACTCATGTATCAGTTTAATTACGTAATTATGCATCAGACATGCATTCTCATTGTGAGAAACTTAGTTCTTGAGAACACTCAGCCATGCATTCATGAATCAGTTATACATGCATCAGATATGCATGTTCAGTTTATATGTTCAGCTTGTCAGTCATGTCAGTCATGAGATCATGTTCCAGTTATTCATATTCATTATGTATATCAGTTGTCCTTTCTCCTGTCTCAGTCAGTCTCATTTGAGGACGAATGTCCTAAAGTGGGAGATATTGTAATACCCTATACTTTTCATAGCAAATTTTAACTCAAGAATGTCTAGTATTAGCTTCTAAATTGAATGATGGTTATTCCATGAGTAATTTTCAAGATTTTATTTTTTGTCATATAATAAATTCAATAAGCTATCCATCGATATAAGATTCGCCCAAATCCGATAATCGAGTCAGAAGTTACGACTATTTTAAGTTCCCATCATAAAATAATGCCATATTAGTTAGTCGCGCGCTGCACTACAAGAGGAAATGGCATTTGGAAAATTCCAGTATAGGTCCGCGATTATGGCACGTCATGCCAGGGCCTAAATTTAGAATTGTCCTTTTCCAGTGTCTTAGCGCAATTTCCTCCGCGTTGCGCTAGAGTTCCAGGTCCAAAAAGAAGGGGCAACACAATGGCTCACATTGCGCCATCCCTCAGTTTCCCGATTGTCAAATTCTAGTGACACGGTGCGGTAGTGCCGCGTCGTGTTAGGGGTTCAGTTCGAAAAATTTTACTAAAATTAAATGATGCGTCCAGGGGTAAAATGGTCAACTTTCCATCCCTATTTAAGCTCTTTAACACATGATTCAACCACTCTTCACCCGAAATAACTCTCTTCTCTCAAAAACCTATCAAGAACAAGATAGAGTTTTCATAGAAGATCTAATTCCAAGAAAGTTTCTCTATCAATCTTCACGAAATCACAAACTAAGGTATGCGTAGTGTTCATTCATGGAATCATTTCGTCCATGATGCCCAAGAATCTATTTTCTAAGTTTAAGTTCATGGATTTCTTTATGAATTTCATGTTGGGTTAGTTTTGTTTATGTTGAGAATGATCAATTGAATTCAAATCCATGTTGGGTGATCAATTTTATGTGGAATTGATTTGTATAGATGTATATTCATGTGAACCTATGAAAAAACCTTAGGATGATGAAATTATAGATGAATCATGATGATTAATTGTTGTATAATGTTGTATACATGTGCTATGCCTACCATGTGTTTGATTAAATTCCTAGATGAAGGAACAATGCCCAACTAGTATGATATCATGAAATTCCCATGTATGTAAAAGTTATGCCTATCACATGTTTTGATGGAATGTTTCTATAAATGTATTATGGATTATGATGTTAGTTATATGTTCAAGTAAGTTATGCTTAGTCAGTTTTCTTCCATCGAGTCTGGGGGTACTTGTACCCAAATTAGCTGTGTGCTTAGAGCCATGTCATGATTCCATAATACTCTCAGTCAAGCTATGAATTCTTAGATTTCAGACAGTCTTATGACTCAGGAAATCTCCATGATCTCATGAACTCAATCAGTTGTCAGATATTAGTAATATTCCGTCAGTCAATGGAATTCAGTAACTCAGTCCATGTTCAGTTCAGTAAATTATGTTCAGTGTCTATTCAGATGAGAGTAGAAATCAGCACTGAGTGAACGCAAGGATGGGAACTCACCTGTTATATGAGGGTGTGATTATTAGAAGCAATCCTTGCATTCCAGAACTATGTAGCTAGTATAGGTTGAGACATCATAGCCTTCTATATGAGGGTAGATTAGTTGGATTAGCCTGCTATATGGTGGTTCCCACCATTCTCACTAGATTTACCTGTTATATTAGGGTCACTCACAGATTGTCCTTTCCAGTGGTGCGGTATTGACACCTTTCCAATCAGGGCATAGATTGGACCCCAATCCAGCTATAATGTATTATTTGGGGCATGTCGGCTAGATGACTACCTCCTACAGTCTCAGTATCAGTCTCAGTAAAAAAAACTTAGATAGTTCTTCAGAATTTAGGGCTGTCAGATATAGTTAACTCAGATACAGTACGGAACTCAGATAGTTTCACCAGATTTATGACTTTCAGATACATTCACTCATGTTATCTTTTCGATCAATTATCAGTATGTCATGTTATCAGTATTCAGATTCAGTACTCTTGTTATCACCATTTCAGATATAGTTACTATGTATACATGCATGTATTCTCATATTCATATTAGTCAGTTAGCCAGTATTGTTCATGCATATGAATCACTTGCATTCAGCCTACCCCACATGCATACCAGTACATTCAAAGTATTGACGTATTTACGCTATGGTGTCTTATACCATAGTTTTAGAGACACGACCTCTAGATCAACAGTAGATTCCAGTTTCAGCAATCAGAGTTAGAAGTGAGTCCTCATCATTCAAGAACATGATTATTTCTCTATTATCTCATAAATTAGTTTATTAGTTGGAGTTAGTTAGGGACATGTCCCATCAACTTCTTACTCAGACAGTTCAGTCAGTTAGAGGCTTTCTAAACTATCATGTTTCAGACTTTAGTATTTTCAATTTTTTTTGGGGTATTTCATACCCCATTTAGATGTCATATTTTACTTTATAATATGTGAACCTTATGGCCTTTCAATTCATGTTTATGCATTATTAAGTATTTTATGCAGTATACAAGTATAGATATCAGTCATGGGTTAGCTGGTGGTCCTTCGGGGTCATGAGCACTGTGTAGTGTTTTGGGTACTAGATTTGGGGCATTACATATAGATATTCAAGGAGGGTTTATCCATTTTGTTGCTAAAAGATATCCTACCCTACACCGAACCTATGTTACAAGAGCAAAAAGCCTTTCGTGATTCCCCATCTAGTATTTTCATTATAGTGGTAATTGAAAATAGGGGCAAGCCTATGTCATGGTAATTGGTAGCTTTGAGAGTTCTTGTAAGGGAGAGAGTTTTTCACTTAAATTCCTTGTTGTATACTTGGTAGCTTGGTTTATGATATTTACCTTCTTGAGAGGAGGCGTGTGAAAAAGTTGAGGAGGGTGACTTGTGTAGAAAAAAGGAAAAAGGACTATAATGTAGTTGAAGTAAAAAGGTGAATCACTTCTAGAGTATCAATGATTGTTACATTATTTCCCTTTAATGTCTTTTGCATCCTTAATTGTTGCATTTTATATTGAGGGTTTTCGGGAGAATAACTTTTCCAAAATTAAAAGAGCTACTTAAGCTAGTAACTAATCTTGATGTAATTGTGATCATTAGGTCATCATATGTTGGTATAAATGTGAATTGTCTCATGGTGAGAGGTAGTGTTGCTTGAGGACAAGTAAAGCTTTAAGTTGGGGGTTTTGATGAGTGGTGAATTTACCACTCACTCGCACTCATCATTCATGCAAAACACCAGGTTCTAAAGGAATAAGTAAGACATATATGTGATTAAATGAACTAATCTTCATATTTTGCAGGCATACAGGATATAAGATAGAAAAGTGGGTATTGGAACTAAAACAGATCAAGGATGAGAGATAAGTGCACAGCTGAAGACCCTCCACTCATCAAGCTCATTTACCAAAATTACGGTATTCTAGCCACGATCGCGTCCTGTTAAGTTGGTCAAGTGAATGCGATCATGATGATTTGTCAGTGATCGCTGTCAAAAAAATGCGATCGTAGAGTTTAGGCAGTGATCACTGTTACCGCAATCACCAAACTTTCAGCACGATCACAACCTTGCGTGTTTAATGAGCAAAGGGCAATTCAGTTAAATGAAATAACTGATTCCATATTCCCATTTAGGACCCAAATTATTTTTTCCTTGGACATTATTTAAGGGAGGAGGATTGTGAAATCAGAAACTTGTGGAACACTAAAATTTGAGGTATATCTTTGTATTTAAATTTTTAAGTTGAAGTTGGTAAAATTGAAGTGTGAAATGAAAAGTTTCCTTGCTCTCCATTTCTATGGATTCCATGAATGATTTTTTTTGCTATATTTATTATCTTTCATTTAATTTGTTGGTGAAAATCCCAAAAATCCCAATGGGTTTGTTGAGTGAAAACTCTAAACTCTAGAAAACCCTCATCATCCTTAAAAGAGGATTATTGGGGGACAATGCAATTGTGGGAAATTGATAGTGTGGTTTACTTCCTTTTAACATCTTGGAAATAAGGGTAGATGGATAGTAAGCTTTGTCATGGACATCTTCCTAGAAGTAGGGATGCCCAATTGAGGATTTGGGTGGTGATTATGGATGCATTTGTTAGGTTCTTGAAAGAGTCATGGGGTGACATCTTTGGTGTTTTGTTAACAAACTAGTCTCAAAGACTTTTGATCCCATGCACACATTACCTTTAGGTAGACATAATCCCTAGACTCCTTCTAAATTGACCTCTAAATCAGAATTGCGAGTGTAGTGTGTTGCTTGAATCAAGAGTGATGAAATCAAATTCCAAACCAAACACCTCCTCCACTTTACATTACGTGTTACATTTTTTTTACACTTCGAGTATCTTCTTAGTAACTAAAGTACCTATAGGATTTGAAGTTTAAATTTCACTCCTTATGGATTCGACCCTGACAAAAGTTGGTTTATTTACAACGGCTATTCTCTACCACTTTGGATAGTATAGGTGGACATTATCAGCAAGAAAAGTTGAGGTATCTCCAGTCCCTGCATTATATGGGGATACAACGTCCAGAGAAGGTTAGTGGGGTGAACACTAGTATGTAACTTAGGGATAAGGATAACATAATTCCATGATCAATAGTTCAAAATCATTCAAATCTAATGAACATTATCAAATGCGCGCGCACACACACACATACATATATATATATATATATATATATGTCACATGAAGGCACCCAAGGGTTATATAGGCCTAGCTCTCCCCTAGCTAGAAGATCCCTATTGTGTATGGCCGCACAAACTAGAGGGTATACATATGCACTATCCGGGACTCAAACCTACTTGCATATCAAGGTGACGCAAGCACCCAATCATGTAATATTATACGGGGGATAACAATCTTCAAATCATATGAAAAAATAAGAGGGACTCAAACTGCCTCGGTCATTTAGACCCCTGCGTAGACAATCTTGATTTCTAGTATTGGTCCCTCGGGACATCCACTTTCACTACTCATCTACACAAGCCTCATTAAATCTCAATTAAATTATTATCATACATTCCTTATCATTGAACCATGATCCACCTTTTGACATACATTGTTGGTATTGTCGTACCAACTACACTTGAAAGTTAACATCAACATGTAAGAACAACTTCGTTATTTGGAGCAATTCATAGACCCCTTGGTTTAATTATACATTATCTTGAGGAATTACACAACCCATAAGGGTCAATTCAAAATTATTATGCTTCATTAATCTTTCATATCATGCAATAATTCAAGATTAGTTCAATGTCCATATTTTTCATATTTAAAACCAATTTGACAATATGAGATTGAGGTCATTACCACATCGAAAGTCATAAATTGGGGAAAATCACAATCCCCTCGTTTATTCACCATAACTATGCATCCCACAAGTTCAAACATATAATTAAAGCATGAATAGTCATAGGTAACCCATGGGAAATATTGTTAAACGACAAACATTAAGACCCATTAACCCATGTTTAAAAGCCATTATCAATACCATATGAACAACCCCTAAAATATATTCTTTTAGAAAATTTGCAATTAGGGAGGAGTAACATGCTTGAAATACCAAGTTTCACGAAAATAATTCAACCCTTGATCCCTTTGGATGACCTACTCCATAGAAACCCTAAGTATGGATGCTTGAGAGACTAGAGAGAGAAGAAAGAATATTTGGAGTGGGTTATCAATAAAATTAGGTCTCTAAGTATGTTTATAGGTCGTGGGTTATTATTGGGATAAGAGAGAAATGTCTAAAATACCCCTATTTAAAAATCTAGAAAAATAAATCATCAGTCGTTATGGGTCTCATAACGACTCATTATGACTCATCTCCATGAGTCGTTCTTAAGACAGTGTCACCAGGAACACTCACTATTGACCTTATGATTCATATACCATAGCTCTTAATGGGACCCAACTACTCGTGGGGTCCATTTATAGTCAACATAAAAACCAATTAGGGTAAACACTGGACATCCTATAATTTGCACAAAATGACTCATAATGAGACCTCATGACTCATAGTGAGCCAGTTATAGTTAGAATAGAACTTAGCCACACACACACTATTTAGGCTATCATTTGATTCCACTTACTCATCATGGATCTTTACGGCTCACGTACCCAAGTCGTACTCAGGACAACAACTCGAGGACTATTTATTGGAAACCTTATGACTAGGGTCATATGACTCGTCAAGACACCCTATAACTTATAGGATAAGGTTTATTCAGGACAGTGAGGATAAATTTTTTTAGAAATTGTCAAGGACCAACACCTGGGATATTTCAATATCTCTTCCTTCCCTCATTTTTAAGATTGTACATTCACTCCTTGGCCTTGTATACTATTATATCCTTCTTTTATCCTTTATTCATATATTAAATGGTGATATACAGTATAGTTCTAAGATTCCTGACTATGACTGGGATAGGATAGTCAATCTTTAATACTTTCTTAGCCTTATTATGTTTGTTTCTTAGATATGGGTAGGATAGATGCCTTTACTATCTCAGTAGCATTATTATGTGGTTAGTGGACATTTGGGTTTAAACTCTATTTCTATTTATATATTTTATATATCTGCATTATCCTTAAAGATCTGTTTGTAGTTTCCTACTGAGTACAATGTGTTAGGTACTCATACTAAACCTTAGCATCCTACAGATCATAGTACGGATTATCGCCGATGAGGTGTGCATTGTACGAAGTAGCCATCATTCGAAGGCATAGAGTGAGCTCCTATTGTTCAAAGTATTACTTTTCTCCCTCTTATGCACTAGACTAGTCTCTGTGTTGTATTTAGATATGGTTATATCTATATGTTCATATAGTATCTCAGTTGTATTTTTCTTGTGTTAGAAGTTTATATACTTATTCCATGAGGTTTTGGGATTATTTTATGTATGGTAGTCTTTTATTTTATCTATTTTGCATTCTTCCCTTCTTTTATTTGGTAGTTCGTTACTATCAGTTTTGGATTATGGGATTGGCTTGCTTACTTGTGGGTTTTAGTAGGTACCATCATGACCTAAGAAATTTAGTTGTTACAACGACCAAACCCTTGAGGCTTTGAAGCAAGCGAGACTGAGATATTATCCCTTACTAGAGCCACTGAAGAAATTTTAGTCCAATCATATCTATATAAGCAAAATTACCTAATTCAGTAAATATATGTACTATATGTATTAAACATCGAGAGTTTAAAAAAATAACCAAACACAATAATATTTATTTAAGTTTTCCTTGTATACATGGTGAATAGTTCTACCATGATATATAGCTAATATTAGAAATTTTTATATTACTGATATAGAACGAACTTCAAAAATTTCCTAAGTTCAATATTTATCCAAAATATCATTACTTTGAAATTTTCTATTTAAATAAAGGGTTAGGCTGGGTTGAATTGAACTTACAAGCCAAATCCATTTTGGCTACTCTATTATAGAGTAATTACAAACAATCAAATACTGTCATAGTGCCCGAGGTTACAGAAGGAGGAGATGAGAAATATTATGAGACTATTTGGGATTACTATTAGGAAGCCAAACTTTTTGGGGAAAAAAATATTTATTTTGATAAGTAGGGTGTTTGAGCAACTTCACTGCTTTAAATAGCAGTAGAAGCAGTTTTTTTACTCTTAGGTTGAAACAGAAGCAAAAAATTACTTTTTCATGACAAAGATCTCTATCACATATACATATACAACAATATATCCAATATTAATTAATTAGCATATTAAAATTGTATTTTAATATTTATTCTTCATTTTTACATCATAAATTCTTTATTTTATTTTACGATTTATATGTTATTATTATTGAATTCCTCACCCCTTTCCTGTAAGAAAATCAGAAATATAATTGATGAAGACGATGACAGATAAACATACATAAACACAAGGCAGATCTTCTACTATTTTAGAGACATTGCGTGATAAGATTAGGAATAAAATCATTTAGAATATTTTTGATGTATGAAAGAATACTTATTTTTTAATGAACTTTTTCATATGTAGTGATGAAATTTTTCATATTAGATTTTTTTTTTTATGTTTTTACGTATATTTAAATCATTATATTAATATTTTTATCAATATTTAATTGTATAAAAATAAAAATTTAATTAAAATATCACAATACAAAAATAATAACATACCCAATATATTCCCACCAAGTGGGGTCTGGGGAGGGTAAGTGTACGTTGTCCATACCAGGACCTCATGGTGAGATAGAGAGGTTGTTTTCAATAGACCCGCCGCTCAAGATAAAACAATATAGACAATGAATAGTAAAAGAATAAGATACAATAGAAATCACCACACCTAGTAATATCATACACAAGATTCACCAAGTAACAACAAATGATACAACATCCTTAAATAATACTAACCTTCTACCCTAATTCGCCTCTTGCACAAATTCCTATCTAGGATCTCGTCCTCGATAAGTTAAAGCTTTTCCATATCCGTTCTAATAACCTTCCTCCAATATTTATTTAATCTACCTCTACCTCACTTGAAACCATCCCTAGCCAACATCTTACACCTCGGTATTAGGGAATCTATGTCCCTCTGCATCACATGCCTAAACCATCTTAACCTCGCTTCCCTCATCTTGGCTTCCACTGAAGACACTCCCACCTTATCTCGAATAACCTTATTTCTAATTTTATATTTCCTAGTGGACCCACATATCCACCAAATACTTCTCACTTCCTCCACCTTTATCTTATGGATTTGGGCCTTCTTGACAAGCCAATATCTGCCCCATACAATAAAGCCCTTTTTTAAAAAAGATTAGCCAAACACAATTTGTTTATCAAAAAAACTTTTTAAATGAATTAACCAAACACAAATTGCATATTTTTCAAAAGAACTTTTTGGAAAAGACATTTTATAAAAGTGCTTATCAAATAAGCACTTTTCAAACAACAACCCTAAACATACATATAGTCTTTCATTTTCCATTTCAATGGGTTCAACTTGAACTATCAATATAATGTTAATGTCTTCCTTCTCAATAGAGGTAGATATAGTTTATAATATACAAATTTATAGAAATTCATAAAATATTTATATTAACATATCATTTAAATAATGTTGCTGTAAGATTTCACAACTATTAAATTCTAGATTAGTGTTGCAGCTCTTATGCATATTTATACACCTAAGTGTTATTATCTGTGCACGTTTAGCTTAGCTTTGAGGATAACTTGATGTTCTTGATGAAGTATAAAGTGTTCTTTGTGTATTTGTGTGCTAATTTACATGTTTATTGTGTTTGAGGTGCATTTGAAATAAGTTAAGAGTCAAAGTGATCAAATAGAGTTTAGAAAAGAAAAGTAGTTCAGCTAGCTTAAGCTATAATTGTTCTAGTAGACTTTTGATGAGCGTTGTTGTATTGTATGGACCAATGTTTGTTCTAGGTTGATTTAGGAGATACTAGAGCAGATATGGAAGCTAAATGAACATTTTCATAAGTTTTTGTAGGATATGACTGGTGCAGCTATGGAAGCTAAATGATGCCTACACACAAGCTACAAGAAGTGAGGAAACAAGAAATACGTTGACGTGAAACATAGAGTAGTTTCCAGGTAAGAATGACGTAGGGCATTGTAGAAGCGCATGACCCCAGGGAATAAACTCCAGGCAGTCCTCCTAGGCACCTGTATAGGAACATGGAACCAAGCTATAAATTCTTGGAATCCTCCAGAGGCACTATAGGTGGTGCCTTGCTCCCAAGACAAACCGAGATGCAAGTCCTATTCTACACGAGCAAAAATGAGTTCTAGTCCTAGATTGAATTAGAAAACTTGTGGTCCCCTGTACCTAATAACTGTGAATTTTTTTGTACATGACATGGATGCTATAAATAAGCATTATACACCTATGAATGGGGCAGAATCACACCATATGTAATCAAAACATAAACACTCCATAATTGAATAAAACTTGATTTTCTACTTGGTTTAGTTGAGGACAAAGTGGTCACTGCATACATTTTGTGTGGGACATCTTATGGATGAACTAAAGGGATATATAAAGAAAACTTAGCCATAATTACCAGACCTTTTTGGATCATGCACAAGTTGGGTAGCAAATTATACATCAAGGAGATCAAACTAGGGTTATTTTCCCTTTTACCTTTCTTGCTTGTAGTTTTAATTTATGACCTCATATATGGAAATTTTTTGTAAGGCTATGTACTACAAATTTATGACCTCAATTTCCAGTGATCCACCGCAATAGTAGTGCGTCTGGTGGCCCATAAGTTTGGGTTTCTAGTTTAATTTTTCTAGCTTTGTATATAAGTTAAAAAGGGCATTTTGGACTTTCAAGCATTTTAAACTGTACAAACACCATAATTAAGATCATTACAAGCAAAATATGAGATTTTTCTCAAGATTTCCCTCAACCAAAAATCCTAAGCATCCAAATCCTCTTCCAAGAATCTCAAGGGTTCACCATAGATTTTCTAAATTAAGTCAAGATTCAAGGTTCCCAAGTCAAAGGTTTCAAGAACCTTCATTCAAGGGTACGAATAGAGTCCCAAAAGATAGAGTTCATTCAAAGCTTCTAATTCAAGGTATGTGGGGTTTTCAGCAAGGACAATCCTTTCATTCTTGTGCCCAAAAGTGTATTTTTAAGCAAATTTCTTATGTTTTGAGATTGGGTTTATGATCAAAGTATCTTATTGATGGTTTTGAGCATGATATGATTGAATTATGAAATTCCATGATTTCTCGAGTTAAAGATTGTTGTTTTCATGGTTTTGAATGCCATGACTATGTTATTAGTTATTGATTTTAGATTTTCAAGTGAGTTAAGCATGATATTATGAATCTTAAATTTTTATGTTGATATTTATGAGATATTTTCAGGAAAACTTATTGATCATGATGAATTACTATGAGTTTACATAAGTTTAAAACATGGGTCACTAGCCCCTATTTTGAGTATTGATATTTCAAGAACTTATGCTTTTAAGACCCTTGAGATTATCATATTTTCAGTTGTATAAATATTATATGATCTTTAATCCTCATATGAGTTTTGAAATCCATTTCACAGAGTTAATCAGATAATGATTGAGTGCATAACTGGTTTTCTAATAAAACCTTATAAAAGTTTTAATGTGAATTTATACTAGATGAGCATAGCTAATAAAAGGGAGTAGTATTTAGCACCGAGTTAGGTAAGTTACTACTGTTTCATACCCTAGAACTATATCCCACCATAGGATTTAGACTTTTGGGCCTGAGGCTGAGATAGTGATCACTGCGTTGAGGTTATACTCCCTCGCAAGAGTATGACGCCTCTCCCCAACATGAGGTTTTTTCATTAGGATGACAAGACGTTGCACTCTATGTATCTCGCTTGGTTTATGTCGGTTAAGAGAACCTCCCTAAAGTTTTGAAAGAATTGCCTTCAGATAAAAGATAAAGTATTTTCCTTGTAGTACAGTTTTAAAAGAGAATTTTACTAAAGCCTTAAGATGAGTTATTTTCTCTACTGGTAAAGAAAATATCTTAAAAGTATTTCCCTAAAGGTTTTAGAAAATAAGTGTAAAGGCTCACAACTTAATCAGATATTACTTTACATGAGATTTCAGTTACAGAGTTACAATTTTAGATTTCAGACACAAAGGTGAGCTCTTTTTCAATTAGCCTATATGATTTGAGAATGGAATGGAAATACAGATTATAGAACTAAAGGTAATGACTCATGAGATTTATACTACATGCTTTACTATTCAAGATTTATATGCTCAAATTTCAGATTTACTCAGCTATTTGAGTCATTTACATCTAGCATGCATGATTTTATAAACTATGATAATATTGAGATATTATTTTGCTTATACATTCACCCCCATATACTCAGTACATCCTCAAATTACTAATCTACATATATGTCTATGTGCTACATTGTCTCATAATGTATGTACAAGTCTAGTATGCACTTTTTGACTCAGACAGTTACAGATTCCAACCAGCAACATGATGAGTCCTCCTTCTTCGGGGACTTCAGTTAGATTTATTTATGTCATTTACTTTCTTATTCCTATGTACTAATTAGTGGTAGCTGGGGTTGCGTCCTAACTATCTATAGTCAGTATTAGTAGAGGCTTCATAGATAGTCAGTAGAGTTAATGTTTCTAGTTTTAGTTTTTCTTTGTAAAAGTAGAGCTGTAATCATGTGAATTTAGTTTTGTATTGATCAGATCCAAAAAAAAATTATCTTCCATAAATTTTGTACAGGTTGATGCATTTTATTCAGTTGCTTATGAGTTATGCCAGTAAAAGGGTTATCTTGGGATCACTTGTGACCCTAAGCATCGTGTGACATCTCGGGACCTATTTTTAGGGTATTACAAACTTGGTATCAGAGCATAGAGTTCAAGTGTCCTAGGGTGTATGTGAAGCCGTGTCTAGTAGAGTCTTGCAGAATGGTATAGAGACATCTGTACTTTTCTTCGAGAGGCTACAAGGCATTAAGGAAATATCTCCTTCTTTCAAGTCTCAGATCGTGCTACAGAAAGGTTCTCTAAGAAACTTATATAGATTCTCACCTTACTCAATTTAGGCCATCTCCGCCTTATTTTCAAGATATAAGAGACAATTAAGCTTAAATATTTACAGATAGTACTTTCTCAGACAGTCTTCATAGATAGTTATGAGATTCTAAGTGAGCTAGAAAACATCCCATCAGTGCTTTTGAGTTCTAGAGATTGATGCGTTTTATTCATGTTTATGAAAGTTGTGCACTAAGCCCAAGTCAGAGGTGCTTTCAGATTCCTCCTCAGAATCCATAATATAAATTTATACTTCTATATCCTTGTATTATTCTTGAGATAGCATGATCAACAAGTTCCAATTCCTCCCTTGATAATGTTGTCAGACTTACTAACAATGAGTTTCAAAAGTCTCTAAAAGTAGCTTGAGAGTGGCCTTCTAGTATGTTATAAGCCCCTCAAGTTTAAAGTTATTCCCTCATTCTTATGAGCCGTTCAGGTAAGACAGATTAATATGTATATTCTTAGATCATTGATTATTATGTGTCAAGTTTCTATCTCTTGTAGTCTTGTTATCATTATGTTGTCAAAAATCAAAGTCTAGTGAAGTCGTGTGAGGCCTATTTTGGTTCATTAGCAACTTATTATTCACTTTGTTATTTTTGTGTTGGTTGGAACTGGGGGTTTAAAGGTATATTGACAAGAAGGGTGGTAAGTGCGATTTATTGAATATATGTATAGCCGAATCTTTTTTCATATGATTGAGTTAGTAATAAAGTGATATGTCTTTGGGTGTTAGTTTAGTAGAAGGTAGAGAAGGAGTTATTAGTTGAGGTGAATTATTGTTTTCTTGAAGTATGAAAAGAGTTATTGACGGAGTTTGTTGTTCTAGGAAAGTATAGGTTATTGATGAAAGAACTTGGTGGATGCGCATTGTTAATTTAGGGTTCACTGAGATTGCAAGGAGTTTAGTTAAAACTTATAAAGCTGTGAAAGAAGTTTAGATGTATAGATAGGTATATAGTAATGATGTGTGGATAGAGGATGTGTTAATGGATTGTGATTAAGATAGGCTATTTGATTATGATCGATTATTATTGTTATGAGGTTTGAGTGGGATAGTGTTTCTTGATGTTTTATTTTATAGTTTCTAAGTGAGAATTATGTGTGGGGTGGGGTTGTAAATCATGTTGAGCGCTACCCATTAAGTTTGAACGATTGATGGTGATGAAGGAGGATGTGACAATTTCTTGGTTAGTGGTACTAGTTATAGGGAAGTGATCTAATAGGCTTGAACAGTGGATGCAAGTGATTGAGTCTAGCTATTCATGAATAAGTATGATTTTGAAATATGATGTTGAGGTGTGCCCAAGGTGATATAGGGCTCCGTTATTTTTGAAATTTATTAAAGTGTTGTGTGGTTAGTAGTACCGTTGAGTTGCTAAGAAGAAAGAGACTAGTTGTGCAGTATATGATGTTCTTAATAGCTAAGTTAAGGAGTTTTGATTCATAGTATTGAGTCTTATTGGTATGATCTTAATTGCTATAGTTTAGAGAAAATGTAATTTTGGGGATTCATAGTATGTGATATTAGCAGAGTATGAAGGGAGTAGCTTGGTTTATTAAAGGATGATAATATCCGTGTCAAGTGTGAAAAAAATCTAAGTTGGTGAGTGTTTAAGTTTTTATATGATGATTTTTGGGGTCATAGAAGTTTAGGAGTCAAATCTTAGAAAGAAGTATTAGCTTTAAGTAATATACGTGAAGATATAGTCCTTTAGGGTAGGTTTGGTTTCCTGTGTATTAATTATATCCTAGACTCTAGAGCAAAGAGAGTGCAGTTTAGGTTAGAGTTAATGTAGTAGTTCACAAACTTAGAGTAATGGCTTAAAGCTAAGGGGGAGATGATTGAATGAGTAACCAAGTCAAGCTTTGAGATTCTAGTAGCTATACAAGTAAGTTGTAGAATAGTTGTGAGAAAAATTGATGCTTGACCCAATCTTATTTCAGTATTTTCAATTGTCCCAATACCTACTCATGCCTTACGTGTTAGTTCCATGATCTTAATTCATGTTCATGCATATGATAAAGAATTATGTACTCTCCTAGTTCCCAAAAGGAGAAGTTCTAGTTCTTTCAACAGTTGGAATCACATTCCATAAGTTATGAGCTCCAAATATGGGTCGTGCAGCTCATGACTCATGTACTCAATCTTTACGATAAGTTCAGCTCAAGTGATCAAGAAATACTTTTAATGAGCAGAGAAATTCATATTTATATCATGCATGTTCTTGGGTTAGACCTCTTTGATAAGTTCATGATGTTAAATGCTCTATTCCTCAGGCCTCAGATGAGTGCCCAAGTTATGCTTGGTATCCCTTCATGATACAAGTCTTTGTGTTCTAACCTTTCAGTGACCTTTTCCTTAGGTCAAAAATAGTAATGATGAGCAGTTGTGGAGATAGGAGAGAGTAAATATGTCATGTTGGCGAAGGTGGTCGTATGCTTGCTTTATGTAATTCTATGAGTCTGAAGGCATATTGAATGAAGTTTTATATATGACCTGGTTAGTTCAGAATATGTTATGTATGTCTTCTTAAGAGTGGTGCATGGAAGTTGTTCTAGATAGAGGTTTGTAGGTTGTGACAAGGGTGTCTTATGGGAGTGTGTTTATAAGTACATATGTAGTTATAGAAGTAGGCTTGAACATCATGTATGTATATATCTAGATGAATACACTGCATGTTAGTAAATGTCTAGTACAAGTTTGAATGTGGTTATTAGAGTGGTAATGAGAATTTTGCATGAGATGAGAAGTTGTGAAGTGTAGGGTGTACTGAATTACGGGTCAGACTAGTATTACAGTGTTATCTGGTGTATTATATGATTGTGGGTTAGGCTTGAAGATGGTGAGGGAATTTAGTTAAGTTTAGACATGAGTAGATGGAAATATCAACAACCATGTTAGAATTTGAAGATGAATCAATGAGCATGGTCTTTAAGGGAAAGGAATAGTTAAGAGAATATTTTAAAAGTATGTCTAATCTTGCTAGTATGGTGTTACATTGCCTAAGGCCCAAAATTTTATCCCAGTCTATTATTCAAAGGGGTCTATGTTCCAAGCTATAGAGTCGTAATAATATTGTAATCTCTTATTCATATGCCTTTTTCATATCATGCCCAAAATTCTCCGCTCCCTCATATCGTTCGAACTCCCTAGGAGGGTGTTGATGAAATCCTCTACTTGTGTATGAGTATCTAGTATGATTCAGTTTGGATAGCCAGCAATCCAGTTTAATAATCAGATGGATAGATTTCTATAGTTTTCCATTTTCCAAACTAGTCTGGTCTTACTACCTAAAGTTTCATAAGTACGGTCATTCCAGTAAGTAGTTTTCGCACCTATGAAAATTTGTGAATTCAGCTCAGTTGGACTTCTATGTTCCAAGTGGTTACGAGTCTCTTCATGCCTCATTACTTGTGGGTATGAGTAATAAGGAGTCTTATATCCGCTGCAACATAAAAGTTCAACTTTGGAGTTGATTCCAACACAAAATTCCCAAACTACCCCTTACATAGTACAACATTTTACCTTATATTAGTCTAAAACACACATATGAAACTCAAAATATCAAATTCGACCCCCAAGTTCCATGTTAAGTTCAGTTTCTAACAACTAGGGTTTCACATTTGAACATAATTAAATTCAACGCAAAGCAAATCTAAAATCTAACACATTTGTAATTTCAACTCAAAAAATAATGAATTTATGTTCAAACACTTACTTGAATTTGTGAGATCACTGAATGTCACTTCTATATCAATGTCAGATACAATTTTAAGAGTTAAATTTATGCGCCTTCAGTGGGATGCTGTGTAGGATATGCTTGATGATATTTTGGTAAATAATAGAGGTTGGTATACTAGAGATTTTAAACGTGGTGCAGGTACATATGCTATTGGAGAAGATAATGCTTATGGAGCTCGTCATGACTTGGTAGCATAAGAGGTTTCACAGCTTTGGATAGATATTGGTCTACTCGACTACTTGTCGTGGTCTAGCTAGTCCTCCTTGCATAGCTAACCCAGCCTCTTCAGCTAAACGGGACTTTTCAGTAGCTAAGAGTTATTGCATCTATAAATCTATAATATTTTCTAGATAATCTGAAGCACGTGGAAGTGCTGCGTTCGGATCAACGGTTGAGAAGGAGGGTTTTGAACCCTAATAGGAACATAATCATGAGCATGTTTGGATATTCTTCTCAGTGTTTAAAGAATTCTTTCCGGCTCTAGATCAAAATAAAGTAAGGGATAGCCTCTTCTCCTAGTGTTTGACATACACAAAGGTATAACAAATGTTACATCCTGGGTTTTGGCCTTAGAAATTTTTCTTAAAATCTATTCTTTGGATCTAATACGACTCTAGGTATGAGCCGTAGCTAGGGTACGAGTGGTATGGTCCTATCAAAAGCTGACCAATTTTTGTTGGTGGGATAGTTTTGATAAGTGGAATATTCATACTCGTTATCTTATTCGACTGAACTCATTGGTTCCGCATTGGTCGTAACCCAATTTTAGAACCTTCTCTTATAGATTCCCTTCACCAAGTCATCGCCAGTAATCAACTCTTATCCCTTGATGTCAAAGGGAGAGTTTCTTTCTGGTCTTTCCTAAAATCTTTCTTTATTCTCATTGGAGAAAGACTCTCTCACAAAAAGGTTTTACTCATAAGGCCAACTATTTTCTTTATCTCACTTTCCCTTAATCCATCTAGCACCTTTCAGTTGGGGTCCGCCTTGGAGGTTAGGTTAGACTTCATTGTATGTCTTGATACGAGTTGTATCGGTGACTCGTATGGTGGGCAGTGTTTGATCCTCTTGGTAATTCATTCTACCAGGGATACGGATCATAGGTATGGTTCATATGCTAAAGTTACAACTTGGTTGGATGAGTCGTATGCTCGGTAGTATTTGATCTAAAGGTTAAGGAATGGGTACGACTAGTGGAAACCAATTATAAGAAAGGGAACGACTCGTAAGAGGGTCAGTCGTATCCCTATGAGTGTTTTTTAAGGAACTTAAGTGGGGGTATTTTGGACATTTCCCTACTTACCTTAATTATGACCCATGACTTCTAATACACTCAGGAGGTTATTTACCCTATTATTCTATTCATTAACACTTAGAACACTATTAAAAAATATATCATAATTCTCTCAAGAGCTTTTGGGCAAGAAATCTAGGGTTTTAATTTAGGGATTGCTTTGCGGCTTGCTTTGGTGATTTTCTTCCATCATCTTTCTTGATTTAAGGCATGTGCCTTTTCCCTACTTATTACTTTTAAAAAAGGCATGGATTTTATGGATGTTTTCATGGTTTCAATGTTGCATGGTTCTTTCCTCAAGAACTAACCCTAACTCTTTCATAGGCAATCAAGTAATTAAAGCTTCAAATCTCAAGAAATTCCTAAGAATCGTCACAAATTCATATAGCAAGGTATGTGTGATGTTCATCCATGGGTTTCTTTTACCCATGGAGTCCAAGAACCCTTTTTGGTGTTTTAAATTCTGAGTTCTAAATGTTTAAGTTGAACTAATTCTATGACTCTCTTGTTAATTCAATTACAAGTTATAGTTACAAGTATTTTCAAGTAGAATGAACCATATCATGTTTGACTATTGGAATTTCCATGTCATGTTCAATTTGTTTCAGGATGATCTCTCAAGTTACGAGTTTAGCCATAAAATCCTATTGTGTCCTTATGCTTAAGATATACTCACGTTTTAGTGTATGATTTTCACATATTTTGATGAGATTACATATTTGGGTCTTTGAACCATAATCACGTATTACTATATTTCAAGTTTGATATTGCATACTCAAGTTCATTCAGTGCTGGTGGTTTATGAACCCCTAATATCTATATGTTTTTACATGCATTCATCTTTCCAAGTACTCAGACAATTAATCCATGAATCTTATCAATATACTTACATGTTTAGGATCATGATGAACACTATCAGTTATGTACGAATGTTCAGTCTGGTTTAGTCTATTCCAGTATCAGTGTAGGTTCAGTCGAGAGTAGGATTTAGCACCGAGCGAACTGAGGGATTAGGGCTCACCTGACAGTAAAGGGTGTGGCCCGTAGTAGCAATCCCCAAATTACAGAACTATGTAACCAGCGTAGGTTAGAGATGTCTACATACCAGTTGAGGGTTGACTAAGTGTCTACCTGCTAGTTGAGGGTGAAACATATCTCTTTAGAGTGCCTTCCAGTTGAGGGTGAATCAATTCTACTTGGAGTCACCAGTTTAGTAGATCCACGCAACCAGTGTTAAAACTTGTGGCATGATATTGACACCTTTTCAACTGGGGTTATAGGTTAGACCCCGATAAGCTCATATTAGGGAATGTCAGTTATATGATACGTCGCACACTCTCAGTACGGTATTTAGTATAGTTTCAGTTCAGGTTTGCTTGACCAAAGCATTTAGATTCACAGTTATTTAGTAATTAGATATCAATTTTTCAGTTTACAGATTATTTTAGATATATGTTTGCGCATAGTCTTGCATTCTCAGATGTTACATTTTTCATACAATCATGTTTAGATTCTTATTCTATTCAGTTAGTCGTTATTTCATATGCATAGTATCCCATATATATCAGCCTAACCTCATCTCATATACTAGTATATTCATAGTACTGACCGTATACTCTTCTTTGCGTGATGATATCTTATATCATAGGTTCGGACGCACAGTTTCTCAACCACAGTTTGAAAACTCAGGGGCAATCCAGAAGTCATAGTGGTGAGTCTCATTCATCAGGGACATGTTATGATTATTTAGTTATTTTAGTATTTCATTCTATTCATTTAGTCGAGTTACTTGGGGGTCTGTCCCACCAACTCCTCAGTCAGTGTAGAGGCTTGTAGGCATTCAGACAGTCAGTTAGATAGTCAGTTAGTTGTTTCAATAGTAATAGATATTTTGGTTAAGCAGTTGATTTTGAGTATTTTATTAGTTGTTCGGACATACTTTGATGCATTTTATAGTATTCAGATTTTAGTACTATGTCAATTTATTTTTTGCTCAGGTTTTCATTTCTATTTATTCAGTGCTCACATCACGTACTAGCTCATTGGTTAGCATGTGGTCACATATGACTGTAAGAACCGTTGTCGCGACTAGAGGGTAACCTCAGATCGTGACACTAAAAAACTGACAAAGAAACCTAATGAACACCAATAGGACAAACTCTTGTCTGAAAATTGCTCGATGAATAAAATGACATCCATTGTTGAGAGGGATCAACAACATGGCCTAAATCCTCAATGCTGAACATCAAAGGGATGAAATAGCCACGATGTCATCTGGATCCTAAACTATCCCTAAATCCTTTTGGATAATGCTGAAGATCTTTGATATCCATCTCTGAGTTTCTAGTCCAATACTACGGTGAAGCTCTAGAAATGTGTGTCGATGCCTTGTCTGCATCTATCGACAACATTGCACCATCCTTTAGGGATAGAGTAGAGTTAAATAATATGTTCAACGTTTATTGTAATTTGGAATATAATAGGGAGTCAAGATATAATTTTTCTAAAATATCCTTGTATCCTCCCAAACATAAGTCACAAACGTCTCCGCAACAATCTGGAAGACTCTACTAACACCTAGGTCTTGTACTAACACATCGATGAAATCTAAACTCTAATAGGAATTTGTCATGACCAAATTTCTTAGGTCATGATAACGCCTACTATAACCCACTAGTAGGAAAACCAAACCCATAGTCTGAAATGGCTAGTAAAAGACTACCAAAATATATATAAAAGAAAGAATCCAGAATAGATGAAATAGAATATAAAATATATAATAAAGTCCCAAAACCTAGTGGTATTAGTACAAGATCTTCTAATATAATATAACAGCTCAAAAGTGAAATATCAAAGAACTTACACTAATATAACTTATCTTTTATTACAACATAGAGACAAGTATAATATATAAGAGGGAGGGAAATAATACTCTAAATATCAGTGGATCACTCTAAGTCTCCAAAACATTGCTTCTCCGCACAACCAGCACATCAATGGAGATCACCCATACTATGATCTATAGGCTGCTAAAGTGTATTATGAGTACCACATGAATGGTACTCAGTAGGCAACTGCCAACTGAGCTCCAAGGATTAAGAAAATTTATATAACATATACACAAATTGGAAACTATACCTAATGTTTAGAAACCACAAAATAGCCAATGCGATAATAGGGATAACATATCCTATTCATGTACAAGAGACTAACATAATCAGGCTAAGAAAGTATCAAGGATAAATTATCCTATTCCATTCATACTTTGAAATATCAACACTATAGCGTATATCCTTGTCCAATATATGAATAAAGGATGAAGAAAGATTATATATATATATGTATCAATATACAAGGCTAAGGAATGAATAAACAGTATGAACAATTGAAGAAAGGGATATATGATATTATGATTGCTACATACAACTAGATATGCAGATATTTTATATAGACGTGATGTCAACTCGAATTATAGCCTAGATCATTATATATTTATTACAATGCCCCATTATAATCCTATCAGGATTTAGTACCAACATACTCACGATTCCTATTCCATATGTCTAAATATTAAATAGACGTTTATCATAATGCAAATCATAAGATAAATGAGGCCAGAAATGTACCTCAATCTTGATAATGAATCAATGACCAATCTTTCATAAACTAGCCATAATAATGATCATAACAATATCAATAAAAACACGAGTAATCGGCTAATCAAGATGAAAAAAATATCTAACTGAACCTATGTATACCCCCACCACCCTAGGCTCGGAAGGTTCAATCAGCATACAAGAACACAAGGCATAGTCATTACTCATATCTAGCAATCGTACCGTATTAGCTGATAAGCATAAGTACATCCTATTGATAGGCGATGCTCATGCAAGAATGAATACAAGGCACACAATTAAAAAAATCATCTTCTATCCTCTGAAAGCATTATAACATCATCAGAATATCCTTTGTCCTTACAGGGCCTCATCACACCAACATAATATCCTCTATACTTGTAAGACAGTATAACATCATCATAATATCCTCCGGCCTTGTAGGCATCATCACATCATCATAATATCCTTCTACCTTGCCGGACATCATCACATCATCATAATGTCCTCCGTCCTTGCCGAGCATCATCACATCATCAAAATTTTCTCCATCATTGTCGGGCATATCACATTATCACATCATCACATCATCATAATATCTAATTAATGTCAGTAATAGAGAGTGATCCTTACAAGAGCTAAAGTAAAGAGCAAGCCCCACGGGGACTAAAGTAAATAACGAGTCCCACGATGGCTAAAGTAAATGACAAACCCCACGAGTACTAAAGTAAGTGATTATGAGAAGAGAAGCAAGGTAGAGTATATTTCCATAATTCATCATCATCAATATCTCATCATTAAAAAGTATATATATATATATATATATAATAGGTGCAAGAACTTAAACTGTTGCTAAAAGAGTGAATCTATAAGTTAGTTGACCAAAGTGAACTCTGAGACTAAATCTTTGTAAAAGAGTAGAAAGGGTTGAAATATCTCATGACCAGAGTGAATAGTAGTGTCAAATCATGACCAAAATATATCTTGGTTAAATCGTTAAATAATCATTATTAACCTCTTTTATAAATATAAATTATTCATTAAGTTAGGCAGTAATTGTTGTGAATAAATCCATTTTACGGTAAAGGTAGACTTTAGCCCTTAGTTAATGACAACAATAATAAGACTATAATCTAATTATAATCATAGAAATCACTAATGCAACATTCATGAATGTACCCTATCTATGTATTCCATCACCAGTATTCAAACATTAGAGTCATAAACATCATACCATATATTTCTCCATCACATATCGAAGATATATGTATATAAACCTTTATATATTCATAAACCACAACCATATCATTTACAAGGGTAATTACTTTCTGGATATCCAAAAAATATCATTACCCAACGTCGGACCAATAATGTGTCCCTAATAATCATAAGATCATAATCATAGTCTTAGGCTCACATTCATATCCGGAACTCATATCGATAAATATATATGTATAATCATCTCAAAACTATAGTCCATAACATATTTATGAGGCATAACATCTCTATAATCTATGAAGCATATCTATAATCATCTAACCTATAGGTGGTATCTCACTTCTAGGAGGAATAATGCATTAATAAATATAACTCATAACTACGAGGCATGTCACATTTATGAGTCATTTCTTATCTATAGGTCATGTATTAGGATTATTGAACTATCATCTCTAAAGGTCAGTTATCATATTTAAGATGAATAATATATATAAAGGCCCAATATTATTTCTATAAGAAAATTATAGCTATCTGCCATTAATCAATATCCGGGGAAAGGTACCATCACTATTCATCAAATCACCAAGTAACCTTACACTAAGGTTTTCTGGGGTCAAATATGCCTATGATCCGTAAATAAGTACACAAAAGCTAAAACAAGTCTTGGCCTAAGATGGGCTGAACAATCCCACTTCCAATCCTTAATTTCCATATTTAGGCAATCTACGCCCAAAAATAGGCTAAGGTATCTAGTTCAACTTCTATATGTCAAGTAATCCATAATCATTCCTGAGATAGGAACTTCATCTAGAAATATGGGAATTTAAGTTAACTCTTCCCGAATTACAATTTAAAGATCATTAGAATAGCGCAACTAATGTTAATCTTACTCACCATGATTCCAACACTTAAAAGATAATCCAAACCTAGATTTATATATCATATCCATACAACAAATTAGTTCAATTTAGTATGCATTATCTTACGAAGAAGAGTAGAAAAAGCCTACCTCAACTCCAAACTACAAGACCTTACATTAATCACCACACACTTGTCATTACTTCACAATCACCAAAATTCCACCACACTATCAAAATTGTAATCCAATAATCAATGAGAGTCTAACAATACCCATATTGCACCATT
This sequence comes from Capsicum baccatum var. pendulum, assembly GCA_030864225.1. Classification (NCBI taxonomy): domain Eukaryota; kingdom Viridiplantae; phylum Streptophyta; class Magnoliopsida; order Solanales; family Solanaceae; genus Capsicum; species Capsicum baccatum. The sequence continues at coordinate 123,338,174 of CM061556.1, read as the reverse complement.
GTGCTTCGGATCCAAAAATGACACAAAAAATCCCAAGTGGGTCCCATTTATGGAAAGTACATTTCTAAGGTAAACCCAATATTCATAAACGAACAAAGAATCATAAAACTCAATAAATAGGTGAAAACAAAGCAAAGGTTGGGATAAAACCAAGCCCTAAGCTATATTGGGGATTTAGGTCAGGAATCAAGAAATTCATCTAAAAAAGGATGAAATATTTTATTAATTTTGATGATAATCAAGATAAAATATTCCAAAAAAAGCTCCCCAATGACTAACAATGATTAATTTTAAGTTATCATACCCATTAAGGGTTCTTGGATCTCAAGGGTAAGGAGAAAATGTCGAAATTCACGACATTGGGGTCTATTTATAGATCCTTCAGGCAAGGAGTTGTCGAGAGCACCATCAAGGGGCTATGTTGAAAGAGAGATCCCTATAGGTCTTATTGATATTTCTATAATGCTATCATGGTCACCTTTGTGAGATCACAATAGACTAGTTATCAGCGAAGATAGAAAATTTTCCAAGTTTGCTACTATGCGTCAGGATTCATTCAAAATCCAATTTTTGCAAATAAACTATGTAACCCTACTAAATTCAATATTCTAGATGAATTGACAAAGTTAAAATTTCAATCTAATATTGTTTTGACCAAATGTGGGTCCCAAACTCATATTTCCAATTTTTCAACTTTTTGACCTATAGGTCTAATGAGCACGAGTGTATTGGGACCCAAAACAAAGGTTTACCTATCCTAAAATAAATATTCCAAATATGATGGAATAGTTTGAATTTGCATCTAGATCATTTTATAGAAGTTTTTGCTCGGTGGCTATTTGGAATCAACAAAGTCTTCCTAATAGGAAACTGGTTCTAAAAACCAAATAAACTGCCTGATAACCAAATGATAAACCCAATAAATAATAAATTACTTGGGTTATCTATGAAGAAGGTAAAAGGGAAAATATAAGTAGAAATATGAAAAAATGTCAAGATGGGTCATTATATCTAGACTCAAGACTCTAACTGACATTAGGAGCTTCATAGGCATGGCTAGGTACTACAGGAGGTTATAGAGATTCTCTCATATATTGTATCACCGCTAATGAATTTAAAGAAAAAAAGGTTATGTTTTTTTAGTTCTGGTACTCATGTTTGCACTAGTGTGTGTTTTCGCAAAATGAATTGAATCTTAGGTAGAGTCGCTGCCTGAAATTGCTTAAGGATTACAACATGAGTTTGTGCTACCATTTAGGTAAATCTAATGTTGTTTTTAATGATTTTGGAAGGTTGTCTATGGGGATTTTATTTCAAGTTGATGAGGTGAAGAGAGGATTGGTGAAAGATATTCACAGGTTGGCTAGTTTAAGAGATAATCTTTTGGACTCTAAGGATGGAGGAGTTATTGTTTAGGAAGTAGTTAAATCATCTCTTGGTGTTGAAGGGAAGGATAAAAAAGATTGGGATCCCATACTTACGTAGATTAAGGATGATATGGGTCAGCAAAAGGTTATGACTTTTGAGACTGGGGGAGATGTCACCTTGAGATATCAAGAGAGGTTGTGTGTTCTAGATATAGATGAGCCGCGGAAAAGGATTTTGGCTGAAGCTCATGATCCTAGATATACATTTCATCTAAGTTTAACTATAATGTATCATTACTTGATGGAAATCTATAGGTGGAATAATATAAAGAGAGATGTAACTAAGTGAATGATTTGTCAATAAGTTAAGCTAGAACATCTGAGACCCGGTGGCATGTCTCAGGAGATAAAATTGCCCATGTGGAAGTGGGAGATAATTAATATGGATTTTGTTGCTGGTCTTTTATAGTGTAGAAATTAGTATGATTCTATTATGGTCATTGTGGATATAATGACTAAGTCTGCTCATTTCATGTCGGTAAGGACCAACTACTTACAAGAGCATCATTCTAAGTTGTTCACTCAGGAGACAGTAAATTTGCATGGAGAAATAGTGTTCATCATCTCAGATAGTGGTACGTAGTTTTGTTCTCACTTTTGACATTCATTTTAGAAAGTTTTAGCCACTAAGGTGAACCTTAGCACTGTGTTCCACCCTCAAATGGATGGAGAAGTGGAACAGACTATTTAGACTTAGGATGATATGCTAAGGACTTATGTAATTGATTTTAAAGGTATTTAGGTTGACACCGTGCTCCTTTCGAGTCTCTTTATGGTAGGAGGTGCATGTCCTCTATTGGATAGTTTGAGATGAGTGAGACTAGTTTTTTTGGCATTGACTTTGTTCACCAAGCCATGGAGAATGTGAAAATCTTTAGATATAGACTTAAGACAGCTCAAAGTCGCAAAAAGTCTTATGCAGTTTTAAAGCGGAGGGAGTTGGAGTTTAAAGTAAGTGATTGGGTTTTCTTTAAAGGGTCTCCTATAAAAGAAGTCATGATATTTAAGAAGAAGGGAAAGCTCAGTCCCTACTACATTGGTCCATATTAGATTATAAGGAGAATTTGGAATGTAACTTTTGAATTAGATTTTCTAGTGAGTTTGGCTTTGATCATCCTATTTTCTATGCATGTATTCTGAAAAACTATGTGGGTGACCCATCTTTGATAGTGCCCATTTACGATGTGGGTGTTAGGGATTTGTTTTCTTATGAGGAAGTCCTGGTTAAGTATTGGAAAGGCAAGTTTGTAGGTTGAGAACTAAGAATATAGCTTCGGTGAAGGTTCCTTGGAGAAATTAAAAGGTGGAAGAAGCCTTATGGGAAGCTAAAGAAGACATGAAATCCAAGAACCCATTCTTATTTCTAGTGATCGATGAAAGTTCTTAAGGTATGAGGTTTGTTTCCCTCTTGTCTCCTCATTGTATTCTTTTTGCATTATTCTTTTATCATGCCAAGGGTTCCCTAACTTCCTATTTGGAGATGAATAATCCAAATAGGGGGGATGGGGAGGGGTTAGTGTAATACCCTAAGTTCTTGAGAACTAGACCCTCCATGAGATAAATAGTTGCATTACCTTTCTAATGACACTAGTCTCACTTAATCTAAGATCGGGGTAAAATGTTATGGCAAAATTATGGTGGTGATGTCAAAATGCCAATGATAATGGCTCAGACCATGATTCATTGCCAAACATAGCGAGTCGTGGGGAGGACTCATTGCCATAAAAGTGAGGAAGCCCAGACTTTGGTCCTTTGACAATGAGTCCAAGGTACGAGTCATTGTTAGACACAATGAGTAGTTATGAGGGACTCGTTCTCATAATAGTTAAGGACCAGATTATTGATCCTCGAGTAATGACTCCAGCCCATGATTCATGGTCAACCTCACAAGTCATTACCCAAGCCATGATGATTGTTCCCATACAGTTCTTACATATTTTAATTAGGGTCATTTAGGTATTTCCTTCCCTCTACAATCTTTTCCATTAGTTAAAAACACTTAGATGACCCTTTTCCCATTAGTTATCAAAATCAAACCTCACTTTTTCCTCTTTAACTCCCAAGGTAAGATATATTAGGGTTTTATATGGAAATTAAACATTTAGGCTTCAAACTTTGAATTTTGTTCAATTTCTTCTATACTTCAGGCATGTTGCTCATTTCCAAACTTATGTTTTACATTATGGCTATAATTTAATCAATATTTACATGTTTTAAATGTGGGTTTGAAATTTAGTTGAAGGTTTTGGATTGTTGTTACTTGAATTATTTCTCCCATGTTTTAAATGTATTCATACTTTAGGTTTATAGTTTTGGGATTGAATTGATGCATTATTTTATTGAGATAAATAGGGGACATGGGTTTTGCTAAATTGATGAAATTTTGGCTTTATAATGGCAATAACATCAACCCACATTGTAAACTTGATTTTTAATATGGGTGTTTGTATAGTTTAATTTGACTTTTGAACCCATTGAATTATATTAAAGGATAAATTGATAAGTATTCTTTTGGAATGACCTTGGTGGACATGGTTTCAGATTTTAAAGGGAACTTGGTAGTCTAATGGTTAAATGGACCAGTTTAGCATGATTGGATTAGATTGCAAACATATTAAAATGATGATACTATGCTGAAAAATGCCTTAATAAAAGGTCCTTAGGTAATGTTTAAGTTGTTTGTAATATATTTTAATTTAGGCTTAAAGGGAATTGTTTATCTCACCTTGAAGGTGTAGTCTCGGGGGGACCAACACTAGAAACCACGTTTGCTGATATGGAGGTTTATATGATAGAGTGCTTAGTCTACACTTTATATTTTGGATGGATATTACCGTGGTGTATTTACCCTTATCTAGATTTCCTGGGTACGTGAGGCTAACATGTACTAGCCTCTTTTAGTAGGGGGTATCAGAACCTTATAGCCCATGGATATTTTTCAAACAGAGTGAGCTACATAGTTCAGGTTAATGATTTTAAAATCTCATATTTATGACCCTTGTACCTATCATGGCATCCTATATATGTATTGATAAATGTTGTGCTTATGGTTTTGACTAGTGTTTAACAAAGGCATTATTTTATCGCTTTCCGCTAAGTTACATGCCAGTTCTCGCCCAACTGACTTTCCTCAGATGCTACATCATTTCACTATGAAGATTTAGATGACCTTTTTATTTCTCCTGTGTATCCTTAGGGGTGTGGTACGTCTGGTACATTGCAATGAAGTGGTGAGCCTACATCTTTTAGAAATCCTAGCAATTTTATTAGTTTTTTTTTCATATTTTGGGAATTTCGGATTTATCCTTTCATAGTCGGGGGCATGTCCTGACTTCATTTGGTATTCTTGATTTAAAGGCTTTTGTGGATGAGTATTGGCTCGGTATTTCATTTTGATTCTTAGAATAATTACTTGGTTTTTTTTATCCTTGTTATTATTATTTTAGTTGACTTTCGTTGTTTACATTTATGTGGTCTTGAGCTAAGCCTATGGGGGTTGTCTTTGGCCCATGAAAGTCTTGAGATTGCTTGTCACAGCTAGGCCCAGTTTGGGTCATAACAGTGAGAATTTATATAACATTAGTTTTCTTGAGTAGCATAGGGTTGCTTTCAGTACTTATTAGTTAACAGATGTAACCAGATACTAGTAGAAGTCACTTGTTAGTTACAGACCTGTTGATTCTCTAGAGATGACTTGAGATCAGCTTATTAAGGACTTTTTGTATATATTTTTACCTTACAGTTTGAGGGATTAGATGTGATATTATTTGATCACCTAGAATAGGGCTCCATGACTATTTTGGAGTACGAGGCACTTTCCCATGCCTTATCTAGATATTTGTATGCCAACATTTCTACCAAGTCTGAGAAGATTTAGAAGTTGATCAATGGATTAAATGTTTTACTTCAGATTTAATGAATTATAGTAATTTGTTCCAACCCGAGACATAAACAAAGACAGGAATAATTAGACTTGCCATAAGAGGTAATGTACAAATAAAGAATCTATTTTGTTGGTCAAATCTAGTATGGATTGTACGTGGACGATAGTTGGAGTCGGCGGTTCTCCCAGGGTTCCTTTATCTGAGATCTCTAGGAAAGAGGATCAAGTTGGCCCTAGAGAACAACTTGATACACTTTCTAGAGGGTAGTGTAAAGGGTATCATTTTGGAGTAGAGTGGATCATGCTAATATGACAGAGTGTATTCTTTGAGTGTCTTAGGGAGGTACCAAGAGGGTGAATTGTTAGGGTGAATTGAGAGGTCATACTTCTCATTACAGAGATTCTATAAGTTTTTATGGGTATCATGGTTGAACCGTACAGGCAGTTTTGTAGAGTTTAGGTAGTGGGTCTCCTGGTTCAACAACTCTAAGTGGTCGTTCTATCTTACTTGTACCTCCTCCTATTATGTCTGGCCGCAGAGTTTGCTTTATTTGTGATAAGGCTAGCCATGTGGACAAGGACTATCCTCGTAATGTTTATCAGACCTACTTTTATTTTAGTTGTATAAAGTAGAGATGCTACTAGAGGTGTGTGGGGCAGAGGCAGTGGTGCCCGTGGAGGCGGTCTCTAGACTATTTAGCCAGGTGATGGTCGTGGAAATTTCTATGCTATGCCTATCATACATTGAATTTCGAATCATTCCTGTTAGTTTTATATTGGAATCTTTGTGATTAGAATTAGGGTTGACTTTTTCCTATGTGTCTACATATTTTGATTCGAGTTTTGATTCTGCTGTTGAGCCTTTTTCCATGCCTATCTATGTATCTACCCCTCTGGGCGACTCTATAGTGTGGATCGACTGTACTAATCTTGTGTTGTGAATTTTTCTTGGCATGAGACTTGGGTCAGTCTAATTGTCTTAGATATTGTAGATTTCAACGTTATCATAGGTATGGATTGGCTGGCTCCTTACCATGTTGTCCTAGATTGTTATGCTATGGATTTTTTAATATTGTTATGCTGATAGGCAATGTGCTTGCGATAGTTAATTCCATTATATAATCCATACTACCATAACCGATCCAAATACCATAAAGTAACCCAGTGCATATACCTCCTCCTTCTCAATGGCTTAGAAAGGCAGGACCAACGACGAGTTGCCTTTTGTGGAATGATGGCTGACAGAAGAAGGGTTTCCTAAAGGGTTTAAGAATACCCATATAAATAGACCTGATCCTAATCCAGGATTTCCAAAAATCATCATCATCAACATCACAACCTTCTCCGTCCAGTACTGGATAGATGTGTGTGTGTGTGTATAATAAATGCACAGACTCAAACCGTGGCTAAAAGAATGTAAGTCCATAAATACATTGCTGGGTGTAAACTTCAGGACTAAATCATCATAAAGGTGTAGAAAGGGGTCGAGAATCTCTCATGACCAATACAAATAGTATTAAAAAATCATGGACCAGAATTTGTCTCAGTTAAATCTTCAAAACATCATTTTCAGTCTCATGGACCCCATAAGACATTTATTAAGATGGTACTATTCCCGTTATGGAAAAAACTATTTTTAAGATGAAAAGTGGGATTTAATCCATCTGTAGGAAAATTAGTAGTAAAATCATATTTTAGATGGAACCGTACCATTTATCGTTTTTAGTAATCATGAATGTACAAAATCTAGATATACCATCATCAGTATTCAAACATTCCAATCCTAAGAATCAAAAACATCTACAAGTATAGCCACATCTCTTACAAGGACGAACCATTTCTCGGGATCATGCATATCCGACACAACCATACACTCATAATCCAAGAATAATTATCATAATCCACCAAGTCTTATATTAAACATCATGCTAAAGGTTCATTGGTCACAACTATACCTTATATGCTAGGAACCTAGGGTAATATAATACTAGAAGCATCATATGCATTTCACCTTAAGGGAGGATCCACCTATCTAATGCCAAACATTAATAATCTAGTCTAAGTAATGGTGTCCCACCCATAATATATCTAAGCATTCTCATTTCACATGCAATATAAATAAAATACACAATCTCGTGAAGAAGAGTAGATAGAAGCCTACCTCGAAGACTAACCGCAAATTCTTTAATCACCCACAAATCATCCGTCTTTACTCCTTAATATTTAAATGTCACTACATTATCAAAATTTTAATCTATACATCATTACGAGTCAAACGAGGCCCATATTGATAAATTTAATAGTTGGGTAGAATTTTGGGTCAAGAATGGGACCATGGGGCCCGTAAGAGTAATAAAAAATTGAACACATCACGAGTTCCCTTGAACGACAAAAAAGTTGTGCTCAAAAGTTGAGCACAAAAAGATCACAAATCAGGTCTCAAATCAACCTTTAAAGTTTCTGAATTCAAGCCCAATTTTCTAAGAATTTACCATGATATATAAGGAATCTTACCAAAAATTTGAAGAGAAATCATGAAACAAATCGTTATCCAAGCACCCCAAATCACTTACAAGCCTATATACCATGTTTTCTCAATATCTAGGGTTTAACTCTCATAGAAATGGATGAAGAAGGGTAGAAATAGCCTAAAAGAGGGATGTTTATACCATTCCCAGGTGCTCGAGAGTTGCTAGTTTGAACCGACTATCACGATTGCAACATATAGTGGGTGACAGGTGTGTTACTGTTGCAACATAATACACCGTAATCATAGTATAAGGTTCCCTACCAAGGGTATCATGATCGTCACATATAGTGTGATCCACATGAGATACTGTTGCAACATAATCAATGCAATCATAGTATAAGGTGCCCTACCAAGGGTATCACGATCGCAACCCATGGCTTGTTGTTAGAGAGTGCTCTAGCATAGCTGAGACTTGGAATTTTTCAAGCCTCTGCCAAACCCTCAAGATTCATTCATAATCCCGTATATGCAAATGGAATATGATAGCCTATCAAATTCAACATTTCAGACTCAAAGACAGTCAAAATTTTCATACGAGGTTATTTCAACAAAAAATGGGTTCCACACCTAACTTCCATTTTCTTATCTTCCGATCAATATCTCAAAATGAGATCAAGTGTCTCGGGACCTACACCAAGAGTTATCCCATCCTAAAATAAACGTTCCATAGACAATGTGACTATTAAAATTATCATCCGAGGTTATCTACTTAGATTTTTGGTCCAAGACCAAATTATAAACAACAAAAGTTCCAAAACAAGGAAATGATCCTAAAATCTAAATTAACTATTCGGTTACTAGATCGACAGTTCTGATAATTCATAAATAACCTGTAGTTACTATGGTATAATACCTCGTACTTTTATCTAGCTTAAATTCATCCCAAAGATGTTAAAGACTTGCTTTAAATGATGAATCCAATTCCATACATGTGGTATTTTAAGGATTTTCACTTTTTTTACATGTGGGTAATTCAATAATCTTTCCATCGATATCAAATTCATAATATACAACACTCGAGAAAAGAGTTAGAGACTTTTTAGTGAGACAGTGTGTCACTTGAGCTATCAGCGTATCGCGGAGCCAGCTTAAATAGTAATTGTCAACTTTCAGTGTTGCTCCACGATAGTTGCATGTCACGCCAAACTTCCAGGTTGCAAACAAAGTGGCAATGCAATATCTCTGCATCGCACCACCATGAAATTTCCCATATGTCACTTTCCAGAGACACGATGTGATATTGCCGCATCGCGCCGTGGGTCCAAATCGGGAAATTTTTGCAAAATTTAAATACGCGTCCAAGGGTTAAAAGGGTCAATTTTCTATCCCTATATAAACCCAATAACATATGATTGAGCCATATTTCACCCAAAATATATTTTTCTCTCAAGTTTCTCTTAAGAACAAGGTAAGGTTTTCAATTGGGAATTCAAATCCAAGACTGAAATTCAAGAATGTCTTTGTAAATCTTCATAGAATCAAGAACTAAGGTATGCATAGTGTTGATTCATGGACTCCTTTCATCCATGAAGCTCAAGAACCCTATTTTAAACTATATATCCTGATGTTTTTGTTTAGAATTGATTATGTTCGTGTTGTTATTGTTGTATGATTGCCAAGATTGCATCTTTATTATATTTTTATGAAACCATGTTAGTATAGGGTTGAAGTTCATGCAATTGAGTTAAATTATTGAACCATGTTGTATTAAATTGATAAACATATCTATGCCCTAACTGTGCATGCAAGGTGTTTGATAATATGCCCCAATGAATGAATGATGATAACGTACTTAGTTTCCATGTGTCAAGATCATGTCATGCCTCTTAAGTTATGCTATACCTATTTGATAAAGATGATTACCATGCTAAACCTATGCATTGTGATTGCTTGATGGGATGTTCATAAGACTAGAAGTATAAAATTATGCCATGTTTATACGCATTACTATCCATGTACAACATTATGATGATCATGTGCTTCATGAAAATCCCAACTATGAAATTATGAATTGTTGATATTGGTCATGTGATCAAAAGTGTCAAGCCTTGTCATTTTCATTCTATCGAGTCCAGGGGGTACTTGTACCCACAAATTTAGCTGTGTGCCTAGATCCATGTCATGTTTTCACAATACTCTCAGTCAAACCATGATCAGTAGAATTCAGTCTGCCATGTGACTCAGGAAAACTCAGTAAACTCAGTATCAGACCAGTCCCATTCAGTAATCTCAAAAATCTTAGTGATCTCGGTTAGTCATCATGTCTCAGTAGCATTCCATCAGTCAATAGAACTCAACAAACTCAGTTTTTCTCCGCTAAACAATACCACTAGTGTCAGTTCAGTTCAGTTAATTAGTTCAGTATCTATTCAGTTGGGAGTAGGATTCAGCACCGAGTGAACCCAAGGATGGCGACTGACCTATTATTCAGTAGATGGTGTGATCCTTAAAAGTAATCCTTGCTTTCTAGAACTACGTAGCCAGTATAAATTGAGATGTACCCTTATGCATAGGGATACAAATACATCTCATTTGGGGTTATTCCTACAGGAGGGTTGATGGAAGAACTTCCTATCAAAGAGGTTTACCTCACAGCTTATCTTTACTCGTGGCACGATATTGGCACCCTTCCAGTTGGGGTTACAGGTTGTGCCCCACCAGTTCAGTTCTGGGGTATGTCGGTTAGATGATTACCTCCTACTATCTCAATTTTAGTCTCAGTCTCAGTCTCATTAATAAAACTCAGATAGTTCTACAGATTTTAGAACAGTCAGATACAGTCACTCAGTACAGTACAAAACTCAGCTAGTTCCATCAGAACTTAGACTGCCAGATACAATCTCTCAGTATTTGTATACTAGTTATGCCAAACTCATGTTATCAGTATTCAGCTTCAGGACTGTCAGATACAGTCAAACAGACCAATTCTTCATAATCAGAATTGCCAAAAAATAGTTATTCATGTATCCATAATATAGTATCAGTCCCTCAGTATTCAGTATCCCAACCTCAGTAAACTTAGATGTCTGTAAATACATCTTATTAATAGACTCAGTAGTCAGAACTTACTATTTAGTCCTATTACGATCTTAGTTATAGTTACATATTCATGCATGTATTCTCACGTTCATATCATTCAATCAGTTAGTGTTGTCCATGCGTATGAACCTTTTTGCATTCAGCCTACCTTACTTGCCTACCAGTATATTAAAAGTACTGACACATTTATGCTATGGTGTCTTATACCATAGGTTTAGAGACATGAGCTCCAGAGCATCAGTAGATTCCAAATATCAGCAGTCAGTCAACAATGAGTCCTTATCCTTCGAGGGCGATATGATTTGTTATTTCATTATTTCAGTACTTAGTTATTTCAGTTGTCATAGTTAGTTGGGGATATGTCCCATAAACTCCACAGTTTTCAAACAGTTTAAAGGCTTTCAGACTAGGCTACAGTATGTTCAGATAGTATTTCAGTCATTTAGGGCATTAGATATTCCACATTTATGTTGTGTTTTATCTCCTATTTAGTTTGAACCTTACGGCATTACAACTTCAATTCCTCATTTTTACAGTGTGTATATATATATATACACAGTAAATTATATAGTGTACAAGTACAAATATCAATCATGGGTTAGCTTGTGGTCCTTTGGGGACATGAGCACCATGTAGAGTTTCGGGTACTAGATTCGGGGCGTTACATATGGTAAGACTCAAAATGCCAAAAATGTACACAAATTAAGAAAATAACCTAAAGGGTTGTTACAATATCCACTACTAAAAGGACTTTCGTCTGTAAAAGTCAATGGATAGAAAAATCTTAAAAGCTCAAAAGGATGAGTTATTGGTCTGCATGCTCTAAGCATGACTTCCTAGATAAACTCCAAGAAGAGACAACCTTTCCAAGGGATTTTTCCACAAGTAAACTCTTTTCAACCAAATTCCTTAATTCACTTCTTAAATAATCAAAACCCGACCTCAACCGCCAATTGCCCTCCAATTAAACTAGGAAGGCTGATGCATACAAAAATCCAACTAAGATACATTGATGCCACACTGGTACAAAATCCATATATAACTTTCTTTTGCCTTTCTGACCCTGTTAGCCATTCTAAATCAAGAAGACACTTACCAAATACTCATCCATACTATCTCATAACTCGAAGAACAGAAGTTGATCCACTGAAAGTGCATATGGCAAACATGAGAATAATCCCCCGAGGAACTACTAGGGCACACAAATGGAGAAAAACCAAAGTATGCAATATTTGCCAATGCTACAACTAATCCAGATGATAATTAAAACTGAAATCTAGGAGATTGAAGCATAACTACTCATTTCTGAACATTCTGCTCGAAGATGTCCCATCAACCGAGAATAAAACCAAGTTGAATCCAACCTAAGCATACTACTCCTGTTGAGAAGATATCCAAAAATATCTTTGAAATCAAAAAACCCTAATTCAAATCTAAAGAAATCAATACCGTGTCCATGGAATATCAATTGAACACCTATCAACCATAAGTCATACAAACCCAGGAAGACTGAATAGGTAACCATATACTAGGCTCTACCATCCTACAGATGAAATCCTAACTGAGACAAATCTGAAACAAAGGTTGCACTCAAGCTCTATAACTCCAAGAAAAAATATCAACACCAAGGCTGCATGGATCGATCTCCACTACTAAACAATACCTAAAGATGGGTAAACATTTATACTCTAATTCTATCATAACCTCCAAATCGCCATTCTAAGGGGTCAAATCCAAAATTTGGCCAACAAGCCTGAACTAAGGCCAAATACTCCAATCGACTTTATCATTCCAATTAGACATATCCTTACTAAATTGTGATAGAACAAAAATTGAAACATAGCTAAAGATTAAAATCATGGTAGGGGATAAATCATTGGCTGGAAACATAAGAAATCAACTCCATATCTGTTGGATGTCATAAACTACCAAAACATACTTGACCACTCACCATGGTAGTAAATCACACTAGTAATAACAAACACTCTAGCTACTTAGAGAAGTACAACATCAGCTGGAAACTAATCAATCCAATACCCTATCTCAGTAATGAATAATCATAGGCACATAACACCAAAGAAAAGCACTCCATTAAGGCTTATTAGTCTAAACAAATTCAAAAATAAGGGTTTCCTGAATCTACCCAAGTAGGACAACCATAACTTACTAAACCCATGAATCACCTTGGCGATAAAGATGGTACCAATCTCGAAACCAAAGCTAAGAACACTATCATAAGAGGAACTAAACAAACGCAAGATTAAGAATTTCCAATATACCAATTTAAGAAGCGGTCATAGGTAATATCACCTATCTCTCACTCTTAAACACTCATTAGACAAGAACTAAACCACAATGAGAATAGAGTATCCAACTTTATACCAATACCAAGAGCAAACCACCACTAGGAAATAAACAAAAAAAGCCATAAAGACAAATCCAAGATTTCTTGACATTAAAATCAAAACTATTATCGGGTAATGAACTAGCCAAATTAGAACAATGGACCTCAAACTGATCAACCACCGAAATAGGCAATATAGATAGGGATAGACAATGCAAAAACCTCTGCAACGTAGGAAGAAAGTACTAAAATTCTCAAACTCAAGAAGAAAAATTCAAACAAATTGCTAACTATAGAATCGTAATAGAACCACGAAAGGATAACTTACCTTCGATACCATAATTCATTCAACAGCTAGTCTAGCACAACTAAAAAAGTTGAAAACAACTAACCCCACCTCACTATAAGACATAAATCATCTAACAAAGCTAGATGCCGAAGCTAGCAAATAAGAACTGCAAGGAAGGGGAAAAATTCTAACAAGACGCTAATAGTCTAGCTCTCTACCAAGTGAAGATCAATTATATCAAATAATGACAACAATAATATAAACACCAATATAAGGGAAAAAATGGTAGAAAAAATGAAAATCAATAACAAGTACCAATCTAAGGCAAATATACCATGGTAAATGGCACTCAAAACCAAATGCTACAACCACAAGTAGAAAATTTCAATGCATATCTACACTATCCACTACTAAGGAAAATCATCTATGGGGTAGTCATATAATCATGAACTCTACATCTAGGTACACAACAACTGATATAAACCTATTATGGCATATAATCATCGATGGGTAAGAGAACCCTAATACACATAAATGAAAGGTACATATAGGAAATAACAGTTTATTAATTATGGTAGAATCCAAAGTCATTTGTCTTATGTGCTCATGGTATAATAAATTTGTATGACTCCCAATTCATACTTACTAACTAAATCATCAACTGAGGCACTAAGCACACTATCACTAACTGAGGTTTCCATAATACTATAAGACTGATCTGAATTATCTGAATGAAAAATTATCCTAAACCAAAGACACTCTCTAGACCAGTGACTAGTCCCTCTACAGTCATACCAACTGTGAAGCTTTAACCTGGTAAAACATATGAGATAAACCTAATTGGTTGACCAACCAATATCGAGGGCAATCTATACTAAAATAACCATCCTTCCTATAATCATAACACATATTGGGAACTCTAGGATGGAAAAGAACATATTTTAACTCTGTTTGAACAACCAACTAGTTTTTGAGGCACTCTCTAAACTAATGTCTCATCTCACCATAACTAATACAAGATCCTAGAATATTTTAAAGTTCTACACACTCTCATCCCTAATAAACACCATGGCCTAAATACCCATACCAAAAACTTCACAAGGTTTGATTAGAACTCTGTCTACTCTGGCCTCCATGACTAACCTAAGAGCCACCCATTGTCTAAAATGCTACTTGCATAGATATACTAGAAGTAATTCTAACCCCCATTGGGGGATCCATAATCCCCTATAAATTACCAATAACATTATACTAATGGCATGGCCTCTTACTTTCTCTTCCGTCAGTCTAAATACATTCTCTATATGTGGCCCTCACATGATCAATAACTTGAGAGAAGAAAGACCCAATTGCTATTGAGTGCTCTCTCCAATAGAGTGGCAATGCTAATTTTCTAATAAATCAATGCATCATGTTGTGCTCAGAAGTATATAGCATAGACATATGCTTAGACCTGTCAAGAAACCTAATCTCATGCTCTAAAAGCGACAAGGAACCCCGATGAACACCAATAAACCCAAATCTGGCCTAAGAATAGCTTAATAAACTAGATATAAACCTTGGTTCTAAGGTATCAATAAATATACTCAAGATCCCTAATGTTGAATCTCAAAAATTTGAAGCTATTGTAAACTCTATTTGAGCCTGGGATGGACCTAGATCCTTTGGCTTATGTTGAAGATCTATGAGATCTATCTCTGACTCCTTTGTCTGATGCTGCACTGAAGCTCTAAAAATACTTGTCAAAGTCCAACATGTACTAATCAACAACCTTGAATCATCCATATGGGTTAGAATAGTTTTAATGAATGTAATTGAGGCTCATAAAAATAAGGACACATAATAAGGAGTCAAGAATAGAATTTCCTAATAATGTCTTATAGCATCCAAAAGATAGGTTCTGGATATTTTTTTACTAATATGATGGAATCTACCAAACTTTTAGATCTTGTACTAATACACTGATAAACCTAGGTTCTAATACTAATTTATTATGACCTAATTTCTAAGACCATGATGGCACCTACTATAACCCACTAGTAGGAAAGCCAACTCATAGTCTGAACTACTAGTAAGGGACTACCAATAGAAATGAATAAAGATATAATACCCCAGGTTTTGGACCCGACAAATTTCTACATTTAGTCATCAGGTCCAAGGTAAAGCTCAGTTGACGAGTCATAAAAAATCCTCATGAGTCATATAGTTCCAATCATGGTCAAACCAGTTAGGTAGTCCAATATTTCTATCTTAGTCATGAATTGATCCTCATGGGTCATAGGGTGAGCTTGTGAGTCATACTGAGGTGTTAATATTTGGAGTCCCAATCTATAAATCTTAGTGATGAATTATGACCAGTGACCACGAGTCGTTACGTGACCTATAATGACTAGGTGCTCTTTTTTTCCCATTTTCATTAAGGGTAGTATGGTCTTTTCCTTCCATCTCATTACATTTAATGACTTAGAACCATTACCTTAGTCCTATTTCAATAAATTAACATAAGATAAACACGATTTTCTCTCTATAATTTTCCAAGCAAGAACAATTAGGGTTTTCAAGGCAATTGATCATCTATGCTTTGAATTGGGGTTTTCTCTTCAAATTTCTTGGTGTTTTCAGGAATGTATCTCTTCCCTAACGTGATTTGTGTATAAAATCATGTATTTACTTATTATTCATGTGAATTTAATTATGGATTTTGAATGATTGGTTGTGGGCTTTGAATAATTGTTTCTTGGTTTGTTTCCTCTTTGTTTTGAAATTACTATGAATGCTTTAACTTGTGATTTTTGAACTAATTGAATGCATGAATATGGTGGAAGGGATGGGGGTCATGGATTACCCCAAATTTATGTATTTTGGTGTTGAAATTGTACTAACCTTAACCTACTTTATGAAATTGGTTTCAGAAAATAGATATATGCATAATTGAACGTGTTTTTGGAACCTTACATTGCATAAAAGGTTAATGGAACATAAATACGGTTCTAAAAGGAATTAGTGGCCATGGTTTTGTTTTAAATGGTTTTGAAAAGCCTTGGTGACCATGAATTGGTTTGTAATTGGAAACGTTGGAGTCCATTTTGCTAATTGTTTGTGAATGGCATAATGGAATTGGCTTGCAAGCTTAAATTGAATTTGTATAACAATACCATATGGTTAGTGCCTTAATGGATGACACCTTGGTTAAATGATGGTTTTATGAGAAAATTATTTGATTGGGTTTAAAGGGGATTATGTAGCTTACCGTGAAAAATGGAGCTCCGAGGGGACCAATACTAGAAACCACATTTGATAGTATGAAGGCCTTGGTGGCTGTGTGCATAGTTCACATATTATATATATATATAGAATGTTTGAAGGCTCGGTGGCTTTGGCCTTCCTTGGATTTTTTCCTAATTTATGCAGGTAACATGCACTAGACACTTTCAGTAGGGAAGCTAAAACCATCTAGCTCGTGGGTGCCCTTAGAACATTTGGAGCTACATTGTCCAGGTTAATGGTTTTAAATCTCATGCTTAAACTTTGTACCCTATCTCATCATCTTATATATATATATGCATATATATATATGAACATGTACATTGATATTGGTTTTATTTTAGAAAATGCCATTATTTTATCCCTTCCCTATGTTACATTTTAGCACTCACCTCACTAATTGTCGCCAGACGCTACATTATTTCCTAATGTCAGGTCCTAGATGTTTTTTTATTATCTTGTGTTGTGGTAGGTGATTCAGTTCATCCATAGGATATAGTAAGTAGATACATAATAATATGCGCATCTTAAAAAAAATATAAAGCCGACTGATGAGACATTGAGATCTTACCACTAACAATAGTATTTAAAGACTCAACCTCGAGTCTAGTAGGTATGGAATACAACTAACCATGCCCCCACCTAGCTAATATCCTGATTAGTCTAATGGCTTACCTACATAAGGACCTCTATGAGCACCCTGAGGACCATCTTAACAACTATTCATACCAACTCTATCTTGGGGATGAACTTTCCTAATCGATGGAACACTCTGGGATAAAGAAACTATCGTTTAATGAATGGGAACTCTTTTAAGAAATGGACAAAGGCCTTATAACCATAACATGCCCCTAGAGTTTAAGTAAACATAGATGATACAATTTATCCAAAATAATCACCACAACTAGAATAAAAAAAATATGAACCCCTCGGAGGCTAAATACCACTCTGGCTAGGATAATCACTGAACCTAGATTGGCCTCTATCAGTGATTTGAAAAGTTAAACGATCCTACTAGACTAACACTGAAGTTGATAAGAATAATAGAGGGTACCTAACTTTAGAACCACTGGCTTTAAAATGTGACCCACTACGTCTCTCACTAAAACTTCCCTAATATTGTGGCCTCCTATTGCTACCCCGTTGGGCTTCACAATGTATCTCTTCCATAACCTAAGCATTATCCAAAACCTTAGGAAAAGATCTACTAGTAGCAGTCAAACTCTGTATATCCATCTAGAGAGAAAGTCTCAATCCTCAAAAAAGCATAAAACCCTCAAATAATCAATTGTCATAATAGATGTGACAGACCTATTAAACTTATAAAATTGAGTCTTATACTCCACAATAGTAATGGAGCCCTGTTCCAACCTTAAGAACTTATCCTTTAAATTATCATAGTTTGGTATCAAAATAAGTTACTCTCTTTTCATATGTCACCTATTACAGCCTCTTTATCTACTATTCAAGTTAACCCAACAACAAAGAACAAGAATAAGTACATTTGATTATTGAAGATGAGAACAAATCACTAAGCTGATCAACCCATTGAGAGTGTATTCACATAAATAATGTTTCCCACTATTAAAGGAAATTCATAATCCACACAAAATGCATTTGAATTGTTAGGCATATCAAGCCAATGATAAAGGACATATCAATCATTAAGTTGACATATCAAGTCCTTAAAGAATCATGCTATTATAAATATTCATATGCCATTCAAATAATCAAGTAAGTATATCAAATAATCATTGAAAAATTCTATTATAAGTAGTAATAGGACATACAAGTCATCACAAAATCATATTATGATAAGTAGTCATATCATAAGGCCTTGATCTTGTTTACACTTAATTCAGAATTGTATAACATATTTACCTAATCATACTCTAGCCATATACAACCTCACAATATTTACTTAAGATATACATAAATTATAAGGAATTTTATTTCTTCTCAATAATCATGACCTACACGAGACACGCTTATAATGACTCATTCTATCATCATTGAAATTCTATATGATAAAGAAATAAGAATCTTAATTGCAATAACTGTTTATTGTTAATTCCTTAGTGTTAGAGTGTATTGTTTATGAATTAATATTATATAGTACCCCAACCACAAAGTTGATTTGAAATCATTCTTATCTATTGAGTTTGTGTATGAATTTTGATAAGGGCCAATATCAAATCCTCACCCCTTCAAAAAAATAAAGAGTTATAGGATTTAATAATATCAAAATTAAAGATATTCATGTAATTTTAAATTCTATTAACCATTTGTTAATCCACACCTAGAGTAAAATATTATGACTTTACAAAAATATATCCATGCTGAAAAGATATTACGATTTAGGACTACTATAGAAGTTATGATTGTTATAGCGAGCATGCGATAGTGACCAAAAGTCAAGTATAGTGGTTCCAAAACTATATAGGCTTATTTTTATGGGTTGAATTTTAAATTAAAAACCTCATTCCAGAGCCCTAAAGAGGAAATCTTCTCAAGGTTAAGGTAGAAATTCTTTGTTGCTATGAGATCTAACTATCTTTTAATATCCATCAATCTTTTCTTCTTCGAGAATCTTTAGAATGGATATTATAGTGAAATTCTTATTGATTAGAAACCTAGGTTCATGAAATTATGAGGGAAAATGATAAGTACGTGAGTATCACCTAGAATTTCTTCTAGATTATAAATTAATAATTCTTAATATGAATGTGTTATTCTAAAACATGAATTTTGATGATCGAAGACCTTGAATTTAATAAAAAGGGGATCTTTAGCTTTATAACTCTATTAGTTGAGATAATGTGAGCATAATAGAACTTGTTAATGGTTAATTGATCATTGGATAATTTTATGAACTGTTAATGAGGGTAGAATTATTGGATTTGAATTCTTGAAGTGTATATTCAAAAAGTAATTGATTTATTATTTTTTTAATTACTTGTTTTTCATATGATTGAATATTTAAAGGTATTAAGAAAAATAAAGGAAATCTATGATGTGGCATGTTCATTTCAAGATCTTTGATTGAATTAGTTTATAGTGTAGCAGACTATTGTTTGATCATATTCGTAATATAGATTTGATGGGATAAATAATGTTTAGGCCAGTAACATAGACTTTTAATTGATAAAACATAGAATATATGTGAAAGAGATCAAATGATGTGTCGATATGCAATTGTATTAATTTTATTATAGAGTTTTTATGTTTGCATGACTTACTTGATGAATTACATGGTGAATATGTGAATGTTGCTAGCTCTAGTGAAATTATGTGAGCTTGTAATCCATAAAAGTCATCTTTAAAACTTTGAAGGGTGAATTCACTATTATTTGTTTTTGAATATGGGATATTCTTGGTGAAAGATAGTTATGAAAATTGGTCATGATAAAAAGATGTTGTGTCATAATGTAAGATCCTAAACTAAACATTTGTTAAGTGTTAGGAAGTAAAATATGTAATGGTGCATAACAAAAGCAAGAATTGTAAGTTGGATTGAGTCATATGTTTGAATAATTAGCTAATAAAATATTGTCTTGAACCTAGTAATGACTTGAATATAAGGATTACTAATTAGCAATTGAATTTACCAATCTTAATGAGAATAAAAGAGTATAGTACTAGGGTATAAGCTTACGTATGTTTAATTTTGGAATATACTTGGTTTGGTTGGTAATTCTTGAATGAATAAGTTGTTGTGAGACCCCATACAATTTTGATCATTTTGTTTTTGACCTTCCCGTATGTGTAATATTGATTTTTTACTTGAATTATGTTTATGGATGTTAAAAGTATAATTTGTGTAAGTTTCTGATTTTTTCGAAGGAGCTCTGGGTCATTTTGAGACCCAGGGCATTGAGGGTATGCAATAAGGTTGTGTCATGGAGGTTAACCTCTGAGATATTGGTGTGTCATAGAGGATAACCTCTGTAATAACAATGTGCCACGCCAGTGTTTTAATTTTATCCCCTTTTATTTTATTCACTTGGGGTGAGGAGATTTTGGACTTTTTGCCCTTTGTACGACTTATAAACATAAAGGGGACTCTTTTATTTAAGTTTTAAAAGATCAAATTCTACTTTATTTATCTTTAACTCTGAACCCAATAAAGGTCAAGGGATTATCAAGAAATCACTATTCTGGGCTCCAAACTTCAAATTGACTTCAATTTCTTGTGTGTTTTGGGTATTTTTATCTTTATTGAAATTTAATTTTACATTGTGCATGAATTGAATGGATTTTCATTATATTTAAATTATGGTTTTTGAAATTGGGCTATGGGATTTTGGTTATTACTGATTGAATTACTCATCCTATGATTTAATTGATTATTCATGCTTTAAATTTATGTTATTGGGACTTAATTGGTACATTATTTAATTGGTTGAAATAGGGGACGTGGGTTTCCCAAATTGGGTGAATTTTTTATTAGAATTGCGTGAATCTCAATCTACTTCCTAAGTAAGATGTTTATTATGGAAAGAGGCATGGTTTGACTTGCTTTTGATCCTACTGTATTTCATTATTGGAATAATGGATTTGGATGGCCTTGGTGGCCATTATTTGGATTTTAAATGGAACTTGGGAGTAAATGTGTTTATGTTGACTGGTTTGGCATATTTAATTTAGCTTGCAAGCGTATTGGTATGACGATACCAAGTGGTGAATACTTTAATGAATGACTCCTACGTTAACGGTTTAAATTATGTCCAAATTATTTTAATTTGGGCTTAAAAGGTATTGCGTAGCTCACCGTAAAGATGTATGTCCCAAGGGGATGGAAACTGATAACTACGTTTGCTGGAGTTGGGGTTCTATATAGAAATGTACTTGATACACATACACATATATATAAATATATATATATATATATATATATATATATATATATATATATATATATATTTGGGATGGCTATTTCCCATGGGGGCTTTATTTTTCCTTTGATTTTTCCTTGGTTTGTTTAACTAAGATGCACTAGGTCTCTTTCAGTAGTGGAAGCTGAACCTATATAGGCCATGGGTGACTTTAGGGTGGATTGAGCTATACTATCTAGTTAATGGATTTAAAACTCTTATGTTTATGTCCCTTAACCTATCCTGACATCTTATATATATATATATATGAATGTTTGCACGAGGTTTTGACTAATTTTAGATAAGGCAATATTTTATCACTTTCCCTGCGTTACATGCTAGTGCTTATCCCACTGACTATCCTAGGATGCTAGATTATTTCATGATGTAGGATTTGAAGACTTTTGTGTTGTTTCTATGCAATAATAGGTGGATTAGTAAGTCAATTGAGTTTAGTACTTATGAATGGGAGCCTTGATGTAACTAGTAAAGTTGCTGCCATGTGAACAGGATATCACGGTTCAAGCCTTAGAAATAGCCTCTGGCAGAAAAGCAAGCTTAGTGCACTGGGCTGCCCTTTTTTATTGTCATAGTACTTATGGGTTCTTTTTGGTCATAATCGGGGGAATGTCCCTACTTAAATGTTATTTTATTTTTAGAGACTTTTGTGGACAAATGTTGATTGGTTATTATTTTAACTCTTAGTTTTATTTGAGTTATCTATTTATCTTCTTATTACTGTTTATCAACTTTTGCTTTATTGTTATTATTATTATTGTGATCTGAAGGTAGGTTAAGGGAGTGATCTTGGTTTATGGTGGGTTTGAGATGCCTATCATGGTCTAGCCTTGGTTTTGGTTGGGGCAGTTGTTGATTGGTCTTTATTTATACTCGCAATTGATGAATATAGTTGATAATGTTTGTATGAATAAGATGTTTAATGGACCTTCGAGCATACATCCGATTGGTGAGCTAGGTGCTATTCATTGTACACATGAAATCCTTAACATTGAATTTCACTAAGTGTCTAGATAAAGTATGTATTTGTATTATTGGTGCACTAAGTTAAATCTTGAATGATAATGGATTTTCATAACTTATATTATTATATTTGGAATGTTAGGTAACATGCTAATACAATTTACTAATCTTTTGATATTAGAGGGTCAGGTACTACGTCGATAAAACTGGTCCTATATAGCTCTTGAAAATTGCATAGATAAGTCCTTTTAGATTGTATGTACATAGATAAGTAGATATAGTGATGGTTGAGACTGATATTATGATATTTAGAGGGTCGGATACCATGTCGATATGATACATACAAAAAGCTGATGCCTTTTAGGTCTATGTATATTTTTCAGGATAAGATGTTATAGAATCGAGGTCGCATTAGACTACTCTTCTAAGTGATTAAGTAATGAATGATTTGGTATAGTTTGTACTTGTGGTCCCATTTATTGTTAAACATATACTTGTGATTGTAATTGTGAAGTCAGTGATAAGGTGAAGGTTGGCCTTTTTGATATAATTGGTTGTTTAAATCGTTATTTATGTATGATAATAACTTGGTTGAAATTATTTATAATATATTAATTTTTTATTTACTCATATTTGATTATATTAACTGTGGTAGTACTTATTTATTTGTTGAGATATTTTATATGCTGTTTGACATTTACACCTTAACCATTTTTGTAGTGTTTCCTTAATTAGATAAGAAGATAGAAGTATGAAGGTTATTTTACGGCCCATGTATACCACTTAGATGTGACACATTACTTATAGCTATAAGTTGCCCCAAGCTAACACATTACTTCGCATAACACTAAACTATCTGACTATGAATAAAACCTAAGTGTAAGCTAAAATTAATTCAATTATTAGATGTGAAATAGTCTGAGATAAAGTTGAGTCTAAATAATAATACTAGGTTGAAATAACTAAAATTTTGGAAATCTTACTATATTTTTTAAAAACCCTCTAAAACTACCAGCTAAATCTAAATACTAAAAGTGAAAGTAAACTTAAAGAAAAAGTCATGCACTCTTATCTTTGGATGATGAGTACTCACAACTAGCAGCTATTGAGGTGGTACTGAGGCGTACAAACCACGATATTGAAACTGTATCCCCGAACCTATATCATTAGATGATGCAATAAGAATAATTTATGTTATCAATACTTTGATTGTACTGTGCATGTCCGATATAAAGAAATAAAGTAAATTGAGTATACTAAAAATACTGATAAATTATATTGAATGCAAGATAAGTGAAAAACTGAACTGATGTTCAATTACACAAGAAAATCTAAATAGAAACTGATATGTAAGGATATTCTGAAAATTATAATACAATGCAAGTAAAACTAAAATGAGGGTCATGTACAAATCCACTAAGTGTGAATCTGTGAGAGTGTCTATTTACTAAGATAAAACATGTGAGCTAACATAGATTGTGATTTATATGCCCTATTGAGAGGACCCAATATCCCTTGCTTGGGAATAAAGGCATAGATGGAGTGATCACTAAACTTGTTTTAAAACTAAGAAGACTAAATAAAACTATAGTGGCATGTAGTTCTAGGACTTTGGGTGAAGCTGGGGCCCTAGTCTAACTCATTGCTATGTATTACTCCTAAGTTGATTATATACTTGTAGATTATATAAAATTGATTTTCTAAAACTGAGTTAAAGCTTAATTATTTTGATATCATTATAAAATTATGTATATTGATACTAAACATGATTATTCCTTCAAAAATACTAATTGTCTGAAAAGTATTGTAAAAACTTAACTGGAATATGTAAAACTTCTTTGAAATTATGCTAGTATTCAATTCTCATAGAATAATATCATGATGTATGTAAAATCATGGGAAATATGTCATAACTGCACAAGAAACATAAATAGACTTAACTTTAATTGGAGCCTGTAACATAGATATATAATTCATAAACCATGGAGAAGATAAATTTATAAAGTATTTTAAGACTTAAGGGTTAAAGGATACCTATTGCTGAAATCCCTCATAGCGAGTGTTGGAGAATTGTTTAAGAAGGCTTTAATTTTTGAAATGAAGAAGGAACCATAGTGTAACGCCCTAAGAACCTATCCCGAGATGTCACACGGTTCTTAAGGCCACACACAACCTTAAGCTAACCCTCTGAGCTTGTCTTTACTCCTATAATTCACCATCACAATAATCAAGCGGTAATAAGGAAGAATAATCAAGCCATGAACATACTGAGATACAAAATAATACTGTATTGTACAATCAAAATACCAAGGTTCTGTACATACTGGTACTCTAGTCTGACAAAGCCTCTACTAATAAGACTGAAGAGCCATTTACAAAGCCTCTACTAATAAGACTAAAGAGCCATTGGGAAAGATCCCAAACTGGCTCATGCTTAACAAAAAAATAAACAACCACCAATTAGCAAGACAAAAATCATGAACAAAGGTCCTCGAACCATGAGGACTCACCAACTGCAGGAATATAGATGAAGGTACTCATAGATCACTGTCGTGGCTGAGACTGAGCACCTGAACCTATATCATTAGGAAATATAGAATACAAAATGGTATGAGAGTCAGTACTTGGGAATATACTGAGTATGTGGGGGTGGATGCATCATTTTAAATAATATCATAAATGTATAAGAAAATCATGCATGCTGACAGTAATAATTCTCTTCGCTTGAATTATCTGAAATATTATTTCCAAAAATCATCAGTAATAACATGTGCTTCATAAATCTCATAAATCATTCAACTAAACTCCAAAAGCCTCGAATCATGACTTATACAGTCTCGATAACTCAAGGTATTTAGATCATTATGGGTTTGGGAGTTTCTTATAACCGACATAACTACTCCATGTGAGCTGCATAGATTCCAACGTTTTTTCCTCCTAAAGAGAGAACCCCACATTGGTAAGGGTGTCGTACTCTGGCCAGGGAGTACAACCCCAAGCTCATCATCACATCTTATACTCGGATTGTGGCCCACAATTATCAACATCAATACTACGGTGGCACGTAGTTTTGGGGAAATATCAAATTTCCCGCTCGATGCTAAATAATTCTCTAAGATTCAGCTCAGAATGCATTAGGAAATCCACCTTAATCAATATCAACTCATGGGTCTATCATGATGACCAAAACAACTGTATATCTCATCAGTAAATCATATACAACTGTGGATTCCTAACTCGACTAAAAATCAAACAATCTTTCTCAACACCAATTATCCTTGCTTATCAAATCATTTCAAATGCTAAAACTTCAAGGAAATATCATCGGACTCATTCTTGACTTTCAATCTCAAGTATCGATATATATATATATATATATATATTCAATAGTCAAATTTCTTATAGAAAAATACAAATCTTTACACTTATCATAAATCACTTAGAAATCATCAATATATAATAACAATATACATCTCATGAAATAAATACTCAATTTACGAAAAATGATGGTGAAATAACCATAAATATCCAGCTTTTTCAACTCAAGTCTCATAAATCATACATAAAGAAATTCGGGTGTAAACCCACTAGCAAGAGCATGTAAATCAATAGTAGAAATTAAATCTTTAGGCATAAGAACGAAAGGAGTGTCCTTGTTCAAACCCTACATGCCTTGGATTTTGATTTGAAGATGTGGAAACGTGTTTGGAACTCTTCTCACACTTTTAGAAAAAGATTATTGATGCCTTGGACTTGGGAAACTTAGTTCTTGAACAACTTGGAGAAATTCATGGAAGATTCTCTGAATTTCTTTGAAGAGGATTTGGATTTTGGATCTTGTAGAAACCCTAGTTTCTAGAAGATTCTTGGAAGATTAGAAGAGAAAGGAGAAGGAAAATGAGTGGCTCTTCTCCACTTTGATATATCTATATATAAGACCACATGGGGAGGAAATAAGCAAAATTCCCCTTTTGAAAATGCTGAAATTTGCTGATCGGGGCCTGTGACGGTCGACCTGACAGTCTGTTAGAGGGACTGACGGTCCACCAAGTCGTCCGTCACTCGAATGCCAAAACTGGAACGTTCTGCTTCGACGTGATGGATAAAGTGATGGTCCATCAGGAAACTGATGGTCCACTAAGTCGTCCGTCACTCGAGGGATAGAAATAAGACATTACGTATCGACCTGACAGACCCCTTGACGGTCCATCAACTTTTTGAAGGTCCACCAACTTTTTCGTCACACGATGGCATGAAAAAGGAGTCACTGCCTCGTCTTTATAGGGCACTTGATGGTCCACCAGGGACCTGATGGTTTAAACATCAATCACTTTGGAAGTCATACATATCCATTCAAAAAGATTGATTTAGGATTAAGGAATGATTGGGGTATTATAATATCTCCCCCTTGGACACATTCGTCCTCGAATGTTGCCAAATAGGCCAAGAACAAGTGAAAATGAGGATGTATAGCTGGAATGACTCACATCTAAGGTCTCACTTTACTCTAAACTTTTGAGTACTGTACCAAATGCACAAATCGTAGATGGAATAACCATATAGTGGAATACATTAGGTTAGGAGGAAACTGAAGTAAGGGAATAGTACCTTCATCTTGATTCGAACTTGTGGAGAAAAGATGAGGTTAACAGGATAGCATATCCGCTTCTGCTTCCCAAGTGGCACCCTCTACTGATTGATTTCACCACAGATCTTTAACCAAGGGAACTTCCTTGTTCCTCAGTATACGAACTTGATAATCTAGGATTTCAACCATGATTTTATCATATGAAAGGCTATCCTAAACATCACAACCTTCTGACGGATCAACAATGACAGAGTCTCCAATGTCCTTCTTGAGCATAGAAATATGAAACACAGGATGGACAGTTGACAATTTTGCAGGCAACTCAACATCATAAGCTACTTTCTCAACATGATCTAGAACTCTATAAGGGCCAACATATCTGGGACTCAGCTTCCCTTTCTTTCCAAATCTTTTCACCCCTTTCATGGGTGAGATTTTCAAATACACCAAATCGTCGACTTCAAATGCAAGAGCTCTTCTTCTCACATCTGCATACGACTTCTGACGAATCTGGGTTGTCTTTAACCTCTCCCGAATTAACTTAAATTTCTCCATAGCCTCAAATACAGCATCAAGTCCAATCACAGCAGCTTCACCCACTCTGAACCAACCTATGGATGATCTAAATCTTCTCCTATACAAAGCTTTAAATGGAGCCATTCTAATGCTAGCATGAAAACTATTGTTGTAAGAAAATTCAATCAACGGTAAATGTTCATCCAAACTTCCTTTGAAATCAAGAACACAAGCCCTCAACATATCCTCCAAAGTCTGAATAGTCCTCTCAGCCTGACCGTCTGTCTACGGATGAAAACTGGAGCTAAGATGAACTTGGGTGCCAAAACCCTTTTGGAAGGCTCTCAAAAATTAAGAAGTAAACTGAGTACCTCTATCGGAGATGATATACATCGGAACTCCATGCAACCTAACTAACTCTCAATTATACAACTTAGCATAGTCCTCTGCGGTGAAAGATGTATGTACTAGTAGAAAATGTGTTGACTTAGTCACCCTGTCTACAACAACCCAAATAAAATCATGATGACGACAAGAGAGATGTAAACCGATCATAAAATCCTTATTCACCACTTCCCACTTCCAAGTAGGAATGTTAAATTCTTGCATCACACTACCGGGTCTCTGGTTCTCTATCTTTACCTACTGGCAAGTTGCACAATTTTCTATGAACTTTGCTATATCCTTTTTCATACCATTCCACCAATAAATTTCTCACAAATCATGGTACATCTTGGTAGAACCGAGATGAATAGAATACCGCGCGCCATGCGTCTCAGCCATAATTCTCTGCCTCAGATCATCAACATCAGGTGCACACAATCTATTCTGAAATCTCAATACACCATCTCCCCCTTGGGAGAAAACCTCCACCTTTTGGTCTTTAACTGATTCTTTCAATTCGACCAAATGAGAATCTGAATCCTGCTTCTCCTTTACTTTAGAAACTTGGGAAGATTTGGAACTACTTTGGACCCAAGTATTACCCTCAGCTGAGTCAAGCAATCTAACACCTAACCTAGACAAATGATGCACTTCACGAGCTAAGTCCTTTTTATCTTCCTTGATATGTGCTACACTACCCATGGACGACCTGCTAAGAGCATCTGCCACTACATTGGCCTTTCCCGGGTGATATAATACACTCATATCGTAATCCTTTAGTAATTCTAACTATCGCCTCTGCCAAAGATTTAACTCTCCCTTAGTGAACACATACTGTAAACTGTTATGATCCGTAAAGACATCAACATGAACACTATACAAATAGTGTCTCCAAATTTTTAAAGCAAAAACCACTACAGCTAACTCGAGGTCATGGGTTGGATAATTCTTCTCATGAGGTTTCAACTGTCGGGAGGCATAGGCTATAACTTTAACCTTCTGTATTAATATTCAACCCAAACCAACTCTAAAAGCATCACAATACACCACAAAATCATCTTCACTATTAGGTAGGGTCATCACAGGGGCTGAAGTGAGTCGAGTCTTCAACTCCTGAAAACTCTTCTCGTAAGAATATGACCATTGAAATATAACCTTCTTTTGGGTCAACCGGGTCAAAGGAACAACAATAGAAGAGAAACCTTCGACAAAAAGACGGTAGTAGCCAGCCAGACCCAAGAAACTCCTAATATCAGATGGGAAAATAGGTTTAGGCCAATTGTTTACAGCTTCTACATTTTGAGGTTCAACTTGAATACCATCAGAAGAAACAATATGACCCAAAAAATCAACTGACCTTAGCCAGAATTCACACTTGCTAAATTTGGCAAACAACTGTTGATCCCTAAGGGTCTGTAAGACAATTCAAAGATGATCTGCATGGTCGTCTTCACTCTGGGAATATTCAAGGATATTATCTATAAACACAATAATGAACATATCTAACTACGATCTAAACACCCAATTCATGAGGTCCATAAAAGCTGTCAGGGCATTCGTTATCCAGAAGGACATGACCAAGAATTCAAAATGACCATAATGAGTGCCGAAAACTGTCTTTGGAATATCACACTCTCTGACTTTAATTTGGTGATAACCGCATCTTAAATCTATTTTCAAGAAGTAACTGGCACCTTGCAGCTGATCAAATAGGTCATCGATTCTAGAAAGAGGGTACTTGTTCTTGACTGTGACCTTGTTAAGCTGATGATAGTCAATGCACATGCGCAATGAACCATCTTTCTTTCGCACTAATAGAATGGGTGCACCCCAGGGAGACACACTAGGCCTTATAAAACCCTTATCAAAAAGATCTTTGAGTTGATTTTTCAATACCTTAAGTTCTGCGGGGGCCATACGATACGGAGCAATAGAAATTGGATGTGAATTAAGGAAAAGATCAATTCTGAATTCTATCTCTCTATCGGGAGGTACCCCTAGGAGATATTCTGAGAAGACATCGGTAAAATTATTGACAACACTAAGAGACTGAATAGTTGGAGTCTCAGACTTAGTGTCCTTAACTCGAACTAAATGATTGATACAACCCTTGGATATTAATTTCCTAGCTTTTATATAGGATATGAAATGACTTTTAGGAGATATAGAATTTCCGGACCACTCAAAGACTGGCTCATTGGGAAACTAAAACTTGACTACCCGGGTACGACAGTCTGTAGACGCATAACAAAAGTGTAGCCAATCCATACCTAGAATAATATCAAAATTAACTATATCTAGCTCAATCAAATCTGCAAACATGACTCTGTTAAGAACAATGATAGTACACTTCTTATATATTTGCTTAGCAACAACAGATTCACCCACTGGTGTAGAGACTACAAAAGGCTCAAAAATCTTTTCAGCACAAATTTTAAAATTTACTGCCACCAATGGAGTCACATAAGAAAGTCTTGACTCAGGGTCCATCAACATACACATCAAAATGAAATACACAGAGCATAACAGTAACAACATCTGGTCAATCCTCCTGCTCCTAGAGGGTTAGTATTGCAACAAAACAATTCTGGCCCTGACCACCAATAGTACTAGACGACGCACCCTGAAGAGGAGTAGAACGAACTATAGAGGCTGGAGCACTAATAGTCTAATTCTGGGGATGAACATCACAACTCCCCTGTCTAGCATATGGGTAATTCTTGAATTTGTGGCCTAACTTACCGTAACTAAAGCAACCCCTCTAACTGATTAAGCTCTCCCTGGGATGATCTCTATCGCACTTTGGACATGGGGGAGGACGAGGTCTATTACTTACACTGTCTTGGGGCCTAGACACGAAAGGCCTAATACCCTGCTCCTGCCTAATTTTGAATGCAGGAGTACTGGCTGATGAAGATGCTGGCATAAGAGAACGACTCTGAAACTGAGAGAGGATCTCTTTGGAAAACCTAGTCTGAACAAACCCATGCTACTCATATCTAACTCTTTTATTCCCCCTCTCTCTCTTTCTCCTTTACTTTGTTCGCTTCAATTTATTGAGCATGGATCATTAGTATTGAAAGGTCCATATCCATATTAAGCATAGCGGATCTACACTTTTTCATAATATAACTAGATACACCAGCCAAGAACTTACCCATACTAGTTCTAGAATCATCCATCATACTGGGAGAATACTTATATAACTGATTAAACTTATGGCAATACTCCTTAACTATCATGGGGCTCTATCTCAAGTTCATAAATTCTTCTAGATTTGCTTCCCTCAGCTCAGGAGGAAAGAACCTGTCTAAGAAGGCATCTTGGAATAATTGCCAAGTCACAGAAGCATCATTCTCCACTTTACTTTTCCTCCATATCTCCACCCAATCATAAGCAACATCTTTCATTCGATAGGCAGCTAATTCAACACTTTCTCCCTTAGTCACATGCATAATCTGAGTTATCTTTCTCACTTTATCAAAAAACATTTGTGGGTCCTTACCTACTTTTGACCTATAGAACTCAGGTTGATTCATTCACATAAAGTCACGAACCAAGGCTGCAGCAGAATTATTCCCTTATGGAGGTGGAACAGTAGCCTGGGTGTTGGTTTGAGCGTTGATGGTGACCGCCTGGGTTAGCGCTTAGAAAGCTGCCCAAAATTCATCATGGGACACCGTCTCACCTAAAGGATCAACAGGTTGAGGTTGTTCATTGTTTCTGCGAGCTCTATGAGGAGGTGTTTCTTATCATAAGGGAGCACGAATTAACCACAGAGAGAAACTGTCATAGGCACGATAGACTCTTGAAAGAAAGAAACAACTTTTCCTAAAATATACCGTAGCCTCTTGCTCATAGATATGGCGCGCTAAACACCGATGATCAAGACTCTACGTAATGTGGATTTTCAGACTCCCTAGGACTCTTTAAAACCTTAGGCTCTTATACCAAGCTTGTAACGCCCCAAAAACCTATCCCAAGATGTCACACGGTACTTAAGGCCGCACACAGCCTTAAGCTAAACATCTGAGGCTGTCTTTACTCCAATAATTCACTATGACAATAATCGAGCGGTAATATGGAAGAATAATCATGCCATGAACATACTAAGATACAAAATAATACTATCCTGTACAATCAAAATACCAAGGTTCTGTACATACTGGTACTCTAGTCTAACAAAGCCTCTACTACATCAGACTGAAGAGCCATTGGTATAGATCTCCAACTGGCTCATGTTGAACGAAAAAATAAACAACCATCAATTAGCAAGACAAAAATCATGAACATAGGTCCTCAAACATGAGGACTTCCCAACTGCAGAAATGTAGGTGAAGGTACTCGTAGATCACTGTCGTGGCTGAGCTGAGCACCTAAACTTATATCACGAGGAAATATAGAATACAAAAGGGTATAAGAGTCAGTACTTGGGAATGTACTGAGTATGAGGGGGTGGATGCATCATTTTAAATAATATCATAAATGTATAAGAAAATCATGCATGTTGACAGTAATAACTCTCTTCACTTGAATTATCTGAAACATTATTTCCATAAATCATCAGTAATAACACGTGCTTCATAAATCTCAATAGTCATTCAACTAAACTCTAAATGCTTTCACTCATGACTTAGAGCGACTCGATAACTCAAGGTATTTAGATCATTATGGGTTTGGGAGTTTTTTTATAACCGACATAACTACTCTATGTGATCCGCATAGAGTCCAACGTTTTTCCCTTCTAAGGAGAGGACCCCATATTTGTAGAGGTGTCGTACTCTTGCAAAGGAGAACAACCTTAATCTCATCATCACAATATCATACTCGGACTTTGACCCAAAGCTATCAACATCAATCTTACGGTGGCACGTAGTTCAGAGGAAATACAAAATTTCCTGCTCGGTACTAAATACTCCTCCCAGACTCAGCTCTGAATGCGTTAGGAAATCCACCTTAACCAATATCAACTCATGGGTCTATCATGATGACCAAAAACACTGTATATCTCATCGGTAAATCATATATGACTGTGGATTCCTAACTCGACTCAAAATCAAACAATCTTTCTCAACATCAAGTATCCTTGCTTATCAAATCATTTCAAATGCTAAAGCTTCAAGGAAACATCATCGGACTCAATCTTAACTTTCAATCTCAAGTATCGATATACATATATATATATATATATATATATTCAATAGTCAAATTTCTCATAGAAAAACACAAATCTTGACACTTATCATAAATTACTTAGAAATCATCAATATATAACGACACTATACATCTCATGAGATAAATACTCAATTTAAGAAGCATGATGGTGAAATAACCATAAATATCAAGCTTATTCAACTCAAGTCTCATAAATCATACATAAAGAAATTCGGGTGTAAACTCACTTGCAAGATCATATAAATCAATAGTAGAAATTCAATTTTTAGGAACAAGAACGAAAGGAGTGTCCTTGTTAAAACCCCACATGCCTTGGATTTTGATTTGAAGATCTGAAAACTTGTTTGGAACTCTTCTCACACTTTTAGGCCAAGATTATTGATGCCTTTGACTTGAAAAACTTAGTTCTATAACAACTTGGAGAAATTCATGAAAGATTCTCTGAATTTCTTGAAAGAAGATTTGGATTTTGGATATTGTAGAAACCCTAGTTTCTAGGAGATTCTTGGAAGATTGGTAGAGAAAGGAGAAGGAAAATGAGTGGTTCTTCTCCACTTTGATATATACATACATATATATATATATATATATAAGACCACATGGGGAGGAACTGACCAAAATGCCCTTTTTGAAAATGCTAAAATTTGCTGATCGGGGCCTGTGACGATCAACCTGAAGGTCCGTCAGAGGGACTGACGGTCCACCAAGTCGTCCGTCACTCGAATGCCAAAAATGTAACGTTCTGCCTCAACGTGAAGGTTGAAATGATGGTCCATCAGGAATCTGATGGTCCACCAAGCCGTCCATCACTCTAGGTCCAGAAATGAGACATTCTGTCTCGACCTGACGGACCCCTTGACGGTCCATCAACTTTTTGACGGTCTACCAACTTGGTCGTCGCATGATGTCCTAAAAAAGGATCCATTACCTCGGATTTTTAGGGCACTTGACAATACTCCAGGGACCTGACGGTCCACCAGGTCGACCATCAAACTTGGGCGATCCGATACTGTTGAGTAAAATGGCCATAACTCACTCATCCGATGTTGGATTTTGATGAAATTGGTATCGATGAAAATCTTATTCAATTTTCTACATGAAAAAAAGTAGAAATTAGAGAAATAAAGTATGGTTTAAACATCAATAACTTTGGAAGTAAAATATATCCATTCAAAAAGACAGATTTATGCTTAAGGAATGATCGGGGTATTACACATAGCTTTTCTAACTTGAGAGATTTATCGCTCTTTATGATATTTTATAAATATTGGGGAATCATATAATACGGAAAAGAAAATTCCTCATTCCCTTTAAATCCCTCCAAATAGACCTGAAAATAATATAGTATAGGTGTAAGAAATAAGGAAAATATGAAAATACATTTTCTTAAAACATACTAATATTTTTCGAAATAGTTGTCACGGATCTAGGTATGAGTCTTACCATGGGCCTATGAGTAAAATTCTAACTCATGGTTCCTAGGTTGGTTGGAAAGAATTGGCAATGATTACTACCTCATGACTTATGAAGTCAGCTAGTGAGTCATAGCTCTGACTCATGGACCTTGAAGAAAGATTTTGTCCCTCGAGATTCCCATAGCATGAGTCACCTTGAGACTTGTACTGATAGACCATAACTCATTACTAGGAGTCATGACCTCGTGGAGAAGAATTTCATCTATTAGAACTTTTAGTTTGTTTCTTAATGTAGGTTAGTTCATGACTCATACTAGTTGACCATCTCTTGTGGTCTTAAGTCATGATAATTTTGGACTTGGGTTGGACTGGACTACTTACCATGAGTAAGACAATATAACATGGCCTCACTGTATTGCTCATATAGTGAGTCATTTCGAGGGAAATATACTGGTTACTCCATGCTAAGTTTGAGATGCAATTCTAAGGACTTTTAAAGAATTATAATATCTCCCCCTTCAAAACATTCATCCATAATGAAGACTAACTGAGCTAAAAAGAGTAGGGAAAGAGTTGCAACCCTAAAAACTAAATTTTAAAAGTTTTATATTCGATAATATATCTAATATAACTGAGAATGAAGATAAATTGAATTTCATGAAACATATATATTCAAGTCAATAGAATAGAACAACTAATGGGACATGAAAGTGATATGATCTCTAAAGAGGAAAGAATTACCTCATATTGGAATTGAACTAGATGGAAATAGGTAAGAATACTTGGTCATCATATCTACTTCTGCTTCCCAAGTAGCTCTATCAACTAGATAATTTTTGTAACTGACTTTCACCTAAGGGGCTTTCTTATTTGTTAACTTATGAATCAGACAGTCAAAAATCTCAACTGCTACCTGTTTTTAATAGATACTATCCTTCACTCCCATGCTCTCTAATGGCACAACTAAGGATGGATTACTAATTCACTTTTTCAACAAAGACACATGAAATACTCGGTGTACTAAGGCTAAGTCTATGGGCTAATTTAGTTCATAGGCCACATAGCTAATGCACCTTATAATCCTATAAGGACCAATATATCAGGGACTAAGCTTTCCCTTCTTGCAAAATCTCTTCATCCCTTTTGATTAGTCAAATCTTCAAATATACTCAATCATTACCTGCAAATTGAGATACTCTTATCTGTATACCTGTATGATGTTGTTAACAATTGTAAGATATTTAATTAGATGAAGTTTTGCTATAGCTTCAAAACTGAATTATGCCCTATCAAAGTAGCTTCACCATCCTCAAACAATCCAATAGGATAACTACATCGCCTATACTACAATACCTCAAATAGGGCCAACTAAATAATAAAGTAAAAGTTATTATTATAATTAAATTCAATGAGAGGTAATTGATTACATAAATTACCTATAAGGCCAATCATACAAGCTCTATAAATATCCTCTAAGATTTGAATGATCCTCTTTATATGATCATCTGTCTACAACTAGAAAGCTATACTAAGATAAACTTGGGTACTGGGACCATTTTTAAAGAACTTCCAAAACTGCAAAGTAAATTGAGTGCCCCTATTTGAGATAATAGACATATGAAATCCATGCAACTTTATCAACTCCTGAATTTAAAGTCTAGCTTAATCCTCAACTAAATCTATCATATGAACTAGCAAAAAATGTGTTGACATAGACATTCAATATGTAATGACCCATATCAAATCATGTTGGTGTGTATAACATAACCCTATAATAAAGTCCAAATTACCTGTTTCCACATCAAAGTAAGAATATTGATATTTTGATTATTCCTCCCAGTCTATGGTATTCAACCTTAACCTGCTAGAAATTCAAACACTTATCAACCAATTCTATAGTATCCCTCTTTACGCCATTTTACCAATAGACTTCTTATTGATCGTTATACATCTTGGTAGACCTAGGTGAATAAAATACCTAGGACTATGAGCTTCTGTCAGTATCTATTTTCTAAAAATTCAATATTTGGAACACTCATGGGATAAAACCTCTACTTTCTAATTATGGACTACATTGTTCAACTTTAGAATAATAGGATCATTATCCTATTTTTCCTTTACCTCTATTACTAATGAAGATTCTAAACCACTCTAAACTATTATACTATCTTTAGCTGAATCAACAAGACAAAATCCAAAATGAGAATGTCTGGAAATATCACAAACTGACCCCTCCTTTTTATCCTCCACACGAGCAATACTACCCGTAAAAAGGTTTTCTAAGAGGATCATCCACTACATTAGATTTACTTGATTGGTGCAAACACTTATATCATAATCATTCAATAAATCCAGCCACCTTCTTTGAAATAAATATAGATCCTTCTAACTAAGCACATACTAAAGGCTTTTGTTATTTGTAAACCATCAACAATAACTTCATATAGATAGTGCCTCCAACTCTTAAATGCAAAAATTATAGTTGTCAACTCAAGATCATAAATTGAATAATTCTTCTCATAAACTTTAAGTTGTGTCGATGCATAAGCTATGAATTTACTGTGTTGTATCAACACACACCCAAGGCTATCTTGGAAGCATCACAATAAAAAACAAACCCATGTATATCCTTTGGTAGAGTCAAAATTGGAGCAGATATGAGTTGAGTCTTTAACTTCTTTAGACTCTCCTTGCATGAATCATACCATTGGAACATTAATTTTATTTTGAGTCAAACTTTACATATGAGAAGAAATAGATAAAAAACCTTTAACAAACCATTTGTAGTAATCATCTAAACCCAAGAAACTCCTAATGTATCATTACTAGACACTGCCGTAGTCAACACATCGTACCCAAAACCACAAGTGATACCAATCTAACCCTTGGTATGACATAATAAGCATAATATAAGAGATTTAAGCAGAAGTTGTAGTCGACATTAGATAAATTCTAAAGACACTCTAAAAATGGTCAATAGAAAAGTGCCAAACATGAAAGGCCAACAAAAATCCATACTCTATGTCTAAAAACCTCTAATAATTGAATAGTATAATATGTCAGGACAAGAACCCTAGTTAACCATGAAAGAGTGTCGAAAACTAGAATGAAAGGAAATAACTATCTAGGTCCCTGAATAATGGGACTCGCCAATAGTAGATGTTGAACTAATATCAACAAGCCACAAGCACGAACATAATCACAATAATATACATCCCATGAAAATATACGCAAACAGTATGCAATTAGTGCATTTAAATGTACTTAATATAAAAGAATAATGATAAATAACATAAAATAGTTCAACCAAAATTATAATGCAACTCTTTGAGGAAGTACATATATGAAATCATACTAACTTAAAACATAAAAATAACCATATTAAAGATAATTAAACAAATTAGATACTTTTGGGTGGTGAAAATCTTAAGATAATCATAATAGTTGAAATATGAGTAAAATCTCACTAAAAGATAAAATAGTGAAGTATAAATCTATAATAACTGAAATTTAATTGTATTTGAAGCTACATATATAAAGGGATGTAAATCTTAATTGATGTTATATGAAATTAGATCACATTCATATTAAGTTTATTATAAAAAATAAAAATATTATTGGTTGATGTTTCTGATAATCAGCATCACTTGAGCTAATGCAGTCCAATGTCAAACATAGTAGGGACGGTTTTCCCATATTTGCCAACGTATAGTACCTATCTATCTATGTGGATCCACTAAATGATTCTTTTAAGTTAATGATAAACCGACATTGTGGTGAAAATATAATCTAACAATGGCATGTAGTTTTGAAACAAGGGTTATCTAGAACCCTAGTTTGCTTGGTGCTAAACACAACTCCCATAATTTTTTTCATAATTATATGCTCAACAATAGTTTAAAATCACTATCTATCTACTATCTTGAAAAAAATAAAAATGTAGCATTGTATGAATTTTGAATCTATTTTTCTTGAACATCTATAATAACGCTATAGTTCTAATTCATGATTTAAACATAAATCTCAAGAATCATGTGAAAGTTCATTCCATAATTGAAAAAGATGGTAACTAAAGCTTTTCTTTTTATAGAAATAATTTCAATGTTCATATATGCTTGAACCATCAATAAAAACCTTAAAAATCAAATATTTAATTCAAATAATATACAAATTAAAAATGGGTTTGTAACCCTAACTATTATTTTAAAATTCGTAAATAAGCTCTAAAGTTTTGGACATGGAAATGAACAGAAAATCCAATTGAATTCTTACATACCTGATATTATAGAAATTTGTGGATCTTTAAACTTAGAAATCCCCTTTTCTATCTGCACTTGTGTTTTTTCAGAGGCAAAAGGAATTGGGAAAGATTAGAGATGTTTATTATGAGAATATAACCCTTATTGGGTATTTTAATGCATGGAGGAGGGGTTTTGGGTAATAAAAGGACCAAACTTTCCCTTAGAAAACTATTCAAAAGTGAAGAAAAATTCCATCTAAGGTTCCATGGGATGGACCATCAACCTCTAGGTGGATCATCATACAAACGATCAACTTTTGGAAAAAAATTAGATTACTGGTTAGACGTCTATAACACCCCAAAAATCTAAGAAAATATGAGAATCATGATTCAAGTACGAGAGGAAAAACTTCACTTTTTGTTAGTATGAAAAATTGAGACCACAAGTAACTCCTAGCCCATAGCCAGGTCAAAATCTCCCTTACCGATTGATTTTTTGTGAAGGATTTTGCTATAGTGAACATCCGAACATAACTCTTATATTCTGAAGTATTTTAGGATAAAACCCCACAAAATTATATATATTTGAGTTATCTTTCCAAAATATCAATTTTTTCCTTAATTTAATATAGGAGGAAAATGTTTTATCCATTTTTCTAAAGAATTGTGAAGCTGTCAGCGATGGGCCATGAGAAGGCTCCATTGTCCATGGGAAGGCTCATGGTCTATAAGGTAGCTCAATCATACTGCTAAGGAAAAAACAAAACTAGTCAGTTGTCGACTTGGGCCACAACTCATGGCTAGGACCCATGAGCCATCATGTAGACCGCTAGGACAGACTCTAACATTTTCCACATGGATTTAAAAGGGGTGTTTGATATTTTTTCACTCTTTTAACATCAAAACTGCATTATTTACCCTATTCCAAGGCTGATTACAAATCCTAATACTGCCCTAAGTTTCTCATTTCATCAATTACAATTGATACTTAGCAAAAGTACAGAAAAAAGGGTGATTTCTTTTCCCAAAGAAGATTAGGGTTATTCAAATTCTGGCCCCAAGTTCAAAGATTTTTTCCATATTATTGCCACTAGGTATGTGAGATTTCATAAATGGGTATTTTTCACCCATTGAGTCCAAAAGTTAACTCAATTTTGAAGTTTAAATTTTTTCTCATCCTTAG
Source organism: Capsicum baccatum var. pendulum (assembly GCA_030864225.1). Taxonomy (NCBI): domain Eukaryota; kingdom Viridiplantae; phylum Streptophyta; class Magnoliopsida; order Solanales; family Solanaceae; genus Capsicum; species Capsicum baccatum. Next base: position 123,298,042 of record CM061556.1, on the reverse strand, counting down.
GGTTCACGAATGTTGTGGATTTCTTGGTAGTCTAGTTTCTTCATCTCCTTGAGTTATAAACCCATGTTTTAACTTGAATTTTAGTATCATTACATATTAAAGATTATAAAAATAAATTATGTTGTGAAATCTATGATTGTTGAACTGAGTGATTAAAATACTTAATTCATTCAGTTAATGAAATTGTCATTTTTCAGAGATAGTAGGTTATGAACACCCGATAACCTAAGATTTCATCCATATTCTTATGAGTATTATATACTCCAGTTTACATCTTTTGAATTCCCTCGGCTGGTGCATTTATTTTTAGTTTTTAAATTATTATTGTTATTAAGCATTTAAGTTATCAGTGGCATTTAGTTGGAAGTAGTACTTAACATCGAGTGCATGTAGAGATGAAGGATAACCCATCAATTGGGGTTAGAAATTTAGTAGATGTCCCTAAGTCCCAAAATTATATCACCATCATCGGTTATAAAAGGTTTCTAGTCATACTAAACATGATACCTAAGGTATTTTGTACATTATTTTAGTTGATCCACGTCAATCAGTGTTCACTGATGTGCTATAGAAATATAGCACTTTTGGTGGGTAAAAATATAAAATATGTAAGCTTCTAAGGTTATTTTATTAGATATGATGCATTTTGGGTATGTTTTGCAGAAAACTAGATTTTGGATGCTAAGTTTATGAAAAAGAGGCAAAAAGGTATTTTGGCTACTTATGTGATCAATAATGGATGTTCGTGACACTTTCTGAATTGTTCATGACCAAAAAATGTGTGAGAATAGAAGAACAATAGAAACAATAACTTTTGACACTTGCTAAGTCAGCATGCAGACTGCATATAGAACATGTGGACCGCTTATGGGAAAAGCATGTATTAGAAATACAAATTTTTGAGAGATAACTTGTAGGAAATTTTGGTTTAGGCATATACAATCACCATATGCGCCTTACCTCAGGCCACATGTACCCCATGTGCCCAAGTCCTGCCCACAAATGGAGACCACATTTAGCCACCAACCCTTTTTTCTCCTACTTCATTCAGACTTTGGTTCTAGGGTTTCATTATGTACTATAAATATCCCTTATGTGTTTTTGGTAGAAGTTACGTACTCTTGATACTTATAGACATATTTTGATTTTGCGATTTGATTTTGTCTTGGAATTCTCTTGTATTGATTTCGATTAACTAATACAATTACGGTTTTGTGTTCTTACTTGTATTATTATGATTTCATCTTATAATTTAAATCATGAATGTTGTTGATTACTTCAAAAGCATGAGAGGCTAAAATCAATTAGTTAGGTTTGTGGAAATCGTGGCAGATTTACAAAGTAGGGGAAGTGCTATTGATGTTCTGAACCAATAGTCATGTATGCATTATATTATATTCACTTTAATAGTTATCTTAGAGGTTGAAAACATTAAGATCCCATATAGATTATTGCTACTTACCCATGAAGAGAAGTGGTGACTAGGAAAAAATAATGACAATAGTAATTATGAGTTTAACTGTCAATCCACGCTACTAGGTTTTATGTAAGTAAGATGGTTATATTTCCTCTAATAACTTGAGACTCGAAAGATAATAGTTAACTTAGATCAAGATAAGGTTAGTAAGGCGACATCTTGAGACTCAAAATGTAAAGGGTGAAATCCTTTTGCTCATCCAAAAGATTGTAGAAGGTACATAACTTATCAATTCTTCATGAAAGCTATTGGGTTGATTCAGCATAGCACGATAAGCCTACAATGTTGAGAAGGTAGAGGAACATAATCCTAGTGTTCACGTATGAGTGATTAAAACTGAAGTTGATATTTGCCACTTTTTCAATATTGCAATCCACCCCCCATTTGCTTGTCAAGTTCTGCCCGTTTATTACAATAGCTAAGAACCACGATTTCATGCATTACCTTGGGAATCAACCCCAACATCTGTTAGGTTAATATATTTGGCATCAAGACCACATCATCCTAAGAGTGGAGGTGTATCTTGGGTATCACCAAATTTTGGTGCCATTGCTGGGGAATACAGTGTTTATTTGCAAATTGAAGTTGTTGAAATTTTTGTAATTTTCCTTTTATTTTTATTCTTAGTTAGGAATACGATGGGGTATGCCTAATATATAGAGTAGAGGCAATCCCTTACTCCCAATGAATCTGAATCCAGAGAGGATCCTACAAACACCTAGTAGGATGATGGAACCTAAAAAGAGATGATATTACTAAAGGGGTTCTTGATGATGTGCCTCCATTCCTTTCAAAATAGTATAGGATATTATTTATTAGAAAAATGGTGAGCTTTTATATCAAGTTCAAAATGAGAAGAGGGCAGCGGAAGAAGCTCAGTGGGTAGCTCGGGAGGCAGAGCTATCTAAATAAAGATAAGAAGTAAACCGCCGAGCAGCACTCACTGCAAATAAAAAAAAGCTAGAGGTGCCTGCATTTAAGTAATCCCAACATATTAGTATGTGCAGTCATATGTAGATGATGAAGAAGAACTATGATACATTGAGTTAGTAGAGACTGGAGCAATTATCCCTTCCATTTTACCTCCAGGCATCAAGTTTGACATAACGAGAACAACGATCCAACTCTTAAATATGAAGGGTGTGTTTGTGAGTTTACCTGTATATAATGCAAATATGAAACTTGCAATTTTACTGGGATCTATAGTTCATATACCATTCCAGGTGTGAATTAGAAAATACTTAGATTGAGGTTGTTCCCCTTCTCACTTACAGAAGAAGCATCTTTATGGCTAAGGGAACTTCTAAGAGAATCTATCACTACATTAAATGTGTTACGCAAGCAATTCTTGAACTGGTTCTTTCCTCTATCCTGGATGTTGAAGCTCAATGATGATATCTATAATTTTAGGAAGTTGCCATCAAAATCTATTTATGAGGCATGGTACAGGTTTAAGAAGAAGATGAGTATAGTACCCAATCATCGGATGTCAGGGATGAACTTATTAGAGATATTCTACAGAGCCTTGACCATCAGCTCTAAATCTATAAAAGATACCATATTTGGAGAAAAGCTTATGAGACTACACTGGGAGGTAGCTTTGGAGATAAAAAATCAAAACTCGCTCACTAACCGAGGGTGGAAAACTCGAGAGTCTGAGGGGGATCTAAAACATATGCTCTTGGTGCCCCATGTAACCAAAAAGTAAGTGATGATTCAATAGCGCAATAGATTAGGCTGGTAAGAACCTATCTAGGGTTACTAGCAAAGCAGTTTGCAGTAGCTAGTTCTGAGAAAATAAATGCAGTAGGAGAACAAGGTTTAACTACCAAAACTTATGAGTCAAAATTAGAGAAGGAAGTAAACTATCTGCATTGTTAGATAGCGTGTTTTTGAGCCTAAGGTCAAGGGAACCAAGGTCAGAATAACTATGATAGATATAAAGATTTTCGTGGGGAGCGAGATAGTGACTAAAGAAAGGATGACTATATAGAAAAGAGAGATTGGTACATTCCACCTGGAAAAAGAGATACGGAATCATGGATGGAAGAGATACTTACTAAGCTGGTAAATGGTCAAGAAAATTAAGTGATCAACCTCAAGACGATTAAGGCTGATATTTTGAGGTTGACCTAGAAGGTTGAATCTCATGCCATGACTATTAAGTAGTTGGAGCACCAATCCAAATAGATGTCAAAAAATCTGAACCATAGGCATCCAGATACCCTTTCGAGCAACACTATACAAAATTCAAAAATTGACTGTTATATTCTTGATATTACCACAAGGAGTGGTATGACTACTATAGATACCCCATTACTTGTTAGAAAGGTTCTAAGGAATTATGAGGCTACTATTGATGAGACACCTGTTGTGGATTCAAAAAAGGCAACAAGGGTGATGATGTTATTAGTAAAGAAAGAAGGAAGGGTTTGGTTGTTGAATAGGAAATAAGACAAATTCCAAGACCTCCCCACCTTTTTCTTAGCAACTAAAGAAGAAAAGAGAGGAAGGAAAATTCAAGTAATTCATTGAGATGCTGAAAGAGTTGAGCTTGAATATTCCTCTTCTTGGAGCATTAGAGATGATTCCTGGATATGTCAGGTTTATGATGCAATTGGTTACAAAGAAGAAAGGATCAATGATTGAGGATGTTGATAACTTGCACAACTGTAGTGCAGTCACTACAAGATCTCTGGCCTTAAAAAAGGTGATCCTGGAGCATTCACTATATCATGTACTATTGGGTCATCCTGATTTGCCAGAGCCTTATGTAACTTAAGATCCAACATAAATTTGATGTCGCAAGTTGTACTTAAGAAATTAGGCTTGAACCCTCCTGAACAAACTATAATCCTGCTATTAATGGCTGATAGCATGGTGAAAAAAATTGTTGGAATTTTATTTGATTGAATTGTGAGAGTTGATAACTTCATATTTTCGGCTTACGTTGTCATTCTTAATTGTGAGGTATACACCGATATGCCTATTGTACTAAGAAAACCATTTATGGACATAGGTAGAATGATGGTTGACATAGAGAAAGGAGATCTGAAGTTTAGAGTCAATGATGAGGAGGCCGCATTTAAGATCCAAAAATTAATGAAGCAATCTACGCACATGAGGGTTGCATAGGTGATAAAATTTATTGATGACGACTACTCATAAAGGTATCTTGATAAATTCTAGGAAATAAAGGTACCCAAGTCATTCCACAATGTTAAATCAAGAACTTCATAGGAGGCATCCCATGGCTTGTCGGTGGAGTCTAAGTAACAAAAATAGACATATCGTGCCACGATGTTAAATCAAGCATTGGGTGGTTGGCAATCCACTATTTTTGTGTTCATATTTTTTTTTATTTCATTTTGTAGGTTTTAGATTATGGCCTTACCTGGAATATGGTAAGATTTCTACATCCATAAATTTCAAGGTAAGGGGATTGTGTGACTAACCCATCATGGTCATGCGTCCTACACGATCCAAGTAAGTTTAGCATTAAATTGAAAAGATGAAATTTTTTAGGATGAGAATTGAAAGTTGTGGACTTTGGCACATATTAATACTTTTGGAACCATAAACTTAGGTTATGGGACCAAAAGTAGCTGGGGAATTATCAAAATATCAAGTCCTGAATGCATGAAAGCGAGACAAAAATTATAGCCCACATGCGCTCAGCACATGTTGGTCGTAGATGACACATGCACCCCATGGTTAGTCGCATGTGGAAGGAGCATGCGGCTGCCGTGGGTAGGTCACTTGTGGTACAAGATTTTAGCTAAAATTTCAAGCCCACCATCACATATTTATGACTAAATATAGGCCCCCATCCTTATTTAAATGTCTTTAGCCTCATTCTAACTCATTCAAATTCTCAAAACTTCACTAATCTCTTTAAATTCAAACTTCCCTCTTTAATTATAAACTAATCCCGCACTTAAATAATGGCTAACTTAAAACTTGTTTAAGGTACCAACTTCTCCCAACACACTAAAAACAAGTTCCAACTTGGATGTTGCCCGATTTCTTCATCGTTCACTTTTAGATTCTAATAAAAGAGGTAACTTTCTCGACTCCTAATCTTTATGCATTGATTTATTTATTGAATAAAAAAGTTGATATGTGTATTCGCATGCAAAATGCATAGAATCTATCATTATTTTGTGTAGGAGCCTTGAATTAGCCTAAAATCATAATGTATTGCCTTGTTTGTAATTAAATTCAAAGGTTAGGCCCCAACCGGAAGTTGAAATTGAATGAGTAGTGTAATCCTAAAAGTTGACCATGTTAGTTTTCTTTGAAAATCATTAGTTTTTATATGTGTGTGAACATTGGACTTGTTTGGACTTCAGTATGTTATAAGGGAGTGAAAATTGAGGGAAGATTCAAACTTTTTGAATTTTGAGTTTTTCTTCAACTTTTGCAATCGCTCATTTTTGTTTGAAACTAACGACTAGTTTTTTAGGTACACATGGCACGAAAAGTTTCTAAGAAGAAGAAGGCTATGACATTGAGGAAATGGAATGAGTCCCCTGAGCCTAGTGGTTTGGTGAAGGAGCATCCTATTGCACGACTTAGAAAGGCTGAAAATACGGTAAAATATAGAGTTACTAAAGGATAGGTCTACAAGGAAGCCGAGACTATGATATTGGGCACTATGGGATAGCCGCTACTTGATTAGTCATATTAGTATTGTAATACCTCGTACTTCTACCTAGCTTGAAATCATCCTGAGTATATTAGAAACTTATTTTGAAAGATAAATCCACTTTTATATAAATGGAATTTTAAGATTTTCACTTTTTGTCATGTGAGAAATTGAATTATCTTTCCAACAAAACCAATTTTGTCCAAATCTGGTATTAGGGTAGAAAGTTATGGCCGTTTTATAGAAAGTAGTCAAAACTATCTAGGTGCGACGATGAGGGCCAACAGACCGTCGAGCTAGTAACAGACCGTCACCTAAACAGTCGTATTTGAGGCAGTGATACCATCTTCAGCCTAAGGGCGATGGCTCAGGCCAACTAATCATCAAGATAGCGACGGACCATCGCCCGAGCCATCGCAGCAGAGATAATGAACCCCTATTCTACCCAAGGGCGACGATCAGGACCGACGAACCATTGACCCAGTGATGGACCATCGCACCTACCATCACATATTTCATTCAATTATTTTAAAGTCATTTTTAAAAGGGTATTTGGGTCTTTTTCCACCCGTTTTAACCTTTAATAATATCAGATCAAGGCTCATAAGCTCATTATCCATCTACAATATCAAATTAGGGTTTCTATCAAAGATAATCCCCGAGAACAAGATCCAAATCCTTCTTCAAGAAACTAAAAGATTTAAGTTCTTCAAGTCCAAGGACTTCAAGGAACTCACAACCTAGGTATGTCATATGTTGATTTATGGGTCCCTTTCACTCATGAAGCTCAAGAATATCTTTTCAAAATCCAAGATTTGTGTATTTATGAATGTTCATGATTTAAATTTAATTGAAATTCATATTCATGATGTTGTGGGGTTTTGATTCATGTTTGAAACTACATACTCCAATGATTAACCCTAGGATGTGCTGATTTACATATAATCATGATAAGCCCTTAAATTTATATGTTGATTGATGTATGCATGATTATCAGATGTGTTGATGATTGTATAACCAATGAATTCCCCCTATGTGTTTGATTAAATGCCTATTTGAAGGAAAAGAACCATACTAGTTTGATAATATGAATTCCCCATTCTTGTACAAGTACATACATGCCAAGTGTTTGATGCAATGCCTTAGTCAATGAATTATAGATATATGTGTAACCCTTGTGGTGCTTTAGAACTTGTACTTCATGATATCTCCAACTTATTATATTATGGATTGTTGATGTTGGTCATGTATTCAAGAAAGTGATGCTTTCTCATTTTCTTCCCATCGATTCATGAGGGTACTTGTACTTGAAAATTTAGTTGTGTTCCTAGAATTGATGTCATGTTTTCAAGATATTGACAGTCAAGCCATGATCCATAGAATTAAGTCAGTATCATGACTTAGGAAAACTCAGTAATCTCAGTAGTATTCCGTCTGTCAACGAAACTCAGTAAATTCAATTTAGTTCAGTTCAGTTAATCATGTTCTGTGTCTATTCAGATGGGAGTAGGAATTATTACCGAATAAACCCAAGGATGGGAAGACACACTGTCAAATGTGGGTACGCTTCTTATGAGTCATTCTTGTGTTCTAGAACTATATAGCCAGCATAGATTGAGACATCAACACTGTCAGATGAGGGTTGATGAGGTGGAAAAACTTTGACAGATGAGGGCCCCACAAATCTCTTTTAGGGATACTGTCAGATGAGGGTTTCCCACAGCTTGCCCTTACTAGTGGTGCTGTATTGACGCCCTTCTAATTAGGGTTATAGATTAGACCCCACCTCAGCTATATTACTTTATTTGTGGCATGTTGGTTAGATAATTACTTCCCGTAGTTTCAGTTACAGAATCAAGACTGTCAGATATAGTCATTCAGTCTCAGTAATAGAACTCTGATAGTTCTATAGAATTTAAGACTATCTGATATAGTCAAGTAAGAAAAACATTAAACTCAGCTAGTTCTATCAGAACCTAGACTGTCAGATACAGTCGCTCAGTATCAGTATCTCATGTTATCAGTACTCAAACTCAGTAATCATGTTATCACAAAGTTAGTATAGTTACTATGTATTCATGCATGCATTCTCATGTTCATATTATCCAGTCAGTTAGTATATTTCATGTATGTAAACCCTTTCTATTCTGCCGACCTCATATGTATACCAGTACATTCAAACGTATTGATGCATTTATGCTATGGTATTTTATACCAAAGGTTCAGAAATACGAGCTCCAGAGCATCAGTATTATTCCAGTCTCAGTTGTCAGAGTTAGAAGTGATTCCTCATCCTTCGAGGACATTATCATTACTTTATTATATCATTAATTAATTTATTTCTGTAGTTGGAGTTAGTTAGGAACATGTCCCATCAACTCCTTTTTTAGACAGTTCAGTCAGTTAGAGGCTTTTCAGGCTATCATATTCAAATAGATATTTCAGTTGTTTTAGGTATTTCATATCCTAGCCAGATGTTATATTTTAAAAGATATTATGTCTCAGTTTTGAACCTTACGGCCTTACAACCTTTATTTCTGCCTTTATATAGTATATTATGCAATGTTCAGGTATATATATCAGTCATAGGTTAGCTTGTGCTCTTTTGGAGTCATAAGAACTGGGTAGCATTCTGGGTACCAGATTCAGGGTGTTACAAACTTGGTATCAGAGCCTAAGGTTCAATAAAGTCCTAGGAAGTCTGAAAGTCACACCTAGTAGAGTCTTGCACAAGGGTGTGTTGCGCGCCACATTTATGTATAGGAGGCTATGAAATGCTTTAGGAACAGTTTCCTTTCTTTCAGTATTCCTTTCGTGCCAGTGAGCATAATCTCCAGTAAATCTCTTGGTCATGTCTAATTCGTTTCCCCCTTTCTTCTATAGAACATGCCTCTCAAAAGAAAAAAATAGGAATCAACCAACCCCTCAGCCTAAAGATCCTTTGTGCAAATATGTTTCTCATACAGAGTTCAAAACTGTATTCACTACTCTTGTTCAGTCAGTTGCTACTAAGAATGAATAACCAGTTGTCGTTTCGGCCAACCCAGTGGCCAATTCAGCTGCAGGCAGGGTTTGGGACTTCACCCAAATAAATCTTCTATTCTTTCTCGGGTCTAATACAGATAAGGACCCTCAAGAATTTATTGATCAGGTTCAGAAGGTTGTCGATATGATGGGGGTTACTCCTAGTGAGAGCACTAAGCTAGATACATATCAATTTCAAAATATTTCTCATACTTGGTTTAAATAGTGAAAGTCAAAAAGGCCAGATGATGTAAGGCCTATTGAGTGGGAGGAGTTTATCACTGTATTCTTAGATAGATTGTTTCCCTTAGAGATGAGAGAAGCTAAGGTGTTGGAATTAATCAACCTTAGGCAGGGCAACATGGCGGTGAAAGATTATTCTCTTAAGTTTACTCAATTATCTAGATATGCTCCTCATATGGTTGCAGATAGCAAGGCCAAGATGAGTAAGTTTATTTCTGGGGTGAATGATAGTGTGGTGAATGAGTGCAGGTTTGTAATGTTGAATAGTGACATAAACATATCCAGGCTTATGACTTATGCTCAGCAGATAGAGGAGAAAAATATTAAGATAAGGAAGAAGCAGATAAGAGAGCAAGGACAGGTAGTTTAAACTTTGCTCAACCCAAATCAGAAGGAGGAAACCATTCTTAATTTCATCCTAAGTCAACAATTCTAGCTTCTTCTTCAGCTAGTGCTCTAGCTCCTAAGTTCAAAGATGGTAATATATATAGAGCTCTAGGCTCTAAGTCTCAGGGCAGTGTCAGCAATGCCCAAACTAATCCCCTTTGTCAGACTTGTGGTAAGAACCAAAAGGGTGCTTGTAGAGCTGGTAGAGATGTCTGTTTTGGATATGGAAAGCCTAGCCACAGAGTCAGAGATTGTATCCATTCAGGTTATCAGGGTCAGCAGAACCATTCCCCAGCTCAGTTCGGTCGCCCAAATCAGCAGAGGGTCGCCTCCAATGCTACTAGTGGGCAATGCCCAAATCAACTTTATGCTCTCCAGTCCCAGTAAGATCAAGAAAATTCTCCTAATTTGGTTACTGGTATGTTACAGATCTTCTATATACATGTTTACGCTTTGCTAGATTCAGAAGCTTTTTTTTCTTTTGTTACTCCCTATATAGTAGTTGATTTCGGAGTCAGTCCTAAAATTTTAGCAGAGCCTTTCTCAGTCTCTACCCCAGTGGGTAACACTATCATAGGTCGATGGGTATACAGGAACTGTCGGTTATGATATTTCAGAAAGTCACTTCAGCAGACTTAGTCGAATTAGAGATGACTGATTTTGATATCATTCTTGGCATCAATTGGATTCATTCCTGCTATTCCATAGTAGACTGTAGAAATAGAGTAGTCTAATTTTAATTTTTGAATGAACCTATCCTAGAGTAAAGGGGTGGCACTTTTCCTTTCAGAGGTCAGCTTATTTCCTACCTTCAGGAAAGGAAAATGATATCAAATGGATGTGTTTATTATTTTTTTGAGTTAATAACACTAGTTATAAAACTCCCAGTCTCGAATTAGTCCCAATCGTAAATAAATATTCAAATGTCTTTCCTGAAGAACTTCTAGGAAATCCTCCCAAATGGGAAATAGACTTCGACATTGATCATTTCCAAATACTCAGCCTATATTTATTCCTCCATATAGAATGGCACCAGCAAAACTCAAAAAACTAAAAGAACAGTTTAAGAATATCTTAGATAAGGGATTCATCAGACCCAGTATGTCCCCGTGAGGCACACCAGTCTTATTCGTGCACAAGAAAGATGATTCTCTTAGAATGTGTATAGACTACCGTCAACTTAATAAAGTCATGATCAAGAATAAGTATCCTCTTCCCAGAATCGATGACTTATTCAATCAACTTTAGGGAAACAATTATTTCTCTAAGATAGACATCAGATCAGGATACCACTAGCTCAGAGTCAAGAATGCGACATTCCAAATATAGCTTTAATACTCGGTATGGTCACTTCAAATTCCTAGTCATGTCCTTTGGTTTTACTAATGGCCCAGTTGCTTTCATGGACTTGATGAACCGGGTGTTCAAGTAGTACTTGGACATGTTTATCATAGTCTTCATAGATGATATTCTAGTGTATTTCTGCAGTGTGTGTGATCATGCAGACCATCTCAGAATAGTATTACAGACTCATAGAAATCATCAGCTGTTCACCAAATTCAGTAACTGCAAATTTTGGATAAGGTCAATAGAATTCCATGGTCATATAATTTCTGGTGATAACATTAGGATTGATTCTCAAAAGACCCAAGCGGTAAGAAACTAGCCCAGACCTGTCTCTCCATCAGATATTAGGAGTTTATTGGGTTTGGTTAGCTATTACAGATGGTTTGTTGAGGGATTTATTCTATTGTACACCTTATATCCAGATTGAATCAGAAGAAACTCAAGTTTTAGTGGTCAAATCGTTATGAGAAAAGTTTTCAAGATTTGAGGACTCGACTCACCTCAGCTTTAGTTTAGGCTCTTCCATAGGGTTCAGATGGGTTCGTAGTGTATTGTGATGCATCCATAGTAAGTTTGGGTTTTTTCCTCAAGCAGCATGGTAAGGTCATAGCCTACATCTTTTGACATCTTAAGCCCCATAAGAAGATTATCCTACTCATGATCTCAAGTTAGCAGCCGTAGTTTTTTCCTTACAGATTTGGAGGCATTATCTATATGGAGATCATGTAGATGTGTTCACAGATCATAAATCCTTTAGTATGTATTTTCTCAGAAATGTCTCAATCTTTATCAGAGAAGGTGGTTAGAAAACTTGAAATATTATGACATGAGTTTTCTTTATCATCTGGGCAAGGCCAATGTCGTAGTCGATGCTCTTAGTAGACTGCCTATGGTAGTGTTACTCATGTTAAGGATAGTAAGAAGAAGTTAGCTTAAGAAATTAAGAAATCCATCAACTTGCCTGACTAGGCATTCTCTTAGTCGATTCAGAAAAGGGTGAAATATGAATTCAGAGTAGTTCAAAATCATCTCTAGTTTCCAAGGTAAAAGAAAAGTAAGATAGAGATCCTAACCTTTTCAAGTTAAAAGAGTCGGTCAAGGATCAGAAAGTAGAGGTTTTATCCCAAGGAGGACATGGTGTTCTGTATTGTTAGGGTCGTCTGTGTGTTCCAGGTATAGATGACTTGAGGTAGTAAATTCTTGCAGAAGTGCATGGTGCATGCTACTCTATTCATCCAGGGGCTACAATGATGTACCGCAACTTGTGGGAAATATATTGGTCGAGTGGGATGAAGAGAGAAGTTGCAGAGTTTGTGGCTAAGTGCTCTACATATCAGCAGTTTAAGATAGAGCATCAGAAGCCTAGTGGGTCCATTCAGGAGTTCAATATTCCTACTTGGAAGTAGGAAGAAGTGAACATGGACTTCATAATGGGTTTGCCTGGTACTCATCACCAGCATGATTCAGTTTGGGTAATTGTAGATAGGATGGCCAAATAGCTCATTTCCTTCCAGTCCATACCTCCTATTCAGTCTAGGATTATGCCAAACTCTACATTAGAGAGTTGGTCATATTGTACGGTGTTCCATTATCTATTATCTTAGATAGAGGTACCTAGTTCACCTCTCATTGCTGAAAAGCATTCCAAAATGGTCTTGGTACTCAACTTCATCTCAGTACAACCTTTTATCCTCAGATAGATGGTTAAGCAGAAAGGAACATTCAGACTTTAGAAAATATGCTAAGGGTGTTTGAAACCAATTTCAAGGGTAGTTGGGATGAACACTTGCCCTTGATTGAGTTTGCATACAACATCAACTATCATTCTAGTATTCAGATGGCTCCATTCGAAGCTCTCTATGGTAGGTGGTGAAAATCTCCAATTAATTGGTTTAAAGTTAGTGAGGCCTCAGTCATAGGGCCTGACTTAGTATTCGATGCCTTACAAAAAGTCCAGTTGATCAAAGAAAGACTTTGGGCTACTCCGAGCCAATAGAAGTCTTATGCAAATGTGCCCAGAAAGGATCCCAAGTTCGAGATTGGTAATTATATCTATCTAAAGATATCTCCCATAAAGGGAGTGAAGAGATTCAACAAGAAAGGAAAGTTCAGTCCCCGATATGTTGGTCCCTTCAAAATTCTTAGTAATTTTGGCAAGGTAGCCTATGACCTTGAATTGCATTCAGATCTAGCCTCAGTTCATCTAGTCTTCTATGTCTGTTTGCTCAAGAAGTACATAGGTGACCCAACATTCGTAGTCCCTATTCAGAGCATAGATGTTCAAAATAACCTCTCTTATGATGAAATTCCAGTCAAAATCCTAGACTACTAGACGCATAGACTGAGGAACAAAGAAGTCCCTCTGGTCAAATTTCTTTGGTGGAATCAGTTCGTTGAGGGAGCTGCTTGGGAAATAGAAGCATACATATGTACCAAGTATCCTCACCTCTTCTCCACTAACTCAGATCTATCTCAAGGTAATATTTCTCCTTAAGCTTATTCAGTTTCATGTTCATATTTTAGTTACAAACATGGTATACAGGTCATGCTCTGAATTGCAATATAAATATGGTATTAAGTACCATTGTATATTTAGTCATGCATTCATATGTCAGTTCAGTTATATAATCATGCATTAGATATGCATTCTCATTGTGAGAAACTTAGTTCCTCAGAACACTCTTACATGTATTTATGAATCAGTTACACATGCATCAGATATGCGTGTTCAGTATGATATATTCAGTTATCAGTCATGTTAATCATGAAATCATGTTCCAGTCATTCATGTTTAGTATGTACATTATTTTATCTTCTCCCCTCTCACTCAGTCTCATTCGAGAATGAATGTTCTCATGGAGTAGATATTGTAATACCTCGTACTTCTACCTAGCTTGAAATTGTCCTGAGTATGTTAGAAAGTTACTTTGAAAGATGAATCCAATTTTATATACATAAAATTTTTAATATTTTTACTTTTTTCATGTGGGAAATTGAATTATCTTTACAACGATACAAATTTTGTCCAAATCCAGTATCGGTGTAGAAAGTTATCGCCATTTTACAAAAAGTAGTCAAAACTACCCAGGTACAATGAAGAGGGCAGATGGACCATCAAGATAGCAATGAACCATTGACCATACCATCAAAGTGGATATAGTGAGACCATCTTCTACCTAAGGTCAATGGCTCAGGCCGATGGATTGTCGAGCTAGCGATGGACCATCACCCAAGCCGTCGTAGCAGAGACCGTGAACCCCTATTCTAACCAGGTGCGATGGTCAGGACTGATGGACCATCGACCCAGTGATGGAACATCGCACCCACCATCGTATAGTTCATTCAGTTATTTTAAATTCATTTTGAAAAGGGTATTTGGGTCTTTTCCACCTGTTTTAACCCCAAATAATATCAGATCAAGGCTCATAAACTCATTATCCATCTACAACATCAAATTCGGGTTTTCTCTAAAATATAATCCTCAAGAATAAGATCCAAATCCTTCTACAAGAAACTAATACATTCAAGTTCTTCAAGTCCAAGGACTTTAAGGAACTCACAAATCAGGTATGTCATGTGTTGATTCATGGGTCCCATTCACCCATGAAGCTCAAAAATCTCTTTTTAAAATCCAAGATTTGTGTATTTATGAATGTTTATGATCTAAATTGAATTGAAATTCATAATCATGATGTTGTGGGGTTTTGATTCATGTTTGAAACTACACACTCCAATGATTGACCCTAGGATGTGGTGATTTACATAATAATCATGATAAAACCTTAAATTTACACGTTGATTATTGTATCCATGATTATCCGATGTTTTGATGATTGTATAACCAAGGAATTCTCCCCATGTGTTTGATTAAATTCCTATATGAAGGAAAAGTGCCATACCAGTATGATAATATGAAATCCCCATTCATGTACAAGTACATACATGTCAAGTGTTTGATGAAATGCCTTAGTCAATGAATTATAGATATATGTGTAACCCTTGTGGTGCTTTAGAACTTCTACTTCATGAAATCTCCAAATTATTATATTATGGATTGTTGATGTTGGTCATGTATTCAAGAAAGTCATGCTTTGTCAGTTTCATCCCATCGAGTCCTGGGGTACTTGTACCAAAAAATTTAGCTGTGTGCCTAGAATCAGTGGCATGTTTCCAAGATACTCTCAGTCAAGCCATGCCCCATAGAATTCAGTTAGTCTCATGACGTAGGAAAACTCAGTAATCTTATCAGTATTCTGTCAGTCAATGAAACTCAATAAATTCAGTTTAGTCTGGTTCAATTAATTCTGTTCAGTGTCTATTCAGATGGGAGTAGGAATTAGCATTGAGTAAACCCAAGGATGGGAAAACACACTGTCAGATGAGGTTGTTATTCTTTGAAGTCATCCTTGCATTCCAGAACAATGTATCCATCATAGATTGAGACATCAACACTGTCAAATGAGGGTTGATGAGGTAAAAAAGCACTGTCAGATGAGGTCCCCACCATTTTCTTTTGGGGACACTGTCAAATAAGGGTTTCCCATAGCTTGTCCTTACCAGTTGCATGGTATTGATATCTTTCTAATTGGGGTTATAGATTGGACCCTACCTCAGCAATATTGCCTTATTTGATGCATGGATGACTACTTCCCACAGTTTTAGTTACAGATCAGGACTGTCAGATACAATCATTCAGTCTCAATAATAGAAGTCAAATAGTTTTATAGAATTTAGGACTATCAAATACAATCAAGTCATAATAGCATGGAACTCAGCTAGTTCCATTAGAAACTATACTGTCAGATACAGTCACTCAGCATCCGTATCTCATGTTATGAGTACTCAAACTCAGTAATTATGTTATCATGAACTCAGTTATAGTTACTGTGTATTCATGCATGTATTCTCTCATTTATGTCTTCTAATCTGTTAGTATAGTTCATGTATTTGACCCTTTGCATTTAGCCTACCTCACATGCATACCAGTACATTCAAACATACTGACGTATTTGTGATATGGTGTTTTATACCATATGTTCAGAAGCATGAACTCCAGCGCATCAGTAGTATTCCATTCATAGAAGTCAGAGTTAGCAATGAGTCCTCATTTTTCAAAAACATTACCATTAATTTATTATCTCATTAATTAATTTATTTCTATAGTTGGAGTTAGTTGGGGACATATCCTATCAACTCCTTATTCAGACAGTTCAGTTAGTTAGAGGCTTTTCAGACTAGCATGTTCAGATAGTTATTTCAATTGTTTTGGGTATTTTATACCCCACCCAGATGTTATATTTTAATAGATATTATGTCTCAGTTTTGAACCTTATGGCCTTACATCCTTCATTTCCATATTTATACAATATATTATGCAGTGTTAAGGTAAAGATATCAGTCATGGGTTAGCTTGTGGTCCTTCAGGGTCATGACAACCGTATAGCTTTTTGGGTACCAGATTTGGGGCGTCACAAGTGTAGAAGAACAGATTTTACCAGGCCTAGGTCTTGAGATGAGGCTACTTAGATTGACTAAATTGCACATGAATGTATAGCCCGACCGAGGATAAAGTCAGCACGAATATCACCTCCACATTCTCCTTTGTCGAGTGATCATGATAATAATGAAGAGGCGGATTCTGAGTTATATTCACAGAGAGTAGCTCAGAACCCCAATCTGAGGAGTGGTCCAAATATTTATCTGAGGTTATAGAGTAGGAGGAGTCATTAGTGGTATCCCATTCTAAGGAGGGTACCGCCACACATATACAACAGTCAAATGTACAAAGGTATAGATCAGGCTACCTATGATGCACCAATATAGCAGGGGTAGAGTCACGTCCCCAACATTCCTCGGAGGAACCTCTTGGGGAGGAAAATACAAAGTGGTGTGTAGAGGTGATGCAGAACATATTTGATATAAATAGTCATATTTTGGAGGCCAGATGACCTAAGAGGCTTATTTGTGAGGAGTTTCAAATTGATCTATCTGGGTTTAGCAGAGTACCAAAATTATAGGCATTCTTTGATTGTTATTAGTTAGAGTAGATGACTAGCACACTTTGTTCTTACAGCCCGACTATGGTATATGAGTTTTATGCATCATTTCATGCTATAGTAGTTCTTTTGATACACATATCTCCAGAACTGATGAAATACATGGAGTATCCACATCTTAATCGCACTCTTATAAGGGGGTTTAGAGTTGATATTTTAGTATAGATTATCCACTAGGTCATTTTTTAGCCAAATTATATTACTCCCGCATCTATATCTGAGTGCGACTACAGATTGAACATCACACATGATAAACACATTATGCAGGAGGTTGAGCATAGATAAGAGAAAATTGAGACAAATAGGTGGATACCCAGCTATATTTCATCTTTGGGTGATAAAACCCCATGGATCACGGGTCTTGATGGTTAAAGAAGGGTTTATTGATATTTGATGCCATGTTTTGGTTTCTGCTCATCCGATATTGACTATTCCCTACTATTTTAGATAATGTGTTAAATTGGGAAGGAGATGCCTTGGTTGCTAGTTTGATGGCCAAATATTCTATTTATTTTACAACCATTTTCTATCATGAGATCCATTATAGAGCATTTGGAGAGATGACAAATATTCCATTTCATTATCTAATTCAGAGGAAATATGATGAGGTCATTGTACCTGAAATACTAGGAGTAGATAAAAGGGTACTTGTGACAGCTACTGCCCACACAAAGAGTATGAAGTATTTAGCATGTCTAGGCCTTCCTAAAAGATCTAGCGAGCCTACAGTAGCATGTCAGGCCTAGACTGAGGGTGTATATATAACGCCGCAGTTCAACACCCCAAACATCACATGATTCTCGTAATCTCGAAGGACTACACACTAACCCATGATTGGTACCTGCTGTAATATCTGAATAATAATAATAATAATAATTAGGAAATATAGAAAATATATTGATATTTCCATAGGGTTCTCATCTAAACATCAAATACTGATAATGAAAAACTAAAATCTGAACGTCTGTCTAAAATAATCTAGTCCAAAAAGCCTCTAACTGAACTGTCTGAAAATGGAGTTGATGGGATAGGTCCCTAACTCTGACTACTGATAATATACTGAAAATGATAAAATAACGACTCGAAGACTCACCACTAAATTTGCTGCTGATAATCTGGGATGCTAGGTACGGTCAGGACCCCGTGCATCTAAACCTATAATATAAGACATCATAACACAAAAAAGGTATGTGTCAGTACTTTGAATGTACTGGTATGGTAAGTGAGGTATGCTGGTATGCATGGGTTCATATGCATAAACAATAACTTATTAAGTAACATGAATATAACTGTCTGAGAATATATGTATAGCTGACATTACTGTAATTACTGAATATGTAATGATATGCTCATAACTACATATGCTATAACTAAGATTCATGGTAACACTGAGTAGTGAATTCTAATAACTGAATAACTGATATTTGAGTTTACTGATATTGAATTACTGTATACTAAGTGACTGTTACTGACAGTCCTAATTCTATAGAACTAAACTGAGTTCTACACGGAGCTGGGTGACTGCGTCTGACAGTCCTTATTTTAAAACTGAACTGAGGTTTTATATTCAGTCTGAAAGTGAAACTATGGGGGTGTTAATCTAACCGATTAACCTCGAGTATGACTAAGTTAGGCTCCAACCTGTAACCCCAGTTGGAATGGTGTTAGCATCTTGCCAAGGGATATTAACAATGGATATGAGTTAACCCTCTCTGATAGGAAGATCTTTCATCAATCCTCATTGGAAGGAAAACTCGTACAAGATGTATCAACCCTACACTGGCAGAAAGACATCTCAACCTATGCTGGCTACATAGTTCTATAACGCAGGGATTTCTACTAAGTATCAAACCCTTTACTGACAGGAATGCCTCATCCCTAGGTTCACTCGGTGCTGATTCCTACTCCCAACTGAATAGATACTTAACTAATTTCTAGTTTGTACTAGGCTTGATTGAACTATTATTGACTGTGTTATCTATCTGAAGAAGACTGAGTTTATTGAGTTCTATTAATTAACTGAGTACACTGAGTTCTGTTAACTAATTGAATATATTGAGTTCTATAATTGTCTGAGTACTACTGAACGTGAAATTAATGAGACTATTCTGAAACTACTATAAATCTAGGTAAACAACTAGATCGTTTGGGTATTAAATACTCCCAGGACTTGATAGCATAAATTGTTAAACATAACACAATCTTGAAAACATAATATCTAGTTATTTTGCCACCATTTATTCATTGAGGCAATTTAACAAAAACTTGCATGGCATGAACTTGTATACATGTTAACATGATATGATTTCATTGATTATCGTACATGACCAATTCATTAAACACTTGAGGAGGACAATCTATGCATATAATAATGAAGAACATGTAGGCATCATGATTACCAATCTCAACTTAAAAATTCATGGGGTTTTTGAAATAAATCCATAGACCATTACATTCATAAATTAATTTACATGAAACTTGAATTTAATCATGGATTAGAAACCCCAAAGAATATTATAATCATGAATACAATCAATTCAACATGAAACTCATGAAAGAACTCAACTTGTAATTTAAAAAAGATTCTTGAACTCCAAGGGTGGAATGAAACCCTTGGATGAATACCTAACACACCTTGGTTGTTAATTCTCTGAAAGTTGTGGAGAATTTCTTGAAGCTTGAATCTTGAATTGGAAGCCCTAGGGTTTTGTTCGTGAGTAATTTTGAGAATAATGAGTGTTTTAGCCCTAAGAATGACTTAATCTCATGTTTTTGGGGCTGAATATGGGTGGAAAATGACCCAATTATCCCTCTGGATATAGGATTTTAATGACTGAAAATGTGTCCAGTGACACACAGACCAACTTTCTATGTCAATGGCATCAACGCAATGACCAACACTCCATGTCGAGTTTGCATTGGTTCACTAGAACTGTACTGAAAGATGGGGGAAATTATCTTTCAATGCTATGGGTGATGCGATGCGTCGAGAGTATGTCGACCAACTATTTTCTTCATCTAAACATGGTTCAAACGAGGTCCAAAAAATCCAAAACTCACTCGAAGTGGCCTTCTGACATTCTTGATGATGATCAACCTAAAAATGATATTTTAAGGTCATAAGGGTCATAGAATAGGATCGCCAACTTATGAAGGCTAAATTAATTCTAAGTATAAACACTTAGCTGAAATTTCTAAGTCTAGGACCTCTTTTCAAGCTTTAATGAACTGAGTTAAGCTTAGAATTTTATGGGGCCTTACAATATCTCCCCCTTAGAAATATTCATCTTCGAATGAGACTGACTAAGCTAATTATACTAATAGACTAAATTTATATACTGATCATACACAGCTGAAGCATGATTACATGAATAAAAGTACTGATATACTGAGTTTTCATACTTATATGCAAAATTGTAGCATGACTGATTTCTAAAAACATGACATATAACTGAGCTAATTCATTAAGGTATGCATGATATGAGAATACTATGCAACTGAACCGATATAGAGTTGTAAAGTTAATATAAGCATGGAACTAAAAGAATTCAGGCAAAACTATTACCTTGAGCTGAATCTGAGTTTGCAGAGAAGATGTGAGGATTCTTTGTCCACATATCTTCTTCCGCTTCCCAAGTAGATCCCTTAACGGACTGATTTCGCCAAAGAACTTTAACAATCAAAACTTTTTTGTTCCTCATTCTGCAAACCTGATGGTCAAGAATTTTGATATAGATCTCTTCATAAGAGATGTTCTGAACATCTCTACCCTCTATAGGGACTACCACTGTTGGGTCTCTTATGCACATCTTTAGAAAGGAGACATAAAACACTGGATGTACTAAAGCTAAGTCTGAAGGCAAATCAAGATCGTAAGCTACCTTTCCAAAATGGCTGAGGATTTCGTTAGTACCGACATATCGGATACTAATTTTCCCTTCTTTTCAAACCTCTTCAGTCTCTTTATAGGAGAGATTTTCAAATACACATAATCACCAATCTCAAACTCGAGATCCTTCCTTCACAAATCTGCGTACATCTTTTGTCGGCTCTGAGCTATCTTAATCCTTTCCCTGATCAACTGAACTCTTTCTAAGGCATCAAATACCAAGTCAGGTGCTACCGCTATGGCTTCAACTATTTTAAACCAACCAATGGGATATCTATATCTCCTCCCATAAAGTGTCTCAAACGAAGCCATCTGAATGCTGGAATGATAGCTGTTATTATATGTGAACTTAATCAAGGGCAAGTAGTCATCCCAACTACCCTTAAAGTCAATAACACATACCATTAACATATTTTTCAAAGTCTGAATGCTCCTCTCTGCTTGACCATCTATGTGAGGGTGGAAGGCTATATTGAGGTGAACCTGGGTACCAAGACCTTCTTTTGGAAGGCTTTCCAAAAATGAGAGGTAAACTAGGTACCTTTATCTGAGATAATGGATACTAGGAATCCATATAACTTGACCATCTCTGTGACATAGAGTTTGGAGTAGTCCTCGGCTGAATAAGAGGTATGAACTGGTAAGAAGTGAGCTGATTTCGTCATCCTGTCTATAATGACCAAAATCAAATCATGTTGGTGATGAGTACGAGACAAACCCTTCACAAAATGTATGTTCACTTCCTCCCACTTCTACATAGGAATACTAAACTTTGGTATAGATCCACTGGGCTTCTGATGCTCAATCTTAACCTACCGATATGTCGAGCACCTAGCCACAAACTCTGCAATGTCTCTCTTCATCCTACTATACCAATAGATCTCCCATAAAATGCGGTACATCTTAGTGGCCCCTATATAAATAGTGTAACGTACACCATGAGCTTCTGTAAGAATTCGTTGTCTTAAGTTATCTACACATGACACACATAGGCGACCCTGGAAACGCAACACACTATCTCCCTCTTTAGAGAAAACCTTTACTTTTTTATCTCTGACTGACTCTTTCAGCTTTATTAAACTGGGATCTCTATCCTATTTTTTCCTTCTCTTCAGAAACTAAAGATAATTCTAAACTATTTTTGACCCACACACTTCTCTCTGCTGAATCGACTAAGTGGATACCTAGTCGAGAAATCTAATGAACTTCATAAACTAACTTATTCATATTATCCTTCACGTGAGCAACACTACCAATAGACATCCTACTGAGACTATCAACCACTATATTGGCCTTGCCTGGATGATATAGGATGCTCATGTCATAGTCTTTTAACAACTCTAACCACCTTTTCTTACGTAGGTAAAAATCTTTCTGAGAGAAAATATACTGCAGGCTTTTATAGTCTGTGAACACATCTGCATGTACCCTATACAATAATGCCTCCAAATCTGTAAGGCAAATACAACAGCTTCTAACTCAAGATCATAAGTTGGATAATTCTTTTCATGGGGCTTAAGCTATCTAGAGGAATAGGATATGACCTTACCTCTCTGTATCAAAACAAACCCAATCCAAATCTAGAAGCATCAAAATATACCATAAACCCATCTGAACCATCTGGTATAGTCAAAAATAGTGCAGTAATGAGTCGAATCATCAACTTCTAAAAAAGTCTTCGCACAAGAAACTGACCACTGGAATTTGACTTTATTTTGAGTTAATCTGGATATAGGGGATGCAATAGATGAAAATCCTTTGACAAAGCATCAGTAATAGCCAGCCAAACCCAAGAAACTCCTGATATCTGATGGAGAGATGGGTTTGGGCTAGTTTCTCACTACTTTGGTATTTTCAGTATCAACTCTAATGTCATCTCCAGAAACTATATGGCCAAGGAAATCTACTGACCTTAGCCAAAATTCAAACTTACTAAATTTGGTGATCATCTGTGGGCTCTAAGGGTCTGTAATACTATTCTGAGATGGTATGCATGTTTATGTTCACTATGGGAATAGACAAGAATGTCATCAATGAATACTATGATGAAAATATCCAATTACTGCTTGAACACGCGATTCATCAAGTCCATGAAGGCTACTAGAGAATTGGTAAGAACAAAGGACAGGACTAAGAATTTAAAGTGGCCATACCGAGTTCTAAAATTTATTTACGGAATGTCACATTCTCTGACCCTGAGATGATAATAGCTTGATCTGAGGTGTATCTTAAAGAAGTAAGTAGCACCCTAAAGTTAGTCAAATAAGTCATCGATTCTATAAAGTGGGTACATGTTCTTAATCGTGACTTTATTTAACTGATGGTAGTCTAGACACATCCTGAGAGAATCGTCTTTCTTACGCATGAATAGAATTAGTTCACCCCATAGGGAAATGCTGGGTCTGATGAATTCCTTTATCTAGGAGATATTTCAACTGTTCTTTTAAATTTTTGAGTTCTGCAAGTGCCATTCTGTATGGCAGAATGATTATGGGCTAAGTATTTGGAAGAAGGTCTATTCCAAAGTCAATTACCGGCTCGGGAAGGACTCTAAGAAAATCTTTGGGAAACACATCTGAGAATTCATATGCTACTAATACTAATTCAAGATTAGGGGTTTCTAAACTAGATTCTTGAGCTCGAACAACATGAAAGACACATTTCTTAGATAATATTTTTCTCACCCTAAGGTAAGAAACAAGCTGACCCCTCAGTGCTGAAGTACTACCTCTCCACTTAAGGACAGATTCATTCAGAAACTGACAATGGAAAATTTTGTTTCTGTAGCCAATTGAAGTATAGCATGAATGAAGCCAATCAATGCCTAGAGTGACATAAAAATTGGTTATCTCTAATTCTACTAAGTCTGCTGAAGTAACTTTTTGAGATACTATAACCAGATAGTTTACCCACTGAGGTAGAGACTAAGAAGGGCTCTGCTATAATTTTGGAACTGATTCCGAAGTCAACAGCTAGATAAGGAGTTACAAAGGACAAAGAAGCTCCTAGATCTAGCAAAGTATAAATTTGCAACTGATAAACTTGTAACATATCAGTGACCATATCAGGAGAACTTTACTGATACTATTGGGACTGAAGTGCATAAATCATCTTTGGGCGTTGCCCACTGGTGGCACTGGAGGCGGAACCCTGCTGATTAGGGTGACCTGACTGAGTTGAAGGATGATTATGCTGACTTTGTGAACCCACCTAAGGACACTCTCTGACCCTATGGCCTAGCTTGCCAAATACAAAAAATACATCATTTCCAGCCTTGTAGATACCCTGGTGGTTTCTTTTATACTTTTGGCAAAAGGGATTTATTTGGGCACTGCTAACACTACCTTAGGGTTTAGGACCTGTTGCCCTATCTTTATTGCCATCTTTGAATTTCAGCAGTGAAGCACTATCTGAGGACAGAGATGGAATGGAAGATTTAGGGAAAAACTGAGAATGATATCCACCATCTGACTTAGGCTAAGTGAAGTTGAAGTTACCTATTCTAGGTCTCTTGTTCTCCCTCCTTTTCTCCTCATTCTTAGCCTTCTCTATCTGCTGAGGATGGACCATAAGCCTGGATATGTCCATCTCCTTAATTAGCATTATGGTCCTACACTCCTTGACCATACTGTTAGACACTTCAGACACAAACTTACTCATCTTAGATCTAGTATCTTCTACCAAGTGAGGGACACATCTGGCTAATTGAGTAAACTTGAGAGAATACTCTTTCACTATCATGTTTCCCTGCTTAAGACTAATAAACTCTGATATATTTACTTTTCTCAACTCCGGTGGGAATAACCTATCTAGAAAATAAGTGGCAAACTCCTCCCATTCTATGGGCCCTACATTAATGGCCCTCTCTACCTTCCACTTCTTGAACCATGAGTGAGAAATATCCTGTAATTGATATGTGCCCAACTCAACACTCTTACTAGTTATCATTGCCATAATATCTGTGACTTTCTGCACCTGATCAAGGAATCTTGTGGGTCCTCATCTGACTTAGACCTGGCAAAAGATGGAGGGTTCATTCGAGTAAATTCCTGAATTCTAGCTGCAGCAGTATTGACCACTGGGTTAGCTAGAATGGCAGCTGGTCATTCATTCTGGGCTGAGGAGCTGACTGATTTCCTATTCTTCTTTCATTGTTTTTTTTGGAGGTATGTTCTATAAATGGAATTAATAAAAATATTAGATTGATAGTGTAACTTGATCTCATTCTCACTCGCACGATATGAATACTAAAAGAAGGGAAACTTTTCCTAAAATGCCTCATAGCCTCTCATTCATAAGTGTGTCACGCTACATACCCATGCATAAGACTCTACTATACGTGGATTTTAGACTTCCTAGAACTCTATTAAACCTTAGGATCTGATACTAATTTTGTAATGCCCTAAGTCTGCACCCCGGACGTCACACGGTGCTCATAATCCTGAAGGACCACAAGCTAACCCATGACTGGTACCTGTGACAATATTGAATAATAATAATAATAATAATAATAATAATAATAAGGAAATACAAAGAATGGGTTGATATTGCCGTAAGGTTCACATCTAAACATCAAATACTGGTAATGAAAAACTGAAATCTAAACGTCTGTCTGAAACAATCTAGTATGAAAAGTATCTAACTGAACTATCTGAAAATGAAGTTGATAGGACAAGTCCCCAACTAACTTTGACTACTGATAATATACTAAGAATATTGAAAAAAAAACTCGAGGACTCACCACTAAATTTGTTGCTGATAATCTGGGCTACTAAGTATGGTCAGCAGCCCGTGTGTATAAAATAATGATATAAGTCATCATAGTATAAAAGAAAGGTATACATCAGTACTTTGAATGTACTGGTATGCTAAGTGAGGTAGGCTGGTATGCATGGGTTCATATGCATGAATAATAACTGACTGAGTAACAAAAATATAACTGACTGAGAATATATGTATATCTAACACTACTATAAATACTAAATATGCAATAATATTCTCATAACTACATATGTTGTAACTGATATTCATGACTAGGTACTAAATATTGATAACTGAATAATTGAAATTTGAGTTTACTGATAATGAATTATTGTTCACCGAGTGACTGATTCAAATAGACCTGATTTTATAGAACTGAATTTAGTTCTATACTGAGCTGGGTGACTGTGTCTGACAGTCTTGATTCTGAAAAAGAACTTAGGTTTTATACTGAGTCTAAAACTGAAACTGTGGGGGTGTTCATCTAACTGACAAACTTTGAGTATGACAAACTTTGGTAAAAGAAAATATATTTTAAAAATTAAACAGTCTAATTTACATTTAAGAAATCCGGATATATATGGTAAGGCTCCTAAAATAAAATTATGCTAAACTATAATAAATATCAATATATGAAATATCTTTCAAGACTATTAATTGGTATCCAATTTGGTTTATGAAACTTCTACTTTAACAAAAAAGACTTTATAATTTCATGGTTTCATCTTTCTCAGCTTCGTCTAATGATGGTACGGTTGTTTATTTATTGAATTTGTAAATTTGAATATTTCTTTTCTTTGTGACATCCCTATGAATTGAAAGAAAGATTCTAAGAGGTGAGTAATAGTTGCTTTTAATGCTTTTATTTGGTAAACAACTTGATCATTGTTTATTAAGTGAAATAAATCAATAGAGAAGTGATTGGGTGGTTTAAATTGATCGATTTTGACGTATGAATTAAATTTATTTATTTTATATTTTATTTTTTATGAAATATCTCAATTGGTCTCTTCATTTTTTTTGTCTTACATTTTATATATTCTTTTGGGAATATCTCAAACAGTTTCTGCATGTTAAAAGCAAAAATTATCTATAAGTGAATTTATGGATCAATATTAGCTTGAAAAATCTTGAAAATAGTGTCTTGCACCATAAATAATCTTTGTGAAATAGAGGCCATGCTTTACCTTAAGGTCCATCAAAACATTCTTAGTTCTAATCTAAAACTAGAGATTAAAATCATGTGAATCCCAACACAACATAAAGCATCAAAGAATAGTAATACATAGGCGCTAGCTTGTCGAAATACACACTACAAAATCACAAAAAGGACTAAAGTGAAATTCACCAACCAACATACAAGAAAAGAAACTTTCAATCATGCATCTTTTTTTTTAGGAAGGTTTTCCACGTAAAAAAAGTTATTGATTTTTATAATATTTTATCACTAGAAGTTAAATCTTTCATATTTTTATCATTCAGTTTAACATCAATTGCTATTTTAATAACTTTATTCTATTATATATAGTTTTATTTATATTACAAGACACACGTGCAAAGCACATACATTTGACTAGAATATATATATATACATATATATATATATATGTATGTATGTATGTATGTATCTATATATATATATGTTTGGATCCTATACTTGATAGAGTATATTGATTATGATGGTTATTGGAAGTCCTGATTTGAGACCAGGCATTGTATGCTGATATGTTGAGTCTCCTATGGTCCCTTTCATCTGTGAGCCATAATGTCTAACAAAGATAGTCATCAAAGGTTCTGCTTTTATGAGATAGGAGTTGGAGGATGTGCATACACTTAGTAAATTTGACACTCGAATTGAAAATGGTTTACCATTGGTTTATATTGCATTAATTCGTATGCATTGACTATCTCCAGTATAAATGTTTTGTGCTTGTTTCTATTAGTCATATGGAGGTTTAATAGGTATAAACTATGATTGTTTCTTATTGGTGCTCTATTACATGTTCTAGGCATATGGGCCCCAGTTAGGTAATTATTTCTCTTGACTAGCCGATTACGTTATTGTTGGTTATTATGGTTAGTTCATGGAAGAATGGTTATGGATTGGTACCCGAGATTATTGGTATGTTTGTGATTCTTTATATTTCTCTATTATTTTTAAGTTACAACATTGATAGGTTACCTCATGATTAGACGCACTTTGATTAGAGGCTTGATTATGCTAGTATTATCCCTTCTACTTTATTATGATCCTAGAGATGTGAGGTTCGATCCCTTAGGTATTTGTTGTTGTGTCCTACCACACACGAACATGTACATGATCACACTAGTAATAAAGTGACTCTTTCGATCCGAATATCAATTTCTCATGGGCTTGGTGATTAACACGCAATTCAATGTAAGTGTTACTATTAACGTTAAGCAAGTGTAATTCATAACCCAAGAAAGTTTAATTTTGATGATTTCAAAGTAACAGTAACACAAAAACGTAATGTGTTTGAAACAATAATGAGGAGATGTCTAGGGTCAAGGAAATTTGAACAATCTTGTAAAGCTATACAATCTCATTGGTTATGTTAACTATCTTGGTTATTTACTCACAAGGTTAATAACATAATTATGATATTCCAAGCCTCTAATTTTCTATCTATATCACCCCTATAACTACATCATTGATCGGGCACATGATAACTAATTCAAATGCATTTGTATGTCATCCTGTATTTGAATCAAATAAGGCGAATTAGGTATATTCATTTACTAATCGCGAATCATATCATTAATTCTTTTAGAAGACAAGAACCCACTCCATATGCTCCACATTCTAATCTAATGTTCCTCCTTCTGGGCTCATAATAGAAATATAAATATATTTTAAAGGTCGCGAGTCAATAGAATTGTAATTTCAAGAACATATGAACAACCAAATATGATAATCAACTTTAATCCAACTTAACTAAATGCTAAGTACTTATGTTCATAGCTTTAACCCTTGAAAGATGGTTTTTAGCCACTCATTATATACTTTACAATCATCAAATTAATAAATTTCAAACAATAATTACGTAATGAAAGGAGAAGAATAAAAACCCTTATAAAGCCACTCTAGTGCGTTTTTCTCTATTTATAGACGTACCTTTCTATTCAATAAAATAAAACACGTATCCTTTTTTATAGTAGAGTACAAAAGTTTGTCGAAAACTCCCTTTCGTGCCATGCCCTTATCAAGTGGCTTAAGAGGCGTGACACGCCCTTATCGCACACTTTTACTATTTTGATCCATCCATGTTTTGTCCATCTCTGTACCCCACCAATAAATTGGAGCTTAGCTTCTATGGAACAGAGTCGTGAATGAAGTTCAGAATCAACAAGGGTTCATAGAAAGAAGGGAGTGTATTACTGGGATTTTATTCCTCTTTTTTGTTCGAGTGCCAGAAATCTTCTCATCAATGGCATAATTTGCTAGGCTATCTTCCATAGCGGGTTTCAAAATCCAATTTTCCACTATAGTGTAATCTCTCCACTTTGCTTTATGTCTCATGCTTTGTAGATGCCTTTACAACTCTCTTTAAGGTTTTTTTCTTGACGATATTGCTCTTACGGCCTTCAATTATCCATCAATGTTGTATTAACACCCAATTAAGCTCAATCTTCTTACAAGTCTAGCCTTGAAACACTAAGCATATTTTAGTTCATGAACACAATTTAAGCTTAATAAAATGAATATATTTGCAATGTAACTTACTAAATAGACGAACGTATTGATACACCCAAATTACACCTCTCTTACTAAAGAGTAAGCAATTATTGTCAAATATATAACCCAACTAGGTTAGGGTTGAATCCCAAAGGGAATACTGTGTTCACTAAGTATTGTGGTTGTTACTAGACTGTTGATCAAAGGTTTCAAAAAAAGAGGGGGTTGATTTGTAAATTTTATCTCGTTATTTGTAACAGAAAGTGTTCTAATCAATGATTCTTAATGCAAATAATAATGAGAGTAGACAAACTAGAGTTATGGTCACTAAGAGGTTCAAGCAGCTGAGGTTGTGAATTAATTTTGAGTTTTCAATTAACCACTTAAATTGCAAGAGTTATTTAATCCTATAATTTACCGATTTGTCTGTCAACCTAAATGCGTAGATTATCCTTCAATTCTCTCGAACTTAAAAGATGCATTAATTTATTAAAACTATTTCACTCATGTGAGTTGATCCCGTTAAGGCATCAACCCTTAAACCAAAGGTTAAATCCCTTAGATTCCATGTAAACATCTTCTTTTTCCAACAAGCATTTTTCTATACGAACAAGTGATGTTTTTGGGTTCACCTTTAAATTTTACAACCAAGAAAGGTCATTATTATGAAGAAGGGTTTATACAACTTCAGTTAAGCATGGAAATCAAATGTTATCACGACCCCAAATAACTGTTCATATCAAGGCTCCATAACCCTAGTTATGAGAGCTTAGCCACACATCCCAATAGAAGAAGAAGAAGAAGAAGAAGTCATTATGTTTCTCATAAATAAAATCAGAAATTACTTACAAAAATCACTAGATTTGTTCTTGAATCTTTATAAGAGAATAGAAATAAAATGTTTCGATCCACGATTCTAGCTTCAATCTCAGAGAATACTAAATTACAATAAGTTTAAAAGTTGAAAAATGATAAAAGATACATAAATAAAACCTAAACTAGGTATTTGTATGTTTCCAGGTATTGAGGTTTGAAAATTTAAACTTAGAAAAGCCGAGTCCAAGTTAATGGTCAAACTAATGGTCCATCGCTTGGACCGTCACTGAATGTCCTAGAATGTCAGCTTCTGTTAAGGGTTGACAGTCATGTTGGAAGACTGTCACTGGCCTGATAGTCCGTTACATGGTTCGTCACTTGATCTTCTGGAATTATGTGTTCTATTTAAGCCTGACGGCAAAGTTGGAGGTCCATCGCATGGCTAACGGTCCGTTAGTTTGATCGTTAGTGGCTTTTTTCTGCTATTTTTCAAAGTTTTTCCTTCATCTAACTCCTTAACTTAAAAACACTAAAATCCAGTATTAAATACAACATCAGTTGCTTGAAAACATACAATTATCTCTTGAAAAAGATGTAAAATGCTCCATCAAAAGCTGGAACATCAACACCCTCAACTTAAGATAATTGCTTGTCCTCAAGCAACTTAGTACCAAATTGTAGACATGAATAACAAAATGACAGGCAATCAACTATTGAACTAGATTTCATACAACCATTTACTTAACATCTCACTCATATGGGATCAACACATCAGGATCTATAACTGGAGTTGTTGCAAATTCAGCACACATATAATCATGGACATCATATCCTACAGAGATCTGCAAAACTAAGTGTAACTCAAGTTTCCCTTACAGATAATGAAATCCACCACTCCTTATATCCTGTGGACGAAAACCAATATTGTCACACTCATCAAAGAAGTTGCAAACATAGCATACATACCCATAAGCTTACCCTTTTTATCTAACGCTCCCTTATGGTTGATTCGCCAAGATCAAGCAGGTCTTTTTTAGGCTTTTAATGAGGTTTTGAGTCTAGGTGAGGACAAATTTTGGGAAGCGTGACTCAACATTAAAACTTAACTATCTTTGCCCTTGAATTCTGCTCACCAACTACTACTTTACCAGCTCATTTACAATCTTCATATTTCATTTTCACTTTGCCCTAACCACAAACTTTTTTTTATAAGCATCACCAACCCTCAACTTATGCTGATGTATTCAGTTAAGGTGCACAATATCTTAAACAGATTAGGGCTAAATGCTTTATTTTAGCTCTAAACCACTTTTCTGTTAAACAACTAATATCTTGACCGTAGCCACCATCAACTTAGGAGTTTTTCCTAAGTTAAGTTACACAATGTCCAATATTGGACCAGGGCCAAAGCTAAGTGTTAATAGTATAGAGAGAGTTATGGGAAATGAAGCAAACTAACATAGGCTAAAAAAGGGTTCAAAAATAGAAAAAATCTTTTTGGTGGGGTCAATTATTTTGGATAAGTAGAATGAAAATACAAGGAGGCCTTCTATCACATTTTATTGCTTCAACCACAAAACAACATCAATGAACCAGGAAAGTTCTAGGTACTACACAATGCAAGAACTAACACAAATACTTGCACACACATGCAACTGAGTCAAACTCATTCTACTCCTCTTAGGATTTCCATCACATGATTGTGCATATCTTACATATTAATACCAATTACAGAATCACTAAAGGTTACTCACATATGCTAAATGAAAAAAAGTAAATAATCATACTAACATGTTCAAAGCCTTATTACTACATCATTCATCATCCATATACATAACAAAATGCTAAAATAAAAGACATTTCACTTTATAAATAAATTGTAACAAACAAATATTTACATCACAACCTAAGAAAAGAAATACAATCCTACACATGTTGGTTATACTAGATAGCACATGGGTGGAAAATAACATCGATAATAAAATCCCCCGTGGAACAAGTACACTCACCCCCACAGAAAATAAATGTGTTATCCTCAATGCAGGTAAAAGCACTTTTATCCCCATTAAGTCGACAATACCTTCATTTTCGTCTCTTATTACCAAAGTGGGATCAAAGAATGGCTACTGTGGATGCTTGCTCATCAACTCCGCTATGTCCGCCTGTGCTTATTTAAATTCTGCCATGAACTTAGCAAGATCAAGAATGGACATTGTATCTAACCTTTTTTTGATTCTCTCTTCCATATGATCCATCTTTATTTGAATGTTTTGAAATGGACGAATTTCCCCAGCCACAATTTGATCGACAAAAGGCTTGAATTGTGAAGCCCATGTGTCTAGTTTCTTCTTGAACTTCTTCTGTAGGTTAACTAATTAGGCAAAATTTTTCTGCGTTAACCTATACTCTAAATAATCTATCCCACCCATTAGTGGCATAGAATTGATCCTGCAGATATACTAGGTGGCATATAATCAGGCGGCATATAAGTAGTGATAGATAAGGGGATACCTGATGGAATTTTAGAAGTATCGGGGGCTAGTGCTGACTATGTCTTCTAGGCTTGAGGTTCGATAACTCACATATCAAACCTCGAGTCATCTTTTGATTTCTCAATGTCTTTCCTATGTGTAGCACGAACTGCGTTATCAACTTTTCGAATCAGAGACACATTAGCCTTCCTATATAGCTCCGTGATTAGACACAGGAATTGTAGTGCACTTGCAACTTTATGTTCCCTCATGAACATTTCATCAGCAATGATTTGGCTGAAATCGATCATCAGCCTGCAATTAAACTAGCCACCAGTACAGCCTTGTGGCTATCCAAATTAAAACCTCTTCCTGTTAGCATTAATTTTAACCGAACAATGGCCCTCCAAAACTTAGCTCAGAAGCTAAGGGAGGACTTAGCAATATGCTCTCAAGGGTTTGTTGCCCAAGCAGGGTTTCCATCATCAGTATGTAGCCCAGATAACCACGCCTTTGAGTCAATGCTGAAGTCAGATTATCCTCAAGATCAGGAACTGCAGCCAGTGCCTTATAGCCTAGCCCAAACAACATCCTATTCATTTTTTGAGCTGATATATCAATGTTGATTCCTCTTATCAGGACTGATTCCCTATTTGGAAAGTCTGACATCTTCGTGCCTTTGGGACAGTCCTTCTCTATTAGAGCTAAATAGTTGGCAAAAAACTCCCTTGCCAGATTCGGTTGAAAAGAATCAAGAGGCTTGCTTATCTATGCGAATTCATACTCATTGAACCTCAGCTCTAGTCTTGGATATTCATGAAACTCACTCATCACTATTTGGAACTCTTTGGAGATTGACCTTTTTATTGGCCTACTCGTTGTCGATTCTTATCCATCAAGGAACTTATCTTTTGGCCCTTCAATTTACCATCTGAGTGACTCCCTAATTTGGGGGTATTTGCTCTTAACCACAGTTTCCTTCTTGTTTTCTGTCTCAATATTGCCATTGTTTGCCTCAACAGGGTTGGGGTTAGATGTGTTAACCCCTTTCTCATTTGGGCTCGAACTGGTACTACTAGTGCTGCTCTCATTCTTCTTTTTAGACTATAAGAGTGTGGGATTACCTTGTCTTATTATCGAATATTAAAGGCAGGTTCCTCGTTAATCCTAGCTGGCTCATCTCTACCTCATGCTTAACCACCACCTCTAATTAATGGAAGCTTTCTTGCCATATTTCCTGACAAAAGAACAAAGCATTAATTTATGATTACTAAAAACTCAAAAATAGTGAAAAATATGGCTTGACGGGAGGTCTAACGGTCCGTCGAGACAGTGATGGTCCATTAAAATTATTGTCACGCCTTAACTAGTGTACCATGTTTCTTAAAATCTTACGACGATTGACCTAACAGTCCGCCAAATTATCTGTCATAGCTTATCTAGTGAACATCAACTTTTTTTTCCTTGCGATGATCCACCAGACGGTCTGTAGCAGGTCCGACGGTCCGCTAAGCGGACCGTCAGCTTTAATTTTCTATTTTAGACTTCATTCTAATATTTTTTCAAACACCTGGTGTGAAACCTCAATTTTTAACACAATAATTGGCATGAACATTGTGTTCAATTACACTTTTCTCACTTTCAGTATGTGGTTTACTCAGACTTTACCTGTATAGTGCACAACATGGTTCAACTTTTAAAATTATGATCAAAACTAAGCATAAGCAAGAAGGAATTTTCTTTCTTTAATAATAAACAACTTACTCACTAGATAATTAGCAACTCAAAGAAGATGAATAAGGTCATGATCATACCTTGATAGTGTGGTAACTTCACTCTACTCACTTGTAACTTTAGAAAATAGAGAAAACATAAGGACTTTGCTAGTGATTGATAGCTTTTCTTAAGATGGGAAGAAGAGGGGGGATGTGTTATTTAAATAGGGGAGGAAAAGAAGAGAAAGCGTCCTAAGAGGGAATAATTGACCCCATATACTTTGTATACAGAGGTAGTTGAATAGTTTTAGGACTTGAAAAGTTAGTAACCTATGTAACTGCCTCTTTTTTTTGGTTTAAAAAATATTTGGGTCAGATACAGGCAATTTAAATAGACCTTAAAATTAGCCAGACCTGGACGGTAATTTGGGTTAAGTTGACAGTTGACCTTATAGTCTGTTGGGGGTCTGACAGTCTGCCTGGTTAACCGTCTTGGCTTACCAGAAACTTACTAATCCCGCTTTACTATGACGGTTAGTCCGACTATCCTTCAGTGATGCGACGGTTCATCGACCTACCCGTCAATCTATTCCAATGACCTCAAATTTCAGCATCTGTTTGACGGAGGGATTGATGGTCTTTCGGACCAGTGACGGTCTACCAACTTAACCTTCGAGCCTTATCTAGAATGTCATTTTTTGATCATGGCTTTGACGGTCCTAGTAAAGGTCCATCGAGTCCCTGACAGTCTGTCGGTCTATCAGTCTTCCTGTTGCCCCTTTATGAACTGTAAAACTCCTATCCTTCTATATTCTTAGTCTTGTACTCTTCACAAACACATCAGATTGCAAAAAAACAACAAATAAATTCTAACAATAATTACAACAACTCTTTGTGGATTGCCTCTTACTAGCTCCTGATTTAATGTCGTGGCATGACTTAGTGATCTCGATTACTCATACTTTATCAAGATAGATGGTATCTATGCACTTTATCAAGTCCATTGGACCGATATACAACTGCACTCATTGCCCATTAACCTTAAAGACACTTCTGTCCTTATATTTAAGTTTAACTACTCGAGATGAGTAGACTTGGTTAACTTTGAATGGTCCACACCACTTTGATCTATGTTTACCTAGAAACAACTTCAATCAAGAGTTGAAGAGGAGTACCCAATCATCTTTCGGAAAGTCTTTCTTTGCAATCCTCCGGTCAGGGTACCTCTTCATCTTTTCCTTGTATAGGTCTGCTCTTTCATATGCTCAGAGATGAAACTCATTCATCTAATTTAGCTGACCCAATATCAACTTCGCAACCTTATTCCCATTCAAGTTCAGCCTCATAAGTTCCCACAGTGCCTTATGATCCAATTCAACCAGCAAGTCACATGCCTTGCCATAGACCAATTGGTAAGGTGACATACCGATAGGTGTCTTGAAAGCTGTTCTATATGCTCACAAGACATCATTAATCTTCCTAGACCAATCTTTTATATTTGCATTCACCATTTTAATAGGAATGGCTTTGATCTCTCTATTTTAAATCTCTACTTGCCCACTAGTTTGTAGGTGGTATGGAGTTGCCACCTTATGTTGCATAACACTGTACTTCACCAAGGCAGCCCTAAATACTTAGTTGCAAAAATGTGATTTGCCGCCGCTTATGATGGTGCGTGGCACCACAAAGCGAGAGAATATATTCCTTTTAAGGAATACAACAACTCTCTTCCCTTTATTATCAGCCAAGGTAATAGATTTAACCCATTTAAATACATAATCAATGGAAACCAGAATGTATTTCATCCTATATGAGCTCATGAAGGGTCCCATAAAGTCGATGGCCCAGTCAAAGAAATATCATGGTGCTTTGAGATTGACCCTTGTCTTTGGCATTGGTCACATCTCCGCACAAAATCATAAGCATCTTTGAATAAAGTCAGCCACTATTAGCCTCTCTGCAATACTTTTCTAGCAGTCCGATCACCTGTATAGTGACCCCCAACCGGAGAATCATGACAAGATTCCAAAATATTCAGCATATCCACTTTTGGGATACACCTCCTTATAATATTATCAGCACAACGCCCAAACAAATACAACTTATCCCAGAAGTAGTGTGTAACATCATGAAAAAACATCTTTCTTTGGTGAAAAGAAAGGTTCTCCAGAATAACCTCGCTCACTATATAGTTAGCACAGTCTGCATACCAAGGCTTTCTTTCTAACACAACAGCCAAAATTTCCTTATTTGGAAATGCATCATCAATTTCTAGCTCATCCTTGAGTGTTTGACCTCTCTCTATTCTGGACAAGTGGTTTGCGACTTGATTCTCCCATCCCTTTTGATATTTGACTTTGAATTCAAATTCTTGGAGAAGAAATACCCATTTGATTAATCTCAGCTTAGCATCCTTCTTGGCCATCAAATATCTCAAGGCAACATGATCTGTATGAACCACCACCTTGGTTCCCAATAGGTAAGCCCGAAACTTCTCTAAGGCATAGACAACTGGAAGAAGTTTTTGTTTGGTAATAATGTAGTTCTTCTGAGATCCATTTAAGGCGTTGATTTCATAATAAATGGGATAAGACAGATTATCCCTCTTTTGGCCAAGTACAACCCCAAGTGCCACTTCACTTGCATTGCACATAATCTCAAACGGCTTTGACCAATCAGGAGCATCAATAATTGAGGCATCGACTCATTTCCCTTTAAGGGATTCAAATGACTTTAAGAAATAATCATCAAATGTGAACTTGGACTCCTTCTCCAACAAATTGCAGTGTGGGTTTGCAATTTCTAAGAAATCTTTTATAAACCACCGATAGAAATCCGCATGACCAAGGAAACTATGCACTCCTTTTATTAAAATGGGAGGTGGTAGCTTATCAACAACCTCTACCTTAGCTCGATTGACCTCAATCCCGTAGGCTGAAATTTTATGACGAAGGACAATGCTCTCCTTCACCATGAAGGGGCATTTCTCCGAATTAAACACAAGATTAAATTCCTCGCACTGCTATAAATATTTACTCAGATTCACCAAACAAAGGTCTAATGAATCACCTACCACTGAGAAGTCATCCATAAACACCTCTAAGGTGTCTTCAACTATATCAGAAAAAATAGACATTATGCACCATTAAAAGGTAGCGGGTGCATTACACAGACCAAACAACATCCGTTTGAAGGCTTTATCTTAGAGCAACGGAATATCGCCTTTTATTGATCTTCCAGGGCTATAGAAATCTGGTTATAGCCGGAATAACCATATAGGAAACAATACCAATCTCTTCCCGCCAACCGATCAAGCATCTAATACATCAAAGGCATTGGGAAGTGGTCCTTCAAAGTCCACAACTTAAGCTTAATATAGTCCATAAAAGCTCTTCAACCAGTCACAGGTTTGAGAAGAATCAACTCATTTTTCTCGTTCGCTATAACAGTCATACCCTCTTTCTTGGGCATATATTGGACAAGGCTTAGCCACTTACTATCAAAAATAGGATGTACAACTCCTGTGGCAAGCCATTTGATATCTCCTTATTAACTACCTCTTGCATAGGTGGGTTAAAATGGCGTTGATGCTCAATGGTTGGTGTGCAATCTTCTTAAAACTGAATCTTCTGGGTGAAAATACCCAAAGGAATTCTAATAATATCCGTAATAGTCTAGCCTATCACCCTTTTATACCTCCGGAGTACCAAGTTAAGTGCCACCACTTGTTGTTCACCTAGATCTGCTACAATAATCTTAGGTAAAGTATTTCTACTACCTAGAAACACATACCGTAGATAGCCTAGCAATTCCTTTAACTCTAACAACAGTGGGTCTTCAATAGATGGCTTAGCTGATTGTGTTGATCGATTTTTAAGATCTAGATCCAACTTCTTGGGAGAATAAGAATATGATCCCATTCCATTCAAGGCATACACAGTCTCTTCATACTCTTCAATGTCTTCACTGTTGAAATTCATTAAGACTGCAGCCAATGGGTTGACAATAAATTTCTCCTCTATCGGCACTTCTTGATCATCCTCGTAATAAACATCCACAATAGAGAACACACTCATTTTCTTATGCTACTTCATATATTAAAACACATCAAACTGAACTACTTCATCATTAAGCCTGAACAAGAGCTCATTAGCTCACAAATCAATAAGTACGCTTCTAATTGTTAGGAAAGGCTGACCCAAGATTATGGGTACTTAAATATCCACCTCATAATCTAGAATAACAAAATCCATAGGGAATATAAAGCTGGCCACCTTCACTATCACATCATACAAAATACCCACTGGCTATTTTACCAATCTATCTGCTATCAGTAGTCGCATGTTTGAGGGTGTAGGATCCCCCATACCTAACTTCTTAAAAACTGCAAGCGACATCAGGTTAATACTCGCTCACAGATCACACAAGGACTTAGAAAAATCAAGAGACCTAATAGTACAAGAAATAGTAAATGCTCCTAGGTCCTCTTTCTTTTGCACCAAAGACCTTGTTAAAATACTGCCACAGTGGTAAAGGTTATCCACCGGTTTGTATCTCATATTTCTCTTCTTCATCACCAGCTCTTTCATAAACTTAGCATACCTAGTCATCTGCACTAATGCCTCCACAAAAGGCACATTCATCGTCAGCTGCTTCAGTATCGCCACGAATTTGATAAACCTTGTATCATCATCTTTCTTCTTTAATCTATCAGGAAAGAGAGGTGGTGGTTTTAGATGAGTGGTAACTACTACTTTCTTCTCCTTTTCTTTTTCTTTATCTAACTCATCAACCTACTGATGGTTACATGTACTCATATTACTATCCAGCTTCTTAGACTTTACTGGGTGGGTTTCATCAGCTTCTACCTCTTTTTCAATCATTTTGTCGATCGTAGCCTTGCCCATAGTAGGGCCAGGTAATATTTTACCACTTTGAGTATTAATTGCCATGCAGGAGATATCGTTTTAAGGGTTATGTATTGTATCACTAGGCAAGGTACCGCTCTTTCTCTGATTTAATGTGGCTGAGAGTTGGCTCATCTACTACTCCAACTACTTAATAGAAGTTGAGTGCAAATTTACTAGCTGGCTCATGGAAGATAAGTCACTCTTCATCGTTGTCATCCCAGCATTGGTTGCCTCAGCTCCCTTTAATAGTTACTCTATCATGTCCTCCATAGACATCTTTCCTAAAATGGTATCTTTATTTTCCCAGTTTCAAGGAGATACATACAGTCCACTCCTATTATTTTTGTTCTTCTAACTCACTTGGTCCATATCTTTGTAACCAGCCTTGTCATAATAGTTACACCTTGATTCCCTTGGATATTGCCTCAGAAACCCCCTAATTATTTAGATAATTTGCCTCTTTCCAGAATTAGAATCAGCTCTGCCTTGCAACCCAAGAGTTTTTACCTTCTCAGTTTTTTTGGATAGTAAGTGTTTAGTAAGTAGATCCATCTGTGTTTTCATGTGTGCCTTATGTTGGTCACACTCTTCCTCTTTTCGATGTTTCTCTACTGACATACCACTAAATATAGTAGGGCTTGCTACCACAGAATCCCTAGTGTACCAAGCTCTACTTGTATTAGTCAATCGCTGCAACATATCTACAGCGTCGTTGAATGTATGCTCTATGAATGCTCCTCCCACTACTTTGTCAACCGTTGGTTTGGTTATAGAGTTCAAGGCTCTATAGAAAGTCTCCATTAAATGCTTGTCAACTATCTTGTGGTTGGGGCACTGTGTCAACTTTTTCTTGAATCGCATCAAAGTTTCATGCAGTGCCTCTTTTGGTAATTATCTAAAGTTGCTGATTTTATTCCTCAACTGTATCATCCTGGAGGGTGGAAAGAACTTTTCTAGGAAAGATTCTTTCAATTTTATCTAGTTTGATATAGAATCGAGGGCCAATTTATTCAACTATATTGTTGCCTTTCCAGAAATATTGTGGGAACAACCGAAGATGAATGCATTTTGACAAACACCAGGGTTATCAAAGGATTTGCAAATGTTGATTAAATTCACCAAGTGCATGTTTGGGTCATCCTCTGGAAGTCCTCCAAACAACCCTTTAAGATTAAGCAGTTGTATCATGGTGCTGGTTATGTTGAACTTTACCCCAGGTTCCAGTGGAGGAGAAATAATTGCTCCTGTAGCACCAGCTTTGTCCAAGTCATTCGCCTTCTAATCAAGATCAAATTACATAGCAGGTTGGCGGTTTGCTCTTCCTCTAGCTGCCCAATTTCTGTTTACAGCGACCTATACATTCTTCACATTCCTCCTATTTGTTAGGTTGACCAGACCATCATCCCCTAAATCTTGGTCATCAGGATTAGGGTCACGAGCTGGTTGACTATTATTTTGCTGATTAACCTATGCTCTAGCCAAGTCGGCTAGTCTATCAGCTTCTTGTTATTTTCCCACTCTACCAATCAGATGCGGTTCAGGATTGAAGGGTAATATTAGTTCTCCTAAACTTCTGTTGCATGGAATAAACAACAATGATCCTATAATAAAATAAAAACAACAAACAAAATTAAAATTTGGGAAACTTGACCAAAGATCAATTAATAATCACAAACTTAATTGACAGTCGTATTCCCCGACAATGGTGCCAAAATTTGATACGTCCATATTACACTTCTTTTATGAAAGAGTAAGCGGTTGTTGTCAAATATATAACCCAACTAGGTTAGGGTCAAATCCCACAGGGAATATTGTGTTCACAACGTATTGTGGTTGTTACTAGATTGTTGATCAAAGGTACAAAAAAAGGGTTTGATTTCAAAATTTTATCTCGTTATTTATAACAAAAAGTGTTCTAGTCAATGATTCTTAATGCAAATAATAATTCAATGAGATTAGACAAACTAGAGTTATGGTCACCAAGACGTTCAAGCAGCTAGGGTTATGAATTAATTTTGAATTTCCAATTAATCATTTCAATTGCAAGCGTTATTGAATCCTATAATTTACCCACTTATCTCTCAACCTAAATGAGTAGATTATCCTTCAATTCTCTCAAACTTAAAAGATGTATTAATTTATTCAATTATTTCTCTCATATGGGTTGATCCCATTAAGGCATCAACCCTTAACCCAAATGTTAAATGTAACACCCCGATTTACTGAATCGGAACTCTACACGGTGCTCATGACCTCGAAGGACCACAAGCTAACCCATGATAGATATTTGTACCTATATACTGCATAAAATACTGAATATTGCAGAAACATGAAATGAAAGGCCATAAGGTTACATAACTGAAGTAAAACATAACATCTAAATGGGGTATGAAATACCCTAAAAAATAAAACTGAAAATTCTAAAGTCTGAAACATGATAGTCTACAAAGCATCTAACTGACTGAACTGTCTGAGTAAGGTGTTCATGGGAGATGTACCCAACTAACTCCAACTAATAAACTAGTTAATGAGATATAGGGAATAATCATGTCCTCGAATGATGAGGACTCACTTCTAACTCTAACTGCTGAAAGTGGAATCTACTGTTGATCTGGAGCTCATGTCTCTGAACGTATGATATAAGAATCCATAGCGCAAATGCGTCAGTACTTTGAATATACTAGTATACATGTAAGGTAGGCTGAATGGATGTGGTTCATATGCATGAACAATAATAATAACTAACTAAATATCATGAACATGAGAATACATGCATAGGACATAACAAATGACACTAATACTGTGATAACATGATTACTAAATCTGAATATAATTGATAACATGAGTGACAATATCTAACAGTCATGAATCTGATGGAACTATTTGAGTTCTGTAATGTGTCTAAGTTAACTGTATCTGACAACCTTGAATTCTAAAAAACTATCTGGGTTCTTTTACTGAGACTGATACTGACACTGTGAGAGGTAGTCATCTAACCGACATGCCACAAATGATTCATTATAGCAAAATTAGGGTCCAATCTATGCCATGATTGGAAGGGTGTCTATACGCTCCATTGGTAAGGACAACATGTGAATGACCCTAATATAACAAGTAACTCTAGCGAAAATGGTGGAAACCCTCATCTAGCAGGCTAAGCCACCTCAGCTACCCTCATATAGCAGGCTATGATGTTTCAACCTATGTTGGCTATATAGTTCTGTAATGCAAGGATTGCTCCTAAGAATTACACCCTCACATAAGAGGTGAGTTCCCATCCTTGGGTTCACTCGGTGCTAATTTCTACTCCCATCTGAATAGACACTGATCATAATTTACTAAACTGAACATGGACGGAGTTACTGAATTTTGTTGAATGATGGAATATTACTGATATCTAACAACTAACTGAGTTCATAAGATCATGGAGATTTCCTGAGTCATAAGACTGTCTGAAGTCTAAGGATCATGGATTGACTGAGAGTATCATAAAATCATGACATGGCTCTAAGCACACAACTAATGTTTTGGGTACAAGTACCTCCAGGACTAGATGGAAGGAGACTAACCAAGCATAACTTACTTGAACATATAACTAATATCATAATCCATAATACATTTATAGAAGCATTCCATCAAAACATATGATAGACATAACTTGTACATACATAGGGATTTCATGATATCACACTAGTTGGGCATTGTTCCTTCATCTAGGCATTTAATCAAACATATAATAGGCATATCACATGTAGACAACATTATACAATCATTAATCATCCTGATTCATCTCTAATTTTATCATCTAGGATTTATTCATAGGTTCACATTAATATATATATCTATACAAATCAATTCCACATAAAATTGATCACCCAACATGGATTTGAATTCAACTAATCATTCTCAACATAAACAAAACAAACCCAACATGTAATTCATAAAGAAATCCATAAAATTAAACTTAGGAAAGAGATTCTTGGGCTTCATGGATGAAAGGAGTCCATGAATGAACACTACACATACCTTGGTTCATGATTTCGTGAAGATTG
This sequence comes from Capsicum baccatum var. pendulum, assembly GCA_030864225.1. Taxonomy (NCBI): domain Eukaryota; kingdom Viridiplantae; phylum Streptophyta; class Magnoliopsida; order Solanales; family Solanaceae; genus Capsicum; species Capsicum baccatum. The sequence goes on along the minus strand of CM061556.1, from coordinate 123,254,549 downwards.
ATGGTGAAACATTTTTGAATTTAAATCCCCAATCGAAACCCTAGCTTTTTTTGAGAGAAACTTTAGAGAAAATAGTATATTTTGGGTGAAGAATGACTAAATCATGTGTTATTGGGTATAAATAGGGGTAGGAAATTGACCCTTTTAACCCTCGACGCATTATTTAATTTCAGTAAAATTTTCCCGAACTGGGCCCCTAGCGCAATGCGGTGCTATCGTATCGTGTCACTGGAAATTGAAAATTGTGAAATTGAGGAATAGCGCAACGCGGAGCCATCGCGTTGCCCTTTCCTTCGTGACATGGAACTTTGGCGCGAAGCGAGGGAAATCGCGCTAAGAAACTGAAAAAAGGACAATTCTGAATTTAAGTGCTGGCGCAACACGTCATAATTGCGGACACTTACTAGAAATTTCCAAATGTCATTTCCTCTTGTGGCGCGGTGCGCCACTGACTAATATGGCATTATTTTACAATGAGAACTTAAAATAATCATAACTTTTCACCCGATTATCATATTAAAGCGAATCAAATATCGATGGAAAGCTTATTAAATTTCTGACATGACAGAAAGTGAAAATAATGAAAATAAATCATGGAACAGTTATCATTCACTTTAGAAGCGAATACTAGGCATTCTTGGTACGGAATTTGTTAGAAAACTTTGAGGTATTACATATCTCCCCCTTGAGAGTATTCGTCCTCAAATGAGACTAACTGAGAGGGAAAACAATAACTAAACATGTATAATTGGAACATGATCTCATGACTGAAAAGCTGAACATAACATACTGAACATGCATATCTGATGCATGTGTAACTGATTCTTAAATTCAAGACTGAATGTTTTGAAGAACTAAGTTTCTCATAATGAGAATGCATTTCTAATGAATAATTATATAATTGAGCTGATACATAAATGCATGACTGAATATGCAATGGTACTTGATACCAATTTTATACTAAGAACATGAACATGAAACCGAACACTAAGTTCGTGATGAACACTGATCATGAAACTGAGAAAGCTTAAGGAGAACTGTTACCTTGAGCTTGATCTGAGTTGGCAGAGAAGAGGTGAGGATACTTAGTACGCATGTCTTCCCCTGCTTCCCAAGTAACTCCCTCGATGGAAGAATTTCGCGAAAGAACTTTAACTAGAGGAACGTTTTTGTTCCTCAATCTACGAGTTTGATAGTCTATGATTTCGACTGAATTCTCTTCATAAGAGAGACTATTTTGAACATTAATGCTCTAAATAGGGACTAAGACTGGTGGGTGATGATAGGCGATATTACGCGCCTATATCAATATATTTTGCCCATATTTGTGCCATGTTTTGAGAACAAATTATATATTTCATGCACTTTTAGTCCTTTCTCCTATAAGTGAGCTAACAAACATGATTAGTAAAGTTTCAGGTATAAATGATGCAAAATTCAGCATTTTATGGCTTACTTGACGCCAAAGAAAGCTCACGAAGGAAGGAACGTAAGATTGGACGCCTAAAGAACCAAAAGTGATGCATGGGAAATCTGTCCCGGGCTAAAACAGTATTTCTGAAGACTTTGGGGACTTGCAGTAACTTATTTGGATTAGGATAATAATACATTAACCTAGTACCATTGGGTTAAGTATTTCATTAGTTTCTTTGGATTTGGATAATGTTACATTAACCTAGTACAATTGGGTTAAGTATTTCATTAGCTTAGTAGGATTTGGTTAAGTATTTCATTAGCTTAGTAGGAATAGGATATGGGTATTATAAATACCCTATCATGCTAGAGATTTTTATTCATTCCTCCCTTAGTGGAGAGATACAATCCTCCCTTAGTGGAGAGAGACAATCCTCCCTTAGTGGAGAGATACATTCTACTTCTCAATTACAACTCTTCTAATCTTCCCATTAATTCTATTTTTCTTCTTCTATTCATCTATTCAATTCTTAATTTCCGCAACAAGAGAAACGTTACTTTGCTAAGGAATTCATGTCTCACGCCTACCACTTGTGTTACACGAAAATCATCAATCTTGTGGTATAATAACAACAATGCAAATTGTGATTTCATTCGCATTCATGGGTAACTAAACTTCTCTGTTGGGGTTATGGAAGCCGTATGAGATACTATCTATTGCTGTGAGTTTATGAGTTCGTGACACGTATGCTGCTTATATCATTATTCTCTTCATCTTAATGCAAATTCTTGTGGCTGCAGACGCATAGAATAACGCCAGTATAACAATTAACTTGTTCGAAAGAAAGGTTATTTGTCTAGAAAAGAGATAGTGTCAAGGTAGTAGGACACCCTTTCCTATTAAAAAGCTAGTGCCGTAACTGGACTAACCTCTTGGAGAATTCGTACCGTTAGACACTCTTTAAGATCGAAAGAGTTAAAGTGAAATAATCCTCGAATAGGTCGAAAGACGCCTGGATTTACCATCGAATACAATTCTCTATAAGCACATGCATGTCACAATTCTACACAATCATAGTCAATAGGGACGTATAACTCAGAAGGTGGACATAACCCCAACTCCTCAATTCTCATTATTTACAACTTACGAAACATTCTTTCTTTTTACTTTGATATTTTTAGTTTTTACTTTATTATTTCGGTTACACATTACAATCCCCCCTTTTTACGAGACTTGCACTAAAAGTCTAGTAATCGTTGCTTACTTTTTGGCCAAGCTATTCCCTGTGGGATCGATACCCAACCCAGTTGGGTTCTATATTTGCTAACGACCGCTTTACACTCCCATGAGAGATGTAGATTGAGCGTTATCAAAAATTGGCGCCGTTGCCGGGGAATACGAGTGTCAATCAAGTTTGTGATAATTACTAGACCCTTTGGTCAAAGATTCTCGTACTTTTACTTTCAGTTTTTTTTTTTGTTTACTGCAGGTTTTTATTCAGTGCATGCCCCATACTAGAAGTTCTGGTCAACCGTTATTACCTATCAATCCTGAACCACAACGCATTGGAAGAATGGAAGCACAAGCAGCAATCGAAAGGATGGCTGCTCAACAGGAACAAGCAAGATTGGCTGCCCTTGTCGCTGCCCAAGTACACCAACAAAACATTGATAACCCTGGGCGAGCAACAAATCCTGACGATGAGGATTTAGGTGATGATGAGTTACTAAACACTAGGCGTGATGCTGAAATTATAACACCTGCCAACCGAATAGATCGACAAGCTCGGTTTAGGTATGATCGCCAACCTATGCAGCCAGCTTTCGATGATGATGATGATGATCTTGATGGTGCCGGAGCCACTGGGTCCATAATTCCACCACCATTAGCGCCCGGAGCCAAGTTCAACATCACAAGCACCATGATTCAGTTATTGCAACTCAAGGGATTATTTGGTGGACTAGCAGGCGATGATCCAAATATGCATCTTATCAACTTTATTTCTACATGCAAGTCATTTGACAATCCTGGTGTTGGTCAGGATGCAATTCGATTACTTCTATTTCCATTTTCTCTGTCTGGGGAGGCAACACTATGGTTGAATGGGCTGACTCCTGATTCTATTATAAATTGGAGGCAATTGAGAGACGCTTTCCTAGAAAGATTCTTTCCGCCATCCAAGAGGGCGCAATTGAGAGATGAAATCAGCAACTTTCGTCAGCTTCCCACTGAAGCTCTTCATGAAACATGGGAGAGGTTCAAGACAAAGCTAGCGAGGTGCCCAAACAATCATATGACCAATGTTCACCTAATGGAGATCTTGTATAGAGCCTTGAATTCAATAACTAAACCAGTGGTGGATAATGCAGCTGGAGGATCTTTCATGGACCTCACCTTTGGTCAAGCAAGCAATATGCTAGATCGTATGACGAAACAAAGTAGAGCTTGGCATACCCGGGATTCTGAGGTAGCAAGCCCCACTTTATCTATTGGCATGACTGCAGACCAAAGAAGAAGAGAAGAAGAACGTGATCAAGATATGGCGCATTTGAAAACACAAATGGATCTTCTTACAAAGCATTTAGTATTAGGGAAGACCGAAAAAGTTAAAGCTATTGCGTCAAAAGGAAGAGACGAATCTGATTCGGAAGATGAGGCCAACTACTTGAACAATCAGGGGGGTTTCCGCGGGAATGCCCAAGGAAACCAAGGTCGAAACTATTATGATAAATCTGGAAACAAGGACCAAGGTAGTTGGAAGAACAAGAATGAAAAGAGTGGTTTGTACGTTCCCCCTGGTAGACGTGACACCACCACATCTAATTCTGGAAGTATGGAAGACATGATGGCTAAATTATTGAAAGGAGTGGAAGCAACGAGCGCGGGAGTAACAGAGGTAATCAATGATTTGTCCTCCATGAAACAATTTGTTGATTCACATTCCACTTCTATCAAGCAAATAGAGCAGCAATTGAGCCAACTTTCAGCAGCACTCAATCAAAGAAAGGCCGGCACTTTACCTAGCGATACTGTGCCAAACCCAAGGAATGACGGGTCATGCATGGCCATCACTACCAGAAGTGGTAAGGTGCTGGAAACTTCAGCAAAAGGCAATCAAGTGGTTGACGAAGTTGCGGACATGGATGACAACACAAAAGGAGAAGATGCCACAGCACCCACTCCTGACGTCAAGGACGCCACATACAGCACTGTGCAACCTGAAAAAGTGGAAAAACGGAAGCAAGAGGAGAAGAAAACCGTGGAAAGAACACTTCCATACCCACCACCACCTTTTCCCCAAAGATTAAAGAAGGTGGCGGATGATACAAAGTTCAACAAATTCATGTATATGTTAAAGCAGCTGACCATTAATGTTCCATTGGTGGAGGCACTTGAACAAATGCCTGGATATGCAAAATTTATGAAGGACCTGTTGAAAAAGAAGCGGGCATCAAGTTATGAGTTAGCGGATAATGTTCATCATTGTAGTGAAGTTTCTACCCGATCGATAGTTCAGAAGAAGGCCGACCCCGGAGCTTTCACTATTCGTTGTACTATTGGATCGTTGGGTTTTGCCAAAGCATTGTGCGATCTAGGTGCTAGCATAAATTTGATGCCACTATCCATCTACAAGAAGTTGGGGCTAGGCGATCCGACACCAACCAATATGAGGCTCGTGATGGCTGATAGGTCGGTAAAAAGACCTGTGGGTATCTTGAATGATGTGTTGGTTAAGGTTTCTTCATTCATCTTTCCTGCAGACTTCGTTATTCTGGATTGTAAGGAGGATTCTGAAGTTCCCATAATCCTGGGACGTCCTTTCCTTGCAACCGAAAGTGTGCTTATTGACATGAAAGATAATGAGCTTTTGTTTTGAATTAATGACGAAGTAGTACGGTTTGATATATCCAAAGCCATGAAGCAGCCCAGCGATATGAATGAGTTATCTGTAGCTGATGTTCATCAAGAGGATATGAAAGCATTATCTATAGAGAAACAGCCTACTGTTGAGCCATTGTCTGCTGCGCCACTGAATGTTGAGCATGAGGATAATGAAGATTATGAAGAACTTATGGGTGATCTAATAGAAATAGAGTCTTATACTCCTAAGCAACCAGATTGTGATCTCAAGAATCAACCAACAGCGAAGACTCCCATTGACGAGCCACCAATGCTAGAATCGCAAGAGCTCCCCGATTATCTAAGGTATGTGTTCTTGGAAAGTAGAAATATACTTCCAGAGAGTGCAGATGATTTAAGTGAACAGCACGTAGAGGCTCTCATCTCTGCTCTGAAGAGATACAAGAGAGCTATGGGTTGGACTATTGATGATATAATTGGTGACTCTCCAGAGAAATGTATGAGCCATCTCGAAAAAGATCGCATGCCCACAGGTAAGCCTCATTGTCATCTAAATCCTTTCAGAAAATGATCCACCATTTACCTCGACGAAGTCTGAGTACTCGAGGTAACTATGTCATGCCACGACAATAAATAAGGCGCTAGATGGGAGGCAACCCATCGTTTATCATTTTTCATTTATTGTTTATCGTTTTGTATTTCTTTCGTTCTAGTACTTGTTTTGTTTTTGATAAATGAAAATCCAAAAATAAGAGTCGTTCCACGACCAAAACTAAGGCGCTTGGTGGGAGGCAACCCATCATACTAATTGTTTTCATTGGTTTTGAGCAAATATAGGTGCGAGAAGTATTCCACGAGGATATTGGTTTCACATGAAGATTTGGACGTATTGTATGGAAAAGGTGGTAAGTTAGGTATAAGGATGCATAATGTTATGGATTGAGCATTGCTCAAGCCAAAATAGGCATCGAGGAAGGCTAGGCCTAGGTAAAACGAGGCCACGAACAATGCAAAACCTATCCTATAGCCTAAGGTCTCGGAATCTAGTGTGCTATACACTATGCGCCGCCCATTCTTAAGTGTGCTTTTGACTATGCGCCGCCTATGCTATGGCATTAGGTCTCAGGATCTCATATGCCATAGACTATGCAGCGCATATGTGTCAAAATGCCATAGACTATGCGGCGCATATGTCTCAAAATGCCATAGACTATGCGGCGCATATGTCATGACTATGCCGAGCATTATGCGCTGCATATGTGGTATTTTTGTCTTCAAAACCATTTGGAAATGGGTCAAAACCCGACCCATTCTCTTACTATATAAAGAGGACTTAGTCTTGACACATAACCACATTAGAAACTGACCCAAAGGCGCCGCACATCCATCCAAATCATCTCAAAATTTCTCTTTTTGCTCTTCCAATTCACAAGAACATCTCCAAAGTCTTCAATCACGTAAGTACTCTTTTGTTCTTCATCCATTTTTCGTAAGTACTACGTTGCTATGCCTATTATGAATTGTTATATCTTGAAGAAGCATTGGTGATATTCATGTGTTTGAATTGCTGATACACAACCAAGTGAGTGAACATATACGTTAGGATGATCTTAACTTGTTTCCAACTTGAATTTGATTTTGATGTATTGTCATACTCTTGCGGAATTGCTATACTCATTAACATTGCATAATCTTTTCACTTGAATACTTACATGTTGGAATGAATTGTTCATTGGAATAAGACTTATAGTTGCCTACCGACATAGGCGGTTGTGATTATTGATAGATACTATACCTTGATGTAATCCCTATGTAATAGTCTTGATATAATCTTACATGCAAGTATTGCCAAGAGTACAAGAATTATGACTCACTGATTTTATTGTTGGAATAGAGCATCTAAAACGTATGTCGATGAAGTCTGAGTAATCGACCACTTTCACTTCACTAGTTGGTGCCAACAACCTAAGTGTGAGGTGGTACCTCCACTGCTTGTTTATAGATTGTATCCATTGAGATGATGCTAACATGACTCTACTAAGATCTCAGGTACAATGGCACCAAAAGGCAAGGCAAAGATAAGGCTACCACTTCACAAAAAGAGCAAGGAGAACCCTCCTCGATACAAACACTTCGACTCACTCTTGGAATTAAGTGGGATACTTATGAGGAACTTCTAGGTATGACGACTCTGATGATGATTCCGATGCAAAGGGGTATGACCCCAGACATAGAGAATGAGTTCGACTAACCAGGTTCTTCTTATTTATTTTTCACTGAGGGCAGTGTCCCGTTTAAGTGTGGGGTGGCGGTATTGCATGCTATAATTCTCTATTTGCATCTATGTTTGTTTACTTTGTTTTTGTTTGTGTTTCATTTTTAAGTTTTTTTGAGTAGTTAAGTTTTTTTAGTAGTAAAATTTTTTTTAGCTTCGCATGAAATTATTCTAATAGGCAGCATGAGATTATAACAAGAGTTTGTGCTAACATCATGACTATTGAGACGTTTAGGCTCTAGTTGTGACTCATTATGTGATATTGTGTGGTTCAATTCCTTCACTTGTTGGGTTGAGAGTCTATATTACTTCCAATCAAGTCGACCATGTGCCTTGTGTGTGTGAGATAATAGTATATTCCATGTTTGTGGCTGATGCTAGAACTTGCCTGGTATGTATGCAAAGAGAAAATAAGGAGTGTAAGTTTAGGAGAAGATTTAGGCATTTCTTTGGCAACCTATACATGTCTACCTTTTTTTTACCTACCCATGGACATCATCCTAGTTAAACCCTTTTGAGCCTTTAGCCTATTTCTTTGACAACCTCGTGTGTAAGCCTAATCCATTTTTTTCAAGACCGTAATTTGATCCAAATTCCTAAGTGCTTTAAAGTGAAAAAGTCATGTGACAACATAAGAGGAAATTGGGTAAGTATGATGCTTTTAATTGTAATGGTGCTTGAATTTGTTATGAAAAAAAAGAAAAGTGCTAGTATAAGAGGTATGTTGTGAAAAGAAAAAGGAAAAGAAAGCTGAAAAGTGAGCTATGCTTAAATTTGAAAAACAAAAGAGGAGAACAAGGGCGGTAGAATAAAAGAAAGAAGAAAGGTTGAAAGAAAAAAATGTCAATGATACAATGTGATGTATTAAAGTGCTTAGGAACTTAGTCACTATTTCTGGCAAAAATAGTCCTACCCGTCCCTTAGCCTACATTACAACCATCAGAAGACCTATTTGATCCTAATCTTAGCATTCTGACATTTAGTGGAGTATTACACTAAGGGAAAGCCTATGGTCATCAGTTGCTACATATGAATTCTTTGTGAGAGTGAGAGCAAGGATATGTTGATACCCATGTTTGAAAAATATGATATATTTGTGAGTGATTATGGGTACTATATTGTGAGACACACAGGGTTGATGAGTTTTGGATAGTTGTATATGATTCTACGCACCTTAACGTTTGCATGTGAGTTGATCACCATCAAGAGTCTATGCTAGAGGTTAAATGGTTTCTACTAATGATCGGAAAACTACTCTTTGTTGATAATTGTTGTGCTTGTCTTGACGAATGTTTTATGTTGTTGCTGTGAAACCCTAAGTTGATGTTTAGAGGGACATGATATTTTGTTCGAGGACGAACAAAGCTTTAAGTGTGGGGTGTTGATGATAGGCGATATTACGCGCCTATATCAATATATTTTGCCCATATTTGTGCTATGTTTTGAGAACAAATTATATATTTCATGCACTTTTAGTCCTTTCTCCTATAAGTGAGCTAACAAACATGATTAGTAAAGTTTCAGGTATAAATGATGCAAAATTCAGCATTTTATGGCTTACTTGACGCCAAAGAAAGCTCACGAAGGAAGGAACATAAGATTGGACGCCTAAAGGACCAAAAGTGATGCATGGGAAATCTGTCCCGGGGTAAAACAGTATTTCTGAAGACTTTGGGGACTTGCAGTAACTTATTTGGATTAGGATAATAATACATTAACCTAGTACAATTGGGTTAAGTATTTCATTAGTTTATTTGGATTTGGATAATGTTACATTAACCTAGTACAATTGGGTTAAGTATTTCGTTAGCTTAGTAGGATTTGGTTAAGTATTTCATTAGCTTAGTAGGAATAGGATATGGGTATTATAAATACCCTATCATGCTAGAGATTTTTATTCATTCCTCCCTTAGTGGAGAGATACAATCCTCCCTTAGTGGAGAGAGACAATCCTCCCTTAGTGGAGAGATACATTCTACTCAATTACAACTCTTTTAATCTTCCCATTAATTCTATTTTTCTTCTTCTATTCATCTATTCAATTCTTAATTTCCGCAACAAGAGAAACGTTACTTTGTTAAGGAATTCACGCCTCACGCCTACCACTTGTGCTACACGAAAATCATCAATCTTGTGGTATAATAACAACAATGCAAATTGTGATTTCCTTCACATTCATGGGTAACTAAACTTCTCTGTTGGGGTTATGGAAGCCGTATGAGATACTATCTATTGCTGTGAGTTTATGAGTTCGTGACACGTATGCTGCTTATATCATTATTCTCTTCATCATAATGCAAATTCTTGTGGCTGCAGACGCATAGAATAACGCCAGTATAACAATTAACTTGTTCGAAAGAAATGTTATTTGTCTGGAAAAGACATAGTGTCAAGGTAGTAGGACACCCTTTCCTATTAAAAAGCTAGTGCCATAACTGGACTAACCTCTTGGAGAATTTGTACTGTTAGACACTCTTTAAGCTCGAAAGAGTTAAAGTGAAATAATCCCCGAATAGGTCGAAAAACGCCTGGATTTACCATCGAATACAATTCTCTATAAGCACATGCATGTCACAATTCTACACAATCATAGTCAATAGGGATGTATAACTCAGAAGGTGGACATAACCCCAACTCCTCAATTCTCATTGTTTACAACTTACGAAACATTCTTTCTTTTTACTTTGATATTTTTAGTTTTTACTTTATTATTTCGGTTACACATTACAATCCCCCCTTTTTACGAGACTTGCACTAAAAGTCTAGTAATCGTTGCTTACTTTTTTGCCAAGCTATTCCCTGTGGGATCGATACCCAACCCAGTTGGGTTCTATATTTGCTAACAACCGCTTTACACTCCCACGAGATCTGTAGATTGAGCGTTATCAGTGGGTCACTTATACACTTCTTGAGAAAAGAGAGATGGAAGACTGGATGAACTGAGGCTAGATCTGAAGGCAATTCGAGTACATAAGCTAACTTATCGAAATGACTGAGAATCTTGAAGGGACCGACATATCAGGGACTGAGCTTTCCCTTCTTGCCGAATCTTTTCACTCCCTTCATGGGAGAGATCTTTAGATAGACATGATCACCAACCTCAAACTCGAGGTCTTTTCTATGAATATCTGCATGAGACTTTTGTCGTCTCTGAGCATCCCATAGTCTTTCTCTGATTAACTGGACTTTTTCTAAGGCATCAAATACTAAGTCAGGACCTATGACTGAGGCCTCACAAACTTCAAACCAACTGATTGGAGATCTATATCTCCTACCATAGAGAGCTTCGAACGGAGCCATCTGAATACTGGAATGATAGCTTCTGTTGTATGCAAACTCAATCAAAGGCAAGTGGTCATCCCAACTTCCCTTGAAATCAATTGCGCATGCCCTTAGAATATCTTGTAAAGTCTGAATAGTCCTTTCTGCTTAACCATTTGTCTGAGGATGGAAGGCTATACGGAGATGGACTTGAGTAATAAGACCCTTTTGGAATGCTTTTCAAAAATAAGTGGTGAACTGGGTACCTCTGTCTGAGATAATGGACAATAGAACACCGTGAAATTTGACCAACTCCTTAATATAGAGTTTGGCATAATCCTCGGTTGAATAAGAGGTATGAACTGGAAGGAAATAAGCTAATTTAGTCATTCTATCTACAATGACCCAGACTGAATCATGTTGATGACGAGTTCAAGGAAAACCCATCACGAAGTCCATGTTCATAACTTCCCACATCCCAGTAAGAATACTAAACTCCTGCATGGACCCACTAGGCTTCTAATGCTCTATCTTAACTTGCTGACATGTAGAGCACTTATCCATAAACTCTGCAATGTCTCTCTTTATCCCACTTCACCAATAGATTTCCCACAAGTTGCAGTACATCATTGTGGCCCCTAGATGAATAGAGTAGCGCACACCATGCCCTTTTGCAAGAATTCGCTGCCTTAACTCATCTACACCTGGAACACAGAGATGACCCTGACGACGAAGAACACTATCTCTCCCTTAGGAGAAAACCTCTATTTTCTAATCCTGAACTGATTCTTTAAACTTAACTAGGTTGGAATCTCTATCTTGCTTTTCTTTTAACTAAAAAACTAGAGATAATTCTAAACAACTCTGGACACATACACCACCCACTGAAGAATCGACTAAGCAAAAGCCTACTCTGGAAAGCTGATGGACTTCTTGAGCTAAATTCTTCTTACTATCCTACACATGAGAAACACTACCCATGGATAGCCTACTAAAAGCATCGTCCACTATGTTGTCCATGCCAGGATGATAGAGGATACTCATGTCGTAATCTTTCAAGAGCTCTAACAACTTTCTCTGGCGAAGATTGTGATCTTTTTAAGAAAAGACATACTGAAGACTCTTGTGATCTTTGAAGACATCTACATGAACTCCGTAGAGATAATGCCTTCACATCTTCAAGGCAAAGGCTATGGGTGCTAACTCAAGATCATGAGTAGGATAATTCCTCTCATGGGGTTTAAGCTATCTGGGGGCGTAGGGTATGACCTTAGCATGCTGCATGAGGACATAACCCAAAACTACTCTAGATGTATCACAATACACTGCAAAACCATCTGGACCATCTGGAAGAGCTAATACTAGAGCTGAGCTGAGTCGAGTCTTCAACTCCTTTAAACTCTTCTCACAAGGATCTGACCACTGAAACTTAACTTTATTCTGAGTCCATCTGGACATAGGGGATGCAATAGAAGAAAATCCCTCAGCAAACCATCTGTAATAGCTATCCGAACCCATGAAGATCCTAATATCTAATGGAGAGACAGGGCGAGGCTAGTTTCTTACTACTTTGGTCCTTTGAGGATCTACTCTAATTCCATCACCGAAAATGATGTAACTAAGGAATGCTACTGACCTTAGCCAAAAAAAACACTTATTAAATTTGGCAAACAACTAATGATTTCAAAGAGTCTGAAGTACTATCCTAAGATGGTCTGCATGATCACGATCACTGCGGGATAGACCAGAATATCATTTATGAAGACTATGATGAACATGTCCAAGTACTACTTGAACACGCGGTTCATCAAGTCCATGAAACCTGCTGGGGCATTGGTAAGACCAAATGACATGACTACAAGTTCAAAGTAACCATACCGAGTATGGAAAGCTATTTTCGGAATGTCACTTTCTCTAACTCTGAGCTGATGATAGCCGGATCTGGGGACTATCTTAGAGAAATAGCTCGCACCCTAAAGTTGGTCAAACAAGTCATCGATTTTGGGAAGAGGATAATTGTTCTTGACCATGACCTTATTGAGTTGATGGTAATGAATGTATATTCTGAGAGAACCATCTTTCTTGTGCACGAATAAAACTGGTGCGCCCCACAGGGAAATGCAGGGTATGATGAATCCCTTATCTAAGAGATTCTTCAACTGTTCTTTTAATTCTTTGAGTTCTGTTGGTGCCATTCTGTATGGCAGAATGGATATAGGCTGAGTGTCTGGAAAAAGGTCAATGCCGAAGTCTATTTCCCTTTTGGGAGAAATTTTTGGAAGATCTTCGGGAATATTTGAATATTTATTTACAACTGGAACTGGTACAAGACTAGGAGTCTTGAAACTAGAATCTCTAACATGAAGAAGATGGTAAACACATCCCTTAGATATCATTTTTCTTTCCTGAAGATAAGAAACAAGCTGACCCCTGAAAGTGGATACACTACCCTTCCACTCAACGGCTGGTTTATTTGGGAATTGAAACTGGACTATTCTATTTCTACAGTAAACTATGGCATATAAGGAATAAATCCAATCCATGCAGAGAATGTCATCAAAATTAGTCATCTTTAATTCGACTAAGTCTGCTGAAGTGACTTTCTAAAATATCATAACCGGGCAGTTTCTATATACTCACAAGGCTATGATAGTTTTACCCATCGAGGTAGAGACTGAAAAGGGATCTAATAGGATTTCAGGACTGATTCTAAAATCACTCGCTATGTAGGGAGTAATAAAAGACAAAGAAACTCCTGGACCTAGCAAAATGTAAATATGCATATGAAATATCTGTAATGTACCATTAACTACATCAGGAGAATTTTCCTAATCTTATTGGTACTGAAGATCATAGACATGATTTGGGCATTGCCCACTAGTAGCACTGGAGGTGGCACCCTGCTGATTTGGGTGATCGGACTAAGCTGGGGAGCGATTCTATTGTCTCTGAGGACTTGGCTGAGGACAGTCTCTGACTCTATTGCCTGGCTTGCCACATCTTAAACAAATACCACTGCCAAATCTGTAAATACCCTAATGGTGTTTGCCACAAGTCTGCCAAAGAGGATAGGTGCGGGCACTGCTAACACTGCCCTGGGACTTAGATCCTGGCGCTCTATCATTTTTAACCTCTCTGAACTTAGGAACTAGAGCTCTGGATGAAGAAGGAGCTGGAATTGATGACTTAGGACAAAACTGAGAACGGTGTCCTCCTCCTGACTTAGGCTGAGCAAAGTTGAAACAACCTGTCTTTGCTCTCTTATTGTACTTCTCCCTCATCTTAATCTTTTGCTCTTTAATCTGCTGAGAATGAGTCATAAGCCTTGCTAAAGTCATGTCATTATTCAGCATGGCATATTTGCACTTATTAACTACGCTATCATTCACCCTTGAAATGAACTTACTCATCCTTGCCCTGCTATTTGCAACCATATGAGGGGCATATCTGGCTAATTGAGTAAACTTAAGAGAATACTCTTTCACTATCATACTGCCCTGCCTGAGGTTAATGAATTCTAATACCTTAGCTTCCCTAAACTCTAGGGGAAAGAATGTATCAAGGAAAGTAGATGCAAACTCCTCCCACTCAACTGGACCTTCATCATCTGCCCTCTCTAACTTCCACTACTTGAACTAAGGCTGAGCAATATCCTGAAACTGATATAAATCTAGCTCAACACTCTCAATAGTAGTCACCCCCTTGATGTCTGTCACCTTCTGTACCTGATCTAGGAATTCCTGAGGGTCCTCATCTGTCTTAGACCTGAGAAAAGATGGAAGGTTCATTAGGGTGAAATCTCGAATCCTGGATGCAGCTGAATTATCCACTGGGTTGACCAAAATGACAACTAGTCAATCATTATGGGCAGCTACTAACTGAGCAAGAGTGGTGAATACGATCCTGAACTCCACATGAGAAAAATAATCGCCCAAATTTTCTTCGAGCTGAAGGGATGACTAATTTCTACTCTTAGGAGACATATTCTAAAATAAAGAGAAGAAGCGGATTAGACTGAGAGATTGACTTGTGATTATGCTCACTAGCACGACATTAATACTGAAAGAAGGGAAAATCTTCCTAAACATCTCATATCCTCTTGCACATAAATGTGACGCGAAACACACCCATGTACAAGACTCTACTAGATGGTCTTTAAGACTTCTTAGGACTTTATTGAACCTTAGGCTATGGTACCAAGTTTTTAACACCCCGATTTGCTGAACTGGAATGCTACACGATGCTCATGACCCCGAAAGACCACAAGCTAACCCATGACTGATATTTGTACCTATATACTACATAAAATACTGAATAATGCGGAAACATGAACTAAAAGGCCATAAAGTAAAACATTATATCTAAACGGGGTATGAATTACCAAAAAACAAAACTGAAAATACTGAAGTCTGAACATCATAGTATAGAAGGCCTCTAACTGACTGAACTATCTGAGTAAGGAGTTGATGGGATATGTCCCAAACTAACTCCAACTAATAAACTAGTTAATGAAATAATAGGGAATAATCAGGTCCTCAAATGATGAGGACTTACTTCTAACTCTAACTGTTGAAACTAGAATATACTACTGATCTAGACCTCGTGTCTCTGAACCTATGGTATAAGAAACCATAGCACAAATGCATCAGTACTTTAAATGTATTGGTATGCATGTGAGGTAGGATGAATGCATGGGGTTCATATGTATGAACATTAATAATAACTAACTATCATGAGCATGAGAATATATGCATGGGACATAACAACTGACACTAATACCGTGGTAACATGATTACTGAATCTAAATATAACTGATAACATGAGTGACTATATCGGATAGTCCTGAATCTGATGTAACTATCTGAGTTCCGTATTGTGTTTGAGTTGACTGTATGTAACCACCCTAAATTTTGAAGAACTATCTGAGTTCTTTTACTAAGACTGAGACTGAGACTGTGGGAGGTAGTTATCTAACCGGTATGCCCCAAATAATGCATTACAGTCGAATTGGGGTCCAATCTATGCCCTAATTAGAAGGGTGTCAATACTGCATCACTGGTAAGGACAACATATGAATGACCCTAATATAACAGGTAACTCTAGTGAGAATGGTGGGAACCCTCATATAGCAAGCTAAGCCACCTCATCTACCCTCATATTGCCGCTCTGATGTCCCAACCTATACTGGCTACATAATTCTGGAATTCAAGGATTGCTTCTAAGAATCACACCCTCACATAACAGGTGAATTCCCATCCTTGGGTTCAGTCGGTGTAAATTTCTACTCCTATCTGAATAGACACTGATCATAATTTACTAAACTGAACATGGACTGAGTTACTAAATTCTGTTGACTGATGGAATATTACTGATATCTAACAACTGATTGAGTTCATAAGATCATAGAGATTTCCTGAGTCATAAGACTGTTTGAAGTCGGTGGATCATGGCTTGACTGAGAGTATCATGAAATCTTGACATGGATCTAAGCAAATAACTAATGTTTTGGGTACAAGTACCCCCAGGACTCGATGGAAGGAGACTGACCAAGATAACTTAGTTGAACATATAACTAACATCATAATCCATAATACATTTATAAAAGCATTCCATCAAAACATGTGATAGGCATAACTTGTACATACATGGGGATTCATGATATCATACTAGTTGGGCATTGTTCCTTCATCTAGGCATTTAATCAAACACATGGTAGGCATAGCACATGTAGATATCATTATACAATAATTAATCATTATGATTTATCTCTAATTTGATCATCTAGGGTTTATTCATAGGTTCACATGAATATACATCTATACTAATCAATTCCACATAAAATTGATCACCCAACATGGATTTGAATTCAATTGATCATTCTCAACATAAACAAAACAAACCCAACATGAAATTCATAAAGAAATCCATAAACTTAAACTTAGAAAAGAGATTCTTGGGATTCATGGACTAAAGGAGTCCATGAATGAACACTACGCATACATTGGTTCATGATTTCGTGAAGATTGACGGTGAAACCTTCTTGAATTTGAATCCCCACTAAAAACCCTAGCTTGTTTTTTAGAGAAACTTAAGAGAAAATAGTATATTTTGGGTGAAGAATGAATAAATCATGTGTTATTGGGTTTAAATAGGGGTAGGAAATTGACCCTTTTAACTCTGGATGCGCCATTTAATTTAAGTAAAATTTTTCCAAAATGGGCCCTTGGCGCGCCGCAACATTATTGAGCTATGTCACTGGAAATTGATAATTGGGAAATTGAGGGATGGCGCGATGCAGAGCCATCGCGTTTCCCCTTCATCTGTGACCTGGAACTTTGGCACAACGTGGGGAAAATCACGCCGAGACACTAGAAAAAGGATAATTCTGAATTTGAATGCTGGCGCGACATGCCATAATCGTAGACACCTACTGAAATTTTCCAAAT
Organism: Capsicum baccatum var. pendulum; assembly: GCA_030864225.1. NCBI lineage: Eukaryota > Viridiplantae > Streptophyta > Magnoliopsida > Solanales > Solanaceae > Capsicum > Capsicum baccatum. Next base: position 123,237,292 of record CM061556.1, on the reverse strand, counting down.
GCTATTTCCTCTTGTGGTGTGGCACGCCACTGACTAATATGGCGTTGTTTTATGATGGAAACTTCAAATAGTCATAACTTCTTACCTGGTTATCGGATTTAAGCGAATCATATATTAATGGAAAGCTTATTGAATTTCCCACATGAAAAAAGTGAAAATCTTGAAAATTCCTAATGGAATAATTATCATTCACTTTAGAAGCTAATACTAGGCATTCTTGGTACGAAATTTTCTAGAAGACTTTGGGGTGTTACATTAAATCCCTTAAATTCCATGTAAACCTCTTATTTTCCCAACAAGCACTTTTCTATTCAAACAAGTGACGTTTTTGGGTTCACCTTTCAAGTTTGCAACCAAGAAAGATCATTATTAGGAAGAAGGGTTTATACAACTTTAGTTAACCATGGAAATTAAATATTTTCATAACCCTAAATAGTTGTTCACATCAAGGCTCCCATAACCCTAGTTTTGAGAGCTTAGCCACACATCTCAATAGAAGAAGAAAAAGAAGTCATTATATTTCTCATAAACAAATTCAGAAATTACTTACAAAAATCACACAATTTGTTCTTGAATCTTCTGAAGAAAATAGGTATAAAATATTTAGATCCACGATTCTATATTGAATCTCAGAGAATACTACATCACAATAAGTTTAAAAGTTAAAAAAATACTAAAAGTTACCCAAAAAAACCTAAAATAGGTGTTTATATGTTCCCAGGTACAAAGGATTTAAAATTCAAACATAGAAAAGCCGCATCAAAGTTAACGGTCAAATAGACGACCCGTCAAAAGCTTGACGGTCCATCGCTGGACCATCACTAAATGTCCCAAAATGTCAGGTTTTGTTAAGGTTTGACGGTCATGTTGGCGGACCATCGCTGGTCCGGCGGTCCATCGCATAGGTTGTCGCTTCATATTATGGAATCATGTGTTTTGGTTAAGCCTGATGGCCAAGTTGGCGGTCCATCAAAATTTTGATGGTCCACCACTTGCACCGTTGCAGATATCATTCATTTGTTCCTTTTTGTTTAACTCTGACGACCACCCTGTTTATCCACTACATGGCTGACGGTCCGTCAGTTTGACCGTCCGTGGCCTTTTTCTATTATTTTTCAAAGTTTCTCCTTCAGCTAACTCCTTAACCCGAAAATACTAAAATCCAGTATTAAATACAACATTAGTTTCTTGAAAACATACAATTATCCCTTGAAAAAGATGTAAAATATTCTGTCAAAAGCTGAAACATCAAGTATATGCATAAATAGTATTTGGACATATAAATACGCCAAAGATCACCACCCCACAATTAAGGCCTTGTTCTTCCTCGAACAACTCTTTACACTAAACACGCTCAAGGAAGACTCTAAAATCACTACTTGAACTACAATGACTACATAGATAGCAAGTTCCACATTAGGCATGTTATATTATAATTGCAAAACCCATGAATACTACTTTAAGACACCTTAACATCAAGAATTAACTCTACCAAGTTAGAAAACTCATACATATTACTCAAAAAAAATATTATGTAATTCATCAATCCATCATTAAATATGTGTCCTTACCATAAGAGAGTCGCCTATATTAACTCACAGATATACAATTTAACACAATAATGGGTGTAAAAATCACATACTGCTCACTCTCAGAAAGAATCACATGTCACATACGATAAATCATAAGCTTGCCCTTAGTGTAGTACTCCACTAATATCAAAATGTTAAAGATCAAGTTTAATCTGGACTCTAAGGGTTGTAATGTAGGCTACCGGATGAGTATGAACTATTCTGGGAAGTAAAACTGACTAACTTTTTCAAGAGCTTTAATACACTACACTTTACATTACACTCATCTACAATCACCCTATTTTTGTACTACTTTTATCTTCACACCTCGCTTTTGTTTTTCTCTATATCTTTAAGCTAGTTCACACATTGCTAATAGAAAGTATTTACCATTAACACCTAATTCACTTCTTCTAATCAATTTTTATATCCACCACAGTACTTCCTACCGACAGCACATACTTTTTCAAAAAATCTATATTTATTACTTTGGGGCTTTACTTTCACGTTTTTCTACTTTAATTCTACACTCCTTAATATCTTAATTTCTCAGCGAAGCACTTAGGAGTTTTGGATAAAATCTTGATCAATTGAAAAAAAAAAGGGATTGAGTTATATATAAGATTACCAAAGAACAGACTAAAGGATCAATGGGGCTAACTACAATCATACATAAGTGTAGATAAAGCAGATATAATGATCGAATAGATTGTGTTCAAATGCACATGCAAGTGAACGCGGTCGTACAAGTAATAGAGTGGCCCTTATGAGCCAGGTGTCGAATCCACATGGACTTGTCGATTAACTATTTTATTAAATTAGACTAATTCTAATTATTTACTCAAGTGATAAACTCCAAAGATAAATTTATGAATTCACTAAAGTAAAATAATTAAAAAATAACTAATGAATAATTAAATAAGAGAAGAGCAAATTTTATGCAATCAATGAATGAATCAATTTAGGATTATGAATTTGATAACAATTATGTAGAGTATTAATTTAATCAACTTATTTGATTATCTGGTTATGGATCAATAGGGTTGATTATATGATGATAGTTTTTTCACCCTCTAATCGTCTATCTGAATTGACCTCACGACTACATCATTTAGTGGGGATATGATAAATCAATTCGAATGCATTTATATATCTTTTTATCTTATAACCAAGTAAGGCGATCTAGGTATATTTCTTCCTAGCCACAAATTAATTTTTTATTTTACTAAAATATAGACCGTACTTCCGATATATTTTTCGCTCTATCTCATTGATTCTCCTTCCGGATTCACAATAAGAATATAAATTTATTTTAATGGTAGCTAAGTATTACAATAGTAAGCACAAGAATATAAGCACAACTATTATGATAGCAATATCAATTTAACATATGCATCTATTACATATATATTGTTATATTAACTTTAGCTGGCATACATTTTCGCGGTTCGTGCGGTTAAATTAACAACTAATTTTTTTCCCAAATATTCGGATATTAAAAATAATGTTATGAATGTAATTTTATTATTTCAAAAATTAATTTTTATCTAATAAATTATTAAAGTTAAAAATATTTATAATCGACTTCTTAATGTTTCAATTATTTTCATCATATTCTTATAGTAATATGAGAAATTTATTTTCAATTTTTTTGAAAATTAACAAAGAAAAAGCAAAAAAAAAAATAGAAGTCTTCTTATGTTGCTTCTCATATTTATGCATTTACAAAAGTTTAGAGTTGTCAAGTTCATTTCTCTTTCTTCTCTAATAAATCTTATGAAGAATTTCAAGTACCAGTTTCCTTTGAATAGTTTATTCTATCATTATAATGCATTATCATTATTATTTTTTTAATTTAATATAGAAGTCAAGAAAAATAAAGATAAAATATTCAAGAAGAAGAATATGTGACTTGAAAATATTATAGAGGTCTCCTTTTTAAAATTTGGCATTTTTAAATTTTAAAAAGGAACATATTAAATTGAGATTCATACAATAGATATGTACAAACTTGCAACACACTAAAGAGAGAAACAATTGCATATGTTCCTAATACTAACATATTCATAAATATTAAATCCGACTAATATTTATTGTAAGTAAGATCATATGCCACGTTCTTTCACTTACAAAACTACGAAAATTATGTGTCAATATCATGAAAAGAAATGGAAAAAAATACAGTAAATATCAGATAAAAAGGAGTAAAATCATAATAATGAAGAATAAAAGATGAAAGTTATGCAATAAAAACATGTCTCCAGTATTTATAATAACTAAAAAGTCATATTATATAAATGCCTCAATTACTATCATTTTGTGTTGTTTAAAAGAATAAAATTCTTTGACCACTTTATGTTCTTTATAATACCAATACTAATAAAAGTATTTAAGTCTGATGAAGTTTCGCTTTACAAATTTCAAAAGTATAAAATAGAAAATAAAACCCTTACTCTCATTAACACGTATATTCAAGAAAATATAGACTATAAATTAAGTGTATTAATTAATTGCAATAAAAATCATTTAAAATGAAAAACAAAGAAGGAAAAGGAGAAATTTAAGGAAACTTATAAATAGAAATAATGATTAGGTTAAATGAAGAAGAAAATGGTACTTTCTCTATTTGCTTTTACTTTTCATAAAATTTTTAATTGGGTTTTTATCTTTATTTGCCATTTTTGACATATCAATAAAAGATAACTTCTTTTTTTTTTGTTTCTATTTTGCCCTTAACATTAATTATTTTTCTATAAATTAATCTGAAAACACAATGTAAACATCATTTAATAGAGGTACTATAGTATAATAGTCATGTTATTAATATTTTTTAATTGATATGTCAAATCAAAATATGACAAATAAAATCGAACGGAGAAAGTATATAACGTACATAGAAGGAAAACGAAGAGTATTAGGTAATGTAATTAACCATATTACTTATTCTTAATACCAATAAATTATTTATGTTTGCATTGAAGTCAATTTTTACCTAAGAGTTTATTTAATTTGTAATTAAAAATGCGACAAAGATTAAAAATTTGATAAAAACATGAATGCTAATTCTTGGCATATAAATTGGAGGGGAAATGAGCCAAAAATGAAGATTTTAAAAACAAAAAATAAAAAATAAAAATGTAGCTTTTCTTGCCTTATAAAATGTGACACATTTTGTGCAGCTAAGAAAAATATATATCAATAATTGTTTGGATGTTTATGTCATAAGCATATTTAAAAAAATTAGTAAATTAATTATTCTACCAGCTTTTTAGTATTACTTCTTTTAAAAAAGTATAAATTTTCTAATAAAAATTCAATAAAAAAAGAAGATAGCAGAAGACTTAATTCTAAGAATTAAAAAGATAGAAAATAAATGGTAAAAAGTATACCAAGCTACCCCCAACCCTTAGCAATAGAGGAAAGAACGAGAATACTAATAAAAGAAATATTTGAATGACCTTGGAAAGATTGACCTTACACATTACCTGTCTCGAAAGATTTATAAAATGAACGTCCGCTATTTCTATTCCCTTGATAAAGTACATATTAGAAGTTGGTATCAAACAATACTTTAAATTGTATAAGCATTTTTTATTCAAAAGACAAAATTATTTTAAAAACTATGATTTTGTTATAAATATTTTACTATATATAGTGAATGTCTATTTATGGAAAAGTTAGAAATTCCAAGGTTAGTTTTTTCTTATAAATAAAGAGATTTTCCTTCATTATAATTCACCTCTTAAGAATCCCTTAAGAGAAATAATAATTACTCTTTGTTCTCTCTCTAATCTTTTTCTTTGTTCTTTATTATTTCATAATACATTATCAGCATGAGACTCTGCCAAACAAGGTGAGATTATAAATCCAATGGTAATTTCAAGGTTAGTGATTCTTTATGTTATTTGTCTTTTGCTACTAATGATATAATTATTGTTGGATTTGAGAAAAAATAATTGTTTCGGAATCACTTATGCTTTGAATTTGTTCATGAAGAACAATATTGTTAAAAGATATGATAAAGAATTTAAATGTCATCTCACTAGGTAAGACATTGAGTGAAAAGTTCCAATGCATGATGATGATAATATGTTGAGTTCAAGTCTTATTAATTTATAGTCTAAGACGTCTTTATATGGATAAGACATTGAGTTTGGATCTCAATACACCATATTGATGATATAATGATGGTTAAGGAAAAATAATGTGTATTTCATGAAAAGTCATGAAACATGTCTCATTGAATATGCTCTACTCCCTGAAGTGAATGTGGTAGCAATGATTAATATCTCTGAAAGAAGACAAATGATTGAACGTACGGATATAAGTGTCGAGGGACAATATAATAACATTCATCAAAAGTGCTAATATTTTCACATACGTATAATGATTATAAGATATGCTAGAGAAAAAATTCTCTGCAATCTCATGTATGCCTCGATTTTCTCTTACATTATTAATATTTTTAAAAAGGTTATAAGCTATCAAAATTTGATAGTCTTAAGGCATGATTATATTTCATTCTTGGAGAATGCGAATTTCAATTGTTTTAAATACATATCCATTCCTTATGGTGAATGCGATAATATTTAGTAAACCTTATTAATAAAAGCATGCACTTGATTATGACGGTATCACAACTCACGTCCGAATAAGGTAGAATAACCAAGAAGAGTTATTTTGAAATCTACTTCTAAAGTAGTAAATTCGAAAATTTATTCATGTAATAGTAAATTTAAAATTTACTAAAGAAAAAAGTACATGTCATGATAAACTTGGAGTTTACTAGTATAAAAGTACATAAATTGCGATGTCCTAAAGATGTGCATAGTGTATAAACATATATTGAAGAATTAGAAAATTCTTCATTACTTTTAATGTTACTTGTTCTCATGATAAGTTGATTGGTTCAACTAATGTTGAGATTGAATCCGTTAAAATCTAAAAATTATAAATGGTGAATATTTCACCTATCAAGTGATATGAAAGGATGCATCTTGGTAACATAAAACTTATTTAATTTACAGTCCAGACACTTGAAGATGTCAGGCATGAAATGCTGAATATTCTCATTTGACAAAATTTATATGAGAACTTTTTAAGGATTCAAAATGTTTGAAGCATATAAAAGTTTCAGGAAAATTATTTATAATTGTTATATTGTATAATTTTATAGCTTGAAAATTATTGAAACTCTTGGAGAGTTTTCAAAAGAAATAGAATATTTTCTTAAATGAGAAACATCCATAATAGAATAAGGATTAATTCTGAGCTGAAGAAAAGAATGAGGAACTCCTTGGTTATAAAGTATTATATCTTAGTGCAATTGGTGAACTAATGTATCTTGCACATACTACAAGGAATGACATAGCCTTTTTCGATCAATTTGTTAGCAAGACATAAATAATTCTGCTCCTAATAGGAGACATTGGAATGTGATCAAACAAATGAGCTTATTTTATTGTAAATATTGTAGTCCCGATCTTATTGATTATTCTGATGTTGGGTACTTATCTGACCCGTAAAAAGCTCAATCTCAAATAAGCTATATGTTCATAAGTGGGGATACAACTATATCTTTGAGATATATAAAGCAGTCTATCTAGCCACTTCATCAAACCATGCTTAGATAATAGCTATTCTTGAAACAAGACGAGAAGGAGTATGGTTGAGATTCATGATACATCTCAGTCGAGAAAAATATGGTGTGAAATATGATAATGTATCCATAATTTTATACGAAGATAATGCAGCATGCATAGAACAAATTAGGGGAGGATTCATAAAAGAACATAGAATGAAGCACACTTCATCAAAACTTTTAAACACACATGAGCTCCAACTTAATGGTGATATTAACATGCAGCAAATTCGTTCAAGGGACAATGTGACTGATTTATTCACCAAGTCTCCATCAATTGAAACTTTCAAGAAGATGGTGCACAAGATAGGGGTGCAAAGGCTCAAGTATGTTCTCATTAGGTGGAGTTAATACGCGATGAACTCTTTTTCCCTTACGAGGTTTTGTCCCACTGGATTTTTCTGATAAGGTTTGTAATGAGGCAACCTACATGCGTATTGTTAAAGATGTGTACTCTTTTTCCTTCACTAGATTTTTTTTCAACTGTTTTTTTAGTAAGGTTTTAACGAGGTACATTATCTATCAATTAGACATTCAAGGGGGAGTGTTATAAATATTTTACCATATATAGTGAATGTCAATTTTACCATATATAGTGAATGTCTATTTATAGAAAAGTTAGAAACCCCAAGTTTAGTTTTCACATATAAATAAAGGGGTTTTCCTTCATTGTAATTCAACTCTTCAAGAATCTCATGAGAAATAAAGAAGTCTCCCTCTTCTCTCTATTTATTCTTCTTGTTCTTGTTTTTATATTTCATAATAGATTTTTTTTTAAGAAAATATGAGTGAACAATATTAGGAATGCGAACTTAATCCGTCATTACATTTATTTTCTTCCTCTAAGCATTATTTTTAGTATTTGATTTATTTTATGAATTATGCACAATTATGTTAACATTGACATTATTTTTACTCAAATAAAATTTTTAAGCGAATGAAAAGAGGACACCCAATTTTTTTTTCTTTTTTTCTTTTTTTTTTCTTTCATTTTTCCCCCTTTCTTTAGTGTGTTCTATTTTTATCTATTTAGTTCTAAATCAAACCAAACAATAAAATTTAAAAGTAATACTAGAAAACAATTGTTTTTGTTTTTATTTTATGTATCTTATACTAATTACTAAATAATTAACATAAAAATATTAGATGGCAAGAAAATGGGAAGTTATTTAAAATTTCACCGTCAATAATTTTCATATACATTATGAAAAAAATTGAAAAGAGATCCAAAATTTTAAAAAAAAAAGAAAAGAAGAAGAAAATTTTGACTTTTAAGCACTGTTTTTCCTCTATATTTTCATTTGCCTTTCAGTTTATTCCTCCTTTTATTCTCCCTCATTAGTTCTGTTTTTAACTAGTCAAGCGAATCATCTTCACTAATATCATAATTTTCTGTAAAATTTCACAACTAATTTGCCTTTTTATTTTTTCTTGCCATTTTAGAATGTTCACATCATAGTTCATATGTGTGTATAAAAAGGAGGTAAATGAAAAGACATTTCATAATTACTATAGACTCCAAGAATATACAAATGACTAAAGTATAAGCCTCCAAAGGAATATAGGAGTAGCAACAACGCATAAAAGATAAGAGTTTCACATAATTATATTCTAGTAGAGTTAACTTTCATAGGTAATAACTCTAATATTTCAACTCCTCATTACTGCTTAATCTTCTTGAATAGCCCCATTAGATCACTTAATAAAAGTATTCGCTGTCGGATTTCTTATCTCAAATTTAGGGAGTTTGGTATATCAATTTCCATCAGTAGAAACTCCTTTGTAGTAGATATGACCATGTGTAACGTAACTAAAATCTACAGCTTATGATGGTTAAGTTTCCTCGTACTTCCTATTGATTGCCAGATAAAAATACACTCTTTAGCAAAAAAAAATAACCAAATTACTATAGGTTTTAAATTCAAATAAAAATACTTACACATCAATGATCGTCAAGGAAATGCCTAAAAATTGAAGTTCGTCTCAATGCTACTTCAGGACTTTTTTGGGGTTTCCTCTTGAACGTGTCAATGCTCCTATTAGTAATTAGTTAGTTGATTATATTTTTTTTTTTACTTTTGGTTATAGATTTATTGTTTCTAGCACATAAGAAGAAGAAAAACTAACAATTTAAGAGAGAGAAATTAGGACCTACACTCCTTTTTCCTTATCCAACAATAATCACTCAACTCCTCCAATCATCCTCATATATACAATTCAATCCTCGATTAGGAACTTAATAGTTGTCTGAAATATGGGGAGAGAAAAAAAAAATTTGGCTTTAAAAATAAACTTAGTACAAATTAATGTGGATAATTATAGACTTAATCATAGATTGATTAAGTTTTAAATAAATATTTTGAAGGAAATATAAGAGATAAAATTCAAAAAATTGACAAGAAAGATAAATACCAATGATGACCTTAGAAATATGCCTTATAAGTAAATCTCTAAACCTCCTTTATATATCATAGATACATCATTTTAATCCTACACATCAAAATATAATATTAAGCATAATCTATAAAATCAATGCTAAAAAGGGATAAATAAAAACACTAAATATGAGGAAAATAATGGCTTTAAATATATAAATTTGGCCTAACATCACCACTCCAAACTTATAATCTTGCTCGTCCTTGAGCAACACTAAAGATCATTGCAACAAATCAAGATAGGACCACCACCACTTTTATTGATACAAACAATTATACCATATCACAATACAAAATATCAAGTACACTTTCTGATCATTATATAAGAAATACAAATAAACAACAAATTTTTAACCTTCTAACATAAAGTATGGACTCCACTTCATCAAATTTAAGTTCGTTCAACTACTCTTATCAAAATAATTTAATTATATCACCTATCTATTACTAAACAAGTGTCTTCACAAGAAAATTATAGTCCATAAACTCAATTCAAAAAGATTAACTATAATTTGAGGACTTAATTTGCATCATAGAACAACTCTCGCACTCAAAAAGAATTTGCATGTATACACAAAGAATCATAGGATTTCCCATTCTATACATCTCAACTAATTAATCATGGTCTAACAAAATCAAATAAAAATTTAACAAGTTGTAATGTTGACTAGGGGATGGGTAGGAAAACTATATAATAGTAGCTTACATTTCTCAAAGTACTTTGCTTTTGTCTTTTCATCACCCATTATTTTCTTCTCTTTGTTTTTAGCCCTCTCATCAATAATTATTTTTGTTCGTATTCTCATCTTATAAATAATTTTTTAAATATTTATTCTCAAATATGTATTTTTTTATATCACATTCTTTCAAAGAAGGCCTTTTTATTATTGTTCATCTTTCATTAGTTACAATTTTCATGCTCAACTACTTCTTTTCTATAGGTTTATTAAATTTTTCATAGTCTATACTACAACGCTTAAGAATGTAGGGTGCAAAAATTAGAGACTCAACAAAAGAGTCAAGGCAAAAGTATGGCTACCAACAAAAGGCTACAGACTCAAAGAGTCTTAACTAGCGGTATAATATCTGAAAACACTAAAATTCAATAAGACCAAATCAAAGAAATCTTATATCATATTCTAAATGTAACAACACTTTTATTTAACTTCAATAACATACATGGAAAGTTCTAGACTAAGATGCAAGACATGATGAATAAAACCTCATCATACATGACACAAGTTTCAATCAAGATGGATCAATTTCACTTCTGAGACAGACAAGATCATAACAACAAATAAGAATAAGTTGTATGAAGAATCACAACCATGAGCCTAGGTGTCAAAAAATCTTTTATTTTATATACATTCAATATTAGACCTAAACGGCTAGTATCACACAATTAAAAAAATGTGGTCCTTTCTTTTTTCTTCAAAAAAATAAAGAAAATAAAAAACAAAATTTACTTCTTAAAAAAATAAAAGATACTCAATTTAAAGGGCCTCTCCTAAAAAATAAACTAAAAAAAATAATCAAGGGGTGAGCGAAGTATGCTCCAATAAAAACTAAAAAGCTAAAACTAACAAAAATTAATGTAATCTACAGAATAAAATAATCCTTTTGTTTTTTAAGATTTTTCAATTTTTTATATTTTCTTAAAGCAAGAAACTAAATAAAATCCTACAGAATGCTTCAACCTAAACAACTATTAAAAGACATCTCACCCCACACTTATTCTTTTCCATGCTTCTTAACTCAGATCTCCAGTTCTCAGACTTTTCGTCAACCTATTTACACAAAAATAAAAAAAAACCAAAGGTTATACTAAAAAAATAAAAATATCTACCTTAACTTGAATTCCCTCCTAAGCAATACTTGATTTATTAACGGGCACGACTAAACTCACAACTCTTAGCAATAGACTCTCATCCTTTGATCTCCTACTTAGATCCCATTTTCTTATTCTCTTATCACCTTTTAAATGCTTACTCTCAAGGTCTGAAACTCCTCCCACACATACTTTTTTAGGTTCCCCTTCAAGTTTCTCAATTTCAGGCTTGATTGTTAATTTGAGAAACTCTATGAGAGATTTCAAAGAGGTAATTGGTAGTTTACAATCTCCCACCCCACACTCATATACTTTCATAGCAACGATAATGCACAAATCTTTAAAGTGTGAGGGTGTACATACTACTTTGTACACTCCAAAGACCACCTCTTCATTATTCAATCTCATTTTGAGTGTGCCTTTTCTCACATCTTTCAATGCTCATCCACTAGCCTATAATGGATGTCCTAATATGATTAGAAAACTACTATATATATAATAATTAAAAATATTAAATTTAGCAAGAATAATGAACTTACCAACCTTTATTAGAACATCATCTATGATTCCTTCGGGAACTACTCTTGTTCTGTCCTCCATTTTGAGCACAACTAAGAAGGGCCACATTTTTCCCAGACTTGGAGTTAAACATAGATTGGGACATCAAATTTATTCTTTCTCCTAAATCATTCAAAGAATACACTATATCACTTTCACCAATTAGTATGTGTAGGGTAAAACTCTCAGGTTCCTTGATATTTTTGGGCATCTTGCTCATCACCATAGAACTGCACTCCTTAGAACGTGCTACTATTTTAATGTCACCAAGATTCATCTTTTCAAGTACTTAGAGTACTTAGAAATTTTCTACAAAACATTTAACAAAGGAAGATTAATGTAAAGTTCTTTGAACTTGTCAAAGAACTTCTTAAAACAAGCATCCCCCTTGGGTTTCTTAAGATTTTGAGGGAATGGTAGGGATGGTCTCTCTTGTTGCTCAACTGACTTTTCATTTAGGTAATTTAACTTTCCCCTTTGGTCAGCTTCTTTCATTGTCACTTATTTTTCAGTATGCCCTGGTGTGATCAATTCTTCTTGCACATTATAATTTTTATTTTGAGGTATGTCAATCAGGTCTCTACCACTTCTCAAGGTGATTGTTGTCACTTTCTTTGGATTTTACATATCACTAGGCCAACCCTCTTAAGGTCTTGTGCTTTGCGCTTGAGATAACTGGCTTAGATGTTCTCAAGATTTTTCTAAGCTAGTTGTTGATTTTAATCTCTGCAACTATTAGTTCTTGATTGGCTAGGATCTTTTTTAAAGTCTCCTATATATTTCTAGCTTAGTGCTATTTTGATTCCTTGCTACTGGTAAAATTGCTAAGGTTGATTCTGATTAGTGCCCCATGAGTAGTTGAGCTGACTTTGAGAATTACAATTTTGGCAATACCGTAATTCTGAATTCCTTTATGTGCATTACCCAAAAAATTCACTGACTCTAGATTTTCTCCACACAAGTTTATAGAGTGATCATTACCTCCACAAATCTCATACCAAGTTTGGCCCTACAGAATTGCATTAACTTAGGTCTGAGGTTTATTTGCACTTAACTTATTAAACTACATCATTTGGTATTGAAGGGAGGCCAACTGCACAGTCAAGTCTATTATACTGTCTACCTCATACCAATAGGTTTTTTTCCACAATTTTGGATACATCACATACTATTTAAGATTACCCTATGCAATTTAGTTATGGAGAGCGTATAGCTCATCATAAGTTTTGTCCAAACCCTGGACACCTATAGCCAAATCTAGCAAAATTTTTGTGTTATGGTCAAGTCCTTCAATAAAAGTATGAGCTAATAACTCATTGGTTTACTGCTGATACAAAAAATCTATAAGAAGAGACTTGAATCTCTCTCATGCATGATAGAGTTTCTTATCTGGATTTGGTTTGAAACTTTTAGAATCTCACTCCTCAACCTCATAATTTTTCCAGAAGGAAAAAACACATGAGGTACTTTTTTGCTAACTCTTCCAAAGTTGTGACTGAGTAAGAAGGTTCTTCCTTAAACTATTTCTTTGCTTCCCCCAATAATGGGAATGGGAAGAGCGTGAGCCTCATGTAGTCTGTAGATACTCTAGTGGGAATGAACGTGTTACTAACCTCTAGGAAATTCTATAAGTGTACCTATGGATCCTCATCTGACAGGCTTGTGAATTGCACAGTACTATGTAAAAATTATACCTTATTCTACTTAAGATCAAATTGATCTCCTGCAGAATACTGGAAGTAATATTATTTGCAAGTGGGATTTCCACTTTGTGCACTTCCTGCGGGCTAGTTGTTTATCATCTATGACTACAGGAATGATATCACCTTGTTGAACTTATGGGATTGAATAAAATAGTGTAGCTTATCTTTGTAATTAGTGCAAGAATCACTCAGGTTTGGGATATGGTTCAACCAAATCCATTTCCCTTACTATCTTGCTTGACATTCTAACCTATACCTATAAGTTCAGTAGCTATGACCAAGTTTCCAGCACTTATCAAACAGAATAGCAAAACTAAAAACCATATGGTTACTAATTTTCAAGTCCTTGATAACGGTGCCATAAAACCTATTGCATCCTACCGTATACGAAAATATATGTTGTCATGCAAGTAATAAAGAGGACCTTTTGAGCCAAATATTTATCCCTTGGGAACTTGGTGATTAGTGCATAATTCAATTCAAGTGTTACTATTAAATTTAAGCAAGTGTGATTTATCCCAAGAGAGTTTAAGTTTTGAGGATTTAAAAGTAATAGTAAACAATAACTAAAAAGTAAAGTATTTGAAACAATAATTAGGAAAAATACAAGGTCAAGGTAATTTAATCAACCTACAAAGCTATACAATCTTATTAGTTAGGTTAACTATCTTGGTTGTTGATTCACGAGGTTATGAATATTATTATGGTCCTCCGAGCCTCTAATCATTAATCTAAATTTACCCCAAAACTATATCATTGAGAGAAGATGTAAGAACTAATTCAAACACATCTGTATGTCATCTTGTATTTGAACCAAATGGGGCGAATTATGTATATTTCCATACTAACCACAAATCTTATCTTTAATTCTTTTAAAATACAAGAATCCCATCAACACGCTCCATGTTTTGATAAAATTTTCCTCCTTCTGGGCTCATAAAAAAATATAAATGTATTCTAAAGGTCGCGAGTCAATAGAATTGTAATTACAAGAACATATAAACAACCAAATTTTGATAATCAACTTTGAAACAACTTAATTGAATGATAAGTACTTATATTCATAGCCTCAACCCTAGAAAGAGCAATTTTAGCCACCCATAATCTACTTTAAAATCACCAAATTAATGTATTTCATACAAGAATTACATAATGAAAGAAGAAGAATAAAACCCTATTTAGTGCCTCCCTTATGCGTTTTTATTTATTTCTAGATGTATCTTTCTCAATAAAATACAATGTATCATATTTACTGTAGAGTGCAAAAAGCTTTTGGAAACTACTTTCTGTGCCGCTCTCTTATCACGTGGCTTAAGAGGCATTTGGCATACCCTTATCACGATCCTTCACTATTTTGTGCCATTCACTTTTTAGCCAGTTTCTATAACGCCCCGAGACTACCCCCTGGATGTCACACAGTTCTTAGAACCACAAGTGATCCTAAGCTAACCCATCATACTTTTATAACTCATGAGCAACTTAGTATGTTACAAAAATTCTAAAAGAAATAAGCGGAATAGATGTATTTGCTAAATGTTCCATATAGAACTATTTAAAACAATTACAACTCTAGTTATACAAAACAAAATAAAAATAAATACATCAACTCTGAATGACCATCTATGAAGCTTCTACTAATAATTATTATAGAAATCTGGGACATGACCCCCAGCTATCCCTAATCAATATCATTGAATAAATAATGCTACTAGAACTTTAGATAACTCAAGTCCTCGAATAAAAAGAACTCATTACCTACTGACTGGAAGCTTTAAAGTGTTTGATTATGATGTGTGGGCTAGAACTGGTACCTACATTATGAGACAATGTAGCACATAGACATATATATGGGTCAATACTTCTGGAATGTACTGAGTATGTTGGGGTGAATGCATAAGTAAAAAAATAAGTGAATATACATATAGACTTTCAATTGATGCATGCTAAGTGTAAATAGATCACCTTGATCTTGAATAAAACAAAGACTGCAAAACCATAAACTTGATGAATGAAGCATAATAATAACTTAGTGAACCATAACACTTAGTTTCTACAAGCTTTAATTTTTATTCTTTATTTTGGGAGAGTATTCTAATCAAAATAAACCATGTGAGCTATCATGGAGTCCAACATCTTACTCACATTGGGGAGAGCTGTCCTATCCTTGCCATTGGAATAGAGCCTTAATCTTAGTGATCACTGAACTATATTGTGAATAAATCTTAACCTATATTGGCTTGTTGTTTTTAGGAAATAAGAATACACTCATCCGCATTCCCTTCTCGGTGCTAAATACTACTCCCATAATACTAATATGCTCATACTTTAGGAAATCCACCTTAAATTAGCACAAGGGTTTTATAAAGTGAACACCAGTTATGCTTCTCTTTACTTTAAATCATAATCAAGATGAACAAATGTGGATTACATATCTTATCGTAAGATAAAAATATCACTATTTGCTTTGTACCATTGTATAAACTTATCAACAGAGCTTAAGAGCATAGTCTTCTTGTAAACTTAGTTCTTGTACTTAAGGCTTATAATACATGCTTAAATTCTTAGAAATTCATGAAAAACCTTCATGCTCAATAATCATATTTAAATCTTTCAACAATATCCAGTCAAAACAATGAAATTAAAATCACAATATGAATCTTATAAGTCAAAACATGATATGCAATTCTTAATGCACTTAAATCTTTCAATCTCATGGTAGTGACATACTTCAAGAATATAGCAATTTGGGTATGAACCATAACACAAAATAAATAAATTAAATCTTAAAATCATACTTTTGGGAACAAGGATGAAAGAATAACCTTGTTCATAAACCCTACAAACCTCAATTGGATGAATTCTTGAAGAAAGCCAGAAATTGGAACTTAACTTCTTGAATTCATGAGGGAAGAAACTTTAATTTCCTTCTTGGGAAGAGAGTAAGGATTTAAATCATGTATGGTAATTTTAGAGGTAAGAGGGTGGATATAACATGTTTTAAAACCCCTTAATCCGTTTAAGAATGAATTGAAATGGTTTAGAGGTGTGAAAAGACCTCAATACCCTTTATATAAGTAAAAATGAAGCAACTTTTTGTACTTAGCTTTTGTTGTACGGCACATGCCAATAGCACACCTGAGGTTGTGCAGTGCACATCAATATCACACCTCATCCAGTGGCTATTAACGATTGTCATGCGATACAAAGACTTATCATGGTCATAGCTTTTTGCTCGGGTATAGGATTAAGGAGAAATTGGTATTGTTGGAGTAAAAATGAAGAAACTATTGGCACTTTGCTTTTGTTATATAGCGCACATCAATAGTACACCTGACGTTGTGAGGCATATTCCAATATAACACCTCATCCAGTGGCTATTTGCGATTGGCATGCAACACATGACCTTAGCATGGTCATAACCTTTCAGTTGGGTATCTGATTAAGGAGAAATTGGTATCATTGGAAAGATAATTCAATTATCTACTATTTTGTGGGTTTTTACATGAAAAATTCCACATATTAAAGGATTTATACCTATTCAAAGCTGACCCTTGTAGAATTGAATACCAAGATTTGGCCGAATCAATGGCTCTTTGCTCAACTTTGCTCTAAGTGATTTCTATGAACATTTTCCCAACTCATAAGCACTCTTCACACTAGGATAATGATCATGACAAATGTATTAAAATATAAATTATGGGATTAAAGTTTACACACGTAGGAATGACAGTTTGATTTCTAGCTATAACGACCTAAAATCACCTCCCGGGATGTCACATGGTGCTTAGGGCAAAATGTAGCCCCAAACTAACCTTTTGAGCCTATCACTACTCATAATAACTCATTTAAGAAGGAATATACAAAGCACTAGTACTATCATATCAAATGAAACGGAATATGAAGGTAATACTCAGTCCAAACGACCATAATATAGAAATCTCAACACAACCACAGTCTGATAACTAGTCTGACAAAGCCTCTACTACTCAATGAACTCGAGAGCTGTTGGGACAGGTCCCCAGCTGACTCAAACTGAACTGAAAGTAATAATATAAACACTCAAATACTAAAATGTCTGAAGATAGGTCCCAGAACCATGAGGACTCACCACTGTAGAAATATTGATGAAGGTACTCGGGAATCACTGATGAGGATGGGACTGAGCACCTGAACCTATATTATAAGATAATGTAGCACATACACGTATATATGTAACAACACTTAGGAATGTACTGAGTATATGGGGGTGTATGCATTTACATAAAACAATATCAATACTCTTTAATCAGATCATGCATGCAAATAGAAATGACTCACATGGCTTGAATAAGTCTAAAATATAAAGCTTATAAATCATGTAGAATGAATCCTGTAACACAAATCTCTTGAGTCATAATACTTTGGCTCTAAAATCTGTGCTCTTCTCTTATTCTCATTACTCATAGGATGAAGAAAGCTTTAAATAATACTTTTAACTCATGCATATATCTCATGGAGAGTAAAACTTCTTTATTACTCAAGAACTTATAAATCTTTTGAACTCAAACACTTGGAACACAGAATTATATGAATTTGGTTTAACAACTGATGATCAACTATTATTAGTAGAGAAAACTACTTCCTTCTTTGGAAAATACTCGAAAGCAATTCGTTCACTTTAGAAAATATCACATCTCAAAGCTTTAGGAAAAATATTTTATCGCAATAGAAAATACTTTAGTTTAGGGAGGTTCTCTTAACCAACCTAAACCATGCGAGCTACATAGAGTCCAACACCTTGTCCTCCTAAGAATGAAACCTCACGTTGGGGAGAGGCATCATACTCTATCCAAGGAGTATAACTTCAAATCAGTGATCGCTTATCTCAGCCTCGGGCCTAATCATCTTGGCCTCAGGTCTAAAATCTCAAACCTATGGTGGAATGTAGTTTTGGGGTAAGAAACCATGGTAAATTACCCAACTTGGTGCTAAATACTACTCCCTTTAGTTTATCTCGCTTATCTAATGGAAATCCACTTTCAAATTAATCTCATGGTTCATAAGAACCCAACAATTAAATTTGTAATCTTATGTGATAGAGTGGATTTCAAAACTCTATTACCATTAGGTCAAAATATTTCTCAATAATCTAAAATCATAGATACTTATAGCACAATAGTTCATCAAATTACAAGTCTCAAGTAGGACATAATTACTCATAATTCAATCTCAAGTTAAAACTCATCATAATGCATAATAGATAGCATATAGATTCATAATTCATGTAGAAATCTAGAAGTTACAGCAATTTATCTCAAAATATCAACATACTCATATACTTCGATTTCTAGAACATTGAAACTCTTAAATTCTCAAGGAGTAACAACATAGGGTATAAACCTAGCTTCAATTTCCTAAGGAAAACATGCAAAATCATGCTATTTGACATTCAATTGATGGGAAAATTAAGATATTGCAATCAATAGCAATGGGTGAAAAACCCTAATTTAATATCATGTAAAATCTCATAGATTGCACAAAATTATAGTTTAAATAAGCCTTTGGGCACAAGGGTAAAATGATTACCCTTGCTCAACCCCATATACCATAGATTATGAAATTTGATGAACAAACTTGCTTCAAACTCTTCTTCTTAGTCTTGAGAGAGGGTTCTTACAGCCCTTGAACTAGGAGAACTTAAACCTCAACTCAATTTGTAGAATCTATGGTCAGTTCTTGGATTTTATTAAGAAGGGTTTTAGATTTGATCTTGAGGGAGAAACCATAGCTCTCTTTTGTTTTGGATGATGAATAAAGTTATTTGCTTTGCTTGGAATATATTTGGTTGATAAAAGCGTTGAAAATATCAAAAAGGCCTTTTAAGAACGAGTTAAAAATACTGAACGGGGGCTATGACGGTCAAAGCAATGGTCCATCACTAGCCTGAAAGTCCACGGATCATCCGTCGCACGCCGGTTAGAAAAAGAACGCACTGCCTCGATGTGACGTATCAACAATGGTCCATCACAAACTCGACGGTCATGTTGGATAGGATAAGGCCACACTACCTCAGCAGCGACGGTCTCAGCGATGGTCTGTCGCAGTCTTGACGGTCCATCATACTTGGGCCAGAAAAGGGAGTTACTACCTTGGTTGGGAATGTTCGGGCAACGGTCCATTGCACATTCGACGGTTCGTCAACCTGTCCATCGTACCTGGGTTGTTTCGACAACTCTCGGTAAAATAGCAATAACTTTCCACCTCGATGTCGGATTTGGAAAGCTAATTCAATTCTCTACACTATAGGAAGTCATTTTCAGGAAAGTTCAACAAGATTAGAAGACTAATTACTTAGGAAGTCTCTTCTAAATTTTTTAGGGCCAGAATTAAACTTCACTTGACACGCTTAAGGCTCAAACTACAAGGGAACTTTGCGAGGTCTTATAATATTCCCCCCTTGGTAACATTCATCCTCGAATGTCTCTAGTTAGACTAGGAACACAGGAAAAACAGAGTACACATAGCTGAAGCAATTTTTTAAATGGGCTCAAAATCTTTCTAAACTCTTGAATACCTTGGAATTTGCAAGAATAGATATATAGCTGAACTTTAGATTAGAAAGATTGAATTAAGGAAGAATAATACCTTCGGATCGATCTGAACTAATGAAAAAGTGGCGTGGGTACTTGGCTCGCATGTTTGCTTCTGCCACCAAAGTAGTGCTCTCCACTGACCGGTACTAACACAACACTTTGACCAAGGGAACCTCTTTGTTCCTCAGTCTACGGATTTGAAAATTTAGGATATCAATGGGAATCTCATCGAATGAAAAACTGTTCTGAATATCAGCACTCTCTGAACAATCTACCACGACGAAATCACCAATATTCTTCTTAAGCATGGAGACATGAAAAATAGGATAAACAGCTGATAACTCCGCAGGCTAGTCAACCTCATAGGCTACTTTCCCAACACGGCTCAAAACTCTATATGGGCTAACATAACGCGGACTAAGCTTTCCATTTTTACGAAACCTCTTCACCCCTTTCATGGGTAAAATCTTCAAGTACATCAAATCTCCCACTTCAAACTCAAGATCTCTTCTCCTCACATCGACATATGACTTTTGATGACTTTGATCTATCTTTAACCTCTCTAATCAACTTAAATTTCTCCATAGCTTCAACTACTGCATCAGGCCCAATCACGGTAGCTTCACTCACTTCAAACTAACCTATGGGCGATATACATCTTATACCATACAAGGCCTCAAATGGTGTCATCCTGATGCTAGCATGGTAACTATTGTTATAGGTGAACTCTATCAATGGAAAATGCTCATCCCAACTACCTTTGAAATCAAGAGCACACGCCCTTAACATGTCTTCTAAGGTCTGAATGTTCCTCTCAGCCTGACCATCTGTCTGCACATAAAAAGAAAAACTCAAAAGAACTTGGAAAGCAATACCCTGCTGAAACGCCCTTCAAAATTGAGAAGTAAATTGAGTACCCTTATCCAAAATAATAGATAAGTGAACTCCGTGTAGCCTGACCCTGTTGACTGCAATCTAGCATAATTGCCAGTTGTATAAGATGTATGCTCAGGTAAGAAGTGTGCAGACTTAATCAGCCTGTCTACAACAACATAAATAGAATCATGATGACGACACCAAAGAGGTAACCTGGTTATGAAGTCCATATTCACCACCTCCCATTTATAAGTGGGTATACCAAACTCTTGCATCACACCGCTAGGTCTTTGGTGTTCTATCTTAACCTGTTGGTACATTGTACACATTGCTACAAACTCAGTTATATCATTCCTCAAACTATTCCACCAATAGATTTTCTGCAAGTCACGGTACATCTTGGTAGTGCCAGGATGAATAGAATAATGGACGCCTTTCACTTTATCCATAATCTTTTGCCTCATATCATCAACACATGGAACACACAACCTACCCTGAAATCTCAACATGTTATCTCTCCCTTTGGAGAAAATCTCTATATTTTGGTTATTAACTGACTCCTTCAGTCTGATAAAACTAGGATCTCGATCTTTCTTCTCCTTTACTTCCACAACTAAGGAGGAATTGGACCTACTTTTCACCAAAGTACTTCCCTCAGATAAATCAAGCAACCTAACACCCAATCTAGCCAGACAATCCACATCACGAGCTAACTTTTTCTTACCTTTCTCTATACCAGCAACACTACCCATAGAAAATCTGCTAAGGGTATCTACCACGACATTGGCTTTGCACGGGTGATACAACACACTCATATCATAGTCTTTTAATAACTCTAAATACCTTATCTACCTAAGATTTAACTCCCTTTGAGTAAATACATACTGTAGGCTCTTATGATCAATAAACACATCAACATAAATACCATAAAGATAGTGTCTCTAGATTTTCAAAGAAAAGACCACATCAGCTAACTCAAGATCATGGGTTGGGTAATTCTTTTCATGCGACTTTAACTGTCTAGAGGCATAGGCTATAGCCTTACCTCTTTGCATTAACACACAACCCAAACCAATTCTAGAGGCATCATAATACACCACAAAACCGTCTGTACCATCAGGCAAAGTCAACACAGGTGTTGAAGTAAGTCAAGTCTTCAACTCTTAAAAACTCTTCAAATAGGAATCTGACCATAGGAACTTAACTTTCTTTTGGGTCAACTGGGTCATAAGAGATGCAATAGAAGAGAAACCTTCAACAAAATAGTGGAAGTAGCTCGCTAGACCCAAGAAACTTCAAATGTCAAATGGAAAGATAGGTTTAGGCCAATTTCTTACATCTTCTGTCTTTTAGGGATCAACTCTAATACCTTTGGCTAAAATAATAAGAACTACAAAGGCTATAGAAATTAGCCAAAATTCACACTTACTAAATTTATAGAATAACTTGTGACCTCTAAGAGTTTGCAAGACAATTATAAGGTGATCTGCATGATCATGCTCATTGAAGGAGTATTCAAGGATGTCATCTATGAACACTATGACAAACATATCAAGGTATTTCTTGAACACTCGATTCATGAGGTCCATAAAAGTTGCTAGGGCATTGGTTAGCCCGAAAGACATGACTAGAAACTAAAAGTGACCATAGAGGGTTCGGAAAGATGTATTTGGAATATCATATTCCCTCACTTTAAGTTAATGATAGCCGTATCTAAGGTCTATTTTGGAGAAATAACTTGCACCGTACAATTGATCAAATAGGTCATCAATTCTTTGAAGAGGATACTTATTTTTGACTGTGACCTTGTTAAACTGATGATAGTCAATGTACATATGCAAAGAACCATCTTTCTTTTGCATGAATAAAATAGGTGGGGCCCTAGTAGAAATACTAGACCTTATGAAACCTATGCCCAAAATATCTTTGAGTTGCTCTTTCAACTCTTTTAGCTCAGCAGGTGCCATATGGTATGGCAAAATAAAAATAACATGAGTGTCAGGAAGAAGATCAATCCTGAATTCTATCTCTCTATTAGGAGGTACCCATGGGAGATATTCCAAAAAAACATCTAGAAACTCATTAACAATCTCAACTGACTTAATAGTTGGAGCCTCGGACTTAGTGTCTTTGACTCTAACTAGGTGATAGTTGTAACCCTTGGATATTAGCTTTTTGACTTTTAGATAGGAGATAAAATGACTCTTGGGAGATACCAAACTCCTGGACCACTCAAAAATGGCTCATCAGAGAACTAAAACTTGACTACATAGGTACGACAGTCTATAGATGCCTAACAAGAATGAAGCCAATCCATACCTAGAATAAGGTCAAAATCCACCATGTCTAACTCTATCAAATCAGAAAGTATGACTCTATGAAGAACAGTAACAGGACAATCTCTATACAATTATTTAGCAACAACTGACTCCCCTACTGGTGTGGAGACTAGGAAAGACTCAGGAATCTTTTTGGGACTCATTTTGAAATTTACAGCCATATGTAGGGTCACATAGGAGATACTTGACCCAAGATCCAACAACATATAAACATCAAAACAAAAGATGAGATGCATACTAGTAAAAATATTGGGAGAGTCCTCCTTCACCTAACAAGATGGTAAGGCATAAAATCTATTTTGGTGCTGACTGCCAATAGTGTTATATGAAACGCCTTGAACAGGGGTGGGACGAGGGACAGGAGCTGGTGTACTAGTCGTCTGTGACTGAGGTCGGGCATCTCTGGTACCCTGCCTAGCATGCAGACAATATCTATGTCTGTGGCCCTACTTTCCATAACTAAAACAACCCCTCAAATATACGAAACACTCATTGAGATGATCCCTACCATACTTAGCACAGGAAGAATAACAGGGCCTGTTACCAATACTGTTCTACGACCTAGACATGAAAGACATGCTCCCTTGCTCCTGTCTGCCTATAGGCGTGGGAGCACTAGATGATGAAGGCACTGGAATAGACAGATATCTCTGCAATTGAGGATGAATTCCTCCATAGAACCTAGGCTAACTATACCCATGCCACTCAGATCTAGCCCTTTTGTTACCCCTCACTATGTCTCTCTCTAATCTTATCCACCCCTATCTACTGTGTATGCATCATCAACCTAGAAAGATCTATATCCCTATGCAGTATCGCAGTCCTACACTATTTTAGCACTAAACTAGAAACACCTATCACAAATTTGCTCATACTGGCTTGGGTGTCAAAAATCAAATCAAGAGCAAACATAGCCAACTGGTTGAACTTCAAGCAGTACTCCTTAACAATCATGGAGCCCTGCCTCAAGTTCGTACACTCCTTAATCTTTGCTTCCCCCATCTCAAGGGGAAAACTCTTGTCCAAGAATGCATCTTAGAACACCTGTCAAGTCATAGGAACAACATCCTCACCTTTACCCTTCCTTCATGATACAACCCAGTCATAAGCTATATCCTTAAACCTGTAAGATGCCAACTCAAAACATTTTTCCTCAGAAACATGCATCACCTATGTGATTTTTATCACCTCCTCAATATACAACTGTGGGTCTTCACCTGCCATGGACCCATACAACCATGGCAAATTTATCAGCATGAAATCATGAATCTTAGAAGAAGCTATGTCACCTCTCTACTGATTTGAAGCTATGGCCTAGTTATTAGTTCGAAAATTAGAGGTGACTGCTTGGGCTAACGCCTGAAAGGCCGCCCGAAACTCAACATAAGACACTGTCTCATTCAAAGGATTAATAGGTGGGGTTTGCTAATCATCGTATCCATGAGCATTCACTCTTTGGAGAGACATTTTCTAAAATAGGAGAGCATAAATTATCAGATTAGAGAGACAACTGCAGGCACGATGGAATCTAAAAGAAAGAAATAACTTTTTTTTTCAAAAATATCTTGTAGCCTATTACTCATAGATGTGGTATGCTACACACCGATGATCAAGACTCTACTCAATGTGACTTGTTAGACTTCCTAGGACTCCTTTAAAACCTTAGGCTTTAATACCATGTTTGTAATGACCCAAAATTACCTCCCAGGATGTCACATGGTGCATAGGGATACAAGTATCCCCAAGCTAACCCTTTGAGCGTATGACTTCTCATAATAACTTATTCAAGAAGGAATATACAAAATACTGGTATTGTCAAATTAAATTAAAGGGAATACAAAGGTAATACTCGGTCTAAATGACCAAAATACTAAAATTTTCAACATAACCACAATCTTATATTTATTTTGACAAAGACTCAACTACATCATGAACTCAAGAGCCACTGGGACAGGTCCCCAACTAACTCAAACTAAACTGAAAGTAATAACATAAACACTCAAATATTAAAATATCTTATGATAGGTCCTCAAACCATGAGGACTTACCACTGTAGAAATATAGACGAAGGTACTCGAGAATCACCGATGAGGTAGGTACTAAGAACCTGAACCTACATTATAAGACAATGTAACACATAGATGTATATATGGATCAACACTTGGGAATGTACTGAGTATATGGGTGTAATACCTCGAGATTCTAACCAATAGTGTAACCATGAATCAAGCTCATGAGAAATAAATTATAATGTTTTGGGTTGTTTTTTGATCAAGTATGGTGTGTATTAAGGCCTTAAATATGTCCTAATGATTGGGTGAATCAAAACATTCCTTACCGATTAAATTCTTGGGAGGAATATTGGTGTAGTAAACTTCAAATGAGAATATCTCTCATTATTTGTGGAATTTTTGAGCTCATGACCAATCAATAGATACATAATTGAATTGTCTTTCTAAAGATACTAATTTCTCCAAAATCTGATACCGAAGAAAAGAGTTATACCAATTTTACTCCAGCATGTCAATCTGGAAAAAAGGGTGACAACGTTTCTGATGGACTATCACAGTTCTGATGACATTTCTGACAATGTCATCATGTTTCCGATGACATTTCTGATGACATCATAAGCCTTAGGAAGAAAATTAGAAAATTTGACCCTTTTGTGATGACATTTCGTGATGGCCTATCACTGGTCTGACGACTTGTCATGGATGTCGTTAGCTATTTTTTTTAGCAATTTAGAGACATTTTTGCAAGGGTATTTTGATCTTTTCTCAACTTTTCGAGGCCTCTATAAATATGAGAATCCCATTCAAACCCTAATTCCATCATTTTCTCTTCCAATTTTCTTCAGATAATATATGTAGGGTTATATCAAGAACATAAATCTTCCAAGAAGGATCAATAAATCTTCAAAATTTCTTTAAGAACCAAGTTCCTCATAGTGCGGGCTTCAAGAATTATTTAGTTCAAGTATGGATAAAGTCTGAAGCACTAAAGTTCATCCAATTTCATAGATTAAGGTATGTGCGATTTTGAACAAGAACACTTCTTTCATTCTTATGCCCAAAGATTTAATTTCTATTGAATTTCATGAATTTTGCAAAGTGGGTTTACACCCATATTACTTTATCAAGGATTTATGAGATTTGAGCTATACAAGACTGACACATATGACTACTTCATTGTCTTATTTCTTAAATTAAGAGCTTATCTCATGAGTTGTATATTGTTATCATGAAATGATAATTTCTAAGTGCATTATGATAAGTGTCATTATTTATGTTTTACCATGGGAAGTTTGTCTATTGAATATATATTGATATTGAGCTTGAGAGTCAAGAACGAGTTCTATGATATTTTCTGGAAGATCTGAATACTTGATATAATTTGATAAGCAAGTGTACTTGATGATGATAAAGATTATTTTGAGATTTAGTCGAGTTAGGAATCCACAAGTTGATTATAATTTACAAGTGAGATATATATTTATATTTTGGTCTTCATGATAGACCCTTGAGTTGATTAAGGTGGATTTCCTAACGTGTTCTGAGCTTAAGTCTGGGAGTAGTATTTAGCACCAAGCGGGAAGTATAGGTTCAGCGCATTCTACGTCCCCAGAACTACCTGCCACATTAGGAATAAAATTAAGGGCCAAAGGCTAAGACAATTATCACTAAATTTAAGGTTCTACTCAGATGGCAAGGATAAAACAACTCTCCCCAATATGGGTAAGACGTTGGACTCCATGTAAGCTCACATGATTTATGTCAGTTATAAGAAACTCCAAAGTCCATAATAGTCTAAGTTTCATGAGTTACCGAGTCACTCTAAGTCATGAGTCAAAGAGTTTGAATCGAGTCCAACGGTTTGTGAGATTTAAAACATGTGTTATTATTGATGATTTATGGAATATATGTTTCAGGTAACTCAAGCAAAGAAAGTCATTATTATCAACATCCATGATTTTCTTATACATTTATGATATCATTTAAATGTTGCTTGCACCCCCACATACTCAGTACATTCCCAAGTACTAATTCCCATACTCTTCTGTGTTCTATATTTTCTCGTGATGTAGGTTCAGGTGCTCAGTCTCAGCAGCGATAGTTATGTTTGAGTACCTCTATCTACATTCATACAGTTGGTGAGTCCTCATGGTTTGAGGACCTATGTCCCCAATTTTTGTCTTGATTGTAGATGGTTGTTTATTTCCAGTTCAGTACGGCTCTATTGAGGATATGTCCCAATGGCTCCTCAGTGTTATGTAGTAGAGGCTTTGTCATAATAGAGTACCTATATGTATAGAACTTCAGTATTTTGATTTTATAATATAGTATTTCTTTGTATTCTAGTATGTTCATGACATAATTATTCTTCTTTATTATGGCTTGATTATTTTTATAGTGAGTTATAGAGGAGATAACAGGCTCATAGTGTTTGCTTGAGGTCGCGTGTGGTCTTAAGCACCGTGTAACATCTTGGGATGGGATCTTGGGGTGTTACAAGTTTGGTATCAAAGCCTACGGTGTAAAGGAGTCCTAGGGAGTCTGACAAGCTGCGTTACGTAGAGGTTTGATCATCAGTGTGTAGAGTGCCACATCTATAAGCAAGAGGCTACGAGACATTTTATGAAAAGTCATTTCTTTATTTTAGAAGTCTTTTGTGCCTATGACTATTCTTCTCTGCTATTAATTCATGCTCTCTTCTGACAGAAAATGCCTCCTTGTAGAGCTAACAGAAACAATTAATGACCTCAACTCATTGATCCTTTAAATGAGATGGTGAGTCATGCCGAATTTCAGGAATCTTTTCAGGCGCTAGCCCAGGCAGTTACCGCTAATGCTCAGGGCAATGTTTAGACCATTATTCCACCTCCTCAAGAAGGTAATTCTGCAGAAGCTCAAGTTTGGGATTTTATGCGGATGAATCCACCAAAGTTTTATAGGTCAAGGATTGGTAAGGACCCACAGATGTATCTTGATAAAGTGAAAAAGATCATATAAATTATGCATGTAACAGAGGAAGAAAGTGTGAAGCTATCTTTCTATCCCTTGAAAGATGTTGCTTCTGATTGGGTGGAGTTATGGAGGAAGAGTAGAGGGGAGGATGCTGCTCCCATGACTTGAGAGTTGTTCCAGGATGTGTTCTTAGACCGATTCTTTCCCCCAGAGCTAAGGGAAGCAAAACTAGAAGAATTTATGAACTTGAGACAAGGCTCCATGACAGTTAAGGAATAATGTCTTAAATTTACCAGTTGTCTAAGTATGCTCGTGGTATGATGGCTAATTCCAGGACCAGTATAAGTAAGTTTTTGATTGGCGTATTGAGTTATGTTGTGAAAGAGTATAGGTCCGCTTGCTCAATAGGTACATGGATCTTTTTAGATTGATGATACATGCCCAGCAGATTGAAGCAGAAAAGGTGAAAGAGAGATAGAGAGTGAGATAGAATAAGAGAGTTAGATCAGAGCAGCAGGGGTATAGTTACAATAGATTTTCTAGAGGGATCCACCCTCAATTTTAGAGCTGTTCTTTTGTGCCAGCACCATCATCATCTAGTACTCCCGCATCCAAAGTCAGGCCGGAGTAGGGTAATAGACCTACTGTGTCTATGTCTCGGGATAGTGTGAGTAATATAACTAACTATCCCCCGTCTGCTAAGTGTGGTAGGACTCATCCTGGAAAGTATATGGATGAGTAGAGAGGTTGTTTTGGTTGTGGTAAGTTGGGACACAAATTTAGGGATTGCCCATATGCTATCTAGGGGAGCCGTGATGTTCATCCCCAGAGTCAGGCTATTAGTTCTCCATCCCCTTGGATTTGTCCTACTCCTCCTCAGGGTGCATTGTCTAGTAATGCCAGTGGCCAGCGCTAGAATTGCTTTTGTGCTATACCACCACACCAGGAGCAGAAGAATTCACCAGATATTGTTACTGGTATGCTCCGTGTATTTTATTTTGATGTTTATGTGTTGATGGACCCTGGATCAAGTCTTTCTTATATAACTCCATTAGTGGCTGTGAATTTTAAGATTAATGCTGAAAAGATTACTGAGCCTTTTCTAGGTTTTACTCTAATAGAAGAACCTGTTGTTGGGAAGTAAGTATATAAGAAGTGTACTATCACTGTCCTTCACAGAGTTATCTTTGCAGATTTGATTGAGCTAGACATGGTTGATTTTGAAATTATTCAGGGTATGGATTGGCTTCACTCTTGCTATACATCAATAGACTGTTGTAGCCATGTAGTCAAGTTTCAGTTTCCTAATGACCCAGCCTTTGAGTGGTTCAGAAATTCTGTATTTCCCAGGAGTCATTTCATATCCTATCTTAAAGATAGGAAATTGATATCTAAGGGTTGCATCTATTATTTGGTTTGATTTAAAGATACTAAGTTTGAGACTCCGACTATTCAGCCGATCAACATTGTTAATGAGTTTTGTGATATTTTTCCAGAAGATCTCCCAGGGGTACCTTCCGATAAAGAATAGAATTTGGGATTGGTATTCTCCCCGACACATAACCTATTTATATTTCTCCATAGTGTGTGGCCCCCACAGAACTTGATGAGTTGAAAGAGCAACTCAAAGATCTTCTAGATAAGGGTTTCATAAGGCCTAGTGTTTCTCTTTAGGGTGTACCCATTCTATTCGTGCAAAAGAAAGATGGTTCATTGCGGATGTTCATTGATTATCGTCAGCTTAACAAAGTCACATTCAAGAACAAATACCCTCTTCTTAGAATTGATGACCTATTTGATCAATTACAAGGTGCTAACTATTTCTCAAAAATAGACTTGAGATCCGGTTATCACTAGCTTAAAGTTAGGGAGCGTGATATTCCAAAGACAACTTTTCGCACCCGATATGGTCATTTTGATTTCTTCGTCATGTCTTTTGGGCTAACAAATTACCCAGCAACCTTTATGGACCTCATGAATCAGGTGTTCAGACAACACCTGTATATGTTTGTTATTGTGTTCATAGATGATATTCTTGTATACTCCCGAAGTGAGAACGACCAAGCAGATCATCTCCGAATAGTCTTGCAAACCCTTAGAGATCAATTACTATTTGAAAAATTTAGCAAGTGCGAATTTTGGCTAAGGTTAGTTTCTTTTCTGGGTCATATTATTTCTTCTGAAGGTATTCGAGTTAACCCTCAAAAGATAAAATCTATGAAAAACTAGCCTAGACCTATTTCCCCATATGATATTAGGAGTTTCTTAGGTCTAGCTGGCTACTACCATCGTTTAATTGAGGGTTTCTCTTCCATTGTATCTCCTTTTACTTAGTTGACCCAAAGGAAAATTAAATTCCTGTGGTCTGAATCTTGCTAGAAGAGATTTCAGGAGTTGAAGATTGGACTCACTTCGGCCCCTGTGTTGACCATTCCAAATGGTGTAGATGATTTTGTGGTGTACTGTGATGCTTCTAGAGTTAGTTTGGGTTGCGTGTTAATGCAAAAAGGTAAGTTTATATCCTATGACTCCAGACAGTTGAAACCAAGTGAGAAAAACTACCCGACCCATGACCTTGAGTTAGCTGCACTTGTTTTTGCCTTGAAAATTTAGAGACACTATTTGTATGGTGCTCATGTTAATGTCTTTACGGATCAGAAGAGTTTGTAGTATGTGTTTACTCAGAGAGAGTTGAATCTTCGTCAGAGGCGATGGATGGAATTGTTAAGGGACTATGATATGAATGTGCTGTATCACCTGGGAAAGGCCAATATAGTGGCAGATGCCCTTAGCGGGTCATCCATGGGTAGTGTAGCCCAGGTCAAGGAAGATAGGAAAGAGTTAGCTCGTGAGGTGCATCATCCGGATAGGTTGGGAGTTAGATTGCTTGATTTAGCTGAGGGTAATGTTTGGGTCCAGAGTAGTTTTGAGTCTTCTCTAGTTTCGGAAGTAAAGAAGAAGCAAGATATGGATCCTAGTTTGGTCAGACTGAAAGAGTCGGTTAAAGACCAAAAGGTGAAGGTTTTCTCCCAAGGGGGATATGGTTTATTGAGATTTCAGAATAGATTATGTGTGCCTGATGTTGAAGATTTAAGGAAGAGAATTATGGCTGAAGCGTATGGCGCGCGATATTCTATTCAGCCTGGTGCTACCAAGATGTGCCGCGATTTGCGAGAAATCTATTAGTGGAATGGTATGAAAAAGAATATAGCGAAATTCGTAGAGAAGTGTACAACTTGCCAACAGGTTAAGATAGAACACCAAAGACCCGGCGGAATGATGCAAGAATTTAGTATTCCTACTTGGAAGTGGGAGGAAGTAAATATGGATTTGGTGACTGTTTTACCTCCTTCTCGACGTCATCATGATTCAATTTGGGTCATTGTAGATAGGTTGACTAAGTCTGTGTATATCTCTCCAGTGTATACATCTTTCACCACTGAGGACTATGCTAAGCTGTACATTCGAGAGTTAGTCAGGTTACATGGAGTTCCTTTGTCTATTATCTCTAACAGTGGTACTCAATTTACTACTCATTTTTGGAGGGCTTTTCAGAAGGGTCTTGGTATCCAAGTTCATCTTAGCTTCGCTTTTCATCCGTAGACCAATGGTTAGGCTGAGAGGACCATCCAGAACTTGGAGGATATATTGAGGACATGTTTTCTTGATTTCAAAGAAAGTTGGGATAAATATTTACCATTGATTGAATTTCTTTACAAAAATATTTTATATGTTAGCATTGGAATATCTCCATTTGAGGCTTTATACAGAAGGCAATGTAGATCACCCATAGGTTAGTTTGAAGTGGGTGAAGCCGTTGTGAGTGGACGTGATACTGTGTTTGAGGCTATGGAGAAAGTTAAGCTAATTCAGGAAAGGTTGAATATAGCCCAGAGTCATCAGAAGTCATATGCAGATGTAAGATGAAGAGCTCTTAAGTTTGAGGTTAACGATCTAGTGTACTTGAAGATTTCACCCATGAAGGGGGTGAAAAGATTTGGTAAGAAACAGAAGCTTAGTCCCAATACGTTGGCCCTTATAGAGTTTTAAATCATGTTGGGAAAGTAGCTTACGAGATTGAATTGCCTGCCGAGTTGTCAGCTGTCCATCCTATCTTTCACTTTTCTATGGTCAAGAAGCACATTGGTGATTCTGTTGTTGTTAATCCATTAGAAAGTTTCGATGTTCAGAAGAGCCTTTTGTATGATGAAGTTCCGATTGAAATCCTAGATTATCAAGTTCGTAGATGAAGAAATAAGGACGCTCTCTTGGTCAAATTTCTGTGGCAAAATCAATCAGTCGAGGATGCTACTTGGGAAGTAGAAGTAGATATGCGAACCAGTTACACTCATCACTTCTCCGCGAGTTCAAATTAAGTCGAAGGTACTATTCTTTCCTAATCCAGTTTCCTTCTAATCTAGTGTATTCAGCTATATGGTTATTCTCTCTATGATTCACGTATTTTGTGAAGTACTCGAATGTTTAGAATGAAGTAAGCCCTTTTAGTGAGTCGTTCCATCTATACGTCCTCATTTTCTCTTGTTTTTGTCCTATCTAGCCACATTCGTGGATGAATATTTCCAAGGGGGAGATATTGTAATACCCCAAGACTCTAAATAATAGTACAACCATGAAATAAGCTCATGAGAAATAAATTATAACATTTTGGGTTGTTTTCTGATCAAGGATGGTGTGTATTAAGTACTTAAAGATGTCCTAACGATTGGGTGAATCAAAACATTCCTTACCAATTTAAATCTTGGGAAGGATATTGGTGTATTCAACTTAAAACGAGCATATCACTCATTATACTTGGAATTTTTGAGATAATGGCCTATCAACAGATAGATAATTGAACTAGCTTTCAAACGATACTAATTTATCCAAAATCTGATATCGGAGCAAAGAGTTATACCTATTTTACTCCAGCATGTCAATCTAGAAAAGGGTGACGACGTTTCTGACAGCCTGTCACATTTCTGACAACGTCATCACGTTTCTAATGACATTTCTGACGACGTCGTCAGCCTTAGGCAGAAAATCATAAAATTCGACCCTTTTGTGATGACATTTCATGACAGCCTATCATGGGTCTGACGTCCTATCACGGATGTCGTCATCTATTTTTTTCAGCAATTTAGAAGCATTTTTTCAAGGGTATTTTTTTCTTTTCCCATCTTTCGATGGACTCTATAAATATGAGAATCCCATCCAAACCCTAATTCCATTATTTTCTCTTCCAATTCTCTTGAGATAATATAACTAGGGTTATATCAAGAACATAAATCTTCCAAGAATCAGCCATAAATCTTCAAAATTTCTTCAAGAACCAAGTTCCTCATAGTGTGGGCTTCAAGAATTATTTATTTCAAGTTTGGATAAAGTCTCAAGCACTAAAGTACATCCAATTTCATAGATTAAGGTATGTGGAGTTTTACACAAGAACACTTCTTTTGTTCTTGTGCCCAAAGATTTAATTTCTATTAAATTTCATGAATTTTGCAAAGTGGGTTTACACCCAAATTACTTTATCAAGGATTTATGACATTTGAGCAATGCAAGATTGACACATATGACTACTTCATTGTCTTATTTCTTAAATTAAGAATTTATGTCATGAGTTGTATATTGTTATCATGAAATGATAATTTCTAAGTGATTTATGATAAGTGTCATGATTTATGTTTTACCATGGGAAGTTTGTCTATTGAATATATATAGATATTGAGCTTGAGAGTCAAGAAAGAGTTCTATGATGTTTTCTAGAAGATTTTAATACTTATGATTTGATAAGCAAGTGTACTTGACGATGACAAAGATTATTTTGAGATTTAAACGAGTTAGGAATCCACAAGTTGATTATGATTTACAAGTGAGATATATATTTATATTTTGGTCTTCATGATAGATCCTTGAGTTGATTAAGGCGGATTTCCTAATGCATTTTTAGCTTAAGTTTGGGAGTAGTATTTAGCACCAAGCGAGAAGTATAGGTCCAACACATCCTACTTTCCCAGAACTACGTTCCACCATAGGATTAAGATTAAGGTCCAAAGGCCAAGACAATTATCATTAAAGTTAAGGTTCTACTCCGATGGCAAGGATTTAACAGCTATCCCCAACGTGGGAAAGACGTTGGACTTCATGTAAGCTCACATGATTTATGTCGGTTATACGAAACTCCCTAGTCCATAATAGTCCAAGTTTTATGAGTTACCGAGTCACTCTAAGTCATGAGTCAAAGAGTTTGAGTTGAGTCTAACAGTTTGTGAGATTTATGAAGCACGTGTTATTATTGATGATTTATGGAATATATGTTTCAGGTAACTCAAGCGAAGAGAGTCATTATTATCATCATGCATGATTTTCTTATACATTTATGATATTATTTAAATGTTGCTTGCACCCCTACATACTTAGTATATTCCCAAGTACTAATTCCCATACTCTTTTGTGTTCTATATTTTCTCATGATGTAGGTTCAGGTGCTCAGTCTCAGCAACGACAGTGATCTTCGAGAACCTCTATCTGCATTCGTACAGTTAGTGAATCCTCATGGTTCAAGGACCTATGTCCCCGATTTTGGTCTTGATAGTAGATGGTTGTTTATTTCCAGTTTAGTACCGGTCAGTTGGGGATCTGTCCCAATGGCTCCTCAGTCTTATGTAATAGAGGCTTTGTCAGACTAGAGTACCACTATGTAGAGTATGTTCATGACATGATTATTCTTCTTTATTACAGCTTGATTATTGTCATAGTGAGTTATAAAGGAGATAACAGGCTAAGAGGGTTAGCTTGAGGTCACGTGTGGCCTTAAGTACCGTGTGAAATTTTGGGATGGGACCTTGGGGCGTTACAATGGGGGTGTATGGATTTACATAAAAAAATATCAATACTCTTTAATCAAATCATGCATGCAAATAGAAATGACTCACATGATTTGAATAAGTCTAAAATGTAAAGCTCATAAATAATGTAGAATGAAGCATGTAACACAAATCTCGTGAGTCATTATACTTTGGCTCTAAAATCTATGCTCTCCTCTTATTCTCATTACTCATAGGATGAAGGAAGCCTTAAACAATACTTTCAACTCATGTGTAAATCTCATGGAGATTAAAACTTCTTTATTGCTCAAGAAGTTATAACTCTTTCGAATTCAAACACTTTGAGCTCTGAATCATATGACTTTGGTTTATAAACTGATGATCAACTCTTATTAGTAGAGAAAAATACTTCCTTCATTGAAAAATACTCAAAATCAATTCGTTCGCTTTAGAAAATATCTCATCTCAAAGCTTTAGGAAAAATATTCTATCTCAATGGAAAATACTTTAGTTTAGGGAGGTTTTCTTAACTGACATAAAATATGCAAGCTATGTAGAGTCCAACGAATTGTTCTCCTAATAAAGAAACCTCACATTGGGGAGAGTCATGATACTCTTGCCAAGGAGTATAACCTCAACTCAGTGATCGCTTATATCAGCCTTGGGCCTAATCATCTCGGCCTTAGGATCAAAATCTCAAACCTATAGTGGTATGTAGTTCTGGGATAAGAAACTATGGTAACTTACCCAACTCGGTGCTAAATACTACTCCCTTTAGTTTATCTTGCTCATCTCATGGAAATCCACTTTCAAAATAATCTTATGGTTCATAAGAACCCAATAATCAAATCTATAATCTTATGTGGTAGAGTGGATTTCAAAATTCTATGAGTATTAGGACAAAACATTTCTCAATAATCTCAAAATACTCAAATCACGAGTGCTTATAGAATAATAGTTCATAAAATTCCAAGTCTCAAGTATGGATTAATGACCCATAATTCAATCTTAAAGTTAAAACTCATCATAATGCATAATAGATGGCATATAGATTCATAATTCATGTAGAAATCTAGAAGTTACAGAAGTTTGTCTCAAAGTATCAACATACTCATATACTTCAATTACTAGAACATTAAAACTCTTAAATTCTCAAGGAGTAACAACATAGGGTATAAACCCAGCTTCAATTTCTTAAAAAAACATGCAAAATCATGCTATTTGACTTTCAATGCATAGGAAACATCAAGATATTGAAATTAATAACAATGGGTGAAAAACCCTAATTCAATATTATGTAAAATTTCATAGATTGTAGTAAATTATAGTTTAAATAAGCCTTTGGGCATAAGAGTGAAAGAATTAACCTTGTTCAAAACCCCACATACCATAGATTATGAAATTGGATGAACAAGATTGCTTCAAACTCTTCTTCTTAGCCTTGAGAGAGGGATCTTACAACCCTTGAACTTGGGGAACTTAAATCTTAACTCAATTTGTAGAATCTACGGTGAGTTCTTAGATTTCTTGGAGAAGGGTTTTAGATTTGATCTTGAGGGAGAAACCCTAACTCTCTTGTGTTTTGGATGATGAATGAAGTCATTTGATTTTCTTGGAATATATCTGGTTGATAAAAGAGTGGAGAAGACCGAAAAGCCTTTTTAAAAATGAGTTAAAAATATGAATGGGGGCTGCGACTATCGAAGAGACGGTCCGTCGCTAGCCTGAAGTTCCATCAGATCATCTGTCGTATGTTGATCAAAAAAAGAAGTCACTACCCCGATGTGACGGTCTCAGCGATGGTCCATCACAAACTTGATGGTCCATCGGATCATCTATCGCATGTTGGCCAAGATGAGGCCGCACTACCTCAGTGGCGATGGTCTCAGTGATGGTCCATTGCAGTATTAACAATTCATCATCCTGGACATCACACTTGGGCCATAAAAGGGAGTTACTACTTCGGTTGTAATGGTTAGGGTGACTCGACAGTCCTTGAACCTGTCCATCGCACCTGGGCGGTTTTGACAACTCTCGGTAGAACAACCATAAATTCCCACCCTGATGCTAGATTTGGACAAAATTGGTATCATTCGAAAGATAATTCAATTATCTACACTATAGAAAGAAATATTCTACAAAATTCAACAAGATTAAAACACTAATCACTTGGGAAGTATTTTCTCAATCTTTTAGGGCCAGAATTACACTTCACTTGACATGCTCAAGACTAAATCTACAAGATAAATTTATGGGATCTTACACTAGGTCACTAATATAGGGTGTAACCGTTTAGTGCCATGCTAATAAAATAGAGCTTAGCATACGTGGAACAACCGTAGGTTTCAATCTCTAATTTCCTAATATAGTGTAATCTCTCAACTTTTGTCTCATCCCATGCTTTATAGATTGTTTTCTAGATATTTTTAGGCTTATATTTCTTCCTTGTATTTTTCCCAAGGCCTTTAATCATCCACAAGTGCAATATTGACACCCACTCTATCTCAATCTTAAAAAACCTCTAACCAATAATAATATCCATTAGTTCAAGAACACAAGTTAAAATCAATCAAATGAATATATTTGAAATGAAGCATACTACATGGATGAAAATATAGGAAATAATTAGCACTTTGATGTATAAATACACCCAACATTATTTACCTTTGAGTTTAGACTTATGTTTATGATTGTATATATTGTAGTATCGTATATCTCTCTATTTCAATATTTATTAACATTATATATGTATCTCTTATCCTTGTGTTACTAATATATGTCCTTCTTTCACTCTTCACTTATATCTTGGCTAGTGATCTACAATATTGCACTTTAATTCTTGAATACTATTAGAATTGGATATTTTATCCTTATTGCTCCCTTAGAATTGTTATGTTTAGTTTCTTGGTTAAATAGTTGTAGTTTATATTCCCTTTTTACATGTTATTTATGCTGACACTATCTTTGGATCTCTGTTGGCCGATGTCTACTGAGTACCACATGTTTGGAACTTATACTACACTTTATAGCCTATAGATTATTGTATGAGCTTTTATCATTGATGTATGTATCATGTGGATTATCTATGGATTGGAGATTTGGGTGAGCTCCTGATTTTTAGAGTATTTCTAATCTCCCTCATATTGATGAGACTTATCTCTATTTTGATTTTCAGAGATGGCTTGTATATATATGTTTATTCATTATTTATTTTGTTCTTTAATTATATTAGAAGCTCTTGTACTGACATCACTAGATCTTGGGGTTGTAATATATATTAGTTTTTATTTAAGTTTATTTTCACTATTTCTTCTATTTCTCAGGATAGTCGATTACATGATATTCTGGATTATGGGTTGGCTTACCTCCCGGTGTGTTTTTGTAGTTGCTATATTGACTTGAGAAATTGAGTTATGACAATATTTTAATTATTTTTCCCTTTTCTATATTTTCTATATATATCATTTGTGAGCTGTGAGGATGGTTTTCATGGTCCCTGAAGCATTCAGGAGTGATTAGAGTGAGTTTGAGGTTTTGAGTAGCTTTAAATTTGAACAATTTGACTTTAGTCAACAATTTATTCGAGCATCAGATGATGACTTTATCAGTTCCATTAGATATGAAATATTAATCTTGTGTTAGAAGCATAGTTTGTTTTGATTTCGAGTATTTATTTTGAATTTTGAGCGCTTAGATGAGAAACTGGTAAAATAAGCCTAAAAGGGGTCCCATGGCTTAACTTATTTATAGCAACCTCTTTTGACAAATTTGATGGTTCCATTGAGTCTTGAATGTTAAAATTTGTCTAGTAGCATTATAAGTTTATTTTTGTGGGGTCCCAAATGAGTTTCGAGGGTTTATTTTGAGAATTTTTTATCATTCCCTTTAGTGTATCTATTGTTTACCTAGTTTTTTGGTTGTATGTGATTTTTAAATGAGTCAATTTCAAGATATCCCTTCAATAACAAAGAGGTTACTTAATTTTTAAAAGATAGGTACACCTATTATCAGGAGAACTATTATAAATACAACATGAGGAATTGAGCATATAGCTACTGGAAAACATCTTTAAGCAAGAGCATAGTGTGTTTTTTTGTTTGGATTTGAATTTTATAAGAGTACAAGTACCTAGATTGAAATTTATTTTTGATGTCATTTTAAGAGTTTTATGTATCCACACCTATGAGACTTTTTTGATTTTCATTAGTTACAAAATCAAGACATGTCTGCATCTAGGTTCTTTATTATTTAATAAGCAAATTTGAGGACTAAATTGAACCTACAAGAAAAGATGTAAAAATAGACAATCTCTATATTATTTTTTTTTAACTTCTAACTTCATAATTCATGGTGGTAGTAACCTCTATTGACGTTTATCTCACTAAAGAGGAGAAAGAAGGAATACAAATATGATTAAAGGAGATTGGTAAAGAGGGAAACCGATATCAGATAAGAAGAGATTAACCAGACTATATAGATCCTATCTTGTATGTAGACCAAAACAACACCTTCAACTCAAGATGGTTCCATTTAAATTCGTGGTTAGAATTTTAGAGTGTTGTCGAGCTTAATTAATCTACTAAGCTGCTCCTTCAGAGATCATTATTGAACTAAAAATGAAAAATATCTCTCAACAAGCGAGAGAGAGTGTGATTGAGCAAGGCATTTTAGAGGTTATCAATTTTGTTAAACTCAAGATAAATAATTTGGATGAGAAAGAATTGAGAAACATGAAAGCAAGAGAGAATCAGGAAGAATCCATAGATATCGATAAGATATTTCCTAGTTAGCCTCTTCATTTTCTGATTTTGTCCATCTTTTATTTATCGTGTTTTATTATTTCTATTTTTTGGCTGAGTCACTTTTATACCTAATCTATTAATGAACATATTATTGGGTCTGATATTTTTTATTTATAAATGGGA
Source organism: Capsicum baccatum var. pendulum (assembly GCA_030864225.1). Lineage (NCBI taxonomy): Eukaryota > Viridiplantae > Streptophyta > Magnoliopsida > Solanales > Solanaceae > Capsicum > Capsicum baccatum. The sequence goes on along the minus strand of CM061556.1, from coordinate 123,197,053 downwards.
ATAGTGCCCTAGTTTAATTAAAAATGGATCTTATATTTCTAGTGAAGCAACGATTCCTTCTTTCCATTTGTAAGTATCCATTTATATTTGTAGAGAAGGGTTGTCATTATAATAGCAGAGATGGTCTTGCACTTATCCAGGGTTGGAAATTTGGTCATCACAAATGCGAGATGGTGGAGCATTTGAATAGGGTTACTAGTTTGGGTTAAGTTCGTATACCCATTGCATTCATGATGGATCGACCATATTTGGGAGGGTCTAGTTTAGTCAGCCTCATGTTCAAAACAAGACTTTCACATTCGTGATTACCATTTAATCCCTAAGCAATATTTAAACCCCTTTTCATAATTTTAGTCCAATTTCATCATTTTTGAGCTTGGAGAGTATGTGTAATACCCTTCTAGGTTATTTTCCATATTTTCACATATTTTTATTGTTTAGATCTTTCATATAGCTATCCCAAGTCATTTGTTACTTGACGGAGTTAATAGTTTAATTATTGGGAAGTTTATTTATTTTTTAGAGTCAATTACCTATTCTAAAGTCATCAGTGGTATGGATTGGCTATAAGACATAAACTTTTTCTTAACTGCCTTATTTTCAAATTTTGATACTTCCATCAGCTCTGCAATATCTATTATAGACTAAGGGGATCTGTGGTATGGGTCCCAATTCTTTCAGACTCATTTTAGGCTATTGGTCAGAAATTGATAAAAATGGCCCCTAGATGTAGGGCCCACTTTTAATTGAAATGACCTTGAATGGAAATATCAAATGTATTGAGTCTATAAATGTCAAATTTAATAAGGTAGGGTAGCATAGTTTATTTGCATTCATGGGATTTTGAATGAATCCAGAGGAAACTTGAAATTTCCCAAGTTTTATCTGGTGCATTTGCTAAAGGGTCACTTTTGTCGCTTTACTGGAGGAACTTATGCGGCCAGCCAGTCACCTAAAATACCAAGGTTTTCCTAACTGGGTCACTAAAGTGAAAGCCGTCCGCTAAAGTAGGAGACTACTTAAGCGTTTGTTTGTCTGCTTTAGTAAAAGGGGAAGACTTAATAGGTATTGCTTGACCAGTCAAGTGGCCACTTAAGCAGTACCTAGGAGGCCATTAAATTCTCTCCTTACCTGATTTTATCCAATTTTACACAGTCTTAAGAGATAAAAAACCCTAGAGAGTGTAGGAAATTAAGAGAGTAGTCATTGGGAGATTTTGGGCTGCTTGTGAGCTGGGATTAATCATTTTCTCATCGAAATATAGGTATGTTTCAATCAGATTATTGGTTTAATTCTTTTACCTAAACCCAAATATCTAGACTATTGTTGGGTATATTTTAGTATCATTTCAGCTCAGAATTTACGTATTTTTAAGGGTAAATATTTTGTGAGCTTAAGGAAATGTGTTGATAATTTTAAAAGTTCAATTCCACAAGCTGGGCCCATATGGGATTTATATGTAATTTTAGATTCAAAGAATAATAATGAGATATGGGTATCGTTGTTACTGTATTGATAAGTAGATAACAATCTTTATAGTGTGGCATCATGCAAAAGCTTCTCGAAGGAAAAATCATTGATGTAGCAGGTTTCACCGAGCTTTCTTTGGTATCCAGATAGGCTTGGCTTATTGTGCTAGATTTTTCTTGAAAATTAGGGCTTGGAATTACTTTTAGCATGAATTGGATGATTTAGTCAATTTAAAAGCCACAATTACGCATAAATGACTAAGTCACTCATCCTTAGGATACAATCTCTATCTTAGGACCCAATGAGACTTATTTAGTATCTTTTGGTAAAAATTAACATCCTAATCTATTTGGATAAGAATTTGCCTTAGAATGGATTATTAGGGTTAGAAGTGGGTCCCTCCAGCCAACCTTAGGACAAGATTGCTTTTAGTTCGTTATAGACTCAATAGGCCTTGCACACTACTTTAATAACATTCTTTAGACCAAAGAGGTTTAAATATATGATACTTTATTCTAGATTGGTATGTGAGAGATTATATTATTTTTGGTTGGATTCTAAAAATTTATAATACTAAGACCGGTTTGATTATAGTATTATTCATGATATTAGTTCTAGTTCAAGTCTGACAATTGATGATATGAGCATCAACTCAAGTCTGGCATTGAGGGGTTATTTATGAATTTTATGGAACTAATTTAAGTCTAGTATTTGATAGTATAGAAAGATCCATGATTGTGATTTCAAGATATGGTTAATTAGTCTAATTACACTTGTTACATCTCTTGATTGCAACCTCCGAGCTTATGGGGGATACATTGGGTTATTTACTTTATTACATCCTCTAGATTATGGGGACTAGTTGACATAGTGATGCTTTGCTTTAATATTATAATTTTAATTATTTACCTTCATTAATTGAAGCATTATTCGAGGTTTATCCTCTTTTCTTGACTTAGTTTATTTATTTCAAATTTTATATATTTATTTTATGATTTAGATGAGTTATCCGATGATGCCTGTTGAGTACTTGTGGATTTGGTACCCATACTACGCTTCAATACCTTTTTTGTAAAGATCTGAGTACTAGCTTTCATCATTGATACTGATATTTTATTGGTCAGAGTTTGGAGACAGGTCGATCTCTTACAGTCAGAGTTGCTCTTTACTCTATCTTCTATTTTGTGTAGTCTTTCTATTTTTGAGATAATTGTAAATTTGACTTTGTAGTACTCATATTCTTTTGGATAAAAGGCTCTTGTACCGACTTTACTAGGTCATGGGATGATGTTGCTTTTCTCTTATTTTATTTATTTATGCTGTTTTCTTTAGGAATTATGTATTTTAATTTAGTTACTTGCATAAGTCTGGCATTTATGCCATTTTTTACCTACTAGCCCCTTACTTATTGCTTTGGGCTACGACTCATCCTGCCTACTGGTGGGATAAAGTAGCTGCCATTGTGACTCGAGAAATTGGGTCACGATAAATTGGTATTAGAGCGATAGGTTCACTAGTGTTGTTGGTATAAGAAGAAGTGTCTAGAAGAGTCCCGCAGGTTGAAATAATAACGTTCGTTTCTTATATTCAGAAGGCTATAGGACATTCTTAAGAGATCTTTTCCTCCTTTACTTATTTCTTGATAAGAGTCTGAGATAATTTCTAAGATAAATTTCATTACACTCTTTCATTGATGGATAGGACGCGTGCTACCACTACATGATACGAGGACCCTAAGTCCATGAGTAGGGAACCTACTAGAGTATGAGCATGACCCAGAGGTCCTTGACAGACTTAGAGATATATCCTCAGCTAGAGATCCGGATAGAAGTCCTTTACCAGATCATATTCTTGCTCCATCTAGAGATTTATCCACCCATACCAATTTAGCCAAGGGGATAGCCCAGGCTATACTAGGGTTTATTTCACCATTGCTCAGGGATGCATTAGTTTAGCTCTAGGAATTAGTTAGTGGTGTACCATTTGATGGTGCTCAGTTTGTGGATGATAGTAGTACTGAGATAGGAGCAAAACTTATAGTTGCGACTCCTAGAGTAGAGATTCCTCCTGCACTAGAAGTTGTTCAACTGATAGTCACCTAATATGCTATGTTTGTTGAGGAGAAAATGATGTTGGGTAAATTCTTGAGATTGACTCTGCCTAGGTTTTTTGGGGCACCAGTCGAGGATACTTATGAGTTCTTTGTTACTTGTAAGGATAGGCTTCATAATCTAGGCTTATTTAAGACTCGTGGTGTTAAGTACACAACTTTTTAGTTGGACTTGATAGCTCGACATTGGTGGTGGGGTTATCTTGATTCAAGGCGAGCGAGATCTTCCCCATTGACACGGACTTGGTTCTATGATGATTTTTAGAGAAGTTTATGCCTCATAACCTTAGAGATATTTTGAGGGATTAATTCTCAAGATTAAAGTAGGGATCCATGACTATTTTTGAGTATGAGGCTCAATTTCCTGAGTTGTCGAGGCATGATAATTTTGTTTTACTAACCAAGTGTTAGTGGATTTGATGTTTTGTACAATAATTGAGATTTCCTCTTTTTATGGCTACACAAAGTTTGGTTTTCACTAATAGATCTCTTATTAAGGTTTTTAATCATGCTTAAGTTATAGAGGAGATATGTTGAAAAGGCCAAGGGGGAAGCGATAAGAAGCTATATTATTAGGTCAGTTTTAGCGTGAGTCAGAGTGGATCATATTTTAAAGGCAGTGGTTCTTAGGGTTGGTAACCTTCTCGTCAGCCTTATCAACATTAGGGTCAGTCTAGTAGTCCTGTTCATATCGCTCTTTAGATGACCAATGGATATCTATCTAGCGGTAATGATGATCTTGGCCAAAAATTGGTCAGCCATTTAGAGATTTATGTTCTGGTTATTCTATCCAAGATGGTTATTTTGGGTTAGCCGAATTATAGTTACAGTATAACACTAGGGCATGCTATGATTATGGGGCCTTTGACTATTTCTCTAAAGAGTGTCCCAGACGTGGGGAAATTATACTCGTAGCTTAGAGTATTCCTCCAATTAAGGCAGTTCTTCCCCTAACTAGAGGTGGCATATAGAGTTGTCGAGGATATTCCTAGGGTAGTCGTAGAGGTCCTCAGGTAGGTAAGATAAGATATTGGTTAGGAGCACCAGGTGGAGAGCAAAGTCATATGTATGCCATACTTGGTGGATCATAGGTAGAGTCTTCGGATGCTATCTTTACAAGTACAATCTCTGTGTTTCATCAATTGTATTTTTCCTTATTTGATCTAGGATTAATTTATTGTTATGTACCTGCTTATTATAAACTATGGTTAGATTTATCATGGTATTTTGTGTTTCTATCATTATGTGTATCTACTCCCGTGGTGATTCTTTAGTAGTGGATCGAATATACAAATCATGCATTATGACTGTTCACGAGTTTGATACTCAGGATGATCGTATTATATATGGTGGATTTTGATGTGATTCTAGGCATGGACTATTTATTCCCCTACCACACGGTCTTGGATCATCTTTCCAAGGCTTTTACCTTAGCTATGCCCGATTTACCCACAATTTTATGGCAAGGATGTTTTAGCCATAAGTCGACGGGGAGTGTTTCTTATGTTTGGGATAAGAGACTTATATCAGGGGTTGTATGTATTATCTTGCTTATATTTATGATGTTTGTATGGAGAGTCCATCTTTTGGATCTGTTCCTATAGTTTGTTCTTTCCCTAATATTATTCCTACCAGTCTACTTAGTCTTTCTCTTAAGCATGCTATCAAGTTTATTATTTATCTTGAATCGAAAACTTGACCTATTTCTAGGGAACCTTATTAAATAGCTCCTACTAATATTAGACAACTAAATTCTTAGCTTCGGGATCTTTTGGGTGCGACTTTTATTAGATCGAGCTTGTCTTCTTGAGGTCATACTGCCTTGTTCATGAAGAAGAAGGAATGCTTCTTGCATATGTGTATTGACTATAGAAAGCTCAACAAGGTGATAGTGAAGAATAGGTATTCTATGCTTCCCATTGATGATTTATTTGACCATGTTTAGGGAGTAGAAGTATTCTCTAAGCTTGACTTATGGTTCGATTACCAATAGTTGAAGATTCGAGTTGAGGACATCCTAAAAAGAATCTTCAAGACTAGTTATGGTCATCACAAATTCCTGATGATGTCTTTTGGGTTGACTAATGCCCAATTATATATATGTATTTGATGAACTTTATGTTCAAACCTTATTTATGTAATCAAAGAGTAGGGTGGATCATTTATAGAAATTGTGGATTGTGATTTAGACTTTGAGAGATCATAGGCTTTTTACAAAATTATCAAAGTGCGAGTTCTGGCTTAAGTTGATGACATTATGAGGACATTTGGTGTATAAAAATGAGATTATAAAATACCTTGCAAAGATTGAGGCTATTCATGATTGTACCAGGTTTGCATCTCTATCAGAGGTTCATAGCTTCATTGGTTTGGCCAGGTACTACAAGTGGTTTATTAAGGGCTATTCAAATACTACAACACTGGTTACTAGATTAGCACAAAAGGAGGTCCCTTTTTAGTGGTTTGATAAGCTTGAGTCAATCTTTTATAAGCTCAAGGGTTTTCTCACTTTAGCTTCTATATTGGCTCTTCTTGTTGAGTGTGATGGATTTACCCTATATTGTGATACTTTTGATGTTGGTTTGGGTGTGTGTTAATGCAACATGGTTAAGTTATTGCTTATGCACAGAGGAAGCTGAAGATGCATGAGCGAAACTATCCCATTCATGTTTGGACTTGGCGATGGTAGTTTTTGTGCTTAAGATTTGGAGGCATAATCTATATGGTGTGAATTGTGAGATCTCCACTTATAATCTTAGTCTTCAACATCTTATGACCTAGAGAGAGCTTAATTCTAGAAATCGTAGATGGATGCAGTTACTTAAGGATTTTGTCATATATATTTTATACAATTCGGGAAAGGTGAATGTGGTAGAAAATGCCTTGACCCAAAAGGCAGTGAGTATAGGTTGCTTGGTGTCTATTTCATCTTCTCAAAGGCCATTGACCTAGGACATTTAATCCTTAGCCAACTTGATGGTGCAACTTTATATTTCTCACATAGGGAGGATCCTTGCTAGTGTTGAGGCAAGATATACCTTACTTGAGTAGATTTAGAGATGTCAGTTTAAGGATATAAGGCTCAGTATCATCCATGATCAGATGTTGAGTTATGATTCCAAGAGGCTTACCATAGATTTGGAGAGTATTTTGAGGTATGATGGCCTCCTTTATGTTCCAATTATTGGTAACTTGATTCATTTAATATTATGTAAGGCTCATAACTCTAAATATTCCATTCACCCTGGTACAACTAATATGTGTAGTTATCTGAGACAACACTATTTGTTGAGTGGCATGAAGAGAGATATGGAAGACTTTGTTGCTCGTTTCCTTTGTTGTCACTAGGTGAAGGCCGAGCACAAGAGGTTAGGTGACTTGATTTAGAGACTGCTTATTCTCGAGTGGATGTGGGATTGGATCATCATGAATTTTATTAGTGGTTTGCCTTGCTCCTTCCCTTGTTCTGATGGTATTTGTGTCATTGTAGATTGGTTGACTAAATCAACATATTTCTTTCCTATTCAAATGTCTTTTAGTGCTTAGAGTTTAGACTGTATCTATTTTTATGAGATAGATTGCCTAGATGGAGTGCCTATATTTAATATTTTAGATCGAGGCTCAAAATATACTTCTAGCTTCTGGAGAACTTTTCAAAAGGAGTTGGGTACTCAGGTGGATCTTAGCACCCAATGAGCAATCGAAGCAAAATATTTAGGTTCTCATGGATATGCTCTGAGCTTGTGTTATAGATTTTGGAGGTAAGTAGTAGAAACACCTACCTTTGGTGGAATTAGCACATAATAATAGCTACCATTTGAGTATTGAGATCGAACCATTTGAGGCACTATAAGGTTGACATTGTCGATGTTAGATTGGATAGTTTAAGACCTCTGAGATTAGGCACCGTGGTACTGACTTGCATCAGGAGGCATTTGATAGAGTAAGGGTGATTCCAATAGGTTGAGGGCAGCTCGGAGTAGGCAGAAGGCTTATGCAGATTTTAGACTTCATGCCATGAGATTTAGAGTAAGAGACGGGGTATTCCTTCAAGTATAGTCCATGAAGGGTGTGATGAGGTTCAAGAGAAAAGGCAAGCTTAACCTCAGATTTATTAGACCTTTTGAGATCATTCATATAGTTGGAGAGGAGGCTTATAAGTTAGCCTTGCCCCTTAGATATTGCTATTGTTCATCGATTGTTTTATGTTTCTATATTATGGTGTTACATTCCCAATGATTCACATATGCTTTGGTGGGACTCGATTCAACTAGATGAGAGATTGACCTTCCTTGAAGAGTCGGTGTTCATATTGGCTAGGGACATAAAGTGGTTGCACTTTAGACGGATTCTACTAGCTATGGTTCAGTGGAGACACCGCCCTGTAGAGGAGGCTACTTTTGAGATCGAGAGCGAGATATAGCCCTAACATCCTTACCTATTCAAACCTTCAGATACATCCTAACCCTTTACTTTCAAGATGAAAGTTCTTTTAGTAGTAGATTTTGTAATGACCCACTAGTTTATTTTCTACATTTCTATGAATTTCACTGTTCAAAGGTTTCCTATAGGTATGCCCAGTCATTTGTAGGTTGCTATAGCTGAAAATTAAGTTATCGTGCGGTTCGTTTAATTTTTAGAGCCAATTCTCTATTTTGAAGTCTTCCCTAGTAAGTATTATCTATAGGTCATAAAATCTAGTTTAACGACCTTATATGCCAATTTTGACTGTTCCATAAGCTTTATAACATCATTTTTTAGGCTAGAAGGACCTTTGGTTTGGGTCCTAAGGCTTCTGTACTCATTTTGGGCTATTGGTCAAAAATTAAAAAAAAAATGGTCATTGGGTATGGTGCCTTTTTTATATCAAAATAATCTAGAATAGAAATTTTAATTGTGCCATTGTGTCTAGAATGTTGAATTTGATCTGGCAGCATAGTTCATTTGTGTTCAAGGGGTTCCAAATGAATCTTGAGGGATTGGTAAAAACATCGAATTTTGCAAGTTTCAGCTGGTGCATCTGCTAAAGTTGCACTTTGGTCTCTTTAGTGAAGGCCACTTAAGTGGCCAGCTGGTTGCTTAAGCAAAGAAGGCCTGCCTAGTAGAGTCGCTGAAGCAAAAGCCGTCTGTTAAAGCTGAGGCTGCTAAAGTATCTGTTTGTCCGCTTTAGCAGAAGAGGCAGACCAAGAAGGTGTCTCTTAGTGGTACTAATCTACTTTAGCAGTGACCTCTTAAGCGGTCAAGTGTCTACTTAAATGGAACCTAGGAATCTATTAAGTTCTCTTATTAGTCAATTTTCTCCCACTTTCCCATGAGTCTCAAGATCTAAAAGCTCTAGAGAGTGTGGGAAATTAGTAGAGTGGTCTTGGGAGATTATTGGGTGTTTGTGAGCTCAGATTAATCATTTCCTTATCCAAAATCTTGATAAGTTTTTAACAATTTATTGGTTAATTTCTCATATTTAGACCTAAATCCATATATTATTGTTGTGTTGATTTTAATAGCATTTGGGCTCAGAATTTTCCCATTCTTAAGGTTAAATATTCTGTGAGCATAGGGCGACGTGTTGACGATTTCAAAAGTGCGATTCCGCAAGCAATCCAATATGTGATTTTGACCTGATTTTGAACCCAAAGCATTATAATGTGATATGGGTATTGTTATTCTAGTATCGATGAGTAGATTGCCACTTTTATCGCGTGTTGAAGCTTCTCAGAAGGGAAATCATTGATTTAGCGGGCTTTATCGGGCTTTCTTCGGCATCTAGATAGGCTACACTTATGTTTCATCTAGATTGGTTTATTTATGGTACTATGTGATATTCATCTAGATTTGGTCTTGAAATTGGGACTTGGAATTACTTTTAGTATGAAATGGATGTTTTAGCAAATGTAGAAGTCATAATTAGGTGTAAATAACTAGGCCACTCATTCTTAGGGTAGAATTGCTATCTTAGGACCCAACGAGACTTATTTATTATCTTGTAGTGAAAATTGACATCGTAGTCTAGTTCGGGTAGAATTTTCCTTAGAATGGATTATAGAGGTTAGAAGTGGGTCCCTGTAGCCCACCTTAGGCCAAGATTGCTATTAGTTCTTTGTAGACTCAATAGGCTTTGCCCATTACTTTTATTACATATTTTAGTCTGAGGAGTTTAAATACATGATACTTTATTCTAGATTGGTACGTGAAAGATGATATTAGTTCTAGTTTGAGTACGACGATTTATGATATTAAGATTGATTCAATTTTGGTATTATTCTTGATATTAGTTATTGCTCAAGTATGATAATTGATGATATGATTTCTTGTTCAAGTACAACATTAATGGATTATTTATAACGGTTATGTAACCGGTTCAAGTTCAGTGTTTTACAGTATAGAAAGATCCATGGTTACGATTTCATTATTTCTCTTAATTGCACCCTCCGGGTTCTGAGGGGCCGCATTGGGTTATTTATTTTATTACATCTTACGGCATATGGGGGCTAATTATTAGAGATAATGATGATTTTCTTTAATATATAATTTTGGTTATTTACTTTCAGTAATTGGAGCATTATTCCAGGTCTACCCTCTTCTCTTGACTTAGTTTATTTATCTCATATTTTATTATATTCATATTATGATTTAGCTTAGCCGGCCGATGATACCTACCGAGTACCTATGGCTTTGGTACTCATATAAGACTTTTGTACCTTTTCGATGCAGATTCGAGTACTAGAAGTCGTCGTTGATGCTGATATTGTGCTTATCAGAGTTCAAAGACAAAGTGACCTCTTGGAGCTAGATTTTCCCTTTTGTCCATCTTTTATTTTTACATAGCCTTTCTATTTTTGAAATTGTTGTGCGTTTGACTTTGTAGTACTCATATTCCTTTGGATTAAAGGCTCTAATACTTACTTTACTAGGTTATGGGATGATGTTTCTTTTATTTTATTTCCTTTCATTTATGCTATTGTCTTATGAATTATGTCTTGTAATTTATTTACATGCATATGTTTGGCATTTATGCCATTTTCCACTAACTAGCCAATTTCTTATAGCTCCGTGGTACGATTCATATTGCCTATTGGTGGGATAAAGTAGGTCTTACTATGACTTGAGAAATTGAGTCATGACAACATGTTTTTACGAGTTCTAAAAAGTGATTTCCATCATGACTATTTCATTAAGATTCTAAATATGATTTCTATCATTATTAAGTAATTTCATCTCGAAAACAACTTTGTTTTTAGGGGTTTTACTCAGTTAAGTGAGAAAGTGGTTTTATTTTGATTTCAACTTTTTCTTTGACGAGTTTTAATATTGATAACCCTTAACCAATGAAAAACTTAGTTCTTTAATAAAATTTCAGCTTTATTCTTCTTTCATTGGGGTTGAATTTCAAACTATTTTTGGATCCAAAAAAAGTAGCTAATCTGGGTATCACTAGACTCATCTTGATGTTTAGATTAAGTTTTTGATGGATTGGGTTTGCTCTGAGTTTGGATGAAAATGAAAAACTCCTTATTGAGGAATTAGGCTGGTGTTTTTGATTTTCGAGGTAGGTTATGGCTTAATTTTCTTTGATTTGGGATGAGTCGTTACTTATTCATATAACATATGCTATGGGCTGGGGATTTTATCATGAGATTCATTTTTTGAGATTATTATTTTGTCGTTTTGCCCGTGTGGGGGCTTATGTGAATATAATTATTGAGTCAAGAAATTATTATTATAGTAATGCACTTGCAAGGACTGTTATTTGTCTTTTTAAGCATTAGTTGCCTTTTTAATTATTTTTGATACTCGAGTATGGGGTTGAATTGATATTATTGATGCCTTACATGACTTTGCATTACAATGGTGCCATGCAATGACATATATCATGATATGTTGAGATTCAAAGAGATTTGACTCATTATATTATTATTGAGTTGATTCATTACATAATATTATTTTTATTATGTGCATGCATCTTCATTTCATTCATCCATATTTATGGAATTGGCACCACTAAGAAGCACTGATTTTGAAATAAAATGGAACTCTTTATAAAATTCCTTGTCTAAGGAATGTGGCAGTAAGGTTATTGCTATATGAGACTGTGATAGTATATAGATTGAAAGCCCCCATAGGTTCTGTCCTAGAAGTTAAGCTCTGAAGGTGTATATGAGTTGATATTGAGATATTCCATCCTTATCATTCGATTGCACTGTCTCATATGTATTTCTCTGTGTTTGCTAGTTGTTTACTTTAGCCTTTCACTATATATTTTTGTCCAGTTATTCTTTTACCGTCATTATTCATTTTGTATTTTTAATGTTAGGAGATATGGCTCGATCCACCATTAAGAACTGTTCTATATGTAGTTGGAAGCATCTCTATAGTATCCATTATATGTTAAGAATTCTGCTTTTCGTTATCGACCTATGATGCCTACTAAGTACAAGTGGTCTATACTTACTCCTACCTCTTGTATTCTTTCATTACATTTCCTAGATTGAGTATGACCTATGGGTTGTCAAGACCGAATTTCATAGGTCAAGATTGCACCTACTATAACTCACCAGTATGTAAGCCAACCTTTAGTCCAAAACTACTAGTAATGGACTACCAAGAGAAATGAAGGAAGAATCCAAAATAAATGCAATAAAAGACTCAAATACTTAAGATTATCCCAAAACATGGTGGAATTAGTACAAGAGCTTCTAATATAATAAGATAATGAAATGGAGTGATAATATACTAATATAAACCATCTCTAAATACAATATAGAGACTAGTCTAGTACATAAGAGGGAGACTAGTAATAATTCGGCCACCAGGATCCCACCCTATATGTCCATACCACAGCTGCTCTGCACGATGCACACTACAATAGAGAGAACCCGTACTATGATTTATAGGATGCAGAAGTGTAGTATGAGTTTAACAAACACATAGTACTGAGTAGGCAACTCACGACTGAGCTCCAAAGATAATGCAAACATAAATAACATGCAAGAAGGAATGTAACCTACATCCAAATAGCCAGGAAACTAACATAGTAAAGATAACAAGACAATAAGGATAAACTATTCTATTCAAGCCATACTTCAAGACCTAAGGACTATATCATATATCGCTGACCCATACACAAATAGATTGCAGAAGAAGGATATATAGTAGTATGCAAGTACACGAACTAGATATACAACATGAATAAATAAGAGAAGAAAGGGATATATGGTAATATCATGGCTACATATAGACAACTATATATTCTTATACATGAAACAAGGTTAACTCATGGGTACAACCTAAAGTAGTCAAACTAGCATCTTAGGCCTCTTAATCATAGTAGGAACTAGTTCTAACATAATCAGTATCAGAAACTGTAATTTCTAACCATGGTATAATCATGAGTAATAAAATAATCGTAAGAGAAATGAATCAGAATTATATCTCAAATCTCAGCACTTGTCCAATAATCAACTTGTTATGATAAAACTATAATAACAATAACATATTAAGGAAACCACCTAGTCTAGAAAAATGATACCTAAATTAAGACCCATAACATAGAAGGTCCAATCACACACACCATACTGGAAGCAATACTCATCACCTATACCTATGCAACCTCCCATAAGGCTGATAGATATAGGCATATACTAGGGATAAGAAATATTCATCTAAGGATGAATGCAATGTATAATTCATACTACTATAACCGAACTGAGTACCATAATGTAATCCATTATATAAACCTCCTCCATCTTGATGAATCACAAAGGCAGGACCTAGGACAACCTCTCTTTTTTGGCAGGATGGATCATATTTGAAGGTCCCCACAAGAGGTTTGGGAGTACCGGTATACACTAAGTTAGTATTGATCTAGGATTTCTAATACTCATCATCATCATCAATGTATGAACTAGAATCATGGATAAATGATTGCAAATCTATAAATCCATTGCCCAAGAAAATTTTGAGGATAAATTATCATAAAAGTATAAAAAGGGTCAGAATCTCTTTCAATCAAGGTAAATAGTAGTAGTAAAACCATTGACCAGAATATATCTCGATCAAATCTCTAAAATATTATTCTTAATCTCAAGGTCTCACAAATTATTCATTAAGATGGTATGATTCCTGTTATCAAAGAATCCATTTTAAAAGTAAAAAGTGGGAATAAATCCCTTTTTAGGAAAAAATAGTAGTAAAACCATATTTTTAGTTGGAATCATAAATTTATAGTTTCAGTGAGTATGAACATACCAAATTTGTACATGCCATCACCATTATCCAAACAATATGATTATAAGTATCTAAATGTCAGTACACTATGGCAACATTCTTTACAAGGGTAAAGAACATTACGAAATCCAACTAATATCATAATTACGTCCTTGGGCCGAATAATTCACAACCGACATAATCATGCCATAATTTGGGAAACTATTATAATTCATTGATTAATGTAGTAAATATTATACTAAGAGATATTAGTCTCAGCTAAGCCTAACATGATAGAAAGCTAAGATAAAAATCCAAAAAGAACAATATGTATTTTTATCTTAATGGTTAATTCACCCTTCTATCCCTGACATCATAAAGAAGTATAAGTCACGGTTGTCTACCCATTAACACATCTTAACACCCCTATCTAAGATGCAACATATATAATACACTATACTATGAAGAAGAGTAGATATAAGCCTACTTTGATGCCAAACCATAAATTCTTAAATCACCCATAAATTGTCTGCCTTTGCTTGATAATACCAAAATGTCACCATGCTATTAAGATTATAATCTGTATGTAGTTAGGAGTAAAATGAGACCTATATTTCTATACTAAGGGTCAAGTTAAAATTTAGGTCAAGAACAAGATCATGGCCCCCCAAACGGAATCCAAAATTGTATTTGTCATGAGGTCCCTTGAAGGATAAGGAATGTGCGCTCAAAAATTGAGCACAAATGGAATGCAAATCAGATCTCAAATCAACCCTTAAAGTTTAAGAATTCAATACCTGACTTCTAAAAATTTACTATGAATTATTGCTATATGTCATTTTGACAATGAGCAGCTAAACTGCAAGGGACCAGGTCCCTAGACGTGCGAGGTAAATACAAATGGCATATTATATCTACATAGTGTTGTCCTTTTGTGTACTAAACTTGGAGGTGTTATTTTGTATAATCTTGGATAGCTGGTCGAATAATATTTCATCCCTAATCATCACCCATCTATAAAATAAAGGAGAAGCCACTTCAACAAATGTCTTTTTGTAATTCTAAAAAAGTGAAAAGAGGACACAAAAACCCCTTTTCAACACTACTAAAGTTCATAGTTGTTTATGCGAGCTTAAATAGAAATTGTTCTTGAGTGAGCTTTGATTTGAAATTGAACTACTAATCTTATAAGAGTAGTGCTTTTATTTGTTGAGATAAGTGCTTAGGTAGAGTTTTCAAAGTGTGAAGGTGATTAGAGTTAATCAGTGTAGAGAGATTCCTTGGTAGAGTTACCTAGATGAGCTAGTTTTAGAGTTGCTACTAGTTCAAGGTGAAACACCCTGGATTTTGATCTTTAGAAAATTCCTGAGTGTTGAACTAAATGGACATAGTACGACTATGGGTACAAATCATTTGTTATGATACAATTTAGGAGGGTCTTAGTCGTACCATAAATAGTGTGGCAGGGATAGGTTTCTTTCCAAGGTACGAGCGGAAAACATACAAATCATATGTTAGGTTGCAAGTCATTTGGAGCTAACTCGTATGTTAATCAATGTGTCCTTGATCACATTTTATTTAGGGTAAGGGTTATAGGGTATTTCTCATACATTAGGGTATTTTTTGGTATTGAATGGCCATATGTTGACTGGTGTTGGGGTCTAAGGTAAGTCTTAGGGTATGAGTAAGGATACCACTCATACCCTAGGGAATGAATGGAAGAGGTGATCATACCATCCTGTGGGCATTTAATACAGTTTAAGTTAGGGGTAATCTATACATTTCCTATTGTAACGCCTTGGGATGCCACAACCCAAAACACTTTTTGGGGCTTCATTTAACCTATTTGAAATAACATAAAACACTCTAAACTCTCTTAAAATATCTCAAGGCTTTTGGGTTAAGGAAAATCTAGAGTTTCCTTCAAGGTGGTCAATTGAGGCTCATAGTAGTGATTTCTTCTCATCTTCTTCTTAATCCAAGGCAAGATACTTCTCCCTCATTGTTAGTTCCAACTAAAGGCAGTTTTTTGAATTGTTTTCAGGGTATAATTGTTGTATGGTTTTGGGTTTTTAAATATATATTAGGCGTTTTGTTTATAAATGCTTAGTTATTGTTTCCCCATGTTTTAATTATGGATTTACATGATTTGATGGTGTTTTGGGCATTGATTGCATATAAATGGTTAATTGGTATGGTTTTAGTTTTGGAAACACTATGCCCCCAATTTGTTTTATAAAATTCCTATGAGAATATTTTTTGTTAAATTATTGGAATTTTAAAGGAACTATTGCATGGTTTAACTTGGTAATGGAACCGTAAATGGTATAAATAGTTTAAATGGTTTGGTATGGTTAAATAGAAAGGTCTTGATGGTTATGGTAGGCTAATTTAAATCCTTTTAGGGTACAAGTAAATCTCCTAAGAAAACATAAGAATGATCATTTTTGGGGTACATAGGATTCCTTAAAGTCAACTTAATAATGTATTCTATGGGTACATAGGAATCCCTTCAACTTAAAATGGATGGCTAAGAGTATTGTTTGCATGTTATATTGGTATGATGATACTACTACTTATAGCCTTGGTTAATAATAAATGGATTGGAGGTCTTGGTTATGTGGTAACGATTTTAATTGGGCAATAATGAATGGGTGTGATAGCTAACCGTGAAAGTGTAAGTCCAATGAATAGACACTAAAACTCATGTTTGCTGACTTGAGAATTGGCCATGATGACCATATAAGGTACATGGGCATCCCCAAAGTTATACTTTTATATTTGTAGCATGGAGAGCAAAGGGTACTTTTGAATCCCCTATTCCTATGGTATCTTCAGTTTATGCGTCTACACGCATCGAGGCCTATTCAGGGGATTACACTATATCCATATAGCCTATAGGTGGTACTAGAATAGTTAAGCTACACATAACTAGGTTAATGATTTTAAAGGAATGCTAAACTCGATTTTTTCCCAGCATGGTTATATATATGTATATATGGTTTTGAATGCATATAGTTGGTTTTCTTGATTTTAATGGTTGGTATTATTTTATCTTTATTCTGAGTGCTTACTAGCATTCACCAGCTAACCCATCTTTGGGCGGCTATATCCCCACATGATGTAGGAATTTACCATTCTACTTCTCCTGCTTAGAGATCCAATTTTTGATCAACTATCGAATTAAAGTGGTGAGATTCCATCCTTTGAAAGGCTCTATTTCATATCATGGACATCTTTTCATACTTTGGTTATTTTATGGATATCAATTTTGGCTATGGTTGGGGGCATGTCCTAACTGGATATTATTTTTCTTTTGGTTAGAGTCTTTATGGAACTACTATGGGTTGAAATACGTAGTGTTGGTAGTGGTGGCAGCTTAGTATTGGCATTGGTATTAAGGCTAATACATTTTGATGGGATTTATGATTATTCCATCATCTTATGTTTTGTTATGGACATGAACTTGGTTTTTATTTTAGTTTAAGTTATAGTTGTTGGTTGGTAATGGGTGGTTGGACTTACTTGGGTTTGTCATGGTTATGGATCTATCCCAGAGTCTAGATTTATACAAATATACCATTTTGTTATGTGTCTTGAATTTATCCAACTCTGGGTATATGTTGGTTGGTTGGGTTGGGTAACAGGGGCGGTCTTCGATCCTCCTTGGTCTTGAGATGCCCATTACGATAAGACCCTAGTTCAAATCATGTCAAGCTGGTATCAGAGCTTTTGGTTCATGGTCAGTTGGGAGTCCACAAAGTCGTGTTGAGTAGAGTCTCTTTTAAGAGTGTGTACCATGCCATATTTATAAGAGACAGACTGCAAGACATTTAGGAATGTTTCACTTTCTTATCTTTTGTTTCAAGCTGCAAGGTCTACGCGCCTTAAATCCTTTCTAATTTCTATTTGTTTGCCTTTTAGATCATGACTCAATATTTTAAAGTTTACAAAAACTCTTTTGTCCCAATTGGGGACAATGTTGATGGGATGCGTTCTACTCAGGTGATCCATACTCGGTCTAGGGGTACAGTCCTTGATAATCCTGGAGTCCCATATGTTTCTTCTAGTCCCCTTCAGGGTGACATGATGAATGTAGAGTTTCATCAGTCGATTCATGTGATTGCTCCGTTAGTAGATTCTCATACTGAGCAGGGTGCATATGGTATTCCATATTCTAAGGCCATAAGGGTTTACTAGTTCATGAAATGAGTCATCCAACCATTACTGGTGTTAAGGTGGAAGAGGATCCTCAGGGTTTTCTAGATGAGATAGAAAATATATTTAGGATTATGCTGCCATTAATGTGGAAAAGGTGGATTTTACAGCTTATCAACCCAAGGGTGTGGCATACCAATGGTATGTGGAATGGGATAGGAAAAGGGGTGAAGTTAAGGAGTCATCCTTGTGGGAGACTTTCTCTAATGCATTTTGGATAGCTTCTTTTCTTAGGAGCTGAGAGAAGCAAAAGAAGAGGAATTTAGTAATCGTAAATTTAGAAAGATGTCAGTTAAGGAGTATGCCTTGAAGTTTCACCAGTTATCTAGGTATGCTCTGGAAATAATGGTTGATATGATGGAAAGGATGAGGAAGTTTTCCTCAGGACTATCTCTTGAGTCGATCCTTTATAGAAGGATTGCATTGTTTGTCAAGGACATAGATGTTTCTTGTTTGGTTATTCATATGCAATAGGTGAAGTAGGAAATAAGGAAGTATGCTGAGATAGGTAAACGATAGAGTAAGAGTTTTAGGTTCTCTAACCAAGGTGGTGGTTAATAGGAAAGTTGTCGAAATAATGGTTAGTAGCCAAAGAAAAGGCTGAGGAGTTCTAGTTCCTTCACCACAACTAGTGCTCCTTAATTAAAGCAGTCAGGTATTGGCGTCAGTAGAGTGGTGAAAACTTTAGAGAATAGGGTGCCCAATCTCAGGTAAGTGGGGCACAATATTCTTCATCATGTCCTCCTTGCAAAATCTATCATCGGTTGAATAGGGGTTTTAGTTATGAGGCGAGGGATAGGTTTTTTAAATATGGTCAGCTAGGCCATATGCTTTGAAACTATTTGATTGGTAAGATTTCTTTAGGAGAGAATAAATTTTCCATTGTCTCTTCATCTACTCTGACATTGAAGGGTGCTGGTCCTGCATTTGTTTCTGCTACTAGTATCGGTGTCAGCCAGAATAGGTTATTTGCTATCCCTAACCAATAGGAGTTTAAAGCATTGTCTAATATCATGACTGGTACATTGAAACTCTTTTATCCTGATGTGTATTGCTTTTTTGATCTGGGGTCCACTCTTTCTTCTATGACCCCATATGTGGTTGTGTATTTTGATTTTGATCTTGAGGTTATTTCGGATCCTTGTTCTATTTCAACACCAGTAGGTGACTCCGTTGTTGGTAAAAGAGTCTATAAGGGGTGTGTAGAATCTATTGGTAGTAAGGAGACTTTGGTGGATTTGTTTGAATTAAATATGGTGGATTTTGATGTTATCCTGGGTATGGATTGGTTATATTCGTGCTACATGTCCCTAGATTGTCATCCCCATAGGGTTGTTACTAATTTTCCTAGGGAACCGATTATTAAATATAAAGGTGGTTACTTAGCTCCTAAGGGAAAGTTTATATTGTATCTTAGAGCCCGGAGATTAATCTCCAAGGGGTGTCTATATCATCTAGTTTGGGATAAACATTCTAACTTAAAAGGTCTTACTTTGCATTTGGTTTTGGTTTTGAATGAATTTACCAAGGTCTTTCCTAATGATCTTCTTGGTATTCTTCCAGATAAGGAGATTGAGTTTGGGATTAATTTGGTTTTGGACATTCATCCGATATCTATTCCTCCTTATAGTATAACTCCTGCTGCGTTGAAGGAGCTTAAGAAGCAACTTAAGGATAGTTTTTATAATTGTTTCATCTATCCTAGTGTGTCCCCGCGGGTACTCCAGTGCAAAAAGGATGGTTCCCCTCAGATGTGCATTGACTATAGGCAATTGTATAAGGTGAAAATTAAAAACAAGTATCCTCTTTCAAGGATAGATGACTTGTTTTATTAGTTGTAAGGTGCCAAATTCTTTTCTAAGATAAATCTTCTGTCTGGTTATCATCAACTTAAGATTAGGGAAATTGACATCCCTACAATAAATTTTTGTACTCAGTGTGGGTACTTTGAGTATTGGTTATGTCATTTGGGTTGAGTGATGGTCCAATAGCATTTATGGATTTGATGAATAGGGCTTTTCGCCTATTTTGGATCTCTTTGTCATTGTTTTTATAGATGACATCCTATTGTATTCTACGAGTAAGGTGAGTCACGCCAATCACCTCTGTATTATGTTACAGACCTTGAAAGAATAACAGTTGTATTCCAAGTTCTCAAAATGTGAGTTTTGGTTTAACACTGTCACTATTTTGGGTGATATTATTTCTGGTGAGGAAATCATGGTGAATCCAGAAAAGGCTACAGTGGTTAAGAAGTGGCCTAGATTCACAACTCGAATCAATATTTAGAACTTTTTGGGTTTAGCAGGATATTATAGGAGGTTTGTGGAAAGCATTTCATCTATAGTTTCCCCTTTGACTAGGTTGACTTATAAGAAGGTAAAATTCTTGCGGTCTGATGATTGTGAGGGGAGTTTTCAGAAGATGAAAGATAAGTTGACTTCAGCTCTGACTTTGACTTTGCCTAAAGGCAATGAGGGGTTTGTGGTTTATTGTGATGCATCTCGGGTGGTACATGTGTTATGTTTTGATTCAACATGGCAAAGTGATAGCCTATGCTTCTAGGCAGTTGAAGGTGTATAAGAGGAACTATCCTACTCATGATCTAGAGTTATTAGCCGTGGTATTTGCATTAATGATTTTGTGACACTATTTGTATGAAGTGCATGTGGATATCTTCTCGGATCATAAGAGTCTACAATATTTATTTATTCAGAAGGAGCTTAATCTCAGACAGAGAAGATGGCTTGAGCTTCTCAAGATTACAATATGAGTCTTCACTACCACCTGGGTAAAGCTAACGTAGTTGCTAATGCTCTTTGTAGGTTATCCATGAGGGTTTTAGCTCATGTAGATAAGGAGAAATGGGAGTTTATGCAGGATATTCATCACTTGGCTAATCTTGGAGTTCATCTCTTGGACTCCAAGAATGGTGGTATGATGATACAAGAAGTGGTTCAGTTATCTTTTGGTGCCGAGATCAAGGAGAATCAAATGCTAAAGGCCATCTTGATGAAAATCAAGGGTGATATAGGTGGGCTAAAGTTAATAGTATTTGAGATCAGTGGTGATGGTTCCTTGCGGTACCACAGGTGCTTATATGTTCTTGACGTCGATGGTTTGCAAGAAAACACATTAGTTGAGGTACATGAGTCATGCTATGTTGTTCATCCCAGTTCAACTAAATGTATCATGACCTAAAGGAGATGTATTGGTGGAATGGGATGAAGAGGGATATGGCTAACTTTGTATCCAAATGTATAGTGTACCAATAAATAAGGTTGAGAACATGAGGACTGAAGGGTTGCATCAAAAAATTAAATTGCCGAAATAGAAATTTGAAGTGGTGAACATAGATTTTATTAGCGGTCTTTCTTGGTCTCCAAATCAATTGGATTTGATTTGGGTCATCATGGATAGGATGACTAAGTATGCTTACTTTTTACCTGTAAGGACTAACTTTTTAGCAGAGGATTATGCAAGGTTGTATCTTCATGAGATAGTGAAACTGTATGAGGTACCTTTTTTGATTACCTCTTATCATGGGACACAATTTTCATCTCACTTTTGGTGATCTTTTCAGAAGGTTTTGGGTACTAAGGTTAGTCTGAGTACTGCTTTTCACCTATAGATGGATGGGCAAGCAGAAAGGACTATTTAAACATTGGAGGATATACTTCGTGCATGTGTGATTGATTTTGGTGATAGTTGGTTTGAGCATCTACCTTACAATAATAGTTACCATTTTAGTATAGGAATAGCCCTTTTCGAGGCATTGAATGGAAAGAGGTGTAGGTCTCCTATTGGGTAGTTCGAGGTTGGTGAGATGGATATGTTTAGTCCAGACTTGGTTTATTAGGCTATGGAAAAGGTGAAGGTGATTGTGAAAAGGCTTAAGGCTGCTCAGAGTCACCAAATGTCCTATGCAGATATAAGGCATAGAAACTTAGAGTTTGAGGTGGGGATAGGGTATTCCTAAAGGTGTCTCCCATGAAGGGAGTAATGTGGTTTCAGAAAAAGAGAAAGCTTAATCCTTGGTGTATTTGTCCTTATGTAGTTTTGAAGAGGGTTGGTAATATGGTGTATCAATTGGTGTTGCCTTTTAGTCCGAGCTTCTGGTCTGAGTTCCATTCATCCGATATTTCATGTCTCTATGTTGAGAAATTGCATAGGTGACGCTTCATCGATTGTTCATTTGGAAGGATTGGGTATCTCAGATTCTCTATCTTCTGAAAATGTCCCAATTGAGTTCTTTGATCGATAGGTTCATTGATTGTGGACAAAAGATGTAGCTTCAGTTAAGGTTCTATGGCGGAACCATAAGATGGAAGAAACTACTTGGGAAGAGAAAGAGGAAATGAAGTCCAAGTATTTGCATTTGTTTTCTGCTCCGGATATTTGTGCTTAAGGTATGTGTTCTTCATAACATCTTTATTTTATCAGTTTGGTTAAATGAAAGATTAATTTCCTTACATATTTATTAAAGGTAATAGTAGAGGCATCTAAGAGAGTAAATCATGCTTGTACTACCTTGTCCGTCATTCGGGGATGAATGATCCTAGTGAGGAAGAATTGAAATACCCTGGGTTTTGATCCTTAGAAATTTCTTGATTTTTGAAATCACTGGACATCATACGATAAGGGGTACTAGTTGTATGTGATGATAAGGTTTAGGAGGGTCTTAGTCGTACCTTAACTACTAAGGTGGGGATAGGTTTTTTTCCAAGGTGCAAATGGAAAACATACAGATCGTATGTTAGGGTACGGGTCATATAGAGCTAACTTGTATGTTAATCAGTGTTTCCTTGATCATATTCTATCTAGGGTACGGGTTGTAGGGTACTTTCATATCTTAGGGTATGATTTCGTATGACATGGTCATACGTTGATCATCATGGGTGTCTAAGGTGAGGCTTAGGGTACGAGTAAGGGTAGCACTTATACCCTAGGGTATGAAGGGAGAGGTGGTCATAAACTCCTATGGATATTTAATATAATTTAAGTTGGGAGTAATTTGAACATTTCCCCTTATAAATCCTTGGGACCCAACGACCTAAAACACCTTTTGGGGCTTCATTTCAACTATTTGCAATCACTTAAGCACTCTAAACTCTCTCAAAATCTTTCAAGGCTCTTGGTTTAACCAAAAGCTAGGGTTTTCTTCAAGGTGTTCAATTGAGGCTCATAGGAGTGATTTCTTCTCATTTTCTCATTAATCGAAGGCAAGATACTTCTCCCCCATTGTTAGTTTCAACTAAATATATGTTTTATAATTTGATTTCATGGAGTAATTGTTGTATGGTTTTGTATTTTCAAATACATGTTGGGTATTTTTGTTATAAATTCTTAGTTATGGTTTCCCCATGTTTTAATGGTGGTTTGGACCCTTGGTTACATAGGAATGGTTAATTGGTATTTGGTTTGGGTTTTGGAAGCACTATGCCCCCAATGTGTTTAATAAGATGCCTATAAGAATGTTTTTGGTTAAATTGTTAGACTTTTAGTGGAACTATTGCATGGTTTAACTTGGTAATGGAACCTTAAATGGTATAAATAGTTCAAATGGTTTGGAATGGTTAAATGGTAAGGTCTTGGTGGTTATGGTTGGTTTAATTGAAAGCCTTGTGGGGTATAAGGGAGTCCCCCAATCAAACATAATAATGATCATTTGTAGGGTACACGGGATTCCCCCAAATCAACTTAATAATATAATCTATGGGTATATGGGATCCCTTTTTCTTAAAAAGGATGGCTAAGGACATTATTTGCAAGCTATAGTCCTTATGATGATACCATTACTTATAGTCTTGGTTAGTAATAAATAGATTGGTTGTCCTTTTTATGTGGTAATGGTTTTAAGTAGTCAATAATAGAGGGGTGTAATATCTAACCGTGAACGTGTGAGTCTAATGAATGGACACTGAAACTAATGTTTGTCGACCTGAGAATTGGTCATGATAACCATATGGGGTACATGGATATCCCCTAAGTTATACTTGTATGTATGTATCATGGAGAGCGAAGGGTACTTGGGAATTCCCTACTTCTATGGTATCTCCAATTCATGTGGCTACACACATCAGTGACAGTTCAGGGGTTACACTGGATCCATATAGCCCGTGGTTGGTACTAGGACGGTTAAGCTACACATACCCAAGTTAATGGTTTTAAAGGCATGCTAAACCCGGTTCCCTTTCCCAGCATGGTTATATATATGCATGTATGGTTGTGAATGCATATGGTTAGTTTGCTTGAATTTAATAATGCATATGGTTAGTTTGCATGAATTTAATGGTTGGCATTATTTTATCCTTATCCTGAGTACTTGCTAGCGTTCACCCGCTAATCCATCTTCGAGCGGTTGTATCCCTATATGATGCAGGAATTGACCATTCTACTCCTCCTGCTTAGTGATCAGATTTTGGATCATCTATCTTATTGATGTGGTGAGATTCCATACTTTGGAAGGATCCATTTCCTATCATGGACATCTTTTCATACTTTTGTTATTTTATGGATTTCGGTTTTGGCTATGGTTGGGGGCATGTCCCAACCCAATATTATTTTTCTTTTTGTTAAAGCTTTATGAAACTACTATAGGTTGGAATGGGTGGTATCAATAGTGGTGTCAGCTTTAGTATTGGCATTAGTATTAGGGCTGATAACTTTTAACTGTATTTATGATTTTTCCATGCTCTTATGTTATGTTATGGATAGGAATTTGTTTATTATTTTGATTTTGGTTATGGTTGTTGCATTGTAATAGGTGGTTGAACTTGTTTGGGTTGGTCATGGTTATAGACCTATCCTAGCTTCTAAATTGGTACAAATATGATATCCTATTATGTGTTCAAAATTCATCCGACTCAGGATATTTATTGGTTGGTTGGGTTAGGTAACGGGGTGGTCTCCTGACTCAGTTGGACTTGAGACGCCCATTATGACAAGGACCTAGTTTGGGTCGTGTCACAAGGATACTAGAGGTATGATAAAATCCGTACTATAATTAGGAGGTTGATTATAGTGGGTTTTTTTGGTTCTTTTGAGGGCAAGTCTTGTTTTTTACCTTCCAGGGTTTCCACATAAAATCTTGTGTTTTTACTCTTTTTGCACTGTCTTTTACTTCCTGCTTGCTATACTATATTTTGCTTGTATTGATCTTGAGGGACCTGGTCCCTCACTGTGTGGTGCAATCCCCAAGGGTTTCAACAATTGGTATCAGAGCATGGTCACTCTAAAAGGTGAACACCTAGGGTGTCTTGGTTAGCATGGTTGCTCCAACTAACCTAGAAGAAGGGCAATCTACAATTAGACCACTAAGATTCAATGGACAGTATTATGGGTGGTGATGGTACTTATGTTCTTGTAAAAAAAGTCAAAGAAGGGGATATGACAAAAATGGTTGTCAAAAGTAGCAGGGAGTTCAGTGACAAAGATTAAAAGAAAATTGAAAAGAACTATAAGGACAAGAAATTGCTGGTCTGTGGTTTAGGGCCTGATGAGGATAATGGGATTTTTGCCTGTGAGAATGCAAATGAAATTTGGGATTGCTTGAGGACTGCTCATAAAGGTACTACTGATGTAAAGGATTCAAAAGTAGACATGCTGACTACTCAGTATGAAACCTTCACCATGAAAGAAGGAGAAAATATCCAAGAAATGCATACAAGATTCACTTCTATCACTAATGAGATTCATTGGTTAGGAGAAGTGATTCCAGTATATAAGCAAGTGAGAAAAATTATGGGTGTTCATCCAAAGTCCTGGGAAAGAAAAATGGATACTCTAGCAGAGGAAAGAAATCTGAAGACCCTCACCATGAATGGGTTGATTGGAAATTTTAAAACTCATGAGCTCAAGAAGAAAAAAGATCTAGAGAATAAAGACTTCATAATGGAAAAACATCTTTCATTGAAGGCTTCAAAGCATGACTTAAGTGAAGAAGAGGTTGGTGTTTCCTATTTGGCAAGTAGACTTGTCAAAGAAATGAAAAGGAGTAGTCAATTTCAAAAAAGAAGAAGCGTCAGCAGCAACGGAAACAATGTTCAGGTTTGTCTTAGGTGAAAGTCCTGAACATTTTATTAAGGATTGTCCAATGCACAAAATGGACCATTGGGTTTATCACAACACTGGATATGAAAAAAGAAGAAATAGAGACCAGGTCCCTGTAAAATAAAAAAAAAAGTTGCAGCTAATCTT
Organism: Capsicum baccatum var. pendulum; assembly: GCA_030864225.1. NCBI lineage: Eukaryota > Viridiplantae > Streptophyta > Magnoliopsida > Solanales > Solanaceae > Capsicum > Capsicum baccatum. The sequence goes on along the minus strand of CM061556.1, from coordinate 123,170,853 downwards.
GTAGTTTAACAGGTCTTATGTAGTTGGGGTGACTTCTCCAATGAATCTGATGAAGGTGAGATGACTGTAGATGTTTCCATAATTGCATTAAAAGATAAGAAAATGACCTTTAATTCATTGTTTCCCTCATAGCAGACTCTAAAACTGAACATGAAAATGAGGTAACTATCTCTAACATTAAGAGGAATCTTGAAAATTATTCTGATAGGAAGTTAAAAAGGCTAGAAAATGTACTGATAGATATAGTGTGCAAACGGAGTACTGAGAAAATGGTCTAGAAGAAAAGATAGAGAATCAGGAGGATGAATTAATTACCTTAACTTTCTAGATTTCTAAAATTGAATAACAGTCTGCTAAGGTTGAATCTAACAATGTGAGTTTGGTGAGCCAACCGAAAAAAAAACACTTTTGATACTAAAGGGAAGAAAGAAGACTCACAGATTCAAAATTAGCTTGAAGAAAAGATGAAGGATTTCCAAAAGAATCTTATATCTTCTTTAAAAAAGAATGAGGAATTAGAGAGGGACCTATTCCTTCCGGGGGAAGAACTTAAAAAATCCTTGTGATGTACTATATCCTCTCAAATCCATTTCATCTAGTCAATATGCTAACAATGGGAAAGTTCTTGGTTATGAAGAAGGAAACCAAGTTCGTAGGTCTCAAGGGAACACTGTCCATGATGCTAAGAAAAGGGTCCATAAGCTTCTATGTACTCACGACGGAAGAAGTGAGTGCATAAAAGAAAATTGTTAGAGCTGGATAAAAGCTAAAATAAATGGTTCCAGGTATATTCAACAAGGGAATGCATATTCTATAGGTTTCAAGTTGCAGAAAATTGTGAAAAGGACCTCACTAACAAGATGATCCAAAAGGAATTTGATCACACTATTGTCCTCTTACCGTGAACCCAAACTCAAGTGTGTTCCCAAATTCAACTTTTAATCATGGCTCTAGAAATGAGAAAGGGGATTGTAGTAAGAAATAGTTCATTGATAAGGTCTCAAATTTTAACTCTAGAAGATTTGACTAACCTCTCTCTCAGGACATTTCAATTGGAAATGTCATATGTTGATATGTTTGATTTCCAATGACCCGGTCGCTGGTGAAACAAAGTTGAAACTCTCAGAGTAGAAGTACATGGAGCTATTGATCCCTAAAGGAAGTAAAGCCTTTTAAATTTAAGAATGTATTTATGATGATGATGATGAAAGATAGAAAAATGCAGAAGATAGTGGTATTATTTGGTGTAATGATTCTAACAAGCTAATACTGAGGATGATCAAATCAACCTGAGACACTATGAAGTGAATCAATGTCTATTCAAGAAATTGTCTATGTTTAGGAGGAAGGTATCCTTGGTAAATTAGGTACATGTTGGTCTAACTTTGTACCATACCCTTGAAGGTATACTGTAATGCCCCGAGAACCTATCCCGAGACGTTACACGGTGCTTAAAGTCACACGTAGCCTCAAGCTAACCCTCTAAGCCTATCATCACTTTCAGAACTTATTATAATGCAAATCATGATAAGATAAAGAGTAATAACCATGTCCTGAACATACTGAGATACAAAGTAATACTGTCCTGTGTAATCAAAATACTGCAGTTTTGTATGTACTCTGGTCTGACAAAGCCTCTACTACATAGAATTAAGGAGCCGTTGAGATAGATCCCCAACTGACTTGTACTAAACTTAAAGAAAATATCCATCTATTAACAAGAGAAAATGAGAGATACAGGTCCTCGAACCATGAGGACTCACCAACTTGAGGAATGTAGGTGAGGATACTCAGAGATCACTGTCGCTGCTGAGACTGAGCACCTGAACCTATATTCGGAGAAAATATAGAATACAAAAGACTATGAGAGTCAGTGCTTGGGAATGTACTGAGTGTGTGGGGGTGGATGAAATAGTTTGAATAATATCATAAATGTATAAGAAAATCATGCATGCAGACAATAACAACTCTCTTCGCTTGAATTATCTAAAACATCATTTCCGGAAGTTATCAGTAATAACATATGCTTCATAAATCTCGTAAATCATTTAAATCAACTCAAGATCTTTGACTCATGACTTAGAGTGACTCGGTAACTCATAATACTTAGATCATTATGGACGTGGGAGTTTCTTATAATCGACATAACTACACCATGTGAGCCGCATGGAGTCCAACATTATGCCCTCCTAAGGAGAGAACCCCACATTGGCGGGAGCGTCGTACTCTTGCCATGGAGTACAACCTCAATTTCACAATCACAATCCCACACTTGGACTTTGGCCCACAATTATCAACATCAATCCTACGGTGGCACGTAGTTTCAGGGAAATACCAAATTTCCCTCTCGGTGCTAAATAATACTCCCAGACTCAGCTCAAAATGCGTTAGGAAATACACCTTAATCAATATCAACTCATGGATCTATTACAAAGACCAAAACATATATTTATATATATATTTCATTTATAAATCATAAACAGCTTATGGATTCCTAACTTGACTCAACTCATCATACTCTTTCTCAACGTCAAGTACATTTGCTTTTCGAATCATTTTCAAATATCAAAAGCTTCAAGGAAATATCCTAGGACTTATTCTTGACTTTCAATCTCAAATATCGATATATATTCAATAGTCAAATTTCTCATGGAAAGGGATAACTCATGACACTTGTTTTAAATCGCTTAGAAATCATCAATACATAATGACAATATACAACTCATGGAATAAATTCTCAATTTAAGAAACATGATGGTGAAATAATCATAAATATCAAACTTATTTAACTCAAATCTCATAAATCATAAATAAAGAAATTTGGGTGTAAACCCACTTGCAAAATCATGTAAATCAATAATAAAAAGTAAATCTTTAGGCACAAGAACTAAAGGAGTGTTCTTATTCAAGCCCCACATACCTTGGATTTTGATTTTGAAGATATAGAAACTTTTTCGAACTCTTCTCACACTTTTAGATCAATATTCTTGATGCCTTTGACTTGGGAAACTTAGGTCTTGAACAAATTGGAGAAAGTCATGGAAGTTTCTTTGAATTTCTTGGAAGAGGATTTGGATTTTGGATCTTGTAGAAACACTAGTTTCTAGGAGATTCTTGGAAGATTGGAAGACAAAGGATAAGAAAAATGAATGGCTCTTCTCCACCTTGATATATATATAAGACCACATGGGAGGAAATGACCAAAATGCCCTTTTTAAAAATGCTGAAATTTATTTATCGGGTCTGTGATGGTCTATCGGACGGTCCGTCAGATTAGTTGACGGTCCACCAGGTCGTCTATCACTCGAGTGTAAAAACTGGAATGTTCCTCGGAGTGATGGTCGAAGTTGTGGTCCGTCAGAGAAAGTGAAGGTCCACCATATCGTCCATCACTAGAGGCTCAGGAATGCGACATTCTGCCTTGGTCTGACGAACACCTTGATAGTCCATCAACTTTGTGACGGTCCACCACTTTGACCGTCATACGATATCCCAAAAAAATAGCTATTGCCTTGTCTTGATGGGACACTTGACGGTCCACCAAGGACCTGCTGGGTGATCCAATAGCATTAAATAAAATAGCGATAACTTACTCATCGAATGTCGGATTTCAATTAAATTGGTATAGATAGAAAGCTTATTCAATGCTCTACATGACAAAAAGTGGAAATTAGAGAAATACAATATGGTTTAAAGATCAATCACTTTGAAAGTCATATATATCCACTCAAAAGACAGATTTAGGCTTAGGAAATGATCGGAGTATTACATATACACCCATGGGAATAAATTCAGAGGTGAACAGATGTAAAAAGTACAAATATGGAGTTTTAGTCAAACTAGAGAAGGGACCTGGTCCTATCTCTCAGGTTAGTATTTAGTATGTTCAAATTTTGTCTTTTCTGTCAATAAAAAGTTGCGTCCTCCTATCCTTGTATAAGAACAAAGTTGTCGAATCACAAATAAGGAAAATAAGTCACCTAAAAATTGCATTTTGATCATATCTTATTCCCCAGAGAACCCCTTCCGTTTACCTATTTGCTCCCTTAAAATTTGCTGCGCCCACTCCTTCTCATACCAAAAGGAGAAAATCCAAATTTTAAATAGCTTTTCTAAGAAAAAAACCCTCTTGATGACTAAAGTTCTCCCAGTTTCTTGTCGTCCAAAGGGTTCTAAGCTTAGCGTTATGAAAAATTCCTTTCCAAACCTTCTTGAAAAGCATCATTTTTCTCCTACTCTTCTAAATCTTAGATCCTTCATCACTCAACCCATGAATTATGAATCATCCTTGATTATTCAAAACTATTCTAATTATGTTGTGATGGATGAAACCTGGGTTGATAAAAATCTCATCTTGTTGTCAAATAGTGTAGGAAAAAGCTTGGCAAATCAAAAGAAAACCAGTGTAAGTAAAATACCAAAAAATTCTAGAGAATGATCTAGAAGTTTTACTGAGAAGCCTCTGACCCTTGAGGGACCTATTCCAAAGAAGAGTAAAGTAGCTGAAAAAAATTGTGATCACTTACACCAAAAGAAAGAAAGGGGGAAAAAAATAAGGGTGTATCCAAGAAAGAAAGCAATAGGTTCTTTAAAAATCAAAAGGTTTTAGCTAAAAGAATTTTTGACTAAAATGTTCTAGTAGAACCTAGTATGGTGGAACTTGTTGAGCTGGTTAAACATCAAGGGTGGATGCATCTCATAGAAGTACATGTTCCTACTATTTTTGATGAGATATTTAGGAAATTCTATTTCACTTTGGAATTCTTAGAAGATCGGATGAATTTGTCTGCACAAGTCCAAGGAAAGAAGAAAAACAGAATGAGGAAACATTAAGGATTTTTGAAGTTCCTATATATGGGGTGAAAACTGATACCAAACAGATGCCTTTGATTGGTCTTGACTTTGTGAACCAGGTGATTCTATCTAGGTCACAAATGAAAAACATTACCTCATCCACTAATTTATTTGTAAAGGAATGCCTCAGTAGCTTTGAATTTATTAATCTACTTACATTGATGATGGAACACATTCACAAACTATTTCTTGGAAAGAATGGAAAGCATGGCATGCCTTATAAATATTGGTTTAACAAGGTATTTGACCACATTGGTATTGTCTGCGAAAATGGAACCAAAGGGACTGTACTTTAAATGCTTGGCATGCATACATTGGTCAAGAATGAATGTGTCAAGTCAGGTAGCATTTATAAAAAGTAGCTTGGTAAAGAAATAGAGGAATTAAAGTATAATTTATCTGCCAAGGAGGAAATCTGCAATCCTTAAGAGGCAATTAAGCATCTCTCCAAAGGAAGCTCAAATGATAATAGAATGCTCAAAACTGAGAATGCCGACTGAAGAAAAGGGTGTCAATCTTAACTGATGAGGTTCTTATGTCAAATGCAGAGATAAGGCTTCTTAATAACAACTTGATCCTATTCCTTCAAACTCTTCTTCCTAGTCCTTCACTTGTTAATCTTTCTTGATTCTATTGGCCTTTCCCTAAGAACATTTAATTTATGCACTACTATAATACTTATCCTGCTTATGAATGAATCTTTTCTTTGTGCATTAAATCTGTTCTCTTTAAATTTCAAAGTAATTCTTCATGTTAGTGTTGCCCCATTGTCCATGAGTTAACTAATTTGTGCTTAATTTACTCTTGGTTTACTGTTAATCCTTTTTAATTATGCCAAAAAGGGGAATACTGAGTATGGATGAAACTGAGGAATGAACCAGGTATTAGGTGTACAGATGTGTAGATGTTCTAGGTGAATGTGAATATGAATGACATGCTAATAAAGGGAAGCATACGATATGCTAAATAAATAAATAAATGGAGTCAGATGTTTAAATTAACTCGACATCTTATATGAGACTCACTTAAAAGAATTTCAAAAGAATTTTTTATGTCCATTTTGTTATATCACTTCTAATTAGTTATTATGAGTCATTTAAGACATGTCTGCTTCACTACTTCAATCGTGATATTTAATTGACTCTCAAAATTATACAACATCGCTTAAATTGGAATAGAAGAAAAATATACTATAAATCACAATAATTAAAAATTTAAATTATGTTTAAAATATAATTTACTATCAACATCAAAAAATTTTGGACAAGTAGTATTATAAATTACGATATCTAACTGTTTAAAATAGTAAATTACAATTCAAAAGAACGTTAAAAATTATAATAGATAATAGCTTAAAATATCTAAAATCATATTAAAAATATATTTAATTATCTAAATTTTATTTATTTCACATATATTGAGACAAAAAAATAACATATATTGAGCTCATGCTAGCCTGGATATCTAGTATAAACTATACTTGTGAAAAAATAAAGTGATTAAATATATAATTCACATCTAGTGAAATAGGAAAATATTAACTAGTATTTAATTATACTTATGATAATATTTTTTCTCCATAATATTAAATTACTAAAATAGTATTAGACCATTACATTAACAAGTTTTATATAGTCAAACTTCATTACAACGATATTCCACTATAACGATCTGATTTCCTATAATATCGATTTTTCATATTATAATTAGTGATCAATATAAATACAAGAACATAATTATTTAATTCTACTATAATCATATATTCAAAATTAATTAAATACAATTACATACTTATTTTAAAGGAATACAAAGTACATTCCACAATATTACATTACACTCAAATAGCCAAAATTCTAAGTTCGCATCTACATAACCCACTATTTCTTTTTATAAATGTGTTTACAAAAAATCAAGTACATACATTATTATACAAGCTTTGTTTTTTCACAAAAATATTTTCAAAAATTCAATATAGAATATTATACACCTAATATAATAGATACAAAATTATAAAAGGTGTTTATGCATTTATTTGTACAATTATATAATATTATATACAAAAATTGATTTCACCTTTTATTCTTTGCGCATATTTTAAAGTTCAACTCACATATACTCCAAATCTCTTTAAATTTAAGTTTTGTATTACTCTTGAAATTTAAAATCAGTTGAGACAATATCCAATCAAAATAAGTAACCTACTCAAAAAATTCAAATCTGAACTATAACTCAAGTTTAATTTTAAATGGACAATTATAAAATAGAATAAAAAGAAGATTTTAAATAAGTTTCTTTTCATTGCAAAAGTTGGTGATTAGCTACAAATATTTCTTATAATAAAAATATTTACGGCGAAACATTTAACTATTATAATAATTTTTAATTACTTGACGCAAAAATATTTATTTAGCTATAAATATTTATTACAAATAATTTATTGTGGCTAAACTATTATTATTGTTACAAATTTTTTTCACGTGAAAACAACTTATGATTAGCTATGAAAATTTATTATAGCAATAAATTTGTGGCTAGTCATTTAACTATTGCCACTATTTTGCTATTATTTGAAGCAAACAAAGTTATTTAGCTACAAATTTTTGTTTCAAATAATTTATTGTGGCTAAAATGATACTATTGCTATTGAAACTTTTATCACGTGGCAACAACTTATGACTAGCTACAGAATTTCGTTGCGACAACAGATTTATAGCTATTTGTATAATTATTGCCAAAATTATTAACTTTTATAGTAAAAAGGAGAAATTAGCTTTGTCAATTTAATTGTCGTAGCTAAGAAATTTTATGAATTTATATATAGCCACCAAATTTGACTTTTTGTGAATGTTATTACATAATAGCCACGTTTTCTAAATTTGTAGCTAGGATTTCATAGCTATATGTGCAATTTGTTGTAGTGAAAGGTGACTTATAAAGCAAGAAGTTGTCCAAGATATACATTAGAGAGTTTGTTCGATTTCTTGGTGTACCTTTGTTTATTATTTCTAATAGAAGTATGCAATTTACCTTAAATTTTCAGAGTTCTATGCATAGTGAGTTGGGTACTCAACTTGAGATGAACACAAATTTTTACCCTGATGGATGGCCATTCAGAGTGGACCATTTAGATGTTTGAAGAAATGCTTCTAGTGTGTGTTATGGATTTTGATGGTCATTGGGACTAGTTTTTGCCTTTAGCAGAGTTTACCTACTAAAACAATTAGCATTCCGACATTTAGATGGTATCTTTTGAGTCTTTGTCATGGCATAGGTATATATCCCCCTTGAGATAGTTTGATTTATTTGAGGATAGGACTTTAGGCACTGACTTGTTGAGAAACTCAATGGATCGAGTGAGGTTGATGCAATAGAGGCTTGTGGCTACCCAGAGATAGAAAATAGTTTGTTGATCGATGAGTTAGTGATGTAGTATTTATTCTTGGTAAGCGAGTTTTATTAAAGGTATCACTCATGAGGGGTGTGATGATATTTGGAACAAAACAAAATCTTAGTTCGAAAGTCATTGGACCTTTTGAGATTCATGAGAAGCATGGAGATGCATTCGATAGGCGAAGTTTTCCTCCACATCTATTAGTTATTCATCCAGTATTCCATATCTTTATGTTGAAGCAATATTACCCAGATAATACTCATATAATCTGGTGGGATTTAATTCCATTAGATCATGATTTGTCGTTTGAGGAAGATCCTATTGCTATCATAGATAGATAGATTAGGATATTGATGTCTAAGAATGTTGATTCTGTAAAGGTTCAGTGGAGACATTGCCCAATTGAAGAGGCTGCATGGGAGTCTGATTTTGTTATGTGGATTATATAACCCCAACTTTTTATCAATTCAGATATTTTCTTTTCTTTATTGTTCGAGGAAGAACACATATTTTAGTAGTGGATAAAGTAACAACCCTTATTGTGAGTTTTAGTTCTTTTTATGTTTTGACCATTTTTCCCTTCCCCTTAGTTACTATGTATATCATTTATGAGTTTTGGGATGTTTGATATGGTCCTCAAAGAGTTACAGAGTGGTTTGAGTTTGTCTGAGATTTTGAGTAGCCTTAAAAGTGATTATTTTGACATTTATCAATATTTTGTGATTTGACCGTTAGATGGTGATTGTGTCGGTTTCATTAGACCTGCAATGTCGATTTTTGATTAGTAGTATGGTTGTTAGGTCCCAAGTCTTTATTTTAGATTTTGAGTGCATAGATGAGAAACTAGTATAGTAAGCCTATAAGGGATATCGATGTTAAATTATTGATAACAATCCCTTTTAACAAAATTAGATGGTTCTATTGTGTCTGTAATGTCAAAATAAATCTAGTAGCATGATTAATTTATTTCTATGAGGTGTAAAACGAATCCCAACTACTCATTCGGACACATTTTAATAATTTCATTTACCAGGTCTGCTTTTCTAATGCAACAATGATTCCTTCTTCACATTTGCAGGTAACCCTTTACCTTCATAGAGAAGTATTGTCTTACTCATCGCAATCATGGAGCTGAGCTCATTTTTGTAAAGGGATTAAGATTCGGTAATCTTCAACGCAAGGTAGTGGTTGCTTTTTTTCACGAACGAAAACCAAGGGTCATGACGGCACTTGTAGCGACAAACTTTAAAAAGTAAGCCTATCCCCTAAACTAATATGAAATGAAAGTAATACCAAAAACCAAGGCAAGAGTCTTAGAACAAAGTCGAACCACACATATACATTAAAAGAAAAATTATAATCAAAGATATAAAACCAAATCCCAAAACCTGATGTCACATTGTAAGAATCAACTAATAAAACTCGAAGTCAAAATATATATAGGATAGCCCGAAAATAACAAAAGAACCAACTAATACAACTCGAAGTCAAAATATATATAGGATAGCCTGAAAGAATAACTTTGTGTCTAAATAAAAATAAGAAATAGTCCAAATAAGAAAAGGTAGTAACCAACTCTGGTTGCATAGGTCAACTACTATATCAAAGACTCCAAATTTTGCTTGAATCAGCTATCCATTTGGTGAACTCATACCTTGATCTGCATTAAAAGGGCATAGTAGGGATGAATACTTCCACTTGTACTTAGTATCATGGGCTTACTGAGTAAAGTAGAAAATAAATCATTTAAACATAAAATTGTGGGCACATGACCTACAATAAGAAAATGTCCCAAATAATAGCCCACACCTTATTTACTAACAGTTCTACTATATACACATATAACAAAAAAAAGTAGGGGAAAGAAGAACAAGTATACACATACTATGAGTACAAGTACAAAAGATAGAACAAATAGATGGATATCAAGTCATAAACAGAAATACAATCACAGAATAAGCACAACATATTAAACATAGTGAAGGGGATGATGATAATGATGATGATGAAGCATAATGTCATCACACAAACTCTGCATACACCTACTGAGCACAGCTACGAATATACGATCCAGGAGAGTTTTGTCAACCTAGACCTAACGAGCTTAGCTATGGACTAAGACCCATGGAGAGATTGTCAACCCATATTCAACCAATATCCAGGATCCCTCTATAGTACATCCCTCAGATAGGGTCTATAATGATGTCATAATCCAATACCAATATCCATAAATCCTCTCTGGCACATCCCTCAAATAGGGTCTGTAATGATGTCACAAATCAGTGTTTTTAGTATTTTAAGAGATTCCAGTATTTCCACACTGGTACCAATGTTTTATCATCACATATATGACATAAAAAAGAAATCAATAATAACATGCAATAATAGCAACTTTATAAAGTATAAGATGCAATGAGAATGATGATTCAATGCTCAGAATCAATAAAAAAGAGAATATCCAATAAGCAATCAATATACCAATCGTGTGAGCCAACAATCCACTCAAATCTATTAGCTATCCATGATCTAATATGATCCATAACCATCAAGTGAAACATGCACGCAAATGTCATTAATACAACATAATTCCAAAAATCAAGGGTTTTTACCACCAAAGAGTGTGTAATTAAACATATATTAAACAATACTAGGCCAACGATAACATATAAGACTATACATGATCACACATAGAAATTAATTTCTCGAAACCACTAAATATTATCCACATAGGCCCCCACACAGGTGCATAAATCACCTAAACGTATTTTCCATGATACAACCCCATACCCATAACATGCTTTTACATTATTATTATTAAATAACTAACCCAATCAAAGGAAAGTTAAGCCATAACTTACATCACATTATAAAACTAATACAAATAAGACCCTAAAACCGAGCATTAAACTCATGCATGGACCCAAAAATCATACACAACAAAAAAGTATAGAATCTACACATTAAAAAAAAGCCAACAATACCAATTTTTCTGATTTTCGAATCAAGGTCAAAACGGACCCCTAAAATAAGTTTCTAAAAAAGAAGGGTAGAACCAAAATTTTTATCCAAAAATATCTATCCCATGATTAAAGGATCTTATAGGAGAAAACCCAAAAATAAAAATAGAGTGAAATTAGGGTTTGAATCAAGGAAATAATAATTTGGACCTTTCGAGCCAAAATTCCCAAATTCCACCTTTAAATTTAAGTTTTTAAACTAGATTTACATGATAAAAATTAAAGAAAAGTAATTGTATGTAAGACCCTTAAATATTTAATGATTTTACATTTGACCTTCCCATGTTCGAAAAGTCATTTTTGACTCAAATTGTGCTTAGCTATGTTAATAGGGTATCTTCTAAGAGTTTTGGAATTATCAAAAAGGGTCCGGGGTCATTTTAGAATTCTAAGGCAGTTATACTCTGAGATATTTCCATGTCATGTAGTCTATCCTCCATAATATTAGTGTGGCACGTGATGTCCTACAGAAAAAATATTTATATTTGTAAGGTTGTTTTGTTAGATATGATGCATTTTGGACATTTTTTTATTAAGAAACTAGATTTTGGATGCTAAGTTCATAAAAAGAGTAAAAAGGTGTTTTTGGATACTTATGTGATCAATAATGGAAGTTCGTGACACTTTCAAGATTATTCGTGACCAAAACATGTGCAGAAATGGAAGAAGAGCTCAAACAATAAGTTTCGGCACTTGCTAAGTCCACATGGAGACCACATGTAGAAAATGTGGACTACATATGGGAAACACACGTGTCAGAAGTCCAAAATCCTGAGAGCTTACCCGTAGGAAATTTTGGTCCAGACACATGCGATCAGTATATGCGCCCAAGACTAGGCCGCATATGGAGACCACATATTGCCACCAACCATTTTTTTCTCGTATTTTTTTTGGAATTTAGTTTTAGGGTTTCCTCATGTACTATAAATACCCCTTATGTGCTTTTAATAGAAGTTACATACTCTTGATACTTTCAAACATATTGTTATTCTGAGATTCGATTTTGGTCTTAGAATTCTCTTGTATTGATTTAGGTTGATTAGTGATGTTACGGTTTTTGGTTTTTACCTGTGAATATTTTGATTTATTCTTATAGTTTCAATCATGAATGTTGTTGATTACTTCATAAGCATGTGCGGCTAAAAACCTTATCTAGGGTTTTAGAAACCCTAGGGGATTAGCGAAGTAGGGGAAGCGCTATTGTTATTCTGAACCGGTACCTATGCATGCATTGTATTATCTTCACTTTAATAGTTATCTTAGAGGTTTCAAGCGTTAGGATTTTTCCTAGGTTATTTCTAAATGCTTCAAAAGAGGAGTAGTGACTAGGAAAAGATAATGACAATAGTAATTTAGAGTTTAACTATCGATCCCCAGTCTAGGTTTTATATAAGTAAGATGGTTAGATTTCATCTAGTAACTAAAGACTTAAAAGGTAACAATTAGTTGGGATTAAGATAAGGGTTAGTAAGGTGATACCTTGAAACTCAAAAGGTAAAGGGTGAAATTCTTCTGCTCATCCAAAAGACTATAGAAGGTACATAAATTATTGATTTTGCATGGAAGGTATGGGTTGGTTCAACAAAAAATGATAAACCTATGGAGTTGAGATACCAGGGGGAACACAATCCTAGTATTCACTTACAACTGATTACAATCGAAGTTAATATTTTCCGCTTGTTCGATATTTCTATTCAAAATTCCCTGTTTACTTTTCAAGTTCTACCCGTTTATTACAATAGTTGAGAACCATGATTCCACGTATTACCTTAGGATTCGAACCTATCCTTTGTTGGGTTAATATTTTTGGTAGAGACCACATCATTTTTATAGTGGAGTTGTAGATTCGACATTACAAAATTTTGATGCTATTTTTGGGGAATACATTATTGATTGGTGGATTGAAGTCGTTCCAGTTTTTTCTTTTTGTTAGTTTTTTGTTCTTAGTTGGGTATACACAGATGTATGCCTAACACATAGAGTACAGGAAATAACTTACTCCCATTAAATACAAATCCAGAGAGGATCCTTTTAAAACCTAGTAGTATGATGGAATAAAAAAGAGATGATATTCCTGAAGAGGTTCGTGATAATGTTCCTCCCCCTCCTACCAAAGAAGTACAAGATATTGTTGATCAATAAACCAGTGAAATTTTAGCTCAAGGTAAAAATTAGAGGAAGGAAATGGAAGAATCTCAGTGGGTAGCTAGGGAGGCAGAGCTAGATAAGCAATGACAAGAAGAAAACAACCAAGCAGCATATGGTGGAAATCAAAATAGAGCTAGAGGTACCCGTTTTTAAGTGATTTTATCAAATAAGTATGTGCAACCATATGTATTTGATGAAGAAGATCTGGGATATATTGAGCCGATAGAGACTGGAGTTATCATCCATCTTATTTTACCCACAGGCATCAAGTTTTACAGAATGAGATCAGTGATCTAACACTTAAATCTTAAGGGTGTATTTGCAGGTTTGTCTCCAGATGATAAAAATATATACCTTGGATATATTATTGAGATATGTAATTCGTATACCATTATAGTGGTGAATTAGGAAGTGCTTAGATTGAGTTAGTACCTTTATAACTTACAGGAGAATTATCTTTATGGATAGGGGACCAAGAGGATATATTACTGTATAGAATGAGTTGCGAAGAAAATTCTTAAATCAGCTCTTTCCTCTATCTAGGTTGCTGCAGCTCAATAATGAGGTCTATAATTTATATAGTTGTTAGCAGAATCTATGAACAAGGCATGTTTCTGGTTCAAGAAGAAGCTGAGTATGGTGTCCAACCATCGAATGTCATGGACAAGCATATTAGAGATATTCTACAAAGACTTGACCATCAGCTCCTGATCTATGGAAGACATCATATTTGAAGGAGCTTTTATGAAAGTACATTAGAAGGAAACTTCAGATTTGCTAGATCACATCTTGCTCGCTAACGGAGGGTGGAAAACCTGAGAGACTGAGAGGGGATCTGGCACATATGCTATTTGTGCCTTATGTGATTGAAAAGTAGCTAATAATTTTGTAGCTTAAGAGATTGTGCTACTAAAAACTGATATTGGGTTACTGGCAAAGCAATTTTCAATAGCTTTCTTTGAGAAAGTGAATACAGCGGGAGCACAAAGTTCAGCTTCCAAAGCTTACAAGTAAGAATTAGAAGAGGAAGCCAATTTTTGGATCATTAGTTTGTAGGTTTTCAAGCCCAATGTTTAGGGAACCAAGGACAGAACTACTATGATAAATACAGAGACTGCATTAGGGAGAGAGAAAGTGACTGAAGAAAGAAGGATGACTATGGAGGGAAGGAAGATTGGTATATTCCATTTGGAAGAAGAGATGTAGAATCAAGAATGGAAGAGATGCTGAATAAGCTGGTGAAGAGTAAAAAAAATCAAAAGATCAGTATCAAGGAGATTTACGCAAATATTTCAGGGCTGACCCAGAAGTTAGAATGTCATGTCATGGATAGTAAGCAGTTGGAGCACCAGTTCGAGCAGATGTCAGCAACTCTAAAACAGAGAAAACTATATACCCTTTTGAACAACACTATGAAAAATCTGAAAAATGATGATCATGTTCTTGCTCTTACCACAAGGAGTGGTATGACTATGATATATCCCCTATTATCTATCCCTGAAGCGCCAAGGAATGATGATACAACTATTAATGAGACACCTATTGTGGAATAAAAAAAAGCAACATATGGTGATGAGTCAGTTGGTAAAGAAAGAGGTAAGGGTTTAGTTTTTGAGTAGTAAATAAGACAAATTCCAAGACCACCCCCACCTTTTCCTCAGCAACTGAAGCAGAAAAAAAAGGAAGAAAAATTTAAGAGATTCATTCAAATGCTGAAATAATTGAGCTTGACTATTTATTTTCTTGAGGCATTGGAGAATATTCCTGGATATGTCAGGTTTATAAATCAATTAATTAGAAAGAAAAAATGAGCAACGATTGAGGATGTTGATGGCTTTCACCACTGTAGTGTAGTCACTACTAGGTTTGTGGACCAGAAAAAGGATAATCCTGGAGCATTCACTATACCATGTACTATTGGGTCATCCAAATTTGCCAAAGTCTTATGTGACTTAGGAGCCATTATAAATTTGATGTTGTTGGCTGTATTCAAGAAATTGGGCTTGAACCCGCCTGAACCAACTTCGATGCAGCTATTGATGGTTGACCGCATGGTGAAGAAACCTGTGGGTATTTTTCTTGATGTAATTGTGTGATTTGATAACTTCATATTTCCAAGTGACTTTGTCATTCTGTACTTTGAGGTTGACACCGAGATGACCATTATATTGGGAAGACTATTTATAGCCACAGGTAGAGAAAGAGTCGACATAGAAAAGGAGAGGTGATGTTTAAAGGTAATGGTGTGGAGGACATATTCAACATCCAAAAATCAATGAATTAGACTACCGATATGAGGGTAGTGTTGGTGATAAATGTTATTAATTACCCTGGAGGGTATTTATTTGGGCATCTCAATGAATTCTGAGTAATCAAGGTTGTCATATCATGTCACGATGTCAAATAATATGCTGCATGGGAGGCAACCCTTGGTCTTATTGCTGAAATCTGAGTTAACAATACAGCCACATCATGCTGTGGTGTTAAATCAACTATTGGGTGGGAAGCAACCTACTATTTTAGTGTTTATATTTTTGTTGTTTTTATTTTATAGGTTTATAGATTATAGACATACCCAAAATATGGTAAGATTTCTACATTCATAAATTTCAAGGTAAAGGAACTGTGTGACTAACCCATCATGGTCACCAGTCCCATATGGGCCATGTAAGTTGAGCATTAAATTGAAAAGATGAATTTTTTTAGGATGAGAATGAAAAGTTGTGGAATTCTGTACATATTCATACTTTTGGGACCATAAAGTCAGGTTACAGGACCATAAGTAGCTAAGCAATATAAATATACCAAGTTTGGAATGTAGGAAATTAGGCCAAAATATTTTGCACACATGAGCCCTACACATGCTGGCCGCATATGGCACATGCGCCCCATGGTTGGTCATATGTGGTAGGCGCATATGGATACCACGGGTAGATCTTTTGTGGGGACAAATTTTAAGTAAAACTTTGGGCCCACCATCACATATTTATGACCTAAAATAGACGCCATCCTTACTTAAACATTTTTAGCCCTATTCTATCTCGTTTAGATCCTCAAAACTTTACTTTTCTCTTTAAATTCAAACTTTCCTCTTAAATTTTAAACTAATCCCACACTTAAAGAACAACTGAATTGAAACTTGATCAAGGTGACAAATTGTCCCAACATACTAAAAATAATTTTCAACTTGGAGTTTGCTCAATTTCTTCATTGTTCACTTCTGGATTCTCATAAAAGAGGTAACTTTACCGGTTCCTAGTGGTCACGTATTAATTTATTTATTGACTAAACAAGTTGATATATGTATTCCTATGAAAAATATATAGAATCTATCATGGTTGTTTATAAAATCCTTGAAGTAGACTAAAATCTCAATGTACGACCTTGTTTTAAATTAAATTATAAGGTTAGGCCCCAACTGAAAGTTGAACTTAATTGAATAGAGTAATCCCAAAAGTTGAGCATGTTAGTTTTCTTTGAAAATCATGATTCTTAATACGTGTGTGCACATTGGACTTGTTGGGACTTCAAATAGGTTATAGGGGTGTGAAAATTGAGGAAAGATTCAAACTTTTCAAATTTTGAGTTTTTCTTCTACTTTTGCCATCCCTTATTTTAGTTGGAAACTAACAACTAGTTTTTTAGGTACACATGGACCAAAAAGATGCTAAGAAAAATAAGGCTGAGATATCGAGAAGACAAGATTAGTCCCCTAATCTAGTGGTTCGGTGGAGTAGTACCCTATTGCACGACTTAGAGAGGTTGTAGATAGGGTGACACACGAAGTTACTAAAGAATAGGTGCGACAAGCAGTCAAGACTATTATATTAGGCACTATGGGACAACCACTACCTGATCAGTAAAAGTAGGGAAGACGGCCAGCTTTTACTCGGCCTAGGTCTTGGGCTGAGGCTACTCAGATTGTCGAGATTGAAAAGCCACGTGTAGCCCGACTGAGGATGAAGTTAGCATAAAAATAACCTCCATGTTCTCATCTGCTGAATGATCATGTCAATAATAAGGAGGCAATATTTGAGTCAGCTTCACAAAGAGTATTTTAGGACCATCAGTCCAAGGAGGGTCCTAGGATTTATCGAAGGCTATAGAGCAGAAGGAGTCATCAGCAGTACCTCAGTCTAAGGAGGGTACCACCACATATGTATAGTAGTCATATGTACCCCATTCTAAGTAGTGTAAAAAGAAGGATACCCATGATGCACCGGTACTGTAGGGGGAAGAGTCCTCAACCCTAATATGCCTTGGAGGCACCAGTTGAGAAGGAAAATCTGAGATGGTATGTAGAGGCGATAAGAGAGATACTTCATATGGACAGTCGTATTTTGATGGTCAGACGACCTAAGAGTCCTATTTATAAGGAGAATAGGATTGGTCTATCTGATCTTAGTAGAGTACCAAAGTTGTGGGCTTTCATTAATCATTACTAGTTAGAGTAGATGACTAGACTGCTTAGTTCTTACAACCTGGCTATGGTACATGAGTTTTATGCATTATACCATGCTACTATAGTTCTTTCTATGCTTAGATTTCCAGGCCTGATGAGACATATTGAGTAGCCATAACTTAATCATACCTTTTTGAGAGAGGTCAGAGTTGATCTTTCAATAGAGACTATCTATAGGGTTATTTTTTGTCTAGATTATATCACTTTTACATCTATAATTGAGTTTGACTATAAAATAAGAGTTGCACATGATAGACATATTATGGATGAGGATGGGAATAGACGTGAGAGAGTTGAGATAGATCGGTGGATAACAAGCTATATTTCACCTTTGGGTGATGAGTCCCCATGGATTGAGGGTCATGTTGTGATAAGAAGGGTCCGTTAATATTTGATGAAATGTTTTAGTGGTTTCTTATCCAATATTGACTATTCCCTACTACTTCAGATAATGAGTTTACTTGGTAAGAAGCATCAATGGTTGCTAGTTTGATGGTAAAATACTTTATAGATTTTGCAGCCATCCATTGGAATGAGATCCATGATCAAGAATTTAGAGAGATCACAAATCTACCATTTCCTTAAATGATTCTAAGGTTAAATGATAAGGCCGGTCTACCTGAGATACTGGAAGTAGATGAGAGGGTACTTATAACAGCTACTGCACAGACATAGAATGTGAAGGATTGGGTATGTTTGAGCCTTCCTAGGAGATATAGTAAGCCCACCATAGTGCCTTGAGCTGGGATTAAAGGTCCAAAGCTCCCACAGAGCCTAGAGATATACATAGAGGCAATGCAAGAGTTAGTATTAATATTAAGATAAGGGAGTAGAGAGAGGCCCCAGACATGAGTACTCAGGGTGATGGGACATCAACCACTATTTCACCAGCCCTAGCTTTGACCTCAGAGTCGGTTAGCATATTTTAAGAGCCTACTCACCCATCCAATATAGCTTATTCTAAAGGTAATATTACTATATCTTAAAAGTTTGAGCTTAATGAAAAGTCAGAGGACCACTGATGCTCGTTTATGAATTAATGAAATTGAGATAAATACTCAATAAGAGCAGATACATTTAACGATTTAGACTAGATTTGAAAGGGCAGAGGCTAGATGGGAGGCCACATAGAGAGATTCCCTGTTTGAGATACGTGCTGACTTACAGATACATCTTGATTTGTTTGAGAGATGGTATTTAGTTTGATTTGCAGAGACAGAGATGCCAGATCGAGCCCAAATGAAGGAGTACATGAATATATTACGAGCAGAGGTAAGCTCTCTCACAAAGAGCCATGTAGATTCTACTTATTTAGTTCTACCCCTAGTGGTCCAGATATCACCTCCATGTGCACCTAGATATTTTGACTTCTTCGTGAAGGAAGATGATAAGGCCCCGGTAGTTAGGTCTAAGAGAGGTCACATAAGAAACTTTCAGGATCCTGATATGACATATAACCAGGCTGTTAAAAATGCCAGACATAATTTGATGTATTCTGTATTTGTTGAAAGGTAGAGGCATGATGTGATAGTAGTGGGTGCATCTTATTGTAGTGCACCACCACCACCACTGCCTTTATTAGATAATATGCCCCCATCTGGGGATACTCATGACACAGATGCTTAGTGCATCCAATATATGTTCTCACTTTCTTTTGTTATGTATTATTTTTATGCATTGAGGATAGTGTGCAGTTTTTAGTTGGGGGTGGGATATACCAAAACATGTATAGGTTAATTTGTGACGTATTATGTTTTTTCGTATTTTGTTATGTTTTTATGTAATTAGGATATTTTTAATTATTTAGGAAAATAGTCATGTTTTTTTAACTTTTAATAAAAAAGATACCAGTTCAAAATTGTATTTTAGAATTGTGTGAATATATATATGTGTGAATATTGTGGATCTTATTATGGCATTAGGATTAGGGACACACTAATCACTTGCTAATAATTGCATGAACCAGATAAGTAGTAGTTTGTAATATTGACTCTGTGCCATGTGTATATGAGATGCTACTTCGTTTTCTTTCTGTGTTCAATTCAGAGCTTGCCTGGTTGGTCTTTCCTAGGTTGAAGGATAGTTGGTTAGGAAAGGATCACATGCCATTTGTTATTTTAGTCCACTTTTAGCCTAAATGACCTTTCACGTGTGAAGTGTATCCCTTGATCTCTATGTTTGAGCCTTATAGATTATTTCTTTGTTCTCACATTTCACTTTTCCATTTTATGTTATAATGAACCTATTTTGTCCAAGGTCTTCCTGGTACATTGTACACCTCAACTCGGGTAAATCACCTAAATTAAGGGTGGCTATCATAGGGGTGCTGATGTAAAGTGGTTAAGAAGAAGGGAAAAATAAAATAAAAAGAAAGCAAGGCTGGGTATGGTAGAGAAAGATGAAAAAGTAGAGAAAAAAGAAAAGAAAATTTATGCAAAAGTTAAAAAGAAATAATAAAAGACCACACCCAACCTGAATCTGCTTTAAAATAAAAAGGGAGAAATAAGGGTGGAATAAAAAAGAAAGTGGTTAATCCCAAGCTTAGTGTAGTTCCAAGGAGGCTTATTCACTTGATATGTCGATATGTACCATACAAGACCCCAATCATACATTACCAGCTGAGAAAAGTCCTATAGTGATCCTAACTTTACTGTTTGAATACTAAGTTAAAGAAAATAAGGCCAAGACTATGGTATTAGATGCACATTAAATGGAACTTCTCTTTGAGTGTGAGTGTCTCTTAAGTGTCCCTACATTGACATGCATATTTCATATGGGTGTGCGGGCATCTTTGTGTGTGGGCACATGAGTCATATTGCTAGATGCTTATGTGTTTGGGTAGAGTAACTTGTACATATGCATGGTTGTATATTTCTAATGTAATGCCATACTTTGATCCCATTATGTCACATTGTTGTACTTCATATTTATACATAGTTGGTTTTGAAAAATTGAGATAAGAGGAAGTGTTGTAATTTTAGTTTAAAATGTTGTTTGACTTCCTTTAATATCCTCCTAGTTAAGTGTCATGTTTTATTTTGTTGTGTTTTTTTGCCTGAGGACATGCAAAAGTTATAAGTTGAGGGTGTTGATGTGCTATAGAAATATACGACTTTTGACATTTAAAACTATGAAAATATGTATGTTTCTGAGGTTTTTTTGTTAGATATGATGCATTTTGGGTATGTTTTTCTAGAAACTAGATTATTGATGCAATGTTTTTGAAAAAGAGGAAAAAGGTGTTTGTAGCTACTTATGTTATCAATAATGCATGTTTGTGATACGTTGCAGATTTTTTATGACCAAAACATGCGCAGGAATAGAAGAAGAGCTGAAAAATAACTTCTGGGACTTGCTAAGTCAATATGCGAACTGCATGTAGCACATATGGACAACATGTGGGCAAAGCATATGTCAGAAGTCCAAAATCCCAAGAGATAACCTATATGAAATTTCCATCCGGTGATATGCAGTCACCACATGAGCCCAGTCTCAGACCGCATATACTACATGCGCCCAAGGCCAGGCCACATATGGAGACCATATGTAGCCACCGACCCCTTTGTATTCTATTTCATTGAAAATTTGTTTTTTGGGTTTCCTCATGTACTATAAATTACCCTTATATGTGTTTTGGTAGAAGTTATAAACTGTTGATACTTACAAATATATTTCGATTCTGAGATTCAATTTTTGTAATGGAATTCTCTTGTATTGATTTTGGTTGATTAATTCAGTTTCATTTTTGGGATTTTACTTGTGATTATTCTGATTTTATGTTATGCTTTCAGCCATGAATGTTTTTGTTTACTTCACAAGCATGAGAGGCTAAAAACTCTTAGCTAGGGTTGTGGAAACCTTGGCGAATTAACGAAGTCTAGAAAGTTCTAATATTTTTATGAATCGATGCCCATGCATGCATTGTATTATCTTCAATTTAATATTTATAGTAGTAGTTGCAAATGTTAGGATCATATCTTGATTATTTCTACTTACGCTAAAAGAGGAGTAGTGACTAGGAAAAGATAATGACAACAGTAATTGGAAGTTTAACTATTGATCCACACTACCATGATTTATCTAAGTAAGATGGTTAGATTTCATCTAATAACTCGAGACATTAAAGGTAATACTTAATTGGGATCAAGATAAGAGTTAGTAAGGTGACATCTTGAGACTCAAAAGGTAAAGGGTGAAATACTTTTGTTCATCCAAAAGACTGTAGAAGGTACTTAACTTACCGATTTTACATGTAAGATATCAGGTTGGTTCAATAATGCACGATAAGCCTATGGATTTGAAAATCCATGGATTTGATTATACCCAAATTTGATATTCATCACTTGTTCAAAATTGCTATTCAAAATCCCCCATTTAATTTCCAGTTCTGCTTGTTGATTAAAACAGTTGAGAACTACGATTCCACGTATTCCCTTGGGAATCAACCCCAAATTTTTTTGTGTTACTATATTTGGAAGCGATCACATCATCTTTAGAGTAGAGGTGCATCTTGGGAATCACCATCACGGAGGATAGTCTCCGCGATATTAGTGTGCCACGCCAAGGCCAAATTTTTGTTCAATTTTATTTTATTCACTTTTGATGAGGGTATATTAAGTCCTTTCATCCATGTACAACCCTCAAAGATAAAATGAATATATTTTCATTAGCTTTTTAAAGATCAAATACTCCCATTCATTATCAAACACAAAACCCAAGAAAATCTGAAGGGTTTTACCGTGCATTCATCCTTCGAGTTCCAAGCTCCAAATTACTTTCAAATTTTTGTGTATTTAAGGCATGTATCTTTTTTCTAAATTGATTTTAGGTAAAAACGCGTATTTAAAAGCTATTATCCATATGTTTTAATTGTTGGATATTTGAATGTGGGTTGAAGGATCTGGAATGGTTATTACATGAATAGAATTCACTTGTTTGTGAATTGATTGTTTAAACTTTATTCTAATGATTTTGAACTAAATGAATTAATGGGTTTGGGAATTAGAATGGGGAACATGGGTTTCCCCAAATTTGATGGTTTAATTGTTTAAAGTTTGGTTTAACCTTAACCAAACTTGTGTAATTTGTTTTGAAATATGGATACATGCATAAATTTTTCACTTATGAAACCTTGCATTGCGTAAAAGGTTAATGGAACATAAAATGGTTGTTGGGTTAGAGTCCCAATTGGAAAAATATAGAGTCCTAAATGGCTAAATAACTTAGAGTCCTATTGGTTGATGGGTTAGAGTCTCGATTAGCTAAATATTTTAGAGTCCTAATAAGCTAAATAAGTTTGTTTGGCATAATGACATTGTCTTGCAAGCATGTTTATTTGGTATGACAATACCATATGATAAATGCATTAACGGATGAATCCTTGCTTAATGGTTGGAAATGTGTGCAAATGTTTTTATTACGATTAAAAAGGGTTCTGTAGCTCACCGTGGAACCTGGAGGGCTTAGGGAGACCACACTGGATACAATATTTGACATTTAGGGGGTCTGTATGACTGTGTGTTTGAGTCACACTTAATATATATATTTTGAAGGACGACTAGTTGCCCTTAGGGATTTATATTTCCCCCCTTTTTCTTCGATTCGTTGGCTAACATGAGTTGGGGCCCTTTCAGTGGGAAGAGCTGAACCCATATAGCCCATGGTTGCCTTTATGATGGTTGAAGCTATACAATCCAGGTTAATAATTTTGACTCTCATTCTAAACTTTGTTCCCTATCACGACATCTTATATATATATGTGTATATGAATCTGTGCATATGGTTTTTAATGATTTTGGACTGATGTGATCATGGCATTATTATACCCTTATTCCTGAGTTACATCATAGTGCTTACCTAGCTAACTATCCTAGGACGCTACATTGTTTCATAATGTAAGGTCCAAAGACACTTCTTTTACCCCTCTGTAGAATTAAGTGGATTAGCACATTGTCGAGTTGCTTTAAAGTTGTAAGCTTCCATCCTTTTGAAGCCTATGATTTAATAGTTTGTTTCTCTTATGTTGTAGACTGTCTTTTGGGTCCTTTTTTTGCTACAGTCAAGGGCATGTCCCAACATAGATGGTATTTAATTTTGTTAAAGGCTTTTTATGGACAACTGTGGATTAGGAATTATTGAATTCTTAGAAGGCCTACCATGGTTCGTTTATCTACCATTCATTACAGTTTAATTGGCTTCCACATTGTTATTATTTTATTATTTTGAAATACCCATCATGGCTATGCCCTGGTGTGGGTGGTGACAATCTTTGTATAAGAGCATTGTTTATATTCGTTCCATTTCAACAAAGCCGTGTTGAGTAGAGAACTTTTTATGGGTGTGTAGTGCACCACACGTATAAGGAGGAGGCTATGATACGTTTAGAAATGCCTTCCTTTCTTGTGTTAAAATTTCATCCTATACAGTCTTGTATTATGAAACTTCTCTAATTCTTAGCTTCCTTCCATTTCAGATCACAACTCCCTGAAGACCTGAAGCTCATAAAATCTCTACTAGGAAGTCTGTTCTACTCGAGGAAAATTTGGAAAGGACTTTTTTGAAGCATGGGGTGCAGACTTGGTCAAAGGTCCCTGTACCAGATTATACTGCCTCACACGGAATTCACTAGCTCCTACCAGTCCTCCTCAGGCTGGGTGATGTCTAATTGATGACACCTAAGCTACATGACACAACCACTATAGGGCTTAGTTATGTAGGGTATCTTATGTCCAACATGGATCGGAGACCACCCGCAAGACCCAAATTACAGACCACCTTACATCTATGTCGGATTAATTTTGAACATATAAAAAGGTAAAAGAACTTAAAACCAAAGGTGTTATGATATTTATATAACCAAAGCAACCAATAACCAAACAATCCTAAGTTCATAGTAGTTCAACAAAGCCTCTACCAAACCGAATATCAATAAAGTGTCGGGACATGCCCAGACTATAGAAAAAAATAGTATCCAATAATCGGTAACTCAAAAGAAAAACATAATCTTGAAATGGAGCTTTATGAAGAATGGAATTTCACCACATTAAGTCGACTATCAATCAATCCACAATCACTGTGCAGAAGAAGTAGAAGTAATGCCAAATCCTGCATCTCATGGGGATACACCATTCGAAGACGGTTAGCAGGGTAAACACAAGTATGTAACTCAGGGATGAAGATAAAATAATGACGTCAATTCAAATCAAGTCATCCAATGTACATAACCATATGAAAATACATACATACATACATATATATAAATATTTCATGCCGTGATAGGGAATAAGGTTTAACATAAAATTTCAAATATTAACCTACAGTGTGAATCCTAACCATCATAGTATGTACCCATGGGATATATGGGTCCCCAGCTCTCACCTCCTTGTCAGGTCCAATTGCGCGTAGTCGCACGAACCATAGAATAATCTTACATAGATATACACAAGGGATTCAAACCTCCCAATATATACTAAGGTGACTTAAGAACCTGATCGTGTAAAGATTTAAGGGGGAATCGAACCTTCCTAATTATGAAATAATAACAGTGAGGGGAACTCAAACCTCCCTATACACTTTGATCACCACGTCGGCAAATGCAATTTCTAGTGTCGGTCACCCAGACCTCTATCTTCACAACTCAACTACACAACCCTTATTCGAGCCCAATTAAAACATTTATCAAATAAACCCAATCATGAAATACATTCCGTATCAAGGCATACATTGTAGGTATTGTCATACCAACTACACTTGCAAGGTAATAACAACATGCCAAATAATTTTCTATTTAATTAGGGAAAACAACTCTCTTTGTTAATTAAATCACACCAATTTTTTTCTAATGCCTCTTTATATCACGTAATAGTTCAAGATTATATCAATTTTACAAATTCCCACCTTTCTCATAACTCAAAACCACTTTCATACTATAGGGTTAGGGTCATAACCACTTCAAAAGCCACAAGTTTGGAAAAATCTTAATTCCCTAGTTTATTCAACATACCCACGCACCCATAAGTTTAAAAAATATTTAAAGCATGAATAATCTTAATTAAATCATAGGAAAACATTGTCTAATAATAAGCATTCAAAACCCACAACCCTTGTTTTAAAAACCAAAATAATTCCATGTGAAGAACACTTTAATGTATATGTTCTTAATAAATAAAAAATGAGGAAAGAGTCACATGCCTAAAATGGTAAGATATATGGGGAGAAATCACCCTTGAAAGCCCTAATTGACCATCCTCTTAAAAACCCTAAGTGTTCTTGACCTTGAGGAATTTGAAAGTGTTGAGAAGTTACTTTGACAAGTTTATGAGTGCTAATTACACCATAATGAGGTTATAAGACATGGGTTTTAAGTTGGGTAAGAGGGGAAATGTCTAGAGTGCCCTTAACTAAAAAGATAAAAAAGTCATCTTTGACTACGAGTCAACCCTTGAATCGTAGTCACTCCTTACGACTTGTCACCACGAGTTATAACCAAGGTAGTACCACCAAGTCACCCTACACTGTTATCCTTATATATCTATGGGACCCTTGTAATGGGACCTTATGAATCATAGGGTCTAGTCATAGTCGACACAGAACCCAAATTAGAACTTACACTTTTACCTTATGACTACACCTAATGACTCATGATGTATCTCTACGGCTCTTTGTGAGCCACTCATACTCAGAGTAAAATCAAGCCACAAACTTACTAATTTGGTTACGACTTATCCTAATGTCTCCTTAGGACACCCTACGACTCATAGGGTAATTTCCAAGGTAGTGAGCCCAAAGCTCAAGAAATTTCCAAGGGTCAAAAATCCAGGGTGTTTCACTACACCTCAACTCTGAAGATGATATGGTCGCTTCCAAATAGAGTAACCTAGGAAAGCTTGGGGTTGAGTAATAAGGGAATACGTGGAATTGTGGATCTCAACTGTTGTAATCAATGAGAAGAACTGGAAAAGTAAATAGAGGGTTGTTAATAGCAATATTGAACATGTGAAAAATATCAACTTTGATTGTAATCAGTCGTAGGTGAACACCAGCATTGTGTTCCCCCTGGCTTCTCAACTTTGTAGGCTTATCATGCATTATTGAACCAACCTGATACCTTGCATGCAGAATCTATAAGTTATGTACCTTCTACAGTCATTTGGACGAGTAGAAGGATTTCACCTATTGCATTGTGAATCTTAGGATGTCATCTTACTAACCTTTATATTGATCCCATTTAAGTATTACCTTTTGATTCTTTAGTTATTAGATTAAATCTAACCATTTTACTTAGATAAAACCTAGTAGCGTGGATCAACAGTGAAACTCCAAATTACTGTTGTCATTATTTTTCCTATTCAATAATCCTTTTATGGAGTAAGTAACAATAATCTAGGAGGGATCCTAATATTTGCAACTGCTAAAATAACTATTAAAGCAAAAATAATACAATGCATGCTTGGGTATCAGTTCAGAACAACAATGGAACTTCCCTTACTTTGTCAATCCGCAAAAGTTTCCATAAGCCTAACTCAAGGTTTTTAGTCTCTCATGCTTTTGAATTAATCAACAATATTCATGACTGAAAGCATAATATAAAATCATAATAATCACAAGTAAAAGTCCTAAACCATAACTAAATTAATCAACCGAAGTCAAAACAAGAGAATTCAAAGACCAAAATCGAATCTTAGAATAAAAATATGTCTTTAACTATCAATAGAGTGTAACTTATCCTAAGAAATGCATATGGGGTTTTATAGTACATGAGCAAATCCTAAAACCAAAGATCGAATGAAAAAGAACATAAAAAAGGTTGGCGGCTGCATATGGTTTCCACATGCGGCCTGGCCTTGGGTGCATGTGGTATATGCGACATGAGGCTAGGTGCATGTGTCCATTACATGTGCTTATACCCGGAATTCCTGCTGGTCAGCTCTTGGGATTTTGGACTTCTGGACATGCTTTGCCCACATGTGCGACATGTAGTCCGAATATGCCATATGCAGTCTGCGTGTTCTAGATTCAGTCCAAATGTAGACTATGTAAGTACAAAAGTCCCCACCGTAAGATACATAATTGAATTAGCTTTCCGATGATACAAATTTTGCCTTAATCCAATATCTGGTCAAAAAGTTATGACCAAATTACTGAAGAGTTGTTACCTATTGGGATCTTCAACTTTGGTAGTTACCTTAGTCACATACGAACCACAAGTGCTACATGCGGTCCACATGTAGACATAGGTAAGTGTAAGTCCTTTCAAGACTTGCAACGAAGCTTCAAATCTTCAACTTTAATCATATGCATTGGTCACGTACAATCTGAAAAGTGTCATGAATAACCAAGATTGACCACATAAGTAGCCAAAAAACACCATATTTTCACCATTTCATGAACTTAGCATCCAAAACCTAGTTTCATGCCAAACATATCCAAAACACATCGTATCTAACAAATCAACCGAATAAACTTGCTTTTTTATTTCTATACCACATCTACACCCTCAACTTAGAATGTTCACATTTACTCAGGAAACAAAACATAACAAAAAAAAATAAAAAAATAAAACACAAGCTTAACTAGGAGAATCAATTCTATTCAAGGAAATTAATCAACACTTTAAGCACAAATCACAACACCCACTCTAATTTCAATTTTCAAAACTGTGTATAAACATAAAACACAATAATGTGACATAATGGGCGTAAGGTATGAGACTATATTAGCAATAGACAACCATGTATATGTACAAGTTACACTACCCAAACATGTAAGCAGCTAGCAATAGGATGTGCCATCACAATAAAGACATTTCACTCACTCATATGAAAAAATGAATGACAATACAAGCACAATCAAGAGACGCTCACACTCAAAAAAGAAGTTCCAATCAATGTGCTTTAAATACCATAGGCTTGCCCTTATTTTATTTACCTTAGAATTCAGACAGTCAAGTTAGAATCACCATAGGACTTTTCTCGAATTGTAATATATCTTGGGGGCTGGTATGGTACATATGGACATATCAAGTGACTAAGCTTCCTTGGCACTACACTAACCTTGGGGTCTCATACCAATTTCCTTTTTATTTCACCCTTATTTATCTTTTATTATTTTAATGCACATTCAGGTTGGGTGTGGTCTTTTATTCTTTTTTTTTTCACCTTTTCTCAATTATTCTTTTCTTTTACTTCTTTTTCTACCACGCCTAGCCTTACTGACTTTTTCTCTTATTTCACTCTTCTACATACCCACTTTTTATAACACACCCCTATGATAGCCACTCTCAACTTAGGCGATTACCTGAGTTGAGGTCCAAGTAGGACCAAGGACAAAATAGGTTATTGTAACACAAATGGGAAGGTGAATGGTGAAACAAGAAAAATAGGCTATAAGACTTAAACTTAGGGATCAAGGGATGCTATTTCACACAGGGAAGGTCATTTAGGATAAAAGTGGACTAAAATAAAGAATGGCTTATGATCCTTTACTAGACGATTATCCTTTAACCTTGGCAAGATTAATCGGGCAAGTTCTAAATACAACACACAAAGGGAACTAAGTAGCATCTAACACACATGGCACAAAGTCTAACATTACAAAATACTACTTATTTGGTTCATGCAATTGCTTGCAAGTGATTAACATGTCCCTAATCCTAATGCCATAACAACATCCACAATGTTCACACATATGTACATTCACACAGTTCTAAAACACAATTTTTAAAGGGAGTATCATTTTTCTCAAAAATGCATAAAAAACATGATGACTTTCCTAAATAATTAAAAATATCTTAATTACACAAAACACAACCCAATAGGACAAAGTATTTAACCTAGACATGCCAGTTCTACAAGCATACCACGGCCAACAGGAAAAGAAATGCGACAACAAGAACTCGCGACGGCTATGGTATACCCTACCCATAACTAAAAAGTGTGCACTATCCCTAATACTTTAAAATAATATAAAAAAAAGTGAATAAGGACATAACTGGGATAAAATAAGAGTTCATGTCATGATCTTCCCCAGATGAAGGTATATCTATAGGCCGAGGTCATAGTGGTGGCGGTGCACTAAAAGCGGATTCACCCTCATATAGTTCATCATGCCTCTATCTATTAGCAGATACAGTATTCATAAAATCATTACTGGCCATTTTTAGGGCTTTTTATATGGCATAACTAAATTCTGTAGGTCCCTCTCTCGGTATCTCTTGGTCCTAACTATGGGGACCATCTCATCACCCTCTATGAATAAATAAAAGTGTCAGGGACCAACACGTAGAGGTGATGAATGAAAAGCTGAGGTTACAACCAGACCCTTAAAATTATCCATCTGTAAGGGCAACTTAGCTTCTAGCTCTAACATCAGCCCTATGCATAGACTGTAGTCTAGCCTCAGTCGTCTCTAGTGTAGTCTAGACACATGGTCAATTATGCTTATATAGTGTTACCACCTTGATCTCAATAATCAGTTTCCAAGTAGCTGTCACCTCTATTCTGTTTTCAACATTTGGTATATCTGGCACACTGGTCTCTACAACAACATTCTTATTAATAGTGTCTATTACAAACTCCACTCACATATCATCTGGCTATTGCACTATCATGCACACATCAAAATTTACTAGCTTATCATTATGTTTGAAGGCGATCTCTCCAAAGTAGGGCCTACCCAATATAATAGGGGCTTGAGAATCCACCTCATAATCAAGAACCATGAAATTAGTGGGGAATATAAAGGATGCCACCCTTACTTCTACATCACATAAGAAACCCACTAGTTTCTTTACAAATGAGTCAACCATCAACAACTTTATTGACATAGGTTTGAGTTCCCCAATCTTTAAAAACTTGTACACTACTAGAAGCATCATATTTACTCCTGATCCTTAGTCACATAACGCCTTCTTAACATTGAAAGGCCTAATAGAACATGGAATAGTGAGTCCTCTGGGTTTTTTTTTACCAGCGGTAAAAAAAGGGCCATACCATAAGGGTGCACAAGATTATTGGGCTCTAGTACCAAATCCTCAAAACTATCATAATTAAAATCATCATCACGCTATTTCAACTTCTTAAAATCTACCTCTTAAATATCATTGCTCCCAGCGCTATCAATATTAAACTCCTCAATAGTAAGTACATGGGGATCATTAGTAGTGGAATAATAATTAGTGGTGATAGCTAGACAATGACTTGTGTTTGAGGGATTCTGCATCGTGTTACTCTATAGGGAACCTGGCTTTCTTTGAGCAAAGTGGCAAGCATCTTCCTAAGCTATTGTTCTAACTACTTGATAGCTATTGCATGAGGTTCAACCTTCTGAGTCAAGCCTAAAATAACATCCTTGATCTTCTTAAGGATAGACTCCTAACTTTCTTGCCTCTTCACTAGTTTGGTCAATATTTCATCTATTTCTTATTCTGTATCTCATATGCCAGGCTAAATGTACCTATCTCCCATCTCCTTGTAATGATCTTTTTATCTCTAGTAATTATTTCTATCTTACTATGGTATTTGTATCTATCATAATAGTTTAAACCTTAGCTTTCTTTCCTTTGTTCTTATAAACCCTCCAACTAATAATCTAGTACCTCACCTCCTCTTTTAATTTAGACTCATAAGCTCTAAAAGTTGAACCTTATGTTCCTACTACATGAACTTTCTTAAAATTCATTATTGCAAACTGCTTTTCTAGCAACCCCAGAGCAGTCCTTAATAGAGCAATCTCGTGCTCTACAAAATTATCTGCTATTCTATGGTCACTAGAAGCTCTAATAGTGTAAGTTGTAGAACCTTTTGATGTCTTTTGAGTTTTCCAACCTCGTTTAGTGAGAGATATATGATCTAGAATATGATAAGCTACCTCCCAACATAATCTCAAAGGAGCTTATCTAGAGGTAGTGTCTATTATGGCTCTATAAATGATGGTCAGGGCTCAATAGAATAACTCCAATATGTTCATCCCCGAAATCCAATGGTTGGGTACCATACTCAACTTCTTTTTGAAACTGAACCAAGCCATATCATGGACACAGACTGAAGTTTTTGGAAATTATAAATCTCATCCTTAAGCTTCAACATCTAAGATAGAGGAAAGAATCTATTCAAGAATTACCTGCATAACTCATTCCATGTAGTGATAGATCATCTTGGCAATTCCCTAAGCCATATCTTTGTATACGAAGCATAAATTCTAGTAAAATTTGCCAGATGCATATTTACATCATCTGTAGGAAACCCCACAAACACACCATTTAAGTATAATAGCTGGATTATAGCACTAGTTATATTAAACTTGACACTTAGGGGCACAATGGGAGGAATGATAACTCCAGTCTCTGCCAACTCAGCATTACCCAGATCCTCATCATCATCCTCATATGGGTGTAAATATTTATATGCTGGGATCACTTAAGCACGACCTCCTATAACTCTTTTCTAATTTCCACCGAGTAATTCCTATAAGATGCAGGTATCGTAACCTATTCTACTTTTCCCACGCAGGGATCAGGTGCTCAAGTTAATTCATGAGTTGACATTGAAGTGGTGAGAATCCATACTTTGGAAGGATTCATTTCATGGTCCTTTGTTCCTATGTATAATAGTTTGTTTAGATTTTATTTTTACTATTGCAGGGGGCTTTTCCCGACTTTTTATGTATTTCAAGTTTGTAGAGGCTTTGTTGGATTCCTGTGAACTTGGGTGGTTTGGTAGATTGATTTGGTGATAGATGTTTGTCTAGTTACCAATGGATGGTATTGACATATAATGAATAAATATTAGTTTTATTTTTTATTATCTTGTTGTATGTTTGGAATTCATCCAACATTTAAACTTGTTATGCTATCTAGGTTAGGTGAAGGGGGTGATCTATGGTCCATGTGGGACTTGATATACCAGTCACAGCTAGGGACTAGTTTGGATCATGAAAAAGTTGGTATCAAAGCCTAGGTTTATGGTCAATTGGGTGTCTACAAAGACGTGTCAAGTAGAGTCTCTTTCATGGGTGTGTAGAGTTCCACACTTATGAGAGAGAGTCTACGAGACAATTAGGAAAGGTTCCCTTTCTTGTTATTCTATTTTGAGCTATAGAGTCTAATGTCTTGGATTTCTTTAATTCCCATTTGCTCACTTTTTCAGATCATGCCTCCTAGACAATCTGAAGCTCATGGAAACTTTTCTGTTAAACTTAGGGATACTATTGATAGGACTTGCCCTATTTATAAGGTTCATACCCGGTCTAGAGATCCAATTCCTCATTTCCCTCTTGGATTTTCACCAAATCCCTCTAGCCTTTCTCGATCCCCCCAGGCTGATGTGATGAACGTTGAGTTTTGTTAGACTATTCATATGTTGTCTTAGCTGGTAGATTTTTAATCTGAGCATAGTAGTCCATCTTCTGAGGCCACAAAGGTTGGAAAATTCATGAGTTTGAGTCCTTCATCTTTTATTGGTATTAAGGATGAGGAGTATCCCTAAGCTTTTGCTAATGAGATGGAGAAGATCTTCTGGGTTATGCATGCTTCAGATATTGAAGGTGTAGATTTTGCTGCCTATCAATTAAAGGATATGGCCTACTAGTGGTATGATGAATGGGAACAATCTAGGGGAGATGATGTTAACTTTGCATTGTGGGATGACTTCAGTAGTGCCTTTTTGGACCTCTTTTTTCCTCAAGAGTTGAGGGAGGAAAAAATGAAAGAGTTTATTAATCTAAACCAAGCTAGGATGACAGTCAAGCAGTATGCCATGAAATTCCATGTGTAATCCAGGTATGCTTCTGAGTTGGTATCTAGTCTGAGATATAGAATGCGTAAGTTTTCTTTTGGGATATCCCGTGAGTTTATTCTAGAGAGCAAGGATGAATTGTTGAACAAGGATATGTATATTTATCGAATTGTAGTGCATATGCAGCAGGTTGAGAAAGAACAAAACAAGAAAGCTGAGAATGGTGAGAGCTATCGTAAGAAATTTAGATTTTTAATTTGGTTGGCGGCCAGTAAGAAAGTGGTAAAGATGGGGGAAAGTGCCCTAAGAAGAAATGAGGGAGTCCTGGTTCCTTCTTTATGACTAGTACTCCTTACCTAAAGTAGTCAGGTAATCATCTTTCTTATCATGGTGGAGGGTACAGGGCATAGAATGCTCAATCTCAGGCTGCTGGGGCTTAGTTCGCTCCATCACATTCTTTTTGCAGATTTTATGGTCAGGCATACAGTTGTCAATGTGAGAAGAGGAGAAAGTCATGTTTTAATTATACTCAGATTGGCCATATACATTGTGATTGTCCTTCTAGGGTTATTTGTGTGGAAAATAAGGTTCTTGTTTCCTCTTTATCATCTCTTGCACCAAAGTGTGTTGCTTTAGCTTCTGTTACTAGCACTGGCCAGAATCGCTTATATACTTTTGCTTCTACAGGAGCTCTGAGGTCAATTAATATTAAGAAGATTAAGGCATATGCAGCCACAATCAAATAGATAAATCTCCCACTTTCTTAACGTAGTTAATCCACAAGGGTTCCCACAACCCTGGACAAGGAAATTAGCCGCTCATGTTCATGTAACAATCCATGATAATCAACAAAGAATACATGTAATTAATTCCACAAGAATAAGAGGAAGAAAATCTGAAGTCTTCAAATGAATAAAAACCCAAAATCTCAAGAACATAATCTCAAAGTGTAAAGTATGTTAAACGTAGTAAATGTAATGTAAAAGTGCGTAACCTAATAAAGGAATAACCCTAAGGTATTTATAGTATCTCAAAATAACCCAGAAAACCTAATTAAAATAGAATAGGAAAATTATGTTGGCACAAGGTATGACTCGCATAGTCCACTCATAAGGTTTTCTTACGAGTCGTATAGTGCTCATCGTAAGTACTCTAGTAACCGATCTTTCAGGACTTTAGGCTTGTGTTGTCATTAGGACTCATCCCCACCAGTCGTAAACATAACTTATGGCGCGTGGTCTTCACTCGTTACCACTTAGTCCTTGTTCTTTCAATGCTCTGGACTCTGATCACTTCATAACTTATCATTATGAGTCGTACTCAGTTCATACGACTCGTCTTCTTTTGTGACTTCAACTCGGAATTTTAAATTTGGTTTCTTCTCTCTCAACGACTGCTCCTCCTTACTCATATCCATAACTTATGGTTCATATTCTTCAGTCATAACCAAAATTCACTTGTAAGGGTGGACGTAGGGCGGTGCGGTGAGGGTGTGGCGTGGGTTTTTTCTAAACCCACAAATTCAAAAGATGCACTGTACCACACTGCATCACCTTTAAACCTACATAAACTCACCCCACACTCATACCTGTGCTTACCCACATCACACCATCCCACATTTTTTTAAATTTTTTGAAAATTTTTGTAACTCTATTGGAAACCACAATATTTTCAACTCCTTGCTATAGATAAATTAAATAAGATATGCATGGCAAAGTGATTTAGTAAGGAAAAATATTTAAACTTTTGTTTGATATTTTGAATTAGAAAATTATTTTACTGACTTGAAAATAAAAAGTTGTGAAATTATTTATTTATAGCATTATATAGGTCGTTTTAAGTATGATAAAATTTTAAGTAAAGAATACATATAATTTTAGGTGGATTCATGAGAATAATACTTAATTTAGGATTTTTTTATTTAAACACGAATATACCCACAACCCGCCTTGCCCCGCACCATTTAACAATAAATCTACTCCAACCCTCCACGCACTCGCATGGTACCCACATAGCCTAAAACTCGCACTGCCCTGTATAGACTAAACCCACAACCACACCGCGCCATTGGCATCTCTATTCACTTAGCTTCTGTGCTTGTTTTTTGTTACTATCCTTCTTACGAGCAAACCTATGAGCCATATGATATCTTGATGACATGTAGGATGACTCATAGGATGCACATACTTCATATTTTTCTAAGCTTTTTCTTCCAATTTTATAAGTTGTTTCTTACCTATTTTTCATGCAATCAAGTAACAAGCACCTCATATCCACCCAAATAACCTAAGTGCAAGAATAAATTCCTTGTTTTCAGGCATCGAATGTGTCGTGTTTCCATGATTCATCAACACCCTCAACATAGAATAATTGAGTGTCCTTGAATAAAACAAAATAAAACTACTACCAACAAAAATACTCAAACAGGAAGATCCTAAGATACCTATGGCAGTGACTACTGTTTATTTCAGTTATCAATATTTTATTTTGCCTGCTAGTATTAACTATTCAAGAACCAAACTGTGTATATTGATTTGGTACACGGAGTGAAATAAAAGGCATCCAAGGATGGAATTACATTATTAAAAGACAACTAGGCATGAAAAAAAATCACATTCACCGAATAGTCAAGTGACCTAACATCACAACCCTTGTACAGTCACAATGAAAGAAGTCCCATTCACTCAGTTTAGATCAATAGTGTTTGTTCAGGGAAATTTCAAAAGATGCTCTCACTCTAAAAGAAATATTAGCCGCTGTATACAGAATACCACAGGCTTGCCTATATTCTCTCTTCCTGAGTTTTTATAATGTCGGGATAGGACCACTATAGGACTTTATTAAGATTTTAATGTAGGTTTGTGGCTGGTATTGTATCTTTTTGGTATTTTTCAGCGACTAATCCTCCTAGACACTACGCTTTATTTGGGGTCCACTTATTTTCCAACTTTTTCTTTATTTCATTTTTGGCCTTATTTCTCCCTTTTTTTCAAAGAATGCTCAAATTGGACAAGGTGCGGTTGTCTTTTCTCACTTTCTTTTTCTGTTATTTTCTTTTTATTTTTTTATGCACCTGTCATTTTCCTTCATTTTTTTCTACACTTCTTTCTTCATACTCATTTTTTCCTATGCACCTCTATATTAGCCACCATCAACTTTGGAAATTTGCCTGAGTTGAGGTGCACAGTGTCCAAGGAAGACCTGGCCTAAAACATGTTCATTGTAGTTTAAACAGGAAAGTGAAATCGGTGTAAATTATAAAAATGGGTCAATTAGGCTCATTGTTTTGGATCAAGGGATTCATATAACATTTAGTAGGGCAATTTAGGCTCGAGTGAACACACAATAAAAATAGTTTATCATCATATCCTAATAGACTATCCTAAACCCTAGGTAAAAGAAATTGGGCATGTTCTGAATTCCAACATATTGGGAACTAGGTAATGCCTTACAATACACCATACAGGGTCATACTGCTAGTTACAACTTGTCCAGTTATGCAATTGTTTTCCATAGTTTTTACATCTCTAATTAAAATGCCATTATCATATTCATGGTCCTCCCTCACACATACAAATATCACACAATCACCAAATTTTTTAGAGGGGTATCAATTTTCTCAAAATCACACAAGTTCAGCACCATTATTCAAAACCATGTCTACTGTTGCAAGTTCAAATTTTATTCATATTTTCAGCATCACACAACACATAAACAACAACAAAAATATACATAACAATAAAACATGTCGGTTCACAAATTTCAGATTGTGGCTACAAGTTTGAAAGACTACAAGTGTAACCCACGGCGACCTTAGTACACCCTTACCCTCAACTAAAATGTATGCATTGTACCCAGTGCATCTAACAATGTAATACAAGGATCAAGGACATACTTGGGTGCCTTCTCATGTTGCACAATTACCTGGGCCCTCTAATCAGGTCCCACCATCCTCAAAACTAGTCCTATCAGCTGCTAGGACAGTCTTCTTAGTAGTGGAACCGAATGTGGCTGGTGCACTCAATGGTACGTCAGTAGTTGGGGATGCATCACTGCGCCCCTCAACATCCTCACTTATTGGTTTCAAACTATTGGAACCAACATTAATCTCTCAGACCCTTGCCTGTCAGTCCCTTTCACTCTACACAGTATACCTTTTTTTCCTTTTTCTCATTTTCTTTTTTATTACTCTAGCTTTTTCTCTTCTTTCTCTCCCTAGTTTCCTATCCCATTAGGATACTCTAGATGTTTCCAACTTCTATATAAGGCTCAATCTATATTATAATGAGTTCCAGGACAAATGACCTTTCATATAGCTTATTAACAAGTTTTTGTATCTAGGCCACCTTAGTGTTAACCTCTACATTTTAAAGGGTTTGGCTGTTTACCAACTGATGTGTCATCCTCTTCTCAAAAGAATCCAATCTACTATGGATTAGTCTATTTTTTTCTTCTAGCTTATTTTAAATCTAGGGTTTCACACCACCTTCTATCAACTATGCATTTACTTTAAAAGTTCCCAACATTTTCATAATATCATTTAAACTAGATTGGGAAATAATCAGATACCCTGGTGGTACAAATTTTGATGATGATGATCGTGGGGCTATAACAGGTGGTGAAATTGGAGTGTTGGATGGGCCTGCTGTGTTAAAATGTTGTAGCTCAGACTGGCCACTCTCAACTGGAACATCATCTACTCCCACCACTTCTCCACTCTATCCCATGCTCTATAACACTTGAGCCAGCAATTCTGCACCTTGCTCAACCTACCTGGTTAAGGGATTAGCTACATCCTGAATCAACCCCAAATAAGTGGTATTTTTAGGAATATTAATATAGTTAATTTCTGGAATTTCCTGCACCCCTACTGCCAAGAAAATCTGGGTGATCATGCATAGGAATGCAAAAACTAGCTTTTCTCCACCCACTACTCATCCCGTATCTTTTTTCTAAGTACTAGCCCATACCAAACTCATAAACCACCATGAGTCCTGCTATCCATGCCATTCAAACTGGACTTAGAAGATTGTACCTAGTAGTGGAAGACAATCAATGTTGGGCCAATGTCCACCATGACTTGGCCTCAAAATTCAAAGTTTGTTTCGCAATTTGGTGCAAGTTTAATCCTAGGCCACCTACCACCTAACTGACTTCTTCCACATTCAAAGAAATTAATCCCACTATCCACTGAAAATGCCTCATTTTATATTTTGACCACATTTGTTTCTTTATAACTATCCACGGTACATCATCTCTGTGGTATTTGCTGGTGGTTGGAAATTTGGTTCGTTCAAGAATGTCAAATAGTCAGCAGGGGGATGTTTACCCATATTCCCCAAACTTTCAAAGATGTAATTGGATCACCACCCCTTACCAAGTTTCCTTTGGGGTATTGTCTCTTTATATCACCCTTATATGTTGTATAAAATTCATACACAAGTGTAAATTTTAACATTCCTGGTACGATAGCCATTCTCGGGAAACCATACTACTGGAATCTAGCCGTAATTCCAGGTAACTCAGTCATGACTGTTATGGTTAAACTTCTCTCAAGATAGATCCCCTTTTTCAGTTGTCCAGTAGGAGGGTTTATTCTAATCCCATTATTATAAATCTCCTACAAATCGATATACCCCTATTATTCAATGATAGGCACCAGGGTAGGCTTAATGATAGAGGGATTGGGGGTGGGTCCTGCACATCAATAGGGGTTAAATTCTCCTTAGTATCACTCTCATTCCTAGACTATTCCTCAAAGGAACTGGAGATATCATCACCTGCCTCACCATTGGATTCTACTTCCTTATTATTATTGTCATCCTTAAAAAATAATGGTGAGTGTAGAGGTTATTTTTTATTCTGGTCATTTTCCCTTGGGTCTGCTTTCCCTTTCATTGGGTATTCTATGAGGCCACCGCTTGACTCATTGGTTTTCTCACCTGTCATATGGTAATAATACTAGAGAGGCTGCTTTATCTTGTTATTTTTCCTCGGTGTTTGCATTGATAAGTGATCTACTTTTGGAGCCATTGGTACATGTGTACAGACACTTATTAGTGATTACTAATGAAAAGAAATAAAAATAAGATAATTTGGTGTCAGTGTGCATATTCTATTCTTGTTATAACTTAGAGGTAAGACTTGTATACTCTGGTTATGACTCATATGACTGAGTCGTAAGATAGATAAAAAGAAAATCAACGTTTACAAGTTAGGTTATGAGTCCTCATAATGAGTCATAAGGTTATCTTACGACTTGTCACAAATACTTATAAGCTAACCAGAAATATTTTCTTCTATGAATATTTCCCCCAGTCTTTACGTCTTCAAGTTACGACTCGTAGGGATTATTTACGACTCGCATAGTCAAGTTATATCCATACTAGAACCTATACCCCTCTAATAATTTATGTTGTCAGTGGTTATGAGTCCGTAATGACTCGCTACTTAAAGGTACGAGTCCTCAAGAGCCCCATATCCACTGCACCATACGGGTTTAGCTTTGAGTTTGTTCAAATATCCAATACCCAAACTATCTTTTGATTTAATTCACTACCACCCCACATCTATACAAAAATACAAATTTATAATACAACAATTTTAGTTCACTCCTAAATCACATTTCAAACTCAACTTCTAAGCAATAGGGTTCTAATTTTCATACACATATATACTTTACTTAAATAAATTATAAGATCTCAAGTAATCTTTGGATTAAACTCAAAATATAAATATTTTAATCTCAAAAACTTACTTGTTCTGTTGAGAGTTTAGATTTCTTTAGTTGAGAAACTTCTTGACCCTATTGCTCAAAGATTTCAACATATTTGGAAGGTCCCAATCAATTGACTTATGTTTTTGGGGTAACTTTACATTCTTATACCTTAGCAATCGGTCAACCATGAAGGTTATTCAGTGTTTGGAATGTGGGTTACCCAAATCGGGTACCCCACTTTTGTTGAAATGAGTGAACTAGGTTGGGTTGACCAGCTACCCTTGACCTTGTAAGTCTGGCTATGAATCATGTGTATGACTCTTAAGCAATGATTATAGGTCTTTTACTTTCTCTGTAAATATTGGGAACTCTTACCTACTTCTGGAGTCAGTATGACTCAAGGTGACGAGTCGTAACTGAAGATTACGACTTATTCTGATAGTTGTAAAGACTATAGAAATTTTTTACTTGGATATTTTTCAAGTCCTAGGTCCTTACGACTCCTAATCACGAGCTATCATATTAAGTTATTACTCATGCAAAGTTTGTATGACCTAAATTCTAAGTTTTCAAGCTCTTTTCTACAATTTTTAATCCTACATGCTGAACACACACATTTTCATATAAAGTTTTAAGTACAAAACTTGGGTTGTATCCCATGCCTCACTTTATCGTGACACGACTTTGCTAAGATGTATTCTAGATTTCACTAACTATCCTCATGGGTTGCCTCCCATACAACGCTTGATTTAATGTGACGGCATGATCCATTCGCCTTGGTTACTTAGACTTCACCAAGGTCTATCTAAAAAATCATCTTAAGTTCATTAGTGTTACCCCTAGAGTGATTTACCGTTTACCCATTCAGTTTGAACGAGTCTTCTCTATTATGATTCAATTCCAAACCACCATATGGAAACACTGTTGTTACCATCTAGACTTTAACTTACCTGGAAACAAGCAGAGTCTTAAGCTAGAAAGAAATACCTAGTCACCATTCTCAAATATCTTTTTCTCAATTTTGAGATCATAATACAGCTTCATCTTTTCTTTGTAAAGTGTAGAAATCTAATAAACCCAGACTCGAAATTCATCCAAATCATTTATCTCATTCATCCTTGACTTTTCTACATCCTTCCACTCAAAACTCAGCTTCTTTAATGCCCATAGTACTTTGTGCTCAAGTTTAACACGCAAGTGACATGCTTTTTCCTACATCAACTTATAAGGAGAAACACCTATGGAAATCTTGAAAGCTGTGTGGTAAGACAATAATGAATCATCTAACTTTATTAACCAATCAGTCTTATGGCATTAACTGTCTTTGCCAAAATGGACTTGATTTCTCTTTTGGATGCCCTCAATCTGCTTACTGGTCTGTTGATGGTAAGGAGTTGCCACCTTTTTCTTTACTCCATACTTCTCATGAAGACCGTTAAATAGTCGATTACAAAAATATGACCCACCGTCACTAATGATTGCATGTGGTGTACCAAAATGAAAAAAGATAATTTCTTCAAGAAGGCTCTTCCTTCATTATTGGGGAGCACAACCACTTCCACCCACTTTAATACATAATCAACTACCACATTAATATACTTCTTTTTGAAGGAGATCACAAAAGGTCCCATAAATTCCACACCCCACACATCAAATAATTCCAATTCTAAAATAGGGTTCATAGTAAGTTCATGGCGCCTTGAGATTTTACGTTGGAGCTGACATTGATGACAACATGAAGAAAAATCATGAGTGTCCTTGTAAATTATTTTCCAATAGTGCCTACATTGCATGATCTTGTGGGTTGTATGAGTTACTCCATTGTGACCCCCCAACTGGTAAAGCATGACAAGCCTCAAGGAGTCTCATCATCTCTACTTTAGAGATACTTCTACAAATAAACCCATCCATATAAATTCATAATAAGTAAGTCTTATCCAAAAAAATTTCCTTACCTCATGCATAAATTTCTTTATCGTCTATAAGGAAAGATCATCTAGGACTAGATCCCTTGCTATATAATTTCCATAATCAGTAAACCATGGAATGGGATATTGAGAAGCAACCAATATTCGTTTGTTTGAAAAACTATCATCAATCTCGTGTCCATCTTCAACTTTCTGCATAGCTTTATCCTTAAGTCTAGACAAATGATTTGCAACTTAATTCTCATTGACTT
Organism: Capsicum baccatum var. pendulum; assembly: GCA_030864225.1. Lineage (NCBI taxonomy): Eukaryota > Viridiplantae > Streptophyta > Magnoliopsida > Solanales > Solanaceae > Capsicum > Capsicum baccatum. The sequence goes on along the minus strand of CM061556.1, from coordinate 123,128,353 downwards.
TTCTATCCTTGACCTCAAAATCAAACTCTTGCAATGAGAGAACCCACCTAATTAGTCTGGTCTTTGCATTTTTTTTGCCGTTAAGTACGTTAATGTTGCATAATACTGTGTACAACTGCTTTTGTCCTAATCAAATAAGGCCGTTTTTTTCAAAGGAAAAAACCACTTCTAATAATTCTTGGTCAGTAATTGTGTAGTTCTTTTGAGTAGGGTTAAGTTCCTTGCTAGCATAGTAGATGGGATGAAGTATCTTTTCTTTTCATTGGACTAGTACAACACCCACTCCACTTGCATCATACATAATCTCAAATGGCAAGGACCAATCAGGGGACAAGATGATAAGATTTGTCATCAAGTTCTTTTTCAGACATTCAAAAGCCTTTAAGCATTATTCATCAATATAAAACTTCACTTCTTTCTCAAGAATCCTACAAAAATGATTGGAATTTTTTGAGAAATCCTTGAAGAATCGCATTTAGAACCCATCATGTTCTAAAAATCTCCTAATAACCTTTGTAAATATTGGTGGATGTAACTTTTCGATCATTTTAATCTTATCTTTATGTACCTCTATGCCCTTTTTTAAAATATTGTTCCTATGCACAATACCTTCTTTGACCATGAAATGACACTTTTTCTAGTTAAGTGCCCAGTTGAATTCCTCACATCAATGAAGAGTGTTTGTCAAGTCAACTAAGTAGTCATCAAAAGAATCTCTAACTACCAAAAAATCATCCATGAATACTTCAATGGTGTCTTCTACGATGTTAGAGATGATTGACATCATACATCTCTAAAAAGTAGTTAAAGCATTACATAACCCAAATGGCATGTGTTTAAATGCAAAAGTCCCATAAAAAAGTGAAGGTTGTCTTGTCTTGGTCTTCGGGTGCAATAGTGATTTAGTTGTAGCCTGAATACCTATCCATAAAATAATACCACCCTCTGCCCATGAGTCTATCCATCATCTGGTCTATGAAGATCATGGGGAAGTGTCCCTATCGAGTCCATTCATTTAGTTTCCTGTAATCTATGCACACTCTCTATCCGGTAACTTGACTAATTAGAACTAGCTCATTCCTCTCATTAGGCACAATAGTAATACTGCCTTTCTTCAGAACACATTATACCCAACTGACACACTTGCTATTTGCAATGGGATACATTATACCAACAATCTAACCACTTGATTATCTCTTTCTTCACCACCTCCTACAAAGGGGGATTAAGTCGACATTGATGTTCTATACTTTGAATATAGTCCAGTTTAAGTTGGATTTTATGAGTACAATGACTAGATGGGATACCCACAATATATGTAATGGACAACTAATATCCCCTTTGAATCTTAGTAGCACAGATAATAAAGCTTCCACTTCTATATGCATTAAGTCAGCTGTAAGGATCATCGGTAAAGTGTTGTTGTCCCATAAAAATAAATATCAAAGATGAGAGAGGGGGACCTTCAACTCTAAGATAGGTGGCTCATCAATAGACTGGCGAGCAGATGGGGTAGTTCTATATTTTAGTTCTAAATCAAGTTTCTTTGGTGCAAAAGTATAAGAACCACTACCATAGAGTGAACATACCATCTCATCATAATGATCATACCATCACTGAAGAAGTTCATGATCATGACTACCAAGGCTTTAAAGCCCAAACTTTTTTCAATAGGAACAACATCTGAAGCATCATCCCAAATAGTCACTACATGATATCATGGAATGAGACCATCTATTTAACAAGAACATCAATTATATATATCACCATAAACTTATCTGGCTGCCTTATAGACTTGCATACATTGAATATCACCTGCTCATCATTGACTCTTAACATCAAATATCCTAACTCAAGATCAATTAAAGTCCTTTATATAACCACGAATGGTCTTCTTAAAATAAATTGGAACTTAAAATTCCACTTTATAGTCCAATATCACAAAATCGATAGGGAAGATAAAATAAGCCACCTTCACTAATACATCATATAAAATGCCAACTGGCTTCTTCTCCGACCTTACATCACTAGTTTCATAATGGTTAGCTTAGGAACTCCTAACCCAAACTGCTTAAACATGGCTAGTGGCATGAGGTTGATACTGGATCCTGAATCACATAGTTCTCGAGTGAAGTTAAAAGACCCAATGGTACAAGAAAAGGTGAAAGAACCAGGATCCTCCTTCTTCTCTACCAATGATCTAGTAGTTGTAGCACTACAGTGATGAATATTGTCGGCTTGCTCATAACTTACTGACCTCTTCTTGGTGATTAGATCCTTCGTAAACTTTGTATAACTAGGAATTTGTTCTAATGCCTCTACAAGTGGAATGTTGAGATACAACTCATTTAACATAGACAGAAATTTTTGGTACTTACCCTTTTCTTGCCTTTTCTTCAAACTTTGAGGAAAAGAAGGGTTAGGTCTTGGGATAGTCTTTAAAATAGGCTCCTCAGTATTATCCTTACCTTTTTTTTGCTCACTACTATTATCAATATAAACATGATCATCTTCATTTATTAAATTGATCAAGGTTGTGGAAGGTGGATCCATGGTGGCTTTACTACTCCAAGAGCTAATGGTATGGAAATTACTAGAATTCTTCAAATTTACCACTAAATTACTAGAAAGAGTTCCAGGCTACCTTTGATTCAATGTGGCTAAGATCTAACAATACTACTGCTCCAGTTATGTGATTGCGGTAGTATGTGACTTAATTTTCTGATTCAGCCCTGATAGGTTTGCCTTAATCTCCGTAAGACAAATCTCTTGTCTTTCTTGTACTTTGACCATTTTCAATAACATTGCCTCCATTCTAGACTCAGTATCCTAGCTTCCTTGTTAGACGTATCTGCCACTCTTTTCTTTGTAGTCATTTTTGTGTATCCAATCACCATATTGGTCCCTGCTATTGCATCTATATCTATTATTGTTATAGTTCTAACCTTGATTCCCTTGCCCTTAAGCTTAGAAATCCACCAAATATTGAGTAAGATAGTTCAATTCTACTTCATACTTGAGCTAGTAAATTCTAGAAGTAGAACTCTGTGCCTCTACTATATTCACTTTCTCAGTATTTATTGTTGTGAATTATTTTATGAGAAGCCCAATATTAGTCGAAGGTGTGCAACTGCTTGTGCTAAAAAACCATGACCAGCCCTATAATCATCAGTTACTCCAATAACATATGTACCTGTACCACACTAAGCATCTTTGGTATGCAAACCTTGATTGGACACTGAAATAACAACTTTTGTGTAGTGTCCCACCCAAGATGCATAAATACACCTCTAAAATTGTATCTTCCATTACTCTAGAACTGACATTCAGTGATCTATATAATTTTCTCAATAGATTAGATCTTGTGATTCTATGATTAGGTACCATGCTCATCTTCTTTTTGAACCTAAACCATGCCTCATACATAGATTCTGCATGTAGCTGTCTAAAATTATAGATTTCATCTTTCAAATGTAACATCCTTAAAGGAGGGAATAACCTGTTCAAAAATTGTCTATGCAACTTATACCAATTAGCATTTGAACCTCTCGAAAGCTCTCCTTACCATAGTGATGCTTTTTTACTCAACAAAAATGGGAACAACCTCAACCCCAAAGCTTTCTGGGTAACCGTCAAAATAGTGTATGATGTACAAATTCCAATAAAATTAGAAAGATACATGTTTTAATAATCTATTGTTGATCCTAAAATCATATTCTTTAAGCTTAAAAGTTGGATCATTGCACTAGTAATGTCAAATTTAACAATGGGGACGGGGGAGCAGGAGGAATGATGGATCCTGTCTTTGTAGGTTAAACATATCACATGTCCTTGTCATCATCATATAGAAGAACATGGTGATATAAAGGAATTATTGGAGCTCTACCTCTTTGAACTCTATCTCAACATTCAACCACTTGTCTTGGTTTGGCTAGTTCTGCTTGCTGTGCTACCCTAGCCTCTTCAACTAAATCTGCCTCCTGTGCTACTTCCATTAATATGTGCTCCATCTATCTATCTGTAATATTCTGTGGATCTCCCAGATAACAAGGAAGAATTGAAATGGGATCAATAGGTAATGGAGGGGGTGTAATTTGAGGATCTCAAACCCACTAGGAACACCATCACGAACTTTCTCTGACATCCTTTGAGGTGTTTGAAGAATTTTTTAAGGTTTTATATCAAAAGGGAGTAAGGGATTACCTCTTCTCCTAGTATAGTAATGGATTGCCTCTTCTTCTAGTGTTTGACATACACCGGCATATGCCAAATTATGAACCTAAAATAAAACCCACGAACTTTACTAAATTCAATCAACAATTCAGACCATCTTCCCTAACAATGCTGCTAAAAATTGATGTCTCCAAAAAACTATCCTCCAAGTAAGTATGATGCGGTCAATGTCAAATATAGTAACCCAAACAAGGTTTTGGTCAAACCCACAGGTAAAAAATATAATAGTATCTCAAACTTGACATAATACACGAGCAATGCAGAAAAGTAAATGGGAAAATTTGAAGTGAATAGTAAGTAGTATTCAAACTTGAATGCTTGGGTTTGTAAATAGTAGAAGACAAACACTAGGACTGTGATCTTGTGGTTTCTCAACTCCATAAACTTGTCATGATAAACTCACCTATTCTCTTTCTCAGTATTCAAAGTCGACGAGCTATGTATTATCAACTGTCTTGTGAATGTAATGATAAATCTCACCCTTTACTTATGAGTTTTAGGGTGTCGCCTTATTGCTTCTTGTCTATAACCTCAGTTCAACTTTCACCTTTTAGGGTTCAATTTGCTTAGATGATATAGTGGAATTTTAGGATGGGTGTGAATCTCAAATTACTGTCTTAATTCCCCTTTTCTGAATCACAAACTCCCTTGTGAGGACGTTCTCGAATAAGGGTTATCCTCAAGCTTCTGCAGTATCTCTAAGGTCAATTAATATGAAGAATATTAAGGTACATGCAGTCACAACCAAATAGTTGAATCTCCTACTTTTTTTACGTTGTTAATCCACCAGGTTTTCTATAAATCTAGTAGGGAAATTAGCTGCTTATGGTCATCAACAATCTATGATAATCAATAAGGATTACATGTAATTAATTGCACAGGAATAAGAGGAAGAAAATCTGAAGTCTTTTGTAGAATAAAAACCCAAAATCTCAAGAACACAATCTTATTTATTAAAGTATGTTAAAAGTAGTAAAAGTAATGTACAAGTACATCACCTAATAAAGGAATAACCCTAAGGTAAATAGTATCTCAAATTAACCTAAAAATCCTAATTAAAATGGAATAGGAAAAGTATTTCAGCACAAGGTAAGACTCGTATAGTCCACTCTATAGGTCTTCTTATGAGTCATATAGTGTTTGTATTAAGTACTCCTGTAACTGATCTTTCAGGATATCAAGATTCTGTTTTCCTTGTGACTCATCCCCATGAGTTGTAAAAATAGTTTACGGCTCATGGTCTTCACTCGTTACTATCTTTTCCTTGTTTTTTAATGCTCTAGACACTAGTATCTTTATGAATTATCATTACGAGTTGTACTCAGGTAATACGACTCATCTTCTTCTGTGACTCCAACTCTGAATTTTAACTTTGGTTTATGCTCTCTCAACGGATATTTCTCTTGGCTTGTATCCATAACTTATGGTTTGTACTCTTCAGTCATAGAAAAACTTCACTTATTTTCTCTGCTAGTCTTTTGTTACTGTCTTGTTATGAGCAAACCTACGAGCCATATGATATGTTGATGACTTGTAGGATTACTCATAGGATGGACATCCTTCATCTTTTTTAGGGCTTTTATTCCAATTTTATTCCATGGTGTTTCATACCTATTTTTACTGCAATTAAACAACAAACACGTCATATCCACCAAAATAACCTAAGTTCAAGCACACATTCCATATTTTTAGGCATCGAATGTGTCATGTTTCCACGGCGCATAACATTTCCATAAGGGAAAAGTTATGTCCTGGGAGGTACCACCTGGCCTGAAGTGTTTCAACTTAGCTTGTTTGCAATTCAAACACCTAGCCAAAAATTTAGCAACATCTCTTTTCATGTTATTCGAACAATAAATATCCTTTAGGTCATGATACATTTTAGTGGAGCTTAGATAATTAAGGTACCTAGAAGTATGTGATTCATCAAGAATCCTTTCTCACAAACCATCCACATTCATCTTGCAAAACCATGTTGGTATCAAAAAATACCATCTCTTCCAATTTCAAATGTCATAGCCTTTTGTTGACCAATATCTTCCTTGATATACATTATATGGTATCTCTGGCCTATTTTTCCTTCACTTTTGCAGATAGGGATGATTTAGCTACTTCGTGGATTAACAACCCTTCGTCATTGGAGTATAGGAGTCGAACTACCAAATTATCAAGTCAATGAATGTCTTTGACCAAATTTCTTTTCTTCATCAACATGTGAAAGACTGCCCATGGACAACCTGCAAAGAGCATCAACAACCACTTTAGCTTTACCAGGATGTAGTAGAGGCTCATGTTATAATCCTTCAATAGTTCAAGCTACCGCATCTACCTGAGATTCAACTCCTTCTTTGTAAACACATACTTTAAATCTTATGATTAGTAAATATGTCACAAGCACTTTATAAAGATAATGATGCCAAACTTTTAGTGCAAAAGCTATAGATGCCAACTCTAAATTGTTGGTGGGATAGTTCTTCTCATGGACTTTCAACTATCTGGATGCATTGGCCACCACCAAACTGTGTTGCATAAGTACACACCCAAATACCACACTATATGCATCACAGTACACCATAAAACCCTTTGTACCCTCAAGAAGGGTTAAAATAGGTATAGTAGTCAACTTATATTTCATTCTCTCAAAAATATTCTCACAAGCGTCGGACCACAAAAACTTGACTTTATTCTGAGTCAACTTGGTAAGTGTAGCATCTATGGATGATAAACTCACTGCAAATCTCCTATAATATCCTACCAAACCCAAGAAGCTCCAAATGTCGGTTAGGGTCATCGCTCTGGGCTATTTCCTTATTGCCTCAACCTTTTAGGGATTAACCTTAATTTCTTCAATAGAAATATTTTTCCCAGAAAAGCTATTGCACGGAGCAAGAACTAACACATAGAGAATTCAGCATACAATTCATGATACTTAAGGGTCTGAAAGTTAATTCGGAGGTGATTTGGATAGTCCTCCTTACTCTTAGAATAAACCAAAATATCATCAAAAACCTATGACAAATAGTTCCAAAACCTACCGGAACACCCTATCCATAAGGTCCATAAATGCTAAAGCGCATTAGTTAGCCCAAAGGCCATGACTAGGAATTCATAGTGACTGTATCGAGTTCGAAAAGCTATTTTGGATATCAACCTCCCTAACTTTCAACTAATGATACCCCAAATGAAGGTCTATCTTAGAGAAACATTTAAAACCCTGAAGCTCGTCAAAAAGATCAGCAATTCTGGGAAAAGGATACTTATTATTGACAGTGAATTTACTCAACTAGAGAAAATCTATACAAATATGGAGGGAGCCATCTTTCTTCTGCACGAAGAGTACAAGATCACCCCTGGGAAAGACACTAGGAAGAATAAAGCCTTTATCGAGAAGATCTTTTAATTTCTCTTTTAATTCTTTCAATTTTGTAATAGAAATTCTACAAGATATAATAGAAATAGGCTAAGTGTCTTGCAATAAGTCAATACCAAAATCTATATCCCTGTCTGAGGGTATCCCAGGGATGTCATCAGGAAAGACTTTGGAGAATTCATTAACTACTGGGACCAACTGGAGAAAAATACTTATGGTTCTATAATATTTGAAACTAACAAGATGGTACAAACAACCTTTGGATATGAATTTCCCTCTAGGTGCAAGAGAATACGTCTGCCATTTATAATAGGCTCATTAGGAAAATAGAAGGTGACCTTTCTGGTTCTACAATCTAGTGTAGAATAGCATGAGTGAAGACAATCCATCCCCAAAATTGCATCAAATTTCACCATCTCAAGTTATACAAGGTCTACTATAGTATCCTAATGAAAGACAGACCACACATAATATTTATAAACTCTTTTAACAATAATCGGATCACCAACAAGGGTGAATATAGAGAAGGGTTCAAAAATATTCTCGATCTTAAAGCCAAACTTAAAGCCACATAAGGAGTCATATAAAAAAAGGTCGATCAATGGCCAATAAACACATAGACATCATGAAAGAAGATCTATAACATACCAGTGACAATATCTGGTGAAGTCTTTGAGTCCTGGCAGGTAGATAAAGCATATAGATAGTTACGACAACACCCATTAGTAGAATTAGGGAATTTAGGTGGAGGTGCTGATAAAGTAGCTTGGGTCTTAGTGACTCTGAAATTTCCTTTAGCTGAGGGACAGTCTCTCATGAAATGACCTTGTTGACCGCAAGTATAATACAAATGACTACCAAAATAGCACTTTCTCGGGTGATTCTTACTACATTTATTGCATCATGGGAATGGCTTAAAGATCTGAGCCACACTACCCTGAGATTGACTACCCTGAATCCTTAACCCACTGCTAGACTAGAAATAATAGAATTGTTGATTGACTGCTGGTTTGGGCGGTGGGGCACTAGCTGATGACTGAGCAGTGCTCTAAAGTTTCTTCTTAGAACATTTCTTATACCATGCCACCATTATATTGACAGTCCTCCTGATCTACCAACCTAATATTCATAGGTTTCCTCTCCTCCCCCCCTTCTTGCTTTCTCTTTGCTTTCTCCACTGATTGCATATAAACTAGTAGCCTAGAGATATCTAGATCATTATTCAACATTCCCCTATCACACTACAACACCAAATCATTCTAAATACTAGATGCAAACTTTCTCATATAAGATCGCATGTTGGACAATAATTCTGGGGAATAAAAGGATAGCTGGATGAATATCAATGCATATTCCTTGACACTCATTTTTCCCTACATCAAATTAACAAATTCCTCATCTCTGGCTTCCCTTAATTCTTAGTTAAAGAAATGATCCAGAAAATCCTCAAAAAAACTCCTCCCATACAGTAGGTTCAACATTTTTACCCCTCAGTCATTCCCACTTATCATACCACTGGTAGGCCATATCTTTTATATGATAAGTTACAAACTCTACACCCCCAGTATTGCTGGTATACATAACTCTAAATATCTTCTTCATCCCATCTATAAACCTTTAAGGATTCCTACTCCACCTTAGTACCGGTAAGGATGGGTAGGTTCAACCTTATTAACTGACCAACCCGAGTAACCTCAAAAGAACAAGTAATATAACTCATATTTCTATACCAACATGACTGTAAATCCACAAGCTACATAAACATATAAATGAACTGAAAAAACTCAGAATTTAGGACCTTTCTCTATAGGGATTAAGTACTATTGATACCTATTGGAGGAGCTCAAAAAGGTCAAGCCCAAATTGGTGGGACCCCCAAAAGAGTAATGAAATCTAGGTTACGGGGTCTATAATAGGTCCGCATCCCATGTGTAGGGTAGGCATCATTATCATTTGTCTCAATAAAAATGGAGTTCCCGGCTGAGATGTTCTAAATATTAGATCTATAGGGAGGCATGATCTTAAATTTGGAAAATCACGAGTTAGGAAACATTTAGACCCTACAGCATGAACTTGAACCTAAAAAAAAAACATTCCTAAATGATGTATGGCTTCCTCCTTAACAGTGTAGAGTGCTACACGCCCACCAAAAGGACTCTAATTAACACGGTTTAATAGACAAATTAGGACCCTAAATCGAGCCCTAATACTAAGCTTATCACAATCCAAACTGGGGCCCTGATAGAGATAGACTTACCAAACCATAAAGGCCCAAGAAACCCCTTAGCATATTATCATAAACATTAATCATATCAAAAGAAATGTTGAAGACTAAGATGAAACATGAAAAATCTCATAATCAAATTTAGTATATCATGACATCGATCCAAAAAAATCCAAATCAATCCTAAACAAGTCTGTAAAGCCTCTACTAAAACATTAGTTTGTCTAAGTCGGGATAAGGCCACTGATAGAACCATAAATCTAATTGAAAACATCATATGGATAAAATGCCTTCCAAAGAAAGAGATTCTCACCAACTTGAAGTATCTGAGAGTAATCTACTGCTGAGCTGGACCACGAGATTGTGCCTCAGAAACTATATTCTAAGACAATGTAGCCTCCGTGATGATGGTCAATACCTGGAATTTATTGGTATGTAGAACTAACAAAAAGAAACATATATTTCATATAGAATTATGAAGAGCGTTGTGTAATACAGTTTAACATAATATAATTCAAAACACATAGGCATAACTAAAGAGCTCTAAAACATTCTTGTGAAATCATAAACTCAACTCTATTTAATTTTTATTTTAAGCTATATGGAACACCCTACATCTCTAAAATCCCATAGGCTATATGAATTCTGACCTAAACTCAATGGAAAACCCACCATTCCGAGTTTGCTACAAGAATTGGGGTATGTAATCTCTAGTATGACAAAAGCGCATAGCAAGTGTTCAAACCATATTTCATGACATAAAAACCAACATCGTCAAGACACAATTTTTGGCAATGAGTTATCTAAATATGTGCCTTCTTTGAGGAACCATCTCACACTTTTTAAGCTCATTTTTAAGCTTTTAAACCATGTTTCATGCTTATAACGTTCTTTTCTTTCATTTTAAGGGAATTTCATAATAGGTATCATCATACCTAGACTTGTAAATCATATAATGTCATATCATATCGTATCCATAATGCTCTTTATTCAAAACTTATTATTGACCATCATAATTGACTCAAGTATTCCAAAGAGCTCTTTTTTAGAAAGGACATACAAGTTTCATATGAAGCAAATGTGTTTTTGCCAAGCATAAGATGCTCTCCAAAGATCATGCAAGAAATTAGACAATAATTTGACAAAAGAGCATTAGAGACTCTTTCCATATTTATTTGAGAGCCCACCATAATTATTAACCACATACTTCTTATCATAAAGTGGGGTTCATAATTAAAACAATTCAATTGCTTCAAAATCCATAACATAAGCACATGAAAATAATCTATGGTTTATCGAAAATCCATTGTAAACACTTAATTTCATAATAAAAGGGTTTGCAATTCCTTTTCTTAAATCAATTCCAAAATCCAATATCATAAACACACATGCACATATAGAGTATTGGAAAAAAAATTAAGCCCATAAAGATTAGGATAGTTTTACATACCTTTTGATGAGAAAAAATTTGAAACAACTTGAATCTAACCTCAAAATTGTGAGTTTTGAAAGAAACCCTAACTTCTTTCTTTTAATAGTGGAGAGAAGAATGAGAATTTAAAATTGATTAACAATGAGTAATGATGCTAGTTGTATGATTTAAGTTGTCAAAGGGGGGTTGAGGTGAGGAAATGGACAAAATATCTCTTTAAGAACATTAAAATAATGCAGTACTACTCCACTGGATGGTTTACGCGACGGATCATCACTCCCATGACAAACCATCACTCCAACCATCCCAAAAAGACCAAATTTTGGTCTTTCTACTTAAACGTGATAGTTTGTTATGATGAACCATCACTAATATGATGATCCATCACCCTCGCCATTACTCTCTACCAGACAAATGCCTTTTTGGTAAATCGAGAATAACTTTTTATTTCGTAATGAGATTAAGGAAAAACTAATGGCATTGGAAATAAGAATCGAAGACCTTTTATATTGTATATAGTAGGACATCTAACTCGTTATATTTTGGGAATAAAGGTTTTCGAAAGTTGACAGAAGAAAAATTGTATATTAAAATTCAATAGATAGGAAAGTCCTCAACTCAACTTTGAGTTAGTAGATATTTATAGCTTCAATCCATCTCTGAAGATACTTCACCATAAAGAATTATTATCCATACTTATTTTTAAATATAAATCATTGGGTTTGGTTCTACATACGTAGGAATGACGATTTAAGTTCTAGCCCAAAAAATGCAGGGTGTTACAATATGTCACCCACAATCAGAAAATGTCCCAAATGGTAGCCAACACCATCTCCACTAATAGTTCTACTATATAAATATATAACACAAAAAAGTTGGGGAAAGATGAACAAGTATACACATACTTAAAATATAAGTACTAAAGATAGAACAAATAAAGAGATATCAAGTCTCAAACAAAAATACATTCATAGAATAATCACAACATATGGAATAAAATGAAGGTGGTGGAGAAAATGATGAAGAAGCACGAGGTCATTTCACATTATTCGTATATCTTACCGAGTTTTTTTATAGATGTAGTACCTTGGAAGGTTCGTCAACCCATACCTATCGAGCTCAACTATAGACATGGGACCCTTGGTGGGTTTATCAACCTGTATACAACCAATATCTATGACTCCTCTCTATCACATACCTCGAAAAGGGTCTATAATGATGTTCAAATTTAATACCAATATACATGATTCCCCTCCAACACATCCCTCGAATAGGGTGTATAAAGATGTCACAAACTGGTGGTTCCAATATTCCCGATAATTCAAATTTTTTCTTAGTTGTACAAAGGTTCATGATCACATATATGACATAAGACACATATCAAGCACGACATACAATAACAATAACTGTATAATGTCTAGGATGCAATGAGAATAATGATGCTATCCTTACAATCAACCAAAATGAGAATATGTAATAACCAATCAGTATACCAACTATATGAGCCAAAGATCCACTGAACTCTACTATCCATCCATGATCAAAATTAATCCATAAATATTATGTGAAACATGAATAAAAATGTCATTAATACCACATATTTCCCAAAGTCTAGGGTTTTTCACCAAATAGAGTCTAACCAAACGTACATGGATCAAGACCATGCCAACGGCATCATATAAGACTCCAGATGGTTACACATAATAATTAACATATCAAAACCACCAAATATTATCAACATAGTACAACACATAGGTGCATAAATCACCTAAACATATTTTTCATGATACAACCCCATAACCTTAGAATGTTTTTACATTATTACTAACTATACAACATAGTCTGAAGAAATTTAAGCCATAACCTACTTCAAATGTCAAAACCGATACAAATAATCCTTTAATACTGATCTTTCACCTCATGCACGACACTAAAAATTATCAACAACACATAAATATATAATCAATACATCAAAAGAAAACTAACGATACCTATATTGCCCACTTTTGAATTAGGGTCAAAATGGACCCCTGAAATGGGTTTTTAAAAAAGAAAGATAAAATTGAAATTTTCGTTACAAAACATCTTTCTTGGGATAAAAGAAACTTATAGGAGAAAATCCAAGTGAAAAGGGAGTGAAATTAGGGTTTGAATCAAAGAAATGATAATTTAGCCCTTTCTGGTCAAAATCTCCAAATTCCAACTTTGAATATGAGTTTTAAAATAAGATTTACATGATAAAAAAATAAGGAAAGGTAATTTTAATAGGGATTTGGAGTTTACCCAAGCTTAAAAATAGAAGAAAAGGCTCAAAAACTCAAACTCCAAGCTCCAATTGTTGAAAATGGTGTAAAAATCTCAAAAATGTGAAAATAAACTACCCAGGCATCACCTAAGAGACTACCGAATTGCTTAGGCAACTATTTCTTAAGTGACCTAGCATCTTTTATGTAAAGCTTGCCACTTCGTGTACGCGGCTTGGTTGTCGCTTAAGCGGCAGCCGTCGGATATGCTTGTGTCCACCACACCATCACTTAAGTAAGCCTGTTGTTGCTTAGGTACATTTTAGCTATCAGGACAAGTCGCTTAAGCAACCAAAGCATTGCTTAAGAAACCAAAGCATCGCTTAAGCGAGTTCACCATCTGAAGACTTGGAGAGTTTCAAGACTTTGTGGACCTCTCAGGATTCATCCAAAATCTTTAGTATGCAAACGAACTTTGATATCCCACTAATTCTATGATATTAACTCAACAACAATATGATATTTTTTTCTAAAAAACATAGTTTTAACAAAATTGACCCGCAAAATCCAATTTCAAAATTTTTCCAATGGAGCATCCAAAAGAGATATAAAAGCCGTAAAAATACACCAACCATGATACTAGCCTTAAATTGTTGTTCTAGATCTATTGGTTCACACCCTTTTTTCATTCGATGCACAAATCAATAGATGTTTATCAAAAACAACTAATAAGTCTTTAAGACAACTAAAAATAAAAATCTCAGATAAATTATTGTAAAATGCACTAGAAATCATGCCAATCATTCCATACCCTAGAAAAATCACAATGAAACTATGAGGAGGGATAAAATGGTCAATTCATAAATAAATAAATATTTTACACAAATAAAAAAAAATTAGGTAATTACACATTTGTGAAGAGTTAGTGATTTGGGTTTAATTCAGTTGCCTATCTCATTTGAGATGGTTAAACCATATTCGTTAGTGTATTGATTATGTAATCCTTGCATTCATGACAAGAGGGTTACATTCGAAGGACATTTCATCTTTGAATTGTATTTAAACCTCCTTTTACTATTTTAGTATATTTTAATCATTTTTAAGTTAGGAGAGCACAATTTTAACAACTTTAAAGAGGGATTCTCATCAAGAGTATTTAGGTAAGCTTATAAAGATGATTTCAATCATTATTCATTGGTTATAACTCAAAAACAACTTCAAAACATGTATTTCACATTTTGATTTTGGGGTTTTACCAGATAGAGTGAGAAAGAAATTTTTCTTAAATTTTAGGCTTGATTTCAACTTTTTTTTATGGGTTTTAATATTTAGTACCCTTAAAGTATGAGATATATAATGCTTCAATACAATTTTATTTTACCCTCCTTTCTATGAGGTGAATTTTCCAACTATTTTTTATTCAAAATAAAAGTAGCTAATATGGGTATCATTAAAATCCTCTTGATGTATAAATAATGTTTTTAATAAATTGGGTTCATTACGAGACTGTACAGAAAGAAAGAAAGATGCTTGTTTGAAGGATCTAGCCTCGTGTTTCATCTTTTTGAGTTAGGTTATGACATAACTTTTTTCAAATCGTCCTAGATAGTTAACCATTCATGTAATTTATACTCTTGATTGGGAATTTTATTGTGAGATTCATCTTTTGACATTGTTAATCGTTTTTCCTATGTGGGGTCTAATGTGAATATTATTATTCACCTGAGTGATCATTATTATTGTGATGCCCGTGCGGGTGCTGGTATACGTTTTGTTTAAGCATTATTTGTGTTTATTATTATTGTGATGCCCGAGTGGGGTCTTGACGTGATATTATTAATGTCTTTCATGAATTTTCATTACTCTAGTGCCATGCAATGGATTAGATTATGACCTATTTATACTTGAGCTAATTTATACCATTATTCAATTGATTCCTTACATGATATTGTTTTGTTTATAGGATGCATCCTTATTTTATTCATCAATATTCATGGGATTGATAACACTAAGAAATACAGATTTTGAAAGTAAAAATACTATATAAAATACCATGACTGAGGAATGTGTCGGTAAGGTTGACTGAGATATGAGATTGTCATAGTATATGAATTACGCACCCCTCATGTTTCTATCCTAGAATATTATACTTTAAAGGGACTGCGAGGTTATATTGAGACAATGAATTCTTATCGTACTATTGTGTTGCATCATTTGCATTTCCCTTATGTGTTTTCTCATTGTGTACTTTATCCTCCCTTATGCATACCTGTGTATTTATTCTTATACGGTTATTATAAATGTCGTATTTATACTATTAGTAGATATGGCCTAAGCCATCGTTGAAACCTTTTCTATATACAAGTGGAAGCGTGTTCATAATATCCTTCATATCTACTTTTTTGCTTTTTTGGTTGGCATATGCTGCCTACTGATTACCAGTAGACCGTACTTACTCCTACATTTTGTATTCTTTTGGCACAAATCTTTGTTTGAGTATGACCCGTGGAGCTTGAGATCATACAGAGATGAGGCTTTCTCAAATTCTTGGTGAGCTCCTAGTCCGGAGTATGATTTTAGATTTCATCATAGCTTTATCTTGTTTTTATTGTATATTTAATCGATAAAGTTATGAATTTTTGTACTCTATGTCAGTTATTAGTGCTCTTTACTCATGACACTAGATTTTAGAATTGGAGTTATTTTTATTTCTGTTTTGTATATTATTTTATTTATACTTCCTGAATTTATTGTGTAGTATGATATTTGGGTATTTTTAATGTGTTTTCTACATTTTTTATCTCTTTTGGGTATTGGGCTTATCTATCAATGTTGTATCAGAGTAGTTGACATTGTGACTTTGGCTTTTGGGTCATGACATAAAATGCAAGAAATAGAGAAAAAACATGAACTATTTTCAGAACTTAATCTAAGACAATGTATTACAAGAGAAAGAATTAGATGCCTTGTTTCCCGCGAAAGGGCTTACTTATAGGGAAAACATATAGTCACTTTGTTCCTAAATAGTTTTTTCCATTTTTGTTTACACTCTCCTTAAGAAAAAATTAGCTACATACTAAATTGACCAAATCACTCTTATTTATTACTTTTTTCTATTTAATACTTATTTTTTCAACACTATGTTAACATCACTCCATATTTAAGACTTAGGGTAAAAGTGGAAAAAATGTAAATATTATTTACTTTTGTGAAATGACAAGTATTAAGAAATATCTATTTTTAGTAAGGAAAAAAACTAATTAGAAAAGGGGGTAGTAGATCCTAACATAAAAAAGACTATTCTATAGTCTAGGAGAAAAGACTTTGTTGAACAATATTGGAGTAATATTACATTCTTAAGATTTGGCTGTAGGAGGATTCTTATTATATTGGAGAGCATTGTAAGTTATTCCTCAGAGTGATGACTGGCCCACAGGGAAGAGAGAAAATATAAGATGCGGGGGCAGTACTCGGTTAGAAAATCCTACTTTACTCGATTATAGTTCTCCCAGATTGATGTTTCCAATGGTTTTGCTATTATAGTTGTCAATGATATTTACGGGAAAACACCTATCCCATATTTAGGCTATGACCAGAATAACACTTTTCACGTGTCCAATTAGCAACGGATCCACTTATCTTAATGAGTTCAACTCCATACAAATACATTATTATCATTTGTAAGAAGTATTTCAATTAGAAATATTTTTCACTAATCAACTAAAAATTAAGAATATTTTACAATAAAGAATATTCAAAACATGATTTCTTTTTTGTAAGTGAAAACACACATTTCTTGAAAAATGTTTGTATATTACACCAAAAACATGTTCTGGAGTATTATCCAAGTTAAAAGAAATGTTAAAAACTAGTCTACATAGTACTTAATAGACCAACTAATATAGAAGAATACAACCAGGCAAACATAACGGTTCATCTACCTTGAACCTTGATCTATGGATTCAACTCATAGAGGATGGAGAGATGGAGACATAGTGAAGAGCTCACTACTGAGATCCATTTCAAAAATAAAGAAGAAAGCAACTCAAACTTATGATGCTTCTAAATTTCCCTTGTATTTTCACTTGATAATTTTAATTAGGCTTATTTCCTTTTGTTGTACGCTTTTTCTGATTTGGCAAGATCTCTTTGGATTTAGCGCCCGACTTTAAATAATGGTACTTAAAGAAAATAGCATATGTTTTTGCAAAACGGAAGTGTCTCTAACATATCTTATAAAATTAGGAAAAAAAACATAAATACCCCCTGAACTTGTCTCCACAACTCACTTTAGAACTTTAACATTATGAAAAATTATTTACCCACTAAACAACTTTTAAATGAATCATATACAACCCTAAAAATATTATACCACTCTCACTACGGAGAGTGTATCATACACGTGCTACATTGGATCCACGTCAGAGCCATATTAATTAAGAAAATTTTAAAAATAATTCCATCTATAAACCTATACATACATGTATATATATAAGGAAAAAACTTTCTAATCCATGTGCAATGTTGAAGATTAACCAGTTATCAAATAAAAAAAGAGTAGTAAGAGTAAAAAAAAATGGAAAGTAGTATAAAGTAGGGAGATAGAGTGGAGGTTGAAAGTTTACCCTTGAAGAAGGAGAAGTTGATATGGTTATGAAACAACATCAATAGCTGAAAGAGTATACCATGAGATAAAATATTAAGGATACAGTGGAACAAGTTCTATTACAAAAAATGGTAGACGATTTAGTAATAGATATGTCAACTAGGCAACAATACAAGGTCATTATTTGTCAAGTAATAGATATGTTAGCTAAACAACAACACAATGCAATTATTTGTCAAGAAGAAGAACTCATAGTTAAGCCTTTAGTAATAGATACCAAAATTAATGATAAATAAAATAGTAGAAGTTATGAAAGGGAAGATAGTATGCCTATTGACTTATAAGAAATAGGTGAAGAGTACTTGTTGGATCTTGAATCTTCAACAAAGCAAAAGATCCCAGCAAAGATTCTACATGGCATAGTTACACAACAAGTGGAGGATTTCACTATAGCAGGTTCAAAGCCAGACCACAAAGTTAATGAAGAATGTGATGGAGATAAAGATAATGTAAATGATCATGTTAGTAGGCATGGTGATATATCTCTAAGAAATGCACAAAAAAGTAATAAAACATTAAAAAAGAAAATAGTTGCAGACAGTCAGATACCAAATAAAAAAGTCCCATAGAGATAAATGGTTACTTCTAAAATATCTAAATGATATTAAAGACAATCTTGTGGAATATTAGGTATGTAAATACTTAATAGGGTTTTAGTATATTACAATTATTGAATAAGCATCATAGGGTCTTCTTAATACCATATGTGGAGCCTTTTGAAGCAGCAAATTAGATTTAAAGTTACAGAAAAAGGTTGCATATGTATATTATTGAGGCTAATATTAGTGGTAGGATTTGATACTTTATAAAGGATGATGTTGATGTGGAAATTTTCAGCGATATAGAGAAATAAGTCAACATCAAAGTTTTCATGGTTGAAGATCAAAAGTACTTGTTGTTTACTATGGTTTATGCTAAATGCACAAAATCATTAAGAATTTCCTCGAGGAGCAACATATATAGTAGGACAAACTTAAATTTGTTGTGGCTTACAGGAGGTGATTTCAATGCTATTATAAATAGGAAGAAAAAATAGGGGGATTTCCAATTTCTCAACAAGAGGTCTAAGATTTTGCATTATGTGTGAATTCATGTGAACTTGAAGAAGTTTTTATTAAAGGGAGCCCTTGTACATTGTCTAATAAGAGAGTTTGAGAGGATTGTAATTTTGAAGATTGGATAAATATTTTGTAAATGAGCTTACTCAAGGCTGGTTTACTAGTTTATAGGTAGAACACTTACCAACAATAGGATCTTATCATTCACCACTCTTTTTAATTATGAAGAAGGATTTTCAGCATTATGTTAAACCTTTCAGATTCCTAGCATTCTGGATAAAAGATGACTCTTTGTTGAATATGGTGGGGAAAATCTAGAAAACAAATAAAGTGGGAAACGTTTTTTGGCTTTTCAAGCATAAGATGGAAAATCTAAAAAAAGCTTTGAGTAGGTGGAGCAGAAGAAGAAATGGGGATATATTTCAACGACTTCCTATAAGAGAAAATATTATGTTGATGAACAAAGAATTGTTTGAAGATCATCCCACATAAGAAAATAGAATGGTGATGCAGAAAATGCAAGCACAGGTAAAGAAATATCTCCACTATGAGGAGCAATTCTGAAGACAAAAAGTTGGCATTACTTGGTTTGAACAAGGAGATAAAAATAAAATATTTTTTCATCATCTTGTGGAGAATAGGAGAAAAAGGTTGCAATTTAATAGAATAAAGGATAATAATGGTGTTTATCTTTATGAAATAGAGCTGATCACGGGTGAGGCAGTTAATTACTTCAAGTCACAATTCTCCCAAAAGGTAAAGAACTAAAATTTTAACTTGCTTAACCATTTAACAGAAGTTGTTTCCATGGAGAAAAATGATATTTAATATATTGTAGAAGTTAAAAAAAGTTATATTCATTTTTAAAGGCAGTAGTACATATGGTACAGATGAATTTTTTGGTATTTTCTACCAACATTGGTGGGAATTTGTGGATAGGGATATTTTTAAAATGGTGAAAGCTTTCTTTGTAGGCAATACTGTGCCAAATGAGTGATACACATACCAAAATGGTATTTATATATCAGTGAAAAAAATTATTGAAAATTTTACAAACCTCATGCTTATATGTCATAGTATCTTTATAAATAAGGTGATTTCCAAGTTCCTGCATAATAAGTTGGAAGTTTTTTTAACAAAATTAATCTATTGAAATCAATCAAGTTTTGTAGAGGGTGGAGAGTTATTAAAAATGTATTGTTAACAAAAGAGATTAGTTTTTATATCAAATTATGAGGGAAATAAGCTAATGTTGTTCTTAAGTTGGACATGCAAAAAACATACGATAGAGCGTCATGGATTATTATGACCAACGTGATCAGAAGAAAGGGGTTTTTAGGATTTTTTAATTGATATGATATGGAGATTAGTAGAAAATAACTAGCATTCTACCATTATTAATTGGAAGGCCAATGGAACTTTCATTCTACTAGAGGTATGAAACAAAGGACTTACTCTCTCCATCTCTATTTATTCTAACGGTAGAGGTCTTATCTAGGGCTTAAAATTCTTTATTTAATGATAGAATGTATAGAGACAATGAGTTATGATGTATGGTGAATTTACCACTTATTTGCACTTGACATTTGTGTACATTACCATGATTTAAAGGTATAAATGATACATATGTACTAATATCCACATCTTGTAAGCATACGGGTTATGAGATGGAAAGATGTGGATTTGAGCTACAAAATGATCAAAAGATAAGAAAGAAAGTATAACTTGAAAACCTATAGCAGAAATATGCCATAGTTACCGCAATCGCGAACTGAGGGTCACGATCGTGGATAGTCAAGAAGGTCAGTAACTACGATCTCATTGATCTATCCACGGTTATAGTAGCCACAATCTCTGCAAATTTAATGAGATCGCAGCCACGTGAGATTTATCTAAGGGGCAATTTTTTAATTTTCAGCAGCCGACCCAAATCCTTTAAGATCTTAAAACCCTTTCCCATTATGGCCATTCTAGAGACTAGAAACATGTTGAATTTGAAATGAAGCCCTAAATTGGGCAAGAATTGTAAATTTGATTTGGAGATTGGGAATTTTGAATTTGTGATGAATGAATGCCTTGAACAACCCATTTGGTGTAAGTTTCTTTCTTTTCTTCATAAGTAGTTAAATCTTTTATTCTTAGGATTATGTTGATCTAAGGTCCAAATTAGTTGTGGGTTGTGATGTATTTGTGTATACATCACAACTATTGCTTGATAAAATCAGTTGGGATTTGTGGGTGAAAGATTCAAATACCCACATCTGTTTGTGGGTGAATAATAACACTCAACTCACTCCTATAATTGAGGGATGACACGGTCGTTATCAAGTACCTCAATGTAACTTGGGGTCGATTCTCAAGGAGTGAATGCTATAGACTTCAAAACTAGGGACACTCAAGTTACTATAAGGTTACCCATAATGCTAATGAAAACGACATGTATAATTAAATGGGGGAATTATTTGAAAACTTTTCAGACAGCCTTGAACAAATACGCGATAAATGCTATGTTTGATTTGAATTCAAGGTTTGGAGAGATCTTAGGATTATGTATCCTTAGAGGTAAAGCATGTGGGGTAATGTTGGTTTATTAGGGAATTTAGTTGTTAATAAATGAATAGGCTTGGTCAAAGATCATTGAGGTCAATCTTTCAATAAAACCCCAACGATTTCACCCATTTGCTCTTTTGAGCACCTAACAAGTGTGGAGTTTATATAACCACCCAAAACCTCAACCAAGCATCCCTATTTCTAGGATGATGCTCTTGACATGATTTACACTCCCTACACACTTATTTCTAAGATTGCAAAGGGTAGTAAACCATAGGCTTAGTTTTAACTATTGCTTCGTCCCCCAATAACCATCTTTCAAGGATGTTATGGGTTGCCTAATATTCACCTAAACCTCTCTTTCATGGACGAAAAAAGGGTTTTTAGATCTTGGAGCTTTCACTGATCAAATCCATTTGGAGATTTGGAGTTTTCACCTATTAAATTCCAACACATAAGCTCAAGCAATGGTGATATCCATGCTCAATAACTAAAATCTATGAAACACAACAATACCCACACACAATAACACTCTAGTTCAACATAATCCTAAGACTAAATTATTTAGCTACTAATGAAGAAAATAAAGATAAATAGACCATGTGGGTCATCAAAAGCATTCATTCTTCACAAAGTAACAAAGAAATTTAAGTCTCCAAAGTTAATTACAACTTTCATAAATTAGGGTTTCAAGTTTTGAATTCAAAACTATCTTATGAGGTAAGCAATACCCAAAGAAGAAAAGGTTTTGCTTATATATGACTTAGGATTCGTCCATGATATTTTAGAACTATGATCTTGGGGTTATTCCCGCTGATCCATGGTCATGTGTGTTCGTCCGTGACTGCGGTTATGTTCTGCAACCGCTCATTGCTAACCACTTCAATTGACTGCAACCGTGGTTTTAGGACCATAGACTTGGTGACTAAGGCTGATTGCTTCAGGTTTCTAGCTGCACTCTTTTTGCTTCCATTTACTCCCTTTTAGCTCCATTCCATATATATTAACCTTCTCCACTTTATATCTTCAAAATGTGGGTGTTATTGCACTTAAATCCATATAATGCCTCATTTTCTAATACAAAATATGGTGGTATACATGCATGATTAGTGAGAATGAGTGGTCGGATTACCACTTATCAATGCCCCCAACTTAGACCCTTGTTTGTCTTCAAGCAACACTACCTCTTGCTATGGGACCCTTACCATGTGTGCCATTGTTTATGTTCCTAATGACCATGAAGACTCCAACTTGGTTGCTACCACAAAAAGCTTTTCATAGTTGGATAGAAAAGTATTAGCAATACCCCTCATCATAAAATGGAATAATGAAGAATGCAATGGATCTTAGGGAACGACTATGTTACAATTAATAACAATCTAAAAGTGACTCACAAGATGACTACAATCATGTTATACATCCACTCATTTCATTGCGTGGAAGATGATAAAATCACCCACCTCAATTAATTCACATGCTTCCTCACAAGAAATAAAGGTTCATACCCCTAGTTACTAATTGCGTAATATAGAAATTTAAGTGCAATTTCTCACTCTCTCAAGGAACTCTCCATGTTACAATTTCTATGCCATAGGCTTTCCCCTATTTTGAATCGCCACTATAATGACCACACTTGGTTGGAAATCACATAGGGCTTTTTGATCTTGTAATGTAGGTTTAGGGTAGGTTAAGATAGTAATTTAGGACAATAAGGCTATACCCTCCTTAAACTTCTACATCATATACTCATCACTTTTTTATTATTGGGCCACTTCTTTGTCTTTTGTTACTTTACCCACCTTGTCTCTTTTTCTTTACCCAAAGTATTTTCATCTCTTTACCTCTCTTCTTATGATTCCCCCAACATTTATGCAACTCATTCTTTCGATGGACTATTTTTTTTCTTCAAAGAAAAATGTTGCTTGCTAGATTCGAAGGTTTTTTTATTTTTATGACTTCGTGTCTCACTACACTTCCTTTATCTTTCCATCACCCCCAAATTAGGATTTCATCCTCAACATGCATTCTTAAGTTCAAAGACGATAGAGTTCAAGAGAAAGTAAGAAGAAGGGCCACGGCTTATAATGTGGTTGCCAAAGAAAGTCCAAAGGCTTAAAGAGGGTGACTAGGGGTAACTCATATGTATTGGTGGGAATTTTTAGACAAAAGTAGGTTTCAAAAATCACAAGATGTCCTATGATCATTTTACCCACCAAGAACAACCAAAACATAGTTTTGAAAGACTAATGGGGCATGTTCTAGCTCGTACAAGTACACATGAGATGTAGATAATTAAGCTCACACACAGGGCATGCAAATGTTATTAAAGAGGGGGGGGGGGCAATTGTTCTCCTTACTTGAGAAAAGGGTGGAGTGTCCTATGTTTTACCGTAATCAACTTTTTAAGTCAAAGAAAGAGAGAAAATATTGTCACAAAGTTGTTTATATCCATGCCTTCGACTTTTGCAAAATATTTTGGATGGAGGGTGGTGTTTGTCTTTGTACCCAAACCATGCACAATTATGCTAATTATGGAAAAAACCTAAGATATCATCTTACATTGCAACCTATAGTATGAGCGAACTTCCATATGGTTACTCAGACTTCACGAATAGGTGTAAATGCAAATCCAAATCATCGATACCATACGTACTCAGACTTCCCGTGCATCTATGGTTAGAAACTAAAATCACAAATTAACAAAACAAGAACAACATAACTAATCTATGCAGATGTGGTCACCATCAAAGTGCCCGAATATACAACCCAAATAAAAAATATAAGAATTATCAAAAATATCAGAAAAGTCTGCAGAATATCAATAATACATGCCTAAATCAAATAAATAAGGAGACACACCTAAATCAAAAGGTACCAGTATCCTTACTACATAAATAATCAAGGATAAAAGAAAAAATGGTGCTCTTTGAATCTGCATCAAGGGATGCTATCACTCTCGGACCCTTCATCTTCACCATTCTCTTCAAGATCTAACCACTCAGTCGGGGCCTTGTCATCACTGTCCACCCAAGACATAGAAAGCCTATTTCAGTGTTTCAGGAACTTCCATAGGCTCTTCACTTACTTTCACATCATGATAAAGAATTCATACCTCATTTACTCCCTTGTGATCATCTTTTCATGTGTGCTCTAGAGGTCTCGGTGTGATGCTGCCAAAGAAAAATAGTCTTTCTCAAGAAAATCAGTGGTATCTTTTACTTCTTTTAGTCATCCTTATACGAGTCATAATCAACACGTGACACATATGAGTGATAGGTGGTGGAGGGGTCTCCTGGACCTTGAGGCAAGAAAAACACAAGCTCTTTAATGGTTGTAATATTAGCTACAAAATCTTCACGAGGTCCCATATTGGTTAGCCTATGAGGTTTAGGTTCACTACACGTTGGCTCTTCCATGTTGAACTTTATTTTTTTTCTTTTTCCTAACGCGCCCTCTTCTTGAATCCTCAATATGTAGATGGGGGTACTAGGACGTACCTATGTATCACTAGCGTACTCTTCCACCTACACTCTCTTGTAAAGCTCAGTAATCAAAGAGGGCTAAAGGAGATTTGTTCTACTTTGGTTTTCAAAATAATCTATTTCATTGACCACTATTTAAACAACACTGGGATGCCATAAAAACACAAGCAACCCTACGAGCACGAAATTCAGGGACTGCTGTCATGTGAGTGCAAGGAGATACTTTGCTACAACTGATGTGCAACTATATTCGAGCCTTATAAATGAAGTCGTTCATGAAAATATTTCTTTTAATTTTTGTCCAGGATATTTCCTTCCAGAGACATAGCCGTTGTGCCAACCAATTCCCCTATTTACCACCTTTTGCTTTGAATTCACCTATGTCTGCCCGTTTGACCCCATAATTATTGATTTGTTTAGCGCCAACTTTCACCAGATTTGCCCAACTCTTTACATTCACATTGAGTGTGTCCGAGAAAGATACTTCACTAATATTAGCATAAAATTGATAGACCCATTGTTCATTCACAAGGAATAGATCCATTGCAAAGCACTTCCACCCTGTGGTTTTAAGTTTGTCGTGGAAGGTCGATTGTTTCTCCAACACATTCTCCAAATAAAACCTTTTTTCCAAGAGCAATTTTTTCTTTGAAAGATTGTTGTAGTAGTGAGTGTGGCATTCGGGTGCCATAAATTCGATCTGACCATACTTATCCATGAGGTTGTCCTGAAAGCACTAAACACACATTATATCTTTTGATGTTATTTTAATCATGAAAGTTATGCTCTATTAATTATTAAAGTTTATTGGACTAAGTTCTTGGAGTTGCCTGGCTAAAATTGGAAATGTAAGATTTTTAACCTGGTAGGGACCTGTCCTCAGTTACCGTGATTGCGAGTCAAGACCGCATTCTCATTAAAGAAGTCGCGTTCTAGGACTGCGATCGTGATACCTGAGGCTAGTTCTGTGTTATCTCTGCATGCTCATATTTTTCCCAATTTAAGACAACTAGCATGTTCTACAATATGGGTGCAAATGAAACTCATGTAAACAATGTTAGAGGTGTGTGTCAATGTATCCTTCAAAAAGCAGATATTACTATTGAAAGTTCATTTGAGAAATTTATCAAACACTTCGCATGCATATCTCGTTGGTCTACCTTTTGTACACACTATTGGGTACTCAATATTTCCCCACTTGTGCACACCTCAATCATGTAGCCAACATCACACTAATAATAAAGATAACAGAATGGAAAGCATAACCATTAGCAATTTTAGGCTCTTTCTTAATCATGCACTCTATGGCCTATTTTCAAAAAGAGGGATGTGCAAAGAGGCTAATTGAGAGCTCACAAATTCACCAAAATTTAGCCTAAATTTATGAGTATAATATTGAAAGTGTGTATGAGGGAAATAATGGGGAACTAGGAGTTAAATGATTGAAGTGACCACGACCGCGGTCAGGTGACCGCGATCGCTGATACATGTGCAACCGTGATCGTGCATAGGGGTCGCGATCACAGTAACTTAGAGCTGTTTTGCTTCCCTATTTTCCCCTGTTCGACATTTTACTCAATTTTTATTGATTTTTCCTGCTTAAAATTTTCAAAATGTACTTGCAAACTTTCCCTTTTTAATATCATTTAGTGCAATCCAAAGTGCCAAAAATGCATTGGTTATTCAAATACAAAATACAATATCAACATTACGAGAACATAAAAAAAAGGGATATGAGCCACTCTTGTGGCATGTTTGAGTTGCCTCCCACCTAGCACCTTAGGTATTGTTGTGGCACGATGTCTTTCTTATTTTAATCTTATGGCGGGTCCTCAAACTCCTCATCATCCACTTTCTCATTTTCAACATCCACCATAGATACTACTTGGAGCGTCGCAGTTTGCTTATTTGACATACAAATTTTGAATGAGACCTCATCTTCTTGTACTCAAAATTTCATCTCCCCCAGCTCTGGATTGACAATGGCTCTCCCAGTGAACAAGGAATACTAAGAAGAATATGCTCCTCCTGGTCTATCTCACAATCCAATACTATAAAATCTTCTGAGAGAATGAATTTGTCCACCTTCACAAAGACATCAAACAATATACCCACTAGTCTTTTTATTGACCGGTCCTCCATAAAAATTTGCATCGAGGTCGATGCAGGAGTGTCCAAGACAAGTTTCTTATTGATGACAAAGGGCATTAGGTTGATGCTTGCACCAAGTTCATAAAGAGCATTTTCCGACTCATGAGTCCCAATGGTGCAAGGTATAGTGAACGCTCTGGGGTCGTCTTTCTTTTCTGCGATATTTTTGTGCATGATATAACTAAACCCATGAGTAACCTCAATTTTATCACCCTCAACGAGGTTCTTCTTATACATTAACTTCTTTATTAACTTAGCGTATGTCGAATTCTCTTGAATTGCTTCAAGTAGTGGGATATTTATTGAAACATTGCTAAGTTTTTTCATAAATTTTCTTAATTTGTCACTCTCTTTCTTTTTATGCAACCATTGAGGGAATGGGGAAGGAACATGGATGGTTGGGATTGCTTCTCCTTCCGGGTTTTCAACTTTTTCTACTTGCTCATTGCTTTCATCTATGTCTTTCTCCTAATTTTCCTCTCTTCTTTAAGGCATCACCTCCTCTCTCCTGTCCTTGGATATATTTTCACTCACATCTCTTCTAAGGGTATCCCCAAGTGCTTTTCCACTTCTTGTGATAATTGCTAGGACTTGTGCTTCATTCTTTAGGTTAACAATTGTATCTCTCATAAGTCCACCTCTAGCCCTTCCATTTAGTTACGTAGAGAATTGCCCGACCAGGGTCTCCAATTACTTGATGGAGGTAAAGTGAGATACCACCATTTCGGAGAGCACGGAGAAGTCACCCTTCAACTCACAAACTATTTTGTCCGTACCTTCAACTGTACTCAAGATTCTTGACAAAACATCTTCTGTCTTGAACTTTTCGCAATCGATGACATTTGACTCTTTGGCCTTATCCCTATCATGAGGAATGTAGAGGTCATAGTCATATTCCCTATATCTTCAATCTCTCTCTCAGTCATGATCCATCCAACCTTGGTTCCCACCTTTTCTTTAATAGGCGGGGCGAGAACCCCCCGAGTAGTTTTCCAAGCACCAAAATTCATCCAACTTCTTTGCCTCATCATCTTCTTCATAAGGCTTTGATGCCATGGCATTTACCGCTTTCATAGGTATACCCATAACATGTTTTGTTAAAAACTCAAGTTGGGTCATCATCTTGGCTATGTTCCCCTTCTTCCCCTCATCTCTCTTTCTTTGATGATTAGTCACCATAGAGGTAGTAGACGGATTCTTAGGAGAATCAGCATCATGAGTGTGCCTTCCCTATTTTTTTTTATACTTTACCTATCAATCAGAAGGTCTCAAAATGATGCAATTTCACTATAGAGCCACCCATCGTATTATTCACCACAGTTTGTTCAATGGGTGTAGGGCTCTATAGAAAATCTCAAGGAGTAGTTTATCTAAGACTTTGGCATTTGGACATTGATCTAGCTTTCCATTAAGTATCTTCAAATCTTCGAACAATGGTTCTGTTTTCATTTGCCAAAAGTTTACTATCTCATCCCGCTTTTGAAAAATTTTCAATAGTGGGAAATATCTATCAAGGAACACCATGGTAAGCTCCTCCCAAGATGTACTCTAAACGGGTGGAAGTGAGTAGAGCCATAACACCACTTCGCTTGTTAGGAAAAATGGGAAGAGTCGAAGCAAAATGGATTCTTATGTAAAATGCGCTATGTTAAATAGCATACAAACTTCCACAAAGTTCTTCAAATGGACATTTGGGTCCTTATATGTTTGACCCCCATATAATCCTTTCATTTGCAACATATAAAGAACAATACTAGTCATATGAAATACACCATTGTCGTTGGTTGGCGGGATGTGAATTGCACTTGTTTGCCTTGCCTTATTTAATTGGCCCTCATCATCTAGTGGGGCTTCATAGGGGCCCAAATTACTCGCATTATCATTTATTTCTCTGTTCAAACTCTTATCACCTACAAAATATTCAAAAACAACAAATAAAGTAAATTAGCCTACTCTTGGTATTCCCAAGTAAGAATAGTACCACAAAAGTGAAATCAAAATATCACTCCTCGGCAATGGGGACATTTTGATTATGCTCAACTCACATACATAATTGACGAGTGAGGCGGTTATTGTCAACTAACCTAATGTAATTTGGGGTCGATTCTGAAGGAGTGAATGCTATAGACATCAAACCTAGGGTTACTCAAGTTACTATAAGGTTACCCAGAATGCTAATGAAAATGACATGTATAATTAAATAGGGAAATTTTTTGAAAACTTTTCATAAAACCCTTAACAAATACAGGGTAAATACTATCTTTTGTTTGAATTCAATATTTGGAGAGGTCTTGGGATTATGAATCCTTAGAGGTAAATCATGTGGGGTAGTGTTGGTTTATGAGGGAATTTAGTTTTTTATAAATGTATAGGCTAGGTCGAAGATCATTGAGGTCAATCATTCAATAAAACCCCAACGATTTCACCCATTGGCTCTTTCGAGCATCTAACAACTATGGAGCTTATATAACCATCCTAAACCTCAACCAAGCATCCCTATTTCTAGGATTATGCTCTTGAAATGATTTATACTCCCTAAACACTTATTTTTAAGATTGTAAAGGGTAGTAAACCATAGGATTAGTTGTTCACCATTTCTTTATCCCCCAATAACCATCTCTCAAGGATGTTATGGCTTAACTAATATTCACTAAAATCTTTCTTTCAAGGATGACAAAAGGGTTTTTAGAGCTTGGATCTTTCACTCATCAAACTCATATGGAGATTTGGAGTTTTCACCCATCAAATTCTAATAGATAAGCTCAAGAAATGGTGAAATCCATACTCAACAACTAAAATCCATGCAAACAAAACAATACCCACACACAATCATACTCTAGTTCAACATAATCCCAAGACAAAATTATTTAGCTACTCATGAAGAAAGTAAAGATAAATATACCATGTGGTCATCAAAAACATTTATTCTTTACAAAGCAACTAAAAAATTTAAGTCTTCAAAGTAAATTAAAAATTGCCCAAATTAGGGCTTCAATCTTATAATTCAAAACTATCTTATGAAGTAAGCAGTACCTAAAGAAGAAAGGGTTTTGCTATATATGATTTGGGATTCATCCATGATATTTTACAAGTCTTCCCTTGGGCCTGTTCCCACTGCTCTATGATTAAGTGTATTTGTCTATAAACCCAGCTACACGATTGTAGGTATGTTCTACAACCATACTTTGCAGACCACCTGGACTGACTACAACCACGGCCTGTGGACCGCGCGCGTGGTGACTGAGGTTGACTACTTCAGGTTTCCTGCTATACTTCTTTTGCTTCCATTTGCTTTTTCTTAGCTTCATTCCAAATATGTTCACCTTCTCCACTTTATATCTGCAAAATTTGGGTGTTAGTGCACTTAAGTCCATATAATACCTCATTTTCTAATACAAAACATAGTAGTATGCAGGCATGATTAGTGAGAATAAGTGGTTAGATTACCACTCATCAGTGAAACCCCATTTACTTGAAAGCCCAAACCATCCTTGAAATAGTGGTTTGGGTTAACTTTAGCATCCTTAATCATCCTTGAACGAGGGATATGGGAATCAAGGCAATATTTCACAATTATTAGGTTTAGTTTACTCATTTTCACTATCTTAGAAATAAAGGTTATTTTGTAGTTGACTTTCAATTGGGTATCATCCTAGAAATAGGGATGACCAAATTGAGGTAATGGGTTAATATGATTGTCACACTTGTTAGGTACCTGAAAGGTCCAACAAGTGAAATGTTTGAGGTTTGATTGAGAAATTAGCCTCAGGGTCCTAGATTTTGCCTACCACATTAGTATCTTACTATCCTGTTCATTAAATCTCACACACCTAAACTTAATTTGCCCTTAGATATACATAATCCCAAGGTTTTTCAAATATCGAAGTTAAACTAAAATTTGTTGCTTAATTTGTGGAATTAAGTTACAAGTGACATACATCCTCTCTTAACTGAAAACCTCCCCTTTATTTTTAACTGTCTTTTTCTTTATGAACTCTTTGAGTATTTTCTTAAGTAAGAATTACTTACCTATAAGATTAGAAATCTATGTTTCACTCCTTGTGAATTCAACCTCAACGTGAGTTAGATTATTAACAACAACCATCCTTTACCATATTAAATGTTATGGGTAAACATTATAAAAATAACACACTTATTAGGGAGTGAAATTTAGTTCTCTTGTGCAGTGTTGGTTCTTACTTAGTGCATACCCATAGTGGTGTGAATTTATTGTGGTTGTTGATTTTGTTTCTTATAGGTGATCTACGTAGTATGCACGAAACTATAAGTGACAATGTTAGTCAAGCCGGGTCTTTTGATATCCTTCTTGATGATAAATGGCAACTCAATGACGTCGGTCATTCAAGTTAAATATAGATCCCACTTAATCAAGGGAATGGTTTCTTTCATGTCACAAGCATTATGTTGCTGAAACATCCTGAGTTTTGACCCTCATAAAATTTCTTGGAAATCCATTCATCAGATGCAATACGACTCACGGGTATGACCCGTATGCTAGGGAATAAATGGTATGGTCCTGTCGTATGCTGACCTGTATTAGTTGGTGGGGAGGTTTTATCACAAGAATGGTCATGACTCAGGGGTATAAGTCATAAGGTTCTGTAAGAGTCATATCGGTGACTGGTATGTTGCTAGTGTTTGATCCTCCTAGAAATTCATTTTGCCAGGAATACAGATCATGGGTATGGATTGTATGCTGAGGTTATGAATTGGTTGTATGTGTTATATACTGTACAAAGTCTAATCCAAAGGTTAAGGCCTAGGAATGACTAGTGGAAAATAATCATTAGGAAGGGTATGACTTATAAGAGGATCATTCATATCCCTGTGATGAGTTTTTAAGGATCTTAAATAGGGGTATTCTGGATATTTTCGTACCTACCCTAATTATGACCCATGACTTCAATACACTTAGGAGGTTATTTAACCTATTATTCTATTCATTAACACTTAGAAACTATTTCAAAATATCTTATAATTCTCTCAAGAGCTTTTGGGTCAAGGAAGCTAAGGTTTCATCTTGTGGATAGCTTTGGGGCTTTCCTTGGTGATTTCATTCCATCAATTTTTCGGTTTAAGTCATGATTCACTTCCCTCATAGTAATTTTATCTAAAGTAATGGCTTATATGATTGATTTCATGGTTTTACTATTTCATGATTAATGTTTTTCAACTATTATTGGGGGATTTGATATTGAATGCTTGGTTATGGTTTTGACTATGCTTTTATAAGACTTAATGGTGGTTTAGGATAATTGGATAGCATGGTAATGGTTTAATGTTCTTTCGAATTGGTTATGGTTATATTATGACCCCAAGGTGTTTGATGAAATGCTTATAAAGATATATCCACTGCATTGACTTCTTTTGATGGAACTCTTGTATATTCTAAAATCAGTAAAGGATTTATACATGGTTTAAATGGTTTAAAAAAGGATAAATGGTTATCCTTGTGGACAACATGAAAGTCTCCCAAGTGGATTTAATATGGTATATAGAAAGGGCACCTAAGGTCCCCTTAACATAAATGGTTAGGCTATGGATATTACATGCAAGTAATGGGATGCTATGACAATACCTTCAATATTGTCCTTGATTAATAAATTGTAAATGAATTGTTTGGACATGGTTTAATTGGCCATTAATGGTAGGAATCATAGCCAGGCCGTGGAAGGAGGCGGTCTTGGGGGACCAAAATTCAAAACTCATATTTTTTGATATAAGGGGTCCTTGATGACCACGTGCGAGTGTCACATTTTATATTGGAGGGATGTACTAGTCATCCATTAGGATATTGCTCGATTGTGAGGCTACACACACCGAGACCCTTTCAGCAGTGGGAGTTGAACCTATATCGCCCGTCAATGGTTAGGACGGCAAAGCTACACAACCCAGGTAATGGTTTTAAATTCATACTAAACCTGGTTCCTTTTCCCAACACTTATATATGTATGGTTGTTGCATTATGTATGGTTTTACTTTGTTTTATAACTAGTATTACTTTATCCTTATCTGGAGATTCTTGCTAGTAGTTATTCACTAACCTTGTCTACTGGTTGTTACATACCCATGCTATATAGGAACTAATTATTCTACTCCTCTTATTTGGCATGCAAATTTTGGATTACCATTTGGATTGAAGTGCTGAGCTTCCATCCTTTTGGAAGGTATCATTCAAGTTATGGATTCTCTTTAGACACTTTTCTTTTATTTTGGATATTTGTTTTGGCCATGGTTGGGGGCATGTCCCAACCAAATTTGTTTACTATTTTTCATAGAGACTTTATGGTACTTCTGGTGGTTGGTATGGGCAGGATCGATATTGGTGTCATCCTTGGCATTAAAATAAGCCGGTAGGCTGACACCATTAGATGATATTACTGGTTGTTCCATCCTATTATATTTTGGGATTGATTTTCATATTATGTTTTGGTATTTCCTTTGTTTTATGGTCTATGGTCTGGTTTTGTATGGTTGGGTGGTTAGTGAAGTACGTTTGGACTCAGTTAGTTCAGTCATGATTGTGACCTCATCCCATAGTCTTAATAAGTACAATAACTCTATCTTGTTATATGTTTAAAATTAAGCCAATCTAAGACTTGATAGAGCTGGTTAGTTTGGGTAATAGGGGCGGTCCCTAGTCCTGGTTGGACTTGGGATGCCTATTACGATAAGGCCCAGGGTCAGGTTGTGTTAAGTTGGTATCAAATCCTTAGATTCATGATCAACTGGGAAGTCCACAAAGTTGTGTAAAATTGAGTCTGTTTTAAAGGTATGAAGAGCGGCCCACTTATAAGAGGAAGGCTGCAGGACATTTAGGTATGTTTGACATTCTTGGTATTCTATCTTTAAGGTTGAGTTCTCAATCTTGAAATCTCCTTTAATCTTTATTTATTCATCTTTTAAATCATGACTCCTAGATCTGGAAAATAAGGAAATTCTTCGACCCCATTTGAGGATAATGTTGAAGAGGTACGTCCTATGTCTGGAGTACATCTTTGATATCATGGCCATATTCTTGAAGGTGCTGGAGTTCCTCCTATTCTTTCAGTTCTCCTTATGTCTCTCAGGGCAACATAACGAATGAAGAATTTTATTAGTCTATTCATGTCATTGCGAAATTAGTTGCTTCTCAGGCCAAATGAGGTGTGACTAGTGCTTTTTATGCTAAGGCTACAAGGGTTGGTCCTTTTATAAAGTTGGGTCCTCCAAATTTTACTGGGGTAAAGGTGGAGGAGGATCTACAAGGCTTTTTGGATGAAATAAAAAAAATCTTTCGAGTCATGCAGGCTACTAATGTAGAGGGGATTAACTTTAAAGCTTATCAACTCAAGCATATTGCTTTTTAGTGTTATGAGGAGTGGGATAGGGATAAAGCTGATATGGAAGAGGATGGATTATGGAAGGATTTTTGCAATGCCCTAATAGATTGATTCTTTCCTTAACAGTTGAGGGAAGCTAAGATGGAGGAGTTTGTGAACCTCAGGCTTGGGAGGATCTCTGTAAAGGAATATGCTTTGAAGTTCCATCAGCTATCAATGTATGCTTTAATTTGTTGGCTGATATGAGGTCGAGATTGAGGAAGTTCTCTTCTGGATTGAATAATGGTTTGATTCTTGGGAGAAAGACTACCTTGCTGATTAAAGATATGGATATCTCGAGATTGACTATTCATATGCAGCATGTTGAGGATGAGAAAAGGAAATAGGAAGAGTTTGGGGATAGGCAGGAAAAGTGGAGTAGATTTTCTAATCAGGGAGGTTTCCAGCCTCAAGGTGGTAGAGATAGTGGCAAGTGGTAGAAAAAAAGTGGGGCAGTTTGGGATCTTTTTCGGCCAGTGCTCCTTACCCACAATAGTTAGGAGATAGGATTCATCAAGGTGGGTACAATTCTTAGGCAAAGGTTGACCAATCTCAAGCAAGTGGAGGTCAGTCAGTTTCTTCATGTCCTTCTTTTTGATTCAGTGTTCGTCTTCATCGGGGCTATTGTTTGGAAGAAAGGGATAAGTGCTTTAATTATGGACAGGTAGGACATTGGCTATGGGATTTTCCGATCAATAAGGTTGCTACAGGGGAGAATAAGTTTACTGTGGCGTCATCTTCTGCTCCTAGACCTCGTGTTATGGAAACTGCTTCATTTACTGATCCTTGTCCTAGTATTTATCGGAAAAAGTTGTATTCTTTTGCATCCCGACGAGAATTCAAGCCATCACCTGATGTCGTTACTGGTATGTTACAACTTTTATCTTATGACGTATATTGTTTGCTTGACCTAGGGTCCACTCTTTCTTATGCAACTCAATATATGGCTGTATTTTTTGTTTTGATTTGGAAATTACTTTGGATTATTTTTTCTATTTCTACCCCAGTAGGTGACTCGATTATTGTAAGAGAGTCTATAGGGGTATGTGGCATATTTTAGTAGCAAGCAGACCTTGGCGGATCTATTTGAGTTGGATATGTTAGATTTTGATAAAATCATAGGTATGGATTGGTTGCATTCTTGTTATACATTTGTGGTTTGTTGGTCCCGTAGGGTCAACTTTAAGTTCCCTGGTGAATCTGTTGTAGAGTGCGAAGGTAGTTTCTTAGCTCCTAGGGGAGGCTTATTTATTATCTTTGAGATAAGAGATTAATCTCTAAGGGTTGTCTTTATCACTTGGTCTGGGTTAAAGATTCTAACTCGAAAGGTCCTTCTTTATCTTCAGTCCCTGTGATTAATGAATTTCCAGAAGTCTTTCCGAATGATTTTCCTGGTGTTCCTCCATATATGGAAATAGAGTTTGGTATTGATTTGATTCTGGACACTCATCCAATTTCTATTCCTGAGTATGGAATGAATCCGACTGAGTTGAGGGAACTCAAGGAGAAACTTAAGGAACTTCTGGATAAGGTGATTATTTATCCTAGTGTTTCTCCTTAGGTTGCGCCGATTTTGTTTGTGCGCAAGAAGGATGGTTCCCTTTGGA
Organism: Capsicum baccatum var. pendulum; assembly: GCA_030864225.1. NCBI lineage: Eukaryota > Viridiplantae > Streptophyta > Magnoliopsida > Solanales > Solanaceae > Capsicum > Capsicum baccatum. Next base: position 123,091,955 of record CM061556.1, on the reverse strand, counting down.
TGTGCATTGATTACAGGTAGTTGAACAAGGTAATGGTCAAGAATAAGTATTCCCTTCCTCGGATAGTTGACTTTTTTTATCATTTTCAGGGTGCTAATTTCTTCTCTAAGATAGATCTTCGGTCTGGGTACTATCAACTTACGATTAGGGATGTAGATATCCCTAAGATAGATTTTTTTACTCGTAATGGGCATGTTGATTTCTTGGTGATGTCGTTTGGGTTGACTAATGCTCCAGCAGTATTATGGACTTGATGAATAGAGTTTTCAAGAAGTATTTGGGTATCTTCAACATTGTGTTTAAACATGAAATTCTAGTTTATTTGAATAGTGAGGTAGATCATGTTAATAATCTCTATGTGGTGTTGCAAACCCTAAAGGAACAGTAGTTGTATGCTAAGTTCTCTAAGTGTGAGTTATGGTTGAATGTTGTGACTTTCTTAGGTCATGTTATTTCTATTGAAGGGATCATGGTAGATCAACAGAAGGTTGCTGTAGTGAAAAGGTAGCCTAGGCTCACAACTCCATCCAATATCTGGAGCTTCTTGGATTTGGTCGGTTATTATAGGCGGTTTTGGGAATGCTTTTCTTCGATAGCTACTCCTTTGACTAAGTTGACTTAGAAGAAGGTTATGTTTTCTTGGTGGATGCTTGTGAGGGTATTTTTGAGAAGTTTGAACGATAAGTTGAATTTAGCTCAAATCCTGACCTTGTCGGAAGACAATGATGTGTTTGTGGTTTATTGTAATGCGTCTTGGGTAGGTCTTAGATATGTGTTGATGTAGCATGGGAAGGTAACTGCGTATGCTTCCAGACAGTTGAAGATACGTGAGAGGAATTAACCTATTCATGATTTGGAGTTGTTGGTTGTTTTGTTTGCTTTGAAAATATGGCGGCATTATTTGTATGGTGTTCAGATAGATATCTTTTCTGATCACAAGAGTCTTCAGTACGTGTTCACTCAGAAAGAGCTTACTCCCAGGAAAAAGAGGTGCCTTGAGCTTCTCAAGGATTATTATATGAGTCTTCAATACCTTCCAGGTAAGGCTAATATGGTTGTTGATGCTCTTAGCAAGTTATTGACAACGCCCAAGCGAACATGCAAGTGTATGTGGTCTACCAAGTAGTAAAGTGGCTTCAAGAAAGCCCAAGTATCGATATCTTAGGGACTTCCATTCGCCGACTATCAAATTCTTGTTTAACAATTGAGATCAAGTAGCCAAAATGAGTGTTGAATAAATATAAGATCAAAATAAAATAAATAGTGCATAAAAATAAAACTCTTGGGACAATCAATAATTTAAAGCCCGGGGTTAAAGCAGTTCAAACAATCATACTAAGTTATTGAATTTCCTTCGTTAACTTGCTTATCTTAGTTGTTGATTCGTAGGGTTAATCACATGATCATAGTTTTCCAACTTCTAATCTTTTACCGTATAAGGATATTTCATCTACATCATTGACCGGGGATGTAACAATCCAATTAAGTGAATTAAATCATCATCCTACATTTGAATCAAGTAAGCATCTAAGTACATCTCTATCCTAGATGCTAAGTTTAATTTTTTATTTTATAAAAGAATAAAAACCCAAGCTTTGATTATTCTCATGTTCTATCACCCTATTCCCAATCCTGATATCACAAGGTCGATAATATGTGTATTATACGGGTGATCAATCCATAAAATAATTAAAACAAGATTAAGCAAATAACCAAATATGATAAGCAAATTCAACGAAATTAATCCAAAACAATAGTAATCATGTTCTTGGATTCAACCCCAGAAGGAGGGGGTTTAGCGGATAATATTCATAATCACGATTCAAAAATTTGAATTCATGATATGAAAAATTAAAATCTATATAAAAGTTAAAAACCTCAAAAAAAAAAAAAAACATGTAGCAGCCAACAATATTAGTTTCCACTTCTTGAGCACTGTTCTAGGTGTCCAATGTTGTTCCAAGCGATCTAGGGGTTTAAAGATGTTCAAAACAAGTTTTAAGACATTATATTTATAGTACACAAGTAATAAATTGAAAGGAATTGGGTTTCCACATTATTCTTGTTCAGAAAGGAAATTTTTATTTCCATTTTGATGGTCATCGCTAAGCGGTATATTGCAAAATGCCATGACTGGGCACTTTTTTCTCCATTTTGATTCTCACCACTGAGCGGTCTAATCGCGTTAAGCTTCTATTTTTTGACAACTGCAAATTTACCTATAACATCTGAATGGTAGGTTTCCATGTGGGACCCTTATGAATCCAATTGTAGGTCACACGTTCCCAGGTGATGCTCCACGCGCCCTCATTCGCCTAATATATTTCAGGTGTCCAAATTTGCATCAAGTTGTGTTTTATGCTTCTATGATACATTCCAAACCTTTTTGAGTTTTTACACTTGATTTGAATATTTTATATCCTTCATATATCTTCATAATCCAATAACATTAAACACAACAATTTAGAGCTCAAAACAACACAACATCCTCAAAGATGAACTAGAAACACGAGCTAAGCATAGGCTAAATTCACATTGAGCTTTAACTTGTTGTTTTGACTCTTTTCTTGATCCAATTGACCCTTGAACATTAAAACCAAGTTTTTTCACATAGAAATACATAATAAAAACCTTAATAACTCATTAAAACACATTAGAATCCAACACAAGAGACTAGAAAAACACCATCAATATAGTTACACTAGTTTTTTCAGTTGAACTCTAAATTCTCAAATTGACTCAAAACTTATGTGAAAAACAATTAAACATTGTTAACACATACTTAGACATAAATGCTCATTTATATCATTATCACCTATAGCATAAGAATAATCCTCAAAACAAGGCTAAAAAGGTTAGATTAGTGCGCTAGAATGCATAAATACACCCAACATCACCACCCACACTTAAAGCCTTGTTCGTCCCCGAACAACTCTTAACTATAAAAACAATGAGATGGAAAAAATCCACACTTCTAATAAAATCAAGACATTCAAGCTAGTATTACAATGACTACATGAAATGCAAGTTTCTACACTAAGCATGTTATGTACACAATTGATAGCTCAAGAATTCTTCTTCAAAACATCCTAGCCTCAAGAATGGACTCCACAAGTGGAAAAATCACGCATATTTCTCAATTAAAGATATCACAATAATTACCCATATTCATCAAACATGTGCCCTCACAACAAGAGAGTTACCCATAATCACTTACAATAATGAAAATTATCACAATGAGTATAAGAATCAAATTACGCTCACTCTCACAAGGAATTCAGAAGTTACACACAATAAACCATAAGATTTCCCTTAGAGTAATTCTCCATTAATATCAGAATTATGAACTTAGGATCAATTCGGACTTTTCCAGTTTTAATGTAGGCTTCGGGATGGGTAGGAACTATTTGGGTATTGTTATTAACCTCTCTAAAAGCTTTAATGTACTACATTATACATCTAGAACCAATCTCCAACAACCAAATTACACTTTTTCACCTGCCTATATCTTGTGTTTCTGCCTTATCTCTTTTAAGCATTTTCACAAACACTTGGTAGATGCATAATTTATTACCACATAAATCAATTTTTTTCCAATCATGGAAATATTCTTAGCATAAATTATATCACATCTATCCATCGAACATTAACTATCAACACCAATAACAATTACCTTGGGGCATCAATTTCACCTTTTTTCCTCTTATTTCTCAACTCTTTACTAAATTAATTTTTTTATTATAGCACTTAGGAGCTTTTTGGATCAATTTATGGTTTATCAAATGGATTAGGTTACTTATGAGATTTCCAAAGAAAAAGTTAAAGGATCAGTGGGGTTTAACTAGGATAATGCACAAGGGTAGGACAAATAGAAGGTGCAAAACAAGGCTATCAAAGAAATGCCTATATCATCTCCTAAGCTCTCATTATTTATTTTACTTCACATACACACCGAGAAAGTTCTAGATATCACATTCAACAAAGAATATACAAAAATCTCACATCTCACATGGCACTTGATTAAATCATATAGGATCATCGTAGACTCCCAACCAAATAATACCATAAATTCAAAATTAACCCAACAAGTACAAAAGTTATAAACATAAGCCTAGGAGTCTAAAAAATAGTAATTCACACAATCCACATGCTTTTATGAAGAAACCCACTTGCATAATGTAATAAAAAATAGCACCAACAAGAATATCTTACACCAATTTTTTTTAAATTAAGCCAAAATTTAGGAATTTCCCCACCCCACACTTAAAAATCTACTTTATCCCTAAAGTGAATTTAAAAGAACGATATAAAAATACTTCCTGAGGCCTCTAGGCTTAGCAAGTAGCATCTTTTATATTAATGGGATCTGCAGGACCCCATACTCAATCTTCTCCATGCTTCAAGTTCAGGTTTTTGGTACTAAGACTTTCCATTAAAATGTGACACAACTAAAAACAAAAATTACATGAAATAAAAACTAAAATCTAAAAAGAAAACATACTTAATTTCCTTGGGTTGCCTCCAAATTAGTGCCTGATTAGTGTTGTATCAAGACCCAACTCAACTCAACCATATTCCTTCACCCTTTACTCACTTTTGGGAGCTATTTTTCATTTTTTATGACCTATTGAAGTTGCACTCCCAAGGTCAATATTTTTCTTAGCTTTAACCTTCATTATGTTGGGAAATGGTGGATTCAACTTAGTTTGCTCAATCAGGTAATTTGAAGAGGTCTTTGATTTATTAATCACCCCACACTTGTCCCTTTTAATAACATTAATCATACACAAATCTTTAATTTTGGACTTTACATTGGGTGCTTTGTAGAACTCAAATGCCACCTCTTCAACATCTACCCTCATCTTGAGTGTGCCTTCTCTAACATCAATCAAGGCCCATCCAGTTGCTTAGAATAGATGCCCTAAGATTATTCGTACCTGTTCGTCTACCATAAAATCAAGAACAAAAAAATCAGCAAGAATAAAAAATTCACCAACCTTTAAGAGGACACCCTCAATAATTTCTTTTGGATATGTTATGTGTCCGTCTGCAAGCTGCATAACCACGGGTGTCGATCTAGTCTCTCCCAAGACCAATGTTCTATACAATGATAGGGTCATCAGTGAGTGTCATTACTCCCACATCCTACAATTTCACATTCTTCGCCACCACATCCCTAAAGTACTTTTCATACTTAGGCATACTCTGCAAAATATCTAGAAAGGTAGGTTAATATAAAACTTAATGTATCAATGAAATTTTAGAACAGGGCATCCTCATTTACTTTTATTTTCCTTTGAAGAAAGGGCAATGGTAGTGTCTTCCTTATTTCTGGTTCTGCAACTTTTGGTATCAAGTACTTAGACTTCTTTGAATTTTTAGCAACTTCTTTGGGAACCAATTTGGTCACAACCTTAGCATCTACCTCCTTTGTTACCTTTGGAGGTCCTCCTTGAAGCTTCTTACCACTCCCTAAGGTAATTGCCATAACCTGTTTTGGAGTTTCTGTGTCAGCTAGCAAACCACTTTATGGTCTCATATTTATTTCTTATGATAATTGTCCTACATGCAACTCTAAACTTCTTGTGGCCACGTGCTGATTTTGTAATTCCACCCTTTGACTTTTTATATTGCAAACAATTGCGCTTGACCAGCTAGGAGTTATTTCAACATCTCTTCTATGTTGCTCGTTGACTAATTTGATTGGGGCTGTGGCTGTGGGGTATTTCATGATTGATTTGGTGTCTGGGATTTCCATTTGATATTGTAGGTATTACCATAATTCAGCCTTTGAATATTCCCTACACACATCACAGATTCTGGATTTGAAGCACACATGGCTGCTGCATGACTACTATTTTCGTATACCTCATACCAACCTGTAACTTGTTAGACGGCATTGACTGTGGCTATAGGTTGTGTTGCTCCTAACTTTATTGCTGCTGAATGATATATTGACTGTGGCTATTGGTCCACCTCTAGTACGCCCATAATTATTTTCTTGGCACTTCTAGAATCTTAATGCCACTCTGGATTTCCTTATGCTATGTGTTTCAGTAATGGGTATAGCTCATTATAAGTCAGCTCCAACGCTTGACCACTTGCGGATGAATCTAGAAAAATCTTGGTATTGTAATCAACAGCTTCTACAAAAGTATGAGAAACTACCTCATTGGACTATTTGTGGTGTGGACATTCTTGAAAAAGAGCCTTGAAACATTCCCAAGCATGATAGAGGTTTTCATCAGTCTTCTGCTTGAGGCTCACTATCTTACTGTGAAGTATCGTAGTCATACCTGATGGAAAAAATCTGATAAGGAACTTTATGGCTAAGATATCCCACGATGTAATTGAATTGGCTAGCTCCACATTCAACCACCTTTTAGCTTTCCCCAAAAGTTAATGGGAAAACAGTGTTAGCCTCACATAATCTGGATTCATCCCAGTGGGAATGAATGTATCAGTAATCTCAATGAAGGTCTGCAAGTGGAATTGTAGATCCTTGTGTGAAAGCCCTGCAAACTGTCTACTACTAATAAGAAGCCACACAATATTGTGTTTCAACTTGAAATTTCCCCAGCTGCCGGTCTTTGAATTGAAGAAGTCAAGTTTGTCGGAATTGGGACTGCCACTTCCTTAGCTTTCCTTCAGCATTGTTTTTATTCAGCCATTGGAGAAGTATTCTCTTGGTCTTCTTTGATTTGAGGAATTCTAGGGAGAAGGCTTGCTTCTCTCCTATATTGGTGAAAGTGTTTCTTAGGTTTGGAGCTTGGTTCTACCAACTCATGTTCCCTTGCCAGCATATCAACCTCAGAACCTATTTCCTGCAATAACAAAACAAAGACCAAGCGTAAAAACAACAAACAAACCTAAAAGTAAAACTAAAATAAATAATTACCAAATAACAAGTCTTCGACAATGGCTCCAAAAACTTGGTGTACGTGGTCTACCAAGTAGTAAAGTGACTTCAACAAAGCGCAATTATAGATCTCTTTGGGACTTGCGTTTGCCGACTATCCAATTTTAGTTTAACATTTGAGTTCAAGTAACCAAAAAGAGTCTTGAATAAATGTAAACTAACGATAAATTAATAGTTCATAAAAATAAAAGTCTTGGGACAATCAATGGATTAAAGCCCAGGGTTATAGAACTTCGAACAATTAGACTATGTTATTTAATTTTCTTCGATAACTTTCTTGTCTTGGTTGTTGATTCGCAGGGTTAATTACATGATCATGGTTTTCCAACCTCTAATCTTTTAACATATAAGGATATTACATCTAATTATTGAGCGGGGATGTAATTATCCAATTAAGTGAATTAAATCTATCATCCTACATTTTAATCAAGTAAGGCATCTAAGTAAATCTCTGTCCTAGAAGCTAAGTTTAATTTTTTATTTTATAAAAGAATAAAAACCAAAACTTTAGTTATTTCCATGTTCTATCTCCCTATTCCCTCTCCCAAGATCACAAAGTCTACAATATGTGTATTATATGGGTGATCAATCCATAAAATAATTAAAACAAAAATAAACAAACAATCAAATATGATAAGAAAATGCAAAAAAATTAATCCAAAACAAAAGTAATTATGTCCTTGGCTTTAAACCTGAAAAGAAGTGGTTTAACCGATAATATTCATAATCACGATCCAAAATTTTGAATACATGATATGAAAAATTGAAAGCTATATAAAAATTAAAAACCTAAAAAAAAACATGTAGCAACTACCAATATTAGTTTCCACTTCTTGATCATTGTTCCAGGTGTATAATGTTGTCCCAAGTAATCTAGGGGTTTCAAGATGTTCAAAACAAGTTTTAAGACATTATATTTATAGTACACAAGTAATAAATCGAAAGGAATTAGGTTTCCACATTATTCTTGTTCAGCAAGGCACTTTCTATTACCATTTTGATGGTCATCGCTGAGTGGTGTATTGCAAAATGCCATGACTAGGCACTTTTTCCCCATTTTGATGCTCACCGCTGAGAGGTCTAATCACTTTAAGATTCTATTTTTGGATAATTTCAATTTTACCTATAACTTCTAAGTGGTAGGTTTCAGGTGTCCAATACATTTCAAGTGTCCAAATTTGTGTCAAACTGTGTTTTGAGCTATAACTCATTATTTTGACTTTTTTCTTGATCCAATTGACCCTTGAACATTAGAACCAAGTTTTTACACATATAAATACATAATTAAACCTTAATAACTCATTAAAACATATTATAACCCGACACAAGAGAACAAAAAAACACCTAGCCTACGCTATTTACACTAGTTTCGTTGGTTGAACTCTAAATGCTTAAATTGACTCAAAACTCATGTGAAACACCATTAAAAATTTTGAACACATAATTGGACACATCAATGCTCATTTATATCATTATAAACACACATAGCATAAGAATCATCCTTAAAACAAGGTTAAAAGGATAGAATTGTATGCTAGAATGCATAAATACACCGAACATTAATTGTTTATGGGGATTTTGGCTCACATGGAGAAAGGTAAGAGGTAATTGGTAAAGGATATTCACCTCTTGTCTAATATTATAGTTTTTCTCTTGGATTCTAAAGATGGTGGCGGATGGTGGAAGAAGTGGTTCGATCATCTCTTTGTGTGGATATTAAACAGAAACAAGATCTAGATCATGTCTTGATGAAAATTAAGAGTGATATTTGTGAGAAAAAGGTAGTGGTGCTTAAGATCAATTGTTATGGTACTTTATGGTACAAAGAAAGGTTGTGTGTTCCCTATGTCGATGGGTTGCATCAAATGGTTTTTGCTGAGGTGCATAAGTTGCCATATGTTGTTCATACCAGTTCAACTAAGATTTATCATGATCTCAAGAAGATTTATTGGTGGAATATCCTAAAGAAGGATATGGCTGATTTTGTGGCCAAGTGCATGGTGTGTCAACAGTTTATGATTGAGCATATGAGGCCAAGAGGTTTATATCAAGAAATTAATTTTCCTGAATAGAAATGGGAAGTGATCAATATGGACTTTATTACTGGTCTTCCTCGATATTGGAATTAGTACAATTTTATTTGGGTTATCATGGATAGGATTACCAAGTTTGCACATTTTTTATCGGTGTGAACTACCTTTTTGGTGGGAAATTATGCGTGGTTTTATCTTCAAGAGATTATGAAGCTACATGGGGTAACTATTTTGATTATCTTTGATCATACAAAATTTATGTATTATTTTTAGCGGTATTTCCAGAAAAGGTTAGGGACTAAGGTTAGTCTGAGTAGTACTTTTCATTCACAGTCGGATGGGAAAGTGGAGAGAACTATTTAGTCTTTAAAAGATATGCTTCGTCCTTTGTGATTGACTATGGGGGAATTTGGGTTGAGAATCTACCTTTGGTGGGGTTTGCTTACAATAATAGCTATTATTCCAATATTGGTATGGCTCCTTTTAAGGTGTTGTATGGTAGGAGGTGTAGATCTCCTATTGGGTGTTTTGATCTTGGAGAAGGGGATATGTTTTCTCTTGATTAGGTTTATAAGGCGATGGAGAACGTGAAGATGATTTGAGATAGTCTTAAAGCTACCCAAAGTCACCAAAAGTCCTAGATGAATTTTAGGTGTAGAGACTTAGAGTTTGTGGTCAGGGATAGGGTGTTCCATAAGGTGTCTCCAAAGAAGGGAGTGGTGTAGTTTTGCAAAAAATAGAAACTCAATACTCAGTTTATTGGTTCTTATATGATTTTGCAGAGAGTTGGCAATATTACGTATGAGTTGGAGTTTCCATCTAGCTTAAGTTTGGTTTATTCTGTCTTTCATGTTTGTATGTTGAGGAAGTGTCTTCGTGATCCTTCTTTGGTTGTTCCATTGGAAGTATAGGGTATTTTCGATTCTTTGTCTTATGAAGAAGTCCTAGTTAAGATATTAGATAGACCAGTTTGTCAGTTGCAGGCCAAGGATATGGCTTCGGTTAATTTTCTATGGCAAAACCATAAGGTGGAAGAAGCTACTTGAGAAGAGAAAGAGGACTTGAAGTCCAAATATCCACATTTGTTTTATACTCCTGGGATTCGTGTGGAAGTTATGTGTTCTTGAACTCAACTTTATTTTCTGAGTTTGTTAAAGAAAAGATTAACATCTTTGCCTCTTTTTTTCAAACTTTTTTAAAGGGATGTTTGATAATGCAAATGACTCTGCGTGTGGTTACCCATATCATGTCCATCATTCAGGGATGAATGTTCCTAGTGGGGGAGATTGAAATATCCTGGGTTTTGGCCCTTAAAAAATTTTCTGAAAATCTGCTCTGTAAACCCAATACGACTCATGGGTATGAGTCGTATGCTGGGTATGAGTGGTAAGGTCCTATTGTATACTGAGCAATGTTAGTTATTAGGATTCTTTTGATCACTGGAATGGTCACAACTTAGGGGTACAAGTCGTAATCTTTGGTATGAGTCATCTCATTAACTCGTATGGTGGCCAGTGTTTGATCCTCCTGGAAATTGATTCTGCTAAGGGTACAGATCATGAGTACGGATCGTCTACTGAGGTTACTAATTATTTATATGAGTCGTATACTGGACATTGTCTGATCTAATCATTAAATCCTGGGTATGACTAGTGGAAACCAATTGTAACAAAAGGGTATGACTCATAAGAGGGTCACTATATCCTTGTGACAGGTTTTTGAAGAACTTAAGTGGGGGTATTCTGGACATTTCCCTACTTACCGTAATTATAAACAATGACTTCTAATACACTTAGGAGGTTATTTACCCTATTATTCTATTCATTAACATGTAGAAACTATTTCAAAATATCACATAATTCTTTCAGGAGCTTTTGGGACAAAGAAGCTAGGGTTTCATCTTATGGATTGCTTTAGCGTTTGCTTTGGTGATTTCTTTCCATCAATTCTTTAGTTTAAGGCATGATTCTCTTATCTTCCCCTATTGTAATTTAAACTAAAGGCATGGTTGATATGATTGATATCATTGTTTTACTATTTCATAATTATGGGTTTTGAGCTATTATTGGGGGTTTTGATATTGAATGCTTGGTTATGGTTTTCAATGGTTTTAATAATGCTTTTATATGCCTTAATGTTGGTTTTGAAAAATTTAATTTTACGGTAATGGTTTAATAGTCTTTGGAATTGGTTTTGGTTTTATTATGCCCCAAGGTGTTTGATGAAATGTTTATAATGATATGTTCATTGCATTGACTTGTTATAATGGAACTCTTGCATTTTTTAAACTCGGTAAAGAATTTATGCATGGTTTAAACTGTTTAATAAGGCTAAATGGTTATGCTTGTGGAGAACATAGAAGTCTCCTAATTGGATTTAATATGGAATATAGAAAGGGCACCTATGGTCCCTTAACCTAAATGGTTTGGTTATATATATTACTCGCAAGTAATGGGATGGTATAATGATGCCTACGATATTGTCCTTGGTTAATCATTGGTAAATGGATTGTTTGAACATGGTTTTATTCGGCATTAATGCCTAGAAGTGTAGAAAAGCAATGGAAGGTGGCGATCCCGGGGGACCAAATCCTAAAACTCATATATGCCGATATGAGGGGTCTTTGATGACCACGCGCAAGTGTCATATTTTATATAAAAGAGATGTACTAGTCATCCCATGGGATATTTCCTGGTCGTGCGGCTACACTCACTGAGACTCTTTCAGCAGGGGGAGATGAACCCATATCGACCGTGGGTTATTAGGACTGTAAAGCTACACAATTCAGTTAAAGGTTTTAAGTGCGTTCTAAACCCGATCACTTTTCCACACACTTATATATGTATGGTTGTATGCATTATGGATGGTTTTACTTGGTTTTAAGACAGGAATTACTTTATCCTTATCTTGATATTCATACTAGCGATCATTCTCTAACCCCATCTACTAGCGGCTTTATACCTACGTTATGCAGGAATCAACCATTCTACTTCTCCTATTTAGCATACGGATTCAATATCAGCATTTGGACTAAAGTGGTGAGCTTTCATCATTTCAGAAAGTATCATTTCTTATTGTGGATTCTCTTTAGACACTTTTCCTTTATTTTGGATATTAGTTTAGGCTATGGTTGGGGGCAATCCTAACCAGTTTTGTTTACTCTTTCAGATAAAGGCTTTGTGGTACTACTGGGGGTTGGTGTGGGCAAGATTGGTATTGGTGTCGTACTTGGTGTTGGAATAAGCTGGTGGGTTGACACCATTGGATGATATTGTTGGTTGTTCCATCCTATTACATTTTGGGATTGTTTTTCATACCATGTTTTGGTATTCCCTATGGTTTATGGCCTATGGTTTGGTTTGGTATGTTTGGGCGGTTGGTTAAGTACAGTTGGACTCAGTTAGGTCGGTCACAGTTTTGATCCCATCCCATAGTCTTAATGAGAACAGTAATGCTATCTTGTTATATGTTCAAAATTTAGCCCTTCTAACGCTGGATATTGGCGGTTGGGTTAGGTAACAGGGGGCAGTTGCTGGTCCTTCTTTGAATTGGGATGCCCATTACAATAAGGCCTGGGGTTGCGTCGTGTCAGTAGCACATGTTGCAAACGAAGGGACTTTTTGGAGAGCAAGATTATGAGGACCCTAGCCTTCATTTGATGAATTTTGTAGAGGTATGTGCACCCTTTTTCATACACATAACCCAAGAGTCCATCCGGCTTTGTCTCTTCCCAGTTTCTCTAATGGGGGAGGTGGTATTAGGGCTTTGATCTCTTTCTATCGGGTGTATCACTTCATGGGATGGACTCACCTTGACTTTCCTTGACCAGTATTTCCCATCATTCAAAATGCTCCAATTAAGGGATGAGATCATAAACTTTAGGCAATTGAATGGATATTATTTGTATAAAGTATTGGAAATATTTACCAAAAAACTAACGCTATGTCCAAACTAAGAGGTCCTGGATAATATGATTCTCCAAATCTTCTACCGTGCTCTTGATCCACTTAGTAAAACCATAGTGGACAATGTGGTGGGGGATATCTGGTGAAGTTGCATTATCATGCGGCAATAAAGTGTTTGAGGAGGCTACCAAGAAAAATTAGGGATGGCATACTGTAATACCCCGAGAAATTTTTCTTTGAAATTTTGTACGTAAACGTGTTGGGTTTTATCTTCTAGAATGAATTATAAATTTTTCATGTAGAATGTCTTAGATTATGACCCACCATTGGATATAGTATTGAATAATATTTCCAACGATATGTGGATCATCCAAAACGGACACCCGAGCGATGAGTTATGAACATTCCGATCGAACCGTGAATAGTAGTGAACAGTAAAACGTGCAGGAAAAAGTACTGAGGCCTGGCGTATTTTTGGTCCAACATTAAATGATCATAACTCCTTGCACATAATGATTTGGGTGAGCTACTATATATCAACGGAAAGCTCTACAAGTCATCTTTTCAATGAAATTGGTTTAATCTAATAAGTCTATTGGAGTAAAAGGTTATGGATGATCTACTTCATCCTATCAAAAGTGAATTTTTGGGTAAACTTCAAACGATCATAACTCCTCGTACACAATGATCTGGGTGAGATACTTCAGCCTATGTTATATTTCATCAAATTCCTCAAAAATAAAACCCTAAGCTCCTACATCCAACTTCAAGAACCTCCAAAGTTCACCATTAATTCTCCAAATTTATTCAAGATTCCAAGTTCCTTTTTCAAGAACCTCCAAAGTTCACAATTAATTCTGCAAATTTATTCAAGATTCCAAGTTCCTAGTTCAAGAACTCCAAGAACCATCATTCAAAGGCACGATTAACATCTCAAAAATGAGTATCGATCTAAATTTCATCATTTAAGGTATGTGGGGTTTTTCAACAAGAACTCTCTTTCGTTCTTGTGCCCAAAAGTAATTTTCTTTACAAAGACATGATTTTTAATTGATTTTTACAAATTTGAAGCATGAACCCATATCTTATGATGATTATTATGAAATCTTGATGTTTATGATTTTGAAAGATAAATTTACAGGTATAGAGATATAAAGCATGAATCTTGAATGATATTTATCATGATTTTGATATTTGGATCGTGAATTCCCATTGAAAATTATGTTTTTTTAGAAAGTGGGTGTTTTAAGCACGTTAATGTTGAATATTTGAGATATTTTGAATGATTTGACCTTTTGGTCTTAATGGAGTTGTTTTGAACTTGAAAGTGAAAGAAATCCACAACGTGGTTGATGGCTCCCGATGTATATTTATATATTACTAAAATTGTTTTGTTGTGGATTGTCTTTGAAATGATCTGAGCTAAGTCCGGGAGAAATATTTAGCACCGAGTGGGAGGTATAAAGCTACCTTACTTCCCTAGGACTATGTACCCCCATAGCAGTGAGCCTGAGGCTGATTTATATAGTGATCACTAGTTTGAGTGGATTTGATATCGATAGTCCTACTACGATGGCAACATCAGTTGTATGTTGGACTCCATATAGCTCACATGGTTTATGTCGGTTATAGCATTTCCCATGTCTTTCCTTGTGTCTTTGGTGAATGGTGAAGTGATTTGAAATAAGAATTGTAAACGTTATTCTTTCGAAAGATTTAAATGATATTTACATTATGAGAATTGATATTCTTGATGAACTGAAAGTGGTTGACAAATTATATGATGACTCACATGTGTTATTGTACTTATTTCATCCTCTCATGATTATGATGATTTTCTTTGGGTTATATGAGTCTTTCATTCATCCTGTATATTTCTTATAAATATTTATGAGGATGATGATTACACAACTGCATACACCCCTATATACTCAGTTTCTTTCCATGGTACTGACCCATATATTTGGATGTGGGCTGTATTTTCTTGGAATATAGGTTTAGGTGCCCAGTTCCAGGTTCAACAGTAATTCTTCGGGCACACTGTTCTACATCCTCTGTCTTGGGGAGTCCTTATGTTCTGAGGACGTGATGTCTGATGTTGGTATCATGAAATTATTTATATTCGATAACTAAGTATGAGTCAGTTGGGGCATGTCTCAATGGCTCGATGGTTTTATTAATTTTCTTATAGGCTTGTCAGACTAGTATAGATGTTGGGAGTTGACTAATAAGTCGTATTTTGTTATCTTTCTGAAATTCTTTTATTCTTGGATGATGATTACTCTGTTAATATTTGAGGGTTATTTATGGAAACCCCATTGATTTGTTGTAAACTGAAAAAAATGGGTCAAAGGGTTATCTTGGGGTTACTTGTAGCCTCAAGCACCACGTGATGCTTCGGGAACTATTTTCCAAGGTGTTACAAACTTGGTATCAGAGCCTAAGGTTTTAAGGTGTCGTAGGGAGTCTTGAAATACCTTACTTATGACTGGGTTGTTGATTGGAGGAAAGGTAGAGGTGAGGGAGTTGTCCCTACAACTTGGCAAGAGTTCCAGGATGCATTTCTGGATAAGTTTTTTCCTTTGGAGATGAGGGAGGCAAAGGTGAAAGAGTTTATGAACTTGTGACAAGCCTCTATTACTGTTAAGAAGTACTGTCTAAAGTTCAATCAGTTGGACAAGTATGCTCCTAACTTAGTGGCTGATAATCGAGATAGTATGAGTAAGTTTGTGACTGGAGTGTCTAGTTACGTGGTTAAGGAGTGTAGGTCTGCTATGCTGAATATTGCGATGAATATTTCTAAGCTGATGACTCATGCCCAACATATTGAGGTAGACAAGATTAAGGAGAGAGATAGAATGAGAGGGAATAAGAGAGCTAGGTCCGAGTAGCACGGATAGGGTCAGACTAGATCGCAGGGAGGGAGTCGCCCTCAGTATCAGGATCATTCATCTATGCCAGCACCGTCATCTACTAGTTATTCCATGCCTAGAGGTAGGCAGGAGCAAGGTAATAGGTCATATGCATCCAGGTCCCAGTACAGTGCTGGTAGTAAGCCAAATCGTCCCCTGTGTCCTAAGTGTGGTAGGGCTTATTCGGGTGAGTGTTGGGGTGAGAAGAGGGGTTGTTTCCAGTGTGGTAACATGGGTCACAGAGTTAGAGATTTTCCATAAGATGGACAAGGGCGTCGTGGCTATCGCCCTCAGACCCAGGCTCAGACTGTTAGTGCTCCAGTTCTAGCAACTTGCCCAGCCCCAGCTCAGGGCTCCTCTTCTAGCAATGATGGTGGGCAGCACCAGAATATATTTTATGCTTTACCATCCCACCAGGAACAGGAGGACTCTCCCGATATTGTTACTTGTATGCTTCATATATTTCAGTTTGATGTGTATTCTTTGTTGGATCCTGGATCCAGTTTATCATATGTTACACCTTTGATTGCTGTGAATTTTGAAATGAGTCCTGAGATTATTCCTGATCCTATCCTAGTTTCTACCCCAGTGGGTGATTCGATTGTTGCCCGAAAAGTGTATAAAAGTGTCCTGTTACCATTCTTCATAGAGTCTTGTTGGCTGATCTTATTGAGTTAGACATGGTAGATTTTGATGTGATTCTGGGTATGGAATGGATGTATTCTTCTTATGCCTCTATTGATTGTCGGACCCGAGTGGTCATGTTCTAGTTTCCGAGTCCATCCGTGTTTGAGTGGTTTGGGAATTCTGTGTCACCCAAGAGTCATTTTATCTCATACCTCAAAACTAGAAAGCTTATTTCCAAGGGGTGTATTTAGCATTTGGTTAAAGTCAAAGACACTAAGTCTGAGACTCCAACTCTCCAGTCTGTTAATGTCATAAATGAGTTTTCTGATGTCTTTTCAAATGATCTCCCAGGGATACCTCCTAATAGAGAGATAGAGTTTAGGATTGATATTCTTCCCAATACTCAGCCCATTTCTATTCCTCCTTATCGTATGGCCCCTGCAGAACTTAAGGAGTTGAAAGAGCAACTTAATGATCTACTAGATAAGGGTTTCATAAGGCCTAGTGTTTCTCCTTGGGGTGCTCCTGTATTGTTTGTGAGAAAGAAAGATGGCTCTTTGCGTATATACATTGATTACCGCCAACTGAATAAAGTCACCATAAAAATAAGTACCCTCTTTCGATAATTGATGATTTTTTTGACCAATTGGAAGGTGCAAGTTATTTCTATAAGATAGACCTTTGTTCTGGCTATCATCAAATCAAAGTTAGGAAGTGTGACATCCCAAAAACTGCTTTCCGAACTTGTTATGGACATTTTGAGTTTCTTGTTATGTCTTTCGGGTTAACTAATGCCCCAGCAGCTTTCATGGACCACATGAATCGAGTGTTCAGACCATATCTGTATATATTTGTCATAGTGTTCATCGATGATATACTGGTGTACTCCCGTTGTGAGAATGAACATTCTGATTATCTCCGAACAGTCTTGCAAACCCTTAGAGATCACAAGTTATTTGCCAAGTTTAGTAAGTGTGAGTTTTGGCTAAGGTCAGTTGCTTTTCTGGGTCATATCATTTCTTTCGAGGGTATTATAGTTGATCCCCTAAAGACCAAAGCTATTAGAAATTGGCCTAGACCTATTTCTCTAATTGATATGCAAAGTTTCTTGGGTTTAGCTGGCTATTACTACCATTTTGCTGAGGGTTTCTCCTCTATAGCGTCTCCTATGACTCGGTTGACCCAAAAGAAAGTGAAGTTCTTGTTGTCTGAATCTAATGAGAAGAGTTTTCAGGAGTTGAAGACTCGACTCACTTTAGCCCCTGTTTTGACTTTGTCTGATGGTGTTGATAGTTTGGTGGTGTATTGTGATGCTTCGAGAGTTGGGTTGGGTTGCGTATTGATGCAGAAGGGTAAGGTGATAACTTATGCTTCTAGACAGTTGAAAAACCATGAGAAAAATTACCCCCCCTATGACCTTGAGTTGGCTGTTGTTGTGTTTGCTTTGAAAATCTGGAGACACTATTTGTATGGTGTCCATGTTGATGTTTTAACTGAGCATAAGAGTCTTCAGTATGTGTCTTCAGTATGGTATAGAGATATAAAGCATGCATCTTGAATGATATTTATCATGTTTTGAAATTTGGGTCGTGAATTCCCATTGAAAATTATGTTTTTTTTTAGAAAGTGTGTGTTTTGAGCACGTTGATGTTGAATATTTGAGATATTTTGAATGATTTGACCTTTTGGTGTTAATGGAGTTGTTTTGAACTCGAGTCTGAAAGAAATCAACAACGTGGTTGATTTTCAAAGATGGGAAGCGTGATGGCTCCCGATGTATATTTATATATTATTGAAATTGTTTTGTTGTGGATTGTATTTGAAATGATCTGAGCTAATTCCGGGAGAAATCTTTAGCACCGAGTGGGAGGTATAAAGCGACCTTACTTCCCTAGAACTACGTACCCCTATAGCAGTGAGCCTGAGGCTGATTTATATAGTGATCACTAGTTTGAGTGGATTTGATATCGATAGTCCTACTACGATGGCAAGGATAGGACGGCTCTCCCCAACGTCAGTTGTATGTTGGACTCCATATAGCTGACATGGTTTATGTCGGTTATAGGATTTCCCATGTCTTTCCTTGTGTCTTTGGTGAATGGTGAAGTGATTTGAAATAAGAATTGTGAACGTTATTCTTTCGAAAGATTTAAATGATATTTACATTATGAGAATTGATATTCTTGATGAACAGAAAGTGATTGACAAATTATATGATGACTCACATGTGTTATTGTACTTATTTCATCCTCTCATGATTATGATGATTTTCTTCGGGCTATGTGAGTCTTTCATATATCCTGCATATTTCTTATAAATATTTATGATGATGATGTTTATACAACTGCATACACCCCCATATACTCAGTTGCTTTCTATGGTACTAACCTATATCTTCGGATGTCGCCTGCATTTTCTTAGAATATAGGTTCAGGTGCTCAGTTCCAGGTTCGACAGTGATTCTTCGGGCACACTGTTCTACATTCTTTGTCGTGGTGAGTCCTCATGTTCCAAGGACGTGATGTCTAATGTTGGTTTCACGGAAATGTTTACATTTGATAACTAAGTATAAGTCAGTTGGGGTTGATGTTAGGAGTTGACTAATAAGTCGTATTTTGTTATCTTTCTAAAATTCTTTTATTCTTTGATGATGATTACTCTGTTGATATTTGAGGGTTATTTATGGAAACCCTGTTGATTTGTGTTTAACTGAATGAAAATAGCTCAAAGGGTTAGCTTGGGGCTACTCGTAGCCTCAAGCACCGTGTGATGCTCTGGGACCCATTTTTCGGGACGTTACACATACTCCATATGCTGAGGTTCTTGAGAGTTCTTCCACTACATCCTTAGTTGACAAGGAACAAAGGTAATGAGATAAAGAACGGGAGGAGAATATGGATAAGATAATGATACAACAAGATCTTTTGAATAAACATGTGATGGGTGCACTCACAAATGAGTTGAATATTGTGGTATCAAAAGAATATGAGATGATAAAGAGGCTAAAATGCTTGATAAGGAGATTCGATACTTGGCAAACTATTCAGAGGATTCCCACCCCTTCTATAAAAGGCAAGGTGGGAACAAAGGTTGGACGAACCATTAACGTGATCATGATTAATGGTATAGAGATCATGACTATGAGAGCTATGTACCTCTCCATTATCAAGCAATGAATAAAGAGACAAATTCCGTTGACCTAGAAAAGTACAAATCCGAAGACGTTTTGGCAAAGATTTTTATGAGAGTGGAAGGAACATACAAAATGGTTTGTGAAATAAATAGTGATTTTTTGCAATTTAATCAAAATATGGTGTCCCACTCTGCCTCCATTAAGCAATTGGAGACTCAAAATATGAAAAGTTTCACCTAATTGAATGCTAGGACAAAGGGTGGTCTTCCTAGTGACACTATTGTGAACCCAAAGAATGAACCTAAAGTTTAAGCAATAGTTACTAGGAGTGGTAAGACCCTTGGTGGTCACATGAAAGAAGATTTGGGTGGCAAAATGCCTAAGGTTAAGTCAAAAGAAGCGCCACCAAAATCTCAAGAAGAAGATGATGAAAAGTAAATGGTGGAAGTTGATGAAGAGGTAGTGGAAAATAAGAAACCACAGAGTGACGTGATGCCTACAATACAAGTCCCTCCCCCATTTCCTTAAAGTCTTCAATGAAAATAAGAGGGTGATAAACTCAAGAAATTAATGGCCAAGCTTAGAAACCTCTCAATTAATATTTGATTGCTTGAAGTAATCAAAGAAATCCCAAGATATGCTAAGCTCATGAAGAAGTTGATGTCAAAGAAGAAGCTCATCCAAGGTGACATAATTGAAATCACCCATGGTTGTAGTGCTCCCATGAGTAGAAGAATTGCGGAAAATAAGGAGGACCCTGGAGCTTTTACCATCCCTTTCACCATCGGAATACATATATTTATGAAAGTGCTATGTGATATCGGTGCAAGTATAAAGCTCATGCCTTTTTCCACCTACAAAAATCATCGATTGGATACTCCAACTCTGATATATATGAAATTATTAATGGCAGATCGGTCTATCCAGAGGCCTCTTACGATTTTGTTTGATGTTCTAGTCAAAGTGGACAAATTTATACTTTAAGTGAACTTTATGGTTTAGAATTATGAAATAGACCAAGAAGTTCCCATCATTCTTGGTCGACCTTTCTTAGCCATCGAAAGGGCCATTGTTGACTTAGAGTTAGGTGAAATAAGGTTTAGAGTTCATGATGATGAGGTCACTTTTTGAGTATGCAAAACAAAGAAGAAACCGTGGTATTTCAAGTGATATTAGTTATTGATGTTGAAACCAAAAATTTTAAAAAGGGTGCCCTTGAAGACCCAACTTGATAAAGGAATAAGACATCGTACCATGATGTAAACTAAGGCGCTATGTGGGATCCAACACATAAATGCCACGAGAGTAGCTCGTATCATTTTCTTTCACATTTGTAGAGTAGATTTTAGTTTTTTCAAATAAATAAGCCATGTATTTATGGTGCTATAGAGTGTGTTGGATGAGTTTTATAAGGGGAAAGTGTGAAAAATTTGAATGTTGTACCTAGCAAGGGAAAATTTGTCAAATTATGAAATGATCTGAATATGGGAAAATAGGGGAGCAAAAATTCCCTTAGTTATCATGATCACAGGGAATTTGTCATGATCGCAGATCCCCACATGTCCACGGCCAATGATCCTTAATCGCGATCATAGTTGCATCAGTTTTATAAACACCCAAACTCTATTTCCTCTTAACACTCCTTTGTCAAATTTTTATTCTAATTGGACCCAGCTCTGGACAAATTGTGAGCACTCCAACTACATATTTGTATTTTTCTTGCATCACTTATCTAGTAGCTACCTTGAATTTATGACTTGATTGTGGAAAATAGACCTTAGAATGCATGTTATAAGAAAGGCCTGAAATCATGTTTGTCATGTTTTAAATACTTCATACATTGGACTTGTGTGGTGTTTAACTGCTAGAATGTGGTTTGAACATGAGTAGGGATGTCTTAAGTACCTAAATATTTGTGAAAGTAAGGCACAAGAAGAGTGAACACCAAATGCTTGATAGGTTGCCCGAATGAGTTTTAACAAATGGTTTTCGTATCCTAGGGGCATGATCGGGTACCTAGTGCTTTTGTTCAGTAGCACAAATCATTGTTGTAGAACATGTTTTGAGCTTCAAGTACGAATTTTTGGACATTGAAACATTTGGGTTGAAATTGGTCTCAAATCCCACGATCACGCCTTCGGGATTGTAATTGTGGCAACGTGATCACAGATTTATGTTCCTCAATTACAGTAACTGAGGCTGATTTTATACCCTCCAAAGAAATCACGCACTTTAATATTTTGTGCAAACACCACCAACAAACTATCTAATGAGCTTTAGTGGACAACGTAGCGTAGTTGGTGCATGAAAATGTCAATGATTAATGTTTTGTGTTTTATGTTGCTTTTCATGATAATATCATGGAAAAATACAACCATATCCGATTCATGGCATCTGAGTGCCACACTTACTACTATAGTGATCTTACGAGGACAAAGCCACTCCCAAAGAGAGGCATATATCTATATAATATGTCAGAAATGCTCTGAGCATTTCATGATAGGCTTGAGAATATAAAGTGGTGTTTTTTTGTCCCGGATCCATACAAGGAAAATGAGTAATGGGTCCATGAATTCTATGCCAACCTTAGCGTAGTGTATTTCTTGGACCCATCAAACATGAATATCAAGAACCTGGGAAAACAATGAACTTCGAGGAAGACATAATTAATGATATCTATGGGATCCCAAATACAAACATGGTCTAGTTCAAAAAAAAAGTATGAACTGGGAAGCTAGTTGGCGAAAAGATTGTGTCCCAAAAAGGATATCTCATAGTAGGAAACCAAGAGTAACATTCTCATGAATGACTTAACTTCCGAGGCCTAAATTTGGTTGAACATAATATGTAGTCGTGTCTCCCCTTGCACCCACAAGACATCAGTCCCAGATTTGCAAGACCGAATGGTCGCTTGAATTCTAAATGACATTTATTTGGATGTTGGTCAACATATGATTTTTGATATAATATTCTTCAAGAACCAAGGTGGTACACATCTCTTCTTCACCTCTTTGATTACTAAGCTTTGTATGAGATTTGGGATTGAAGAATAATCTGGAGACACTTGGGTGCGTCCTGATACCCCCATCTATCCTTTGAGAATTCGAGGAGAGGATGCACCAGGTAAAAGCTAAAAGAGAAAGATTTACTTGGGGAAGTCAACATGTAAGGATCTTGAGTCTTATAGTCCATCAACCACCAGGCTCTTGAGGATATTGGAGTTGATATTGCAACTATCAACGACTTGTGTCAAGTTTACCCCAGGGCAGTACTCGACATTCATATATGTTACCGGATGATTATTGAAAGTATTAGGAGGACCAAAAGAAATAGGGAGATACCATTACTAGTCTTGAGAAAGCCTATTAATCCTTAGAAGCATCATATCATAATCTTCGGACTGCATATAAAAAGATAGTCATATATGAGAAGAAGAGAGATAGGTTCTTTAACAAGAATTGGAAGGGGATAGAGGTCCTTTGAAAGGTCCTAATACCCCGTGATCAACTTCCTTCATCCCGATTTCAGAGTGATAATAAGGCCCCAGCCGAGTTATCCGGTCCTGATGAGGCTGATAATGATGTAAAGTCTGAGAGTGACATCATCCCTTGATACAATTTCAAGGAACATCTTTATCTCTCTTTATGCTTGATTATTTTTGTAATAAGGACACTGCTAATTTTTTAGTTGGGGTGCCTGTCTCTGTATTCATTTGATTTGGCCCTATATTATTGATATTTTTGGATATGTTTCTATTTAATTTTGACAATTTTTATTTTTATTTGTGTTGTAATATTTAGGCACTCTAATGGTGTCCACAATGTAATGGATTAGTTATTTTTTCCTTATATTTCTTTTTTTCATTTGTTTAACTATGGAAATATCGCACGATCTGTTCCCTATAATAGATTGAGTGACGACATTCTTAAGGGGAAATCATCATTTTTGGGTTTGTATCCATGGATGCACGTGAAGTCTTAGTACCTGTGGAATTAAAGTCTCAAAATGCAAGGGAAATCTGAATACCTATAGCAGTTCAAATTTTTGGATCGCATGTATAACTATTAGAATATTCAGTAGCCATATGTTTGTTTGGCCCAAGCGAGAACCACAATGTGAGATCAAGTCTTTGGTTGGTGCCATAATTATTAAATCATGTGTGGTACTTATTCAAAGTAAACACCCCCTCCATCCAAAAAGTTTCAAAAATTGAGGGCATGGACGTGAGCAAACTTATAACAAATCATTTTTGTTTTTTTATGACTTTGAAATTTTAACTTGTGAAAATTGGGAGATACTTCATTTTTGTCTCTAGCGGAAGGGGCAATTGAACCTCCTTGGCGAAATTAACATATCGCGTGTGGTGATCTTATATGTCCAAATCTCATGTGTACTTACACCATCTAAAACTTGCCTCAATAGTCTCTCAAGGATAATTTTGAGTATACTAGTTTGGGTCAATGATCTTATGCCATCCTTGCAACATTGGAAGTCCACTTTAGCCTAAAGAGCCTACCCTTACATAGATGTTATCCCTAGTCATCCATTTTGAGACTTTAGACCTTTCTTTGGCAAACACATTGCAAGCCGTGAGCCTTTTAATCTTTATCTTTCTTTTGAACCCTACTCTTTTTGAATGTAAAATTACAAGTTAAGGCTAAAGCCTAAGTTGGGGGTAATGATGATTGAAAGAGGAAACTTTAGGCTGCAAAGTTGTAAGTAAGTTCCTATGATATTAAGTTTTGTGAAAAAATGAATAAAAAGGGTAGAAACGATCCAACAAAGAAAAGAAAAGAACAAAGGGCACAAGAAAAAGAAATAAAAAGAAAATAGGTGAACCAAGGAAATAAATACTAGGCACGTGAGTAAAGAGTGAAAACAAAAGAAGTGGCCCATAATAAAAAGTTGGATGGAATAATTTGATGTAGATGTTCAAGATGGGTTTAGCCATTTTTTCCTAAAAGATATCTTACCTTACCCCGAACCTATGATGTAAGCTCAAAAATCACTTTGCCATTTCCAACCTAGTATTTTCATTATAGTGACAATTGAAAATAGGGGAAAGCCTATGGCATGGTACTTATTAGAATTTAGAGTTCTTTAGAGAGAGTGTGTTTTAAACTTAAATTTCTTATTTCATAATTGATGACTTGGTGTGTTAAATTTTCTTTCTTGTGAGAAGGCATGTAAATAAATTGAGGTGGGTAATTTTATCATCTCCCAAAAAATAGGGCAAAAGAAGTATAATATAGTTGGGGTGAAAGATTAGTCAATTTTAGAGTATTAGTGATTTTTGCTTAGTTACTCTTTAAAGTCTCTTGTATCCATGAAAACTCATATTTTATGTTGAGGGGTGTTGTGAAAATAGTTTTTCCCATGTTTGAACAGCTAAATTGTGGTATTAACTAATCTTGAAGTCACTATGATCATTTGGTTCATTCAATATGGGCATAAATGTGCATAGTCTCATGGTCTGAGGTATGTTTCTAGAGGACAAGCAAAGCATTAAGTTAGGGGTATTGATGAGCGGTGAATTTTCCACTTATCTGCACTTGACATTCATGCACATTGCCATGATTTAAAGGTATAAATGTGACATATGTATGATCAAATGCACTAATATTCACATTTTATAGGCATACATGTTATGAGATGGAAAGATATGGACTTGAGTTAAAAAGGATCAAAAGAAGAGAAATGAATTGTAGTTGGAAGGACTAGAGCAGAAATAGGACTCAGTTTCTATGATAGCGGTCTGAGCGTCATGATCGTGACCAATCAAGAAGGTCAGCAACTACAATTGTATTGATCTACCCACGGTTGATGTAGCCGCGATCGTGGCCACGCGGGATATAGCCTAGTGACAGTTTTGTAATTTTCAGCAGGCAGCTACAAATCCTTTAAGAGATTAAAACCCTTTCCTATTTTTGAATCTTTAGAGACTAGCAAGACTTTGAATTTGCAATTGAAACCTTAAATTGGGAAAGAATTGAAAATTTGATTTAGAGATTTGGATTTTGGTAGTTTCAAAGAATGGATGCCTTAAACAACCCATTTGGTATGTATTTCTTTCATTTCTTCATGAGTGGATAAATCTTTTAGTCTTGGGATTATGTTGAACTAAGGTAAAAATTAGTTAGTGGGTTGTGATGTATTTGTGTATATGCTAGTTATATGATAATGGGTTCTACTATTACTTGATTAAATTGGTTGGAATTTTTAGGTGAAAGCCCCAAATACCCATATTGGTTTATGGCTGAAAACCCTATGCTCTTGAAAGTCCAAAATATCCTTGAAAGATGGGTTTGGGTGAACTTTAGGAACCCTAATCATCCTATAAAGAGAGATGTGGGAACTAAGGCAATAATATATAATTATTAGGTTTAGTTTACTCATTTTCACTATCTTAGACATAAGGGAGATTTTGTAGTTGAATTTACCTTGGGTATCATCCTATAAATAGGGATGACCAAATTAAAGTAACAAGTGAAATCTTTGATGTTTTATTGAGAAATTAGCCTCAAGATTTCTAGAACTAGCCTACCACATTAGTATCTTACTAGCATGTGCATCAAATCTCACACACCCATACCTAGTTTGCCCTTAGGTTGACATAATCCCAAGGTTATCCAAATTTCTAAGTTAAGTTAAAATTTACTGCTTAATTTTTGGAATCAAGTTACTATTCACATAGATTCTCCCTTAACCACCCCCCCATTTTTAATTATGTCATTTACTTACCTAACACTTCAGGTATTTACTTAATTAAGACTTAATTACCTATAAGATTAGAACACTATCTTTCACTCCTTGTGGATTGGACCTCGACGCGAGTTGCAATATTGATAACGACCATCATCTGCCTTTTTAAATGGTATAGGTGAGTGTAATCAAGTTACCAAAATGAAGCAAAAATAAAAATCATCTAATTTATGATGATGATATCATTATCTTCACCTCAACAGATAATACATCATTACAATTGGTAATTAGGTCTGTTGATAAATAAGATTAAAAGTTCCTTTTTTTTTGTATAAGAAGTTTTATTGTAAATTTGATGAATAAGGTAAGAAAATTAACTCATTTTGAGCAAGGACAGTTTCAGTTTATGTATTTAGGTTTCCCTATAACATATGTAAGGAATATAAAGTCATATTATAATGAATTGATTAACAAGGTGAAGGGTAAAATACCGAACTAGAAGGGAAAATTACTATCTTTCGAGCAAAACGTTATTTTGATTAATAGTGTCCTGCAAACTATACTCTTTATTTTCTAATAGCTGGGGTTCTTCCAAAGTTCATCTCGTATGAGCATCATGTAATTTTTAATGAATTTTTATGGTGTACAAATAATGAAGGAAAAAGTAAGCATTAGGTGACTTGGGACAAGATGTATTTCCCAAAAGAAGAGGGTGGAGTGGAGTTTAGGAATCGTTTTTACATTTTTAGGGCCTTGTTTGCAATGCTATGGTGTAGATTTAGAATCACAAGATATCTTTGGACTGACTACATATGGAATAAGTATTATAAGAAACTTATTCCAACATAGGGTCAGTGGAAAAGTGGTTCTCAAGTTTGGAAGAAAATGCTTTAAGCTAGAGATAATACAGAGCAAGAAATATGGTAGGAACCTATTGTTGTAAGTTCAAATATCTGGTTTGACAATAGGACAAGATTGGGATCATTGTATTATGTTGTCGATTTTGATTTTATTTTTGATAAAGATGTAGGTGATGTTGACATACTTATGTCTGATGTTAGGTGGAATAGTTGTAATATGAGTGAAGTACTACCATTAGATATTGTGCAGCTTCTTGTAGACACTATTTCCATTAGTAATGAGAAGCCCCTTTGGGTGTCCCTTGGTGGATGCCAAAAAATAATGGAGAATTTATATTCTTAAGTGCTTATCGGCTATTGAGACATAGAACTAAATATATATATCATTTGAAAAAGATTTCAAGTATAGGAATTCCATTTAAAATAATTGACTTTTCTTATAGAGGCTATATATGTTGTAGATACTAGTAAATGATATTCTTCATATATTTGGTATAAGTTTACTTTCTAGATATAGGTGTTGCCTTATACCTAGTCAAGAAACAATCCATCACATATTTAATTCTAGTGAGGTTGCTTTAAGGGTGTGGGAGTAATATGGTATAAGTAAAGATGTTGACGGTCCTTTTATTCAGTCCCATCAAATACTTTCAAAATAGTGGAATACAGAAGTAGCTGGCAGGTTAAAACCAATTATTCATGCTACCCTTTGATTAATGTGTTCGCATTTATGGAAGAGGAGAAACAAATTGAATAATGGAGGATTTATGTCTTTAAATAGGGTCATATATGAGATTATTATGAATATACACAGTATGAACCTAATCAGATTTCTTAGCTAAAGGATATTCCAGTTAGTTGGCCTCCTTTGGTAAAATTTTGAAAAAACTATAGGCCTCAACTAAAGACAACATTGCTGGTGCAGAAAAAGTCTAGACATGGCTAGTATAAATGTAATTCATTTTGTACTTTGAGATGGAACCTTGGACCAAGCTCTATCGGTTAATGTGTAGTAAATAAAGAAAGGGATATCCAATATGCATCATATAGACAGTTAACTAATTGCTCAAGTATATTTACCGAGGCAATGGCCATGAAGGAAGGGTGTGAATATTGTATAGAGAATAAACTTCTATCTCTAATATTAGAAACTAACTCACTAGCTTTTGTGAAAATGGTAAAAGGTGAATAAATAGCCCTTGGAATACAATCATGATAACCAGGAGGATAAATGAACTAATTAGAGAAGGAGTAATACAAGTGCAACACACCTATAAAGAGGGAAACTCCCTAGCAGATTTGTAGATAACTTTTTTTTAGTTTTGGTAGTACACAAATTTACAACTCATTCATGGAACTTCCAAGGAGAACTTGGAATTTCTCTCAATAAGGAAATAGATTTCGGGATTTATCTTCTACGGGATACCTTCCCTTTTTCTATTTATGCTTATAGAATGGCTTTGTCTTAGTTAAAGGATCTATAGAATCACTCTATGGTGAAACACTAAGATGGATAAAACCCTTATCAAGAAGATCCTAAAGCATAACAATAGTAATGGATAAGAAACAGACACCAATGATGAGAATCAGGCAGTTAATCAAAAGAGCAATAGATTTATATATTAAAAAGATATAGGGATTTCATAAGGAGCTTACAAACAAATTGTAACACCCAAGATTTTGGTCCCTCTGAATTTCTGAGTGTTTTTAAACTCACTGCTTAGACTACAACTTACCTAATGAGTTGTTATATGTTATAATGGTTTTTAGGGACCCACTCATAGAAAAAATAGTATGTTAGCATAGATTTTCTTTCATGAATAATACTAAGAGGTTATGAGTCGTAAATAATCAACACAAGTTGTATAGTCCCATCCGTAGGCAAATGAGTATGTACACCAAGTGTTCTGTCCTGGTTAAAAGTGGACCCTACGAGTCATAGGGTCTCTTAATGAATTGTAGGGTGGGAGCTATAAGTTTAGCATAGTATGGTCCTTAAGCTATGCTCTAGACTGTGACTTGTGGTGATGAGCTGCAATGAGTCCTTTTGAGTTGTATAGTGACCCTTAGTCACATGCGATAATATTTGAGCTTCATAATTGAGGGCAGTTTTCATATTTCCCTCTATACCTACTTAATACCTACAACCATGAACCATACTTGGGATATTATTTTTCAACACTTGCGCACTCAATATACTTTCTCAAACTCTCTAAATTCTCAAAAGTCAAGATATTTATGGTTTCTAAGGAGTTAGTCAGCTAAGCGCTCAAGGGTTGATTTGATTCAATAAATCTTAGTATTTAAGGCATATTACTCTTCCCTATTCTTTTTATGAAAATTTTGTATTTTACATGGTTTAATTATATAGTTTTAAATGTTGGTTTTGATGTGGTTGAGGGTTTTGGATTGATTGATCTTTTAATTTCTTTCCTATGAATTTAATGACATGTTCATGGTTTTAGTTGAACTTTTTGAACCAATGGGGAGCATGGGTGTGGAATTTGGAATTAGGGTTATGGTATTCCCCCAAATTGATGCTTTGTACTGAGAATTGTTTTGAATAATTATGTTCCCTCAACCCACTTATGTAAATGGTTTTGAATTATGGAATCATCACTTGGTTTGACTTACTCACCTATATAATTGAATTGTATAAATGGTTAAATGATGAACATGGATTTAATGACCTTATTGGCTATGATTTAATTTAATGAACAAAGGGGGTGGAGGTATTTTTCCATGTTAATGTTATTGTTATGGCATAGAGAGAAGCTTGCAAGTGTAAGGGTTTAATAATATCCATAGGGTTCCTTAATAGTTCGTTCTATGTTTAATAAATTTATTATGTGAAACTTATTTTAAATTAGGCTTAATGGGGGTTACGTAGCAAAGTCATCAAGGAGTGGGTCTCAGATGACTTATACTGGAAACTCATGTTTGTTGACTTGACATTTGGTCTTGATGACTATGTGCACGTGTCACACTCGATATATATTTTTTGATGACTAGTTTCCTTGATACCTTTAGCTTTTGCTTTGTTTTTCTCTAGTTCGTGCATCAAAGACATGTTGGGGCCCTTTCAACGGGGGGATATAAACCCATATAGCATGTGGGTTCCCTTTTATGATAGCTAAGCTACATAGTCCAAGATAATGTTTTACTTCATGCTAAACTTGTTTTCTTATCCTTGCATATTAATTATGTATGTATAAGATGGTGTTCACATAGTTTTGAATTAGATTTGACAGCATTATTTTATCCCGTATCCTCGAGTTACATTCTAGCGACTAAACATCTCCGAATGTTGAATCCCCATGTGATTTATGCACTAAAGATACTTCAACTTTTCTATTGTAGTGTTAGGTGGATCGTCTCGGTTAATAATCATTGGTGGTAAAGTGGTGAGCTTCAATTCTTCGAAAGACTTGGCAATTTATTACTTTCCTATTATAAGCTAAAATTGAATAGTTCACATTAACATTATTATTTTCCTTGTCTTAGTCAAGATTAGCGGTAAGTCCCAACTTAGATTGTTTTTAGATTTGTAGAGGCTTGTGGATATTACTGTGCATTTGGTATTAATATTGTCACTCTTTGTTGTATTTGATTATATTATCTTTCTATTATTTTATCGGTTTGGATTTAGTTGTTGCTAGACATGTTATGTTCTATGTCATTAGGCAAAGGAGGTGGCCTCTGATCCCCGGTAGACTTAAGATACTTTTCATGACCATGCTCTGGTTTGGGTCATCACAAAGTTTGTATTAGCTTCAAGGTTTGGTGTCATTGGGTGTCCACGAAGTCACGACAAGTGGTGTCTATTTTATGGGTGTGTCAAATTGGATGGTTTCCCTTTCTGCGATCTACTTTCAGGCTGTAGAGTTTAGGGTGTTGAAATCTCCTCTAATTTCTATTTGTTTGATTTTTATATCTTGCCTCCTAGAATATCTAATGCTCTTTAAAACTCTTCTATCCCACTTGAGAATAACATGGATGTGGCTCGTCTAATTTATTGAGTTCTGATCCTATATAGGGCTACTTCTTTTGATTACCCTAGTTGATTTCTATCATTTCCTATTGATCATTCTTCTACTGGTGATACTCCTGCTCGGTTGCCTCTAGGAGAGATTAATGATGATGATTTTTGTTGTTGTATACATCTACTAACATAGTTGGTGATATATCAGTCACGTTAGTCACATCTTACTGGTGTTGATGTGTGTTCTTCTAATCCCACCAAGGTTGACCAATTTATGAGGTTGAATCCTCCAACCTTTAGTTTATATAAGATGGAGAAATATCCTCAAGGGCTTATAGGTGAGATAGAGAAGATTTTCTATGTGATGCATGCTTCTGACTTTGAAGGTATGGAATTCACTGTTTACTAGTAGAAGGATAAGGCATATTACTGGTATGAGGAGTGGTATCACTCTAGGAGAGATAATGCGGAGTATTCTTTGTTAAAGGATTTCTTTAGTGATTTACTTAATAGCTTTTTTCCGTAGAAGTTGAGAGATGCGAAGGCTGAGTAGTTCAGAAATTTAAAGCAAGCCAAGATGTCTGTGAAGGTGTTTTCTTTAAAGTTTCATTCATAGTCCCATTATGATCCTGAGCTACTGTCTAGAATGAGGGCTAAGATGAGGAAGTTTGCTTTAGGCTTATCTCTAGACTTAGTGTTAGAGTGCAAGGCCACCCTGCCGAATAGTGACATAAATATCTCTAGGCTTATGCTGTATATACAGTAGGTTGAAGATGAAAAGAAGAAAAAATAAAAATTAGGAGAGAGAAAAAATAAGAGATCCTGGTATTCTTAGCGGGGTAGTGTCCAGCAAAATATTGGAAGAGATGGCTGGAAGTGGTCTAAGAAGATATGGGGGAATTCTAGTTATTATTCTATGGCTAGCTCCCTATATCCTAAGTTATCTATTGATTTCTACTTTTAGAGCAACAGTGGGTTTAAGGAATAAGGTGCCCAATCTCAGGACAGTGGTGCTCAGTCAACTCCATCACATCCTCCTTGTAGATTTTTTGGACAATTGCACCATAACTTTTGTGATATGAGAGGAATAAGTGTTTCATATGTGGCTAACCTAGCCACTTTTAGAGAAACTTTCCATTGCGATGTTGCTATGGGGGGTAATAAGGTTCCGATTGCTGCTTCTTCAGCTCCTGTATCAAAGAGTGCTACTTTTGGCTCCGACACGTATCGAAATTGTCTATATGCTTTTTCCACCGATGAAGATTCTGAGGTATCTCCTAATATTGCTACTGGCATGCTAAACCTTTTCTCTTATAATGCATATTGTCTGCTTGATCCTAGGTCTTCCATTTCTTATGTGAACCATTATATGGCTATTCATTTAGGCTTTGGTACTGAGTGTATTCCTTAATCTTTTTCCGTATCTACCCTAGTTGGTGACTTTACCATGGCTAGGAAAGTCTATAGGGGTTGTGTGGTATCATGGTATCTATTCGCTATAGGGAGACGTTAGTGGATCTGATTGAGTTAGACATGTTATATTTTGATGTGATTTTGGGGTAGGACTTGTTGCACTCGTGCAATGCCTCTTTTGATTGTTGAACCCAAAAAGTCAGTTTCTAATTATTAAATTAACCCGTGGTTGATTTGAAAGAGATTTCCCTAGAGCCAAAGGAAAGGTTCATTCAAATCTTAGATCCTAGAGAATGATTTCAATAGGGTGTCTCTATTACTTAGTGCATATTAAGAATTCTAGATCCAAATGTCCTTCATTACAATCTGTCCATATGGTCTGTGAGTTCCTCAAGGTATTTCTTGATAACCTTCCTAGTTTTTCTCTTGATAGGAAAATTGATTTTGGGTTTGACCTTCTTTTGGACTCTCATCCTATATTTATCCCTTCTTATGAAATTGGTTTAGCTGATTTGAAAGAATTTAAGGCCCATTGAAAGATCTTAAGAATAAGGTTTTTATCTGCCCTAGTGTTTCTTCCTAGAGTGTTTTGTCTCTCTTTATGTGTAAGAAGGATGGGTCCTTTTGGATGTGTATAGATTACTGCCAATTGAATAGGGTGACCATGATGAATAAGTATCCGCTTCCTAGGATTGATGATCTCTTTGACCAGATTTAGGGTGCTAAGCACTATTCTAAGATTGATCTTTGGTCTGGGTTCCATCATTAGAAGATTATGGAGGTGGATATCCCTAAGACTACTTTCCAAACTCGGTACGATTATTTTGAGATTTTGTTGATGTCATTTGGTCTAAAAAATTCACCAATTGCATTTATAGATCTTATGAATTGGGTATTCCATTATTTATTAGATTTACTTGTCATTATATTTATTGATAATATTTTGGTGTATTTCAAGAGTGAGGCAGATCATCTCAATCACATCTGGATGGTGTTATAGACACTTAAGCATCATCGGTTGTACGCAAAGTTCTTAAAGTGTGAATTTTTGTTGAATGATGTGACCTATCTGGGTCATTTATTTCTATTGAAGGGATCATGGTAGATCCACAAAAAGTGGTTGTGGTTAAGAAGTGGCCCAAACCCATGACTCCAATCGATATTTGGAGCTTCTTGGGTTTATCCGGTATTATAAAGGTCTATGAAATGTTTCTCTTCTATTGTTTCCATATTGACTAAGCTTACTTAAAAAAAGGTAAAGTTTATATGGTCTGATGCCTGTGAGGGTTATTTTGAGAAGTTGGAGAATAAGTTGGCTTCTGCACCTATCTTAACCCTTGCCAATGGTACCGATAGTCTTGTTGTTTATTGTGATGCATCCTGGGTAGTACTGGGTTATGTATTGATACAGAATGGAAAGGTCATTGCATTTTCTTCCAGGCAATTGAATGGTTATGAGAAGAATTACCTGATTCATTATTTGGAGTTTTTAGTTATGGTTTTCGCTCTAAAAATTTGACGTCACTATTTGTATGGATTTTTTGTTGACATCTTCTTAGACTAAGATAGTTTGCAATATGTTTTCAACCAGAAAGATTTGAATCTCAAGAAGAGGATATGTCTTGAGTTTCTTAAGGACTACGACATGAGTCTCTATTATCATCCATGTAAAGAATACGTGGTTGCTGATGCTCTTCTTATGATATCTAAGATAAGCTTGTCTCATGTTAATGAGGAGAAGTGAGGGTTGGTGAAGGATATTCTCTATTTGGCTAATCTTACAGTTTGTCTGTTGGACTTTGAGGATGGTAGTGTGATTATGGAAGAGGTGGAAAATATATCTCTTGGTGCTGAGGTAAAGGAGAAACAAGTCTTAGACCCTATCTTTATATAGATCTAGGATGATGTGGGTCACTAGAAGGTGATGGCTTTTGAGATTGGTGGTGATGGTGTCTTAAGGTACCAAGGTAGATTATTTGTTCCTGATATTGATGGGATATGAGAATGATCTTGGCTGAATCTCATGAGTCGAGGTACACTATTTATCCTTGTTTTATGAAGATGTACCATGACTTGAAAGAGATCTATTGGTGGAAAATTATAAAGAAAGATATGGCCAAGTTCTTAGTGTGTCAACAAATAAAGGTGGAATAGTTAAGGCCTAGTGGATTATTTTAAGAAATTGAGTTTCCTGTATGGAAGTGGGAGGTGATTAATATGGATTTCGTTACTGGTCCTCTGTGGTCTCTCAGCCATTTCAATTCAATTTGGGTCATCGTGGACAGGATACCCCAGTCTTCTTACTTTTTGCGAACTAATTACTTTGTTTATGATTATAAAAAGTTATTCACTTAGGAAATTGTGAAGTTGTATCGTGCAATAGTTTCCATCATATTTGATCGAGGTACTCAGTTCTCATCTTATTTTTGGCATTCTTTTAAGAGAGGTTTGGAAACTAAGGTGAACCTTAGCACTGCTTTCCACCATAAGAAAGATGGATAGGTAGAAAGGATGATTGAGACTTTGAAAAATATTCTCAGGTCTTTTGCGCTTGATTTTGGTAGTAGCTGGGTTGACTATTTGCCTTTCAAATAAATTTTGTATAATAACAGTTATCACTCTAGTATTAGGATGGCTCTGTTGGAGGATTTGTATGGTAGGAGGTGTAGATCTTCTATTGGGTGGTTCAAGGTTGGTGATAATAGGTTGTATGGTCCTGACTTGTTTCACCAAGCTACGAAAAAGGTAACGGTGATTCGAGATAGGCTTAAGACTGCCCAAAGTTGCCAAAAGTCCTATGAAGATTTATGGCAAAGGTACTTGGAGTTTAATGGGGATTATTTAGTGTTCTTGAAGGTGTCTCCCGTTAAAGGAGTGATGTGGTTAGGAACAAGAGGGAGCTCAATCCTCATTATAGTTGTCAATGTTGTATTTTGAGAAGAGAGGGCAAAGTGGCTTATGAGTTAGATTTTTCTTCGAGTTTGGGATCTATCAATCTAGTCTTTCATGTGTCAATAATAAAGAAGTGTGCGGGCGATCCTTACTTGGTTTTTCCTCTATAGAGGGTTGTTTTCTTGGATTTCTTATCTTGTGAGGAAGTCCTGATTAATATTTTAGATCAACAAGTACGTCAATTATTAGAAAAGAACATGTCTTTGGTGAAGGTTCTATAGAGGAACCAAAACTGAAAAGAAGCTACTTGGGAAGATGAAGACGACATGAAGTTACAATATTTGTTCTTCTTTCCTACTTTGGGTAATCGTGCTGGAGATATGTGTAATCCTTAATATCCTAGTTTTCTAACTTTGTTAAAGGAAAATTTTGATTTCCTTGATATCTTTGTTTTCTGCCTTTGTTAAGGTAAGTATGGTTGTAGTTGGAGTCAAGTAATTCTAATAAATGTCATATCCCATAATTCGGGGATGAATAATCCTAAGAGTGGACGTAGGAGAATATAATACCCCAGATTTTGGTCCCTAAGAATTTTTGAGTTTTTTTAAACCCACAGCTCAAACTACAACTTACCTAATGAGTTATTGCATGTCATTGTAGGTCTTAGGGATCCATTCATAGACAGACTGATATGTTAGCCTAGAGTTTATATCGTGACTACGACTAAGAGTTTATGAGTAGTAAAGACTCAAAAAGAATCATATAGTCCTATCTGTAGACAAACCAGTGGGTAATCCAAGTGTTTCTGCCCTATTTTTGACTAAGACCCTGCGAGTTCTAGGGTCTCTTAACAGGTCGTAGGGTGGGATTCGTAGGGTTACCAAAGTAGGGCCCTTCATCTACTGTGTAAACTATGACTCGTAGTGACGAGCCGTATTGAGTTCGTACGACAATTTTTTGTAGTCACTGGCGACAATTTTTCAGCTTTCAATTGAGGGCGTTTTGGACATTTCTCTCTTTACCCTTTTAATACCCATGACCGTAAAACACCCTTGTTATGTTATTTCAACATTTTATCACTCAAAGCACTATCTCAAAATATTTAAATTCTCCAAGGTGAAGATAGTAGGGTTTCCAAGAAGTTGGTCATCTAAGGGCTTAAAGGTTGATTTCTCTCAATAAATCTTTGTATTCCAGGCATGTTACTCTTCCCCAATTCTTATTTTATGAAAAGCATGCGTTTTTACATTGTTTAATTGTATGGTTTTGAATGTGGATATTGATGTTGTTGAGGGTTTTGGATTGATTGATCTTCGAATTGCTTTCCCATTATTCTTATGAGTTATTCATAGTTTGAATTGAATGTTTTGAACCAATGGGGTGCATAGGTGTGGGATTTGGAATGAGGGTTGTGGTATTCCCCCAAAATTGATGTTTAGAACTTGGAATTGGTTTTAAGTAATTGTATTCAATTAATCCAATTCTGTAAATGGTTTTGAGTTGTGTAATTATCACTTAGGTTGATATACTCACCTATTTTAAGTCATTTCATAAATGGTTAAATGATGAATATAGATCTTGAAGACCTTGTTTACTATGATTTAATTTAATGAACAAAGGGGGTCGAGGTATTCCACCAAGTTAATATGATTATTATGGCATAGAGATAAGCTTCCAAGTGTAAGGGTACGACAATGCCCAGGGGGTGCCTTAATGGTTGGTTCTTTGGTTAATAAATGGTTTACGTGAAACTTGTTTTAAATTAGGCTTAATGGGGGTTATGTAGAGAAACTGTGAAGGTGTGTGTCTCGTATGTCTTATACTGGAAACTTATGTTTGCCAATATGAGGTTTAGCTTGATGATCATGTGCACGTATCACACTTGATATATATTTTTGGATAGCTAGTTGCCTTGATGGATTTAGCTTTCCCTCATTTTCTCTCTGATTCATTTGGCTAACATGCTTTGGGCCCTTTCTACAAGGGGAGTTGAACCCATATAACCCATAGGTGCCCTTTTATGATAGTTAAGATACATAGTCCATGATAATGTTTTACTTTATGCTAAAACTGCTCCCATCCTTGGCATATTAATTATGTATGTATATGATAGTGTTAACAGGGTTTTGAATTTTATTTTCTTAACATTATTTTATCCCTTATCCCCGAGTTACATGCTAGTTCTAAACCCACTAACTATGTCTGAACCTTGTAGCCCCATGTTATATAGGCACCAGAGATACTTTTATTTTTTTGACTAGTGTTAGGTGGATCGACTTTGTTCATCGATAGTTGGTGATAAAGTGGTGAGCTTCCATTCTTCGAATGATTTGGTCATTTCATTAGTTTCTTGTCATAAACTAGAATTGAAGAGTCCACATTAACATTATCATTATCATGGTCGGGGGCATTTCCTAACATAGATTTTTTTTTAATTTGTAGAGAATTGTTGATATTACTGTGGATAGGATATTGATGTTGACACTCTTAGTTCTCTTTGTTTTTATTGTCTTTCTATCTTGTTTTATTTTTAGATTTCAACTGTTACTAAGCATGCTATGTTTTGTGTGGTAAGGCAAAGGGGGTGGTTTCCTATCTTCGGTGGACTTGAGATATCCATCAAGGCCAGTTCCTAGTTCGGGTCATGACACAAATAAAAAGGGATCTTCATTCAAAGAAAAATAACATCGCACAAATTTTACTTTACAATTTCAAAGTTAGGTTTCGTTAAGTTCAATTAGCATATTGCTCTTTTTTAGATTCATAAAAAGGTGGTACTAATCTCTCTAAGGTTCAACCTTTAGTATGGGTATAGATGATAGCAATAAGAAATTGAGCCTACAAATGTTAGCTTCTTTTGATTCATCC
Organism: Capsicum baccatum var. pendulum; assembly: GCA_030864225.1. NCBI lineage: Eukaryota > Viridiplantae > Streptophyta > Magnoliopsida > Solanales > Solanaceae > Capsicum > Capsicum baccatum. The sequence goes on along the minus strand of CM061556.1, from coordinate 123,053,709 downwards.
TATTCAGGAACCTAATTCGAACCTCATACGTGAAATTAATTCCAGTGGAAGCGATTACATAGTACCTAGTGAGAGATTTAGGTAACTTGAGGTGTAGTCATTCCAAAGCTCAAAGTTTTTGTCATGTTGGTTCAAAAATATATGAATCAATTTCCTCCATTCTAGTTATACAAGAAGAAAAGAAGAGGAGATCTTACCTGAGCTTGTCGGAGAAGATGAAGGGTCACTTCAGATCGGGAGTTTTCCACAGAAGAGTCAGATCAGACCTTTGAGCTCCACATTTACTTGACTTTCCATTTCAAATTTTAAGATATTGATTAGGTTCTTTTTTCTATGTCTTTTTTTATTTTATGTTGATTTGGTTTTGTTGGGTATGGGCCTATAAGCCAGACTTTTTCGTATAGTTTTTTCTTTAGTTAATAAATTGGGCTTATGACTGGCTATTTCTTAAAAAAATATCTTATAAAATTTATACTTGTATTTTAAAGAACTTTTTTATAATTATATTTTATAGTTGACTGCATATTGTATTTGTATTTTGTGGTTTCATTTTATTTGTATTTATATTCTGTTTTTGAACACCCTAAATTTTTGGCCCTTGGAAATTTCCCGAGCTTTGAGCTCACTGCCTTGTTCACGACTCGAGCTATGAGTCGCAAGGTCTCCTGACGATTCGTTGGGAAGATTCGCTACTCAACCAGAAAGTTTGTTCCTAGTTTATGTTCTGAGTACGAGTGTCTCACTAATAGCCATAAGGATATGTTACAAGTCGTTAGGTTTAATCATAGGATGTCAAGTGTAAGTCCCAATTTATGTTTTGTGTTGACTATGATTGTACCATATGAGTAGTAGTATCCCATTATAGGTGGTGTCATTGATTCGTAAGGATAACAGTGTAGGGTGCCATGGTGATACTGCCTTGTTTACGACTCGTGATGACTCTTCATAAGGAGTGGTTGCAAGTCGATAGTTGACTTGTAGTCAAAGATGACCCTTTTACAACTTTTAAGCTAACTGCATTCTAGATATTTTCCCTCTTACCCAACTTGTAAACCACGTCTTATAACCTCTTTAGGGTATCATTATCCCTCATAAATGCATCAAAGTAACTTCTTAACACTCAAATTCCTCAAGGTCAAGAACACTTAGTGTTGTGAAGAGGTTGATCAATTAAGGATTCCAAGGGAGATTTCTCTACATATATCTTACTATTTCAGGCATGTAACTCTTCCCTCGTTATTAATTTGTTGAAAAAGAGAAGTATTAAAGTGTTATTCACACAAAATTATTTTGGTTATGAGAACAAGGGTTGTGGCTTTTGAATGCTTATTGTTGAACAATGTTTTCCCATAATTTAATTATGATTTTTCAAGCTTTAAATATGTATTTGAACTTGCGGGCACGTGGGTATGGTGGATGAATTATGCAATTCTAATTTTCCCAAACTTGTGACTTTTATTATGGTTATGACCCTAACCCATATTGTAAAATTTATTTGGAGGTATGAGACTGGTGGGATGTTGTAAAATCGAACTAGTCTTTAACTATTGCATGATATAAAGAGATATTTGAAACTAATGGCCTGATTTAATGAACAAAGGAAGTCGGTGTCCCCCGCTTTGTATTAATGAACAAAGGGAGTTGTTTTCTGCAAGTTAATAGGAATTGTTTGGGCATGTTGTTGTTACCTTGCAAGTGCAGTTGGTACGACGATACCAACAATGTATGAATTAATGTGGAATATGGTTCATGAATGGGATTGTATGATAAATGCTTTTACTGGGCTATAAATAGGGTTCTGTAGATGAGTCATAAAAGTGGAGGTTTGGGTGAACGATACTAGCAACCACATTTGTCGACTCGGGGGTCAAAGTGACAAGGGATGTTCGAGTTCCCCTTATTATTATTGATAATTAGGTAGGTTTTATCCCCCCTAAATCATTACATGATTGGGTTCGTAGGTCACCTTGGTATATACTGGGAGGTTCGAGTCCCTGATGTGCATATAAATGAGATTATTCTTTGGTTCGTTCAGCTACATGCATTGGGGCCAAACCAGGGTTTGAGAGTTGGGGCCCAGATATACCGTGGCTACTATTATAGGATGGTTGATCTACACAATCCAAGGTATGATTTCAAACTGCATGGTAAATGTTTTTCCTTAACCTGGCATGATATGTATATAAGTATTTACATGTGGTTACTGTGCATTGGTTGACTTGATTTGAATTGACGATATTATTTTATCCCTATCCTTAGTTACATTCTAGTGTTCACCCTGCTAACCATTTTCATACATTGTATCCCCACATGATGTAGGAATTGTAAATACTTCTACTTCTCCTTCTCATTGATTGTAGATTAATCGAGAGTCAACTTTAAGTGATGAACTTTCATGCATCGAAAAACTCTATTTCAATATTATGTTTCTCTTTTATTCATTATAGACTATCGGATACTGTTTTTGGCTTTAGTCAGGGGCATGTACCAATACTTTATTGATATTAAGTTTTGGTTCACTATTTAGAAGGCCTTTTGTGGATTACTGTTTTTATTGGGCGGTGTCGGTCGGCCGTATGGCCGCTCATCGGTGGTTGGTTATGGATGCATTAAAACTTTCTTAATCTATTTCATGCTATCTGGTAATATTTTTGGAATTTATTCGACATGGGTGTAAGGTGGTCTACGATTTGGGGTGTTGGGGGTGGTCTCCAGCACTTGTTGGACTTGAGATACTCATCACGACAAGGACCTAGTTCGGGTCGTGTTAAGGTGGTATTATAGTCTAGGTTTTGTTTCATTAGGTGTCCAACTAAGTCATGTCGAGTAGAATCTCTTTTATGGGTGTATAGCCTGCCACACTTATAAGGAAGTGGCTATGAGGCATTTAGGAATGTTTCGCTTTCTTGTTGTCTTATTTAGGGCTGCAGAGTCTAATCTCTTGAAATCTCCTCTAACTCCAGTTTGTTCACTTTTCAGATCATGTCTCTCAGACGATCTGAAGCTCATGAAAGATCCTTTGTCCCACTTAAGGACAATGCTATTGGGACATTCCCTGCTAATGGGGTACAAACACAGTCTAGGAGTTCAATTCCTGATTGCCCTCATGGATTTCCACCGGTCCTCTCTAGTTCTCCTTGAGCCCCTTAGGTTGGTGTATCAAGCACATAATTTCTTCAATCTACTCCTATGTTTTCTCAGTTGGTAGCTTCTCAGTATGACTGTGTAGCTTTTGTTTCACACAACCTTACCGGGGGCCTTGTCATAATGGGAATCCCATGTCCAAGCAGGATTGGGGACCACCTCATATTACACAACGCAACCACCTTTAGCATACCTTGAGTCGGTTGAGTACCGAACAAATATCAAGATAGCATAACTAGACAAGGATTGATTTTCGGATAGGTTTATTCCTAGACCAACCCAAACAAGTCATCCCGACACGCCAAACCGTACCAACAAAACCACCAAGCCAAACCAATACCAAACCATGGGCCATAAACCAGGCCAAAACCAAATAAGTTCATAAACGTAATGTGATTAATCCCTAAAACTAAATACAATGGAACAATGAGAAATTATGTCCTATGACGAAAGTCCCAATTCCAATGCCAATATTAAGGATGAGACCAATACCGATCCCACCAATTCCAACTCATAGCAGTACAAGAAAGCCTCTAACCAAAAGAGTAAGAATATCCGGTTTGGACATGCCACTAATCATAGCCAAAACCAATATCCAGAAATAAGCCAAAATATCTAAAAATGTCCATAACATGAAATTGAGCCTTCCGAAAATATAGAAGCTCACCACGTTAATGTAACAGCTGTCCCTGAGTCAATCATTATATAGGAGGAATAGAATGGTCGGTTCCTGTGTAGCGTGGGTATACAGCAGCCCAAAAACGGGTTATCGAGTGATCGCTAGCATGAACTCAAGATAAGGACAAGAAAATTCCATTTATAAAACCAAGTAAAATGATTTATAATTCACACACCCATACATATATAGATATAACCATGCCGGGAAAGGGAACCGGGTTAGCATGCCATTATAACCTTTACCTAGGTTGTGTAGCTTTGTCGTTCTAAATCACCCTCGGCTATATAGGTTCAGCGCCCTTATTTAAACGGACCTAGTGCGTGTAGCTGGACAACCAGGGAAGAAATCCTAGGATGACTAGTACATCCCCCAAATATAAAGTTTGACATCATGTACACGGTCACCAAAACCAAACCACACATCGACAAATATGAGTTTCCAAGTTTGGTCCCCCGGGACCCCCAACTTTTATGGATTTGCTACACACCCTGCCATTATTATCCAATTAAAACCATTACCAAGAAACCAACCAATCCAGTTACCAGTTATTAACTAAGGTCGTTTATTGGTATCTTCATACCAACAATAACTTGCAAGATTTGTCCATAGCCAACCATATACAGATTTAAGGTATTCCATGTACCCTTCATGATTTCAAAATAATCAAAACTATGGATACCAAGTCCTTTTAGATCTAATTAAAACCATTTAAACCAATCATACCATTTAGGGTTCCATTACCAAGTTTACACCATGCATAATTTTCATTGAAAAACTAGTATTATGCTGAAAATATTGTAAAAGGCATTTTATCAAACACATTGGGGGCATAGAATTTCAAAAACCAAAGTCCATTACCAAATAGCCATTTCATGCAACCAATTATCCAAATCCACCATTAATGCATACAAAAGCATAATTAAAACATAGGGAAACCGTAATCAAGCATTTATAACCAAAACCTCCAAATCATATTTAAAACCCAAAATCATACAACAATAAAACCATGAAACATTGTGTAAAACCATGCCTTTATTGGAACTAACAATAAGGGAAGAGAAAATGCCTTAGTTGACAAGGTAGATAGAGAAAAACCACCAACATGATCCCTAAATTAATCCTCAAGTTGAAACCCTATCTTCCCTTGTCCAAAAGCTTTTCGGAGAATTATAGTGTGTCTAAGAAGAGTTTGCAAGTGTTAATGAATAGAATAATAAGGAAAATAACTTCCGAAGAGGTTAGAAGTCATGGGATCTTATTAGGATAACTTCCCTTCACTGGGGTACAACCGACCCTTATGAGTCGTACCCTCCGATACAATTGGTATCTTCAACTCGTATCCTAGCCTCAACCTCCGTATCTAACATTATCTAGCATACGACTTATACAACCAATTCGTATCCGAAGTATACGATCTACACCCTTCATTCATAACCCTGGCAGAATAAACTAAAAGATGATTTTGAGACTATCCACTTTACTAGTCCATGGTACAACTCGTACCCTGGATTACGGGTCACGGTGAGCCACTCGTACTCATATCCAACCTAAGTAACCTAGTATAAGATTAAGTTAAGGAACCAAATGATCCGTTCCCACCAATATGGCTAATACCCCTAAGTCGTATCCATTCCAGTAACCAAAATATATCCTACAAACCAACACTAGTCCACATATGACAAGACCATATCATTTTTACCCCATCATATGACTTGGACCCATGAGTCATATTGGGTCTAGAGACCAGAACTCAAGAAAATTTTCTAAGGGTCAAAACCTAGGCTGTTATAGTCTCCTCCAGTAGGAACATTCGTCTTCAAATGATGGATAAGGTAGGGGGTTAACCATATGAACGAGTCATTTGCATTATCAAATATAATCCTAACATTAACAAAGTTTAAAAAAAAAAGCCAAAAATATTAATCTTTCCTTTATCAAACTCACAAAATAAAGATATGTTGAAGACATATATCTTCCACACGAATCTCAAGAGTAGAAAATAGATGTGGATACTAAGACTCTATGTCCTCCTCCATTTCCCACATAGCCTTTTCCACCTTATAGTTCCGCCATAGAACCTTAACCAAGGCCACATCCTTGGTCCAAAATCCAAGATCACAACCAAGATTTCCACATTAGATAAAGAATCTATGATACCCAATCCTTCCAAAGGAAAAAACCAAAGAAGGAAAACCAATGCACATCCTCAACATTGAAACGTGAAAGACCTGATAAACCAAGCTAAATCTAGAAGGCAAATCCAACTCATAAGCAATATTACAAACTCTCCACAAAACCTCATATGGACCAACATACTCCCCGTATTGCCAAATTGTATTACTCTCTTTATAGGAGATACCTTGAGGAAAACCTTATCCCCAACCTCAAACTCCATGTCTCTACGCCTAACAATCGCATAGGACTTTTGGCGACTTTGGGAAGCCTTAAGCCTATCCCAAATCACCATCACCTTCTCTATATCCTGCTAAACAAAGTCGGGACCAAACATATCCGCCTCCCTAAACTCAAACCAACCAATAAGAGATATACACCATCTACCATACAGTGCCTCAAAAAGATCCATACAAATTCTAGAATGATAGCTATTATGGTAAGCAAACTCTACCAAATATAGATGCTCAACTCAATTGCAACTATAATCAAACAAACATGCCTGACGTATACCTCTAATCTCTGAATAATTCTCTCTTCTTGTACATCCATCTGCGGGTGGAAAGTAGTACTTAGACTAGTCTTTGTCCCCAACCTATTCTAGAAAAATTGCCCAAAGTTAGATGTAAACTGTGTGCCACGATAAAAAATAATCGAAACAAGTACCCCATGTAGCTTCACAATCTCCTAAAGATATTACTTCGCATAATCCTCAGCCGAAAAGGTAGTACACACTGGTAATAAGTAATCAGACTTTATTATCCTATCCACGATGACCCAAATCAAATCATATTGATTCCAAGATCGAGGAAACCAGTAATGAAATCCATATTGATTACCTCCCATTTCCATTTTGGCAAAACAATCTCTTGATAAAACCCATCAGGTCTCATGTGCTCAACCTTAACTTGTTGACAAACTATTCACTTGTCCACAAAATCATCCACACATCTCTTCATACCAGTCCCCCAAACATCTCCCTAAGATCATGATACATCTTCATAGAATCGGGATAAACAACATAGCGTGATCCACACAATTCAGCCAAAATCCATTTTCATAAACCGTTAACATCAGTAACACATAGACTCCCTTGGTACCGTAAAGTACCATCACCACCGATATCAAACATCCTTACTTTTTGCCCACCAGTGTCACTCTTGATTTTCATAAGAAAGGGTCTAGCACTTGCTTCTCCTTAATCTATGTCTCTTGCACCATCACACTGCCATTCTTGAGTTCTAAGAGATGAACACCAATATTAGCCAAGCGGTAAATATCCTTCACCAATTCCTGTTTTCCTTTCTCCACATAAGCTAAACTCCCTATAGATAACCTGCTAAGAGCATCAGCAACCATGTTAGCCTTACCTAGGTGATAGTGAAGACTTATATCATAGTTCTTGTGAACCTCCAACCATCTCCACTGCCTGAGATTAAGCTCCTTCTGACTGAACACATACTGTAGACTCTTATGATCATAATAGATGTCCACGTGCACACCAAAAAATAATGCTGCTATATTTTCAAGGAAAAATCCAATGCCAATAGCTCTAAATCATGAGTTGGATAGTTCCTCTCATTCACTTTAAACTTCCTAGAAGCATACGCAATCATCTTCCCATGCTACATCAAAAAACAACAAAGTCCTACCCGAGATGCATCACAATAAACCACAAACCCATTTTTGCCTCTGGTGAACTCAGAATTGGAGCTGAAGTCAACTTATCTTTAAACTTCTCAAAAATCCCTTCACAAGAATCTGACCAAGAAAACTTGACCTTCTTCTTAGTCCACTTAGTGAAAGGAGCAGCTATTGATGAAAAGCTTTCCACAAACGGCCTATAATACCTAGCCAAACCCAAAAAGCTCTGAATATCGGATGGAGTCGTCTTGTAAGGCACATCTTCACCATAGCAATCTTTTGCGGATCTACCATGATCCCCTCACTAGAAATAATATAACCCAAGAAAGTTACAACGTTCAACTAAAACTCACAATTAGAGAACTTGGCTTATAATTATTGTTATTTTAAGGTCTGCAACACCACATAGAGGTGATTAACCTGTTCCACCTCACTCTTTAAATAAACTAGAATGTCATAAATAAACAAAATAAGAAAGAGATCCAAATACTGATGAAAATCCCTATTCATCAGATCCATAAATGCCACCAGAGCATTAGTTAATCCCAATGACATTACCGAAAATTAAAAGTGCCCATATCGATTATGAAAAGCCCTATTAGGGATATCCACCCCCTAATTTTTAACTGATGGTACCTAGAGCAAAAATTTATCTTAGAGAAGAACTTGGCACCTTGCAACTGGTCCAATATATCATCTATCATTAGAAGAGGATACTTGTTCTTGACCGTCAAATTGTTCAACTACCTACAATCAATGAACATCCAAAAGGAACCTTCTGTCTTGCGCACAAACATCACCAGTGCACCCTACGGAGATTTACTAGGATGAATAAACCCTTTATCCAAAAGATTCTTAAAATGCTCGTTGAGATCCCTCAAATCAATCGGAGCCATTCTATTAGGAGGAATAGATATTGGACTAGTTTCCAAAACTAGATCAATACCAAACTCTATTTCCCTATCCTGAGAAAACCAAGAAGATCATCCGAAAAGACCAATGTTAACTCATTAACCATTGGAACTAACTGTAAAAGAGGATCTTCCGAGTTAGAATCTTCTACACAGACCAACTGATAAAGATAACCTTTAGAGATTAACCTCTGAGCTCTAAGATAAGAAATAAATCTCCCCCAGGAGATAAAGAACCACATTTCCATTCTATAATTAGCTCACCAGGGAACCTAAAGATAATCAGCAGGTCTGACATTCCAAGGATACAGAATAATAGTGTAACCAATTCATTCTTAGAATGACATCGAAGTTCACCATAGCCAATCTAAATAGAACAACCATGGTTTTATTTACACCAACAGATACCATACCCCTATAGACTCTCTTAGCAATAATCGAGTCACCTACTTGGCTAGAAATAGAAAAAGGATTTGAAATAACTTTCATATTGAAACCAAAAGATACAGTTATATAACGAGTCACAGAGAAGAGAGTGGACCTCGGATCAAGCAAACAATATACTTCATAAGAGAAAAGTTGTAATATACCAATAACAACAAGAGTTGATTCCTCAAATTTAAGTCGGGATGCCAAAGCGTACAACCTGTTCCGACCAACACTAGTACCAGGAGCAGTAACCAAAGTAAATACAATACCCCAGGTGTAGGAGCAGAAGAAGAAACCACCAAATACTTATTCACCCCCATAGAAACCTTATTTACTAGACAATCCCTGTGTCGATATCCTGTCTGTCATACTTGAAGCATTGTCCCTTCCTTCAATGCAATAAACCCGATGAGGACGACTATAGAATCGACAAGAAGGGCATGAAAAACTAACTGACCTCTACTTACCTGAGATTAGGCACCCTGTGCTCAGAAATTATCACCACCTTGATGACGCCTTTCACCCGATTGCTTCGGGTAAGAAACACTGGCAGTAGAGAAGGAACAATAACTACCCCATATCTTTTTCTTCCATTTACCTCTATTTCTATTACCCTTATACTGAGCACCTCCCTAATCAGAAAACCTACTCTACTAACCCTACCAATCACCAAACTCCACCTATTTCCTCTTCTGATCCTCTACCTACTGCGTATGAATAGTCAACCTAAAAATGTCCATATCTTTAATCAATAAGGAAGTCTTGCTTTCTAATATCAAATCCCAATTTAATTCAGAATAAAAGTTTCTCATACTTGCTCTCATATCTACCATAAAATCAGGAGCATACCTGGACACCTAATGTAACTTCATGGAATATATTCCTTGAATGATATTCTCCCTTGCTTAAGATTTATAAATTCCTCCATTTTTACTTCTCTTAGCTCTTGAGGAAAGAAATGATCCAGAAAAAACATCCATAAGGATGACTCCTCTATATCTCCTCTATCCTTATCCTGGAGCTAATAAGATGCAAAGTTAACACTTTTCATCTTAGTGGCCTGCATCACCTTAAATATCTTCTCCATTTAATCTAAGAAACCCTGAGGATCCTCTTCCAACTTCACTATAGAAAAGTAGGAGGACCCATTCTTATAAATTAGCCAACACTTATGCCTCAGCAAACAAAGCACTAGTCGCACCCCACTCAGCCTGAGCATCGACCACTTAAGCAATAATACGAATAGACTGACAGAATTCTGCATTAGTCACCATGCGTTGAGAAGGACTAGTAGCAACCAATGGAACTTCAGAATTATTAAGGATTAGGACCGCGAGATCGAAGATGAACCCCAGAAGTAGGATGCACCCCTTTAGCATAACCCTAGATAGGATAGAAGAATTTTTTTGTGTTCCAAATCTATGAGGCACGATCTAAAAATTTAAAAACCAAGGATTAGAGAACAATTCTAGGACATACACTCCAAGCTTGAAAATAGACTACCAAGAAAGATGTACTCCAAGCTTGAAAATAGAATACCAAGAAAGATAGACTCTAAGCTTGAAAATAGAATACCAAGAAAGTGAAACATTCCAAAATGCCTTGTAGCCTCTCCTTTATGAGTGTCGTGTGCTACATACCCCTAAAAGAGACTTTACTTCACATGACTTTGAGGACTCCTAATTAACCATAAACCTAAATCTCTGATAGCAACTTGACATGACCCAATTGCGGGCCTTGTCGTAATGGGTCTACCAAGTCCAACTAGCACCGGGGACCACCCTCTGTTACCCAACCCAACCACCATTAGCATACCATAAGTCAGCTAAGTACCAAACAAGTAGAAAGATAGAATAACTGGACAAGGATTGACTTTGGGATGGGTCTATTTCTAGACCAACCCTACCAAGTCATCCTGACACGCCACACCATACCAACCAAACCACTAAGAAAAATGAATACCGAACTAAGGTCTATAAACCAAGCTAAAACTAAATAAGTTCCAAAATATAACGTGATTAATCCCCAAGATGAAATACGATGGAACAGTAAGATATTATATCGAATGATGTCAGACCTGATTCAAATGCCAATATTAAGGCTCACACCAGTACTGATCCTACCCATTCCAATTCATAATAGTACCTCAAAGCCTCTAACCAAAAGAGTAATAATAGCCAGTTGGGACATGTCACCAACCATAACTAAAACTAATATCCAGAAATAAACCAAAATGTCCATAAAATGAAATGGAGCCTTCCACAAAGATGGAAGCTTCCCAAATTAATTAAACAGTTGTCCTCGAGTAAATCACTATGCAAGAGGAGTAGAAGGCTATATGGGTCAGCTCCCTCACCCCTACTGAAAGGGCCTCAGTACGTGTAATTGCACGATTAGGGAAAAGACCTGGGATGACTAGTACATCCTCCAAACAACCATTCCCATGCAACCAATTATCCAAAACAACCATTAATACATATAAAAATTAATTAAAATATGGCAAAACCATAACCAAGCATTTATAAACAAAACCCCTAATTCATATTTAAAACCCTAAATCATACAATAATGAAACCTTAAAAACATTGTATAAAACTATGCCTTTAGTTGGAAATAAAAATGAGGGAAGAGAACATGACTTAATTGACAAAGTAGATAAAGAGAAACAACCAACAAGATCCCCAAATTAATCCTCTACTTAAAACCCTAGCTTCTCTTGCCCAAAAGATTTTGGGAGAATTATAGAGTGTTTGGGGAGAGTTTCTAAGTGTCAATGAATAGAATAATAGGGTAAATAACCTCACAAGTAGGTTAGAAGTTATGGGACCTAATTACGATAAGTGGGGAAAAGTAAAACATGCCCCCACGTAAGTTGCACAAAATCCCATTGCAAGGGTACGATTCACCCACAAGAAGCTTACCCTCCAATACAAATGGTACCCTCTACTCGTATCCTAGCCTCAACCTTTAGTTCCAATGTTGTCCAACATACGAATTATCCAACCAAGTCATATCCTTAGCATAAAATCCATACCCTTCATCCGCACCTATAGCAGAATAAACCCAAGAAAGATTAAGCCACTTTTACCATACGAGACCATAGTAAGACTCATACCTACGCTTATAGCATACGATAAGCCACGCATACTCATATCCAACCAAACTAACAAAGTCTAAGATTAAGTTAAGAAACCAAAAAATCTGTACCCACTGATACGAATTGTACCCCTAAGTCGTATCCATTACAGTAACCAAAATCCTTCCCACCAACCAACACTTGTAAGCATACAACAGGACCATACCATTTGTACCACATCATATGACTCATACCCATGAGTCTTATTGGTTCAAGAGACCAGACTTCCAGGAAATTTTCTAAGGGTTAAAACCTAGGTTGTTATACCATAATTACCTCTTCTAAGGCCACAAAGGTTTGCCAGTTTATGAGGTTGACTCCTCCTGTGTTCACTAGTTCTAAAGTTGAGGAAGATCCTCAAAACTTTATCGATGAGATGAAGAAGATCTTTAATGTAATGAATGTTTCTAATATGAATGGTGTACAATTCGCTACCTATCAATTAAAGGATACAAAATACCAATGGTATAAGGAATGGGAAAATTCTAGGAGGGACGATGCAAAATCCACACTATGTGATAATTTCTCTTACACTTTTCTCAACTGCTTCTTTTCTCAAGCGTTGACAGAGGTAAAAGTAAAAGAGTTTCTTAATATAAAGCAAGGTAGAATGACGGTAATGGTGAATGGCTTGAAATTTCATCAATCATCCTAGTATGCTCCTAAGTTAGTGTCAAGCATGAGGGATAGAATAGGAAAATTTAGTTATGGGTTATTCCTTTGTTTTTATTCTAGCGAGTAAGGTTTCCTTGTTAAATAAGGATATGGTTATCTCCAAATTGCTTGTGCATATGCAGAAGTTAAGAAAGAGAAGAAGAAGAAGAAGAAGAAGAAGAAGAAGAAGAAGAAGAAGAAGAAGAAGAAGAAAGAGGAGGCAAAGATAGGGGATATGCAAAATAAGAAGTTTAGTTTTCTCAATTAGGGTGGGGGTCATAACTAAAGTGGTAGAGATGGTGGAAAGTGGTCTAAGAAGATGTGGGGGAGTTCTGGTTCCTAATCTATGGCTAGTGCTCCCTAGCTGAAGTTGTTGGGTGATTGTTAGTCTCAGTATAGTAGTGGGTTTAGGGAACAAGGTGCTCAATCAATGGCTGGTGAGGCTCAATCTTCTCTATCATATCCTTCTTGTGAATTCTGTGAGTAGGCGTTCCATGGTTTTTATGAGGGATGGAACAAGTGCTTTAAATGTAGTCAGATTGGTCATTTGTAGAGGGATTATCCATCTAAGGTTGCTTCAGGGGTAAATAAGTTCATGTTGCAACTTCATCAGCTCCTGCCCCAAGGGGTGCTACTTCTACTTAGGTTGCTGGCATTAGCCAGAATCACTTGTATGCTCTTACTACACGCTAGGACTTTAAGGAATATCCTGATATCATCACTGATATATTATGAATCTTTTCTCATAATTCATATTGATTTCTTGATCCGTGGTCTTCTCTTTCTTATGTGACCCTATTTATGGTTGTACATTTTGGTTTTGGTCTTATATATATCCCTGATCCCTTTAATATTCCTACCCCAATCGGTGAACCTGTGGTTGCTAGAAGAGTTTATAGGGGTTATGTGTTATTCATTAGTGGCAGAGAAACTTTGATAGATCTGATAGAGTTAAATATGATTAATTTTGATGTCATATTGGGGATGGACTGGTTGCACTGGTGCTATGTCTCCTAAGATTGTTGAACTCGTATGGTCATGTTCAAATTCCATAATGAGCCGGTTATCGAGAGGGACGGGGGTTCTCAGTGCCTAAGGAAAGATTCATATCAAATCATAGTGCCCAGAAGATGATTTCCAAGAGGTGTCTTTACTATTTAGTTTGGGTTAAAGGTTCGAACTCAGAGGATCCTTCGTTATAATCTGTTCCCATAGTTAATGAATTCCTCGGGGTTTTTACTAATGATCTTCCTAGTATATCTCCTAATAGGGAGATTGATTTTTGGATTGACCTTGTTCCAGACACTCGTCCTATCTCTACCCCCTTATAGAATAGCTCTGGCTGAGTTGAACAAGCTTAAGGAGCAGTTGAAAGACCACCTTCTCAGGGATTTTATCCAACCTAGTGTGTCTCCATGGGGTGCTCCTATTTTGTTCAAGCATAATAAGGATGGTTCCCTTTGGATTTGCATAGATTACCGCTAGTTGAATAAGGTTACGGTAAATAACTAATATCCTTTTCCTCGAGTTAATGATTTGTTTGACTAGCTTTAGGGTGATAGATGTTTCTCTAAGACTGATCTCAATTTTTGCTATCATCAGCTAAATATTAGGGCGGTAGATGTAATACACTGAGTTTTCATGTTCTAAACCTCCCACGAAAAAACCCATGAGGTTATCTTTTGAATACATCAAGCCTCGTCTCAGTCCGAGGATATTGCAAGAATTAGTAGAAATTTTTACTTAAGTGCTTGGAAAGACTGCCATGGCTACATCTCAAGGTAAAATCTCATTAACACTCGTGACGAGTCATCACAAGTGAGTCGTAACCATTCCAGTGAATCCCTTTGCCTTGAGCCCAGTGACTATGATACCTCAATATGACTCATAATCAGTACCTATGAAAGGACTTATATCTACATCAGTGCGTGTGGCCAAGAACCCACTCTAGTGGTTACGAGTCTGGCATATGACTTGTAACTTGACCCTACGAGTCATTGCATGGACCCGTAACCTAACCAGTGTGTCACCCAATGCCTCATCTTATAAGTATGACTCCATCCTATGACTCATAACCAGTTATGGTAAGTAGTTTGGTGGCAAATCGTAGGTAAACTAGAATGTACCTAGAATCCTAAAATCCCATGCTATAACTCAGACCACGAGTCAGAACCAGTCATTATGAGTCGCAAGATGAGTCATAACGATTGGGGGTATATTTTCCTACACATTTTTTCAAGGGACTTTATGTATTTTTCCGCTTCCATAAAAGCCAAACCCTTGTCGTTTTGGCTTCACAAAGGGTGGTATAAAAGATCGCTAAAGCCCAAAATCATGACATAATCCTCAATCACCAAAGATAGCTAAGAGGGACTATTTTCTCTTCTTCGTCAAGCAATTAGGGTTTCTCAAAATCAATTTCAAGGCTCTTCCCAAAGCTTCTACTTCAAGTATGTGGGGTGTATATCATTGGGTTACTTTTACCCATTGAGCCCAAAAACCATATTTTTGGTCCATGTATGAATTTTACTCTATTTATGATCAATTTCAATGTAAATTATGAAATTCATCCATATTTCCTCATTAGTTTTACCTCCAAGCTAAGTTAGTAGTTTTACTCCATGAGAATAACGCTCTTACAGGCTTGAAGTTCCAAAACCCCATGTCATGTTTAGTCAATACTATGTCAAATTCTCAAATTATGCTTTAAACTATATAAACATGATATTTTCCCAAGTTTAACTCATTCCCATGTTTACATTCATGAAATTTATCAGACTATTGAAATGTCTCATGTTTAGATCTTTGAATAATTTCTTTATTTCAGTACAACACAACATGATCTCAACTCAACGGTGATAGCTAGTACTCGGCTAAACACCCAAAAGGTAATGAATTTTAGTTTGAATACCAAATCAACAAGTACTCAGTTGGCAACATCGTTCGAATGAGCTAAATTATGATATAAATATGATATAAAGTAAGACAATGACTAAAAGTCAACGTACAGAATTGAACCTTGATCTTATTCATCATCACTATACAAAATAACTAACCATTAGAATAATGATACGACATCTCATATCAATACATACCACACCAAGACTATGATAAATGCATGCCTATGTTGCCAAATCAATAACAAGTAAAAGCCCACAAGAATAGAGTTTAAGAGGTGAAAGGAAATACATATAATAGTACTTCACCATTAATGATCACTACATTATATGAGTAGATGTGTAGGCATACATATATATAAAAAGTATAAGCGAGCACCACTATTTTTGATCTTTGTCATGATTATTAACAAGTCAATTATAAGTCAAGGGTATGCCTTCTAGAATCCTTCTCTTACCCACATGGTTCACAAAAATAGAGTAAAAGGTTCTTTTACACAAATATTAGCTTAGTCATTAAGCTTGAAGCATAATAAGAGTTGTGATATAATTCAAGGTTCACATAGTAAACTACCCCATAAGTTAAGTGATAGCATAACCATAGATTCAATTCACAAGACATTCCAATGTTATGTATATCAGGAATACAAAATAATCCATCAAGTATGCATATTATTCCAACATCAACAATATGAATAGACCATTTACCAGGTTTAGAAATCATATTACCAAAAGGATAATATAGAAGATCATTACGTATCTAGGTCACTAAAGAAGTTACATAGTTCAAGTTTAAAGTGGGTCAAGTTTCGATTCTAATAATCCCCAAATTCACATCTACAAGTCTAACTTCTACCCAAAATTAGGCTAAGTTATCCAAATTATGCCTTAAGGGATTACCAATCCACACTAGTCCTATGGGATAATTCTTCATCAAATATTCCCCCTAAGTCACCCAAGCACTATGCCATTCCACAACTAAGTATTTATAGGTCAACATACATATAACGTGAGAGAATAGGTCACTCTCATCTACTAGAGCAACTAGAGTATTCTCATGCTATTCATGAGATGAAAAGACAAACTAACTAAGGTTCTAGGCTTTGAGTCAACTATCCCACTTAATGAGTTTCAATACCTGAGGGATTCACTAGTCCCAAATATTTTCATCTTTTAATTCAACATCTAAGACACCGCACAATCTTATCAAGATATCTCAATTATACTACAATAAATCTCAATCTACCAACAAGTAATCCTAACCTACTTTGAGTACCACATAGTTCACGAACCAACAATCTTCTCTTTCCCTTTCCTCAAAGCTTCTTCCACGAGCCAAGTTATCAATAATATAATCAATGCATTATTATGAGAATAACAAACCCCATATTGCACCATTGTGCTTTGGGTCAAAAATTACACGAAAACCCCCCCATGTAGGTCCAACATATGAAAAATTGGATTCCAAGACCAACCCATTGCTCAAATACCATTAGGGAGTTATAACCCTTAAGAAATTTATGACAAACAACCATATTTGGGAGTAAAATCAAGAATCTAGTCATTTGGGGTTTTGGGTCTAATAATCAAGAACTCAATACCAAAATTCAAGGAATCATACCTTAGATTTGATGTTAATCAAGAATACACAAGCTATTAAATCTCTCAATCAACGCGTAAGACTTACTTTTAAGGATTTCACACTCTTTTAGGGTTTGGGGACTCAAAAAAATAGAAGAATTGGACAATTGTTAGCCAAAAGAGCCTTTAAATAGACCTTTCCCAGATCTTAGGAGGCACGATCATGCATAAATGCTAGGTCATAATTGCAGCCATTGCGATCCCACTCAACCTACGACGATCACGGTATCTCTATCTATGACAGATGATGTCTGATTCCAAGCTTTGGCCTATGTCTCGGGATGCATCCAAAATCCAATATGAGCAAACAAAATATAAAACTAGATCGATTTTGATGTTTTGGATGTGTTGGCAAAGTCATATTTTCCATCTGATATCATTTTACCAAAGTTTTTGATCGGTGGACATTTTGAACTAACAACAAAGACTTATAAACGGGTAAATAGTTCTAAAAACCAAATGAATTATTGGGTAACATAACTATTAGTTCCAATAAGTCATAAACGACTTAGGCCAGCTTTGGGAAAGGTCTGACCATGAAAATAAGCAGGAACACAGAAAATGACCTAAAGGGTCATTACAATATCCACTACTAAGGAACTTTTGTCCTCGAAAGTTCAAGTCAAAAAAATACCTTAAGTCCCAAACAAATTAGGATACTGGGCCCACTTTGCGCTCTCAATCTCCCAAGTAGCCTTCTCTACTCGGCAGTGCCTAAACTGAACCTTAACTACAGAATCACTCTAGTACATAACCACCTCACATCACTAGCGAATATGAGTATTGGCTCTACAACAAAGGCCAATTTCTCATCTAAATGGAACGAGTCCCACCTCAGCGCATAAGATGGATCAGGAATATACTTCCACAACATCAGTACATGGAAGACTGGATGAACAATAGTAAAATATTAAGGCAAGACTAACTCATACAACACATTACAAACTATGCGGAGAATCTCAAAAAGATCAATACAACAAGGGCTTAGCTCACCCATACTTTTGAATCTCATCACACCACTCACAGGCAAAAAATAAAAGAACACACGGTCACCAATTTTGAATCTCAAAGAACAGATTCTATGGTAAGCATAGGCCTTCTGCCTACTCTAGGCTACTCTCAGATTATCCTTAATTACCCTAGCTCTAATAGAATGAGTCCTGAAGCAAATCAGTACCACAAGTTCTAACCTTATAAATCTTAAACAATCTGATTGAAGAATGATATCTCCTACCATACAAAGCCTCATAAGGCGCCATCTCAGTACTTAAATAATAGATGTTGTTATAATTGAACTCTGCCAATGCTAAGTATTGATTTCACTATCCTCTAATATCCATAAAATAGGTTGGTAGCATATCCTCAAGCACCTGAATAGTCTACCTAGACTGATAATCTGTTTATGGATGAAAGGCTGCACTCAAATACATTTGAGTACTCAACACCTGCTAAAATGCTCTCCAAAATCACCAAGTAATGGCTGTACCACGGTCTGATATAACAGAAATACGTACCCATGCTAATGAACTATCTATCAAACATAAAATCTAGCGAATCTCTTAGCACTGAATATTATCTGAATAAGATTGAAATATATTGACTTGGTCAAACGGTCTGTAATAAACCAAAGACATTCAAGACCAAGGGGAGTAAGGGTAAAACACTAATGAAGTCTATAGTACTTTGTTCCCATTTCCATTTAAGAATGGGAAACCTATGAGTCAATCCACCTGGGCGCTAATGCTCGTTCTTAACTTGCTGACAACATAGGAAATGAGCCACAAAGTCTGCCATATCTCTCTTCATCCCATCCCACTAGTAATGCTACCTCAATTCTCTATACATCTTGGTTGTACAGGGATGAATGAAATATCTAGAAAAGTGAACCTCATGAAGAATTGACTAAATCAAGTCATTTAGCCGAGAAACATAAATATAACACCACAACCTCTAGATACCCTCGAAATCAATAGTGTGCCTCCTAAGCTCCCCACTCACTATCTGATCACGAAGAAAACACTAATTTCTATCCTTACACTGACAATCATAAATATGCTCAAATAAGGATGAATCTACTCAATATCGGGGAAAAATATCAAATTGACTAAGGATAGAATGTCCCATGCCATAGGACTTTGAGAAATAGATATATAATCCAAGCTACCCATACTCACTGCCTTGTGACTCAAGGCATTAGCTACCACATTCGTCTTACCCAGATGATATAAGATAGAGATATCCTAGTCTTTCACTAACTCTATCCATCTACACTGGTGAGTATTTATCTCTCGCTGTGTAATAAGATGTTGAAGGCTATGATAATTAGTGAAAATCTCAAATGCACACCATACAAATAATGCCTCTAAATCTTGAGCGCAAAAACTACCGCCACCAGAACCAAATAATGAGTGGTGTTGTTGCGCTCATGCACCTTAAGCTGTCTCAAAGCATAAGCAATAACATGACACTGCTGCATCAAAACACAACCAAGAAAAACACCAGAAGCATTACAAAATATGTTGAATCCTTTACCATCAACTAGAAGAGATAACACATGAGTTGAAGTAAGACAGGCCTTAAGCTTTCCGAAGTTTAACTCACACTTCTCGGACCATCATAAAGGTTCTTCCTTCTGAGTCTGTCTAGTCATAGGGGCTGAAATGGTAGCAAAACACTCAAAAATTCCTATATTAATTGGCCAAACCAATGAAACTGCAAACCTCAGTCAGATATGTAGGCCTAGCCCAATCATAAATCACCAAATCTTAGTCGGGTCTACCCTAATACCTACTTTAAACACCTCATGTCCAAGAAATGACCCTATCTCAAGCCAAAACTCAAACTTTAAGAGCTTGGTAAAAAGCACATGATCTCTCAGAGCGCGACTCTAAAATACTGCACATGTTTCCCACTACTCCTTGACTACAAAAGAATGTCATCAATGAACACAAAATAAAATGAGTCTAGGTACAACCTGAACACACGATTCATCAAATCCATAAATGCAGCTGGGGCATTAGTCAACCCAAAAGATATCGCCAAAAACTCATAATGACCATAATAGGTCCTAAAAGTTGTCTTTAGGATGTCCTAAACTCAAATCTTTAACTGATTATAAACTAACCTTAAATCAATCGTAGAAAACATAATTGTACCCTGAAGTTAGTCGAACAAATCATCAATGTGAGGTCATAGGTAATGGTTCTTTAACATCACCTTATTATGCTACTAATAATCAATACATATGTGCATCGAACCATACTTTTTCTTTACAAATAAAATAGGAGCTCTCCACATAGGCACACTCATTCTAATAAAATCCTTACTAAGAAGATCCTAGAGCTAAGAGTATAGCTCCTTAAGCTTAGCAGGAGACATAATGTAAGGTGCCATAGAAATAGGTCAGGTTCGAGGCTCAAGGTAAATAGAAGGAACAGAGTCAAGCGACGAACTCTCTACATGAGCATCACATACATAAGCGAGATTAGACTCGTAACAAATGGATATAATCTTTCTATCATAAACAAAAGAATTAATCCTTGTTATCTTGCGACTAACCATTCCCTGCCACATGACTGTGGGTATACCAGGCATGGCTATGGTAACGGTCTTGGCAAAATAATGTATGACCGCATGATACTGGGATAACCAATCCATGCCTAGAATCGTATTGAAATCCAACATATCCAGACTAATAAGATCATCATAAGTATCAAAATTACTAGCTTTCACAACACATGGTATAAATACTTGACCCACTATGAAAGAATCACCCATGGGAGTATATATGCATAATGACATTGATAATAAATCAATAGTCAAGACAACCATGGTGCATAATAATCAAATATACAATTGGATTCGGGATTAAACAAATCAAGATCCAACTTGTGGCACACAAAAATTATACCTGTCACAACAATATCTGAAGTCTCAGCCTAAGGCCTAGCAGGTACTGTATATAACTGACCATGCCTACCACCTAATTGGACACCTGATCAACCTCCTATCATTCTTTCCTAAGTACCACCTTAGTCACCCTAGCAACGACCCCTAGGACCTCTAGAACTACCTCTACCTGAGGGATAAAATACCATAGTAGGAGTAGCACCATGGGATGAAACAACCATCACCCTATGACTAGGGAAATCTCTCAAGAAATTACCGAGAATCCCACAAATATTAAAAATCATGAGTAGAACCAAAACTCAGAGATTCGGCTGAATCGGGGTAACCACCATGCCTAGCAAGGCCTATAGATAAACCTATCAAAGAATAATCACGACCCTTACTAGGGTAACCACTAGTACCAAACTAAACTTTGTCCTTAGTCTGAAGAGCTTCCTGAACAGTTCGACCAGTCTAACTCAGAGGCTGAAAATATGGACACAGAGCATGCCCAACATAAGAAGTACTGCCTCTAGATCAGGAACTATTATGGATCCCACCAAATCTGTCTTGATACATGGGCCTCTTTTCACGACCCTCATGATTCATGTTCTCCATCACTTTAGCATGATAAGAAACATTAGAAATAGTCCTACGCATAATAACTAAACTCTGAGTAGCCATCTGAATAGGAAGTATCAATCAACATAGAAAGCACTAAACTCTCTCATATTCAGTATCCAAGATAGAATTTGCATGTTTGGCCAACTCATGGAAATGAGCCTCATACTCAGCGACTGTCATAGAACCCTGCTCCAATATAGAGAATTGATCTCTTAACCGATACATTAGGTTGGCTGTTATATACTTGACCAATAACATCTAAAATAATAGAGTCCATGATAAGGGAAAAATCTAACTGGCCTAGAACTCATAAAACCGCGACCAGTGCTGAGCAGACAAATCTAACTAAAATGTGGTGTAATCCACATCATGAGTCTCAACAAGGCCTAACCCACAAAGCCTATCCTCACAAAAAATTAGAAACTCAAATGCATCCCCTTCAGGAGCACCAAAAAACCTAGTTTGAGGCAACCTTAAGAACGTACCCAGTATATTCTGCTCCTCGACAAACATAGCAAGCTGGGTCATAACTTGTTAAGAGACTGCTAGCAGAAAAACTACCGGTATGAGAGGAACCTCAACTCCACGAGTTGTATCTGTAGGTGTAACACCCCGAATATCATACCCAGAATGCTACCCATTGCTCATAACCCCGAAGTACCACAAGCAAACCCATAACTGATACTTATACCTGTACACTATATAATATACTCTCTCTATATAGATATATATATACATAATAAAAAAATGCAGAATAGAAGTTGTAGCATCGTAAGGTTCAAACTAAATAGATAATAAAACACAACATAAGTGTGGTGTATTGAATACCCAAAATAATTAAAATACTATCTGAACATACTGTAGTCTGAAAGCCTCTAAACTGTCTGAAAACTATGTAGTTTAGGGGACATTTTCCCAACTAACTTCAACTAACGAAATAACTAAGTACTAAAATAATGAAATAACAAAGCATATCGTCCTCGATGGATGAGAACTCACTACTGACTAACTGCTGATAAGTAGAATCTTCTAATACACTAAATCTCGTGCTTCTAAACCTATGGTATAAAACACCATAGCGCAAATGTGTCAGCACTTTGAATGTACTGGTATACAAGTAAGGTAGGCTGAATGCAAAAAGGGGTTCATATGCAAGGACAACACTAACTGACTGAATAATATGAACATGAGAATATATGCATGAAAATGTAATTATAACTGAGTTCATAATAGGACTGAATACTAAGTTCTGACTACTGAGTCTACTAATAACATGGATTTATAGGCATCTGATTTTACTGATGCTGGGATACTAAATACTGAGGAACTGATACTTTATTATGGATACATGAATAACTATTTTTCGACAGTTTTGATTATGAAAAATTAGTCTGGTTGACTGTATCTGATAGACCTAAAGCTGAATACTAATAACATGAGTTTTGTATAACTAGTATACTAATATTGATCAACTATATCTGACAGTCTATGTTTTGATGGAACTAGCTGAGTTCCATACTGTACTGAGTGACTGTATCTGACAGTCCTAAAATCTATAGAACTATCCAAGTTCTATTACTAAGAATGAGACTGAGACTAAAACTAAGATGGTGGGAGGTTATCATCTAACCGACATGCCTCAAAACTGAATTAGTGGGGTCTAACCTATAACCCTAGCTGGAAGGGTGACAATACTGTACCACGAATAGAGACAATCTATGAGGTAAACCTCTCTGATAGAAAGATCTTACGTCAACCCTCCTGTAGGAATAACCCCAAATGAGATGTATAGCAGCCCTACGCATAGAAGTACATCTCAACCTACACTGGCTACGTAGTTCTGGAATGCAAGGATTGCTTCTAAGGATCACACCCTCCACTGAATAACAGGTGAGTGCCTATCCTTGGGTTCACTTGGTGCTGAATCCTACTTCCAACTGAATAGACACTGAACTAATAAACTGAACTTAACTAAAACTAATGGTATTTTTTAAAGGAGCTAAACTGAGTTCACTACATTCTTTTGATTGATGTAATGCTACTGAGACATGATGACTGATTGAGATCACTAAGATTTTTTAGATTACTGAGATTACTAAATGGTACTGGACTAGTACTGAGTTTACTGAGTTTTCCTTAGTCACATGACTAACTGAATTCTACTAATCATGACTTTATTGTGAGTATCATAAAAACATGCAATGGCTCTAGGCACACAGCTAAATTGTTAGGTATAAGTACCCCCAGGACTCGATAGATTAAAACTAATAAGGATTGACACTTTTGATCACATGACTAATATCAAAAATTCATAAGTTCATAGTTGGGAATTTCATGAAGAACATGATCATCATAATTTTGTACATGGATAGTAATGTGTATAAATATGGCATAGTTTTATGATTCTAATCTTATGAACATCCCATCAAGCAATCACAATGCATAGGTTTAGCATTAGAATCAACTTAATCAAATAGGTATAGCATAACTTGAGAGGCATGACATGATCTTGACACATGGAAACTAAGTACATGAGCATCATTCATTCATTGGGACATATTATCAAACACCTTGCATGCACACTTAGGGCATAGGTGTGTTTATCAATTTAATAAAACATGGTTATACAATTTAACTCAATTGTATGAATTTCAACCCTATACTAACATGGTTTCATAAAAACACCATAAAGATGCGATCTTGGCAATCAAACAACAATAACAACATGAACATAATTAATTAAAAATAAAAAAATCATGACATATAGTTTAAAAAAAGGTTCTTGAGCTTCATGGATGAAAGGAGTCCATGAATCAACACTGTGCATACTTTAGTTCTTGATTCTATGAATATTGATGGAGAGTTTCTTGAATTTGAGTCTTGGATTTGAATTTCCATTTGAAAACCCTAACTTGTTCTTGAGAGAAACTTGAGAGAAATAATATATTTTGGGTGATATATGGTTGAATCACGTGTTATTGGGTTATTGTTATGGTGGAAAATTGACCCTTTTAACCCTTGGATACATATTTAAATTCTATAAAAATTTCTCAATTTGCACCCATGGCGTGACACAACTCTATCGCTTAGTGTCTCTGGAAAGTGAAAAATTAGAAATAGCATGGTGGCGCGATGTGGAGATATCACATTGCTACTTTGTTTGTCACCTAGAAGTTTGGCACTACATATCACTATCAAGGAGAAACAATGGAATTCGACAATTTCAATTTATGCTGGCTTCGCAACACGCTAATGGCTCAAGTGATACACTGTCTTACTAAAAAGGCTCTAACTCTTTTTCCGAGTGTCGGATTTGGGCGAATTTGGTATTGATGGAAATCTTATTGAATTTACCATATGAAAAAAGTGAATATCTTTAAAATACCACATGTATAAAAGTGGATTCATCTTTGAAATAGGTCTTTTTCATTCCTGGGATGATTTTAAGATAGGTAGAAGTACGGGGTATTTCAATATCTCCCCCTTAGGAAGATTCGTCCTCAAATAAGAATGATTTAGATGGGAGAAACGATAAGATGAAGTACATACTGAACATGAACAGCTGAAACATGACTATCTGACTAACATTACTGTGATTCTTACAAAGCATACATATCTGATGCATGATTTTATGAATGAGTCGATGCATAAATGTATGACTGGGAGTAGTGATAAGCTCATCACACATATCTGTTATGTGAATATATGAATAAACTGACTCATGGACATGTGACTGAATATGTAGGGGTAAAGATACCATGTTTGAAATGAAAACTAAGCATGGAACTAAATACCACATTTGTAACTAAAATCTAAACATAAAATTGGATAAGCTTAAGAAAAGCTATTGCCTTGGGCTGAGTCTAAGTTTAACTACTTAATATAAATGAGTGCAAACATTAGAACTTAATTGGGTCTAGAACGTGATACATAAGATGAATATTGCGATCTGAACTTAGTACCTTGAGTACATGGCATACGATAATGATTGGAGCTAGAGGGTCAACTTATAGGTACTCACTACTCCAAATTGGATTCATTATAAGAAGAGAGTGGTATGTTTATGTCCTAAAATTTAAGGGCAATATAGTGTATCTCTCTCTTAGGACACTATGTCCCTTTAGGAATACTGGCTGGGTTGAGTTGCTGAGGAAAACTGAGGCGATGCTTAAGGCACCTAGGAATTGAGTCATAACTAATTATCTGAGATTTAAAACTAAGGCATGATACACGAATTGAGATGAGCTAGAATCTATCTGATTGGTTCATCTTAGATGGTTATATTTTTCATGAGATTTTAGCTAAAGTGCATAGCTGCGGACATGGAAACCAAACTGTACGAATTTGTCTGTATAAGACAGCTGAGTAAGAAAATCATAACTTGATTGAGATTTTGTAAGATGAGTTGAGACCTATGAACATTATCTAATATGAAGTAACTAAGGCTCATGCGCTGCAACTAAGACTACTGAGAAAATTTATGTGGGTTCTCGTCACGAATACATAACCGTACTGTTTTATCCAATTAACTGAAGGAATGATAGCTGAATACTGACTCTGCAAGGCCGGTCCGTACTTAGTCTGAACAGTTGAACCAAAATAGTTGAGTATCATGCATGGAAGGTAATGAATGACTGGATAACATGATGCAACTGAGCATGAAAGAGTGAAAACTACATTATTTGAGAACACAAGACCAACCGTATAACATAATTCTGGAATAGTTTATAAACTAAGGTATTGTAATACCAATAAATGAGTATATGATAACGATAAGCTATGGTCAAGCAAACTCTAAATCCTAATTGAGTTACCGACCCAATTACTAGGCTAGGAATAGGACTGAGATTGTAGCTAAGATAATAATCGAGACTGTAACCATTGATTTTTTATAACTGAGGTTTAGACTGGTGCTGAAGTATTTGATTCTGGGACTGAATGTTGATTACTGAAACTGAACATTGAAATTGTCACTGAGTTTTGATAAATTCTTATGGACAATTGACATATGCCAGGGATATATCGAATTTGACACTTAACTGCAGCCTGAGGAATAGAATACAAAAATCATGGATTTATCAAGGGCTTTAAGCTGAGGGTATACATGGCACTACTAAGTTTGACTGCTCACTAGAAGTGGAACATGAGTCATATGGGCTAAGTATACTGTGAAGCTTGACATGAGTACATGAGTCATGAGTTGCATGACCTGGGTCTAGAATTTTTGTGTTTCAAAGGATATGATTCGTGACACTAAGTGAATCAGAATATGTATACTAGGAATTTAGAACACACAATTTTGTGAGAAGCATGCGGATACAAGTTGTATTCGTGGAACTAAAATGGGTAGCATGAGTAAATATCATGATGACTATAGTATGAAACTTTGCACTAAGATAGGAAAGGGTCAGGAATCATCTTCCTTTACTGATTATCTATATATACTGGAACTATAACTAGAATCTAAAGGCTTGACATTCTGACCCCAAAGTTTAACTACTATGCAAGGCTTCAAAAGAAAAGAAACTCATGAATCTGAAGAATGGTGAACATTAAAATGATAGATCTGTAACATACTAGTGGCTACATCAGGAGAACTTTCCCAATTCGGTTGGGACTGAAGTGCATAAAGTTTGTTTGGGTGTTGCCCACTGATAGTGTTGGAATTGGTGCTCGGCCTTTTTGGGTGACCAGACTGTGCTAAAGAATGACCATGCTAACTTTGAAGAGCGGTTTTAGGACAATCTCAAACTTTATGACCTACTTCTCCATATTCGAAACACATATTACTGCCGGCTATACACATCCCCTTATGATACTTACTACACTCTTTGCAAAGTGGATGAGTAAGAATCCTGCTCTCACTACCCTTGGCCTTAGAACCTGAGGCCCCATCCCTACGATTATTTCTGAACTTTGGTACTAGTGCACTAACTATAGGGTGAAATGGGGATGAAAATTTCTGACACAACTGAACATGATTACCACCTTTCTACCCTGACTTATCAAAACTATAACTACCTTTTTTAGCCCATTTATTTTCTCTCTCGTTGTTCTTAAGTTTCTACTCCTCAATTTGATGAGCATGGACGATAAGCCTAGAGATTTCTATCTCCTTAATCAACATCGTAGTTATTCACTGCTTAACCATACTACGTAATACCAAGAAATAAACTTATTCATTCTGGATCTACTGTCTGCTACTATATGGGGAGCATACCTAGCTAACTGAGTAAACTTAAAGGAGTATTCTTTTGCGCTCATTCTACCTTGTCTAATATTGATGAACTCTAAAACTTTAACCTCCTTCTACTCTATGGGAAAGAACCTATATAAGAAAGTTGTAGCAAACTCTTCCCAATCTATGGGATCCGCATTTGTACCCCTATCTACCTTCCACTGTTTGAACCACGTATAGGTTATATCTTACAGTTGATAGGGGGCTAACTCGGCACTCTCACTAGAAGTCACTCCTATGTTGTCTCTGACTTTCTAAATGTGATCGAGGAACTCCTGTGGATCCTCTCCTGACTTAGAATCGGAGAATAACAGAGGATTCATTTGGGTAAGGTCTCGAAACCTGGCTGCAGTAAAATTTGCCAATAGGTTAGATGGAATAATAGTTGGCCATTCATTCTGAGCTATGAGAAATGGATAGAGTAGTTAATGCATTCCTAAATTCTGCATGAGAGACATGCCCGTCCAGAGAATCTGGCTGGACGGGCTGAGGTGCTGACTGATTTTTTATTCCCCTTTCGTTAGTCCTTTTGGAAGCATGTTCTGTAAAAAAAAGGAAGAAGTGGATTAGATGGAGAATTTAACTTTGATCCTATGCTCACTGGCATGACATGAATACTGAAAGAAAGGAAACTATTCCTAAAACATCTCATAGCCTCCTGCACAGAAGTGTGGTTCACAACACACCTATGTACAAGACTCTACTAGATGCAGCTTTTCAGACTTCCTAGGACACTTTTGAACCTTAGGCTCTGACACCATGTTTTTAATGCCCCGAATCTGGTACCCAGAATGCTACATGGTGCTCATGACCCCGAAGGACCACAAGCTAACCCATGACTAATATTTGTACCTATACATTGTATAATATACTTTATATATATACACACTATAAAATAATGCAGAATAGAAGCTATAAAGTTGTAAGGTTCAAACTAAATAGTTGATAAAATACAACATAAGTGTAGAGTATCGAATAACCAAAATAACTGATATACTGTCTGAACATACTATAGTCAAAGGCCTCTAAACTGTCTTAAAACTATGGAGTTGATGGGACATATCCCCAACCAACTCCGACTACTGAAATAATAAAGTACTAAAATAATGAAATAACAAATCACATCTCCCTTGAAGGATGAGGACTGACTGCTGACTGACTACTGATATCTGGAATCTACTGATGCTCTAGAACTAGTGCTTCTAAACCAATGGTATAAGACACCATAGCGCAAATGCATCAGTACTTTGAATGTACTGGCATACAAGTGACGTAGGCTAAATGAAAAAAGGGTTCATATGCACGGACAACACTAACTTACTGAATGATATAAATGTGAGAATACATGCATGAATATGTAAATATAACTGAGATTGTGATAGGATTGAATACTATTTTCTGACTACTGAGTCTACTGATAACATATATTTACAGACATCTAAGTTTACTGATGCTGGGATACTGAATAATGAGAGACTGATACTACATTACGGATACATGAATAACTATTTTTCGACTTTTCTAATTATGAAGAACTGGTCTGGTTGACTGTATTTGACTGTCCTATAGCTGAATACTGATAACATGAGTTTCATAAAACTAGTATACTGATACTGAGCAACTATATCTGACTGTCTAAGTTTTGATGAAACTAGCTGAGTTTCGTAGTATATTAATTGACTATACCTAACATTACTAAAATCTGTAGAACTATCTAAGTTCTATTACTGAGACTGTGACTAAAATTGAGATGGTGGGAGGTAATCATCTAATCGACATGTCCTGAAACTAAACAGGTAGGGTACAACCTATAACCCTAGCAAGAAGTGTGTCAATACCGTGCCACGGGTCAAGACAAGCTGTGAAGTAATCCTCTCTGATAGAAAGATCTTCTATCAACCCTCCTATAGGAATAACATCAAATGAGATGTATTAGTAGTCCTACGCATAGGGGTACATCTCAACCTACGTTGGCTACATAGTTATGGAATGCAAGGATTGCTTCTAAGGATCACACACTCCACTGAATATCGGGTGAGTCCCCATCCTTCCATTCACTTAGTGTAGAATCCTACTCCTAACTGAATAGACACTAAACTGATTAACTGAACTAAACTGATACTAATAGTATTGTTTAACGAAGCTAAATTGAGTTTACTAAGTTCCGTTGACTGATGGAATACTGCTGAGACATGATGACTGACTGAGATCACTTAGATTTTTTAGATTACTAAGATTACTGAATAGTACTGGACTGATACTAAGTTTTCCTGAGTCACATGACTGACTGAATTGTACTGATCATGTCTTGACTGAGAGTATCATGAAATCATGACATGGCTCTAGGCACACAGCTAAATTGTTGGGACAAGTACCCCCAGGACTCGATAGAATGAAACTGACAAGGCTTGTCACTTTTGATCACATGACCAATATTAATAATTCATAATTTCATAATTGGGAATTTCATGAAGCAAATGATCATCATAATTTTGTACATGGATAGTAATGTGTATAAATATGGCATAGTTTCATGATTCTAATCTTATGAACATCCCATCAAGAAATCACATTGCACAGGTTTAGCACGGGAGTCATCTTAATCAATTAGGTATTGCATAACTTGAGAGGCATGAAATGATATTGACACATGGAAACAAAGCACTTGATCCTCATTCATTGATTAAGACATATTATCAAACACCTTGCATGCACACTTAGGTCATAGGTATGTTTATAACTTTAATACAACATGGTTCCACAATTTAACTCAATGGCATGAATTTCAACCCTATACTAACATGGTTTCATAAAAACAAGATAAAGATGTAATCTTGGCAATCATACAATAATAACAACATGAACATAGTCAATTCAAAACAAGAACATCATGACATATAGTTTACAATAGGGTTCTTGATCGTCATGGATGAAAGTAGTCCATGAATCAATACTGTACATACCTTAATTATTGATTCTATGAAGATTGACGGAGAGATTCTTGAATTTGAGTCTTGAATTTGAATTCACAATTGATAACCCTAGCTTATTCTTAAGAGAAACTAAAGAGAAACAATATATTTTGGGTGAAATATGGCTAAATCATGTAATTAGGTTTATATAGGGGTGGAAAATTTACCCTTTTAACCCTTGGACGCATATTTAAATTCTGTGAAAATTTCCTGATTTTGACCCATTGCACGACACGGCGCTATCACACCATATCTCTGGAAAGTGACAAATGGGAAATTGCATGGTGGCACGATGTGAAGCTATCACGTTGCCACTTTGTTTGAGACCTAGAATTTTAGCGCGACGTGTCACTATTGGGGAGCAACACTGGAAATTGACAATTGTCATTTAAGCCGGCTCCGTGATGCACTGATGGCTCAAGTGATACACTATCTCACTAATAAGGCTCAAACTCTTTGCCCGGGTGTCGGATTTGGGTAAATTTGGTATCGATGTAAGGCTTATTGAATTTTCCACATGAAAAAGAGTGAAAATATTGAAAATACCATATGTTTAAAAGTGGATTCATCTTTGAAACAAGTCTTTAACATTTCTGGGATAATTTTAAGCTAGGTAGAAGTACGGGGTATTAAAGCAGGCTACACTCCTACCCTATTAGACTCTGTACAATCAAAAATACCAAAAATTTGAACTAAGGCATCTCTATGCAAAGAATAGATAATGAAACCTAGTGGTACCTAGGCTAGTTCTTCGCCCACCAGTGGCTTTGGCGGAGGAATCTCTGACTCAGGTGCAGGAATGGGGTTTAGGGGAGGCCCATCCTGATCCCTAATAGAGGACACATCTCGAGGCTACTGTCAAACAAGGAAAAGATTCCTAGGTTTGATCTCAAGGACCTCATCTTGTATAGTTGTAGCACGTGTCCTGGACATCTGTGAAAGAGTAATGAAAAGAAGATATCCTACAAATCGACTCATACTCTTTTCATGATATGAGTGAAAGAAGTGAAGGACTCCTAAGAATGTCCCATAGCCTCCCAAAGATTGGAAATAGATGTCAACATCCTGATTTGCAGCATTCTATTAAACACTTGCTTTTATATCAATAATACCAGTGATAACTAGGCTCTGAAACTAATTTGTCACGACACGATTCATGAGTTATGATGGCGCCTACTAAATTCGACCAATAGGTAAGCCAACACTAGACCCAGAGCGAAGGAAATGGGTTACTTTTGTAGAGTTGCCCGACAAGGGCCACAATAGATGAACACAAAAACAAACAATAATTCTCCACAATAGACAAACAACTATGTATACAAATTCCCACGACTTGGTAATATTAATACAAGATCATCTAAGTTTGACAATAGGAAATACAACTCAAAGTCTAAATAGTCTTATGCGTTCATCTCAAATACAAAGGAATGAATAAAGATAGGAGGGATATGGGCGACTCAAATTCTAAGGGCTTACCCTATCTTCGAAAGGTTAACACAGCATGATCTCAACTAGTACTCTAGTCTACACCAAAAAGGTACAAAAATATAGTATGAGTACAAAAACAATGGGTACAAAGTAGGAATCATCGACCGACATAGCTAAATTATGATATAAAGATCACATAATGTAAGACAATAACTATAAGTCAGGGTACAAACTTGAACTTGAATCTTCGTCATCATGACTGTACAAAATAACTAACCACTAGAACAATGATACGACATCTCATATTAATATGTACCACAACTATCATACAAAGTGAATAACTGATCCAAAAGCATAAAGAAACATGTATATACAATCACAATCACATAAATGTCAAGTTCAACGCACATATAATCATTAAGAATAAAGTGAAAGGACTTACCACTGAGTCCCATTCCACCGGGAAGTACATCCAAAAGAACACAAAGTAAAGAACTCATCATGGTGTCTCATATTATAGGAGAGTGCACTAATAGAGCAATTCACCAACGTATCTAGACATATAAATGTACATATAAAACCAACTCACATTTACCATTGTTTCCATAATTCCCGTCATGGTCACTTGTAAAGATCCATGATCATCATTAACTACCGCAAGTTGAACCAATATAAATAAAAGTAATAATAACAACGGTTATATAGTTATTTAGACCTCTAACTTTTTAATATACTCTATCTAGTATATATTAACTAGACATCATTTATTACTATGCTACGTGTTTTCTAGCCATCATAAGACCTCTAACATATTAGCCTAACCGATTCCTTGTGTACTCCTTCTCAATGAAGTAGCAACTATTTATGATTCATTAGATATCCAAAATCTACATCTAACAAAGACACATCACTAAACCTTAGTCACAATTTAACAAACTCAATCCTAGTTATCATAAGAGCACTAGTCATCAAGATAGTGAGAAGACACATATTACCAACACGTTTATTAATCTAGAAACCAATGCCTTTTTCTAGATAGTGCCATGATTGTGTAAGTCCTCATTTAAGCAACCCAAGACATTACATGCTAGACATTAATTTATCTAATCATCAAAAATTGTAAGTCTATTATCATCATTAACCATTACAACCCTAATTACTAGTTACCATATTTTAACTAAACAAGGTACACTAGCTAGTACTTTTAGATTCTAGCCATCAACTAATATAACTATTTTATATAGACAACCAGTTATCATATAACCCATTATACTAGGCAAAATTTCATAACATAACCATTTATTCATGACAATTATATCCACTAGGTAAATTTTTAACTCTACACATGATTACAGTTACCAATTAGTCTTAACTCAATATTCGGTATATTTTACTTCTATCCATAATTTAATATTACCAAGAGCCACACCACTTTACTAGTGATCAATGGTAGAGCATTATAGAAAACTTCCCAAGAAAAACAACATATCCTAAATATACACAAAGAACTAATCATACAATGGTATATCCAAGCATATACCGATATATTCATATGTGCTTACCATACATAACATAACCATAACATCAATACATCCTCCAGGTTTATCGGGCATTATCATAACATCAATACTTCTTCTGAATTTACTGAGCATAATCACATCATTAATATATCCTCTGAATTTACCAAGCATCATCTTATCATCAATATGTCCTCAAACTATATCAGGCACCATCATATCATCAATATATCCTCTGTATTTATCAAGAATAATAATAATGTCAATACCTAATTCTGATTTACCAAGCATCATCACATTATTATGTATCCTTTGAATTTATTGGTCATCATCATATAATCAATATGTCCTTGGGATTTACTGGGCATGATAATATCATCAATATATCCTCTAAATTTACCAGACATCATCATAATATCAATACCACTTTCAGATTTACTAGGCATCATCAATATATCCTTCAAATTTATCGGACATCATCATATCATCAATATGTCCTTTGGATTTGCTGGGCATCATCACTTTATCAATATATACTCTGAATTTACCGGGTATCATCAAATCATTAATAACCACCAAGTCAATGATAAATACTTACATATGTATCCAAATTAGTAACAAGTACAAGCCCATAATAATAGGGTGTAAGAGGTGTAAGGAAACACATATCATGGTACTTCACCATTAACCAACACTAAATTATATAAGTAGATGTATAGGTATGTATATATAAAAGGCATGAGCGAGCACCACTTTTCTGAGCTTAGTCATGATTATTAGCAACTCAATTATAAGTCAATAATATGCATTCTAGAATCCTTTACGTACCCACACGGTTCACAATACTAGTGCAAGAGATTTGTTTACACAAAAATTAGATTAGTCATTCAGCTTGAATAATAATAAGAGTTGTGACATAATGACAGGTTAAAATAGTAAACTAATGTAACGCCCTAATTTTCTGAACTAAAATGTTGCACGGTGCTCATGACCCCAACGGATCACAAGCTAACCCATGACTGATATTTGTACCTATAAACTGCATAATATCTCATAAAATATGTGGAAACATGAACTGTAAGGCCATAAGGTTTAATACTAATATATATTTGAAAAATATGGTATAACAATACCAAAAAGGAACATAAATACTGAAGTCTAAACATCTAATCTGACATCTAGTCTGAAAGCCTCTAACTGAACTGAATAAGGAGTTGATGGGACATGTCCCCAACTAACTCCAACTACAGAAAGTAAAAACTGAAATAAAAATGAAATCATCATGTCCTCGAAGGATGAGGACTCACGTCTAACTCTGACTACTGATCCTAGAATCTACTACTAATTTGGAGCTCATGCCTCTGAACCTATGGTGTAACATAAGACAAAGTACCATCGCACAAATGCATCAGTACATCTGAATATACTGAGTATACGAGTAAGGTAGGATAAATGAAAAGGGTTATATGAATTGACAATACTGACTGATATGAACGTGAGAGTACATACATGCATACATAACTATAACTGAACTTGTGGAGATACTAACTACTGAGTCTGAATACTGACAAAATGAGTATACTGATAATGAGATTCTGAAAGACTGAATTTACTAATATTGATATGTAAATCACTAATAAGTGACAGATATGATACTCTATTACTGAATACTAAGAGACTGATATTGCATTATTTATAAATGAATGATTGTTTCTAATAATTCAAATTATGAAGAACTGGTCTGATTGACTATATCTGACAATCCTGAAGTTGAGTACTGATAGCATAAGTTTTGATTACTATTGTAATTGATAGAATAAGTGACTATATCTCACATTCTATAAATCTGAAGGAAACTATCTGAGTTCCATTCTATTTCTGAGTTGACTGTATGTGACAGCCCTGATATACTGAAATCTGAAGA
Organism: Capsicum baccatum var. pendulum; assembly: GCA_030864225.1. Lineage (NCBI taxonomy): Eukaryota > Viridiplantae > Streptophyta > Magnoliopsida > Solanales > Solanaceae > Capsicum > Capsicum baccatum. The sequence continues at coordinate 123,017,811 of CM061556.1, read as the reverse complement.
GCTATCTGAGTTCTTTACTGAGACTGGGTAGCTGTAGCTGACAGTCCTGAAATATGTAACTAAAATTGTGGGATTAGTTATCTAACCGACATGCCCTAAATACGCTATAATAGCTAAGCTGGGGTCCAATCTCTGCCCCAACTGGAGGGGTGTCAATACCGCACCACTGGTAAGGACAGTTGTGAGAACCCTATACTGGTAGGTACTTAATGAGAATGGTGGGAACCCTAAACAGATAGGTTAATCCACCTCATCAAACCTAATCTGACGGGTTAAGATGTCTCAACCTACGCTGGCTACATAGTTCTAGCACACAAGGAGGACTACTAAGAATCACACCCTGAACTAGCGAGTGAGTTCCCATCCTTGGGTTCACTCAGTACTAACTTCTACTCCTATCAGAAGGATACTGAGCTTTATAACTAAGCTGAGCTGATTAGCTGAACTGATACTGATTAACTGGACAGATACTAATGGTATTGATTAGCAGAGCTAAACTAAGTTTACTGGATTCCAATGACTGACGGAATGTGCTGAGTTTTGAGGACTGGTTGAGAGTACTGAAGTTACTGAGATTGACTACAAATACTAAGGTTGTTGAGGTTACTAAGCACTAAGATTACTGAGATTACTTGACTACAGAGATTACTAAGATTTCTGAGTTTTCCTGAGTCACATGACTGAATAAATTCTATAGATCATGGCTTGACTGAGAGTATCATGAAAACATGACATAGATCAAGGCACACAACTATATTTTTTGGGTACAAGTACCCCCAGGACTCGATGGAAGAAAATGGACACAACTTGAATTTCTTGAGTACACGACCATCAATAGAAATCCATAATACATGAGTGGGGGATTTCATGAAGTACATGGTCATCATAATATCTATCATGAATAGGAATGCTTATAATCAGGTCATAAATATCTTATTCTAATATCATGGGCATTTCGACAACATATACTATTCATAGCAATTGCATGGAACCATTCAAGCGTTAGGGAACGACAACATATAACATTTAGTTCATATTATAATGATTTGGGGATATTATACTTTATGTATTTATTCAACATCTAAAATATGGTAGGGAAAGCATGGATATATTTTTTGTACATAATTTATATTTCCATTATCATACAAGCTTTATACCACAACAATAACAACACATAATTTGCATGGAAATTCATATTGGAGTGTATGACTAACATGAACTTGTTATTTAGGTATCATGAAATCATGTAAATATGAAGTTCTAACATACTAGGAATTTTATCAAACACCTTGCATGAATTCTTTAAGGCATAGGTGGATTTCATACTTGCATTCTATCAATCCATCTAACGATCATGTTTTTCAACTAACAACATAACTTTCATGAGATATATAGTCAGGATACTATTATATACAAAAACAAACAAGCATCAACATGGGTATGATAATATCACCACAATCAAGCAAGATTTTGTATTTTAAAGATTGATTCTTGAACTTCACGGATGAAAGGAATCGATGGATGAACACTACGCATACCTTGGAAGGGAGGTTCTTGATGATTGATAGAGGAATTTCCTTAAAATTGGATCTTCAAGCTTAATAATGCAACCTTAGTTGTTTTTCTCTTTTAGTGCTCTTGGATGATGAGCTTAGAGATGTTAATAGGGTTGTAATGTATTTGGAAGTTATATATTTCGTAGGGTAAAGTTTAGGGACGTGTAAGGAGTGTTAAAAGACTTAACTATCCTTAAAATAACTCAAAACGGAGTGTTTTTTGGCACCTGAAACTGACTTAGGCAGCGCCCAAGTGATTTCCTGAGCTAGGTTGGGTGGCGCCTAACCAGTCACGTATGTTTGGGTTGGGCGGCGCCTAACCAATCGCCTATCCTTACTATCTCTCACGAAAAAGGGCATAACTTTTCGCTCGGGTATTGGATTAAGGCGAAATTGGTATTGTTGGAAAGCTAATTCAATTCTATACAATTTGATGGGTCTAAATAAGCAAATATACTACATTAACATCGAGTTATACTCTTTCAAAGATGACTCTTTCAAAATCAAATACTAAAACTTGATGGATTCAAAAACTCTTAGCTTGTATTACCTTAAGTGACTCATATGAGCATTATTAATGTATCATAAGCTATCCTATCCCTATGATACTCATTTTAAGTCATGCACTAAAATGCTACTCACAGGATAGGAGGTTTCATACGTAGGAAAAATGGTTCGTCTTCTAGCTTAGAAACATACAGGGTATTAGAATATCTCCCCCTTGGGAACATTCGTCCTCGAATGGGAATTAACTGAAGCAGGAGAGATGATAAGATGAAGTACGTCCAATACATACACTACTAAAACATGGGTTCATGACTGGCATGGCTGAAAGCTGAGCACGACATACTGAACATGCATATCTGATGCATGGGAAGTTGATTCTTGATTATAAGACTGAGGATTCTAATAAAGTAAGTTTTCTAAAAATGAGAATGCATATCTGAAAGGATGAATCCATGAATATCTGATCCATGATTATATGACTGACATAATACATGAATGCCTGACTAAAAGTACTTATGAGCTGATCACACATATTTGATGGGTAAATTCATGACTAAAATTACTCATGAAAATGCAATGGTAGAGGTATCAAGTTTTAACTGAAAACTAAGCATGGAACTGAATACCAATTTTGCACTGAAATATGAACATGAGAAGTTTAAGGAAAAGTGTTACCTTAAACTGATAATACCGATAAGTTTGAGATTAACTACTCCGTATGCATGATCGGAAACATAAGAACATAACTAAGTCTGGGACGTGGTATATATATTGAATATCATGATCTAAACAGGATCTTGAAAACATAGCAAACGACTGAAGTTGGAGCTTGAGGGTTATCTTATGAGTACCGCTTCTCCAAACTGGATTCATCAAAAGAAAAGAGAGCAGCATGTTTATGTCATGAACGTTTGGGGGTATGATGTATCTCCCCCTTGGGACACTATGTCCCTCAAAGAATACTGACTTGGATGTGCTACTGAGGGAAATTGAGGCGATGTTCAAAACACCTAGGAACTTAATCTTGACTGAATAACTAGGATCTGAAACTGAGACATGATAAATGAACTGACTTGAACACGAATGCATAAATACACTAACTTATTTGTTTAACTAAATAATTGATAGTTGAATACTAGATCTGTAAAGCTAAACTGTACTTAGTCTGAATAGCTGGGCTGAGATTTTTGAGTCTTATGCATAGGAGAAAAGGACTAACTAAGTAGAATGAGGTATCTGTGCATGGATTCATGAAGTCTGTATTATTTTGAATGTGAGACCAAGAGTACGACATGGCTCTAAGGTATTCTATAAACTGGGGTACTGAAACGCTATTGACTGAGTACTAACAACCTTAATGTTATGGTCAAGCATGTAAGGAACTGAATTGAGTTTCAAATCTGGTTACTAAACTGAAGATGACATTATAACTAAGCCTATAGTGAGTACAAAAGTATGGAATTCAAGGACTGAACACTGATCACTGAGTGCTGGATACTAAAACTATAATTGAGTTGGCAACTAAGTTTTTGATGGCTACATGCTGGGGACTAACATAAGTCAAGGATCTAAATGTATACTTACACTTTGTAATTTCTCAAATTCTAAATACGACCCCTTTCTAGATGTTTACTTGAACATTTATCATGACATTCAAGCCTATCTTGACAACTACACCCTCGTGTAAAGTAAGCATGAAACAATCTTCTCTTATCTAAACAATTTCTCATCACTACACTATTCCATTAAGAGAGATAACTGGAGGAGTAAATCAAGAGGACCTAAAACATGAATAGATACAAACTAATTTTGACACATGACTGAAACTTGAGGAATAAAATATCAATATTTTGGATTTACCAATAAGGTCTCAACTGAGGTTATCCATGACATCGTCTAAATGTATCTGATCCGTAGGGGCAAAGCATGAGTCATGGAAGCTAAGTATACTGGAAAGCATAATATGCGTACATGAGTCATGAGTTGCATGACCTGAGTCTAGAGTTTTCTGTACTCGTGGGACATATTTCGAATACTGAGGCACCTAGAACTGACCTAGGCGGTGCCCAAGTGATTGCCTAACCTAGGTTGGGTGGTGCCTAACAAATTGCCTATGTTTGGGTTGGGCGGCGCCTAACCAATTGCCTATCCTTACAATCTCTCATGAAAAAGGGCATAACATTTCGCTCAGGTATTGGATTAAGGCAAAATTGGTATCGTTGGAAAGAGAATTCAATTCTCTACAATTTGGTGGGATAAATCAGAAAAAATACCACATTAAAATTGAGTTAGACTCGTTCAAAGATGACTCTTAAAAAATCGAATACTAAAACTTAATGGATTCAAAAACTCTTAGCTTGTATTACCTTAAGTGACTCATATGAACATGCTTAATGTATCATAAGCTATCCTATCGCTAATATACTCATTGTTAGTCATGCACTAAAATGCTAATCACAGGATAGGAGGTTTCATACGTAGGAAAAATGGTTCGTCTTCTAGCTTAGAAACATACGGGGTATTACAATATCTCCCCCTTGGGAACATTCGTCCTCAAATGGAAATTAACTGAAGCAGGAGAGATGATAAGATGAAGTACGTCCAAGACATACACTACTAAAACATGGGTTCATGACTGGCATGACTGAAAGCTGAGCAAAACCTACTGAACATGCATATCTGATGCATCGGAAGCTGATTCTTGAATATAAAACTGAGGATTCTAATAAAGTAAGTTTTCTCAAAATGAGAATGTATATCTGATGCACAAGTGAAAGGATGAATCCATGCATATGTGATCCATGATTATATAACTGACATAATACGTGAATGCATGACTGAAAGTACTTATGAGCTAATCACACATGTCTGATGGGTAAATTCATGACTAAAATTACTCATGAACATGCAACGGTAAAGGTATCAATTTTGAACTGAAAACTGAGCATGGAATTGAATACCAAGTTCTGCACTTAAATATGAACATGAGAACGGGTACGTTTAAGAAAAACTGTTACCTTGAACTGATAATACCGATAAGTTTGAGATTAACTACTGCATATGCATGATTGGAAATATGAGAACATAACTAAGTCTGGGACGTGGTATATATACTGAATATCATGATGTGAACTAAATCTTGAAAACATGGAACACGACTGAAGTTGGAGCTTGTGGGTTATCTTATGAGTACCGCTTCTCCAAACTAGATTCATCAAAAGAAAAGAGAGCAGCATGTTTATGTCATGAAAGTTTGGGGGTATGATGTATCTCCCCCTTGGGACACTATGTCTCTCAAAGAATATTGACTTGGATGAGCTACTGAGGAAAATTGAGGCGATGTTCAAAACACCTAGGAACTGAGTCATGACTGAATAACTAGGATCTAAAACTGAGACATGATACATGAACTGAGCTTAACACAAATGCATAAATACACTAACTTATCTGATGAACTAAATAATTGATAGTTGAATACTGGATCTGTAAAGCTAAACTGTACTTAGTCTAAATAGCTGGGCTGAGATTTTTGAGTTTTATGCATCGGAGATAAGGACTAACTAAGTATAATGAGGTATCTGAGCATGGATTCATAAAGTCTGTATTATTTTGAATGCGATACCAAGAGTACGACATGGCTCTAAGGTATTCTATAAACTGGGGTACTGAAACACTGATGACTGAGTACTGACAACCTGAATGTTATGGTCAAGCATGTCTGGAACTGAACTGAGTTTTAAATCTGGTTACTAAACTAAAGATGACATTATAACTAAGCGTATAGCTAGTACAAAATTATTGAAGTCAAAGACTTAACACTGATCACTGAGTGCTGGATACTAAAACTATAATTGAGTTGGACACTAATTTTTTGATGGCTACATGCTGGGGAATGACATAAGTCAAGCATCTAAATGTATACTTACACTTTGTAATTTCGCAAATTCTAAATACGACCCCTTTCTAGATGTTTACTTGCACATTTATCATGACATTCAAGCTTATCTTGACAACTACACCCTCGTGTAAAGTAAGCATGGAACTATCTTTTCTTATCTAAACAATTTCTCATCACTACACTATTCCATAAGGGGAGCTAACTGTAGGAGTAAATCAGGAGGACCTAAAACATGAATAGATACAAACTAAACTTGACACATGACTGAAACTTGAGGAATAAAATATCAATAGTTTGGATTACCAATAAGGTCTGAATTGAGGATATACATGACATAGTCTAAATGTATCTAATCAGTAGGGGCATAGCATGAGTCATAGAAGCTAAGTATACTGGAAAGCATGATATGCGTACATGAGTCATGAGCTGCATGACCTGAATTTAGAGTTTTCTATACTCGTGGGACATGATTCGAATACTGAGGGAGATGGAACTGAACCTCTTATTCTGGGAACTAAAGGCGTACATAATCCCATGGAAAGTATGTGAAATTAGATTATTGTCATGGAACATGACTCATACTGTGGAGCAAAAGGGACTCCTTATGTTGGAAATTGAATTCATACATGATTATAGTTTGTGACCATAGAGTTGGTATGCAATGCCTGAGTTTTTTTCATGATATCTGAAGTGAAAAACTCTGCACTGAGATGAGAATGGGTCTGGAATTGTCTTCCCTTACTTGTTTCTATACATACTGGCTCTACTAGTGAAATCTGAGGGCCTGGCTTAGGTACTTGATCTACCATTATATACCTATATTATGTTCAACACCTGTCTGTCTTACTAAACACATCATCTGATTCTGTTTCCTCGTATACTGCTAATATCACATTCATGCCTTCATGCTTAATTTTGTGTCAATAAACTTAAGTGTTTAGCTCTTACTATTCAATCCTACTAATCTAATCCCCATGAATACATAATCTGATCAAATGGAACAATGCTATCCCAACTCTACTACTGCTAAACTTCTGGGTTCAAGAATGAGTTCTCATGATCATGAATAAAATTTGTACGACCTTAGAATAATAATGAACTGATGGGATACTGTTTGAGTCTGTTGCTAATCTCATAACTGACCGTAGGGACTGTTTGAGAAAGCCCTATCTTTAGGACTTTGAACTTCACTGTTTCTATTACCTTAAAAGTAAGGTAAAGTGAACATAAGGGGTGCATGATATGAATCTACATGGTTTCCTTAAAGAAACTTGCTATAGTACGATCTTGAGTCATGAAAGAAGGGAAACTATTCCTAAAACATGTCATATCCTCTTGCACATAAGTGTGGTGCACAACACGCCCATGTACTAGACTCTACTTGATGCAGATCTCAGACTTCCTAGGACACTGTTGAACCTTAGGCTCTGATACCAAGTTTATAACGCCCCGATTTTCTGAACCAAAATGCTACACGGTGCTCATGACCCCAAAGGACCATAAGCTAACCCATGACTAATATCTGTACCTGTAAACTACATGAATATCTCATAAAATATGTGGAAACATAAACTGTAAGGCCATAAGGTTCAATACTAATACATATTTGAAAAATATGGTATAACAATACCAGAAAGAAACATAAATACTGAAGTCTGAACATCTAATCTGACATTTAGTCCGAAAGCCTATAACTAAACTGAATAAGGAGTTGATGGGACATGTCCCCAACTAACTCCAACTACTAAAAAAAGTGAAAACTAAAATAGAAATGAAATCATCATTTCCTCGAAGGATGAGGACTCACGTCTAACTCTGACTGCTAATCCTGTAATCTACTGCTGATTTGGAGCTCATGCCTCTGAACCTATGGTGTAACATAAGAGAAAGCACCATCGCGCAAATGCATCCGTACGTCTGAATATACTGAGTATACGAGTGAGGTATACTAAATGCAAAGGGTTATATGCATGGATAATACTGACTGATATGAATGTGAGAGTACATACATGCATACATAACTGCAACTGAACTTGTGGAGATACTAACTACTGAGTCTGAATACTGACAAAATGAGTATACTGATAATGAGATTCTAAAAGACTGAATTTACTAATATCGATATGTAAATCACTAATAAGTGATGGATCTGATACTGTATCACTGATTACTAAGAGACTGATATTGCATTACTGATAAATGAATGATTGTTTCTGGCAGTTCAAACTATGAAGAACTGGTCTGATTGACTGTATCTGTGAGTTCTGAAGCTGAGGACTGATAGTATGAGTTTTGATAACTATTGTGATTGATAGCATAAGTGACTATATCTCACCGTCCATAAATCTGAAGGAAACTACTTGTGTTCCATTCTATTTCTGAGTTGACTGTATCTGACAGCCCTGATATACTAAAATCTAAAGAGCTCTCTAAGTTCTTTACTGAGACTGGGTAGCTATAGCTGATATTCCTGAAATCTATAACTAAAACTATAGGAAGTTGTTATCTAACTGACATGACACAAATATGCTGTAATAGCTAATCTGGGGTCCAATCTCTGTCTCGACTGGAGGGGTGTCAATATCGCGCCACTGGTAAGGACAATTGTGAGAACCCTATACTAGTAGGTACACAATCAGAATGGTGGGAACCCTAAACTGATGGGTGAAGCCACCTCATCAATCCTAATCGGACGGGTTAAGATGTCTCAACCTACGCTGGCTACGTAGTTTCGGAACACAGGGATGAATACTAAGAATCACACCCTGAACTTGCGGGTAAGTTCCCATCCTTGGGTTCACTCGTTGCTAACTTCTACTCCCATCTGAGGGACACTGAACTGAATAACTAAACTGAACTAATTTGCTAAACTAATTCTGATTAACTGAACTAATACTAGTAGTATTGTTTAGCAGAGCTAAACTAAGTTTAATGGATTCCAATGACTAAAGGAATGTACTGAGTTTTGAGGACTGGTTGAGAGTACTGAAGTTACTGAGATTGACTGTGAATACTAAGGTTGCTGAGGTTACTGAGCATTGAGATTACTGAGATTACTGGACTATTGAGATTACTGAGATCTCTGAGTTTTCCTTAGTTACATGACTAAATGAATTCTATAGATCATGGCTTGACTGAGAGTATCATGAAAACATGGCATGGCTCTAGGCACACAACTATATTTTTTGGGTACAAGTACCTCCAGGACTTGATGGAAGGAAACTAACACAACTTGAATTTCTTGAGTACACGACCATCAATAGAAATCCATAATACATGGGTGGGGGATTTCATGAAGTACATGGTCATCATAATATCTATCATGAATAGGAATTCTTATAATCAAGTCATAAATCTCATATTCTAATATCATGGGAATTCCGGAAACATATACTATTCATAGCAATCTCATGGAACCATTCAAGCGTAAAGGAATAGCAACATGTAACGTTTAGTTCATATTTTAATGATTTGGAGATATTATACTTCATGTATTTATTCAACATCTCAAACATGGTAGGAAAATCATGGATATATTTTGTGTACCTAATTTATACCTCCATTATCATACAAGCTTTATACCACAACAATAACAACACATAATTTGCATGGAAATTCATATTGGAGTGTATGACTAACATAAACTTGTTATTTAGGTATCATGAAATCATGTAAATATGATGTTATAACACACTAGGCATTTTATCGAACACCTTGCATGCATTCTTTAATGCATAGGTGGATTTCATACTTGCATTCTATCAATCCTTCTAAAGATCATGTTTTTCAACTAACAACATAACTTTCATGAGATATATAGTCACGATACTATTATAAAGAAAAACAATAAAGCATCAACATGGGTATAATCATATCACCACAATCAACCAAGATTTTATATTTTAAAGATTGATTCTTGAACTCCACGGATGAGAGGAATTCGTGGATGAACACTACGCATACCTTGGAAGGGAGGTTCTTGATGATTGACAGAGGAATTTCCTTGAAATTGGATCTTCAAGCTTAATAATGCAACCCTAGTTGTTTTTCTCTTTTAGTTCTCTTAGATGATGAGATTTCAGATGTTAATAGTGTTGTAATGTGTTTGGAAGCTATAAATTTTGTAGGGTTAAGTTTAGGGACGTGTAAGGAGTGTTAAAAGACTTAATTACCCTTAAAATAACTCAAAACAGAGTATTTTTTGGCACCTAGAACTGACTTAGGAGGCACCCAAGTGATTGCCTAAGCTAGGTTGGGCGGAGCCTAACCAATCGCCTATGTTTGGGTTGGGCGGCACCTAACCAATCGCCTATCCTTACTATCTCTCACGAAAAAGGGCATAACATTTTGCTCGGGTATTGGATTAAGGATAAATTGGTATCGTTGGAAAGCTAATTCGATTCTCTAAAATTTGGTTTGTCTAAATCAGCCAAAATATCTAATTAAGATCTAGTTATACTCATTCAAAGATGACCCTTGCAAAATCAAACACGAAAACTTGATGGATTCAAAAACTCTTAGCTTTTATTACCTTAAGTGACTCATATGAACATTATTAATGTATCATAAGCTATATTATTGCTAGGATACTCATTGTAAGTCGTGCACTAAAATGCTACTCACAGGATAGGAGGTTTCATACGTAGGAAAAATGGTTCGTCTTCTAGCTTAGAAACATACGGGGTATTACAAGTAGCCAATAAGTTAAGTGATAGAATAGCCATAGATTCAATTTATAAGACATTCCAATGTTATCCATATCATGAAAACAATATAATCAATCAAGAATACACATTATTTTAACATCTACAACATGCATAAATCATTTACCGAGTTTAGCCATCACATCATCACAAGCACAATCTAGGCGTCCATCACGTATCTAGGTCACTAAAAAAGTTATATATTTCAATATTAAGGCGAGTCGAGTTCCTCTTCTAATAATCCCTAAGTTCTCTTCTACATGTCTTACTTCTACCCAAAACTAGGCTAAGTTATCTAAATCATGCCTTAAGGGCTTACCAATCAACACTAGTCATGTGGGGTAATTCTTCTTCATGTATTCCCCCTAGGACACCTCAAGAACTAAACTATTCCACAACTAAGAATGTTTAAGTAATCATACTTATAAGGTAAGTGAACAAGGTCACTCTTATCTTCTAGAGAAACTAGAGTATTCTTATTCTATTCATGAGATAACAGGTTCAACTAACCAAAGTTCTATCTATGAGTAAACTATCCCACTTAATGAGTTTCAAGACATAAGGGATTCAACTAGTCCCAAAAATTTCCATCGACAAATTCAAAATCTAAAACCCCGCCCAATATTATCAAGATATCAGAATTATACTATAATAAAGCTCAATCTAATAATTAATCCTAACCTACTTTGAGTACCAAATAGTACATGCAACAATCTTTACTTTCCCTTTTCTCAAAACTTCTTCCACAAGTCAAGCTATCAATAATATAATATATAAATTATTAAAAGAATAAAACACTTATATTGCACCATTATGCTTTGGGTCCAAAATGACACCAACCCCCCCATACACTAGGGCCAGACAATTCTCAATATTCAGCTAGCAGGTAATGAATTCTCTTATTTCGAGAAGTTCAGTCAGTTTTAGTTTATATATTGTATTTCTATTATTCTTATATATTGATTTTTGGTTCTTCGAGGCATATCCCAGCCACCTATAGTCAGTATTGTAAAGTCTTCATAGACAGTCAGTCAGAGTCACTCATATAATTCAAGTTCTTCCTTCATATTTATCATGTTGTAAACTTTTTCAGTATCACATGTATTTAGATTTTCTTATGATTATACTTCCATTTAGAAAATTTAGATTATATAATTAATTTAATTCAGATGCATAAGTATCATGCTTGTTCATCGGTTAGCTTGGTATTATTTATAGTTCTAAGCACCGTGTTACAACAAGGTGATAGTCTTAGGTCATGATAGTGAATGTCCTTAAGACTACCTTATGAACTCGGTATGGTCACTGTGAGTTCTTAGTGATGTCTTTTGGTTTGACTAATTTCTCGAAAGAATTCATGGACTTGATGAATAAGGTTTTTCATCTATTTTTGGATTTGTTTGTCATCGTGTTTATATATGATATTCTAATGTACTCTCAGAACCGATCACGCCGACCATCTTCGTATTATGTTGAAAACTTAAAAGATCAGGATTTGTATGCTAAGTTTTCAAAGTGCATATTCTAGTTGAAAGTTTGTACTTATCTGGGCCATGTCATTTTTAGTGAAGGGATCATATGGATCCGTAGAAATTTGCAGTAGTTAAAAAGTGGCCTAGGACCATGACTCCAACCGGTATTCAAATCTTCTTGGGTTTAGTTGATTACTATAGGATATTTGTGGAGGGTTTCTCGTCTAGTTGACTTCGGCGTCGGTTTTGAACCTACCCAAAGGTAATGATGGATTTCTAGTTTATTGCAATATGTCTCATATGGGACTTGGTTATGTGTTAATGTAACATGGTAGGGTGGTAGTATATTCTTCTAGGCAGTTGAAATCTCATGAGAGAAATTATCTGACTCAAGACTTAGAGTTGCTGAATGTGTTATTTGCATTGATGATTTAGTTTCACTAGTTTTATGTGGTTCATGTAGATATCTATTCTGATCATAAGATCCTACAATATGTGTTAACCTAGAAAGAGATGGATCTTAGGCAAAGAAGATGGCTTGAGTTACTGAAATACTATGACATGAATCTCTATTACCATCAAGGTAAGTGGTTGCTGATACTATTAACAGGTTTTGCATAGGGAGTCTAGCTCATGTGTATGAAGATAAGTGGGAATTAGTGAAAGATATTCATCGGTTGGCTAGCCTTGGATTTTATTTCTTAGAATTTAAGAACAGGGGTATGTGTTTGCAAAAGGTGGTTTAGTTCTCTAATGGTATTGAAATAAAGGAGAAACAGGTATTATATCCTATCTTAATTAAGATCAAGAGAGATATGATACAATAAAAAGTTGTAGCTTTTAAAATTGGTAGCGATGGTATCTTGAGATACCAAGGCAGATTATGTATTGTCGATATGGATGGGTTGCAAGAGAGGATCTTGGCTGAGGCTCGTGAATCCCATCATGCTATTCATCCTAGTTTGACAAATATGTATCATAATATAAATGGGATTTATTAGTGGAACAATATAAAATGAGCTATGGCTAGTTTTGTGGCTAAATGCATGGTGTGCCAATAAGCAAAGGTTGAGCACTTACGGCCTGTAGGGTTGTATCAAGAAATTGAGTTGCTTGTGTGGAAGTAGGAAGTGATTAACATGGATTTGGTTCTTGGTCTTCCGCAGTCTCACAATTATTTTGATTTAATTTGGCTCATCATTGATAGGATGAATAAGTCTGTTCACTTCGTGCTAGTAAGGGCTAATTTTTTGGTAGAGGATTATGCAAAGTTCTCCCTCCATTACATTGTGAAGTTGTATGTGGATCCTATTTCTACTATGTCAGATCATGGTATTCAATTCTCATCGTAGTTTTGGCACTCGTTTCAAAGATGTTTGGGAACTAAGGTGAGCCTTAGTACTGCTTTCTACCCATAGTCAGATGGGCAAAAGAAAATTACATAGCTTTGGTAAAGGTTCAATGGTGGAACCACAAGGTTGAAAAAGCTACTTGGGAATCCAAAGGGTACATGAAGGCTAATTATCCATTCTTGTTTTTTGCTTCATAGAATCGTACTTAAGGTATGCATATTCCTTGACGTCTTTGTCTTCTGACTTTGTTAGATGAAAGAGTGATTTCCTTAACATCTCTTTTTTCTTTGTTAAAGGTAAGAGTAGATGTATGTGGAGTCAATTTATGATAATAAATATCTTATCCCATCATTCGATGATGAATGGTCTAAATAGGGGAGAATTAAAACACCCTAAATTTTTGGCCCTTGGAAATTTCTCAAGCTTTGAGCTCACTACCTTGGTAACTAATCTCCCTATAAGTCGTACGGTGTCCTACTGTGTCATTAGGATGAGTCCTAACCAAACCAATAAGTTTTTTGCTAGACTTTTCCCAGAGTACGAGTGGCTCACTAAGAGACGTAAGAATATATTATGAGTTGTTAGGTATAATTAAAAGGTGTCCAGTGTTAGTCCCAATTTGGGTTTTTTGTTTACTATGACTAGACCCTACGATTCATAGGGTCCCATTATGAGTGGTGTCATTGAGTCGTCAAGATAACAATGTAGGGTGCCTAAGTCGTGTTGCTTTGGTTATGACTCTTGGTGACTATTCCTAAAAAGGGGTTACAAGTCTATGGTTCACTCATATTCAAAGATGACCCTTTTTCAGCTTTAAGTTACGGGCATTATAGACATTTCCCCTCTTACCCAACTTGAAACCCACATCTTATATCCTATTTAGGGTATCATTGGCCCTTATAAACACATCAAAGTAACTTTTTAACACTCTCAAATTCCTTAAGGTCAAGAACACTTAGGGCTTTTAAGAGGTTGATCAATAAGGGCTTTCAAGGGTGATTTCTCTTTGTACATCTTACTCTTTCTGGAATGTGACTCATCCCTCATTGTTAATTTGTTAAAAAGCATATGTATTAAAGTATTATTCACATTGAATTGTGTTGGTTTTTAAAACAAGGGTTGTGGGTTTGAATGCTTAGAGTTGAAATACGTTTTCCCATAATTTAATTATGATTATTCATGATTTAAATATGGATTTGAACTTGTGGGCGTTTGGGTATCGTGAATTAGAAAATTATGATTTTCCCAAACTTGTAAATTTTTAAATGGTTATGACACCAACCCATAGTGTGAAATTTGTTTAGAGTAATGAGAAAAGTGGGAATTTATAAAATTTAACAAGTCTTGAACTATTGCATTATATAAAGAGGTATTTGAAATGCAATGGTCTGATTTAATAAAAAAAAAGGGAGTCGGTGTCCCCTACTTGTATTAATGAACAAAGGCAGTTGTTTTCTCCAAGTCAATGAGAGTTGTTTTGACATATTATTGTTACCAAAAATGTATGACTTAATGTGGAATGTAGTTCATGAATGGGATTGCGTGATAAATATTTTAATAGGGATATAAATAGGTTTGTGTACCTGAGTTGTGAAAGTGGAGGTTTGGGTGACTGACATGTGAAACTGAGTTTGCCGATGTAGGGGTCAAGTCACCAGTGAGGTTTGAGTTCCCTTACAATTATAATTTCATGATTAGGGAGGTTCGATTCACCCATAAATCATTACATGATCGGGTGCGTAAGTTATAACTCTCAAACTACACCTCTCTTACAAGTATGTAAGCGATTGTTGTCAATATATAACCCAACTAGGTTAGGGTCGAATCCCATAGGGAATATGATGTGAATCTGAGTTATCTGCGGGTTAATCAACTGATAGTTAGCAGTTTCCTGTGAATGAGGTTTTTTGGAAAGGTGGCAAATAATTACTTCTCAATTTAGTGTTTGAAATCAATATGATAAGGAAAACCAGAGTTATGTTCACTATTGGTGTTGGGATTTGGCAGATGCTAGTAACGGTTCAATATTCTTGTGGTAGGTAGGAACAGCAGACTATCCTTGGCGAAGTTATGCGAATTTATATTTCTTAATAGGATTTTATCTCAAGTTAATTAATCTTGTTACAACATTAATTATTAAATGGAAGTTTAATGTTGCTAAGTCTCTGTTGATAATTCACTTCTTACTAGGTTTGATTTCTTATCTCAAGAAAATCAACCGTAAGCGAGGCCTATTGTTTGCAACCAATATACAGCATGTAAAATAATTGAATTAACAAGAAGTTTCTACCACCGTTAGAATCTTGAATACGTAGTTACGTTACAAACCCAAACCCATAGATCCCACAACTCGGGTTAAGGGAATTTAGCTTCTAATAATAAAATAAGCAAGATAAAAAGTTGACTTCATACTTATATAGATGATATTACAGGAAGATAAATAGCAACAGGTGTTTCTCAGATTTGATTTAGTAGAAAATTCCAAAAACAATGGTAATAATATCTTCAAAAATAATTGTCCTACTAAAATCAAAAAACTAGAGAGAAAAATGCTCAAAATGTGAGTTCCCAGATGATTAGAAAACCCTAATATATTCTTTAAATACTTCAGCCTAATTATGGAAACAAAATCATAGATCATAGTATTTTCTCGGACAGGCGACGGTGTGTGTGATAGATTATCAGGAGTCTGACGGCTTATCAGGGATGTCGTCAGCTCCTGTTCACTTTTGATAATCTCTGCCTTGGACTGACGATGAGGCTTGACGGCTTATCAGACATGTGATGACTTATCAGAGATGTTGTCACTTCTTTACTTCAAACTCTATTCCCTGTCTAAGCCTAACGATGAGCCTAATGGATTATCATACTTTTGACAGCCTATCACAGATGTCGTCACTGATTCCATCTAAAGTCCATTCTTTGTATAAGCCTGACGGCAACTCTGATAGCTTATCATAAGTCTGATGACTTATCAGACAAGTTGTTAGCCATACTTCCTACTCTACTTGCTCAGAAATTAACTCTTTAACTCCCATTCTTACTGATTCTCTTGCATCTCGACTTTTAATACAATATAAAAGAGAAAACAATCATAAACGACAAAATTTGCTTAAGACTTGGCAATTATTCTCAGTTAAAAGCCTCAAATGTGTTAGCATCTGCTCACGCATCATTAAGTCACCTTAGTATATGTTAGGTGGTTAGAGTCTCCTATGTGCATATATATGTGATTATTCTCCGGTTCATGCGGCTACAAGCACTATGGCCAGACCAAGGGGTGATAAATAGGGCACATATAACCCATGGGTAATATTATAGGATGGTTGAGCTACACAATCAAGGCTAAGGTTTTAAAGTTCATGCTAAACCTTATTCCCTATCTTGGTATGATATGTATATATGTATTTGGATATGGTTATTGTGCATTGGTTGATCTGATTTGAATTGATGGTATTATCTTATCTTTATCCTTGAGTTACGTGCAAGCGTTCATCCCTCTAACCGTCTTTGAACATTGTATTTCTATGTGATGTAGGAATTGTCCATACTTCTACTTCTCCTGCTCAGTGATAATGGATTGATCGAAAGTCGAATTGAAGTGGTGAGCTTCCATACTTTGGAAGGCTCCATTTCTGGATTATGTTTCTATTTTATTTGTTATAGATTATCGGATACTATTTTGGTCTATAGTAGATGGCATGTCCTGACACTTTATTGATATTTAGTTTTGGTTCACTATTTAGAAGGCTTTGTCTGGATTACTGTGGTTATTGGGCGGTGTCGGGCGGTCGTTTATGGTTGGTTATTGATATGCATTAGAACTCTCTTAAATTATTGCATCATATTTTGTTATCTGTTCAAAATTAATTCAACATGGGTGTAAGGTGATCTACGGTTTGGGGTGTTGAGGATGGTCTTCGTTCCTTGTTGAACTTGAGATACTCATCATGGCAAGGCTCTCATTCGGGTCGTGTCAATTTTCTTGGATGCACTTGTATTCTTAAAGAACTATTGTTTCTTTATATTTTTAAGTTGACCCCATATTTTATTTGTATTTATAATTTTATTTGATTCATTTGTTTGTATTTGAATTAATAGTTGACAACACCATTTGTATTTTTAAACTATTGAAAAAGAATTGTTATTTTTCTTTCTATGAATACTTGTATTTATATTCATAGATACGAATTGTAATTGATTTATACAAATCGAATAATACAAATACAAACAATAAATTATGCAAATACGAATGTTAGATTATACAAATACAACTTTTATATTTGTATCAAATGAAACATGCCTTATACAACTTGAACCATACGGATATAAATGATACTTGTTTAAATACAAATACAATGATAAGTTTGACGTGCAAATACTAATGACACATTTGCATTGAATGATACATTGCATAGTTGTATATTTTAGATTCAAGAAAATACAACTTTTTAATATACTTGTTTAAATACAAATACAAATGATATACAAATTCAAATGATATTTTTTTTTCCTATTTTTATTTTTTTTTCTATTCTATCTCTAGCTTTTATTTCTCTTTCTTCTCTTTTTTTCTTTTTAGTTTTTCTGTAATTTTTTATCTCATTTTTTTGTTAAATTTTATATTTTTTGTATTTTTGAAAAATATGGCTATGTCAAGCACAAAGCATGGATGGTAACGAAAATATCACATTTGTTTATTGTATTTGTATTTTACCATCATTCATATTATTTATTTTTTGATACAATTATATTTGTGTTTTATAGTTTTCATTTATATTTGTATTTGTATTTTATAATTCGCACCATTATTTATATTTTTATATTCATTGATACAAGTATATTTGTAGTTTATAGTTCGCGCTTGTATTTGTATTTGTATTTTATAGTTCGCATTTGTATTTTGTATTTTATATTTTATATTTTATATTTTATATTTCACACTTATATTTATATTTTATATTTTGCATTATCATTTATATTTTATACAATTCGCATATTTATTTTAAAGAACTATTTTATATTTGTATTTTATAGTTGACTGCATATTATATTTGTATTTTATGATTTTATTTTTATTTGTATTCTATTTTCATCGACGGACATGTATTTTTAAAATGCTATTCTGTATTTATATTTTACGTTGATTGCATATTGTATTTGTAATTTATTTATTTCATTTGCATATATTTGAATTTGTACTTGACAATATCGTTTATATTTTTAAATAATTGAATTTTTTTATTTTTCTTCCTATGAACACTTGTATATATATTCACTGATACAAATTATATTTTATTAATACTAATTAAACAATACAAATATAACTGATAAATTATACAATACAAATGTTAAATTATACGAATACAAATGTTACATTTGGATCAAATGATGTGTGTTTATACAAACTGAACCATACACATACAAATGATACTTTTTTATATATAACTAGAAATGATAAATCAAATATACAAATTCTAACGATACATTTGCATTTGATTGATTTATTGTATATCTATATATTTTAGACTCATGCAAATATAATTAATTCATATATTTATTTGTATATAAATACAAATGATAAATACACATATTTAGGAATAAATTATTCAAATAAAAATATGAAATTCATTTTACATATATAATATGATACATATAAATACTCTATAAAAATAAAAAATATATAAAATATAAAATATGACAAAAAAAATTTTAAAAAAAGAGAAAAATATACAACAAAAAGTAGAAAAAATGATTTAAAAAAACTATAAAACAATGAAAAAAGAAAAAAAAGTAAAAAAAAAAAAGGACTGCAAAGAAAAAGAAATGAAAATGAAAAAAGAAAAAACTAAATGAAAAAATGGTTTAGAAAAAATATTAAAAAAATAAAAATTAAAAAAGAAACAAATAAAAGATATGGAAAATAAAAAAATCGGAAAAGGAAAAGGAAAAAAAAAAAAAAAAAAGGAAAAAACTTGAAAAGGAAAAAAAGAAAGAGAAATACAAGATAGAGAAAGAACGAAAATTTAGAGAAAAAAATAAAGGAGAGAGGCTATGAATTGTATTTAACTTGTAAGAGAGACTATGAATTGTAAATAATTAAAATTTAGGTTAAATGGATAATTAAGAGTTTATTTATGCTAAACCATATACTTGTCCCTATATTTATCCATATATATCTCTAGCGCAATCAAAGTAGTCTTGACCATTCATGACACAACCTAACCAAAATCTCGTTATAGATTAAATGTTACTTTCTCTGTTCGTCATTGCTTGTCGCATCTTCACTTGTCATATTCATTTTAAGAAAAAATAATTATCCATATAATTATTTTATCATATTATTCCGATTAAATGATATTTATTATTGTGTCTGGAAACTATTCAATCAGTTTAAAAATAGTAAGCCCTCATTTTCTAAAAATATTTATTTCAATTTAATTATCCCATTTATGAAATCAAGCGAATTTTATTATGTTTTAAATTTCATCAAAAACTAACCTCAGAAGAAGTATGTTGCGGTCCATGCCAAATATAGTAACTCAAACTAGGTTGGAGTCAAACCCATAGGGAAAATGTTGAACAATTGCTTAACCATGATGTAATCCACGAATAGTGTGGAAAATAAATGAGGGATGGGAAATCAATTGTATGTAGTAACCGAATCTTGAATGCTTTGAGTTGTAAGCAATAGAAGATAAACACTAGGACTGTGTTCCCCCTGGCTTCTCAACTTCGTAAATTTCTCATGTTCAACCCACCTATTTTGTTGTTCTGCATGTAAAATTTACAAGTTATGTCTTATCAACCGTCTTGTGAACATGTTGATAAATTTCACCCTTTACGTGGTCACTCTCATGGCATTGCCTTATTTCTACTTGTTTATGACTTCAGTTAAACTTTTACCTTTTGAGTCTCAAGTTGATTAGATGAGATGATGCAATAATAAGATGGATGTGAATATCAAATTATTGTCTTAATCCTCTTTTCCTAATCTCAAGGTCCTTTGTGAGGATGTTTGCGAACACAGGCTATTCCCAAGCTTCTGCAGTCGCTCTGAGGTGAATTATTTTGAAAAAAATTAAGATATATGCATAAACCCTAGAATAGATGAATCTCCCTCTTCCTTTATGTAGCTAATCCACCAAGGTTCCCACACTCCTTGTTAGGTAAATTTGTCGCTCATGTTTATGCAAGAACCCATAATAATCAATGAATAATTCATGTAATTAATTGCACACGATAAGAAGAATAAAATCCAAAGTCTCCAATTAAATAATAACCCGAAATCTAAAAAAATAATGTAAAGTATGTAAAAGTAGTGAAAATATTGTAAGAATATGTAACGTAGTAAAAGATAAACCCTAGGGTATTTATAGTATCTACGAAATACTCAGAAATTCTATTAATAATGATAAAGTAAAAGTAAGGTCATCACATGGTACGAGTTGCTTATCCATTCATATGCACTCCTTACGAGTCGTACTATGCCTCAGCTATGATTAGTCAATTTATTCAGGGATATAACAAATGACGCTCTCTCTCACAAAGAACTACCACATGTGTATAAAAAATACCATAAGCTTTCCCATATTCTTTCCTCCTAAGTTTTCATACAGTCGGGCCAGGATCACTAAAGGGCTTTATTCGGCTTGTAATGTAGGTTAGGGGCTCGTATAGTATCTTTTCGGAATTTATTTAGTTACTACATCTCCTTGACACTACGTTTTATTCAGGGTCCACTTATCTTCTACTTTTTATTTTGACCCTTATGTCTCCCTTTTTATTTTGAATCACATATAGATTGGACCAGGTACTATTCTCTTTTTCTCACTTTATTTTTCTTTTTCTTTTCTTGCAATTTTTCTTCTCTTTTTTCTTTTTTTTTCTTTTATTTTCACCGCACCTATCCTTTTCATTTTTTCTCTTTTATACTTTTTTTTGTTTACTCATTTTTTCGTACTCATCACAATAATAGCCACCCTTAGCTTAGGCAATTTTCTTGATTTGAGGTGCGCAGTGTCCAAGGTGGACTAGGGCCAATACAGATTCATTGTAGAAACAGGAAGGTGAAATTGGTGTAAGCAAAAAACTTGGTCAATTTAGGCTCAAATATTTAGATCAAAGGGATTCATTTAATTGGTTGGGCATTTAGGCTCGAGTGAACTTATAGAAAAAATAGCATATGATCATTTCCAACTCGACTATCCCAGACCTAGGTAAAAGCAAACAGGAAAGTTCTAGACTACGATAAATCAGACATTCAGTAATCCCTCACACTTACTCGTACAGGGTTATACTGCTATGCACTATTGATCTAGTTAATAAATTTTTCACACTAGTTTTTCTATATCTAATCCTAATACCATTATCACATTCACAGTTGTCTCTTTCACACACATATATCACATAGTTAACAAAAAATTTTGGAGGGGTATCAAATCTTTAGCATAGAATCTTTCAAAATCAGATAGTTTCAAGCATAAATATTCCAAACAAATCAACTTCCACAGATACAAATTCTCCTCCTATTTTCAGATATTTCCAACATACAATACATAAAAACAACACAAAACAAAAACACAAAACACGCCATTTCTTCAAATTTTTTAGATTGTGGCCACGGGCTTTGAAAAATGGAAAGTATGGCCCTTGGTGACCTTGGAACAGCCCCAACCATAATTTAATATGTATTCACTATCCCCACTGCATGTAAAAATAAAGTACACAAAATCGTGGACATACCAGGGCACTCAAGGTACCATCTCATACAACATCATCAGGTGTGCACTCAGGTTGGGACCCACCATCATTATTTGTAGTCCTCTCAGCTACTGGGTTATGTCACCAATAGTGGAACCGGTTGTGGACGGTTCTCTCAGTGGTATATCACTTGGAAGGTCTACATCACTGCCCCTCTCAACATTAATAACTGTTGGTCTCGAACTACCTGAGCCATAATACATCTCCAACCCTATTCACTCTGTACGCTATCTGCCTTACCCTTCTTTATCGCTTCTTTTTCAGTGCTACTCTGATTCTTCCTCTTCTTTTTGTTGGGGTTCTTTTATTAGATCCAAAATGGACCATATGTTTTCAATCTCTACCTCAGGCACAACTGCCATAACCACGGGTCTTGAAATTACTGGACTGTCATATAACTCAGCAACCATCCTTTTTATTTAAGCCACCTCCAACTTGACCTCTATAATATCTGGGGTATGGCCACTCCCCAACTATTGGGTTATACGCTACTCAAAGGCATCTAGCCAACCCTGGAACCATCACTCCTGGTCTGCTAGCCTCATATAAGCCTAGGTCTTTATGCCTCCTTCCATATTCTAGACCTTGTATTCCAGCATGCCCAATCTCCTCATCTCTTTATTCCACAAAGACTGTAATATATCATAATTAACCCAAGTGACATCGCTCCCTGCCTAGGTGTTACCCATTGCATCCAAAGTTTATGCGTTCTTTGTCTGTCCACCTATTTTAGCATTCTCAGTAGTCTCAGCCAGACCACTCTGTCAGTACATCTTAGCCAAACTATCTGCTCTTCTCCTCACTTGTCTGGACAACGAGTTTGCCGCATCTTTGATAAGCCCAAAATCTATACTGTTCGTGGCCTTGATCAACTCATCAATACCTAGAAGTTCTTACACCTCTGCAGCCAAACATGAATGAATAATCAAGAACGGGTACGCGAATAATAATTTTTAACCACCCACAACTCTGTCTATTATTTCTCGGGCCAAGAACTTACCCATATCAAATTCATACGCAGCCATCAACCTCGCTATCAAAGCATCACGCACTGGGATAATTACATTGTTCCCAGTAGTGAGACATAATCGAGGTTTGGACAGTGTCCACAATGTCTTGGCCTCGATGTTTATTGAGTTCTTCTCTATCTTCTATGAGACCACTCCCGTGCCTCCTACTACAGATACTACATCCTAACCATTTTAGTTATAAAACTAGCAATCCATCTCAAAATGCCCATCTTATTATCCAACCCCACTGCTTTTGTGTAACTTTCCTTATCTTCTCTATTCGTTAGTCCATCTTACTTGTATTCATAAGAGGCTGATAGTTTAGCTCGTACAACAATCTAGAAATAATAAGTGGGGAGATGTTAACCTGCACTTCTTAAATGATCAATGAGGTAATAGGGTCACTACATCTTTGCAACTTTCCCTGTGGATACTGTCTCTACATCTCACCCTTGTATGCCGCATAAAACTCTTGAACTAATGTTACACTATACTTGTCGGGTGCTCTATCCATCCACTCAAAGACATACTATCTAAACTACTCCTGAAATTTGGGTAACTCATTCATCCCAATATTAGTCAATCTCCTCTCAATATTTAAACTCTATTTAATTCTTCTATTGGTAAGTTTGCTCAAGCCATCATTATATGTGGCCTGTATACCGGGGTACCCCCACCATTCAATGATGGTCACTAGAGTAGTTATGATGGCCAGTGATGGGTGGTGCACATCAAAAGGTGGCACATCAATAGTGGAACATCAACTTCTTCTACAGTACCACTAGAACTTTCTAAACTCACTTCCTCAGTGGTTTATTCAACATCATTATCTGGTCCTTGATCCTCGTGAAGGTGTGCCCTCCAGAGTGACCATTTTATTCCCTTTTTAGGACTTTTGCATCTTGGGTCAGCCTTCCCTTTTATTAAGTATTCAATGCAGTCACTACTACTGCTGGATGACTTTATGGATTCAAAACTTAAAATTGGTGCTTTTTTGTTTCCTTTCATGGACACTTATTTTGAAGATGACGCACCTTTGGGAGGCAAGGTACACATACATTAGTACTTAAAAAAAGTAAGAAAATAAATGTCAGTGTGCATGTTCTATACAAGATATGACTATGGATAAGAATCATATTATTAGGGTATGACTTATATGACCGAATAATATGTTAAACATTGTGTATAGGTTGTTCACTGGTCTACTTACGAGTCCTCCTAACAAGTCATAAGGAGAGGTTACGACTCATTACCAAACCAGAAATAAACTTCTAATATATGATTCCTTTAAGGTCCTTAGGACTTAAGTTTACAAGTCGTATGGGTTGGATACGACTCGTATAAACATGTCATACCCCTACTAAAATCTACACTCAGTTGGACTTCTATGTTGTTAGTGGCTATGAGTCTCATCACTACTCGTTACTTGTTGGTATGAGTCGTAAGGGGTCTCGTATCCACTGCAACACAGAAGTTTAACCTTTAAGTTAACTACAATATACAATTCCTAAACTACCCTTTACATTGTATAGCATTACCATCCCTATATCAGTCCAAAGCCATACAATTTCACTACAAAATATCATTTTCAGAACAAATCCGAAGATATAGGGCTTCAAATTGCCACACTTAAGTAAATTCAACTCACAACAAGTTTAAAATATTTCACATTTGCAATTTCAACTCAAGATATAATAAATTTTAGGTCAAAACTAACTTTAGTTGGTGAGATTACAGGTTGCTTGAGTTTTTAGTTTTTCTTCCCTAAATTCGTGCCTAATTAATGAAAAACAATGAATTAAAGAAAGTTGGAGGATTATTTTGAGTGTTTTCATGCGTTGGGAGCACAAAGATCGATCAACAATGGAGGTATTTTCATTTTGGAAGTGATTCGGATCTTGGGTAGCCGTAACGGGTGCCCTGTTTGGTTTTAAATAAAGTGTTAGGCTGGGTTGAACTGCGACCCCCAACCTGGTAAGCTTGGGTATGATTCATGTGTACGAATCATACCCAAGGTTATGGGTCTTTTCCTCCACTTGTAGAGACCTAGAACCTTACCTAGGTTTTGGAGTCGATAAGACTAAGTGTAATGAGTCATACCTTGAGGGTACAACTCATTATGAGAGTCCAAAAGACTCTAGAAGCTTTTACCTAGATCTATATTATTACGACCCAAGGCTACCCCCTAGTCAAGGCAATAGTGCTTACGATTACAAGTAGCCACAAGCTAACCCATACGCTGGTACTTTCTGTGAGCGCTGATAAAATAGTAATATAATACATAAATGGAAGATACACGGATAAGGTACGATAAAAATGAATACTAGAATATGTATCAAAACATGTCTGAAATATCTGACAAAATACTAGAAACTAAATTGTCTATCTGAATAAACTATTAATACTAAAATAACTGACTGACTATCTAATTGATTGTCTAAAATCCTCTAAACAATATGAGAAGTTGATGGGACAAAACCTTAACTAAGTCTGATTTTCTGAACATAAGAAAATGCTAAAATTACTGAGATGAACAAATCATGTCCTCGATGGATGAGGAATCAAAACTACTGCGCTGAGTAACGCTAAGCTCTCTAAGAATGGTATAAAAACTATGGGTCTGAACCTATAGTATAAAAAACATAGCACAAAGAAAAGTATGCAGTTAGTACTTTGAATGTATTGATATATGAGATAAGGACTTGATGAATTAAATGAGATAACTAAGCATGAATGCATGAACATGTAAGATCTAAGAATGCAAGACAAAGCATAAACATGTTTCTAAAATAATTTGTATACTGAAAGACTAAAATTTGTATGACTAATTAACTGGTAATCTGTACACTTAGTCAGCGAACATGAACTAAAATACACTGAAATACTACTAAAAGTGTGGGAGCTATCATGTAACCGACATAAACTATGTGATATATCATGGAGTCCAACCTCTAATCCATATTGAGGAGGGCTATACTATCTTTGCCATCGGAATAGAACCTGAACTAGAGTGATCACTAAACTAAGCCTATATTGGGAAAGGGGAAACACTCTCCGGTGAGTCCCCTAAACCTATGTTGGCACATAGTTTATCATGGAGTGGGATGCATTGAACCCTATGAAACACCTTGGTTTCTGGACCTTTGAAAATTTCTTAGAATTTTGGTCTCCGGACCCAATATGATTCGATGTTATAAGCCATATATTGGGGTACAAATGGTATGGTCCAGTCCTATGCTGACAAGTATTGGTTGGTAGGATGGATTTTGGTTACTAGAATAGGTAAGGCTTAGGGGTATGAGTAGTATTGGCAGTTATGGATCGTTTGGTTCCTTAACATAATCTTAGAATTAGTTACTTAGGTTGGATATGAGTGTAAGTGTCTCACCATGATCCGTAAGGTAGGGTATGAGTCATACCCAAGACTCGTATGGTGGACAGTGTCTAAATCTTCCTTAGGTTTAAGTCTTCTAGGGGTACGGATGAAGAGTACAATTTGTATGCTTTTGATACAACTTAGTTGGATTAGTCATATTCTAGACAATATTTTATCCCAAGCTTTGGTCTAGGGTATGACTGAAGTATACCACTCGTATTGGAAGGGTATGACTCATGAGGGTTAGTCAAACCCCTATGATGGGATTTTTGTGCAACCCAAGTGGGGGTATTTTGGATATTTCCCCACTTATACTAATAAGGTTCATGACTTCTAACCTTCTTGGAAAGTTATTTACCCTATTACTCCAACCACTAACACTTAGAAACTCTACCAAACACTCTATAATTCTCTCAAAACCTTTTGGGAAAGGAAAGATAGGGTTTCAACTAGAGGATTGATTTGGGGCTTGTCTTGGTGATTTCTTTCCATCATCATCTTGGTTTAAGGCATGTTCTCTTCCCTTATTGTTAATTTATCTAAAGGCATGATTTTTATAAATGTTTTCATGATTTCATAGATTGTATGATTTTGGTTTTCAAATATGATTTGGGGGTTTTGATATTAAATGATTGGTTATGGTTTCCCATGGTTTTAGTCATGTTTTTATAAGCATTAATGACAGTTTTGGATAATTGTATTGCATGGGAATGTTTTGATGGTAATTGAAATTTATTTTGGACATATTATGCCCCCAATGTGTTTGACAAAATGCTTATAAAGATATGTTCATTGCATTAATTATGTTTAATAGAACTCTTGCTTGTTGTAAACTTTGTAAAGGAATTTTGCATGGTTTAAATGGTTTGGAAAGGTAAATGGCTAAATGGTTATGATTGAGTGGTACACAAAATCCCCCAATTGGTTTAATATGATAAATAGAAGGGCACTTGAAAGTCCTCTTAAACCTATATATGGTTGGCTATAGATAATACCTGCAAGTAAGGACTGGTATGAAGATACCAATATTAATGGACTTGGTTAATAAATAGATAATGGTTTGGGTATTTTGAAATTGGTTTAAATTAGGCAATAATGACGGGATGTGTAGCAAAGCTGTAGAAGGTAGAGGTCCTGGGGGGACCAAAATTAAAAACACATAATTGCTGATATGAGATTAGTCTTGGTGACCGTGTACATGATGTCACACTATATTTTGAGGGATGTACTAGTCATCTAAAGAGATACTTCCCATATCGTACAACTTCACGTACTATGCCTTTTCAGCAGTGGAAGCTTAACCTATATAGCCCGTCGTTAGTTTAGGATGACAAAGCTACACAGCCCAAGTAATACTTATGCTCAGTCAAATTAGGGTGATATCTCTAATGATAATTTTTGTCATTCTATTCATATACTGGCTGAGCTGGTGGCATCACATTCTCGTCGGACTAGTTAAAGTAAGTCGTAATTCTAATTTATTTGAGGTTAACATGGTTGGCCAGGTTATGAGGTTAAATCCCCAAACCTTTGTAGGATCTATGATTGAAGAGGATCCTTAGGGGTTTATTAATGATATGAAAAAGATTTGTAGAGTTATGAATGCTACTGATTTATAGGATGTGGAGTTTGTTGCCTATTAGTTGAATGATGTGGCTTACTAGTGGTTTAAGAAGTAGGAAGTGATAAGGGGTAATGATGTTGAGCCGATAATGTGGGATGACTTTTTAGGTGCTTTTATTGATAATTTTTTTCCTTAGGAGTTGATGAAAGCTAAGGCTTAAGAGTTTTTTAACTTGAAGTAGGATAAGATGAGAGTTAAGGAGTATGCACTGAAGTTTCATTAGTTACCTCGTGATGCTCATGAATTGGTGTTGAGTATGAGGTCCCAAATGAGGAAGTTTTTGTTTAGGGTGTCCCATAATCTTGTGTTAGAGTGTAAGGCTATTATGTTAAATAATAATATGGACATATCCAACTTTGTGGTTTATATAAAGTAGGTTATGGACGAAAAAAAACAACTAGAGATGGGAGAAAGATAGATCAAGAAGTTTAGATATGTAGAGCATGGTGCAAGCTAGCAGAATAGTGGGAGAGATTGTAGGCAGTTGGCTAAGAAGAAAAATTAAAGAAATTCTGATCTGTCAGCTAGTGCTTCTTATCCTAATCCTTTAGGTGATCATTGTTTCTAGCCTAGCATTGGTCCTAAGGCACATGGTTTTAGTATTAGTTAAGTAGAGCTTAATCAACCCTACCATACTCTCCTTCTATTTTTATAGGCAGCTTTATCATACATACAGTGAGAAGGGTAAAATTTGGTGTTATAATTATGGTCAGGCTGGTTTGGTTTTATGTAGTGAGATTGTCCTTCAAATAGGGTTGCCACTAGAGTAAATAAGGTACCGGTTACCACTTCTTCTGCTCCAGCACCTAAGGGCACCATGTCAGGTAATGATTAGTGCTAGAATCGTCATTATGCACTTGCTACTTGTTAGGAATTCGAGGCATCCCTAGATCTTCTTACTGGAATATTATGTCTCTTCTCTCAGAATGTTTATTGATTGCTTGATTTGAATTCTACCCTGTTTTATGTGACCCTTTATATGGGTTTGCACTTTGGATATGTCCCTGAAAATATTTTTGATCCCTTTTTTTTTCTACTCCTATAGGTGAGTCTATTATTTCTAGAAAAATTTATAGGGGTTGAGTGGTGTCTATCTTTCATAGAGAGATAAAGGTTGATTTGATAGAATTTTATATAGTGGATTTTGATGTTATCTTGGGGATGGATTAGCTCTACTCATGCTATGCTTATCTAGATTGTAGGACCCGAAAGCTCAGTTTCTAATTCCCTAATGAAAAATCAATTATTGAATGGGAGGGGTGTTCCTTAATACCTATAGGGAGGCTTGTTTCTTATCTTGGAACTCAAAAAATAATTTTCAAAGGGTGTATGTATGTTCTAGTTTGGTTTAAAAATTCTAACTCTAAGAGTCCCTCTTTTCTATTTATTTCTGTGGTTAATGAGTTTCTTGAAGTTTTTCCTAATGACCTTCCTGGAATTCTCTTCGGTAGGGAGATAGATTTTGGGATTGATCTTATAACAGATACCCATTCTATTTTTATTCCTCCTTATAGGATGGGTTAAGTTGAACTACAGAAACTTTAGGAGTAGTGAAATGATCTTTTTGATAAGGCCTAATCATCCCACTTTATCTCCTTGGGGTGATCCTATGCTTTTGTGTGAAATAAATATGGGTCTCTTTGGATATGTAAAGATTATCTCTAGTTGAATAAAGTTATAGTGAAGAATAAGTACACAATTCCTAGGATTGATGACCTTTTTGATCTGCTTCAAGGTACTAGATGTTTCTCTAAGATTGATCTCTGTATGGTCTATCATCAGTTAAAAGTTAGGGAGGTTGATATTCCCAAGAATGTTTTTCAAACTCAACATGGCCATTATGAGTTCTTATATATGTCATTTATGATGACTAATGCTTTGGCTACATTCATTGATCTTATAAATTTGATTTTCAGCAAGTTTCTAGATATATTTGTTATAGTCTTTATTGATGACATTTTAGTGTACTATAAAAGTGAGGAGGATTATGACAATCACCTCCAAATTGTGTTGCAGTCTTTTGAGGACTGAAAATTATACGCAAAGTTTTGTAAGTGTTAAGTTTGGCTAAGTGTTGTGACCTTTCTTCGGCATGCTATATTTAGTGAGAGGGTCGAGGTGGATACACAAAATGCTGAGGCAGTTAAGAAGTGTCATAGACCCATGGCTCTAAATAATATTAAAAGCTTCCTAGGATTGGTTGGATATTGTAGTAGGTTGGTGGAGAGTTTCTCATCTGTTGCTACTCCGTTAAAAATGTTAACTCTGAAAAAGGTTATGTTTTTTGTGATTCGACACTTGTGAGGGTAGTTTTGAAAAGTTAAATAATAAGTTAACTTTTGTGCAACTTTTGAACCTGCCTAAGGGTACTAATGGATTTTATGTGTATTGTGTTGCGTCCCGTATAGGACTGGGAAGTGTTTTGATACAGCATGGTAAGGTTGTGGTCTATGCTTCCAGGTAGCTTAAGGTTAACAAGAGGAATTATTCAATGTACGATCTAGAGTTGGTGACTGTGGTCTTTCTACTAAAAATCTAGTGTCATTATCATTATAAAGTACATGTGGATACTTATTCTGACCATAAGAGCTTGCAGTATGTGTTTACGAAAAAAGGACTTCAATCTTAGGCATAAGCGGTGGCTCAAGTTGCTTAGGGATTATGGCATAAGCCTTTACTACCATCGAGGTAAAACAAATATTCTTGTTGATGCTTTTAGCAGGTTATCTATGGGGAACTTATCTCATGTAAAAGAAGAGAAAAAAGGGTTGGTGAAGGATATTCACAGGTCGGCTAACTTTGGAGTTTGTTTTTTTGACTTTGAGGTTGAAAACTGATTGTTCAGGAAGTAGCTAAATCATATCTTAGTGCTGAGGTGAAGGAGAAACAAGCTTTGGATCCCATACTTATGCAAATTAAGGATGATATAGGTTAACAAAAGGTTAGGGCTCTTGAGATTAAGGGAAATCGCATCCTAAGGTATCAAGAAAGATTGTGCGTTCCTGATATTGATGGGCAGAGAGGAAGGATTTTGCTCGAGGCTCATGATTCCTGGTATATAGTTCATCCGAGTTTGACTAAAATGCATCATGACTTGAAAGAAATCAAGTTGTGGAAAAAAATAAGAAAGTTGTTGCAAATTTTGTGTCTAAGTCTATGGTTTATCAGCAAGTCAAGGTAGAACATTTGAGGCATGGTGGCATATCTCAAGAGATAAAACTACCCATGTGATAGTGAAAGATGATAAATATGGATTTCATCATTGGTCTTGGAATTAGTATGATTCCATTTTTGTCATTTTGGATAGGATAATTAAGTCTGCTAACTTTTTGCTTAAGAGGACTAACTACTGGGAGAGGATTATGCTACGTTGTTCGTTTAAGAGATAGTAAAGATGTATGGTGCACCGATGTCCATCATTTCAGACCGAGGAACGTAGTTTTGTTCTCATTTCTAGCGTTTGTTTTAGAATGGTTTAGGTACTCAAGTGAACCTTAACACCATTTTCACCCTCAAATGGATATGTAAGTATAACGTACTATTAAGACTATGGAGGATATTCTAAGGGCCTATATAATTAATTTTAAGGGTAGTTGGGTTGGCCATTTGCCTCTTATTGAATTCTCTAATAATAAAACTTTTTATTCTATAATTCAGATGGCTCCTTTTGAGGATCTTTATGGTAGGAGGTGCAGGTCTCCTATAAGTAGGTTTGAGGTGGCTGAGACTAGGTCATTTGGTCCTGACTTGGTTCACCAAGCCATGGAAAACGGTAAAGGTGATATGGGAAAGACTTACGATTATTCAAAGTCGCCTAAAGTCTCATAAATATATGCGGCGATGGGAGTTAGTGTTTGTATTAAGCGATTGGGTATTCTTGAAAGTTTCTCCCATGAAAGGAGTTGTGAGATTTAGAAAGAAGGGGAAGCTCAGTCCTAGTTATGTTGGTCCATATCAGATTTTGAGAAAAATTAAAATTGTTACTTATGAGCTAGAATTACCAATGAGTTTGGCTTCGATTTATCCCATGTTTCATGTGTCCATGTTGAAAATGTACGGGTGTGACCCTTCATTGATAGGATTGTTGTGCAGGTGGCCGTTAAGGATTCATTGTCTTATGACGAAGTTGCAGTTGATATATTATGTAGGAAGGTTTGGAGATGGAGAACTATGGAGGTAGCTTCAATGAAGGTTCTTTAGAGGAATCAAAAGGTAGAGGAGTCCACATGGGAAGCTAAAGAAGATATGAGACTCAAGTACCCGTTCTTGTTCCCTATGTTGGATGATAGTGCTTAATGTATGATTTTTGTTTTCTTTTTATTGTATTTTGAATTTTTCATTTGGTTCTGATGTATTCTTGCAATCATCCTGCTAAAAACGTCCTAACATCTCATTCGGGGATGAATGATCTAAAGGGATGAGGGATAGTGTAAGTTATCATAAAAATTTCAACTTTTTTATTTTTGACTTTCCCATGTGCGCAAATTCAATTTTAACTTAGATTAGAATTAGGGGTGTTAAAAGGGTGTTTGAAGAATGTTTTAGAACTTTTGAAAGAGGTTCGGGTTCATTATAGGACCCCGAGGAAGTAAGCCTCTACGATTGTCATGTGCCATAGAGGTTAACCTCCCCAATAAGGTTGTGGCACGTACGCTAACCTCCGCTATAGCTACTGTAATACCCTGGAAATGCACCGTGGATGCCACACGGTGCTTACGGTCCCAAGGTACCACAAGCTAACCTATGAGCTGGTACCTGCTGTGAGCACTAAATAAAATAGACGACAAAATAATATGTGCGGAATTTAACTAAAAATACCATAAGGTTTTCAAAACTAATACATAAGATTAAAATCACAGTTTTGAAATTGTCTGAAAAACTTCTAACTAACTAAGAAGTTGATGGGACAATTTACTAACTGACTCTGACTGACTACTGAGCTGAAAGACTGAGATAAATATAAACGGTCCTAGATATATGAGGACTCACCACTGCTACTGGTGCTGATGCGCTGGAATGTCTAAGTACGATCGGGAACCTGAGAATCCAAACCTGTAACGCCCCGAATTCTGAACCCCGGATGCTACACGGTGCTCATA
This sequence comes from Capsicum baccatum var. pendulum, assembly GCA_030864225.1. Taxonomy (NCBI): domain Eukaryota; kingdom Viridiplantae; phylum Streptophyta; class Magnoliopsida; order Solanales; family Solanaceae; genus Capsicum; species Capsicum baccatum. The sequence continues at coordinate 122,984,451 of CM061556.1, read as the reverse complement.
ATGTCGAAGAACCACAAGCTAATCCATGACTGGTACCTACTGTAATAACTAAATAATAATACTGAATAATGCAGAAATTTGGTGGAAACTTTCCATAAGGTTCAAAACTGAAATACAACTATATAAGGTATAATAATACCAAAACCAAAATAACTTTCTGAAAATACTCTAGTCTGAAAAGCCTCTATTCTATTTGAACTGTGGAGTTGATGGAACAATCCCCCAACAAACTCCATATACTAAAATACTAAATCTAATGCAATAATAATATAAAGAACATCCTCAAATGATGAGGACTCACTGCTAAGTCTACTACTGCTGGCCGTATCTGAACTGCTAAGTATGCTCGGGAGTCTTTTCTTCTGAACCAATGGTATAAGACACCATAGCGTAAGAAAAGTATACGTCTGTACGTGGGAATGTACTGGTATGCTAGATGAGGTAAGGCTAAATGCAAGGGTTCATATGTATGAACATAAACTGACTGAATAACATGAGACTACTAAATGAGAATGCATGTATGAAAACGTAAACTATAACTGAGGTCGTACTAACACTGGATACCGAGTTTTGAATACTGTCTAACTGTTAGTTGAGTTTAGTGATATTGTAACACTGATAACTAGATCTCCTAGTACTATATTATTGATGACTGCTATGGGGTCGATCTTATCTAATGGGTGACCCCCGAGATTAGTCCTATCGGGTGGGGGATCCCTGAATTTATAGATACTAATATTGATTTTCTGTATCTAACAGTCCTTAATCTGTAGAACTATTTGAGTTCTTTACTAAGTTGAGTGACTGTATCTGATAGTCTTGACTTCTAAAATTCTAAAATGAGTTCTATGCTGAAGACTGAGACTGAAACTGAAACTGTGGGAAGTAATCATCTAGCCGACATGCCCTGAATCTGAACTATTGGGGTCCAACCTGTAAACCCAGCTGGAAGGGTGTCAGTACCATGCCACGGGTAAAGGCACTGCTGAGAATGATTACCACCCTGTGACCCTGGATGAGAAAAACTAAAACTGCTTGTCTTGGCTTTTTTATCTACTCTCGTTTTCCTTAGTTTTCTATGCCTCAATCTGATGAGCGTGCATCATCAATCTAGAAAGATCCATGTATCTATTGAGCATAGCAGTCCTACACTCCTTAACCACTAACCCAGACACACCGGTCACAAACATGCTAATGCTCGATCTAGGGTCAGCCATCTAATCAGGGGCATAATTAGACAACTGGTTGAACTTGAGGCAATACTCCTCCACTTTCATAGAGCCCTGCCTCAAGTTCATGAACTCTTCTATCTTATATTCCGTCATCTCAAGTGGGAAAACCATGTCTAAGAATGCCTCCTAAAATATCTTCCATGTCATGGGAGTCTATGGAATTATCTTCTCGGGTATCGGATTTGGACATATTTTATATCGATGAAAAGCTTATTCAATTTTCCACAAAGCAAAAAGTCAAAATCTTGAAAATTACACATGTATAAAAGTGTATTCATCTTTAAATAAAGTCTTTGAAACTTATGGGATGAATTTAAGCTATGTAGAAGTATGGGGTGTTACAGAACCTATGATATAAGACATCATAGCGCAAAAAATATGTATGCAGTCAGTACTTTGAATGTACTGGTATATGAGATGAGGTTAAACTGATATGGAAGGGTCATATGCATTAGATAATAGCTGACTAAATAGCATAAAATAATTGAGTATGAATGAATAAAGCTGTAAAAATTTGAGAATGCATGACCAAGCATAACACATGATTCTGATATGGTCTGTAAACTAAAATACTAATGTTAAATAACTGATAGTTGTATGCTATGGTCAAGAAAACATAAAACTGAACTATGTACTGAATATTGAACTAAGACTGTGGGAGCTAGCTATAACTGAGATGCCTAATATACTATATCGGTCCAACTTGTAACCCCAGTTAGAAGGGCATCAATACCATTCCACAGGTACTAACATTGGCTATGTGGATCGACTAATCTCATATCTCGAAGGATGATGCCTAACAGATGAGGTACTATTAAAGTCTATGATGGCGCCGTAGGTTTGGAACCTAGGGACTGCTCCTAACGTTTCATGCCTACTGACCAGGGAGACAAGTTTCTCATGCATACTGACAGGGGGGATGACATCCCTACGTTCATTCAGTGCTAAGTTTTACTCCCAACCGAAAGACACAAATTATTCGACTGAACTGAGCTTAATTAGACTCAAAACTGACCATATTATTGACTGAAAAAAATTGCTCATGGTATAACTAAAATCATTCTGTAGACAAAGAAAACTAGGTAAACAACAAAATTTTGGGTATTCATAATCCCTAGGACTCAATAACAATAACGATACGAACATACTGAAGCTTCGAAAACATACTAAGTAGTCATTATTCAAAACCCAATAATTTAGGCATTTCATCAAACACTTGAAATTCATAGTATTAAACATGAGAATAGTTAAAACATTTGATACTAACATAATAGAAATACTAAATTCATGGATTTAGGATTTAACATGCGAACATCATCATTCAAATGTTTCAAGGACAATTTCCAAAGAAACACATGGTAAACATAATTTGTAATACAGATTCATAATAAAATCATGAAGATAACTCATAATAACATGTAAAAATCATGGCTTTAAACTTGAAACTAGATTTTGTAACCCCATGGTTGCAAAGGACCCATCAATGAACATCACGCATACCATATTTGATGAAATAGTGAAAGTTCTTGGTGGTTTCTTGCATCTTGAGCTTGAATTTTGAAGAGGCTAGGGTTTTTTCTTGAGAGTTAATTGCTTTCTTTAGAGAGAATTTTTAGTAAAAGATGGCAAATAATGCTTTGGGACCCTTAATCACATGTTATGGATCAATTGGGTAAAAGGAAAAAACCTAATTGGCATTGGATAAATGAAATCAAAAGCTAGAAAAAGAGGGGTGGGCGATGACCCAGACTCCACGTGTTCTGAACCAGCAGTCTAAGTTTTGAACTGCAGTCACCCCGATAGAAAACCAAGCCTTGTGCCATGGGCCTATTCCGGGTGGTCTACTATTTTGCTTCTCCAAACGTGCCCTTACGCTAGTCCAAAAATTCTGAAACTTACCCGAGATGTTCTATCGACAACCCCGATCATGAATCAACTTAAAAATTAACTTTCTAATGCTGCGAAGGTCAAAAATAAAATCATCAAAGTTTAGGGGCATTAGAAATGACTAAGTCCTAATACTTATTGAAATTTTCTAACTTTTGGGCCCCTTTTATGTAAAATGGTGAGCTAAATTAGGATAGGATCTTATGGAGTCATATAGTATCTCCCCCTTGGGAACATTCCTCTTCGAATGAGACTGATTAAGCTAAGAACGCTGAGGGACTAAGGTTACATACTGAATATACATAACTGAAAACCTGATCACATGACCGAAGCTAAAATATGATGAATAATTGATCTGATTCATCAATGCATGCAATGACATGAGGATAATTACATGGCTGGAACTGAAAATTGAAAAGAGAAAATCTAGGTGGAAATTATTAACTTAAGATGAGTCTAATTTTGAGGAGCAAATATAAGCGTACTTGGTTCGCATATCTGCTTCTACTTCCAAAGTGCCTCCCTCAACGGATCGATTCCGCCAAAAGACTTTGACCGCGGAAACGTTTTTTTTCCTTATCCTATAAATGTGGGGATCAAAGATCTCAAATGGGTTTTCATCGTAAGAAAGGTTGTCCTATACATTTGTACTTTATAAAGAAACAACTACTACTGGGTAACCAATAAACTTCTTCAATAGGGAAACATCGAACCCTGGATGTACCGATGCAAAATTTGCAAGTAACTCAAGGCCATACGCTACCTTCGAATAATTAATTATGATCCTATAAGGGCCAACAAATTGGGGATTGAGTTTTCCCTTAAAGTCATCCCAACTAAACTTAAAGTCAATAACACAAGCTCTCAAGATGTCCTCCTCTCTACCTGACCATCTATCTAAGGGTGAAAAGCGGTACTAAGATAAACTTGGGTATCGAGACCCTTCTGAAAAGCCTTCCAAAAGTAAAAGGTAAACTGAGTACCTCTATCTGAAATGACAGAAAATGGAATGCCACGCAATCTAACTATCTCTCTAATATAGATCTTAGCATAGCCCTCGGCTGTATAGGAAGTATGAACTGACAAAAAAAGGACTGATTTGGTCATTCTGTCTACAATAACCCAAATCAAGTCATGTTGACAACGCGAATGGGGCAACCATATCACAAAATCCATGTTCATCTCTTCCCATTTCCAAGTGGAAATATTAAACTCCTACAATGTATCACTATGCCTCTGGTGCTCAACCTTAACCCACTGATAGTTTGAGCATTCAGCTAAAAACTCTACAATATCTCTAATACCACTCCACTAATAGATTTGTCGGAAGTCACAGTACATCTTAGTGTCTCTTGGGTGAATAGAGTATCGCACACCATACGTTTCTCAAAGGATTTACTATCTCAACCCTTCTACACACTGTACACACAGCCTAACCTGACAACACAACACACTATCTCCTCTTTAGGAGAAAGCCTCTACTTTTTTATCTCTGACTGACTCCTTCAACTTAATTATATTGTGATCCCTATCTTGTTTTTCTTTCATTTCGACAACCAAAGAAGATTCCAAACTATTCTAAACCCATACACTACCCTCAGCTGAATCAACAAAACGAACACCTAACCTAGATAACTTATGAACATCCTAAACTAGATTCTTATTATCATTCTCAATATGAGAAATACTACCCATAGACCACCTACTAAGGGTGTCTACCGCTAAATTGGCCTTGCCTGGATGATATAACATGTTATTTCATAATCTTTAAACAATTATAACCACATTCTCGGACAAAGAGTCAAATATTTCTATGAAAAGACATAATACAAACTTTTGTGATCCTTGAACACATCAACATGAACCCTATACAAATAATGCCTCAAAATTATTAAGGCAAACACAACAACTGCAAACTCAAGATCATGGGTAGGATAATTCTTTTCATGGGGTTTAAGTTGTTTAGAGGCATAGGGTGTGAACTTACCTGTCTCCATCAAAACATAACCCAAGCCAACTCTAGAAGTATCACAGTAAACAACAAACCAATCTGAACCATCTAGCAAGGTCAAAATTGGGATGAGATGAGTCGAGTCTTTAACTCATGAAAACTCTTCTCACATAAATCTGACCACAAAAACTTGACTTTTTTCTAGTTCAATCTGGACCTTGGGGACGAATTAGGCAAAAACCCTTTAACAAAGCATCGGTAATAGCTGGCCAAACTCAAAAAACTCCTAATATATAATGGAGATATAGGTCTGGGCCAGTTCCTCACTGCTTCGTTCTTTTGAGGATCAAATCTAATGCTATCACCAAAACTAATATGGACAAGAAAAGCTACTGTACAGAGCTAAGATTTGCACTTACTGAATTTGGCAAACAAATGAAGGGCTATAAGAGTCTACAATACAATTCTGAGGTGGTCTGCAGGATCTTTTTCACTACAGGAATAGAAAAGAATATCATTAATAAAGACTATAATGAACATATCCAAGTACTGTTTAAACACTTGGTTCATCAAGTCAATGAACGATTCTAGAGCATTTGTTTGACCAAAGAACATAACTAAAAACTCAAAGTAACCGTATTGAATTTTGTAAGTCATTTTCATAATATCACATTCTTTGACTCTGAGCTAATGATAGTCGGATCTGATGTCTATCTCAGAGAAATAACTGGCACCCTGAAGTTGGTCGAACAAGTCATTAATCGATGCGCATTCTAAGAGAACCAAACTTCTTTCGCACAAAAAAGACTAGAGTGCCACATGGGGAAACACTGGTTCAACTCTCTAAGCTTTACTGGAGCCATTCTGTCAGGCGGATTGGTGATAGACTAGGTATCGAGAAGAAGTTCTATTCAAAGTCAATTTCCCTTTTGGGAGAAATCTCAAAAAGGTCTTCAGGGAACACATATGGAAATTTTCTCACTACTAAAACTGACTCGAGATTAAGATTCTTAGAATTAGAGTCTTTGTCTTGGATAAGTGGTAAACACACCCCTTGGATATCATTTATTTTGCTCTAAGGTACAAAAAAAGCTGACACCTAAGCATTAACCCTCCATTGAATCACTTGTTCACTAGGAAACTAAAACTGAACAACTCTGTTTCTATAGTCAACTGAAGCACATCATGAGTGGAGCCAATATATTCCGAGAATAATATCAAAATCAATCATCTCTAACTCTACAAGATCAACTAATATGACTTTTTGAGATATTGTGACCGGTCAGTTCCTGTATACCTGTCTGGTTACAATAGAGACACCTACTGAGGTAGACACTGAGAAGGGTTCTACTAAGGTTTCAAGATTGCCTCTAAAATTGACAGCTATATAAAGGGTTACAAAAGAAAATGAATCCCCAGCATCTAACAAAGCATAAAAATATAAACAAAAGACCTGTAATGTACCTGTAACCCCATTAGGAGAACTTTTCTGATCATGAAAGGACTGGAGAGAATATAATCTATTCTGTCACTGACCATTTATGACACTGGAGGTGGCGCCTTACTGGTGCTGCTAAAGATTTAGCCTGACCCTACTGGCAATAACATACCTGTCGGACACTCCCTCATTTTATGACCTATCTTACCACATCCAAAAAAACACATCACAACTAGCCCTGCACACACCTTGATGATTTCTCCCACACTTTTGGTAAAGTAGATTAGTTTGACCACTATTCACACTACCCTGAGTCTTTGAGCCTAATGTTATATCCTAGTTACTATTTCTAAACATTGGCACTAGAGCGCTAGCAGAGAACAGAACTAAGGAAAAAGATTTTTGATGGAATTGAGGACGGTAACCACCTTTCAACCTTTTCTAGGCAAAGTTGAAACTACCTGTCCTATCCATCTTATTCTACCTTTCTCTCTCCTTAGTATCTATTTCTCAATCTGCTAAATATGGACCATCAACCTAGACAAGTCTATCTCCTCAATCAACATCATTCTTACACTCCTTGACCATGCTATCAGCTACACCGGAGACAAACTTACTCATCCTAGACCTATTAGATACCACATGAGGAGCATACCTGGCCAACTAAGTAAACTTAAGAGAATACTCCTTTACACTTGTACTACCTTGCTTCAAATTAATAAACTCCAGCACCTTATATTTCCTCAACTCTAAAGGGAAAAATTTATCTAAAAAGGTTACGACAAACTTTTTCCATTCTATAGGCCCTACATCTGTGACTCTATCCCCCTTCTACTGCTTAAACCAGGTGTGAGATACATCTTGTAAATGGAAGAAATTAACTCTGTACTCTTAGTAGAAGTCACGCCCATAATATATGTTACCTTCTAAACCATGTCAAGTAACTCCTGCGGATCCTTATCAGACTTGGATCCTAAAAGCAAAGGAGGATTCATTTAAATAAAGTCCTAAATCCTAGCTGCGAGAGTATTAGTCACTAGACTAGATAGAATACCAGCTGGATGATTATTATAAGTTGCAACTGCAAGGGCTAAATTAGTGAATTTAACTCTAAACTTGGTATGAGAGACATGCTCATTCAGGGGATCTTCCTGAACAGGCAGAGGTATGGGATGATTTTTGTTTATTCTTCTATTTGTCTTTCTAGGAGGCATACTCTATAAATGGAAGGAAGCTTGAATTAGAAAGTAAGTTAAATAGAGCTCATGCTCTCTTGCAGGACATGAATGCTGAAAGACGAGACACTTTTTCTAAAAAGCCTTGTAGCCTCTTGTCCATAAGTGTGGCACACTTCACACCTATGCACAAGACTCTACTCAACATGGCTTTCAGACTCCATAGGACACTATTAAAGTTGTCTCTAATATAATATTTGTAACTCTCAGAAAATATACCCTTGATGCCACACGGTGCTTATGGTACCAAGGAACCATAAACTAACCCATGAGTTGGTACCTACCGTTAGCACTGAATAAAACAGATAACAAAATAACATGTGCGGAATTCAACAAAAAAAGCCATAAGGTTTTAAATACTAAAACATGCGATTAAAATCATAGTTCTGAAAGCGTATGAAAACAATATTAGGAATACTATTAATAACAACTGGAAAGCTTATTAACTATCTAAAATAGTTTGAAAATCCTCTAACTGACTGGGGAGTTGATGGAATAAGCCCCTCTTACTTTGGTTGACTACGAAGCTAAAAGACTGAGATAAACATAAATAGTCGTTGATACATGAGTACTCACCACTGCTACTGCTGCTGATGTGTAAGAATTTTGAAGTATGATATGGAACCTGAGCATATAAACCTATTATATAATACATCATAGAACATAAAACGAGTATACAGTCAGTACTTTAAATGTACTAGTATATGAGATGCTGTTAGGATGAAATATATAGGCCATATGCATGAGATAATAACTGAATGAATATCATAAGATAATGGAGTATGAATAAATAAAGATGTAACGATCCAAGAATGCATGACAAAGCATAAAACATGATTCTGATATAGCTTGTAAACTAAAATACTAATGTTGAATAACTGATTGTTGTATGATATGGTTAAGTAAACCTGAAATAAACTTTATACTGAATATTGAGTTGAGAATGTAGGAGCTAGCTATAGCCAACATTCCCCAATGTACTATCAGGGTCCAACCTATAACTCTAATTAGAAGGGCATCATTACCGTGCCCACGGGTACTAACATTGGCTATGTGCATCCACTAATTTGATATTCCAAAGGATGAGGGTGTCATGCTTAACTAAAAGGGGGGCCCTCAAATTCTACTATGGCTCCATTAGTTTGGAAATTAGGTACTACTACTAACATCTCATGCCTACTGACAGGGGAGATAAAGGCCTTATTTCTATCGATGGGGAAGACGTTATCCCTATGGTTACTCGATGCTATGATTTACTCCCAACAAAAGGACACTGATTACTAGACTAACTGAACTTAATTGGACTCACAACTGACCATATTATTGACTGAATGATATTACTCATGGTATAATTAAAATCATCATGTAGATACTAAAAACTTGGTAAACAACTAAATTTTGCGTATTTATAACCCCAGGTCTAAATAATTATAACAATAGGAACATACTAAAGTTTCAATAACATAATAAGTATTCATTATTCAAAACCCAATCATTTGGGTATTTCACCAAATACTTGAAATTCATAGGATTAAGCATGAGAATAGTTAAAACATGTGATACTAACATAATTGAAATACAACAATCTTGGATTCAGGATTTAACATGTGAACATCATCATTCAAACATGTTAAGAACAATTTTCAATAAAAACACATGGCAAACATACTTTGTAATCAAGATTCATAATAACTTCATGAAGATAACTCATAATAACATGTAAAAATCATGGCTTTAAACTTGAAAATAGAATCTTGGACTCCATAGGTGGAAAGAACCCATGAATGAACATCACACATACCTTAATTTATGAATTAGTGAAAGTTTTTTGTGGTTTTTTTAAGCTTGAGCTTGAATTTTGAAGAGGATAGGTTTTGTTCTTGAGAGAGAATTTCTCTCTTTTGAGTGAATTTTGAGTTAAACGTGACAAATAAAGCTTTTCGGGACCCTTAATCATATGTTATGGGTCAATTGGGTGAAGGTAAAAGCCCTAAGTGACAATTGAAAAAAGGAATCAAAAGTTGGAAAAATATGGTCCGGCGACGGGTCGAGTGCCGCGGACTCTGGACCAATGGTCTAAGCCCTGCACCGTGGGCTCTACTATAAGCAACCTCGACAGTGGACCAAGCCCCGCGCGCGGGCCTATTCTGTGGGGTCTACTATTTTGCATCTCTAAAAGAGCCTTTACGGTCGTCCAAAAAATCTGAAACTTACTCAAGATGTTCTATCAACAACCCTAATCATGGATCAATTTAAAAATTAATTTCTAATATCGAGAAGGTCAAAAATAAAATTATCAAAGTTTAGAGGCTTTAGAAATGACTAAGTCCTAACACTTAGTGAACTTTACATAATCTTGGACCCCTTTAACATACAATAGTGAGCTAAGTGGATCTAGGATCTTATGGAGTCATATAGCTACGTGCCACATCGCTATGTAAATTTCATCCAACTATTATTTTTTTCACTTTGGGTGAGGTTTGTTTTTGTCTTTTTACCCCTGAAATAACTTATAAACACTTGGGTGACCCCTTCCGTTTAGTTTTAAAAGATCAAACTCCATTTATTTCTCTTTAACTCTAAACCCAAGAAATTTTAAGGATTTTATTGAGAATTCGTCATCTATGCTCCAAATATTGAATTCTCTTCAAATTATTCCATATTGCGGGCATGTTTGTCTTTTGTTAACTTGAATTTTACATTATGGCATTAATGAATTGGATATTCATATGATTCAAGTTGTGGGTTCTAAATAGGGTTAAGGGATTTTTATTGGGTTTACTTGAATTGCTTTCCTATGTTTTAAATATCTTATTTATGTTATAATTGATGGTTTTGAAACCAAAATTGATGCATTATTTTACTAGAAGGAGAGGAACATAGGTTTTCCCACATTGATGAAACTTTTGCTTGGTAATGGCCTTAACCTCAACCTACTTTGCAAACTTGGCTTTAAATATGAATATTTGCATGATTTAACTCATCTTTTGAACCCATTACATTGTATTAAGGGATAAATGAATGAAAATGGATTATGATGGCCTTGGTGGCCAAGGCTTGGAATTTCAAATGAAACTTGGGAGTTAGTTTTAATATATTGACTAGTTTGGCATAAGTGAATAATCTTGCAAGCATATTGGTATGACAATACCAAGTCCGTAATTGCCTTGATGTGAAAGACTCCTGGGTTACTAGTTAGTTTATGTGCAACTATTTTAATTTGGTCTTAAAAAATTATGTAACTTACTATAATGGTATAAATCCTTGGAATCAACACTGGGAACCACATTTTCTAGTGTTAGGGATCTATGAGACCATGTGCTTGGGGCATACATTATATTTTGTGATGGATATAGCCTTGATATTTAGGCTTTCATCAATATTTCCTAGGTTCATGCAGCTAACATACGCTGGTCCCTTTAAGCAGGGGGGTCTGGACCCATATAGCCCATGGGTGCCTTTAGGACAAAGCGAGATACATTGTTCATGTTAATACTTTAAACATTTATGTTTATGGACCTTGTCTATCCCAGCATCAAATATATAGATGTATATGAGTGTAGTGCATAGGGTTTATGACTTGAGTTTTTTAGGTGCATTACTTTATCCCTATCCCCTAAGTTACATTACAGTGATTTCCCTACTAACCATCCCCTGATGCTGCATCATTTCATGATGCAGGTTGGGAGGACTTTTCGATTACTCCTATGCAGTGTTAGGCAGTTGAGTACTTCTATAGATCAGCTGTGAAGTGGTGAACCTTCATCTTTTGAAATGTCTTGTCATTTCATTATTTTTCTCTTAGTCTTTCTGTATGCATTTGTTTTGTCATAGTCGATGGCATATACTGACTTAATTGGTATTTTGGTTTAAAGGCTTTTATGGATAAATGTGGGTTATTTCTTTGTTTTGATTCTTAAAATAGTCATTTGATTTATCTATTCTCATTACTATTTTAGTTACCTTCCGCTGTTTATTATTTTTGTGCTCTTGAGGTAAGTTTAGGGGGTGGTCTCTGACCCATGATGGTTATCAACCCATCACGGCCAGGACCAGGTTTGGGTTATGACGATCTTAGTGATTTATCATATTGATTACAAATCTAGTAACCAATAACTATTACTATAGCTCTTTTTATTTGACCAAATCCTCCTCTTTTAGTTCTTTAATAGTTACCTAGACAAACACGTGATAGAATTCTATCTATTCCCTATGGGTTCGACCCCAACCTAGTTGTGTTCTATATTTGATTTAGTGATCGCTTTATACTTTTTAGGTAGTGTAAATTAGGCGACATAACATAACACTTTATCTCATCAGATTACATGTATAAAAGTACATCAATTACATATATGTAGATTCCTTCAACAATACTCATCATAAATATCAGTACAAATTTAATAAGATGTACACACATATTAGGGTCAACCAAAAGTCTCATCTATAACTTGTAGGGAATTAGATAAGTAAATGTATCAGTATTAATATGGTATACTACCAATCCATATAACAGTGTATTGTGATACCCAATCTATATATCATCTAAAAACCAAATGTTCGATTCATGTCGAAGTCAATGATCACAAGTAATTCCCATAATCTAATTACAAACATCCATCTCACATATAAGAACAATTTCAAGCAAGTCCTTACTACTATTAAGCGATAACCTACCTCAATTTCTTTCCCAAAAATACTATATAGCCACAGACTTTCCCTTTCTTTCAATTTCTGCTCATTTTTTATCTATAAAAAATAACACAAACTTTAACACAATAATTCACACATCCAAAGAATTAGGAACGAACATTTATCAAATTAACTCATGAACTTAGCCTAGTTCATTACCTTAGGGTTTTCTACCCTTTAAATTCTTTGAATTAATTATTTTTTATTATTAGAATAAACAATTCTATCATAGGAAGTAGTTTTAACACCCTAGGATCAATAACAACTGATAATAACATCATTCCTCACCTATTCCCACTATTTCATAAACATAGCGCTAAATTCTAATTGCTACCATGATTCTTATAATCACCATTGATTATGAAAAACCTCTTGAGTTGTGATTAATCACCCTTTCTATGCCCTTGAACATTTTTTGGAAAAGTGGGGATAAAAAATAGGTTTACTAATTTCAAAAATTAGAATTTAGCATTTTGGCCGGTGCAATAACACTTTTGTTGCTGCAATAGCACCATTGTAGTGGAGGATCTGCTGTTGTAGAGACACCTAGGACAAAAAATGGTTGATGTAGTGAAACTTCTACCATTTCGATGATATTTCAATTGCTGCAGTGACCCCAAACTAGTAGCTCAAGACTTGGCCCCAGCTCTGTCCATTTTATAACACATTTCATAAAATTTGTCATTAGAAAGTGACCCTTTCATAGTAATTACCATAATTAGAGTTTTACAAGCCCGTTCTTTGAACCAGAAATTTAAATGACTTTCTAAACTCATCCTCTAACACAAGACATAATCCAAAACACAACACATTAGATCATGGGTATTACTCTTTTATTGATTGTTGACTTGGACTCCTATCAGTTGAAAAGACTGGGTCAATTATGGTCCAACAATGAAAAGGTAGCCAGCATATAGATTCAAGCCCACTTGAGGAGATTATAACCTTTAAGTAGGTTAACATGTCCATGCAGGATTACTCTCTGAAGTTTACCCAACTCTCTAGGTATGCTCCATAAATGGTTGGTTAGTCAAGGGCTCGAACGAATAAATTTATTATTAGTATCCTTAATTTATTATTCATGAAGTGTAGGATCACCATGATCATTAGGAAAATTGCTACCTTCAGGCTTATGACTCATGCCTAGTAGATATAGAAAGAGAAGATAAAAGAGAAAGAGAGAGAGAGAGAACAAGAGAGAAAGAATAAGTATCTTTAATTACTATAAATAGAGGTCTTATGGTGGAAATCACTCTTAGTTTTAGTAGATATGTTTAGCTCCAACACCTTCTTTAGCTAGTCCTCTATCCCCTAGGACCCATCATAATAAGAAAAATAAGGCATCAAGATCTAAGTCTTAGGGTAGTGTTATAGGTAGTAACACTCACCTAACATGCCTAAGTATGGTAAGAACTATCTAGGAAAGTGCCTTACTGGTAAGAAGGTTAATTTTAGATAAAGTTAGATTGGCCATAAGTTGAATTATCGCTCAGCTGCACCTGGAGATGGAGGTAATAGGGATTAGTCTTGTGCTTTAGTAGCCCTTTCAATTTTCCCAACTCAATAAGGTGTTTCTACTAGTATGGGAGGTGGTTAGAGCTAGAATCATTCAATGATTTATCTTAACATCACGATCAGGAGAGCACGCCATATGTGATATGTTGCAAATCTATCATATAAATATGTATTCATTGTTAGATCTAAGCGCCACACTTTCCTTTGTGACTTTCTACAACTGATTTGAGAGTCAGTACCACACACCTTTAGATCCTTTATCAGTTTCTACTCCTATTGGTGACTTAGTTATATCTAAATGGGCATACAAAATAACCCAGTCTTAGTTTTCTAGAAAATCATCGCAGTTGATCTAATAGAGTTAGACCTGACTGATTTGGACGTCATGCTTGGAATGGATTGATTACATTCCTATTATTCTACAGTCGACTATTGAACCAGAGTCACTAAGTTTTGATTTCCTAACAAACCAATTTTAGATTGGAAAGGTAGAACCTTCGCGCCTATAAGTTAATTTATGTCTTACTTTAAGGCCAAAAAAAATAATATCCAAGGGTGATATCTACCACCTATTTTGGGTTAAAAATTCTAGTTCCAAAATACTAACACTTTAGTCAGTTCTAATTGTTAATAAATATATAGAAGTTTTTCCTAATAATTTATCTAGAGTCCCTCCTAAGATAGAAATTGAAATTTTAATATACCTTCTTCCAAATACCCAACCTATATTAATTCTTCCTTATAGAATGACTTCAGTTGATCTTGAGGAATTGAAAGATAAATTAACTTTTTATACAAAGGTTTCATCATATTTTAATGCTCCAAATCTAATACCTAGAATTCTATACAGTACGCATTACCCCGAAGGACCACAAGCTAACCCATGACTGATATCTGTAAACTGAGCACTGAATAATAGTAATAATATCGTAAATGCAGAAACATGAATTGAAAGGCCATAAGGTTCAATACTAGTACATAACTAAAAAATATGGTATAACAATACCAAAACAACTGAGATAATTATCTGAACATACTATAGTCTGAAAGCCTCTAAACTATCTGAATAAAGAGTTGATGGGAAATGTCCCCAACTAACTCCAACTACTGAAATAAACTAAAAACTAAAATAGTAATGTCATCATCATGTCCTCGAAGGATGAGGACTCACTGCTAACTCCAATCGCTGAACTGGGATGCTACTGGTTCTCTGGGGATCGTGCTTCTAAACCTATGGTAGAAGACACCTTAGCGCAAATGCATCAGTACTTTGAATGTACTGGTATGCAAGTGAGGTAGGCTGAAACAATAGGTTTATATGCATAGACAATACTAACTAACTGACTAACATGAACGTGAGAATACATGCATGCATGCGTAACTGTAACTGACATCATGATAGGACTGAATGCTAAGTTCTAACTATTGAGTTTACTAATAACATGGAATTACTAATATCTGAGGGACTGATACTATTTTACTAATACATGAATAACTATTTCTGACAGTTCTGATTATGAAGAACTGGTCTGGTTGACTTTGTCTAATACTCTTGAAGCTGAATACTAATAACTGATATAACTGATAACATGAGCGACTATATCTGACAGTCCTAAATCTAATGGAACTAGCTGAGTTCCATACTATATCTGAGTAACTGAGCCTGAGATCAGTCCTCTAGCGGGTAATCTCTAAATTTGATGCTATTGTTACTGATTGACCATAGTTGAGACTCATCCTGTCTAATGGTTAATCCCAAAGTCTATTTATAATGATAAGGAGTGACTGTATCTGACATTCCTAAATCTATACTACTGAGCTGACTTACTGTATCTAACAGTCCTTATTCTATAACTAAAACTATGGGATGTATTTATCTTACCGACATGCCCCATACTAAGCTTACTGGGGTCCAACCTGTAACCCCAGTTGGAAGGGTATCAGTACCGCACCAGTGGTAAACACAAATACTATAGAGTTAGTCATAATCTAGTGGGTGACCCCTGGGATCTGTCCTATACATTTAAATGCGCTAGCAGGTGATCCCTGAGTATGTTAGTCCTATCTAACGAGTGATATCTTGTATCTACACTGGCTACTTAGTTCTGGAACTTATGGATTGCTTTTAGGGATCTCAGTCCTATCCAGCGGGTGAGTCCCCATCCCTAGGATCGCTCGGTGCTGAATCCTACTCCCATCTGAAATACATTGAACTAATTGATCGAGTTGAACTGATTAACTGAACTGAACTAATTAACTAAACTAAACTAATACTAGTGGTATTGTTTAATAGAGCCAAACTAAATTTACTATGTTCCATTTACTGACAGAATATGCTGAGTTTTGAGGGATGGCTAAGAATATTGAAGTTAGATTGACTGGGAATACTAAGGTTACTAAGATTACTGAGTACTGAGATTACTGAACTACTGAGATTACTGAGATTTCTGAGATTTCCTGAGTCACATGACTGATTGATTTCTATGGATCATAGCTTGACTGAGGAGATTGTAAAAACATGACATGGCTCTAGGCACACAACTAAATGTTTGGGTACAAGTATCCCAGGACTCGATGAGAAAAAACTTACATGGCATAGCTTAATTGAACACATGACCAACAACATAATTCACAATTCATATATTGAAGCACTTCATCAAACATGTGATATGCATAAGCTTGTACATACATGGGGATTTCATGATATCATACTAGTTGGGCATTGTTCCTTCATCTAGGCATTCAATTATACACATGATAGGCATAGCACATGTAGACAAATTATACAATAATCAAATATCATGATTCATATCTAATTTCATAATCCTAGGGTTTATTGATAGGTTCACATGAATATACATCTATACAAATAAATTCCATATAAAATTGATCGCCCAACATGGATTTGAATTCAATTGATCATTTTCAACAAAAATAAAATGAACCCAACATGAAATTCATAAAGAAATCCATAAACTTAAAATTAGAAAAGAGATTCTTGGGATTCATGGATGAAAGGAGTCCATTAATGAACACTACGCATACCTTAGCTTGTGATTGTATGAATATTGATGGAGAGATTCTTGAAATTTGATAGTGAATTCCCTTCGAATTGAACTTTCTATGAAAACCCTAGGTTCTTAAGAGTTTTTGAGAGTAATTGAGTATAAGTTGCTGAATTATGGCCAAATATCATGTTATAAGGATTATATAGGGTGGGAAATTGACCCTTTTAACCCTAGTACACATATTTAATTTCTAATAAAATTTCCCGATCTTCATCCTTGGCGCGACCGTCACTATCTTGCCAAGTCACTGGAAAGTGACAAATGGGAAATTGCATGGTGGCGCGATGCGGAGCTATCACGTTTTCATCTTGTCTATGACCTTGAAGTTTGGCACGATGCGTCACTATCATGGTGTAACATTGGAAATTGACAATTTCCATTTGAGCTATCTCAGCATGCGCTAAAGGCTCAAGTGATACATTGTATCACTAAAAAGGCTTTAACTCTTCCCCTCGGGTGTCGGATTTGGGAAAATTTGGTATCGATGGAAAGATTATTGAATTTTCTACCTGACAAAAAGTGAAAATTTTAAAAATACCATGTGTACTAAAGTGGATTCATCTTTCAAAGAAAGCTTTTAACATTCCTGGGAAAAAATTTCAAGCTAGAAAAAGTACGGGTATTATACATATCCAAAAACTCTCCATGTGGTGCTTTAGTTTATTTCATGCATAATAAGGATAGCTTTGTTAAAATATGCACCAATTACTGTCAGCTGAACAAAGACACAATCAACAACAATTATCTCATCCTAGAATTGATGAAATGTTCAAACAACTTTATGGTACTAGTTTTTTCTCTATGATAAACCTCATATAAATCTTTCATCATCTTAGTGTCAAAAAATATGATATTCTAAAGACAACCTTCAAAATTTTGTATAGTCAATACAAATTTATTGTTATGTATTATGGAATAATGATTTATATGATCATGGCTAGCTTGAGGTACCTTAGTAGGGGATTTCATATATGGATGATAGCATTGAGCCAAACAAAGTCATAGAGCTATAAATACATAAGATATAGGTAATTACGATGCTAACTGGGCAATCAAGAAGGGCTATTTTTTTATAGGCTACTTTGGTTATTTTTATAATAGGCTATTAGTATAAAGGCAATAACTATCAATAATGGACTTAGTTATTTTCTTTCACATCTTATGATGAATTAAATATTTGAGATCTTTGAAAATTGTAGTTTCTCTATGTGAACCCTAGAATTGGTATAGTTTATAGTTGGTAACTGTAGCTAAGTGATTAGCGGGGATTCTTAATACTTTTCCTATTAACTTCTTCTACATTAGTCAATTATTGAGTTTTTTTCTTTCAAGTTTTAATTAGGTTTCTCATCTTTGATTTTTTTTTGGTTTAATTTGTAATTTATGAATCAATTATAAAAACACACAATAATGGACCACCCCATCCTAATTAGTCCAATAATAAAAGAAAACAAAAACAAAAAATAAATAAAAGAATTGGACAAGTCCATCAGATGACCCATCCCAAAAAAGCAACATATATCTAGAGTAGGGTTTCCTAATCCGAGCTTTGTATTGAGATTCACTCTTCTCCATATCTTTCCATTATGTTTCCTTTTGAGAATCAACAATTCTTTCTATTTCAAATGTGGATACTAAACTCCTTGCCTTGGTTGTACTTTTTTTGAGCTTCTTCCAGTTTGTATAAGTAAGTATCCCCTTTCCATTTAATTGTTTCTACTTTTAGTTGTACTTTGGTCCTAATTTTGTACCTTTTTTCTGGTATCATAGCAGTGTTCTTTGGTGTATGGGTACATATTATGGTTCTTGATGCTAAATCGAAGGGTCTAGTTAGCTGAGACTTGTTCCTTCTTCCAAAAGAGTTGAATTCTCTATTACCTTTGCTAATAGATTTGTAGATTGTATTTCTTGAACTCTCCTTATCTGTAGTACAGTAATGATTACAAAGATGATAATAACGAAGGTAAAGTGATTGAAAAAATACAATGTACAGGTTGTCACAAGTTCTAATAAGTGTGGTCCACTCCTATTATGATTTATTCACTTATTTCTGATTTCTATTGAGCTCCTATATCAAATATGATTATCTACAGCTTTACATACTCAATATATATTTTGTACTAACGTCCCCCACTGGGACCTATATTTCATGCTGCAGGCACAGGTACCTCAGCTCATGCACCACACAAATAGGAGCCAGGATATCCAGCTGCTTTTGGTGAGATCCAATGTACTTTGGGGATTTCCGTGTCATATCCAGTCAGTTTTGGTATTGTATAGAAGTTAGTTCTATGGAGGGGTATGTCCCGACCTTAGTTAAACTCTGTGTATTGTCTATAGGCTTTATAGACCTAATGTACAGTCAAGGTGGTGTTTTGTTAATAGACTTGATAGCTCCAATGGTCAAGTATTGTATATACATATATATGTGTCCTCGATCTTATACAGGTGATTATTTCCTTTTATATGCAATATGATGTTGTCTGAATTTTGGGTTGTCATAGAGGTATGCATGGAAAGTATAAGGTTATGAGCTGTTTCACCCGGGCCTCCTTTGTTACGGTTGCCAGTCCGCCCCAATAGGATTTGAGGCATGATAAAAGTGGTATCAGAGAAGTTTGTCATAGTGAGTCTACAAATCCATGTCTGCGTAGAGTCTTATTTATTGGTGTGTCGTGCACCGTATCTATAAATAGGAGGCGATGGACATTTAGGAATTATTTTTTTTCTTCATGTCTTAGATCATGCTATATAGCCTATATTGTATATGAAGTCATAGTTGACCACTGAATCCATTTGTTTCTTTTATTATAGTAATGATGTCGGTTACTAGAAGCAAGAATACCGGTAAGCAAATAGATATAGCTGCTGGAGAAGGGACTAGTAAGTCACCCACTATCCCAGCTAATCAAAGTGAGGCTCCATCTGAGCATGCATTAGAAACTTCTTCCACTCCGGAAAAAATAAGGGAGAGGAGAACTATATCCCCAGAGCCACATATTAATGTTGTTGATCAAGATCTTAGAAATGCAGTGCAACTTTTGACTCGTATAGTTGCTGGGAAAGATCAAGGGCAAGTCATTCCTACCGCAGGTCCTAGTGGTACAGATAGGGCGGCTAGCCTTCAAACATAGGATTTTCTTAAGATGGATCCTCCCAATTTTACTACATCAGATCTTAATGAGGACCCACAGGACTTTATTAATCAAATTCAAAGGGCCTTAGGTGTTATTCATGCAATGGGTAGAGAGACAGTAGAGTTAGTGATGTATAGATTTAAAGGGGATGATATATATCGGTACGAGGACTGGAAATAATTTAAGGGTATTGATGCACCCCCAGCTACTTGGAAGGAGTTCAAAGAGGCATTTCCTGATCATTATTTTCCATTCGAGATTCGTCAGGCTCGTGCAGATCAGTTTTTAAATCTTCGTCAGGGGAATTTGACCGTGAGGGAGTACAGTCTCCAATTTAATTCCTTATTGAGATATGCTCCTAATGTTGTAGCTACTATAGATGACAGAGTTCATCAATATGTGGATAGTTTGGAATCTAGTTAGAGATTGTACTATTGCCGCTTTGAACAAAGATATGGACATAGCGAGGATCCAACCTTTTACACAGAAAATGGAAGATCAGAGGAAGAGAAGAAGAGCACAGGAATTAGAAAGAGGATATTCCAAGAGGGCCAGATCTACAGGAAGTTCATGGCATCCCAAGGAGGGTTCAGACCCCAGTTTTCTGCTAGACCTCCTAGGCCATTATCTTCTTATTCTGCAGCTAGTCCCCCACCATAGTTCCAAGGGTCCAGAGAAAATCAATTTGGGCACAGAAGTGAGAGTCAGAGTTCGCGGACAGTGGGGTACCAAGGGCAAGGGAATATAAACCAATCGAGACCTCCTCAAGAGCCATTCAATAAATATGGAAGGTATCATTTGGGCGTATGTCGACTGGGGACTAATGTTTGCTTTTGGTGTAGTATGTCAGAGCATATGATGAGAGAATGCCCACGAAAAGGCATATGAGGTATGGCACGACCTACGGGGTCATTTGTTAAATCATAATCATCGATTCCTTATTTAGGAAGGGTTACACAACCAATGGGTTATGTTAGAGGTGATAGAGGAGCCACGAGTTCTAGCAGGGTTCAAAATCATACGTATGCTCTAGCAGATCAACAGAATTTAGAGGCTTCCCCAGATGTGGTTACGAGTATGTTGTCTATCTTTTCATTCGATGTATATGCCTTAATTGATCTTGATTCTACATTATATTATATTACTCCATTGGTTTCTATAAAGTTTGAAAGAATACCCAAACTGTTAGTTAAGCCATTTGAAGTGTCCACACGGTTGGGGAATCCATTATAGCTAGAAGGGTTTGCCAAAACTACATAGTAATTGTTTGTGGTCGTGATACGATGGGTGATCTTGTGGAGTTAGAAATGGTAGATTTTGATAATATAATGGGTATGTACTGGTTGGTGTCTTGTTATGCCACAATTAATTGCTGCACAAAAAAGGTATATTTCCATTTTCCAAATGAATCAGTCCTTGAATGGAAAGGTGAAATTGGTGCGCCAAGAGGTAGATTTATTTCTTAATTTAAGGCAAGAAGAATGATTTCCAAGGGATATATATATCGTTTAGTTATAGTAAGGGATACAGAAGCAGAGCCACCAAATCTTCACGCTGTTCTGGTGGTAAATAAATTTACTGATGTATTTCCTGAAGATCTTTCGGGTTTGCATCCTGAACGAGAAGTAGAGTTTGGTATTTATGTAATACCAGGCACCTAACCAATCTCCATTCCTCCATATAGAATGGCCCCAGTAGAATTACAAAAATTGAAAGAGCAATTGAAAGATTTGCTAGAGAAGGGATTCATAAGGCCTAGTATGTCCCCTGGGAGCACTAGTGTTATTTGTGCGCAAAAAGGATGGCTCGCTGAGGATGTGTATTGATTATCGGCAATTGAATAAGGTGACTATTAAGAATAAATATCCTCTCCCAAGAATTAATGATTTACTTGATCAGTTACAGGGTGCCAAGTGCTTTTCTAAGATTGATTTGAGGTTAGGCTACCACCAAGTGAGGGTCAAAGAGAAGGATATACCCAAGACAACTTTCCAAACACGGTATGGTCATTATGAGTTTCTAGTTATGTTATTTAGCCTAACAAATGCACCCGCGGCTTTTATGGATTTGATGAAAAGGGTGTTTAAGCCATTCCTGGATGTATTTGTGATAGTTTTTATAGATGATATTCTAGTTTATTCTAGATCAGAAGAGGACCATGGCAATCACTTACGAAAGGCATTACAGACTCTTCGTGATTGTAAGCTTTATCCAAAGTTCTCTAAATGTGAGTTTTTACTAAAGTCGGTGGCATTTTAAGGTCATATTGTATCTAGTAAAGGGATAAAGGTTGATGCTCAAAAGATAGAAGCTGTGAAGAACTGGCCAAGGCCCACAACACCTACGGAGATTCGTAATTTTCTCTGGTTGGCTAGTTATTATAGAAGATTTGTTGAAGGATTTTCTTCCATTTCAGCACCCTTAATCAAGCTAACCCATAAAGCATCCAAATTCCAATGGAATGATGCCTGTGAGAAGAGTTTTCAAGATTTAAAGAACAAGTTTATTTCTACACCCGTGTTGGTACTTCCAGAAGGTACCAAAGCGTATACAGTGTATTGTGATGCTTCCAGAATTGGTTTAGGATGTTTATTGATGCAGCATGGTAAGGTAATAGCATATGCTTCTAGACAATTGTGGCCACATGAGAAAAATTATCCTACACACGATCTTAAGCTGGCAGCAGTTATTTTCGCTTCAAAGATATGGCGCCACTACTTACATGGGGTTCATGTTGATATATATACTGACCATAAGAGCTTGCAATATATTTTTAATCAGAAGGATCTAAATTTAAGGCAGCGGAGATAGCTTGAACTATTAAAGGACTATGATTTTGATATCTTGTACCATCCAGGGAAAGCAAATATGGTAGATGATGCGTTAAGTCGTAAGGCTATGATGGCGCCTATAGAAAGGAAAGGGATGATTAAAGATCTTCACCAGTTAGCTAGTTTGGGATTTTTCCTTCTTGAAACTCTGGATAAAGAGCTTATTATACATAATGCTGCGGAATCTTCATTAGTAGCTGAAGTGAAGGAGAAGCAATATGCAGATCCTATTTTATTACAGCTTAGGGAGAACGTATAGAATGGTGCGACCAAGGCATTTGAGCTTACACGAGAAGGAGTACTTTAGTGCCAAAACCGATTGTGTGTGCCGTACGTAGACGGGCTAAGAAAGAAGATTATAACAGAGGCACATTGTTCAAGGTATTCCATTCATCTTGGATCAACCAAAATGTATCAAGATTTGAAAGATATGTATTGGTGAAATGACATGAAGAAGGGCATTGCAGAATTTGTAGCTGAATGTCCAAATTGTCAAAGAGTTAAAGTTGAGCACCAAAAACCCGGAGGTTATATGCAATGCATTGATCTTCCAAGCTGGAAGTGGGACATGATCAACATGGATTTCATTATTGGTTTGCCTCGTTCATCCCAAAAGTTTGATTCCATTTGGATGATTGTTGATAGGCTTACCAAATCCGTACATTTCCTACTAGTTAGGACAACTTACACAGTTGAAGAGTAGACGAATCTGTACATTAAAGAGATAGTCCGATTACATGGAGTTCCAATTTGTATTATATTATATTGGGGAACCAAATTTACTACAAACTTTTGGAAGTCTTTTCAAAGGTGTTTAGGAACATAATTGAAGTTGAGTATAGCTTTTCACCGTCAAACAGATGGACAAGCAGAACGTACCATCAAAACACTTGAACATATGCTACGAGCTTATGTAATAGATTTTAAGGGCAACTGGAATGATCATTTACCTCTTATTGAGTTTGCCTACAATAATAGATATCATTCAAGTATCAAAATGGAACCATATGAAGTTTTATATGAAAGGAAGTGTAGATTAATAATAGGATGGTTCGAAGTGGGTGAAACTCTTTTGTTCAGACCGGATCTTGTTTCTCAAGACATAGAGAAGGTTAAAGTAATTCAACAACGACTGAAAACAACCCAAAGTCAACACAAGTCATATGCGGATAGTAGAAGGAGAGGGCTAGAGTTATCTATAGGTAATTGGGTATTTTTGAAGGTATCACCAATGAAAGGGGTAATGAGATTTTGCAAGAAAGGAAAGTTGAGTCCACGTTATATAGGCCCGTATAAGATCACTCGAAGGTTTAGACAAGTTGCATATGAATTAGAGCTACCCCAAGATCTCTCATCAGTACATCTGATATTTCATGTGTCAATGCTTCAAAAGTGCATCGGAGATCCTTTACATATCACTTCTACTGAGGATGTGCAAGTTGCGAAAGATCTTACCTATGAGAAAATGCCTATTGCTATTCTAGATCGCCAAGTTAAGAAGATGAGAAATAATGAGATAGTATCTGTGAAAGTATGTTGGAGAAATTGTCAAAGGGAAGAGATTACATGGGAAGCTGAGGAAGCAACGAAATCTAAGTACCCTCATTTGTTCAAAGATGAAGAGGAAGTTCAAGAAACGGAGTTAGAACATTAACAAGTAACTTTTTTTTTTATATATGCATAGTATTTATGTGATGATGTGAATATTAATGATGGACTTGAACTTGTTTCGGCTGAATACTACGCTAACATTCAAGGACGAATGTCCTAAAGAAGGGAAGAATGTAACACCCTGTATTCAAGTACATGTATTGGCGTATTCAAGTACGTGTATTGGTCTTATTTATATAGAATTAATTTTTTTTATTTTATTTATACCAGAATTTACCCGTCGATGGTTCCATGCAAAGGTTATTGAATAAAATTTCCAACTATATAAGGATTTCAAAAAATGGATAGGTTTCGGATATAATTGAGCACATTTGAAACTATAAAACAGTGGCCGGGATATTTGGGAATAGTAAATGTGCAGGAAAATTTCCTGCACACAACTTCGAATGATCATAACTCCCTTAATATAATGAACTGGGAGAGATTCTACCTATTAAAATAAATATCTTTGAGTCTTCTTTCCAATCCAATTGGTTTCTTCCAAATCCAACGTCTGAGTAAGGAGTTATACTCGTTTTACGTCAGCCTATCAAAACAGATTTTTAGGTTCAACTTCAAACGACCATAACTCCTTGTACAGGTTGAACTGGTCGGCCTAATTTATGTGAAATGAAAGAACTTTTAATTATCCTTCCAAAGATACAAATTTTACCCAAATCCTATGTCGGAGCAAAGAGTTATGGTTGATCTACTTTAGCTTATCAAAACAGTCCACCAAAGGATAGATTTGACATTATTTAAATTTTAAAGGCATTTTGGTCATTTCCTATTATATTATGGACGGGAATATGTGTATATATACATGTATGAGTTCAAAAACTCATTTTCATCATCAATCATTGAGAAAGAACAAACCCTAGCCAAATTTGACCTTTAAATTACTTTTGATTCTACCGTAGAAATTCTAAAGTAATCCGATAACTATGTTTGTCATCTCGAGAGCTTCGAACAACACCTATTATTTGTGGAAATAGGATTTCATAATCAAGAGGTGAATTCTAAGATAAGTAATCCGAAAAGAAGGGAAGTCCATTTGGGAATAGTATTGAAGGTTGACAGTTAGGTATGTAAAGCATACTCTATACCATATCTTTGGCATGAAAGTGAACAATTGTTCTATTAAGAAAGTTTCCAAAGTTATTCAATAACATGTGATCCATAATGGCTTTGTATGATGTCCTACGTTACCAATGAACTTGTTTCCACCCTACAAGATGTCAAGACATTCCAATACTTACTTGTCTTTCAAATCTTACATGTTTATGGCACTAATGAATGTCAGAAGGTATCCGGTTACTCAAACCAGATCCATGTTCTCTTAATGACTCCAAAACATTTCATTGATATACCAATAAGTTCCTACTTCATTTTTATGGCATTGATGACTTCAAAACACTTCATCGATGTGCCAATAAGTTCTTACTTCATTGTTATTGCATTGATGGTCTATTTATATGTCTCTTATTGATGTATCATTGTTTCAAAGTATAAAAAATATGGTGGAAACAAAAATAACAATCTCAAAGATTAATTAAACTAAGTGATGGAAGTTCTCTGTTATCGGGTGGTATCCCAGGGGCATAAGCCTATCATGGGTCGATCCCTATTTAGGTATTTATGGGTGGTATCCTAGGGGCATAAGCCTATAATGGGTTGATCCCAGTTGATATGTACTGGAGGCGGCCTAATGGTCATAGTACAGTACAGTAATGATTACAAAGATGATAAGAACGAAGGTAAAGTGATTGAATAAATACAATGTACAGGTTGTCACAAGTTCTAATAAGTGTGGTCCACTCCTATTACGATTTATTCACTTGTTTCTGATTTCTATTGCGCTCCTATATCATATGTGATTATCTATAGCTTTACATACTCAGCACATATTTTGTACTGACGACCCCCACGGGGGACCTGCATTTCATGCTGCAGGCACAGTTACCTCAGCTCATACACCGCACAAATAGAAGATGGGATATCCAGCTACTTTTGGTGAGATCAGTTTGCTTCGGGGCTTTCTATGCCATATCCAGTCACTTTTCGTATTGTATAGATGTTAGTTATATGGCGGGGTGTATCCCAACCTTATTTAAACTCTGTGTATTATCTAAAGGCTTTGTAGACCTAATATACAGTCAAGGTGGTGTTTTGTTAAATGATGTGATGGATCCAATGGCCAAATATTGTATATACATAAATATGTGTGCTCGAGCATATATAGGTGATTATTTCCTTTTATATGCGACATGATGTTGTCCAAATTTTGGGTTGTCATAGAGGTATGTATGGGAAGTATAAGGTTATGAGCTAGTTCTCCCGGGCCTCCTCGATTTTAGGTACCAGTCTGCCCCAATAGGATTTAAGGCGTGAATGGGGTATCGTGAAAATAATTTTCCCATGTTGGAAGAGTTATTTGTGGTATTTATCAAGTTGAAGTAATTGGGATCATTGGGTCATATAATGGCAATACATGTACATTGTCTCATGGTAAGAAGTAGTGTTGCGTTTGGACAATCAAAGTTTTAAGTTGGGGATGTTGGTGAGTGGTGAATTTACCACTCAATTGTACTCAACAATCGTTCACACTACTATGAATTGAATTTATAATTGAGACAAATTGGTGATTAAAGTACACTAATTTTTACATTTTGCAGGCATGTAGGTTTGGAGAATCAAAGATATGGATTTGAGGTGAAAAGGACCAAAAATGAGAGAGAAGTATATCTGGAAGACCTAAAGTAGAAACAAGCCTTAGTTACCGCATTCGCGACAAGTATGTCAAAGTGCCATCATTGTGGTGTCCTTACCGTGGTTGTGGTAGCCACAATCGCGGCTAAGTTAGAATGTATCCAGGGGTAGTTTGGTAAATTTAGGAATCCAAACCCAATTCCTTTAAAAGGCTTAAACCCTTTCTCATTTAGGCATGCTACACTCTATGAAAAATTTTTGAATTTGAAGTTCTAAACCATAATTTGAGCAACAATTGCAATTTTGATTTAGAGATATTGAATTTAGTGAATTGAAGAATGGGTGCTTCGAATAATCCCTATGGTATATTTCATTTTCTTTTTTTCATGAGTAGATAAACTTTCATTGTATTGGGGTTACATTGAACTAAGGTGCAATTATGTGTGGGTTGTGATGTATTTGTTTATATGTTAGCGTGTGGATGATGATTTCACTATTGCTTGGTATAATTAGCTAGGATTTGTGGGTGAAATCCTCAAATACCCAAAATGGGTTTGTAGATGAAAACCCCAAATTCTTGAAAGCTCACAACATCCTCAAAAGAAGGGTTTGTGTGAACCCTTGGAACCCATATCATCCTTGCAAGAGGTATATGGGTGACAAAGAAATAGTTTATGATTGAAGGATATACCTTGCTAATTTTTACCATCTTAGACATAAATTAGGAAGTTGATTATATATTTGGTATCTTCCTAGAAATAAGGAATTAATGTAATAGGTGGTTTTAATTGATACACTTGTTAGGTACTCGAAAGAGTCAACGAGAGATATTCTTGAGGTTTTATTGACAAACTAGCTTCATGGACCTTTGACTTATCCTACCACATCGTCGATAACTAGAATGTACACTAATTCTTCACGCACTCATGAATAATTTTCCCTTACGTAGACATAATCCCAAGATTTATCTCATATCGAATTTAATCACCGGTGTTGTTTAATTTGTTTATTTGAGTTGTCATAGACAAACACCCTCCAAGAAACCAACATGTAATGACCGTTCAAGTCATTTTTCATATTTTCACTTATCTTCACCATTTAGGCTTCTCCATAGTTGCACCAATTCATTTATGACATGCTGGGACTTACCATTTTACTACCGTGCAGTTTGTTTGGTTTTTAAAACCAATTCCCTATTTAGAAGTCTCCATTGGTTCCAAAAAGACACTGGGTGAAAACCTCAGTAAAATAATATCGGATGTGAATTTGACTGTGCTAGTAACTCCAAAATATCAATTTTAGGCTAGATTGACCTTTGGTTTTGGTCGTAATGAACCCGAGCTTATTTTGATTTGTTGGTCAGGAAGTTGGAAATTTTGAAATATGTGTGTGGGACCCACATTTGATCAAAATGACCTCAGATTGAAAATCCAACTTGGCCATCGCATCTGAAAAGTCAAATTTAGTGTGGTTACAGAGTTTATTAGTGAAAATTGAATTCCAAATGAATCCCAAGGCATTGTTACAAATTTGGAAAAAAATTCAAGTTGCTGGTAGTGGTTCTATGGAGATCGCGCAATAATCACCATGATTGTTCCATCGGGATTGCGGCAAGGCCTAAGGCAATAATGGCAAGGAGATTATGGTCCAAGTGATGGTGATTGCGGCCTATCAAGTAGACCCTAATGTTGCAATTTTTATTATTTTATCCACACCCTTGAGATCCAAGAACTCTAAATGGGTATGATAACTCAAACTTGAGTTGAGTAGATGACTTATGGGCTTGATTATCAGCTATTTTCGTGAATATTTTTGGATTCAAGGTAAAAATCCTTTAAATTCATGCTTGAATTTCTTAGTTTTGACACAAAATCCCAGATTGACTTAGGGCTTGATTTAGCCCAAAGTCTGCCTTGTTTTCACCCATTTCTTGAGGTTTATGATTCTTTGTTCATGAATGAATGTTGGGTTGACCTCAGAAATGTATTTTCCATAAGTGGGACCCACTTGGGGTTTTAGGTGTCATTTTTGAATCTGAAGCACAATGGTGCAATATGGGTATCGTAAGACTCATACTGATGGTTAGATTATGATTTTCATAGTGCGGTGTCACTTTAGGATTGTGAAGTAATGATGGACGTTGGTGAATGAAGTAAGGTTTTGCGGTTCAACTTTGAGGTAGGCTTCTACCTACTCTTCTTCGAAGATGATATGCGTTATAAATGGCATGTGAGTGTGAATGCTAAGATCAATTATGGTGAAACAACCCGAATCAGGGCCTTTTCG
Source organism: Capsicum baccatum var. pendulum (assembly GCA_030864225.1). Classification (NCBI taxonomy): domain Eukaryota; kingdom Viridiplantae; phylum Streptophyta; class Magnoliopsida; order Solanales; family Solanaceae; genus Capsicum; species Capsicum baccatum. The sequence continues at coordinate 122,954,823 of CM061556.1, read as the reverse complement.
TGTTAGGTATATCAAGTCCAACAAGGACCGACGGCCTCCCCCAACACCCTAAACCATGGACCACCTTACACCTATGTCGAATGAATTCCAAATATATAACAAGATAGCATGCAATAGCTTATGAAAGTCTTAATGCATGTCTATTACCAACCACCAACGACCGGCAAACAATAGACCAACATCGCTCAATACACATAATAGTCTAGACAAAACCTTCTAAATAGTGGACATAAACTAAATATCAATAACATGTTGGAACATGCCCCCGACTATAGATAAAAATAGTATCTAGTAGTGTATAACAAAAAAAGAGAACATAATCCTGAAAGTGAACCTTCCGAATTATTGAAGCTCACCACTTCAAGTTGACTCTCGATCAATCCGCGATCACTCAGCAGGTGAAGTAGAAGTATGGAAAATTCATGCATTTCCTGGGGATACAGTATTCTATGATGGTTAGTAGGGTGAACGCTAGCATATAACTCAGGGATAAAGATAAAATAATATCATCAATTCAAATCAAGTTAACAAAGTCTCAATTACCATATGCAACTACATATATACATATCATGACGAGATAGGGAACAAGTTTTACCATGAACTTTTAAAACTATAACCTTGATTGTATATCTCAACTTTCCTATAATAGTACCCACGTGTTATATTGGCCCTAACTCTCACCCCCTAGTGGGGACTCAGTGCGTGTAGCCGTTTGAACAGAAGAATAATCTCATAGATATGCACATGGGGGACTACAACTTACAAACATATACTAAGGTGGCATAAGCACCCGATCATATAATGATTTATGGGAGACTAGAACCTCCCTGTTCATGGTGAGCCCCAAATAGGCAAATACAGTTTTAAGTGTCAGTCGGCCGGACCTCCACTTTCACGATTCAGATACACAATCTTAATTATAGGCTAGTTAAAGCTTTTATCACACAATACCATTCATAAATCACATTCCACATTAAGGCATAAATTGTTGGTATCATTACACCAACTACATTTGCAAGGTAACAACAACATTCCGAAACAATTCCCATTATCTTGGTGAAAACAACTCCCTTTGTTCAATAATACAAGGTGGGCAGACATCGACTCCCTTTGTTCATTAAATCAGATCATTGTGTTTCAAATAACTCTTTATATTTATGAAATAGTTCAAGACTAATTCAACTTTACAAATTCCCACTTTTCTCAGAACTCAAAACCAATTTCACACTATGAGTTGTGGACATAACTATTTAAAAAGTCACAAGTTTGGGAAATCACAATTCCATAATTCATATACCATACACATGCACCAACAAGTACAAAACCATGTTTAAAGCATGACTAATTATAATTAAATCATGGAAAAACATTGTTCAACAATAAGCATTAAAAACCCATAACCCTTATTTTCAAAACAAAAATAATTTTATAGGAATAACACTTAAATATATATGTTTTTTAACAAATTAACAATAAGGGAAGAGTCACATGCCTGAAATAGCAAGATGTACAGAGAGAAATCACCCTTAAATGCCCTAATTGATCAGCCTCATGAAAACCCTAAGTGTTCTTGATCTTGAGGAATTTGAGAGTGTTAAGAAGTTACGTTGATGTGTTTATGAGGTCTAACGATGCCCTAAAGGGGTGATAAGATGTTTGTTTCAAGTTAGGTAAGAGGGGAAATGTCTAGAATGTCCTGTACTTAAATGTTGAAAAAGGGTTATCTTTGACTACGAGTCTGCCCTTGACTCGTAACCACTCCCTACGGCTCATCACTATGAGTCGTAACCAAGGTAATACCACCAAGGGAACATTCACTTATAACCTTATGACTCAGCTAAAGGAATCGTAATACGACCCTATGACTCATAAGGTCCATTCGTAGTTAAAATAGAACTAAATTGTGACTTATACTAGACATCCTACGATTACACCTAGCGACTCATAACATATCCTTATGGCTCTTAGTGAGCAACATACTCAGACTAAAAATTTGTCCATAAACTTACTAGTTTGGTTATGAATCATCACAAAGACTCATTAGGACACCCTATGACATATAGGGTGAGTTGTAACCAAGGTAGTGAGCTCAAAGCTCAAGGAATTTTAAAGGGCCGAAATTCGAGGTGTTTCAACTATGCCCCACTTGGATCATATATCCTTCAATGATAGGACAAGGCCTTTATTAGTATGAATTGACTCCATATACCTCTACTCTTACATTTAACAAAGACAAAAATCAAAGATGTTTGGAAATCACTCTTTTCTTTAACAAAGTCAAAATACAAAGACGTCAAGGAATACACATACCTTAAGCATGATTATTCAAAGAGCAAAACAAGAATGGATACTTGGACCAAATGTCTTCTTTGTCTTTCCAAGAAGCCTTTTCAACCTTGTGGTTCCTCCATAAAACCTCTATGAAAGTTATATCCTTCGTCTACAACCGACGAACTCACTGATCCAAAATTTCAACCAGGACATCCTCATAATATAACAAATCCAAAGTACCTACCTCCTCTAAAGGAACAACCATTAAAGGATCACCCACGCATTTTCTTAAAATCAAAATGTAAAACACCGGATGAATGGATATAAACTATAGGGCAACTCAAACTCATATGCAACATTACTAACCCTCTTCAACACAAACTACAAACCAACATATCGGGGGTTGAGATTCCCCTTCTTACCTTACCACATCACTCCCATCATGGGGGATACCTTTAAGAATACCCAATCACCAACACTAAAATCCAACTCCCTTTGCCTCACATCCGCTTTCGACTTTTGGTAACTTTAGGTGACTTTAAGCATATCCCAAATCATATTAACCATCTTCATCGCTTGGTGAACTAAATTCAGGCCAACTATCTCAGCCTCACAAACTTCAAACCACCCAATGGGAGACCTACACCTCCTACCAAACAAGGCCTCAAAAGGATCCATACTAATACTAGAGTAGTAACTATTGTTATAAGCAATCTCTATTAGAGGAAAATAATTAACACAACTATTACCATAGTCAATCAAATAAGCTCTAAACATGTCTTCTAGTTTTTGAATAGTCCTTTCTGCTTGCCCATCCGACTGCAGGTGGAAAGCATTACTAAGGCTCACCTTAGTTCCAAAATCTCTATGAAACGAATGCCAAAACTGCGAGTAGAACTGAGTACCACAATCTAACATGATAGAAATAGGCACCCCATGCAACTTACCATCTACTGGAGAAACAACTTAGCCTAATCCTCTGCTAAATAATTAGTCCTTATTGGCAAGAAGTGAACAGACTTAGTTATCCTATCTACGATGACCCAAATTGAATTAAGCTAATTTTTAGACTGAGGAAGATCGATAATAAAATCATTGTTAATCACTTACCACTTCCACACAGGCAACTCAATTTCTTAATATAACCCTCCGGGCCGTAAACCTTTACTTGTTGACACAATATACATTTAGCTACAAAAATTGCCACATCTCGCTTCATATTTTTCAACTGATAAATATCCTTACGATCATGATACTTCTTTATCAAACCAAGATGAGTGGAATAATGCAATTCATAAGCCTCAACTAAGATCCTCTCTCATGACCCATCTATATCGAGAACACATAATCTTCCTCAGTATCTCAAGATACCATCTCCACCAATTTTAAAAGCTACAACCTTTGTTATTCCAGATCTCCCTTAATCTTCATTAACATCAAATCCAATACCTATTTCTCCTTTATTTCAGTACCAAGAGTAAACTGCTCCACCTTTTGCACAAAGGCACTCTCGTTCTTAGAGTCTAATACATAAACTCTAAGGTTAGCCAAATGGTTAATATCTTTCATTAATTCTGGCTTATCCTCATCTACATGAACTAGACACCCTATGGATAACTTTTTAAGAGCATCAACAACAATATTAGCTTTACCTGGGTGGTAATGGTGACTTATGTCGAAGACTTTTAGCAACTCAAGACATCTGCTTTGCCTGAGATCTAGCTTCTTCTAGGTGAACACATGTTGCAGGATCTTATGATCAGAAAATATATCTACATGGACCCCATACAAATAGTGATGCCAAATATTTAATGCACACACCATAGCAAACAACTCCAAGTCATTAGTCAAATAATTCCTCTCATGAGTTTTCAACTACCTAAAAGCATAGGCTACTACCCTACCATGTTGCACCAGCACACAACCATGTCCCACACGGTCACAATGAACCACGAATCCATCATTACCTTTGGGAAAGATAAAAATTAGAGTTGAATTCAACTTATCTTCTAGGTTTTCAAAACTACCCTTACAAGCATCACACCACAATAAATTCACCATTTTCTAGGTCAACTTAGTCAGCGGAGCAGCTATAGTCAATTAACTCGCCATAAATCTCCTATAGTAACCAACTAAACCCAAGAAGCTCCGAATATCGATTGGAGTAGTGGGAATAGGACACTCCTTAACCACTTCAACTTTCTATGGATCCACCAACATCTTTTCACAGGTAATGACATGACCCAAGTAAGTAACAACTTTCAAACAGAACTTATACTTTAAGAACTTAGCACACAAATATTGATCTTTTAATGATTACAACACGATACGAAGATGCTCTGCATAATTTTTCTCACTCTTACAGAACACCAAAATATCACAGCATAGGCTACCACCCCACCATGTTGCACCAGTATTTTACCAAGTCCCTCGCAGTCGCAATGAACCACGAATCCATCATTACTTTTTGTCAAGGTAAAAACTGAAGCTGAATTCAACTAATATTTTAGGTTTTGAAAACTACCATCACAAGCATCAGACCATAAAAAATTCACCTTTTTCTAAGTCAACTTATTCAGCTGGGTAGCTATAGTCAAGAAACTCTCCATAAATCTCCTATGGTAAAAACTAAACCCAAGAATATCCAAATATCGATTAAAGTCATAGGACTAGGACACTCCTTAACCACTTTAACTTTCTACGAATCCACTATGATTCTTTCACAGGTAATGACATGACCCAAGTAAGTACAAAATTTCAAACAGAACTCTCACTTCAAGAACTTAGCATCCAAATATTGATTTTTCAATATTTACAACATGATACGAAGATGCTCTACATAATCTGCCTCACTCTTAGAGTGCACCAGAATATCATCTCTAAGAACGATGATGAACAAATCCAGAAACTTACAAAAAATCTTATTCATCAAGTCCATGAATAGCACTGGGGCAATAGTCAAACCAAAAGACATGACTAAGAACTCATAATGACCATACTAGGTTCAAAAAGTAGTCTTAGGAAATCCACCACCCTGATCTTTAGTTGATGATAACCAGACCTATGATTAGTCTTAGAGAACATCTAGCACCCTGAAGCTGGTAGAATAAATCATCAATCCAAGAAAGTGTATACTTATGCTTTACGATTGCCTTATTAAATTAGCGCTAATCAATGCACATTTGAAAGAAACCATCCTTCTTACATATGAATAAAAGCACCCCTTAGAGATATAATAAAATAGATAAAATCCTGGTTAAGGAAGTCTTTCCAGTGCTCCTTGAGCTCCTTCAACGCAGCCAAAGACATTTTATAAGGGGGGATGGAAATAGCATGAGTGTCCAAAATAAGGTCAATCCGTAAATCAATCTCCCTATCAGGAAGATCATCAGGAAAAACCTAAGGAATACATTAACCAAGGGAATGGATTTTAACAAAAGATCCTCAAAGTTTGAATCGCTAACCCAGACCAAATGATAAAGAAATCCTTTGGAAATCAAATTTTGAGATCTTGGATATGATATGAATCTTTACTTAGGCACTAGAGAACCCCCTTACCAATTAGTGACCGGCTCATTAGAGAATTTAAACATGACCTTATGAGTTCAATAGTCTAAGGAGGCATAGCACAAGTGCAACTAGTCCATCACCAATATGACATTAAAATCAACCATGTCTAACTCTATCAAATCGACCAGAGTTTCTCTGCCACCAATAGATATATACCACACAACCCCTATAGACTCTTCTAGAAACCACAGAGTCAGCAACTAAGGTAGAAAGGAAAAAAAATTAGCAATATACTCAGAACAAAAACCAAAATGTACAACCACAAATAGGGTCACAAAAGAAAGAGTAGACCCCAGATCAAGCAAGCAATACACATTACGTGACAAGAGTCATAACGTACCAGTGATGATATCGAAAGATATCTTAGAGTCATGGCGGGTAGAAAGAGCATACAAGTGATTTTGTCCAGCACCATTTGGTGTAGGAGCTGATGAAGTGGAAACAGGTACCTTATTTTTCCCTGAAGCAACCTTAGAAGGACAATCCCTTTGTATCTGACCAACCTGACCATATTTAAAACACATGTTCCTTTCTTCTTAACAAAACCCATAGTGCACCTTCCCATAGAATCTAAAAGAAGGATATGATGGAGCGAACTGGGAAAAAAGTGATCCATAAAATCACTAAAGAAATCATCCTATAGTGTATATTAGGCATCATCTCCCCTAGCTTGTTCCCATTCCTCATTCTAATTTTATGCTACATCCTTCAGTTAATAAGCATCAAATTCTACACCCTCCACATTACAAGCATGCATCACATAAAAAATCTTCTTCACCTCATAGATACAGTTTTGGGGATCATCCTCAACTTTAAAACTAGTGAACAAAAGAGGACTCAACCTTAATAACTGGCCAACCCTTATGGCTTCAAAAACATAGAGTAACAGAAGTTACACACTCAGACTGAGAAGCTACCAACTGACCCAACATATGAATAGAATAATGAAATTATACATTTGATACATCAACTCGAGGAGATCAAGGAAGACTAGAGAGGACCGATGGAACCCCAGCAGGGCAATTAGGAACTGGACCCCATTTTTACCCCATAAGTAGGGTGTGTTCGATCAACATTGACATCAAGTGGGATAAAGGAGTTTACAAGAGATATAGATCATTCGGGATCCATGATCTAAAAAGCAAAAAAATGGGAGTTAAAGGAGATTTCAAGACCTTAGACTGTACAACTCAAAATAAGATAGTATGAAAGGGAAATATTTCAAAATATCTTATAGACTCTCCCATAAAAGTGCGGTATGCTACACACTCATAAAAGAGACTCTATTTGACACAGCTTGGATAGGCACCCAATGACATCAAACTTGTCTCTGATACCACTTTGACACGACCTAAACCAGGGAGTTGTCATGATGGGTACCTCAAGTCTAACAAGGATCAGAAAACACCCCCAACTCCCCAAACCATAGAGCACCTTACACCCATGATGGATGAATTTCAAATATATAACAAGATAGAGTGCAATATCTTAAGAATGTTTCAATGCATGTCCATAACGAACCACCGACAACCAGTCAAATAATTGACCAACATGGTCCAATAATAATAGTAGTCAATAGAAAGCCTTCAAAATAGTGAACCAAATCTGAATATCGATAAAGTGTACATGCCCCCAACTATAGCTAAAAATAGTATTTGATAGTCTATAATAAAAAATGACAAATATATTCCTAAAATAGAGCCTTCCGAAGAATGAAAGCTCACCACTTCAAGTCGAATCATAATCAATCCATGATTACTAAGCAGAAAAAGTAGAAGTATGGCCATTTCCTTCGTCGCGTGGGGATACAACATCCAAAGATGGTTAGCAGGGTTAATGCTAGCATGTGACTCAGGAATAAAGATAAAATAATGAAATCAATTTAAATCAAGTCAACCAATGAACAATAACCATATGCAAATACATATATACATATTATGCCAGGATAGGGAACAATGTTTAGCTTTCACTTTTAAAACCTTAACCTGGATTGTGTAGCTCAACCATCATATAATAGTACCTTTGGGCTATATGAGCCCCTACTCTCACCCCCTAGTTGAGTCCCATTGCATGTCGCCACACGAACCGAAGAATAATCTCATATATATGTATATAGGGGACTCAAACCTCTAGACATATACTAAGGTGAATTAACAACCCAATCATATAATGATTTATGGGGAACTTAAACCTCCCTAATTATGAAATATTAATAAGGGAGACTCAAACCTCTGTGGTTACTTTGACCTCCACGTCGGGAAACATGATATCCAATGTCGTTCACTCAAACCTCCACTTTTATGACTCAGCTACACAATCATATTTAGAACCCAGTTAAAATATTTATCACACAATCCCATTCATGAACCATATTCCACATTAATGATAACATTGTTGGTATCAGCATACCAACTACACTTGTGAGGTAACAATAACAAGCCAAAATAATTTCCATTAACTTGGAGAAAATAACTTTCTTTATTCATTACTACATGAAGAGAGGCACCGACTTACTTTAATTATTAAATCAGAGCATTGTGTTTCAAATACCTCTTTACATCATGCAATAGTTCAAGATTGGGTCAATTTTACAAATTCCCACTTTTCTCATAACATAAAAAAAATTTCACACTGTGGGTTGGGGTCATAACTATTTCAAAAGTCACAAGTTAAGGAAAATCATAATTTCATAATTCATCCAACATACTCATGCACCCACAAGTTCAAAACCACATTTAAAGTATGAATAATCATAATTAAATCCTGGCAAAACATTGTTCAACTATAAGCATTCATAACCCACAACTCTTACTCTTAAAACCAAAACAATTCCATATGAGTAACACTTTAATACATGTGATTTTTAAAAAATTATCAATGAGGAAAGAATCACATGCTTTAAATAGTAAGATGTATGGAGAGAAATAACCCTTGAAAGCCCTAATTGATCAACCTCTTAAAATCCCTAAGTATTCTTGACCTTCGAGAATTTGAGAATGTTAAGAAGTTACTTTGATGTGGTTATGAGCACTAATGATATCCCAAAGGTGTTATAAGATATGGGTTTCAAGTTGGGTAAGAGGGGAAATATCTAGAATGGCCTTAACTTAAAGGATAAAAAAGGATCATCTTTGACTATTAGTCAACCCTTGACTCATAGACACTCCTTAACACTTGTCACCATGAGTTGTAACCACAGTAATACCACCACATCAACATATACTATTAAACTTATGACTCAGCTACAAGAATCATAATAGGACCCTATGACTCATAGGGTCGAGTCATAGTCAACACAGAACCTAAATTTGGACTTGTACTCGACATCCTATAATTTTACGTACCGACTCATAACATATACTTATGTCTCTTAGTGATCCACTTGTACTCAAAGTAAAATCTATCCAAAAACTTACTGGTTTGTTATAACTCATTTGGAGACCCCACAGCTCATAGGGAAAGTCATAACTAGGGCAGTAACCTCAAAGTTAAGGGAATTTTCAAGGGCCAAAATTTGGGGTGTTTCATATAGGTAGAATGGCTTAGTATTGATTGTTAATTTCCTTGAGATTAGATGAGGGTTTTGGTCCCCTAAGATTGAATGTTTATGACCCTTTAGGACCCTATTGCCTTCTACATTGAATTAACTAATTAATAGATTAAATATGGCATGATACTAGGTTTGGAATGTGGTTTTAGTGTTTGAATCATGGTAAGTATGATTAGCCTTAGTTGGCCAAGTCTAGTGATCTTAAAACTGTAAATTGTGTAGAGATGCTTTAAATGCCCATGTTTCTAGACAAAGTTCCTACTTTAGGAATTGTTATGGCCTACTTAACATCTTGAAGTTGAACTAGATAACATAGCCTAGTTAAGGGTAAAAGTTGCCTAAATATGGAAATTGATGATTTGAAGTGGGATTGTCCGACCCACCTTAGGTCAAGACTTGTGTTAGGCTTTGTGGACATATTTATGAATGTTAGGCATAGTTAAGACTTATAAGCCTTAATATAGGGTTACTTTGTGGTTAATGAATAGTGATGGTATTTTTCCTCGAATAATGGCTAATGGCTTGTGTCCATGATGTTCCTTAAAAATGATATTGGTCTATTATAGATGCTATTTCCTCTTAGATGTTATCTTGGGCCATTAGAGATACTATTACCTCATAGATATGATATTTAGCCGGTAAAGATGTTATTCCTCTTAGATATGATAATTGGCCTATAGAGATTATATTTCTCATAGTCATGATACATGACCTATAGATACAAGATGCCTCACAGATGTGATATCCCTCATAGGTATGACTTATGTTTATTGATGCATTATTTCTTCTACAAGTGAGATGACTCTTATATGTGAGATAATTATAGGTATGCTTAATAGATTATAGAGATATTACACCTCATGAATATGCTATGGCCTATCGTTATGAGATGATTTATATATACATGATTATTGATATGATATTCGGATAAGTATGTGAGCCTAAGGTTGTGATTATAATACTATGATTATTCCGGACATTTTATTAGGCCAATGGACATATTATAATATTGGTTGGATATTCTGGAAGTAATTACCCTTGTAAATGATACGGTTGTAGTTTATGAATATATAAATGCTTATATATTCATATCTAGTATATGGGATAGAGAAAGATATGGTATGATGCTTATGATTCCAATATTTGAATAATAGTGATGCCATGCATAGATTTGGTACATTCATGATTGTTGCATCGATGATTGATACAAGTCCAATTTTATTATAATCATATTATTGTTATTACTAACTAAGGGCTAAATTCCACTTTCTACCTTGAATTGGATTTCGTCACAATAATTACTTAACTTAATGAATAATTTACATGTATAAAATAGGTTAGTATTGATGATTTAAAGATTTGACCAAGATATATTTAGGTCCATGATTTGACATTACTATTTACTCCGACAGTGTGATATTCTTACCCTTTCTACACTAGTATAGAGATTTAGTCCTTAAGTGCACTTTGTGCAACCAACTAGTTCACTCTACGCAACCAACTTACAGATTTGCACTCTTTTATCCATTCCTTGATTTCGTGTACTTATTATATACATACTTATAAATTAAGTGATATTGATGATGAATGATGAATTATGGAAATATACTCTAGCTTGCATCTCTTCTCATGGTGATTTAATTTCACCCTCATGGGCTTGTTCTTGACATTAACCCTTGTGTACTTGCACTTTACTTTATCCCTCGCGGGCTCGCTCACTATTATTGACATTGATTTAGAAATTATGATATGGTGATACCTGAAAAGTTTGGAGGATATTATAATGATGTGATAATGCCAAGCGAGGCTGGAGGATATTATAATGGTTTTATGATACCTGACAAGGCCAGAGGTATTATGATGAAGTGACGATGCCCATCAAGGATGGAGGATATTATGATAAGGTGATGATGAACGGAAAGTCCAGATGAGGTTATAATGATGAACTGATACCCATCAAGGCAGGAGGATGATAATATTGATTATGTACCTTGCATTCATTCTTATATGTGCATCGTCTATCACTAGTATGCACTAATGTCTATCAATCATTATAGGAAGGTTGCATTGATATGGGTGATAACTATGACTTGCATTGTTGTATGATAATTGAACCTTCTGAGCCTAGGTCAATAGGGGTACACATAAGATTGGATAGGTATTTGGTTGTCTAAATTTTTTGGTTACTCGCGTTGTTAATAATATTATTATTATTATCATTATTATGTCTATTTTATGGAAGATTGGTCGTATATTTGGTATCGAGACTTGATATATGATTCTAAACTCTATATCTTTTAATTACATTACTATGCATGACCATCTAATGACTTGATATATGGATTAGGACTTTGAGTATTCTAGTACTAGCTCTTTCTATGATTATGAGGTCTTAAATTGCTAGTCTGATGACTTAGGCTATACTTTGAGTAGATCACGGTGGTATACATACATAATATATATATATATATATATATATATACTATTATCATATATCCCTCCTTTCTTTCACTTACTCAATTATATACTTATTTCTTAGCCTTGCATATTTATATGTATCTTTCATCCACTTATACTTTGTACATTAGCCAGTGGTATAGTGTATGGTCTTGAATTGATAAAAATGGTTGGAACAGGATAGTTCATCCTTGACACTTAGCCTTATTATGTTAGTCTTCTAGACATGAATAGGATAGACTATTCTTACTATCTTATTGGCTTATACAATTATTGGACTCTTGGTGTAGTTTCCATTTTTTATATGTTATATATATCTGCTTTATCTTTGGAGCTAAGTTGGTACTCATACTACAATTCTGTAGCCTGTAGATCATTGTATGGTTTATCTTTGTTGATAGGTATGTCGTGTGGAGAAGCCATGGTAGGGAGACTGAAAGTGAGCTCCTGATATTTAGAGTATTACTTACCTCTCCCTTATGTATAAGACTAGTCTATATATTGTATTTGAAAATAAGTTATGTCAGCATAATTTATTTAATCTATTCCACTTTTGTGCCCTTATTATATTATAAGCTCTTGTACTGATACCATCAGGTTTTAGGATTTCATTATACATTTGATTCCCTTATTTCATCTATTCTGCATTCTTTTCTATAAAATTGGGTAGTCCATTACTAGTCGTTCCGAACTATGGGGATTGGACTTCCTACTAGTGGGTAATAATAAGCATCATCATGACTTGAGAAATTAGGTTGTGACATAGAGCCTCATTCCTGGTCAATATAATCACAGGGCGGTAAAATAGTTGCAATAAAGGAAAAATACTCAATGAAACACCTTTTGTTTCCTGCCAACCAAATTAAATTGCAAACCTTAATGTAGGCCTAGCCCAACCAAAAATTTCCTCAATCTTTGTTGGATCCACAATACTATAATTTTTGGACATAATGTTCTAAAATAAGCTATAGACTTAAGCCAGAACTCAGATTTTGAGAATTTGGCATAAATCTTATGATATCTCAAAGTGTTGAGCACGACCCTCAAATATTGCTCGTGCTCATCCCAAATCCTCAAATAAATTTGAATTTTGTCAATGAAGACTATCACAAAATAGTGTAAAAAACACCTAAATACATGATTCATCAAATCCATAAACATTATTGAGGCATTGGCCTACCCAAAAGACATCACTAGGAAGTCATAATTGCCATAATAACTACTGAAGTTTGTCATAGGGATGTCCTCTATCTAAACCCTTAATTGATGGTAGCTAGATCTCAAATCAGTCTTAGATAATATGAATGCACCCAGAAACTAGTCAAATAGGTCATACAAGGCATATGACACTTATTCTTCATGGTCACCTTATTCAACTGCCTGCAGTTGATACACATACTCATAGAACTATCTTTTTTCTTCACAAACAAAATGAGAGAACCCCAAGACAACACACTCAATCTGCCAAAACCCTTACCTAGAATATCCTAAAATTGACTATTTAGCTTCTTCATCTCAATCAAATTTATGGGATAAAAGGCCGTAGAAATAGGTAGGGTTCTTGGCTTGAGGTCAATAGCAAACTCTAGGTCTCACGTAGGAGGAAAATCAGTAGGTTGATAGGAAAAACACCATGAAAATAATTAACAATAGGAATTGAGTAAGGTGTAAGATATTTAGTACTAACATCCTAAACATAAGACTGGAATGACTCATAACCCCTCGATATCTATCTTCTAGAAAAATATAAGAAAGAATTCCCATTGATGCGCAACTTAAAGAACCCTGCCACATAACCAAGGGTATACACAACATGGATAAGGTAGCGTTCTTAGCAAACTAATCTAAGACCATATGATAAAGGGATATCCATTCCATGCCCATAATCATATCAAATCCACCATATTAACATAATTATATTAACTCATCTATAAAACTACAAAATAGTCACCAAACAAGATCTATATACCTAATCCACTATTAAAAAATCATCTATGAAGGTTGTTACACACAATAACAATGATAATAACTCTAAACACAAACACAATCATTATGCATAATAACCAAAGACATATGAAAATAAAGATCTATGATGAAAGAAATCAGAAAATGGTTGATGGAATAGGGAAATTGTACCTACAATCACAAAATCAAAAGCCTTATCCTTTGGCCTACCCGGTACAACATACAAATGGACTTGCCCGCTATCAAATTGGGTGCCAACTCACTCCCTATCCTACCTCCCTAAGGGTCACTTCTCAAAACTTGGGAATATCCTTAATATCCTAAGCACCATCCCCAACTGGCAGGGGTACTGATTTAATCTACTGCCTAGTCAAAATTAAATGCTCAATTATCCTATGTTGGGGACACTCACGAGCAAAGTGACCAATAACCCCACAGTCATAATATGTCCTACTTTTTCTAGGAGGTCTAGTGGATCCAAAATGATCACCCAAACTTGAATACCATAACTAAATACCTCTTTGAGGCTGAATATTGGCCTAACACCCGGAACAACTATAACCAGGATAACCCTTAGCAATTATCCAAAGTAATTCCTGAACTAGCTTACTAGGATAACCCTAACACTGGTAGAGGTACCTAACCTAAAATATATGACCTTTAGAATGTGTGCCATTATTGCTCCCATTATAACTAACCTGATAATGAGGTCTCTTATTGATGCCCCCTTGGTCCTCACTATCTATCTCCTCTATAAAATAGACATGCTCAGCAATATTAGAAAAGAACTTTTTTAAAGTGATAAAATTCTATGTAGCCCTATGAAGCAGTAATCTCAAACCCCTAACAAACCATCAAACATGCTCATAAAATCTTTTTTCATAGTCGACCACAAAAATAAAATCCTATCTCAATCCTGAAAACTCATCAAAAAGACATTTGTACATACTGCTAGTTGTATACTTCCCCATTCAAACATCAAAAAACTGAGTCCAAGTTATAACTGCAAATACAATTGGCCTAGAATCAAGATAACCTCTCCATTACCTCCTTGATACTACATCTAGCTAATAATTAATAAAATCCAATATGTGGGACTTAACCAACCCTAACTTTTGTAACCTCTACTCACAATTGGATACAAACTCATAAGTATCCTCTCTTGAGTTCCCGATAAACATAAGTTGAGTAATTCTTTGAAATTAGTCAAAAATATTTTGTTCATCCGTAGACATAACTAACTGATCTATTACCGTCTATGGGACTACCGATGCTGGAGAAAACTCTACTCTGAGAGCCACAGCTACTGGTTGTGTCACTAATTAATACCACCCCATATTACTAGCTGAGCTCTGTTGGTTGGCAGACTGCTAAGTAAACTCAATAACTATACTAATGCATCCCAAATAATTTAAGAAAATATTAACTTGAGTGGGACCTGGGCTGCCCCCTGGCATACCTATTGTTGAGATGGCAAAATACTTGGAGATTTCTCAAGATCATGAGTTATAATAAGATCAGGTGATGGATCCCTTACTTTATTTTAAATTGGGCATACTTCTCTCACCTGCGTTCGTCCTTAGTGTTGATATTTTCCCTTAACTTGATCTCTAACAGTGGGATTGGAGTCCTGATCCCTATCTACCGCACCCCACGTCTTAGAAATCTATGAAATAATGAAATAAATAAACATCTAGAGACTAATATAGACACCATGAATAGGAATAAATCAAAAAAATGAGACTTTATGAAAAATATTCTATAATCTCTGAAAGATTGGACACAAATTTCTCCATACCGATCTGTGTTACTCTACTAAACATTGGTCTTTTACCAAAAATACAAGTGAAACGTAGGCTCTAATATGAAATTGCCAGGACAAATTTCACAAGTCATGATGGTACATACTCTACCTCCCAGTAGGCAAGACAAACTATTGCCCAAAATGCAGAATAACTGGCTAACCGGTGGAAAATAAGGAAAAGAAAAAATAAATCAACTCAAACAATAAATATTTAAGTTGAAGCAATGAAATATGCCTATATAATAAATCGTATAGGGGATGAAAAAGGACAAAATATACAAGATGATCCCACCCAAGGACTGGTAAGACCAATACTAGAGCCAGTAGTTACAAAAGAATGGTACAAGATAATATCCAAGATATATATAATATATACATAGTAGACTCAAAGGCAAAATACAATATTAGGATAGATGAAGGATGGTCGACCTTGAACTCTAGAATGTGCATCCTAATCTGAATCAATACTAGGTTAGAGAAGTATGACAATGATGTCAGCTTATTCTCAGATATACATCAGTGAAACATGTAGAGGTGCAATTTGAGTACAAATACAAAAAGTACCGGTAGTCATCATCAGACGATTAATCTAAACTAGTGAAATCATAACCAAAATTTGAGAGTATAAGACAAGTCAGTAGTGATGGGAGTGAAAAAGTAAATAGTTACTAGGCTTTGAAAGTGTGATAAATGAAATACATAAAGGAAATAATAGTAATAAATATCCCAACGGTAAGCAAGACAAGCTAACTATAACCTAGCTAGGCCCTTAAAATCCTAAAATGCACATAGAAGAAAATAAGTAACCTAACCAAGACATCATATGTCGATTGGTGCACATTAGAAACAATTGAAGTAAAAGCATAAGTAACCCATAATCGAATAGATCTCATGTAACGACCTGATCCCAAAGGCATAAAAAATTTTCTAGATGTGCACCTAGCTTGAATTGACACCAATTGATAGAAATAAGAGGCCAGATGTCTGACATAAATAGAAAAATAGATTTTTAACACCCTAGGTTTTGATCCTTAAAAAATTTACTATATTTCAAGAGTCTATTCATGATATGACTATCGGGTATGAGTTATACTCTGGGGTACAAGTTGTATAGTCCATTTATATGCTGACCAGTGTTGGTTGGTGGGTTGGATTTTGGTTACTGGAATGTGTACAACTATAGGGTATGAGTCTTATTGATGGTTATGTGTCATTTGGTTTATTTAATTAATACCATGGACTCTTATGAGGAGTAGTGTTCAATTCTCTTAGGATTCTATTCTGTTAGGGGTACGATTTATGGGTACTAGTCGTCCACTTAATTATGACTTGGGTTTGTGTGTGTCATACCTTGTACAGTGTTGGGTCCTAGGGGAAAGGCCTAGGGTACAAGATCTGGTTGTCACTCGTACAGGTTGGGTATAACTCGTAAGGGTCTGTCATACCCTATGACGGGATTTAATGTAGTTTAAATGAAGGAATATGGAAATTTCCCCACTTATACTAATAAGGTCCCACGACTTACATTGCACTTAGGAGGTTATTTTCCTAATTATTATATTCTTAAAACACTTGGAAAACATTCTTAAATCCTCTTTAGAGTTCTTGGACAAGAGAAGCTAGGGTTTCATGTCAAGGATTGGTTTGGGGCTAGTCTTTGTGGTTTCTCTCCATCATCACCTTAGTTTAAGGCATGTTCTCTTCCCTCATTGTTGTTACAACTAAAGGCATGGTTTTATTCAATGATTACATGGTTTGAATGTTGTATGGTTTGGGTTTTCAAATATGATTTGGGAGTTTTATTTATAAATGCTTGGTTATGGTTTCCCTATGCTTTAATTATGCTTTTATATGATTAATAGTGTTCTTGGATAATTTTATTACATGGGAATGCTTAATGATAATTGGAATTGGCTTTTAAAATACTATGCCCCCAATGTGTTTGATAAAATGCCTATAACAATGTTTCACTATATTATTGGATTTTCAATGGAACTTATGCATGGTTTAAACTTAGTAATAGAACCATAAATAATTTAAATAATTTTGGAATGGTTTGTATTAATAAACATACTTATAGCATACATAGGAATTCCCAAAGTTAAATGGATAATATAATCTATGGGTACATAGAAATCCATTTATCTCAAAAAGGTTTGGCTAAGGCCAATACTTGAAAGTTATAGTCGGTATGACGATACCACTACTAATGTACTTGGTTAATAATAAATATATAATGGCTTAGTTGTTTGGTAATGGTTTTAATTAGGCTTCAAGGGGGTATGTAGCAAGGCCATGCAAAGTGGAGGTCTCGAGGAGGATCAAAACTAGAAACTCATATTTGTCAATGTAAGGTTTAGTCCTAGTGACCATGTGCATAATGTCACACTTTATATATTAGGGGATGTACTAGTTATCTCGGGTTCTTTTTTCTATTTGTGTGGCTTCATGCACTGGGGCCCTATCAGTTGGGGGAGCTGAACACTTACAGTCCATTGGTGGTTTTAGGATGGCAAAGCTACACAGCCCAGGTAAAGGTTTTAAATAACATGCTAAACCCAGTTCTCTTTCCTGGCATGGTTATATATATATGTATTGTTTGTCTGCATATGAATGGTTTTACTTGGTTTTATAAATAGCATTATTTTATGCTTATCCTGAGCTCATGCTAGTGTTCACCTGCTAACCTGCCATCGGGAGGCGGTATCCCTATACGTTACAGGAACTGGTCATTCTACTCCCCCTGTTTAGCATTTAAACACTTAGGGATCAGCTTTGGATTGAAGTGGTGAGCTTCTATATATTCGGAAGGCTCCATTTCATGGATGTTATTCTATACTCTGGATTATTTATGGATATTGGTTTTGTCTATGGTTAGGGGCATGTCCCAAGTAAATTTTATAACTCTTTTGGTTAGAGGCTTTATGGTACTGCTATGGGTTGGTATGTGTGGGATCGATAGTAGTGTCAACCTTAGTATTGGTATTGGAATTAGGGATGACACCATTGAACATAATTTCTCATTGTTACATCATTTTTCATTTTGGGATTAGTTATATTATGTCTTGGGACCCATTTGGTTATGTCCTGGTTTATGGACCTTGATTTGGTATTGGACTGGCTTGGTTGATTTGGTCAGCATGGTTTGGAAGATGGGATGGCTTGATCGGGCTGGTCTAGGAATGGATTTATCCTAATATCAGTCCCTGTCTAACTATGTTATATTGTTATATGTTTAAAATTCAGCCAACTTAGGGCAGGCAGCTAGAGGTTGGGTTGGGTAATGGTGGTGGTCTTTGATCCTGATCGGACATGGGATGCCCATTACGATAATCCCCCATGTTGGGTCATTTCAAGGTAATAAAGATATCTACATAAATCACGTACAATAAAACTAAGCACAATTATCAATATTCCCAAAATAATCATAATTAATGCTAGAACAGTCTAATCATATCATAACCAGATGCCAAACTCGCACCAAAACCTTAGTATCCATAATAGAACCAGAATCTAGTAAATCCATTAGTAACAAAAATCAGTTATATGACACCATAACTGATGTAAAAGTAGTTCCAAAGGTCACAAAAAATAATAAAAATAAAATATAAGTTGGTCCTGAATTGGAATTGAAATACAACTATATAACCATATGACCTAGAAATGAATGAATACAAAGGTTTCCCATCTTAATCCCATACCCTAAACTAATAAATACTACACCATATTAAGGGATAATAGGCCCAAAATCTACCAAAATAGGGCTAATCGGATGAATAAGGCATAAACTTTTTCAAGAAATACCTGAACTACAACTACCTGCCTAAAAATATTATAATAGTATACTAATACCATACATTATCTAAATCTAATGATTGGGTATGCGTAGCCTACCTGGGCGCCATAGCTAATACCCCTTTGAGAAGTAATCAAATAGTGCCCGCTAGAACCCGAGTCTGAATAACTTGATGTTGATAATTGGTTTTAATTTGATGCTCAAATGGAGCCAAATCCTTTTCCCCCCAAACACCTTTGCTATGGAGGACGTATAAATATGCATGTATATGCTCATTATCACTTGGCTTTGCCTTGTATTAAAGGAAATTTATTGAATAATACTACTGCAGTGTGTCAATGCGTGAAAGTAGGTAAGAAATTTCAAAATGGCCTAGACAAAGGAGAGGTATATGGATTCCATATTTCTACAAATTAATGATAAGATTTGCAGGAATTACTTCATCCATTCTTTATAACATCTTTTTGCCAAATTCTCTTACTTCCACGTGTATTCACACCAGTATTTTTTATCCCATTATATATGTATTTATGTATTGCATAGATTCATGGTAAAGTAAATACAACTTTTTAAATATACTATGATTAATATAAAAATATTTTGAATAAAACCTCTACTATATAAGTATAATATTTTGACATATCTAGATTCTCTATCTTCGTTTAAAATATTAAAAACTTATAAAATAATACAAATGTATCATAACTAAAAGTTTTCCATAAACGTCTAAAATAACTTAGAAGGTCAATGTACTATATCTTTTAAGAAAATCTAATTTATTTAATGTATTTTATAACATGTTCAATATTAATAAGATTCTCAAATGAACTACCCATAAATCAAATTTTCATTCCCAATAAGTCATAAAAAACTTAGGACGGCTATAGGAAAGCTCCAGATACTGAAAATGCGTGAATATAAGAGAAATGACAAGTATGGTCATTATATATTAATGAAATACTTACATATCTCCTATCAAGGATATAAGTATGGCGCAAATCAATTGGTGTTTTTGTAAATGCAAAGACTATTACTCTACTACAACTCATGTTCTCTCGATCTTACATGGATTTTGGGTATAGGAGTATCATGTTCCATGTCTAGTGCTCTTGTACTGATTTAGTCTAGTTTCTTGGGATTTGGCAGCAATTATTTTCCATATTTTATTTTTATATTAAATGTATTAAGCTAGATTTATGTGTGACTCAACTGGACAAATGTAGTGAACCAAAGATGGCTATTTAGATGAATGGTTTATTTGGCTAACTTATGAATTGTTTACACTGTTGTATTAACTCAATGGTTTTATAGTAAGGGTTATCCTTTCTAAGGTGGGTTTAGGTATATGTCTGCATGATCCGTGGATTGGGTCATGACAATGTGTCATTGCCTACTTTTGGTATTTTTTATATATGTGCATCCTTGTATGAAATGTTTTTGCTTAAGTTATGTCTTACAACTAAGGGATTCTATGTAATTAGCTTATTTTTGGGAGAGTCCATGAATATTATAGACTCTCTTTCACCTCTAAATTGTTGGAAAAGTTTAGTTTTAGAATGGAACTCTTAGAAGCATTCTTGTACTATTATCGGAGAGACCCCAACTCATTAAGGGTGCTATTTGTTATGGAGTGATTAGACTCCTAATAGATTCCCTGGCCATTCTAGTAGCATAACTTCATTGGTTCACTCTTTTTTTGTGAAGTTGATGTTAGACAAGGTTTTTTATGGTTAAAATGTCACTTCTTATCTACTGGTGCACTTATCTTTTGGCATACCCTAAATAATAATAGTGAGCTTAGAAATTTTTTCCACTACCTCGTTGCTCAATATAATACCCACGATGGTATGGGATTTGTTTTGTTTAGAGTTAGAGATATATGGGTCTTTTACTTCTTTGATCTGAATAAACCCTTACGGGTGATTTACAAGGATATGAAACAAGTATGCCTTATGACTCCTAAAGTATATGTGTTATCATCTCTTCAAATTCTGGATTACAATAAGACCCTGTAGTTTCCTTGTCTCATGATAATACTTACAACCAAATTCTTCGAACCTTATATGATGAACGCCTCTTTTTCAACATAAAGGATAGTTGGTTGTATTTCAAATGTGTGCCTCCTTGGCTAGTTGATATTATTGATAAACGATGAGCAACTATGAAGGTATTCAAATAAGGTTTCTAGTTTTTGATTGAGTTTGGGTTATTTTTGTTTGATCAGATTCAATTGAGAGGTGAATATTTTAAATTCATTGTTTATAAATCCAATTAGATTTTGATAAGCCAACACATCCTTTTCTTTATTTAATTTTTTGCATTTTAATTCAAGTTTTCAACTAGGATTCTTATCACCAATACACATGTATCTTTTATAGACTTGATGTATAGAGTTTTCAAATAATATTTGGACATTTTAATCATAGACTTCATAGAAGCCAGCTTCATTTATTTGTGGAGCAAGGATGAACAACTAAACCACTTATGGATTGTCTTGAAGACTCTTAATGACCATTGGTTATTTTCCCAATTTAGCAAGTGTGTATTCTAGTTGAAATCGATAACATTTGTTGGTCATATCATTTCCAATAAGAGCATTAAGGTTGATCCTCAAAATGTTGAAGTAGTAATGAATTAGCCTAGACCCATATTTCCATCGTACATTATGCAACACCCCAATCCTCTGAACTAAGATGTAAATCATTCTTTAAATATGTATAGACCCAAAACCAATAGTTTGCAAATTTGTACACAAGTGTAAAGATCAATTATTTGATTTTAGAACAACTTTGGATATAAATTAAGGTCAGAAGGAACTTCTAATTCAAAGTTAAGTTGAAAGCTTCTTTACCCATTGAATTTACGAAGAAGATTTTTACAAGGGCCAACTTCTTACGATCATACGTCTTTGAATATAAAAAGTTTTGCAGCTCAAGACCCACCAAATTAAAAGTGATTTAGTTTTATTTTCAACTCCACTAACTATTCATCAATGCAATATCAACTTATAAAGTTATGTTCATTTTATCTGAAGGTGTCCGTCAGCTAGCGACCAACTGACAAAGTTGATGTTAAAATTGACAATTTGTCAACTAGGTAACAAATTATCAAGTGATCCATCAAACTTTTACAATCTGAGACTATCCCCTAGTTATTACACGGTTCTTAAAGTCATAAGTGACCCCAAGCTTATCCATGGATAACCATGATATTAATAATAATGTACAAAATGGAATAACAATTGTGGACGCTAATGTCTGTATGATATATGAATATCAAAACCAAATGTCAATGTTAAAAGAAAATAAAAATCTCTAAAAATAACATAAATCTTAATCTTTACTTTCTTTCTTAAAGTCTCTACTAAGATGGGTTATTGGGATAATCCCCCAACAAATCCTAACTATCTGATACTAAAATAAAGTAAAATGAAATACTGAAACTAGTCCTCGAATGCTGAGGAGTCACCAAAGCACTACTGCTAATGTAGTAGGAGATCATACTATGTATGATCAGGATAGTATTCAATCAATACTTTGAATATACGGAGTATGTGAGATAGTAAATAATTGATATAAGCTGATTAATATGCATGCAAAATAGTAAATTAATGCAAGAACAAGCAATAAACATTTGTTTTGTGATAAGATGAATAACTGAATACAAGATCATGCAAGTATCTGAATATGGACCATTAAATATGAACTATAGGTTGTGGACTATGGGAGCTACTCCTAACTAAAATATCCTAATCTGAGCTAATGAGTTTCCAACTTATAACCCTAGTTGGAAGTATATTTAGTACCTTGCCAAGGTACAAATGCTAACTGACATGGATCCATAAAACTAATGTCCAAAAGGACTAAGGTATAAAACCTGGAATTACAGGTGACCCTTTAGAACATATGGTGGTGGTGTAGTTTGAGGACTTAGTGTCTTCTACTAGAGGTCTCAACCTAACTGATGGGTGTGCCTTCATCCCTGCACTTACTCAGTGCTAAGTACTATCTAAATTGATTGACACACTTAATTGGTATGCTTTATAACATTGATATTCTGAAAACTAAAAAAATAAATTAACTATCTAAATGCATTCAAAATATTTAAACTATACGATATAATACTCATAATTATATAGATAAAATCCTAGGCCATCGAGTGTTCATAAAACACCATCTCTAAACATGTAACTGCTATAAAGATGTCAAAAATTGAGTGAATTAAGGAATTTAATCACTCAAGTTCAACAATCATATATTTAGCAATATAATTAGGGTTTATAATGAAGGAATTGGACAATTAAGAAAATCACTATATTCATGAAGCCTATGCTTGGAAGAAGGAATTAAACTGGGAAATTGAGTTAACTAGGAGAGGGTGAAAGGAGACCCATTGATGAAATCAAACATACCTGGAGGCAAGAATCTTGCAGAAATATTTGAACTTGGGTCCTGAAGTTGAAGGACCCTAATTATGCCTTGGGAAAAGGAAATCACTTCTTTTATTATCAGTTGTATTAGGAGGAATAATGGACTTAGTGTAGTATTAGAATTAATAATCATCCTTGTAATAGCTTAGCTA
Source organism: Capsicum baccatum var. pendulum (assembly GCA_030864225.1). Lineage (NCBI taxonomy): Eukaryota > Viridiplantae > Streptophyta > Magnoliopsida > Solanales > Solanaceae > Capsicum > Capsicum baccatum. Next base: position 122,930,829 of record CM061556.1, on the reverse strand, counting down.
TTGTATTGTTTATGTGAAATATTGGGAAAGGAGCAAACAACCCTTTTAAAACAGTGTAGAAAGTCATTGGAGTTCGTTCTAATGACCTACGTGATGGTCCCTAGGCCTGGCCACGGGTTGCGGCCTGAGTTCTCATCTGGGACACATTTTTTTTGTTTCCCTTAGACTTTACCACAAGACCCATGTGGAGACTTCCCATGGCTTTTCTGGTCTTCTAACTATTAGTCATTTTTAGCTTGACAATGCTTTAGTAAAATGGCCATAAAGTGTTACTCTAATAATAAATTAAGGCACATTTGGATGTGTTGTAAAGATAATTCAATTATTTATATTTTTTTGGGTTTTGATCTGAGAAATACTTAATAATCTAAGAGTTATGCTCTTTTGATGTTTACTATTTCAGCATTCTTTACAACAAAACAAATAGTAAGGGATGTTTTGACTTGGCTATTAGATTGGAGTTACTTAAGGCCTTAATACATATCTAAATCAGTTATCATACAAAAAAAAATGAAACTTGATTCCACATAAACTTGAAACATGGTTCTAATCATGGCTTGGATTTTCAGATGTTACTATATCTTCCCCTTGGGTTCATGCATCTCCGAACAAAAACTAACTAAGCTGAAATATTACGAAAAGAGCTTCAATCCCAAAATAGAATCTCTATGATCTAAAAATTTACATGATATTGAGTCTATAACTGATACATGTACAAAACTAAGCTTGGGAATAAGGATATTACATGAGAGTAACTAGGTGACATGAAACAGAAAGAATTATTTAAGAAAAACTGCTACGTCAAGCTAGAATTGTATTTAAAGAGAAAATATGGGGGTAATTGGCCATAATACCTGCCTGTGCTCCCAAGTAGCTCTCTCAACTGACTGATTTTCTCAAAGAACATTTAACAAAGAAACCTTATTATTCCATCTAACATCTATTACTACTACTAAAGAACCCTAATAACGGCGCATGCAAAGAGCTTAAAACTTTGATCGAATTCCGGCAACTATGGCTACTAATTTTTGTGGAGCTGATACACCAGATAAATCTATGAAGCAAAAGATTATAGAAGGAGAGAAGCAGCAGTGTATGGCACCAAAGTATGCAGACCTACTGAAGGATAAAACTTACATGCATGAAAATTATAGGGTTCCTTCTAAACCAGTCATAATGATGCATGGGGAACCAACTGAGACATGGAAATCCTCAAAAGTGAAGTCCTAAATAATATAAGAGAATCTACAGTATGCAGCCATTGATAAGTTCTCTTACGGTAAGCTAGATGTTAATGCACTACGCAAAGCTATTTTAGTACATTGTGGTATCAAAGTAGAATGTTCTATAGTGGTAATGGCTTAACGACATATATTGATACGATTAAATTAGCTAGAAAATTATGTTCAATTGTTATCAACAGATGCTTATTACATTAAGTTCAATGATATGCATTGGCAAATGAGATCCCTCAAATGGCATCCATGGTCTGAACCAGATATTGATACTATAATAGGCATTGCATGGATTTCAACGCCAGTTTTACAACCAAACTTCTATACTAAAGAAGCAATCTTTTCTACTGCATTTGTAATAGGAAAACCATTAATGGTGGACATGGCTACCAAAAATCACACAAGACGAAGATGTGAAAGGGTGAAGATAGAAGTGGACCTTTTGGAAAAGTTACCAAATAGAGTGAAAATCAATGAAGAATATGTTATAAGTGGAGAAATCAAATCCAAGTGGATAAATATTCAATATGATCACAAGCCAAAATACTATAAGAAATATTGCTTATAAGGTCATGATGAAGCCTTTTGTTGGAAAATTTATTCAGAGATGTATAAGAATATCCAAGGACAGAGAGCGGTCAAAGATAATAATAAAGAGGAGGAAAAAAAGACTGAGCAAGGACAATAATTTACAGCAAAGGAGAACAATAATAATCAATGGTTATAAAGAAGGAACAAATATAGAAAAGACAAATATGAGCATATAGTCAGAGAGGTGGAGGATATTCAGACATCAAATGCTTTTGATATATTAACCCAAGAGCAACAAGAGAACCAACTAGAAGCCAACATCATTCCCAATAAAGAAAGTACAAAAGATTGGGTGACTAAGAGCTTTGGCAAAGAAGAATAAGTAGCATTAGAAGGCCATCCAAGTACAGAGAAGAAACAACATCAATCAGATGACATCATAAAGAAATAATATGCAATGAGAAGTAGCAGCAGCAGTACAGAATAAGGACAATAAAGTACAGCAGACACAGTTTCAATAATAACAGAGATAGGAGGGGGTACAGAATAATGCATACTTATCCTTGGTAAAGTATGACAGGGATAACAAACAAATTATAATATTAGAGGATGTGTTACCAATAGCAATGGAAGTAGGAAATTTGGTAGAAATGATGAATAGTAAGAATAAAGATTTAGATATTAAAGATTTGGTAGATAATATTGCAAATGCAGTAATTGAAGGAGATTTATCTCTAGATCAGGTTCAGTCACTTAATACAAATCATGGGGAAAAATAAAAGAGAAGCGAAAATCCAAGTGCAAGTACCATGCAGAAAAGGAGTCATATGCTTACATCTTTATCAAAATGAATGCCTTAATTTAGAGCATTAGGTTTGTCAATACACAGAAGGCATTCATAAGGTTAATCACCATGCATAGAAGTTATAATTTTTGTTTCATTGGTCTAATGGAGCCATTTCAGGAGAGTCATAGTATAGAAGAGTGAAAAAGTCAATTAGCAATGTAGCATGCAGTTGTGAACTGTTCAGGAGAAATATGGGCTTTCATGGATGCTATTATTGAATATAGTATCATTAGGGATAATAATCAGCAACTCACTCTTAAACTGGAAAATGATCTTGTTGGTGCAGAGGTGTTTGTCATATTAGTGTATGCAAAATGCAATCAGAATGAAAGGTTGAGGCTGTAGAAATCACTAGGAGAGCTATCTATTAATATATAACATCCATGGTTGGTGGGTGAAAATTTTAATATAATTAGAAATAAGGAGAAGAAATTAGGAGAATTACAAGTCACAGTTGATGAGACAGATGATTTCAATCATTGTATTAGTATGTGTAACCTGGAGGAATGAGCTTTGAAAGAAAGTAAATATACTTGATGGAATGGAATAATATATGAAGAATGTATTTTTAAGAGTCTAGATGGAGTGTTGTTTAATGACAAAATGCATGAGTTGTTTCCAATCATGGAATTGGAAAATCTTGTAAGGAGTGGGTCTGACCATGCTCAAATATTGTTACAGTTTAGCAAGTTAAATGACCAGCTAACAAGACACTTTAGATTCCTGAACTTCTAGATAAAGGAAGAATCAAACATAAAGGTAATTAGGGAGAATTTGTCTACAGAAAGTGAAGGAAATCCCTTTATTAAGTTTCATCTAAAATTGAAGTAAACAAAAGCTGCATTGACCAAGTCGAGGAAGCAAATTTTGGAAATATCTTCCAAAAGATTGCCATATTGGAGAAGGTAATTAAAGTAAGAGATCCTCAGTTTGAAGAAGAGCCACTAGGAAATGACAGAGATTGAATTAGCAATCCAACTAAAAAGAGAGGAAGAGCATTGGAGGCAGAAAGCAGGGTTTAAGTGGTTCAAAGATGGAGAAAGGAACACAAAGTTTTTTTATACAGTTGTCAAAGAAAGAAGATCTAGGATAGAATTTAAAGAATTAAAAATGTAGAGGGGGGGCTGGATGGAAAAGTAGGAGGACATAGCTGAGGCAGCAGAATCATTCTTTCAAAAGCAATGGGAGAAACAAGAGGATGCTAGAGATTTTTCAATGCTAGATGATTTACCAAAGGTGGTAACAGATTTCCAAAATGAAGATTTGAAGAAAATACCAACTTTGGAGAAAGTATATATGGCAGTAATGGGATTAAATATGAATAGTGTAGTGGGTCCAGATGGAATGATAGGTGTGTTCTATCAGGATGCATGGAGTATTATTTCAAAGGACCTGCATTAAATGATAATAGCTTTTTTCTGTGGACATGGCCTTCCAAGGTTTATTACTTATCCAAATTTGGTGATACTACCAAAGAAGTTAGTGGTAAATACTTTCTAAGATCTTAGACCAATATCCCTTAGAAACTTTGTGAATAAAATCTTTTTTAGAATTATTTATGAAAGGATTAAGGGTATTATTCCTTACATTGTGCCTGAAGAACAAGCAGGTTTTGTCCAAGGAAGAAGTATAGATGAAGATATATTGGTGGTCCAAGAAATAGTCTCTGAAATTAGGAAAAGGGGAAAGCCTCCAAATATGGTAATGAAGCTCGATATGATAAAGGCTTATGACAGGGTAGAATGATTGTTCTTGACGAAAGTTCTGAGGAGAATTGGATTTTGTGAAGAGCTTATTGATATGGTATTCAGGATACTGGCAAACAACTGGTACTCAATACTACTGAATGGAGAGCTAAAAGGTTTCTTTAAAATCTCTAGAGGGTTAAAGTAAGGGGATCCACTTTCATCTATATTGTTTATCATTGCAGCAGAAGTCTTTCTTTGACAACAGTATGAAAAAACTTTGTGTTCCTACTGAATGGAGAGATAAAAGGTTTCTTTAAAACCTCAGTTGTGTTGCCTCTTAACCCACTATCTAATCTAGGGCATTCTTCTCACACAATTGCATAAGAACCAACTTTTTTTCTTTATCTCGAGTATGCCACCCTCAGTTGGCCTTAGAGATCCAGTCTATAATTTTCTCAACTAGCTCCCAATGAAGACTCATGAAAGCCCCACCTATGACAGTGTCAGCAACAACCTTGGTGTTTGCATTCAAGACTTTATAAATTATTTTGAGAAAATTTCTCCCCGAATTTCAATAAGTGAGAACATTCATAAACTTATTCTTGAACCTCAAGCAAGCCTCCTTCAATGCCTCTGAATATAACTGTCTAAAATTGTAAATCCTTCAACTACAACATTCTAGAAGGTGGGAAATATCAATTTAAGAATAGGGTCTTCAGCTCATTCCAAGTGATGATAGACCCACGAGGTTATTTACCTAATCACAATGTCGCTTCATTTGTAAGAAAGAATGGGAAAAACTTGAGTAGCAATTCTTCTTGACTCACCCCCAAAAAAATTATGCGAAGTGTAGATCCCCATGAAATTTATAAGTCCATGTTTGCATCATTAGTCAATAAACTAACAAACATACCCTTCAGATTGAGCAATTGAATCATTGCACTGGTAATATTAAACTTCTATCCTTAAGGGAACTCAGAAGGAATGATGGCACCTAAATCAATTTGTTCAACATACCCCAATTCTCTCCCTAGATCATCATAAACTAGTATGTACTAATAAATTGGGGGTTGTTGAACTCTATCCCTCCTAACTCTGTCTCGTACGAGTGTTGTTCGATGTTGTTCATCCTGTCTTACTATTTTCTCTTGAGATTCAAGATGAGAATTGGCCAACCTCACATTCTCTTCAGGCAATAACCGAGCAGTAGTTTGTACAACTATCTCATGAACACCATTTGGAGGTGGCAGATTCAAGGCATTTGGGACATCTTGAAACCCTTCATGACAAACTCCATGCTCTTGTTCTTCAATCCAACGATTCTATTGTAGGGTCCATTCAAACTCATGATCAAGTGGTATTATGGGATTTCCTTGACTATATGTACTGGGCATACACCGGCATATACCCTAAAAGAAGCAAAATGTCAAAAACCAACAACCAGAACAAACTTATTTAATTAATCTATAGTCGTATTCCTTGACAACGGCACAAAAAATTACTGCCCCTTAAATTACACCTTCTAAAAAAGTATAATGAGACCGCTATAAAATAAGGAACCCAGCAAAGGTTGGGGTCAAATCCATAGGGAATAAGATGAATCTTTATGAAGAACTTGCTGATGTAGTCGAAAAGTACAGAAAATGAATGGTGGAATTTGTAATAACAGTAGTAGAAGTAATAAATCTTGAACGCTTTAGGTTGAAATTATTATGAGGTTAACACAAAGACTGTGTTCCCCCTGACTTCCTAACTCTGCATACTTATGATGCTCTTTAACTATCACAGTGCCTTGCATGTAAAATTTAACAAGTCATGTATCACTAACCATCTCTCGATACCCTTTTGTGAATCTCACTCATCTCCGCTCGATCTTAGAGTGTTGCATTAATAACCCTTGTCGAATCCTAAATTAATTATCTCATTTTGATATTAAGTTAATTAGGTGAAGGTTGTAGCTTTAAATTACTGTTATGATCTTTATTTTCTAATCTCAACCTCTCTCTCGAATTAGTATCGAATACATATGGTTTCTTATCATCTACAGTCGCTAAGAAATCAATCTATATAAAGAAAACCACAATACATCCATAAACACCAATAAAGAAAGACTTTCCACTTCCTCTACTTCATTATTCCATTAGGGTTCCCACAACCCGAGTTAAGAGTTTAGCCACTCATATTTTCAAGAATACACATAGAATAAGAATAGAAATCCAATTAATAATCTCACACTAAATTAAGAGTGAAAACCAAAATCTCAAAATAATATAAAACCCTAAAAGTCAAGAATAGAAATTCCAATATCAAAAAGGTATCTCAAAACTCAATAAAATGTTGTAAGTAGGTCAAGTGCATAAGAGTCTATAAAAAAAATATTAATAAATCAATGAGGTATTTAAAGGACACAAAAGAAAAACAAAAAAATCCTAACAAAAATAAAATCTGAAAACAAGTTAGAATCTACCTACGACCCCGCATACGAGTTGTACGTACTACGTATAGGCCCTAGGTGGTTAATAGGTCTCAAAGGAAAGTTACAGGCTTTATATACCTACAAATAAGTGGTACCTATGTGGGGCCATAAATACCACTTACGCCCCATAAGTAGGCCTTTGCAGGCCTCAGAACAAAAGTCATCTTTCAAAATCAACTTTCTGTAACCTACAGACCACTTTATGATGGGCGTAAGTATAACTTATGGCCCATAGGTGGATCCGTAAGTGTCCTTCCAGCTGCACTTCATCATCATTTTCTCTTCTTCAGCACCAAAATTGATTTTCGTACAAAACCAACATAAAAAAAAAATCACATCTAACAAAAAGGACTCAATTACATGCATAATTTCTTATTTTAAGCATCGAAACTGCCATGTAAGAAAGAACAACGTCTCCCCATTATGAGAAAACCTCAACCTCTTGACTTTGGACCACTTATTTTAACAAAATAGGAAGACTATCTTGAATTTTTTTCACCTCAACTATCAAAGAGGGTTTTGAGATATTCTAAATCAAGATATTACCTTTGACTGAATCATCAAACCAAACTCCTAATCAAGCAAGATGTTGAACCTTGAAAACTAACTCTTTATTGTCGTCTTTTTTATAAGAAACACTTTCCATAGACAATCTACAAAGAGCATTATCCACAACATCATTTTTAGTTGGATGGTGTAACAGACTCATATTATAGTCCATCAACAAATCTAGCCATATCGTCTAATGAGGATTTATATCTTTCTAACTAAACACATATTGAAGGCTCTTGTGTTTCGTGAATACATGGATTCAAACTCCATAGAGGTAATGCCTCCAAATCTTTCAGGCAAAAACCACTGCTACCAACTCAAGATCATGAGTTGCATAATCTTCTCATTAGGCTTGGGATATTAAGAGGCATATGTTATAACCTTGCCATGCTGCATTAATACATAAAAAAGAGAAACTCAAGAAGTATCAAAATAAATGACAAACCTAGCTAAACCCAAAAGTAGAGTCAAAATTGGAGCAGAGGTGAGTCAACTCTCCAACTATTGAAAACTCCTCTTGTACAAATTGAACCACTAAAATTTGAATTTATTCTAAGTCAATTTAGACATAGGAGAAGCAATAGAGGAAAACCCCTTAGCGAACCATCTATAGTAACTATCTAAACCCAAGAAACTCCTAATATCTTTTTGAGAGATAGGTCTAGGGCAATTCCTAACTACTTTGGTCTTTTATGATAAACTTAAATTCCTTCACTGAAAATAATATGACCAAGAAATGCTACTAATTTCAACCAGAACTTATACTTACTGAAACTAAAATCTAACTAGTGATCTTTGATAGACCACAAGAAAATCCTTATATAGTATGCATACTTATCCTCTCCCTGAGAATAAACGAGAATATCATCTAGAAAGACTATAACAAACATTCCAAGTACTACTTGAAGACCCTATTCATAAGTTCTATAATAGCTTAAGAAAACTTCATTGGTCAAAAACACATAATAACAAATTACAAGTAACCATATTGACTTTTGAAGGTTGTCTTCGGAGTGTCACATTCGTATACTCAGAGCGGATGAAGCAATATTTGAGGTCTATCATAGAAAATAAATTAGCACCCTAAAATTGGTCAAAGAACTCATCAATCTTGGGAATGGGATACTTATTCTTCATTGTGACCTTGTTTAACTAACGATAATCATGCACATTTTGAGAAAACCATATTTCTTGCACACAAAAAAAAATTGATCACCCAATGAAGATATACTGGGTCTAATAAAACCCTTGCTTGAAAGATCTATTAGTTGTTTCTTCAATTCTTTAAGCTTGATTTGAGACATTCTATATGGTGGAATTAAAATAGGCTGGGGAAGATATATACAGAAGTTAATTTCTCATATAGGAGGAACTCTTGGTAGAATTTTCGGAAATACTTATTGAAATTAATTTACAATAGGAACTGACTCAGAGTTTGGGTTTCAGACTTCAAATCCTTAATACAAACAAGATGATATATGTAACCATTGGAAATTATTTTTATATCCTAAAGGTAAGAGATGAATTGACTTATAGGCATTAAGGTACTACCCTTCAACTCAATGACTGGCTTATTTAAGAAATGAAAATGGACAACTCTATTCTACAATTGATTGAGTCATAGCAATAGTAGAGCCAATCCATATCAAGAATAACGTTAAAATCTATTATGTCTAATTATACATGATCAACTGAGGTGACTCTCTGAGAAACTGTGACTGGGTAATTTCTGTATACCCATCAAGATATGAATGAATTAACGACTACAGTAGAGATTCAGAAGGGTCCCAAGAGGATTTTTAGCTAAAAAAAGTCTACTTTTATATATAGAGTTACAAAAAAGTGTCGCCCTAAGATTTGAAAAGAAGTCTACTTTTATATATAGAGTTACAAAAAAGTGTCGCCTCGAGATTTAACAATGCATTTGTATGAATATGAAAGACCTGTAACATACAAGTGACAATATCATTAGAACTTTCCTAATCCTATCTCGTTTCAAGGGCATAAAGCTTGTTCTAATTCTTTTTTCTAGTGGCACTAGATGGCTCACCCTTATAAGTTAGGTGGCCTATTAAAGCTATTAAAAAGTTAGACTAACTTTGGTAACGAGCATCCCTACCTCTCTACGAAGATACTGGACTTTCCCTCAATTTGTGGCCTATCTTAACATAGCTAAAACAACCATCACTACCATCCATACACTTACCCTTATGGTTCTTACCACACTTTTTATAAATCAGTTTAGTATAGACACAGTTCACACTACCCTCGTTCTTAAATTTTGGTGCTCTATCCCAATTATCTTTCTTGAACTTGGGCAATAATACACTAGCAGAAGATGGGGATAGAGCTAAAGGTTTCTAAAAATACTGAGAATAATTGCAAACATCTGACCTCTACTTAGAAAAATTAAAGTTATCTGTTCTAGCCTTCTTACCCTCTCTTTTTCCAAGATCTTCTCTTACTCAATTTGTTGGGCATGAACTATTAATCAGGAGATGTCTATCTCTTTTAACCATGTCATAACCCTTCACTCCATGACCAAATCCTTAGAAATAGTTAACACAAACATACTCATTAGGTCCTAGAGTCATTAACCATAATTGGAGCATACTTTTCTAACTAAGTAAACTTAAACGAGTACTCTTTTACACACATGTTCCCCTACTTTTGATTTATGAAATCCCGCACCTTACCCACTTTATCAATTCTACATTGGCACCTTTATCAACCTTATAATGCTTGAACCAAGTGTGAGCCACTACCTGTGTCACAACTCGATACTACTTCCCAATAGTAACATGGTACTTAAAGCCTCAAGTTACCCCAATCTAACCCATGATTTGGTACCTGCAATGAGCACTGCATGAAGTAATAATAAAACATCATAGGCATAAGCTAAACTAATGAAAACTCTGATAAGTTATAATACTGAAATAATACCTTATATGTCTGGACTTCTGATAAAAACTGAATAAAAGTCTGACTATCTTAAAACCTCTAAAACAAGTGGAGATGATGGTATAAACCCCCAACTAGCTCCAACTAAAAGGAAGTACTGAAAATAACTACAAATAAGTTGTCCTTGAAGGATGAGCCTGAACAACAATAGATGTTGAGTGGCACTGAACTGACTAAGGGTGGTCGGGGAAATGATCATCCGAACCTATTTTATAAGACAACAAATCGCAAAATAGAGTACGTGATCAGTAATTTTAGTGTACTAGTACATGAGATAGGAACTAACAAAAAAACATATAACTACAAACCATGAATGTATGAAAATGGAAAACGAATGCAAGACGAAGTAAAGCATGTACTAAAGTAATCTGTAAAATGAAAGAACTGAATAGCTGATAATTTTAAAACATGGTCATGAAAACCTAACTGATATAATATTAATACTAAATAGAAACTATGGGAGCTAACATTTAACCTACATGCCCCAATCTGAGCTAATCGGGGTCCAACCTGTAATCCTAGTTGGAAGAGTTTCAGTTCCTTGCCACGGGGAATGACATTAGTTGTGTGGATCCACTAATCAGATGTCCTGAAGGTATAGAGTGTCAGTCCTATACTAACGGGTGACACCTAAGAGAATGTCAGTCCTCTACTGGTGGATGACATCTCATAACCTATAATGTCTATGTAGTTCTGGAATTTAGGGACTTTTACAAAAGGTTTCAGTTCTCTACTGATGGGTGAGCCTTCATCCCTAGGTTCGCTCGAGGCTAAGTCCTACTCCTAACTAAAAGACACTAAAATGCAAGATGGTACATGCACTGATAATGGATATGCTCAAGTCATAGTATTTTAAAATAATAGTGCATGCAGAATCTGAAGTAATATTGGCAAGTGATCGTTATGAAAATGTTATAAACTTTATGAGATAAACATGATATGATTAACTTGAAATCTTGAAAAAATTAACATACAAGATCAACTAGGTATTGGGTGTGCATAACCCACCAACATGGAAAATAATATAATTAAATGATGGGAAATTTCATGAATTTAACTCAAGAATCCAACAAATTCATCAATGTATCGAATCATCATGATTAGAGTATGAGCGAATACTTGAACTTGTGTGGGAACATTATTTCATGGTAGAATTTATGAACTACTTGGAGGATATCATCGAATCTATACTAGCCATGGAATCTTAAATCACAGTAGAATTAAATTGAGAACTGGGGAACACTTTGGGACTCAATGGGTGAAAGAAACCCATTGATAAATATACCACATGCCTGAGTTGCTTGATAGAAAACTTGGAATTGAGACCTTGGGAGAGTGAATTCCTTAAATGAAAGCCTTTTCTTTAATTCCTAGATATGAGAGTGGATTAAACGTTGTTAACTAAATGAAAAAGGGCAAATAATGCCTCTTTTATTGTTTTAAGTCATGAATTGGGTGTTTAAGGAGGAGAAAGGACCAAAAGTCCCTTCACCCCATAATGAAAGTTGCATGATTTTACACTACATTGTGGCACGGTGCCTATCGTGGAGGTCAGCCTTCATGATACACTGCATATTGTGAAGGCAAACCTCTATGACACAATACATATTATGGAGACTAACCTCGAGGAGACCCTGCGTATCGCAGAGACTAACCTCCGTGGTATGTCAAAAATGCAGAGGCTTACTGCCTCAATTGTCCAAAATCACCTCAAACCTCTTTTGAAAATTTTGAAACTCTCTCGGATGACCCTTTTTATATTCCTAAATACATTTCAACTCATAAATCAATTTTTCGAATACAAGAAGGTAAAATACCCATGTCACTTGTACTTAGTGTGGGATAATTGCTTTGGGACCTTTACACATGTGAAAAATAACTGGAAACTCGTCAAGGCTTTTCTTGGGTATTACAATATCTCCACTTTGTGATAATTCATCCCCAAATGAAACTAATAGAGGTGAGATACTAAGAATACAAAGATCATGTACTAAATACTTATGAGTTGAATCATGACTAAATAACTGAAGCTGATACATTATGCATGGAATAAACGAAACTTATGAATATATGTGATGATATGTGAATGGTTGGGTATATGAGATACAAAACAAGAGAATCAATTTATGGGAAACTATTACCTCATGCCGAATTTGAATTTAAAGAGAAAATATTGGGGTACTTGGCAAGCATATCAGCTTCTTCTTTCTAAGTAGCTTGCTCAATGGACTGATTTCTCCATAGAGCTTTTACCAAAGCAACTTCTTTATTTATCAACCTACGAATCTGACAGACAAGGATTTCAATTAGGCATTCTTTGTAAGAAAGGTTATCTTTAACGTCCACAATCACTTAAGAAATAACAACAACTGGGTCACAATTGCATTTCTTTAGCGGAGAGACATGAAACACCAGATGCACTAATGCTAATTCTACAGGTAACTTTAATTTGTAGGCTACCTTTCCAAAATAGCTTAACATCCTATATGGGCCAATATAGCAAAGACTAATCTTCTCTTTCCTACCAAACCTCTTTATCCCTTTGATGTATGAGCTAATGCTAACACATTTGAGGCTTTTAACTAGAAATAATTGTAAAGTCTTAAGCAACTTTTGTCGTTTTTGATTGCTTTCTCTTTGATAATGCAGGAAAGTTAGGATGCAAGAAAACCAAAGACAATAAGAGCAAAAGACATGAATTTGGGACAAGTGGCCATGAAAGTGTAGTTGACGACTTCTCTGATAAGTAGTCAAATTTTTTATAAGTTATCAGAGTCATCATCAACTGTAGACAGTATGAGGAAATTGGAGAAGAGGTGTGACGACATCTCTGATAAGTCACCACAATTCTGATAAGCTATTGAGAATGTCGTCAGCCTAAGGCAGTACATGAGATTTGAAGTAAAGAATTGATGATATTGTTTGATATGTCATCAAAGTCCTGATAAGTCATCAAGATTACCGTTAGCCTTAGGCAGAGTTTAAAAACTGAGTTGAAGAAGTGATGACATTTCGTGATAAGTCATCAGATCTTTGATAAGCCATCAGACTCGTCGTTAGCTGAAGACAGCAAGATATCAAATATAGAGATGAGTTGATGATATATCTGATAAGCCGTCAACCCCATGATAAGTCATCACATATTGTCATCACCTGTGCGAGAAAAATTTATATGGTATGATTTGATTCCTAATTTAGCTCCTTATATTTAAGGGAAAGTTTTAGGTTTTATAGGAGGCAGACATTCATCTTGAACTACACGACATTAATCCGTTTTCTCTCTTGTTTTAGGGCTTAACCTCTGGAACTTATTCCAGAGACTACTTTAGTTCTCTTTGGTCTCTAAACTTGGATTTTCAATTTTCAATTATTTGATTTAGTTGTGGGATATTCTTCTTGAATTTGGGAAGAGAATCAATTTTTGACTATATCTTTTATAATTTTAATCACTTTTAATTATGAATTCAGTTATTGTTATTGCTTTCTCTTTCATGTGGAACTAAAACCCACAAATAGGGTTGTGGGATCTATTATTACTCCTGTATTGTCTTAATAGTTGGTTAGGGTTTGAGTGATTGTGGGAACATCTTGATAATTCTTTTGTATTAATTATGTTTTGTTGGTTGCAAACAATAGATCTCGCCTTATGTTGATTTTCTCGAACTGAGAAATAAACTAAAGGTAGTGAATTATCAACGAGGATTTGGGAAGGTTAAGTTCCAATCTACTAATTAATATTGTAAGAAGATTAATCAACTCGATATAAAATCAGTATGAATAGAATGTTTTCCTAAGTTCAAGAGAATTAGGGAGTTCAACATCTAGGTAGGTTGAGAAACACTTAGATGGACTGTCGAAATTGATAAATTGGTGTTTCCCACAAGTATTGAGAATCCAATACTACAATTATTATTCATTGGAGGATTACTAATCATAGTGATCACAAATCTAGTTTCTCTATATCATTGATTTGAAATATTGCAGTTTAAGCTTTGAGTTCTGAGGCGAATTGGAGTGTCAATAACTTTTGTTCAATCATTAAAAAACCCTATTTTATCTTTCCATATCATTTTTTTAAATTTAACTTGTAGCTATAGTTTCAAATTAGTTTAATCGCCACTCACATTATTCCTTGTGGATTTGACCCCGACTCCAAAGTTGGGTAAATATATTGACGATGACCGCCTTGCACTAAATTGACATGTAAGTTGAGCGTTATCACCCTTTCATGGGTGAAATTTTCTGATAAACCACATCATCAACATAAAACACAAGATCTTTTCTTCTAACATTAGTATAAAATTTTAGTCGACTTTGGACTACCTTCAGTCTTTCGTGAATCAACTGAACTTTCTCGATCATCGCAAATCAAATGAACTCTCAATCATAAGTATGGCACGCTTCATACCTATGAATAAGACTTTACTTAATGTAACTTTCAAACACCCCTCAACTGATAAGTAGTACAAGCAACACCATACGACTCAAGCGAACCCAAATAATGCAATATGTCCCAATAGTAAATAAAGAACTCTTAGGCATGTTCATCCACAACACCATTGTATATAGGAGGACCCAAACAAGTAAATATCTCAAACCTCTTCTGATCCTCAAAATACGTAACTATACTCGCAACAATAAGAGGCATGGTAAATCTGGAAGACTAAGATCCCACCCAACGAGGTAACATAGATAATGGTTGAACTCTGGATCTCAAAACACCATACTTAGATGCCGATATTAAAATAGGAATAGTTCTTAGGTATAAGGAGTGTACCCAAAATACAAGTGGGTGCAACTAGAGGATCCATAATTGGGACTGGAGGAGAACTCGACACATTCAAAGAAGAACCCACAAAATAGATCAGGAAATGCATCAACAACCCCAAAAATATTGGGGTAGAAGATCCCTAAGAACAAAATTAGGCCCTATACCTCCAACATGCTCAACACGAGGCTCAAGGAAGAGTCCCCTAGCGCTACTCCTAGACAGGGAAGATCTATGGGTCCATCCACTCACTCGAGGCCATCCATGACTCAAGTCTCTCCCTCTAGATGAAATCTTCATATTTCTAACCTCCCGGGATGTAGTAAACACCATCTACACATTAAAAAGTGAACAATGAATTAGAACATAAGGTATGAATAAAATTCACAAATATAACCTCTCAAATATAGATATAGACATCTACATACCAATCCACGAGACTCTATTAGACATCCCATTATTACACCATTGAGACAAATGAACTAGGATCTGGTACCAATTTTTCACAACCAAACACAAGCATCATGATGGCACTTGCCATATCAAACCTTGACAAGCAAGCCTATCACCCAAACTAATACACAAAGTGAGAAAAGAAAGAAATAACCCTAAGGCAAGGCTTCCAGAACTAAACCAAACCATAGAATATAATATGAAAGCGGAAATATACAACTAAAGATATTAAACCAACTCCCAAAACCTGGCATCAATAGTGTAAGAACTACTAATATAACCCATGATTCAGATACATTAGAATAGCCATCAGGAACAATATCTATCTCCGAATACTAGTAAAGACATAAACTAATAGAAAGATAGAAGTTGATAAAATGAGGGGGGTTGCATCACACTATAAAGGACCAGGTCCCTTAGATTCAGACATAGGTAATCATAAAGTAAAGCAATAAGGAAACAAAAGATTGTAGGAAAGTAAAGAACACAATGGTTTAATGTAGAAACATCCTTTCTCACGGGAGGAAAAACTGTCTTTCCCTCACAAGAGCTCAGCAATCCACTACAATCAAACTCTTGATTATAGACTTGATTAGAACATAACTGTAGGCTCAACTAGTTTTTGACAACTCTATTACAAACCTACCTTGACAACTCTGCCAAGAACTCACCATTATATTGATTAACTCTAACCAATACCAAACTCAGGTAACTCTACCTAAGCATTCTCAAGAACATAAGAAAAGCATTACTCTTTTAACAAGAGTAATTCAATTAAATACCATGACTTGACTAAAGAACACTCACTTTTTTAGTACATACAAAAATTAAGAACTTGATCTATATTGCAAACTTGAGTTTTTGAATATTCCCCACTTTTATATTTTGATTTTGCAAAAACTCACCAATTAAGAATCATTTTTTTCTATTTATAGTAGAATGATGATTAGGGAAGTAATCTAATTAGGTCAGGTGTCCTAGCTGGTACATAGCTCACCTGTGCAGTTTGTTACACTAGATGACAAAATTGCGCAGGACATATAACAATTGTATATTTTCATGAAGACCTAGGGACCCGGTCCCTTATTTTCAGCTGATCATCATCAATACAAAATATATTAATTTTTCTTTTTTTGATGATGACTAACCACAAATCTTGACCATAGAACTTGAAGTATCAAATTCATTCACCATAAATAGTAAGAGTGAACCGCTAGTGTTAGTGAATGTTCCCCCTATCATTAAGCACCTTTCTTTCTTCTATAAATATATCATGTAACTTAAGGAGTGGGTTGCATATTATCAATTGACATCACCATTTATTCACTATGTTTCAGTGTTCCCACTATTAATATACCAGCACTCATCAATGTTCATCATTTTTTATTTAGCTTAATATTCTACCTATCACATGCACCATCAATATTCAATATTCTTTCGTCGGTAATTATGTTATTATACTACACCAAAATTCAATACATATGCACCTGGTACCTGGTCCCTACCACATGAATTCAGAAATCCCCCTATTGGCATCATTGAAAAGTAATAACAGTAAATGAAGAGAAAAATAAGCACAAGTTAGTTAACTCATGGTCATTGGGGCACTAACATGAAGAACAACTTTAAAATTAAGGAAGAAACACATGAAACACACATACTATAAATTAATTCATTTTAAGTGAGATCAGTACCATTACAACATGAAAAATAACATGACCCAACCATCTTCAAAAGCCACATCAAAAACAAAAATTAGAAAATGACGCAGGGATGACAAACTGACTCAAGGATGATACAACATACAAAGAAGGGGCTTAGGGGTGAAGGATTTGAGCAAAAAATCAATTCTAGAACTCTCTACAGCATGAACATTCATTAGATGCTTATTGAGGTCTTTAACTTTAGCATTCAACCCTTGAACATCTATAGTGAGTTCTGCAACCATGGTCTGGAGCTTTGTATATTTTATTGCAAGTTCCCAAGTAGCACTTGGTCTCTCTAAAGATAACTTCTGCGTTTACATCTTCAAGTGCAGTATCTCAGCATCCTTAAAATCTAATTTAATCCTTATATCCTTTATTTTCTTGCTTAAATTCTCTTGAGCAGCCAATACTTTTGACACTTGGGACACAATTCTCACTTTTCTTTCTATGCATTCATTTTCCACCAATGTTGTTAGACTTAACTTTTATTTAACTATTCTAGGAGTCCTTTTAGTCCTAACCACTCCAAAGTGGTCAAATACCTTGTTCAATAAGTACCCATAAGGAATACTATGTTTGTCTTCCTTCTCATGGATGACTTTATGCAGGAGCTCTAATATTAGAGCAGACATACTTATCAACTCAAATCTACTTAGACACTCTATCAAGAATAAATCAATATCAAAGGAAATAGTCCTTTTCTCTGACCTAGGCAAAATAACATTGTTCATAAATTCAAAAACTAATTGGAACTTACTTGTGAGAAATTTCTTTTTGTTACTAGCTATTAATGTGCCTCCTACCATTGAGGCATAAATCATGAACTTAGATGAGGCATGTTGTTTGACATTAGTCCTCACATCCATAATAGGTATATCCAAAAATGTTCCCTGTCCCTCTTTATCTACCTTTATTTCTTTTTCTTACACCGAGGCAGTCAAGGTTATTCAATCATATGAGAAATCCATAGTATAATAGAATTATCTTACTCCTTCATAAACCATGGGAGTTGGTTCCTCTATGAGGTTTAACTATACCTGGTGTCTGACATATTCTACTAGCTTAACCATGCCAAGTTTCTCATAAATCTGTGGATCAAACACTCTCCCAGATAATACTTTGTGAGTTTTCAAAATCTCATTTCTTTGTTCTCTATACCAATCCTTTTTTTTTCTCCTTTCTTCTTTTTAGGAATTACTCCTTAATTCTTTTTTAATAACTTTTATCTACTTGGTACCAGGTCCCTTTGGGGTTTTTTTAATAGCAATATGTTTATATTTGATTCCCACAGGGCTACCATACTTTGAGCTAGAGGGCCTGATCCTTCCTGCAATGTGAATTTCTTTTCTCTTATTCTCGCTTGCTGCAGCAATATCAGGATCAATTTCCTTTCCCTCTCCAACCTCTACAACTTTAATATTTCTCTTCCACTATAGTAGCTTTCTTTAGTCTTCTTCTCTTAGAAGTAAAAGACGTTCTAATATTCATAGCATCAGCTAATAACTTCTTTTTAGATCCCTATGTAGAATATAATCTACCAACCTTCACATCAGTATTAACCATATTTTCTTTGCCTTTTCTTCCCCTTTGTTTTTTCATAGACCACCTAAGAAGTGGTTCATCCTTATCCTTCTCTTCCTTCTTATTTGGAGGTAGTACAATTTTTCAATCCTTTGTCACATTATCCTTTTCACCAACTATTTTCTCTTCCACACTAACAGATCTTTCCTTGGGATTATATGTAAGCAAAAGTAAATTTTCACCAACCTATTCTACACATCTGGAAAGATTAGACCTCTTCACTGGTATTTATTTATCACATAATTGTGAAAAAATAGGGTTTGACTCATAGGAAGTAGGAGAACCAGGTACTTGTAGGGATTCTGAGAGTTTTATTTTTTTGGGTTCTTATAAAAAAAGAGGTATTTAAGAGTCTTCAGGTAGTTTTGGTTCTTCTGGGGAAGGAGGAACTTTGGATTAAGAGATTTCTTATTGAATTGGTGAACAAAATCCTAGATTTAAATTCTCTACCATGGTTTACTTTAAGTATAAATTATGATGGTTGAGGAAGTTTCCACGGGAACAGACTCATTTAGGGGTTGTAGAATTTTCGAAGATGATTCTAGGAGTAGGTTTAACAAAGGTTCTTGTTGAGGACTTAAGGAGATGTATTCTATGGTTTTGGTGTTAAAAGATCATAATGTTTGATTTGAGATTGCTCAAATTGATTTTCAAGGTCTTTATCGACTTCAAGATCTATAACGGGTGTTGAGAAAGTAGGAATATCTGCCATTTTAAAATTTTATGAGAGAAAGAAAAAGGGACCAGTTCAAGTTTAAAGATGATTGAGGATTTTAGAAGGATGATTTGAATTAACCTGGAGAAGAGTGAAGTAAAAATAGTTTGATATTGTAATTAAGGGATGTGACAATTGTCATTTACAAGGTGCCCTTTTAGAAATGACACATCTGACTATAATATGTGTGACTCTTCATATTGCTATGAATTGAAAGCATTTGCTTAGATAAGGAAAGACACATGGCTTTTGATATATAATTTTATAATTGTTAAAGCACACTATTTTTTGTACTAACCTGAGAGATAGGACCAAGTAGTTCTCTTTCTTGAGATAATCCTTAAATTTGTGCAAGTCACAACTATTCTCTAGCAAAGTTGTTCCCATGGGTGTATACCTACAAATTTATGGTACTGAGTTAGACTAATATGCACCTACTTTACCAAGGATACCTGTCTCCTGATCATAGATAATTTTAGAGAAAGAACTGATTCATCTAGTAGGTTAGGTTTATTTGATCAATTCCAGTATCAACTTGTTTTTCACCATTGCAAAAATTGTTCTTCAATAGGTCTTGGGACCAGGTCCCAGAATTTCATTCAAATTGCTAAAGCTCCTTCTTCAGTGCTTTAATCTAGTCAGCATTTTTTGAGTTTCTTTCATATTTTTGTGCTTAATTTAAATCAAAAAGACTGATAAAGCTTTGAAATTTCTGGTTTGAGCTCTAGTTTAGATTCCAGTCTCCATAGGTGAAATTAGATTATCAAGGGAGTGAGAAGATCAGTACCTCTTATTTGACCTTCTGAGATGAGTGCCACTGGGACAAAGTCCCTAAATATTTTGATTAGACTCTTCTTATTATTTTTCCACTAGAGTTGGGGTCTTTAACTGAGACTATGGATCACAATCACCCTCATCATTCTCATTTGCATCAACTTGACCATCATTCTTCATCTATATTATACCTCTAAAATAGAATGAGTTCTTCAAATTCTGAATCTTCATCATTACCTGGATTTAACATATTTCCGGGCTCATCAAGGGCAATATGCACATTCTCTTCGACAAACAGATTTCTTTTTTTTGAAAACCCTGTATGTTATTCTAGATTATGAGTAACCTACAGTCAACCAACATAGTCCTAACAATGTCTACAAGAGTTCTTGTTTTTTGTTTCAATGACTCTCTTTTATT
Source organism: Capsicum baccatum var. pendulum (assembly GCA_030864225.1). Lineage (NCBI taxonomy): Eukaryota > Viridiplantae > Streptophyta > Magnoliopsida > Solanales > Solanaceae > Capsicum > Capsicum baccatum. Next base: position 122,910,122 of record CM061556.1, on the reverse strand, counting down.
GAGGAGTCCTTAGGGTAGAAAACTTATGAATGATTCTATTTTTAGCATAGAATCCTTCAACTTTTAAGCTCTCAAATTCAGTTTCATGATTAGATCTGAATTCAACAATCTTGTAATCTAGCTTTGTTTAAACTTGCTTAGTAGAAATAACCATAACCTTATAGGTTTCATCCTTGGTTCTTAAGAACATTGTCATGGTGAACCTGGAATAGTAATCCACAACAACAAACACATACTCTTTTCCTCTTCTAATTTGGAGTTTAACATGTCCACATAAATCTATGTATAGCATCTCAAAGGGTCTAGAAGACTCACTGTTCTCTTCAACATAATGGATGACCTTGTTTATTTGTCCTTAACATAGGCATTACAACCTTGTTGTCTGGAAATTTCAGCTTTTGTATGCCACTGGCCAAATACTTTGAAATCAATTTGTTCAGCAAGGTGGAACTTACATGTCCCAGTCTTCTGTGCCATAAATCAACATTCTCACTATGACCACTTAAGCATGCCAATTCCCTATCTTATACATACTCCAAATCATCCCCATACATATGCTTGAACCTCTTTGCTTTGAGAATAACCATTCCAAACTCAGGCATAACACACTACACTCATCACATAAGAATTTTAATTCATTACTATGTTAGTGATTTGGAACACATTTAGAAAACTGTACTTGAGACCTTTAAAATATTACACATATTCTATTGCATGACCTAGTGATTTTCCAATCTTTTTGATACCACTAAAATAACCTTTATTATCACTTTATATTGAGACACCTCCTCCTTGAAGTGTCTTGAGAGAGAAAAAATAGTCAGTCCTTCCAGTCATATGCTTTGAACATCCACTATTTGTGAACCTGTTCTAACTACAATACCTTTCTCCTACCTATAAACATAGTTATTTTATAGATTTGGGAACTCAAACTTGAGTTTGAGTTCCCAGAAGGAAGATAAGGGTGTGATCAAATCTTTCTTATAACATCAAGGTAGAAAGTTCTTCTTCACAATTTTCAAGGGCATAGAACCTATAGGATAGTAATTCTTTTATTGAATGTATATAATACTGCTCATTCTAGATCTGAGCCAATACTGGCAGTTTTTATTTAAGTTTTCATCTCTTCCACAATGAGTACATAAGAGTTTATGGACCTTGTTTATACCATCGTGAATATCTTATCCTTGAGACACAAGATATTGAGTTTTATACTGATATCCAAGGCCTTTACCATTATTGATACCTTGACTAGTTAAATTAGAAATGATTAGAGAAGATGTGGTCCATTTTAGTGAATTTTTAAGTTCTTCCCTCATACAGACGAGGTCCCTTTCTAATCCTTTATTCTTATGGAGAGCAGTCATAAGTTGCTTTTGAGTGTCCTTCAACTTTTCTTCAAGCTTAATTTGAAGCCTTGGGGTTTTTTTCTTCCCTTTACTATCAGAATCATCCACTTTCTTTAGTTTATTTGTTAAACTCAGATTTTTAGATTTCAACTAAGTAAGTTGTTTCTCTATTTTAGATATCTGGAGAGTTAAAAAAATTAATTCAAGCTCTTGATTTCCTACTTTTTCTTCCAGGGCATTTTTCTCAGCACTCAGTTCACACATAGAATCAATTAGCACATTTGCACGCTTTTTTATCTTTCTAGCAGAGTAGTTATCTATGTTTTCCTTACTGCCAGAGAGAGTTACCTCATAAGGCACATACTAGTGATAGGAAATGCATATGGAAGAATAAATGAAATAGAATCCATAATATCATAATCATCTTCATCATAACCATCATCATTATAATTACCCTCTAGCCATACCAGTTATGTAAGCATATAATCATCATCTTCCTACTACCTTGTCGAGTGTATAAGCAAATCATCATAATCATCCTCCAGCCTTGTTGGGTATATAGGCATAATCATAATCATCATCTATCCTTGTCGAGCATATAAGCATATCATCATAATCATCCTCCATGATTGGATTAGGTATAATAGATATCCTCAACACACATATACAAAACATAAAAACTATAATCTGTTATCGGGTTTTACACAAAATTTATATCATCAATACATCCTCCTCCTTTGTTCTATATTGTAGAGAAGCATTTATAGATATATAATAGGTGCATGAACTTAACCCATCACTAAAAAGAGGGTAAATCCATAAATTCATTGTCTGATGTAAACTTTGGGACAAAGTGTAAAAAGGGTCGGAATCTCTCATGATCAGAGTAATTAGTAGTATCAAATCATACACCAGGATCTATCTTGGTAAAATCCTTAAAACATCATTACGAAACTCTTACAAATAGATTATTCATTAAGATAGGCAATTATTGTTATGAAAAAATCCATTTTTAAGTTGAAAAGTGGGCTTTAACCACTATTTAGGAAAAATAGTAATAAAATTATATTTTAGCTAGAATCGCATCATTTACCTATTTAATGATCATGAATGTACTAAATCTATGCCTGGAATCACCAGTATTCAAATAATGGAACCATAACCATCAATATATCTATAAATTACAACTGCATCCTTTACAAGGATAAACATCTCTCGGATGTCCAACTGATATTATAACACGGCCTTGGTCCCAATAAGGTGTCTGGAATAATTACAACATCATAATAATGACCTTAGGCCCACATATATATCCGAAACCCATATCAATAATCTTATTCATAAGCCATCTCGTATCTATAAGGAATAGAATAACTGTGAGACATAATATATCTATACGCCATAAATCATCTTTGTAAGGCATCTCATATCTAGGAGATGTAATATGTTAATAAGCATCTCATATCTAGGAAGCATAATATATCATAAGGCATCTTACATCTTGGAGGCATAATATATCAATAAAATTCTCACATCAAGAAGGCATTGTATATCAATAAGAATTTCACACCAGGGAGTTTATATATCAAAAGTATGTCTATGCCTATATTGCTAAGCATGTCGATGAACAAATCATAAATCGAATCTGAATGCTATGTCATAGCTACAAGCCATTAGTCATAATTCAAAAAAAAAACAATAATTCACCAAGTCATGAAGTAACCTTATATTGAAGGCTCTAAAATCTTAACTATGTCTAATATGCATAAACAAGTCCACAAGGACTAACACAAGTCTTGGACTAAGGTCGGTCAAAAGAACCCACTTCTAATCCTTGAATTCCACATTTAGTCAAATTCTATCCCAGTCTAGGCTAAGATATTTATATTGATTTCTAGAGGGTACATAAGCCATAATTAACCCTAATATAGGAATTCCACCTAGAACATGAGCAATTAACTCAACTCTATCTATACTACGGGTTCTAAGGTCGCTGAAATATCCCAAATAAGGTTAATCATGCTAACCATGCTTCCAAAAGATAGACTACATCCCAAACCTAGAATCATATCGTAACCATTCTATCAATTATCTCAACCAATAAAGAAGACAATGGGATCCTAGAAATATTACAAGTATTTAACCTTACCGGTCAAATCTTTCATCTAATCCCAAACTTATATAATCAAGACTAAGGCATGGTGTTCTACCCATAATCAATCTTAACATTCTTATTCTCATGCAATATATAAAACACATCATCTTGTGATAAAGACTAGAAATAAGCCTATATCCAAGACGAACTGCAAACCCTTGAATCATTCACCAAACGTCTCTCTGCATGCCACGATCTCAAAATTTTGCTACACTATCAAAATCACAATCTAAGAATTATAAGGAGAAAAATAAGACCCATATATCCATATAATGAGTTAGGTAAAATTTTGGTTAAGAAATAGCCTCGGGAACTGCTAACGGAATACAACAATTAAACCCGTCACGAGGTCCCTCGATGGATAAGAAAGTTGTGCTCAAAAGTTGAGCACAAAGAGAACACAAATTGGGTCTCAAATCAACCTTTCAAGAAAGGAATTCAAAGCTCTAATTTCTAAGAATTTATCAAGAAATTGAAAGAATCTTACCCTGAATAAGAAGGAAAACCCTGAATAGGGTTTAAGCTCTTAATAAATGCATGGAGAATGGCTAATTTCCCAACCTAGGGGTTTATTTATACCCATACTAGGTAATCAGGAGTCGTTATCGCGACTCAACAGTCACAATTGAGACATCTTATGGCTGCACATACGAGTTGCAATCGCAACTCATGCCCCGCAATTACACTACCCTGATAAATGCATAATGTGCCGCAATTATGACACCTATCCTGAGATTATACCACTATTCCAACCAAGGGTATTGTGATCGTGGCCCTTGGTTTTTTATAGAAGCCACACCAGATGACAACTGAGATTTTCCAAGTCTCTTCCAAGCCCTCAGGATTCATTTAGAATTGTGTATATGCAAACAAACTATGTTACCATACAAATTTGTTGTTTCAGACTGATGGCGCAATCGTATTTTCCATCTAAATTCGTTTTGATCAAATGTGGTTCCCACACCCAAATTTCCAATTCTATAACTTTTTTACCAATAGGTCAAAATGAGCTCGGGTGCCTCAGGACCCAAACCAAGAGTCTACCAACCCTAAAATTGATATTCTAGAGTTACTGGCACAGTCAAAATTTCCATTCGAGGTCATCTACTAGGCGTTTTTTCCGATACCAAATCATAAACAACAAAAGCTCCAAAATTTGAAAATGAGCCTAAAATCCAAACAAATTGTCTAATCACTGAACCGACAATTTTGACTAGTCATAAATGACTTATAGCCATTGTGGGAAGGCTCAAAATGCTAAAAGGCACGTAAAATAAGGAAATGGTCTGGAAGGCCATTACAATATCCATTACTAAAAGGCCTTTTGTTTGTGAAAGCCAATGGATAGAAATAACTCTAAAGCTCAAAAGGATGAGGTCCTGAGCCTACATGCTTCGAGAATGACTTCCCCAATAACCTCCATAAAGAGAGAAAGCTTCCTTGGGATTTTACCATAGGTATCTCTTTTTCAATCAGCTCTCTCACTTGATTTCCAAATAGCCAAAACTCATCCTAAATCACCAACTATCCTAAAACTCAATCTAAAAGAGCCGATGCATATAAATTCGAATCACGGGAAATTAATACCTTATCGGTACTCACACAAATAAATAAAGGCTCCTCCAAGCCAAAAGCAAACCATGGCATGAGTCATAAAACTAACTCAAAATCCAAATATAATATTTTTCACCACTCTACACATCCAATCTAATACAAACCAGTAGAATAATCAGCTAAGTCCTATCCACGCAATCTCATCACCATGAACTCAAAGAATTGAAGTAGATCTGCTAGAAGTCCATCTACAAACATGAGAATAAGCCTATAAATACACTATCTAGGTCCACAAATAAAGATAACTAAGGTATACAATCTATGTTAATGCTACAACTGGTCCAGATAATAATCAAAACCAAAATATCGAAGATCAAGGCAAAACTACTCATCTATAAGAGACCTGCTCCAAGATGTCCCATCAACCAAGAATGAACCCAAGTTGAATCCAACTTAAGTATACTACTCCCACCGACTATATCATGAAAAATTATCAAAGAAAACTGAAGACCCAAGGTCAAAACTAAACAAAGCAATACTGGGTCCAAGGTCTATTATCTAAACATCTATCAACTATACTCCATCCGCAGTCAAGAAGGCCAAATAGGTAACCACAAAGTAGGATCAACCAGCCTAAAAATAAAATCCAAACTAAGACAATTCTAAAATAAATGCTAAACTCAAGCTCTATAACTCCAAGCTAAAATCTCAATACAAAGGCTGAATCGCTCGATCTAAACTGCCTAAACAAAACCTAAAGACTGCTAGGCATCCACACTCCAAATCTTTCATAACTTTAAGATCGTCATTCCAAGGAATAACATTCAAAATCAAGCCAACAAATCAAAACTAAAGTCTAATACTCACATAAACCAAATTGTCTCAATCAGACACATCTGTACTAAATCATGTCGGGCCAAAATCAAAACATAGCTTCAGAATAAAGTCACAACAAAATCATCGACAAAAATCATAAGGAAACAACTTCATATCCACTAGAGAGCATGAACTATCAAACATGCTCAAAACTCCCCAAGGCCGCAAACAATACTAGTAATGGAAAAAACTCTACCAGCTCAGATTTATGCAACTTTAACCAAAAACTAATCAATCTAGCACTCCATCTCAACCAAGAATGTCTATAGGCACATATGCTAAAATGGGGGTTTTTGGAATCCACCTACTATATGTAGTTTTGATAATGAGCATCTAACTCAAGGGACTGGGTCCCTAGATATGCAAGATACAGTATAGTTGGCACGCGTTGCTTGAACAATTCTGTCATCTTATATAACAAACTTACCGGTGCTATTTTGTATTGATTAGGACAGTTGGTGCAAAGATCTTTTAGACTTAATGATCACACAGCTAAAAAGGGAAAGAGACAACTCTCCATTAAGTGGTTTTTGATAATTATAATGTAACGCCCTAAAATTAGATCCCAAGATGTCACATATTGCTTAAGACTACGAGTAGCCTTCAGCTAACCTTTTCTGCCTATTACTAAATATGAATCTCATAATAAAGGAAATATGAAAACCAATTATGCTTTTCTTTCTTTAAATTTCAAATTATATGAACAATGTGGATTCCTTATCTTAGCTTAGGATCAAAAGATCAAAGCTTTACTGAAAATTTGTGAATAAGATGATCATAGGATTCTTAAAGCATCATCTTTCTTGAAACATCAACATATAAACTAGGGCTTAGTAACCCATACATCAAACTCATGTCAAAATATCGTAATATTCATGCTTAATTATGAAAACAATGATAATTCATCTTAAAATCTATAAATTTCTGCAATAGGCATGAAAGTATGAAAATAGACATGCAATTCAACTTCTAAAACATTGAAATCTCATAATATTGCAATTTTCAATAATGGGTATGAACCTTAATTTAAAATTCATGTATAGACATTCAAAATCATATAAAATTGAAGTAAAAAACTAGTTTTAGGCACAAAGATGAAAGGATTGTCCTTGTACATAAACCCCACATACATTGGTAGATAATTAGATGAAGAAACCTTGAATAATTATTTCCTAATAGAGTTCTTGGAGATGGATTCTTGATTATTTTATCTTGGGAATCCTCAATTTAAATCTTGCTTGGAGAAACAATAGAGGATTTTAATTTCTTAAAGAAGAAACTTTGGAGATCTAGGGTTTTTCTTTGAGAGAGAATGGATGAATTTAGGAATAAAGTTCCTTGAATAAGTTTAATTCCTTGTTTGGGACGAATTGGGGCCTTGGGGATTGACCAAAATACCCTATTTAATATTTAATTGGAGATTGAAAACCATAATTTTCCAAACTGGTAGGCCACCGCGTCGTGCCACTATCGCGGTGGCTCACTGGAAATAGGACTATTGGGAACTGGGCATACTCCGCGATGCGCCACCATCATGGTGCCCTTTTGGAATGCCATTTTGGCCACTAGCGCAATGCGCCAATATCGCACTGAACTTCTGGAAATTGACAAATGGGAAATGGGACATCTCCACGATGCGCCAATATTGAGAAGGTCCACTAGAATGTGACAATAGTCATTTTACCCTCCACCGCGATGCGGTGGGTGCCCAGGTGGCACACTGTCAACTTAAAAATGGTCTAACTTCTAAACCAGTGTCAAATTTGGCAAATTTGGTAACGATGGAAATCTTATTCAATTTCTCACATAATAAAAGGTCTAAATCTAGAAAATTCTATATGAAATAAAATATATTCATTTTAGAATCTATCTCTTAACATTGTAAGAATGAATTTAAGCTAGGAAAAGTAGTGGGTATTACAATAATTCCCCGTTAGGAACATTCATCCTCGAATGTGGCTAATAATGCTGAGGAATCTAAGGTTATAAGATATCATACACAACTGAAATAAACTGTATGACTGAATCTCAAATATAATGAGCTACTGAACAGATTAGTGAGTGAATGAATTCTTATGAAAATAGCAATATGGTTGAATCTGAAATTGGAAAAGAACCGAATGAACGAAAATTATTACCTTCGATTGATTCTGAATTCGTGGAGAAGAGATGAGGATACTTGGTACACTTTTTTGCTTCTGCTTCCTAAGTAGTACCCTTATCGTACTTATTTCGCCATAAAAATTTGACCAAGGGAACTTCTTTGTTCCTTAGTCTACGGATATGATGATCAAGAATCTCTACTGGAACGTCTCCGTAAGAAAGGCTATTCTAAATATTTGTACTCTCTAGAGGAACTATAACAGCTGAATCGTCCATGCACTTCTTCAATAAGGATACATGGAATATCGGATAAACTAAGGATAATTTTGCAGGTAGCTCAAGTTCATACGCTACCTTCCCAACATGACTCAAAACATAGAAGGGACGGGACTAAGCTTCCATTTTTTTCCAAATCTTTTCACCCCTTTATGGGTGAAACTTTTAAATACACAAGATCATCAAGCTCAAACTCAAGGTCTCTTTTTCTTACGTCTGTATAAGATTTCTAATGACCTAGTCTACTTTCAATCTCTCTCAAATCAACCAAACTTTCTCCATGTCCTAAATTACCATGACTAGCCCAATCAAAGTGGCCTCACCCACTTCGAACCAATCGACTGGCGATCTACATCTATAACCATAAAGAGCCCAAAACAGAGCTATCTAAATACTAGCATGATAACTGTTATTATAAGCGAACTCAATCAATGGCAAACGCTTATCCCAACTACCTTTGAAATCAAGAACACAGGCCCTCAATATATCCTCTAAAGTCTAAATGGTCCTCTCTGTCTGACCATCTGTCTACGGATAAAAGGCTAAACTAAGATAAACTTGGGTACCAAGACCCTTCAGAAAAGCTCTCCAAAATTGAGAGGTAAACTGAGTACCCTTATCGGAGATAATCGACAAAGGAACTCCATGCAATCTGAATAACTCCCTGATATACAACTTAGCATAATCTTCAGTTGTATAGGATGTATGGACTAGAAAAAAATATGCTGACTTAGTTAGTCTATCTATAATAACCCAAGTCAAACCATTTTGATGATGCGAATGGGGTAAACCAGTCATAAAGTCCATATTCACCTCTTTACCTTAACCTGTCGACTAGTTACATACTTGGCTACAAACTCTGATATATCTCTTTTCATACCACTCCACTAATAGATTTCCCACAAGTTGCGGTACATCTTAGTGGCTCTTAGATAAATAGAATAACGTGCACCATGTGCTTCCTCCATAATCCATTACCTCAAATCATCAACACATGGCACACACAATCTACTCTAATATCTCAACACTCTATCTCCCCCTTGGGAGAAAACCTCTATCGTTTGGTCTTTAACTGATACCTTCAGTTTGACCAAACTAGAATCCTCATATTGCTTCTCCTTCACTTCCAAAACTAGAGTAGATTCAAAACTACTATGAACACAAATATTCCATTTAGCTGAATCAACCAATCTCACACCCGATCAAGCTAAGCGGTGAACTTCCTGAACTAACTCTTTCTTATCATCCTCCACATGAGCAATACTACCCATAGACAGTCTACTAAGGGTGTCTACCTCTACATTGGCCTTGCCCGAATGATACAACACACACATATAATAATCCTTCAATAGTTCTAACCACCATCTCTGAAGTAGATTTAACTCCCTATGAGTAAATACATACTGCAAGCTTTTGTGATCTGTGAACATATCAAAATATACCTCATACAAATAATGACTCCATATTTTCAAAGTTAACAAAATAACATCTAACTCAAGATCATGGGTTTGGTAATTCTTTTCATGATGCTTAAGCTGTCTAGAGGCATAGACTATGACCTTACCTCTCTGCATCAAAACACTACCCAAACCAACTCTGGAGGCATCACAATGAACCACAAAACTATATGTACCATCAAGTAACTCTAAAATTGGGGCTAAAATGAGTCAGTCTTCAACTCCTGAAAACTCTTCTCGAGGGAATATGACCACTAAAACTTAAATTTTATTTGAGTCAATCTAGATATAGGAGATCACTAGAAGAGAAACCCTCAACAAAGCATCTGTAATAACCAGCTAGACCCAAAAAACTCTTAATGTCTAATGGAGAGATAGGTCTAGGCTAATTTTTTATGTCTTCTATCTTTTGGGGATCAACTCTAATACCCTCACTGGAAATAATATGACTAGGGAAAGAAACTGACCTTAGCCAAAATTCACACTTGCTGGATTTGGCGAACAACTGGTGATCTCTAAGATTTTACAACACAATTCTAAGATGGTCTGCATGATCATCCTTACTAAGAGAGTAGACAAGGATATCATCGATAAAGACAATGACAAACATGTCGACATACTATTTGAACACTCTGTTCATCAAGTCCATGAAGGCTGTTGAGGCATTGGTTAGCCTAGAGGACATGACTAGAAACTCAAAATGACCATAACGGGTTCTAAAAGCTATTTTTAGAATATCATGTTCCGTTACTTTAAGTTGATGATAGCTGGATCTAAGGTCTATCTTTGATAAATAACTTGCACCTTGGAGTTGATCAAATAAGTCATCAATTCTAAGAAGAGGATATTTATTCTTGACTGTAACTTTATTCAACTGTTGATATTCAATGTACATCTGCAAGGAACCATATTTCTTTTCCATAAATAGGACTGGAGCACCCCATGGAAAAACACTAGGCCTTATGAAACCTTTATCTAAAAGATCCTTGAGTTACTCTTTTAACTCTTTAAGCTCAGTGGAAGCCATATGCTATAGAGGTATAGAAATAGGCTGAGTATCTGGAAGAAGGTCAATGTTGAATTCTATTTCCCTATAGAGAGGTACCCCTGGCAAATCTTTGAGAAAAATATCAGAAAACTTATTAACTACACGGACTGACTAAACCATTGGAGTCTCAAACTTAGTGTCCTTGACATGAACTAGATAATAGATACACCCTTTGGAGCTCAACTTTCAGACTTTAAGATAAAATATGAAATAGCTTTGGGAGTCACTAAATTATGTTTCCTCTCAAAGACCGGCTCATCTGGAAACTAAAACTTCACCACTGGGGTGTGACAATCTATAGAGGCATAACAGGAATAAAGCCAATCCATACTAAGAATAAGATCAAAGTCAACCATATCTAACTATATTAGGTTTGCTAACATGACTTTATGAAGGACAGTGACAGGACACTATCTATAGATTTATTTAGTAACAACTAACTCACACACTAGGCACTGGGGTAGAAACCAAGAAGGGCTCAGGGATCTTTTTAGAACTTATCTTAAAATTTACTACAATTAATAGGGTCACATAAGAGAAACTCGACCCAGGGTCTTAACAATGCATAAACATCAAGATAAAAGAAACAAAGCATACCAGTAGCAATATCTGGTGAATCTTTCTACTCCTGATGGGATGGTAAATCATAGAATTGATTCTAGCGTGGATCACCACCGGTACTGGATGATACATCCTGGAGAGGAACTAGGCAACCATAAGGAGTTGTTGCACTAATAGCCTAAATCTGGGGATGAACATCTCTATTTCCCTGCTTAGCATATGGACACTTTTTGATTTCTTAACCCACCGTACCACAACCATAGCAACTATTTATTCCATCAAACACTCACCAGGGTGATCTTTAACATAATTAGCATAGGTTAAATAATTGGGCCTCTCACTCACACTATTCTAAGATCTGGACATAGAAAATTTATCACATTTCTCCTATCTACTTCTGGGAGCGGGAGAACAAGCTAAAAATGGTGCTAGTATAGATGAACGATTCTAAAACTGCAAATGGTTTCCCCCTTGAGACCTAACCTGGCCATACTCAAACTGCCCTATTTTAGCCTTCTTATTATCTCTCTCTCTCTCTCTTTTCCCTTCAACTTCTCTACCTCATTCTGATGAGCATGCATCATCGATCTCACAAGATCCATGTCTCCAATAAGCATGCCAGTCCTACACTCTTTGAGTACCAAGCTAGACACTCCAATAACAAACTTACTCATACTAGCCCTAGGATTAGCCATCGTATTAGGGGCATACTTAGACAAATGATTGAACTTAAGGAAGTACCCTTTTATAGTCATCGAGCCCTGCCTCAAATTCACATACTACTTTATCTTAGCTTCCCTCATCTCAGGTGGGAAGAAACTATCTAGAAAAGCATCTTGAAACGCCTACCAACTTATAGAAGTTCCAATCTCACCTCTACCATTTCTCCATATAACTATCCAATCATATGCTATATCCTTCAATCTGTAGGATGCTAACTCTACACTCTCCTCCTCAAAAACATAAATAATCTGGGTGATCCTCTTCACCTTATCTAGATAAAGTTGTGGGTCCTCAGCTTTTTTCGACCCAAAGAACTCTGGCAGATTCATTCTTATGAAATCTCTGATTCTAGCTGCTGTTAAATCCCTATTCTGCTAAAGTGGGACTGCTGCTTGATTCTGATGGTTGCCCTGAACATTAGCAGTCATAACTTGGGTCAATGCCTGAAAGGCATCCCTAAACTCAGCATGGCAAACATTCTCAATCAAAATGTCTACAATCTGGGGCTAGTTAACATTTTTGCAGGCATTATCAAGACGAGAAGGCATATTCAACTATCACAAAAGAGCACGAGTTAAAAGTAGATAGAGATACTGTAATCACGATAGATCATGAAAGAAAGAGATGATTTCCTAAGAATGTCCCGTAGTCTATTACTTATAAATGTGGTGCACTTATCACCCATGATCAAGACTCTACGTAATATGGCTTTTTTGACTCCCTAGGACTCTTATAACCTTAGGCTCTGATACCAAGTTTGTAATGCCTCAAAATCAGATCCCGAGATATCACACGATGCTCAAGACTATGAGTAGCCTTAAGCTAACCCTGTCTGCCTGTTACAAAATTTGAATCTCATAATAAAGGAAATATAGACATAAAAGTCACACTAAATGCAAAAAACTTAATGAAATATCTGAGAATAATCTAAATATGATGTCTGAAAATCAAAACTAAATAATCTGACTATAAATTAGTAGTCTGACAAGCCTCTACTACTAATATCTAGAGAGTCACTTCGATAAGCCCATAGCCAACTCGAAATGTCTAAAAATAATACTGAATTATATGAACTAATAAGCTGCAAAATTTGAATGAATAAGTTCCTAAACTATAAGTAATCACCAACTGTCAGATTAGATGGAGAAGCTCAAACTACTCTCGTTGTTGATACTGAGCACTTAAACCTACATTATGAGATAATGTAGCACATAGACGTATGTATGGATCAGTACTTTGAGGATGTACTAAGTATATGGGGGTGATGGTCATAAGTAAAACATTATCACATCATCATAATTTCTAAAACAATGCATGCTATATGAAAATGACTCACATAAGCTAGAATATATGAAAACTAAAATCTGAAATCATACATAGCAAATTAACCTTTATAAATATAGTGAGTCGTAACATTTAGTTCTAAAATTTGTACTTGTATTATCTCTTTAAATCATATTATCTAAGTGTAGAAAGGACTCACTCTTAAATCTAAAATCTGAAAGCTAAAAACTGTAGTTAAATATCTTTCTGTAAAGAATAGTCTGAAATAACTGGTGAGCCTTTACACTTATTTTTCTCAAAGTATTTTTGTCATTCTGTCTCAGTAATTAGGAACTTTGGGAGGTACTTCTAATTGGCAAATCATATGAGCTGTCATGGAGTCCAACGTCTTACCCACGTTGGGGAGAGCTATTCTACCCTTCCCATAAGAATAGAACCTTAACTTAAGTGATCACTATTTTAGCCCACTATGGGAAAATCATAAACCTATGGTGGCACGTAGTTCTGGAGAATGAGACCTTGGAATCATACCCAACTTAGTGCTAAATACTAATCCCATACTTAACTCTCAGAATATTAGGAAATCCACCTTTAAATAGCACAAGGATTTATAATGAAAACCAATTATGCTTCTCTTTCTTTAAATTACAAACTATATGAACAATGTGAATTCCTTATCTTAGCTTAGGATCAAAAGATCAAAGCTCTACTAAAAATCTGTGAATAAGTTGATCATAGGATGCTTAAAGCATCATCTTTCTCGAAATATCAACATATAAACTTGGGCTTAGTAACCCATACATCAAACTTATGTCAAAACATTATAATATTCATGATTAATTATGAAAATAATGATAATTCATCTCAAAATCTGTAAATTTCTGCAATAGGCATGACAGTATGAAAATAGACACGCAATTCAACTTCTAAAACATTGGAAATCTCATAATATTGCAATTTGCAATAATGGGTATGAACCCTAGTTTAAAATTCATGTATAGAAATTCAAAATCATATAAATTTTTAGTTAAAAACTAGTTTTGGGCACAAGGATAAAAGGATTGTCCTTGTACATAAACCCCACATACCTTGGTAGATAATTAGATGAAGAAACCTTGAATTATTGATTCCTAATTGAGTTCTTGGAGATGGATTCTTGATTATCTTGTCTTGGAAATCCTCAATTTAAAGCTTGCTTGGAGAAATAATGGAGGATTTTGATTTCTTGAAAAAGAAACTTTGGAGCTCTAGGGTTTTATTTTGAGAGAGAACGGATGAATTTGGGCATAAAGTGACTTGAATATGTTTAATTCCTTGTTTTGGATGAATTGGGGCCTTGGGATTGACCAAAATACCCTATTTAATATTAAATTGGAGCTTGAAAATCTTAATTTTCTAAAATGGCAGGCCACCATGACACGCCACTATCGCGGTGACTCGCTGGAAATAGGAATATTAGGAACTGGGCATTCTTCACGACACGCCACTATTGCGGTGCCCCTTTGGAATGCCATTTTGGCCACTGGCGTGATGCGCCTATATCGTGCTGGCTTTTTGGAAATTGACAAATGGGAAATGGGACATCTTTACGATGCGTCAATATCATGGAGGTCCACTAGAATGTGATGATTGTCATTTTTACCCTCCACCGCGATGCAGTGGGTGCCCAGGTAGCTCATTGTCAACTCAAAAATACTCTAACTTCTCAACCAAGCTCCGGATTTGGGTGAATTTGGTATCGATGGAAAGCTTACTCAATTTTCCACACAATAAAAGGTCTAAATCTGGAAAATTATATATGAACTAAAAGATATTCATTTGAGAAGCTATCCCTTAACATTCTAGGAATGAATTTAAGCTAGAAAGAGTATGGGGTATTACATACAAAGAACCAAGAGAGGCAAAACAAACCATATTTTCAACACTACTTAAGATCTTAGTTATTTATGAGTGCCTAAATGGAAAGTTGTTCATAAGTGAGTACTAATTTTTAATCAAACTACTCATGCTATAAGAGTAGTGTTATCTTTTGTGAGTTCTTAAGTAGAGTTACCTAAGTTTTTTGTTGATTAGAAATAATCAACGAAGAGAGTCCTTGCTAGATTTACCAAAATGAGATTATAGTAGAGTTGCTACAAGATAAAGGAGATAATCTTATTACTACATAAAAATATTGTATTTTTACTCTTCCTGCACTCCTTATTTCCCTACGTTTTAGTGTTTGTTTGCCTATGATTGATTTTAAGAGACCTAGCTCATCACTGTGTTGCAACCCCCAAGGGTTCCATCAATTGGTATCATAGTCAGGTCACTCTAAAAGGTTTACACCTAAAGTGTTTTTCTTATAATGGTTGTTCTACCAATCCTAGTTAGACAACCTAGATTTAATAGACAGTACTATGGGTGGTAGAAAATAAGGATGTTTGGCTTCATTATAGCTAAAGATAGTAAACTGATGGACATAATCCTTGATGGACCTCATGTTCCTATAAAAGAAGTCAAAGAAGGAGATGTTACAACAATGGTTATCAAAAGCAGGAGGGAATTTAATGAAGAAGATAGAAGAAAGATTGAGAAAAACTACAAGGCCAAAAAACTATTAGTCTGTGGAATACCTCCTGATGAATATAACAGGATCTCAGCTTGTGAAAATGCTAAAGAGATCTGGGATTACATCAGGACTGTTCATGAAGACACCATTGATGTGAAGGATTAAAAAGTAGACATGCCGACTACTCAGTATGAAAACTTTACAATGAAGGAAGGAAAAACAATCCAAGAAATTCATACAAGGTTCACTTTTATCACAAAAGAGCTTCACTATGTAGGTGAAGTGATTCCCTTGTACAAGCAAGTGAGAAAAATTTTTGGTGTTCTTCCCAAGTCATGGAAAAGGAAAGTGGATGCCACAACAGAGGATATAAATATGAAGAACCTCACTATGGATGAACTTAGTAAGAACCTAAAAACCCATAAACTCAAGAAATAGCAACGAGAAGAGAAGAAGGAAGTCAACAGGTAAAAATCTATTTGTCTAAAAGCTTTAAGTTCAGGTTCAAAGAAAAAGAACACTGATGTTTCCAACTTGACAAAAATAATTGTTAGAGCTATGAAGAAAAGTGGGCAGTTTCAAAGAACCGACAGTACGAATAGAAAAGGAGCCACTTTAGAAGTTTGTCACCGATGTGGAAGTCCTAAATATTTTACTAAGAATTGTCCAATAAAAAAATGGACTATCCTAATTATCACAACACTAAAAGTGACAAAGGAAGAAACAGGGACCAGGTCCCTGTAAAATCAAGAAGACAGGATGTATTTAATCTTAAAGTTAAACAAGCATTAGTTGGTTGGAGTGACTCCTTCATTGAATCTTATAAAGCTGAGAAGTCTACAAATGTTTCCATACTTGCAGTGGAAGATGAGAAAGTGACCTTTTATTCCTTGTTTACCTTTATAGCAGATACTAAATGTGAAGAGAAATATGAGGTAACTATCTCTGAAATTAAGAAAAATCCTAAAAATTATTTTACAAGAAGATAAAAAGGCTTGCAAATATATTGATAGACTATGTATGTGAACTAAATGCTGAGAAGAATGTCTTAGAAAGGAAATGACTTAGATGAGAAAGGAAAGAGAGAAGCTCATTGGTTTCAAATTGATATTGAAGAAAGTTTAAAGGATTCTTAAGAACATCTTATGGATGAACTACACAAGAATGAAGAGTTACAAAGGGACCTGGGCCACTTGAGAGAAGAGTTAAACAAATCTATTAAATAGATTGCTTCTTCATAGATCCTCTCTGATCTTACTATTCATGATGTCAATGATGGTAGAGGTTTGGGATACCAAGTAGAACTCCAAGTTGTTGAGATTAAAGTAAAAATTGTTCATTATGTTAGAAGCAAAGAGAATGAACCCACTCACTGTGGAAGAGATAGACATTTGAAAGAAAAATTTCAGTACTGGCTTAAGGATAAATTGAAGAGTACTAAATACATCAGATGGAGAATACACATTATAAGGATTTTAGGTCTCTAAAAAGGGAAAAGATAAAGCTCACACTACCTAATTAAACAAAGAAAGATTTAATCACACCTCTACCCTCCTACTGGAAATCAAACTCAAATGGGTTCCCAAGTCTAATAAATAATTGTAAGTATAGAAGGGAGAAATAATTTGCAATAAGAAAAATGTTCTTGTTATTGCTTATGGCTATGAAGAAAGGTATAGTTTTATTCTCTCTCCTAAGACACTTTAAGATAAAGGTGTCTTATGTTATTAGCATTACTATCCCTAGGACGATCTTAAAGATGTGAAAGAAGGTGGAAAGTTCAGAGCAATGCTAAACAAACTCTGGATGTTTGAAGAATGCAAAGTCCAAGACTTGTTCCTCAGACCTATTTCCAGAACAATTCGTGGTATCATGCAGTTTAATGAATCTATCAAGTGGATGCTGGGATTGATCATACTAACCTGACCTACTCAAGTGTATCAGTGTATCCTCACAAAATTGGCTATGGTCAGGAGGCAGGTATTCTTTGTAAATTAGTAATTGTTGGTCTAATTCAATACCATACCTTTGCAGGAATACACCCATGGGATCAACTTTAGAGGTAGAAAAATATTGCAAGCATTAAGTTGAAGATTCACACAACCTATAGAGGGACCTGGTCCTATCTCTTAGGTTAATATATAGTATGTGCAAATTTTATATGTTCTTCCAAGAATAAGTCACGGCCTCCTTGTTCTTATGTGAGAAAAAAGTTGTCTATTCTAAAGGAAAGATGAGTCACCTAAAATTTTGATATTGTTCATATCTTGAAAACCCTTCCTTGTGCTCATTATTCCTTAAATCTTTATGGACCCACTCATTCTCGCATTAAAAGGGAAAATCAAAAATTCCATAAAGCCCTTATAAAAAAAACCTTCTTGATGGCTGCATCTTGTCTATTTTCATATCCTTCAAAGGATTCTAAGTTTGCCATTGAGAAAAAATTCTTTCTAAACCGTCCTAAGAAACATCTTTTTTCTCCTACTCTTCTAAAGCTTAACTCCTTTGTTACTTGACTTATAATGGAAGAGTCTTTCCTGAATCTTTAAAATTGTTCTAATGATGTTGTGGTGGATGAAACTTGTGAAAAGAACATTTTGTAGTCAAAAAGCTCAAGAAAGATCATAGTTGATCATAAGAAAAATAATATCAATAAAACACCGATAATATCTTGAAAATAGACGGGAAGTTTTACTGAGAAATAACTGAATCTTGAGGGGCTTGGTCCTAAGTAGAGGAAAATAGTTGAAAGGGAATATGTGATTACTTATACTAGAACAAATAATGTGGAAAAAGTAAGGTTATATTCAAAGAAGTTAGAAACAGGTTCTTGAAAAATCATAAGGTGTTAATGGAATGATTTTTTATTTGAATATGCTAACAGAATCTGGTATAGTGGGATTAGTGGAGATGGTTAAACATCAAGGTTGGATGCATCTCATGAAAGGACCAATTCATACTGTTTTCTATGAAATATTCAAGGAATTCTATTTTACTTTGGAATTCTTACAAAATAACTCTAGGCTGCTCACAATCTCTCATGAATCAACTGAAATTTCTCCATGGACTAAAACACCATGTCTATCCCAATCAAAGTTGCACCCACTTCGAACCAACCAACTAGCAATATACATATTCACCCATAAAGAGCCTCAAAAGAAGCCATCTGAATACTAGCATAATAACTGTTATTATAAGCAAACTCAATCAATGGCAAATGTTTATCCAAACTACCTTAGAAATCAAGAACGCATGCCCTTAACATATCCCCTAAAGTCTGAATGGTCCTCTCTGCATGACCATTTGTCTGCAAATGAAATGATGAACTGAGATAAACTCGGGTACCAAGACCTTTTGAAAAATCTCTCCAAAACTAAGAGGTAAGCTGAGTACCCCTATCTGAGATGATGGACAAAGAAACTCCATGCATCTAACCATCTCTCAGATATACAACTTAGTATAATATTCAGTTGTATAAGACATGTGAACTGTCAAGAAATGCACTGACTTAGATAATCTATATAATTCACCCAAATCGAATCATGCTGACGACGCGAATGGGGTAAACCAGTCATAAATCCATATTCACCTCTTCCTACTTCCAAGTAGGGATACCAAACTTTGTAATGTATTACCAGGTGTTTGATGGTCTACCTTAACCTATTGACAAGTTGTACACTTGGCCGCAAATTCTGCTAAATCTCTTTTCATACCACTCCACCAACAGATTTCTTGCAAGTTGAGGTACATCTTGGTGGCTCCTGGATAAATAAAATAACGCACACCATGCGCTTCTGCCATAATCCTCTGCCTCAAATCATCAACACAAGGCACATATAAAATACTCTGGTATCTCATCACTATTGATATGTGAGTAGATGCTAACATATTTAAGGATTTTAACTAAGAATAATTGCAAAGTCTTAAGCAAATTTTGTCAATTTTGATTGTTTTCTCTTTGATATTACAGTAAAAGTCAAGATGCATGAAAACACATGAATGCTCCATCAAGAAGGGTTATTTTTGGTGAAAGATGCAAGAAATTAAGTTTTGAAGATTTTTTCTGACAACTTGGTCTGATAAGCTATCAGATTTGTGATAAGTTATCAGACCATGTCATCACACATATGAAAAGAATAAGAAAATTAAAGATTTTCTGAGGACATATCCTGATAAGCTATCATATCTCTGATAAGCCGTCAAGCATGTCGTAACTCAGAAGCAGAAGTCAAAAATTAGAAGCAAGGTCTAATGAAAAGTTTGATAACTTATTAGACTTGTGATAAGTCATCACATAGGTCATCAGACAGATGAAGAGAAACTACAGACATTCTCTAATAACTTATCAAATTATTGATAAGTTATCAGATATGTCGTCACCCAAAAGAAAAAATTTGAATTCTTAATTTTAGATTTTTCTTAAGTCACGGATATAAATAGCAGCTTTTAGGGTTCATGGAGGGGCCGCAACATCTGAACTTATTCAAAAGACTAATTTACTTCTCTTTGGTCTCTAAACTTGGATTTCAATTTTTAATTATTTGATTTAGTTGTGGGATATTCTTCTTGAATTTGGGAAGAGAATCAATTTTGGACTACATCCTTTGTAATTTTAATCATTTTTAATTTTGAATTCAGTTATTGCTATTGCTTTCTCTTTCATATGGAACTAAAACCCACAACTAGGGTTGTGGGATTTATGATTATTTCTCCATGGATTTAATAGTTGATTAGGGTTTGAGTGATTGTGGGGACATCTTGATAATTCCTTTGTTATGATTGTTGTTTATTGATTGCAAATAATAAATCCCGCCTTATGGTGATTTGCTCAAACTGAGAAATAAACTAAAGGTAGCGAATTATCAATGAGGATTTGGAAAATTTAAGCTCTCATCTGATGATTAATGTTATAACAAGATTGATCAAATTTAGATAAATTAGTTTGAATAGAATGTTTCCCTAAGTTTGAGAGAATTAGGGAATGCAACATCACGTAGGTTGAGAAACATTTAGATGGACAATCGAAACTGATAATCTAGTGTTTCCCGCGAGTCATGAGAACCCAATGCTACAGTTATTATTTAATGGGGATTGATAATCATAGTGATCACAACCCTAGTTTTTCTTTATCATTGATTTGAACTATTGAAACTTTAATTATTATTTGATCATCAAAAACCCCCATTTTATCTTTTCGTATCATTTGTTTGAATTGAACTTATATCTTTAGTTTCAAATTAGTTTAATCGCCACTCACGTTATTCCTTGTGTATTCGACCCCAACTCCAAAGTTGTATAAATATATTGACGACAACCACCTTACACTAAATTGATGTGTAAGTTAAGCGTTATCAAAAATGGCGTCTTTGCCGAGGAACAATTTGGCATATTGAGTTGGTTTAGAATTTTAGCTTACTTTCTTGAATTCAAACTTGTAAACATTTGTTAGGTTTATTATTTTTATTTTTATTTTTTTCACACACCTTTCTTGATTGTCAGCCTGGATAGATGGTTTTTTAAGAGATGACAATTCCTGTTATTATTATGGAGGACCTTCACATTATGATACGGACACTGTTCTAACTAGGAAGCAGACTGTAACTTGGTGTTTTGCTTGTGGTCAAAGTGATCATTCTGAAGATATATGTGCTATCTTGATTCAAATGGGTAAATTGATGAAACAAATTTTAGAGAATCAAGCACAGTTGTGGATAGAGCTGAAGGAGTTACCACTACCACCATGTATACAATGGCAAAACAAAGAAGAATATGAGGAAATTATCCAATTTATAGAGAAAACATAAGAATCCTAGCCACTTGATTGCCATCTTGATCTTGAGACTAACATTGAGAAGGTGAATAAAAGTGAGTGTGTAGCAGATAGTGTAAATTTTGATTGATTGGGCCTCATTCAAAGAAATTTTCTACATTGGTGTGACCTCAGTGGAGTATAAGATGCGGGAGGTCCGATTGACATGGTTCGGACACGTGATGAGGAGGGACATGGATGCCCCGATTCGTAGGTGTGAGAGGCTAGCGTTGGATGGTTTTAGGGGGTAGGGATAGGCCGAAGAAGTACTGGGGTGAGGTGATTAGGCGGGACATGGAGCAGTTACAGCTCACCGAGGACATGACCCTAGATAGGAAGATCTGGAGGACGCGAATTAGGGCAGAAGGCTAGGGCCAATTTGGGTCGCTAGTGTAGGGAATTACTTGGTGGGGGTATTATTCTTGTTATGGTACCTTGTTCCATGTTTTATTACGAATCTGTGTGCTTTTCTCTGTTTTTATTACTTATGGGTGCCGTATTTATGTTATGAAATCTTGTCCTGTGCTTTACTATGTATTTGTGCGGTATCTCGTGTCTTGAGCCGAGGGTCTATCGGAAACAGCCTTTCTACCTCTTTAGAGGTAGAGGTATGGACTGCGTACATCTTACCCCCCCCCCCCCCAGACCCCACTAGGTAGGAATACACTGGGTTTGTTGTTGTTGTTGTTGTTGTATGTTTAGATGATATCTTGTCTGTGGAATCATTTAAAATAGTAGAAAAGTGTAAAGATAAGGAACAAGAATCCTATATTCTTGATTTTACATTAGACAAGCAACATAAAAACACACCTCACTTTAAGGCTAGGTGTTTTACCATGATCAATCCATTACTCGACTTTTTAATTTTTGTACCACCCCTATTATTGAGGTAAGAAGATGGACTCTAAGTTGGGGGTGAAATTCATATCCTCAAGGTAGAGAAAAAAATTGAGTTAGGTCGTGCCGTGATACTAAATTAGGCGTTGCTTGGGAGGAAACCTAAGGTATTTTGTTGTTTGTATTTGTATTATCTGATTGACATCAGATCTTTGCACCCATGGTGCCACAGGTATGTTTCTAACTCTCTTGTTTTTGTTTGACGCATTAGGGATATTACATGATTTTAAGTTGAGGGTGGGGCTACTTATGGGTATTGATGTCCTCTTGGAGTTTTTATTATCGTGCCTCTTTTTCTTGAAGTCTTATTCCTAGTAGAGCTGGCATGTTTAGTCGTATTGTAATTTATTGTAAAATATTGCAGTTGACTAGGAGAAATACAAGTACCTTAAGCAGTTAATATGTTTTTATTGATTTTTGAACACCTCTCCAATGGTCTATTTTATAACTGTGTGATATGCATCTATGTGTGACCACTGTGCATTTTGTTATGGCATTAGTACTAGTGACATGATAACCATTGCTAAATAATTGCATGAACCGAATTGGTAGTAGATTGTGATGTACCTTTGTGCCGTATGTGTGTGTGAGATACTACCTAGTTTCCATTGTGTGTTAAATCCAGAACTTGCCCGGTTGGTCTTACCTTGGTTGTAGGATAGCGGTTAGGAAACGATCATAGTCCGTTGTTAATATTAGTCCACTTTTATCCTAAATGGCCTTCCATGTGTGAATAATATCCCTTGATCCTAATTTTGATCCTGAATGTCTATTTCTTTTATTATACCTATCACCTTCGCATTTGTATCGCAATGAACCTGTCTTGTCCCTGGTCCTCCTTAGACATTGTGCACTATAACTTAGGAAAATAGCCCAAGTTAAGGGTGAGTGAGTATGAAAAAGGGTAAAAATAATAAAAGAATAAAAAGTTGGGTGCGGTGGAAAAGAACAAGAAAAGAAAAATTGTGAAAAAAAGAAGTGATTGTAGAAAAGACCGCACCCATCCTGAATATGTGTGATCAAGAAAAGAGAATAATAGAAAAAAGTTACTAAGTGAGACCCCAAAAGCTAGTGTATTTTCAAGGAGGCTTAGTCACTTTAAATGTCATCGAGTATCATACTATCCCCTAGCCTACATTATAAGCCAAAGGGAAGACCTATAGTGATCCTAGATGACCTGTCTGAAAATCTTGATAATGAAAATGAGGGCAAGCCTATGGTATTTGGAATACATTGATTGGAACTTCATTCTGAGAGTGAACGTCTTTTGATTGTCCCCATGGTTACATATGTGATGTTTGATAAAAGTGAAGTGGGACTTCTTTGTAGTGAGGGCATACTGGTTACATTGCTAGTTGCTAACTTGTTTGGATAGTTTAATCTTGGTACATGCATGGGTGTTGTTGCTGAATTGACGCCATATCTTTATTCATGTGTGTTTCATTGTTGTCCTTCAATAATGTGCATAGTTATTTTTAAATTAATTAACCTTGGAGATGGTGAAGATGTTTTAAGATAATATAGATGGTTGGCTGCCGAATGTACTTTGTATCCTCTTGGTTGTGTTTTAGCTTCTTGAGGACAAGCAATTGTTTTAAGTTGAGGGTGTTGATGTGTAAGCAGATGCTAACACATTTGAGTCTTTTAACTGAGAATAATTGCAAACTCTTAAGGAACTTTTATCGTTTTTGATTGTTTTCTCTTTGATATTGCAGTAAAAGTCAAGATGCATGAAATACATGAAAGATCCATCAAGAAGGATGATTTTTGGTGAAAGATGCAAGAAATTAAGTTCTGAAGATTTCTTCTAACGACTTGATCTGATAGGCTATCAGATCTGTCATAAGCTATCAGACCATATCGTCACACATAGGCAGAGAACAAGAAAATTGAAGACTTTCTGATGAGATATCCTGATAAGCTATCAGATCTCTGATAAGCTGTCAGGCATGTAGTTACTCAGAAGCAGAAGACAGAAATTAGAAGCAAGGTCTAACGACAAGTCTAATAATTTATCAGACTTTTGATAAGTCGTCACACAGGTCGTCAAACAGATGAAGAGGACCTGACGACATTCTCTGATAACTTATCAGATTTGTGATAAGTTATCAAATATGTCGTCACCTAAAAGAAAAATTCTGAATTCTTAATTTTGGATTTTTCTTAAGTCACGGATATAAATAGCATCTTTTAGGGCTCATGGAGGGGCCACAAAATCTTGAACTTATTCAAAAGACTACTTTACTTCTCTTTGGTCTCTAAACTTTGATTTTAATTTTCAATTCTTTGATTTAGTTGTGGGATATTCTTCTTGAATTTGGGAAGAGAATCAATTTTTGACTACATCTTTTGTAAGTTTGATCACTTTGAATTATGAATTCAATTATTGTTGTTGCTTTCTATTTCATGTGGAACTAAAACACATAACTAGGGTTGTGGGATCTATAATTATTCCTCCATGGATTTAATAGTTGATTAAGTTTTGAGTGATTGTGGGGACATCTTTATAATTCCTTTGTTATGATTGTTATGTATTAGTTGCAACAATAAATCCCGCCTTATGTTGATTTTCTCGAACTAAAAAATAAACTAAAAGTAGTGAATTATCAACAAGGATTTGGGAAGGTTAAGCTCCCATCTGATGATTAATGTTGTAACAAGATTGATCAACTTGAGATAAATCAGTTTGAATAGAATGTTTCCCTAAGTTTGAGAGAATTAGGGAGTGCAACATCTTGGTAGGTTGAGAAACACTTAGATGGACTGTCAAAACTTATAATCTAGTATTTCCCGAAAGTCATGAGAACTCAATGCTACAGTTATTATTTAATGGGGATTGATAATCATAGTGATCACAACCCTAGTTTTTCTTTATCATTGATTTGAACTGTTGAAACTTTAATTATTGTTTGATTATCAAAACCCCCCATTTTATCTTTTCATATCATTTGTTTGAATTCAACTTATATCTTTAGTTTTAAATTAGTTTAATCGCCACTCACATTGTTCCCTGTGGATTTGACCTCGACTCTAATGTTGGGTAAATATATTGACGACGACCGCCTTGCACTAAATTGACGTGTAAGTTGAGCGTTATCAACCATCTATCACTTAGGAGAAAACCTCTACTTGTTGGTCTCTAACTGACTCCTTTAATTTGACCAAACTAGAATCCTTATCTTACTTCTCCTTCACCTCTGAAACTAGGGAAGATTAGGAACTACTCTAAACCCAAACATTATCTTTAGCTGAATCAACGAAACTAACACCCAATCTGGCTAATCGATGCACTTCTTGAACTAACTCTTTCTTATCATTCTCCATATGGGGAACACTGCCAATAGATAGTTTACTAAGGGCGTCTGCCACTACATTGGCCTTACTCGGATGATACAACACACTCATATCATAATCCTTCAACAATCTAACCACCTTCTCTAACGTAGATTCAACTCCCTCTGAATAAATACATACTATAAGATTTTGTGATCCGTGAACACATCAACATGAACTACATAAAAATAATGTCTTTAGATTTTCAAAGAAATCACAATAGCAGCTAACTTAAGATCATGGATTGGGTAATTCTTTTCATGAGGTTTAAGCTGTCTAGAGGAATAGTCTATGACCTTACCTCTCTGCATCAAAACATAACCCAAACCAACTCTAGAGGTATCACAATAAACCATAAAACCATCTGTACCATCAGGTACTACTAAACTGGGGCTGAAGTGAGTCGAGTATTCAACTCCTAAAAACTTTTCTCACAGGAATTTGACCACTAAAACTTATCTTTCTTCTAGGTCAATCTAGACATAGGAGATGCAATAAATAAGAAACCCTTAACAAAATATCTATAATAACCAGCCAAACCTAAAAAACTCCTAATGTCTGACGGGGGGATAGGTCTTGGCCAATTTTTTACAGATTCTGTCTTTTGGGGATCAACTCTAATACCCTCATAGGAAATTATATGAACAAGGAAAGATGTTGATCTTAGTCAAAATTCATACTTTCTAAACTTGGCAAACAACGGGTGGTCTCTAAGAGTTTGTAACACAATTCTAAGATAGTCTACATGATCACCCTCACTACGAGTGTAGAAAAGGATATCATCGATAAAAACTATGATAAACATGTCCAAATACTGCTTGAACACTCTATTGATCAAGTCCATGAAGGTTGTTAGGGCATTGGTTAGCCCAAAGGACATGACTAGAAACTGAAAATAACCATAACGAGTTTTGAGAGATATCTTTAAAATATCATATTTCCTTATTGTAATGTCCCTAGTCTATACTCCAAATGCTACACGGTGCTTATGACCCCAAAGGACCACAAGCTAACCCATGACTGATATCTGCTGTGAGCACTGAATAATAATACTAAAATAAATGCGAAATTAGGTTTAATTTCCATAAGGTTCAAAATCGAAATACTAATAAATAATAACATTCGGTAAAAACACTTGAAAAATAAACATTGTCTGAACTAGTCTCGTCTGAAAAGCCTATAACTGAACTATCTGAATATGGAGTTAATGGGACAATCCCCCAAATATCTTTGACTACTGAACTATTGATAAACTAAATTACTAAAATAAAATCATGCCCTCGATAGATGAGGACTCACTACTAAAACTATTGTTGATAACTAGATCTGTCTATGCACGGTTAGGAACCTGAGCGTCCAAACCTATGATATGAGATATCATATTGCAAAGAAATACTATGCATTAGTATGTGGAATATAATGGTAAGTTAAATAAGGTAAGGATTAATGCAAGGGTTCACATACATAAATAATAACTGACTGAATGATATAGAGTAACTAATATAAGAGTACATAGATAACTAAAACTGTTGTAAATACTAAGTATGCAATACTGTGCATATATGTGTATGTTGTAACTGAGTTTTTACTGAAGCTGAGTTCTGAGTTCTAACAACTGAGTAACTGATATCTGAGATTACTGTTAACTGAGTTACTAAAACATATTAACGGTATCTGAAAACCCTAATTCTGTAGAACTAAACTGAGTTCTATACTGAGACTGAAACTGAAACTGTGGGAAGTAATCATCTAACCAACATGCCCTTTTTCTGAATAAATTTATGGTCTAACTTATAACCCAGCTGAAAGAATATCAGTACCGTGCCACAGGTAAAAACACTGAAGAGTTACCCTCATCTGGCAGGTACTCTAATGAGAATGGTGGAACCCTCATCTGGAAAGTTAAAACACTTATAAAACCCTCAACTGGCAGGTTGATGTCTCAAACTATGCTGGCTATGTAGTTCTAGAATGCAAGGACTGCTTCTAAGAATCACACCCTCTACTAGTAGGTAAGCCCCCATCCATAGGTTCACTCAGTACTGAATCCTACTCCCAACTGAATTGACATTGAACTGTTATACTAAATTGAACTAGACTGAGTTCACTGAGTTTTATTGAGTTTTATAACTGATTGAGTTCTACAAAGTGCTGTTATTGACTGAGTTTTACTAAACTTGACATGAATGATACTATCTTATAACTACTGTAGCTTTAGGTAACAGCTAGATTGTCGGGTATTAGATACCCCCAGGACTCGATTTCATTAAAAAAAGCATAACAAGATCTTGAAAGACATAACAATATACACTTGTCCATAATTCATTCATAGTGATATTTTATCAAACACTTTTAGTGCATAAGTTTGTACATATATTAGCATCTCATGATTTCACCATTTCATTCACATGGACTTTCTATTAAACACTTGGGGAGCATAACTTAATGCATATAATCATGGATAACATATAAACATTACAACTACAATGCTCAAACTTTCAAATTCATGGGTTTAATCATGTAATTCATATAATTCCTCATAAAAACTATTCTAATTTTATGAATCTTATAATAATCATGGATTGAGAACCCAATTAACATCATAGACATGCATACAATTAATTTCAAACATGGGAATTAACAAATCCATAAACTTAGAGTTTTAAAAAGAGATTCTTAAACTCTATGGTTGAAAGGTACCCATAGATGAACACCTAACATACCTGAATCTTATGGATTCTTGAAGTTCTTGAAGGATTTCTTGAGGATTAGTCTTAATTCTTGAAGCTAAGATTTTACCCTTTTGAGAGAGAATACTTTATTCTTGAAAGAAAGTGCGGAAATAATGACATGTTAGGTTATTCAGGGATTTAATCCCGTGTTTAAGCTGATTAGAGATTTCAGGAATTGACTAAACAGCCCCTAATTAAAATCATGGAAAAATAAAAATCATAATTTTCCATGCTGGTGCGACATGGTGGAATCGTGCCAACATACTGGAATTTGGATGACTGGGAACTAAAGGTTTGGCGCAACACGACGCCATCACGTCGGCTCACTGCATACAAATTTACCTCTTGGCATGACCATGATCATGGAGTCACACTGGAAAGTGACAATTGGGAAACTGGCCGGTAGCGTGACGTGGTTATATCGCGTTAGCTCACTAAAAAAATAACCATATCCATTTGGCTGGTATCCATGATGCGTTGGGTGCCAATTTATCTCAATGCTTTACCAAAAATGCTATATTTTTAGTATTTTAGTTTTATTTCACGTAGTTTTTCTTTTTTTTAGTCACAGATTGATAGAAAGATTGAGTACTGGAGACCCAAGCTAAGAAGCTTAGCAAATACTAAATGTGGGGTTCTCGAAACCTCTTGATATTCAAAGATGCTACTAGCAAGGCCTAGAGGCATTAGAGAGTATTTTCTATACTTAATTTAATTTTAATTTGGGTACAAAGTAAGTTTTAAGTTTAGGGTGGGGAAGTTCCCATGTTTTGGGTGAAGTGATGTTGTAGGATCTTAGTTCTCAGTGTTTTTCTAGATTTTTCTTAAATTTGGAAAAAATTATAAAAAGATTTTGCTTTTTAGTTTTTAATTTATGGTTTTCAGTTTAGTAGGTGAATACTTCACCCTCCTCATGGTTGTTCTTTTCAGTTCTTTTCTATATGAGCACCCTTTGAACCCAGTATCCTTTTTGTTTTTAAGGGTAAATTTAAATTTTTTGTGTAGGATAAGTTAGATGTTTTTGTTGGTACTATGTATTATTGCATGATGCAAGCTATTTTGTATGTAAATACCATGTTATTTCTGTGAATTACTACTTTTGATGATCCTAGGCTCTGGTTTCTTACTCTTATACATTGTTGGTTCACTGATTAATTTATGTGGTTACTTGGTTTATAGTCTATGATGATCCTATTTGAATTGAACATGTGTCATATGTGTGTGAAGTTTGTTAGTATATTTCATATTGCATGCGATGTCTAGAACTTACTTGATGTGTGTGGAAAGTGAAATAAAGAGTGTGGGTTTAGGAGATAATAAAGCAATTTGTTCATAATCTAATTTCAAACACTTTTATGCATGCCCTTGTGCATAATCATAGTTATCCTCATTGAGCTTTTGGAATAATTTGTTGGTAGCCACGTATGTAGCTTGTTCCCCTTCTTTGGTTAATTTGAATTTGATCCCAAGCTCCTAAGCACTTTAGTTGAAAATGAATAAAGTGAAGGAGTGTGAAAATAAGACGAAAAGAGGTAAAAGTGAGGCCCCAAGAAAAGTAGCTAATGGTGTTGTAAAATTAACCTGTGTTGTGGCTAGGAGTTGTGTAATAAAAATATTGAAAAAGTGTGCTAAAATTTGATTCTAAGCTAATATAGAATACTCCCTCCATGATACTTGCGAATTAACATAATGAAATGAGGCAAAAGAAAAGTTTTGTGTAGGTATAAGTGGTAAAAACTGGTTGTTCATAGAGAGATCTTATTGTTCACGTGATGTATTAAAGTACTTAGGGGAGTTAGTCACAATTTATAGCCAATAGTTCCTACCTGTCCCTTAGCCTATATTAAAATACTTAAAGACCTAGTTAATCCTAAATCTTCACATTCTGGTATTATTAGAGTACTACACTAAGGGTAGGCCTATAGTTCATCATGTGTAACTTGTGAATTCTTTGAGAGTGTGATAATTTAGTTTGTATACCTACTCGTGTGATAATTGCATCTCTATGTGTGATAATGGGTAACTATATTAAGGTAAAGTCAAATGTTTAAGGATAGCTGGATGATTTGATAATATCTATGATTGAGTAATGTGCATGAGTTTGCCAACTTGGTGAGTGAATTCTAGAGGTTAGGATATTTAGAAGCAGTATATTGATATTTCAATTATTCAAAATATGCTTAGTGTAAACTTACATTTCGGATAGTCATTTTATTACTATCTTGAGTAACTTTCTTGTTATAGAAGTATGGAGTCTTCTTTTATTATGATACTTAGAGTGAAGAGTTGCTCAAGAACAAACAAGGCTTTAAGTGTAGGGTGATGATCTGAGGTGGATTTGTGCACCTCAGTGGGTTATCCATGCTTATTTAGCTTAGTTTAGAGGACTTCTCTAGTGCTTAGTTGTTAAATCTTTGTATAGTTGAGAATATAAGTTTTAAAATACTTGATTATAATTCTTAAGGTGTGTTACAAAATAGTTTGGAATCAATTTGGTCCCTTAGAGTTTAGATGAGAAAACTAGTGATACTAGCCTAAGCTATGCACTGTTCTAGTTGATCTCGATGGATTCTAATGTGTGTAATGATTTATTAAGGGTATTATAGTGTATTTATGCATTTAATAACTTTTTTATAGTGTTTAATGTTTAATTTAAATAAACTAAGAGAAAAAAACGCTAAGTTAAAGGTCAAATGGACAAAACTAGTACTCTTAACTTAAGTTACTAGTTCATCATCTTGGATTGTAAGTTGTGTTGAACTCTAATTAGTGGTGTTTGACCCTATAGGATACTTGTTTAGTTAATAATTATTATATATTTATGATGACAAGATATAAATAAAGTGTAAATAGCACCATAAGGCTTAGAATAGATAGGCAAACACATGGGACAAGACTTGACCGAAAATGGATGTTTTGGAGTCATTGGCGTGCCACAGACCATAGGCACCATGTTAGGGCCATTCCATGCCCTTGTTATAATCATAAATAACCTATCCTATAATACACCGGTATTATGCTATTCGAAGGACCCTAGGACACACAATAAGGTCCTGGTGCGCCCCTATGTTAAAATCAGCAGCTTGTGTCCAAGTATAAATAGGACACTTAGTTGTTATGTTTCACTCCTTGGACGACCTTGGGACTTGAAGGGGTATGGACAACACTTAAATTAGGGGTTTGGTTTTATTATTTATTTTAACATGTATTAATCCTTTGTGATTACAGTTACGTACACGATCGGCTAAACCCTCTTTTCTGGGGTTAGGGCAAAAAACAGTAGTATTCTGGTTATGAATTGATTTTGTTGGGTTTTATATCATATTTGGATGTTTATTTATCCTTTTTGTAACTATTTTAAGTAATTTTGATCCTTAGAATACATGAATAATCATCTTGTGAACCCTAGAGGAGGAACAAGAGGATAGAATGTGGGATAGATAGAATAGAATTGTAATCTTCTAACTGAATGGAGTTATAACTTGAATTTAGGATAGAATTATACCTATGTGCTCTGTTTTGTTAAACTACTGTACGAAATATTAATGTATTAGACATAGTTCTTGCATCCCCTCTCAACGATTTTGTTATACCCTGAGTTTTAATGTTTAAAACAAAATATTGGTCATTCAATTAGCTTTCCAATGCCACAAGTCTCACTCTAATCCGACATCATGGCAGTAAGTTATGAAAATTTCTCCTCTAGAATTTTGTCAGCTACCAGCGACCATGACTCACTTGATGACCAGAAACCAGACCTTACGAATTACTACAAGGAGTTGTAGGCACAACAGTAAAGGTCCCATGTTTTAGTCCAGTAATTATGACTCAACCCTGTGTTTTGTTACCAGAATTTACGAGTCATAAGAAAGAACTCATCATTATAATAGGGTGTGAACAAGAATGTATTCCAACACATGACTCATTTTCATCCCTTGCAAGTCGTTATGTGAACTCGTCTCCTAACCAGTGATTGATCCAAAGACTAAACCTTAGACTATGACTTCAGCCAATGACTTTTAGTCAATCATAACGAGTCGTTAGGTGGAGAGTCATAGTCATAACTGAATATACCCAGGATCCTAGGTTATGACTTATACCACAACTCATAACCAGACGTAATGAGTTATGAGGAAAGTCGTAATGACTGGGAGCATGTTTTCCTGCATATTCTTCTAGGGACTTTTATGTCTTTTCCACTCCCGTAAAAGAAAAACTCACGTCGTTTTAGCTTTCCAAGGAGTAGTATAAAGGAATCAAATTGCCTAATTCATGACATAAGCATAAACTACACCTAAGAGAGATCAAGAAAGGAAATTTTCCCATATTCATATAGAAAATGAGGGTTTCTCAAGGGCAAGATCAAATCCAAGAAACTCTCTAAGGATTCAACTCTTAGGTATGTGGGATTTTATCAATGGATCTCTTCCACCCATTGAGTCACAAGAATTCCCTATTCGTACAAGTATAAGCCTTTTTTCTCTTTTAAGGAATTTCAAGTAAAACATTAATTTACTTAATTCTCTCTTAATTGCTTGAATACAAACCATGAGTATATGTTCCCCCATTGAATTGTGTTTCCATACATTTGATAATATCAGTCACCTGTACAATGTTTAATTGATTCCATATTGAGTACTATTTATGATTTTCCATCTCATAATTACTTTATCATCACCATGATCAGTTGCATTAGTCTATGATGGCGGGTTACAAACACCCGATAGCTAGGTAATCATACATGTTACATTTTTAGGTTACAAGTCATTCAGATTATGTTTGTATTGTTAGAACTCAGGACAACATCATTATGAGCATTTATTAGCATCATATATGTTAAATAAAAATCAGTATCAGTGTCATTCAATTAGAAGTAATACTTAGCACTGGGTGAAAGAAGGAATGACGGCTCCCCGCCAATTAGGCATGAGACCGTTAGTCGCAATCCCTGAGTTCCAGAACTACATCACCATCATAGGTTATAAGGGGACCCCCATCAGTAGAGGCATGACATCCTAGTTCTTTGGGACATCATATTAGTGGATCCACACCAGCTAGTGTTGGTACCCTGGGCTAAGTACTAACACCCATCCAACTGGGGGTTCTAATTAGACCTTAGTTCGGCTCAGGTTAGGGTATATCGATTGTAGTTAGGTCCCACAATCTGCATTTTAGTTTTCATTCGGTTTAGATCCATATGATGTTTTCAATCAGATATGCATGACCTTGTATTCAACTTTTTAGTTACTCAGTTCATTCATCATATGTATATACATGGTCTTGCATTCAGTTACTTGTTCATGCATTCATGTTCTGCTATATCAGTTAGCCCTTCTATCCTGTATACTTAAAGTACTAATCACATACTCTTATGTGCTATATTGTTTTACAAAAAGGTTTCAGACGCTCTGTTCCCCAATCTTACCTAGACAGTTCATGTTCCACTCAGTAGTAGTTGTGGTTAGTCCTCATCCTTTAGGGACAAGTTATTGATAGTTTCTTCTAGTACTTTTTTATTTTAGTCAGTTGGACTTAGTTGGGGGTTTGTCCCATCAACTCCCTATGTTATAAATTTTCAGACAGTCAAACTTATTTTTAGTTTTTATCCGATGTTCAGACGAATTCAGTATTACCTTTGGTATTATTTGTTATTCAAATTTTTTCTAGTTTAGCATCCGCTTATTACATTTCTACTTTTCTTCATGCCAACAATAGGTACAAGACCATGAGTAAACTTGGGGTCACTCATGACTCTAGGCACCATTTTACAACTAGGCGGTAGCCTCGGGTTATGACAAAAATGCTATTAGAGCATAAGGTTTGAGAGTGTCCTAGGGGTCTAAAAGGCACATTTAGTAGAAGTTTATTCATGGGTGAGTAGTGCACCATACTTATTGGATAGAGGCTATGAGACATTTTAGGAAAAGTTTCACTTCTTTTATTGTTCATGTCGTGCCATGGAGAATGAGCCCACTAACCAATAGGCCTCCAACCCATTTAGCCAACTAGGACTCTAACCCATCAACCAATATAACCCATCAACCAATAGGATTTAAAAATATTTAGCCATTTAGGACTCAAACCTATTTAACCATCTGGACTCCAAAGATTCATTTCAAAATCCATCTATTGCCATAAAGGCCTTTCAAACCGTTCATGTTTTATTAACCTTTTTATACAATTACCATAATTAAAGAGCAGTTAAATGTCCATATACTTATATTCAAAACTAATTTCACCAAATTGGGTTGAGGTTATACCAATTCAAATTATCCAAAATTATCAATTTGGGGAAATCTGTGACCCCCTAGTTTATTCACCATGCCCAAGCACCCTACAAGTTCAGAGCCATCAATAAAGAATGAACAATTTCATACAAACCATGGGAACATCATTTAAGAAAACAATTATTCAAAGCCCTAAACCAATATTCCAAAACCAAAATCAAACCACATGAATGACAATTTAAAACACATGCCTTAACAAATAAGATTTGGGGGACAGTAACATACCTGAAAGTATCACAATTATGGAGAGAAATCACACCTTGGAAGCCCTAATTGCCGAATTCCTAAAAACCCTAGGGTTCTTGACTTAGGGATTTGAGAGAGAAAAGAGTACGTATTTGATTTCTATAGTGTTGAAAATAGGGTACCTAATGTGTTTTTAAGTCCTGGGTCTTAAGCTGGGAAAGAGGGAAATATCCAAAGTATCCATAATAAAATAGTAAAAATTATCGACAGAGACTACGGAT
The DNA here is from genome assembly GCA_030864225.1 of Capsicum baccatum var. pendulum. NCBI lineage: Eukaryota > Viridiplantae > Streptophyta > Magnoliopsida > Solanales > Solanaceae > Capsicum > Capsicum baccatum. Next base: position 122,874,660 of record CM061556.1, on the reverse strand, counting down.
CACCTTACGACTTGTATTGTGACCCTACAACTCGTAGGGTCTAAGTCTTAGTTAGGACAGAATAAAAGGGCCCCTACATATGTTTGTTTACGGAAGGAACACTACGACTCGTAAAGAGTCTATATGACTTATAAAGAATCTATACAACTCGTACAATCTAAATCGTACTCAAGACAGGGACATTGGTAACACACTGGTTACCCTACAACTGGCATATCACAACTCGTATGATTATTCTTTACGACTCATAAGGTACGATTCATGGTCGGGGAAGCAACATAGTCAAACATTACTGGTCAGGCTATATTTTAGGTTCTACGACCGGTAAGGACACCTTGCGACTCGTGAGATAAGTCGTAGCATGAGCAGTGAGTCCCATAAACTCAGAAATTCCAAATGAAAAATTTTGAGGTGTTACATTCTCCCCCTCCCCCCCCCCAAGATCATTCTTTCTCGAATGATGAGACAAGGTATATGTTAGCATGATTACAAGATAGAAATACAACCACACTTTCCTTTAACAAAGTCTAAAGACAATAATATAAAGGAATTCAAATACCTTAGGCATGATTATCCGACTCGGGGAACAAGAATGGGTACTTGGACTTCATGTCCTCTTCAGCTTCCAAAGTAGCTTCTTCCACCTTATGGCTCCTCTAAAGGACCTTCATCGAAGACACATCCTTAGTCTTCAAACGACAGACTTGCCTATCAAAAATCTCAATCGGGACTTCCTCATAAGACAAGAAATCTAAAATGCCAACACTATCCAAGGGAATAATCAAGAAAGCATTGCCCACGCACTTCTTCAACATCGAAACATGAAACATAGGGTGAACGAAACCCAAACTCGAAGGCAATTCTAATTCATTAGCAGCACTCCCAACGCTTTTTAAAATTCGATACGGTCTAACATAACGGGGACTTAGCTTCCGCTTCTTTCTAAATATCATCACTTCCTTCATAGAAGACACTTTAAAAAACACTCAATCATTTGCATCAAACTCCAAGTCTCTTTGCCGCACATCCGTGTAGGACTTCTAGCGACTCTAAGCAGTTTAAGTCTATCCCGAATTACCTTCACCTTCTCCATGGCTTGGTGAACTAAGTCTGGACTGAACAAACTAGTTTTACTAACCTCAAACTACCCAATAGGAGATCTACACGTCCTACCATACAGAACCTCAAAAGGAGTCATTCGAATACTAGAGTGATAACTATCATTGTATGCAAACTCTATGAGAGGCAAATGATCCATCCAACTACCACCAAAATCAATCACACAGGTCCTTATGATTCTTCTAAAGTCTGAATATTCCTCTCTGCCTGTCCATCGTCTGAGGGTGAAAAGCGGTGTTAAGGTTCACCATAGTCCCCAAACCTCTCTGAAATGACCTCCAAAAGCGAGAAGCAAACTAAGTACCTCAATCAAAAATAATGGAAACTAGAGCACTGTGTAATCTAACCACTTTATCAATGAACAACTTAGTATAATCCTTATCGAAGTAAGTTGTCCTCACAGGTAAGAAGTGAGCGACTTAGTCATCCTATCCACAATTACCTACATCAAATCATGTTGACTATGAGACCGTGGAGGATCGGTAATAAAATCCAAGTTAATCACTTCCTATTTCCATACAGGCAACTCAATCTCTTGGGATAAACCACCCAACCTCAAATGCTCAAACATCATTTGTTGACACGCCATACACTTAGCCATAAAATTGGCCGCATCCCTCTTCATGTTGTTCCACTAATATATCTTCTTTAAGTCATGATACATCTTTGTTGAACCAGAATAAACTGTATACCTCGACTCATAAGCCTCAATATCACAACCTATCTATATCAGGGAAACACAATTTACCTCAGTACCTTAAGATACCATCTTCACCAATCTCAAATGTCATAACCTTCTATTAGCCCACATCACCCTTAATCTCTATAAAGATAGCATTAAAAACTTATTTCTCCTTCACTTCACCACTAAGAGGCGACTTAGACACTTCTTGAAAAATGGCCCTTCCATCCTCAAATTCCAAAAAACAAACTCCAAGATTATCCAACCTGTGAATGTTCTTCACCAATCGTCACTTATCTTTATCCATATGAGATAAGCTACCTATGGACAACCTGCTAAGAGAATCAGCAACCACGTTAGCTTTGCCTGGGTGATAATGAAGACTCATATCATAGTCCTTGAGCAACTCAAGTCATCTCTTTTGCCTGAGATTTAGCTCCTTTTGGGTGAACACATACTGCAAGCTTTTATGATCTGATAAGATATCCACATACACCCCATAAAAGTAATGGTGCCAATTCTTTAAATCGAAAACTACAGCTAACATTTCCAAATTATGAGTCGAATAATTTATTTTATGAACTGTAGGCTTCCTAGAAGCATAAGCCATAACTTTACCATGCTACACTAACGCACAACCCAATCCATGCATCATAGTAAACAACAAACCCATTACTACCCTCTGGCAGGGTCAAAACTAGCACATAAGTCAACTTGTCTTTCAACTTATCAAAACTACCCTTACAAGCATTAGAGCACAAATACTTCACCTTTTTCTGAGCAACATAGACAACGGATTAGCTAGAAGAGAAACACTCCATAAACGTCCTATAATACCCGACTAAACCCAAGAAGCTCCAAATGTCGGTTGGAATCATAAGTATAGGCCACTTCTTAACTTCCTCAACTTTTTATAGATACACTATGATCCTCTCACTGAAAACAACATGACCAGGAAAGGTCATAAATTCAACCAAAACTCACACTTTAAAAACTTGGCATACAACTGCTGATCCTTAAGAGTCTGCAACACTACTCAGTGGTGATTGGCATAATACTCCTCACTCTTGGAATACACCAAGATATCATCAATAAACACAATCACAAACAAATCTAAGAATGGTTTGAATACCCGATTCATCAAGTCCATAAATGCATTCGGAGCATTAGTCAACCTAAGAGACATAATCAGAAACTGATAATGACCATATCGGGCTTGAAAGATAGTCTTAGGGATATCCGTCTCTATAATTTTTAACTAATGGTAACCTGAGCAAAAATCAATCTTAGAAAAGTACATATCAGCCTAAAACTTGTCAAAGAGATCTTCTATCCTGGAAGAGGATACTTATTATTCACCATCACCTTATTCAATTGACGATAATCTATACACATCAAAAGGGAACCATTATGCATACGCATGAAAAGCATGGGAACACCCTACGGGGACACATTAGGATAAATGAAACATTTATCAAGTAGATCCTTTATTTGCTCCATAAGTTCTTTCAACTCAACCAGAGCCATTCTATGTGGAGAGATAGAGATAGGATGGGTATCCGGTAGAAGGGCAATCTCAAAGTCTATTTCCTTATCGGGAGGAACACTAAGAAGATTATTGGGAAACACTTCAATAAATTTGTTAACCACTAGGAAAGATTGCAAATAAGGGACTTTAAAACTAGAATCTTTTACCCGCACTAGATGATAGACATACCCCTTGAAAATTAACTTACGGGCTCTAAGATAAGAAATAAATCTTTTCTTAGGTACTAGAGAACTCCTTTCCCACTCAATCACTACTTCATTTGGGAATTGGAAATTGACCTTATAGATCCAAAAAAACTAGAGAAGCATAGCACGAATGGATCTAATCTATCACTAAGATCGCATCAAAGTCTAACATATCCAATTTAATCAGATCCACCAATATCTCCCTACCACAGATAGATACTTTAAAACCCCTCTCAACCCTTCTAACCATAACAGAATCACCCATCAGGATAGATACAAAAAAAGGATTATAAATGCACTCAAGACCGAAACCAAAATAAAAAGCCACATAAGGAGTCACATAAAAAAGGGAAAACCTCGGGTCAAGAAAACAGTATACATCATGAGAAAAGAGTTATAACATACCAGTGACAACATTAGGAGATACCTCAGAGTCCTAATGAGTGGAAAGAGCATAAAGACGATTTCAACCATTATCAGATCAAGAAGTAGAACCCTTTGGTACAGGAGCTAAAGATGTAGAAACCGGAACCTTATTAGCTCTAATAGCAACATTGCCTAAAGGGCAGTCCTACTGTATGTGACAAAGCTGACCATACGTATAACATTGATTCCTGCCCTCCTCATACTGGTTGGGCACCTTGTGCCCTAGGACCAATACTATTCTGGACACGACGATCATCGAATAACTTTGGATAAGGAGAACTAGCCATTGAATAGGAGTTAAAATTTCCCCAACTCTTCTTCTTTCTCCACTGTCTACTATCTCTACTACTATTCTGCTGGCCTCCACCCTGATCTAAATATCTAAACTTTTTACTTTGCCTCTCTTATATGTTTGCTTCTTTCTTCTTCTCCTCTTCAACTTGCTACAAGTACACTACCAACCTAGAAATATCCTTGTCCTTGTTCATCAAGGCTACCTTGCACTACAGAAATAAACTTCATCATCCTAGACCTCATGCTAGAGACTAACTCCAGAGTATAGACGGACAATTGATGAAACTTCAAAGCATATTCCTTCACAGTCATCCTACCCTGCCTCAAATTTGCAAACTCCAAGGCCTTTATTTCCCTTAAATCTGAAGGAAAGATATGATAAAAAAGGCACTAAAAAGTCATCCCAAATAGCTGGCTCAGCATCATCCCCTCTCAACTGCTCTCACTTCTCATACCACTAATATTTTATATCCTTCAACTGATATACGACAAACTTTACACCTTTGGAGTCAGACACATGCATCACCCTAAATATCTTCTCCATATCATCCACAAAACCTTGAGGATTTTCCTCAATATTAGAGACAGTAAAGGTTGGAGAATTCATCCTTATGAACTGGCCAACTCTAGTGACCTTAAAAGATGGATCAACAAAACTAACAAGATCATGCTGATAAGACTGAGAAGTCACTAACTAAGTCAGCAGATGAATAGATCGATGAAACTCAGCATTAAAAATATCTACTTAGGGTAGTAGGGCATAAATATCATCAATACGAGGAGCTCGAAGAGGAATGGTAGGGACCGGTGAAACTATATGAGAAACAGTATAATTAGGAGCCAGGACCCTAGACTAGGTCTAAACTTCATAAACATGGTGAACGCTATCCATATTTTCCTCAAGTAGGATAGCGGAGTTTCCACAAGCATCAGATCTTTGAGAAGGCATGATCTAAAATATGAACAAATGGAATTAAAGAAAATTTCAAAACCCTAGACTCTATAGCCCAAAATAGAACAAGAAAGGAAAATATTCGTAAATGTCTCATAGCCTCTCTCTTATAAGTGTAGTGTGCTACACACTTATAAAAGAGACTCTACCTGACATAACTTTACGGACACCTAAATACTATGAGCGTAGGATCTGATATGAAGCTTTTCACGACCCGATCCAAGGCTTACCTATGATGGGTATATCAAGTCCGTCGAGGACCGGAGACCAACCCTTTTGCCTAGTCAAACAGAACATAATACAATTAGCAGCGGATAAATTCTAAACATATAATAATATAGCGTTGAATTCCAAAGATATAACGAGATAGGTAGCTCAACCAAATTAGAAAAAAATCTAAGAATTGCAACAATCATCCCAATTCACAGTAATCCACAAAGCCTCTAAAACAAAACCAATATCTACCTAAGTCGGTACATGCCCCCAACGATCGCCAAAAGAATCAAATAAAAGTGGTATAACCAAGACTTTAAAAAGATAGCCCTTCCAGAGAATGAAAGCTCACTACTTCAAAGATAACTATTAATAACCCAGAATACAATCACTGCGTAAGAAAAGTAGAAGTGTCTTTGTTCCCTGCATTGCATGGGGATACATCCACCGGATATATTTATCGGGGTGAGCGCTAGCATGTAACTCAAGGTAGGGATAAAGTAATGCCATGTTCAAATCATTTAAAAATCATTCAAACCAATGCACACAATTATATACATATATTCATAATATATTAGGATAGGGAACAAGGCTTAGCATGAAAATAAAATATTAGCCTGGGTTGTGTAGATTAACCGTCATAATAGTACCCACAGGCTATATGGGCCCCCCCAGCTCTCACCCCCTAGTTGGGTCCCAATGAATGTAGCCACATGAACTAGAGAATAATTATAAACATACATGCACAAGAGACTCGAACCTCTCAATCATATATTAGGGGTAACTTAAACACCCAGTTATTTAAACCCTCATGCTAGCATGGTTTCCAATATTAGTCCTCTCGAGACCTCAACTTTCACGGCAAACTACAAAACCCCTTTTAAGCCTAATTAAAACATTTAGCACATAACTCATTCATTTAATCAAAGAGTCATTCATCACAGTAATATCAAATGGTATCGCCGTATCGACTATAGCTTACAAATAAATGTTATCATGCCAAATCAAATAGCTAATGGGACTCTAACCCACTAAACAATAGGAATCCAATATATTTATCCAACTAGGACTCTAACTCATAAACTAATAGAACTTCAAAATATTTAGCCATTTGGGACTCAAACCCGTTTAGCCATCTGGACTCCAAAGTTCCATTTCAAAATCAATTTGTGGCCATAAAGGCCTTCTGAACCATTCATGTTTCATTATCATTTTTATGAAACTACCAAAAATCAAGAGTAGTTCAACGTAGATATACTCATATTCAAAACCAATTTCACCAAATTAGGCTAAGGTTATACCAATTCCAATTATCCAAAATTATCAATTTGAGTAAATTTGTGACCCTCTAGTTTATTCACCATGCCTAAGCATCCCATAAGTTCAAAACCATTATCTAAACCATGGGAACATCATTTAATAAAACAATCCTTCAAAGCCCTCAATCCATATTCCAAAACTAATACCAAACCATATGAATGACAATTTAAAATACATTTCTTAACAAATATGATTTGGGGGAGAGTAACATGCTTGAGAGTATCACAATTATAGAGAGAAATCACCCCTTAGAAATCCCAATTGCCAAACTCTTAAAAATCCTAGTGTTCTTGACTTAGGGATTTGAGAAACAAAAGAGTATGTATTGACTTCTAAGGTGTTGAAAATAGAATTCCCAATGTTTTTTTTAAGTCACAGGTCTTAAGTTGCGAAAGAGAAAAATTTCCAAAGTGCCTTTAATAAAACACTGGAAATTATCACAGTGACTATGGGTTACCTTATGACTCGAATAGTGACCCTACGACTCATAGGGTCTAAGTCGTAGTCAAGAAAAATCAAAGGGTCCCTACACTAGTTTGGCTATGAAAGGAATGCTATGAATCATAAATAGTCTATACGACCCATATAGTCTCAATCGTACTCAGATAGGGACTTTGGGTAACATAGTGGTCACCCTACGACTGGCAGATTACGACTCGTTCATAGTCTTCACGGCTTGTAAGGTACAAGTCGTGGTCAGGGCAGAAACATAGTCAAACCTTACTAGCCAGTCTATATTTTGGGTCCTACAAATCGCAAGGACACCTTAAGACTCGTGAGGTAAGTCATAGCTTAGGCAATGAGTCCTAAAAACTCAAAAATTTCAAAGGAAAAATATCGAGGTGTTACAGAGACACTACCAACACCTTTTTATGATAGAAAATATGATATCTTATGAAACCCTCCCTTAAGGATGTGTCAGGGAGGAGATATAGATATATGGATTGTATACAGGTTGACGAACCCCCCATGGGTCCTACGTATGGAGGCTTTACTCTGTAGGTGTATATGGGGATTGTACGATAATCCCAAAGGTTGTGTGATGATCCTGAAGGTTTTGTGATGACCTCCTGTATAATCATCATAGTCATCTTATACATTGCATTTGCTTTATCGTATTTATGTTGTGATTTAATTACCATATTGACTTGTCATATATCTATTTATTCTATCTTTTGTTAATTGTACTTGGTAATCTTGTATATGCATATTCTTTCTTGTTTCTACGTGTATGTGATATGATGTGATCTTGTGTTCTACCTTATCATGTTGTTGCAATATACGTGATATATATAATAGAACTGTTAGTACAAGCAGTGTAAGCTATAATTGTGAGATATTTTCTTATTGTAGGTTACATGCCCTTATGTGTATTTTATATGTTTTATTATCTACTTTGCTCGGTTGGCCTATAATACTTATTGAGCACAACTAAATCGTACCCGCACCTACTGCACCCTTTCGGTGGAGGTCCTAGTTTGGGTGTGCCCCGGCTTAGTTAATTCGGGCGATATTTGGTGCTCTGAAGGTAGTGGTTGACTTTCAGGTATCTGGATGTATTCTTCTACCAATTTCATTTCAAAGATAGAGTTCTCTTGTATTTGGGCATCTTATGTATTTCATTTGGATTTTTGTTGTACTAGATACTTTCTTATATTGTTGAGATTTGGTTTTGGAAGTTCTGGTTGTATTGTTGATTTTGTTCTTTCCGCATTTATCATACTTATATGGTTTGAATTCATTCTAGAAGTCTTACCCTGGAGATATTTTTGTCTTTTCCCCTCTGTGTATCAGTTTGGTGATAGGCTTATTCGTCAAGTTTTGCCGCGACAAGTGTCATTATGACCCTTGAATTTTGGGTCGTGTGTACTGGCTTATTTTGTTGACAAGTAAGTAATAATATACCCCAGTTTTTATATTTTTCATCATTTTTAACATTAGCCACTGAGGCACAACTTCTTCTTGTTCTATTTTTACACACTTGGTTAGCCTCTTTAAAACAATGAGTAATATTCACAGAAGTTATTCTAGTACACTAGTGAATTCATAATGATGCTCTTTAGATTCAAGTTGGTCGTTTCTCTGTTAATTAACATGCTTGCAATTACCAGAGAATCAAGTTCCATATAGTAATTGTTCAGGCGTTGCATAATTGGGCACTAAATTTTGCTGCACTGTTTCTGCAATACTTTAACTAATTCCAGATAGAGGAGGATATAATCACTCCATCTAAGCTATGGATAGATAGAGTATAAAACCAAGAGGAAGGGGAAACTTATGATGGAGTTGAGGAACATATAGATCAGGAGAAAGTAATTACTGTTTCAGACTATGTGGTGCAAAGAACTAAGAAGTGATCCAAGGAGCAGAAAAGCTTGAGGGAGCAATTGTTCCATGTCAGAATATAGAGGATGAATTACCAATTACAAGCTGCCTCATGGAGAATAATAGAGTAATATTGACTGAAGATAAGTCCCTAAATTTTTAACATATGGATATAGTGAAAGCAAAATCTCCCAACAAAATGCAACATGATCTAGTATCTCATACTGTCGGGGAAGTGGTAAACACAGAAAACAAGGTGATATCCAAGGCAAGACTAGGGAAAGAGGCAAATGAGAAAGAAAAGAAGTTGATAGTTAACCAAGTATCTACATTAGTAGAATTGGATATTTTAATCTCGTGATCATAAACATGTCACGTGTAAAGATAGAATTGAAGAGTTGATAAAAAAGGTAAACATATTTTTGAAACGGACTAAAAAGAGATTGTAGGACAAACTAATTGAAAGGAAGCAAGTACTTTTTTTCATATTCATCTCATAGTTGGACTTAATTTTCAAATCTATGCACTTGTTTTATCCATTAGCTAAGTTAGTTGTGTCTAAATTCTATAATTTGATGTCACTGTGCCCGAAAATTTTCCTTTATATAATAGATCATCACTGATGATGCCCCAGAACAAGGGGTTGACTTGAAAATTGGTCTCCACTGCGTTCCATAATAAGAACATTCGTAGGCTTCATCAATGCATACATAGCTGTTGATGAACATTTGTGAGCTTCACAATTTTCAGGAAGCTAAATACCCTCATGGGGTAACAAATTCTCAAGGAATATAGTTATCACTGTCTAAATTCTTTATCTTACTCAGAAACTAAAAATGACCACTCTCATTTCAAAAGTTTTGAATTGCCAAACCTAAAATAACTGAAGTTCGCAGAGAAGCCAATTTGGCTAATTTCAAGTCAGCTGTATTCTCCAGCTCTTTGATTCTTATATTATATTATACTCCCTCAGTTATATATCAATAGTTATTAATTTTCTTTTCAAAATTTTGTTCTTATAGATTTCCGAAGATTAAAGTTACAAGTGAAGATGTAAGTTTAGAAAATGCACACGCTCATTATTTTTTTTTAAGAACGTTATATAAAACTTGACATCATATTCTAGCTCGAAATGTTAATTGCTGAAGTTTTTTTTGTTTAACAAACATTGAAACAATTGACATCATATTCTAGTTCGAGATGTTAATTGGTTAAGTTTTTTTGTTTAGCAAATATTGAAACTATTGACATCATATTCTAGCTCGAAATGTTAATTGGTTAAGTTTTTTTGTTTAAACATTTATATTCCTTTGATATTTTCAATAGAAATTTTATATTTAGCAATGAAATATATAAATTTTATGATTTCAGTAGCAATTTAGGACAAGTTAGTTGCTCGTTTAATCAAAGACGAGTTAGTTGCTTGCCTTTAAAGGTTAATTTAGGATGACTCAGTCGCTCCTCACTAAAGAATAATCTAGGACGAGGTAGTTGCTCGTCGTGATAGAGTTATTTAGGATCAGGTAGTTACTCATCGCAAAAAAGGCTTAGCGACCAGAAAATAACTACTTTTTAAAAATGAAAATCATCTATTTGGCTCGTCACAATTAACCTTTGGTGAAGGAGGCTATTAGGACTAGCTATGATCAACATTTTCCCATCCTAATAAAGTATTTAGGACCAGATTTGGACCTTTTGGAATCGAATTTCTCTTTCCTAGAGGTTCTTTTTCTTGTAGCGTTTGGGTTTTCAAACTTTGTAGGAAATTTGATGGATTTGAGTGAGTTAAAGTAATCATAGGAGTAAAAACGAAAAGAGTGATCAAAAATATTATCTTATGACCTCTCACTTTAGCCATTTTTAGAAGGAACAAAGAGAGACGCCTTATGAGTCTCCCTTTGTTCTTGAATTTGGAATTGAGGTTTTACGCAGAGAAAAAGAAGAGGAAAGATATTAGGACTAAATAGTTAAAAGGGGAAAAAATATTACGTTGCCAAATCCACACTAATAGTTATTTTTAATGTTTTTACATGCTCATGCAACTGAAAACACACGATATTTGCTAGGTCAGATGAGTGTTATTAATAAACACATTTTATTTCTGACCTTAATAAGGTAAAAAAAAACTGACAATTTCAAGGTCGCTTATGTATTCCTTCTTTTATTTATAAATAATGCATACAAAATATATTACTTCAATTTTTGAATCAAATTTATAACATGGCATCTAGTACATTCATGTTTTCCTTCGTGATTGTGCGAAGTGTGATCAATTTTCACTAGTTAATTTTAAAAAATTAAGAAAAATTTATTATTTTTTAATATTATTTCTACTATTAAATAATTATGTAAAGTATTAATAGCTAAAATTTAAATTTAGAAAAATAATTAATAAAATAAATTTCTTTTTTGAAAAAATGTCAAAGTTAACCTGTATCAATTAAAATAAAATGAAAGAAGTGGTAGTCAAAAACAAGAATGACTCATTTATTAGAGAGAGAATATATTCTCTGAGTCAATAAATGCAAGCAAAGAAAAAGGAGAAGATACCTGCAGAAAGAACTTTTATGTGGGGATTTGGGGAGTGCAGGGGACAACGGATTCATGTAATTTTATTGGGATCTGAGGAAAAAAAAAGTAGAAAGTGAAGTAGCAATGATGAGTTTTAACTGGTCATTCTTTTTAATGTAAGAATGCAATGGTGTGAATAAAAGAAAAGCCAAAGAAAATTAAAGAACCAAAACAAAAGTAACATATGCTTTCTCTCATTTCTTTTGACAGGCGTCCTTTTATTTTCTTCTATATTTGTTTTTTCCTTTGTTTTTCATTTTTTTTACTTTTCGTTATTGCTTTTTGGTGAACCCACTTTTGACAAGTAATGTCTCCCAGATTTCATTATTTAGTTGATCACATTTTATTTTATATAAAAATTAAAAAATTTATAAATTAAATAATATATTTTATTATTATATTTTTTATTCATGTTAATGATATTTATTGGGTGTTGAAATAAATATTATAATTGAAATTTCAATTATTCAAATTTACTAATATATAATTTTAATTATAAAGATAAAATAAGTAAAAAATAATTAATTCCATCTTGATTAAATAAGTGATTAAGTAATATGGTACATTTATTTTTAATAAAAGGAAGTACCAGGAAGACCATGTTTGAAATGGAGAAATATTATTTAAAATATACGTTCTCTATAAAATTTTATCATCAAATTAATTGCACTTTTGAAATAATAGATTCAAAATTTAGTCGTTTGCACTTTTGAAATAATAGATTCAAAATATAAGTAATATTTTTTAGAAAGTTAATAATTTTGTAAAGTGAAACCATGTTATAATAACAACGTTCATTTGGAAATTCCTTGGTTGTTATAAACAGGTATTGTTATATATATGTACTAATAGTTCACGTTTAGATTTTATTTTATTGTTATAAATAAAAGTACACAAAAATAATCAAGAAAAAGGAATATATTCGTTAACAAATTTAACTAAAAGATAGAAAGAATATGAATATGCAACATACATCAAAACCTTTCCTCGTAAAATTATAATTGTGACTGATGGACACCATTTAAATATAAATTTTTTATTTAAATATATGTACTTGAAATTAATAATAATTACTATAAATATTTTAATATTTTCTTGTTATGCATAATATTTTTCTTACAAAATATTATTACACAATTCTTAATTATGATTTCTAAAGAGGGATAATATTATGTCACTCTAATAAATATCACTAACGTTATAGACACAATGTTATTAAAGCGAAGTGAATATAAAGTGAAAAATACATTCTAAAGAAAAATCAGATGTCATAATAAAATGTCGCTAACGTATTAGACAAAATGATATTGCCGAAAAAAAAGTAAATCATAACATGGAAAAAGTTTTCCTAAATATCAGACGGTTATAGTGAATGTTGCTTTAACAAAGTTTATCATATGAGTATATAATTTCTTTAAATTTAATTATTATATAAACTTGAGATAATACATAAATATGATCATAAACTTCACACCAAATTATAACTTTTACCTTAAGCTTTAACAGTACACAAATATGACTTTTAACTATTCAAAACTGCACAAATACGACCTCCGATCCTATGTGGCAAAACGCATGTTCAACACGCAAAACTGGGTGCTTCCAGCTTAAAATCTAGAGACATAATACATAAATATGACCTTAAACTTTGATAGTGCACAAATATGACCTTTAACTATTAAAAACTGCACAAATATGACCTTTAAATGACTTTTCACTATTATTTTTTCATTATTTTCGGCTCAAAGATGAAAATGACATTTAATTTCTTTTGTCATTGTGAAAAAAGAGCAATATTAAGGATTTATTAATTAGGTGGGTCAGCCTCATACGAAAAAATTGCGCATGTATGTATATATACTATAAAGTAGAGGGCGAATTTAAGTTATATAATATATCTAAATATAATTTATTTAAATATCAAATTAAAGATGAAACTATACTAATAATAAAAAAATTATAGTTTTAACAAAACTTTATTAAATTAACGTTGTTAAGGATAGCAGTAGTAGTATATTAAATTAACATTATCAAATTAACATTATTACAATGCTTTTAAATTAACGTTATTAAAGCATTATTAAATTAACGCAGGGGCGGACCTACGTGGTTGCCATAGGGTTCACCCGAACCCACTCGATAAAAAATTACGTTATATATAAGAGGTAGAAATCTATATTTATGTACGTATATTAATGTTGAACCACATCAAACAACGCACTTAGATAGCCCTGTGGTGTTATTTGCTCTTCTTGGGCGCTTCCTTCAACCTAATACGCGGGTTCGATTTTTTAATTAAAAAAAAAATTAGGTGTTGCTGCTATAGAAATAATAATAATAATAATAATAATAATAATAATAATAATAATAATAATAATTAAAAAAAATGATGCCTTTTTAACACAAAAAGCAAAACTTTAACAGTGCACAAATATGACCTTTAACTATTTAAAACTGAACAAATATGACCTTTAAATGACTTTTCACTATTATTTTTTCATTATTTTCAGCTCAAAGATGAAAATGGCATCTAATTTCTTTTGTCATTGCAGAAAAAAAAAGCAATATTGAAGATTTATTAATTAGATGGGTCAGACTCATACGAAAAAATCGCGTGGGTATGCATATATATTATAAAGCAAAGGGCGAATTTAAGTTATATAATATATCTAAATATAATTTATTTAAATATTAAATTAAAGATGAAACTATGCTAATAATAAAAAAATTATAGTTTTAATAAAACGTTATTAAGGATAGTAGTAGTAATATATTAAATTAAAGTTATCAAATTAACATTATTACAATGTTATTAAATTAACGTTGTTAAAGCATTATTAAATTAACGCAGGGGAGGACCTACGTGGTTGTCACGGGATTCACCCGAACCCCTCGGTAAAAAAATTAAGTTATATATATATAAGGTAGAAAATCTATATTTATGTAAGTATATTAATGTTGAACCACATGAAACAAGGCATTTAGATAGCCCAGTGGTGTTATTTGCTCTTCTTGGGCGCTCCCTTCAGCCTACTGCGCGGGTTAAATTTTTAATTAAAAAAAAGTTAGGTGTTGCAGCTATAGAAATAATAATAATAATAATAATAATAATAATAATAATAATAATAATAATAATAATAATAATAATAATAATAAAATGATGTCTTTTTAACACGAAAAGCAAAACTTTGACAATGCATAAATATGACCTTTAACTATTCAAAATTGCACAAATATGACCTCCCTCCAAGTCAGCCCTTTCAACGATATGGCACCGTGTGATTGGATTACCTTTCCACGTAGGCGCGAGTGAAACTCACGCATGGGGTTGCTAAATTGGAGGTCATATTTGTTCAGGTTTTGAATAGTTAAAGAACCTATTTGTGCACTATCAAAGTTTAAGGTCAAACCTATAATTTAATGTCAAGTTTAGGGTTATATTTATGTATTATCTCTATAAACTTACATGAGAAAATTGAAAGAAAGATGTCTTTTAAGTCTTAAATGAAGGATTTGTGACATTGACCAATTTAAAGGGTCAAACATAATTAAAAAACTTGATTAGGTTAATTATGGACTTGATTAATATTTTTAAACTTTTTAATCTTTTCAAAAATACGAATTAACCTACACCCACAAAACTTTCCTCCCTCTTCAAATCAATCTCTCTCTTCTCTCTTTTTCTCGATAGATTTTCTCTCAAAGTTCTCCCAACCAACAACTTTTCAAATTTCTCCCTTCAATCTTGTGCAACTTCAACCTCTGGCAACAAATAGTTTTGAGTTCTTGTCCGTTTCTTTTTAACTTTCAACCGTCAGTCGACGTGACAACATTCTCCGGCGACAACAACTTCAAGTTCTTCATCATTTCTTTTCGATTTTCTCAAGTAAAATATTAGGGCTTTTAAGTTATGAAGAAAATGAGAAACTTGATTTGTTGGTGTTTGTTATTTTTTTTAATGTTTGTTAATTTTTTAGTTGAATTTCTCATCTGAATGTATTTGCTACTGCTGTTTTTTAATAATGGATAAAACATGTAACGTGAATCCAACAGATGAGTATTTGTTGCAACATATATGACTAATCTGTTGCACAAATTAGTAATCTGTTGCAACATATATGACTAATATGTTGGGTAGATTAGTAATTTGTTGCAACATATATGACTAATCTGTTGCACAAATTAGTAATATGTTCCACCATATTTGATTAATCTGTTGCAATATATATGACTAATTTGTTGCAGCAAATGAGTAATCTGTTGCAACATATATGACTAATCTATTGCAACATATATGACTAATTTGTTGCAACAAATGAGTAATCTGTTGCAACATATATGAGTAACAGATTAGTCATATATTGCAACATATTACTTACTTGTTATAATAGATGACTCATATGTTGATTCATGTTGTAGATTCTATCCATTGTAGCAGTAGCAGATACACCAAATAAGAAATTCAACAAAAAATATAAATTTACTTACAAAATAAGCTATGAAGTAATGTCCAAGTGATATACGAACAAAATTTGACCTAAAAAATTTTTTAAAAAATTTCAACAAGGGCACAACGAATAAGTAAAACACATGAAAAATTTCATGAAACAGGTAAAGAAGACAAAAATAATATACTATACATCAAATGCAAAAGGATCAAGGGGACAAACATTTGAGTTCTCCTAAAAACGTTTAAGTTCCTTAATATTTTAATTACTTTTCTACTAGTTAACCCATCTGTTACAACAGATTTTCTATCTGTTTGATAATTTTCAACAGATGAATCATCTGATGCAACATGCTAGTCATCTGTTGATTCAAATTAAGCAATTATTAGTAATAACTAAATTGATTTAGCTAAAATTAAAGGCATCTCTACGACAATGGGACAAACATTTGTGTTCTCCTAAAAATATTTGAGTTCCCTAGTATTTTAATTATTTTCCAACAGATTATCTATTTGTTGCAATAAGTTAGTCATCTATTGCAACAGATGTTTATAACAGGTTAGTCATTTGTTTATTCAAATGAAGCAATTATTAATAATAACTAAATTAATTTAATTAAAATTGAAGACAGGTCTTTAATACAAGACTTTAGACAGGGGACAAATGTTTGAGTTCTCCTAAAAATATTTGAGCTTTATTATTTTAAATTACTTTTCAACATATATTGAACTCGGAACCAAAATGAGCCACGAAATTTAAAAAGTGACCAAAATGGCTAAACGTAATAATTTATTACGTTTTCTACTTTTTTCTTAACGGTCAACTAACGGAGTTGACTTTTACAAAAACGTAAGAATTTCTTAAGTTTTACATTTTTTTTGTAAAACGTAAGAAATTCTTACGGTTTATAAAAAAAATATAAAATGTAAGAATTTCTTACATTTTACACGATAACCGAGGAAAAAATACAATGGATTGTTAAATCAACTAAAAAGGTACTACACAAAAGAGTTGTTCAACGTAACAAAAAATTACGTTCTTAATTTTTTTATAGCAGTGGTCCCCACCCAGAATTTCTTTTTTTCACAAATGTCCAATCACTTCTATTTTTTTCTCTTTTTACATATGATAATTATAAAATTTATTTATATTTTACATGTAATTCAAATAATTTATTTTTTTTAATAAATTTGTACGTTTTACATAAAAAAAATTTAAAAAAAGAAGTATCAATTACCTCATTATCTTAACAATTTTCTTATATTTATTCTATATCAAAAAATAATCACTTCTATCCTTAATTATCCGATTGCTCTTCAAAAAAATTATACTTTTGAGTTTTTCTCTACTCCAAAATAGTGAAATGTTGAATTATCGTCGATCAAATATGCTACTATATACAAGAATTATATTTTTTTAGGAGTGTTCCTAAAAAATTATATTTTCTTATATTAATTTAGGAGTGTTTCTAAATTAAATTGTAATTTTTTATTCCATTAATTATAACATTTAACGTATTTGTGCATGTGAGTCTCCTCAATATCCTAATCGAAACACTAATTGAAAACTACGATGAATCACTATCCGAAAAAATTAATTTCATATTTTTAACACACCAAAAAAATATAATTCTTGTATATATTAGCATATTTGATCGTCGATAATTCAACATTTCACTATTTTGGAGAAGAGGAAAACTCAAAAGTATAATTTTTTTTTAGAGAGAAATCGAATAATTAAGGATAGAATGATTATTTTTTATATAGAATAAATATAAGAAAATTGTTAAGTTAATCAGGTAATTGATACTTCTATTTTTTAAATTTTTTATGTAAAACGTAAAAATTTATTTCATAGAGGAAAAAATAAATTATTTGAACTACATGTAAAATATAAATAAATTTAACTAATCAAAAAATTCATAATTATCATATGTAAGAAAAAAAAGTAGAAGTGATGGGATATTTTTGGAAAAAAGAATTGTGGGTGGGGGACCACTGCTATAAAAAGTTAAGAACGTAACTTTTTGTTATGTTGAACGACTCATTTTTTAGTATCTTTTTAATTGATTTGATAATTCACTGCTTTTTTTCCTCGGTCATCGTGTTTCAAAATGTAAGAAATTCTTATGTTGTATATTTTTTTTTACAAAATATAAGAATTTCTTGCGTTTTACAAAACAAAATGTAAAACGTAAGAAATTCTTACGTTTTTGTAAAAGTCAACTCCGTTAGTTGATCATTAAGAAAAAAATAGAAAACGTAATAAATTATTACGTTTAGCCTATTTTGGTAACTTTTTAAATAGGTGACCTATTTGGGTCACTTTTTAAATTTTGTGGCTTATTTTGATTCTGAGTTCACATATATCTTGTATATTTAATAATTTTCAATAGATGAGTCATATGTTGCAACAATTTAGTCATCTGTGGCAACAGATGTTTATATTTGTTAGATAATTTTCAATAGATGAGTTAGATATTGCAACAGGTTAGTCATCTTTAGCAACAGATCTCTATATATATATGTTTGGTCATTTTCAACAAATGTGTTTAACTGTTTGGTCTTTTCCAACAGATTATTCATCTCTTGCAACATGTTAATTGAAATCGTCATTGAACTTACCAATTCATCTTTAATTTTAGTTAAATCAATGTTTTATTACTAATAATGTCTTAATTTGAATCATTTCAAATAAAATTGGTCAATTAACACTTTACTCAAGACGAATACACTTAGATGATCATGTAATTACTATGAGATTAATTGAAATCGTAATTAAATTATCAATTCATCTTTAATTTTAGTTAAATCAATTTAGTTATTACTAATAATTACTTAATTTTAATTATTTCAAATCAAATTGGTCAATTGGTCATTCTACTTAAGATGAAACACTTAGTTGATCATGTAATTACTATAAAATTAATTAAAATTGTAAGTGAACTTACTAATTCATCTTTAATTTTAGTTAAATCAATATAGTTATTTCTAATTATGGCTTGGTTTGAATCATTTCAAATAAAATTGTTCAATTGATCACTCTACTCAGGACGAACACGCTTAGTTGATCGTGTAATTACCATGAGATTAATTGAAACAGTAATTGAACTTATTAATACTAGTTAAATAAATTTATTTATTACTAATATAATAGATTAATATGAATCAATAGATGACTAAGATATTGCAAAAAGATGAGTAATCTGTTGAAAATGACCAAACAGATAAAAATATCTATTGCAACAGATTAGTCATCTATTGCAACAAATTAGTAATCTGTAGGAAATAACAAACAGATAAAGTCATATGTTGCAATAGATTGGTCATCTGTTGGAAATGACCAACAGATAAAGACATTTATTACATCAAATGACTAATCTATTGCAACATATGTGTATATCTGCTTGATACTTTTCAACAAATGACTCATCTGTTGCAATAGGTTTTACACTTAAATGATCATGTAATTACTATGAGATTAATTGAAATTGTAATTATTAAATCAATTTGTCTATTAGTAATAATGGCTGAATTTCGGCACTGGAGCACTGGCTGAGGACGAAGCTGGAACGGAAGATTTTGGGTAGAATTGAGAATGATTTCTACCCTCTGACTTAGGCTGAGTAAAGTTGAAGCTACTTGTTCTTCCTATCCTTCTTCTTATTCTTAGCCTTCTTTATCTGTTGAGCATGGACTATGAGCCTGAATATGTCCATCTCCTTGATCATCATTGCAGTCCTACACTCCTTGACCACACTGTTAGACATGCAAGATACAAAGTTACTCATCTTAGATCCGTTATCTGCTACCACGTGAGGGAAATATCTACCTAATTGAGTAAACTTGAGAGAATACTCCTTCACAGTCTTATTTCCCTGCTTCAAATTTATAAACTCCAACACTTTTGATTCCCTCAACTCCAGTGGGAAGAACCTATCCAGAAAAGCAGTGGCAAACTCCTCCCATTCTACGGGTCCTATATCAGTAGCCCTCTCTGCCTTCCACTGCTTGAACCATGAGTGATCCACATCTTGCAACTGATATCCGGCTAACTCAACACTCTCACTAGTTGTCACCCCCATAATATTTGTGACTTTCTGCACCTGATCAAGGAATTTCTGTGGGTCCTCATCTGACTTAGACTCGGTAAAAGCTAGAGGGTTCATTTAGGTAAAGTCCTAAATTCTAACTGCAGCAGTATTGGCCTCTGTGTTGGCTGAAATGACAGATGGGCATTCATTCTGGGCTGCCACAGAATGAGCTAGAGTGGTGAAATCTACTCTGAATTCTGCGTGGGAAACATGCTCGTCCAGGGGATCTTCCTGAACTAGCTGGGAAGCTGGATGATTTTCTGTTCCTTTTCTGTTGTTCTTTTTGGGAGGCATGTTCTGTAAACAAAAGTAAGAAAAGGATTGGACTGAGAGTGTAACTTGAGCTCATGCTCACTCGCACGATATGAATACTGAAAGAAGGGAAACTTTTCCTAAAATGCCTTATAGCCTCTTATTCATAAGTGTGGCACACTACACACCTATGTACAAGACTCTACTAAACGCAACTTTCAGACTTTCTAGGACTTTGTTAACCTTAGGATTTGATGCCAAGTTTGTAATACCCCGAGTATGCACCCTGGATGTCACATGATGCTTATAATCCCGAAGGACCACAAGCTGACCCATGACTAGTACCTACTGCAATATCTAATTAATTATAAGGAAATATGGAAAATGGGCTGATATTGCCATAAGGTTCACATCTGAACATAAAATACTGATAATGAAAAACTAAAATCTGAATGTCTTTTTGAAATAATCTAATCCAAAAGACCTCTAACTAAACTATCTAAAAATGGAGTTGATGGGATAAGTCCCTAACTAACTCCAACTACTGATAATATATTAAAAATACTGAAATAAAAACTCTGTCCTTGAACTATGAGGACTCACCACTAAATCTGTTGCTGACAATCTGGGCTGCTAGGTATGGTCAGGAACCCGTGCATCTGAACCTATGATATAAGATATCACAACGTAAAAGAAAGGTATGCGTTGGTACTATAAATGTACTGGTATGCTAAGTGAGGTAGGCTGGTATGCATGGGTTCATATGCATAAACAATGACTGACTGAATAACATGAATATAACTGACTGAGAATATATGCATATCTGACTCTACTGTAAATACTGAATATGCAATGATATGTTTATAACTATGCATGTTGTAATTGAGATTCATGTTAACACTGGGTACTAAATTCTGATAACTGAATGACTGATATTTGAGTTTATTAATATTGAGTTACTGTATACTGAGTGACTATTTTTGACAGTCCTAATTCTGTAGAACTGAACTGAGTTCTCTACTAAGCTGGGTGACTGTGTCTGACAGTCCTAATTCTGAAAATAAATTGAGGTTAAATACTGAGTTTGAAACTGAAACTGTGGGACTATTTATCTAACCGACATACCCCGAGTATGGCTGAGTTGGGGTCCAACCCGTGACCTTAGTTGGAAGAGTGTTATCACCTTGCCAAGGGGTTAGCACCTTGCCAAGGGATACTAACAATGGCTATGAGTTAACCCTCTCTGATAGGAAGCTTTTTCGTTAACCCTCGCTGGCAGGAAAACTCATACAAGATGTATCAACCCTAGATTATAGGAAGACGTCTTAACCTACACTGGCTACGTAGTTCTATAATGCAGGGGTTGCTAATAAGGGTCAAATACTTTACTGAAAAAAATGCCCCTATCCCTGGGTTCACTCGGTGCTGATTCCTACTTCCAATTGAATAGACACTGAACTGATTTCTAGACTGTACTAGGATTGACTGAACTATAACGGATTATGCTGTCTATCTGAACAAGACTGAGTTCACTGAGTTCTATTAACTGGTTGAGTACACTGAGTTTCATTAACTAACTAAATATGCTGAGTTCTGTAACTATTTGAGTACTAGTGGACGTGATATTACTGAGACTATTCTAAAACTACTATAAATCTAGGTAAACAACTAGATTGTTGGGTATTAATACCCCCAGAACTCGATATCATAAATTGTAAAACATAACACAATCTTGAAAACATGATATCTAATTATTTTGCCACCATTCATTCATTGAGGCATTTTAAGAAACATTTGCATGGCATGAACTTGTAAAGATGCTAACATGATATGATTTCATTACTTATCTCACATGAACAATTCATCAAATACTTGGGGAGCACAATTTATGCACATATTAATGAACAACATGTAGTCATCATGATTACCAATATCAACTTATAAATTCATGGGGTTTTTGACAAAAATCCACATACTATTACGTGCGTAAATTAATTTACATGAAACTTGAATTTAATCATGGATTAGAAACCCCAAAGAACATTATAATCATGAATACAATCAATTCAACATGAAACTCATGAAAGAAATCAACTTGGAATTTAAAAAGGATTCTTGTACTCCGAGGGTGGAAGGAAACTTTTGGATGAACACCTAACATACCTTGGTTGTTAATTCTCTAAAAGTTGTGGAGAATTTCTTGAAGCTTTAATCTTGAATTGGAAGCCCTAGGGTTTTGTTCTTGAGTAATTTTGAGAATAATGAGTGTTTTAACCCTAAGAATGACTTAATCTCGTGTTTTTGGGGATGAATACGGGTGAAAATGACCCAATTACCCCTCTCAATGTGGGCTTTTAATGACTGAAAATGTGTCTAGTGACGTGCATACCGATGCGCTACGTCGATGGCATCAACACAATGACCAACGTACCGTATCAATTTTGTGTTTGTTTACTGGAATTACACTAAAACTTGGGGGAAAATTATCTATCGACGCGATGGGCGATGCGACGCGTCGAGATTGCACCGACCCACTATTTTGGTCATCCAAACATGGTTCAAACGAGGTCCAAAAAATCTAAAACTCAGCTGAAGTGATCTACTGACAATCCTGATCATGAATCAACCTAAAAATTGATATTTTAAGGTCATAAGGGTCGTAGAATAGGATCACCAACCTATGAAGGCCAAAATAATTCTTAAGTATAAATACTTTGTTGAAATTTCTAAGTCTGGGACCTCTTTTCAAGCTTTAACGGACTGAGTTAAGCGTAAAATTTTATGGGGTCTTACACCACCTTAACCTTAGATCCTATAATTATTGGGGAATTCAACCTCAGAAGCTAGCCAACTCGGGTGGCCTTGATGAATGAGTAACAGAACCAACATGATCAGACTGATGAGATAGAGATGTCACCAATTGATTAAGCAAGTGCAAACACTGGTGAAACTCTGTATTAAAGATTTCTTACTGAGGTGGCTAATTAAGGTGTAGCCAACCCAAAAAGCCTAAGGAGGACCAGTGGGGACTGGTAGAACTCCACATGGGGTAGAAAATCAAGAGCATGGAACCTAGATCGCGTATGCACTCCATACACAGGGTGAATCCCCTCCACATTGACCTTAGGTAGGACAAAGCTCCCAGCAGTATTTTTTCCAAACGTCAGATCTATGGGGAGAAATGATCTAAAATGCGAGGAAGCCAGGAGTTAGAGGATTTTCAAAACACTAAACTCTATATCTCAAAATAGAACACAAGAAAGGAAAACATTCCTAAAAACTTTGTAGCCTCCTTCTTATAAGTATGGAGCACTACCCATCTATAAAAAAGAATCTAATCGTCACAGCCTAATAAACACTCGATGCTAAACAATACTCTGATACCAAGCTTTCCATGACCCAAACTAAGGCCTGGCCATGATGGGTATCTCAAGTCCACCATGGACTAGATACCACCCCCTTAACTAACCTCATGAGCATAATAAAGATAAAAATGACAATATAAAAGCCAATTGTATAGTAATAAGAAGATGAAATAGTTAACTCTATGAAACTAAGAGTCAATCAATAACCAACCAACACATATCTATCCACAATAGCCTCTAAAAATATAATACCATCTAAGTCGGGACATGCCTCTGATTATGACCAAAAAGATCCAAAAGTATTGAACCAATAGTTAAAGAATAATGAAATTATAAGGCCTTTCAAAGGATAGAAGCTCACCACTTCACAATGACTCAATGAATGAGCTCAACCACCTAACGCTGTAAATGAGCAATAGAAGTGTCTTCAAACCCTACATCATAAAAGAATATAGCATCCTAGGATGGTCTGTGGGATAAGTACTGGCATGTATCTCAGGGAAAGTGATACAATAATGCCATGTCCAAAATTAGTTTAAACCATATGCACATATTCATATATACATATATATTAGATGTCTAGATAGGTTATGAGTCATGAACATAAGAGTTTTTAAAAATATTAACTTGGACTGTGTAGCTCGCTCCATTTTAAAGGAACCCATGGGATATATGAGTTCAGCTCCCCTGCTGAAAGGGACTTAGTGCATGTTAGCCATATGAACCGAAGAAAATCCAAGGGAAAACTAAATCCACCATGGATAATATCAAGCACATGGTCACCAAGACCCCCAATGTGGGCAAACTTGGTTTTCAGAGTTTGTCCCTACGGGATTTACACCTTCACGATGAGCTACACAACATTATTTAAGCCCAATTAAACCAATTTGCATATAAATCTAACCATTAACCCAGGAGTCATTTATTAAGGTGTTTACTACTTGGTATCATCATACCAATACACTTGCAAGCTAAGATAAACATGACAAACCAATTCACACAACCAAATTGGACTCCCAAGTTTCATCAATATCCAAATAATGGCCACCAAGGCCATCTAAATCCATTTTTATCCAATTATCCATTAGTGCAATGGATTGTGTTCAAAAGCAAGTTAAACCATGCACTTTTCCATAATTAAAATTAAATTCACAAGGTGGGTTGAGGTTCAAGAAATTCCAAGTTACAATTTATCCAATTTGGGAAAACCCATGCCCCCATTCCAACCATTTAAATAGTATCCCAATTCAGTCCTAAAGACATCAATTTAAAGCATGAGTAATAAATCCAAAAGATGGGACAAGTAATTCAAATAGTAACTACCAAAACCTTAAGCCCAATTTCATAACCCAGAACTTAAATCATATTAAAACCCATTCATTAATGCCACAAAGTAAAATTAAAGTTTAGGGAGTAAAAACAATCCTAAAAAATACAAGAATTCAAAGTCAATTTGAAGTTTGGAGTTTGGATGATGAATGCACGGTGAAACCCTTAAGCTTTCTTGGTTTAGGTGTTAAAAAAGTAAATGAGAGAGTTTGATCTTATTAACTGAATAGGAAAATGTCAGTTTATATTTATAAGTCATGGAAAGAGTGAAAAGACCTAAAAGTCCCTCACTCCAAATGGAAAAAACAAAACTAAATAAAATTTGCACCTTAGCGTGGCACGCTGCTATCACAGATATTATCCTTCATGCCACATCAATATCACGAAGGGTAACCTCTATGATAGGGAAATATTGTAGAGGCACACTGACTCAGAGTCCTAAAGTATCCCTTAATCCTTTTCAAATATTCTAAAACTTTCCCAAAATACCCTTTTATCATCCCTAAACACAATTTAAGTCAAAAATTAATATTACACATATGGGAAGGTAAAAAAGGAAATGATTAAAATTTTTAAGGTTCTTACAGGTCATGAACTGAACATTGGGTAATATAGGGTCATCTAACTTCCATAGAAAGTGGCCTATCAAATATGAAAGGTACAATGACCAACATAAAGAAGTCCTTAGATTCTAGAGAGCAAATTCAAGATGCCTAAACACATAGGCCAAACTTGATGATCTTAAGAGAGGATGATGAGAAAATCAGTAGGGACTATGAGATCATAAGATAATTTTAGGAAGTAAATAAGAAGGAAATAGTTGAGAAGAGGGAAAAAGAACTATCCCTTAAATAAGAAAAGATTGACATGACTTAAAGACAAGAAGAGTTAACTATGATTGATGAGACAAGTGGTCACTTGTAAGGTGTGGATAAGGAATACTTATTTGTGGGACTTGTAAACACAAATCCTATCCATTAACCATGATACTAGAATTTTACCTAGTATCAACCCTTCAAATCCTATCCACTAACCATGATACTAGAATTTTATCTAGTATCAACCTTCTCTTGTGTAGGTTCAAGAACATATACTTCTAATGGAAAATCCAAGAAGAGTTTCTTACGAACACATGCTTGATGATCTAATGGAGTTCTTAGCTAACTCTAACTTCGGGAAAGGTAAAGAAGAGATGCCTTGAGGGAGTAAACTTGACAAACTCCCTTATTATGAGAGCTTCCCAAAGGATAAAATGAGCTTCCATATTTTAAACCAAGGTGAAGACCATACTTCTTGTGATCTATAAGGTAATCATTCTATCTCTTACACCTATCTAAACTTAGAATATTGTGATGTGGCTATTATCAAAGTGAGTGTATTTGGTGGTTTTCTAAAAAGGGATTTTCATGAATCTTCTCTTTGTGATACTCTTGGTATTGATAATTTGCATGATGATCAAGTTCTTGTTATAAGTACGCTAGAACTAGTTAATCCTATAGATGACCGAATTAATTTTTCTGGTAAGATCGATTTGTGTCCACTTAGTTCTAGTACATGTAACTTGAATGAGGTCCTATTTCTAAGTAATGAGAGTAGTCATACACTAGTTGACCTTACAAAAACCAATGTGAGTCTAAGTTGGTATATGAAATGCCAACAACTAGTGAAGGTACGTGTCATGATTAACTTATTTGTGAATGTAGTCCACTACTTGAGCATGTGTGTGGTATGATTAATGAATTTCAAGTTAGTGATGGTGTTGATAAAGTTGATCATGTGATTGAAAATATTTTGAACCATGACGTGTATCTTTTTGAGAGTGAACTTGCATGCTTAAACTCTTCACCTTTAAATAGTGATCCTCTCTCAAAGAAGGATATCTTATGTGAAAATAGTTAGATCACTCCTTTCATAATACCTAGTGATATGCAATATGATATGTTTTAAAGAAAAGATGTTATGCTTAAGATTTATATTTTATCTTATTTGTTGAATCTATTATGAATATAGGATTGAGTGAAGATTATGCTATTCAATTCTTGATAGTGGTCTCTTACTCTTGAAAAAGAATGATCAATTGGGTCATAATAACTTTGACTTACTTGAATATTTGAGAAACCCAACTGGTGATTGTTCTTATGAAAATGGTTTTAGTTTTTACCCTTTGTATGACATCTTAACCTTGCTTGGTAATTATGAGGAAGAATTTATTGATTCTTTTGGTGACTTGAGTGATGATCCCTTTGATGTTAGTAGTGGTATGTGGCTACTTGAGGATTCCTTCCTTGAAAAAAAAGGTGTTAATAGTTTGGAAATTGCTTATTCTTGTACTTTCTGTGGCCCTATTATTGAAAATACTCATGGTGATGATCTTGAATCTAATAATGAATATATGCAATAGGACACCTTAGTTGAAATTAAATTGAGTGATACCTTTCTCTACCCTCTCTTTGCTTATGAAATTATCAATAATCATATAGAGGATAAGCTAATTGTGAAGATAGCACCTTTGGGGAAAGTGAGTATAGCCTTAACACATGCTATTGGCTACTTCTTCCATTTGACCCCGGTGACCTATTTTAATGTGGTAATTTCTATACACCCAACTTGGTGCTTGGTCAGAAGCCAAGTAAAGTTTGAATGAGGTTGTTGTATTCTTCCCTATGATGGAAAGCTTTCTTGAGGACTTACAATCTACTTGATAGACCTAAGTTATGCATGGAAGGCATTTATAACAAGGAAGAATTCTCTTTAAAGAAGAGGAGTAAAAAATGATCCGAGATAATTCAACATTATGTGTTTCCACTCTTGACCAAGGTTACATTATTTGTAGATCAAAGAGAAAGTTTTCTTTTGAAAACACTTTGGATGAATTCCATTTATGTGATACCCTTCTTTGTGAGTTGTTTGTAATTGGTGATCCATTTCTCAAAGGTGGTTTCATTCTTAAGGAATCTAGGTCAACTGTGTCATTGCCTCTTTGGTGAGTTACTTATATACTTGTATCCTTATTTGACACATTTGTGATTAAGTTGTGTGGACCACAACTTGTGGATGATAAGTTTATTATTTGTTTTTGTAAGACTCCATGTATGTTCAAGACTTCTTGCCACCTTCATAGAGTTGGGCAATTCAAAGTATCTTATGGGACTCTTGGGAGAATGTCTACCACCACAACTAGAGGGAACCTAACTCCTTGGAAGAACCAATTATTTTGGTTTGGTATAGTTTCTAGTAGGGTCCCTATTATTTCTAGAAGCATAACTCTATTGATGACATTCTATCCCTTGGGAAATTGTTTGAAAAGAAGAGGTTCTATGTGTTTATAATGTCTCTTTCTCTCTTTGTGTGTTCCTACTCATGAGCACACCTCGAATCAGAATATTTTCCTTAATACCTTTCTTTATTACCTTTATGTATATGATGTAGTTCATAATCATGTTTAACCTACTTATTAAGTTGGCCTAAATTGCTTAGAAAGGAAAACTATGGTATGACTAAATGATTTGACTACATCCTTAAGTAAATTATATGCTAAAAATCTTGAGGCCAGTGGGATACTTATAGATAATAATACCTTGGAGAAGACTTATAGTAGATTCCTTTCTATACTACCTATTTGCCTATGAAGATGTCCATGCTAGTCTTGGAATTGTTTTATTTGGAGGTAGGAAATCTTTTGATTTTTCAACTTGGTTGAGTAATATTTCTTTTATGGGACATTCACATCTTTGACCCCAGAAAACCCTTGTGGATTTTTTGACCATTAGTGGTACGACTTTCGATGTGATCTCTTGAAGAGATAATGAAGCAATTGCATTTTGTCCCCTAAGATGAATATAGTCTTACCTTCTTGGGTTTTTGATGACATTACGAATTTTTTGGTTTCCTAATTTCTTTATGATTCTATTAGACATTTTCTTTGTAACCTTTTTAATAAGCCTTTCATGATTAAAACAAAGGATCCTTGGTTATATCTTAACTGTATACAATATTGGCATAATGCTATCATTATTTGTTCTAACCTTAACCCTCATGTCATGAGGATGTTATGGGATACTTATGGTTCTAAAGGTGCTTAAAGACATCTTATTGTCATCAAAAGGGTGTCATGTGATCGTTGTTGCACCTCTATTTGATCAAGGGTCCTTGGAGGAGTCGAGGGAATGCGAGAAGAGGCTAAAAGGCCCCTTGGAAAGGACATATGCTCAATCTGCCTTGGAGGTTCGTCCGACCTACTCTAGCGGATCAAGAGTAGGTCAAAATAGTTTCATCCACTCTATAAATTCCCTTGAAGTGTGCCACATCTGCCCTAAATATGCTAGAGTAGGTATCCTTACTTCATTAATGTAAATAGATCAGTTTTGGTCCCATCGTGATAAGTTAAACCCTAGATAATAAATAGATTAACTTATTCTTTATTTCATTTTTGTTATAATGAAGATACAAAAACACTTAAGAGAGTGAGTGATAGCTTGGAAAAGCTTTTGTTGATGTTTATTTAGAAATGGTGGTTGTATGGGCGTTTCGATTCCCTTGTGGTCAACTAAGAGATTAGGTGTTTGTTGACAATTGATTTGGGGGGCTTTTGAGTATAATATACCTAATAGTTCCTATTTCTTTCTATCTTCTTGTGTCAATATATTTGTCTATCTCCATCCTTTTATCCCTTTACTTTCTGTATTTCAATTGCGATGATTCTTTAGTTTTTGTGTTTGTTTTTAGTTTTTGTGTTTTGATCATTATTAATGTTTCACCAGCCATAGCAGCTAAAGTTATGGAGGTGGCGGACGAGAGTGGTGGATGGAGGTTGGAGATGGTGGTGAGGTAAAAGATAGAGATGGTGGACAGAGAGAAAGGTAAGGCGTGGTGGAGCCACCAGAGATTGATGGGATGGGAGATAACTAATGGTGGCGGAGATTGGTTTGAAGGAGAAATAATTAGGTTTATGGGTTTGGTTAGATTAAAAAGGGAAAGATGAGGGGCTTTGATCTCAACTGTTGATCACACAAGATCAACGACTGCGATTTAAAATTAGGATGGTTTAGATAATGTGTAAAATAACAATTGTATTGGATCTCTATTTGGGGCCAAACTAAAATCAATTTTGGCTAAAATTGACACAAAAATTGGTACAAAAATGCTAGAAATTAAATAAAAATTGAATTGAATTGGGCTGCTATTTAATACATATAATAAAATCTCAATAATAACGATGAAAAAATAATGAAGCATTAGAAAATTATTCTTCTTAAAACTAAATTTTGTATATAAAATTAATGTTATGTAAAATGTTATATAAATTGATGGTAATAATTTGAAATAAGTTAGGAATAAATTTTAAACAATACAACAACAACAACAATGATGATGATGATGATGATGTTGATGATGATGTAGATGATGATGATGATAACAACAACAACAACAACAACAACAACAATAACAATAATAATAATAGAAGACTAGTTGCTTATAAAATTATGAGTTTGCATATTTGTAAAAATAGTTTAATAAATATTAACAAAAATAGGTAAAAAATAATTTATTTAAATTAATAAATTATACATACTATGTAAAAATACAAAAATAAATGATAAAATAAAGGAAAAATGGTCTGATATAGACCTAAACTTTGATGGAATTTGTTGGAACACGAACTTTGTGGAGGTCCTATGACTCCTCTAAACTAATTATTAGTGTATTATGACCCTCCTAAACTATTTATTAGCATATTATACTGATATTTATTTACACTAATATCTTATATTTATTTATTAATAAATTTCATCTATTTCATAGCTTATAAACGTCACTAAAATACACTAATAAATAGTCCAGGAGAGTCATTGGAGCCCGCAACGTTTAGACATGTTACTAAAAATTTCATCAAAGTTAGGGTATATTTTAAATCCTTTTTCCAAAAATAAATTTCAAACTTCAAAAATCATGAATGCAAAATACCCGTATATATTTGATACCAAAATAATACATAAAGAAATATTAATATTCAAAACTAATAATTTAGGTAAAATAGCAATCTAGCAAGAATATTAGGAGGTCAAAATTGGATGTTAACATCTGCCCCTATTGATAAAAAATGATAAAAGAATTATCGAGCAACGGACATTGACATAGTAACCAATTTTGTCTGATCAAGAGAATATTTTGCAAGAATCAAAGAAACAAGAGGGTAGTCATTAAAATAATGTGCCTGAGACTTTGGTTTTAAGTTGCCCACATATCACGAATTTACGAGAATCAGGTCATGTATAGTTCTATATTTAAACACGAATAAGAATCCTAGAGGAAGTTAATAATATACTTTATGGGGAAAAATAATGGTAGTATGGATTGGTGAGATTGGAGTGAGTAGGATTTGAAGCAACAACAAAATGAGAAGTGTGAAACTGAAAGGTGCGTGTGTTTTAAGTTGAATTGTAGTGACGGAGGGATAAACAAAATTGTATTTTGAAAACAGGAGCAAAAGTTATTCATGTTTGTAGCTCGTTCTCCCTTCATTACCTGTAATGGTTAGAGCATGTGGATTAGATAATTGACAAGTAATCATTGCAAGTATCTAAACATGATGCAATTTTCCATTTAGACTATGAGGGGTCATTTGGTTGGGAAACAAGTTATGCTGGGATTAGTTATACTGGATTACTTGTCCTGGAATTATTTATCCTGATATTATTTTTAGTGGTTATTTGGTTTGTGGTACTAAAAATAATATGCGTTGCATTTTTTCTAAGAATAGATAGTTTGTTTACAAAAATACCCTTCACTTTATTTAGCTTAATCAAGTTTTATATTATGTTGAATTAACTTCATCATTTTTTCTCAATTCTTTTTCATTAACTTTTTTTCCATTTAACTTATATTAACTAACCCATTTATTATAAAAAAAACCTGACATTCAAAGTGATATACTAAATATTTAAAAATGTAAATTATTGTATGATAACATCAATAAAGTTAATTTATAAATAATGATAGAATTCAATTTAAATAATTAAAAAAACTTAGTTCAATAAAATACTTTTGTAGATTTTCGTTTATATCAAACCATACAAAAGAAATTAAAAAGTTATTTTTTTTAACTTTAGTAGTTTTTTTTTTCTATAAATACATGTTAAGAAATTTATGTTAATATTTCTTAAACGTGTATAAAGCTTTAATATTTCAGGTTAAACTACTTATTTTGTCCTAAATTCTATAAAATGTTGATAATCCCATTTTTTGTTTAAAAAATTCATCATCAAAATGTGAAAAAGAATTGCTCTCATTTTTCATTATTTAGTATCATTAATATTTGAAGAGTTAAATTAATTTTTTTTTTAAAAATTAAAATTTCAAACATTTTTAGCGATATATAAAATATAAATTTTTATTTAATAATCAAGCATACACTTTATTAGAAAGGGAATGTCAAGATACTTTAGTTACTTGTACATAATAAATTTGTTAGGAAAATGAAAAATTAAAATAAGATTAATAAACATTTCAACCAAATAGAAAGACAATAAATCCTTGGATCAATTTTGAACTTGATCGTACAAATAGTTTTTATGGTGTCACTATCAGTTTTTCATAACTCGTCACTTTTGTAGCATTTAAGAAGCCTCATTGTTCAAATTTACCAAAGTGCATGAAAATTTGTAGAGTAATTAAAATTTAAATTAGGAATAAAATTGGCAAAAAAATTTGATGTGAGGACTACCAAAATCTCACATTCTCTCTTATATATAGTAGTAAATATATATATATATATATATATATATATATATATATATATATATATATATATATATATATATATATATAAAGTGATAATCAAAGGATTTGGAGGATAATTTTGCCATTTTATGGCTTTATCCCAAGGTAATATATGTTGAGATTACTTATACCACCCAAAAGGTGGGATAACATATCCCGATACTATTTGTTAATCCTGGAATAAGTTATTCCAAACTTGAAAACCAAACAAGGCATCAAAAATTTTATCTCGGGATAATTATTTTATTCCGAGATTATGCGTTTTAATACCTTACACCAAAGGACCCTTGAGTATTTTCCTTAAGACGACAAGAATGGTGTCTTTTAGCTATGATGTCTTAGGGTCATGATAAGTAAAAAGTAAATCCTAAGGCCATGTAATGGTGTTTTCAATCCATAAAAAATATACTTTTAAACTACGACACCAAATGATAATCATATCAGGATTAAAGAAAGTGTATATGTCTTGAGTAACATAATATCGTATTTAATTAGGTTTGTATTATCCCAATGCAATATTTGATGTCGAGCCTGTCAATGTAATGTACTGTTTGGTTATATGTCAGGCTTGTAAATGAAATGTATTTTTGGGTTGGTTGTTTAGTATATCAATGCAACATATAAATCAGGTTGGTTACCAGTCCTGTCAATTCAATATACTATCGGATTAGATATCGGACATGCCAATACAATATACTATTAGATTGCCTATCGAGCCTATCAAGGCAATGCGCTTGTTGGATTGACTATCGGTCAATGTACTTTGAGGATTGACTATCGGGCCTATCAATGTAATGTACTTGTTGGATTGGCTGTCGGGCCTATTGATGCAATGCAGTATCGTATTGGATATCGATCCTATCAACGCAATGCACTATCAGATTTGCCATTCTTCAAAATTGAGGAGATAGGGTATCTTAGCTTTTCCCCCGTGTCGAAGTCATAGTGGGGTCATTTGCGATAATAATCATTCAGATTATTGTGGAGTGATTCTAGCTATTTGTACCTGTTATTCTACACTCAAAGAAAAATTATGAGTTTATAAAAGTGAGAGGTTGATTTGTGCCCCTGTCTCGATTGAAGTGTTTTCTTCTTGCTCGATGTTGTAGAGTAATGGTAAGCTTTATCTAAGCTTTCACTTGGGTAGAAAATAAAAATAATTCTAAACTCTTTTTTTAAAACATTTGGCTTTTGAAAAAATGGTTATTGTAAGGAAATATGAGATTTGTAGTATCGTTGACTATGACATATTTTGAGAAAGTACGACATCATGATCAAAACTTATCCTCCTGTCTAGAAACTTTTGAGGACCACTCAATTTTTTTCCAAGTGTAGATTTTGACAGCTTTGGTAGGTTACAAATAATTATTTTACCGTTCTGCCCAGTATCATAGTTGCAGAAATTTTAATGTCTTATAGAATTTTTGAGATCCTCTACAAAATTCTTCCCCACTTAAGAAAATTGTATTATGATAGTACCGAACTCCATAAAAGTGTCTACATATCCCTCTTATACGAATATTAGGTACCACGTAGTTGTAATTACAAGGTAAGAAGGGATGAAATAAAGCTTGAACATAATATCTCTTAATAGCATCTGATTTGTTAGACTTGGACCTAACTTAGCCATCTATTCCTAAAAGTATGAGTCCTCATCCTGTGAAAACTCGATGTACCATATTAGGACCTTGCCAATTTGGTGAGGATTTTTGATTTGCTTCAATTTGGTGTGGAAAAGTTTTCTTCAGAACCAATTTTCTAGGCGTAAAGTGTCTTGGTTTAACCTTTTTTGTTGAAAGATTTGGCCATTATATTCTGTTAGAGCTTACCGTGATAGACTGCACTTATTCACCTTCCATTAATGAGTGCCAATTGCTCGAATCTGCTTTGCACCCATTCAACATCTTTCAATTCAGATCCACTTCAACAGGTATCACTAGTTCTCTACCATAAACTAGAAGATAGGGTTTGGCACCCGTGGAAGTTTTGATTATGGTGCAATATCCCAGTAGTGCAAAAATAGCTTCTCAAACCAATGTTTGTAATTATCAATCATCTTTTGTAGTATCCTCTTGATGTTTTTGTTTGCATCCTCTACTGTTATATTTTTTTGGGGCCTCTAGGTTGTGGAATTAAGATACTTGATCTTATACTTTGCACATGATGTTCTCATCAAATCACTGTTGAGTTTGGCACCATTATCTATTATAATAGATTTTGGGACTCTAAATTAGCAAATAATGTGATTTTGAACAAAATCGTCTATAACCTTCTTTGTGACCAACTTATGAAAAGTAGCTCCAACATACTTAATAAAGTAATCAATTGCAACAAGAATAAGCCTATGACCATTGGACACGACCGATTAAATAAGACTAATGGTATCCTTGCCCTAGATATAATGTGCCAAGGTGAGCTAGTGACATGGAGCTCACTGTGAGTAACCCAAATCATATCAGCATGAGTTTGACATTGATGACACTTTTGCACATGACGAATGCTGTTGGTTTCCATAGTTTATCGAAAGTGACCCAATCTTTGTATCTTCTTTACTAATATAAATCTATTCATGTATGGATTGTAGGTTCTAACATGTACCTATTCAATCAGTATGGTTGCATCTCGGACTTCGACACCCCTTAACAATCCTAAATCAGGAGCTCTCTTAAATAAGATTTCTCCACTTGAAAAGAATTTGTTTGCTGACCTTTGAATAGTGCATTTTTTGACACTTGTCGAATTCTCTAGATAATCTCCATTCTTTAAATATCCATGAATATTTATATACCATGGTTTTCCATCCAGTTCCTCCTCAATGTGAAAATAATATACAGGCTATTTCTGTATGTGGACAGAAATAGAATCAACATAATTCTTATCGATATAAAGTCATAGAGGACAAAGTGGTCAAGGCATCTGGAAACTCATTCTAGATCTTTGGGACGTGCTTGAACTCTATATTATAAAACCTCTTGCACTATTCCTATACACAATTTAAGTACAGCAGGAGCTTTGTATTTTTAATGGCCAACACGCCTCGTACTTGATGAATCAATAAATCTGAATCTCCATCAACCAATATTAATGGGATATTTAAATAAATTACCAAACAAAGCCCTAAAATACAAGCTTCATATTCAAAAATATTATTGGTGCAAGGGAATCTGAGCTTAGCTGACATAGGATAGTGTTAACCAGTCTCTAAGACCAATATGGCACCACTACCTACTCTTTTGAAATTTGTAGCTCCATCAAAGAATAATCTCCAACAATCACATTCTTCAAAAATATCTTCACCTATGAATTCCACTTTTTCATCAAAAAAGTGTGTTTCCAATGGCTTATACTCTTCTTCCATGGTATTCTCAGCCAAATGATCAGCTAATTCTTGTGTTGTTACAACCTTCTGCATAAAATAGATTATGTCAAACTCGCTCAACAATATTTTCCATTTATCTAGCTTTCCAGTAGGCATCGATTTCTGAAATATGTACTTCAATGGTTCCATTATAGATATCAGGTAAGTAGTATGTCTAGAGAGATAGTGCCTCAATTTTTGAGCTACCTAGGTCAAGGCACAATATGTGCACTCAAACAAGAAATATTGAGCCACGTAAAATTCTTGGTTTTGTAGTACATGGCTAGCTACTTCCTGCCTATTTCATCATGTTGCCCAGGGATACAATCAAAAATGTTATCCATCACAGACAAAACAATAGCAGCGACCTACCAGGGTCGAGAGGAACAAGAGCGAGAGGATTTAAAAAATAATCCTATATTTTGTCGTATGCTTATTGACACTCTGTCGTCCATTCTATAACAGCATCCTTCTTCAATAGCCTGAAAATTAGGTCACAAATAACAACAAGCTAAGTTATGAAATGACTATTACAGTTAAGGTGACCCAAAAAACTCATCACCTCTTTCTTGATTTAGGGGGTAGAAGATCCTGAATGGCTTTGATGTTGGCTGGATTTGGTTCTATACCTCTATGGCTGTCAATGAATCCTAACAATTTTCCTATAGGGACGTTGAAGCCACACTTTGATATGTTCAATTTTAGATTGTTCTTCTCAGCCTGTTAAAGAATTTCTCGATATTTGTCAAATGATTAGTACCTTTTTTTGACCTAATGATGATGTCATCCATGTAAACCTCAATTTCCTTATGGATTATGTCATTGAATAGTGTGGTCATGATCCTCATGTATGTAGCTCCAATATTTTTTTCAACCCAAATGGCATGAACTTGTAGCAGTAAACACCCCAAGGGGTGATGAAAGAAGTTTTCCTGATGTTATCTTCGTGCATCTTAATTTGATGATAACCAACAGAGTAATCCACAAATGAAAGTGTTTCATTCTTGGAAAAATTATCAATTAGAATAGATATATCCGATAGTGGAAAATCATCCATAGGCCTGGCTTTGTTGAGATGCCTATAATCCAAACAAACTCTAACCTTTCCATCTTTCTTTGGAGCAGTCATAACATTGTCTTGCGAAGTTGAATACTTTGTTACCTGAAGGATGCCAACCTAAATTTTCTTTGAGATATCCTCTTTGATTTTTAGACTTAGATTGGGCTTGCATCTTCTAAGATTCTATTTAATAGGGGACAAATGATAATGCTCAAATTACACCATCTCTTACAAGAGAGTAAGCGGTCGTTGTCAAATATATAACCCAACTAGGTTGGGGTCGAATCTCACAGGGAATATGGTGTTAATTAAGTGGTGTGCAGATTAGTTGACTTTTAATTGTTCATTTTCGTAAAATAAATAGGGGGTATTTGATTCAGTTCACAAATTAATGGTTTCAGTTTAACAAGATGAAATATGTGTAGTAGTATTCAAATTCAGAGAAATAGCAAGCTAGGGTTATGTCCACCTTGTAGTTTTCAATACTTTCTTACTATGGGCTTTATGAATTCATACATGCATCGTGCTTACAGAGAAATGTATTGTATTTAATAACATAATCCTGGTGTTTCTCAACCATCAAAGACTAATTCACTTTAGTTCTCTCGAATCAAAAGCATTTACCAAAAAAACAATCTGAAATCTCCAAGTAGTTAATCCGGCTAAGGCATTAACATATGAAATAGAGATTAGAAATCTTATTTTCTTGTCACTACTCTCTTTTCCGAACAACAAACTTTCTCTTGAATAAGTTGTGTTTTAAGGCACATCCTCTATGTTTGCAACCACGAGAATTCCAAATAAATGAAGAGAGTATGATGTAGACAAATCAATACATAATGAATTCAAAACCCCAAGTAATAGATTGTATGCTACAAGGCTTCCATAACCCTAACTAATGAAATTAGCTACTCATGAATAAAACGAAAAGCATCATAAATATATTCATCATACCAAAAACTAGAAGACGATCTTGGTGTGCGAATACTAAAAATAAGAGACAAAAACATTTCTCTCTCTCTCTTCTCCAGCTAAGCCATCTTTCTTCTCTCTCAGAATAATACAGAATAATGAATAATGAATAAAAATTCAGCAATTAAGTCTTTTAATAATCTCTTCTCTCATAATTTCCTTCTAAGTCCCTGAACTAATTATAAATGAGAAATTAGTCTTGGACATAGTTTCTAGGCGCCACATTTGGTCCAGATTGCTACTCTCTCTTGTGTCATATGCCATCCGCATTCCATAGTCCCATTATGTGTTCATCTACCTCATTAATACCTAAAATCATGCTAATCACATCGGTTAGCTCAATTACATAGAAGTAGAGTAAAAACATAAGAAACTAGGCACTTTGTTCTCTAAACTTAGCTAAAATATGTATAAATTATGGTGCTTAGGCGTATAAATACACCCAAGATCACCACCCCACACTTAAAGCTTTGTTCGTCCTCAAAAAACATATCTATTTATGCATACTACTCAACCCTTAGCACCCACAAAGGAAGACAAGATGCTCAAATAGGCTCACACAACAATTATGAACAAGGAGTAGATTCAGGAATCATTACTAGAGACAATCTACCCTCAAGAATAGACTCATTAAGTTGGCAATTTCATGCATATCATTTAAGCAGATAAATCATATAAATTACCCAACCTTCATCAACCATGTGCCCTCACAATAAGAAAGTTACCCATAATCACTCTCAATCATGCAATTTCTAAAAAAATGGGTACAAGAATTAAGTTGCGCTCACTCTCACAAAGAATTCTCAAATTACAACTGATGAACATGTGCTTGCCCTTAGTGTAATACTTCACTAATATCAGAATGCTAAGATTAGGATCAAATAGGTATTTTACGGGTTGTAATGCAGGTTAAAGGATGGGTAGGAACTATTTTGGCCAGAAATAGTCACTATCTTCCCTAAGCACTTTAATACACTACATTATGCAATTAAGACCAATCTCTAACAACCAACTTCCACTTCTGCTATCTTCACAGATTTGCTTTTCATCCCAACTCGTTAAGCTCAATTAATAACACTATGGTGGGAGTATGCAACCCTTTCAAATATATATTTTTTACACCCTTTTCACGTTACGCACCCCTATAATAGCCACCCTTAACTTAAGCGATTTTCTTTAGTTGAGGTTCACAATGTCCAAGAAGGACCAAGGCAAAAACAGGTTCATTGTAACATGTCTGGGGTAAAATTTGAAACTTTTTCAACAATTTTCGTTACTCCCAACCATATCAATTTCACACGCCAATAACTAGACTTTGGGGAATCAATTTTACCTTTTTCCTCTAATTTTCAAACTCCTAACTCAAAACTAATTTTACATTAAAGCGCTTAGGAGCATTTAGATCAAATTACGGTCTATTAAAGAACGAAATAGGCTACATATGAGGCTAACAAAAGAACAAGCTAAAGGCTCAACAGGGCTAGCTAAGATAATGTACAAAGGTAGGTCAAAAGAAGGTATGAACAATGGCTATTAAAGAAATGCCTAAATCATCTCCTAAACTCACAATCTTTATTTTGCTTTGCACACACACCAGGAAAGTTCTAGCATCAGTTGCAATAAGGGATATACAACAGTCTTACAAACTCATGGCACATGGTCAACTCAATTAGGAGCATTGTAGATTCTCGACCCAACAATTACATGAATTCAAATAAAACCAATAATCACAACAAGAGTCACAACTAGAGCCTAGGTGTTTCAAACGTAATGATCCATCACATACTTATGTTATAATGTCATGTGACCTACAAGAACAGTTACATGTAATTAAATGACTAATTTTTTCTTAAGACGATCGTCATCCATCCATCATCGAGAAAAACACCTAATTATGACTACTTAACTAACAAAATAAACAAAATAACTAATCCTATCACAGAAGAGTGCTAAGGAGAAGGTCCTATTTTCTTACAAAACAAGTAGCGAAGTATCCAGCCGTCCCACACTTAAGATCAGTACTGTCCCTAGTGCAAATAACAAGATAAAGAACCTGGCTAGTAGTACTCCTCATCCATATTTGAAGTCATGCCATCTGCATGGAGATCATCATTGGAGCCATTTTTCTTGTATTCATCCTATCATCCATGTCAACCACACATAATGAAACTAACTATAATTAAGATAGAGATAGTGAAGTCACCACCCCATACTTAATTTGTTAGTATCAACCAATTAAGTATTTTTATCGGGTACTCAAACTTCACCGACATACACTTTGACATGGTGCATCAAAATTAGCCACAATACAATTCATTCACTTTAATTCCCCCAATTTTAGTTTAATGAAGAACTTTTTGAACAGAATCATGCTCTACACTTTCATCCATACAAAATATACAAAACACCTTCACTTTCAAAACATCGCCATGGGAAGAATTTAATTTGTACTCCTTAAGAAATCAATTAACAATAACATAGAGTCATAATAACTAAGGATTAAGAAAGTAAAACTTACCTTGAAGATGAAAGATCAATGAAGGACAAAGAGAATGGTGAGAGCACAGTATTGTACGGCTTAAGGGTGAAATAAGGATGAATTTAGGAATTTAAGGTGTGAAGTCTATTTAAAGAATAAAATCTGGGTCGGGTTGACCCAAACGAATTCTAAGTGTATTTGGCTTAAGTGTGCGACGCATTCCTATTCGCACTCACTTAAGTGTGCGATGCATTGTTTATGGCATTGTTGAGGCAGTAGGCATTTGCGAAGAAGTATACGATGTATACCTTATCACACAGATTTAAGAGTGCGGCGCATAAGGTATCACACACTTGAGGCAGTGAGCACATGCGAAGAAGTGGGTGACGCATATCTTATCGCACATGTTAAAGTGTGCGACACATAATTTATTACACACATCAAGGTGTGCGGCGCATTATGCATCGCATAGTTAGTCCAGTGAGCATGTGCGATGGGATGTGCGGTGCACTCTTGGTCGGAAAGGTCCATACCATGAGGGCTTTGCCCCGCAGCCCCATCGAGGTCTGTGGTGTTAGCTTAGGGATCGGGCCGATATTGAAAGAAATAAAATAAAGTCGCACCGCGAAACTTTTTGGGTTGGATTAACATAATTCAAGGCATGAGTCTAATGCGAATCATACTTGAGCTTTACACATTTGACTACTCCAACTTACCTGTAATGTTCCTATCACTCCTAAACTTACCACCATTGACATAACTCAATTCCAAATCAAATTTGGTACTAATCTCTTCCTTAGTACTTCATGCACCTACACTTACTGAAAAACAACAAAAATGATTACAAGGATAGGTTGCCTCTCACCAACCGTCGTAGTTTTGATCGTGGCTCGACTTTTTTTTTGCATTTTTGTTTAACATAATAAAATGAAAATAAAATCATGGGTTGCCTCCCATTTAGCGCCTTATTTAACGTCGCGGTACGACTTGATTATCTTGACTACTAAGACTTTATCAAGATACATCGATGATACCATTTGTACCTCATTTGTTAGATCAAGACAATGCTTTATTTCTAGTCCAAACACTTTGAAGTCACTCACATCCTTGCTTGCAAGTTTAACCAAACCAGCTATGGTCTCCACAAAAGACATATCCTTAACTAGTACATCTCGCTCATCCTCATAGAATACATCAACAATCGAGATGACACTCATCTCCTTTTGTTGCTTCATAGACCGACGTACTTCAAAACTAACTTTTTTCTCATTGAGCCTAAATTTTAGCTCATTTAGCTTCATGTCAACTAATACTCTCCCAGTTACTAAGAACGTCCTACCCAATATTATGGGTACTTCAAAGTCTACTTTGCAAGCAAAAATTACAAAGTCGGTAGGAAATATAAAATCAACAACTTTTACAAGTACATCATGTAGAATCCCAATCGGCCTTTTTACTGATCTATCCGCCATTAGAAGCCGTATATTGGTGGGCATAGGATCTCCCAAACCCAGTTTCTTGAAAACCATCAATGGCATAAGATTTATACTTTCCCCAAGATCACAAAGGGCCTTTTCAAACTTTAGCAATCCAATCGTACATGGAACAGTAAATGCTCCCAGATTATCTTTCTTCTGGATAATAGATCTTGTAGAAATAACAATAATGATGAAGATTGTCTATCGTTTCATAGCTCACAATCCTTTTCTTCGTCAACAGGTCTTTCAGAAACTTAGCATATCTGGGCACCTGTTCCAGTGCTTCAACTAAGGGTACATTTACTGTCAACTGCTTTAACATAGACATAAATTTCTTAAACTTGCCATCATCTTGTTTCTTCTTTAATCATTATGGAAATGGGGGTGGCAGCCTTGGGAGTTCAGTTGGAACAACTTTTACCTCTTTTCTTATGCCTTGCTCCATATCACTAACATGTTTCTGCTTAGGTAGTTGTTCCATTTCTGCACTCTTTTTTTCTAAACCTCCCAACTTCGCAGGCACCACTGGAGATTCATCAACCATCTCCTAATCTATTTCTACCTCATCAGTATAAGAGGATGCTCCCAAACCTAGACTAGATAACATCTTACCGTTTCTAGTGGTAATAGCCATACACGATCCATCAGTCCTCGGATTCTGAATTATATCACTTGGTAGATTCCTATTCTGTCTTTGGTTAAATGCTATGGATAATTGGATCATCTGCTGCTCCAGTTGTTTAATAGCAATTGAGTGCAAATTTACTAGTTGACTCATGGAAGATATGTCACTCTTCATAGTAGTCACCCTTAAATTAGTCTCCTTAACTTTGTTTAATAGTTTCTCCATCATGTCCTCCATGGATATTTTGCCTGAACTGGTGGCAATATTATCACGACTTCCAGGAGGTACGTACAGTCCACTCTTGTCACTTTTATTCTTCCAATCTCCTTGATGGTTCCAACCTTGGTTTCCTTGACCACCGATCTAGAAACCCCCTAGTTATGTAGATAGTTATACTCTTACTCAGTGTTTGATTCAGTTCTCTTATCCTGGGACCCCACAACTTTTACCTTTTTTAGTTTCCCTGATAGCAAATATTTTGTGAGCAGATCCATCTGGGTTTTCATGTGAGCCATATCCTGATTGCACTTCTCTTCTCTCCTATGCTGCTCTGATGATATTACACTAGACCTAGTATTGCTTGCTACCACATAATCTCTGGTATGCCAATATCTACTTGTCTTAGTCATTCTTTCTAACATGTCTGCAGCCTCAGTAAAGGTGAGTTCCATAAAAGCTCCTCCTGTAGCATTATCCACTATTGGCTTTGTAAGTGAGTTCAAAGATCTGTAGAATATTTCCATCAAGTGTTCGTCAGTCATCTTATAATTTGGGCATTGAGTCAACTTCTTTTTAAATCTCGCCCAAGTCTCATGCAAAACTTCATTGGCCAATTTCTTAAAGTTGCTGATCTCATCCCTCAATTATAACATTCTGGAGGACAGAAAAAATCTTTCTAGGAAAGCTCCTTTTAATTGCCTCCAGTTTGTTATAGAATTAAGAGTTAGCTCATTTAACTATATAGTTGCTTCTCCAGATAGAGACAATGAGAAAAATATTAAACAAATAGAATTTTGTCCCATTCCAGGATTATCAAATGACTTACAAATACTGATTAAATCA
Source organism: Capsicum baccatum var. pendulum (assembly GCA_030864225.1). Lineage (NCBI taxonomy): Eukaryota > Viridiplantae > Streptophyta > Magnoliopsida > Solanales > Solanaceae > Capsicum > Capsicum baccatum. The sequence continues at coordinate 122,830,724 of CM061556.1, read as the reverse complement.
CCAGGTAATCCACCAAAGAGTCCTTTCATATTCAGTAGCTGGATCATAGTGTTGGTGATGTTGAATTTCACTCCAAGAGCTAGTGGTGGTAGAATGATTGCCCCTGTAGATCCAGTTCTATCTAAATTGTCCTCATCATTGTCAATATCAAACTGTTGAGCTTAGCGGTTTGGTCTTCCTCTGAATGGACGATTTAAATTTACAAGTGCAATTACCCCTACTGCACGCCTCCTATTAGCTGGGTCAATTAAATCATCATCTCCCAGGTCCTCTTCATCTAGATTAGGTACCCGGCCCGGGTTATCTGTATTTTGGAGATTTAATTTAGCATTAGCCAAAGCGCCTAATCTTTCAGCTTCCTGTTGGTTAGATATTCTTTTAATGAGATGATGTTCAGGATTGAAGGGTAATAATGGTTCTCCTGAACTTCTGGTTTGTGGCATAAACAACAATGAACCTGTAACGAACAAAAACAACAAATAAATATAAAATCAGGAAACTTGACTAATAGACAATTAACACACATAAACTCAATCAACAATCGTATTTCTCGATGACGGTGCCATTTTTGATAATGCTCAAATTACACATCTCTTACGAGAGAGTAAGCGGTCGTTGTCAAAATATATAACCCAACTAGGTTGGGGTCGAATCCCACAGGGAATATGGTGTTAATTAAGTTATGTGCAGATTAGTTGACTTTTAATCTTTCATTTCCATAAAATAAATAAGGGGATTTGATTCAGTTCACAAATTAATGATTTTAGTTTAATAAGATGAAATATGTGTAGTAGTATTCAAATTCAGGGAAACAACAAGCTAGGGTTATGTCCACCTTGTAGTTTTCAATACTTTCTAACTATGGGCTTTACGAATTCATACATGCGTTGTGCTTATAGAGAAACATCTTTTATTTAATAACATAATCCTAGTATTTCTCAACCATCAAGGACTAATTCACTTTAGTTCTCTCGAATAAAAAGCGTTTACCAAAAAACAATCCGAAATCTCCTAGTTAATCCTGCTAAGGCATTAACATATGAAATAGGGATTGAAAATTCTATTTTCTTGTCAGTACTCTCTTTTCCTAACAACAACCTTTCTCTCGAACAAGTTGTGTCTTAAGTACTTCCTCTATGTTTGCAACCACGAGAATTCAAAATAAACTAAGAGAGTATGATGTAGACAAATCAATGCATAATGAATTCAAAACCCAAAGTAATAGAATGCATGCAACAAGGCTTCCATAACCCAAACTAATAAACTTAGCTACTCATGAATAAAACAAAAGTATCATAAATATATTCATCATACCAAAACTAGAAGACGATATTGGTGTGTGAATACTGAAAATAAGAGAGAAAAATATTTCTCTTTCTCCTCCAGCTAAGCCGTATTTCTCCTCTCTCAGAATAATACAGAATAATGAATAATGAATAAAAATTCAGCAATTAAGTCTTTTAATAATCTCTTCTCTCATAATTTCCTTCTAAGTCCCTGAACTGATTATAAATGACAAATTAGTCTTGGACATAGTTTTTAGGCGCCACATTTGATCCAGATTGCTACTCTGTCTTGTGTCATATGTCATCCGTATTTCATAGTCCCATTATGTGTTCATCTACCTCATTAATACCTAAAATCATGCTAATTACATCGGTTAGCTCAATTACATAGAAGAAGAGTAAAAACATAAGAAACTAGGCAATTTGTTCTCTAAACTTAGCTAAAATATGGATAAATTATGGTGCTTAGGCGAATAAATACACCCAAGATCAACAAGATGGACCGGCGGGTAATCCACAGGCTACTATTGAAGTGCTTAGTCCTTTCATGTCAGCATAAGACCAACTAAAGAAATCTGGGTACTTTTTTAAGAAGCGAACATATTCCTCTTTGCCGTCCTCAAGCAAATGGATTCTGGCATAAGTTTCTCTTACTGTATTAGAATCCCTTATGTTTACTACTTCTAATTCTATTAGATTTCTCGGGCTTATCTTCAAAATTCTCATACTTACTAACAAGTTCCTCAGGTACCACATCTTCTTTCACTTCTTCTAATTCACTTATAATATGTTTCACAGTCTTGTTATATATCACAGTCTCTAATTTAACATTTTTAAAAGTGATTTTGTTGAAAGAAATAGAAATAATAATATGAATAAACCAAAAATAAGCTTTTATTAATTTAAATAATGTTTAATGTCACAAAACATGATGTCTTTTAAAAAGAAAGATGAGAAATGCTAAATAATCTCAACATCAAATCTATTTATTTCAAATAATAAGAAAATTTAAAATCTTCCAAGTCTATCCAAGTGTACGACGAGGCTTGAATAGAGTGGCGGTCCAATTACTGAGTGTGTACAACGAGGCCTGAATAGAGTGGCAGTCCAATTACTGAGTGTAGTTTTTGTCCACTACTTTGATTAGGGGATCCTCTCACCTAACTAATGATGTCATTACAATTTTCTTCCTCAGTAAGAAATAAAAACCTTAATATTTCAAACACCTCATCTTCACTATTTTTGAGAAATCCAACAGAGCAAAAATTTTGATACAATGGGGGTAGTGGATCTGGAAAATTATAATAGTAACCATACTTAGGTGGCTTTTAGTCATGTTACTCTTGTATAGTATACGTATAACACAAACTGAATGTGGTATTTTAGGACAGTGGCTGTATGGGCTCGGTTATTTCTTACAATATTGCTCCAAGGCCTTTACCTGTCTCATATCCAAACTTAAGAAATATTCTCTCACCATTATTCTTCCATTGTGACTCTCCTTCGATATTTTTGACCAACTCTAATGTATGGAAATTTTCCCATCGAGAATATCCTTTCCCTTAAAGTCATATATATGATGACCCCTCTCACCATGTATCATTAACTTTTGATAATCGTACTCAAATTTAAGATATTGGTGCAGCGTGGAAGGGACTACACTAGCCATGTGAATCCATGGTAGTTAAAGCAATAGGTTGTATAAAGTGGGAATATTCATCAACTCAAATATTATAGGAAAAGTAATAGGAACTATCACCATGTTTAGCGTAATTTGTCTAATAGTATCTCTTTGAGAACCAATCTAATGCCTCACATTCATTGTATAGGTTTGAATCTTAGCCAAATCGACTTTCAACCTTGCCAATGTATTGAAAGACGAATGTTTAATCCTAAAATTGGATCAATCAACAATGGGGATATCACTCATTATTTGTATTACATTCTAACATTCAAGGCTTTATTGTTAGACCTTTCTTCAGGTGGTAGCTCATCCTCATAAGGATATTTTGTATGCCTTGAACACTTACCCAACCATGTGGGCTATTTCTCCATCTTTTATGGTTGCTAGTACGTAGGCTTCACGTAAGATCCTCATTAAAGACTTTTGACGATGCTCAAAAGTTTGCAATGGTGTCAAGATAGATATTTGAGTTGGGATCTTGTTTAGTTGACCCAGTATAGAGTATTCTTTATCTTGCACCTTATTTAAAATTCAATTTCCTGTATTTGTATGAAAGGATGCATACCCTTGTTATAACTCTCTTGGGTCAAATTTTTAAGTGTATACACTCTCCTTGATGTGGTAACCCCTTGTGCAACAACTGCCTCAACTACCTTTGCTTTTCCTAGAATGTTGTGGTCATAATTCCAAGGGATTGCATGAGGATTATAAACAGTTGTGGAGGCTCTAACGACTATGAAAGGATGCTTAGGCATAGGTACCTCAACTTCAAATGGTGCCTATTTTTGTGTATTAATGGGTGTACTGTAACACCCTAGAAAATCCAAGCCTAGGATAGAACCATGCTTCAAGTGCATGTAGTGTAAATCATTAAGTTAAATGATAAGGGATTTGGCCATGTACAAACCCACAAGAACCCCCAATCCCTTAACCAAGCCAAAACCTCCCTTATCGGTCGATTCCTAAAGGAGTGATCAACTTTTAATGAGTATAACTTCCATATTCAGATGTATTTTTTAGCACAAAACTACCAAATGTTAGATATTTGAATTATCTTCCAATACATATTGTTTTAACTTAATCCAACATCAAAGTAAAATGTTATGGCCTTTTTTGTAGAGCACTAATCTACAATTAGACACTACGTGCCAAACCGTGAATGTGGTTACGTCCAACGATAGTACTATGGTCTTATCTAATCGATACAACCCCAATATCTAAAAGTATACAAAATTTACCCTTATGACATGAGGCAGAATCATGATCGTATTTTTAAACCACAATCCCTGGGACAATCATGAGTCCCTCAAATGCCATTAATGTAACCAGCAAATATATGAACCAAGGTACAATGGAAGGCATATCCTATGATCATACCAAGGCTCATATAATCATGTTCAAAGAGCTCTCATCTAGCTCCCAACTATGAGTGCAACCTGCGAAAGAAGGTTGGTCTGACGATCGTGAAAAGGTTTAATACATCCCTGACTGTAGTTTCTGGTTTTGAAATTTAAAGGGGCATATCAACCTTTTCCCACTCTTTTAATATTAAAATTGCATCATTTTCGAAATCTCAAGAGTCATTAGTGGGGCTTATATGATCCTAATCTCTCACTACTTAGAATATTATCTGTTATGTAGTTTAAAAAAAGAGGCAATTCCTTTTTCCCAAGGCAGAGTACGGGTTCATCTTCTTTAGGCATCAAACTCTAAAGAATTCATCAGTTTTCTCATCTCTGGATATGTGGGATTTCATCAATGGGTTCCCTTTCACCCATTGAGTCCAAAAGTTGACCCAACTTTCCAATTCAATTCTCTTTCACAATTTAGGGTTTATGGATATTGGTAAATTCATTGATATCTAATCCTTTGGCATCATTGAGTTATAATACCTATTTAAGCGTGAATTCTAGTGTTATTACTTGATCATGATCCAAAACCCTAGTTACATTATAAATTTTATGATTGTTGGACCTAAGTCATTGAATGTTGTAATTTTGTTCAATTTACGAAGTTGGCCAAGTTGTTGCATTCTTCAGAGATGGTGGGTTATGAACACTTGATGACCTAGGATTTTATGCATATACTTTTGGATGCAATATTTCCTAATTTACATATTTTTAATGCTTTCAAATAGTATATTTATTTTAGTTATCAAATTATTACCATAAGTGAGCATTGAAATTATAAGTGTCATTCAGTTGAGAGTAGTACTTAGCACCAAATGAGAGCAGGGATAAAGGCTCATCCACCAGTTTGGTTGATACCTTTAGTAGAAGTCCCTAAGTCCAAGAATTATGGTGTGATCGTTAGTTCTAAAGGTTAGATCAAGCTTGAAACCTTAGTCCTTTTGGGCATCAGTTTAGTGGATCCACGTTAGTCAGTCTTCGTACCCTTGGTAAGGTACTAAACACCCTTCCAACTAGGGTTATAAATTGAAACCCGATTAGCTCACACTGGGCATGTCGATTACTAGTAACTCCCACGAACTATAATTTATAGTTCAAATTTCATATTCTTTCATGACCTCATATTTAGTTATTCAGTACATTTTAAAGAATATGTTTGATGATAGGCGAATTTACACGCCTATAGTGCTATATTTTACCCATATTTTAGCCTAGTTTTGAGAACAAATTATATATTTCATGCACTTTTAGTCCTTTTTCCTGTAAGTGAGCTAACGAACATGATTAGCAAAGTTTCAGGTATAAATGATGCAGAATTCAGCATTTTATGGATTACTTGACGCCAAAGAAAGCTTCACGAAAGGAGAAAAGGAAGCTTGGACGCCTAAGGACCAAAAGTGAAGCATGGAAAATATGTCCCGGGCAAAAACAGCAATTCTGAAGACTTTGGGGACTAGCAGTAACTTAGTAGGATTAGGATAATGATACATTAACCTAGTACAATTGGGTTAAGTATTTCATTAGCTTAGTAGGATTAGGATAATGATACATTAACCTAGTACAATTGGGTTAAGTATTTCATTAGCTTAGTAGGAATAGGATATGGGTATTATAAATACCCTATTTTGCTAGAGATTTTTATTCATTCTTCTACTATTCCTCAACAATTCTCATTCTAGTTTTAATTCATCTTTCTACTTCTTCTTCTATTCATCTATTCTTAATTTCCACAACAAGAGAAACGTTACTTGCAAGAAATCACGCCTAACGCCTACCACACTTGTGCTACACGAAATTCTTATTGTGGTATAATAACAATGTCAATTGTGATTTCCTTCGTACTCATGGGTAACTAAACTTCTCTGTTGGGGTTATGGAAGCCGAATGAGATACTATCTATTGCTATGAGGTTGTGAGTTCGTAACACGTATGCTGCTTATATCATTATTCTCTTCGTCTTAACCTAAATTCTTTGTGGTTGCAAACGCAAGAATACGCCAGTATAACATTTAACTTGTTCGAAAGAAAGGTTATCTGTCTGGAAAAGAGATAATGTCAAGGTAGTAGGGTCCCATCCCCTATTAAAAAGTTAGTGCCGTAACTGGATTAACCTCTTGGAGAATTCGTACCGTTAGACACGCTTTAAGCTCGAAAGAGTTAAAGTGAAATAATCCTCGAATAGGTCGAAAGACGCCTGGATTTACCATCGAATACAATTCTCTATAAGCACATGCATGTCGGAATTCAACACACTCATAGCCAATAGAGACGTATAACTCAGAAGGTGGACGTAACCCCAACTCCTCAATTCTCATTGTTTACAACTTAATAACTATTCTTTCTTTTTACTTTGCTATTTTCAGTTTTTATTTTATATTTTGTTTACATTACTTGCACGGCAAGATTCCCCCCTTTTACGAGACTTGCACCAAAAGTCTAGTACTTTTTGCTTACTTATTGACCAAGCTATTCCCTGAGGGATCGATACCCAACCCAGTTGGGTTCTATATTTGCTAATGACCGCTTTACACTCCTACGAGAGCTGTAGATTGAGCGTTATCAATGTTCATTACTTGTTATTGCACTAGTCATCATGTTATATGTACCATGTTTAGCTCATATCAGTTATTGTCCTATATCATATACTCAGTACATTCAAAGTACTGATCACATACTTTCTTTGTGCTATATTATCTCATAATATAGCACTTGATGCATAGGATCCGGATCATGACTAGTATAATCTTTTTACACAGTAGCAATAATATTTTTAGTGAGTCCTCATTATGTGTGGACTAGTGTCAGCATTTTATTTCATTTTGTCTTTATCGTTCCCAGTTTTTAGATAATTAGACTTAACTGGGGGCTTATCCCAAAAACTCATCTTAGTAGAGGCTTTTTAGACATATTTAGATGTTCAACTTGTGATCTTAGATTTGATATAGATGATTTGATTCATTTGAATATTTAATACATTGTTTAGTTCTGCTTATATATAAGTGTTTTATCAGTTATTATTTATATTCTTATTGTTTTCTAGGCCATGAATTAACTTGGAGTCACTTGTGATTTTAAGCACTGTGTTACACTAGAGGTAGTCTCTAATCGTAACAAACTTGGTATCAAAGCAATAGGCTTAAAGTGTCCTAGGGTGTCTGAAATCATGTCAAATACAGTAATATTCATGGGTGTGAATCGCCATACTTATAAGTGCGAGGCTACGAGATATTTTAGGAAAAAATTTACTTTTTTTATGCTCACATCATGCGATTGAGTGTGATATCTATTAAAACCTTCTTCAAACTTATTCTATACATGTTTACAAAATATTCCTTTAATGAGAACTAACATAAGGAAGGGTGGAAACGAGAGTGGGATGGAGATTTTGCAAGCACCACCTGCTCTAGAAAACCCACTCAATGAACAAGTCTCCCATGCCAAATTTAGAGCTACTTTTATAACGTTAGCTTAGTCTATCACCTCTTAGAATAAACAGCTTATCGTGGTACCAGCCAACTTGATAATGAATGTAGTAGCAGAAAGAGTTTGACACTTAGATAAATCGCCCAACGTTCTTTAGATCTAAGTCTGAAGAGGATCAAGAGAAGTTTGCAAATGGTATTCAAAAGGTTATATATTATAGTTGTTACCCTAAATGAGAGTGCTTACCTAGCTGCCTATCAATTGCAAAAAGTCTCTCCCACCTAGTACAAGTTGTGGAAAAAAAAAGGGGTGCAAACCCAAAAGTGATAAAATGGGATGAGTGTGTGGTTGCATATATGGATAGCTTTTTCTTGTTTTGATTAAGTAAGGACAAAATACAAGAGTTCATAAACCTAAAACATGGTAGCATTAGTGTGAAGGAGTATTCCCTTAAGTTTACTCAGTTGTCGAGGTCTGCTACAGCTATGGTTGCTGTTTCTATGTCTTGCATAAGCAAGTTTGTGTATCATCCATTTAAGAATATGGTTAAAGAGTGTAAAACTACCATATTTGTGAAGGATATAGACATCTTACTAATGGTTCATGCTCAAATAATAGAGGAGAAGATGGAAAGAGAGAGTAAGGGGCCCAGAATGGGTAGCTTAAATTTCTCTCAATAAAGGTCAGATGGCGAAAACTATTCTCAATTTTGCTAGAATTTTTAATCTCTATCTAGTCTTTTGGTAGTTGCCCAATGCCTAAGTTTATTCAGGGTCATCGAGATAGGGCATGCGTCTGTAAGTCCTAGGATATTGTAAGCAGTGGTTGTATTAATCTAGTATGCAAAAATATGGTAAGAACAATAAAGGTGAGTGTATGACCGATAGTGATGGTTGCCTTGGGTATGGTAAGCCAGGATACAATCTTGGGGAATGTTAAGTAACTTTCCAGAAAGGTAGGGATGCCCTTCAGCAAAGCTAGTCCAAATCTTAAATAGCTTTCATAGGTCACCTGATTTAGCAGTGTGTCTCATTTACTGCAATTAGCAGACAATATTAGAATAGGTTCTATGCTCTTCAGACTTGGCAGGATAGGGAGGGTCATCTTGATGTAGTCATGGGTACATTATAGGGTTTCCATATTCATGTTTATGCATCATTAGATCCTGGAGATACACTTTCCTTTGCAACTCCTTCTATGATAGTAGATTTTTGTAGAAGTCTGGAATTATTTCAGAACCTTTCATAACATCTACTCCATTTGGTGACTCAGCTATAGCTAGATGAGTATATGATGATAGGCGAATTTACACGCCTATATCAATATATTTTGCCCATATTTTAGCCTAGTTTTGAGAACAAATTATATATTTCATGCACTTTTAGTCCTTTTTCCTGTAAATGAGCTAACAAACATGATTAGGAAAGTTTCAGGTATAAATGATGCAAAATACAGCATTTTATGGCTTACTTGATGCAAAAGAAAGCTCACAAAGGAAGGGAAGGAAGTCTACACGCCTAAGGACCAAAACTGCTGCATGGAAAATCTATCCCGGGCTAAAACAGCATTTCTGAAGACTTTGGGGACTTACAGATACAAAGCTGGATTTTGACAATGATACATTAACCTAGTACAATTGGGTTATGTATTTCATTAGTTTATTTGGATTAGGAGAATGTTACATTAACCTAGTACAAATGGGTTAAGTATTTCCTTAGTTTAGTAGGATTTGGTTATTTATTTCATTAGCATAGTGGGAGTAGGATAGAAGTATTATAAATACCCTATCATGCTAGAGATTTTTAATTAAGTCCTCCCTTAGTGGAGAGACACATTCTACTTCTCAATTACAACTCTTCTAATCTTTCCATTAATTCTATTCTTAAATTCCACAACAAGAGAATCGTTACTTGCTAAGGAATCACGCCACACGCCTATCACCTAATCCACACGCCATTACTCAACAATAACAATGCAAATCGTGATCTCCTTCGCACTCATGGGTAACTAAACTTCTCTGTTGGGGTTATGGAAGCCGAATGAGATACTATCTATTGCTGTGAGTTTGTGAGTTCGAGACACGTATATTGCTTATATCATTATTCTCTTCATCTTAATGCAAATTCTTGTGGCTGCAGATGCATAGAATAACGCCAGTCTAACATTTAACTTGTTCGAGAGAAAGGTTATTTGTCTGGAAAAGAGATAATGTCAAGGTAGTAGGACACCCTTTCCTATTAAAAAGATAGTGCCATAACTGGACTAACCTCTTGGAGAATTCGTACCGTTAGACACGCTTTAAGCTCGAGAGAGTTAAAGTGAAATAGTCCTTGTTCAGGTCGAGAGACGCTTGGATTTACCATCGACTACAATTCTCTATAAGCAATTGCATGTCAAGACTCTACACACCCATAGCCAATAGAGACGTATACCTCAGAAGGTGGACATAACCCCAACGCTACAATTCTCATTGTTTACAACCAACGTAACAATCTATCTCTCTTTACTTTATTATTTTCAGCTTTTACTTTATTGTTTTCGTTACACATTACAATCCCCCCTTTTACGAGACTTGCACCAAAAGTTTAGTAATTTTGCTTACTTGTTGGCCAAGCTATTCCCTGTGGGATCGACACCCAACCCAGGTTGGGTTCTATATTTGCTAACGACCGCTTTACACTCCTACGAGAGCTGTAGATTGAGCGTTATCAAAACTTGGCGCCGTTGCCGGGGAATACAAGTGTCAATCAAGTTCGTGATAATTACTAGACCCTTTGGTCAAAGATTCTCGTACTTTTACTTTTAGTTGTTGTTTTTGTTTTTTTTTAGGTTTATTTAGTGCATCAATGGAGGCAGAACGTGAAATTGAAAGGATGGCTGCTCAAGTGCATAAACAGAATATTGATAATCCAGGCCGGGCAACAAATCCTGATGATGAGGACCTGGGCGATGAGGAGCTACTAAACCCACGGTGTACCGCTGAGATGGCGGCACCCATGCAGAGAAGAGATCGTCAAGGTAGGTGTAGGCCTGAACGCCGAGCTATGCAAATACCGTTTGATGACGATGAGGACGATCTGGACGGACCTGGTGCCACCGGAGCTATTATTCTTCCGCCATTGGTACCCGGAGCAAAGTTTAATATCACTAGCACCATGATTCAGCTTTTGCAACTCAAGGGATTATTTGGTGGACTAGCAGGCGATGATCCGAATATGCATCTGATCAACTTTATTTCTACATGCAAGTCATTCGACAATCCTGGCGTTGGACAGAATGCAATTCAACTACGCTTATTTCCATTGTCTCTGTCTGGGGAGGCAACTCTATGGTTGAATGGGCTGACTCCTGATTCTATTACAAATTGGAGGCAATTGAAAGACACTTTCCTAGAAAGATTCTTTCCGCCATCCAAAAGAGCACAATTAAGAGATGAAATCAGCAATTTTCGGCAGCTTCCAACTGAAGCCCTCCACGAAACATGGGAGAGGTTCAAGACGAAGCTTATGCGGTGCCCAAATCACCATATGACCAATGACCACTTGATGGAGATATTATACAGAGCTTTGGTGACTAAGCCAGTGGTTGATAATGCGACTGGAGGATCTTTTATGGACCTCACCTTTGGTCAAGCAAGCAATATGCTAGATCGTATGACGAAACAAAGTAGAGCTTGGCATACCAGGGATTCTGAGGTAGCAAGCCCCACTTTATCTATTGGCATGACTGCAGACCAACGAAGAAGAGAAGAAGAACGTGAGCAAGACATGACGCACATGAAAACACAATTGGATCTTCTGACAAAGCACTTATTATCAGGGAAGACCGAAAAAGTGAAAGCTGTAGCACAAAAAGGAAGAGACGAATCTGATTCGGAAGAGGAGGCCAACTACTTGAACAATCAGGGGGGTTTCCGAGGGAATACCCAAGGAAACCAAGGTCGGAACTATTATGATAAATCTGGAAACAAAGACCAAGGTAGTTGGAAGAACAAGAATGAAAAGAGTAGTTTGTACGTTCCCCCTGGCAGACGTGATACCACCATATCTAATTCTGGAAGTATGGAAGACATGATGGCTAAGTTATTTAAAGGAGTGGAAGCAACGAGCGTAGGAGTTAAGGAGGTGATTGATGATTTGTCCTCCATGAAGCAACTAGTTGATTCTCATTTGACTTCTATCAGGCAAATAGAGCAACAATTGAGCCAACTTTCAGCAGCATTCAATCAAAGAAAGGCTGACACCTTACCAAGCGATACTGTGCAAAACCCAAAGAATGATGGGTCATGCATGGCCATCACTACCAGAAGTGGTAAGGTGCTGGAAACTTCAGCAAAAGGCAAGCAAGTGGTTGACGAAGTTGCGGACATGGACATTTCACCTAGTGACGTGCAGCCTGAAAAAGTGGAAAAACAGAAGCAAGAGGAGAAAAAAACCATGGAGAGAACACTTCCATACCCACCACCACCTTTTCCCCAAAAATTGAAGAAGGTGGCGAATGACACAAAGTTCAGCAAATTTATGAATATGTTAAAGTAGCTCACCATTAATGTTCCATTGGTGGAGGCACTTGAACAAATGCCTGGGTATGCGAAATTTATGAAGGATCTCTTGACAAAGAAGCGGGCAGCAAGTTATGACTTGGCGGATAATGTTCATCATTGTAGTGCAATCGCTACAAGATCGCTAGTTCAAAAGAAGGCAGATCCTGGAGCTTTCACTATTGGATTGTTGGATTTTGCTAAGGCATTGTGCGATTTGGGAGCTAGCATCAATTTGATGCCACTATCTATCTACAGAAAGTTGGGGTTGGGAGACCCTACACCAACCAATATGAGGCTCGTGATGGCTGATAGGTCGGTAAAACGACCTGTTGGTATCTTGAATGATGTGTTGGTGAAGGTTTCTTCATGTATCTTTCCTGCAGACTTCGTTATTCTGGATTGTAAGGAGGATTCTGAAGTTCCCATCATCTTGGGACGTCCCTTCCTTGCAACTGGAAGTGTGCTTATTGACATGAAAGATAATGAGCTTTTGTTTCGAATTAATGATGAAGTAGTACGGTTTGATACATGCAAAGCTATGAAGCAGCCCTGCGATATGAATGAGTTATCTGTAGCTGATGTTCTTCAAAAGGATATGAAAGCATTATCTATAGAGAAACAGCCTACTGTTGGGCCATTGTCTGCTGCGCCACTGAATGTTGAGCCTGAGGATAACGAAGATTATGAAGAACTTATGGGTGATCTAATAGAAATAGAGCCTTATACTCCTAAGCAACCAGATTGTGATCTCAAGAATCAACCAAAAGCGAAGACTCCCTTTGACGAGCTACCAATGCTAGAATCGCAAGAGCTTCCCGATTATCTAAGGTATGTGTTCTTGGAAAGTAGAAATATACTTCCGGAGAGTACAGATGATTTAAGTGAACAACACGTAGAAGCTCTCATCTCTGCTCTGAAGAGATACAAGAGAGCTATGGGTTGGACTATTGATGATATAATTGGAGATTCTCCGGGAAAATGTAAGCGCCATCTCGAAGAAGATCGCATGCCCACAGGTAAGCCTCATTGCCGTCTAAATCCTTTCAGAAAACGATCCATCACTTACCTCGACGAAGTCTGAGTACTCGAGGTAACTATGTCGAGCCACGACAATAAATAAGGCGCTAGATGGGAGGCAACCCATCATTTTTTCATTTATTGTTTATCGTTTTTCCTTTCATTCTAGTACTTGTTTTGTTTTTGATAAAAGAAAAATCCAAAAATAAGAGTCGTGCCACGACCAAAACTAAGGTGCTTGGTGGGAGGCAACCCATCGTACTAATCATTTTCATTTGTTTTGAGCAAAAATAAGTGCAAGAAGTATTCAACGAGGAGATTGATTTCAATAGACGATTTGGACGCATTGTATGGTAAAGTTGGTAAGTTAGGAATGGTGATGCATAAGGATATGGATTGAGCATTTCTCATGCCAAAATAGGCATCGAGAAAGGCTAGGCCTTGGTAAAACTAGGCCACGAATGATGCACAACCTATCCTATAGCCTAAGGTCTCGGAATCTAGTGTGCTATACACTATGCGCCGTCTATTCCTAGGTATGCTTTTGACTATGTGCCGCATATGCTATGGCATTTGGTCTCAGTATCTCATATGCCATAGACTATGCGGCGCATATGTCTACAAATGCCATAGACTATGCGGCGCATATGTCCCATTATGCTATAGACAATGCGCCGCATATGTCATCGATATGTCGAGCATTATGCGCCGCATATGTGGTATTTTTGTCTCCAAAACCGATTGTAAATGGGTCAAAACCCGACCCATTCTCTTCCTATATAAAGGGGACTTAGTTTTATAACACAACCACACTAGAATATACCCTAAAGGCGCCGCATACTCTTCCAAATCTTCTCAAAATTTTCTTCTTTTGCTCTTCCAATTCACAACACCATCTCCACAAGCTTCAAGCAAGTAAGTACTCTCTTATTCTTCATCTATTTCTCGTAAGTACTACGTTTCTATGTCTATCATGAATTGCTACATCTTGAAAGATTATTGGTGATGTTCATGTGTTTGGATTATTGATGCAAAATCATGTGAGTGAACGTATACGATAATCTTGACTTGTTTCCGACTTGAATTTGGTTTTAATAGCATTGATATACTATTTGCAGGATTCCTATAATCTTGAACATTGTTTAAGATTGCTACTTGGATACTTACATGTTAGGCTATCCCGTTCATCGGGATAAGACTTATAGTGCCTACCGACATAAGAGGTTGTGATTGTTTTAAGAATAACTATTCCATGTGGTAACCCCTATGTAGTAGTGTTGCTATATCTACCATGAAAGTAGTCCAATGGCTGCAAGTAAGTGATGCATTGCTGATTTTCTTTTCGGAATACAATCCTAAAACGTATGTCGACGAAATCTGAGTACTCGACCTCTTTCACTTCACTGATTTGTGTTAACAAAACTAAGTGTGGGGTGGTACCCCTACTGCTTGTGTATAGATTGTAACCATTGAGATTGTGCTACCATTAACACTATTTCTAGTCTCAGGTACAATGGCACCCAAAGCAAGACAAGGCAAAGAAAAGGCTACCACTTCCCAAAAGAGCAAGAAACAAAGGCCACAAGGAGCAAGGAGAACCCTCCTCGCCGCAAATACCCCGACTCACGCTTGGAATTAAGTGGGATACTTATGAGAAACTTCTGAGGATGACGACTCTGATGATGATTCCAATGCAAGGGGTATGACCCCAGACATAGAGGATAAGTCCGACCAACCAGGTTCCTCGTATTTATTTTCCACCGAGGACAGTGTCCCGACTAAGTGTGGGGTGGTGGTATTGGATGCTATACTTCTCTATTCGCATCTATGTTTCTTTGCGTTTGTTTCGTTTTTGTTTCGTTTTTTTTAGTAGTTAAAATTTTTCTAGCTTCGCATGAAATTATTTTGATAGGCAGCATGAGATTAGAACAAGAGTATGTGCTACAATTATGACTATTGAGACATTTAGGCTCTAGTTGTGACTCATTATGTGATATTGTGTGATTCAATTCCTTCACTTGTTGGGTCAAGAGTCTATATTACTTCCAATCAAGTCGACCATGTGCCTTGTGTGTGTGAGATAATAGTATATTCTATGTGTGTGGCTGATGCTAGAACTTGCCTGGTGTGTATGCAAAGCAAAAATAAGGAGTGTAAGTTTAGGATATGATTTAGGCATTTCTTTGGAAACCTATACATGTTTACCTTCAGTTTTACCTACCCATGGACATCATCCTAGTTAAACCCTTTTGAGCCTCTAGCCTATTTCTTTGACAACCTTGTATGTAAGCCTAATCCATTTTTTTTCAAGACCGTAATTTGATCCAAATTCCTAAGTGCTTTAAAGTGAAAAAGTCATGTGACAACATAAGAGGAAATTGGGTGAGTATGATGCTTTAAATTGTAATGGTGCTTGAATGTGTTATGAAAAAGAAAGTGCTATCATAAGAGGTATGTTGTGAAAAGAAAAAGGAAAAGAAAGCTGAAAAGTGAGTTGTGCTTAAAATTGAAAAACAAAAGATGAGAACAAGGGTGGAAAAATAAAATAAATAAAGGTTGAAAGAAAAAAGTGTCAATGATACAATGTGATGTATTAAAGTGCTTAGGAACTTAGTCACTATTTCTAGCCAAAATAGCTGATCCTACCCGTCCCTTAGCCTACATTACAACCATCAAAAGACCTACTTGATACTAAGCTTAGCATTCTGACATTTAATAGAGTACTATATTAAGGGCAAGCCTATGGTCATCAGTTGCTACGTATGAATTCTTTGTGAGAGTGAGAGCAAGGACATTTTGATACCCATGTTTGAAAAATATGCTATATTTGTGAGTAATTATGGGTACTATATTGTGAGACACACATGGTTGATGAGCTTTGGATAGTTGTATATGATTCTATGTACCTTAACGTTTGCATGCGAGTTGATCACCATCACTAGTCTACGCTAGAGGTTAAACTGTTTCTACTTATAATCGGGAAGCTACTCTTTGTTGATAATTTTTGTGCTTGTCTTGAAGAACGTTTTGTGTTGTTGCTGTAAAAACCCTAAGTTGATGCTTAGAAGGACATGATATTTTGTTCGAGGACAAACAAAGCTGCAAGTGTGGGGTGTTGATGATAGGCGAATTTACACGCCTATATCAATATATTTTGCCCATATTTTAGCCTAGTTTTGAGAACAAATTATAGATTTCATGCACTTTTAGTCCTTTTTCCTGTAAATGAGCTAACAAACATGATTAGGAAAGTTTCAGGTATAAATGATGCAAAATACAGCATTTTATGGCTTACTTGATGCAAAAGAAAGCTCACAAAGGAAGGGAAGGAAGTCTACACGCCTAAGGACCAAAACTGCTACATGGAAAATCTGTCCCGGGCTAAAACAGCATTTCTGAAGACTTTGGGGACTTACAGATACAAAGCTGGATTTTGACAATGATACATTAACCTAGTACAATTGGGTTATGTATTTCATTAGTTTATTTGGATTAGGAGAATGTTACATTAACCTAGTACAAATGGGTAAAGTATTTCCTTAGTTTAGTAGGATTTGGTTATTTATTTCATTAGCATAGTAGGAGTAGGATAGAAGTATTATAAATACCCTATCATGCTAGAGATTTTTAATTAAGTCCTCCCTTAGTGGAGAGACACATTCTACTTCTCAATTACAACTCTTCTAATCTTTCCATTAATTCTATTCTTAAATTCCACAACAAGAGAATCGTTACTTGCTAAGGAATCACGCCACACGCCTATCACCTAATCCACACGCCATTACTCAACAATAATAATGCAAATCGTGATCTCCTTCGCACTCATGGGTAACTAAACTTCTCTGTTGGGGTTATGGAAGCCGAATGAGATACTATCTATTGCTGTGAGTTTGTGAGTTCGAGACACGTATATTGCTTATATCATTATTCTCTTCATCTTAATGCAAATTCTTGTGGCTGCAGATGCATAGAATAACGCCAGTCTAACATTTAACTTGTTCGAGAGAAAGGTTATTTGTCTGGAAAAGAGATAATATCAAGGTAGTAGGACACCCTTTTCTATTAAAAAGATAGTGCCGTAACTGGACTAACCTCTTGGAGAATTCGTACCGTTAGACACGCTTTAAGCTCGAGAGAGTTAAAGTGAAATAGTCCTTGTTCAGGTCGAGAGACGCTTGGATTTATCATCGACTACAATTCTCTATAAGCAATTGCATGTCAAGACTCTACACACCCATAGCCAATAGAGACGTATACCTCAGAAGGTGGACATAACCCCAACGCTACAATTCTCATTGTTTACAACCAACGTAATAATCTATCTCTCTTTACTTTATTATTTTCAGCTTTTACTTTATTGTTTTCGTTACACATTACAATCCCCCCTTTTACGAGACTTGCACCAAAAGTTTAGTAATTTTGCTTACTTGTTGGCCAAGCTATTCCCTGTGGGATCGACACCCAACCCAGGTTGGGTTCTATATTTGCTAACGACCGCTTTACACTCCTACGAGAGCTGTAGATTGAGCGTTATCAGTATACAAAAATTTCTCCATTACAGTTTCCTAGAAAGTCACCTTAGTTGATCTCATAGAATTAAACATGGTAGATTTTGATGTCATTCTTGGTATTTATTGGTTACACTCTTGTTGTGCCTCTATATATCGTAGGAAGAGAGTATTTCAATTCATATTTCCAAATAAACCAGTTCTAGAGTGGAAGGGTAGTACCTCACCGCCTATAGGATGGTTTATCTCTTACCTTAAGGCTAGAAAGCTGATGTCCAAAGGATGTATATATAATCTTGTCCAGGTTAAGGATTCAAAATCTTAAACCCCAACTCTTAGGTCAGTAATAGTGTTAAACAAATTTCTATAAGACCAACAAGAATTTTCTCTCAAACGGGTAAATGACTTTAGAATAGTTCTCCTTCCAGATACCCAACCTATTTCAATTCCATCCGATAGAATGGATCTATCCAATCTTAAAGAGTTGAAGGAACAATTGAAGGACCTTTTAGATAAGGGATTTATTAGGCCCAACATCTCTTTATGAGGTTCTCCATTCTTTGCATGCACAAGAAAGATGGTTCTCTTAGAATGTGTATCAACTACCATCAGTTGAACAAAGTCATAGTAAGAAATAAGTATCCAATCCCCAAGATTAATGACTTGCTCAACCAACTCAGGGTGAAAGTTGTTTCTCTTAGATAGACCTCAGATCAGGCTATCAATAGCTCAGAGTCAGAGAATATGACATTCCAAAGACAACTTTCAGAATTCAGTATGGTCACTTTGAATTTGTTTCTATGTCTTTTGGACCAATGAATGCTCCTGCAGTTTTTATGGACCTGATAAATAGGGTGTTCAAGTACTACTTGGACACATTCATTACATTCTTCATAGATAACATACTTTTTTTCTCAAAGTGAGGATGAACACGTAAATCATTTGAGAATTATCTTGAAGACTCTTGAGGATTGCCAACTATTTGCAAAATTCAATAAGTGTGAATTCTAGTTAAAATCAGTAACATGACTTAGTGATATTATTTATAGAGAAGGCATTTTTGTTGATCCTCAAAAGACCAAAGCTGTAAGAAACCGGATAGACCCATCTCTCCAGAAGATATTAGGAGTTTCTTGGGCTTAACCGGCTACTACAAATCATTTTTGAGGGATTTTACTCCAATTTTATCCCATGTCTAGGTTGACTCAGAAGAAAGTCAAATTTCAGCGGTCTAATTTTTGCAAGAAGAGTTTTCACGAGTTAAAGACATCAATAACTACCACTTCGGTTTTAACTCTTCCCTATGGATCAGATGGTTTTGGGGTTTATTATGATTTTTCTAGGGTTGGGCTTGGTTGTGTTTTGATACAACATGAGAATCTTATAGAATATGTCTCTAGATAGATCGAGCCTCATGATAATAACTACTTAACTCATGATTTAGGGTTGGCCACAGTTGTTTTTTCCTTAAAGATTTGAAGGCATTGCCTCTATAGGGATCATGTCGATGTGTTCACCGATCACAAGAGTTTTCAATATGTGTTCAATCAGAAATATTAAAATATCTGTTAGAAAAGATGGGTATAGTTTCTAAAAAATTATGATATAAGTGTTTTTTAATACTTGAGTAAGACCAATGTGGCGGTCGATGATCTTAGTAGATTATCTATCAAAAGTGTTACTCGTATAGAGGATATGAAGAAAGAACTAGCTCGGGAGGTTTATAGGTTGGCCAGACTGAGAATTTGATTGGTTGACTCAGCCAAAGGTAGTATTTTGGTCTACAATGGTTTGGATCCTCTTTGGTAGCTGAAGTTATGAAAATCAAGATAGTGATCCTATTTTGCTGAAATTGAAAATACTGGTCCTAAGTTAGAAGGTTCAGGTTTTCTCCCAAGGGGAGAAGCCATTTTTCCCAATCTGGTCAGGATTTGTGTTTCGAATATAGATGGATTAAGACAGTTAATTCTATCAGAGGATCATGGTTCCTTATATTTTATTCAACTATGACCCACTAAGATGTATCATGATCTATTAAAAGTTTATTGGTGGAATGTTATGAAGACAACTATTGCGGAGTTTATGGCTAAGTGCCCATATTTATAGTAGGTGAAAATTGAGCACCAGAGACATGGTGTCACACTTCAGCACATCAGTATTTCCACTTGGAAGAGGGAGGTGGTGAACATGGACTTCATTACAGGGTTGCCTAGTACTTGTCGATATTATGATTTAGTTTAGGTTTTTGTGGATAAAATGATTAAGTCTGCCTATTTTCTTCCTGTTAACACTTTAGATTTAGTCGAGGACTATGCTAAAATCTACCTGGAGGAGTTGGTGAGATTTCATGGAGTCTCCTTGACTACCATTTCATATAGAGGTGCTCAGTTTACCTCTCAGTTTTAAAAGTCTTTCCAGAAGTGTCTTAGTAACCAAGTTCATCTCAATATAACCTTTCACCCGTAGGCTGAGGGTCAAGTAAAGAGGATCATGTAGACATTAGAGGACATATTGGGAGCATATGTGATTAATTTCAAAGGTAGTTGGGATGATAATCTACCTTTGATTGAGTTTGCATATAATAATAACTATCATTCTACTATTCAAATTTCCCTATTTAAAGCACTTTATGGTAAAAGGTGTAGATATCCTATTGCTTGGTTCAAAGTCGGTGAATCTATATTAATAGGGTCAAAATGAATCTATAAGGCTATTGAGAAATTTTAGTTGATTAGAGAGAGATTGAGAATGGCTAAAAGTCATTAAATGTCCTATTCAAATATGAGGAGGAGGGAATTTGAGTTTACTATTGGTGATTTCATCTGCTTGAAAGTTTCACCTATGAAAGGGGTGAAAAGGTTTGGGAAGAAATGAAAGCTCAGTCCCCCTTTGTTGGTCCTTATGAGATAGTAGGTTATTTAGAAAAAGTAGTCTGAGTTAGACTTACCGACAAACTTACTAGCAGTGCATCCAGTCTTTCATGTTTCCTCACTGAAGAAGTGCATTGATGATTCCGCATCAGTTATTCCCTTAGAAAGTATGGGCATGAAAGATAGTCTCTCTTATGAAAAGGTACCTGTTGAAATCCTTGACCATTAGGTTCGTAGGTTCAGGAATAAATAGGCCACATTGGAAAAGATTCTTTGGCAAAATAAGTCTATTGAGGGAGCTACTTGGGAAGCAGAGGTATACATGATGACCAAGTTCCCCCATATTTTCCCTTTGAGTTCAGTCTTAGCTGAGGTAATAGTTTCCCCTTAATTAATTAATTCTTTCTATTTGATGTCACCCAGCTATTCCATGCCATAACATGCATCCATGAGTCCTAATAATCCCGTGTTTCAGTTATCAACTCATTCTCATGTCAGTATTCAACTCCTAGAAACTCAGTGTAGGAATTTCAGGCACAGATAATGTAGAAGGGTTCCAATAATATCAGGAGAAGTGGTGAAGAAAATATAAGAATTGCAGATTTTTTCTGCACCCCTTCCATCTCATTCAGTCTCCATTTAGGGACGAATGACCCAAGGGGGAGATACTATAATGTTTCAAAGAATCCAATCTTAGGATATAACCATACTTTTAGTAAATATAGGGTAAATCATTAAGTTTTAACAGCATGAGAACCATCAAGCCACGACCGTACAAAGTCCCTGTTTGATCGAGCCAACCCGAATATTTGAAAGTTGACAAAGTGTGACCTCATTCCATGAGAAGGAACCACGATCGTTATTTGAAACCATGATCTCCTGATAAGATCTTGAGTCCCTTAGATACCCTTAAAGTGACCAACAAATATATGAACCAAGGAATGACCACAGGTAGATCCCACAATCGTACCAAGGCTCTTCTTGTCATGTTCATAGAGCTTTCATCCAACTCCCAACCACGAGTAAAACCCACGATCATAGATTGGTCCCATGATCGTGGGAAGGTCTTATGCGTCCCTCCCATAATTTATAGATATGAAATTTTAATAGGCATATAAGTCTTTTCCCACTTTTTTAACGTCAAAACTATGTTATTTTTAGAATATCAAGGGTTATTAGTGGGTTTTATATGACCCTAAGATCTTGTTACTTAGAATATCATCCGATACTAAGTTTCATCTTCTTTAGGCATCCAACTCTAAGGAATACTTAAAGGTTCTAATCTCTAGGTATGTGGGATTTTATCAATGGGCTCCCTTTCACCCACCGAGTCCTAAAGTTAACCCAACTCTCCAATTCGATTCTCTTTCATAATTTAGGATATATGGATATTGGTAAATTTATTGATATCTCAGTCATTTAATATCCCAGTTATTTGGTGTCAATGAATTATAATCCTCATTTTAGCATGAATTCCAATTTTACTACTTGAACATGATTCCAAACCCTAGTTATATTGTAAATTTCATGATTTGACTTGAGTCATTGAATATTATCATTTTATTTAGTTTAAAGAGTTTACATAGTGTTGTATTTTTCAGATTTGGTGGGTTATGAACACCCGATGACCTAGGATTTCATGCATATACTTTTGGATTCTGTATTTCCCAATTTACATGTTTTGAATGCTTTCAGATAGTACACTTATTTCAGTTATATTTTTACTATTAGTGAGCATTGTTGTTATTAGTATCATTTAGTTAGGAGTAGTATTTAGCACTGAGCGGATGAAGGGATAAAGGATCATCTGCCAGTTAGACTGAGACCTTTAGTAGAAGACCCTAAGTCCTAGAACTACGATTCCACCTTAGGTTTTAAAGGTCAGATCAGGCTTTACCCCTTAGTCCTTGTTTATATTAGTTTAGTAGAGCTACGTCAATCAGTGATCATACCTTTTGCAAACACCCGAGATAGGGATGCGACATTTATCCATTCTCATGAGGTTTCACCCACCAACCCTGCTCACGAGAGTCGCATCCCTCCCCAGTTACTGTAAAGAGATGCTACTAATACAGAGTTTCATTGCTCCATCAACCTCTTGACTCAATTTGTATCCTCTCAAGTGGAGCATAGTGCTCCGGCTACCATTTCTTCTGAGGCCAATAGAATTGGCCAATTTATGAGGTTGAGCCCTCTTAAATTGAGGGAGTTGATCTTGCTTCCTACTAATTGAAAGATGTAGCATAGCTGTAACACCTCGATTCGCTAAACTGGAATGCTACACGGTGCTCATGACCCCGAGGGACCACAAGCTAACCCATGACTGATATCTGTACCTTTTTACTGCAAATTATGCTATAATAATGCGGAATACATAAAACTGTAAGGCCATAAGGTTCACTAAATTCAATCATGTGGGTGAAAATACCCAAAACAACTCAATCTGAACGTAAATCTAAACATAAATCTGAAAGCCTCTAAACTATCTAAATAAGGAGTTGAAGGAACATGTCACCAACTAACTCCATAAAATTAAACTGAAGAAATAAATAAATGAATCAAATCATATCGTCCTCAAATCAATAAGGACTCACTATGTCTCTACAACTGGAATGCTATCGTTACTGCTGGGTTGGAGCTCGTGTCTCGGAACTTATGGTGTAACATGAAAAGAAAGCACCATAGCACAAATGCGTCAGTACAACTGGAGTACTGAGTATAAGAGAAAGGTAGGCTAAACATAAAGGGTTTCATGTATGAACAACACTGACTGACTAATATGAACGTGGGAGTGCAAACACACAAATAAAGAAACTGGGACTGTGAATACATGATAGCATGACCTGTAAGCTAATACATGGTTTACTGATAACTGTCATCACTGATACTGAACTGATAACATGGACGACTGTATCTGAAAGTCCTGTATATACTGAAATCTAAAGAACGCCCTAAGTTCTTTTACTGAGACTGATACTAAAACTGTGGGAAGTAGTGTTTAACCGATATGCCCCATGTATGCCGTTATGGCTAAGCTGGGGTCTAATCTCTGCCTTGACCGGAGAGGTGTCAATACCGTGCCATGGGTAAGGAAAGCCTGTGGGTGACCCTTATCTGGTGGGTACTCAATGAGAATGGTGGAAACCCTAAACTGACATGTTAAGCCACCTCATCAACCCTAATCTGATGGGTTAAGATGTCTCAACCTACACTGGCTACGTAGTTCTGGAACACAAGGATGACTACTAAGAATCACACCCTGAACTGGCGGGTGAGTTCCCATCCTTGGGTTCACTCAGTGCTAACCTCTACTCCTATCTGGAGGGACTGGACATGAATAACTGACTGTGCATGACTTAATCTTCCTGAATTCTATTGACTGGCGGAATGTAACTGATATCTGACAACTGACTAAGATCATGAGGTTTTCCTGAGTCACATGAATGACGGAAGTCTATGGAATCATATCTTGATTTCGGATATCGTGAAACATGACATGGCTCTAAGCACATAGCTATAGTTTTTGGGTACGAATACCCCCAGGACTCGATAGGAGAAAACTGATACACATGACATGACTTGATCATAAGAGTAGAGTCCATAATTTATAATATCATAAGTAGGGATATCATACTAAGCATGGTTATCAACAATGTATTGCATGGAAAGGATTTCATATCTCATGGAAGTACTTGCAAAATCTTAATATCATGTTCATTGCATAATCATATTGGCAACACATACCAATAGCATGGAAGTTTATGTGGATTACATGGTTATCATGCATCTTGTTCATCAGTAGGATTTGCAAGTAAACATAGCATAATCTTATAAGAATAGTTCATGAGTATTCCAACAACATTTACAAGGCATATTAACAACATAGAAGTCATTGGAACATAAGGGCATATCATGAATTCTTCACTTAGTCACAATTTAGCTATATTGCATGATTTCTAGTTTCTTAGGCATTTTATCAAAAACCTTACATGCACATCTTAAGCATAGGTGAAATAATCAAATTATACATCATGAACAACCAAATTTGCATGTTTCCAACTCATATGATATCATGAAATTCAAAAAAACATATGAAAATTCCATCTTGGGAATCACTCAATATCAACAACATGATCATCAACACCCAAAAATATAAAAATCATTCTTTATAATGAAAAAGAGGGTTTTTGAGCTTTATGGATGAAAGAGATCCATAAATTAACTCATGCATACCTTATAAGGAAAGATTTTTGATGATTGATGGAGGAATTTCCTTGAAATCGGATCTTCAAGCTTAGTTACGCAACCCTAGTTATTTTTCTCTTTTAGTGCTCTTGGATGATGAGATTTGAGATGATAATAGGGTTCTAATATGTTTAGAAGCTATATATTTCATAGGTTTAAGTTTAGGGACATGTAAGGAGTGTTAAAAGACTTAATTACCCTTAAAATAACTCAAAACGGAGTGTTTTTGGCACCTGAAATTGACTTAGGCGGCACTCGAGTGATTGCCTAAGCTAGGTTAGGTGGCGCCTAACCAATCGTCTATGCCTGGGTTGGGCGGCGCCTAACCAATCGCCTGTGCCTAGGTTTGGCGGTGCCTAACCAATCGTCTATGCTTACTGTCTCTGACGAAAATGGGCATAACTTTTCGCTCGGGTATTGGATTAAGGCGAAATTGGTATCGTTGAAAATCTAATTTGATTCTCTACAATTTTATGGGTCTAAAACAGCAAAAATTCCACATTAACATCGAGTTACACTCGTTCAAAGATGACCCTTGCAAAATCAAACACTAAAACTTGATGGATTCAAAAACTCTTTAGCTTGTATTACCTTAAGTGACTCATACGAACATGCTTAATGCATCATAAGCTATCCTATCACTAGGATATTAATTTTAAGTCATGTACTCAAGTATGAATCACAAGATAGGAGATTTCATACGTAGGAATACTTATTCGCTTCCTAGCTTAGAAACATGCAGGGTATTACAATAGCAGTGGTACGAAGGGTAGGAGTTGTCTAGGGGTATTAATACTAGTCTATCTTTTGGGTAGATTTCTCTAAGGCTTTTCTTGACTGCTTTGTACTCAATAGTTGAGGAAAGCAAAGGCAGAAGAGTTTGTAATCTTGAAGCAAGAAAAGATGTTCGTTCAAGAGTATGCCTTGAAATTCCATCAACTATCAAGGTATGCTACTGAGATGGTTTCTAGCATGAGGGCTAGGATGGACAAGTTTGTCTCAAGATTGTCCCGTGAGTTAGTTCTCAATAGTAAGGTAGCCTTATTTATTAAGAACATGGATATATCTAGATTGTTTGTGCATATACAATAAGTGGAAGATGAGAAGAAAAAACAAGTTAATCTTTGTGAGAAGCAAGGAAGAAAGTTTATGCCTTTTGAGGGTATTGATGGAAATAGTAGAAAGTGACCACAAAATAAGTGGGGGAGTTCAAGTTCATTCTACTAGTCTAGTGTTTGCTCTCCTCACCTGAAGTTTTCAGGCGGTCATCGATCTCAGTTTAGTGGTGGGTCCCAGGCACTAGGTGCCAATTTTAGTCTAGTGGTGCTCAGTAGTCTCCACCCCAACCTCCTTGAAGATTTTCTAGTTAGAGACATCATGGTGAGTGTATAAAAGGGAGAGACAAATATTTAATATTTTCATTATGGTTAGCTTGGGCATGTGCAATGTGAGTGCCCTATTCTAGCAGCTTCTTAGGCTAACAAGGCCTCTATTGCTACTCCATCTACTTCTATACCAAAGGGTGCTATGTCTGCTGCTGCTTTTATTTCTGGCACTGACACAGGCCAAAATCGCTTGTATACACTTGCTTCTCGCCAGGATTCTGAGGCATCTCTTGATGTTGTCATGGGTATGTTGAGACTTTTCTCCTGTGATTTGTATTTGTATCTTGATCCAGGGTCTACTCTTTCTTATGTGACCCCGTATATGTATGTGCACCTTAATTGTGGTCCCTAGAGTCTGTGAGTTCCCTTTTCTATTTCTACCCTATTCGGAGAGTCTATGGTTTTTGAGAAAGTCTATAGGGAGCGTGTGATATCTGTTAGTGATAGAGACACTCTTGTTGACTTAATAGAGTTAGACATGGTTGATTTTGATGTCAACTTAGGAATGGATTGGTTACACTATGGATATGCTTCCCTAAATTGTTGGACCCATATCATGTTTGAATTCCTTAATGAGTCGGTCATTGTATGAAAAGGTAGTCATTTAGTGCCTAAGGAAAGGCTTATTTCTTATCTCCAAGCCTGAAAGTTGATTTCAAAAGGGTTTTTGTACCATTTGGTCCAAGTTAAAGATTCTAACTTGGAAGATCCTTCTCTAGAGTCCGTTCCCATGGTAAATGAGTTTCCTAAGGTGTTTCTCGATGATTTTCCTAGTGTTGCTCCCAATAGGGAAAGTGATTTTAGGATTGATCTTGTTGTGGTCACTCATCCGAATTCTATTCCTCCTTATAGAATGGCTCCGGAGGAGTTGAAAAAACTTAAGAAGCAATTGAAAGACCTCTTAGATAAAGGTTTTATCCATACTAGTGTGTCTTCTTGGGGTTCTCCCATATTTTTTGTGTGCAAGAAGGATGGTTTCCTTCATATGTGCATTGATTATCGCCAGTTGAACAAAGTGACCGTAAAGAAAAAATATCCTCTTCCTAGAATCGATGATTTATTTGATTAACTTTAGGGCGCAAAGTGTTTTTCTAAGATTGATATTAGATCGGGTTATCATTTGGGTTGACCAATGCCCCGACGACATTCATGAATTTGATGAATATGGTCTTTCGTCTGTTCTTGGACATTTTTGTCATTGTCTTTATTGATGACATCTTAGTGTATTCTAAGAGTGATTCAGATCATGTAGATTACCTCTGTGCTATGTTACAAACTTTGAAGGATCATTTTTTGTATGCCAAGTTCTTCAAGTGTGAGTTTTGGTTGAAAGTCGTATCTTTTCTTGGTTATGTCATCTCTAGTGAAGATATCATGGTATATCCCTAAAAGATCTCGGCAGTAAAGAAGTGGCCTAGACCTACGACTCCAACCGATATTCGTAGCTTCTTGGGCCTAGCTGGTTATTATAGAAGGTTTATATAGAGTTTTTCTACTATAGCTATCCCATTGACCAAATTGACCCAAAAGAAGGTCAAGTTCACATGGTTTGATGCTTGTGAGGGTATTTTTGAGAAGTTAAAAGATAAATTGACTTTGAATCTAGTATTGACCTTTCTCGAGGGTAATGATGGTTCTGTGGGATATTGTGATGCTTCTTGAGTTGGTCTTAGTTGTGTGTTGATATAACATGGTAGGATATTGGCCTATGCTTCTAGGCTATTAAAGGTTCATGAAAAGAACTACCCCACCTATGACTTAGAGTTATTAGTCGTGGTGTTTGCTTTTAAAATTTGGCAGCATTTCTTATGGTTTTCACGTTGATATATTTTCCAATCATAAGAGCCTTCAATATATGCTTGCCTAAAAAGAGTTATATCTCTGAACAAAAAGTAGCTTGATCTATTGAAAGACTATGATATGAGTCTTCATTACCATTTCGGTAAGGTGAATGTAGTCGCCGATGCTCTTAGTAGATTGTCAATGGGGAGTTTGGCTCTTGTTGATGGGGACAAGTGGGAATTGGTGAGAGATATTCCTCGGTTGGGAAATCTTGGAGTTTGGCTTGCAGACTCTGAGGATGGTGGTGTATTTATGTAACCGGTATCTCAATCGTCTCTTGTTGTTAAGGTAAAGGAAAAGCAAGTCTTGGACCCCAAATTTATGAAGATCAAGGTAATGTGGGGAAACACAAGGTTGCATACTTTTTGATTGGTAGTGATGGTATCTTGAGGCACCAAAGTAGGCTATCCGTTCCCGATATTGATGGATTAAGGGAAAGGGTCATGATCGAAGTCATGGAGCCTGTTATGCTATTCACCCCGGTTCCACCAAAATGTATCATGACCTTAGAGAGTTCTATTAGTGAAATAATATGAAACGTGATGTTGCAAACAGAGTGGCCAAGTGTATGGTGTGCCAACAATTAAAGGTTGAGAACTTGAGACCCAGTGGACTATGCTAAGAGATTACATTGCTTGAGTGGAAGATGGAGTCGATTAATATAGATTTCATTACCGGCCTTCCTAAATGTCATAGTTAATGTGATTCTATTTGGGTCATTGTTGATAGAATGACCAAGTCCGCTCATTTCTTTCCCATGAGGACAAATTACTTAGTGGAAGATTATGCTAAGTTGTTTCTTGCGGAGATCATGAAGTTGCATGGTGCTCGTGTCTATTATCTCGAATTATGGTCCTTCATTTTTTCCCTACTTTTGAAAGTCATTCCAAAAGGGTTTGGGTACCATAATATGCCTTAGTACCGCATTCCACCCAAAAATAGATGGTCAAGCAGAAGAACTATCAAAACTTTAAAGGATATATTACGGTCTTTTCTAATTAATTATGGTGGTAGTAAGTATGACCACTTGCCTTTGATTGAATTTGCCTATAATAATAGTTACCACTCTAGTATAGGCACGGCGCCTTTCGAAGCATTATATGGTAGAAGGTGTCGATCTCCTATTGGGTGGTATGAAGTTGGCAAGGGTGAGTTACTTCGGACAAATTTAGTTCACCAAGTCATAGAGAAGGTGAAGGTGATTCATGATAGGTTAAAAACCGCTCAAAGTTCCCAAAAATCCTATGCGGATGTGAGGCGTAGGTACTTAGAGTTTAATGTGGACAATTGGGTGTTCTTGGAAGTGTCTCCCATGAAGGGAGTAATGCAGTTTGGCAAAAGGGGAAGCATAGTCCCTGATATGTTGGTCGCTACTTGATTGTGAAGAGGGTTGGAATTGTTTCCTACGAGTTGGAGTTGCCTCCTAGTATGAACTCCATTCACTCAGTTTTCTATGTGTCCATGTTGCAGAAATATGTGGGTGATCCTTTCTTGGTTGTTCCGTTAGAAGATGTTGGTATTTCCGACTCTTTGTCCTATGAGGAGATCCTGGTGAGGATCTTAGATTGGCAAGTTCACCGATTATGAATGAAAGAGTTGGCTTTTGTGAAGGTTCTGTAGAGGAAACAAATGTTCGAGAAAGCTACTTGGGAGGTGGTAGAGAACTAGAAGTCCAAGTACCCATATTTGTTTCCCATTTCAGAAGCTTGTGATGGATTAATATCCAGTGATTAAGATTGATTTGTGCCATTGTTAGATAATGGATTAAAGTTCCCAATGTGTGAATCGATTGATGCCTTGTTAGTCTATGGGTTCAAATCCCAAATGCTATTAAATGATGTGTGCTTTGTTGTGATGAGCTTAAGTCTTTAATACTTTGAATTGATTAATATCCTTTATAGATGATAGGGTAAAGTCCCCAATGCTTTGAGTTTCTCTATATCTTTGATGAATTGATAGGTTAGAGTCCCTAAGTTGTGGAACGAGAAAGTGTTGGATAAGTAATGGCGGAAATCCCAAGACCAATGAAATTAAATGGTTGATTGATGATGGTCACGATATGGGTTGTATTGTATCCTTGTTGTGTGCTTTTTCGAACTTATGTAATGGTTGGTTTGATACATATTGATGTGATAAAATGTGTTTATGCTTGCTTTACCTTTCATTCACAGATGAATGATCCTAAGTGTGGGAGAATGAAACACCCGAGAATGTGGCCTTGCAAAATTTTTGGTTGATTTATAGTGATCATGATATGTGTGTTGTGTTACACCTTTGTAGTGTATTAAATCTACCTTGTGTAATGATTTCCTAGGTGTATGTTGAGGTTTTAACTGGTATCTATACATACCTACCAAAGTGGAAGAGAATTTAAACACCTAGACCTTGGACCATTTGGAAAACAGCAACCTTTTTGTGTCTCTGGAGTAGATACGGTTGGGGATACTTGAGTCATACCCTAGGTCACAACTCGTACCCATAATGCCCTTCCCTTTTGTATCCTAGAAAGTATGTTAGGTTAATATACAATCCTCCATATGACAAGGCAATTCTTTGGTCATAACCATGCTTACAAGTCGTATACTACTCAACTGTATGGAGTGAAAGCCTAACCAAGAGTAGACTGTTTTAGTCACGGATCGAGCTTATGATATAGGGGTTGAGTCATACATTTATTTTAAGACTCAAAGTTTCTATTTTGTACCCACAATAGTGTGGTTAACCTAGGAGGAGCCTAGGGTATGAGTTAGGGTGCCACTCGTACCCTAAGTCATGATTGCCAAGTGATCCATAAGGGAGAGTTGTATCCTGCAAGTGTGGATTTTCCAGCTCTTAACCAAGGTCCTTTTGGTAATTTCCCGTGCCTAAAACCCTAAACCCTCTCACTATATAAGGCATATTAGCCTCCTAAGTCTTTATTTTACAAGACTTAAACATCCTAAACACTCTAAAGGCTCTTGGAAGCAAGATTGGAGGCTAGGGTTTAAAGGTGTTCTTCTTATGGTAAGAAGGAAGAGTCAAGTTCGTTGGTGATTCAAGTTGTTTAAGGAATGTATATCTTCCCCTATTTAAATAACTCTAAACCCATGTACTTCACACTTGAATTAGTAAGTGTACAAGGTGGTTTTGGAATCAAATGAAAAGGGTTTTCCTACCGAACAATGAATAATGATGTTTCTTGTTTATACTTGTATTGATATATTTTGTTGATGGTAGATTGCACATGTGGATGCTTGTTGTATGTTTTTTAACATAAGGGTCTTGAATAACCCTAGTGTTGATGATATCTACCATGAAAATGACCTCGATATAAGTATGTACAATAAGTGTTTTTGAACATAGGTGTTTTTGAAAATGTCTAAGTGAATTGTCTAGTCAATTGTTGATGATGTGTTGAACTAGGGAAATGGAACAATGAGTATGAATGTTTAATAAATGTTATGATAATAGTATGGTGAGTTATGTAATATATGATGATAACCTTGTTGTGCTAAATGACCAATTGGGAGTTGAAGTCCCTTAATATGAAGATGAACTTGAATAGTGTATTGAACTAAAGTATGGTATGAGAACGCTATTAAAATGTGAATGTGTTGTGAGGGTCTTGAGAACCTTAAAAAGGAATGGTGTGATGAATTAAATGTAGGCATTGTCCTATTAAGATGATTGAGCAATAAAGGCTCCCGTAAAGAGAATGAGGTCTTGTATAGTGTAGAATTAGCTAAATGGCTAAAGTCCTAAATATGGTATTAGGTTTGTGTTGATGCATAGACAAGAGGGTAAAGTCCCAATTATCAACTAATGATGGTTGTGATGGCTTGAGGTCAAAGTCCTTTGCCTTATGTGATGGCCTGAGGTCAAATTCCCTTTCCCCATGATATGGCTTAAAGTCCCTCACCCAATGAGAATGCAAGGTAAAGTCTGTTGCTTAAGAAGAGCTCTTGAGGTCAAAGTACCTGGCTTTATGAAGAGGCTTGTGGTAAAGTCCAAATATGGCTACTGACTAGAGTCCCTTGTCTAACGCACGAACATGAGGCTGGAGTCCCTCACCTAGATAAATATGTGTATGGTTAAAGTCCCTTGTTTGAATGTGTGTATGGTAAACCACTCGTACTCAAATCTAACTTAAGTCACTAAGACTAAGATTAAGTGAAGTAACCAAACAATGTGTATCTACCAATACAACTCATACCACCTAAGTTGTATACTTTCTAGAAACTAAATCTAACCCACCAACCAATACTGGTTAGTATACGGCCAGCCCATATGACTCATACCCTAGTGTATGACTCATTCCCCCTAGTCGTAACTTGTCCAGAAACCATAAATCTAGAAAATTTTCTAAGGGTCTAAAATCTAGGGTGTTATATAATCATTCTAATTTTATTGGTGTGAAGGTGGATGAGGATCCTCAGGGTTTCCTGGATGAAATGGAGAAAATCTTCAAGGTGATGCAGGCCATGAATGTGGAAGGGGTGAATTTTACAACTTATCAGCTCAAGGATGTTGCGTACTAGTAATACGAAGAGTGGGATAGAGATAGAGGTGATATTGAGGAGTTGTACTTATGTGAGACTTTCTCTAATTCTTTTCTAAATTGCTTTTTTCCTCAGGATCTGAGGGAAGCAAAGATGGAGGAATTTATGAATCTTAAGCAAGGAAAAATATTAGTCAAGGAATATGCCTTGAAATTTCATCAGCTGTCAAGGTATGATCCAAACTTGGTGTACGATATAACGGTGAGGATATTTCACTCTTGGGCTATCTCGAGATTTGACTTTTAAAAGCCAGACTGAATTGTTAATCAAGGATATGGATACTTTGAGGTTGGTTATTCACATGTAGAAGGTGGAGGAGAAAAAATGGAAATAAATGGAGTTTGAGGAAAAGCAGGGTAAGAGGAGTAGGTTCTCTAAGCAAGGTGGTGCTTAATAGCAAGGTGGTTTGGATAGCGGTAAATGGTTCAAGAATAAGTGGGGGAGTTCTGGTTCATTCTCTACAGCTAGCATTACTTACCTAAAATAGTCGGGTGATAATCGTCAGTAGGGTAGCAATAATTTTTAGGAACAAGGTGCCCAATATCAGGAAAGTGGGGCTCAGTCAACCTCATTATTCCCTTCTTCACGGTTTAATAGTAGGTTGCATAGGGGTTTCTATAATAAGGGGAGGGATAGGTGTTTCAAATATGGTCAGCCAACCCATATGCTTAGAAACTGTCCAGTTGGTAAGGGTGCTTCGGGGGCTAGTAAGGCTCTGGTTGTTTTATCTTCTGCTCCTGGACCAAAGAGTGTTGCTCCTGCATTTATTTTTACTTTTGGTACTGCGCAGGTTATAATAGGTTATGTGCTTTTGCTACTCGGTAGAAATTTGAGGCATCACCTGATATCATGACTGGTACGTTATAACTCCTTTCTCGTGATGTGTATTTTTTGCTTGATTTGTGGTCCATTCTCTCTTATGTGACCCCATTTATGGCTATGTATTAAGTTTTTATCCTGAGGTTATTTTGGATCCTTTTTCTATTTCTACCCTGGTAGGTGACTCTATGACTGCTAAAAGAGTCTATATGGGGGCGTGGTATCTGTTGGTAGTAGAAAAAATTTGGTGGATTTTTTTGAACTAGATATGGTGGATTTCGATGTTATTCTGGGGATGGATTGGTTACACTCTTATTATATGTCCTTAGATTGTCGAACCTGTAAGGTTGTACATAAGTTCCCTGATGAATTAGTTATTGAGTGGGAGGGTGGTTACCTAGCTCCTAAGGGATGGTTTATTTCTTATCTTAGATCCTAGAGGTTAATCTCTAAAGGGTGTCTCTATCAACTGGTCTAGGTTAAAGATTCTAACTCAAAAATTCCTTTTCATTCAATTTTGGTGGTAAATGAGTTTCCTAAAGTATTTTCGGATGATTTTCCTAGTGTCCTCTTGATAGAGAGATTGATTTTGGTATTGATTTAGTTCTAAACATTTGTCCAATATTTTTTCCTCCTTATAGAATAGCTCAGGCTGAGTTGAGAGAACTCAAGAAGAAAATTAAGGATCTTCTGAATAAGGGGTTTATCCGTCCTGGTGTGTCCCTTTGGGGTGCATCGGTTTTATTCGTATGCAAGAAGGATGGTTCCTTTAGATGTTCATTGACTATAGGCAATTGAATAAGGTGATGGTCAAGAACAAGTATCCTCTTCCCAGGATAGATGACTTGTTTGGTTAGTTGCAAAGTGCCAAATTCTTTTCTAAGATAGATCTTCGGTTTAACTAAGGCCCCGGTGGTATTAATAGATTTGATGAACATGGTTTTTAGGCAATTTATGGATCTTTTTGTCATTATGTTCATTGATGACATCTTGGTGTATTCTAATAGTTAGGTGGATCATGTCAATCACCTCTATGTGGTGTTGCGTACCTTGAAGGAGCAACAGTTGTACGCCAAGTCTCTATTTGTGAGTTCTAGTTGAACGATGTAACTTTTCTTAGTCATATTATTTCTAGTGAAGGGATCATGATGGATCCAAAAAAGGTGGTTGTGGTTAAACGGTGGACTAGACCCACGACTCTAACTAACATTTGGAGCTTCTTGGGCTTGGCTAGGTATTATAGGTTGTTTGTGGAATGTTTCTTGATGATAGCTACCCCATAAACTAAGTTGACTCAGAAGAAGGTAAAGTTTTCTTGGTTGGATGTTTGTGGGGGGAGTTTTGAGAAGCTAAAGGATAAACTAACTTCGGCACAGGATTTGACATTGCCTGAAGTTAATGATGGGTTTGTGGTTTATTATAATGCATCTCGGGTAGGACTTGGGTGCATTTTGATGCAGCATAGGAAGGTAATTGTCTATGCTTCTAGGCAATTAAAGGTGCATGAAAGGAATTATCCTACTCATGATCTGGAGCTTTTAGTGGTGGTTTTTTCTTTGAAAATCTGGCAGCATTATTTATATAGAGTGTACATATACATCTTTTCTGATCATAAGAGTCTATAGTATATATTCACTTAGAAGGAGATAAATCTCAGGCAGAGGTGACAGTTGGAGCTTCTCAAGATCTATGATATGGGTCTTTACTACCACCCTGGTAAAGCTAATATAGTTGCTGATACTCTTAACAGGTTGTCCATGGGGAGTTTAACTTATGTGGATAAGAAGAAGAGGGAATTCGTGAAGGATATTCACCATATGGCTAATCTTGGAGTTCGTCTAAAGGACTTCAATGATGGTGGAGTGATTGTACAGAAGTAGTTCAGACGTCTCTTAGTGCAGATATCATGGAGAAGCAAGTGTTAGATCCTGTCTTGATGAAAATCAAGGGTGATGTTAGTGGGTGAAGGGTGATGGTTCTTGAGATCAGTTGTGATGGTACTTTACAGTACCAAGGGCGGTTATATGTTCCTGATGTCCATGGTTTGCGACAAAGGGTTTTGGCTGAGGTGCATGACTCATGTTTTTTTGTTCATCTCGGTTCGTCCAAAATATATCATGATCTCAAAGAGATGTATTGGTGGAATGGTATGAAAAGAGATGGGTCTGATTTTGTATCCAAGTGCATGGTGTGCCAAATAGTTAAAGTTGAGCATATAAGGCCTGGTGGGTTGTATCAGAAAATGAAATTGACAAAATGGAAATAAGAGGTAATCAATATGGATTTCGTTACCGATCATCCTTGGTCTCAGAACTAATTTGACTCGATTTGGGTTATCGTGGATAGGATGACATCGTTCGCTCACTTCTTAATGGTGCAGACCAACTTTTCAACTGAGGACTATGCGAGGTTGTACATTCATGAGATTATAAAGCTGCATGGGGTACTTGTAGAGATTATCTCTGATTGTGGTACACAATTTTCATCTTACTTCTAGAGGTTTTTTCAGAAGGAGCTGGGTACTAAGGTTAGTCCGAGTACTGCTTTTCATCCGTAGATAGATGGGCAAGCAGAGAGAACTATTTAGACATTAGAGGATATGGTTTGGGCATATGTGATTGATTATAGTGGAAATTGGGTTGAGCATCTACCTCTGGTAGAGTTTGCTTAAAATAATAGTTACCATTCTAGTATTGGAATGTCCCTTTTTGAGGCATTATATGGTAGGAGGTATAGATCTCCTGTTGGGTAATTCGAGCTTGGTGAGGCAGATATATTTGTTCCAGATTTGGTTTATCAGGCTATGGAAAAGGTGAAGGTGATTCAGGATAGGTGTAAGGCTGCCCAAAGTCTCCAAAAGTCCTATACAGATTTAAGTCATAGAGACATGGAGTTTGAGGTTAGGAATAAGGTGTTCCTACGTGTATCTCCCATAAAGGGAGTGATGCAGTTCGGTAAAAAGGGAAAGGTTAGTCCCCGGTATATTGGTCTTTATATGGTTTTGCAGAAGGTTGGTAATATGGCATATAAATTAAAGTTTCCTTCTAGTTTAAGCTCCATTCATCCAGTATTTCATGTATCTGTGTTTAGAAAGTTTCTTGGTGATCCATCTTAGGTGGTTCCGTTGGAAGGATTGGATATCTCAGATACTTTGTCTTATGAAGAGATCCTGATTGAGATCTTAGATTGGCAGGTTCATCGGTTACGGACCAAGGATATGGCCTTGGTTAAGGTTCTGTGGTGGAACCACAAGGTGGAAGAGGCTACATGGGAAGCAGAAGCGGACATAAAGTCCAAATATCCATATTTTATTTCTGCCTTGGATATTAGTGCGGAAAGTATGTGTTCTTGATCACATCTTTATATTCTAACTTAGTTAAGGGTTAGAATAGATCCTTGCATCATTATTTTCTAACTTGGTTAAAGGTTGGATTCATATTTGACAATGCAAATGAATTGTGCTTGTTTTTTACCTACCCTTTTCGTCATTTGGGGACAAATGGTCATAGTGGGAGAGATTGGAAAACCCTTGGTTTGGGACCCTTAGAAAATTTTCTAGATTTTTGGGTTCTGGACAACATACTACTGGTGGGTACCAGTCGTATAATAGGGTACGAGTGGTATGCCTTGGTCGTATGCAAACAACTGTTGGTTGGTGGGTTGGATTGGTTTCTAGAATGGGTACGACTTGGGTTGATGCGAGTCATATGGTTGGAAACGGATCATTTTGTTTGGGTTTTTCCTTCACTTGATCTGAGACTTAGTAAAATAACTTGGATAGAGTATGAGTGGCTCACCATGAGCCGTAATCCAGGGTACGAGTCATACCATGGACTCGTATTAGTGGACAATGATCAAAGTTGTTATGATTTTATTCAGCTAGGGGTACGGGTCAAGGGTACTAGTCGTATGCTTAGGTACGACTTATTTTGGGTAAATCATATGTTGGATAGTGTTGGGTCCAATGAGGAGGCCTAGGGTACGAGTGATGGGTACCACTCATATTGGAGGGTACGATCAGTATGGTATAGTCATACCCTATGACTAGATTTTTATGAGGTATGAGTGGGGGCAATCTAGATATTTTCCCGCTTAACCTATTAAGGCCCCACAATTTATATCACTCTTGGGAGGTTATTTTCCCTATTATTCTATTCATTAACACTTAGAAAATACTCTATAATTCTCTCTAAGGTTTTGGGTAA
Organism: Capsicum baccatum var. pendulum; assembly: GCA_030864225.1. Taxonomy (NCBI): domain Eukaryota; kingdom Viridiplantae; phylum Streptophyta; class Magnoliopsida; order Solanales; family Solanaceae; genus Capsicum; species Capsicum baccatum. Next base: position 122,792,950 of record CM061556.1, on the reverse strand, counting down.
AGGAAGACTAGGGTTTTGCTAAGGTGATTAGTTTGGGGCTTGATTGGGTGATTTATATCCATCGTCTTATCATCTAAGGCAAGATACTTCTTCCTCATTGTAATTTCCAACTAAAGGCATGATTTATACAATATTTTCATGGCATGATTATTGTATGGTTTTGGGGTTTCCAAATATGTGTTAGGGTTTTGGTATTTAATGTGTTGTTATGGTTTTTCCCATGTTTTAATTATGCTTTTACATGCCTGAATGGTGGTTTGGATAATTGGTTGCATGGGAACGGTTAATTGGTAATCGGAATTGGTTTTGGAAATACTATGCCCCCAACATGTTTGATAAAATGACTATGATAATGCTTTTACTATATTATCGGACTTTCAATGGAGCAATTGCATGGTATGTATAGTTAGGTAATGGAACCCTAAATGGTATAAATAGTTTAAATAGTTTGGAATGGTTAAATGGTAGGGTTTGGTGGTCATGGTTATGGTTAATTAAACTTCCTTGTGGGGTACAATTGTCGAATCCCCCAAGTAAACATATTAATGAACAACTTGTGGGGTACATGGGATTCCCCCAAACAAACCTAATAATGGAACCCTTGTGGGGTACACGGAACAACCCCAAGTTAACTTGATAATGTAATCTACGGGTAAATGGGAATCCCTTTATATTAAAAGGTTGGCTAAGGACATTGCTTGCAAGCTATAGTCGGTATAACGATACCACTTCTTATAGTCTTGGTTAATAATAATGGTGTAATGGTTTGGTTAGTTTGAAATGGTTTTAATTGGGTAATAATGGCGGGGTGTGATAGCTAATCGTAAAGGTGCAAATCCAATGGACGGATACTAGAAACTCATGTTTGCCAACATGAGGGGTTGTTCATAGAGACCATATAAAATACTATGAGGTACATGGGAATCCTCTAAGTACACTGTACATATGTATTATGGAGAGCAAAGGGTACTTGGAAATCTTCTACTCTTATGGTATCTCCGGTTGGTGTAGTTACACGCATTAGGGGCCATTTAGGGGGTTACACTGGAAACATATAGCCCGTGGTTGGTTCTGGGATGGTTAAGCTACACATACCCATGATAATAATTTAAAAGGCATGCTAAACCTGGTTCCCTCTCCCGGCATGGTTATATATATATATATATATACACACACAGATGCATGCATACATATATAGTCTGTATGCATCTGTTTGGCTTACTTGATTTTACTGGATGACATTATTTTATCCTTATCCTGAGTACTTGCTAGCGTTTACCCACTAACCCATCCTTGGGCGACTGTATCCCCACGTGATGCGGGAACGACCATTTTACTCATCCTGGCTAGTGATCGGATTTAGGGATCAACTACTGGATTAAAGTGGTGAGCTTCCATATTCCAAAAAGCTCCATTTCATGTTCATGGATGTTTTTACACACTTTGGATATTTTATGGATACTAGTTTTGGCTATGGTTGGGTACATGTCCCAATCAGATATTGGTTTTCTTTTGGTTAGAGGGTTTTATGGAACTACTATGGGTTGGTATGGGTGGGATCGACATTGGTGTCAGCCTTAGTATTGGCATTGGTATTGAGGCTGGTACCCCTGTACTAAATTTCTGACAGTTCCATCCTTTTATGTTATGTTATGGAACTTGGTTTGGTTATTGTTTCAGTTTTGGCTTATGATTTTTGTTTAGTTATGGTTATCGGTTGGGTTTAGGATGGTTGGGCTCGTTTGGGTTGGTCACGGTCATAGATATGAACAAAGGAAAAACCTTGAATTTCTATATCATTGGAATGAAGGACCTCATCTCCTTATATAGTTACAAGGAAAACTATACGTGGAAAATGCTATATATTGTAACAACTAGATATGGTAAATATAATTACAAAATATTCTAGACTAATTATCTATAATCTACTTCCTAATATATGAAAGATAATTATGTTAAACATGGAGGTAAATATTGTAATTGATAGTGATAACAATAGACCTATCCCAGAGTCTGGAATTGTGCAATTGCACGTTATCTTGTTATATGTTCAGGATTCATCCGACTTAGGGTATATACTGGATGGTTGGGTTGGTATTAGGGGCGGTCTGTGGTCCTAGTTGGACTTGGGATGCCCAGTACGAGAAGGCCCCTGGTCGGATCGTATTAGTTTCAGCACCCATGGCGGCTGGAGTTGTGGAGGTAACAGACTAGAGTGGTGGATGAAGGTTGGAGATAGTAGTGAATAAGAAGTGTAATATGGAGCGGAGAAAGGTAGAGAAAGAAAGATAAAGTGGTGGTGGATCCATGGGACATCAGCGGGATGAAAGGTGTTTTTTAGTGGTAGTGCGACTGGTTTATCATGGAAATGATTAGGTTTAAGGATTTGATTTGATTAAAAGAGAAAGAAAAGGGCTTTGATCTCAGTCGTTGATCATATAATATCAACGGTTGCGACTTAAAATTAGAATAGGTCAGATTATGGGTCAAAATTGGGTCATTGAATTGTGTTAATTAAAATTAAATTGGATCTCTATTAGGGGTCAAATTGAAATCAATTTATGCCAAAATTGACACATAATTTGGTACAAAATGGCTAGAAATTAAATAAATTTTGAAAAAAATAATTTAATTGGACTGCTATTTAACAAATATAATAATGTCTCAATAATAACAGTAAAAAAAGAAGGAAGCATAAAAAATTGTTGTTCTTGAAACTAAATTTTGTATATAAAATTAATGATATGTAAAATTTTATTTAAAATTGACGATAATAATTTGAAACAAATTAGGTAAAATTTTTAAGTAATGTTATAACAACAACAACACCAACAATAATAGACTAGGTGTTTGTAAAATTATGCGTATGCATATTTATGAAAATTATTTAATAAATATTAATAAAATTATGTAAAAAAATACTATATTTAAATTAATAAATTATTTACTATATAAATGTATAAAATGAAATTATAAATTAAATTGCATACTTCAAAAATCATGAATGCAAAATGCCAGTATTTATTTGATACCAAAATAATATATAAAAATATTAATTTTTGAAACTAATAATTTTGGTGAAATAGCAACCTAGGAGGAATACTAGGAGGTCAAAATTGGATGTCAACACTCCCCACACTGTTGAATTCCACTTCAAGTTCTATGCCTTGAAAATCAGATTACAAAATTCTTGCAGTCCTAGGAACTAACTCTATTTCTAAAAAACACACAAACGTCGTCCCAACTTGAAGACTAAACACTTAAACCAGTTTATAGCACACTAGAACTAAGAAAGCATGAAATTACCACTCGATTAAAGAACAATTATAACTAGAATTAAGAACTGTAAAACATAGTCATGTGGAATAGGTTCTTCAATCTAGTTCTTCGTATAGACAATACTTAGATAGCTAGGCAGAACTCTCTCAAATATTATTCTTGTTTATTTGTCGGTATTCTGCCTTTTATTCTCTCCGTATAAGTGCATAAATCTCATTTTGAATTTTTTTATATATTTATTACTCTAATTGATCTTCTCAACCAAGTAGACTTTTAAATCCACAAGGACTCCCATGCTTCTTAGACTCTCTTCTTGAGAGTTGTAGTCAAACTCTAACTCTCATTTTTTAGCACATGGTGATTGACTAGAGTATAAAATAAGTTATTTCTAGATCTACAAACTTTTGATTACAAATTTCTCCCAATAGCTCTCCCAACTCCACTTAAGTGTTTGGCCTAATTTGGTTTAAGGCCTAACCTAAATGCTTTTTAAAAATAAATAGAAGGAGGACGATGACATATAAATATTCTATAATTGATCCTTAGCATTTCACAAGAAGTAAGCTTTAAGAAAGGAATTTAGATGAGATCTCATGTGTCTTTCAATCTATCACCAAATTTCATATGGGTTTCTTCAAACACCAATATGTTTAACTTAGTAGTAATTTTCGTATGTTTCCTTAAAGTAACAAACTTCTATTCCTCTATTATTGCACATGTGGCTTTATCCATTAGAATTCATATTGTATGTTGAACTCTCTTGAAATAGTCTTTCATGAACCTGTTATTCTTACTTTTTTATAACCTTTTGTCAATGATCAAAACTTCACAAGTCCTAATAAATTTTCTTTTTTGGATAATGAGAAACTCATGTCCTTATGGATTCATTTCATTACAAACATCTTGACCTGTGAACACTAAATCATGGAACACTTGAGTGAAAACGTATACACTTGTGCATTCCATTTTGGTTCCATTTTGGTACAAATATCTTGACCCATGAACATGAATGCACTAAACACTTGAATGAACTAAGTTAGTTAACTAGGTTATAAAATCTGCATAGCCCTTATCTTCTTTCTTTTGGCATCATTAAAAACTGTTTCAATCATATGAATAGAAAAGTATTAGGAGAAACACATTAGAAGAACTAGGTCAGAATAGTGGGTTATAAACACTATGTAGTATGCATACATTCCCCATTAGGCATCTTAATTCACATTGAAAAAAAAGAGCACACTAAGATGGGCTAGTCAATCACTCATGGCCACTAAAAATATCATCTATTCAAACACTTAAAAATTAAAAAAATAGTTAGATATAAGAAAGTATTTTCAAAGATAAGGGAAAAGGCAAAAGTAAGAGATTAAAATCAAACATTTCCATTGATCATTCATAAATACACCACATATTTTTAACAAAATTAAAAACAAAGTAAAAGCACTTATGATGAGAGTGTGAAAGGTTGAGAGAGCCTAAGGATAATAAGACTTAGATTTTGGTGAAGTTGGAGCATGATATGATGAAGGAGAATCTTTCTTGAGAAAGTTAAACAAGCCCTGTATGTTGCACAATTTGTAGTCTTTTCCCTTTCTAATTCAGCCTTAAGGCATGAAGTTTCCTTCTTAAGAGCCTCCTTCTCAATACTGTAGGTGAAGCATATCTAAGGCCTCAAGGATAGAAGCATAAAATGTTGCAATCTAATCATATCCTTAGAAGCCAAAGAAACCCTTAGGTTCTATTAGGGAGTATTAGACTCCCTCGAAGAAGCAGGTACAACAATGTGATTCACAGATTTAGGGTACTTAATCCCACTGCTTGATCCTACAGTGATTGATATTTTTTATGTCAACTTTTTTTTTATTTACTTCTTGTAAAATAGGTCTGGCCAAAGTAATAGAGGCAAGTTCATCCTCAAGGATAGTGTCCTTGTCATTAGCTTTGTCCATTGGTATTGAAGGACCATGTGACCTTATATGTTCTATAGGTGCAGATTTTTCAAATTTAATGCCAAATTGTCCATCCTTATTTGTCAATCCTAAATCCCTTTCTATAGTGAGCATTGTAGGAGAATTAGATTCTACTGAGGGGTCTTCAAATATTCCCCCTTAAATAGATGCATCCTTTTTTACTTTAATTTTTGTTTCTACCAAACATATTAACCCTACTCCTATTTTATTGTAGAAGAACCTCACTTCCTACTTCTTTCTAGGGCTATTAAGGCCCCTCACATTCTAATATAACAACTTAGTCATCCCGAGGATGAGGTATTGTATAACTATTTCCCCTTAAGCATGTGTTGCGCTTGTCTCACCCCCATCCCTTCCATATGCTTGGAAGAAAGTTGTGACCTGCATTTCTTTCTTAGTTTTGATTTCTCCACACTATACCCTTTCCATTATTCTACTAGTTTTGCTGAGTACCCTCAGTTTGGTGGTTGGTTGCTCCTCTTCTTAGAGGTGAAGAGACTTTAGTCCTTTCCTCCTCATTTCTAGTTACTCTTTATGGTGGAGCTTTTATGTTCCTTTCTTTAGCCTTTTTTCTACATACATCTTCAGTATGTGAATATTTGTGACAACACTACAAATGAATGACTTCTATTCATAAGAAACTTTTTGTTCCACCACTCTCTCCCTTTCTTTTCTAAATTAGATCATGTCCAACAAATTTGCATCAATCTAAACCTCTACCACTAATGGGAAAAAATTCACACCTATTTTTTCTCCGTGTTACTGTCAACCAAAATTGGCTTCTCCGGCCAAACCTTCCAATGTACTCAATCTCCTGGAACTCCAGTATTTAAAATCTAAACCAAGAAATTTTATCTAAATAGGAACTCATTGCGGCTCAGCTTAGGTAAACTCCATGTTTGGGCTCCAAGATTTGATTATTATTGATTTATAGTCCAAGTGGTAGATACCTCCTATATTACTTCCATTTTCCCCTCTTTAAAGTCAAATCTCACAAACTCAATTCTAGTCTTCATTACTACAATCTTATTAATCCCATACTTTCTCCACATTCTTCGAATAAAACCATTTAACATACATTATATCGATATTATTATATAAAATTCTCAAAATGTTAAGCGAGGTTTTATCGTTCTATCTTTAAATCATATTTTGTTAATTAAAACTTTGCGTTGTTTTGAATTCTTACTTCATAAGGTTTGTGTATATTCTACCCCAAACCCCACTAGTAAGGTTAAAATGAGTTTGTTATTGTCATCCAATACAATTTATATACATCAACTAAAAAGATAATTATGACCTCTCTTTAAAGTTTCGCTTTAAGGCCCCCTCCAATCTTGTTGACCAACCGTATTGGCAGCTCTTGATTTGTATCCTACAGACATGATTATGTTTGCATAATAATCTAACGACCTAGTTAGTAGAATGTGAATTATCTTTCAAACAACTGATTCTTTTATAATTATTTATTAATCATCACAATCAATTTAAACGCATCTCAATATTATGCTTCATAATACATAAACAGGACATTTAACTTGACACCAAATTATAACTATGACCTTTACATTACCAATGCACAAGTAGGCCCTTTAAATATACAAAAGTTGAACAAAAAAATACTCTAATCCTACCTGGAAACATGCGTGTATACACTCAAAAACCACGCGAGTTAGAGTTTGAATTTGAGTATTTTTTGGTTTAGCTTTTGTATAGTTAAAAGGCCTATTTGTGCACTGATAAAGTTAAAAGTCATACTTATAATTTGTCTTTTTTATTAGGTAGCAACATTTGAATGGATAACTAATCCACATAAGAGCGACAATTGAGTTTCACGCATGTAAGTTGCAGAATTGGAGTATTGTTTTTGTTCAGTTTTTATATAGTTAAATGAGAAGATTTAGTTGAAAGTCCACATTGAAAACTTATTTTGGGAAATAGACACCCTTTTCTTTTTTATTTAAATTTTTAAAGTTTTGGAAAAAGTGGTGGGGTATGGGTTAAAGTGTTAAAAAAAATCTTTGGCCACTCCTTATGTATTTATTAAATACTTTTTCCATTCCACTTTTTTATTAAATACAAAAAAAAAACTCTCTCTCCTCTTCTCTCTCTCATCTCTCCCGCTTCACCTCACCCTTCCACTATTTCCCATTTTCTACGTTGTTCAAAGCTTGAAGAACATCGATCTTCAACTTCAGGTAAGTTATATTCATCTTCTGAGTAACTTGTGCTCTATATTGATGGGATTTTTTCCATTTTTTCGATGTTTTACTTTCTGCCGAATAAGGGTGGGGGTATAAAGAAATTTAAATTTTTTTTAAAAAAAATGGGGCTTGATTTTACTGAAATTGATTTTTTTAGTTGGTATTTATTCGATTTTTGATGGATAATTGGTGTATATAGATTATCCTTGGCGATTGCATGTTGAATTTTTTTTGCTAATTTCATTGGAATATGCAAAGAAGTGTGATTTTTGTTCGAACTTTTGTTCAATGCAATGGTTTTGTAGAAGCATGTTCATGTTGGGGATTCCTTGGTTTGAATGATACTCGTATTACGTATTTTGACAAAAATAACTAAATTTTTTTGGGAAAAATGGGGCTTGATTTTACTTAAAATTTGTGTTTTTAAGTTGGTATTGGTTTGATTGTGCATTGTTTTTGTTGGATTTTAATTTCCTTCGACGATTGCATTGAGATATTTTTGCTAATTTTTCTCGATTTTTGTGCTAAAAATATGGGTTCCTTCCTGTTTTTGTTCAATATAATGGTGATTTATATGCATGATCTTACGGGTGATAGAGTTGTTTTGGAAGAAGTTTCTTAAGAAACTTTACTGTTCTGCAAATAGGCTTTTTTGGTGCTGCAACAACTGTCATGCTAATAGACTGTTAAGTCGATTAGGCATTGTATTTGTTGTTATAGTTGAGAAATGTTATTTTTTTCCATAGATCATAACAAATGGCTAGAGGTAACAAACGCAAAGCTATGGAAGTTGATAGGTCTAAGAAAAGAAAAAATGAGTAGTCGATAAATCAAAGAATAGAAACTGCAGCGAGGAAGCTGTTGAAGTTTCGGTTCGAGATAACCTGGAGAAAATAGAAATTAAGGCTAGGATAGATGAGGAAGTATTGATCTTGCCCCACTATGCAAGGTTTATTTCTGGTGAGAGGTACGACCTCTCCATAGTCATGGATGATGTCGGATCATTTCCGGCTAAGATATCCGTTAGGATCCATTTGAAAATGTTTCATGAATTCAAACAGTTTGTGGTTGATAAACGTCGGAAGTCCACTATACACTTCTTCACCGAGTTGAAAAGGACAACAAGCTGCATGAAATGTGGTTCTGCATCAATGACAGGCCTGCGTGTTTTGGCCTAAAGGAATTTGCGCAAATCACGGGTTTAAACTGTAGATGCTATCCCCGTGATTCAAAATATGTCAAAGCGATGAAGGATAGTGAATCTTTTTTCAATAAAATTGAGAAAAAGAAAAGTGTAAATTCGAAGAGATTGTTGAAGCTTATTACAGGTGGGAGGCTGGACAAGGAGGAGAAGTTCAAATGCTGCTTGTTTTGGTTTATGCACTGTATATTGCTTGCACGCGACTTTTCAAAAACCGTGGACATAGACACCATCAAGATGGTGGATAAATTGAGCTTCTTTGAGAGATACTCTTGGGGTAAGGAGTCATTTTCCTTGACTCTAGACTATCTAAAGAAGCAGACTTCAGCAGGCAAAAGAAGACATTTGTGACAAAGGGAGTCTCATCGTACGTGCTCTGTAGATTTTTCTAGGCATTTATTGTATTTGATTATAAACCATTGAAGTAGTTTATCATATATTGTAATTCATCTATGGTGTCTATACTATACTGACTCTCAGTTATATGTTTTTGTTTTTTTTGTTAATCACAAATTTGGATATACGAAGCCTTTCCTGCGCTCAGCAAGGGAAATGGTAAAATAACTGAAGACCCGTTGTCCATTCAATTGCTTAGATGGAACACCTCAAAAGGCGATAAACTAATCGAAGGTGATCCATATTTGAACTGATGGAGCACAAAGGTATGAAACTATTTTTTTGAAGAATAATTTTACCAATATTGTGTTGCTAATCAATCACATTTATCTATTTATTCGTAGAGAGTGCACCTGTACGTTATCTCCACAGTCCATAAAATGAAGCAGCACTATATGAAAAAGATTAAGGTATTCATGGACGAACCAAATGACACATTCATCGATGGCTTAACGGCACATCTAGAGGATATGACTGTCATCACCTCATCGTAGGATGGTGAGAATAGGAATGATGATCGAGATTTGGGTGGATATACTATTTCAAGGCATGTCACTCAGAGTGCGAGGACAAGTAAGTCGAGAGCATTGGAAAAGACACCGATGATTAAAAATCTGGAAGAGGGCGTGTTTAGGCTGGAGGAGTCGATCAAGGACATTATTGATTTTGTGAAAGAAGAGAGGCTGAGGAGAGCAGAAAAGGAGAAGCAAAAGAAGAGAGATGACGATGAAGGTAATATCTTCTCTATATATTATAGAAGTTGCATATTTTATATAATCCCTTTTACTTATAATAGAATCTATACCATTCTTCATCAACCGATATTTTAGTTTATTATAAATGGTAAATCCTTGAAAATGAAGGTGTGCAGGTGCAAAGTCAGCATTCAGCGGCGAGGGCTGTCCGCGATGACAACGGTATTAAAGAAGTGCTCCTTGAGGCAGCAGCTTTGGAACAGGCCTTGATCAATGTAGATAAGGTGATGATCCTTGAGGTTGCAGCTGTTGTAGAGAAGAAAAATATCGATGAAGGAGATGAAGAGAAAGAAGAAGGAAAAATGAAGAAGCTATTTGTGAAGAAGAAAACAAAGTTGATGGATCAGCTGGTGTGGAGAAGGAGGATCATGACGAAGGCAGGCAGGATGAAGAAGATAAAAATAAGAAAAGTGTTTGTGAAATAGAAAAAAATGAAGGAGATGGAGAGAAAGTAGAAGAGAAGAATGTAGGAAAAGTAGAGAAAGGAGAGGGAGAAGAACATAAAGAAGAAGGAAAAAATAATGCACCAGATAAAGAAGGTATCGCGGAGAAAGAAAATGAAAATGAAAATGAATTTCCGAGCTTAGATGAATTTCTTAATGAAGTTACTCAAGACATCGACAAGATGAAAGTGGAAGATGAAAATGTTGAATGATTAGACAATGCTTAATTTTTATTTGTGGCTGATGATTATTTTTATTAGACTAGACAATCTTAATTTTTTTTTTATTTTCAGCTCGGGATGTGTAGAGCTAAATAATTTTATTTTCTAAACTACTTTTACAGTTTATGATAAATATTTTTCATTTTATATAATCAACGTATCATTGGTTTTACATGAATGTCATTATTGATTATAGACTATGACTAAAAGGTAAAACATATACAGTAGAGTGTTGTGTAGTCGATGAATGAAAAAAAGGTAAATCATATATAATTAAAGTAAAAAGTAGTCGATTAATAAAAGAGTCAAAATACATTCAATCCCACTGCAACCCCATTACATCTTTCCAAAAAGCTAAAACTAATAGTAAATCATACACCATAATTTTCATGCCTTTTTCTTTTTCTTCAGCCATAGCCAACCTATGCTTAAGTTGATCCTTCTAAATTTTGACGTCTTCCAACAATCCCTTTAAGTGATCAATCTTGTATTTTGATTCTATATATAATGTCATTATAAGATCTTTATTTTCTTCAGAATCTCTAAGCCTTTCCAACATTTCAAACTTTGCAATGCCTTAAAATTTTGACACCTTGGAATCGGAGGAAATCCACTTGAAATAAGAGCATCCACCATTATCCTAAAATAATGAGGATAAATAAATAAATTGGATTATGGGATGAATATAAATAAATTTTTATCCACAACAGTATAATTTTTTACCCGGATTCCTATTGGTTCGTGATGTTTTCAATACCGCAGGATTACCACAACGACAAATATAAGAACTTTTGGACGTTTAAGATGACAATGCAATGTTACTGTTGATGCAAAACTAGAAAGTCATGAAGAATTGAACATGGAGGAGTTCAAAAGGGTCTCTTTAATTAATATAGTAAGGCTACCACTATTTATATTCTCTTATATTTGCTTGTAGTAGTGGCGGTGGGCGATGATGGTTGGATAGGGTCATGTCCGAGGGGGTTCGGGCGTGGGGCTGTTGTGGGGGCGGGGGGTGAAGAAAGGGCGGGAGTGGGAGGGAGACCAAGGTTTGGCCTCAGGGGCGGTAGAGAAAGTCGTGGGGATAGTGAGGGTAGGCTGAGGGTTGGGTCTTGGAATATAGGGACCCTTCAGGGTAAGTCCATAGAGCTTGTGAAGATTCTTAGAAAGAGGAGGATTAATATTGCGTGTGTTCAAGAGACCAAGTGGGTGGGGTCTAAGGCTAGGGATGTGGATGGTTACAAGTTGTGGTACTCTGGGAGCGAGAGGCATAGGAATGGAGTTGGCATCTTAGTAGATGAAGAGCTTAGGGGTCAGGTAGTAGAGGTAAAGAGGATCAACGACAGGTTGATGGCTATTAAATTGGTCATTCGGGGGTTTACCCTGAACGTGTGTAGTGCCTATGCACCGCAAGTGGGCTCGGAGGGGGAGGAGAAGAGGCGGTTTTGGGAGGCTTTGGATGAGGTGGTGAGAGGCGTGCCTATCTCGGAGAAGATTGTTGTAGCAGGAGATTTCAACGGGCACATCGGGGAATTACCGAGAGGCTTTGGTGATGTGCATGGTGGTTTTGGTTTTGGGGAGAGAAATTAAGAGGGGGATACTCTATTGGATTTCGTGAGGTCCTTTGGGATGGTGGTGGTGAACTCGGGCTTCCCGAAGAAGGACGACCACCTGATCACCTTTCGAAGCGCGATAGCCAAGACCCAGATTGACTTTTTGTTGCTTAGGAAAGGGGATAGGGTGTTGTGTAAGGACTGTAAGGTCATCCCGAGTGAGAGCCTTTCGACCCAGCATAGGCTCCTGGTTATGGATTTGGGTATAAAGAAGAATAGAAAGAGGAGGGGTAAGAAGTTTCAACCTAAAATTAAGTGGGGCAGCTTGACGCCAGTGAATGCGTGGGAGATAGGAGAGAAGTTGGTGGGAATGAGGGTGTGAGAGTGTAGGAGGGACGTGGATAGTATGTGGGATAGGGTGGCTAGGTGCATCAGGGATAATGCAAGGGAGGTGCTGGGTGTTTTTAGGGGGCGGGCTGGGCATCATCGGGGGGATTGGTCGTGGAATGAAAAGGTAAAGAAGAAAGTGAGGACCAAGAAAGAGGCGTATGATAAGTTGGTTGAGAGTAAGGACGAACTAGAGAAGCGGGTGAACAAGAAAGAGTACAGGCTAGCTAAGAAGGAGGCTAAGTTAGCAGTTACGGCGGCTAAGACGGCCGCTTTTGAGATCCTGTATGCAGGGTTACAGAGGAAAGAAGGGGAGAAAAAGTTGTTTAGACTCGCTAAGGCTAGGGAGAGGAAGGGCCGTGACCTCGACCAGGTGAGGTGCATTAAGGGGGAGGACGGTACAGTGCTGGTGGAGGACAGCCACATTAGGAATAGATGGAAGTCGTACTTTTATAGGCTCTTGAATGACAAAGGGGATAGAGCTATTGTGCTAGGGGAGCCGGAGCACTCAGAGGAGTGTCGGGATTTTAGTTATTGTAGACATTTCAAGGTAGAAGAGGTTAGAGAGGTTGTTCGCAGGATGCGAGGGGGTAGGGCGATGGGGCCGGATGAGATACCGGTGGAGTTTTGGAAGTTCGGTGGAGAGGCTGGTGTAAGGTGGTTGACTGGATTGTTTAACGAAATCTTCAAGACGGCAAAAATGCCCGAGGCTTGGAGGTGGAGTACCATGATCCCTCTCTATAAGAATAAGGGTGACATACAGAGTTGCAATAACTATAGGGGGATTAAGTTATTGAGTCACTCTATGAAGATTTGGGAGAGAGTGGTCGAGGTGAGGATGAGACGGATAGTGTCTATTTCGGAAAATCAGTTTGGATTTATGCCTGGCCGCTCGACGACGGAGGCAATCCACCTGGTACGAAGGCTGGTGGAATAGTATAGGGAAAGGAAGAAGGACCTGCACATGGTGTTTATCGACCTGGAGAAGGCATACGACAAAGTCCCCAGGGAGGTGCTTTGGAGATGTTTGGAGGTGAGTGGAGTCCCGCTAGCATATATCAGAGCAATTAAGGACATGTATAATGGAGCAAAGACTCAGGTGAGGACGGCGGGAGGGGACTCAGAGCATTTCACTGTCTTGACAAGATTGCATCAGGGATCTACTCTTAGTCCCTTTTTGTTTTCTTTAGTGTTGTATGTGTTGACGTGGCATATTCAAGGGGAGGTGCCTTGGTGTATGCGTTTTGCAGATGATGTAGTTTTGATTGATGAGACGCGAGAGGGTGTGAATGACAAACTAGAGGTATGGAGACAGACGCTTGAGTCTAAAGGGTTCAGGTTGAGTAGAAGCAAGACAGAGTATTTGGAATGCAAGTTTAATGACGTGAGGCTGGAGAATGAGGTGGTAGTGAAGTTGGAATCACAGGAGGTATGTAAGAGGGATAGTTTCAAGTATCTCGGGTCCGTGATCCAGGGTAACGGTGAGATTGATGAGGATATCCCGCACCGTATTGGGGCGGGATGGATGAAGTAGAAGCTCGCGTCTGGGGTGTTGTGCGATAAGAAGGTACCGCCCAAGCTTAAAGGCAAATTCTACAGGGTGGTAGTCCGTCCGACCATGTTGTATGGAGCGGAGTGCTGGCCAGTTAAGAACTCCCACATCCAAAAAATGAAGGTGGCAGAAATGCGGATGTTGCGTTGGATGTGTGGGCTGACTAGAGGGGATAGAGTTCGAAATGAGGTTATCAGGGAGAAGGTTGGTGTGACCCCAGTGGAGTATAAGATGCGGGAGATCCGATTGAGATGGTTCGGACACGTGATGAGAAGGGGCATGGATGCCCCGGTTCGTAGGTGTGAGAGGCTAGCGTTGGATGGCTTTAGGCGGGGTAGGGGTAGGCCGAAGAAGTACTGGGGTGAGGTGATTAGGTGGTACATGGAGCAGTTACAGCTCACCGAGGACATGACCCTAGATAGGAAGATCTGGAGGATGCGAATTAGGGCAGAAGGCTAGGGCCAGTTTGGGTCTCTAGTGTAGGGAATTACTTGGTGGGGGTATTATTCTTGATATGGTACCTAGTTCCATGTTTTATTACGATTCTGTGTGCTTTTCTCTGCTTTTCTCTGTTTTATTACTTATGGGTGCCATTTTTATGTAATGAAATCTTGTTCTGTGCTTTACTATGTATCTATGTATCTATGTATTTGTGTGGTGTCTTGTGTCTTGAGCCGGGGGTCTATCGGAAACAGCCTTTCTACCTCTTTAGAGGTAGAGGTATGGACTGCGTACATCTTACCCCCCCCCCCCCAGACCCCACTAGGTAGGAATACACTGGGTTTGTTGTTGTTGTTGAAAATTGTACCATTAGAGAAAATTTAAATGTATTATCATTTACTTTAAAGGGTCTCTAAAGAATGTTTATGTCTTCTATAATCGACTGGATCACGTATGAATTATATACTGATATAGTGTTGATAATCCTGTATATTGACATATTATCGATTTAGACTGAGGTCGATTATAGACCTATTATACAGTCTATGATCAACTTACTGAATATATTGACAACTTAAAATAATGGCAAAAAAGGAGAAATTAAATAAAATAAAATTAGAGTATGTCAATTAACATCATTAAAACTTTGTAAAGCAATTTTGATACATCAATTGTGACTCCCAATCACTTTTGGACGTGATCAAGTGTTATCTAAGACACGGTGTAGTCGTAGATCATTGATACGACACAAAAATGAGAATAAATAAAATAAAATAAAATAAATATTAATCATCCAAGCACTAAAGAACGACTAAATATCATGACAAAAGATTAGACATGTGTGATGACCATAAGGAAGAGTAGTGGTTGCCACTTGTGAGTGTTCAATGGACAAGTAGTGTATGAGAACAAGGAGTCCTTCTTAGCAGAGACGCTTATTCTATGTAATTGGTTGATACTACCATTGCCCTCACCAATACTCATTTGATCGAGTGTCCAATTATTTGTAATCTCATATTATGATATTTAGTCACTTTACATTGCGTGAATGATATTTATTTATTTTATTTTATTTCTCACTTTTTTAAATCTTACCTCCTTTGAAAACAGACTCAATTGGTCGATACATCACTAATAATATAGTCTGGTATAGATAAAGTGAATTATCAAAATATACTCAAGATATCATCATAGGTCTATTTTCAAAGGAGGTGAGGTTAAAAAAAGGAGAAATAAAATAAAATAAAATAAAATAAACATCATTCACACACTGTAAAGTGACTAAATATCATAATATGAGATTACAAAATAATTGGACACTCGATCAAATGAGTATAGGTAAGGGAAATGGTAGTATCAACCAATTACCTAGAACAAGCATCTCTATTGAGAAGGACTTCTTGTTCTCATATACTACTTGTCCATTGAACACTCACAAGTGACAACCACCGCTCTTCCTTATGGTCATCACACACGTTTAATCTCTTGTTATGATATGTAGTCATTCTTTAGTGCTTGGATGATTAATATTTATTTTATTTTATTTTATATTATTTTATTTTATTTTATTTCTTCTCCTTTTTGTGTTGTCTTAATGATCTACGACTACAATGTGTCTTAGATAACACTTGTTCACGTTTAAAAGTGAATGGGAGTCACAATTGATGTATCAAAATTACTTTACAATCTTTTAATGGTGTTAATTGACATACTCTAATTTTATTTTATTTAATTTCTTCTTTTTTTGCCATTATTTTAAGCTGTCAATATATTCAATAAGTCGATCATAAACTGTATGATAGGTCTATAATCGACCTCAGTCTAAATTGATAATATGTCAATATACAGGATCATCAACACTGATATCAATATATAATTCATACATGACCTAGTCGATAATAGAATTAGTATTTAGCGCAGTCGATTATTTATTCGTACTGTACTCCGAGTTTAAACAATGTTTGCAAATCTTTAAACATGCACTACTGAAGAAACACCAACAAAGACTGAAAGACATAAATCATTATAGATAAATTAGAATATCATGAAAACAAAAACTTGTTTATAGATAGATAGATGTTCATTGCATCTATATTTATAATTTTTGGGGAAAAATCCCAAATAAAAAGATAAAAACGAAGCTTTCATTTACATAATCCTATCATGAAAGCATCATTCAACAATGAACTACAAAACAAACAAAACTAAACTACACTAAGGGGATGAAGGGGGGTGATGAGTTCACAGGGGTCCAAATTGAGCCTCTCGTCTATGGCTCAAAGAAAATGAGCCATCCGCTGAAGCTCTCTGTCCAGCCGTCGTTGATTGGCGGAAAGATCCTGGAAAAGAAAATCCAGGTCGCTGCGAATCCTAAGCAACTCTGTGTTGTCGATGGTTGTAATTCTATGCATTGGTCGTAGTGTGTACCTCCTCTTATCCATCTTCTTCTCTCTTTAGTCTTTTTTTCACAAATTTGGTTTACAATCGACAAAGGCCTCTTTAAATAGACCAAAGCATGAGATAATCGACCAATAGAATTTGTACACATATTGAGAAAAAGGGGAGAAGGCGTGTGAGAATAGTAAATAAAAAGTCGCGGTAGTTGTGGCAGTCGAGTCATTTCAAACCGTTGCATTTCCCGAAGTGTAATAATTAATTAAAAGGTTCAATGTACAAGGAAAAGGGTTTCTTTAATATACTACACGATTGGTCGATGATATACTATGTAGTTTAACCTATACCACGTAGACCATGCATCAATCTATTATATATTTTGAGTCCAATCGATGTGTAATGTGTATAGTCAATTTCAGAACTTGGGATGACAGTTTCAAAATAGGCATCCTTTCTAATACGTCATAGTAATTTTGAATTCAACATTGTATGAAGAAAAGGGTTTTTTCAATAGACAACTAGGTAGGTTTATGATACACTACGTATTGACTATTTACTCTATAGACCAAACACTGATATATTATATATTATGAGGCTAGTCGATTATTTTAGTCTATAATCTATTTATTACATAGTATATAATATATGAACTGGAATCGATAATGCACAATAAAAAAGTCGATTTTGACTGCAGTTCAGTGGTTTTCAAAATAGAATACATATTACATATTGTCCAGTGCATTTGAAAAATCAAAAACATAAAATACAGTGCCAATCATATTATCCTACGTTAAGGCTGCATGTTGTTCTCTTATATCCCGACCTTTTGCACTTGGAGAACTTGTTTCTTTTCTTGTACCTTGAAGTCTCCAACACACCCTTAACGTATTTCACCTTCCCCCTCCCGAGTTTGGGATTAAAATTAAGTGGAAGAACTTGCATTTGTAGATACTCTCGGTCCATACTCCACTCTGACTTCAGTGGTGCTGCACAAATAGGTTCCAAGTATGCAAGGAGGTATGATTCTTTTGAATAAATTTTTGAAGAGTAATTGTAAATGCTAGTGTCGTATTCATCCCCATGCTTTAAATGCAACGCTGCCATTACATGAGTGCATGGCAATTTCACCAAGTCGTACTTTCTGTAAGAACATGACCGTCTCAAAATATAAACTTTGGCAGAACGATCGTAATCGAGCACGGTGAATTAGTTGGTGCTTTCGTTTATTTTGTTCACATATAATTTGTCGTCCTCGGTTATGTTTTCCCTCAAGATCGTCTCGGCTATAGGAACAAATGTTGTCTTTGAATTAACCACCTCCGCATACCTCTTCCTGAATATTTCTCCAAACCTATGTTCAATTGAATTGAAGATGGCCACCACTGGATACTCTCTTTCATTATGCAATATAAGTTGAGCAACTCGACGATGTTTGAGGTCATGACGTTGAATCGATTACCTGGAAAGTGAGCCCGGAACCACTTTTCAAATCTAACTTTATGCTCTAGGCAAGCTTCTGCAATGGGGCATCTTTTGTTAAGGGAGTTGAAGTAGTCATTAAATTCTTCCAATGTGTATGCATGGTAGTACAAATAGAGAAAATCAAAACAATGGTGATTTGTTCGGAGATTTTTACCGAGATGCCTCATACAAACACCGTGATATATAAGCAGATAATGCCTTGTGAGGCCGTTTGCTATGCTTACGTGTCTATTGGAGATAATGCGCAACTCTGGTTTGTCGACAACAAAGGTTTTAAGCTTCTCGAAGAAGAATCCCCATGACACATCGTTCTCCTTATCCATCACACAATACGCTAAGGGATAGATATGATTCTGCGTATCTTGAGTGACAGCGGACAGTAGCACGCGCTCGTACTTGCCTGACAAATGTGTACCATCAAACGACAATGACCTTTCTCATGTGTGCATATCCATGGATGGAAGCCCCAAATGTCATAAAGTAGTAAATAAACCTATCCGACTCTTTATCAACCATAAGGAAATTAATAGACCTGGGATTAAGGACGTTGAAAACATATGAAAATACGGGAAGCACTGCATATCCGTGCTCGGGAACATCTTGAACTATGTTCTTCACAATGACGTCTGTCATCCAATACTTCCAATAGCCTGGCCTTCAATGTAGCTCCCTAAATACGATCTGTTTCAGGCTTGGACCTTTGTTGTCGATGAAAAAGTTCAAAATAAGTGAGGCAATGACTTCCACGGTGACATTCTTGTTCTGTCCCATGACATGATTAACGTCATAAGTATGCTCTCTCATGTACTTGTGAATATGAAATCAACCCTATTCTCCAATAGCACACACGCGCAACATCTATCGACAAGTAGGATCTACGCACCTCACCCTCAAGTATTTCTTACAACTCTTCACTGTTGTGTAATTGAATGACATTTTCACCGACACCTGCTTCAATAAAAGATTCAATATTTTCTGATCCTTGAATGTTTGTCCTACGAAAAAATTGATGTCGTCCGAGAAAGAGTGGCTTCTTTGTGGTTCGAGCTGCCCGTCCTCACCTCCTTCACACTCCTCTTCTTCATAATCTTCACTATTATCTCATTCATCACCACCCATGCAATCGTATTCCGTTGACGTATCATCCACTCTCGAGGGTGGGGGTGAGGGTGGGGTTGATGTGGAAGCTTCTTCTCGGGACCTTCCAACAACTTTAACCCACAATATAGGTATGGAGTTATCAGAATCAATGAAAAGCATGTATAATTCCACGTGTCTATCATTTCTTATGAACGTTAGATGGATTTTCCCTCTCCCGTTCATCAAGTAACTAATTATCACCTCCCTTTGATCACAACTTAATTCATCGCTCTCCATTACGCTCTTAACCATATCGGCGTATGAACCATTACGACAAAGGACAATGGACAAAAGTCTCCTTAGACACGGTTTTCCAAACCCAATATTTAGGAGTCTCCTCCCATTAACCAAAAAATATACCTCCAACAACCACGTAATCTATATTAGACATGATATACCTCGATAATAGTACTTAATTGACTTGAATAATGGTTTATACGCCTAGACTTAATAGATTGAAGTCTTCTTCTTCTTAGCTATTATCCGTACAGTGCACGATCGATCCTTTTTCGACGACCACCAAAATAATCCGACGAATTTCAGCTTACAAGCAACCTAAGGAGTGTTGGAATGTTGCTATTGAGCCAAGAATCAATTTGATAATGTGGGACTGATTTTCAAGCTTTTTGTATAAAAAAAATAAAAGAAAAATGGAGTTAAAAATAAACGAAAATGGCTTAAAACAATGGAGATAATGTCACTTTCCGATGGATGCCGAAAAATTCAATGAAAAATGGTTGGAAAATCGAGGAAATGACGCCAAAATTGGGTGGTTGGTAGTGGATTGGTTGAGAAGCTTGGGATATTTTTTAAAAAAATTAATTATCCAATATTTATATTTTTGGACATGGACTAAAGTATAGTTTTAAAAAAATTGGGGTTGAAATGAGAAAGAGGCTAAAGTGTATATTTTGTAAGTTGAGTGTTAGGATTGCATTTTTTTTGTGGTTCCAGTAGGGTGTCTATTTTTCCAATTAAAAAAACTTGATGTCTAAATGTCAAAAAAAAAATTTGGAAGTGGCTTTTTAGCCAACTCCCCCTAGTTAAAGGGCCTACTTGTGCACTTATAAAGTTAAATGTCATTATGATTTGATATCAAGTTAAAGTTCTTGTTTATGTATTATGCCAAAAAAAATACGAATAAGATAATTTCTCCATTTTGTCGTCTCCGTTAAAATACATAATAGTTCGTCTTCTTGCTGAAACTCAATCTTTACACCTTTCATTTAAATAAATATTCTGTACTTTTCTCTTTATTTAGCCAATGATAGTTCAAATAATGGAACCATAATAACTTGATGAGATTTACATCACCTACATAAGCACAAGCGCGCACACCTGCAAATTATGCAAAAGTAACTGCCAATTGACAATAGTACGGTGATAACCCTTAATTATATTATTTCTGAACATCATCATGAATAACAATGTAGTTATGCTTTACTTTACCAATCAAGATTCTAAAATATGGTTTAGATTTACCTGTTTTAATACAATTCTCTCTCGACTTTCTGCAAGTCGTGGTCAAAGCATTGATAAATTTTTTCAAAATATCATTGATTTGGGGCCTAAATCAAGAAACATTATGTGGGTTGATGGTGTAGGGACACAAATATACGATGTAATGAAATGAATTAGTAGTGCTTTGCATACCCTAGTTGCCAATGGGGCACCAACTTTTGGAGAGAAACAAAACGAAGAACGGTCCTCAGTAGATGATGAGCAGCTTTCTGCTTTCACAGTCTTTCTTTTTCATTTATTTTTATTTCCTTCTATCTTCTTCCTATTTGATGATTTGATACAATCCCATCAAGTTATTCCCAAACATGATCCCAATCCCCACAACTTCCACCCGTTATTAATAAAAATGATAAATAAATAACAGGTCTGATTTCTCGCTTTTGCTTTCATTTCTGTTTCGTTGTAACCCACCTTTCCATGCATGCATGATAACCAAGAAAATACATTGTGGTCCTCAAATTGGTCATGTCCACCTTTGACTAGCATTCACGACATTATGTGAGTAGAGTTTTGAGATTCTTGAGAATTGAGATAATATGACCCGATTTATATCTTCAAAATCTAAAATTGACAAATTTACGGTTATGGTCCTCAAACTTCGAATTGGAGGCACTTCTATTTATGATTTTCGACTTCTCCACGATACCCCTCCGAAATATTTTTTGTATAATACATTTACAACCCCTTAATCTTGTTGGTAATTAAATTTCATTTACACACTAAAACTACGACTTGTTCCAATTGAGTATCTGCACACATGATTAAAAAAAAATTATTAGACACTTGCGGTTCAAATTTTTGAAAAATTTATGCACGTACATTCTCAAGTGTGCAATACTTAGGTAAGTTAACCACTTAAAATGCGTCTCTTTTTTTAATTATATGATTAGCCTCAATAAATTGTAAACCCTAGGTCTGTTCCAGACTAATGGTATAACTAAAGGAGATGACATATTTTATATTTTTAACTTAACTATAGAATCTCATGAACATGCACAAACATTTTCCCAAATTGAAAGCACAGGTGTCTAATAGGAATCGTATCGTGTGTTCAGGTGATCTTCAAATGGAACAAGTGATAGTTCAAAATATGTAAATGAAATTTAGGGACAAGTTTAAGTGGTTGTCGATTAATTAAGAAAATATATTTCTTTGCTAAATATTTTTCTCCTACCAAGTTATTTTTGAATAATGTGTAATCACTTCTCAACTGTTATTTCAATCTATTACAACTGTAATATTTTCTTCTTCTCAATTTATGTAGCGTCTTTTGAATTTTGTAAATCAAATGAATGTTTTGTTTACCATATTGTTAAATATGTCTAGAGTTTTTCGAAGATCTTTTGTATATCAAAAGAAATGGATTTGAGTTGGACAAAGGAAAAATGAATTAAATAGAAAAAAATACTGTCCTTTGATAGCCGTACACCAAGGAGCGTAGTTGAACCTACTTAAAATTAGAAAACATGAATTATTGCATTTCTATCTTCTCATTATTAGATGATAGACCTACTTCAAGCAGCTTAGTCAATGTTGTTTGATTTCAACGACCCCCCAAGAATTATTGCAACTTAGAAAAGTTTTATGGAATTACAGTTGAATCATGATGTTAACTCCTAAAGGAATGCTTTGTAGTCAAAATATATGACTTTTAAATCTCTAAATTTTTTGTATAAAACCAAAACCGGCATTGAAATGCTTTTTTCGTCAAATTTAAACTTTCAAGATTCCATGAAATATATTTTAAACATTAGATCATCTTGACTTTTATTAAAGGAGAAAACAGTGTTTATAAAAGAAGATGGTTATACTAGATACTGGCTTAGAGGTTTGATATTCAACGTTATCTGAGGGTTATGTATAACCTCGTTTAACATCAAACATTTCTTCCTGGCGTTTCACTATTATACCTCGTTTGACTCTTGGAACTCTTTCACTAGAAATCTATTCCAGCTAGCAGACGCTAAAATTAAAAATGTTTGTACAAAGAGAAATAACTTACTCGAAATTTCATTATTATTTGAATTATCTTTGTAATTTTTTTTCTTTATTAGTCATAATATAATTATTTTTCATGCATATACCATTACCACAATCGGCAGCCAGAACATGTTGGAAGTACTGGCCACCGGAAGCAGGGGTGTGCTTATTTTAGATAAACTTAGGGGAAAAATACATATGTTAACATACTTAAAGTACTTAATTACAAAAAATAGCAATATTTTTTTCTAATTGCATTCTATAACATATGTAGCATTATTTTAAGTGGTCCCTATTTTTTTGCCGCCTAATTTTTTACTGTGCTAAAATCTCCCTTTTCATTCCTCCTTTATCTTTCCTTAATTTAAATTTCTTTTTTCTATTTTCCGCCATTAACCATCACTCTGTCCTCAATTTTAATGCCTTTTGCACGATCTGTGATAAGGATTTACTTCCCATATTTCAGGTAATTATTAATCGCATTTTGCATGTGAGCGTTTTTTTTTTCCTACTTTAATTCATCGAAAATTTAATTTGTAAGGATTTTGTGTTTTAATGGATGAACACACTACAAAAACACCTACAAATAGTGGTATAAGAAATATGAAATTAGTGTCTGATGCACCATATTTTAGTCTTGGGTTAACTCAAGAAGATTTTGTTACTGTTGTTTCAAATCCTTTACAGTTGAGGAAATTTGGGAGATCGAAAGAGATTAGGTTGAAGTTTCGCAACAACGAAGTGAAGATGACGGAAATTTAAAAAAAAAAAAAAGGTTGAAGAAAACTCCTTCTCCAAAGGAGCAAAAAACTAAAAAAGGGTACGAGAAGAAAAGGAAATATAAAGAAATTGAAGACGATGTTGACAAATTTTATGATGAATCTGAAGAAGAAAGCGAGAAAGAAGTATTTTTTTTTTGTTTGTAAATGTATTTTTTTGTGTTGTGTTCAAGTAATTATGTATTTTCTATTATGATGATATTTAGGGATTATGTGAAAATATATTGTTGAATTAACTACTCATGAATAGTATTTGGGTATATATATTTCTAGTATAGTTGATATGTATTTTTAGTACAGCTAAATAATTTTGGCCTATATGTATTTTTAGTATAGTTGATATGAATTTTTGAGTATTTGTATTTTTAGTGTTTGTTGTATTTTTGATATGGTCAAAATACATATGCATGTTATTTTAGTTTAACTACCATAACAGTCTATTGTCTATATGTATTTTTAGTACATTTGATATGTATTTTTCAGTGTTGGTTGCAGTTATGATTTGATCAAAATACATATGTATTTTTTTTGTTTGATTGAATTTTGTTTACAGATTAAGAAGTGGTAGTTTTACTTTGTATAGGTGATGCGGGACGAAATATTCTTTGTCAGAAAACTTCTAAGATTTGCACCGCATATATGCTCGTACAATGACAATGATATTTATGGAAGCATATGCGTAATTTTAAACAAGGAACCGTTTAAAAACTTTTGTGACAATAACATTTTTGGTTATTTTATGAAGAAGCAGTGTGTAGTGCAAGCACAGTTGTACAGATGCGTTATGACACTTGAGGTGAAGGGTAGTCTTCTTCTGGGATTCTGATCTGTGCTAATGGCACCTCTCTTAGTTTTACTCCCAGGGAATTTGCTATCATAATTGGATTGAATTGTGTGTCTAATAGGTATGACTTTATTTTTTATGAGGGTGTACCAAATAAGATGATTGAAAAGTATTTCAATGGGGCAGAAATTATACAAAAAAAGGCAATTATTTCTAGCATTCACGGCGAAAGTATAAAGGGAGAACAATGATGAGGATGCTGAGAAATTTGCAATTCTGTATTTCCTGCATTCATTTGTGTTGTCTAACATTGACACTATTGTTATACCCCATTTTCATTTCGATTTGGTAGATAGTAGTAGATATAAGGATTTTCCATGGGTTTTTTTATCTTTCGAATATCAGGCCAGAAGTTTAAACAACCGATTGAAAGATGGGGGCAAATTTTATTTGATTCAGGGGATGCCACTGGCTATTCAAGTGTGGCTATATGAGTGTTGTTCAAATGTCCCACCAAAGATTGCATTGAAGGTTGAGAATCGGATTCTCCAATTATTAAATTGGAAAACGATTGCACCTCGCCCACGCTATGAGTTTTTGATGAATGCTATGTTCAAGGACAATGGCAAGGTTTGTTGTGAATAAATATATATGTATTGATATGTATTGTATTGTATACATATATTCTATTTCATTTACAATTGTTTAACATATTATTTAACATATTCATAGATTGTATTTAAGAACATAGAGCCAACTGAAATGAAATTGGCAAAGCTTGAAATACCACAGAAGGATGTAACTGAAGATGAACGTTCAGTTGATTTTGACAATGACTTTCAGGATCCACCACCAAAAAAGATCAACGAACATTCAAAGAAGAAACAGAAGGTGGATTCATCAACCCTAGTAGCGAAGAAACCTTCAGGGAAAAAGCAAGTCAATATTGTTGATAAGCATACCCAAACAAGGACTCTACCTCCTCGAGCTGCAAAGACTGTTGTAATGAAGACATCAATATTCAAGTCAATTCCAACACGACAGACTTCTTCTTCAAAAATGAAGAAAGGGAAGCAAACAGTTAGGGTTATTTTTCCTTAGGTACAGTCAAAGGAAGATAGTCATGTAGAGAAAGTAGCCGTGTCAAAGCGTGAGAGTCATGTTGAGAAAGAAGCATTTATTTCTAAGAAAGTTTTTGATGCATTCCGCGAAGAGGTAATTTTTTTTGTCAAATGTTTGTTTTACATTTAAAAATTTATGTTTACTGAATTTATATGAATACAGGTTCGTCAAGAGTTTAAAGGAGTTCATGATGAGTTTACTCGAATTCGTCAATTAGTGAAGAAAAAGTTTTAAAAAATGGTCAAAGCAATTAAACATAGCAAGGTAAAAAACTTTTATTATATAATATCCACAGTATTAAAAAATACAGATGCAGAGTATGTGAAAAAATACATATGCAGTATATTGCTAAAAATACATATGCAGTTTATACAAAAAATACATATGCTTTGATTTTCAAAAATACATATGAAATGTAATACAAAATACATATGCAGTGTGTCAAGAAATGTATTTTGCTAAATACATATGCAGAGTATGTGAAAATACATATGAAGAGTATGTAAAAAAATACATATGCAGTATAATGCTAAAAATACATATGCAGTTTATACAAAAAATACATATGCTTTGCTTTTCAAAAATACATATGAAATATAGTACAAAATACATATGCAACATGTCAAGAAATGTATTTTTCAATACTATGTATTTTTAGTGGGTTGGTATATACATATTAAGTGAAATTAAATAATAAAAGTTTATTCAAATTATACTTATAGCAACAATATGAAGATACAGAGGTTGAAGCACAACAGATGGATTATGCTGGTGTCGAAACATCACCACAACAATTCAGTCCTACTATTGATCAGAATTTGGATGAGAATCAGGATGGTACAAAGATAAAAAATAACTAAAATATGATTATTCTTTTGAGTGCACAAATGTAATTCCTCCTTTTTAGCAGTTATATGTTATTTTATATATAGACCTGTATAAACATATACAACTGAATTTTTGTTTGAAGTTATTGTTGTTTTTTTGCTTGTTTGCAAGGGGTGCACTGATTTTCATCCAGATAAAATAAATATTGAAATTTATTCTCAATATTTAATCCCTGATGAGCTTCTCCAAAGTATAAATTTCGATTATAATCTTTCTAAGAAGATTGTTCATCATGATGATCGAGTATGTATAATGAATTGAACTTCAGTTTGTGTGATGTAAAAATCATAACAATCCATAAGACAGTTATATATTTTCTTTCATTTCTATTGTAGATCACTGATGAGAAATTGGATGATACAAATTTGTCTGATTCATAGTTTACAATCCCATATGAGTTGTTACCAAGTCTTAATGCATACCGAAAAAAAAGCATTACGAGATATCCATTGACAACTTGTGAAGAAGAACAAAGCGATGAATATTTTAATGATAAAAAAGTCTGAATCTATTGTTCAAAATCATGGTCAGGTATGTATTATAAACATATCTGAGGTTATGTGGGTTATTTTGGACATAAAAAAATAAATTGTTTTCCATTTTTGAAGGAAAATAAAGAGAACGTTGAATCGAGCTCTAAACCAGACATGCACGGGGAGTTTGATCTTGGTACGGAGGATTAGATTATGACAACTCCTAAAATACAAGAATTAATCACTAATGAACAAAGGGATGGAACATTTTGGCCTGATTTACAAGACATAATTCCTGATGACTTGCTTCCTAGTTTGAATGTATACAGTAGTAAAAGCATCATTGTTCATCCCTCTGCTAATCGTGAACTTCAAACTCCTATTCCAAAGTTAAGGATGAGGCAACCATCCAAATTTAACGAGTCACCTTACACGATGAAATTTGGTTCAGCTGCCGGTAAGTACAATTAGTTATATATTTAGTTTTATGCAAAGACTTTTTAATAATTACTTTTTGTATTACGTAACTATATAGAGAGCTCGGAAGGGTACATACGTATATTCCCACAGAAACATCCATTTGTTTATCATCCAATTGATGGGATTGTGGATACGAAGAATTGTCAACAAGTTCATGGATTGGATTTCTGAAAACCTTCTCAAAGTTCATGTTAAAAGGTATTTCTATTGAACTATTTTAAGTTTTTTTTAAAAAAATTACATTATGTTCTCATGATTTAACATATACTGATTAACAAAAAAAAAACAGGAAGAAAAATATGGATCATTACAAAAGGAGAAAACCAACCATTCCAATGATGCATTTCGGAATTGAGATTATTGAAGATAAAAACTGATTTTACACAATGGGGTTTCCTAATATTTTTTATTAAAAATACATATGTATTATACATTTAAATGTATTTTTAGCATATAAATACATATGCAGCGCTAAGATTTTGGAATTCAAAACATAGATTTGCAGAATATGTCATATGTGGCTAAATCAATGAACAGTTACGAACTAAATAAGTGTTTGGTTAATCAAAGTTACCAACTTTAACCTAAAAAGTATATTCAATGTTAAAATACATATGAACTGCAGATTCAAAATATATGTGCAATGTTCAGATCTTGCAACATATACATATGCAGAATTTTGATTTTACTGTGTTCACTTGTCAAATGATGATTAAATGTATTAACTAAAAAATATAGTACAATTTTATAAAAAATAAAGTTTTAAGAAATAATACGGAAGGAGAAATGTATCATTTTTTATATTTCCTACAAGAACACCTATTGTGACCCTTAGCCCCACAAGCACCACATGAGTTGATATTCTTCTTTTCAAATATATCCCGACCTGATTTTTCACGATCCTTCTTTGCAGGTCATCCTGGAGGTCTTTTGTATTTTGGAGGCAGTACTATTTCACCAAGTACGCTCTCTGGAATTAGCTAGTCATCTTTGTGTGGCAACGGGTAGATGAGAACATCATATGTCTTCAAAACAGTTTTTGGTTTAAACAAATCATAACAGTATGGCCCTTTCTCAAAATTCTTCTTCTCCAACACTGCACAAGCATGTGCACATGGTATCTGATCTAGTTGAAATGCATTACATGAGCATTTTTTTCCTTAAGGCAAACAATGAAGTGTTTTTGTTTGTCGTGTATCGTATACACATATTCTGTGGCTGGTACAACCTGATATAAAAATAAAAAGTTTAATGAAATGCTACAAAAGATGAAATTTATATTATATGATATGTTGTAAGCACACCAATATTTTTGCAGAAAAAAATACATATGCAGAGTAAAAATGCATATGCAAAGTACATTTTTACAGAACATTCAAATACATATGCAGTGTTAATTATTTTCAATTAAAAAATACATATGCAGAATACATAATATTTTTTTTACTGAACTTTTTAGTTTATTTTTATATGTTTTCATTCATTTAGAACTTAATGGAAGTTATTCTATTAATTATGTTTTTCAGAAGTATAAATTCCAAAAATGTAAAAGGTCATACCGTCATACGAGTACACAAAACCTCATTCTGTTTGAGTATGTCATTAAACTTTCCAATGAGTGGTGTGAAGGTATATGAAGCCTGTTGCCTATTTTTGCAGTTCCATTTTGCAAACAATAATCGAACCTCCTCAACAAAGTCATAAATTTGCAGCTCTCTAGCTGATACTCCGCAATATTTGAAGTCAAAGTCCATCCTCGGTGAACTGTTGCATAGGACCTAGCCCACTTTTCATAACCAGCCAATTCTAAATAATTCTTCACCCTAATATCAACTGCCTTAACTTTTTCCATTAACATGTGGAATTCTGACTTTGAATATGATTTGGCCATTAAATAAAAGATCTCTGATAATGCATCGTGTGACTTTCTGTAAAGTTTTTTAACATTCCCCTATAGATGCCACATACATGAATAATGTGGAACATCGTTGTACACATCGCTAACAGCCTTTATGATGATTGAATTCCTATCAGAAAGAACACACATGTTTTTCTTTTCCCGTATGCTTTCTTTAAGATTCTGAAAGAACCACGTCCATGATGCATCATTTTCAGAATCAATCACACCATATGTCAGAGGGAATATATGACCTGTATATACAAAATAATTATGCGCAGATAAAATAACAATACATATATGAATTACATATGTATTTATTAAATATACAGGTAATTAAAACTGTATATTTATCAAATAAATGGTATCAATTAAATATAATAAAATTTAGACACACATAACTATAAAACATAATCAATTTCACATTTTTTCATTCATTAAAATTTGAAAATATAGGTAATTTTATACAGATATGTATATATCTAGGGGAGATATATATTTTCAAGTGATACACAGAAATATAAAAAAAATACAACAAGTTTTACAATATAATTATTATAAAATTATACTAACTTGCTCCATCCATTGTACATATTGTTACGAATTTCCTAGTATACATTCTTCTCAAATGACTAGCATCAACAACTACAACAGGTCTACAATGATTGAATCCCTTAATGAATGCATTTAGAGCGATAAATACCTACAAAAACTCATTCTCATTTGTTCTCTTCATTCTTATATATGACTCTAGATAGGTAGTATTCAGTACATATAAGTATGATGGAAGTTTCCCATAAGATGCTGATGGCTTACCCCTCAACTCTTCTAACGCTCTTTCTTTCTCCCTCCAACATAAAGTGTATGTCAGATCCATATCAAAATCTTCCTTTATGTCATTTTTAATTTCTGTTGTACTGTATTTTCTTTTGTGGTTCTTGAATTTTTTTTTAACCATACCACCTATCAACATACTAGTAGCATACACCTTTGGATAGATATTGTCCTTCACTGGGCATGTATGTTGAGGTCTGAATGCTCTTATTCTAAACATTCCAGTTTCTCCCATTCCTGATGCACGCATTAAAAACTCGCAGTTTCTTGATTTTCAAAACAACGTATACGTACATCCAACATAATTTAAGGAGAATATTAGTAAAGGCCTACTCTCTAAGCTATCATGAGACCGGGACATGTTCATGGATGAAACGAATAAATCGTGAGAACCATAAATGATAAAAGGTTGCTTGTGTGACATGTATTGTCTAGGTGTACATTAAAGTTCGACGGTTTAAAGATATCAAATCTACCAATTGACCGAGTGCATTTGGTGCATGTTCACTACAAAAAGTTCAAAGGGAACCCCACTTATCCAGATGCAATCAGTCTTTACTTGATGATTATATACTTGTCCGTAAATTTTTACAAAGAATATCCATTCCCCATTCATGTGGGGGATTGTTGGGTTCAATTGGTGTGAATGAAAAATAGAGGAACATAACCCTTTGAGGAAAAGACACATTGTTTTGAAAAAGGAGTGACTGCTCGATAGTTATGTCTGTTCAGAAAAAAGACACAATGTTTCGAATGAATAGACATGACTCTTTCAAAGGATACACTTTTCTGATGAATCATTGCCACCTTTAGGAAGGGACACTTTATGGCTATATAAACCTGCAATTTTTTCACAGCTTTAGTATGAAAAAATTTTGCATAAGAAAAATATTCGCTTGCTTTTAAAAACTCTGTGTGATCATCTCCCATTGAGTGAGTTTGAAGAAAACCAGAAAGTTTGAGGTACCGCTACATTCTGGTTGTGAAGCCATTTTATCCTAGGAGGAAAATTCCGCAACCTCGGGTACTTGAAGGAAACTATTTCCTTAAGTACACTTTGTGAATTCAGAGGACTTGCCTTTTTTCTGCTTCATCTATTTTTCTTTAAGAAACTGAAAATATACTTCTTTGAAAGATCATTTGATCTTGTGTTGAAGGTGTTGGACAACTTCATAAGTTTTCTTGATTTATTCTTGAACTTGTGTTGAAGTAGTGTTGCGAAAACACAGATTTTGTGTATCCGAAAAACGACATTTATAATAGTCCATTACCTGCTCCAGGTTAAGAAAGGTTTTCTATGAATAAGAACTAGAATTGAAGTTTAATAAGGGTCTAAAAGAGAAACGCATCCAAATCATATTATAACTAGAAACTAAAATATTTATTCCAATATTATTTTTTATTATAAATCTTATTCGGATATGAATTATTAAATAGACTATCAAATATCAAATCCTAAACCATTTTAGTTTCTTGTTGAAATTTTGAATTAGTCTTCCACAATATATATTTTATTACTATTAGGTTGTTAAGGTGCAGAAAACCCAGAAGAAAGGAAAAAATGTATACGTTAAATATAATCATAAAATTATTAAGGTTCAGCGAAGATTTATAATGTGGGGCAAAAATGTTTCACTTACCTTACGGTATAAATTTTACTTTTAACGCTTTTTGAATTTTTGCTAGGGAGCATATAAACCTAATCATTTGATAACTTCTAAAAATTACACATTCAAATCTATAAAGGGAATTTTCAGACTTTGATAGAAGTAATTACAAATCCATAAAGAGATACTTTTCTTGTAAGAAGAGGAACCTATATTCAATGACCATTCGCCTTTAAACTTTTACATTTAATGTTCCAATGATTTGTGGCACCCTCTAGTTTATTTTATTTTTTAACAAAGACCACATTTATTGAACATCTAAAAAGACCAGATAAAAGAACTCAAAGGTGGAAGTTGATGGAATATCATGTTGACCGACAAACTTGACTCACTGTTATTACTTCCTATTCACTTCGGCCACTACATTGAGCTAATAACTTATTATACCAATTTTTTTTTAAATGTGTTAGATAAAAGAGTACTTTTTGTTAAAAAACAGTTTGTCTTCGGACACTTCCAAACGACAATTTAAGTTGGCTATTTTTTTCTTAGAAGTGACTAAGTATTTTCCTCAAAAGTCTATGCTCTGTTTAAGTTTTGTGCATTGTCAGGATAAAAATATTTTACATTATCAGGTAAATTTAACTTGCTATTGCAGGTTACTCAATGTTTTACAAAAATTTAAAAAAGAAAAAAAATAGATAACGTAGAATAGCAGGTCAAATTTACCTGACAGTGTAGAATATTAACAATGCACAAAACTTAAATTCTTTCAAAAAAAAAAAAAAAAAAAAAAGTGGTTGTCTAGAAAAACTTCTTTTCACTCTTTGAAACATTTATCTTGTTCCAAAAACTTAGTCAAACATCTTATTCTTTTTGAAATAATCATTTTTTGATTTTAAAAAAAAAAAAAAGACACTCTTCACCATCCCAAAACTTGGTCAAAGGCTACAAGACACTCTTTTTTTCCCCATTATCATATATTTGGAGATGTGAGCAATTTTTCTTAAGAAGATAACAACGATAAAATGTGAATGACCAATGATCAACAATGTAGCATAATTATTTCGTTACTGAGAATCTATTAATCGCTTTTGCATGGGATAAATAGATGGTGTATGTATGACCTTTATTTTAAACGTTGTACTATTAATTTTCTTTTTCATTTATCGTCTTTTCACCCTTCGGAATGACAAAAGAAAAGAGGTGACAATTTTTGTTGAATTATGATAAAGTTATGATTTTGATAATTAACATACATGATAGCTCAGTTGGTTGGTTGTTATATCATAAAAGATCCCCCTCATCAGTTATTATAAATCTATTTATAAATCTCTTTATCAACTTAGTTATCCGCACCCCCCTCCAAATGGCATCAGAGCCCAGTAATTTTAACAGATACGGAAGTGATATAGTTAAGTTAGATTTAGTTAAGTTAAATTTAGTTATTTATTAAATTAATTATGAGAAGACCATTTAAAAATAGAGAAGCTTTTAGAAAAATTAAAGAATCTTTAGTTAGCAATTATTCAGAATATATAAGTCTAAATAAAACAAAAGAAAATCCACAAAGATTAGCCTATTTAATTACATTAATATCTAGTATTGAAGCAAAATTAATAATCCATTTAAAATCTAGAAGAATGAGACATATACCACCTAATTATGATAAAATTAGATTTAGATATCCACCAAAATATTATAAACACAGTTTAAATGAATAAAGAGCAAAAATACAAAGAATTAAAACAATTTATATCTGAAAAACGTAAAGAATTAAAAATAAGAAAAGAAAGATTACATTATAATATATTTGCCGGAGTTAGTAAAAATTCAATAAATATACAAAAAGATGAAATATCAAAATTAGAATCTCAAATAGATAGTTTAGAATATATATGTCAACACGAACTATTCACAATAAAATGAATAAAGAAGAATTTATAATAGATGAAAAAATATACGAAAATCACGAAGGTACAAAAATAAAAATAGTATTTTCCAATTTAGGAAGAAGGTATAAGAAAATAGGAGAACATTTATATTTAATGTTAGAAAAAGAAGAATTAAAATTAGAAGATAAATTAACAGCAATGGTAAGAATAGAAAAAGAAAATGAAGAGATAGATAGAAAAAAGGAAATAGAAAAAATTAAACAACAATCTACGGAAGAAATACGAAAAATAGAAGAAACTAAAAATAGTAGAATTGCTGAATTAGAAAAAGAATTACAAATGTTAAAAGATTTATACGAACAAAGACAAAAAGAAAAAGAAGAAATAGATAAAGAACAAAAATTAATAAACGAGATAAATCAATTTAAGGAAAAATTAGAAATAAATAATATAGAAGTAGAAGAAACGGATAATTATGACTCAGAAGATAGTGAAACATATACGGAAATATTAACAAATATAAAAGATTTAGAAATTAACGAAAAACAAGAAAGAATTAATAATAATACAGAAATAAATACTCTTGACAAAAAAGAAGATGAAAATCTAATACCCAAAACAACAGAAATAAGAAAACCTATATATTACAAAAATAAATTTAAAAGATATAATGAATATGACAAATGGACACCAAAACAAATAGTTAATAAAAATTATAACTTCTTAGATCTAGACTGTGTAATAGATACAGAAAAAACAATACAATTATGGGTAGGATATATGACAAAACAATTATTAGACAATAATATAAACATAACAGATGCACCAGAATATATAGAAAAAACATTAATAGGATCAGTAAAATTATGGTTTACAAATTTAACTGAAAATAGTAAGAAAGTATTAAGAGCTAATAAACCTATGGAAGGAGCAGCATCAACAACAATAAAATTAACACCTATAGAATTATTGAAAAAATATGAAACAGCTATAAAAGATGAATTTGGTAGTATGATAACATTAGAAGAAGAACAAGATGAAGAAAAAGATACAAATAGGAATTTAATGATAAAATTAACAATATGTAATATGTGTTATATAGATGAATATACTTGCGCATTTAAAGAATATTATTATAAAGGAACATATAATATAGAAGAAAGTAAAGAAATAAGAAAATTGTATTTTAATAAATTACCCGAACCATTTAGTTCAAAAATAATAAAAAGTTGGGAAGAAGCAAAAATAGTAGATACATTAGGAGCTAGAATAAAATTTTTACAACAATGGTATAGAAAGCTATGTGAAAAATATAGAGAAGAATTAAAAATGGAAAAAACATTAGTAAGAAATTTAGCATGTTGCAAAAATAAAATAGCACCCCAATTTGGATGCGAAGAAAGATATTATAAGAAAAGAAAAAGACATAAGAAATATAAGAAATATAAAAAATCAAAATATAAATATAAGAAACCAAGAAAAAGATATTATGTTAAAAATTACAAAAATTTTATGGTCTTTTATTTTTGTAATTTTTAACATAATATCTTTTTCTTGGTTTCTTATATTTATATTTTGATTTTTTATATTTCTTATATTTCTTATGTCTTTTTCTTTTCTTATAATATCTTTCTTCGCATCCAAATTGGGGTGCTATTTTATTTTTGCAACATGCTAAATTTCTTACTAATGTTTTTTCCATTTTTAATTCTTCTCTATATTTTTCACATAGCTTTCTATACCATTGTTGTAAAAATTTTATTCTAGCTCCTAATGTATCTACTATTTTTGCTTCTTCCCAACTTTTTATTATTTTTGAACTAAATGGTTCGGGTAATTTATTAAAATACAATTTTCTTATTTCTTTACTTTCTTCTATATTATATGTTCCTTTATAATAATATTCTTTAAATGCGCAAGTATATTCATCTATATAACACATATTACATATTGTTAATTTTATCATTAAATTCCTATTTGTATCTTTTTCTTCATCTTGTTCTTCTTCTAATGTTGTCATACTACCAAATTCATCTTTTATAGCTGTTTCATATTTTTTCAATAATTCTATAGGTGTTAATTTTGTTGTTGTTGATGCTGCTCCTTCCATAGGTTTATTAGCTCTTAATACTTTCTTACTATTTTCAGTTAAATTTGTAAACCATAATTTTACTGATCCTATTAATGTTTTTTCTATATATTCTGGTGCATCTGTTATGTTTATATTATTGTCTAATAATTGTTTTGTCATATATCCTACCCATAATTGTATTGTTTTTTCTGTATCTATTACACAGTCTAGATCTAAGAAGTTATAATTTTTATTAACTATTTGTTTTGGTGTCCATTTGTCATATTCATTATATCTTTTAAATTTATTTTTGTAATATATAGGTTTTCTTATTTCTGTTGTTTTGGGTATTAGATTTTCATCTTCTTTTTTGTCAAGAGTATTTATTTCTGTATTATTATTAATTCTTTCTTGTTTTTCGTTAATTTCTAAATCTTTTATATTTGTTAATATTTCCGTATATGTTTCACTATCTTCTGAGTCATAATTATCCGTTTCTTCTACTTCTATATTATTTATTTCTAATTTTTCCTTAAATTGATTTATCTCGTTTATTAATTTTTGTTCTTTATCTATTTCTTCTTTTTCTTTTTGTCTTTGTTCGTATAAATCTTTTAACATTTGTAATTCTTTTTCTAATTCAGCAATTCTACTATTTTTAGTTTCTTCTATTTTTCGTATTTCTTCCGTAGATTGTTGTTTAATTTTTTCTATTTCCTTTTTTCTATCTATCTCTTCATTTTCTTTTTCTATTCTTACCATTGCTGTTAATTTATCTTCTAATTTTAATTCTTCTTTTTCTAACATTAAATATAAATGTTCTCCTATTTTCTTATACCTTCTTCCTAAATTGGAAAATACTATTTTTATTTTTGTACCTTCGTGATTTTCGTATATTTTTTCATCTATTATAAATTCTTCTTTATTCATTTTATTGTGAATAGTTCGTGTTGACATATATATTCTAAACTATCTATTTGAGATTCTAATTTTGATATTTCATCTTTTTGTATATTTATTGAATTTTTACTAACTCCGGCAAATATATTATAATGTAATCTTTCTTTTCTTATTTTTAATTCTTTACGTTTTTCAGATATAAATTGTTTTAATTTTTTGTATTTTTGCTCTTTATTCATTTAAACTGTGTTTATAATATTTTGGTGGATATCTAAATCTAATTTTATCATAATTAGGTGGTATATGTCTCATTCTTCTAGATTTTAAATGGATTATTAATTTTGCTTCAATACTAGATATTAATGTAATTAAATAGGCTAATCTTTGTGGATTTTCTTTTGTTTTATTTAGACTTATATATTCTGAATAATTGCTAACTAAAGATTCTTTAATTTTTCTAAAAGCTTCTCTATTTTTAAATGGTCTTCTCATAATTAATTTAATAAATAACTAAATTTAACTTAACTAAATCTAACTTAACCCTGGTTCTTGCAAAGTACCCGATCCTTAATTCACTAAAAAACAGCCTCTAGGAAAGGGAAATTCGGTCCCGTTCAAATCTGATCGCAAATGATCTTTTAGGACGCGAAAATGCTTGTCGCGGCTAGTTCTAATAGCCTCCTTTTCTAAAGATCAATTGCGACGAGGTACTCTAGCTGGTCGTTAAATGTCATTAGCGATGATAACATATCTGGTCTCAAAAACACTTTTAGAGACTGTATGTGTTGTCCGAAATAGATGATTTTCATTGTTAAGAAGTAGTTATTTTCTGGTCGCTAAACCTTTTTTGCGATGAGTAACTACCTTGTCCTAAATTACTCTATCAAGATGAGCAACTAACTCGTCCTTGGTTAATCTTTAGAGAGGAGCAACTGCCTCATCCTAAATTAACCTTTAGAGACGAGCAACTAACTCATCCTTAACTAACCTTTAGAGAAATGAAGCAACTAACTCGTCCTAGATTAACGTTAAGATCAAACACTATTATATTCATGTATCTAATTTACCACCAATGATACGTCCTGAAACTTCATATCATAAAAGTATATATTTCATTGCTAAATATAAAATTGCTACTGAATATGTCAAAGTATAATAAATTAAATATAGTTTCAATATTTGTTATACAAAAAAAAACTTAACCAATTAATTAACATACCGAGCTAGAATATTGTCGATAGTTTCAATATTTTCTAAACAAATTATCTTAACCAATTAACAAACTGAGCTAGAATATGAAGTTAAGCTAGCTTAACATAACATTCTTAACAAAATAACAATACGCTTGTGCATTTTCTAAACTTGCATCTTTACTTGTAATTTCAATCTTCAAAAATCTGTAAGAACAAAATTTTACAAAGATAATTAATAACTCATATAATGCAAAATACTGCATCTTAATTCATAAACCCTATTAAGATAGTCAAAAAGTCTATTAAGGCAACAAAGTACACAAAAAAGTACTTGAGGAACTGAAACCAACTATTAACTAAATAGTCAATAGGCCTAAAAGTGCAAATCCAAAAACTCTGTCAAGGCAAAGAAGATAGAAGGAGTCGGGCTTGTCTGGGAGTGACACAAGTGGTGAAAATAGATTCCATTTCCTCCAAAGACTTTCCTTTAGTCTCAGGGCAAAAGAAGTAGAAGAATACCAAAGCTACCAAAGATACTCCAGCAAACAAGAAAAAAGAACCTCTAGTTCTAATTGCAGTACACAGACATAAAATTTATAGAAAAAGTAGAGCCTATGCTAATTAAAGTTACGGAAGTAGTATATATTTGGATTAATTTGATTAATTTATTAATTATGATAAAATTAGATTTAGATATCCACCAAAATAATATAAATATTGTTTAGATGAATAACATACAGAAATTACAAAAATATAAAGAATTAAAGCAAATAATATCTGAAACTAGGTGATAAAAATAAAAATAGTATTCTCTAAT
Organism: Capsicum baccatum var. pendulum; assembly: GCA_030864225.1. Lineage (NCBI taxonomy): Eukaryota > Viridiplantae > Streptophyta > Magnoliopsida > Solanales > Solanaceae > Capsicum > Capsicum baccatum. Next base: position 122,754,291 of record CM061556.1, on the reverse strand, counting down.
TTAGGAAGGAGATATAAGAAACTAGGTGAACATTTATATTTAATGTTAGAAAAAGAAGAATTAAAATTAGAAGATAAGTTGGCAGTCATGGTAAGAATAGAAAGAGAAAGCGAAGAGATAGACAGAAAAAAGAAAATAGATAAAATAAAACAACAAACCACAGAAAAATACGAAAAATAGAAGAAACTAAAAATAGTAGGATTGCTGAATTAGAAAAAGAACTACAAATTCTAAAAGATTTGTATGAAAAGAGACAGAAATAAAAAGAAGAAAAAGATAAAGAATAAAAATTATTAATTGAGATAAATCAATTTAACGAAAAATTAGAAATAAAAAATAAAGAACCAGAAACCAGTGAATTAGAAATAAATGCAATAGATGCTGAAGAAACAGATAATTATGATTCGGAAGATAGTGAAACATATACAGAAATTCTAGAAAACATAGGAAAACTAGAAATTAATGAAAAAACAAGAAGTAATTAGTAAAGAAAATCTAGAACTAATAAATACAGAAGTAAATACTCTAGATAAAAATATAATACCTAGTACATCAAAAATAAGAAAACCAACCTATAATTACAAAAATAAGTTTAAAGATATAATCCAAAGAATGAATATAATAAATGGACACCAAAACAAATAATTAATTACAACTTTTTAGACTTAGATTGTGTAATAGACACAAATAAAATAATACAACTATAGATAGGATACATATCAAAATAATTATTAGGTAGTAAAATAGATACAACAAATACACCAAAATATATAGAAAAGACATTAATAGCAACAGTAAAATTATGATTTTTAAACCTAGCCGAAACAAGTAAAAAAGTACTAAGATCTGATAATAAAATAGAAGGAACATCAATACCTATTAAAATACTACCAACAGAAATATTAAGAAAATATGAAATAGCTATAAGAGAAGAATTTAGTTGTATAACAACAGAAGAAGAAGAGCAAAATAAAGAGAAAGATACGAATAGGAATTTAATGTTAAAATTAACAATATGTAATATGTGCTATATAAATGAGTATACATGCGCATTTAAAGAATACTATTATAAAGGAACATATAATATAGAAGAAAGTAAAGAAATAAGAAAATTAGATTTTAGTAAATTACCTGAACCATTTAGTTCAAAAATAATAAAGAGTTGGGATGAAGCAAAAATAGTAGATACCCTAGTAGCAAGAATAAAATTTTTACACCAATATTATAGAAATCTATGTGAAAAATATAGAGAAGAAATAAAAATAGAAAAACCATTCATAAGAAATTTAGCATGTTGCAAAGATAAAATAGCACCTCAATTTGGATGTGAAGAAAGATATTATAAGAAAAGAAAAAGACATAAGAAATATAAGAAATACAAAAAATCAAAATATAAATATAAGAAACCAAGAAAAAGATATTATGTAAAAAATTATAAACATAAAAGACCATATAGAAAAAAGAAATCTATAAAAGAATATACTTGTTATAATTGTGAAAAATTAGGACATTTAGCTAGAGATTGTAAATTATCAAAAAACCCAAAAAATAAATAAATATAAAAAATAAAAATAAAAAATACAAAATATATGCAGATAGATTATATAGATTATGAATTAGAAAGTGAAGATAGTATATATGAAATTTCAGAAAATGAAACAGATAATGAAATAGATAGTGAATTAGACGAATCAAATGACTGAAGAAGATATAAAAATGATTCAAATAACTGAAGAAGATATAAAAATAATAACGAAGGAAGAATATATAAATGAAGAAGGAATAAATCAAAAAATAATATTTGATAGTAATATATTTGACAAAATAAAAGGAAAAGAGTTAGACTTAAGTGTAGAAAAAATATTTAAAATACCAAAAATTAAAAAAATATTTAGTAGAAAAAAGGAAGAATTCTACGTAGTAAGCTAAAATAACAAGTAATAGACTGTAGATATGCAAAAGAAAGAGTCAGTATACCACTAGTAACAAAAAGAATAATTAATAAAAAAATAAACGATATAAAAAGTAAAGACCCAACAAAATATATACACCTTAGAGGAACAGAGATTTTAATAAAAGCATGTTTTAGAGAAGGAATAGATACACCAATAGAATTATATTTAGCAGATGATAGAATTATAAAACCTATAGAAAAAAGTATAATAACAGTCATAAAAGAAAATTTAATATACCAAAAATTTAAATTTATAATAAGTGCGAATTATTCAGTAGCAATAACAGATGAAAATATAGATAAATCATTAGTATTATATTGGAAAATATCAGGAATAGAACTAACCCAAGGAAGTAAAATATTTACAGCAAGATGTAAAAATCTATATGTATTAACAACAAAACATAAAATAACAGGAAAAAATAAAATTAATAAAATACAAATAGAAAGTCCTTTTGAACAATTTGTAAAAACAATTGATAATAATGATTATAGTTACAAAGACATAGATATAGAAGAAGATCTAGAAATAATAAATGATAGAATAAGTACAACAAAAAAAATAGCTCATGAATAACCAGAATCATCAAGCTCATAAAAAAGAACAAGTAATAAAACAACTTCAACAGTTAATTTAAATCAATATTATATAATAGGAACAATAAATGAAAAAGAATATTTAATACTCTTAAACAAAGGACAAAAAGAAAATTATATAGCAAAATTTCTAGTAAAAAGTGAGGAAATAAAATCTAATAGTGATATATGCCTAGATCTACCAAGGAGTCTAATAAACATTAAAGATATGACAGAAAAAAAAAATAATAGGAGTCAGAAAAATAAAAATAGAATTTGTAATAAAGGAAGAAATACAAAAAACAGACATAATATTACGAATAAAATGGTTAGAACAAGTAAAACCATGCAATATAGAACATACACAATTATCTATAACATATAATACAACAACAACAAACCTAGTATTATCTATAACATATAATAACGAAAGATTATTCATAAAAAGAACTTTAACATGATATAAAAATATATGTACTTGTAAAAATAATAGTAGAAGGATATTATAATAGGTATTATACACCTATGATAGATACAGGAGCAGAAGCAAACTTATATAGATACAACTTTTTACCAGAAAGTAAATGGGAACACCAATAGTAGTCAAAGGATTTAATAATGAAGGAAGCCTAATTACATATAAAGCTAAAAATGTAAAAAATACAGATATGGATAAAATAATAACAATAGAAGAAATCTATAATTATGAACTAACATCAAAAGATATACTTTTAGGAATATCATTTTTAGATCAATTATACCCACATATAATAACTAAAATAGATTGATGGTTTACAACACCATGTAAATAGAAAGTAAGAGCAAAAAGAGTTACTAATAAAATAAGAAAGAAAACTGATTGGATAGAAGAAAGTGAAAAAATTACACAAAAGTTAGAAAATATAAAAATATAGAAGACACAGTAGAACTAGTTGTATTTTCGATAAATAAAAAAGAAATAACTATATATTTAACAGATAAGGTAGAAATAATAAATAAATAATTAAGACAATTATATAGTGAAGATTCATTAATAGGATTGGCAAAACATAAAACTACTATAAAAATTGAATTAATAGATAACAATAGAATAATAACTCAAAAACCATTAACATATAATTTTGACGATTTAAAAGAATTTAAAATGCATATAGATGAATTATTAGAAAAACAGTATATACAAAAAAACAATAGTAAACACAATAGTCCAGTATTTATAGTAAATATAGTGAACAAAAAAGAGAAAAAAATAGAATGGTTATTGAGTATAGAAACCTAAATGCAAAAATTATAACATATAATTATCCAATACCAAATAAGATAGTAAAAATAAGAAAAATACAAGGATATAATTATTTTAGTAAATTTGATTGTAAATCAGAATTTTACCACTTAAAGTTAGATGAAAATTCTAAAGAATTAACCATATTTACGGTACCACAAGGATTTTATAAATGGAACGTATTATCATTTGGATTTAAAAATGCACCAGGTATATATCAACATTCTATGGATAGTTATTTTAAACAATTACCTAATTGTATAGTATACATAGATGATATACTACTATATACAAAAACTAAAGAGGAGCATTTAAAATTATTAGAACAATTTACAGATATAATAGAAAAATCAGGAATAAGTTTAAGTGAAAAGAAAGCCGAAATTATGAAAACCAGATAGAGTTTTTAGGAATACAAATAGATAAAAGTGGAGTAAAAATACAACAACATGTAGTACAAAAAATAATAAATTCAAAAGAAGAATTAGATACAAAAAAGAAATTACAATCATTTTTAGGATTAGTAAACCAAGTAAGAGAATATATACCAAAATTAGCAGAAAACCTAAATCCTTTACAGAAAAAATTAAAAAAGGAAATAGAATATAATTACAACGAAGAAGATAGAAAACAAGTCCAGAAAATAAAAATACTTTGTAAAGAATTACCAAAATTATAATTTCCAGACGAAGATAAAAAATTTATATATATAGTAGAAGCAGATGCAAGTGAATATAGGTATGGAGGAGTACTTAAATATAGGTACGAAAATAAAAAATTAGTACATCATTGTAGATACTACTCAGGTACATTTAATGAAACAGAAATAAAATGGGAAATAAATAGAAAAGAATTATGTTCATTATATAAATGTTTATTAGCATTTGATCCATATATTGTATATAACAAATTTATTGTACGGATAGATAATACACAGGTACGTTGGTGGTTAACAAAGAAAATACAAAATTCAGTTACAACGAAAGAGATTCGGAGACTAGTATTAAATATGTCAAATTTTACATTTACAATTGAAGTAATTAGTACTAACAAAAATGTTATTGTAGATTACATATCAAGACAAAGCTACACCGACTGATATAATAGAAGATGATGCTTTATAAAAGATACTCAAAACCCTAACTACGCTTTTAATGAAAGTGTACAGTATGGGTAATGAAATAGAAAAGCTAAAGACTAATGAAGTTAAACTGAAGTCTAAAGCTACAAATCAGCTAACCCAGCAGTGTGCAGAGCTATGTCGATCGGAAGACATTAAAATTCTAGAGCTAAAAGGAGACGTTGGGACACTCCATAAAACCCATAACGTTTATCAATCTACAATTGCAGGTACAAGCAAAGGAGTTAGATATCAGAACATGAACATGAATAAGATATTTGAAAAATCATTTATACCAAAAATACAAAAAGACCCCTTGTACATACCCCAAAAATTACCTCATATCGAGATAGTTTGAACCAAGATAAAAAAGCTTATAACCATATAGCCTGAGGATATATAGAAAATATCTACAAAGTACAAACTTTTCTAAATCTTAACCCTAGAGCTACAAATATCCAAGAACCAAACACAAACTATATAACCCAAAAATTACAAGGTTACAACAAGCTAATCTCACTACCCAAAACCAATCCAAGCTTAATAAAAACATGTTTCGACTATGGATTATTAAATACCGTATATACCCAAGATAGAGAAGAACTAACAGCTATAAAAGAATTACATAAAGTATTCACCACCTATAAAAGAGTAACCAAAGGAAATCTATTTTATATTAAGTTTTATACTACACCAGCAGAGATATTATACGACGAGATCAAACCAGTTATACAAGTTGTAAAAATAGGATTAACCAGAGATATGATTATACCGGAAGATATTGTACAGCAGCCAGAGATACCCAAAATCGAGATACCTGACTTTTATGCAAATAAATGACTTATTGGATTAGCTACAATTATTCAAGAATTAGCAAATAATTACATCAATGGAAACCCAATATGGAGCTATTATTCAAGAGACCATCAAATGATTTATTCAAATTCAAGAGAGCTACGACAAATAGATATGGAAGATGTTAGACAATGGATAATGACGTTACTTAACCCAGAAAAATAATCTACTGCAAGAGAAATTAGGAAAGGATTTATTTCAGATAGATTATTAACAAGATATTACAAGATAATTGGACACAAATATCCAGACCATCAATGTTCGAGATGTAATGGAGGAGATAATATTATCCCAGAAGTTCAGCTAGAATAAAAAATCATCAACCAAGAAGATAAGGACGCCAACTAGAAGATAAAAAGAAGACAGTGACAGAGCAATAATGGAAGAAGACAAAGTATTAAAATTAGGAAAATACCATATGAAGAAAAAAATAAAATTCTTACGTAAATTATTGTAAAGTTTTTATAGCCTTTTAGACTTTTCTTTTCATTTAATAGCCTTTTTGACTTTTTTAAGTTTTTGTTAGATTTAAGTCTTTTCTTCTCAGAATGTAAAGACTTTTTTGTAAAATAGATAAGATATGTGTAAAGTAGGAACGGTATAGAAATAGGATACACGTTTTCTTTATCTTTCTTAGGATTATAAATAGAGAGCATTTTGCTTAGTTAGAAGGCAAGTCTTCATGTGTTGAAGCAAAAAACCCTCCTTTGTAAACAAAAAACTTTTGAATATTTAATAAAAAACAGATATATTTCAAAGCAAAAGCTATAGATGAACAAAGCCCAGAATTATCAAATCTATCAGAACAGGTATATTTATTTATGGTTATGAATAGCTAAATTCATAAATTCCTGACAATCATGATATGATAAAATAAGTTCATGTTAGTTACTTTATAGTAGAATTATTCAAAAAATAGCATGCTAAGAAGTTTATTAGCAAAGTGGAGAAGGAGAAAATCCCTAAGAACTATGCCATCCTAAAGGTGAAACCGATGAGACAAGAAAGTCGTGATAGGGGAGTAGCCAGAGTAGAGGCGCTGTTTAAGGAAAAAGTATCCAGATTACCATGCTAATAGTGACTGAAGAACATATTATTTAAGAATAATCTAGTATATAGTAATCTAAAATGATCATATTTTGTTATGAGTATGATTGAAGGGAATATTATGAAAAATGAATACTTATTTATCTGACGAAATAGAAGATAAATTTAAAATACTTGTTTTGTATGTACTTAAGGATATAGAAATTGTAGATATAAGAAAAATCATATTGGAAAAAATATTTGATAAATATTTTATGACTAGAATAAATTACATACCTAACCTACCTAACTACTCTTATAAATACTTACATACCAAACCTACACATCAACCATGATAAATTACGTATATTTAGAATATTGGAAAATGGTTATGAAAAATGTACAATTAATAGAAAAATTAATGCAAACAAATTTAGAAGAATATATGAGAACCAAAGATATAAAATATATAGAATACCTTAATGAAAATATAGAGGAATTAATAAGATTAAAACAAATAACTAAAGAATATTATGAAAAAGCATTTAATTAACCCACCTAAATGACAGATAATTTTGAAGTACTAGTTTTATACATACTTAGAGATATAGAAATTATAGACTTAAAAAAAATAATATGGGAAAAAATATTTAACATTGAAGATGAAGAGTTAGATATAAATCAGATAGAAGACGAGTTAGGAGAAATATACTTAAGTGATAACAATCACTATTACTACCTAGATAATTATTCAGATGAATATTATACAGATTAAGAAATGCTAGAATATATTCAAAGAGTTAGGGAAAAACAAAGTTGGCTATATGAAGAAATTAATTATAGAAACCAGCTTAGAAAATGAAGAGAACAATTAAAAGAAAGATTAATTTGGATAAATAAAACCATAAAACAATTTGAATTAAAAGATAGTTTAGAATATGATTTAGACATAGAATTATTCATAGATGAAAAAGACAGGATAATTAACGAAATAGATAACCTAGAATTTAATATCAGATATAGTACAATTAGAATAAATTATCATAAATAATTTTGCAGTATCACAACTACTTTAGGATAAAATGATAGACTATGAATATTTAAAATATTGGAGACAAGATGTGAAATAAATAAGACTTTGGGTTTTTTTGGTAATTTACAATCTCTAGATAAATGTCCTAATTTTCCACAATTATAACAAGTACATTCTTTTATAGATTTCTTTTTTCTATATGGTATTTTATATTTATAATTTTTTTACATAATATCTTTTTTTTGGTTTCTTATATTTATATTTTGATTTTTCGTATTTCTTATATTTCTTATGTCTTTTTCTTTTCTTATAATATCTTTCTTCACATCCAAATTGAGGTGCTATTTTATCTTTGCAATATGCTAAATTTCTTATTAATGTTCACTTGGAAACAATGGTTCTATGGCTCTTGCAACAACTTTACATGGTCCAGGAAATAGTGTAGGACCCTTACCGAGTAGAATAATTAATAGTTTGAATTGACATCCTACTTTGAACCCTCTACGTCAGCTGGCACTAGTGGTTTTAGTGGCAAAACTCTAGATTTTCCATTGATTTTGCTATGTAGTAGATGAGATGGTACCTAATACGTCATACGAATTCATTGAAAATGGTTTTCTTTTCAGTGATCTTGACAACAATATGAGTTATGGTTGGAATTTGTCATGAGTTTTGTCCTGATTTTTCTATTATATTTGTAGTGAAGTTTGACATACCATAATCTTGCTTATGGTAATATCTTATATGCCTAAATTACACCTCTCTTATGAGAGAGTAAGTAGTTGTCGTCAGATATATAACCCAATTAGGTTGGGGTCGAATCCCACAGGGAATATTGTATTAATCAAGGCTATTTTTTATTTAACCGACTAATAGTTAAGAGTTCTCTTTAATTGGGGTTTTTATCAATCAAACAATTATTAATATTTCAACTAGCTTTAGCAACTCAAATTCAATATTTCAAATCAATGATGTAGTAAAAATAAAGTTGTGATCACTATGAGTATTGATTTCTATTGAATAATAGTTGAAGCATTAGATTCTCATGACATGTGGGAAACAACAAATTATCATTATCGATAGTAAATCCAAGCGCCTTTTAACCTACTTAGATTCTAGATTTCCTAATTCTTTCAAACTTAGGAAATACCCTCTATTCACATTGATTTTATTTGAAGTTGATTAATTTTGTTACAACATTAATCATTAGATAGAAAGTTGGTCTGTCTAAATCTCCGTTGATAATTCACTTTCTTTAATTGATTTCTCAATTCAAGCAAACCAAACTATGGCTAAATCTATTATTTGTAACCAATAGAAACATTCATTACAAAAGAATTATCAAGATGATCCTAAGGTAAATCGACTCTTCACCAACTATTAAATCAATAAAATAATACACATAGATCCCACAACTCCAGTTATGAGATTTAGTTCCTCATCAAATAGAAAGAGATAGTATAGACTAAATCCATAATTCAAAAGTAATTAACTTACAATAGATAGAATTGAAGATTGTTCTCTTCCAAGTTCAATGGAGAATTCCCAAAACTAAAATAATAATTCAAAAACTGAATTCAAACTTAAGAAACCCAAAAAATGTAAAAACTGCTGTTGTGGAATAAGTTCAAGATGCCTAATGAAAAGTTAAGATTTTCTGTAAATACCCATCACATTCAGAATTTGAAATTTAAAATCAATATATTCTGCATCATAGCTGATGACTGATAAAGCTCAAACTACACTCTTGAATGGATGTAAGCGATCATGGTCAATATAAAATCCAACTAGGTTGGAGTCGAATCCCACAGAGAATAAGGTGTGAAATCAAGTTGTTTGCGATTTAATTCACTGATAGTTTAATGTTTCCTTAAATGGGGGTTTAAGTTTCACAAATGATTGTTTGTCACTTTAATTTCGATATTTGTAACCAAGATTTTATGAAATAACCAAAATTATGTTCAGTAGGTCTTACGGTACATAACAAATGCTAAAGGTGACTCAAGATTCTCATGGTGGTTAGGATAACAAGCTATCTTTATCGATGATATGCTCAAATATCTCTCGACCTATTTAAGCGTCTAATTTCCTAATCCTCTCGGACTTAGGAAATCGCTATTCACTGCCCATATTTTACCTCAGGTTAATCAACCTTGTTATAGTGCTGATTATTAAACGAAGTATTTCTGAGTCCCTGTTGATAATTCACTTCCTACTGTATATGATTTCATTCTCAAGCAAATCAAAGTAGGTGTGTCTATTGTTTGCAACCAACAAATGTTAATTAAAATCTCAAAATTATCAAGAAATCCTAACACTTATTAAATCTTGAGTGTTTAGCACATCATCATGACCTAACCCTAGATCCCATAATTCAGGTTAACGGAGTTTAGTCACTCATGATGCAAAGAAAGAAACACATAATTGAATTCATAATTAAGAAGATTAACTTACAGGGATGAATAATAATTAGTAAATCATAGATTAGATCACAAAAAAAATCCCTGAAATAGTTGTATTATTCGAATCCAAAAAAAATAGAGAAAGAAAGATCAGAAAATATTCTCCAAGACTTAAAGTATCAAACTCTCTTTTTTGAACAATGATGCTGATGAATGAATGAATAATCTTTCAAAATCCCTTAAACAAAGCTTTAAATAGTTCAACCTAAATAAGGAAATAAATTAAAGTTACAACTTTTTCTCGGAATAGACGACGACATCCATGATAGCTTATCAAGAGTCTGATGGCTTATCACGGATGTCGTCAGCTCCTCTGTACTTTTGGCTTCTGTTGTCTAGTGCTGACAACGACGTTGATGCCTTTTGACCAACCTGACGGCTTATCACTGATGTTGTCAGATCTTCTGTAATTTTGGCTTTTGCTACCTAAGGCTGACGACGATGATGGTGACATATCAAGAGTTTGACGGCTTGTCACCAATATCGTCAAAACTTCATCTCAGCTTCCAAGTTTTACCTAAGTCTGATGGTTCTCCTGATGCCTTATCACCATCTTGATGCCTTATCACAAAATGTTATCGCAGCTTCTCTTCAACTCCCATTCTCTGGTTAAGGATGACGACATTCATGATGGCGCATCACACTTTTAACGTCATATCACCAGATGTCATCACAGGCTTAAACTCATGCTTAAGTTTGACGACAACTGTGATAGCCTATTACAGGGATGACGACTTATCATAGGTGTCGTCAACCATACTTCTCTTTAAATTCCTCCAGATTTTAACTTCTTTGCTTCCATTCTTGTTGGTTCTCCATTCCATCAGCTTAAACTGTAAAATCAGACATAAACAAATCAAAAACGACAAAAATTGCTTAAGACTTTGCAATTATTCTTGGTTAAAGGTCTTAAATATATTAGCAATTTCTCACACATCAACGACAAATTTGATGACTTATCCACTTGTTGATAGCCTGCCAACTAAGTCGTCAATTTGAGTCCTCATCATCTATGTTCTGTGGTCATGTGATGACTTCTACTGTTAACCTATAAAAAGGTTGATGACTTATCAACCAAGTCATCAACTTGACTTTCTTAGCATCTATGATTTGTTTTCTGGTGACGACTTCTACTGATAACCTATCAATAGGTTGATGACTTATCACCCAAGTCCTCAACTTGACTTTTTCAGCATATAGATTTTTTTTATGGGTGACAACTTCTTCGAATAACTTATCAATAGGTTGACGACTTGTCACCAAAGTCGTTAACTAAATCTCTTCAATACTTAGCTTCAAAATCACTTTACCAAAAATGTTCTTTTTATCATGGTTTTCATAGGTCTCTATGCATCTTGACTTTCCCTACAAAATCACATGAAATACGATAAAAAAACAACAATAGTTACTTAGGAACTTACAATTATTTCAAGATAAAAGCCTTAAATGTGCTAACACAAAACTAGCACATCAACACCCTCAACTTAAAACACTTGCTTGTCCGCAAGCAACTAACACATGATTATGCACACAATAAGAGCACCAATGCAAAGAGTAGCACTTGTTTTCTTCATTTTGTACACATTAAGAAATATGTGATATTTTTCTTCCAAGCAAGATCAAGATTCCAGACATATTTTTGAAGTGAAAATAGACAAACCACTACTTAAACTCAGAATATTCAATCAAATGTTCATTGATTACCACTACCATTCACATGCCCTCACATAGAAGAAAAAGTTCCTTACTCCAAATGTTTCATGTTTTTTCTAGGAACTAGACACTAAATCTCTCACTCTCAGAATAAAGTTTCAAATGTGCACTTACATGCCATAGGGTCACCTTTACCATTCTGTTTGGGTTATATAGTAGTCAAACTAAGATCACTGCAGGGGTTTCTTTGCTTAAAATGAAGGCTTAAGTGCTGGAAAGGTCAAATTTAGGATTAGTGACTTAGCCTCTCTTTGTTCATTTACACCACTCGGCTATAACTACTTATTCATTTGCATTCCTCTCACAATCCACTTTTGTGAATTGGTTTCCCTCTTAGCATTCCCAATCACTGCCATTTGTTTATTTATTCATTTTTACTATTTTTTTTGGAATATGACAACTTTCATAACATCTTTCATACCTTTCAGTCGTTATCTTCTTTATTGTAGCCACCCTTAACTTAGGCAATTTGCCTGAGTTGATGTGTATAATGTCCAAAGGGAGAACTGGGGTTAAAATAAAGGTTTAACTAAGGAATTAATGAAAGGTGGTCAGGTGATGAAACAAAGAAAGATCTAATGGCTCAAAGGGGGTCAATTACAAGCTTATGGGTTGTTGGGTTACTTATCAAAAAATGGCCTGCAATCATTTCTCAGATGACTACTTGCAAGCTAACAGAATGACTTGGGCAAGTTCTAGATACATGTACACAATAAAAATATATTTATAGAAAACCCTCACTCTCTCATGGAATGGAATTTTACGGACATCACGAATTACTTAATCAAACCTAATGCCATATTTGCCTACTTTTGTAGACAGAAATGGTTTCCTATGCACCTGGCAATCAATCTCACAACCAAAAATTTTGATGGGCTCACAATTTCAAATCAAAATTTTCAAACTTATGCAATGCTACTCACCACATCTACTCTTCATGCATACATAACACATAACTAAAAACAAACAACAAATCCTAAACATGTCGGTTCCTAGATAGCGCTCAAGAGAATAGAATACAGACAATACACCCTTGAGGTTGAAAGTACCACCACCCCACAAATAAAAGCATGCATTTCCCTCAATGCATTATTATTTAAACTTAATAACAAGGGTAAGGACATACCTGCAGTGCCTTAAGTGCTTATGTCATAAGCTGCTGACTGTGTGCTGAATCATTAGCAGGAAGAATATCAACAGTGGCATCAGGTTCCACTAATGCATACATAGCAGTGGTTGGTGGAGTAAAGAACTCCCCACCAGGCTTCAGAGGTCTACTATCAGAGGTTCCCACAACTTTAGGTCTCAGTGCTTCTTTCATTTGTTTTTTTTCAGTCCTCTTTTGCTTATCACTCTCACTTCTTTTTCTCTTTTCTTTGCCTTTTTGATCAACTAGTTTATCTTCATAATCAACATCAATAACTGAGACTATACTCATTTCCTTTGGTTTCTTCATGGATTGACACACGTCAAAGCTAACTTTTTTTATTATTAAGCCTAAATTTTACCTCATTCATCTCCATGTCAACTAGCACTCTCCCAGTTGCTAAGAACGGCCTACCTAAAATTATGGGTACCTCAAAGTCCATTTTTCAATCAAGAATTACAATGTCTGCAGGAAATATAAAATTGGACACCTTTAAAAGTACATCATGTAGAATCCCTACGGGTCTCTTTACCGACTAGTCATCCATCATTAGTCACATTGGTTCAGGATTTCATAAACCTAATTTCTTGAAAACCGCCAATGGCATAAGGTGGATACTCTCTCCAAGATCGTAAAATGCCTTACCAAAGCAAATTTCTCCAATTGTACACGAGATAGTGAATGCTCCCAGGTCAGCTTTCTTATGCACTAATGAACTAGTATCAATAGCATTACATTGATAAAGATTGTCCACAGGATCATATATAACTGTCCTTTTCTTCATCATGAGGTCTTCATAAATTTAGAGTATCCCAACATTTGCTCTAATGCCTCGAAGAAAGGCACATTCACTGTTAACTATTTCAGCATATCCATGAATTTGCTAAACTTACCCTCATCTGCTTTCTTTTTTAATATTTGTGGAAATGGAGGTAGTGTATTTGGGATTCTAGTTAGAGAAACTTCTACCTCTTTTCCTATGCCTTGCTCTATATCACTAACCTATTTTGTCTTAGATGGTTGTTTCACTTCGGCACTCTTCTTTTCTAAACCTCCCAACTCCTAAGGCACCACTGGGATTCATCAACCATATCCTCATCTACTGCGACCACATCAATATGAGGAGATGATCCCAGACATGGACTAGATAACATCTTACCACTCCAAGTGGTAATATTCATACATGACCCGTCAATCCTCAGATTCTAAACTATATCACTTGGTATAGTCACACTCTTTCTTTGGTTGAATATTCCTGATAATTGGCTCATCTTCTGCTCCAATTATTTAATAGATATGGAGTGTAAGTCAACTAACTGACCCATGGTCAACAAGTCACTCTTTATTTCCCTAACTCTGGCATCTGTTGACTCTAGTCCTTTCAACACTTTTTCCATTATATCCTCCATAGACAATTTCCTAGAATTGTTCGCAGCATTATCACGGCTCCTAAGTGGTACATACAATCCACTTCTATAATTTTTATTCTTCCAATCTCCTTGATAGTTCCAACCTTGGTTTCTGTAACGACCAGATTTTCTAGAACTGAAATGTCACATGGTGCTCATAATCCCGAAAGACCACAAGCTAACCCTCTACTGATATCTATACCTGAGCACTATATAATATAGATAATAAATACGGAAACTATCCATAAGGTTCAAACCATCTAAATATACTCAAAATTGAAAAACTAAATATTGATACATTTGTCTGAAAAACCTCTAAACTGTCCGAACAGTGAGTTTATAGGACATGTCCCCAACTAACTCTGTCTACTAAAAATAAACAAAATCTGATGCGGTAGTAAAATAAGGATCATCCTAGACTAAAGAGGACTCACTGCTATGTCTACTACTGCTGACTGGGACTGAGCTGCTAAGGGTAATCTGGATCCCATTTCTCTGAACCCATGGTGTCAAATAAAATACCATAGCGTAAATGCCTCAGTATGGTAATGTACTGAGTATGAAGATGAGGTAAGTCTAAATGCAAGGGCTTATGCATGAACAATTACTTAACTGAATAATCATGAGAGTACTGAATGAGAACAAATGCATGAATGCACAAATCATAACTGAATTCATCGTGACTCGAAATACTAAAACTCGGATACTGCTTCACTATCATCTAAACTCACTACTAATACTGAGATACTAAACAACTTAATCTCCTGATAATGATAACCGCATACTGGAGCTAAGATCAGTCCTCTCTAGTGAGTGATCTTGAAAACTGATGTTACTGGAGCTGATTAACTAAATCTACTCATATCAATGACTGCACTCTAAACTTGCTACTCTCAGTTGACTGAATCAGAGATCAAACCTCTCTAATGGATGATCCCTGAATCTACTATCAATGACAAAAAGAGATTTTATCTGAGATCGAACCTATCTAGAGGAGGATCTTTGAATTTGATAGTGAGAATACTCAATTAAATCTGAGACTGAGATCAAGCCTATCTAACGGGTGATCTCTGGATCTGAAAATGAGATTACTCAACTGAATCTGAGACTGAGATCAAGCCTATCTAACAGGTGATTTCTGGATCTGATAATAAGATTAGTCAACTGAATCTAAGACTGAGATCAAGCCTATCTAACGGGTGATCTCTGGATCTGATAGTAAGATTACTCAACTAAATTTGAGACTGAGATCAAGACTATCTAATGGGTGATCTATGGATCTAATAATGAGATTACTTAACTGAATCTGAGACTGAGATCAAGACTATCTAATGGGTGATTTCTGGATCTAATAATAAGATTAGTCAACTGAATCTAAGACTGAGATCAAGACTATCTAACGGGTGATCTCTGTGTCTGATAATAAGATTACTCAATTGAATCTGAGACTGAGATTAAGACTATCTAACGGGTGATCTCTGGATCTTATGTGATACTGAATATCTTTATGTGAGACTATGCCTATCTAGTAGGTGGTCCATGAATCAATGGAACTATCTTAGTTTCTTAATGAGATAGGTGACTGTATCTGACTGTCCTGATTTTTGAGTTCTACTCTGAAGACTGATACTGAAACTGTAACTGTGGGAGTTCTCACTTAACTGACATGCCACGAATTTGAACTGGTGGGGTCCAACCTATAACCCTAGCTGGAAGAGTGTCAATACCGTGCCACGGGTAAAGACCTCTACTCTGGTCAAGCCTCTCTAACGAGTGACCCTCACAAAAAGTCAAGCCAAAAGCAGTATAATAGAAAAGCCTTATTCTAACGGGTGACTCCTGCTCCTATGTTGGCTACGCAGTTCTGGAGTTTAGGGATTGCTCTTAACGACTCTGCCTCTCTAACGAGGAACTTCCATCCCTACACTCGCTCGGTGCTAGCTCCTACTACCAAATGAAAGACACTAAATTGAACTTAAACTGAGTTGAATCTGTTACTGATCATATTTCTCGAATGACCTGACTGAGTTACGCTGAATTCAATTGGTTTTGTATCTGACGAAATACGATTGAATCTCATTATCTGACTGTATAATACTGAGTTTTGAACTGAATACTTGAATACTACTAGGTCTGAGCTGAGTACTGAACTGAGGCTAGAATACTAGCGATACTAAGATTACTGAGATTTTTGAGATTTCTTAAGTTTTGTATCTATCTAAGAGTACAGAGTTCTATAACTCACTAAGTTCTGAGAATTGTGGCTTAACTGAGATTATCGAGGAAACTGATACGAGCTCTAGACTGCAGCTAATTTGTCAGGTATAAATACCCCCAGGAGTCGATAACATAAAAGTAAAACATAACCATTCCTGAATAATCAATACCATGGACATTCATTCACCATCACAATCACTAAATCATATCTTCAAGTATTTAGAAATCATAAACACGTAATAGTATAGGAGACATGCTATTGGCTCATACTCCATTCAACAAGGTCTTACATCAAACACTTAGCATGTATTAAAGTGTTAGCATGTATCGAAGAGCACATAATTGGGGAATTTCATGCTATCATATCACAATTCATTCACTAAGTCTTTTCAACAAACACTTGGCATGCATGAGCTTGCACATAATTGGGAATTTCTATTCAACATGCTATAATGACTTTAATTCCTCCACATAAGCATTTTATTAAACATATGGGGAGCATGCTTTGCTTATTCAACAATTTCTTCACTTAATTGACATGAACACATTACTTAACAAGAAACTTGAAGAGGGTTTATCATGAACATCACATGAATATCACATACTAGGGTCAAAGCTTGAAACTTAATAAACAAAACATGAATTAAAAACTTAATAATAGCATGAACATCACTTTCAACTCACATGAATCATGAAAAATCATAAATATAAGATCTTTGAAATTTAGAAAAGGGTTCTTGAGCTTCTTGGATGAAAGGGGCCCAAGAATCAACATTTGCATACCTTAGGAAACAAAAAGGGTTTTGATTTTGTAGAAACCCTAGTTTTTGATGTTGAAGATGAGAAATAAAGTTGTGAGCCTTTATCAGATATAAATAGGGTCTGAAAAGAGTGGAAAAGTACCAAAAAGTCCTTTTAAAATTGACTTAAAATTACCGACCAGGGACTGCGACGGTCGAAGTGACAGTTTGTCGCTAGTCTGACTGTCCGTCGGATCGTCTGTCATATGTTGGTAAAAAAAAATACACTGCCTTGATGTGAAGGTCTCAGTGAAAATCTGTTGTAAACTTGATGGTCCGTCAGATCGTCCATCGCATGTTGGCCAGGATGAGGCCACTTGCCTCAACGGCGATGGTCCCAGCGATGGTCTATCACAGTTTTAACGGTCCATCATCCTGGACGTTGAACTTGGGCCAGTCACTGCCTTGGTTTCAACAGTCTAGGCGATGGTCCATCGCAAGCTCGACGGTCCATCAACCTAGTCGTTGCACTTGGGCGGTTCCGACTGCTTTCAGTAAAACAACCATAACTTCCTCGTTCAATGCCGGATTTTGACAAAATTGGTATTGATGGAAAGCTTATTCAATGCCCTACATGACAAAAAGTCAATGTTAGTAAAATTCTACATGGTTTTAAATATTTCTAATTTGGGAAGGCACTTCTCAATCTTTTAGGGCCAGATTTATGCTTCACTGAACACGCTCTAAGGCCACACTATGAGAGAATTTTGCAGGGTCTTACAGTTTCTTTGACCACTGGCTCAAAAAACCTCATGGTTATGCAAGTATTTAGCCTCCTTCTCAGTATCTGATTCAGCTCCCCTACTCTGTGACCCCACAACTTTTACCTTTTCTACCTTGCATGATAGAAAATGTTTCATGAGCAGATCCATCTGGGTTTTTATGTGAGCCATATCCTAATTATGTTTTTTTTCTCTCCCACGTTGTTCTGCTAGCATTCCACTAGACCCAGTATTACTTGCTACCCCAAAAACTCTAGTATGCCAAGCTTTACTTGTCTTAGTCATTCGTTCTAACATCTCTGCAACCTTAGTGAAGGTGAGCTTTATAAAAACTCCTCCTGCAGTATTATATACAATCGGCTTTGTAATTGAATTAAAAGCTCTCTAAAATGTTCCCATCAAATATTCATTAGTCATCTTGTGGTTTGGGCATTGAGTCAACTTCTTTTTAAATATCACCCATGTTTCATCCAAGGTTTCATTAGGTAGTTGCCTAAAGTTTTGGATCTCATCCCTCAACTATAACATTCTAAAAGACGAAAAGAACCTTTCTAGGAAAGCTCCTTTTAGTTGCCTCCAGTTTGCTATAGAATTAGGTGCTAACTTATTCAGCCACAGAGTTGCCTCCCCAGATAGAGACAGTGGAAATAATCTCAGATGAATGACATTTTTCCCTACTCTAGGATTATCAAATGACTTACAAATATAGATGAAATTCATCAAATACAGATTTGGATCATCACCAGGTAATCCACCAAAGAGTCCTTTTAAGTTAAGTAGATGGATCATAGTGCTGGTGATGTTAAATTTCACCCAGGAGCTAGTGGTGGTGGAATGATTGCTCTGGTAGCTTCAGCTCTATCCAAATCAGCACCATCCTCATCATCTAGAGCAAAATACACAACAGATTGTTGATGCATCCTACTTCTTGCTTGCTGATTCCAATATGCTGGTATGACATTTCCAGTATGTCACCTATTTGCAGGATCAACCAACTCATCATCACCCAAATCTTCATTGTCTGCATTGGGTACATGCCCTGGTGATCTAACATTCTATTGGTTAACTAATAGTGCCCAAGTTCACACGCAAGTGTATGTGGTCTACCAAGTAGTAAAGTGGTCTAATTAAACCCAAGTAGCGATCCCACAGAGACTTGATTTAACAATGATTTAATTTTAGTTCACAGTCTAGATTAATTTAGTGCAAGAGTAACCAAAAAGAGTTTGGAAAATTATAAATTAAAACTAAAGTAATAATGCGTAAATAAAATACTTGTAACAATCAATGGAGTAAAACCCAGGGTTAAAGCACTCCGAACAGTCATACTATGTTATTGAATTCATTCATTAATTTGTTTATCTTGGTTGTTGATTCGTAGAGTTAATTGCATGATCATGATATCCCAACCTCTAATCTTTTACCTAATTTGGACATTACAACTACATCGTTGAACGGTGATGTAATAATTTAATTAAGTTAATTAAAACTATTATCCTTTGTATGAATCAAGTAAGACATCTAAGTATAGCCCTATCCTAGACGCTAAGTTTAATTTTTTATTTTATAAAATTATAAAAATCCAAACTTTATTTATTCCCATGTTCTATCTCCCTATTCCCTCTCCTAAGATCAAAAGGTTGACAATATATGTATTTTATGAGTGATCAATCCATAAAATAATTAAAACAAGAATAAACAAACAACCAAATATGATAAATAAAATTAATCAAAATTAATCCAAAATAATAGTAATTATGTTCTTGGCTTTAACCTCGGAAAGAGAGTTTTTAGCCATTAATATTCATAATCATGATCAAAATATTTGAATGCATTATATGAAAAATTAAAAGCTAAAATAAAATAATTAAACCTAATTAACGAATTGGCAGCCACCAATTTCGTCCAAACCGTCACCACCAAAAATTCTCGTCCCCTTGTAACTCAACGTGTCCCACAAATATATATCTTCCAAATTTGTCCAAATCTAGTTGTGTCCAGGTGTCCACGTGTCCAGCCCTTTATGCAATATGTTATAGATAATATTATATAATAATAAACCTAGTGGGATTAGGAGAAGTCAACAATGACAAGATTTCCCCACAACCTCTAATTGCGTGTCATGTCATACAATCCCACTCAGTGTACAATTATAATTCAATTTTTGCCATGCATGATTATAGTGACGCGAGGCGTTGCTGAACGCATCACTAAAACTGGCAGCACTGGGAATGTCGAAGCGACACATCAATTTTGCGTTGACTCACTGAAATTTGCTTCTAAAATTTTGGTTAAGTGTTGATGTCCTATCCTTTGTCCTTGATTTTTGTAGTGTATTTCCAATTAAGTTTTGCCCTTTAAATCATCAATATATTAACGTATTCATCTCACAAAGCCTCCTACAATATCACACACCATAAATTAAAGATCAAAACAATACAATATTCTCAACGATGAATCAAAACAAAAGCTAAGATAAGACAAAGTCGCAATGATCTTCCACTTATTATTTCAACTCTTGACTTAATCAAATTAACTTTGCACATTACAAACAAGTTATTCCACACATAATTACACATTTAAAATATTTGAAATAAATTAAACACATTAGAATCTACCGAAATCAACTAGACACACACCAAGCTCAAGCTAGTAAAACTAGTTTTCCGACTTGAACTCTAAATGACTCATTTAAGTACAAACTTGTTTGAAAAATACTTTGGACGTTGTAATCACATACTTGGACACTTAAATGCTTATTTACATCAATATGAACACATTAAGCACTCGAATCGCTCTCAAAACAAGGCGAAACAAGCTAGAATAATGATACAAAAATGTATAAAACCACCTCAGATCATCACCCCACACTTAAACTCTTGTTCTTCCTCGAACAACTCTTTACTCTAAGCATAAAAATCTGAGATGACACTACACTTCTACTAAATGCAAGAAACTCAAGCTAGTACTACAATGACTACATGGAATGCAAATTTCTACACAAAGCACGTTATTTACACAATTGATAGCTCAAGAACACTACTTCAAAACTTCCTAGCCTCAATAATTGACTCACCTAGTTGGCAAACTCATGCTTATTATTCAATCAAGGACATGATACAAATCACCCACATTCATCAAACATGTGCCCCTCACAATAAGAGAGTTACCCATAATCACTCACAATAATGCAATTTATAGTACAATGGGTACACGAATCAAATTATGCTCACTCTCACAAAGAATTCACAAAGTACATACAATGAACCATAGGCTTACCCTTAGTGTAATGCTTTACTAATATCAGAATGATGAACTTAGGATCAATTAGGACTTTTTCGGATTGTAATGTAGGCTAAGGGACGGGTATAAACTATTTGAGAATAGTGACTAACCTCTCTAAGTGCGCTAATACACTACATTATACATTTAAAATCAATCTCCAACAATCCACCATTTTTATCTACCCCATTCTTTTATTTCATCCCATCTCTTTTAAGCATTTTCACCAACACATAGTGGATACATAGTTTACTACCACAAGAATCAATTTTTTTCTTTTTCTCAATCATGGAAATATTTTTAACATAAATTATATCATAACCATCCACCACACATCAATTATAAACCAATAACTATTATCTTGGGGCATCAATTTCACCTTTTTCTTCTTTAATTTCTCAAACTCCTTACTCAGTTATTATTTTTTTTTTCAATTAGAGCACTTTGGAGATTTTTGGATCAAATTATGGTCTATCAAAGAAAGGATTAGGTTACTTATGCGGTTATCAAAGAAAAAGCTAAAGGCTCAATGAGGGTGAACTAGGATTATGCACAAGGGTAGGTCAAAATGAAGGTACAAACAAGACTATCAAAGAAATGCCTATACCATCTCCTAAATTCACACTGTTTATTTTGCTTCACACATACACCGGGCAATTTCTAGACATCACATGAAAAAAAGAATATACAAATACCTCACACGCATATGACAAATGCTCAACTCAATAGGATCATCATAGACTCCCAACCAAACAGTAGCATAAATTCAAAATTAAGCCACCAAGTACAAGAGTCACAAAAATAAGCTTAAGAGTCTTAAAAAAATAGCAATTCAATCAATTCAACATGTTTTTACCAACAAACCCACTTGCATCATGTAATAAAAAATAGCACCAATCAAGAATATCTCACTTATTCCTAACCTACAAATTTTTAAATTGAGCCAAAATTTGGGAATTTCTCCACCACACTTTAAAATCTACTTTGTTCCCAAAGTGAATTTAAAAGTAAAAAGATAGAAATTGTCACGCCTCAAATCTTATTGGGGCGGACTGACACCCGTAACCGAGGAGGCCCGGGAGAACCAGCTCATAACCTTATATTTCCCACGCATACTTCTATGACAACCCAAAATTTGGACAGCATCACGTCGCATATAAAAGGAAATAATCACCTGTATAAGCTCGAGAACACATATATATGTATATATAATACTTGGCCGTTGGAGCCATCACGTCTATTAACAAAATACCACCTTGACTGTACATTAGGTCTACAAAGACTCTAGACAATACGCAGAGTTTAACTAAGGTCGGGACACACCCCTCCATATAACTAACTTCTATACAATACCAAAAGTGGATGGATATGACACGAAAAGTCCCGAAGCCAACTGGAGCTCACCAAAAGCAGCTGGGTATCCTGGCTCCTACTTGTGTGGTGTATGAGCTGAGGTACCTGTGC
This sequence comes from Capsicum baccatum var. pendulum, assembly GCA_030864225.1. Taxonomy (NCBI): domain Eukaryota; kingdom Viridiplantae; phylum Streptophyta; class Magnoliopsida; order Solanales; family Solanaceae; genus Capsicum; species Capsicum baccatum. The sequence goes on along the minus strand of CM061556.1, from coordinate 122,731,229 downwards.
CTGCAGCATGAAATGCAGGTCCCCCGTGGGGGATGTCAGTACGAAATATGTACTGAGTATGTAAAGGTGTAGATAATCACATATGATATAGGAGCTCAATAGAAATCAGAAACAAGTGAATAAATCATAATAAGAGTGGAACACACTTACTAGAACTTGTGACAACCGGTACATTGTATTTATTCAATCACTTTACCTTCGTTCTTATCGTCTTTGTAATCATTACTGTACTCTACTGTGACCATTAGGCTGCCTCCAGTACATATCAACTGGGATCGACCCATGCTAGGCTTATGCCCCTGGGATACCACCCATAAACACATAAATAGGGATCGACCCATGATAGGCTTATGCCCCTGGGATACCACCCGATAAGAGAGAACTTCCATCACTTAGTTCAATTAATCTTTGAGATTGTTATTTCGGTCCCCACCATATTTTTGATACTTTGAAACAATGATACATCAATAAGAGACATATAAATAGACCATCAATACAATAACAATGAAGTAAGAACTCATTGGCACATCAATAAAGTGTTTTGGAGTCATCAATGGCATAACAATGAAGTAGGAACTTATTGGTATATCAATGAAACGTTTTGGAGTCATTAATAGCACATGGATCTTGTTTGAGTAACCGGATACCTTCTAACATTCATTAGTGCAATAAATATGTAAGATTTAGAAAACAAGTAAGTATTGGAATGTCTTGACATCTTGTAGGGTGGAAACAAGTTCATTGGTAACGTAGGACATCATACAAAATCATTATGGATCACATGTTACTGAATAACATTGGAAACTTTCTTAATAGAACAACTGTTCACTTTCATGCCAAAGATATGATATAGAGTATGCTTTACATACCTGACTATCAACCTTCAATACTAGTCCCAAATGGACTTCTCGTCTTATCGGATTACTTATCTACAATGAACATATATAGCAATCTAGTATTAGCGATCAAACGTCACAATTCAATTATTTGAATTCACCAAACTAGTGGTTAAGTAGTAAGCCTTAATTACACCATAAAGGGTGTCACTTTAACCCTCTTATACTCCAATTACATTCACATACCATGAATATTCATACAACATCCTCCAATATCAAGTTTGGATTCATTTATCCTTCCAACCAATCCATTAAACCAAATTGAGCCATAGACATAAATAATCATCAATTCAATAGTATATCACCATATCCACCTTCCATAACTCAATTATTATATCCACATTCCACAATTCAATACAACTAAACCATGCAAAATAGTCCATAACCCTATTTTCATCACCTTTCAATAACAACCAATACATATAATCCTCTATCACACATATACATATGGAAGAGAACAAAGGCAAATAATATTCATACCTTAAAATTCACCTCTTGATTATGCAATCCTGTTTTCACAAATAATAGGTGCCTTTCGAAGCTCTCGAGATGACAAACGCAGTTATCGAATTACTTTGAAATTTCTACGGTTGAATCAAAAGTAATTTAAAGGTCAAATTTGGCTAGGGTTTGTTATTTCTCAATGATTGATGATGAAAATGAGTTTTTGAACTCATATACATGTATATGTACACATATTCCCGTCCATAATATCATGGGAATGACCAAAGTGCCTTTAAAATTTAAATAATGTTAAATCTGTCCTCTGGTGGACTGTTTTGACAAGGTAAAGTAGATAGACCATAACTCTTTGCCCCGATATCGGATTTAGGTGAAATTGGTATCGTTGGAAAGATAATTCAATGCGCTTTCATTTGATATAAATTAAGTCACCCAGTTCGTCATGTACAAGGAGTTATGATCGTTTGAAGTTGACCCTAAAAATCTATTTTGAGAGGCTGAAGTAAAATGAGTATAACTCCTTACTCAGATGTTGGATTTGGATGAAACCAATTGCATTGGAAAGAAGACTCAAATATATTTCTTTTGATAGGTTTTAGCTCTCCCAGTTCGTTATATTAAGGGAGTTATGATCATTCAAAGTTGACCCAAAAAAATGGCTGGCCTCAGTAGTTTGTGTGCAGGAAATGTTCCTGCACATTTACTATTCACAAATATCCCGGCCACCGTTTTATAGTTTCGAACGTACTTTATTATATCTGAAACCTATCCATTTTTGAAAATCTTTATATCATTGGAAAGTTTATTCAATAACCTTCGTATGGAACCATCGACGGGCAAATTCCGGTATATATAAAATAAAATAAGATTAATTTCATATAAATAAGACCAATACACGTACTTGAATATGCCAATACACGTACTTGAATACGGGGTGTTACATCCTTCCCCTCTTTAGGACATTCTTCCTCGAATATTAGCGTAGTTATTCAACCAAAACAAGTTCAAGTCCATCATTAACATTCACATCATCACATAAATACTATGCATATATAAAAAAACTTACTTGTTAATGTTCTAACTCCGTTTCTTGAACTTCCTCTTCATCTTTGAACAAATGAGGGTACTTAGATTTCATTGCTTCCTCAGCTTCCCATGTAATTTCTTCCCTTTGACGATTTCTCCAACGTACTTTCACCGATGCTATCTCTTTATTTCTCATCTTCTTAACTTGGCGATCTAGAATATCAATAGGCACTTCCTCATAGGTAAGATCTTCCATAATTTGCACATCCTCAGTAGAAGTGATATGTGATGGATCTCCGATGCACTTTCGAAGCATTGACACATGAAATACCGGATGTACTAATGAGAGCTCTTGGGGTAGCTCTAATTCATATGCAACTTGTCCAAACCTTCGAGTGATCTTATATGGGCCTATATAACGTGGAATCAACTTTCCTTTCTTACCAAATCTCATTACCCCTTTTATTGGTGATACCTTCAAAAATACCCAATCACCTATAGAAAACTCTAACCCTCTCCTTCTACTATCCGCATATGACTTGTGTCGACTTTGGGCTGTTTTCAGTCGTTGCTGAATTACTTTAACCTTCTCTATGGCTTGATAAACAAGATCCGATCCGAACAAAAGAGTTTCACCCACTTCGATCCATCCTATTGGTGATCTATACTTCCTTCCATATAAAGCTTCATATGGTGCCATTTTGATACTTGAATGATAGCTATTATTGTAGGCAAACTCAATAAGAGGTAAATGATCATCCTAGTTGCCCTTAAAATCTATTACACAAGCTCGTAGCATATCTTCAAGTGTTTGGATGGTACGTTCTGCTTGTCCATCTGTTTGAGGGTGAAAAGCTGTACTCAACTTCATTTGTGTTCCCAAACACCTCTGAAAAGACTTCCAAAAGTTTGCGGTAAATTGGTTTCCTCGATCTAATATAATAGAGATTGGCACTCCATGTAATCGGACTACCTCTTTAATGTACAACTTTGCATACTCTTCAACTGTGTAAGTGGTCCTAACTGGTAGGAAATGTGTGGACTTGGTAAGCCTATCAACAATCACCCATATAGAATCAAACTTCCGGGATGTACGAGGTAAACCAATAACAAAATCCATGTTGATCATGTCCCACTTCCATCTTGGAAGATCAATGCATTGCATATAACCTCCGGGTTTTTGGTGCTCAACTTTAACTCTTTGACAATTTGGACATTCAGCTATAAATTCTGCAATGCTCTTCTTCATGTCATTCCACCAATACATATATTTCAAATCTTGATACATTTTGGTTGATCCTGGATGAATGGAATACCTTGAAAAATGTGCCTCTGTCATAATCTTCTTTCTTAGCCCGTCTACATTCGGCACACATAATCAGTTTTGGAACTGAAGTACTCCTTCTCACGTAAGCTCAAATGCCTTGGTCGCACTACTCTGAACGTTCTTCTTAAGCTGTGATAAAATAGGATCTGCATATTGCTTCTCTTTCACTTCAGCTACTAATGAAGATTCTGCAGCATTATGTACGATAAGCTCTTTGTTCGGAGTTTCAAGAGGGCAAACTCCCAAACTAGCTAACCGGTGAAGATCTTTAATCATCCCTTGCCTTTCTATAGGCGCCATCATAGCCTTACGACTTAACGCATCAGCTACCACATTTGCTTTCCCTGGATGGTACAAAATATCAACATCATAGTCCTTTAATAGTTCAAGCCATCTCCGCTGCCTTAAATTTAGATCCTTCTGATTAAAAATATATTGTAAGCTCTTATGGTCAGTATATATATCAACACGAATCCCATATAAGTAGTGACTCCATATCTTTAAAGCAAAAAAAACTGCTGCCAGCTCAAGATCGTGTGTAGGATAATTTTTCTCATGTTGCCGCTATTGTCTAGAAGCATATGCTATTACCTTATCATACTACATCAATACACATCCTAAAACAATTTTGGAAGTATCACAATACACTGGATACCCTTCAGTGCCTTCTGGAAGTACCAACACGGGTGTAGAAATCAACTTGTTCTTTAAATCTTGAAAACTCTTCTCACAGGCATCATTCCATTGGAATTTGGATGCTTTATGGGTTAGCTTGGTTAAGGGTGCTGAAATGGAAGAAAAGACTTTAACAAACCTTCTATAATAACCGGCCAACTCGAGAAAACTACGAATATCCGTAGGTGTTGTGGGCCTTGGCCAGTTCTTCACAGCTTCTATCTTTTGAGCATCAACCTTTATCCCTTCACTAGATACAATAGGACCCAAAAATGCCACCGACTTTAACCAAAACTCACATTTAGAGAACTTTGCATAAATCTTACAATCACGAAGAGTCTGCAATGCCTGTCATAAGTGATTGGCATGGTCCTCTTCTGATCTAGAATAAATAAGAATATCATCTATAAAAACTATCACAAATACATCCAGGAATGACTTAAACACCCTATTCAACAAATCCATAAAAGATGTGGGTGCATTTGTTAGCCCAAATGACATAACTAGAAACTCATAATGACCATACCGTGTTTGGAAAGCTGTCTTGGGTATATCCTTCTCTTTGAGCCTTACTTGGTGGTAACTTGACCTCAAATCAATCTTAGAAAAACACTTGGCGCCCTGTAGTTGATCAAATAAATCATCAATTATTGGGAGAGGATATTTATTCTTAATAGTCAAATTATTCAATTGCCGATAATCAATATACATCCTCAGCGAGCAATCCTTTTTGCGTACAAATAACACTGGTGCTCCTCAGGGGGACATACTAGGCCTTATGAATCCCTTCTCTAGCAAATCTTTCAATTGCTCTTTCAATTCTCGTAATTCTGCTGGGTCCATTCTATACGGAGGAATGGAGATTGGTTGGGTGCCTGGTATTACATCAATACCAAACTCTACTTCTCGTTCAGGAGGCAAACCTGGAAGATCTTCAGGAAATACATCAGAAAATTCATTTACCACCAGAACAGCGTGAAGAGTTGGTGGCTCTGCTTGTGTATCCTTTACTCTAACTAAATGATATATGTATCCCTTGGAAATCATTCTTCTCGCCTTAAAATAAGAAATAAATCTACCTCTTGGCACGCTAATTTCACCTTTCCATTCAAGGACTGATTCATTTGGAAAATGGAAATATACCTTTTTCGTGCAGCAATCAATTGTGGCATAATAAGATGCCAACCAGTCCATACCATTTCTAACTCCACAAGATCAGCCATCATTTCACGACCACAAACAGTTACTATGCAGTTTCGATAAACCCTTCTAGCTATAATAGATTCTCCGACCGGTGTGGACACTTCAAATGGCTTAAGTAATAGTTTGGGTATTCCTTCGAACTTTCCAGCAACCAATGGAGTAACATAAGATAATGTAGAACCGAGATCAATTAAGGCATATAAATCAAATGAAAAGATAGACAACGTACCCGTAACCACATCTAGGGAAGCCTCTAAATTCTGTCGATCGGCTAGAGCATACGTACGATTTTGAGCCCTGCTAGAACTCGTGGATCCTCTATCACCTCTAACACGACCCATTGATTGTGCACCCCTTCCTGAATAAGGCATCGATGATGATGATGTAACAAATGACTCCGTAGGTCATGCCATACCCCCTATATCCCTTCGTGGGCGTTCCCTCATCATATGCCCTGACATACCGCACCACAAGCAAACATTGGTCCCCAGCCGACATGCGCCCAAATGATACCTTCCACATTTATTGTATGGCTCTCGAGGAGGTCTCGATTGGATCATATTCCCTTGCCCTTGGTACCCCACTATCCGCGAACTCTGACTCTCACTTCTATGCCCAAATTGATTTCCTCTGGACCCTTGGAACTGTGGTGGGGCACTAGCTGCAGAATAAGAAGATAATGGCCTAGGTGGTCTAGCAAAAAATTGTGGTCTGAACCCTCCTTGAGATGCTATGAACTTCCCTGTAGATCTGGCCCTCTTGGAATATCCTCTTTCTGATTCCTGTGTTCTTCTCCTCTGCCTCTGATTTTCCATTTTCTGTGCAAAAGCTTGGATCCTCGCTATGTCCATATCTTTGTTCAAAGTGACAATAGTACAATCTCTAACCAGATATAGATCTAGCCTATCCATATATTGATGAGCTCTGTCATCCATAGTAGCTACAATATTAGGAGTATATCTCGACAAGGAATTAAATCGAAGACTGTACTCTCTCACGCTCATATTCCCCTGATGAAGATTTAAAAATTGATCTGCACGGGCCTGACGAATCTCGAATGGAAGATAATGATCAAGAAATGCCTCTTTGAACGCTTTCCAAGTAGCTGGGGGTGCATCAATACCCCTAGATCATTTCCAGTCCTCATACCAATATATAGACTCCCCTTTAAATCAATACGCCACTAACTCCACTGTCTCTCTACCCATTACATGCATAACATCTAAGGCCCTTTGAATTTGATCAATAAAGTCCTGTGGGTCCTCGTTAAGATCTGATACAGTAAAAGTGGGAGGATCCATCTTAAGAAAATCTTGTGTTCAAAGACTAGCCGCCCTATCTATACCACTAGGACCTGCAGTAGGAATGGCTTTCCCTTGAGCTTGTCCAGCAACTATACGAGTCAAAAGTTGCACTGCAGTTCTAAGATCTTGATCAACAACATTAATAGGTGGCTTTGGGGTTATAGTTCTCCTCCCTCTTATTTCTTCTGGACTGGAGGAAGTTTCTGATGCATGCTCAGCTAGAGCCTCACTTTGATTAGCTGGTATAGTGGGTGACTTACTAGTCCTCTCTTCGGCAGCCACATCTACTTGTTTACCGGTATTCTTGCTTCTGGTAACTGGCATCATTACTATAATAAGAGAAACAAACGGATTCAGTGGTCAAATATGACTTCATATACAATATAGGCTCTATCACACGATCTAAGACATGAAGAAAAGAAACAATTCCTAAATATTCATAGCCTCCTATTTATAGATGTGGTGCATGACACACCGATAAACAAGACTCTACATAGACACGGCTTTGTAGACTCACTAGTACGAACTTCTCTGATACCACTTTTGTCATGCCTCAAATCCTATTGGGGCAGAATGGCACCCGTAACCGAGGAGGCTCGGGAAAACCAGCTCATAACCTTATATTTCCCATGCATACCTCTATGACAACCCAAAATTCGGACAGCATCACGTCGCATATAAAAGGAAATAATCACCTGTATAAGCTCGAGAACACATATATATGTATATATAATACTTGGCCGTTGGAGCCATCACGTCTATTAACAAAATACCACCTTGACTGTATATTAGGTCTACAAAGACTCTAGAAAATACGCAGAGTTTAACTAAGGTCGGGACACACCCCGCCATATAACTAACTTCTATACAATACTAAAAGTGGCAGGATATGACACGAAAAGCCCCGAAGCAAACTGGAGCTCACCAAAAGCAGCTGGGTATCCTGGCTCCTACTTGTGCGGTGTATGAGCTGAGGTACCTGTGCCTGCAGCATGAAATGAAGGTCCCCCGTGGGGGATGTCAGTACGAAATATGTACTGAGTATGTAAAGGTGTAGATAATCACATATGATATAGGAGCTTAATAGAAATCAGAAACAAGTGAATAAATCATAATAGGAGTGGACCACACTTACTAGAACTTGTGACAACCTGTACATTGTATTTATTCAATCACTTTACCTTCGTTCTTATCGTCTTTGTAATCATTACTGTACTGTACTGTGACCATTAGGCTGCCTCCAGTACATATCAACTGGGATCGACCCATGCTAGGTTTATGCCCCTGGGATACCACCCATAAACACATAAATAGGGATCGACCCATGATAGGCTTATACCCCTGGGATACCACCCGATAAGAGAGAACTTCCATCACTTAGTTCAATTAATCTTTGAGATTGTCATTTCAGTCGCCACCACATTTTTGATACTTTGAAACAATGATACATCAATAAGAGACATATAAATAGACCATCAATGCAATAACAATGAAGTAAGAACTCATTGGCACATCAATAAAGTGTTTTGGACTCATCAATGGCATAACAATGAAGTAGGAACTTATTGGTATATCAATGAAACGTTTTGGAGTCATTAATAGCACATGGATCTTGTTTGAGTAACCGGATACCTTCTGACATTCATTAGTGCAATAAATATGTAAGATTTGGAAAACAAGTAAGTATTAGAATGTCTTGACATCTTGTAGGGTGAAAACAAGTTCATTGGTAACGTAGGACATCATACAAAATCATTATGGATCACATGTTACTGAATAACTTTGGAAACTTTCTTAATAGAACAACTGTTAACTTTCAGGCCAAAGATATGGTATAGAGTATGCTTTACATACCTGACTATCAACCTTCAATACTAGTCCCAAATGGACTTCTCGTCTTATCGGATTACTTATCTACAATGAACATATATAGCAATCTAGTATTAGCGATCAAACGTCACAATTCAATTATTTGAATTCACCAAACTAGTGGTTAAGTAGTAAGCCTTAATTACACCATAAAGGGTGTCACTTTAACCCTCTTATACTCCAATTACATTCACATGCCATGCATATTCATACAACATCCTCCAATATCAAGTTTGGATTCATTTATCCTTCCAACCAATCCATTAAACCAAATTGAGCCATAGACATAAATAATCATCAATTCAATAGTATATCACCATATCCACCTTCCATAACTCAATTATTATATCCACATTCCACAATTCAATACAACTAAACCATGCAAAATAGTCCATAACCCTATTTTCATCACCTTTCAATAACAACCAATACATATAATCCTCTATCACACATATACATATGGAAGAGAACAAAGGCAAACAATATTCATACCTTAAAATTCACCTCTTGATTATGCAATACTGTTTTCACAAATAATAGGTGCCTTTCGAAGCTCTCGAGATGACAAACGCAGTTATCGGATTACTTTGAAATTTCTACGGTTGAATCAAAAATAATTTAAAGGTCAAATTTGGCTAGGGTTTGTTCTTTCTCAATGATTGATGATGAAAATGAGTTTTTGAACTCATATACATGTATATGTACACATATTCCCGTCCATAATATCATAGGGAATGACCAAAGTGCCTTTAAAATTTAAATAATGTCAAATCTGTCCTCTGGTGGACTGTTTTAAAAAGGTAAAGTAGATCGACCATAAATCTTTGCTCCGATATTAGATTTGGGTTAAATTAGTATCGTTGGAAAGATAATTCAAAGGGATTTCATTTCATATAAAGTAGGTCACCCAGTTCGTCCTGTACAAGGAGTTATGATCATTTGAAGTAGACCCTAAAAATCTATTTTGAGAGGCTGAAGTAAAACGAGTATAACTCCTTACTTAGATGTTGGATTTGGATGAAAATAATTTCATTGGAAAGAAGACTCAAATATCTTTCTTTTGATAGGTCGCAGCTCTCCCAGTTTATTATATTAAGGGAGTTATGATCATTCAAAGTTGAGCCAAAAAAATGGCTGGCCTCAGTAGTATGTGTGGAGGAAATTTTCCTGCACATTTACTGTTCATAAATATCCCGGCCACCGTTTTATAGTTTCGAACATGCTCGATTATATCTGAATCCTATCCGTTTTTGGAAATCTTTATATAGTTGGAAAGCTTATTCAATAACCTTCGTATGGAACCATCGACGGGCAAATTCCGGTATAAATAAAATAAAAGAAGATTAATTCCATATAAATAAGACCAATACACATACTTGAATACGCCAATACACGTACTTGAATACGGGGTGTTATAGAAATACTCCCTAAGGCCTCTAGGCCTATCTAGTAGGATATTTTGTATTCATGGGATCCGCGGGACCCTACACTTCATTTTTCCATACTCTTAGCTCAGGTTTTTGGTAATTAGACTTTCCATAAACCTATGACTCAACAAAAAACAAAAACTACGTGAAGTTAAAAAAAAAACTAAAAAGAAAACATACCTTAGCTTGGCTTGCTTCCCAAGAAGCACCTAATTTGTGTCGCGGCACAACCCAATCAATTTAATCATATTTCTTCACCATTTTACTCCACTTTGGGAACCATTTTTTCATTCGTTTCAGACCTCTTGAGTTTGCTCTCTCAAGGTCACCATCTCTCTTCATATCAACCTTAATCATTTTGGGACATAGTGGTTTCATCTTAGGCTGCTCAATCAGGTAATTCGGAGAGGTCTTTGGTAGACTAACCACCCCACACTTTTCCCCCTTCAATAACATTGATCATGCACAAATCTTTAACTTGAGGTGTAATTTTGGGTGCTTTGTATACATCAAACACTACTTATTCATCCTCTACCCTCATCTGTAGCGTGCCTTCTCTAACATCAATTAACGCTCCTCCAATTACTAAAAATGGATGCCCTAAAATAATATTCACCTATTCATCTACCTCAAAATCAAGAATAATAAAGTCAGCAAGAATAATAAATTTACCAACCTTAATAAGGACATCTTCAATTATTCCTTTCGGATAAACCATGGAACCATCTGCTAGATGCAAAACTACGGGGGTCGATATAAGCTTTCCTAAGCCCAATTTTTCAAATAGAGATAGGGGCATCAAGTTTTTTGTTTCCCCCAAGTCACTCAGTGCATGGACCGCTTTATTCCTAATTTGAATAAGGATAGTAAATTTCCTTGGATCTTTCAATTTCTTGGGGTTTTCTATGTCATTACCGCACTACACTCTTCAGTGAGTGTTATTGCTCCCCCATCTTACAATTTCACCTTTTCACCACCACACCTCTCAATTACTTTGCATACTTAGTCATACTCTGCAAAATATCTAGCAAAGCTAAGTTAATATGAAGCTCTTTAAATGTATCAATGAACTTTTTGAATAGGGCATCCTCCTTTGATTTTATTTATCTTTAAGGGAATGGGAGTGGCAGTATCTTTTTCTTCTCTAGTTCAATATCTTTTTCTTTCAAGTACTCAGAATTCCTTGAATGTTCAGCAACATTGTCTACCTCTTGATGTCAGTAACACTTTCAATTACCTATTGGGTTAACACATCTGTATCTTCCTCTTTTGTTTCCTTGGGAGGTTCTCCTTAAAGCTCTTTACCACTTCTCAAAGTTATTTCCATAACTTGCTTTTGATTTTCTATATCTGCTGGAAACCTACCTTGTGGTCTGGCATTTAGTTCTTGTGATAATTGGACCATTTGCTACTCTAAACTTCTTGTAGTTGCTTGCTGATTCTTTAAGTCTATAGCAAACTGTGTCTGATTATCTAGGATCTGTTTTAACATCTCGTCCGTGTTACTAGTTGACTGATTTGATTGGGCCTGAGGCTGTGGAGCGTTCCATGGCTGATTTGGTGGCTGAGTTTGCCAATTCATGTTATAGGAATTACTATAATTTGGCCTTTGAGCATTACCTACGTACATCATAGATTTTGAATTTGAAGCGCACATAATTGCTGAATGGCCATTATTTCTACATACCTCACACCAACCTGCAGCTTATTGGATAGCATTTACTGTGGCTGCAGGTTGTGCTACTCCCAACTTCATAACGCTAAATGAGTGTTGATTAAATTTTGTAAGGCACAAACTAGTGCTAATAAGGATATGAAATGGTCCACCTCCAATACTCCCACAATTCTTTTTGTGGCATTTCTAGAATTAGAATGCCAATCTGGATTTCCTTGTGCTATGCAATTCAGCAATGTATGCAACTCATCATAATTTAGCTCCAACGCTTGACCATCTATGGCTGAATCTAGCAAAATCTTCGTATTGCGATCAAGAGCTTCTACAAAAATATGATCAAGTACCTCATTCGACTATTAGTGATGTGGAAAATCACAAAAAAGATACATGAAGCATTCCCAAGCATGATAGAGGTTTTCATCAGGCTTCTGTTTGAAGCTTACTATCTCACTACGAAGTCTTACTTTCTTGCTTGATAGAAAGAATCTGATGAGGAACTTTCTGGCTAAGTCGTCCCATGATGTGATTGAATTGACCAGCTCCACATTCAACCATCATTTATCTTCCCTCAAAAGTGAATGGGGAAACAGTGTCAGCTTCACATAATCTAGAGTCACCCTAGTCGGAGTGTAATACCCCATATTTTTTTCTAGCTTAAATTCATTCCTAAAATATTAAGGGATAGCTTCCAAAATAAATAATATTATTCCATGTGGAATTTTAAAAATTTTGACTTTTCATTATGTGGAAAATTGAATAAGATTTCAATGGATACCAAATTCGTCTAAATCCAACACTCGGTGATGGAGTTATGACATTTTTAAGTTGACAGTGTGTCACCTGAACTCTCAGCGTGTTGTGGAGCTCTGAAAATTGACATTTGTCAAATTCCACAGAGACTCCGTGATCCCACCATGTTGAGGAGGAAACGTATTTCATATTTGTCAATTCCAGCAAGCCTGCGCGATAGTGACACGTAGTACCAATGGCCAAGATGGCAAAAATTATAGGGCATCGCGATAGCTTTGCGTCGCGAAAAAATCCAAGTTCCCACTCGTCCTTTTCCCAGTGATCCACCATGATTATGGCACATTGTGGTGGCCACCCAAATTGGAAAAATTCTATGTTTTTAGTTCCGTCCACAAGTTTAAAGAGGGCATCTTGGTCAATTCGCAAGCCCTCAGTCCGTCCAAACATAAGATATAAGCCTATTCGAAGCACTTTAGGCTTATATTCATCAATTTTCTCTCAAACAAAAATCCCAGAGTTCAAATCTCCTTCTCCAAGAAATAAAATTCCACCATGGTTTCTCCAAGAAAGCTTAAGATTGAGGATTCCTAAGAGCAAGATAATCAAGAATCCATCTTCAAGAACTCAAATAGGAATCAATAATTCAATATTCTTCATCTAATCATCAATCAAGGTATGTGGAGTTATGAACAAGAATGCTCCTTTCATTCTTTTGCCCAAAACTTGTTTTTAATTACAAAGTTATTTGGTTTTATATGATTTTCTTTGGAATTGAAATTAGGGTTCATACTCAATGTTGCCATTTACAGGATTATGAGATTTCAAGTGAATTATAGGTTGAATTACATGTCTATATTCATATTTTCATGCTTAAATTTAGAAATTTCCAGATTTGAGATGAATTATCATTGACTTTATTATCGAGCATGATTACTATGATATTTTGACATGAGTTTGATATGTGGGTTTTAATCCTTAAGTTTATATGTTGAGATTTTGAGAAAAGATGATGCTTTAGGCATCCTATTATCAGATTATTTCATAGATTTTCAGTAAAGCCTTGATATTTCGATCATCAGATTAGCTATGAAATCCACTTTACAGATTATTATAGATCAATGAACTCAGAACATCTTTCTTTACAGATTTACTCAGATGAATGCATAATTGGTTTTAGAAAAACCCTTATGCTAGTTTTTAAGTGAATTTCCAACAGAATGAGCGTAGCAAATAAAAAGGGAGTAGTATTTAGCACCAAGTGGGAATTGTGGGTTTAGTGCATCCTACTTTCATAGAACTACGTATCACATGGGTAGGTTATACTCCCTGGCAAAAGTATGCACCTCTCCCCAATGTGAGGTTTCTTTTTTAGGAGGACGAGACGTTGGACTCCATGTATCTCGCATGGTTTATGTCGGTTAAGAGAACCTCTCTTCCAGAATAATTTTTCCCTATAATAAGCTTTTCAGAATAGTTTTAAAGTATCTCCCTTCAGATAAAGTATTTTTCCTAAAATTTTAAAGCTTTCAGACTATAGATTCTAGAGCAGAAAGAGTAACAGAAAAGATTTCAGAAAAACTAAGTGTTAAGCTCACAAGTTTTACTCAAATTATAATTTATAGAAAGATATTAACTACAGTTTTCAGCTTTCAGATTGCAGATTTAGAGTGAGTCCTTTCTACACTTAGACAGTATGTTTTAAAGGGAGAATACAAGTACAACTTTTAGAACTAAATGTTATGACTCACTAGATTTATAAAGCATGATTTGCTTCTCATGATTATTATTTTTAGCATTTCAGATAATCCAGTTTATGTGAGTCATTTACATTTAGCATGCATTGTTTTGTAAATTATGATGATGAGATAACGTTTCTACTTATGCATTCACCCCCATATAATCAGTACATCCTCAAAGTACTAATCCACATATATGTCTATGTGCTATATTGTCTCATAATGTAGGTGTTAGCTCAGTTGTAGCACGTATACTATATTTAGATAGTTTGCAGATCCTAGCCAACAGATGACGGGTCCTCTAACTTCGGGGACTTTAGTTAGATGTTATTGATGTACTTTATTTTCTTATTCATTTGTATTGATTAGTGATAGTTGGAGTCACATCCCACCTATCTATAATCAGTATAGTAGAGGCTTCACAAATATCAGTTAGAGTCAGTTATGTATTTTCAGTACCTCTTTCAGACTTTATCAGAATGTAAAAGTTATATTGATATTGTATTTTTCCCAGATTCCATCATTTTTATGTTTCCGCACAGTAAACTCAATCGTTTTATGCATATCATTCAATTGCTTATGAGTTATGCCAGTAGAAGGTTTAGCTTGGGATCACTTGTGGTCCTAAGCACCGTGTGACGTCTCGAGATAAATTTTTAGAGAATTACACAGAGTGAATGTATCACTAAGCTCAATGAAGGTCTGCAAGTGGACTTGTGGATCCTCTTATGAAAGCCATGCAAACTGTCCACTGCTAATAATAATTTGCACCATATTATATTTCAACTCGAAATTCACCTAGTTGCCGATCTTTGAATTGCGGAAGTCAAGTTCGTTGGAAGTGGCACTGCCACTTCCCTAACCTTTCTACCAGCTGCTTGTTGTTCAGCCATAGGAATAGTATACCCTTGGTCTTCTTGGATTTGAGGAATTCTAGGGAGAAGGATTGCTTCTCTCCTGTGTTGATGGTAAAGTTGCTCAAGTTTCGGGCTTGGTTTTACCAACTCCCAATCCCCCTTGCCAGCTTATAAACTTAGAAACCTATCTCCTGCAAACACAAAAATAAGACCAAGCGTAAAAACACCAAATAAATCTAAAAGTAAAACTAAAATAAACAATTTTCAAAATACAAGTCCCCGGTAATGGCGCCAAAAACTTGACAACGCCCAAGCGCACAAGAAAGTGTACGTGGTCTACCAAGTAGTTAAGTGACCTAATTAAAGCCAAGTATCAATCCCACAGAGACTTGATTTAATAATGATTTAATTTTAGTTTACAGTCTAGATTAATTTAGTGCAAGAGTAACCAAAAAGAGTTTGGAAAATTGCAAATTAAAACTAAAGTAATAATGCTTAAATAAAATACTTGGAACTATCAATGGAGTAAAACCCAGGGTTAAAGCACTCCGAACAATCATACTATGTTATTGAATTTCATTTGTTAATTTACTTATATTGGTTGTTGATTCGTAGGGTTAATTGCATGATCATGATTTTCCAACCTTTAATCTTTTACCTAATTTGGACATTACAACTACATCGTTGAGAGATGATGTAATAATCTAATTAAGTAAATTAAAGCTATCATTCTTTGTATGAATCAAGTAAGGCATCTAAGTACATCCTTATCCTAGACGCTAAGTTTAATTCTTTATTTTATAAAAGAATAAAAAACCAAACTTTGTTTATTTCCATATTCTATCTCCGTGTTCCCACTCCTGAGATTAAAAGGTTGACAATATATGTATTTTATGGGTGATCAATCCATAAAATAATTAAAACAAGAATAAACAAACAACCAAATAAGATAAGCAAAATTAATCAAAATTAATCCGAAAAAGTAGTAATCATGTTCTTGACTTTAACCCCAAAAAGAGGGTTTTTAGCTACTAATATTCATAATCACGATCTAAATATTCAAATACATGATATGGAAAATTAAAAGCTAAAATAAAATAATTAAAACTAATTAACGACGTGGCAGCCACCAATTTCGTCTAAACCGTCACCACCAAAAATTCTCGTCCCCTTTTAATTCAACGTGTCCCACAAATATATATCTTCCAAATTTGTTCAAATCCAATTGTTTTCAGGTGTCCACTGTCCCTCATGCAATATGTATATATATAATATTATATAATAATAAACCTAGTGGGATTAGGAAAAGTCAACAATCACAAGATTCCCCCACAACCTATATTTGTGTGGCATGTCATACAATCACACTCAGTGTACAATTATAATTCAATTTTTGCCGTGCTTCATTATAGCGACGCGATGCGTCACTAAAACAAGCAGCACTGGTAATATCTACGCGACGCATCTACTTTGCGTTGACTCACTGAAATTTGCTTCTAAAATTTTGGTTAAGTATTAAACGTACGATTTTTATCCATACCTTTTGTAGTGTATTTTCAATAAATTTTTGCCCTTTAAATCATCAATATATCACAATATTCATCTCACAAAGCCTCCTACAATATCACACACTACAAATTAAAGATCAAAACAACACAATATTCTCAGCGACGAATCAAAACAAAAGCTAAGATAAGGCAAATTCGCAATGATCTTCCACTTATTATTTAAACTCTTGACTTAATCAAATTAAACTTTGCACATTACAAACAAGTTATTCCGCACATAATTACATATTCAAAATATTTAGAATAAATTAAATACATTAGAATCCACCGAAATCAACTAGACACACACCTAGCTTAAGCTAGTAAAATTAGTTTTTCGGGTTGAACTCTAAATGACTTATTTAAGTACAAATTTGTTTGAAACATACTTTGGACATTGTAATCACATACTTGGACACATTGTGAATCAACTATATTAAATGCAAACAGATCCATCAGAGTCTCCCGACAACCCACAAATACCACATGAGCCCTATAGACTCTTCTAGCCACCATAGAGTCACCCGCAAGGGTAAAAATAGAAAAAGGGTCTGAAATACACTCGGGATCAAAAATAAAATATAAAACACATATGGGGTCACATAAGAGAGAGTGGACCCTGGATTAAGTAAATAGTACACATCATGAGAAAAAGAGTTTCAGCATACCAATCATGACATCAGGCGATGGCTCAGACTCCTTGAGAGTAGTGAAACATAGAGACAGTTTTGACCAGTGCCAGAGCCAAATGGTGCACCTTTTGGTGTCGAAGCTAATAAAGAGGATGCTAGAACCTTATTTTCCCCCGAACCAACCTTGGCCACTAGACAATTTCTAACCATATTCCATGGTTGACCAAAGTTGAAGCACTTGTCCTTTCTTCATTACAGTAACCCCGATACAACTGACTAAAAACTCTGTATGTAGGATATGATAGAGAGGTCTAGTTCCTACTATCCTGAGATTGGGCGCCCTATTCCTAATAATTATCGCTATTATGAAATCACTTATCACCTAAAAGATTTAGGTGGGGAGCACTAGTCGTCGAGTAAGACCCAAAATTACCCCATTTCTCACCATCCCTACCACTCTGCTGTTAGCCACTACCCTAGTTAAAAAATCTGAAATTCTTGCTTTATCTCTCTTTTTAATTTAGCATGCTTTATATTCCCTTCCTCTACCTGTTGTATGTATAAAACCAACATGGATATATCTATGCGCTTGTTCAATAAGGTAGCTTTACTCTCCAAAATAAAGTCTCGGGACAACCCAAAAGCAAACTTCCTTATTCTAGCCCTCATGCTAAGTACTAACTTCGGAGCATACCAAGATAACTGGTGAAACAACAAGACATACGCCTTGACTGACATATTTTCTTGCTTCATATTAATAAACTCTTCTTCCTTCGATTTTCTCAACTCTTGGGGAAAGAAGCGGTCCAAAAAAGCATTAGATAAATTATCCCACAGGGCTAATTAAGCATCTTTACCCCTAGCCTGTTCTCATTCCTCATACCATTTGTATGCTACATCTTTCAGTTGATAAGAAGAAAATTCCATATCCTCCACATTAGTAGCATACATCACGCGAAAGATATTTTCAATCTCAATTTACAAAACCTTAAGGATCCTCCCTAATCTTAACAACGATAAAGGTTGGAGGATTCAATCCCATGAACTAGCCAAACCTTGTGGCATAAGAAGATGCAGTAACAAAAGTACCATGCTCACCATGAGAAGCCACCAACTATGCTAATATATGGATAAAATGACAAAACTCAACATTTATTACATCAGCCTAAGGGGCTCAAGAAGGACTGGAGGGAATCGGTGGAACTCCAGGAAACAAATTAGGGACTGGACCCCTAGACTGGGTTTAGACCCCATAAGTAGGATGAGCCACATAAACATTATCCTCGAATGGGATAGAGGAGTTTTTATGAGCTTCAGATCGTCTGAGAGGAATGATCTGAAAAGCAAACAAATAGGTACTAGAAATGATTTTAGGACCTTAGACTCTATAGCTTGAAAATAGAACATAAGAAAGAGAAATATTACCAAATGCCTCATAGAGTCTCCCTTATAAGTATGGCTCTCTACAAACCCTTAAAAGAGACCACCCCTAATACCCAACTGTAAATGCCCTATTCTCTATGTCGAATGAATTTTGAACATATAATGAGATAAAACAATAATATTTCAAAGACATTAAACAAATTCTATAATCATAAACCAACAACTTCAACCAAATATCCAACCAGCTCCAACCCTAATACCAATACTAATACCAAGACTGACATCAATACTAACACCACCTATGCCCAGAGTAGTCTGACAAAGCCTTTAACCAAATCAAAGAATATCCTGTTATGACATGCCCCGGCCATAGCTAATACTAAAACTAATGAAATAATAATAATGAAAAGAAGTCCATAGAATGAAATGGATTCTTCCATAGTATGTATTCTTATAAATTTAATCTAACTCAAAGTTGTCCTCGAGTCTTAGTCACTAAGTAAGAGGAATGGTAATATTGTTGGTTCCTGTATTGCGTGGGGATACAATGCCTAAAAATGGTTAGCAGGGTATGTGATAGCATGTAACTTAAGGATAAAGATAAAATAGTGCCATTATTCAAAATCAAACCAAATAACCATATGCAATCACATATATACATATATATCATGACGAGATAGAAAATTGAGTTTAGCGTGAATTTAAAACCTTAACTTGGGCTGAGTAGCTTGACCATACTAAAACCACCTATGGTCTATATAGGTTCATCTCCCCTACTAAAAGGGAACCAATGCACATTAGCCATACGATATCATACAACTCATATGATTAGTCATTACAAAAACAGTAAGCTCAAAGATTAAGAATTTTCCAAGAAAAAAAACCAGGGTGTTTCAGGTTAACCATAATCTTCTAGATATAAGTGGAGAACACCTCTATTTTTATCCTTTTGGTACCATTAACCGATATGGATTTTTATAGTCTATTGATGCTTGATGCATTAATGTAGTGTAGGTGCTTAAGCAGTATTCTCTGGGTCAATATATTGTGTATATCATATAGGGAGCATAAAATAAATTATTCATTAAAAGAAGGGTTGTAAATATATGGATTTCTGGCATGAAGTAGATATCATCTGTGATTTGGAGAGAAAGAAAGGGATACTTTCCTAGCTATCTTTGGCCACATCAGTAGAACTTACTGATGGAACTAGCATCACCTAATGCATGGTTGAGTGTGAATGTTATAAATATGCCTCCATATTTGTAATTTGTGAGTTGGACTTATATCAAAAACACCTAATTTATTAGAAGTAATTTTCCCTCCAGACAGTCATTGAGATTATAAAAGTCAAGTTCTTTAAGATAAGTGTTGGCTTGTGCTTCCAGAAACAAAGCACCAGTGTTATCACATACAATTTTAGGCTCATTAGTAACTGGATTTGGAATAATTTGACCAGAAAATGGATAGAAATGTGAAAGGCAATCAGGAAGTGACTTTCTTAATTTATCTCCAATGGATGTTGATGAGTCGTTATGTTTTACTTTATGGTAGATGTAAAAGTAAGTCATTAGAAAACGTACACAGAGGAGGTTCATATTTGAAAGGGTGATAACATGTAACTCGTGAAATGGACCACTGACTTTTACCATAGACTTGCTAATGAAACTTACAATATACTCACCATCTCTTGCATATATCAGTGCCATGAGATTCCCTACAAAATCTTAACTCTAGGTTGTGATTAATTTGAGATATTCTGGTCTAATGCATATAACACCTTCTTTATAGAAAAATTAGTTAAGACACTATGATGTCTATTTCCATTATGAATCAAAATAGAAAAAATGGACGACCAAAATTGAGTGCAAGTGAAGTGCATAAAGAAGATTGCATCATAAATTTAGACTAGTAGGGTCATTTTGTTTAAAAAATTTATTTACTGAGATTAGTTATCCAACCCTCAAGGTGGAATATAAATAACACTACAATCTCGATATAGATAATTATGAGATAAGTTATCTAATGGTACTCTCACTTCACATAGAGTATTTTTTCCAGATGAGGTATAAATACCAGCAGTGTGCACAAAGCTTCATGGATGGATTCCAAGATATAAAGATACTCAAATTGCAATCTTCTCAAGGTATGAAATGCTTAAGGATTTCGAGTCTAATGATTTCGACAAACAACTAAGACAGTTGGTTGGAAATAAAGATAAAGAGCGTCAAATCAATCAACTAAACCTCAATCCTAAACCATTTGAGAGCAGCCTAAGAATCCCTTATTACATAGAAGGGTTAATGCAATTGGAACATTCAAAAGAGAATGATCACAAAAATTGAAAATTACTTTGAATTGCCAATAATCATTATGATCTATAAGTCAAGCAAATTTTACCCGATAAGGAAACCATTGCCATATATGTAGTTGTTTGCAAGAACTAGATCTAGTGCTTTAGTGATATTAAGGGAACCAAAGGGAACACATCTCCAAATACACATTATGAGTCAGTTTATTTACTATTATTAAAGAAACCAAAGGACATGCAGCTCTAGCTACACACCATGAATCCGTTCAGCTCTACTGATATTTAGGGAACCAAAATACATGTAAGTCTAGGTACACAAATACATACACTAAGATGGTGCTCGAGGAAACATATCCATAACTATTAATAAGTATGTATAAAAACTCTCAACTCCTCATAGGAAAAAAAGAAAGTAATAAAATGAATACTATGTACATTTTAATAGGTTATAACATGTTTCCTAATAAAGCAAGCTTAATTCTTTTTCAATTTTATTTAATAATCATAGATAGACAATCCTCAATAGGAATTGGATTTGAAAAATTTACTTATTTTAACTTCTTGTGTGTATTGCTTAACCTAATTAGTAGACGGAGATAATAAAGTATTAACTAGCATATGCTCTTTGTCAAGAACCATGGAGTTCATATGTATTGTTCCAATTCATTGGTTAGAAGACATGGTAAAGTTTTTACGTCCTTCTTCTGGTTCCTTTACAATAGCACATGCAGAAATAAAATCATATTACTAATACTTAAGGGATTATATTTTTTAGAAAAAGGGTGACCAAATAAGTTAGAACTACAAGCTATTTTGGTCGACCAAAAATAAGCTATGGTAGATAATTTAAGTTATTTATGCAAACTAAAACTCTAATAAATTTGAAAAAGCTTACTTGTTTCAACTTGGAGGTATTGCTTTACTAG
The DNA here is from genome assembly GCA_030864225.1 of Capsicum baccatum var. pendulum. NCBI lineage: Eukaryota > Viridiplantae > Streptophyta > Magnoliopsida > Solanales > Solanaceae > Capsicum > Capsicum baccatum. The sequence continues at coordinate 122,709,223 of CM061556.1, read as the reverse complement.
ATCACTAGGTTGATAAAATAAACTCTTAATTAGAGTTTTCTCTTTTTTTTGTCAAGGATCTAAGTCCTCGTCCTCATCTCTTGCCAAATGCACCAGGTGCACAGAAAGTATATCTGATAGTACTCTTCATAGTTGATCTATCCTCATTTTTGAGTCTTCATATTGAACCTGCAAAAAGAGCTAAAAGTAAAAAAATAGTAAAACTTTTCTTATCTAGTGAGTTAAAGAATACAGTTAATGTAGTTTGTGTGCTTCACAAATACTCAAAATCTATACAAAAAGGATTATAAGTTAAAATTTAAATTCTAAAATAATAGAAGTTTTTAGCAGGAAGTACTTATGAGATACTTCATATGATACCCCACAATTTTCCTAGCCTAAACTTATCCCAAAAATGACAAAGAGTAGCTTCTAGAACGAGTGATGTTTATTTCGTGTGAAATTCTTTAGATTTGGACTTTTCATAGAGTAGGAAATTGAATTATCTTTCAAACGATATAAGATTCGCCTAAATCCGATAGCCGGGTTACAAGTTATGGCTATTTTAAGTTCTAGTCATAAAACACCGTGATTTGGGTCCTTAGCACGCCGCGGAGAAATGTAAAATAATAATTGTCAATTTTCAGTGAGACTCCGTGATTTTGGCACATCGCAGAGAGGCTCAATTTCCCATTTGGAAATTTCCAGGGTCACTCCGTGATACTGGTGCGTTGCAATAGTGGTCAAAATGGAAAACTTAGGGGCTCCTTTATGATGGCGCATCGCGAAGGGAACCCAATTCCCACTCATCTTTTTTCCAGTGAGCCACCATGATTGTGGTGCATCGCGGTGGCCACCCAGATCGAGAAAAAATTACATTTTTCAGTTCCGTTTAAGAATTTAAAGGGGGTATATTGGTAAATCCCCCAACCCCCAATCCATCCAAAAACATAAGATTACTCAAATTTTAAAGAACTTTATGCATTGTTCATTTTTTCCCTAAAAGCAAAACCTTAGTTCATCATACTTCCTTTCTAAGAAACTCATAATTTCTTCATTAATTCTCCAAGATAGTCCTAATTTAAGGATTTTCAATACAAGAACAATAAAAAGCCATCTCCAAAACATCAATAGGAATCTAAGATTCGAGTTTCTTATCAAAGATCATCAATTAAGGTATGTGGGCTTTGAACAAGGATAATTCTTCTATCCTTGTGCCCAAAATTTTATTTTAATTACAAACTTTCTGAATTATATATGATTTTTCATGAATTTCAAGTTAGGGTTTATACCCATTATCGTTATTTGCAAGATTATGAGATTTTTCATGATTTAGAAGTTGAATTGCATAATTATGTTTATGTTTCCATGTATATTGCTGAAATTTTCAGATTTTGAGTTGATTTATCAATAATCGCATTATCAAGCATGAATATTTTGATGATTTAACCTAAGATTGATGCATGGGTTATTTATACCAAGATTGAATATGGTTACTTTAAGAAACATAATGCTTTAAGCATCTTGTGAACATATTATTTTCAGACTTTTAGAAAATTTTTGAACTTTGATCATCAGTTTAGCTATGGAATCCACTTTACAGAATTTAGATCAGCTTTATTTATAGATTTTAAAAGATAAATGTATATTTAGTTTTAGATAAACCCTTATGATAATTTTAAAAGTGGATTTCCAACAGAATAAGCATAACAACTAATAAGAGAGTAGTATTTAGCACCGAGAGGGAAGTGTGGGTTTAGCGCATCCTACTTCTACAGAACTATGTAGCCAATGTTGGTACAGATTATCAGATTATTCCCATTTCTATGTGGATGATAGTTACTGATGTGATCACTTAGCTCAGGTTATACTCCCTTGCAAGAGTATGATACCTCTCCCCAACATGAGGTTTCTTTCTTAGAAGGATGAGACATTGGACTCCATATTAGCTCACATCGTTTATGTCGATTAAGAGAACCTCCCTTCAAATAAACTAATTTCTTTAAAGCCCTAAGATGAAGTATTTTCTATATTTTAGAAATTAAGTGTAAAGACTCACAAACTTACTCAGATATTACTTTACTTAAGATTCCAGTTACAAAATTATAAATTTTAGTTTTCAGACATAAAAGGTGAGCCCCTTTTTACTTAGCCTATATGGTTTGAGAATAAGAACAGAATACAAATTTCAAAACTAAGTGTAATGGCTCACAAGATTTATATTGCATGTTTTATTATTCATGAATTGACTTTTAGATTTCAGATTACTCAAGCTTAAGTGAGTCATTTATATTTAGCATGCATGATGTTTTATATAAATTATGATGATATTGTTTATTTATGGCATGCACCCCCATATACTCAGTACATCATCAAAGTACTGATCCACATATACGTCTGTGTGCTACATTGTCTCATAATGTAGGTTCTTGTGTTCAGTCTCAGTAGCGAGAGTGATTTTTGAGCATGTCATCTACATCTCTGTAGTTGGTGAGTCCTATTAGTTTGGGGACTTAGCTATTCAGATTTCCAGTTATTAGTAAATATTTTTATTAATCTTTTCAGACAGTCTGAGTCAGCTGGGGCCTTATCCCAGTTACTCTCTAGATTCAGTTAGTAGAGGCTTATCGTACTACTAGATTCAATCTTAGATTTTAGATGTCGTATTTATACCTTTCATTATTTGTTTTATCTGATTAATGTGATTAGTATTTTTAGATATACTTAAAATTTTAAGATAGTTTTCCATATGTTCAGTATCCTATCTTTATTCTTTCCTATTTTGAGATTCAGATCTAATAGAAAGCAGCCAGGGTTAGCTCCGGACTGCTTGTAGTTCTGGGCACCATGTGGCATTCTGGAAACCAGATTTTGGGGCGTTACAAACTTGGTATCATAGCTTAAGGTTTAGAGAGTTCTAGAGAGTCAGAAAAACTGCGTTACATAGAGTCTTGATCATCGGTGTGTAGCGCGCCACGTCTATAAGCAAGAGTCTATGAAGTATTTTAGGAAAATCCTCTCTTTCTTTCATAATCCATTGTGCTTACAACTATCTCTATCTGCTATTATCTCATGCTCTTTTATGACATAATCTAACTCCTTGTTGAGATAATGCCTGCAAAAATGATAACCAACCACCTCAGCCTGCAGATCCTTTGAATGAGAATGTGTTACATACAGAGTTTTAGGCTTTCTTTCAAGAGCTAGCCAAAGCGGTGACAACAAATATTTAGGGTAACCGTCAGGCTGCAACCTTACCTTATAAGATAGGGGCTTAGCCGTAGCTAGAATTTAAGAGTTTATGAGGATAAACCCGCCCAAATTCTTTAGGTCAAAGGAAGGTGAGGACCCACAGCTTTATCTAGATAAGGTGAAGAAGATCACCCGAATTATGTATATTTCTGAAAAAGAGAGTGTAAAATTAGCATCCTATAGACTGAAGGATATTGCTTATGTTTGTGTAGTAATATGGAAGAAGAGTAGTGGGGAGAATGCAACTCCCATGACTTGGAAGATATTTCAGGATACATTTTTAGAAAAGTTCTTCCTACTTGAGATGAGGGAAGATAAGATAAAAGACTTTATAAACCTGAGGCCGGGCTCTCTGATAGTGAAAGAGTATTACCTTAACTTCAACCAGCTGTCTAAGTATGCCCCTGGTCAGATGGCTGAATCTAGATCAAGCATGAATGTTTGTGATTGGTGTGTCTGGGTTAGTGGTTAAAGAGTGTAGAATTCTATGCTTAATAGAGACATAGATCTTTCTAGATTGATGATGCATGCTTAGTAGATTGAGGTATATAATATAAAGGAAAGAGATGGAGTAAATAAGAGAGCTAGAATAGGGCAGTTTGATTATGGTCAGAATAGGTTGGGCGGAGGAAATCATTTGTACTTTTAGAATCGTTCATCTATGCCTGCAGTTTCTTCAGCTAGTGCTCCCACACCCAAAAATAGGCAGAAACAGTGGGGTAAGTCTTCTATGCCTAGATTTTAGAGTAGTATGGGTGGTAAGCCTAGTTATCCTCAACATGCTAAGTGTGGTAAGAATCATAGTGGTGAGTGTTTGGCTGGTAAAAAGGGTTGTTTTGGGTGTGGTAAGTTAGGATACAACATTTGATATTGTCCGCATGCTAGACAGGGAAATAGGGATGCATATACCCAAACTCAGGCTAAAGTGTACCAGCTCCTCTAGGTCACCCAACCCCTCCTCAGGGCACTTCATCTGGTACTGGTGGGGGTCAGTGTCATAATTAATTCCATGCTTTACCATCCCACCGAGAGCAGGAGGATTTTCCAGATGTTGTTATCGGTATGCTTCGTATCTTTTATTTTGATGTTTATATGTTGTTAGACCCTGGGTCGAGTTTCTCTTATGTGACCCCATTAGTTGCAATAAATTTTAAGCTAAGTTCCAAAAAGATCCCTGAGCCTTTCCTGGTTTCTACTCTAGTAGGTGAGTCAGTTTTTGCTAAGCGACTCTACAAAAAGTGTCCTATAAGTGTTCTTCATAGAGTCATGTTAGTAGACTTGATAAAGTTATATATGGTGTATTTTGATCTTATTCTTGGTATGGATTGGCTTTTTGATCTTATTCTTGGTATGGATTGGCTCCACTCCTGTTATGCTTCTATAGATTGATGCTTCTGAGTGGTGAAGTTTCAGTTTCCAAATGAGCCAGTCAATGAGTTGGGAGGTAATTCAGTGTTTCCCAAGAGTTATTTCATATCTTATCTTAAGGCCAAAAGGTTGATTTTAAAAGGTTGCATCTATCATTTAGTTCAATTTAAAGACACTAATTCTGAGACACTAATAGTTCAGTCAGTTGATGTAGTGAATGAGTTTCCTAATGTTTTCCCAGAAGATCTCCCATGGGTACCTCCCGATAGGGAAATAGAATTTAGTGTTGACCTTCTTCCAGATACTCAGCCTATTTCTATCCCTCCATATCATATGGTTCCCGCAGAGCTTAAAGAGTTGAAAGAGAAACTCAAAGATCTTTTAGATAAGGGTTTCATAAGGCCTAGTATTTCCCCAAAATTGGGTCCCGAGAAGTCACACGGTGCTTAGGGTCACAAGTGATCCCAAGATAACCCTTCTACTGACATAACTCATAAGCAACTGAATTAAAAGTATAAATCTATACAAATTTGCAGAAATAACTCTTTTCTTAATATGATAGATACAAAACTGAATTTACAAGATTACAACGCTGCTTTTACAACTAAAATTAAAACTGAATACATCAACTTCTACTGACTGTCTATGAATCCTCTACTAGTACTGACTATAGGTAGCCGTGTCATGACTCCCCACTGTCCCACTCAATACGACTGAATAAAGCAAATACAATACTTATTGAACTATATAACTAACTTAAGCCCTTGAATCAAAAGGACTCATCACCTGCTGACTGGAAGCTGCAAAATGACTGCATATGGTATGTGTTCTACAATTTGTACCTACATTATGAGAAGATGTAGCCCACATATGAATATGTGGTTCATTACTAGGGAAATGTATTGAGTATATGGGTGTGTATGCAATTTTAATAATCGAATATCACAATTTTATAAGAAACATGAATTTTGATATAAATGACTCACTTAGCTTGAATTAAATCATCAAAGTCATGGATGAATAATACATGTAAAGTAAAACGCGTGAGTCATTACATACATTCTTAATTCACTTTCTTCACAGTATCAAACTTGTAAGGTAATCAAGTCTTAAAACAATTCTTTGTAGAACATAACACTTCAATCTTTTAGAAACAAGAAACTTTCTCAGAAAATCATAGTTTTAAACCATACACACTTATCTTAGATAGAGTAGAGACACATTATGGGAGTTTCTTATTACCGACATAAACCATGTGAGCTGCATGGAGTCCCACATCCAACCCACATTGGGGAGAGCCGTCCTATCCTTGCCATCCGAGTAGGACTTTAATAATTCATTCATTCACTAGTGATCACTCAGACAAACATCCTTCGGGGGCACGTAGTTCTAGGAAAGTACCACACTTCCCACTCGGTGCTAAATACTCCACTCGATGCTAAATACTACTCCCGAGCTTAGCTCAGAATTTTTAAAAGACAATCCACCTTACATAATTCAATCAAATTGTGTGGATTTCTTTTCTCACTTAGGTTCAAAATCAACTCTTTCACAACCAAAAAGGTCAAATCTTTCTACATCATGTCAATTCATTCAATTCTCAAGATGCTTATAACACATGATTTCTCAAAAATAACAATCTCAAATAGGGTTCAAAGACCCATATATCAATATCACAATAAAACCTTCAAGACTTACACTTTTATCTTAGAAATATATATAAATCACTTTAAATCTAAAAAGTTTAGCTTTATATATAACCATATCAACATTCTCTTGAAAGTAATATACGGTATAAATTAATACTTCAAATTCATAGGAAAAGGTATAAAATCATGTATCTTTGTAAAAGAACACTAACTTTGGGCACAAGAACGAAAGGGTGTTCTTGTTGAAAAACCCCACATACCTTGAAATTTAAGCTTTGGATGAACTCTTAACCTTGACACTCTATTCGTGAAAATAATAAGTGCTTCTTGTAGCCCTCGGAATTGGAATTACCAATCTCAAGAATTATTAAAAACTCATGGTTGAATCTTGAGATATTTAAATTTTGTAGGTTGATACCTTAGTGAATGTTCTTGGTGATTTTGAGAGAAAGTAAACTTATTTTGGTGTTATATGAGTTAAATCCCGTGTTATAGACATATATAGGGGTGTTTTGACACTTGGAAGTGAGGTATGTGATGCACAACTCATGAAAGACCTTAAGGTGTCCATCACACACATTATGGCATACATTTAAGTGTGCTTCACACTCCTAATCGCACAAATTTGATTGGGCGGCGTATTGCCCATCGCACACCCTTACTGACTCTCACGATAATGGGCATAACTTTTTGCTTGGGTATTGGATTTTTGCAAAATTGGTATCGTTGGAAAGATAATTAAATTATCTATAATTTTATAGATCTTTGAATAATTTTTTTTATTTATATTAAGAGTTATATGCATTTGAATTTGACCCTTGTAGAATCAAATATCAAACTTTGGATGAATCAATTTGTCTTAGCTCAACTTTGTTCTAGGTCATTGCTATGAATATTTTTCACCTCTAAAATACTCCATACACTAGTATAATGATCATTAAATTTGTATTCACATGATAATAACTTGGGTTATAGCTTAGACGCGTAGGAATGACGGTTAGAATTCTAGCACAAGAATACGAGGTATTACACCACCTTAGAATTGTCTGGCAAACTATTGGAGAGCATAAATTATTCACCAAATTTAGCAAGTGTGAATTTTGGCTAAGGTCAGTAGTCTTTATCTATCATAGTGTTTCCGTCGATGGTATTGGAGTTGATCCCCAAAAGACAAAAGCCATAAGAAATAAGCCTAGACCTATCTCTCCATTAGAGATTAAGAGTTTCTTAGGTTTAGACACCTATTACCACTGTTTCACTGAAGGTTTATCATTTATTGCATCTTCTATGTCTAGATTGATCTAAAATAAAGTTAAGTTCCAATGGTCAGATTCCTGCGAGAAGAGTTTTCAGGAGTTGAAGACTCGATTAACTTCAGCCCTAGTTCTAGAATTACCTGATGGTACAGATGACTTTGTTGTTTATTGTGATGCCTCTAGAGTTGGTTTGGGTTGTGTGTTGATGTGTAGAGGTAAGTTCATAGCCTATACCTCTATACAATTGAAGCCTCATAAAAGAATTACCCAACCCATGATATGGAATTAGCTATTGTAGTATTTGCTTTGAAAATCTGGAGACATTATATGTATGGTGTGTACGTTGATGTGTTCATGGACCACAAAAGCTTGTAGTGTGTGTTTACTTAGAGGGAGTTGAATCTTCATCAGAGAAGATGGTTGAAACTGTTGAAGGATTATGATATAAGTGTGTTGTATCATCCAGGCAAGACCAATGTAGTGGCAAACACCCTTAGTAGATTATCTATGGGCAGTCTTGCTCATGTGGAGACAGATAAGAAAGAGTTACCTCAAGAAGTTCATCATTTGTCTAGATTGGGTGTTAGGCTGGTTGATTTAGCTGAGGGTAATGTTTGGGTTCAGTGTGGTTCAAAATCTTCCCTAATTTTGAAGTGAAGGAGAAGCAAGATATGGATTCTAGTTTGGTCAAACTAAAAGAGTCATTTAAAGACCAAAAGGTAGAGGTTTTCTCCCAAGGGTGAGATGGTGTGTTGAGATACTAGAATATATTGTATGTGCTATGTGTTGATTATTTGAGGTAGAAAATTAAGGTAGAAGCGCATGGTGCGCATTATTTTATTCATCCAAGTGCTACCAAGATGTACCGTAACTTGCGAGAAATCTATTGGTGGAGTGGTATAAAGAGAGATGTATCAGAGTTCATAGAAAACTATGTAACTTGTCAATAGGTTGAGGTAGAACACCAAAGACCTGGTGGTACGTTACAAGAATTTGGTATCCCCACTTGGAAGTGGGAGGAGGTAAGTATAGATTTCGTGACTGGTTTATCCCATTCACATCGTCATCATGATTCGATACGGGTTATTGTAGACAGATTTACTAAGTCAGCATATTTTTTGCTATTTCATGTGTCTTATACAACTGAGGATTATGCTAAGTTGTATATCTGAGAGTTAGTCAGATTGCATAGAGTCCCTTTGTCTATCATCTCTGATAGAGGTACTCAGTTTACTTCCCAATTTTGGAGAGCTTTTTAGAAGGGTCTTGGTACCCAAGTCCACCTTAGCTCAGCTTTTCACCTTCAGACAAATGGCCAGAAAGGACTATCCAAAATCTAGAAGATATGTTGAGGGCATGTACTCTTGATTTCAAGGGTAGTTGGGATGAGAACTTGCCATTGATTGAGTTTGCTTATAATAACAGCTATCATGCTAGAATTCAAATGGCTCCATTTGAGGCTCTCTATGAGAGGAGATGTAGATCACACATAGGTTGGTTTGAGGTAGGTGAGGTCGCTTTGCTTGGGCTCAATGCAGTGTATGAAGATATGGAGAAAATTAAGTTGATTAGAGAAAGATTGAAAACAGCCCAGAGTTGCCAAAAATCTTATGCAGATGTGAGAAGAAGGGACCTCAAGTTTGAGGTTGGTGATTTAGTGTATTTAAAAATTTCACCCATGAAAGGGGTGAAGAGATTTGGCAAGAAGGGAAAACTTAGTCCCTGGTATGTTGGCCCCTATAAAATTTTGAGTAGTGTTGGGAAAGTAGCCTATGAGCTTGAGTTGCCCGTGGACTTGTTAGCCGTTCATACTGTATTTCATGTCTCTATGCTTAAGAAGAGTATCGATGACTCCACCATTGTAGTTCCTATAGAAAGATCTGATATTCAGAACAGCCTTTTATACAAAGAGATTCCAGTTGAGACTCTAGATCACCAGATTCGTAGACTAAGGAACAAAGAAGTTCCCTTGGTCAAAGTTCATTGGTGGAATCAGTCAGTTTAGCGCCACTTGGGAAGCAGAAGCAGATATGTGAGCCAAGTACCCTTACCTTTTCTCCATAAACTCAGATCCAGCTAAAGGTACTACTCTTCATTAATCCAGTTCCTTTCTAATCATACATTCAGCTATATAGTTGTCCTCATGTAAGTTCATGTACTCATAGAATTACTTAGAAGCTTAGAATGATTTATATTCAGTTGCTAAGTTCACTTCAGTTGTGCATGCTATCTTATATTCTCAGATTCCTTAAAAATTTAATCTTAACTATCTACATTCGAGGACGAATGTTCCCAAGGGGGAGTTATTGTAATACCCTGCGATTTTCCTGGCCTAAACTTGTCCCAAAAATGATATGGAGTAGCTTATAGAAGGAGTGATTTTTATTTCATGTGAAATTCTTTAGATTTGGACATTTCGTGGTATAGGAAATTGAATTATCTTTCCAACGATATAAAATTCGTCTAAATTAGATAACCGGGTAAGAAGTTATGACTATTTTAAGTTTCAGTCATAAAACACTGTGATTTGGGTCCTTAGTATGTCGCGGAGTAACGTAAAATCATAATTCTCAATTTCTAGTGAGACTCTGTGATTTTGGTGAATCATAGAGAGGGCAAATTTCCCATTTGGTAATTTTCAATGTCACTCCGAGATACTGGCGCGTCATGCCAGTGGTCGAAATAGAAAACTTAGGGGCTCCGCGATGGTGGCACGTCATGGAGCAAACCCAATTCCCACTCATCTTTTTTCCAGTGAGCCACTACGATTGTGGCGCATCGCAATGGCCACCCAGATTGAGAAAAATTACATTTTCTAGTTCCGTTTAAGAAGTTAAAAAGGGTATTTTGATAAATCCCCCAACCCTAATCTGTCCAAAAACATAAGATTACTCTAATTTCAAAGCACTTTATGCATTGTTCATCTTTTCCCTCAAAGCAAAACCCTAGTTCATCATACTTCCTCTCCAAGAAACTCAGAATTTCTCCATTAATTCTCCAAGATAGTTCAAATTTAAGGATTACCAATACAAGAACACTAGAAACCATCTCCAAAGCATCAATAGGAATCCAAGATTCAAGTTTCTCATCAAAGATCATCAGTTAAGGTATGTGGGCCTTAAACAAGGATAATTCTTTCATCCTTGTTCCCAAAAACTTATTTTAATTACAAACTTTCTGAATTATATATAATTTTCCATGAATTTGAAGTTAGAGTTTATACCCATTATCATTATTTGCAAGATTATGAGATTTTCCATGATTTAGAAATTGAATTACATAATTATGTTTATGTTTCCATGTACATTGCTGAAATTTCCAGATTTTGAGTCGATTTATCAATAATCATATTATCAAGCATGAACATTTTGATGATTTAACCTAAGATTGATGCATGAGTTATTTATCCCAAGATTGAATATGGTTACTTCAAGAAAGATGATGCTTTAAGCATCTTGTGAACATATTATTTTCAAATTTTCAGAAAAGTTTTGATCTTTGATCATCAGTTTAGCTATGGAATCCACTTTACAGAATTTAGATCAGCTTTATTTGCAGATTTAAAAAGATAAATTCATATTTGATTTTAGATAAACCCTTATGCTAGTTTTAAAAGTGGATTTCCAACAGAATGAGCATAGCAACTAATAAGGGAGTAGTATTTAGCACCGAGCGGGAAGTGTGGATTTAGTGCATCCTACTTTAACAGAACTACGTAGCCAACGTAGGTATAGATTATCAGATTATTCCCACTTCTACGTGAATGACGGTTACAGATGTGATCACTTACCTTAGGTTATACTCCCTGGCAAGAGTATGACACATCTCCCCAACATGAGGTTTCTTCCTTAGAAGAACGAGACATTGGACTCCACGTTAGCTCACACAGTTTATATTGGTTAAAAGAACCTACCTTCAGATAAACTAATTTCTTTTAGTGTTCTAGTTACAAAATTACAACTTTTAGTGTTCAGACATAAAAGGTGAGCCTTTTTTCACTTAGCCTATATAGTTTGATAACAAGAACATAATATAAATTTCAGAACTAAGTGTAATGGCTCACAAGAATTAGATTGCATGTTTTATTATTCATGATTTGACTTTTAGATTTCAGATTACTCAAGCTTAAGTGAGTCATTTATATTTAGCATGCATGATGTTTTTTATAAACTGTGATGATATTGTTTACTTATTGCATGCACCCCTTTATATTCAATACATCATTAAAGTAATGATGCACATATACGTCTGTGTGCTACATTGTCTCATAATGTAGGTTCTGGTGCTCAGTCTCAGCAATGAGAGTGATCTACAAGCATCTTATCTAAATCCCTGCAGTTGGTGAGTCCTCTTAGTTCGGGGACTTAGCTATTCAGATTTCCAGTTGTTAGTAAATATTTTCATTACTCTTTTCAGACAGTCTGAGTCAGCTAGGGGCCTATCCTAGTAACTCTCTAGATTTAGTTAGTTGAGGCTTGTCGGACTACTAGATTAAGTCTTAGATTTCATATGTCGTATTTAGACCTTTTAGTATTTGTTTTATCAGATTGATGTGATTAGTATTTTTAGATATAATTAGACTTTTTAGATAGTTTTTCGTATTATTAGTATCGTATATTCATATTTTCGTATTTTGAGATTCAGAGCTAATAGAAAGCAGCCAGGATTAGCTCATGACTACTTGTAGTTCGGAGCACCGTGTGGCATCTCAGGAACCAGATTTCAGGGCGTTACACTTCCCCTCATTAGTTTTTTAATGTTTCTTTTATGAAGGACTTACTAATTCATCTACAATATCTGAATGACTTTCTAAGTCATCTATATCATAATCCACTTATTTCACAATCTCATGGGAATCACAAGGTTGAGTCTTCCTCACTACATGCCAGCTTTTGTTAGAATCATGATTAGCATAAAACACTTAAGATGCTTGATCCAGCAAAACAAAAGGCTCATTTGTTTTCAAAAATCTACTCGGATACACACTTACATAGTTATAATCATCTATTTTTTTCCTTTTATTTTATCATTCACATAAAACCAATTACACTAAAACAAAATTACTCTTCTATTCGGGACAAATTGCAATTCAATCGCATTTTTTAAAACACTATAGTAATCAAACGTCTCACTATCTTCATCATTATTACTAGCTAAAACAACACCATAATTTTGAGTCCTTGAAGTTTGATCATAATCTTCTGCATGAAATCTATATCCATTTACAATGTAACCATTATAATGTGTTGAATATTTTGTAGGACCACGTAAAAGTGAGAGAAGATTTTCCAGGAGTCAACTATTATCTACTTTATGCAATGTACGGCCTAAAAATAAGATTACATTTAATACTTTAGAATGAGTAATACAAAATTAAGATGTTAAATCTAATGTTAATGTGTGACTCATATTACTCACCCTATCTTTATACCATTTAATAAATTGTTGGTCACATTCTGCATCTGACAAGTCTTGGGCAATAACCATATTTACAAACTCTCTACAAAATTGAGGTTAAACATAAATATCATATAACACAATATTAACTTAAATAAAATTGGAAAAACAAGATGATACAAAATAACTCTCCATACTCGATAACACAATATATATGTGCTTGTTCCAATTCATTTGGTTCAATCTCACATGGATCTTTAGCTCCCAGAGTTTTTCTAGGTTGATTAAATATAGATACCTCCATTTGGATTTTTTAAACCACCATCATAATTGCTTTCAGAATGATTGAATTTTATGTCAATTTTATACAAATATCGTGAACATAAGGCCATACATTCATTTTCCAAGATATCCCTCTGCAATAGAACCTTCTGGACATGCCCTATTACTAATTAGAGATTTCAAAAATATATAGCCATTGCTCGATAGAATACATCTACCGATAGTGAATAAGCCAACAATATTAGCTTCACCAGCTAAATGAATAGGCAAATGAACCATGACATCAAAAAAACAAGGGGGGAAACCTTTTCCAACTTGCAAAGTGTAATGGGAATTTGCTCTTGAATGCGTTTCAACTTACCAATCCTCAACTCCTTTGATCCAAGAACACAAAACAATAAAGGTAACTAAATAAGAGGTTTATACACTTCTTTTAAAAACATACCAAGAAGTGCATGATGGAGTATATGCTGCAAAAAAATATGACAATCGTGACTTTTTAAATCAGATATCTTGTGTTCTTTCAAGTTCACACATTGAGAAATATTAGATGAAAATCCATTTAGGACCTTTAAATTCTTCAAGAAAATACATAATTTATTCTTTTATTCAGGAGACAATGTGTAGCATAAAATTTAAACTTCAACTTCATTCTCTCTTTAGATAGGGTACAATTTTGGACTAATGTTCATCGCTTGCAATTCTAACCGAGTTTTAATTATATCTTTGATCTTTCCTTTGATATTCATTAATGTACCCAAAAAACTATCACATATTTTTTTAAATATGAATAACATCCAAATTATGTCGCAACAAGACATATTTCTAATAAGAAAGTTTAAAAAGATGCTCTTCTTGTTCCAATTATCCTTCACTTTTCATGTGATATCTTTCTCCTCTTCTTAGGATCCTTGTTAATGGTTGCCCTTCAAGATATTTCACTTGATTAAGTGTCTCAATTCCAGAATGCATTTTTGGTGGGGGCCTTTTCTCTATTGTACAATCAAAAGACTTCTTTTCAATCCTCCATCTGTGACTCAAAGAAAGGTAACATCGATGACCCCATAAAGTACTCCTTTTTACTATTAGCCTATCAAATTGAGGAATTGTCTTTATTACAATATGGGTATGCCCGTTTTCCTTTTCAACTCTATCAAGATAAATTTCTATATGATGGAAAGTCATTGATAGTCCATAACAAAGAAGCATGCAACTTAAAGTTTTGTTTAGTTGATGCATCAGAGGTTTCAATACCAACTTACCAAAACTCATTCAATTCCTCTATTAGAGGTTGAAGATATGTATCAATTGCAACTTTGGGACTAATTTGACCAGGAATTAGCATTGAAAAAATAATTTTTTTGTATTTCATACACAACCAAGGTTGTAAATTATAAGGAATAAGAACCACGAGCCAAATGCTATATGAGGTTTTAGAATTTAAGAATAGTTGGAATCCATTACTAGCAAGTCTAAGTAGAACGTTAAGAGGCTCAACTACAAATGAAGGATATAGTTCATCAAATGACTTCCATGCCATTCAATCATCTGGGTGCCTCATTATTCCATCTTCAGTTCTTCCATCCTTAAGCCATGTCATTAGATAAGTTGTCTTTATAGACATAACCTCATAAGCCTAGGATTTAAAGGAAAGTAGCATAAATTTTTTTAGGCTATTTTTTACCTTTTTAATTCTTTGTCTCCTCGCTATGTGTATCTAATTTCCATTTGGATGCACCATAAATTTTGCAGAATTGATTAAGCTATCCTTCTACCAATATAGTAAGTAATTATTAGTACAAGCATCAATCTTGTTGTAAGAAATCATAGGCTCTCGAATTATCTTCTTTGCCTCATAATATGAATTTATAAAATTAGCTCCATCAGGCAATAACTCTTCTTATAACATTTTCAATAGCATGGTAAATGACTCATTTCTCCAATGATCCATACTTTTGATGAGAAGCAATTTAATCAAAGATAAAAACTTTGAAGCCTTTGAGTTTTTATACAATGGCTGATTGAAATCCTTTAGAAGGCTATAAAACTTTTTAACTTCAGCATTTGGTTTCTCCTCAAGTTTATCATAAAAATTAGTGTGTGTATCTTGTCCACTTTTTGTATTAGGATATAAATCTCTCAATAGTTCTTCTACTTCATCTTCACCTTTACTCTAAAAAAATTCTACTTCATCATCATCCTCACTTTCAGAGTCTAATAGTGGCTCACCTAACTGTTCTCCGTGGTGAAACCAAAAGGTATAATTTTTAATTATTCCATGGACTTTAAAATGTATCCCAATCATTTTATGAGTTTCTAATGTTGTGTTACAACATCGTAACATGGACACCATATTTTACATTCTTCTTCTTTTCGCCAAAAATCATAATTCACAAACTTTTTTCCCCTATTTAAATAGATTTTGTCGGTCTGATTATGAAGAGAAAGTTGCATCCATTTTTTACTAGATTCCATAACCTGGGAGAATACATAAAAATTAGATTAAAATAATATAAAGGATACAAAAAATAATTAGATTCATATCACGTGTTACCATCATATGATTATATTATACTACATCAGGTATTTCAAGTTTAAACATAATACGACCTCCTCCTCAGATTAGACCTATTATTTTTCAAAATATATCGACACTATTTGAAACTTCCTGCTTACTACCCAAATAAACATATAATCGTCACACACCAACAACATTTAAACATCTCATATACTTTGAGCATAACACATCCAAAAGAAAAAGGATCAAATACCTAAGATTAAAAATCAATAATAAATTAATAAGGAACATTCAACATTAATAAGAAACATCCAATATTTCCTTTTCTTGGATTTATGTTATGGTTCTTTTGTTTTCCCTATTGATGAAATACTAATTATCTCAGTTATTGTAGTCACGGTTACTTGGCAATAGCACCAACAGGGAATTTATTGTGGTTATTTATGAATACAATTGAAAAGTGGGAGATCAGCATTAAACTGTTAAATTAATTACCTCTGATTAATTTGCTTTTCCTCAAGGTTTCTAGTCCTTCTCACATATGGTTGGGGCCTTGCTCATTAGTTTGATAGACGTTTTGTATTGCTTTCTTAATTATGATATCTTTTAAGTACTATAATCTTTCATAGATAAATATGTAGACCACATTAAGATATGCTATGCTATTTTTGAAACGCTTTACTTGAGTCGAGGGTCTATTAGAAATGACCTCTCTACCTTCAAAATGTAGAGGTAAGAAATAGGGGTAGGCATTTGGTAATTCAGTTTGGTTTTGGGTTTTTATTTAAATTTTTGGTTGTGGAATTAAGTGTACCGAAAATCAAATCAAATTACTTCAGTTCAGTTTGATTATGTAAGTTTTGATTCGGTTTAGTTTCAATTTAATAATTTTGGGTTTTTGGTTTTGGGCTTGTTCTTAATGGGCTAAATTATGTTTGTAAATTAGACTATTTTTTAAGGTTAACCACATTTTCTAACACTATAGAGCTAATTGGGAGTATTTAACATAAGTTGTTCTAGCCTTGTTAAGTGTTAACTGACCATGCTAACACTTTATTCAATGGCGAGTATTGTATTATGTTTCATTTGTTGGCTTGTTGATTTACACCATATAAAATATAAATATTTGCCTTAAAAACATCTCTAGTTTAACACTTTAACAATTTGGATTTTTGGTTTCCGTTTCTTTTTTACCTTAACTGAAAATATTAAAAACATACCATACTTGTACTTGAAAAAAATGATAAGTTAACAATTAACATAAATAATATCTGAAAAGAAGTGATTCCTGACCTATTTGGAACCAATTGATGCATACATTGAGGATTGGAGACACAACTATTTTATTTTGCTATCTCCTTTTTGGCCTTTGGGTCTATGTCTGTCAAGAGTGTGTATTTTAATCATTCTTGACCAACAAGTATGTATTGAATTTAACCAACAATAAATGGTTACAATTTATGTTACAGGCTATAAACAAGTACCATACCAAGTAATGGTGCAGAAGAGAAATTAAGACATTTGAAGACAATGCCTAGAGAAGTTGCTAAAGCACTCAATGAGACCTGTGGTGGTCCTCTCATTAGTCATGAGTACACCCTAATTTAAAAATTCCACCATGTTGATGAATATTTTATAGATTAAAAAAATGGCCATTGGAAACTTCACCCTAATTTATCAAACACGTAAGGCATTTGTCTAATCTTAGGAGAAAGAGATTAAAATACATGAATAGATCGATCTCTCTATGGTTACTAGTCTAGACAAGAAAATACATGACATATTGTATTTTATACACAGATTAAATAGGATAATGTATCTAGTCTTTGGAACATATGTTACTCTTTTTTTGTCTCAATGAGAAATGGTTTGATTCCTCAAATAGTAACACTTTCTCAAAAAGTAGGAATAACGATAAAGCAATATATATTAGGAAGCAAAGCAACTATAGTTTGCCAACAGTATATAGACAGTTGTAGGTGATATAAGAATGATAAAGTAAATTAAAAGGTAGGGTATAATGGGTCATCACTGCTGCAACAAAAAGAAAGTAAAGAGAGGTCGTTGGTCTCCAAAAGAATATGAAAAACTCATTAGACACATCACCACCCATGGCCATTCTTCGTTCACCATTTATCTTTGTTGATCCCTTTGGCCGCTCACTATTCCCCTTTTTCAATGAGAGTTAAGAGAGTGTACTGTGAAAGTGCCTAAGTGTATTAGCTATTAGGGTTCTTGGCCTATTTCCTAGTTGCCTTCTTGGCTTCTTGCTGAAGCCTGAAGTAAATGTATTTTCCTATTTGGGTTGTGTGGGTTACTGAATGTATTTGCATTGTATGCTGTAGAGGCCTAGTAGGTACTGGGTAAGAATTTAAATCTAAATCTCTATCATGAATTACCAATTAAAGCATTGAAATTTAAGGTAGTGATAGATATTTGATGTAATATTGAGCAATGCTATAGATGTGATGTCGATGGAAGACATCAATCAGCGCAGCATGTTTAATGAGGCTATAACAACCACCTATATCAACTTTAATTGTATTAAACACAACACATATACTATAATAATAGTGTAACAAAAAACTATTCTATAATTCCCCCGACTTAGATAAATTCACTACTGCAACAACAATAATAACATCTCAAGTAAAATCCCACAAGTCCCTACCTGTAACTTATGTAACATAGATAACTCCAGTAAATAAACTACCAACAAAGCTACAACAGAATTAGAAATCACAACTATGTGCATGGCTCATGTTGGTAACCAAACACATAATAACATATTTTGGTATAATTTAGAAAAATTTGTTTGCTTAACAAAAGAAATCATTATCATTTATATAAACGAGTCACAAGTGTTGCAATTGTCCCTATTCATGTTACTTTTTCTATTAACTACAATAACTTCCTCTTAAAATACACTACCTTAAAAATAATATAGTTTAGTATGAACCAAAAGATTGAGAAATAAGATGAAATTACTTGTTTGCACTAGAAGAATCTTTTCTACTTTAACTTGGTACAAAAATACTGATATGACAGATAATATATTTCTGATTCTATTTTACAGATTGTCAGTATAAGATCATCTTCTGATTTTGTGTTCTAACTTTACCTTATGAACTGCCGATACCTTAAATTCGACACAAAAAACCATATGAACTGTCGATACCTAAAATTCAATCCAACAAAAGTAACAACTACAGAGGGTAGATAATAAAAAATACTAGTGACTCATATCACACTAGAACATCTTAAGTCAGCCCCGCACCACCACATCTCATTTTCATTCTTAATAGTATGTACATAGTAATAATGACCTTACCCCTACTTTATAAAGGTAGAGAGATAATAAGTGACCATCCATAATTTGATATATTTCATAGTAAATTAATTACCTATTAGTTGTACAAATTAGAAAAAAAATTGATGAATTCTGAATAGAGAATCGAAAGAACAAGATTAGCTCGAAAATCAAGCAACAATGAATTTAGAACAATTTTGAAAAAAAATAGCAACTAAATGGAATATAAAGCATACCTTTGAGAGAGATTAACAGAGAATAGGGCAAATTGCAATCACCTAAGGAAGAAGTCGATAGCTGGAATTTAGCAAAAGCTACTCCTGTAATCATTGTTGTGTGCATATGTGTATTGATCAATATTTCTAGATCCCTCGATCATTTTTGTATGCGTATGAGTACTGTTAGGGTATTGTGACCAGCTATGTGTTTTGAGGAAACTACGCTCAGAGAGCTTTTTTTACATTTTAATTTATTAGAAAATTAAGAAAAATGAGATTGAACGTGTGTATATATGTATTTAGTGAAATAAAAAATATTATTAAAATTTTAATATTATATTTTGATAGTACTTTCTCTTGCTCAAGTCTTTGAATATAATTAGAGATCGATTAAAATTTTTTAGGGACCAAATTTTCTACCTTTACAATAAAATACAATATTAAGGATCAATATATAATATCGTCGTAATACATGTTCTTTTAGAGACAATATTATTAATCTATCCCTAAATATTGATCATAAATAATGCAATTTCTTGTAGTGATTCTAGCAGGTATGGAATTATTTTGTTGTTATCGAATCTAAGTTGGTGGAGAGATAGAGTAATGATTGAAATTCGATTATGGGATGTATGTGATACGTTTCCTAATATCTTCTATTCTCTAAGTTTAGGAAATCATATTTTTAATATATGTTAATCTCTAGTATATGTTGCTATAACCTTGTTACAATATATTGGCTAAAATTATTCTCTTGCAGACTTATTGTTAGTTTGGTTACATCCTAAGCACTCAAAGAATAGGTTTTTTGGATAACTATTCTAGAAAGTAAATTATAGAAAATAAATCATCACAAAAATTATACGTGAAAAATTTCTTGCTCGGGAGTCAAAAATTAGGGCTAGCTACTTTGTGTATGAATTTTTCAGTATCTTCTACTAAACTTGAGTCCAAACTCCAAACATGTTTATAGTAGCCCCTATAACAGCGAAAAATCTAGTTTCCACCTTCTTAATTAATGTTCAGTTATATTATCCAGGTCAATGAAGTTCCTTACAATAAACAAGATACAAACAACAAAAGTAATCAAGATCATGTCATGGGACTACTCCAATAAACTAGCTATTACTAACTAAAATATTGAATGGATAAATCTTGATAGGAATAAGTTCTTTGTGATCAAAGCAACTTTCTCATCTAGACTCTTTGTGTAAAACTAGGAAATCTCTAAGGACTTTACCTTTGGGAGTGGTCAAACTCAAAGGATTGATGTCGGACTATTTATATAGGAGCAAGTCACCACCCGATTTAAGTCATGTCAAGAATTAAAGCTAATTTGACTTAGTCTTGTTTTTGTTTAGGTGCATGGTGTTCTTTGTCTCCTTATTTGAAATTTATTTTCTGCACAATTTTATGGTAACTTTGCTTGTATAGTTTTTTAGTTTCTCGTTGAATTGAATTCTCTTATATTGCAAGTTTTGCAAGGAATCCTAATGCAATCTGTGGATAACATCAGTCTTCTATCTTTGACAACATCCTTCTATACTTAGAAGATATATTCTTTTATGAGTTCTTCTAGCTATATTGCTTGTATTTCACTTATTCTTGGATACTAGTGGGGATCTTGTCCTTGATACTTCTTCCTTCAATATTTGATATATGGATTTCCACTTTTACAGAGTTTGTCAACCCATTAAAACTACACATGATCTTGAATTTACATTAAGAAATCATTGCGCCTCAACCAATTTACTCTTTTGATGATGACAAACCTATAGCACCTTGATATGGCTTCATCTGTATTCTTGTATTATCTTTAATCTTCTTGAGCTTTTTAAGTGAATCTTTCACTTTTAATTGTGGCTTCAGTGTTGACAATCTTCCTTGCATGAACTAGCACCTTTTTTTAAAAAATATTTTTACAGCTTTATGCCGGTGCAAAATACATGCTACATAATGTATGTAAGCTTGAAGTAGTTCACCCTTAATCTATTTAAGGTTTGTACACTTCCTTAGTCACTATGTTTTACCAACTTTAGTTTCTTCTAGATTGTACAACTAGCTATATTGTATGACGAAGAAAATTTTAAAAACTACATAATTAGCATTTCATTCATCACAGTCAATTAGATGACTAGGTTTGCATGACTAAGCAAGACTAGTGGTCTTAATTAATGATTTATAGGGTGTAGCACCTTACATTTTCATGCCAAGTCTAAATTATTTCATTCACTTGTTAGAGCATAGTAACGAAGTCATTTGACCCAAACTTTTATTAGAAGCCACTTGCAATGAGTTTTGGGACTTAGACAAATGTTTACGGACATGTGTCAAGTCGGGGAAGTATCAGGGTAGGGCGGTGCATTAGATGGTCAGTGCTATGACAAATGTGCTATATTAGAGTATAAACTCCAGAGAATTTTGAAACCATCCCCCATACTATGGTCATCATGGTAAGTTGGATCCTGTCTTGATAGGAAAAATTTTCTATGTTATTTTAGCAAGGGTATTTTTTTCCTACCTCTTTTATGTAATCAATTCCAAAAAATTTTAAACTTTGCTAAAAGAAGCAGCTTCCACCAGCTGCATTTAGGGATTCAAACAAGTGTTCTCTTAAGTTCTCTTCTAAGTTTTCCTTTTTTTCTTAAGGTATGTAGGGGTAAGCACCCTCATATATATATATATATATATATATATATATATATATATATATATATATATATATTCCTATAAATTTCATCCTCTGAAGTTCAAATAATTCTTGTAATAAGTTAGGGTTAGAGAAAAACACTTATGATCTCTCTTTAATTCATCAAGTGAACTTCATCAAACTCTCTACACATGTTTTTATTTCATGACTAACCTAATATATGTGTTTCCCATGGATTCTTACACATGAACTTATGAATCTTATGTAGCTTATAAATCTACTAAATCCCATGAAACTTTTGATGATCATGTAACTACCATAATTTTTTAATAAAAACTCTCTTATGCTTTTGACATGGTGATGTGAACCCAATTGAATATCCTTTTGACATGATACCATGAACTCTTTTTTTATACACCATACAACATGACATGTACCCTTTATAACCT
Organism: Capsicum baccatum var. pendulum; assembly: GCA_030864225.1. Taxonomy (NCBI): domain Eukaryota; kingdom Viridiplantae; phylum Streptophyta; class Magnoliopsida; order Solanales; family Solanaceae; genus Capsicum; species Capsicum baccatum. The sequence goes on along the minus strand of CM061556.1, from coordinate 122,686,895 downwards.
TCATAATACCTACAATATTGGGAAAAATCATATCTCATGAACTATGACAGAAAGTGCTATCTTTCATGAATCTCAAATAAAACTAATGAATGATTGAATATATCAACCTGATCCCCTAATATTTTTAACTCATTATTATGATCCTAAAATCAACTATTTTATAATTTTGAGACAAAAGTGGCTAACTTATGGATTAAATCAAAAGACAAAGACTAAAATAATATGAGCTTAAGAAAGATAGATGGTTAATCGAGAAGTCATAAGTCTTAAAGATAAATGCCTGAAATTATATTTGCTAATATAGGTATGAATTATTTTGTTAATATGAGAGACTTTTTTAATGTTTCCCCAAAGAGGATGATTATTCCTACTTTTATGTTGTTATATACGGGCCATACCAATCCACGTTGTTATCAGGGTAGGTTCCAACTCGATCAGGTATGGATTAGACCCACATAGATCATGGTGAATATATGTATTCATGATGTTTATTTCATTTAATCACACGTGAAACTAAAATGCGAATGAAGTACTTATCTCCAATAGTTGATGATTTATGTCTATATTTCTCTCTTAGGTTATGTCTCCTAAACTTTATTATTTTACGTATATATGTATGTGTGTGTGTTATATTATATTCTTTACAACGATTTTACAAATTGTGCATTTAATATACTGACTCTACTTGGTGTTGTATTTTATCATGATATAGATACAGGAACAAATATTTGTGATTAGGTATATCGTTAAGTTTATCACTCCCGACTATTGGTGAAAATTACCTATTTCCTTGGGGCTAGACTTACTTAGTTTGATTTCAGTATTGATGTTAAGCCATAGGCCTTATCCTAGTAGACTTTATTTTTTCTTATTTAGAGGCATAATAAATAGATTAGTTGTTAGACATGTTTACCTTTAATTTTGACTTCATGTCACCTTATTGTAAAACAAATGTTTTCTTCTTAATTAACTAACAAAGTCTATTCAACTTAAAAAGATAACTTTATATTTTACTTAAATCTTGCTTAAATACTAATTATGCTCATGTCATACACCAAACAGTTTACTCAAGCTAGTAATGGTATTGAGTTCCATCCAGATCTTGGATCTAGGCTAAGGGTGACAAAATATCGGTATTAGAGTACTAGGTACAATTATTCTAGAATGACTATAAAGTTGTGTCTTGTAGATTCTTTTTTATGGGTATGAACCATGCCATACTATTAATAAGAAAGCTATATGATATTAAGAAGTACCTCCCCTCTTTCATGATCTAATTCACACGATAGAGTTAAACTCCATGAAATTGATCTTATTTTTATACATGTATACGATCATGTCTTTAAACAGAACTAATAACCAAAGAGCTACCATTAATGTTGAGGTTTTTATTAGGGTAAATGCTAACATAATGTCGCAACCTCAAAAAATTCACTCTAGAAATAGGGACCACTTTGATGGCTATAATATTAGTGTTGAGATTCTACATATGCTGTTAAGTTCAGCAAGTTTCATATGATAGCTAAACCTCATCTTTCCCATACTAATACTACATATGTTGAATTTAGGGGATTATCCAGATATTATTCCTCTTGAGTATCTATGCTTTACCAGCTTCAGTCTCTTTTAGATTGTATGCCCAAGAAAATTTAAAAAAAATAATAGGAGTAACCTTTCAATCATCACAATTGATTAGATGGCTAGGTTTGCATGACTAAGCAAGACTTGAGGTCTTACATAATGAGTTATAAGGTATAGCACCTTGAATTTTCATGTCATTTTAAATCATTCCATCTATTTGTTAGAGCTTAGAAACCAAGTTATTTGACTTATATTTGATTAGAAACCATTTCCAATAAGTTTTGGGACTTAGACAAAAGTTTTAGGGCATGTATTAGGGTAGGGTGATGCATTGGCTGGCCAATGCTATGAAAAATGCGCGGTATCAGAGTCATAACTTCATAGAAGTTGGAAACCATCTCCCCAACTAAGGGCATCATGGTGAGTTGGACCCTATTTTGATACGAAAATTTGTCTTATCCTTTTTATGAAATGGTTTACCACAACTTTTAATCTTTGATAAAAGTGTAAACATTCAGACTATTTAAATTATTTTCCTCCTTCCTCTCCTCAAAACTCCAAAGAAGCAACTTCTACATGCTACACTTAGGGATTCAAGCAACGGTTCTCTTAATTTCTCTTTAAGTTTCCCTCTTCTTCTTAAGGTATATAACGCTATTCACCCTCATATATGTATTTCTATAAATTTTATCCTCCTGAGTTTAAATGATTCTCGTAATAAGTTAGGGTGAGAGTAAAACCCTTATAATCTTGGTGTCTTCTTAAGTGGACATCATGAAACTCTTTACACATGTTTTTTATTTCATGATTAACCTATCATATAAATTTTTCATGGATTATGAGACGTGAACTCATAAACTAAAGAATATTATGTAACTTATAAATCTTTTGAATCTCATGAAACTTACAGAGCTTATGATTTTCTTTGAATCTCATGAAACTCATATTGAGAACCTTTTGATAATCATGTAAACTCCATGATTTGTATTACAAGGTGTCTTAATTATGATTTTGATATGGTGATTTGAAACCTATTAACTGCACTTTTATCATGATACCATGAACTCTTTATTTATAGGCTACGCTAAATGATATGGACCCTTTATAACCTCTATAATACCTAATGATTTGAACTTATTATTATGAGCCTAAAGCAGCCATGTTATGATTTTAAGCTGAAAGGGGCTAACATATGGATATGAATCAAAAGACCAAGGCTGAATAATATGAACTTAGAAAAGGGAGATGGTTAACTAGAAGACATAAGTCTTAAAGATAAATGTCTGAGACAACTTTTACCAATCTCGGTATAGATTATTTCATTAATAAGAGTGCCTTCTATTATATTTTCCCAAAGAGGATGATTATTCTTTCTTTTATGTTGTTATATACATGCCATACCAATCCATGTGATAGTAGGATTAGGTTTCTAATCGATTGAGAATTGATCAGATCTACATATAGATCATGGTGAATATATTTATTCATGATGGTTATGCCATCAATTTCAACATGAAATTAAAATGCTAATGAAGTACCTATCTCTAATAGTTGATAATTTATGCCTATATTTCTCTGTTCTGTTATGTCTCCTAAACTTTATTGTTTCACTTTCATATAATTGGTATGTCATATTATTTCCAACCATTTTACATATAATGTATTTGATATACTGACTCTATTCAGTGATACATTACTTTATGATACAGATACAAAAACACAAGCTTGTGATCAGGCACATTGTTAAGTTGATTATTCTCAACTCTTGGTGAAACCCCCTATTCCCTTGGATATTAGTTTAGAATTACTTAATTTGATTTCAATATTGAAAGAATGCAACATACCTTTCCATAGTAGATTTTTTTCCCTTATTTGGAGGCTTCAATATAGATTAGTTATTAGTCAAGCATTACCTTCAACTTTGACTTCATGTTATCTTGTTATAGAGCTAATATTTTCTTCTTAATTAAATAACAAATTCTATTCCCTTTAATAATATCCTCATGTTTTTCTTACGTCTTTCTCAACATACTAGTTAATGATCATGTCATTTTCCAGAAAGTTTGGTCGGGCAACTATTGGTATTGAGTGCCGATCAAATCTAGGGTCTAGGCTTAGGGCATGACAAAAAATGATGTCAGAGTACTGAGTTTAATTATTCTAGAATGACAATGAAGTTGTATGTTGTATATTCCTTTTTATAGATATGAAGCACACCACACTTATAATAGGGAATCTACATAATATTAGGAAGTACCTCACTTATTTTATAATCTAATTCATACAAAAGAGTTCAACTCCAGAAAATTGCTCTTGTTCTTACTCATACATATATAAGATCATGTATCCAAATAGAACTAAAATCCAAAGAGCTACCACTAATGTTGAGGTTCTTGTTGGGGTGAATGGTAACGTAATACCTCTACCTCATTAAACACAAACTAAGAGTAGGGATCATTCTAATATCCAAAATGTAGTATTGACGCTCCACATGTGCCATCAAGTTTAGTAAGTGTAATACCCCGTAAAGTTTCCTCATCGTCAAATCCTTCAAAGAAAGTTAAAAGAAGATTAACACTAAGAATTTTAGCTAAGTTTCCCAACACTTACTTCATTTTTGAGCCCTCAAACTTTGATGAATAATTTGGCGACCTTTCCGACCTCTATTTCTTAATTTTATCATTGAAATGTGATGGGGTAAGGTTGTAAGGTATCATGGATGTGTTTTGGAATTTTTAAAATCTATTTAGGACACGTTTGGGGTGCAAAACCAGTAGCTAAAGGCTATTAAGGGGCGCCGCCCACCTTATCAAAGGATCTGGGCAAGGCGCCGCCCAGGCCATTGCCTTTGGTATTTTTCCACTCCTTTATCATCCTTAACACGAGGTTACACCCCAAAAAATACCATACTATTCTTACTTTCATCAAAAACTACCAAGAAAATAGCTTAGGGTTTCTATACAAACTTTAAAAGAGCTCAAAAGTTAACCGTCAGTTTTTAATAATTTTTTGAGAATTGGAATCCCCATTATGAGGGCTACAAGAAGCACCCATTAATTTTAAGAATAGAAACCCAAAGTCAAGAACTCACTCAAAGTTTTAATTTCAAGGTATGTAGGGTTTGAGCAAGGACAATCCTTTTGTCCTTGTGCCCGAAACTTATTTTAAATTATAAGTTACTGAATTTTTATGTGATTTACCATGAAATTGAAGTTATGGTTTATACCCAATTTTTATTGTTTGAAGATTTTGAGATTTCAAGTGATTGAATATTGAATTACATGACTATTTTCATATATTTATGCATGTAATGCGATTTTTCAGATTTTTCAATTGAATTTTAAGCATGATATTGTGATTCTTGATTTTATTATCTTGATATTGTTGATGATTTTCAAGAAGCATATTAAGTATGATGTTTTTCTATGATTTTTCATGAGTTTGAAGCATGGGTTCATTAAGCCCTAATTAAAGATTATTATTTCAAGATTGTTGTGCTATAAGCACCCTAAGATAAGATCATTCTTAGATATTTAATAATGATTTGACCTTTTGGTCCTAAGCTGAGATAAAGAATCCACTTTATTCATATGGCTTGAGATTTAAAGAAAACAAAAGAGCATAATTGGTTTTCTTGTAAAACATTTGTGCTAAGTTTTGAAGTGGATTTCTTAAGATCTTGAGCATAAGAATGGGAGTAGTATTTAGTACCGAGTTGGGTATGATTCCAAGGTCTCATGCCCCAGAATTACGTACTACCGTAGGTTTATGATTTCCCATAGTGTGGTAAGATAGTGATTACTTAAGTTAATGTTCTATTCTGATGGCAAAGGTAGAACAACTCTCCCTAACGTGGGCAAGAAGTTGGACTCCATGTAGTTCACATGGTTTATGTTGGTTAGAAGAAACTCCGAAAGTTATAGAATCCCTAGTCCCAAGTATCCCAAAGTCTCTTACGTTTTCTAGAGTTTCAAGTCTTAAAGTTCCTAAGGTATCAAGTTCTTGAGTTTTAGTGAAGTTTTACTATTCTTAAGCTAAAAGTGTAAGTTTGAAGGTATATAGATTTTGAAGGCTATGACTCCTAAAGTTTTAAAGTGTTATGATTATTAAGTTACCAAGAAGTTTCTTACTTTCATGAGATTATAGATTATGTCCTAAAAGTTGATATTTTAAGATTTCATCTAATTTACAAGTTGAGAACAAAAAAGAATACAGATCCAGAATAAAGTGAAATGACTAATGTGATTTCTATTATCTATTTCCTAACTATAACTTATGAGAATTTTATTCAAGCTATGTGAGTCATCTATTATAGCATGCATGTTTTCTATTAAGACTTGTGATACTAATTATTCATTTACATACACCCCCATATGCTCAGTATATTCTCAAAGTACTGATCCATATATATGTTTTGTGTGCTACATTGTCTCATAATGTAGGTTCAGGTGATTCATCCCAACCTTGTTAGTGATCCTAGAGTTCCTTTATCTACATCTCCATAGTGGTGAGTCCTCGTGGTTTGAGGACCAGTTATCTTCAGATATTAAGTTTATCTAGTAGTTTTTCATTTCTTTTAAGTTGAGTATGACTTAGTTGGGGACCTGTCCCAATGGCTTTCTAGTTCTTGAGTAGTCGAGGCTTTGTTAGAATAGTTGTCAGATTGTTAGTATGTTGAGATTTCCAGTATTATGGCTGTTCGGACAAAGTATTTTCACCGTATTTTGTATGATTTGATATAACAGTGCCCATGATTTGTCTATTTCATCTCTAAGCAAGTTATTATATGTGGTAGCAGGCTCAAAGGGTTAGTTTGGGGCTATTTGTAGCCTTAAGCACTGTGTGATGTTTCGAGACCCATTTTCGGGGTATTACAAACTTGGTATCAGATCCTAAGGTTTAAGGAGTCCTAGGGAGTCTGACAAGCTACGTTAAGCAGATTCTTGGTCATCGGTGTGTAGAGCACCACATCAATGAGTAAAAGGATACAAAATGTTTAGGAAAAAGTCATTTCTTTATTTCAGAGTCTATTATGATTAAAGATGTCTCTCTCAGCTATTAATTCATGCTTTTTTATTTTAGTAAATGCCTTCTCATCGAGCCCACAGAAACAACAATGATTAGCAACATCATCCTGTTGATCCCTTGAACAAAAATGTGTCCCTTGTCAATTTTTGGATAGTTTTTCAGGTGCAAACCCAAGCAGTCACTGCAAATGTTTAGGCCTATAACTAGGTCGTAGCTCTACTACAGCAGGGAGGTGATTTAGCTGCTTCCAGGATTTGTGATTTCATACAGATGAATTCGCCAGAGTTCTATGGGTCCAAGACAGGTAAGGACCCACAGTTATATCTTGAAGAGGTGAAGAAGATCATGCAGGTGATGCATGTGTCTGAGGAAGAATGTGTAGAGTTGGCGTCTTTCAGGTTAAAGGACATTGCTTATGACTGGTTTGTTACATGGAAGAAGAGTAGAGGAGAAGATAATGCCTTTATTACTTTGCAGGCATTCCAAGATACATTCTTGGATAAGTTCTTTTTATTAGAGATAAGGGAGGCAAAAGTAGAGGAGTTTATGAACTTAAGGCAGGGATCCATGACTGTTAAGTAGTACTGCCTGAAGTTCAAAAAGTTAGCAAAATATACTCCTGACTTAATTGTTGACGCCCTCTCTAGCATGAGGAAGTTCATGACAGGTGTTTTTGGTTTAGTATTGAAAGAGTGTAGGACTGCTATGTTAAATAGGGATATGGATCTATCTAGATTGATAATATATACACAAAAGATATAGGCAGATAAGATGAGGGAAAGAGATAGGGTAAGGGTAAACAAGAGAGCAAGATCTGAGCAGCATGAGTATGGTCAGGCTAGGTCCCATAGAGGGAACTGCCCTTAGTTCCAAAGTAGTTCATCCATTCCAACACCTTTATCCACTAGTGATCCCGCACCCAGAGGCAGGCAGGAGTAAAGAAATAGGCATGCTGTGTCTAGATCCTAAAATTGTGTGAGTAACAGGCCTAATTTTCCTCCTTATGCTAAGTGTGGTAGGACCCATCCTGCTGAGTGTTTATCTAAGAAGAGAGAATGTTTTTGTTATGGCAATATAAGCCACAAACTTAGAGAGCGCCCATATGCTAGACAGGGAAGCAGAGATACCTAACCACAGGCACAGGCCACCAGTACACAAGCTCCCACAGCCCTTCTAGCTTTTCCACAGGGAGCTTCTTCTAGTACTGCTGGTAGTCAGCACCAAAATGGATTCTTTGCCTTACCTCCCCGTCATGAGTAGGAGGATTCTCTCAACGTTGTTGTTGGTATCCTCCGCGTATTTCACTTTGATATTTATGTGTTGTTAGACCCCAGGTCAAGTTTTTCTTATGTGACACCATTGGTTGCTGTGAATTTTGAAATGAGTCCTGAAAATATCCCTGAGCCTCTTCTAGTTTGTACTCCAGTAGGGGAGTCCGCTGTTGCTAGGCAAGTGTATAAAAATGTCCTATTATTATCCTTCATAGAGTCATATTTGTTGATCTGATAGAGTTGGATATGGTTGATTTTGATATCGTTTTGGGTATGGACTGGCTTTATTCTTGTTATGCATCTATAGACTGCCATACCCGTGTGGTTAAGTTTTAGTTTCCTGATGAGCCAGTCTTTGACTGGTCTGGTAGCTTAGTATCTCCCAAAAGTTATTTTATTTCTTATCTCAAAGCTAGAAAACTTATATCCAAAGGTTACATCTATCATTTAGTTATAGTTAAAGACACTAAGTCTGAGATTTCCACTATTCAGTTAGTCAACATTGTTAATAAGTTTCCTGATATTTTTTCAAAATATCTCCCAAGGGTACCTCCCAATAGAGAAAGAGAATTTAGGATTGATCTTTTCCCGACACTCAATCTATCTCTATTCCTCCCTACCGTATGGCATCCGCAGAGCTTAAGGAGTTGAAAGAACAACTCAAAGATCTTTTAGACAAAGGTTTTATAAGGCCTAGTGTATCTCCTTAGAGTGCACTGTCCTATTAATAAAGTCACAGATAAGAACAAGTACCCTCTTCCTAGAATTGACGACTTATTTGAACAACTCCAGGGTGCAAGTTATTTCTCCAAGATGGACCTTAGATTCGGCTATCACCAACTCAAAGTAAGGGAGTGTGACATCCCAAAGACAGTCTTTAGAATCTGTTACGGTCACTTTGAGTTTTTTGTCATGTGTTTTGGGCTAACCAATTATCCCACAACCTTTATGGAGCTTATAAATCTAGTGTTCAAGAAGTATCTTAATATTTTTGTCATTGTTTTCATAGATGATATTACTTTGTATTCTTGAAGTAAGGTTGACCATGTAGATTATCTTAGAATTATCTTGGAAACTCTTAGAGATCACCAGTTGTTTGCCAAATTCAGCAAGTGTGAGTTCTAGCTAAGGTTCGTAACTTTTATGGGCCATATTATTTCAGCAAAATGCATTAGAGTTGATCCCCAAAAGACAAAAACTATAAGAAATTGGCCTATACCTATCTCTCTGTCTGGCATTAGGAGTTTCTTTGGTCTAGCTAGCTATTACCATTATTTTATTGAGGTTTTATCTTCTATTGTATCTCCCATGACCCGGTTGAACTAAAAGAAAGTTAAGTTCTTTTGGTCAGATTCCTATGAGAAGAGTTTTCAGGAGTTGAAGACTCAACTCACCTCAACCCTTATGTTGACTTTGCCTCATGGTGTTGATGGTTTTTTGGTGTATTATGATGCTTCTAGATTTGTCTTGGGTTGTGTGTTGATGCAGAGAGGTAAGGTTATAGACTAAGCCTCTAGATAGTTGAAAATGCATAAAAAGAATTACCCAACCCACGATCTTGAATTAGCTGTTGTGGTCTTTGCTTTGAAAATCTGGAGACACTATTTGTATGGTGTTTATGTTGATGTGTTTACTGATCAAAAAAGTCTACAGTATGTGTTTTCTCAACGGGAGTCGAATCTTAGGCAGAAATAATAGTTAGAGTTGCTAAAAGCTTATGATATAAGTGTGTTGTATCATTCGAGAAAGGCCAATATAGTGGCAGACGCCCTTAGCAGGTTCTCTATGGGTAATGTTGCTCATGTAGAGAAGGGTAAAGAAGAGTTAGCTCGTGATGTGTATCATTTGGCAAGATTGGGGGTTAGACTACTTGATTCCGTTGAGGAAAATATTTTGCTGCAGAGTAGTTCCGAATCCTCTTTAGTTTTGGATGTGAAGGATAAACAAGACTTAGATGCTAGTTTGGTCAGACTGAAGGAGTCAGTTAAGGACCAAAGAGTAGAGGTTTTCTCCCAGGGGGAGATGGTGTGTTGAAATTACAGGGTAGATTATGTGTTTCTTGTGTTGATGATCTGAGATAGAGGATCATTGAAGAGGCGCATGGCTCATAATATTCTATTCATCCCGGTAGAACCAAGATATACCGTGACTTACGGGAGAGCTATTGGTGGAGTAGTGTGGAGAAGAATATAGGAAAGTTTGTATCAAAGTATGAAACTTGCCAACAGGATAAGATAGAGCATCAAAGGCCTGTTGTGTGATGCAAGAGTTTAGTATCCCCACTTGAAAGAGGGAAGAGATAAATATGGACTTGATGACTGGTTTACCTCTTTTACATCTTCATCCTGATTCCATTTGGGTTATTATGGTTAGGCTGACTAAGTCAGTGCATTTCTTGCCTGTGCACACATCTTATGCAGCTGAGGACTATGCTAGATTGTATATTCATGAGTTACTCAGGTTGTATGGAGTTCCCATACCTATTATTTTAGGTAGGGGTACTCAGTTCACTTTGCAGTTTTGGAGAGCTTTCAGAGGGGTCGAGGTACCCAAGTACATTTGAGTTTTGCTTTTCATCCACAGACAGATGGTCAGGATGAGAGAACTATCCAAACTTTAGAAGATATGTTGAGAGCATATGTTCATGATTTCAAAGGTAGTTGGGATGGTCATCTACCATTGATTTAGTTTGCTTATAACAAGAGTTATCACTCTAGCATCCGGATGGCACCATTTGAGGCTTTGTATGGTAGAATATATAGGTCACCCATAGGTTGGTTTGAAGTGGGAGAAGCTACTACGATTGGACCTGATGCAATGTTTGAGGCTATGGAAAAGGTAAAGTTGATTATAGAAAGGTTGAAGATAGCTCAGAGTCGTCAAAAGTCATATGCAAATGTGAGGAGAAATGACCTTGAGTTTGAAGTTAATGATTTGGTGTATTTGAAAATTTCACCCATGAAAGGGGTAAAAAGGTTTGGGAAAAAGGGGGAGCTTAGTCCTCGGTATGTTGTGTTTTACAGAGTTCTTAAATGTGTTGGGAAAGTAGCTTATGAAATAGAGTTGCCTGCAGAACTGATAGTTGTTCATCTTATCTTCTATGTCTCTATGCTTAAGAAGTGTATTGGTGATTCCGTTGTTATAGATCCTTCGGAAAACACTGATGTTCAGGACAATCTTTTTTTTGATGAGGTTCCAGTTGAAATCCTAGACTACCAAGTCCAGAGACTAAGGACCAAAGAAGTTCCGTTGGTTAAAGTTTTGTGGTGGAACCAGTTAGTTGAGGGTGCTACTTGGGAAGTAGAAGCAAATATGCGATCCAAGTACCCACACCTCTTCTCCGCAAGTTTAGATCAAGCCGAAGGTACAATTATTTCTTAATTCAGTCCCTTTCTAATTAAATTTGCAGCTGTATAGCCATTCTTATCATAAACTTTTGTATTCTATAAAGTATCTGAAGGTTTAAAATGCAGTAAAGTCAATTTAGCCAAATATTTCAGTTGTGTATCCTTACTTTTCTCTACGTTCTGAACATATCTATCTACATTTGAGGATGAAATACCCAAGGGAGAGATATTGTAAGACCCCATAAAGTTTCCTCATCGTCAAAGCCTTTGAAGCAGGATAAAAGAAGCTTAACACTTAGAATTTTAGCTAAGTGTTCCAACACTAAGTTCATGTTTGAACCCTCGAACTTCGATGAATTATTTTGCTACCTTCCCAACCTCCGTTTCTTGATTTTATTATTGCGTTGCAATGGGGCAAGGTCGTAAGGCATCTCGAGTGAGTTTTGGAATTTTTGAAATCCATTTAGGGTACGTTTGAGGTGCCAAAACAGTAGCTAAAGGCTATTAAAGGGTGCCACCCACCTTAGCAAAGGCTCTGGGCAAGGCGCCGCCTAGGTCATAGCCTTTGTGCCCAGTTTTCAGCCTCTTTTCTCCATCTCATTATGGGTAAAGTTGGTATTTTTCTACTCCTTTATAATCCTTAACACGAGATTACACCCCAAAAAATACCATATTATTCATACTTTCATCAAATACCAATAAGAACATAGCTTAGGGTTTCTACACATACTTCAAGAGAACTCAAAAGTTAACCGTCAGTTTTCAATAATTTTTCGAGAATTGGAATCCTCATTCTGAGGGCTACAAGAAGCACCCATTAATTTCAAGAATAGCAACCAAAAGTCAAGAACTCACTCAAAGTTTTAATTTCAAGGTATGTGGGGTTAGAGCAAAGACAATCCTTTCGACCTTGTGCCCAAAACTTATTTTAAATTACAAGTTACTGAATTTTTATGTGATTTCCTATGAAATTGAAGTTATGGTTTATACCCAATTTTTATTGTTTGAAGATTTTGAGATTTCAAGTTATTGAATATCGAATTGCATGACTATTTTCATATATTTATGCATATAATGCAATTTTTCAGATTTTTCAATTGAGTTTTAAGCATGATATTGTGATTCTTGATTTTATTATCTTGATATTGTTGATGATTTTCAAGAAGCATATTAAGTATGATGTTTTTCTATGATTTTACATGAGTTTGAATCATGGGGTCATTAAGCCTTAATTAAAGACTGTTATTTCAAGATTGTTGTGCTACAAGCACCCTAAGATAAGATTATTCCCAGATATTTGATAAAGATTTGACCTTTTGGTCCTAAGTTGAGATAAAGAATCCATTTTATTCATATGGCTTGAGATTTAAAGAAAATAAAAGAGCATAATTGGTTTTCTTGTAAACCTTTGTGCTAAGTTTTGAAGTGGATTTCTTAAGATCCTAAGCATAAGAATGGAAGTAGTATTTAGCACCGAGTTGGGTATGATTCTAAGGTCTCATGCCCCAGAACTACATGCCACCATAGGTTTATGATTTCCCATAGTGGGCAAAGATAGTTATCACTTATGTTAAGGTTCTATTTCAATGGCAAGGGTAGAACAACTCTCTCCAACGTGGGAAAGACATTGGACTCCATATAGCTTACATGGTTTATGTTGGTTAGAAGAAACTCCCAAAGTTATATAATCTCGAGTCCCAAGTTTCCCAAAGTCTCTTAAGTTTTCTAGAGTCTCAAGTCTTAAAGTTCCTAAAGTATCAAGTTCTTGAGCTTTCAAGAAGTTTTACTATCCTTAAACTAAAAGTGTAAGTTTGAAGGTATATTGATTTTAAAGGCTATGACCCTATGATTCCTAAAGTTTTCAAGTATCATGATTATTAAGTTCCCAAGAAGTTTGTTGCTTTTATGAGATTATAGCTTATGTCCTGAAAGTTGATATTTTAAGATTTTATCTAATTTACAAGTTGAGAACAAAGAAAGAATACAAATCTAGAATAAAGTGAAATGAATCACGTGATTTCTATTTTCTATTTCCTAACCACAACTTATGAGAATTTTATTCAAGATATGTGAGTCATCTATTATAGCATGCATGTTTTCTATTAAGACTTGTAATACTGATTATTTATTTGCATACACCCCTACATTCTCAGTACATTCCTAAAGTACTGATCCACATATACATTTGTGTTCAACATTGTCTCATAATGTGGTTCAGGTGCTCCGTCTCAGCCTCGTCAGTGATCCCCAAGTGCCTTTATCTATATTTCCACAGTGGTGAGTCCTCATAGTTCAAGGACCTGTTATCTTCCCCTATTTAGTTTATCTAGTAGTTCTTCATTTATTCTCAGTTGAGTATGAGTCAGTTGGGGACCTGTCCCAATGGCTCTCTAGTTCTTGTGTAGTAGAGATTTTGTCAGACTAGTTGCCAGATTGTTAGTATGTTGAGATTTCTAGTATTATGGTTGTTCAGAAAAAGAATTTTCATAGTATTTCTTATGATTTGATTTAACAGTGCCCTTGATATGTCTATTTCATCTATAAGCAAGTTATTATGTGGCGTAGAAGGCTCAAAGGGTTAGCCTGGGGCTACTTGTAGCCTTAAGCACCGTGTGACGCTTCGGGACCCATTTTCAGGGTGTTACAGTAAGGGTCCCATGATATCTAACTCTTATCCTCCCTATACTAATACTACATTTATTTAATTAGGAGAGTTATCCAGATGCTCACCCAACTTGTTACTGCTCAGTCTAAACACCAAGTTGTAGTCCCTACTAGTTCTAGTTCACGTGATTTTTTCGACACCATTGAAATTCATGAGTTCCTCAAGATAAACCCACCAATATTCACAAAGTAGAACGATGAAGAGGACCTTCATAACATCACTAATAAAATTTAAAAAATCTCCAGGATGATTCATGTTAGTGAAATAAAAAAAAGTTGAGCTTATCTTCTATCAGTTGAAGGATACTGCAAATACGTGGTACAAACAATGGGATTTGACTAAAGAAGAACTTGTTGGAGTTGGAGCTGATGGAAGCTAACATAAATGAATTCATAAATATTAAGCAGGGTATCATGAGTGTAAAGAATTCAACCTAAGGTCACACAACTATTTGAGTATCCTTGAAATGTTGTCCACTATAAAGGCAAGGATAATAAAATTTCTACATAAGTTTTAAAAGCATGTGTAGAAGGAATGTGTTGGGGAATTGATGCATAATGATATCAATATATCTATATTAATTATTTTTTATTAATAAACTAAGGAGGTGAAGCTGAAAAGGAAGGAAGAGTGCCAGAGTAAGAGGCCCAGTCAGTTAAAAATAAGGTAAGTCACCAGAAGAATAGTAATAGATCTTTCCTTCCTAAGAGTTCATCAGGACATACTTCATCTTCATCTAGTGCACTTACATTGAGGCCTAGGAATGACTAGAGTTCTAAACAAATCAGAGTTCCAAACTAATTAGAATTTTAGAGCACAAAGTCCAGTCTCAAGATAGTGTGGCACAAGGGTTTATACCCTACTTGCAACAATTACGGTAAAAACTCATCAAAGAAAGTGTCATTCTGATAGAAATATATGTTATAGGAGTGGATTGTATGGTCATTTTTTGAAGCATTGTCCATCAGCTAAGTGGGTCAATGGGGGCAATAGAACCTAACTAGTACTTCTATTATCTCATCAATTTGAGATAATAGCTACTTTAGAAGCATGAATAGCTTAGAATCGCTTGTATGTTTTAGCCTGTCATTAGGAATTAGAAGTATCTCCAGATGTCACTGATATGTTAAAGATCTTTTCTTATGATGTTTATTTGTTACTTTATCCTAGAGCTTCTTTATCCTTTGAGACTTTTTAGATCGTTATGAATTTTAGAATAAGACCCAAATAAAATCTTGAGCCATTTTTCTATTTCTTCTCTTGTTAGTGAGTCTGTATAGCTAGATGGGTCTTTAGAAACTATGTAGTAATCGTCCACTACTAAGACATATAAGTGACTTAGTTGAGTTAGATATCATTGATATGGATTAGTTATACTCGTGTTATACATTAGTTGGTTGTAAAACTATGATTATAATGTTCTCGTTTCCTAATAAACCAATCCTAGTATAAGAAAGTAATCTTTTAGTTTCCTAATAAATGAATCCTAGTATAAGAAGGTAATCTAGTTGTGTCAAATGGAAAAGTCACTTTGTACCTTAAGGCTAGAAGATACTTTCCAAGGAGTGAATCTATCACTTAGTACAAGTTAAGGATTGAAATATCGAAGTTACATTCCTTTAATCAATTTTAATTGTCAATGGGTTTCCTGAGGTTTTTCCTATGATGTTATTTGAGTACCTCCTAATAAAGGAGATAGTCTTTGGGATTGACGTTCTCCCTGGAACCCAATATATATCTGTCCTGCCATATAAAATGGTTCCATTATAGTTGAATGAATAGTTAAAAAAAACCTCATTTATAAGGGATTCCTTAGACCAAGTGTATCTCTAGGGGGTTCTCTAGTTATGTTTATTTGTAAAAAGGATGGTTCCCTCCAAATGGCATAGGCTATTATCAGTTGATCAAGGTAACTATAAAGACTAAATACCCACTTCCATGAATGATGACTTATTTTATTAACTTTGGGGCGCTAAGTGTTTCTATAAAATAGTCCTTAGATTTAGCTACCATCAATTGAAGGTTAAGAAATGTGACATTCGAAAGACAACCTTCAGAACTCGGTATGGTCATTTTGCATTCTAGATAATATTTTTTTATTTGACTAATACACCGATAACTTTTATGGATCTTATGAACAGAATTTTCTAGCAAAATCTTAATATGTTCATGATCATATTTATTGATGACATCCTAATCTATTCTGACAGTAAGAAAAATATGTTTATCATCTCTAAATGGTGTTGCAAATACTTAAAGGCCATAAAGTTTATGCTAATTCTCTAAGTGTGAGTTTTGTGTTGTCAATGAAATTTTCTGATCATATTATTTTCCACGAGGGTATCTAGGCCTATTCCCAAAAGATTGATGTAGTTAAGAATTGGCCCAGACCTACGACATCTACTGATATTAGAATAAAGCTATGTTCAGTGGTCTAAAGCATGTGAAAATATTTTCAAAGATTTGAAATTTCGGTTTATCTTTTCTCCGATACTGACCCTATCAGTGAGAATAAAGGTTTCATGTTGTATTATAATGTTTTGAGGGTTGGTGTTAGTCGCGTTTTGATTCAACATAGTGAGGTCATATATTATGCCTCTAGAAAACTTAAGAACTATGAGAAAATAAATATACCTAACTCATGATCTTGCGTTAGCAACAATTGTGTTTGCTTTAAAGTTCTAACATCACTATCTCTCTAGTGTTCATGTTGATATCTTTATTGACTACAAGTGTATTTAGTACATCTTCATTCAAAAGGATTTGAATCTTAGCCAAAGATGGTGGCTTAAATTACTTAAGAATTATGACACTAGCCTCTTCTATCACCCCGGTAATATGAAAATGGTTATAGATATGCTTAATAGATTTTTTCATAGTAAGTCCTGATCATGTTGAGGAAGGAAAGAATGGACTCTTGAAAGATACTCATTGACATGAAAATTTAGGATTCCGCCTTTTAGACACCAAAGATGGTGGTGTGGTTGTTCAAGATGTGTCTGGATCATCCCTAGTGTTGGAATTTTATAAGAAGAAGTAATGTAGTGATGCTATATTGAAATGGAAAATGAAAAAAGTCTGTAAGTATAAGGATATGGCCTTTGAATATGTGAAAATAACGTCTTAAGATACAAGGATAGGTTGTGTGTTTCAGATATTAATAGACTTCGATAGAGGATTATGGAAGAAGTGGACCCCTCCAAGAATTTTATGCACCAAGGTTCTATAAATATGTACCATGACATGAGAGACGTAATTTGGTGGAACAATAGAAGAAGAGATTGTTGAGTTTGTAGCTAAGTTTCCAAATTTCTAGTTTGTTAAGGTTGTATGCCAAATACGTGACGATTTGGATCAATGTATATTTCTTCATGAGAGAAAGATCGTGGTAATACCAAATGCAACCTTCAGAACTCAATATGGTCACTATAAATTTATTATATCATTTGAACTGACGAATGCTCCCACATCTTTCATAGAATTGATGAATAAAGTGTTCACGAAGTACTTGGGCATATTCGTCAATGTATTTTGGATGACTCCATGTTTATTCTTGGAATAAGGATGAATATCCAAACTATTTGAGGATTTTCTTGCAGATTCTCAAAGATCGTCAGTTATTGGATAGGTTAAACAAATATGAATGCTGGTTGAAATTATGGCATATTATTTTTGGTAAGGGCATTTAGGTAGATCTTTACAAAAAAAACAGTTAGGAATTGTCCTACACCTATCTCTCTACATGCATTAGGAATTTCTTGGGTTTAACCAGTTGCTACAGATGGTTTATTAAAGGATTTTAATCTATTAATTCTCCTATTTCCAAACTAACTCAAAAGATTTTAGTTGTCCAATGCTAGTGAGAAGAGTTTTCAAGAGTTGAAGACTCGACTCACCTATGCTTTAATTTTGACTCTACTAGAGGTCCATATGCATTATCGTAATACCCCAGAATTTGTAAGCTCTAGACCCATAAAAATATAGGACATTAAGTTAGCTTTCCAAAGCCAAAAGTATTGACTTAATTCAATGTCGTGACAAGAAGTTATGGAAAATTTCCTAAAGGGCCTATTGAACTATCAATGGCAACGACTCTGGCCACAAGTCATTAAAAGATGTAATGAGTCATTTTCACTCCAATGAGGGTCTTATATTTTGGCACAGTTCTAAAGAGTACAGCTCATGAATGAGATATAACGGGTCATTGTATGGACCCAATGCCACACCTATAAGAAAATTAGAAATAGAGCCTCAAACAACTATTACTCCTAATGACTTATGATGAGTCCTAACGAATCGTTAGGAAGGTAGTAATTACCATAACAAAAGGGACAAAAGACCTCAGGACCTCAGACCATGACTCATGATCAGTGGTAACGAGTCATTGGGTGAGTCATAATTACTGGAACTAGAATTCCTGCATGATTTTTAAAGGGCTTTTACGTTTTTTCCCACTCTTTTAAACCCAAACCCTTGTTGTTTAGGCCTGTACAAGAGTGGTATAAAAGATCAAAATCACCCGAATTCATGTAATTCCATCCACAGAAATGAAAAACGAAAATTTTTCTCTTATCTCAAAGGTAACTATAGTTCTTCAAGTTCAAGCTAAATTCCAAGGATCTCTCCAAGAGATTTACTTATAGGTATGTAGAATTTCATCAATGGGTCCTTTCCACCCATTTATCCCCAAAAACTCTTTAAATGAATAAACATGAGTTTCCTTGCTCTCATCAGTTAATGTGTGTAATCCAACCATGAATAAGTGCTTTCCCTGAGATTAGTGATTCCCCATGTTCAAAATCATAAATTTTCCCAACCATTCCAAGTGTTTGAGTTTGTTAGCTTTAACATTATGAAATCTCCTTATCATATTCCTGTAATGCCCTAAAAATGAGTCCTGAGATGTCACACAGTGCTAAGGGTCACAAGTGACCCCAAGCTAACCCTTCTTCTGGCATAACTCATAAGTAACTGAATAAAGTGCATGAATCTGCACAAAATCAGCGGAAAATAACTCTTTTCTGAATCTTATCAATACAAAACTGAATACACATGATTTCAACTCTGCTTTTACGAAGAAAACTAAAACTAACTACATTAACTCTACTGACTATTTATGAAGCCTCTACTAATACTAACTATAAATAGTGGGGAAGCTACTCCAAAATTGCAAATTAATATATATGAATAAGAAAATGAACAACATAAATAAATCTAACTGAATTCCCCGAGGTAGGAGGAATCATCATCTTGCCGGCTGGAATCTGCAACCGTCTGAATCAAAATGTGCATACTAAGTCTTGTACCTATATTATGAGACAATGTAGCACATACATATATATGTGGATCAGTACTTTGAGTATGTACTGAGTATATGGGGGTGCAGTGCATAAGTAAAACATGTCTCGTGATCATCATTTATAAATAATGCATGCTAAATGTAAATGACTCACCTAGCTTGAGAAATATGAAATCTGAATATCATAAGTCATGAAGACTAAAGCATATAATAGAAAACTAAAGAGTCATCACACTTAGTTTTGAAATTTGTAGTTCTATTCCCTTCTCAAATCATATAGACTAAGTGGCAAAGAGCTCACCTCTGAATCTGAAAGCTAAGATTGTATCTTTGAAACTGAAATCTCAAGTAAAACAACTTCTGAATAAGCTTGTGAGCCTTTACACTTAGTACCTAAAATCTTTAGGGAAATCACTTTTAAAACTCTTCTTTATTTGTAGAAAAAAACAACAACTTATCTATAAGGGAAAATACTTTAAGAAACTACTCTGAAAATCTTACTATTAGGGAAAATAACTTCTCTTAAGGGAGGTTCTCTTAAACGACATAAACCATACAAGCTACATAGAGTCCAACATTTTGTCCTCCTAAGAAAGAAACCTCAAATTGGGGAGAGGCGGCATCCTCTTGCCAGGGAGTATAACCTCAACTCAATGATCACTTATCTCGGCCTCAAGCCCAATCAACTTAGCCTTAGGCCCAAAATATCAAACCTATGATGGCACAGAGTTCTGAGGTAAGAAACCATAGTAACTTACCCAACTCGGTGCTAAATACTACTCCCTTTAGTTAATCTCACTCATCTCATGAAAATCCTCTTTCAAAATAATCTCATGGTTCATAAGAACCCAACAATTAAATTTGTAATCTCATGTAGTGAAGTGAATTTCAAAGATCTATTACCATTAGGTCAAAACATTTCTCAATAATCTCAGAATACTCAAATCATGGATGCTTATAGCACAAGAGTTCATAAAATTGCAAGTCTCAAGTAGGGATTAGTGACCCATAATTCAATCTCAAGTTAAAACTCATCAAAATGCATATTAGATAGCATATAGGTTCATAAATCATATAGAAATATAGAATTTACAGCAATTTAGCTTATAATCTCAATATACTCATATACTTCAATATTTCAAACATTTCAACTATTAACTTCTCAAGGATTAAAATCATGGGATATAGACCCAGCTACAATTTCTTAAGAAAACATATAAAAATCATGTCATTAGACTCTCAATTCATGGGAAACATCAAAAGCTTGCAACCAATAACAATTGGTGAAAACCCCCAATTCAATTTCATGAAAAATCTCATAAATTGCAGAAAATTGTAGTTTAAATAAGCTTTTGGGCACAAGAGTGAAAGATTACCCTTGTTCAAAACCCCACATACCTTGGATTATAAACTTGGATGAACAACTTGCTTATGAGATGATATTTGTACTCTTGAATGAGGGTTATTGGAGTGCTTGAACTATGAACTTGGAATCTGAACTCGATTTGGAGAATTAATGGTGAACTTTAGGAGATTCTTGAATTTGGGTGATGAAACTTAGGGTTTCTAGTTGAGATAATTTGATGAAAAAAGGCTGTAATTTTCTCAATATCACCCTTAATCCCCTATTTTTACAACCTCGATTAAGGTGGAAAAAGACCCCATTGCCCCACCATAATTTAAAGTAGAAATTCGTAACCAGCATCTCAATTTTGCACTTTGGCGTAACGCACTACCATCGCGGTAGCTCATTGTCTCAAACTAAAAATGTCATAACTTTTGACTCGGCTAACGATTTTTTGCGAAATTGGTATCGTTTGAAAGATAATTCAATTATATACAATTTGGTGGGTCTTGGTATGGAAAATTCCAAGTATATAAAATATTATACACGTTTAAAGTAGACCCTTGTAGGATTGAATGCCAAATTTTGGTCGAATCTAATGTTCTTAGCTCTGCTTGGCTCTAAATGAATTCTATGAACATTATTTACCTAATAACGACTTCACATACTCAGGATTAAATTCATGACACAAGAATTCAAATTATGGATCAAGAGTACGACAATTACACCTTCACCGCGACGTGGTGAAATCGCGTTAAGCCACTGAAAATTGACAATTAGGAATTTGGACCTCTTCGCGATGCGCCAATATCGTGGAGGTCTACTAGAATGTGATGATTGTCATTTTGGCATCTACCATGATGCGGTGAGTACCCAGGTGGGATACTGCATTACTAAAAATGCTCTAACTTCTTCACTGTGTGTCAAATTTGTGCTAATTTGATATCGATTGAAAGCTTATTCAATTTCGCACACAATGGAATGTCTATATCTAAAAAAACTCCATATGAAATAAATGTTACTCATTATTAAAGATAACATTTGGCATTCTAGGGATGAAATTAAGGTAGGAAAGATGCGGTCTATTACATTATCTCCCCCTTGGGAACATTCATCCTCGAATGTGAATGGTTAGGCTAAAAATACTAAAGAATCTGAGGCTATAAGCTATCATGTACAATTGAAATAAACTGTATGACTGAATCTTAATATAGTGAGCTACTGAAAATTTATCTGCGAGTGCATAAACTTACATGGAAATAGCTATATGGCTGAATCTGAGACTTGAAAAGAACTTAATGAAGGAAGTCTATCACCTTCAGCTGGATTTGAGTTCATGGAGAAGATATAAGAGGTTTATGAAATAAAAACTTAAGGTATTATAACACCCTCTCCTTGGGATCGTTCGTCCCTGAATGATACTGATTTGGTCGAAGTACTAGTAAAAGACTATGATGATATATAGGATACTTACGAACTAATGACTCAATATCTGAATCTGAATCTAATGAATGATGCATATACAGAGCTGAATTATGTAATTTACTCGGATACGAACAAAGTATCTCTTGAAATTTCCATACTAAAGAAATTTTAGGTACTGATACTAGACCAAATCAAAAGATGTAAAAGAAGCTATAGAGATCTGTATGTCTAAATACTAAACTGGATTTCTGGTTGTCCGGACCGAATCATGCAGTATTCTCACACCCAAATAGGGTATTTCTTCAGTGCCAATCTAAGAATTCCTAAGTCCATTAGGGAGTAAAGGGCTCTGGGCATGATCTAAAAAAGATCTCAAAATAAGGAAGTACAACATTGAATCAAATATAAGCATAAAATATAGATCGGTGAATCATAAGTAAGGACAGAAGTACTAGGTCTCAAGCAATGCAACTTCTAACTTTAAAACTTATCCATACTTCTAAAATACTCATTCAACTAAACTTTCCCCTTAAGAACGATACTCACTAACTCATCTTATAATTCTTACAAAGTATCAACAAATCCATCTACCAGAGTCTAACTGAACTAAACTCTTTCATCATGATCAAGCCTGACTCAAAACCACAAGGTATCGCACATAACACCATAACACAGTACTAATCTGAATCATGAATTCACACATATCTATATTATTCACACCTTCTTATCTCAATAATAACACTTATTACCACTCCAACAACTATAATTCACCGAGTACAAGACATTTCCTAACGCTCTATACATCCCTCCGTATTTATACAACACGACATTCAAGCCTATCATCATAGCCCATATGCACCTCTAAATAAATGCTCGTAAGAACAACTTTCTCATATGCTACAAACCTCTATCAAGAACAAACCTCTATCACAAACAACTTTCATGTAATATTTAATTCTTAGGAAGACACTCATTAACTAACCTCAACAAACCAACTCATACACAAAAATTCACCTTCATATTCCTCCAGACTCATAGAATTATATAAAACAAATATATAACAATCTTCGAAAGCACAACACATAAAGCCTCAACTAACCATGACATGTATCAACGACTTGACCTCAATCTTACTTTTTGATGTTCTATAATATTCTAGCATCACTACTAAAATCCGGGAGTCTGGCTTGGTTACCTATTCTATTATCTCCTCCTTAGCTTTAAGTCATCACTCAAAATATGTGAACCACTATATAAGTTTCTAATCTAAACTGCAATCACTTTACTTTAGAGTCTGGGATGTAATCAATACTCGTAAAACTAAACTTACCCTGAAGGACGGTATTATCATGTAACAACTTAAAAACTCACCAACTTAGATTCTATCACTTAACATGGATACTCTAAACCTTTGCAAAACCATACTAACTTCCTTTGTAGTTTACTAATGTCACATCTCTAATGTTACACTAGCACACCCATCATCATCACCCTATAACTCATAAGTTAACTGACAAAAACATCACATACCATATAGCCTCATTCATACTTATCAATTCAAGGGTACTATAAACCACACAACACTTAATAACTTTCAAAATAATAAAGCCCTATATCAGCTTGGGCAAACCCCTACATCATACCTGCAACATCATACTTAATTACGAATAACTAAACTTAAGCTCTTACATACATTGTTCAAGCCTACTAGATCACTTCCATACCACTAGAATTATAAACTAAGAAACTTATTATATCCACCTTGACGACCATCCATTATTCAAACTTGATGTCTAGTGCTAAACATGATTTACAACCAAAACTCACATACTATTCTCACTTGGAAGTTATAAAACATGACATTAAGAACACTAGTCCACCAGAACCCCATAACAATAATAATCGATCATCATCTTATGGCCTATCTTATTCATAATCCATTAACACATACTCTTTCTTCACATCATTACTATTTACCCATCTTCACACCTACTTACTTTTATAGCTCTATAAATTTTAGCTAAACTCTTTTCTGCAACCTCAAGGAAACAATAGTCAACCACCAAGTACTTTCATCAATAACCTATACCTTTCTAACACAAAAATAATCATCAATGACTTTTCATACTTCAAGCAAAAAATAATTCTCCTTAACTAATAACTCCTTCTTTACCTTTCACTAACTAACAAACAAGGACATACCACTTCATTACTAGCCTAATCATGCGCAAAAATTCAGCTACATATATATAAATATATATATATATATATATATATATATATATATATATACAATACATTTCCTTTACCATCTTTCGTGGCACTACACCTCTAAACCCACACTTCCAAGTAACACAAGAACAACAAGATGGACAATAAATTACTAGTGAATTGAAATAGGCCTCACACAGCTTCACTAGACTTTGATTTTGTATTTTAAATGAGAAAATGAGATGAATAACAAAGTAACTACATGAGTGAATCTAAAGAGCCCCACACGGCTTCACTAGACTTTGATTTTTCAAAAATACAATGATAACAAATTTACATATTACAAGAGATAGAAACTTGACAAACAATATTTAATGATCTAAGAATACACATCTTGCTCTGTATTAACTGAATGGATTATAAGAATGATGACATAACTTTAAACTTGAGGGGCTTATAACACACTAGAAGTCTCCTTTTAAGCTGCTTTATAAGACTTCTAAATAAGTAAAACATATCTCATGATCATTATTTATAAATAATGCATGCAAAATGTAAATAACTCACCTAACTTGAGAAATATAAAATCTGAATATAATAAGTCATGAAGACTAAAGCATATAATAGAAAACTCGTGAGTTATCACACTTAGTTCTGAAATCTATAGTTCTATTCCCTTCTCAAATAATATATACTAAGTGGTAAAGAGCTCACCTCTGAATCTGAAAGCTAAGATTGTAACTTTGAAACTGAAATCTTAAGTAAAACAACATCTGAATAAACTTGTGAGCCTTTACACTTAGTATCTAAAATCTTTAGGAAAATCACTTTTAAAACTCTTCTTTATTTGTAGAAAAAAACAACAAC
This sequence comes from Capsicum baccatum var. pendulum, assembly GCA_030864225.1. NCBI lineage: Eukaryota > Viridiplantae > Streptophyta > Magnoliopsida > Solanales > Solanaceae > Capsicum > Capsicum baccatum. The sequence goes on along the minus strand of CM061556.1, from coordinate 122,661,856 downwards.
CTATCTATAAGGGACAATACTTTAAGAAACTACTCTGAAAATCTTACTATTAGGGAAAATAACTTCTCTTAAGGGAGGTTCTCTTAAATGACATAAACCATGCAAGCTACATGGAGTACAACATTTTGTCCTCCTAAGAAAGAAACCTCACATTGGGGAGAGGCGGCATACTCTTGCCAGGGAGTATTACCTCAACTCAGTGATCACTTATCTTGGCTTCTAGCCCAATCATCTCGGCCTTAGGCCCAAAATCTCAAACCTATAGTGGCACGTAGTTTTGGGATAAGAAATCTTAGTAACTTACCCAACTCGGTGCTAAATACTACTTTCTTTAGTTTATCTCACTCATCTTAGTTTATTTCGCTCATGTAGTGAAGTGGATTTCAAAGCTCTATGACTATTAGGTCGAAACATTTCTCAATAATCTCAGAACACTCAAATCATGGGTTCTTGTAGCACAAGAGTTCATAAAATTGCAAGTCTCAAGTAGAGCTTAGTGACCCATAATTCAATCTCAAGTTAAAACTCATCAAAATACATATTAGATAGCATATAGGTTCATAAATTATATAGAAATCTGGAATTTACAGTAATTTAGCTCATAATGTCAACATACTCATATACTTCAATATCTCAAATATTTCAATTATTAACTTCTCAAGGATTAAAATCATGGGGTATAGACCCAGCTACAATTTCTTAAGAAAACATGTAAAAATCATGTCATTAGACTCTCAATTCATGGGAAACATCAAAAGTTTGCTACTAATAACTATGGGTGAAAACCCCCAATTCAATTTTATGTAAAATCTCTTAAATTGTAGAAAATTGTAGTTTAAATAACTCTTTGGGCACAAGGGTGAAAGGATTACCCTTGTTCAAAACCTCACATACCTTGGATGATAATCTTGGATGAACAACTTGCTTTTGAGCTGATATTTGTACTCTTGAATAAGGTTTCTTGGAGTTTTTGAACTATGAATTTGGAATCTTGAATCAATTTGGAGAATTAATGGGGAACTTTAGGAGATTCTTGAATTTGGGTGATGAAACTTAGGGTTTCTAGTTGAGAGAATTTGATGAAAAGGGGTGTAATTTGCTTAATATCACCCTTAATCCTCTGTTATTACGACCTAGGTTAAGGTGGGAAAAGACCCCATTGCCCCTCTATAATTTAAAGCTGAAATTCATAACCCGCATCCCAATTTTTTCCTTAAGTGCGATGCGCTACCATCGGGCAGCTCACTACCTCAAACTAAAAATGTCATAACTTTTGACTCGGGTAACAGATTTTTGTGAAATTGGTATCGTTTAAAAGATAATTAAATTATCTACAATTTGGTGGGTCTTAGGTTATTAAATTCCAAGTATATAAAATATTATACATGTTTAAAGTTGACCCTTGTAGGATTGAATGCCAAATTTTGGTCGAATCGAATGTCCTTAGCTCCACTTGTCTCTAAGTGACTTCACATACTTCGGATTAAAATAATGGCATAAGAATTAAAATTATGGATCAATAGTACAACACTTACACCTTCACTGCAATGCGGTGAAATTCGCGTTAAGCTACTAGAAATTGACAATTAGGAATTTGGACCTCTCTGTGACACGCCAATATTACAGAGGTCCACTGGAATATGAAGATTGTCATTTTGGCATCCACCGCAATGCGGTGAGTACCCAGGTGGGCTGTTACACTACTAAAAATGCTCTAACTTCTTCATTGAGTGTTTGATTTGGGCAAATTTGATATCGATTAAATGATTATTCGATTTCCCATACAATGGGAGGTCTAAATCTAGAAAACTCCATATGAAATAAATGTTACTCATTCTTGAATATAATCTTTGGCATTCTAGGGATGAAATTAAGCTAGGAAAGAGGTGGGGTATTACATTTCGTAATTGTTATTATGTTTGATTGCATTAGTCAAAGTTGGTGTGTTATGAATGCCCGATACCTTGGAGTCTGAAGATACATCATTCTATATGCTCTTGAGCATTCTAGATTGTGCATGCATTTTTACTTTCAAAATACCATGACTTGAGTATATCATTTCATATTTTAGTTAGACTTAGTGTTATTTAGTTGGGAGTAATACTTAGCACCGAGTGAACGCAGGGATGACGGCTCCCCTGCCAGTTAGGCATGAGACCATTAGTAGAAACCCTTAAATTCCAAAACTATGGCACCACCATAGGTAATTAGGGGTTCCCCATCAGTAGAGTCATGACACCCTTGTCCTTCAGGTCATTAGTTTATTGAATCCTCGCTACCTAGTGTTAGTACCCTTTGCAAGGTACTGACACCCTTCTAACTATTGTTAAAAGATGGGCAATGATTTTCTCAGGTTAGGGTATGTTGGTTATTATTAGCTCCCGCAGTCTTTAGTATACAATTTAGTTCATGTTTCAGTTAAAGACTTTGCATATCCTTGCATAGAGCTATACGGCTTTATTCAGAACATGTTATAATACTTGGTCTTGCATCTAGATACCATGTTTTCATACATCCATGCTCATCTTATGCTATTTATTTATCCATCCTGCTTAATTAGTACATTTGAAGTACTTCGCATATTTTTTTGCACTATATTGTCTCGTACTATAGGTTCGGATGCTCATTACCCATACCGCTCTTTACATATCCATGCGTCACTCAGTTGTATTCTTGGTGAGTCCTTATTAGTCGAGGGATACTTATCAGTTATTTGTTTTTATTATTTTAGTTAGTCAAAGTTAGTTGGGGACTTGTCCCATCAGCTCCCTATGTTTAGAGGCTTTTAGGCAGTCAGACAGATGTTTGGATATTTAGTATTGTTTTGAGTCAGACATGCTTATTTGTAGCTTTGGATGATATATTGTACTTAATTTTAATTTTTTCATCTGTTATTTTCATTTTAGATTCCTCCAATTATGTTATGATCCTTTAGAAATTGTTGTGTTATGCTAGGCCATGGGTTAGCTTGGGGTCACTTATAACTTAAAGCAACGTGTTACGACTAGGGAGTAGTCTGGGATCGTGACAATTTTGGTATTATAGAATAAGGTTTAAAGTATCCCAAGGAGTCTTAAAGTCATGTTAAGTAGATTCATGTTCATGTGTGTGAAGTGCACCACACTTATGGGAGAGTGATGTCGCCAAAAACTAACCTTTAAAAAAAGTATGCTGCTGTTGATGCCAAATATATTAACCCAACTAGGTTGGGGTCAAACCCACAAGGAAGGTGTTGAATATTTGCTTGACTTGATATAATCCATGAGAGGTACAAGAAAGTAAATGGGGGGATTTTTGTACCAATCTCAAGTAGTAACCAAATCTTGAGTGTTTTTAAGCTGTAAACAATAGAAGATGAACACTAGGCTTATGCTCCCCCTGGCTTCCTAACTCCATAAATTTCTCGTGATCAACCCAACTATACTGATGTTTTGTATGTAAGTCTATAAGATATGTATTATCAATTGTCTTGTAAACGTGATGATAAATATCATTCTTTACCAGTTCAGTCTTACAGTGTCACCTTGTTGCTCCTTGTTATGACCTCAGTTCACTATCACCTATTGAGTTCAAGTGATTAGTGATATAGCGAGAACTGTAAGGTGGAGATAAATCTCAAATTACTATCTTAATCTTCTTTTCCTAATCACAAACTCCCTTGTGAATGCTTTTGTAAATACAGGCTATCTCAAGCTTTTGTAGCCTCTATGAGATTAATTATTATGAAGAAGATTAAGATACATGCATAAACACTAGAATAGATGAATACCACGCTTCCTTTACGTAGCTAATTTGCCTGGGTTTTGAAAACCCTAGGAAAGGAGATTAGCCTCTCATGTTCATGCAAGAATCCAAGATTATCAATGAAGAAGACGTGTAATTAATTGCACAAGAATAAGATGAATAAACTCCAAAGTCTTAAATTGAATAAAAACCCAAAATCTCAAGAATAATTGTAAAGTATGTGAAAAGTAATAAGAACAATGTCAAAGTACATACCTAATAAAAGATAAACCCTAGGGTATTTATAGTATTTTAAAATAACATAGAAATCATAATAACAATGGGAAAGGTAAAGTTATGTCAGTACTCGATATGAGTTTTCAAATTGTACCATCATCACACGAGTCCTACTTTTTCCTCTCGTATCCATTCAAGTGTCTGATCTCCTAAGGCTTTAACTTTCTATTCATCATCGACTTCTATTAATGAGCCATACCCTAATATATGACATGTATCCTTCACTCATATCCTACTAGCACTTGTGCATTTCCAAGCTTGGAACACTAGTCTGCTTACGATTTCCCTGTACGAGTTGTACTCACACTTTCTACACGTATACTTCTGATACTTTAAATTTGGTTGGAAGCTTTATATTCTATTATGCTTATGACTTCATGGTACGACTCGTACCCTTGCTTATGGTTCAAAGTCTCCAGTTGTATCTTGTCCATACTTAGATTCTTAGTTTGGCTTTGGCTTCTGTTGTGCTTATGAGTCACCCTACGATTCCTATTGAGTGTTGACGACTCATAGGGTAACTCATATCTTGATTAGAATTGGTCTTTCTATGTCTTTTTCTTCAATTTTTATTCCAACACTACTGTAGGCCTGATTTACCTGAAATAAATACAAAAGTGCATCATATCCACTAAAACAATTTATAACTCAACACCCTCAACTTAGACTTAGGCAATAAAAATTAAAGTTTATAACAAAACACGATTCTTAAACAAGATCATAAGATTCTCATGGCAGTTGTTTTGAATTTAATTTTCTCATACATTGTTTCCTTCTCCTGATCTCACTTTTGAAAAATCAAATTATGTATAGTAATTTAGCACACAACGAAACACAAGGGAATTTGATGATGCCATTACATTAGTTATAGATAACTGGACATCAACTTAAGCCACATTAACCAAACAGACTAGCAACCTAACGACAAACCCTATGTATGTTCACAATCAAAGAAATCACGTTCACTCAGCTAAGATCAATCAATTAATTCAGGGATATAATAAACAATGCTCCCTCTTACGAAGAAGTATCACCAGTTTATCCATAATACCATAGGCTTGCCCATATGCTCTTTACATAAGTTTCTAGATAGTCAAAGTAGGTTCACTAAAGGACTTTCTTCATCTTGTAATGTAGGTTAGGGGCTGGTATAGCATCCTTTTGGGATCTAGTTTAGTGACTATGCCTCCTTGACACTATAATTTTTTTTGGGGTCCACTTTTTTCTTCAACTTTATTTTCACCCTCATGTATCCCTTTTTACTTTTAAAGCACATTCAGACTTAGTTCATTAACGATTTTGTCACTTTAGTAATTTTTTTTCTTTTTTCTTTCTCTTTCGTGTTCAATTTTTCTTTTTATTTCTTTTGTTTTAAGTTTTCTTACCGCTCCTATCCTCTTTCGTTTTTCTTTCTACACTTCTTTCTTCATTCTAATTCTTCCTATGCACCCCTATAATAGCCACCCTCAACTTAGGAGATTTTCCTGAGTTGAGGTGCATAGTGTCCAAGGAGGACCAGGGACAAAAACAAGTTCATTGTATAAACAACAAGGTGAAATCGGTGTATTAAACAAAGAATGGTCACTTAAGGCTCAAATATTTTAATCAAAGGGATTCATAATTATTTGGTTGGACATTTAGGCTCCAATGGACTTACAACAGAAAGGGCCTATGATAATCTACTAGACTATCTTAGACCTAAGTAAAGGAAACCAAGCAAGTTCTAGATTCTGACACATCAGGAACTCAGTAATACCTCATACACACTCACATAGGGTTGCATTTCTAAGTACTACTTATCCAGTTATTCAACTATTTACCCTCATTGTTCTATCCCTAATCCTAATTCCATTATATGAGTCACAACAGTCTCACACATACACATATGAGACAGTACAAAAATTTTAGGAGGGGTCTCGAATTTTCAACACAATTTCATTAAACACAACTTCTCCGCATAATCATATCAAATCCACAAATGTTCCCAAATTTCTTAATAAGTTAAAAAATCATAAATCATTACATATATTTTCAAACTCTCAGAAATCAATAAAAATAATCTTCTGCCATAGGTGCTGATTTTCTCCCTATTTCAGTTGTCAGCACCAAACCTATAAATCATAATAGACTTTCATCTACTTATATTTTTTAGCTACTCCTAAAAGTTCAGAATCAAATATACCCCCACCCCTGACTAAAAAAACCCTTGCACTGTCCCCAGTGCTAAAAAAAGTAAAGTAAGGATGAAAGGTCAAACCTGGGTGCTCAGGGAGACGGATCAGCAACATCAATATGTAGGCCTCAGGTCGGGACCCACAGTCATTAGCAATCGTCCTATCAACTGATACTAAATCAAAAACTGTAGTCCTGGGTGGGTCTGCAACACCATCTCTCTCAGCATCATCAACTAGTGGTTTGGAACCACCATCTCTAACACCTTCTCTCGAACCCTCATTTATCGATCTTGCTCATCTTAAAGATTATTTGCCTTAGCTTTTTTCAAGGCTTCTTTCTTCTCGTGCTTTCTCTTATTCTTTGCTCTTTTTTCATCTTAGGTCTCCTCAACTCTCAGCTTTAGCATATCCCAAATATTAGGAACATAGACAATGGGCACCACTGTCTCAATCACAGGCTCCAAAATTGTTGGTCTATCATACAACTCTGTGACAATCCTCTTAATCTCATAAAATTTTGATCTGATCTTAGAAATATCAGGTGTTTTCCTGCTAATCAGCTATTGAGTAATCCTTGAGTTAAATATATCAAGCCAGGCTTGGACCCTTCTGTACTGGTTTGTGAATTTTGTGCGAAGCCAAGAATTCACTCCCCTTTCCATGTGACTGACCTTAGCCTCCAGCATGGCTAATCTGGTCATGGTCTTAGTCCACATTACCTATGAAATCATGATGAGTCTAGAAGGCATACCTCGTTGCCTAGGTGGCACAAACTAGATCAAAGGAGGAGCACTAGAAGTACTCATTGCATCAGTCAGCATAGTCTCCGTCTGCTTACCTATCCTAGCTTCCTCGACAGTCTTAGCCTGACCGGTTAGAAGAAACATAGTAGCCATTAAATTTGTTGTTTGCCTTTCCTGTCAGGCAAAAAGGTTGGATGATCCTAGAATTAGGCCTAAGTCGGTGGTGTTCATGGCCATTAGCATCTCATTGATTCTCGGGAGTTGTTGTACTCTCGCAGCCAAGCACATCTGTGTGATCATGCAAAGATACGCCAATAGTGACTTCTCACCTCCTACCACTTGGTTCCTTAACTCTCGAACTCAAAATTCACCAACATCAAACTTATAACTGGCTATGATCTTGGCTATCAAAGTTGCCTAAACTGGGCTCAGAATATTATATCCCATAGTGGGACAAAGCCTATGTTAGGCCAATGTCCGCCACGTCTTACCCTCAAAGTTGAGGGTGTTCTTTTTAATCTTTTGGGAGATAACCCCTGGGCCTCCTACTACCCACATAGCATTTTTTTGTTTGAAGCTATCCGCTCCACAATCCATTTAAGGAACTTTATTTTCTCGTCAAAACCCAGCATCCTCTGAGTTATCTTTCTTATTTCTTCCATCTAATAGTCCATCTCATCTATGTTTACCGGAGTCTAATACTCTGATCCATACAAGAATCGACCAATAGTACGCGGGTAAATGTCTACCCGAATAATAATAAGTGAATCAATAGGCTTACCACTCTTCCATAATTAGCCTTGTGGATACTGTCTTTGATGTTCGCCCTTGTAAGCCATATAATATTCTCATACTAGTATCTCACTATATTTTTCAAGCACTCTCATCATTCATTTGAAACTAAACTACTTGAATTTCTCCTCAAACCTAGGTATCTTTAACATCCCAGTAGTCATCAACCTCCACTCTAGATACAATACTCATTTGATATATAAACTCTAAGGTCTGCTTAACCCATTGTAAAAAGTCTCCTACATACTTAGGAACCCCTATCATTCAATGATAGGCATCAGAGTAGTGGTAAGTACAAGTGAAGGGTCCTATCAATCAATTGGGTAGCCTCGACCACTTCTGTACTATGGAAATTCTTAGATCTGGCTTACTCCAAACTCGATTCAGTATCATCATCAGTATTATAGGGTGGTGGTGTATGAGGAGGAAAGGTAGTTTGATTCTTTCTTTATGGACCTCAAGGAGGTGTTTCCTTTGGGGGTGCAGCCTTCTTCCCTTTGTTAGCCTTTTTCCCTTTTGGGGCAGCCTTGCCCATTGTTATGCCTTCGTATAGGTCACCGCTATTATTGAATGACACAGAGAACTCAGAACCACTTGATTCTGAACTAGTAGTTGGTGACTTCTTGTTTCCCTTTTTGACGCTTGCTTAGCAGCTGATGTGTTCTTAGGAGGCATGGTACCTGCAAGGACACCATTATTAGTAAATAAATAAAGAAAAGAAATAAAAAATAAGAAACAAAAGTTCATTGTGCATGTTCTTTTCAGGGTACAAGTTGGGGAAATAGGTCGTATTGACTGGGTACGACTCCTATTAATGAGTCATATCATACGCAGTGCATGAAAAATTGATCACTGGTCTACTTATGACTCATCCTAACTAGTCGTACCGACAAGGTACGACTCATAACTAACAGTCGTAAGCATATCAAAAAAAATTTATAAAATATTATTCTTCCTATGTTTGTATAATTTAAGCATACAAGTCGTATGGATTGGGTACGACTTGTTTAGGCAAGTTGTATCCATTCTAGAACTTAAACTTTGTTAAACTCCGATGTTGTCATTGGGTACGAGTCCCATTATGACACCGTTACCAGTGGGTATGAGTTGTAAGGAGTCTTGTATTCACTGTACCATAGAAGCCCATCTTTAAAGTTTGACTCCAAATCAAAATACCCATACTACCCATTAATTATGGAGCAGTTTTACCCCAATTTCATTCAAAACAAAACACAATAACATACCAAAGTTCATGCGCACTCCTAATTTATCAATTCCAACATAAACGTAAGAACTAGGGTTATAAAATTCAATAATAAAATGAAATAAACTCAAAACAAGTTCAAGCAATCTCATATTTTCCATTTTATGCACAATATAATGAATTTAAGTTCGAAATACTTACTTAAGATGGTGAAATTAGAAGTTGCTTTGAGTATTCACATGTTCTTCCCAAATTCGTGCTTAGTTAGTGTGAGATGAAGAGATTGAGCAAAGTGGTGCGTGGTTTTGAGTGTTTTCTAGTAATTATGAGCGTTGAAAGATCAAAATTGTAATGCCCCAAATCTGGTACCCAGAACACTACACGGTGCTCATGACCCCAAAGGACCACAAGATAACCCATGAATGATATCTATAACTGAGCACTGAATAATACAATGTAAATATGCAAAATATAAGTTGTAAGGCCATAAGGTTCAAAACTAAACTAATACTAAATATAATACAATGTCTGTAATGGGGTATGGCAATACCCAAAATTGAGATAAACTGTCTAAAACATGTTGTAGTCTGAAAGCCTCTAAACTATCTGAAACTGTGGAGTTGATGGGACATGTCCCCAACTAACTCCAAACTACTAAAATAATAAAGTAATAAAATAATTATGCTATCCTCGAATGATGAGGACTAGCTGTTAGTCTAGCTACTGAATGTCAAATCTACTAAGGATGCTCGGGAGCTCGTGCTTCTAAACCTATGGTTTAAAACACCATAGTGTAAATGTGTCAGTATGTTAAATGTACTGGTATGCAAGAGAGGTAGGATAAATGCAATGGTTCATATGCATGAACAATAATAACTAACTGTATAACATGAACGTGAGAATACACACATGAATACGTAACTGTAACTGAGATCGTGATAATGCTGACTTATGAATTCTGATAACGTGGATTTACTGATATCTGAGTACTAATATTGGGATACTGAATGACTGAGTCTACTAAATACTGAGGAACTAATGTCATATTACTAATAAAGGAAAGACTATTTCTGACAGTTCTGATTATGAAAAACTGGTCTGATTAATTGTATCTGACAGTCCTGAAACTAAATACTGATAACATGGGTTTCATATAATTAATATACTATTAACTGAGTTCGTGATAACATGATTATTGAGTCTGGATACTGATAACATGAGTGACTATATCTGACAGTCTTTATACTAATGGAACTAGCTGGGTTATGCACTGTACTAATTTGATTGTATCTGACAGTCCTGGATTTCTGTAGAACTAAACTGAGTTTTATTACTAAAACTAGATTTGAAATTGATACTGTGGGAGGTAATCATCTAACCGACATGCCCCAAAATTGAACTGGTGGGGTCCAACCTGTAATCCCAGCTGGAAGGGTGTTAGTATCGTGCCATGGGTAAAGATAACCCGTAAATATAGCCTCTCTGATAGGGAGCTCTTCCGTCAACCCTCCTAATAGAAAACTCAAATGAGATGTATAAATCCCTAAACTCGTAGGGGTATATCTCAACCTATGCTGGCTACGTAGTTCTAGAATGTAGGGATTGGTACTAATAATCACACCCTTTACTGGCTGACTGTGTATGTCCTCATCCCTGGGTTCACTCGGTGCTGAGTCCTACTCCCAACTAAATAGACACTGATCTAATTACACTGAACTTAACTATTACTAATCATATTGTATAACTGATTTGAACTGAGCTTACTAAGTTTCGTTGATTGATGGAATACTACTGAGATCTAAGGACTGACGGAGAGTACTAAAGTTACTGAGATTTTTGGGAATACTGAGTTACTGAGATTAATGAGTACTGATGTTATGAGACCACTGAGGTCACTGAGATTACTAAGTAGGACTAAACTTATACTGAATTTAATGAGTTTTCCTGAGTCATGAGATAGGCTGAATTCTAAGGATCATGGCTTGACTGAGAGTATCATGAAAACATGACACTAGCTCTAGACACACAGCTAAATTTCCAAGTACAAGTACCCCCAGGAATTGATAGTATGAAACTGACAGGACATGACACTTCTTAAACACATGACCAATATCAAAAATTCATAATACATTAATTTAGGGATTTCATGAAGCACAGGGTTATCATAGTCTTGTACATAAATGGAATTGCATATATACATGTCATACTTTGATCAACCTACTCTCATGAACATTCCCTCAACCACTCATAATGCACATAATATCATGGAAGTCATTCTTAGTCATAGGGTAAAGCATACACTTATCACTTGTGTCATAATTAAGCTATAATGCATAATTTCTATTCTCTTAGGCATTTTATCAAACACTTAGGATGCATGATTTAGGGCATAGGGTTGACCATCAAATTAATATAACAAAACTCCATATTTCAACTCAATTTCACATAATTCAAACCATATACTAGCTTAGGTTCATGAACAACACATAAAGATTCCAACTTGGGAATCATACATCCATAATCACATGAACATAATCAACCCACAAAAAAGTATTCGCAATACAAGATTTAAAACTTTATTCTTGGGCATCATGGATGAAAGGAATCTATGAATGAACACTGTGCATATCTTAGTTCTTGATTCTACAAAGATTGATAGAGAGATTCTTGAATTTTAGTCTTAGATTTAAATCTCCAATTGAAAACCCTAGCTTGTTCTTGAGAGAAACTTGAGAGAAACAATATATTTTGGGTGAATTATTTCCGAATCACGTGTTATTGGCTATATATAAGGGTGATAAATTGATCCTTTTAACCCTTGGACACATATTTTAATTCTATAAAAATTTCTCGACCTGGACCCCTAGCGTGATGCGGCGCTATCATGTCGTGTCACTGGAATTTGGCAACTCTGAATTTCAGCATTGTCTCAATGTGCCATAATCGTGGAGGCTCACTGGATTTTGACGATTACCATTTTGGCTGGCTCTGCGACGCGTTGATGGCTCAGGTGGCACACTGTCTTACTAAAATGGCTCTAACTCTTTGCCCAGGTGTCGAATTTGGATAAATTTGGTATCGATGGAAAACTTATTCAATTTTCCACATTATTTAATGAAAAAATATTGAAAATATCACATTTATAAAAGTGTATTCATCTTTGAAATAAGTCTTTAATATTTCTAGGATAATTTTAAGCTAGGTAGAAATACGGGGTATTACAATATCTTCTTTTTGGGAACATTCAACCTCGAATGAGACTGATTTAGATAGGAGAAATGATAAGCTAAAGCACATACTGAACATGAACAACTAAAACATGACTACCTGACTGACATTATTGAGATTCACACTGAGCATGCATATCTGATGTATGATTTTATGACTAAGCTGATATTTGAATGCATGACTGAGAGTATTGATAAGCTGATTATGTATATCTGATACGTGAATACATGACTGAACCAACACATGAACATATAACTGAATATATAAGGGTAATGATATCAAGTTTGAAATAAAAACAGAATATGAAAGTGAATACCACATTTGTAACTGAAACCTGAACATGAAACTCAATAAGCTTAAGAAAAGCTTTTACCTTGGGCTGAGTCTAAGTTTAATTACTAAATATGCATGAGTGGAAATATGAGAACGCAACTGGGTCTAGAACGTGATACATGAGCTAAATATCATGATCTAAACTAAGCTCCTTGAATACGTGGCCTACAACCGAGATTGGAGCTAGAAGGTCAACCTATGGGTACCTATTACTCTAAACTTGATTCGTTACGAGAAGAGAGTGGAATGTTTATGTCATGAAAGTTTTAGGGAATTATAGTGTATCTCACCCTTGGGACACTAGGTCCCCAGAAGAATGTTGACTTGACTGCGATACTGATGAAAGCTGGGATGATACATAGGGCACTAACAAACTAAATCATTATAAATATCTGGGATATAAAACTAAGACATGATACGTGAACCAATTTGAACATGCAACTACCTAGTTGGCCCATCTTAAAATGATCACATTCATGAGATTTTGAATAGTTCAATTAGGTGGAAATATGGGAAAACCACACCATCTAAACTTGTCTGTTCTGACTGCTAAAATAAAGCACTAGCTTTGCAGAATAACTCATGCTGAGAACTTATACTCGATCGGAGCATTTATATGACACTTTCTATAGAGTTCTAATGACTGTAGTGAGAAAACAAATCTTGGCCTGGTCTGAGTAGGACATCTGAATGGGAGATCGCTACATGGCTGGGGTTCTTGTATTAGGAGTAAAGGCCTATGAAACATCATCTAAGATAAAGTAACCACACATTATGCACTGCAACAGAGACTTCTAAAAAGGTTCACATGGTGTTGAGCTTGAATGCATAAATATACTAATTTATCTGATTAACTGAATCACTTATAGATGAACGTTGGCATATAAGACTGAACTGTACTTAGTCTGAATAACTAGCCTGGGGCTGTAGAGTATTATACATAAGAGGTAAGGACTAACTAAACCCTAAGAGTGAAGTCATGAATCATGTGGGCTAATCAAACTGTAAAGAATGACATGAGTGCATAAGTCATGAGCTGCATGACCTGAGTTTGGAGTTTTCTATATTTGTGGGAGATGATTTGTATTACTAAGGGGAATAAAACTGAACTCCTTATGTTGGGAAACTAGAATTGTACATGATTCTATGAAAAGCGTGTGAATATAAGTTGTGTTCATGGAACTCAGATGTGAAGCATGCGTAGGCATTATGCCGAAAAAAGTACCAAATTTTACACTGAGATAAGGAATGGTCGGGAATCATCTTCCCTTACTTCTTTTCTATACGTACTGGCACTACTACTGGAATCTAAGAGCCTGAATTGTTCATTTGATCTATTATCTCCCCCTTGGCTTTAAGCCATCATCATAAGTCTGTGAACACTTTACTAAACTCTGAACTGAACTACAATCATCATCACATACTTACACTCTGTTCGACATATGCTTGCCTTACTAAACATATCATCTGATTTTGCTTCTTCATATACCACTAATATTGGATCTCCTAATTCACATCCATGCCTTCATACTTAATTTTAGATCAATAATCTTAAATTCTTGCTTGCACTGTTCAAGCCTACTAGTCTACCTTGGTACAACTATCCCCACGAAAATATAATCTGCTCAATTTGGATAACATTATCCCAACTCTACTACTGCTAAACTCCTGGGTTCATTCTTCTAACTCTAGGTCATAAACTATCATAGGATCCTGAGAAGGGATCTGATGGCAATCTAATTTTCGGTTCGAGAATGAGTTCTCATGATCATGAATGACATCTGTACAACTTTGAAACATAACAAAACTAAAGGACACATGAATTTCTTAGAGAACCTTTCTATAGCACAATCTGAAACATGAAAGAAGGGAAACAGTTCCTAAAACATCTCATAGGCTCCTGCGCATAAGTGTGGTGCACAATACACCCATGCACAAGACTCTACTAGATGCAGATTTTCAGACTTCCTAGGATACTGTTGAATCTTAGGCTCTGATACCAAGTTTGTAATGCCCCAAATCTTGTACTCATAATGCTACATGGTGCTCATGACCCCGAAGGACCACAAGCTAACCTATGACTGATATCTGTAACTGAGCACTGAATAATACATTGTAAATATGCAGAATATAAGTTGTAAGGCCATAAGGTTCAAAACTGAACTATTACTGAATATAATACAATGTCTGTAATGGGGTATGACAATACCTAAAATTGAGATAAATTATTTGAAACATGTTGTAGTCTGAAACCTTTAAAATGTCTAAAAACTGTGGAGTTGATGGGACATGTCCCCAACTAACTCCGAACTAGTGAAATAATAAAGTAATAAAATAATCATGCTATCCCCGAATGATGAGGACTCAATGCTATTTTGTCATCTGAACTTCTGATATACTAAGGATGCTCGGGAGTTCATGCTTCTAAACCTATGGTATAAAACACCATACTGCAAATGCATTAGTACGTTGAATGTACTGGTATACAAGAGAGGTAGTCTAAATGCAAGGGTTCATATGCATAATCAACAATAACTGACTCTATAACATGAACATAATAATACATGCATGAATACATAGCGGTAACTAAGATCATGATAACGCTGACTCATGAATTCTGATAAGGTGGATTTACTGATATCTGAGTACTAATACAGGAAAGACTTTTTCTGACAGTTCTGATTATGAAGAACTGGTCTGACTGACTGTATCTGATAGTCCTGAAACTGAATACTGATAACATAGGTTTCATATAATTAATATACTATTAACTGAGTTCGTGATAACATGATTACTGAGTCTGAATACTAATAACATGAGTGACTGTATATGACAGTCCTAATACTAATGGAATTAGCTGGGTTCCGCACTATACTGATTTGACTGTATCTAATAGTCTTAGATTTCTGTTGAACTGAACTGAGTTCTATTGCTGAATCTAGATCTGAAACTAAGACTGTGGGAGGTAATCATCTAACCGACATAACCCCAAACTAAAATGGTAGGGTCCAACCTGTAACCCCAGCTAGAAGGGTGTAAGTACCGTGCCATGAGTAAAGATAAGATGTAAGTATACCCTATCTGATAGGGAGCTCTTTCGTCAACCCCTCCTAGTAGGAAACTCAAATGAGATGTATAAATCCCTAAACTCGTAGGGGTACATCTCAACCTACGCTGGCTATGTAGTTCTGAAATGCAGGGAATTCTATTAAGGATCACATACTTTAATGGTTGATAGTGTGTGTCCTCATCCCTGGGTTAACTCGATGCTGAACCTACTCCCAACTGAATAGAGACAGAATTGATTATACTGAAATAAACTGTTATTAATCATATTGTATAACTTATTTGAACTGAGTTCACTAAGTTCTGTTGATTAACAAAATACTACTGAGATCTGAGGACTGACGGATAGTACTGAAGTTACTGAGATTTCTAGGAATACTGAGGTTACCGAGATTACTGAGTAGTGATGATACTGATACCACTGAGTTCACTGGGATTATAGAGTACGACTAGACAGATACTGAATTTACTTAGTTTTCCTGAGTAATGAGACAGCCTGAATTCTGAGGATCATGGCTTGACTGACAGTGTCATAAAAACATGACACTGGCTCTAGGCACACAGCTAAATTATCGGGTACAAGTACCCCCAGGACTCGATAGCATGAAACTGATAGGACATGACACTTCTTGAACAAATAACCAATATCAACAATTCATAATACATTAATTTGGCGATTTCATGAAGCACATGGTTATCAGAGTCTTGTACATGAATGGAATTGCATATAAATATGTCATACTTTCATCAACCTAATCTCATGGACATTCCTTCAACTATTCATAATGCACACAATATCATAGAAGTCATTCTTATTCATAGGGTAAAGCATACACTTATCACTCGGATCACAATTAATCTATAATGCATAATTTCTATTCTTTCTAGGATTATATCAAACACTTAGCATGCATGACTTAGGGCATAGGCATGACCATCAAATTAATACAACAAAACTCCATATTTTAACTCAATTTCATATGTTTCAGACCACATACTATCATAGGTTCATGAACAACACATAAAGATTCCAACTTGGGAATCATACAACCATAATCACACAAACATAATCATCCCACAACAAAATATTCACAATACATGATTTAAAACCTGATTCTTGGGCTTCATGGATGAAAGGAATCCATGAATGAATATTGTGCATACCTTAGTTCTTGTTTCTATGAAGACTAACGGAGAGATTCTTGAATTTGAGTCTTGGATTTGAATCCCCGATTGAAAAACCTAGCTTGCTCTTGAGAGAAACAATATATTTTGGGTGAATTATGGATGAATAAAGTGTTATTGGGTGTATATAGGGGTGAGAAATTGACACTTTTAACCCTTGGACGTGTATTTTAATTCTGTAAAAATTTCCCGACCTAGACCACTGGTGCGATGTGCCACTATCGCGTCGTGTCACTGGAATTTAACAACTCTAAATTTGAGCCTTGGTGCGATGCGCCATAATCGTGAAGGCTCACTGGATTTTGACAATTTCTATGTTGGCTGGCTCCACGATGTGTTGATGGTACAGCTGGCTCATGCCTTACTAAAATAGCTCTAACCCTTCGCCCGGGTGTTGGATTGGGCAAATTTGGTATCGATGGAAATCTTATTCAATTTCCCACATGATTAAAAGTGAAAATATTGAAGATACCATATGTATAAAAGTGGATTCATCTTTGAAACAAGTCCTTAACATTTTTGGGATGATTTTAAGCTATGTAGAAGTATGGGGTATTACAAAAATTTCGTCAGCAATGGAGTTTGTTCGATTTTTGGGTTTCGGGTGCCCGTCAGGTACTTTTTTTCTTTTAAACTCAAGAGTTAGTTTAGTAGAGACCCTGAACTAGTAATCTTGGGTACAAGTTATGTGTATGACTCGTACCTAGGCTTATAGATCTTTTCTTATACTCGTATTGTCCTGCAACCTTACCTGGATTCTGAAGTCGATACAACTTAATGTGACAAGTCATAACCTGAGGGTACAACTTATTTTGAGATTTTTATCCACTCCAGAAACTTTTACCTGATTCTTCTTTGTTTCTTAGGTCCATAAAACTCCTACTCACAAGTTGTACCATCTAGATATGACCCGTAGAGAGTCCGTATGAGCAAATATTTTAAACTTTTCTGGGTATTTTCTTCACTCTTTATCCCTGCACATGGAAAAAAATATTACCCTATAAGTAAATAAGTATAAAAACATGGGCTGCCTCCCATGCAGAGCTTAATTTAATATTCTAGAATGACATGGCTAAGTTGGGTACTAAGATTTCACCAACTAGACCACGGGTTGCCTCCCATGCAGTGCTTGATTTAACTTCATAGCATGACATAATGACCTTGGTTACTCTGTCTTCACCAAGGTCAATTTCAAAAACCTCATTCACTTCTTCATAATTTCCCATATAGTGCTTTACTCTTTGCCCGTTTACCTTAAATAAGGCTTTGCCGTACAATCTAGACCTCAACTTGCCTAGAAACAATCTAAGCCTTGAGTAGTAGAGAAATACTTAGTCACTTTGGGATCTTGAATGTTGTTCGGTAAGACCATAATGTATTATCTAACTTTCGTGACCAATCAGTCCTATTGGCATTTACTGTCTTCGCCAAGATGGACTTAATTTCTCTATTGGACACTTCAACTTGTCCACTAGTCTATGAATGATAAGGTGTTTCCATCTTGTGTTTCACTTCTTTCTTCTCAAGCAGACCTTTGAATAGATGATTACAAAAATGTGACCCTCCATCACTAATTATAGCATGAGTCATGCCAAATTGAGAAAACGTATTCTTTTTGAAAAATGCAGTGACACTACGTGCTTTATTATTGGGAAGCGCAACTGCTTCCACCTATTTTGAAACATAATCCACAGCCAAAAGTATATACTTTATGCCTAGAGAACTCACAAAAAGACCCATGAAATCCACACCCCATACATCAAACAATTCCAATTCAAAAATAGGAGTCACAGAAAGTTCATGGAATCTAGAGATGTTACCTTGTCATTGACATTGATCACAAGCAGAAGCAAAATCATATGCATCTTTGTAGATTGTTGGCTAATAGAACCCATATTGCAAGATCTTATGGGTTGTGTGGGTTCCTCCATGATGATCCCCTACGGGTGAAGAATATCAAGCCTTAAGTATACTCATCATCTCCACCTCATATATACATCTATGAATAATACCATCCACATAAATTCTGAATAAACAGGGCTCATCCAAAAAAAAATTCCTTACCTCATGCATAAACTTCTTTCATTGTTGGAAGGAAAGATCTTCTGGGATTATATCACTGGATAGATAATTTGCATAATCTGCAAACCATGGAATTAGATCTTGGGAAGCTACTAATATTTGTTCATCTGGAAAACTATCATCAATATCAAGCCCATCTTCAACATTCCACATAGTTTCTTCCTCTAGCTGAGAAAACTGATCCACAACTTGATTCTTAGTGCCTTTCCTATCCTTAAACTCAAAATCAAATTTTTCCAACAATAACACCCACCTAATAAGTCTAGGCTTCTCATCCTTTTTCACTATTAAGTACCACAATGTTGTATGATCATTGTGCATAATCACCTTAGTCCCAATCAAATAAGACCTAAACTTCTCAAAGGCAAAAACCACTACTAACAACTTTTGGTCCATTATGGTGTAATTCTTTTAACTATGATTTAGTGCCTTACTAGCATAGTAGATAGGATGAAGGATCTTTTTTTCTGCTGACATAGTACAGTCCCTTAGGCCAAACCACTTGTGTCATACATAATTACATATAGAAAGGACCAGTCTGGAGATACAATAATAGAAGCAGTCATCAACTTCTCTTTCAAACATTCAAAAGACTTCAAGCATGCTTCTATAAACTCAGATTTCACCTCTTTCTCAAGAAGCCTACAATGAGGGTTGGCAATCTTAGAGAAATCCTTGATGAACCTCCTATAAAACTCAGCATGACCCAAAAAACTATGAACACCCTTCATAGAAATTAGTAAAGGTAATTTTTCAATCACTTCAATCGTCACTCAATCTACATCAATGCCCCTTTTTTGAAATTTTGTATCCAAGCCAAAAATAGGACTTTCTAAGAGCATTTGCCAAGTAAACTAAGCAGTTATCAAAAGAATTACCAATGACTGAAAAATCATCCATAAATATTTTGATGGTGTCTTCTACCATGGCAAAGAAAATTGACATCATACATCTCTGAAATGTAGCTGGAGCATTACATAACCCGAATGGCATACGTCTTAATGAAAGGTCCCATAAGGACATGTGAAGCTGGTCTTCTCTTAATCTTCAGGTGTAATAGTAATCTAGTTATAACCTAAATACCATCAAGAAAATAATTCCATCCTCTGCTTGATAACCTGTCTAACATTTAGACCATGAAGGGCATGAGAAAATGGTCATTCTGAGCCCATGCATTCAATTTTCTACAATACATGCACATTCTCCATACTTTGACTAATCTCATTGGCACTAGCTCATTCTTTCATTAGGCACAACAGTAATAGCACCCTTTTTTGGAACACATTGTACCAAAATGACCTACTTACTATTAGTAATAGGATACACTACACCAGCATCCAACCACTTAATTATCTCTTTCTTTACCACCTCTAGTATAAGAGGATTAATTCAATGCTGATGTTATATACTTGAAATACAATCTGGTTCAATTTAATTATTATGAGTACAAATTCCAGGTGGGATACCCATAATATCTTTAATAGACCAACCTATGGCCCTCTTAAATCTCCATAATACTGATAACAAAGCTTCTACTTATGTTTACTCAAGTCATCAGAAATGATTACTAGAAAAGTGTTGTCGGCTCTTAAAATGTATATCACAAATGAGAGGGGAGAGCATTCAAGTCTAATAAAGGTGGCTCCTCGATAGATGGATGAGCAGGTGGATTAGTTTTATTCTTCAGATCCAAATCAAACTGTTTTGGTGCATAAGTATACAAATCACTCCCATATAGTGCACATACCATTTCATTATACTCATCAATACCATCACTATCAAAGTTTATGATCATGGTTGCAAGATATTTAACACCCAACCTTTCTTTAATAGGAATAGTATTAGCAGCAGCATCCCAAAGAATTACTTAGTCAATATCATAGAATGAATCTATCTCTTAATCAGTCACATAAATCACGAATATCACTCTTAACTCATCCGATTACTTTATAGATTTACATACGTTGAATGTCATATGTTTATCATTGAGTCTCAGCATCATATGGATTTTATCCAAATCAATCAATGTCCTACCTGTTGCCAAGAATGTTCTTCCCAGAATAATTGGGACTTGAAAGTCCACTTTGCAGTCCAAGATCACAAAATCAGCATGAAAGATGAAAGAAGCCACCTTCACCAATATGTCATATCGAATACCAACTGGCTTCTTCACTAACCTATCCGCTATCAAGAGTCTCATGGTAGTTGGTTTAAGGATCCCAACCCAAACTATCCCTTAAATCATATAATACTCGAGTGAATTTGAAAGATCCAAAGTGCAAGGAATGGTGAAATTGCCAAGATCCTCCTTCTTTTCTACAAATGATCTATTAACTACAGCACTAAAATAATGAATATCATCGACTGGCTTATAACTCACTTACTATTTCTTGGTGATTAAATCTTTCTTGAATTTAGCATATATTGGCATTTACTCCAATGCCACTGCAAGGGGTATGTTGATGGACAACTCTTTTAACATAGATAAATTTTTTATACTTACCCTCTTCTTATTTCTTTTTGCAGCCTTTGAGGAAAGGGAGAAAAAGGTCTCAAAATAGGCTTAAACACAGACTCCTCAACCTTGTATTTTTCTTTTTCCTCTTTACTACTACTCTCTACATCAATAGGATCATCATTATTTTTGTGCTCATCTACAGTGGGAGCAGGTGGTTTTGTGGTGGCTTTACCACTCCCAGTGGTAATGGCGTGGCAATGAGCATAATTCTTCGAATTTTGAATTGTATTGCTAGGGAAAGTGCTCGGCTGTCTCTGATTTACCATGGCTAACATCTGACCAAATTATTACTCCAATTGTTTGATTTTTATAGAATATGATTTAACTTTTTGATTTAGCCCTGTTAGATCTACCTTAATCTTCTTAAGACAGCTTTCTTGACTTTCTTGTTCTCTGACTAATTTTGATAAAAGTGCCTCCATTTTGGATTCTAAATCACATCCCTCAGGTGGAACATACTTATCACTCTTCTCCTTATAGTTAACTTTCCGATGCTAATCACCATCTCTCTCAACTTTTATCACTATATCTGTCATTATAATAGTTCTAACCTTTGTTACCTTGCCCTTGGTCTCAAAAATCCACAAACCTACGATCAAGATACTTTAATACCTCTTCATATTCAATCTCAAAGTTTTCAAAGTAGATGTGTAAGTCCCAACTACATTTACTTTCTCAGCACCCATTGCTGCAAATTTTCTTAGTAGAAGCCCAACATCTATTCGAAGTTGAGCAACCTCTTGTGCGACCAATTCATTATTTACTCCATAATCACTAGTTTCTCTAATAGCATATAAACCCGCACCATGTTTAGCATCTCTCATATTCCATTCTTTATTGGTCAATAAAATATCATCTAGCATCTCTTACAAATAATCCCACCGAAGTTGCTTAAATAAACCTCCTAAAATAGTATCTGACATTTCTCTCAAACTAATATTTAGTGATTTGTAGAAGATTTCCAGCAAATTTGACCCTCTTATTCATTGAATAGGCACCATGCTCAGCTCTTCTTGAATCTAAACCATGCCTCATACAGGGATTCTGCAGGTAACTGTCTGAATTTATAAACTTCATATTTTAACTATTGTATCCTTATAGGAGGACAAATCTATTAAGAATCTATTTCTGCAACTCATGCCAAGAAGTGATTTAACCTTTCAAAAATTCTCCCAACCATAGTGACACTTCTCCAGAAAGGAAAAATGGGAACAACCTCAACCTCAAAGCTTCTTGGTCCACCCTTAGAGAGGTATAAGATGTGCAGATCCCAGTAAAGTTAGCAAAATACAGATTTACATCATCAGTTGTTGCTCCTGGAAACACATTCTTTAAGTTTAACAGTTAGATCATAGCACTAGTAATATGACACTTCAAATTGGGGGGTAGAGATGGAGGAATAATCGCTTCTATCTCAGTCGGTTCAATATATCCCAAATCTTCATCGTCTTTCTCATCTAGTTGTAGAGGATGATATGCAGGGATCACTGGAACTCTGCCTGTCTGAACTCTATCACCCACTTAACTTGGCCTAACTAATTTTTTATTTTGAGATCTTCGAGCCTCTTTAGCTAACCCGGCCTCTTCAGCTTCTCATCTCCCTCGCTCTAAAAGTTATTGCTTTTATATATCTGTAACATTTTATGGATCAAGTGGATTAAGTAGGATTACAGCATTTGGATCAATAGGTTGAAGGTCTTTACACCTAGTAGGAATACCATCATGAAATTTTCTTCCATTCTTCATGGTGTTTGAATAATTCTTTCTAGCTCAGGATCAAAAGAGAGTAAGGGATTGACTCTTCTCCTAGTGTTTGACATACACTAGCATATTCCGAATCAAAAAAAGAAAACCATGAAATTCAACAAATTACATCATCTACCCCGCCAATAGTGCTAAATTTTAATGTCGCCCAAAACTAACCTCCAAAAGAAATATGTTGCGATCGATGTCAAATATAGTAACCTAACTGATTGGAGTTGAACCCATAAGGAATATGCTAAACAATTGCTTGACTTGATGTAATCCACGAGCAGTATAGAAGTAAATGGAGGGATTTTATATATATCGCAAGTAGTAACCAAATCTTGAGTGTTTTTAAGTTGTAAATAATAGAAGATGAAAACTAGGCTTGTGCTCCCCCTAGATTCTTAACTCCATAAATTTCTCGTGATCAACCTAACTATTCTGACGCTTTGCATGTAAAGTCTACAAGATATGTATTATTAACCATCTTGTGAACGTGATATTAAATCTCACCCTTTACCTATTCAGTCTCAGGGTTTTGCCTTAGTGCTCCTTGTTACGACCTCAGTTCACTATCACCTTTAGAGTTCAAGTGATTAGATGAGATGGGATGAATTATAAGGTGAAGATGAATCTCAAATTACTGTCTTAATCTTCTTTTCCTAATCACAAATTCCCTTGTGAAGACATTTGCAAATACAGACTACCTCAAAATTCTATAGCCGTTGTGAGATTAGTTATTATGAAAAAGATTAAGATACATGCATAAATCCTAGAATAGATGAATATCACACTTCCTCTACGTAGTTAATCCACCAGGGTACCCACAACCCTAGTCAAGGAGATTAGTTTCTCGTGTTAATGCAAGAATCCAAGATTATCAATAAACTCCAAAGTCTTAAATTGAATAAAAACTCAAAATCTTAAAAATAATTCTAAAGTATGTGTAAAGTAATAAGAACAATGTCAAAGTACATAACCTAATAAAGATAACCCCTAGGGTATTTATAGTATCTCAAAATAGCATAGAAATCCTAAAAAACTGGGAAAGGTACAGTTATGTCAGAACTCGGTACGACTCGATCTTTAACTTGTACTATGTCATACAAGTTGTACTTATGCCTCTTGTATATGTTCCAGTGTCTGATCTACCAAGGCTTCAACTTTATGTTCATCATACGACTTCTATTAAAGAGTCGTACCCAAAAATATGACTCATGTCCTCAACTCGTATCCACCTCAAACTTTTGTCTTTCTAAGCTTTGAACACTGGTCTGCTTACGATTTCCCTATATGATTCAAACTCAAAATTCCCACTCATATAATTTTAAGATGTTAACTTTGGGTGGAAATTTTAGATTCTATAATACTTATAACATAATGGTACGACTCATACCCTTACTTATGACAGATGCTCCAGTCGTATCTTGTCCATACTTAGATTCTTAATTTATATTTGGCTTTTAATAACCTTATGAGTCAATCTATGAGTCATATCGAATGTTTATAACTCGTGGGGTAACTCATATCTTGATTAGAATTATTCTTTCTAAGTATTTTCTACCTACTTTTATTCCAACACTACTGTAAACCTATTTTACCTAAAATAAACACAAAAGAGCATCATATCCATGAAAATAACCTAAGTACCTGCATAAATTCATAATTTTAAGCAACAAAATTTTTGTGTTCCTAGGACACATCAGCGAGAGGCAATGAACCATTTTAGGAAAGTCTCATCTTTTGTATGATTCATATGTGAGATAGAATGTGAACTCTATTTAAGTCTCTTTTTCCTCTAACTTAACCTCTATCATTTAAAAAACATGTCGTCCATAATATCTAATGGAAGAAGGAATGGGGATCATCCAGCACCACCGCCAGTTTTGGAAGACCCTTTATAAATAGGTCTCTCATGCTAAATTCAAGGTTTCTTTCATAGCATTAGCCCAATCTATTGATACTCTGAATAATCAGCAGGTTGTAGCCCTATCCAACCTTGCATAGAATAAAAAAGCATGTAGAATGTAAGATTTCACTTAGATAAATCTTCTGGTATTCTATATATCTAAATTTGAGAAGGACTCGCAGGAGTTTTTGGATAGTGTTCAGAAAGTGACTAATATTATGGGTGTCACTCTGAGTGTGAGTGCTGAATTAGCCACTTATCAATTACAAGGAGTGGCTCACACCTGGGTTAAGGAGTGGAAAGAGGATAGGGGTGCTGAGCCAGAACCTATAGAGTGGAAAGAATTTACTATAGCATTTATAGATAGGTTTTTCCCACTTAGGTTGAGGGAATCCTAGGTGTAAGAGTTAATCAATCTAAATCAGGGCAATATGAGTATGAAGGAGTGTTCTCCTAAGCTTACTCAATTGGAAAGTTATTCTCTAAGTATGGTGGCTGATGTTTGGGCTCGAATGAGCGAGTTCATTTTTTATATTTTAGAGGGTGTAGTCAAGGAGCATAGAACAACTATGTTAATTAAGGATATATAACTCTCTAGGTTGATGTTTCATTCTTAGCTTATTGAGGAATAAAAAGTTAAGAAGAAGGAAAGGGAAAATAAGAGGGCCAGGACCAAAAGATTCAATTTCTCTCAGCATAGATCAGATGGTGGGAATCATTCTCAATTTTGCTAGAAATATACATCCCCAACACCATCATCTGCTAGTTCTTCAGTGCCTTAGGTTCGAAAAGATACTTGTGATAAAGCACCAGGATCTAACTCCCAAGGTAGTGACAATAGTGCCCTCACTAACCCAGTCTGCAAGAAATGTGGTAAGAACCATAAAGGTAAGTGTATGGATGGAATTTATGGACGCTTTGGGTGTGAAAAGTTAAGCCACAGGATTGGGGATTTCCCAACAGGTACGTGGAGGGGTAGAAATGATCACCAATAAGGCTAGACTAACTCCTCCTCAATTTTGGCAGGTCGCTCAACCCAGCAGGGTTCCACTTCTAGTGTAATGAGTGGCTAGAATAAAATAGGCTTTATTCCCTTTATACATGATAGGATCAAGAGGTTTATTCTGATGTGGTTACTCGTATATTACAACTCTTTCACCTTCATGTGTATACATTATTAGATCCTGGAGTCACACTTTTCTTTATGACTCCCTATATAGAAGTAAATTTTGGTTTTAGCCTCAAAACCCTAATAGAACCCTTCTTAGTTTATACTCCAGTCAGTAGGTCACTAAAGCCAAATGGGTACACAAAAATTTCCCAGTCACAATATCTCAAAAAGTCATTTCAATCGATCTTATAGAGCTGGAGATGACCAATTTTGATGTCATTCTTGGCAGGGATTGGCTCTACTCTTTTGATGCCTCAGTTGAGTTTAGAAGCAGAAAAATTCTATTTTAGTTCTCAAATGAGCCATTTATAGAATGGAAGGGTAGTACCTCAGTGCCTATAGGTCAGTTTGTCTTTTTCCTAAAGGAAAGAAAAATAATCTCCAAGGGGTGAGTCTATCATCTTGTTTGATTCAAGGGATAATGTTTTGAAATTTCAATATTGAGTCAGTTCTAGTAGTGAACAAAAGTGTTTCCTGAAGATCTGCTCAGAGTTCTTACCGAAAGGGAAATCAACTTCGGAATAGATCTCCTTCCAGATACCCAGCCTATTTTAATTTTACCTTACAGAATGGCTCTAGTTGAGCTTAACTAATTGAAAAAATAACTAAAAGATCTCCTAGATAAGGTTTTTATTATGCCTAGTGTGTCTCCATATGGTGCGTCAGTTCTTTCGTGTGCAAGAAAGACGGTTCACTTAGAATATATATCGACTACCATCAGTTAAACAAAGTCACAATCAAGAAAAGTATTAAATACCCATGATTGATGACTTGTTTATCCAAATTTAGGGTGCACACAGTTCTTAGATAGACTTCAGATCCAGCTATCTTTATCTCAGAGTTAGAGAATGTGACATTCTGTAGTTATGTCTTTTAGACTAACGAATGCTCCTACATCTTTAATGGACTTGATGAATAGGGTGTTCAAATAGTACTTGGACACGTTTTTTATAGTCTTCATAGATGACATCCTCATTTACTCCCATAGTAAGGGTGATTACGCAGACTATTTAAGGATTGTTTTGCAGACACTCAAAGATCATTAGTTATTTTCTATGTTCAATAATTATTAATTTTAGTAAAAATTAGTAACTTTCATTGGTCACATCATTTCTGTGAAGGCATTTTAGTTGATCTTCAAAAGACCAAATAAGTAAGGAAATGACCTAGAACCATCTCTCATCAGATATCAGGAGTTTCTTGGGTTAGCCAGTTACTATAGTTTTTTGAAGAATTTTCTTTTATTGCCTCCCCTATGTTCAGACTGACTCGGAAAAAAGTCAAATTCCAATGGTTCGATTCTTATAAAAAGAGCTTTCAAGAGCTGAAGATTCGACTCACCTCTACTCTAGTTTTCACTCTACCAGATGTTTTAAATGGTTTTTTGGTTTATTTTAATGCTTCCGGAGTTGGCCTTGTTTGTGTTTTAATGCAGTGAGGCAAAGTTATAGCATAGTCTCTAGACAGCTCAGACCTCATGAGAAGAACTACCCAACTCATGATCTTGAGTTAGTAGAAATTATCTTTGCCTTACATATTTAGAGACTTTATCTTTATGGGGTCCATGTTGATGTGTTTACTGATCACAAGAGCCTTCAATAGGTATTCAGTTATAAAGACCTAAATCTGTGTCAGAGAAAGTGGTTGGAGTTGTTGAAGGATTATGATATGAGTGCTTTGTACCATCCAAATAAGGTCAATACTATGGCTGAAGCCCTTAGTACAGTATCTATGGAAAGCGTTGCTTATGTTGAAGATGATAAGAAAGAGTTAGTTGGTTTGGGAAGTTCATCAGCTCACCAGGTTGGGTGTTCGGTTGGTTGATTCAGATGAAGGTAGTGTTTGGGTTTAGAATGGTTCGGAATCTTCTATGGTTGATGAGGTGAAGGAGACGGAGTTCCTTTTTGCTTAAGTTAAAGAAGGCAATTCAGAATCAAAAATTTAAGGTTTTCTTCTAAGGGGCAGATAATTTTTTTCTGTTAGGGCAGGTTGTGTGTTCCAGATGTGGATGATTTATGGCAACGGATGTTAGTAGAATATCTAGGTTGTCAGTATTCTATTCACCCCAGAGCCACTAAGATGTACCGTGATTTGTGGGAAGTATAATGGTGGAATGGCATGAAGAAGGATATGCAAAATTCGTGGCTAAATGTACAAATTGCCAGCAAGTAAGGTTGAGCACAGAGGGTGAGTGGTATGCTTTAGGAATTCAGTATCACCACTTGGAAGTGGGAAGTGGTGAATATGAACTTCATTACAAGATTTCCCCATACTCTCCATCAACGAGATTCTATTTGGGTTGTCATGGACCGAATGACTAAATTAGCCCATTTCTTGCCAGTTAATACTTCAGATTCAGTCAAAGATTATGAAAAACTCTAACTCAAGAAATTGGTGAAATTGCATGGTGTCCCTTTAACCATTATTTCAGATAAGGGTGCCCAGTTTACCTCTTATTTTTAGAAGACTTTTTAGAAGGCTCTTGGTACCCAAGTTCATCTTAGTACAACTTTACACCTGCAGATAGATTTTCAAGAAGAAAGGACCACTCATACTTTAGAGAACATGTTAAGAGCATATGTACCTAATTTTAAGGGTAGTTGGGATGACCACTTGCCTTTTATTGAATCCGCGAATAATAACAAGTATCACTCTAGCACTCAAATGGATCTATTTAAGGATTTTCATGGTATGAGGTGTACAACTCCTAATTATTCGTTTAAATTTGGTGAAACTACTTTGATAGGTCTAGATTTGGTACATGAGGCAATAGAAAAGGTTCAGCTTATTAGAGAAAGGTTGAAACTGCCCAGAGTCATCATAAGTCATACGCAGATATAAGGATGAGGGATATTGATTTTGAGGTAGATGATTTTATTTACTTGAAAATTTTTCCCATAAGAGGGGTGAAGAAGTTTAGTAAGAAATGGAAAATCGGTCCCTACTATGTGGGTCCCTATAGATTTTGAGTTGATATGGCAAGGTAGCCTATGAGTTGGAGTTTCTTGCATATTAGGCATCAATGCATCCAGTTTTTCATGTCTCCTTATTGAAGAAATACATTGGTGACCCAGCATTAGTAGTTCTTATAGAAATAGTTAGTGTGGAAATAGTCTGTCTTACGAAGAAGCATGGTTGAGATACTCAATAATCAGACTCGTAGGTTGAGGAATAAACAAGTTTCCTTAGTGAAAGTTCATGTAGAAACCAATCATTTGATGGAGATACTTGGGAAGTAGAGGCAAATATGCAAGCCAAGTACCCCCATTTTTTCTCTTCAAACTCAGTCCCATCTTGAGGTAATAGTTTCCTTAATTAATTAATTCTTTCATTTCTATATCAACCATCCATTCATGTTCATGTCATAGCATGCATTCATGAGTTCAGTTTAGTCCATACATTAGTATCGGATTCAGATGTTAACTCATGGTTCAATTTATAAGTGTTAAATGCAAAATCTCAACTTTTCCCCTTATGTTTTAACTTTGTTAGCTTTATTTAGGGATGAATGATACCAAGGGGTAGATATTGTAATACTTAAAAATTTTAATCTCTATACACATCAAAATATAGGACATTAAGTTTGCTTTCTAATGCCACAAGTCTTTCCTTAATCCGATGTCATGACAAAAAATTGTGGAAATTTGCTAAAGGGCCTGTCAAATTATCAGAGGCAATGACTCTGGCCATTAGTTCTTACCATCTATAAAGATTTGTTATTTGCGATTCAATTTCACTCTATTGAGGGTCTTATATTTTGTCCTAGTGGTAACGAGTCCATCTCACAGCTCGTTATGAGACATAATAAGTCGTGTGGACCCATTGCCATACGCATAAGAAATTCAGAAATCGAGCCTCATTCCATGATTTTGTTAGAAAGGTAGTCGTTAACACAAAATAAGGGAACCAATACCTCAGGTCCTTATTTCATGACCAAGACCATGACTCGTGACCAATCGTAATTAGTCATTCGGTAAGCCCTGATGATTGGAACCAAAAATTCTTGCATGATTTTTAAAGGGCTTTTAAGTCTTTTTTGACTCTTTTAAACACAAACCCACATCATGTAGGCCTCTCCAGGAGTGGTATAAATGATCAAAATCCCCCAAATTCTTGCATGGATGGTTTTACTTAGTTTTATAAATAGTATTATTTTATTCTTATCCTGAGATCATGCTAGCGTTCACCCGCTAACCGGTCTACTGTTATTTATATACCCGCACTATGCAGGAACCGACCGTTCTACTCTTCTTAAATAGTGTTTAACTCAAGGACAGCATTTGTACTGAAGTGGTAAGCTTTTATCCTTTTGGAAGGCTCCATTTCATGTTATGGATATTTTTAGACATTTTGGTTTATTTTGGATATTGGTTTTGGCTATGGTTTGGGGCATGTCCTAACCAAATTTTATTACTCTTTTGGTTAGAGGCTTTTTGGTACTTCTATGGGTTAGAATAGGCGGGATCGGTATTGGTGTTAGGCTTGAAATTAGAATAAGTCGGTGGGCTGACATCATTGGATGATATTATTGGTTGTTCTATCCTATTTCATCTTGGGATTAATTATATTATGTTTTGGAACATCTTTGGTATGGCCTGGTTTATGGCCTTTGGTATGGTTTGGTATGGTTGGATTGTTGGTATGGGATGGTTGACTTGGTTGGGTCGGTAACGATTGTGATCCTATCCCAGAGTCTTTATGTAAGTTGTTGCAGTATCTTACTGCATGCTAAAAATTCATCCAACTCAGGGTAGGCGGTTGAAAGTTGGGTTGGGTAATGGGGATGGTCTCCTATCCCGATTGGACTTGGGATCCCTATTACAATAAGGCCCCCGGTTGAGTCACATTAGTAGAATTTGTTTTCACTATACGTATATGTAGGCATTATCTTTATGGAGTTTATGTGGATGATTTCGTGGATCACAAGAGCCTTCAGTAGGTCTTTGGTCAAAAATATCTAAATCTTCATAGAAGGAGATGGCTAGAGTTGTTGAAATATTATGATATTAGTGTCCAATACCATTCGAGTAAGGCCAATATAGTGGTTGATGCTCTTAGCATTTTTCGATAGGTAGTTTTACTTATGTAAAGATTGATAAGAAAGAATTTGATAGGAGGTTCAAATGCTTTCTTGGTTGGAAGTTCTATTAATTAATTCAGCCAAAGGTAATGCCATGGTTTAGAATCCTCTTTAGTAGCTGAGGTAAGGAAAAACAAGATAGAAATCTTAGTTTGCTTAAGTTGAAGGAAGCAGTTAAAAGCTAGAAAGTTGAGGCCTTCTCCCAAGGGGAGATAGTGTTCTTCATCGTCAAGGCAAATTATGTGTTCCTGATGTGAATGAATTGAGATAGTGGATGATGATAGAAGCCCATAGTTCTCAGTATTCTATTCATCCATGAGCGATTAAGATATATTGTGACCTATGGAATTTCTATTGGTGGAATGACATAAAGACAGATAATGCAAAAGTTATGGCTAAATGTCCAAATCACCAGTAGGTCAAGGTTGAGCACTAAAGACCAGGTGGTATGACTCAGAATATAAATATTACTACTTGGAAATGGAAAGTATTGAATACGAATTTTACCACAAGATTGCCTCAAATCGCAGATAGAATGATTCTATTTAGGTTATTATAGACCAGAAGACAAAGTTAGCACATTTCCTATAGGTTAACACTTTAGATTCAGTTGAGGATTATGCCACACTCTATCAGTTAAGGTTATGCCATAATCTATCTTAGAGAGTTGGTAAAGTTGCAAGGATTCCCTTTGACTAACTTTTCAGATAGGGGTACTCAATTTACTTCTTAGTTTATAAAGTCATTTCAGCAAGGCCTTGGTTTCTAGGTTTATCTCAACATAACTTTTCACCCACAGGTAGATGGTCAGGCAAAGCAAACCATTTAGACTTTAGAAGATATGTTAAGATCTTGTGTGATCAATTTTAAAGGTAGTTGGGATGATCACTTTCCTTTGATTGAGTTTGACTATAATAATATTTATCACTCCAGTATTCATATGGCTCTATTTGAGGAACTTTATGGTACGAGGTGTAGAACTCTATTGGTTAGTAAAGCTACTTTAATAGAGCCCGATTCAGTCCATAAGGCTATATAGAAAGTACAAATGATTATAGAAAGTCTAAAAATACCTCAAAGTCATCATAAATCCAATACAAATGTGAGAAGGGAACTTGAGTTAGCGGTTGATGATTTGGTCTTCTCGAAAGTTTCACCCATAAAAAGGGTGAAGGTATTTGGAAAGAAAGGGAAAATTATTCCCTCTATATTTTTAATTATAGGATTTTGAGGCACATTGGAAATATTTCCTATTAGTTAGACTTACCTAAAAACGTAGCATTAGTACATCAAATTTTTCATGTGTCCCTCAGGAAGAAATGCATTGGTGATCCAGCTTCAATTGTGCCTTTAGAGAGTGTGGACAAAAAAGATAGTCTCTCTTATGAAGATGTTCCAATTGAGATTCTTGATCGTCATGTTTGTAAGTTAAGGAACAAAAAAGTTGCTTCAGTAAAATTTTCTTGGAAAAATCAACTTGTTGAGGGAATTATTTTGGAAACAGAAGCAGATATGATAACCAAATACTATTATATTTTCCTTTTGAATTCAGTTCCATCTTGAATTAATAGTTTCCTCCTTAGTATTCCTGTTACTTTCATGTCCCTCAGTAGCTCTCGTGTTTTAGTTGCATGCATACTACATAAATTTAGTCTAGTCATGTTTTAGTCAGAAAAATTAGATATTATGTTTGAAAATCAGTCTTTAAAACTCAGTGTTGGGATTGCACTTTTTCCTTACATTTTTAGTTTAGTTATTCTTCATTCGAGCATGAATGCTTTTAAGTGCGAGATGTAAGTTCCTAACACTCCATTTTATATTTAGCACAAAAAACTAGATTGTAACTACAAAATTCTTTATAGAACAACTCAGGTAATGAGCTATTGAAAGACCCAGGATTCATTAGGTCAGTAATTTTAAAGACTAAAACCAAAGTCCTGAATAATGGAATTTTTGCTTGTGTCAACGACTCCAAGGGATGAGTCATTTCCAAATATGATGAGCTGACATGTTACTCATCTTAAGTGAAATTCTCCTATGTCTTGAAAGGTGAAAAATCCTCCTAGGAGTAACAATTCATAGAAATGAGTTGTTTCTAACCCTTATGACTCATTATCAGTGCCCGTTCTAAGAAAGTACTAAAACTTAACACATTAAACTCAGCCCCTACAAATCTACACAATGACCGGTCATTAGTGACGATGAGTTTTATTGTCCAATTATCTTTAGACCGGAGAAAATCCACACATTTACAATGATTCTGAAGATGAGTCATTGTCAAACATGATAACTCATCGCATTACCCGTGACGACTGGGTTCAGTAGTTTCAGTTATGGTTTTAAAGGGCTTTTATGTCTTTTTCCACTCTTTTAACCCCTATACTACATTGTTTAGGACTACTCTAATGAGGAATAAAAGGAATTAGTCAATTACTTCCTCTCGTTATCTCTTAATACTAGGACGAAATCAGAAAATAATCTCTAATTATGTGGGTATTCAAGGAGAGTCTCCTTTTGCTCTCACACCTAAATATATTTTCAATTTAAGTTTTTATGAATAACCATGAATTAGGGAAAGAGCTCATCTATCTTAATTTAAGATTTCATTTAGTAAATTATGTTCTTAAATATCTTATGGCTTCTAATGTAAGTTTACACATGTATTAAACAAATCTTTTGAACATGTTGGCATGTTATGAACACATGATCTTGGATTCTTGAATAATTTACATAAAATACCTATGTGAAGCTTGATTTTAGATAGATATTTAGTATACCATGCTTACCATGATTTTCAAAGATAGTAATTGCATATAACAAGTTCCATAATCTCAGTCATCATCCATTACAGGGGCACAACATGGGTTACGGGTATGATTTTATGTTTACGCACATGGCTTATGTCGGTTATGAGAACCTCCCACAATTGCAGATTTAGTATAGTATCTACCCTTGATTCAGTTGTAGTAGCTCAATCTTATAATATTCCAGGCTTGCACTTCATATCATTGTTGATAAGAATATTTATGCATTTCATCTAGGGTCATTGTACATTAGTTCAATTTCATTTTTCAGCATAACATTTCAGTATTTATCAACATCTTCTATAGTTGCATAGCTCATATGCTCAGTACATTCAAATTACTGACCATTTATCTTTTCTTTCAGTGTATTGTATCATTTATAGGTTCAGACGCTAAATATTAGCCCCACAGTTGATACGTCCAGTGCCCTTTCCAGTAGCTGACAGTGTTGAGTCCTCATCATCCAAGGACAAAAGTTTGCCTTTTTTTCAATATTTCATTATAGTTTCAGATACTTTGGAATTAGCTGGGGACTTTTCCCAGAAACTCATATTTATTAGCAGTTTTCAGACAGACAATTAGATTTTCAGCTTTTATGGTTATGTTAGATAATTCCCGTATTGACTTTAGTATTAGGTTTTGTTATAATTATATATATCATTCAAAGATTAGCTTCCATGCAGTATATTTCAGTTATATCTAGTTGTTTTACTGTCATGACAGGCCATGGATTAGCTTGTGGTCACTTGTGGATCTAAGCGTCGTGTTGCAACTAGGGGGTAGTCTCAGGTCGTGACAAGACCCCTTTTAAGTGAATTTAATGAGTTTCCTCTCTAAGTAAAAAAAATATCAAATATAAATATCAAAACCTGAACCATTAAAGCAACTAATCCAAAATCAACATTCTGAATCTAATGGAACTGACAAAATCACCATTCAATGCTCGGATCACAAAATATTCACCAAAGTCAAACTAATCACTTTTAAGGTTACTCAAAATATCAAACTCACTCAAGAATTGTCACATTATCCACTTAAACTTAAAATCACTACAAGGATTGTCACATTATCCACCACTAAGACATGTGTTCATCCTAAAAAATACCAAAGAAAGTACCTGACTCAATAAAAAGTTAGGGGTATCTGCTTCACATATCGGATTGAACATCCTATGTAGCCTCTTCAATCGGGCGATTTCTCTGCTGAACTTACAAAGAATCAATATGTTGAGACCCTAAATTCCTAGTCTATCTATCTTGAATAGAAATAGACTCCTACTAAAAGGACAATTCATGATCTAATGCAACTAAATTCCACCGAATGACATGAGTATTATCTTGATTGTATCGCTTCAAAAACAAGACACGGAATGCTAGATGAAGGCTACTAAAAGTGGAGGAAAAGCTAGCCTATAGGCCATATCTCCAAACTACTCAAGAATCTCAAAAGGCCCAATAAACTTTGTATTAAGCTTCCTTTTCTTCCTAAATCTCATCACACCCTTCATAGATGACACTTTCAACAAGTCCCGTTCACCAACCATGAATGATATATCACGAACTCGCCAATCGACTTAACTCTTCTACCTAATTTTAGTAGCCAGTAACCTCTACTGAATCAACCTTACTAAATCCATTGAGTCTCTCAAAAAATCAGTTCCCCAAGGCATTTCCTTGAACGAATCAAACCATTCTATGGGGGATCTACACCTTCACCCATACAAAGCCTCAAAAGGCACCATTTGAATACTAAAATGGTAATTGTAATTGTAAGCAAACTCGACTAAGGGTTAGAATAGTCCCTCTAACCATCAAAATCCATTACACGTTTGAAGTATTTCCTTAAGCACATGAGTGGTCCTATATAGTTGGCTATCCATCTGAGGGTGAAATGTTATGCCCATCTCAAGTTGAGTACCCAATTTACTCTATATAGAACTCTAAAATTTGAGGTGCATACCTCTATCAAAAAAATGGAGATGGGTATACCATGAAATTGAAAAATCCCTTGAATGGCAATCTTGTCCAACTTCTCTAAGTTATAGTTTACCTTGATAGGTATATTTCACAAAAAATTAGTCAACCTATCCATAATCACCCAAATGGAATCAAACTTCCCCAAAGTACGGAGTAGGCCAACTACCAAGTCCATAGTGATACACTTTTATTTTCACTCAAGAACAAGCATCCACTACATTGTACCATTTAGTCGTAAATGCTCATACTTCACTTGCTGGAAATTCCAATACTTTGACACCAACTCCACAATGTCTTTCTTCATTCCACACTACTAGTAGTGTTGCCTCAAGTCATAATAAATCTTAGCGGGTCTTGGATAAATATAATACTTTGAATAATGAGCCTACTTCAAGATCAGTCTAATCCAACAACCAACTTTGACATACAAACACGACCACCAATCTTTAGAACACCATCGAATCAAGATATGCAGTCTTCACCTCACCACTCAACACTTTTATCACAAATTCCCCTTAATATCTTATCATCAAATTATCGATCTTAAATTTTCTCTATCAATAAAAATCTAGCCCCAACATATACAAAAACATGTGGTGTCAAAATATCAAGTGAACCAACTGGTTAGAAAAAGACTAAATGTAAGGCTAAAGGTCACTCTTTCACCAAAAGATAGGACAAATTCCCATACTCTCCACCTTCTGACTCAATGCATCCACTACTACATTAGCCTTGCTCGAATGATATAGAACAGTGAGATCATAATTCTTAAGAAACTCTAACCAGCTACACTATCTCATATAAAGATCTCACTAAGTGAAAAAGTACTAAAGGTTATGATGACTAAAGAAAATCTTACAATGAACTCCATACAAGTAGTGTTACCAGAATTTCAACACAAATGCAACTGTAGTTATCTCCAAATCATGGAAAGAGTAGTTCTTCCAATGGGCATTCAACTATAAAGAAGAATAAGCAATCACCTTAACCTTCTACATCAACATGTTACCCAAGCCAACTCTAGAAGAATCGCAAAACATAGTAAAACCTATATTCTCTTCAGGCAAGTCAAGATAGGAGCCAAAATCAAAAAGTCCTTGAGATTTTGAAAGCTTCTCTTATAATCATCCAATCACTGGAAAGTAATCTTTTTCTAAGTCAACTTGGTCAAATAAACCGTAATGAAAGAGAACCCCTAATTAATTGCCCTCTAACCCAACAAATCTTTGAATTTTTGTAGGAGAAGTTGATATATTCTAATCATGCACTATTGCTATCTTGGCTAGATCGAACCATAATTCCATCTTTGGTCGCTACATAAACCAAGAGATAAATAGAATCCAACCTAAACTCGCACTTGGAGAACTTGACGTGCAATTTCTCTTTCTAAATAACGACCCTTAAATGCTCACGTAGTCATCGTTATTCTTGGAATAAACCAAAATATCATCGATGAACACAATCACAAAAGAGTCAATGCAAATCCAAATTATTTTGTTCATCAATTCAAAAAATGTTATTGAGGCATTATTTAGCCTAAAGACTTAACTATGAACTCATAATGACCATAATAGATTCAAAAGGTTGTCTTCTGAATATACAAAGCTCTAATCCCCAATTACTGGTAATTGAATCGCAAGTCAATCTTAGATAACACAAAGGCATCAAAAAGTTGATCAAACAAATCATTGATGCAAAAAAAGGGATACGTATTCTTGATACTCACTTTATTTAATTATTGATAATCAATACATATGTGCATGGATCCATCTTTCATGTCCACAAACAAGATAGGATCACCATAAGGAGACATACTCAATCTAATGAAACCCTTACTCAACAAATCTTGTAATTGCTCTTTTATTTCTTTCTATCTCACCGGGGCTATTCTATAAGGATAAATAGAAATGTGCTTAGGGTTTGGCTTAACATAATATCATGGCCCAATTTTTTTTATCATGATGGCGCCTACTATAACCCACTAGTAGGCAAGCCAAACCCGTAGTCCAAAACGGCTAGTAATGGATTACCCAACTACATAAAGGCAAGAATACAGAAAAGATGAAGCAAGATATCAATCACATAATATAGTCCCAAAACATGGTGGTATTAGTACAAGGGCTTCTACATAACAAAAATCTAAAGCAACGTACAAACAAATATACTGATACAACTTATCTCTGAAAATAACATAGAGACTAGTATAGTACATACAAGGGAGGTAAGTAATACTCCAAATGTCAGGAGTTGACTCTAAGTCTTTAAATCAGAGTTGCTCTGCACAACGTACACATCAATGGCGATAACCCATACCATGATCTGCACGCTACAAAAGTATAGTATGAGTACCAAACATGTGGTACTTAGTAGGCAACTGTGAACTGAGCTCCAAAGATAAAGCAGATATACATAATATATGAATAGAATGGAAAACTACACCTAAATGTACAGCAACCACATAAGACAGCCAATAAGAAAATAAGGATAAAACCAATATACTCATGTCCAAGAGACTAACATAATAAGGATAAAAAAGTAATATGAATGCACTATCTTATTCCAGACATGCTTAGGAATCTAAAAACCATACCGTATATCACTGGATAATGTACAAAGCAAAAGTGGAAGGAAGATATATATAAGTATACAAGTCAAAGGAATAAATATACAATCTGAATCAATGAAAGGAAGGGATATATAGTAACATCATAGCTATATATAGTTACGTGTACATATGCATAAATATATATATATATATAACAAAGTCTACTCGAGGTACAGCCTAAATCAACATACTATCTAATTAAGGCCTCTAAACCACAGCAGGATCTAGTGCTATGGGGTTTTAGTCCAAATATCAAGTCATCAGATGATCATGCATAGTAATATAATTGTAATATAGAAGAGGCCAAATCATACCTCAAATCTCGATACCAAATCAATGACGAATCTGTCATAAACTAGCCATCACAATGATCATAACATAATAGTAACCATAATAATAACAATGTCAATAACAACGCAAGTAACTGACTAGTTCGAATAATTAAGTACCTAGTCGAGCCTATCACGTGCCCCCACCACCCTAGGCTCTAAAGTTTCAATTAACACATAACATACCACAAGTCATAGTCATGACCTATACCTATAAAACATCCCTATATGGGCAGATAAATATAGGTGCATACTAGTGATAGGCAATGCGCATGTAAGAATGAATGCAATAGAATCCTTAATACCACAACTGATCCAAATATCATAACGTCATCATCTTAATCATCCTCTATCCATTATAGGTATATATATAATCTTCATACATAGGGCTACTCGAACTCAAATCAATAGATATACACATAGGCATATCAATATAATCATCCTCCGACCTTGTCGGGCATATCATCATAATCATCCTTCAATTTTTCTAGGATTATAATGTCATCATCACAATATCCTCTGGCCTTTCTAGGTAAATAAATATATCATCATAGTCATCCTTTTGCCTTCCAGGTATATAATCAATATCATCGTATACATCAGTAGCACATATACATATATAACATCAATAATAAAATTTGCCATCAGGTTTTATCCAAAAGTTATATCATTAATCCAGCATCTTCCTTCATCTTATACTAGAGAAATATGTATCTAGATATGATAGGTGCATAAACTCAAGATGTGGATAAAAGAATATAAATCTGTAAGTTTGTTGCCCGTAGAGAACTTTGGGACTAAATCATTATAAAAGTGTAAAAAGGATCAGAATCTCTCACAATCAGAGTAATTAGTAGTATCAAATCATTGATCGGAATCTATCTTGGTCGCATATTTTAAACATTATTCTTAATCTCTTTTACATATAAGTTATTCATTAAGACAGTCATTTATTATTATGGAATTTGTATTTAAGATGGAAAGTGGGCATTAACCCTTAATTAGTGACAACGGCAATAATATTATAATCTAAGCAATAATATTATAATCTAATTAGAATTATATCAATCATCGATGCAACGAGCATGAATGTACCGAATCTATGAATTTCATCACCAAAATTCAAACAATGGAACCACAAATATTAATATATTAAAAAACTACAATCTCATCATTTACAATGATAAGCATTTCCCGGATGGTCAACTCATATCATAACATGACCTTAGGCCCAATAATATGTCTGGAATAGTTACAACAACATAATTACGGCCTTCGATCCACATATATATCTGAAATCCATATCAATAATTATATATATACATTATCTCATATTTATAAGTCGTAGCATATTCACGAGGCATAACATCTCTATAATCCATAAAACATATCTATAGCCATCTCACATATAGGAGGCCTCTCACATCTAAGAGGCAATATCAATAAGCATCTCATATCTAAGA
This sequence comes from Capsicum baccatum var. pendulum, assembly GCA_030864225.1. Lineage (NCBI taxonomy): Eukaryota > Viridiplantae > Streptophyta > Magnoliopsida > Solanales > Solanaceae > Capsicum > Capsicum baccatum. Next base: position 122,621,428 of record CM061556.1, on the reverse strand, counting down.
GGCATAATATAAATAAGCATCCAGATCTAAGAGGCATAGTATCATTAAGCATCTCACATCTAAGAGGCAGAATATATCAATAAATCCTAATTCGTAACCATGAGGCATATCAATTTATAAGGAATCTAATATCTATAGGTCATGTATATCATAACAATAAGGAAATATCATCTCTATAAGCCAAATATCACGTCTATACGGAATATCATCTCTATAGACCAAATATCATGACTATGTCCATGCCTATATATTCAAGCCTGTCAATGAACCATATCATAAGTCAAGTCTAGAATGCCATAGCATAGCTACAAGCCATAAGTCATAATCTGGGGAAATTTATCATGATTACCAAGTCGTAAAGTAAACTTAATCTAAAGGCTCAATAGTCTCCATTATGCCTAACATCAGTAACTAAATCCACAAGGGCTAACACAAGTCTTAGCCTAAGGTGGGATGGAAGAACGCACTTCTAATCCTCAAATTACATGTTTAGGAAATTTATAACCCAAACTAGGATAAGGTACCTAATTTAATTTTTAGATGTCAAGTAAGCCATAATCAATCCTACGATAGGAACTTCGTCTAGAAACATAGGCATTTAAGTCAACTTCGCCTAAATTAAGGTTTCAAGTTCACCACAATAGCCTAAATAAGGTTAAATATACTAACCATTCATCCCATACTTAAACACATATCCCAAACCTAGCCTCATAGCATATTCATTCTATGAATTAGTTCAATATAGGAAGAAGACAATAGGATTTAAAAAATATAATAAGATTTCACCTTACGAGTCACAAACCCTCATCTAAACCCTAAACTTCAATAATAAAGATTAATTCATTCAACCAATAATCAAGCTTAACATTCATACTCACACACAATATATTACATACATCATCTTACAAAGATGAGTAGACAGAAGCCTACCTCAAATCCAAACTATAAATCCTCAAATCATTCACCAAATGCTTGTCTTAATTTCACAATCCCAAAAAGCCATCACGCTATAATCTACTCATCAATACAAGAATAACAATACCCATATTGCACTATTATGCTTCGTGTCCTAAAACAAAATCAAACATCCCAAGGGGGTCCCACTTACAGAAATCATATTTTTGAGGTCAACCCAATATTCATACATGATCAAGGAATCATAACCCTCAAGAATAAGTAAAACCCGAGCAAATTTTAGAATAAAATCAAGCCTTCAAGTTATTTGGGGTTTTGGGTCAAGAACCAAGATTCATCAAGAAAGGGATGAAATCTAACTTTAAATCCAAAAATATTTGCAATAATGGATGTTAATAAATATCCCAAGTCACCCACTAGACTCAATTTTTAGTTAACACACTATTTTAGGGGTTTTGGCTCTCAAGGGTGAGTAAGGAATAGCCAAAACGTGGCCTAACTGGGTCTTTTATACCCATACTAGGTATCTAGGTATGGAAATTGCACAACCAAGTGTGCAGTCGCACTATTTGGATGCAGGAGCAGGTATAGAAATCGCCATACTCCTTGCTGCGATCGCAGTACTTGCTATCAGCACAGCTGACAGTTGAAACTTAGAAATTTTCTAAATCTCTGCCAATGCCTCAGAATTTATTCGAAATTCGATATATGCAAAAGAGCTATGTAACCACACTAAATTTAGCGTTTTAGGCATAATGGAAAAGTAGATTTTCCATTCGAGGTTATTTTGACCAAAGGTGGGTCCCACACCTAAATTTCCAATTTTTCAACTTACCGACCAATAGGTTGATATAAGCTTGGGTGCATTAGGAACCAAACCAAAGGTCTACCTAGCCTAAAATTGATATTTTAGAGTTATTGGTGCTGTTAGAATTTGCATATGAGTTCTTTTTACTGAAGTGTTTGTCTGGTGGTCATTTGGAACCAACAAAGACTTTTAAATAGAGAGTTGGCTCTAAAAAATAAATAAACTACCCGATAATTGAACTGTCATCCCTAGAAAGTTATAAATGACTTGGGGTAGCTATGGGAAAGATCTAACAACAAAAATAAATGAAAATATGAAAAATGACCTTAAGGGTCATTACACATAATGACAAAATCAATATCCCTATCCGAAGGCATACCAAGTAAGAAACACATCCACGAACTCTCAAATAGCTCTCACATATCCAAGAAAAGCAAAGAATAAACACTAGTATTTCATACATATACGAAAAAAGAAAGACACCTATTACCTACCATGCAAGGGACATATAGAAATTATATAACCCCCTTCTGGCATAAACTAGGAGTACCCTTCCACACTAATCTCAGCACTCCCAGAGTAGATAAGGTCACATTCTTGGTAAAATAATCCAAAGACTGCATGATAAAGAGCTAGCCAATTTATACCCAATATGACAACAAAATCAACCTTATCAAGCATAATTAACTCAACCCAAGTCACATAACCTGAGAAGGTCACCACACATGATCAATATACTCGATCCACAACTAAAGAATTGCCTATGGGGTATAAACAAGAATGTCCATAGAAAGGGACTCACAAATAGCATCAATATTAGTTGCAAAATATATAGACACATAATAAAATATAAACCCGGGATCAAATACTACTAAAGCTGGATGATGGCAAACTGGATGATAATTGTAATCACCATATTAGAAGCCTCTGCCTCTGGTCTCCAAAGAAAGGGATAACATTGACCATGTCTATTACCAGACCTAGTGACTCCTCATCTATTATTACGAGCTTCTTAAGCCCCACCTCTAACACCTTTATAATTATCTCTACTATTTTGTGTACCTCCTTTACCTACTAATACTGGAGTCGGACAAAGCTAAAGCTGAGAACACTTCTAAGGAGGACCATTTATATATTGGGGACAATATCTTGCTAAGTGTCCAAATTAATCACTAGCAAAACATTCTCTATTATAACAATCATGCTGAGAGGCCCAGAAGAACCAAATCGCCCTTTATTACTCGATGAACTAGAACGATACCTTTCGCCTATATGACCTAATATTTGACCACTCAAAAACTACAGACCAAATATTTGAACTCTGCAAGGTTTCCTAAACCATTCTGTTGTGGTAACCATGAGAATCTCTACTTGAGAAATTCCTACCTAGAGATGAATGACCATTAAAATTATCCAGATAGTGTATCCTCTTTGTACGCCCTCTATGAATACCCTAGTAAATACTATCAATCATCTTGGCATGATCCAGCATACTCTAAAAAGAACGACCAGAAATAACTAATAGATCCATCACCAACTAGTAACAACTAGTCAAACCCTTAAAAAAACTTATTGATCCTCTCCAACTTTATAGAAATACAACTGATGGTATATCTTGACAATGCATAAAATCGAGCCTCATGCGCTATAATAGTTATAAATACATACTCCAAACAATCAAACTCATCTCTCTATTGGTCCCTCAAGATAAAAAGGACTAACATCTCCAGAAAAATCTCAAAAAATTGGGTCCATATCAAAAAGAGGAACTCACTGGTCTACAACTAACATGCGACCTCTACCAATGCTTTGCCATATCCTTAAACCAATAGGTAGTGTAATTAATACCATGGGACTCAAGAAAACTGAGGTTATGTAACCTCTCCTAAAAATCGATTAGAAACTCATAAATATCCTCACCAATAGAACAACTAAACCTAGGAGAGGCCAATCTAAAAGATCTCTTGAATCTCTTCTACTCATCAATAGACATTATAATACTTGGAGCAATAGACAAAATAATAAGTCTAGCGAGTAATTTTTCAACGTGTAGGTCCATAACAATAGATGGCTCTTACTTAGGAGTCTGAAAATAATGAGTAGAAGCCTGCCTAGGGCTATACACCTCATGTAGTCTAAGAACCATCTGGTCTATCCAATAGAATTATTGTTAAGAAAATGCCATTTAATGACCTATAGATAAATTAGTAGATTATACGACACTTGAGTAACAAGAAAACTATTATGGGGTTGGGTGTCATGACCTGAAACTACCCCATAGTTGGGACATGATGTTTAAGGCCACAAGTGACCCCAAGCTAACCTATTATGCTAGCACAAGCTATAAACAACAAATGAAAATGACAAAATATTACATAAAAGTTATTTAATAAAATATATGAATAACTTCATTTAAAATAAAAGGAGTATGAATCAGATTTATGAAAACATCACTGAAAAATCATAACAAATTTACTAACTATCTGACTATCTAAAAGCCTCTAAACATGCTGAGTTATTAGGACAAGTCCCCAACTAACTCTAACTATTGAAATATCATGAAATAAGGTAGTAGAAAGCATCATAAATAATATGAATAGTCCTCGACTGATGAGGACTCACCAATGTTGTAGTTGAGTAATATAGGAATGGACTACATACGATCTAGAAACTGAGCTTTTGAACCTATATTGTGAATCAATATAGCGCAAAAGAGAATTTGCGGTAAGTACTTTGAATATACTAGTATATGAGATAAATACTACCTGACATGTACAAAAAAAATAAGTATTGTACATGAATGCATGAACGTATAAATCAAATGCAAGACCAAGTAAAGCATGTGCTGAAGTAATTTGTAAAGTTGTATAACTGAAGAATTGATAAACTAAACACTTGGTCATGAAAACCTGAGCTGATGTGGTCTGAATACTGCTTAAGACTGTGGGAGCTAACATTTTACTGACATGCCCCAATCTGAGCTAATTGGGGTCCAACCTGTATCCCCAGTTTGAAAGGTGTCAGTACCTTACAACAGGTACCGACACTGGCTGTGTGGATCTACTAAGATAATGTCCTGAAGGACTGGGGTGTCAGTCCTCTACTGGCGGGTGGCCCCTATGAGAGTTTCAATCCTTTACTAGTAGGTTACATCTCATAACCTACACTAGCTACGTAGTTTTGGAACTTAGGGACTTCTACTAAAGGTTTCAGTCCTCTACAGGCGGGTGAGACTTCATCCCTAGGTTTTATCGGTGCCAAGTTCTACTTCCAACTAAATGACACTAATAATAAGCTAGTACATGAACTGATTATGGATATTCTCAGGTCATGGTATTCTATTAAGTGCATGCAAAATCTGAAGTAATCATACATATGTAAATTGATGTATTTAGCATGATGTAGTACTGGTGAGTGCTCAATATGACAATGTTATAAACTTAATGGTGTAAACATGGTATGATTAACTTAATCTTGAAAATTGTAACATGCATGATCATCTAGGTATCGGGTGTTCATAACCCACCGGCATTGAAAAATACAGTTAAAAACAATAATTTCAAAGTAATGACATAATAGAGAATTTCATGATTTAAACTCAAAAACCTAACAATTTCACAATCTAACAAGTTATCATGATTAGGGTATGGAAGAATACTTGAAATTATAAGGAATCACTTATTCATGGTTGAATTCAAGAATTACATAATGGAATCATGGAATTTATACATTTCATGGAACTCTAGTTTACGGAATTTGTGAAAAGAAATTGTAATTATTGGCATGAGGATGAAACTAGATCCTCATTGAATACCCACATACCTGAATTCCTTGTTTTCTTGAGGGAAACTTGGATTTTGGGACCTTGGTAGGTGATCTTGTGGAAGAAACCCTTGTTTTTGCTCTAGAGAGTGGAAGGGGAATTGATATTATTAACTGATTGTAATGAAAGGGCAAATAATTCATATTTACATTCTAGGTCGTGGATTGGAAATTTAAAAGACAGAAAACAAAAAGACCTTTGACTTAAAGGAAGACTGCATGATTTTACATAGCCTCCATGATAAGCCACCTATTGTGGAGGCTAGCCTCTATGACAAGCTGCTTATCGCAGAAACTATCCTTTATGACACACCACTTATCGCGGAGACTAACCTCCATGACACGGTGATATCGTGGAGGCTTAATGCCTCAAATTTCAAAAGTGACCTCGAACCTTATCCAAAAAAATTTGAAAATCTTTTGAGATACCATATTAACATACCTGAATACATTTTGAGCAAATAATTGATGTTTCAAACATAGAAAGGCCAAAATAAAATTCTTGGAAATATTGAGGGTGTTAAAATGGCCATGTCACTTGTATCTAGTGCATAATAATCTTTTTGGGGCCTTTAAACATGTGAAAAATAGCTGAAAACTTATCTATGATCTTGCATAGCATTACAATATCTCCCTTTTGGGATCACTCATCCCTGAATGAAACTATCTGAGCTGAGATACTAGAAAGACTGAGATTATGGATGCACTAAATACTTATGAGCTGAATCATGACTAAATAACTAAATCTGATACATGATACATGGACTAAACTAAATTCATGAATGCATGCTATGACATGAGGGTGGTTGGATAGCTGAGGTAGAAAATGAGAGAATTAACTTAAGGGAAACCATTACCTTAAATTGGATCTGAATTCGTAGAGAAAAGTTGAGGATATCTGGCTCACATATTGGCTTCTACTTCTCAAGTAGCTCCCTCGAAGGTCTGATTCCTCGACAATACCTTTACTAAGTCAACTTCTTTATTTCTTAACCTACGAATCTGAAGGTAAAGAATTTCAACTAGGACTTCTTCATAGGAAAGACTATCTTCCATGCTCACACTCTCTAAAGGGACAACTGAAGCTGAATCACCAATGCATTTCTTTAGCAGAAAGATATGAAACACTGGATGCACTAACTCTAACTCTATAGGAAACTCAAACTCATAAGCTACCTTCGGCTCAAAATCCTACATAGACCGACATAGCGGGGACTGAGTTTCCCCTTCTTGCTAAATATCTTTGCCCCTTTCATGGGCAAAATTTTTAGATACACAAGATCACTAACATTAAATTCAAGATCTTTTCTCCTCACATCAGCATAATATTTCTGATGATGATCTATATCTCCTACCATAGAGAGCCTCAAATTGAGGCATCTGAATGCTAGAGTGATAGCTATTATTGTAGGCAAACTCAATCAAAGGTAAGTGATGATCCCAACTACCTTTAATGTCTATAATACAAGTTGTCAACATATCCTTTAGTGTCTGAATGGTCCTTTCTACCAGACCATTTGTCCGGGGATGTAAAGACATACTAAGATGGACTTGGGTACCAAGATACTTCTAAAAAACCTTCCAAAAATGAGAGGTAAACTAAGTACCTCTATCTGAAATGATGGACAATAGAACTCCATGCAACTTTACCGACTCCTTGAGATAGAGTCTTGCATAATCCTTGAAATATGAAGTATGAACTAGCAAGAAATAGGATGACTTGGTCATCCTATCCACTATGACCAAAATAGAATCATGTTGATGACGCGTACAGGGTAAACCTGTAAGAAAATCCATGTTTACCACTTCCCACTTCAAAATGGGGATGCTGAACTCCTGAAGTATACCGTTAGGCCTTTAGTGCTCAACCTTAACTGCTGATAATTCGGAAACTTAGCCACAAACTCTGCAGTATCTTTCTTCATACCATTCAACCAATATATTTCTCGCAAGTTGCGGTACATCTTAGTGGCTCCTAAGTGAATAGAATATCATGAATCATGGACTTCTAGTATTTGTTGCCTTGAACCATACTTATTCGAAACACAGGACCTGTCCTAGCAATGAAGCACACCATCATCTCTTTGGGATAAAACCTCAACTTTCTGATCCCAAACTACCTCATTTCACTTAACCAAAACTAGATCCCATTCTTGCTTTTCCCTTACTTTAGAAACCAAAAAATATTTTGAACCATTCTAAACCCAAATACTACCTTCAGTTGAATCCATCAGTCGAACTCCCAATCTACCAAGCTGATGAACCTCATGGACTAATGTTTTCTTATCATCCTCCACATGAGCAGCACTTTCCATTGACATCCTACTAAGGGCAACGGCCATAACATTTGTCTTACCTAGGTGATACAACACACTTATATTATAGTCTTTCAACAGTTCAAGCCACATTCTCTAATAAAGATTTAGGTATTTCTATGTCAAGACATACTGCAAATTCTTATGATTAGTAAATAGATCAACAAAAACCCCATAAAGGTAATGCCTCCAAATCTTTAAGGTAAAAACAACTGTTGCCTATTTGAGGTCATGAGTTGGGTAATTCTTCTCATGGGGTTTGAGTTGTCAAGAGGCATAGGCTATAAATTTACCTCGCTGCATTAACACATAACCAAGACCAATTTTGGAAGCATCACAATAATCTATGAACCCATCCGAACCCTCTAGTAGAGTCAAGATTTTGTAAGAGGTGAGTCGATTCTTTAAGTTCTAAAAACTTTTTTCGTAGGAATCAAACCACTGAAACTTAATTTTCTTTGAGTCAGTCGAGATATAGGAGAATAAATAAAAGAAAATACTATAACAAACTATCTGTAGTAACCGGCTAAACCCAGGAAATACTTGATATCCGATGGAGAGATGGGCCTAGGCTAATTTTTTACTGCTTCAGTCTTTTGAGAATCAACTTGAATGTCATCATCGTAAAAGATATGACCAAGGAAATCTACTGACCTCAACCAAACTTCACACTTTCTGAACTTAGCGAATAACTGGTATTCCTTAAGGGTCTGGAAAATAATCCTCAAATGGTATGTATGATCACGTTCACTACAAAAATAGACGAGGATGTCATCTATGAAGACTATAATTAACATTTCCAGGTACTTCTTGAACACTCTATTCATAAATTCCATAAAATTTACAAAGGCATTTGATAATCTAAAATACATAACTACAAATTAAAAATAACCATACCGAGTTCTGAAGGTTGTCTTTGAAATATTGAATTTTCAAACTCTGAGTTGATGATAGCCGAATCTAAGGTCTATCATAGGGAAATAATTTGCATCCTAAAGTTGGTCAAATAGGTCATCAATCCTGGGGAGTGAATACTTATTCTTGATTGTGACTTAGTTCAATTGACGATAGTCGATGCATATTTTTAGGGAATCATCTTTCTTGCGCATGAAGAGAACTGGAGTGCCTCACGGAGAAATGCTAGGCCTAATGAAGCCCTTATCTAGAAAGTCTTTAAACTTTTCTTTTAATTCCTTGAGCTTAACTGGAGCCATTCTGTAAGTCAAAATTGAAATAGGCTGGGTATGTAGGGATAAATCTATTCTAAAGTAGATTTTCCTCTCAGGAGGAACTCTGGGAAGATCCTCGGTGAATAGTTCTGGAAACTCATTCACTAATGGAACTGAATCAAGACTCGAAGCTTCAGAACATGAGTCCTTGACTCAGACAAGATGATAAATGCAACCCTTGGATATCATTTTACTTTCCTTAAGGTTGGAGAAGAATTGACCTATAGGCATTGAGGTACTGCCCCTCCATTCTATCATGAGTTCATTAGAGAACTAAAATTGGACTATTCTATTTCTACAATCAATTAAGGAATTGCATGAGTGGAGCCAATCTATGCCAAAAATAACATCAAATTCAGTCATCTCTAATTCTACAAGATCTAATAAGGTAACTTTCTAAGACACTATGACTACGCATCTCTGTATACCCGTCTTCTTGTAATAGAACTACCAATTGGAGTAGACACTGAAAGGGTTCTGCTAAGATTTTTGGCATGGGTGACATGATCGTTCAAAGGTTCAAGGACAGGTGGTAGTGCATATTGGTCTTCATTTATCCTTTCCTTATTCCTTCAAGGAGGAATTTTACGTAAATGGTAGAGTATGAGTTAGAAGAAAAAGTTTTATAGAGTTTACACTCTATCGCACGACATGAATACTAAAAGAAGGGAAACGTTTTCCTAAAATGTCTCGTAGCCTCTCGCGCATAAGTGTGGCACGCTTCACACCCATGAACAGAACTCTACTTAATGCAACTTTCAGACACCCTAGGACACTTTAAACTGGCTTTGATACCAAGTTTGTCATGATCTGAGACTACCCCTTATCGCGATATAGTGCTTAAGGCCACAAGTGCCCTCAAGCTAATCCATGATTCTAACATAAGCTACAAGGACTAAATGAAAATAACAAAATATTGTGCGGAATTCATTTATTAAAGAATCTGAATAACCATGTTTAAAATAAAAGGAGTCTAAAACACATCCCTGAAAACATCACTGAGAATTCATAACTAATTTACTAACTGTTTGATTGTTTAAAAGCCTCTAAACATGATAAGTTGTTGGGACATGTGCCCAACTAATTTTGAATACTAAAATATCATGAAATAAGGTACTAGAAAGTATGATAAATAATATGAATAGTCCTCGACTAATAAGGACTCGCCAATACTACAGCTGAGTAATACAGGAATGGACTATGTGTGATCTAAGAACTGAGCATCTCAACTAATATTGTGAAATAAATATAGCAAAAAAAAAAGTATGTGGTCAATAATTTGAATTTACTGGTATGCGAGATAAGGAATAACTGGCATATACAGGAAATGGTATTGAACACAAATGCATGAACATGTAAATCAAATGCAAAACTAAGTAAAGCGTGTGCTGAAGTAATCTGTAAAGTTGTATAACTAAATAACTGATAAATTGAACACTTGGTCATGTAAACCTGAGCTGATGAGGTCTAAATACTGACTGAGACTGTGGGAGCTAACATTTAACTGACATTCCCCAATTTGAGCTAATGGGGTCCAACATGTAACCCCAGTTGGAAAGGTGTGAATACTTTCCCACTATTATCGACACTAGCTGTGTGGATCTACTGAGCTGATGTCCCAAAGGAATAGGGTGCCAGTCTTATAGTGGAGGGTGACCCCTAAGAGAATGCCAGTCCTCTAATAGTGGGTGACATCTCATAACCTATGCTAACGACGTAGTTCTAGAACTTAGGAAGTTCTACTAAAGGTCTCAGTTTTCTACTGGAAAGTGAGCATTCATCCCTAGGTTTGCTCGGTGCTAAGTTCTACTCCCAACTAAATGATACTGAAGCGTAAACTGGTAGATGCACTAATAATGGATATACTCGGTCATGGTATTTTAAAAATTACAATGCATGCATAATCTGAAGTAATCATGAACATGTAAATTGATGTATTTAGCATCATGTAATACGGGTGATTGCTCATTCTAATAATGTTATAAACTTTATGGTGTAAACATAGTATGATTAACTTGAAATCTTGAAAACTGTAACATTCATGATCATCTAGGTATCGGGTGTTCATAACCCACCAATGTTGAAAAATACAATTAAATACCACAATTTGAAAGTAATGACATGATAAGGAATTTCATGACTTAAACTCAAAAACCCAACAATTGTATCAATATAGCAAGTTATCATGATTAGGGTACAAATAAATTCTAGAAATTATGAGGAATCATTTGTTCATGGTTGAATTAAAGAATTACATGAAGGAATCATGGAATTTATGCTTTTCATAGAACTCTAGTTTATGAAATTCATAAAATTCATGAATAGAAATCATCATTTTGGGCATGAGGATGAAAAGAAATCTTTATTGAATTCCCACATACCTGAATTCCTCGTTTTCTTGAGGGGAACTTGGATTTTGGGACCAAAAAGCCCTTTGACTTTAAGAAAGACTGCACGATTTTACACAGCCTCCATGACACGCCACCTATCGTGGAGCCTAGCCTCTGTGACAAGCTGCTTATCACGGAGACTATCCTCCATGACACGGTGATATCGTGGAGGCTTACTGTCTCAAAATTCTAACGTGAGCTCAAACCTCATTCGAAAATTCTGAAACTCTTCAATAACACCCTGTTAACATACTTGAATACATTTTGAGCAAAAAATTGATGTTTCAAACTCGAGAAGTCCAAAAATAAAATAATTGAAAATCTTAAGGCCACTTGACTCTGGTGCATAATAATCATTTTGGGGCCTTTAAACATGTGACAAATGGTTGGGAACCTATAGGATTTTGTAGGACATTACACTGGTTTGGTACCATATCCTCAAGCTGATAAAACACCTCCTCATGATTAATTTCAAGCTTGGGAGAGGCTGCTCTAGCTTGTCATCTAGTTGTAGATGCTCCTCATTCTTGGCCTCTTCCTCTATCTCGATTATTACTCTTGCTTCACACCCTGATTGAGGCTTCAAGAATGGATATTGGCTCCTCATAACTCTAGATCTTATCCTTACCATCTACGCAAAAAGAGTGGAATACAAGTTAGACTACTGATATGAACAATATGCAAGATAAGAAATCAAGTAAGAGATATTTTCCTAAAAACATCCCATAACCTTCCAAAGATAGATACGAATGTCAACATATTCATCTGTGAGACTCTATTAGATATCTTGATATTTCACTCATGAGACTGGTGAACCTAGTGCTCTAGTATCAATTTACCATGATCTAAAAGTCGAGATCATAATGATACCTACCCTAACCCAACTTTGATAGGTAAGACCAACACCCAAAAGAGATTGAAATACAAAAAAAAAAGATAAATAATAGCCAAATACGAGACTTTAAAATAAAGTCAAGCCAGGTATATATATAAAATAATTTTCAAAACTGAATAAATACAATTTCACATCCCAAAATCTTGTGTCATGAGTAAAACGCACTATAATCGACATAGAAATATGAAAATACACAACTTTGTCGTTGAAATGTAAGATAAAGACAAGATAAATATGCGATGAAGAATAAAATCATCCTCTAGATGAGGAGCTCACTAGTACTCCAAAAACAACCTTATTATAACACGATCTCAAGTTTCATAAATCGTACTCGAACTGGGATCTGCACCAAAAGGGCACAAAAAGTAGGAGTGAGTACAGTCCACTTGTACTCAATAGGCATCATAGATCGACTAAGCAAAACAGAAAATAAAACATATAAAGGATACTATGTGCACTAAAAATTCACATTCAACTCAAGCCAACAACTAAAAACAACTCTGAATGGGCCCTTGAGATTCGATCAGAGCCCGTAAATATAAATCAATAATACTACTAGACCAATTTTGATGTTTCGGATTTAATGAAACCATCGTATTTATAAAGAGAGAATGTTATCAATAAATTAATCCCCGAAACCTCTTTTGAGCTAATTTAACTAGTTTCTCGTCTATATGCTCAAAACTCAAAATAATTACTACGAACCTGAATCAACCATGCTATTAATTCAAAATTGATATTTTAGATCTAATGAAATTTACAAAATCATCATCAACACTCGGATCACAAAATATTGACCACAGTCAAACTAATCACTTTCAAGGCTTGTCAAAATTTCGAACTCACTCAAATCACTCCTAGATGCTTTGGGGGCCATGTCAACCATCCTCATAACTCATAAATAATAGTTCCTTCATTTCGAATTAGTTGACCGTTATTGCCTTGACATATCCATTAAGAAATCAATAATTAGAGGTGTATTTTACTCTTTTACCCTTATTTGTATTTTAAAGTTTGATAATCAGTGCAATGATTAAACATAGAAGTTTGGTGCAATTACTGTATTTCATGCTTGCATCAAGTCTAGAACCTACAAATTTAAATTAAAACTATAATTTAAAAGGTGATTCGCTTTAATAATATTAATAAGTAAGTGCTTAAATAAAAATGACTTAAAAAGAAAAAGTAAAGCTTCACATTTAATGATAGTTTTCAAAATGTCAAATTATAATGATAGTTTTAAAATGTAAAATTGTTTATTTTCAATAATTTTGAAAAATATGGATAGATTTAATACTATCAAAAGTAGAAAGGAAAAAATACGTACAAAATAGTCTTGATTTTACAAATTATACAAGTGAAGAAAATATTTTTGACAAGAAGACTAACTAATTTGAAATGGAGGGAGTAAATAGCAACTACATGGAAAAGCAAAACGATTAAAATACAAAAAAAAGCTAAAAAACACACCAAAAATTATTACAAAAAATATACATAGTGAGTTGATTATTGAACATTTCAAAAAATATAAAGTTATTGAGTACAATTGTAATGATAGTAATATTTATTTTAATATGTTGTGTTCAAGTGGTTTGTTACTTTTTAAAATGTAAAAATAATATTAGTACTTTTTTGTCTGATTATATCTTTACATATTAATTTATTTTACTTGAAATTCACAAATTCAAAATACTAGATTCGCCACTGATTGCAATATATATAAAGCAAGAGACATGTATTTTTACAATATTTACAAAAAAAAAAAAAAAAATAATAATAATAACACGGCCCCGCAGGTGATTCCTTCCAGCAATTTCTTGAATAAAATGACAACCAATTAGGATGGACCGAGAAAAACTTTTATTGTAAGCTTAAGTTCGTAACTCTCCCATATATAAGTAGTTTCTGGAAACCACAACGGTTGGTGTGGTGGTTCAGCACCTCACCCCTTAAGTAAGAGGTTGGGGGTTCGATTTCCACCTCTGGCAAATGAAACAAATTCTGTGGCCAGTTCCCTACCGCTTAGTGCACTGACCGAAGGAACGGAGGATTAGTCTCACAGCTGCCGGCTGTGGGTATACCTTGGGAAACCAAAAAAAAAAAATAGTTTCTGGAAGACTGATTCCCAGTAAAACCGAAAACACAATTCCCCCTCTCTCCTCTCCTACTACACTTTTTTTCCTTTTGAAAATATATTTTTTAAGTTTTATTTTACTTAACTAATATTGAATTGACGATTTGCATTAAGAAATATTTATTAGAGATTTATTTTATTAAACTGATCTTATTAATAATATTTTAGAAATCCAAAAAATTGGCTACCTATTACTTTATATATTCATTTAATGATAGAAATAATATTAAAAGAAGATGATTATCTTCTCTTGATTTCAAAAGTTAAACAAGTAAATTAAAATAATTATATTTAGTAAGAGAATTAAGTAATAAAATGAAAGGAAGCCAGTAATAAGGAAAAATTACAGAAAATAGCATACTTAAGACTATAATTACAATAAATAGCAATACTTTTGTAAATATACAGTTTATAGCAAGAGTAACATTATTTTACTCATTAATTAGGCAAGTGCATGTTTTACTCTCACTACTTTACATTTTTCTATTTTCACTCCACTATTTTACCACCCCAAATATAGCTATATCTTTTACATTTTTTTTTTCATCTTATTTTTTATTTTTTTATTTTTTTATTTTTTTATTTTTTTATTTTTTTATTTTTTTATTTTTTTATTTTATTTTCACTTTATTTTTTCTCTTATATTTCTCTTCTTTTTTTCCTTTTTCATTTTTTTTATTTTTTTCTCCTTTTTCACATTTGAAGATAATTATCTCCATCATCTTCAAGATTTCAAAATAAAACATCATTACTGTCTTTCAATCTCTCATATTTCTACCTTTTTTTCTTGTTAGTTTTTTTCCATCTTACTTTTTTATCATTTTTTTATTTCTTTTTCTTTTTTATTTTTTTTCACGTTATTTTCCCTCTTCTATTTCTCTTTTTTTTTCCTGTTCGTTTTTTTTTCCTTTCTCATTTCTTTTTATTCTTTTTCTATTTTTGTTTTCTTCTTATTTTTTTATTCTATTTTTTTTATTTTTTTCATTTTGTTTTTACACTTCTATTTCCTTTCTTCCTTTTTTTTCACTTCTCTTTTTTCATTTTTTTCTTTTTATATTTTTTATTTTTTTACTCTTCTATCTCTAATTTATTTTGAAAAAATAAATATGTATATCACATACACATATTCAAAAAACATACAAAATACATAGTCATACAGATCTAGATATATATTTATAGTACAAAACATACATATGTATTTATGAAATACATATCATATTCATATTAAACAATAACAAACATAACTACACTATATATCTTCATATGTATTTGCGAAATATAAAGGTTACTCATATAAAATAAGAATATACATATGGATCAGTTGTGTATTCTGTAAATACATATGCAGAGGTATATGTATTTTTTATGGTGTTGAATATATATTTGAACTGTACATACTATGTCAATTTATAGTATAACATGTGTACTTATTTGTTTTCTTTTATTGTTTAAGATATGTATCATATATTTTTTTATTACCTATATGTATATGTATATAATTGTCATTTTTGTTGTAAAGATTTTGTGTCTTATATGTTTATATATACATGTGAGTCAGATATGTACTTCTGTAAATACATATGCAGATATATATGTATGTTTTTTACCGTAAATACATATGCAGATCTGTATGCCTATTTATTTTGTATATTTTTAAATATATATAATATATATAGATATTTGCCTTTTAAAAATAAAAGATAGAGATTGAACAGTAAAAAAAATAGGAAAAAACAAAAAAATAGAAAAAAAATTCAAAAAAAAAATGAAGTGAAAAAGGGAAAAAAAGAAGAAAGAAAAATAGAAGTGTAAAAACAAAAGCGAAAAAAAGAAGAAGAAGAAAACGAAAAAAATATGAGAAAATTAAAAAAAAGAAAACGAAGAAAGAAAATAATAAATAAATAAAAGAAAAAGAACAAAAAAAAAAAGAGAAGTAGAAGAGAAAAAATAAAGTGGAAAGAAAAAATGAAAAAGGAAAAGAAATTAAAATTTTAAAAAAAAAAAGATAAAAAAACGAAAAATCTAATAAGAAAAATAGTTAGAGATATAAGAGAATGATATTTTGAAATTTTGAAGGTCATGGGAATAATAACCTTTCATAATTGAGTTTGATTTGGAAAAGGAATCCACTAAATTAAATAAGATTAATTTATGAGAATTTAATTAGATGTGATAATTATTTCTTATTTAGCTCAACTAATTTGAGTAAAACAAGGACAGTAAATCTTGTTGTATATGTATTTGTATAGCAACAGTTTACTTAAATACAAAATACAATTTATTATTTTTCATAATTATAAAATTGTTGCTATAAAAGTTACAACTAAGGCTCAATAGTTGTTATTTCTGAAATTTTCTCTAAATTGTTTTGCCCTTGTGATTAATGAAAAAGGTGTTTGTAAGTGGA
The DNA here is from genome assembly GCA_030864225.1 of Capsicum baccatum var. pendulum. NCBI lineage: Eukaryota > Viridiplantae > Streptophyta > Magnoliopsida > Solanales > Solanaceae > Capsicum > Capsicum baccatum. The sequence goes on along the minus strand of CM061556.1, from coordinate 122,604,513 downwards.
AAATTTTAACATGGCGAGGCATACATAGTGTTAGTTGTGTGAAGGATTTTTAAATTGGAAAAATAATGTGTTGTGGGACCCATTATATTAACTTAATTATCTGGTTCTTTTCCTCACTAATTTATCTTTTCCTTTGTTCCCTTTTATTTATCTTTCCTCGTTACTCTCCTCTCTTCTTTTCACATTTTCTGGATTTATGTATTGTAAAATCAATTTGACCATTCCCTTGATTTTGTATTTGGTTCGTTAAAGATTCAATTTTTTTTGTATTTGTTAACAAGTAAAAATTAAATATTATTTTTAATACTACTTTCATACTTAAATAAATACGTGAGATATTACAACAATAACAACATATTCAGTGTATTCACACATAATAGGGTCTGGGGAGGGTAGAGTGTACGCTGACCATACCACTACCTCAGATAAAGTAGAGAAGTTGTTTCTGATAGAGCCCCGGCTAAGGAAAATACCTAAGACATTAAATGTTAAAATTTTCAATGTGAGAAAATTGGGTAATTTTTTTTGCTAGAAAACTTTCAATAAAAAAATTCAAAATGAGAAACTAGATTAAATGAACAAAAATGAAATTTAAAAAATTTGTAGCTGGGTTCAACTTAATTTAGTGATAATAAAAATAACTCATGATTTGTCCATAAACTCTAAATATTTATGTAATTTAATAACACATGAAGGTATTTCACTATTTTGTTATGAGTTTATCTTTTTATACATAAATTAAATTGTGTTTGTATTAAAAACTTATTTTACTAAATTAATCCTATAAACTATATTTTGAAAATTTAAATTTAACTGCTAATACTTTATATAGTTATTTAATGATAAATATTAAAGAAATTACATGAAAGTTTTATTTGTTAGAATAAATAAATAAAGAGAAAAGTTATTTTTAGCGGACCAAATAAATAAAATTGACGGAGTAATAAAATTGGTTTTAAAACAGATTAAACCAAAAGAAAATTATCGAAAAAAAATAACTTGAAAAACATAAGTGAGAGAGAGATATTAATCTATCTATATCTATAATCTATATCTATATATGTATCTATATCTATATCTATAATCTATAATTTATAATTTATATCTATAATATATTAAAAGTGTGAAGGCCTTTAGAAATGTTGTTTGAACTATTTTCCCTTCATTAAAAGTCTTCATTTTAGATAAAATCATCGTTTCACTTTTTTTTCTAATATTTAAAAGTTAAGAATTAATTAAATATATTTATAGTAAGACATTTTCTTATTAGAAGTGATCAAAATTAATGACAATTAATACTCTTTTACTTTAAGAAGATTTTAAAAATCTAGAAATAAAGATAAAAGCGTTAGAATGAAAAAAAACAAACTTAAGAAATATCATTTTTTAAAAAGTAAAATATATATGTGCTTACACATAAATATATGTTTATGTTTACATTATTATATTAAAGTGTGAAGAATTTTTGAAAAGTGATTTAAACTTTTACACTTCATTAAAAATCTCCGCATTACATAAATCATTTAATTTTAAATAATCAAACGTTACACATGCGAGACACGTGCTATTAAACTAGTTAACCAAAAATACAAAAGAGAAAGAGAAAGATTGAAATATACTTTCTCTATTTCGATTTATGTGTTAGTTTCGATTTTGAGATTCAAATAAATTTATTTTGATAGTAATTTTTTCATATATTTTAAAAATATTTTGAATTGATCAATAATTGTGATTTATAGTAATTTTTACTTAGTCTTTGAATATATAAATTTTACCTAAAAACTTAAAGATTATGTGCTCAAATTTATGATTAAATTTAAATTGTTTGACTCTTAAAAATTAAAAATACTACATAATTCGGAAAGAGATTAAAATAAAGAAGTATAGTGTAGGAAAAAAAGAAAATAAAAGAAAAAGGCCAAAATTGCAACACTAAGAAAGAGGAGATGAAGAGAGGTACACTTGCCGACACAAAAAGGCCATAAATACACTTGTCCATAAATAAATGGTGCCTCACACAACTATGGTTGGTTGAGTCTCACCCATGTTAAAATTTTCCTGAAGAGAGGTACACTTGCTGACACAAAGGGGCCCATAAATACACTTGTCCATAAATAAATGGTGCCTCACACAACTATGGTTGGTTGAGTCTCACCCATGTTAAAATTTTCCTTTGTAAGTGGGTTGTTGAAGATAAAATGGGATTAATAGAAAGAGAGGCTCATCAGTCATACGAAAGGAATTGAAAAAGAGAGCAATAGTGCTTGGGTAGGATAGCAGATAAGGGTGTTGCTTTTTGGGTACTTTATGAATAAAATGTTGTCTCTCTACGAGGATCGGCGTCACATCTCTCTTTCTCTTTCTTTATTTTCGTATGTGCTTAAACATATACTACCTTCGTTTCTCCGTTTCGTATTAATTATTCATTGTGGGCGATGAAATTTAATTAATTTAAATTCATGCGAAATTAAGATTATATTAAAAATATATTAGTCCGAAATAAATATTATGGATTAAAATATTTTAATTAATTATTTAAGTTCAAACAAATGGATTTAAATAAGGTTCACTATTTATTGGGCTAGTCCATTAATTTGGGCTACAAATGATGAGTCATTTTGCTAAGCCCAAAATATAATCTTATTTTAGAGGCTCAAAATGAGCGTCACGTGTCAAATGACATGGCCGGCCAAGTCAAGTGAAGGAGCCAATAAGATCATGCCACATGTCAAAATGATGCAGCAGGCCTAGTGAAATTAAAAGCCTATAAAAGGCGCCACATCACTTGAATTTGATTGGTCAAACAAAGTTCATATTCATTATGACTCTTCCCTTTCCACAACTATAAATAGGGGTCTCATAATTCAGAAAAGGGGACCAAGAACTTTAAGAAGAAGCAAGAGACACCTCGTGGATCAACCGCCGCAATTTCTCTACAAAGCTCAAACATTGAAATTCAGTTATCAATATTCAAGATCACGACCACAAGATTCAAGAACAAGCCCAAAAGCCTTTGAATTCAAGCACATGTCAAGATCAAATCCATCAAATCTGTAATCAAGTTCCAAATCAAGATCAAGCTAGAAGTCCTTGAATTTTGACACGACCGAACCCGGGGCCTTGTTATAATGGGTGTCCCAAGTCCGATCGGGACCAGAGACCACCCCCATCACCCAACCCAACCTCCAATCGTCTTCCCTGAGTTGGCTGAATTTCGAACATATAACAAGATATCATAATATTTCGAATTACAGACTCTGGGATAGCTTTATTACCGAGACCAACCCAATCGAGTCCGACCGTCCCATACCAACCGTCCAATCATAACAAACCAAACCAAACCATAGATCCAACCATAACCGAATAAGTTCTATTAATAATTAAATATATAATCCCAAAATAAAATACGATGGAACCGTGAGTAATGTAATATCAAAATCCAGTTGGGACATACCCCCAACCATAGACAAAATCAATATCCATAAATAAATCAAAGTATGAAATAACATCCAGGAAATGGAGCCTTCCGGAAAGATGAAAGATCATCACTTCAATCCAAAAGTTGACCCCTAAATGTCCGAATGTTAAGCAGGAGGAGTGGAGTGGCCAGTTCCTGCAACGCGTGGGGATGTAGCTGCCTAAAGATGAGTTAGAGGGTGAATAATAGGATGAACTCAAGATAAGGATAAAATAATATCATTTAATAAAACTAAGTAAAACCATTCATATGCACACAAACCATACACACATATATATAACCATGTCGGAAAAGGGAATCGGGTTTAGCATGCATTTAAAACTTTTAACCTGGGTATGTGAAACTTAACCATCCTAGAACCACCCATGGGCTATATGGGTCTAGTGAAACCCCCTGAACGGGCTCTGATACATGTAGCCGCACGAACCAGAGATACCATAAGATTCGAAAATTCCCATGTACCCTTCACTCTCCATAATACATATGTACAGTGTACTTAGAGGATTTTTTGTACCTCATAGTATCATATTGGGCCGCCATGACGTACCCCTCATGTCGGCAAATATGAGTTTTTGGTGCTCGTTCATTGGACTCCCACCTTCACGGTTAGCTTTCACACTCCACCATTATTGCCCAATTAAATCTATTTTTCAATCAAACCATTATTTCATTATTATTAACCGAAGCTATTGGATAGTGGTATTGTCATACCGACTGTAACTTGCAAGTATTGTCCTTAGACAAACCTTTTAATGGCTAAGGATTTCCCATGTAGCCATAGACCATGTTATCCAATTAACTTGGGGGATTCCCATGTACCCCACAAGTTTTCATTACTATATTAACTTGGGGGATTCCCTTTTACCCCACAAGTATATTTATTAAGCCAAACCATTTAAATAATTAGGGTTCCATTACTAAGTTCAAACCATGCAATAGTTCCTTCAGAAATACAATTGCATAGTGAAATCATTATTATAGGCATTTTATCAAACATATTACGGGAATAGTATTTCCAAAATCAAAATCCATTACCAATGACCATCCATGCAATCCAATTATCCGAAACCACCATTACAACAAAATTAAAGCATAAGAAAACCATAACTAAGAATTTATAACCAAACCCCCCAAATCATATTTGAAAACCCAAAATCATACAACATTCAAACCATAAAAACATTGTATAAAATCCGGCCATTAGTTGGAACTAACAATGAGGGAAGAGAACATGCCTTAAACCAATAAGATAATGGAGAGAAATCACTAAGACAAGCCCCAATTTACTGCTTAAGATGAAACCCTAGCTTTCTTTGCCCAAGAACTTGAGAGAGGATTTAAGAGTATTGTCTAAGTTTATAAGAATAGAATAGTAGGGAAACTAAGCTCCCAATATGAATATATGTCATGGGGCCTTATTAGGATAAATGGGAAAATTTCTAGATTGCCCTCACTTAAACTACATTTAATTCTCGCCATACGGTACGACTGAACCTTACGAGTCGTACCAATCCTGTATGAGTGGTACCCACCTCTCGTACCCTAGGCCTTTCCCCTTAGACCCAATAATGTCCAAGGTATAACACACCCAAACCCAAGTCGTATCTAAGTGTAAGACTAGTACCCACAAACTGTACCCCCGGCAGAATAGAATCCCAAGGGGTTTGAATACTTACCATAATACGAGTCCTGGGTATGACTTGTACCCTAGATTACGGCTCGTAGTGATCCACTCGTTCTCAGATCCAACTTAACTTACCAAACCCAAGAATAAATGAAGCAAGCAAACAGCTTGTATCCACCGATACAACTCATACCACCCAAGTTATACTTATTCTAGAAACCAAATCCAACCCACCAACCAATACTGGTCAGTATATGATTAGACCATACCACTCGTACCCAGGTGTATTACTTGTTCCCTAAGTTATATCATTCCCAGAAACCAAAAATCAAGGAAATTTTCTAAGGTCCATAAACCAGGGTGTTTTAGTTGTCCCCACTAGGAACATTCATCCCTAAATGACGGACAAGGTAAGGTAAACATAAGCACGATTCATTTTTATTATCAAATATATTTCCAATCTTTAACAAACTTTGAAATTAAAGATGCAAAGATAATAATCTTTCCTTTAACAAACTCAAAAAATAAAGATATGTTGAAAAGCGCATACCTTTCGTACGAATCCCGGGAGAAGAAAATAGATGCGGATACTTGGACTTCAGGTCCTCATCCGCTTCCCACGTAGCTTAATCGAAGACACATCTTTAGTTCACAACTGATGAACCTGCCTATCCAAGATCTCAATCGGGACCTCTTCATAAGACAGAGAGTCTCAGATACCCGACCCATCCAAAGAAACAATCGAAGAAGGATCACCAATGCACTTCCTAAACATGGAAACATGAAATACCGAATGAATGGAGCTCAAACTAGAAGGCAACTCCAATTCATAAGCCACATTACCAACCCTTCGCAGAACCACATAAGGACCAATATACCGAGGACTAAGCTTCCCCTTCTTAACAAACTACATTACTCCCTTCATGGGAGATACCTTTAAGAATATCTTTTCTCCAATCTCAAACGCCAAATCTATATGCCTTACATCCGCATAGGAGTTTTGGCGACTTTAGGCAGCTCTAAGCCTATCCCAAATCATCTTCAATTTTTCCATAGCCTAATAGACCAAATTTAGACCAAACATATCCACCTCACCAAGCTCGAACCAACCAATAGGAGATCTACACCTCCTACCATACAATGCCTCAAAAGGGGCCATACCAATACTAGAATGATAGCTATTGTTGTAAGCAAACTCTACCAAAGGTAAATGCTCAACCCAACTGCCAGCATAATCAATTAGACATGCCCAAAGCATATCCTCAAATGTCTGAATAGTCTTTTCCACTTGCCCATTCGTCTAAGGATGAAAAGAGGTACTCAGACTCACCTTACTACTCAATCCCTTCTAAAAAAACTGCCAGAAATAAGATGAAAATTGTGTACCATGATCAGAGATAATTGAAATAGGTACCCCATACAACTTCACAATCTCCTAAAGATATAACTTTGCATAATCCTCCTCCAAAAAGGTAGTCCTCACTAGAAGAAACGAGAAAATTTATCATTCTATCCACAATAACCTAAACTGAATTAAATTGGTTTTGAGACTGAGGTAGACCGGTAATGAAATCCATATTGATTACCTCCTATTTTCATTTGGGCAAATCAACTTCTTGATATAATCCACCAGCTATCATGTGCTCAACTTTAACTTGTTGACACATCATGCATTTGGCTACGAAATCAGCCACATCCCTTTTCATACCATTCCACCAATATATCTCCTTGATATCATGATACATTTTTGTAGAACCGAAAATGACAACATAGCACGAATCATGCACCTCAGCCAAAATATTTTTCCACAACCCATCAACATCAGGAACACACAACCTTTCTTGGTATAGCAAAGTACTATCATCACTGATCTCAAAATCCATCACCTTTTTTCTACTAATATCACTCTTGATTTTCATCAAGACTGGATCTAGCACTTGATTCTCCTTAACCGTTGTACCAAGATACGACCTAACTACTTTCTGAACCATCATACCACCATCCTTGGAGTTCAAGAGACAAACTCCAAGATTGGTCAAGCGGAGAATATCTTTCATCGTTGTGCCCAAGCGCACACGCAAGTATACATGGTCTCACCAAGTAATATAGTGGCCTTAAAATACAGCTGAATATCGATCCCTTAGATACTTTTTTTAACAACTATCTCATTCTAGTTCAACTATTAAGATTAATCAGTGCAGCGTAACCAAAAGAGTTTTAAAAGTTTATAAACTAAAAGTAAAGTAAGCAGTGCATAAAGTAAAGACTTGAGACAATCAATGGATTAAAGACGGGCTTAAAGCACTTAAAACAATCATACTACGCTATTGAACTTCATTCATTAGGTTGCTTCTCTTGGTTGTTGATTCATAGGGTTTATCGCATGATCGTGGTCTCTCGAACTCTAATCGTCTAACTAACTTGGACATTACAACTACATCGTTGAGTAGGGATTTAATAATCCAATTATATGCATGAAGCTATCATCCTACATATGAACCAATCAAGGCTTCTAGGTATATCCTATCATAGATGCTAATTTAAATTCCTTATTTTATAAGAGAATAAAAGACCTACTTAATCCATCTCGTGTTCTATTATTTTATTCCCCCTCCCGAGTTCAAAAGACAACAATAGGAGTATTCTAAGGGTGTGAAATCCTTAAAATAGTTTTAAAAAAAATGAACAAACCACCAACTATGATAAGCAATCCAAACAAATTCAAATCATAACAATCACAAACATGTTCTTGGCTTTAACCCCGGATAAGGGGCGTTTAGACACTAATCGATATAACCATAATCCAAATACTTGAATAAATGATTGAATCTATTAAAAATATAAAGTTAAAGTATATACATGTGTATCAAGCCTCCTCTCCACTCCCAAGATGTCCAAAAGTTGTCCAAGATGATTACAAAGTATGCAAAGTGTTCTATTTATAGTAGGGAAATTGGTCGTGTATGGGAAATGTAACGCACCGCGTTTGTTAGTCAACTTCAAAGAGCAATGTGCCACATTAGTTACAACATTGAGGGAGTGGCACGTCGCATTGGTTATCACGTTGAGGGGGTTGCGCGTCGCACCTATTTCTCATTGGCTCACTGGAATTTGACTCTTAATGCCTATATTCCTATAAGTATTTCTCCTTCCATCCCGTGCTTTGTGGTGCTATTTCCACTCAATTTACAGCTTGTATAGCATAAAAATATCATCACAATCAACTCACCAAGAATCCTACATGATCAAAAACCACGCGTTAGAGTTCAACACAACAAAACGTCAATGATAATAAGCTAGAACCTCAACTAAGCACTAGTCTCATTCATTTTACTCTTTAGCTTATTGTTGACTCTTAGCCCATTCCAATTGAACTTTTCATATTATAAACAAGTTTTACACATGTAATTACACAATAATAAACTTTGTAACTCAATACACCCACTAGAATCCATCAAAATCAACTATAACAACACCTAGCTCAAGCTAGTAAAACTAGTTTTCTCGTCTAAACTCTAAATGATCAATTTAAACCCAAACTTGTTTGAAAACACCGTTAAACATTGGAATCACATACTTAAACAATTAGATGCTTATTTATATCATCATTAACACATTAAGCACTCAAGTTGTCCTTAAAATAAGGCTAAATAAGCTAGGATAACAACACTAAAGTGCATAAAACCACCTCAAATCACCACCCCACACTTAAAGCCTTGTTCATCCTCGAACAACTCTTTACTATAGGCATCATAAGTTGAGGTGACTCCACACTTATACTACAAGCAAGACACTCAAGCTAGTACTACAATGACTATGTAGAATGCAAGTTTCTACCTTAAGCATGTTACAAACACAATTGACAGTTTAAGAATACTACTCCAAAACATCCTAGACTCAAGAATTAACTCACCTAGTTGGTAAAATCATACATTTTGTTCAATCAAATACATCATAAAAATCACCTAACTATCATCAAACAAGTGCCCTTACCACAAGAGAGTTACCCATAATCACTCATATAAATATAATTTATAACACAATGGGTACAAAAATCAAGTTACGCTTACTGTCACAAGGAATTCACAAGTTATATATAATGAACCATAGGCTTTCCCATAGTATAGTACTCCAATAATATTAGAATGTTGAAACTTAGTATCAAATAGGTCTTTAAGGGTTGTAATGTAGGCTAAGGTACGGGTAGGAACTATTCTGACTAGTAATAGTGACTATCTTCCCTAAGCGCTTAAATACATCACACATCATTTAGCTCATCTTTAATAACCACTTTACACCCCTTTTTTTCTACCCCATTCTTTCATTTTTTCCCATTTCATTAAGCTCACTTACATACACTATGGTGGGATTACTCTATGTCCAACTTATTCAATTTCAACTCCTAACCACACCACATCAATTTTTACACACTAATAACTATCACTTTAGGGCTTCAATTTTACCTTTCTCCAACTTAAATTTCCAAATCCTTAACTTAATTAATTTTACACTAAAGCACTTAGGAGTTTTGGATCATATTAAAGTTAATCAAAGAAGGGGATTAGGATACATATGAGGATACCAAAGAAAAACTCAGGGCTCAATAGGGCAAACTAAGATTATACACAAGGGTGGTTAAAAAGAAGGTATAACACATGGCTATCAAAGAGATGCCTATATCATCTCCTAAACCCATACTCTTTATTTTGCTTTGCACACACACCAGGCAAGTTCTAGACATCACATACAACAAGGAATATACTACAGCCTTACATGTACATGGGACATGCTCAACTCTAGTAGGATCATCATATACTCTTAACCAACCAATAGCATGAATTAAACATTAAGCCCATAAGTACAAAAGTCATAATCATGAGACTAGGAGTCTCAAAAGTAGTAATTCACATAATCAACATGCTTTTTACCATCAAAACACTTGCATCATGCAATCAAATATAGCACCAACAAGAATATCTCACTTATTCCTAACATAAAAAAAAATTCTAAATTTACCTTAAAATAGGAATTTCCCCACCCCATACTTAAAAATCTACTTTATCCCCTAAGTATACTTAAAAGGTAGAGATAGAAATACTCCCTGAGGCCTTTAGGCCTAGTTAGTAGCATCTTTATATATCAAGAGAGTTCAAAGATCCCACACTTATTGTTTGTCATGCTCCTTAGCTCAGGTTTTATAGTACTCAGACTTCCCATCAACCTGCGACTCAACAAAAACAAAAACTAGTAAAGTAAAACTAAAAACTGAAAAATAAAATCTACCTTAACTTGGGTTACCTCCCAAGCAGTGCCTGATTAAGTGTCGCGACATAACCCAATCTCTGACTCAACCATATTGCTTCATCATTTTCCTCCTACTTGAACGTCATCTTATTATTTATTTTTGACCTATTTAGTATGAACTCTTGAGGTCAATAGCTTTCTCAACTTTAGCCTTTTCAAGCTCATCAATCTGCATCATGTCGGGCTGTGGTATTGGTGGCTTGGGCTTTTCAATGAGAAAGCCCAAAGAGTTCTTTTATGGAATAGACTCCACCACCCTACACTTATCCCTTTCAATCACAGTGATCATGCACAAATCTTTGTAACGGAAGAGTGCGTTGAGCAGTTTGTACACTTTGAAAACTGCCTCTTCAGCATCCAGTCTCATTGTAAGCATGCCCTCTCTCATATCTATTAAAGATCCTCTCGTTGCCAAGAATGGACGTCCCAAGATGACTGGCACCTTTTTATTTCCCATAAAATCCAAAATAACAAAATCAGCAAAAATAACAAACTTACCAACTTTAATGAGGACATCCTCTATATTTCCCTCAGGATAGGTGATACACTAAAAACCACAGAGCTCAGGAAATTCTCTTAAAATAGTCCACAAATAAAGGAGAATCCAAGAGCACAAAGACACCAAGTCTCGGCTTCAACAACAACATAACAAACACAAGATATTCAAGGTGGAAACACACCAAAATAGCAACAATATGACAAAATGGACAACAATAACAAGATAAGAACAACACATGGTTTTACTAACTCAAGAACAAACAATACAAGAACACAAACTACTACAAGATTACAAAAAAAAAAGTAAAGGGATAGATAGATAGACCAATGGTTGGTATAATCGTAAGGACCCAAGAGTTTATTCAACTCTTGGAACCTTAACACTACACATAACAAAAACCTATCTCTTACGTTACACAAGGTTGGTTTCCATCTCCCAAGCATCAATGTTTCCAAGCAATACACAATCACTAGTGATTCCACACTAGCTCTTGACCTAGTTACAATTTTGGTACCTCCAAAGAGAGAGGACTTATGTTCTTATGACTTACAACATTATCCAAAAAAACTAATTAGAGAAGTACTAACATGTTCCTTATATGTCTATTAAAAAATAGAAAACTAATATATCCATAATACCCCTCAAGGGTGAGGTGCCTATCCAGTGTAATAAGTGGACTGATTTGGTGTGTTTTGGCCATCTTTTACACTTCGATTGCACACACCAAGCCTCGAGTCCAACACCCACTCTCATAAGTCCTTATCCATGATTATTCTTATATCATCCTCTCCATCTTGAGAGGAATTTGACCATAAATTCACAGCTTCATCTCATTCCGGAACACTTCAAAAGGAATCACTTAAAACAGCCTACAAAATATGAGATGTTACAAAATAGTTCACAAAAACATGAGGAACCCGAGAGCTCAATAACATAAGTCTCAAACAACATCTTTATTTTGAACCTCGGCTTCCTCTCTATCTTAAGCCATGTCTTCAATCTCATCCGAAACATATCCTACCTCTTTTCTTGGTTACGGGTTCCTTGTGTATCTCTATATCTTCCCCTCAACTTCTCTTTCATCATATAAGAATCATTGTAGACTCCATATCTTTTATGTTCCTTTCTATCATATTCTTCTACATAGATATATCAGTTTTGGTGAAGTGGAGTTTTGGATGAAAGGATTGATTTGGTAATGTGGAGCTTCAGTTGTGGAGAATAGATGGGAGGAGATTGGCTTCCGAGTCCCTATTATTGGACTTAATCAAATATGGGAGAAGTGACCTACTTAGGTATCGCGTTGGAGGATATTTGGTGGCTTGGCTTATGTCTATGTCATTTGGTGGTGGTATTGAAGGATTGATTGTTTGAGGTAAATTTGCGGAAGTAAAACACGAGAATTCCTTCGACTCTCCACTCAATCCACCATCTCAAGTATAGTAGACATATCTGAGCCTAATTTTTCATGACCCCCATTCGCCTTAGATATTTATCGGGCAATAGCATCAAGGTGGGCTAAAATGGTGTCCATTATGGCCAAAGAGATACCTACAAAACAGAAAACATGTTAGTTGTACAAAATATCCTCACTCTCTCTTTTATTTTGTGTCTCTCGAAACCCTGACTCTTAATCTCACTAGTTTTGTAAGCTTGCTTGTACTCTGAGAGGTGTTGAGAGGTGAATTCAACGTTTACTAGGACTCTAAAGAGTAAGGAAAACACACAAGGACGTATTACAATGACTCAAAAGAATTAATACATACAAAGGAAGGTTAACACGAAGAACGGCTTCAAAACTAACTTACAATCTAGTACTAGCTTGTAAGTTAGATGTGGAATTAACAAATGAAACTAAAGACACAAAATGAGACTAAAAGATCAAAATTTGAGCTTAAAATTTGTCAGTGAACAGTAATTGGTGATGTGGCAATCCGTGATTAGCCTCGGTCCTCAACAATTTTATTTTTCAAATTTGGAAGTCTTGATCACTTTACAATTTGAAATGGAGAACTTTGGTTAATGGAGGGAAGACTACAAGTCTTGGAACTCTTTTCAATTTTCAAAAAAAAGTTTTGTATTGACTAGTACTATTCCTATAAGAAAAAAGGTCCTTGAAATATGGAAAAGTGTTTGAAAAAGTTGTTGTCAAGTATAAGATTGATATGATCAAGTCCTCTCACCAACAAGTCTTGCAGCTTTAAATTTCACCTTTTTCGATCAATTAGGTACCTTTATGTAGGTCAAGATATGAAAATGGATGAAGATCAACAAGAACACAACAACAATATTCAAGAACTACAACAACATCTATACTTTCAAGAACAACCCGCCACAACAAATCACCAACATACGGCCAAGTCCCCTTTGTGTTATGTTTCGGTCGTAGAAAGAGAGGAAGGTTGTGATGAACAACAAGAACACTACAACAACCTTTCAAAAACAACAACAATATCAACCAACTTCCAACCAAATCCAAAACAACAAGAACAACACCAAACGGCCACAATAATGTTCACAACAACTTTCAACAAGCTTAAGCTCAAGTTTAGATCTAGAATCAAAGTGCTAGTGAACAAGAAAAAAAAAACACTTAGAACAACTAACAAAAAAAAGACACCAATATATAAACTTACAAAAAATCTCAGCCAAGATGACAATAAGAACAACAACTTTCTCAGCCAAGACAACAAGAAGATCCAGATTCGGCAAAGAACACAAGAACACTTTCTTCTCTCCTTTTTTTATTTTTCAACTTTCAAGTCCAAGATTGATCTTGTTAGAATAAAATCAAAGATTTCTCTGATACCAAATGATACACTAAAAACCACGTATCTCATGAAATGGTCTCAAAACAGTCCACAAATGAAGGAGAATTTGAGAGCACAAAGAGACCAATCTCAGCTTCAACAACAACACCACAAACACAAGATATTCAAGGTGGAAACACACCAAAATAGCAACAATATGAAAATATGGACACAATAAAAAGATAAGAACGACACACGGTTTTACTAACACAAGAAAAAATGATTACAAGAACATAAACTGCTACAAGATTACAAGAAAAGTAAAGCGATAGATAGATAGACCAATGGTTGGTATAATCTTAAGGACCCAAGATCTTATTCCACTCTTGGACCCTTAACACCACACATAATAAAAACCTATCTCTTACGTGACACAAGATCAGCTTCCACCTCCCAAGCATCAATATTTCCAAGCAATACACTATCACTAGTGATTCCACACTAGCTCTTGACCTAGTTTCGGTTTTGGTGCCTCCAAAGGGAGAGGACTTATGGTCTTGTGACTTAAAACACTATCCAAAAAACTAATTAGAGAATCCCTAGCATGTTTCTTATATATATATTACAAAATAGAAGACTAATGTATCAATAATACCCCTAAGGGTGAGGCGCCTATCAAGTGTAATAAGTGGACTAATTTTGGTATGTTTTGGCCATCTTTTACCCTTCAACTGCAAACACTAAGCCTCGAGTCCAACATGCACCCTCATAATTCCATATCCGTGATTATTCTTATATCAATAGGCTAGGGACCTATCTGCTAACTGAAGTATCAAAGAGAATAGTCTCAGTTTTCCTAAGCCCAATGAGTTGAACAAAGATAGGGGAATAATATTGATACTTGCCCCTAAATCACTAAGTACATGGATTACCTCACTATTTCTAATATGAATGGGAAGAGTGAAACTCCCAGGATCTTTAAGCTTTTATGATATGTTCTGCATCACTACAGAATACACTCATCAATGAGTGTTACTGTCGTAATGTCCTGTAGCTTAACTTTGTTAATGACCACATCCTTCAAGTACTTAGCATACTTGGGCATTCCCTGCAAAATATAAAAGAGGGGAAGGTTAATGTGCAGTTCTCTGAATGTGTCAAAGAACTTCTTGAAGCATGCATCCTCCTTCATTTTTCTCAGTACTTATGGGAGAGAAAGTGGAGGTCTCTCTTTCACTTGTTTAGTAACTTTTGTTTTCGAGTACTCAAACTTCCTCAAATTTTCAGCCACTTTGTCATTAACCTATTTAGGAACCATATCAACATTTATCTTCTTTGTTTTCTTTGGAGGTTCTTCATAAATCTCTTTACTACCTCTCAAAGTGATTGTCATAACTTGTTACGATTTTTGGTATCACTTAGCAAACCACCTTGAGGACTAATCTTTTGTGCCTTCTAAACTGACCAATTTGCAACTCCAAGCTCCTTGTAGCTACTTGCTGGCTCTTTTTATCTACTGCCAAATATGCTTGAGTAGCCCTAATTTGATTCAGTATCTCTTCCACATTGTTATTCTGGGTTGTGACCTGATTATTCTGAACCCGTTACTGTTGATATTGTTGCTGATTTTTCCATAAGTATTTAGTGGCGGAGTCTACCACTTTTGATTGTAGATGTTCTCATAATTCAGCCTTTGAACATTCCCCACAAACACTATGGACTCAGGATTTGCAGCACACATATTTGTAGAATGGCCACTATTTCTACACACTACTCACCAAGTGCTCATCAATTCAATGGCATTTACTATGGCTGCAGGCTGTGGAGCTCCCAACTTTATATTTTTTATTTGATTTTGTAATGCAGTAATTTGGGTGGATATAGCAGTAAACTAATCCACCTCAAAAACACTTGCAACCTTTTTTGTAGTATTCCTTGAGTCTGAAAACCACTCGGGATTCCCTTATGCGATGTGGTTCAACAAAGTATAAAGCTCATTATATGTCAACTTCAATGCTTGACCACCTGCACCTGAATCTAGAAAAAATTTTGTGTTATGGTCAAGTCCATCCATAAAAGTGTGAGATAATACCTCGTTGGACAGCCGATGATGTGGATAGTCCCGAAGAAGTTCTTTAAACCACTCCCAAGCATGATATAAATTATTATTTGGCTTCTGTTTGAAGCATACAATCTCACTATGAAGTCTTGCAGTCTTGCCAAATGGAAGGAATCAAATGAGGAATTTTTGGGCTAAGTCATCCCAGGTTGTGATTGAATTTGTCGGTGCAGCATTCGACCACTTTTTTACTTCCCCTAACAACGAAAAGAGGAATAGTGTCAGCTTTATATAATCAGATGACACGCCTGTAAGGATGAATATGTCACTGATCTCTAAAAAGTTTTACAGATAGACTTGTGGATCTTCATGTGAAATCCCCATAAACTATTTACTACTGATCAAAAGCTGCACCATATTATATTTCAGCTCAAAATTACCTCCAGCAGCCAGTTTTTGAAATGGGGAGGTCAAATTTTTTGAAAGTTGGATTGCCACTTCACGAACTGTCCTGTTATCTAGTTGTTCTTCAGTCATTAGAGCAGGATCGTCTTGTTCTTCCTAAATTTGTAGGATGCGGGAGCGAAAGATTGCTTCTTTCCTCAACTGATGAAATCATTGCTCGAGTTTGTGGCTTGGTTCAACCAAATCCCTATCCTTTGCTAGCTTACTAGCCTATAAAACTATTTCCTACAAATACAAAATCCAAGACCAAGTGTAAAGCACCAACGAAATCTAAAATGTAAAACTAGAAATAAAATAATTTCCAAATTACAAATCCCCGAAAATGGCGTCAATAACTTGTTGCACACACGCAAGTGTACATGGTCTCACCAAGTAATATAGTGGCCTTAAAATAAAGCCAAATATTAATCCCTTAGAGACTTATTCTAACAACTACCCAATTCTAGTTCAACTATTGAGATTAATCACTAAAAGCGTAACGAAAAGAGTTTTACAGTTTATAAACTAAAATTAAAGTAAGCAGTGCGTAAAGTAAAGACTTGAGACAATCAATGTATTAATGTCCGGGGTTAAATCACTTCGAAAAATCATACAACAATATTGAACTTCATTAGTTAGGTTGCTTATCTTGGTTGTTGATTCGTAGGGTTTATCACATGATCATAGTCTTCAGATCTCTAATGGTCTACCTAACTTGGACATTACAACTACATCATTGAGCGGGGATGTAATAATCCAATTAGATGCATGAAGCTATCATCCTACATGTGAACCAATCAAGGCTTCTAGGTATATACCTATCCTAGATGCTAATTCAAATTCTTTATATTATAAAAGAATAAGAACCTTACTTTATCCATCCCGTGTTCTATCATCTTATTCCCCCACCCGAGTTTATAACACAACAACAAGTGTATTGTAAGGGTGCGCAATCCTTAAAATAATTAAAACAAAGATGAAGAAACCACCAAATATCATAAGCAATCCAAACAAATTCAATTCATAATGATCGCAAACATATTCTTGGCCTTAACCCCGAATAGGGGGCGTTTAGCCACTAATCGACATAACCATAATTCAAATACTCAAATACATGATTAAATCTATTAAAAAGCTAAAGTTAAAGAATAAAAAACTTAAAAACACATGTAGAAGCCTCCTCTACAGTCCCAAGATGTCCAAAAGTTGCCCAAGGTGATTACAAAGTGTGCAAAGTGTTCTATTTATAGTAGAGGAAATTGGTCGTGTGTGGGAAGAGTGACACGCCGCATTTGTTAGTAAACTTGAGAGAGAAACACGCCATGTTGAATATCACATTGAGGGAGTGGCACATCACAATGGCTATCACATTGAGGGAGGGGTGCATCATACCTATTTCACATTGGCTCACTGGAATTTGCATCTTGACGCCTATATTCTTCTAAGTGTTTCTCCCTCCATCCCTTGCGTTGTGTATTGTTTCCACTCAATTTGTAGCTTTTATAGTATCAAAATATCATAACAATCAACTCACCAATCATCCTACATGATCAAACACCATGTGTTAGAGTTTAACACAGTAAAACGTCAATGATAACGAGCTAGAAACTCAAGTTAAGCACTAGTCTCATCCATGTTACTCTTTAACTTATTGTTGACTCTTGGCTCATTCCAATTGAACTTTGCACATTATAAATAAGTTGTTCCATGTGTAATTAAATAACCTTAGGAACTCAATACACCCACTAGAATCCATCGAAATCAACTAGACCAACACCTAGCTCAAGCTAGTAAAACTAGTTTTCTCGTCTAAACTCTAAATTTAAACCCAAACTTGTTGGAAAACACCTTTAAACATTTCAATCACATACTTAAACACTTAGATGCTTATTTATATCATTATTAATACACATTAAGAAATCAATTTGTCCTAAAAATAAGGCTAAATAAGCTAGAATAACAACACTAAAGTGCATAAAACTACCTCAGATCATTACTCAATTCCCATTGTCCTTCCTCCACATGAGCCAAACTCCCCATGGATAACTTGCTAAGAGCATCAACAACCACGTTAGCATTACCTGGGTGATAATGAAGACTTATATCGTAGTCCTTGAGAAGCTCTAACTATCTCTTCTGCCTAAGATTTAGCTTCTTCTGAGTGAATACATATTGTTGAATCTTATGATCAGAAAAAATGTCTTCGTGCACTCCATACAAATAATGTCTCCATATTTTCAGAGCAAAAAACCACCGCCAAAAGCTCTAAATCATGAGTAGGATAGTTCCCCTTATGCACCTTCAACTGCCTAGAAGCATAGGTAATCACCTTCCCATGTTGCATCAAGAAACAATCAAGCCCCACCCTATATATATCACAATAAACCACAAACCCCTCACAACCCTCAGGCAATGTCAAAACTGGAGCTGAAGTTAGCATATCTGTAAGCTTCTCAAAACTCCCTTCACACACTTTCGACCAAGAAAACTTGACCTTCTTCTGAGTCAATTTGGTAAAAGGAGCAGCTATCATCGAAAAGCTATCCACAAACTGCTAATAATACCCAGCCAAACCCAAGAAGCTTCAAATGTCGGTTGGAGTCATGGGTCTAGGCCACCTTTTAACCACAGCCACCTTTTAAGGATCCATGATTATCCCCTCGCTAGATACAATGTGACCCAAGAAAGTTACAGCGTTTAACCAAAACTCATACTTAGAGAACTTGGCATTTAACTAATGTTCCTTCAAGGTCTGCAACACAACCCGAAGGTGATTAGCATAATCCACTTAACTCTTGGAATAAACTAGAATAGCATCAATGAACACAATGATAAAAAGATCCAAGAACTGCCTAAAATCCCTGTTCATAAAATCCATAAATGTCGCCGGAGCATTAGTCAAACCAAATGACATCACCAAGAATTCAAAGTTCCTATACCAAGTATGAAAAGCCATCTTAGGTATATCCTCCTCCCTAATCTTCAGCTGATGATACCTAGACCAAAAATCTATCTTAGAGAAAAACTTGGCACCTTGCAACTGATCAAACAAATCATCTATCCTTAGAAGAGAATACTTGTTCTTGACCGTTACCTTATTCAACTGCTGATAGTCAATGCACATCCGAAGGAAACCATCCTTTTTGCGCACGAACAACACTGGTGCACCCCACGGGGATATACTAGTATGAATAAACCCCTTATCCAAAAGATTCTTAAGTTTATCCTTGAGTTCCTTCAACTCATCCGAAGCCATTATATAAGGAGGAATAGATATTGGACGAGTGTCAGAACTAAATCACTACCAAACTCTATTTCCCTATCTGGAGAAACACCAGGAAGATTATCCAAAAAGACCTCAGGAAACTCATTTACTACCAAAACTGAATGTAGAGAAGGACCTTCTGAGTTAGAATCTTTAACCCAGGCCAAGTGATAAAGACACCCCTTAGATATAAACCTTTAATCTCTAAGATAAGAAATAAACCACCCCCTAGGAGCTAGGGAACCACCCTTCCACTTTATAATCGGTTCACCAGGGAACCTAAAGACAACCTTATAAGTCTGACAATCCAGGGACGTATAACAAGAGTGTAACTATTCCATCCTCAAAATAACATCAAAGTCTACCATATCCAATTTAAATAAATTCACCAAAGTTTTCTTACCACCAACAGATACCACACTCCCCCTATAGACTCTCTTAGCAATAACCGAGTCACCTACCTAGGTAGAAATAGGAAAAGGATCCAAAATAACCTCAGGATCAAAATAGAAACATACAACCATAAATGGGGTCACAAATAAAAGAGTGGACCCCAGATCAAGCAAACAATATGCATCACAAGAAAAGATTTATAACGTACTGGTAACAACATTAAGTGATGCTTCAAATCCTATAGAGATGCAAGATCATATAACCTATTCCATCCTGTGCCGGTATCAAAAATAGGAGTAAATGCTGAAGCCACACCACTAGGCGTAGGAGCAAAAGACAAAGCAATCGAAGCTTTGACCACTCTTGATGCACCCTTTTCGACCGGACATTTCTGAGCATATGGCTCAACTGGCCATATTTAAAATACTTGTCCCTTCCTTTATCATAATATCCTCGATAAAAATGACCATAGAACCAAAAAGAAGGGCATGAAGAAGCCAACTGACCCCCATTATCCTAAGATTGGGCACCTTGTGCTCAAAAATATCACCACCCTGCAGATACCTATCACCCGACTACTTCGGGTAAGGAGTGCTAGCAGTAGAGAAGGAACCAGAACTTCCCCACTTCTTCTTCAGCCACTTATCTCCATATCAACCACCCTACTGCTGAGCAACACTCTACTTAGAAAACCGACTTCTCTTACCCACTCTTTCTTCAAGCTTTTTTTGTTTTCTCTTCTTAACTTGGGGGACTCCCATGTACCCCACAAGTTTATAATACCATATTAACTTAAGGGATTCCCTTGTACCCCCACAAGTATGTTTATTAAGCCAAACCATTCCAAACTATTTAAACCATTAAGGTTCTATTACCAAGTTCAAACCAAGCAATAGTTCCTTTACAAATCCAATTACATAGTGAAATCATTATCATAGGCATTTTATCAAACATATTAGGGCATAGTATTTCTAAAACTAAAATCCATTACCAATGACCATTCCATGCAATCCAATTATCCAAAACCACCATTAAAACATAATTAAAGCATAAGAAAGCCATAACCAAGCATTTATAACTAAAACCCCCAAATCACATTTGAAAACCCAAAATCATACAACATTCAAACAATGAAAACATTGTATAAAATCATGCCTTTAGTTGGAACTAACAATGTGGGAAGAGAACATTCCTTAAACCAACAAGACGATGGAGAAAAATCACCAAGACAAGCCCTAATTTACTCCTTAAGATGAAACCCTAGCTTTTTTTGCCCAAGAACTCTTGATAGGATTTAAGAGTGTTTTCTAAGTGTTTAAGAATAGAATAGTAGGGAAAATAATCTCCCAATAGGAATATAAGTCATGGGGCCTTATTAGGATAAGTGGGGAAATATCTAGATTACCCTCACTTAAACTGTATTTAATTCCCATCATTGGGTACGACTAACCCTTATGAGTCATACCCATTATGTATGAGTGGTACCCACCTTTCGTACCCTAGGTCTTCCCTCTTGGACCCAAAACTATCTGAGGTACGACACACCCAAACCCAAGTTGTATTCAAGTGTACGACTAGTACCCATAAATCGTACCCCTAACAGAATAGAATCCTAGAAGGTTTGAACACTAACCACTATACGAGTCCTGGGTACGACTCGTACCCAGGCTTACAGATCATAGTGAGACACTCGTACACAGATCTAACTTAAGTTACCAAGCCCAATAATAAATAAAGTAACAAAACAACACGCATCCACTGATACAACTCATACCACCAAAGTCGTACCCATTTTAGAAACCAAATCCAACCCACCAACCAACACTGGTCAATATACAACTAGACCATACCACCCGTACCCAAGTGTACGACTCGTTCCCTAAGTCGTATTGTTCCCAAAAATAAGAAATCAAGGAAATTTTCTATGGTCCAAAAACTAGGGTGTTTCAAATTTATATTTGAAAAGGTGAATCAAAGTATTCATAGAGATTGTAACACTCACATTTTAAAATTAATAAAATAATTTTTACAATATTTTTCTTCTCTCAATTCTTTATTTTTTGGTCTCAAAATTTTATTATCCAACAAATTCTGGCACACCCAGTGAGACAACTCTACCTCTCATCTTAAGTTTTCTAACATCAAAGTTCAAGAACACTAAAATGACTTCAATGATAGAAGAACAGCTGACAAGCTTGGTTAAAGCAGTTGAATACTTAAAAAATTATGTGTAAGAACAAGATGCTAAACTTCCCAGGTTAATAAATATATGGAGAGCATATATAAGAGAGAATCAAGTCAGACACCTATGAAGCTTCCTAAAATTACAGAAAAAAGAGATTTGTTCATAAGACAAACAATAATGACCAAAGAGCTTCAAGTTTTTGCTAAAGGTTTGATTCGTATTGGTCAATTGGAAGCCTGTATTATGGGAGTAATCAAAGACAAATTTAAGTCCTCACCCAAATTTTCTATCACATATGGAAAACCATATACACAAGGGATTGATAACTTGAAAATGCCTGATAGATATCAGCCTCTTAAGCTTCAACATTTTAATAGCAAAGGGGACCCTAAACTACATATAGCACCCTTTATTAAAACTTGCAATGATGCTGGAACATATGGTGATTATCTCGTCAAGCAGTTTGTATGATCTCTCAAAGAAAATGCCTTTGATTGGTACACCGATCTTGAAAAATGGTTCCATAGATAGTTAGGAGCAGTTGGAGCAAGAGTTTCTTAATCATTTTAATAGCATAAGACGTGTAGTTATTATGAATGAACTTATAAAGGCTGCCAACATAAAGATAAGCCAATTGTTGACTTCATCAATCGATGGAGAATTTTGAGCCTAAACTGTAAAGATCGCCTCAGTGAAACTTCTAGCATTGAAATATGTATTCAAAGCATAAATTGGGTTTTTAGCTATATCTTGCAAGGATTAAAACCTAATACATTTGAAGAGTTGGTAACTCATGTGCATGATATGGAATTAAGCATGGTCGTAAGAGAAAATCAATGGATCTTTGTCTATGAGCCTCACGAAATTGAAGATATAGAAGACCTTCATAGTGAGGGCAAGTTTACACCCAAAGATGAATTCAAAGAAAATATTTATGTCTCAACGCTCCTCAACACATGAGCTTAAACTGTAAGTTACAAAACTCCTCAACATACGAGTCTAAACTACAAGTTAAATCACTCCTCTAAGCATGAGCTTAAACTGCAAGTTATAAAACTTCTCAAAGCATGAGTCTAAACTGCAAGTTAAATTACTTCGGGAAGCATGATCTCAAGCTAAATGTCATGAATATCTACAAATTTGAGTCAAATCTACAAGTTGTAAAGCTCGTCAAATTTGAGATAAAACATCAAATCACTATTTAAATTCAAGTCAAATCTTGAAATCACAGATCTCTTCAAATTTGAGTTGTGTCTTTATGCCACAAAGCTCATCAAATTACGAGCTAAATTTTAAATTGTGAAGCTTTTAAAATTTGGTCAAATCTTTAAGTTAAAATGTTTCTTAAAACACGAGCCTAAATTGTATATCACTAAGCTGTTTAAATTTGAACTAAATATTACAAAACTCATTAAATTGTTAGCTATTTTTAAATCACAGAGCTCTTCAAATTCAAGCAAAATCTCCAAGTTGACATGCTCCTTAAAATACGAGCCTAAACTGTATATCACCAAGATCTTCAAATTTGAGCTAAGTATTCAAGTTTATAAGCTCCTCAAAATACGAGCCTAAAATGTATATCACCAAGCTCTTAAAATTTGATCTAAATGTTATAAAGCTCATCAAATTGCGACCTAAATTTTCAAATCATAGAGCTTTTCAAATTTGAGCAAAATCTCCAAGTTGACATGCTCCTTGAAATATGAGCCTAGACTATATATCACCAAGCTCTTCATATTTGAGCTAAGTATTTAAATTTAAATACTCCTCAAAACACGAGTCTAAATTGTATGTAACCAAGCTCTTTAATTTTGAGCAAAATCTTCAAGTTGAAAAACTCCTTAAGGCACGAGTATTAACTGCATATACACTCCTAAAAGCACAAGTATAAACTGCATGTCCACTCTTTAAGTCATAAGCATAAACTGCATATCCACTCCTGGCCTACAAGAGTATAAACTATGTACGGCTCAAAAAAATATTTGCTAGGTTGAAAACCTCGTAAGAAGCGGCCTAAGCAAAAGTTAGGATGCAAAAAAATGTAAATAAAAAAAAACACTCACCCATAACTACTTTGTGACTTGATCCTCTTCATTAAGGTACACAAGTGCTTGGAATTTCATTTTGAGTTACGTTAAATGAGTGTTAAAAAAAATATGTTCCCGCCATATGAACGCTAAGTCTATAAATATTCTATTTAAATTTAGAACTTACTCCAAATATTTGTGGCTCAATTGAGGCACACCGTTAAAAAGAAAATGAGCTCCTTCAACGGGATATGGAATGCTAAAGTTCTCCAAGCCAACAATTAAGAGCGTAAATCTACTAAGCCTGTAGTTTGAAGTAAAAAATATATCAAGTCTACATGCTCAAGTCTCCAAATCTGCCGAATACTTCAAATCTACAAGGTCTGCAAGTTGATATCATCAAATTTTCCAAGTCTTCAGGTTGAAGTCTCAAAATTAACCAACTTTGAAAGTTGAACCACTAAAATCACCAAATTTGCAAGTGGAAGTTGATAGAATCTCCAAGTTTTCAAATCAAGGCCTCCTAAATTTTTATGCCCTAAGGTAGACAATATTTATCCCTTTTCATCTTAAGATGGACTCTCATGGGTTTATCTTTAAAAGGATATCAAAATTTCCATGTCTTATGGTGGACAAGATTTGTCCCTTTGCACCTTAAGCTGGCCTCTCACAGGTTTATCATTAAAAGGATCTCTAAAATTTCCATATCTTAAGGTGTAAAAGATTTGTCCTTTACCTTAAGATGGTCTCTTTGTGCATTTATCTTTAAGAAGATATAAAAAATGTTTTTATGCGTTAAGGTGGACAAGATTTGTCCCTTTGCACCTTAAGTTGGCCTCTTATGGGTTTATCCTTAAAAGGTCTCCAAAACATCCATGCCTTAAGGTGGACAATATTTGTCCCTTTGCACCTTAAGTTGGTATCTTTACGTATTTATCCTAAAGGAAATATAAAAAGGTTTCCATGCCTTAAGGTGGACAAAATTTGTCTCTTTTCACCTTAAGCTGGCATTTCGATGGATTTATTATGTAAATTGGTTTGTTCTTAAGGTGGGGGGAGCAAAGTTAAACTCTTGCACTTTAAGTTAACCATTGGAAAAGGACCATACTTGAAGCTGAACTTGTCAGGTCTCAAGGTAATGAAGGTAAAGTTAAACTTTCGCACCTTAAGCTACCCATTGAAAAGAGTTCATACTTAAAGAAGACATTGCATAAGTGCATCGGTGAAAGGGCACATACTTAAAGAAGACCATTGCATAAGTGGAACAGTGAAAGGACTCATACTTAAATAAGACCATTGCATATGTGCATATGTGCATCGGTGAAAGGGCTCATACTTAAATAAGTCCACTGTGTAAGTGTATTGTTGAAAGAGCCCATTATTAAAAAAGACCATTGCGTAAATGCATCGATGAAAGGGCTCATACTTAAAGAATATCATTCATAAGTGCATCGGTGAAAGGGCCCACACTTAAAGAAGACCATTGCATAAGTACGTCGGTGAAAAGGAACCATCTTTAAGCAAAATTGGTTAGGTTTTAAGGTGACGGAGGTGAAGTTAAACTCTCACACCTTAAGCCGATTGTTGCATAGCCACCGTCTTCAAGCAAAATTGGTTGGGACTTAAGGTAATGGAGGTGAAGTTAAACTCTCACACCTTAAGTTGACTATTGCATAACCACCATATTCAAGTAAAATTGTTCGAGTTTTACGGTGATGGAGGGGAAGTTAAACCCTCACACCTTAAGTCAATTGTTACATAGCCACTGTCTTCAAGCAAAATTGATTGGGTCTTAAGGTGTTGGAGGTGAAGTTAAACTCTCCCATCTTAAGTCGATTATTGCATATTTCTATTTGTTTCAACCCTACACAAAAATGAGGGGGGAAATAAGAAATAAAGTAAAAACATAAATAAAAGAGATGTTACCTGTCAGAGCATTGCGACCTTGAAAGTCGTATACCACCAACTTGAATTGAGACAAGATGATTAAATGAGAGTTAAACCCTTATAATATAGTTTTAAGCAATCAAAATGCTCTTTGGTGGTGATGGTCCCATATCAAGATATAAATTATTTGGTGAGGCAATGCAAATCTGAAATCCTTTGTCGGACAGAATATAGGATCGAATTCAAAAATTCATATAGAACAATTAAAGAAGTTTTAAAATTCAAATCTTGGATATGTTATATATGCATGTTTTTGACATCTATATAACTAAGCGAATTATGATTTCGATACTCCCACATTGAGATATAATTTTTTTGGTGTCATCGCGCAAATCTGAAACTGTTGATGCATCAAAACTCAATGTTGATTTCAGGATAGCACCTAATAAGATCTCGATTGTATTAAATTATGAATTTTGGATATTTTATAGATCTTTATGTCTAGTTTCACAAGAACAATTGGCTTGTGATTTCGTCCTTCCTATGTCAAGATATGAAAGTTTTGGCAAAGACACGAGATCTGAAATTTTCAGTATGATAAAATTCAGGGTTAACTTCAAAAAATTATCGGGAATTATATTGAAGGAATTTAAAGCTGAAATTTAGAAATATTGTACATCTCGAAGTCTAGTTTTTTTAATATTAAATGGTTCATAATTTTGACATTTCTACAATGAGATATGAATTTTCTACCACTAACATGTTGTGCTGGAAAAAAATGACAAAAAAAATAAAATAAAAGTAGGAGGAAAATAAATTACATCAACATTATTCATGGCTTGAAAATCCCAAAATTGATATTGAACAAGTAGGGAACCTTCATCCTTTTATAGTGTTGTAGGATGGATGTGTTCTTCTCCAACATAAATTCAAATTAGAAGAGCTTCCATCTCCAATACAAATTCAAATTGGAAGTTGTTTCTTTCTCCAATATGAATTCTCATCGGAGGTTGTTTCATCTTCAATACAAATTTAAATTGAAAAAATTTCCATCTCCAATACAAATTTAAATTGAAGGTTGTTTCCTTCTCCAATACAAATTCAAACTGGAGGTTGTTTACTTCTCCAATATAAATTCTAATTGGTAGAGTTTTATTCCTGGTTAAGTAAGGTGGTAAAAAGTTTTTCAAAATCTATTTGAAATTTGATATCATGCCTCACCAATGGGTCTTACGTGTAGAGATTCATGAAAAAATAAAAGTATTTTTGAGAGGCAGTATCAATATGATTCAGCTTTAAATTTTCTCAACTAATGAATGAGGTGTTCATATGTATGAAAATCATTGAAGCACGAAGGAAGCATATTTAAATAAATTATACTTCAAGGCTAGTCTCCAATATATTAAATGTGTCGACAAGTCTTGAAGTAGGGGGCATTTGTAGGCGTTGAAATTTTATTAAATTTAAATCCGTACGAAATTTGAATTATATTAAAATATATTAGTTTTAAATAAATACTGTGGATTAATATAATTGAATTAATTATTTAAGTTCAAACACATGGGTTTAAACAAGGTCCAATATTTATAGGGCTAGTCCAATAATTTGGGCTACAAATGATGAGCCATTTTGGTAAGCCCAAAATATTGTCTTATTTTAGATACTCAAAATGAGTGATGTGTGTCAAATGATGTGGCATGTCAAGTTAAGGAGCCAATAGGACCAAGCCACATGTCAAAATGATGCAGCATGCCTAGTGAAATTAAATGCCCAAAAGGTGCCACGTCACTTGAATTTGATTAGTCAAATGCAGTCCATATTCATTATGACTCTTCCCTTTCCATAACTATAAATAGGGGTCTCATAATTTAGAAAAGAGGACTAAGAACTCTAAGAAGAAGCAAGAGAAAGTTCGTGGATCAAACGTTCGTGGATCAAACGTCACAATTTCTCTATAAAGCTCAAGCATTCAAATCCAGTTCATCAACATTCAAGATCAAGACCGCAAGATTCAAAAACAAGACCAAACGCCCTTGAATCCAAGCACAAGTCAAGATCAAATCCATCAAATCCGCAAATCAAGTTCAAATTCAAGATCAAGCAAGAAGCCTTTGAATTTATATTTGAAAAGGCGAATGAGAGGATTCATAGAGATTGTAACACTCACATATTGAAATTAATAAAATGATTATTGTAATTTTTTTACTGTCCCAATTATTTATTTTTTGGTATCGGAATTTATTGTCCGATAGTCGTTATGGATTTGACACGTTTATTAAGAAACTACTCTCTCTGTTTTATTTTAGTTGACCTTCTTTCTAAAAAATATTTATTTCAATTTACTTCCTCTGTTTCGTTTGAGTTGGCCCTCTTTCTAAAAATATTTATTTTAATTTAGTTGTCCCTTTGATGAAATCAAGAGTATTTTATTATATTCTTCCAATACTACCCTCAACATTAAATGACTAAACAAAGTGTATTTAGTCAAATTTACATTTTCAAAGCATAATTAATAAGGCTAATTTGGTAAAATAAACCCCTAATAAATATTTTCTTAAGGGGAGTGTCAAGTCAAAAAGAGTCAACTATTTTGAAACAAAGGGAGTAGTTGTCCCATTGATGAAATCAAGAGGATTTTAATATGTTCTTCCAATAATACCCTTATCATTAAATGATTAAACAAGTTGTATATATTCAAATTTATATTTTCAAAACATAATTAATAAGGATAATTTGGTAAAATAAATTTCTAATAAATATTTTTCTTAATGGATGTGTCAAGTCTATAGGGGGTCAACTAATACGAAACACAGGGATGAATAAATAGAGGAGAAGTGCTAAATGACCATAAAATTTGGCTTAAATTTGACCATAATTGTAAAAAGACTGCAATGACCTTTCTCTTTCAAAAAAAATTAATTCTTTTCTCTTTTTTCAATCAAAGAAAATTAAAGGCTTCGTTATTCCATAATTTTAAAAGGCAATTCCCACATTAAAAAATTATAATAAATAAATGACCATTAATTAAAATGTGAGTTTTAATAAATATGATTTATATATATATATATATATATATAAAAATTCATGATATTTAATTTCAAATTCTCAATATATAAATAATTAATATTGAAAACTTTATAATATGAATACTTACACATGTACTTTGATAATTTTACACTTACACCTCTTATGAAGTTTCTCTATAATTAAATATCTGATATAATTTTTAAAGGATAAATTATAATCAGAAAAATAAATAAAATATTCTTGCGAAGTTATTCTAACGAATATTTAAAACAAAGGTAAAAATTTTATTCTTGGTTTAAAATATAAATAAATATTTTGGAAATAGGATCTGATACACCTTCTTTAAAAGATATACCCACTATAAATTATAACTTTCTATATCTTTAAGTACGTACATTTTTGTAATTTTATAAACTCTAATATTTTATTATATATAATCACTTTTTTATTGTAGATTTTATTTATTTTTCCCTTGAAAATTATTCATATATAACTAGTTAAATAAAGTTTCAATTATGTAGAATTTTCATTATATGCAAGATTTAAATGTTTTTAGCAAAAATAGGATTAACATTTTTTGGGATGTAACTATAAGATTTTCATAACATAGAAGATTTAAGTGTTTAGTGTAATTAATTATTGTCGACAACTATAAAGTGTTTTGAGTTTTGCCTATCTTCATTGATATATTTTAAAATTATATATTTAAAAAATATTTAAATATGTAGTTTCTAAATTTATTTAAATATAATAAATAATAAAATTACTTAATTAGAGATTTCATTAATTACAAAATTAACTAATGATTCACAAGTTATCAAATTGGCTTAATATAGAAGCGCAAGACTACAATATTAGTGCGTGAGTATTCTCTTAGGTCGATGTTAACTAGGGTCATCATTAATTATTTGAATTTTTATTGTACTTTTTAAATGATGATAACTAATAAATATTTAAAATTTCAACTTTTTTTTGGTAAATAAACTATTTTATTTAACCAAGTGAACGTTTAAAACACCAGAAAGTTATAAAACTTCAGCATTAATATGTGATTGACACTTATGAATCATATGATTTTTATGATTTATATAGAATGGCGATTTCTATCATGTCTAAAATGTTTTTAGTTTAATTTCTACTATCATTATTGTATTGTTTTCAAAATATGTTTAAATAAGTATTTTAAATTTATTTACTCGTAATAATTTATAAATTATTTAATTAGAGGTCAGAATAATAACAAATATAAGTAACGATTCTCAAATTATCTAATCGGTATAACATTTGGGCGCAAGACTACAATATTAACATATGACTCTCTTGAGTTATTGTTAATTAGAGTCAACGCTAATGAATACTTTGATTTTTATAACTTGTCGATGTCCATCACATCTAATGTGTTTAAGTCTTGATTGCTATTATTAAAATATTTCAAATTATATTTGAAATATCATTCAAATATGAAAAAATTTTGATTTAAAATTTAACAAATAAAATATGCTCTAATATAAGTAAGGGTGGGTGCAAGACAACAATATTAATACATGACTTTCTTAGGTTGATATTAACTAGGATCGATAATTATGAACTATATAACTTTTATGATCTTTATGATACATTAATATCTAGCATGTTTAAAGTGTTAGAGTTTCAAATTTCGTCATTAAAATAATTTCAAATTACATTTAAAAAATTATTTAAATTATGTAGTTTAATTTTTAAAAAACATAATAATTTTTTACATGATTTTGAAATAATATATGCTATACCCTTTGTCTTAATTTATGTGGTACCGATACAATTTTGAGAGTGAACTAAATTTTTTGTATATTTTTCAAATATTTAAATTTATTAATTATTATGATTTATAATATTTGTTCTTCTGTCTCAATTTATGTGGCAGTAATAAATTTAGAGAGTCAATTAAATTTTTGTATGTCTTGTTAATTATTTTAAGTTGCTAATTATTATGATTTATAATACTTTTATGTAATTATCAAATATATAAAATATTAAAAATAAAATTAAAATAAAAAAAATAAAAGAAAATATCTAAGTAAACAGTATAAGCAAACATGTCGATCTGTTTATCATCCTTTATAAGTGAGATAAATAAATTACAAATGCCCATTTAAGTGGCACAATGCTTAGGTGGCCATAATAATTAATTAGGGGTAATATAGTAAAATTATGATTGAAGCTGCAAAGCAGACATATTTAAATGACTTACAACAACTAATTAAAAGTGATATAGAAAAATTACTATAAAAAATATTTGTGAAAAAAAATTACGTGGGTATATAAAAATCAAGTTAATTTAAAACAACAAGAGTTTTTTTTTTGTTTCCTATCCGATGTTCGGTGCCCACATTGGAGCTCCAACTAATCTGGATCACGCGTTGCAGGGGCCATTAAGGTGGCAGCGCTCCCAACAGAGTTTTTTTCATACTCAGGGTCGAATCCTCGACCTCTGGTTAAGGGTGGAGCAGCCTCATCCACTACACCACAACCCATGTTGGTAAACATCAAGAGTTAACTTATTATTTTATGTCTATTTTACCTTTTATATTAAATATTATTAACCTTTACATACTTTGATGACTTATAATAATTAATTAGGAGTGATATTAGTAAAATGATAGCTAAAGTAGGTATGTCATAAATATCTATTTTTTAATTAAATATTATTAATTTTCTAATACATAAATAACTTATAATAATTAATTAGGGGCGATATAGTAAAATCACGGTTAAAGCAGCTGACAAGCATGTTGAAATCGTGAAAAATTCAAGTAGGTCTAATATAAGATGTCAATTTAATTTAAAATATCAAGGGTTAATTTATTATTTTATGTTTATTTTATCTTTTTTATTAAATATTATTAACTTTGTAGTACTTAGATAACTTGTAATAATTAATTAAGGATGATGCTTAGTAAAATGATAGTTGAAGCAGACATCTCATAAATATCTATTTTTTAAAATTAAATATTATTAATTTTTTAACACATAAATGACTATTAATAATTAATTAGAGGTGATATTGTAAAATTATTATTGAAGAAGTTGACAAGCATATCGAAATCGTTGCATCTATAATACAAAATTTGACTTAATTTATTTGTAACATTTAACATTTATATAGATGCTCGATATCGACAGGGCCGTACTATTTTTTTGTCTCAATTTATATGACACATATATAATTTAGATAATAAATCATTAAAATAATTTGAATTTTAATTATTTTGATTTATAATACTTTTTATTCTATTAAAATACATTTTTTTTAATATGTTGATGTTTACCACATTTAAAGTATTCTGAATTTTGACTATCGATATTGAAATATTTTTAAATTATATTTAAATAGAACTTAAATTTATTTAAATGTTATAATTAATAAAATTGCTTAATTAAAGGACATATTAATAACAAATATAATAATTAATAAACTTAATATCTATTTATTAATATTTGTTCTTAATATGTCCTTTAATTAAGAAATTTTATTAATTATTGACATCTGTTATTAATATGTCCTTTAATTTATTGTTTTTCGAATAGTACACAAAATTGTGGCTAGATAATTTTTTTGTACTAAATTTTAAAGATAGAATATTTTTATGTCATAAATATATTAATTTTTAAAGTTAAATAATGTTTATGTTTACAAAAATTGAAACTAATATTTTATGTGACAGAATCAATGTTAGGTGATAGTAGATAAATTTTACCTATCTTTGATTTCAGTTATTCAATATTTAACTCTTTTTAATTTTCACCTACAACATGCCTAGTGTAGTTCCATATTTTTCTCACACCTCAATTATTTTTTTAATTATGAAAATAAAAATACGAATTAATTACTCATCAAAAATATTGATTCAATTTCATAATAATTTTTAAAAAGAAGATATAGGAGTAAAAGTGGTTGAAAAAAATTACACACATTAATTATTAATTACTTGAAAATGGAATCTACTCTTATCCTTTTAAGTAAAGGATGCTTTTGCATAAGTATAACTTGACATGTATTTGTCATAATAAAATTATAGCAACATTACTAATTTCTTAGGTACAATAAATTATCTCAAGCAAAATAATGTAACTGAATATGTATTTTTGTTTTAAGTTCTAAATAATTTTGCTTCAAGTTTCATAACTATTTGATATGGTGAAATACTTTTTGATAAAATTTTATAGCTAATAATTATTTTTATCATGAGTAGAAATTTATTGTAGCAACACAAAATACTAAAAAAGTCACATTTGAGAGCGAGATATTATATTATGTCTATATATAACAACAATAATAGATTCAGTGTATTCCCACATAGTGGGGTCTGGGAAGGGTAAAATGTACGCAGTTCATACCACTACATCCGGAGAAGTAGAGGCTATATCATGTCTATATAGTGATTGAATAATCTTTATTATAAAATCAAACATCATCGATCTAAGATAATTAAATGTGCTAATCATTTTATTTGATTCTATCTTATTGAATTTTACTAGTACATTTGAAATATAGTTTAGATAAATAAGTGACTATAATATAATTTGACGCGATTCAGTCGTAATAGGTCTTACTAGTAAATTTGAGATATAATTTAAATAAATAGGTAATTATAATATAATTATTTTCAATTTGTTATTTATAACGAATATAAACAAAATTTTATCATGTCTCAATCAAGTTTTATCTTGATCAAGTGTTATAACAATTGTTATTTTATTCAAAGTTTCAAACCTAATCCATCTGAGCCATGATTTTATGGTCAACCATTAAACTAAATTAATTAATAATTATTACAAATGTAGTTATAATTAATTGAACCAAAGATTAATAATTGGACATAGTTATCACAGAAGTGTATTGGGAAAAAGGTGCAAAAAAAATACATATACTTTGCCTAAAATTGTAGTTTCATATACTGAACTTTATGAGGGTCCTATGACCCCCTAGAATTTTTTTTTCGTATTTAAATGACATATATTTGCCCACCTGGACCACTTATTCAGTCACCCAAAGGGCGGTGATTGACATGCGACCTTTCAACAAATAATTATTCCTCTTAGTTTTGACTTTTACTATTCAAAACTACACCATGATAATATCTCAGGGTTATATAATTAGGATTTAAAAATAATTAAGAGGAATTATTATTTGTTGAAAGGTCGCATGTGAATCACCGCCCTTTGGGTGACTAAATAAGTGGTTCAAGTGAGAAGATATATGCCATCTAAATATCAATAAAAAGTCTAGGCGTCATAGGACCCCCGCAAAGTTCAGTATGTGCAACTGCAAATTTAGGTAAAGTATAGGTATTTTTGGGACTATTATCCCAAATGTATCTGTATAATGATTTATAACTAAATAAATTAGTGATTAAATTTAGTTATTTTTTATGAACTAATTATAACAAATTTAAACAAATTAACTTTACTAAATTTTACTTTAGACTCGTTTCATCGGAATGATATCTTTATCGATCTAGTGCAGTTAGTGTTGTCAATGATGTGTTCATTTTCATAGCTTGTAAGTTTCAAATATATTTTTTAAAGTAAATGATAATATTAACTTCGACTAACTAATTATAAAATATTTTGAGAAAATTAATATGTTTCACTCAAACTTCAAGAAGGGGAGCCTTGGAGTAACTGGTAAAGTTGTTGTCATGTGACCAGGAGGTCATGGGTTCAAGCCTTGGAAACAGCCTCTGGCAGAAATACAAGGTAAGACTGCGTACGATACACCCTTGTGGTGGGGCTTTTTTCCGAACACCGCGCATAGCGGTAGCTATAGTGCACCGGGCTGCCCTTTTTTTTTCACTGAAGCTTCATCCTAATCAAGTGTTTTGAGAATTAATATTTGATTGGAAGTGTTTTTATTAGTCTCAATTCAAATTTACAGGATCTTATTTATAAGTTACAAATATAATTTGAATAAATAGATTATTATATATAATTATTTTGGTAATTACTATGCTTAATCTAAAAATTTGTTTACAAATTCTCGCTAATTATGTGAAGATAGATACAAATTATTTCTTGTGGATAAAATTACTTACTACACGTATATTTCTTGTAAAATAAATATTTCTCTATAATTACAGTCTATAACATAATAAAATTTCATAGCAATGATTATAAATTCTTAGTCATAAATTATGAACAAATGGTAAATAAATTTTAGGCACATCAGTTTTTACAAATGTTATGGAACAAAAAATTATTGTTAAATTGTTTAGCAAAATAAATTTTACATTTAACTATGACATATTTTGTTAGTATATTTATCTATAGAAACATGTAAAGTAACAAAATTTTAAGCATGCGAAAACATGTTATTATTAAACTATATATTCATACACTAGTTTTAATATTCATTAATAAAAATCATAAAATCGAACTAGTGTGATAAAAAATAAATAAAATAATTTAATTAAATTTCTCAAAAAATGTACAAAGTATAAACCATACATAATTAAAATTTAATTAAAATTAAAATACTTCAAATGTAATTAAAAAAATATAACCAACAGGCAACAACTAATAAATAAATTTGTGCTGATTAATTTTTGTTAATTACAAACTACTGCATTTGAAAATTATTTAATTATGTAATTATTAACTAAAAATTAAATAATTAAAAATAGAATACATAAATTGTCCATTCTCATGTATTGAAATAACTTTCAAGCAATTGAAAAATGATAATAAATAAAGTAATCTAAAAAATTTAAATTTAGGAAGAAAGAGACAAAAAATGTCTAAAAGCTAACTACTATTATGGCCAAAAGGATTTTTCCTAAATAGAGAGGCATTTTACATAATAATTCTTGTATGTCTTTTAAAGTGCAATAATCAATATAATGATCATATATTGAAATTTGATACATATTACTTCATCTCATTCATTACATCTTAGAGTATTGAGTATTTATAATTGAAACCAGTAATATTCATTTAATTTATCTTTTGAGAATTGAGATCATTCATGCACAATTCAATAATTTTGAAAATTATGAATGTATTTAATATTCATATAAAGGATAAAATGATAAACTGTGGATGTATTTAGCACTCTTAATTTTAGAACTTAAACAATTAAATTGAAATAAATATTTTTAGAAAAAATGTCAATTAATATAAAACGGAGAATATATATATATATATATATATATATATATATATATATATATATATATATATATATATATATAACCCTTAACACAAATTAACTTTGATTCATTTATATGCAAGGAAACAAATGATACACATGAAAAAGGCAAACAATATCACTTTTCCACCTTTATCATTCATCACATACTCTCCCTCTTTGTTTCCTACCTTTAGTACTTTAATTGAATATCTGTCTACCCATCTTTCTCTCCTCTTTCACAGGTTCATGTTTGAAAATTTTAAAACGAAAAAGGGACAAATACATCCTTACACTATGATAAATAGTATGTATATATTTTTCGTCATACTTTAGGTATACATATGTCCCTATTGTTAGTAAAATAGTATGTATATGTCCCTCACACTAACAGTAAGAGCATAGGTGTACCCAAAGTATGATGGAGGGTATATACCTACCATTTATCATAGTTTGGGGGTATATTTGTATCTTTCTTTTTTTAAATTTTTTTATTCCAAATAATTAATTCAAACCCACTACACAACCTAATAAAACCACTAAACCCTTTCAAACCAATTCGGTATGACCTTTGTTTTTGTTTCAAACCCGACACTCCCTCTATTTTTCTCTTAAACGTGAACCCCCAATCAAATTATAGTGATTGGTCGTTGTTACTAGTTGGTGTTTACAGGTTGGAGGGAGTGGTGATTAAACCGAAGGTGGCCGAAGCTAGTGGTGCGACGATGGATCGCTGATAGGGTATTTCTGGTTAGACGATGACGGTGCAGTGTTGACTAATGGTGGATAGTATTTTTTCGATGAAATTTTACTGAAAATTGAAATGTGAGGGGTTTAATTTATTTTGTGTTATTTTTGGGTGTTATGGGTTGATTTTTTTTTTAAATGTTACTGTATTATTTGTATATATCGTTATAGGGGTGAAAAATGTGTTTGTTAAATAGGTTTCTCTTAAATTTTAATTGGAAATGGGTTAGGTAATGGGTTTATTGGATCGGGTAGTGAGTTTGAGTTAATTATCTGGGACAAAAAAATAAAATGAAAAAGAGACAAATATACCCCGAAACTATAATAAGTGATATGTATATACCCTCCGTCATACTTTAGGTATACATTGCCTCTACCGTTAGTGTGAGGGACATATATGTACCATTTCACTAACGGTAGGAATATATGTGTACCAAAAATATAACGGAGAGTATATACGTGTCATTTATCAAAATTTGAGAGTATATTTATTTCTTTTCCAATTTTAAAAAGATTTTATTTAATTAAAGAAACTCAAAGAATAAATAGGCTCCCACCTCAAGACACTTTCTAAACTTACCATTTCTATTTATCATGTATAATTAATAAAGAGGTTAAAACAAAACCCCATGAATTTCTTGAAGATTTTATTTCTTTATATTAGGCGTAATACATATGTGTTACTCATTTAACTTTATATAAGTTTAAGTGCCTACTTGCACACACCCAAAGTTGAAGGTCAAAGATGAGATCTAAAATCAAGTTAAAAGACATATTTATGTATTATGTATTGTGCCTTTTATTCATATTATTGTCTGATTTTTGGTAGAGAGAAAGCATGCATATAAGGAGATCGATATCTTGTATTCTTTTCTTGCAACTTTTCATCTTGTGACTGAATATTAAATTTTCTAATAAATGCAAGATAGATATAATAAAGGCAAAATAGCTCGGTGGAACCTCGTACTTGTGCTGGTTTGTAAAGTGAATGTTTTTACTTAGATTTTTATTATTTAAACCCCTCAACTCAATAAAATTCAACATTTAAAATTCTATTTTGGTGTGTGTAACACAATTGCTGTCACGTCAACTTCCACGATATTTTAAATACTACATTAAATTTTACATCATTTTTAAAATGTCGCATAAGAAATTAAATATTAAAAAAATATAAAATTCAAATTGAGAATTAATAAAAAATATTAAAAGTAAAATGGTGGGGGCTGGGGCTCTAATGGCTCTTTCCTTTGCTTCTTCTTCTTCATATGAACAAGGGAGCCAAGAAATTGAGCAGAGGATACTCCGGCTGCTTCACAGCCAAAAATCTCGAACACAACTCTGTCAAATCCATGCCCACATCCTTCGTCCCCACCTTCGTCAATATCCGCTATCACTTACTTGTTCAAATTTAATCCTAAAAATATATAAAAGTTTTGAATTGAGAAAGTGATTTAAATAAAATTTCCTCCAAAGAAGCATATAAGAATTGATCATGCCAAGTGAACTTTGCGTAGACAAAGGAAGAAAAAAAGTTTATTTTTTGTATGTGTGGTGGGGGTGGGGTGGGAGACTGTAATGGTATGAAGGAAGAAGAATGATTGTGGGGGTTGGGCTTTAATTGTGTAGTGCAAAGGAATGGGGTAGGGGTGGGGATGGGGTGGGGGTTGTACTACTAGTATGAAGAAGAAAGGTTATGGGTTGTTGGGTTTGGGGTAGGGGTGGGGGTGGAGGGGCAGTACTAGTGGTGCGAAGAAGAAAGGTTTAGGGGGTTGGGGTGGGCGTGGGGGTGGGGGAGGGGCGGAGAAGGTTTTTTCTTTTTTTATTTATTTTTTAATTATTTTCATTGACAAACGATGTCCACTCGCACCTCCGCGCATGACTACACGTGTTGTGTCTAACTCAGACACTTCAATGTCACATAAGGTTGGTCAACGGTTAGAGGGGTTTAAAATATTGTATTTTGATGGGTTGAAGGGTCTAGACGACAAATGTATAAGTAAGAATATTCACTTTACAAATTAGACCAAGTACAAGGGTTCATCGAATTATTTTGCATATAATTAAATAGCGATAAGTATCTTACAACATAGAATTACTTGACACAATTCCCTATGCCCATGCAAAAAATCTCTCTCTTTATATATAAAGGAGACTAATAGGCATGCCTCATAGGCCAAGAAAAATATTTATCTTTTTTCTCCTTTTTTTTGAATTTTTCCTTCATTCTTTTATTAATTAATTTGTTTATTAATTTAAAAATTATATCATATTTACTACATCTAATTATAGCTCATGAGTTATAAAAAAACCTCTATCTATTTGTTTTCTCACTTAGTAATACGTCTTTTCAATTTTTTTCTACCTATTCTTAGGAGTTGATTAATCTATAAATAGCAATAATCTATAAACTTGTTGGATGTTCATTTCCATTTCTCCTTCTTCTTTTTTTATTAGTATATATCTTTTTCTCCTTTTCAATTTTTTTCAATAACTAAACGAGGGAACATTGAAAATGTAATTTGTAATATGGCTACTATAATGAAAAACATAAACATATTATTCAAAATTTCTTCTTATATCATAAGAACCAAACAAAAGTTCACCAAGATGAAGAAGGAAGCTTGATGTTGTCATAAGATTCATCAAAGAGAAAATGATCAAATTAGTTTCGTATAAGTTCATCGTCAAGACGGAGATGAATCTATAATATATCAAGAGAGATGGTCAGATTAGTTTAGAAAAGTATAAATTTTCAAATGATTTATTAATAAATATAGATGTCCTTATTGTTGCTTATTTTAGTATTTTTAATTAACTATATGCCATCAAATACAAAATATGTACTCTCCAATAACAAGATTTAATTACAAAGTTTTACACTTTGTGTCTATTATTATTTTATTGCTAATGTAAAACTTAATTATTATATAAGCATTTATCGTTAAATATACGACCTTTATTTATATAAAATTATGGTCTATTAGAAGATGATGTATGTAGTTCTTTGATTAAAAAAATTTTTTTTGTTCTTTTCCCCCTTTTTTTTTTTTTTAATAATTGTCTTATGAAATTTTAGTCAATTTAATTTGTGCTTCGTTGCAAATTTCAAAAACTACTTTGCTAATCCTCTTATGAAAGAAAATTTAAAAAGATTTTGAATATCACAAAAAAATAAATTTAATGAGTATGCAGCTTTTCCTTCTCCCTCATCTCTATGATAACTTCTTCCTTGAATTAATATTGTAACGGTTGAAAGTTAAGGTACACCAATTATTGTATGTATTTAACTACCTAAAAGAGATTAAAATATTTTACATGAAAGTACGTTAATATTTTCATGTCAAAAAAAGATCTTAAATGTGTTTAACTTTTAAATTTAATTAAATATTAAAAAATTAAGTCATAAAGTTAACGAATCTTTTATGACCGCATGAGGTAGGACAATTTCATGAAAAAATTAAAATCATAAATTTAACAGAATCTTTGAGGATCGGATGAGACAGAACAATTTCATCCGATTGTTTAAATTCACACTAGTGATTAAATAAAAGTAGCCTTTCTTCCTAATTATCTCTAGAAATAGTACAGCCCATTCGGTCATAAAGCTTAGCACTAACAACTGTTGAAAGAAAAAGTAGAGTTTCAGAAAAGGAAAATGGTCTGAGGAGTGAAAAATAAAGAAGAAGAAAAACTATCAGCAACTCCCATTTTACCTGACACTCCTTTTCTTTTTAGTTACGTAAATTTTTTTAAAAAAAATTTACATTAATCACATAGTTCTATAATCAAATAAATATCATGAATTATTTAATATCATAAATTTCAAAAGAAAAAAGATTGTCTAATCTCTATGTCCAGTCAATGCTTCCATATAAATGAAATAGATGGAGTAATACGTAAATTGTCTTTAGATAAAGGAATAAAATAAAAAGAAAGGAAAAAGCTACAACAAGTATAGTTCAAAGGTAAAGATATGTTCTGTCTTGGCTTCTTTATTTAAAACCCTCGTGGCCTAGTATATCTTTTCACTTAAAAGCGAAAAGAGAACTCAACAAAGCTAGTAGTTCAAGCATATATATACACATACTTCATCTTAGTAGCAAGAAGAAGTAACAAGAAAGAAAGAAAGAAAGAGAGAGAGAGAGAGAGAGAGAGAGAGAGAACCAAAGTTTTGAGTAGAAGGCTGGGAGTGTTAAAGGGAGAGGGGTTAATATAGAAAGAGAGTGTTCAGTTCTCAGGCAAGATAGGTTACGGTATCAACAACGAAGGGGGGTGTAGGGGGGTGGGGTTGGTGCCAAGTTATGCGAACGGGAGCAGGTAGTGCAGTGCAACAGACCCTCACAAATGAGGCTGCTTCAGTGTTGAAGCACTCTCTTAGCTTGGCCAGGAGAAGAGGCCATGCACAGGTCACTCCTCTTCATGTGGCTGCCATCTTGTTAAGCTCAAGAGTAAGTCTTCTTAGAAGGGCTTGTCTCAAATCTCAACCAAATAATTATTCATCTCATCCGCTTCACTGTAGAGCTCTTGAGCTATGCTTTAATGTGGCACTTAATAGGCTTCCAACAAGTGCTGGTCCACTCCTTCATGGCCAGCCTTGTTTGTCTAATGCTTTAATTGCTGCACTCAAAAGAGCACAAGCTCATCAAAGGAAAGGCTGCATAGAGCAACAGCAACAGCAGCAGCCACCTCTTTTAGCCATTAAGGTTGAGTTAGAGCAGCTCATCTTGTCCATTCTAGATGACCCTAGTGTTAGTAGGGTTATGAGGGAAGCTGGTTTCTCTAGCACTGCCATTAAAAACAACATAGAGGAATCAGATTCTTCAGTCTTTCACTGTTACAACAATAGCTCCGGCGGAATTTACTCAACACCGAGTTCTCCTCCCCCTCCTACTACTGATCAGAAAAATAATCCTATTAATAGTAATTTCTGGAATTCTTCCCAAAATCCTAATAATTTTCTCTTTTCTCCTCACAAGTTCATTAATACACATACATCAGATGTCAAGTTGATGATAGATGTGTTGCTGAGGAGTAGTAACAACAAGAGGAGAAACACTGTGATAGTTGGTGACTCGGTGTCCAGCACAGAAGGGCTTGTTGCAGAACTGATGGGAAAAGTGGAGAGAGGGGATGTGCCTGAGGAACTGAAAGCAGCTCACTTTATCAAATTTCAGTTTTCAGCAGCACCACTCATGTTGATGAAAAGAGAGGAAGTGGAGCTGAACATATCAGACCTGAAAAGGAAAGTGGAATCTCTTACAGGAAGTAATAGGGGAAGAGGAGTCATTATCTATACAGGTGACTTGAAATGGACAGTTGATACTACTACTACCCTTGCTCATGAAAAAGGAAGAGGATTATATGCTAGTTATAGTCCAGTTCATCATCTTGTAGCTGAGATAGGAAGGCTGGTTTCTTCCTACAACTGCGGCAACAGCTCATCAAATGCAAAGGTTTGGTTGTTGGCTACAGCAAATTATCAAACTTATATCAAGTGCCAAAGGAAACAGCCTCCTCTTGATATTCAATGGTCTCTTCAAGCTATCTCTGTTCCATCGGGGGGTCTAGTGTTAAGTCTCAATAGTACAAGGTGAGCAAGCATTTATTTATTTATTTTGTCTTCTTTCCTGATAATCATAAGCATGAATTTATATATTTTATAATGCAGTACTATATTTGATTAGTTCTTGAAGCACTATATAATTTGTTTCCTTATATGTTTCTGTCGAGTGTTCATGGTTTGAACACTGTACAAAGCCAGCAGGACTTAGGAGCATGCTATATTGCCAAAAAGCAATGCTAAGAAGACGTACAAATTCAAAAGGAATTTACTCCTTTCTTGTTTCTTTTCTTTTTTCTGGATATATATGCTGTAATGTTTTTAACTCATAAGGTGAAAAAGGCAAAGGAGGAAGGACGGAAATTTGAAATATAATAGTTAATAATTACCACCTTTTTAAGTGTTTAGTAGGTGATGCTGTAGTATATAGGTTTTTGTCCCAAGCATGTTTGTAGCCTTTTTCAGGTTTCAAGGGAATTATTTTCCTTTTTTGACTCCTTTTTCATATGGGAAAGCAGCTTAAAGAAGTGACGCTAATTTTTATGATGGAGTCCTTTATGATAGTTCAAATACTACTGTGATCTTGTTAATTTCATTCCTTTTTTTTTCCTTCCTTTTCAATTTAGTGGAGATTTGAACTGTGCTAAACTTATTAAATCCTCCATAAAAATGTTGAAGTTAATTATTTTCAATCTGAGAAATGTACTCCATCCGTCTCATTTTATTTGCATATTTCATTTGGCTTATCCATTTTAGCAAATCAAGAGACTTTATTATTTTTTTCTCACACTACTCTTAGTGTTAAATAATTGTAATAGTCAAATTTAGAGTTTCAAAATATCATTAATAAAGTTCGTTTAATGAAATACTCCTCTAGTTAAAGCTTTCTTAAGAAGTGTAGTAAGCAGAGGCGAACCCAGGATTTGAAGTTTGGGAGTGCACCAGTATTGTCAAAGACGCGCATAAGTACTGAATAAAGACTCAAATTTATGTTGATCGCTCGCCTCGTTTAATATGCAATTTAGGTTCTAATTTATAAAATATACTTTCTCTTGTCAATGAGGCTTTTCTGGAGATACGAACACTAAGCAATTGATATTTCACTTAATAAAAAAAATAAATTTTGTATTCATATATTTGTCATTCATGCTTATATTATTAGTCTTGAACTAGACATATGTTTATATTTTTTCTCCTTTATGCCTTTTTTTGTTAAATCTCACGTTTTATTTGTAATTTTTGTTTAAATATAATGGACCTTGAAGCTTTTTTTGTCCTTTTTTGTTTTTGCTAAGGCGATGAGAATTGTCTTTAAAACTAT
Organism: Capsicum baccatum var. pendulum; assembly: GCA_030864225.1. NCBI lineage: Eukaryota > Viridiplantae > Streptophyta > Magnoliopsida > Solanales > Solanaceae > Capsicum > Capsicum baccatum. The sequence goes on along the minus strand of CM061556.1, from coordinate 122,560,778 downwards.
AACTTGATTGAGGAGAATAATATCTATTCATTTCGATTCACAAGAATCAATTATAAATTCCTACAAAATAAAAAATTCATCAAGAATATAAGTTAAAATATTTATTTATTTATTTTTAATCAAATCTCATGAACTTAAATAGAAGCAAGAAAAAAGAAATAAATAAATTTTACCCACTAACTTTCAAGCAATAAGTAAATATTAAAAACAATTAACATTACCCAAACTTGAATAGAAAAATAAAAGGAAGAAATGTGTACCTATTAACATCTGGTGGCATTTAAATGTATATAAAGGAGAAGTAAAATGAAAAAATCAAGAGACTCAATCAAGAACCAAACACGCAACATGAGGGCTAGAAGGGCATGAACATTTGAGTTCCAAATCAGTGCACCCACACAAGTTATATTATTAAAGGTGCACAATTAAATATATTAATATTTTAGTAGGATATATATACGTATAGATATAATTTTTTTAAAAAATTACCGGATACATGTACACCCTCGAGGCACCACGTGGGTCCGCCTCTGGTAGCAGGTAACATAAGTCAAGTAATAAGAAACCATATGAGTACTTAACAATCTATCTTTCTTTTAACTTAATAAAAAAAAAAGTAGTACGTAATAATTATTTATTGGAACGAATTTAAGGAAGTATATTTACTAAACAAGTATATATTCTCATGGTTTTGCAGTGTCCATGAACCAAGGAACCCATTATCTCAACAAATCTTTGAGAAAAAGCCAGTCCCTAGCAAGGAGGAACAATATGCACTCACGTGTTGTGCAGAATGCACCTCCAATTATGAAAGAGAAGCTAGATTGAAGTTTGGCCATCGGAAAACTTCTATATTGTATTCTATCACATGTGACACTAAGGACTCTGACAAGGCTCCAACCTCATTGCCTGATTGGCTCAAACCACATGACATGGATGCAACTAACAAGGTAAATATCTTACAATTCTCACTTATTAGCCTACAATTATTACAATTTTTCCTTTATGACTTTGAATATAATAATACTCCCATCGCGTCAAGGGGATGATGACAGAATTCAGAGTAATAAGATCAACGTGGCTAATCTATTATAATTGACTCGGATTGTTTCAGCAATTATCAAACAAAATCATTGTAGGTTGAAACTAACTAAAATGCATTTTTAAGTCACGAGTTTATTAAATAAATAACAGTATTTTACAATTAAAAAACTTGACAATTTTTTACTCCAAGGAGAGCATGTTTAACTTTTTACATAGTACTTCCCCTATTTCAAATTTTTTGTCTTGACTTCCATTTTAATCTTTTTAAAAAAAGAATTACTTTTTTCCGTATTAAACAACTTATAAATTTGAATTTTTTCGTGACATATTTAAGATCAAACAATTAAAGATGTATATTTTACTTATTTTTAATTTAAGATCACAAAATTCAAGGGATTTCTTTATTTTTAAAATTTCATGTCAAAAGAAAATCAAACAAACAAAAATGATGGAGTCGTATTGCCACATAAAATAGAACCTACTGTGTGTTAGATGTTTTTCTTTGGATTTATTTTTTAAACTTTGAAAACAGTATCTTATTGGCCATCTTCTGTTTTTTTTCCCTTCTTATGGGGGACTCTCAGGATGATGTGGCTGAGTTGAAAAGAAAGTGGAGCTGGTTGTGCAAAAATCTTCATCACGGAAAGCCTACTCAAAGACAAGAATACAATGGCAGTGGGGAGAATTACTCTTTTAATTCATTATACCCATGGTGGCCTAATCAGAGCAGCATAATAACAGATTGCAAATCAATTTCATTTAATGATCTTCCAAGTCTGAAGACAAATCAGGGAGCCAGCACAGTGCCAAGGTTCAGAAGACAACAATCATGTCATATCGAGTTCAGTTTCAGCGACGGGAACTCAAAAAATCAATCATCAGTAGTGGAGTCAAACTTGGATTCTCTGAAGATCAGAGAAGGGAAAGAAGTGAAAATAACACTTTCTCTTGGGAATTCACAGCTTTCTGATGTCGGGAACATCGTTGATGAAGAGGTGCTCAAAATGTTGCAAGAGAACTTGCCTTGGCAAATGAAAAACATGCATACTATTGTGGATGTGTTGATGGATTTCAGCACAATCAAGAAGCATAAAAATTGGTTGCTGATTCAGGGGAATGACTCAATTGGGAAACAAAGATTGGCTCGAGTGATAGCAAAATCAGCATTTGGTTCTGATGACTTGCTCTTGTGCATGAACATGAAAATGAGGGAAAATCATCATCATGTTGAATTGCTCAAGCAGGCCTTAAGGAATAATGAAAAGCTTGTTGTCCTAGTGGAAGATGATGATTTTGCTGACCCAGAGTTAATGAAATTTCTTATGGATGCCTATGAAAATGGGAGCTCTACTAGCCATTTGTTCATTTTAGCAAGGACTAGTGATGCCACTCACTGCAAAGATGGAAGAGAGTGCAACACAGAGTCTGTAATCCAGATGAAACTGGTGCTAAGTGAAACGACTCTGAATCTTGGATCAGTATGTGTTGATCATAAGAGAAACGCCGAGTGGGAATTGTCTTTACCTAACAAGACCAAGAGTCCAAAAAACAATGTGATGGATGATGTCTCCTCAATTGCTGCTCAAAATAGGAAGATGAAGAAGGAACTCACAAGGCAATTGAGCTCAAACACCCTTGACCTCAATATCAAAGCAGACGAGCTCAATGAGGATGATGAAAATAAAGCTATAACTGAGGATTTTAGCCCCATTTCAAGTGACTTGACTCGGGATACAACTAACGATCAACATCACCAAAACAACAATCCACCACTTGGTTTCTTCGACCTCATCAAGAACCGCCTTGTTTTAAAGCGTGATTCTTCTCAAGACAAACAAATGAGAGAGGTGTTCATGTACAAGATGAGAAGGTCATTGGAGGAAGTATGTGGAAGTAAAATACTAGAGAGTTTTTACTTGGAGGAAATGATGTTGGAGAAGGTATTTGAGGGGTGTGGTTCATTTCTCAACAGCTTGTTTGATGAATGGCTAAAAGACATTTTTCAAAGGAGCTTGCAAATGATTGGAGAGAAAGAGAATGTGAGGATCAAGCTATGTGAGGTGGTGGGACCTAAAGATGAGAATGGATTCAAAGGCTCATGTCTTCCAAGAGGGATTCAAGTTTCAATCATGGATTAAGTTGTCACTTCTAGCTATATCATGTAATATTTCATTGTCAATGCACCACTCTTGTAACTAGCTAGTCTTGTTTCTTAGTAGAATGTCTTCTTTGTTTTCACCCCATGCCAAAGTGCAGCTCTCCAACTTAAAAATAATTACTATTTCCTCCGGTCCATTTTACTTATATCCTTACTAAAAATAGATGTGCCAAAATAATTATTATTTTAAAAATTAAAGTAGAATTAGTTGTTTGTTTTCAAATCTACCTTTAGACATAAATATTGAAAGATATTAATGTAGTTGTAAAACGAAAAATATTAAATCGTGAAAAGTAATAAGTAAAGAAGTTATTCAAATTTACCTCAGGCTAAAACTCTCGGCCGAGTGGACGTCCTTTTATATCGACATCACACTATCGTGGGCCGGTTCCTGCTATATCTGAACCGAGTTGGCCCAATTGGTTTAATTCTTACCGAAGCTAATTTTACCCATACAAAGACGTTTCCACTTAGGGTGTGTTTGGTATGATGGAAAATATTTTCCATGGAAAATATTTTCTTGGAAAATGTTTTTCCGGAAAATAAGTTAATTTTCTACTTATTTTTTCATGTTTGATTGATGAGTAGAAAATATTTTATGGTGCTTGATTGGTGAGTAGAAAATATTTTTTAGTGTTTGATTGGTGAGTGAAAAAATATTTTTTAGAAAATACTACTAACCGTTAACTAGTATATCAGTGCCTCTAGTAACTCAATAATTTGTAAGAACTAATTTAAGCATAACAAATAATATTAATATCGAATACTAAAATATTGCAATCACTAAATTTAAGCAACTATTAATTAGCAAATATAGAGGACACTTTTCAATATTTTGTCAGGACAATCTCAAGATACTACAATCAATAGAAATATAACGAAACGACAAGCTTATTCAACCTTGTGAAAATTGATGATAAAATAAAATATGCAATTAGCAAAAGTAACACTGGTAAGTCTTCCTCTATGCATATGAAAATAACAATACATTCAATGAACATTGAAAATGGGAAAAATTCGAGCTTCACTATTTTTTTATTTGAAACAGTGAAAAATTAAAACAAAACACAGTTAAAAATATTTTTGAGTAATATAAATTTTTTAGAAATGTGAATTTTTTAAGTCATGTGAATATGAGTGTTGTTGGGGTGAGGAAGAGGGGTGGGGGTGGGGGGCATAAGTCACATTTATCATTTTTCGGAAAATGACTTTCCTTGGTCCATGAGGAAAGTCATTTTCCTTCAAATTGATAAAAATAAGTTGTTGTGAAAAATATTTTTCCAATATTTTGTTGCAACCAAACAAGGGAAAATAGGAAAATGTTTTCTAGAAAACATTTTCCATCATACCAAACACACCCTTAAATAACAAATATTTTGTTTTTCTTTAACTTCTAAGCATTTTACATTTAATTAGGAAAAAGGAAAATAAATACTACCACCTTGGTCCTTTTTTAACTTCCACGAAGCTGAAATTATTCAGCTGACTTCTTATTTAGTATGATATGACGTAGCTCCTCTCCAATTTTACTCTCTTCATTTTTTTCAAGTTTTCATCTTAATTACTGACACAAGACTTAATTAAATTGAATGATTAAGATTTAATTTATTTCAAACTAAATCTCTAATCATGATTAATATAATAAATATATTATATCAACTAAAAATAGATTGTTTATTTCTTTTCTTTCTCAATAAACCCTCCAAGACTGATTGTTTTTCTAAATTTTCTCTCATTCCGTCAAAAATCTATCAGTTTTAATTTGACAGTTAATGTCGCACATAAAAAAGAGGATGACTCTGAAGAATTACTTCAATTCTATTTTAAAGGTTGTAATAGCCAAGAGAATTTTTTTATTCTCATTATGTATTTTTTTTTCCTGTAATTTTTTTTTTCACTTCAGTTGAAAACAAGAAGTTGATAAATTTTGGAGCGAATAAGAGAAAATTTAGAGAAATATTTGGTCTTAGGGAAAATATTGAGAAAGGAAAAAAATAAACAACTTATTTTTAGTTGATATAATATATTTATTATATTAATCATGATCAGAGATTTAGTTTGGAATAAATTAAATCTAAACCATTCAATTTAATTAAGTCATGTGTCATCAATCAATATGAAAATTTGAAAAAATTAAAGAAATTGAAAATAGAGAAGAGTCGGATCCAATTTATAGAAAAGCAAAAACTGTATCCATTTCAATTGATTGTTAACGGTCACGGGCGAACCTAGAGTCCACTATACTCATGAAAAAAAACCCCAATAGCTTTTGCTTGATCCGTGTCTAGTAGCAATGCTGATCATTGAAAATGAAACTCCGGAGAAAAAAATATTTTGGAACTTATAATCTTTATTATGCTATGAGATTTCTGTAACTATAAAATTAAAGCAATACGTCATTAAGGAGAAATGAGAAATTTTAAGTAAAATTATTTTTAAAATAAAAATATATTAATTAATTTTTTATTATTTAAAAAGAGTATCAAGTACTGATTATAAATTAAATATTTTGAAAAGATATATATCATGTTGACACCTAATTTTTGTCCTCCATGATTAAATTTAATCCTGAGTTTCTTCAATTTTTTAATAAAATCAAAATATTTCTTTCTCTAGATAAATGCGCTCTAAAATATTTATCTAGATTAATTTTGTCATTTAAGGGACGATTATACGTTTTTGTATTTACATATACAAGATTGTATAAATTTTGTTACTTAAATGATTTTTTTTTTTATCAAAATTGGACTTTTATTGAGATTAAGCTTTAAAATCATTTCAAATTAGTAAAATCTTGATTTAAATATAATTTATTTGAAGAAATATATATTTGGTTTTATCTAATCAAGAAGCTCAGGATTAAACGAGGTATTAATTCGTATCAAATTTAAAATTAATTTAGTTGATCTATTACATATATCATAATTGAAATCAAATTGATCATAATTATAACGCAATTGACCAATTGATTTCAATTTGACCAAAAATTTAATAGGATGACTAAATCCTAAATTGATTGGGGTTATTTTTTAAATAATCCCAAAACTCTTTTCCCAATCCAATACCAACCCTCTCCCTTCAACGGTCCATCAACAATTTCCAAAACCCAACCCAATTTTTTTTCTCCTTTACCCAACATATGATAGCTTCCACTAAAAAATAAAAAATTGCCAACATCAATTCAAATCTCAAAATTTAAATTTGAGTTTCAAATTTGTATTAGATTATACAATTTCTTTTCAACCTTGTTTTTTTTTTTTCAATTTTAAATTTCAAAATTTGTACTAGATGGTAAAATTCCACCTCAACTTTGTCCTTTTTTTTATTTTTGAAATTCAAAATTTATACCAGATTATACAATTCCCTCTCAATTTTGTCCTTTTTTTCAATTTTAAATTTCAAAATTTGTATTAGATCGTACAATTTCATCTCAACCTTGTCTTTTTTTCATTTTTGAAATTCAAAATTTGTACTAGATTGTACAATTCCATCTCAATCTTGTCCCTTTTTCAATTTTTGAATTTCAAAATTTGTACTAGATTGTACAATTCCATCTCAATCTTGTCCCTTTTTCAATTTTTGAATTTCAAAATTTGTACTAGATTGTACAATTCCACCTCAACTTTGTCCCTTTTCATTTTTAAAATTCAAAATTTATACTAGATTGTACAATTTTACCTCAACCGTGTTCTTTTTCTATTTTTAAAATTCAAAATTTGTACTAGATTATACAATTCCACCTCACCTTATCCTCCAACAAACCTTACCCTCAATTTAAAATTCCTAAAACGCCCCCTAAATTCTTTCTCCCACATTGGTGGATTCAAAGAATTCAATCTCCATCCTTTCCTATAAAGACTATCACTATTTTAGTAGAAAATAAGTCTAAAAGAGTGAAAAAAACTTTGGAGCAAAGAGTTAAATTTTTTTAATAAATTTTTTCTAGCAGTAGGCTAATCGGGGTTCCCGAAATATTGCTTTTCGGTGGTGATCAAAACTCCAAAGCTTTCCGTTTTGCTGCTCCGAAAAAGGTAAACACACCTCTGCCTTTTAATTTTGTTATCGTTTTCTTATTCATTTCCTTCTTCGTAGTTTCGTAGTTGTAATTTTATTTGTTGGAATTGTTTGTTGTAGGCGGTCTTGAAGGCCATAGAATTTTGTGATATCAATAATATGGATATTTTTATGTTCATAGAATTTTGTGATATCAATATTATGGATATTTTGATTAAAGAGTTATTTTTCTCTATGATTATATGCCACGATGAAATGCTAAATTCTTTTGATATATGTTTGCAGTCATAATTTACCGATTTTCGTGGTCAAAACTGTTTTTGATTTTCTCTTGTTTAGATTGAGAAGTTGTTAGGGTTATAGATTTTGTTGAAATGGCGTAAAACTAAAATAGGAGTTGGCATAATTGAATACTTTTCTCTTAGAATTAATCTTTTCCCATTTTTCTTATCTTGTCTTTGAATATAATTTCTCAAACATGTTTAATATATGCTATTTATTTCACCTTGCTTATTAATTTATTTCTTGAAGTATTTTTGTAGATTTAGACGTCCCATTGTTATTCACATACTATCATGATTTTTTTTTAAAATCTATTGATTGACTCCATTCAGTATTGAAAAAATGTTGTTTCATTAGTATGTCTTGTATTTTATATTTGAAATGTCACAAAAAGATTCCCCCATCTTATGCTCATTCCCATTTTCTTTGTTTAATGAAAGTATTAGGTGTAATATGTGTTAATCTATAGAAAATATTTGTCCAAATTTTAAACAACTATATTTGTGGGTCAATGTCTTCTTTTCAAGGATTAGTTGATTATATTGTGCTAGGCTTGATTTTTTGTAAGTTTGTTTGAGAAATAGGTTAATTTTCTTTTCGTTGGATAATTTGATTTGTTTTTGATATCATTGTATACTATTTCTTTATGCTTGAAAATAATATTTTTCCATCTCATCATTTATCTATCAAGTGTAGAATTTTTGAACAATTTTTTTTTTCCTTTGCATGATTCTATTTTGGAGTTCAAATGGACTCCTTTCCTCTTGTATTTCGTAATGGGCCAATAAGGCCCATCTCTTCGAGTCAAGTTCATAGTTTAAATTCAAAATCGATTATATGGCGTGCGGGTGCAAGAAGATGAAAGAAAAAGGAAAATTGATCAAAATCCATTGATGAGGTCGCTAAGAGACTTGAAAAGTCTCAATTTTCGTTATTGTCTTATTATTTATTTATTTATTTATCTATTTGTTCATTCATTTGAGCCTCGGGATCAAAAGTCTCAATTTTTGTTATTGTCTTATTATTATTTATTTATTTATTTATTTATTTATTTATTTCTCTATTTGTTTATTCATTTGAGCCTCGAAGTTAAAATTGTAATTTAATATAGGTGAAACGAATTTTTGGTCCTTCAAGGTCCAAATACTAGCTTAGAACAAGTTATGAGCCTAAAACTAAAATGATTAAACTAGGACAGATGCAACTGGGGCAAAAACCCAAATGATTAGACTAGAACAAGTTCATTTGAATGATTTAAGCCTAATGGTCTAAGTCTTTTAGTCTTTCCATTTCCCCTTTATGTGCTAGTTTTTTTTTTTCCATTTTTTTATACTTAGTTAAAATTTCCGCTAAGTCGTCAAAACTCATTTTGCACAAATTGAAAATAAACTTTTCCTTAATCGATTTCTTTTCAAAAATCAACTTTCCCTTTTAATGTTATTCAAAAAGTTATTTTCAAATAATTTGGATAACCGCAAGTTAATGGATACTTTTGATGCCTTAACAACCTTCCAGGAGTATTAATCGAAACCACTTACTCAAAATTTCTAAACTTAAAAGATTTTTTCTGTTTTTGATCTTTTAAGTAATATTTTTAATTTTTCTTGATATTTTCTTAAAAATCAAATGGCGACTCTATAATTTTTTAAATTATTACGAACTTTTCTTTACGATTTCAAAATAATTTAAAAAGTAGAAAAATAACGTTTTTCAATCCTTCAAATCAAAAAGGATAAAGCAGATCATATTTAATTTTATTTATTTTCATAGACAAGGAATGAGATATAACTAGGACCTATAGGTTTATGAGAGCAGGGAGGTACATTGTTTTCTTTCTAGAATTCAATCAGCTCAAACTTCATCATTAGGCCTAACAATTATTTAGACTATTGCCATAACTGTTGGCTAAACTATTCAATAAAGAAATATCACTACTTGCCCTTTAAAGTATTTCAATGCCACTGAGGAGAGAGAGAAAAAATAAAATAGAGAAAGATGTTTGAAGAATGAAAAATTATTCTGGGGAGAAACAAGCAATGCCACTTATTTTGCCTTAAAAGTGGCATTCATTAACTAGAATTCGCGACAGAAATGATTCAATGTTAAGTAAAAAGTGATAGAAATAAGTCATCTTTTTAAAGTGGTATTAAAATAAGCTATTCAAAATAATTAATTTTGATTTATAAAATTTTTTAAATTGAGGCGTTATCCCTGTTGAACAATAAAAATTTGTATAAAATGAAATTAAAAATTCTGACATTTAAAATAGAATTAAAAATTTCAAGATATGAAATGGGATTAAAAGTTCCGAGTTATAAGTCAGAATATTTCGGCTTTAATTAAAAAGTGCATTCATCTTCAACCTTGGTTCCCCACCATTAACGAACAAAAAAAGCTTGAAGCACCCACCCGGTCCCATTGTTAGGATTTAGATACACAATATACAACCAATCCATATATGTATTATAATCCAGCGGTCCCACACGAGTAAAAGAAATTTAAAAAATTGAAATTCCCAGATCCACAAAGGTCCGAAACACGATCCAAAATTCAAAAAAAAATTGAATCTAAAACTGCCACTTCATTTTGGGTATTCTTTTAAAAATTCTCTGTTACTTATTGTAATGACCCTCTCATATTGATATTTAAAAGAAAAAAATCATTGTTTCCACCTCAAATTATATATAAAAAGTCATGTTATTTCCTCCCCGTAATATCTATGCCCAAGTTTAATGCGCCATGTGATGGTGTCACGTGTCTAATTTAATTATTCTGTTTTATTAAATAAAGAAAAAAATTACATAAATCCCTGATTTAAGCCACCATATTACATAATATCCATATATATTTTAAAAATTACATAAAATCCCTATTTTCATATTTACTAGTGATACATATGCTATAACTTACCTATCCTACTTTTTCTCCTCTTTTCACGCCATTTTTCTCTTTCTTTTTACATCTTCTCTTTTCATGCCATATATTTCTTTCTTTTTACGCATATATTTTGTTTACCACAAATTATTCCCGTAAAATCTCTCCCATTTTAGTAGTTTTTAAGTCAACTTTATTCTTCAGTAATTCAACTGATTTCAACCGTTCATCCTTTAATTTTAGAAAGTGACAACTTCTTCAAAGAGGTTAGCTTATTGTTTATGCTTTAAAATCCTTTTGTGTTAATTTATTTTATCTTCAATGGCTAATGAAGATTCACCCTCATTCAGTTTGGGGATTTCACAAATTGAAACACAAATAGTTGTTTGTGATAGTAATCAGATCGTGGGTTTTACTCCGGGCAGTTTTGATTACACCAAATTAGGTTTTAGTGAAAATCGATCAAAGCAGCGGAACGATCCTGAAAATTGAAGATTTTAAGAGACGCTTTTGCTGCAAAAAATCAAGTTTCCCACATGCAAATGGAAGATCGAGATGAAATTGAACAAATCCCCAAATTTCCGTTGGAGCAGGTTTACTTTCGTAGCTAATAACGGGGTTCTTTTAAATGGTGATTCATACAATTGCAGATTAACAGATTAATTTATTACTTGGTGATTCATATCTTTTTGGTGATTTATATATGGTGATGGTGATTCATAGATATTGATTAATATAACTGATTATTTTAACTAGTGATTCATATGAGTGCTTCATATAACTGCATATTAACAAATTAACTGGTTATTTTGTGATTTATATTTAATTGGTGATACATATATAGTGATGGTGATTCATATATATTGATTAATATAACTGATTCTTTTAACTAGTGATTCATAACGGTGCTTTATATAACTGCATATTAACAGATTAACTGGTTATTTTGTGATTCATATTTATTTGGTGATACATATATGGTGATGGTGATTCATAGATATTGATTAATATAACTGATTATTTTAACTAGTGATTCATAAGGGTGCTTCATATAACTACATATTTATTTGTGATTCATACAGAATAACTGATTATTTTGTGATTCATATTTATTTGTTAATTCATACGGTGATTCATATGTGTGACACATTATACATATGGGTGATTCATATGCTTGTTACTTTAACAGTTGCTTCATATGAGTGATTCATATGCTTGTGACTTTTATTCTCTGTGGATAATTTTTTTTGTTTATATATATGTACTTATTTTTTATACATATGTACTCATATAAGTAAATGAGCAAATGATAGCACTTAATGTACTCATTTTTTTGTTGTTGTAATTTATAAATATGTGATTCAGTTGACTTATGAATCATCTGCTGATTTGTGTTATTGACAGAATGTTAGTTTGCTTGTGAAAAAATGACCTTCCCACAATGTAAAGATTGGTAGTACACATAATCTCAATGTGGTAGATAAGCTTAACGAAGTTCTGAATGATGAAGGAATTAGAATGTTCAGAAGCACTTATTTTGGGTCATTTCTGGACCTACCCAATTGTAATTTTCAAGGATCGATAGCAAGGTGTTTGATGACCTTAGAAGTCCAACACTCATGTAAAGATCAACAATACAATTATAAGGTTTTCATTGTATGAGTTTGCTATCGTTACCGGCTTGAAATGCCAAGGTAGCGTTGATGATTTTGAGTATTCACACCTTCCACTATGTCGACTGCAAAGAAAATATTTTCCAAATTCGTCATCATGTGTGAAAAAGGGGTGAGTTGGTCGATCTTTTCTTGACTAAAAACTGGGGGAAAAATATGAAAGGTGCGGTGAAAATTGGGATATTGTACTTTATACACACATTTGTGTTCTCCCAATTAGATAAAATTAATATCCCTGCTCGAGACTTCCACATGGTGGATGATGGAAGTTATAGTCGTTTTCCATGGGAAAAAGTAGATTTTGAGAAATTGATGGCTTTTATTAGCCGGTCAATGAATGAGGTCCAAAAGTTTTACCGTATGAGTGGCTTTCCATATGCGCTTCAGATTTAGTGGTACGAATGTTGTGCCAAAGTTAATGAATTACTTGCCGTTCGTGTTCACAATTTAATTCCAAGAATGGTGAATTGGAAAGTGGTAAAACCCAAGCCTAGATACGAGGATCTTATGGACGATATGTTTAGTAAGGTAGTGTTTATTTCACCGTTATACTTTTGTATGTCTATTTGTAATTTTTAAGGTACTTCTAATTTTTGATCTTTTGTGTTACTTTTTTTTGCAGCTTGTATACAGAAATATAACCCCGTCACCACAGGAATTGAACTGTCTTGAATTGCCAAATCCTTTGATGTTTGATTCAACAGATGATGCGACAAATATAGCACAAGCAGTAGCTGTAAAACAATAATCTGAATTTGGAGATGAATTTGATGATTTTAGTACACCTTCTAGTGTAGGCCTTCTAAAAAAGATGAGGCTTGATACTGGTCAATCTTTATATCCTCCTGTGAAGAAACAAAAAATAGTTGAGGAGTCAGAAAAGGTTCGATTACGAGCAGCAAAGTCTAAAAAATAGTCAGACAAGTTGTCCAAAGATAAAAATTTGGCAGATTCTTCAATTGATCGTTCGGAGTCCTGAGTTTCATTGGATAAAGACAAAGTTGTGCCTAATGTTGAGATGAGGGATGCCGATAAAGCACCTGCTGCTTCAGAGAAAAAGCTATCATTATCCAAGTCTGATTTGGACGACATAAAGTCTTATGTTAGGACTTATGTAAGTATAAAATTTTGTTGTTTTTGTTCTATTAATGTTAAAACATATTATAGGTTAACATAAAGTCCAAAATGTTATTCACAATGTAGGTTGACATGAAATTCAATGATCTCCAAAAGTTGATGGTCGATCAGTATACAGGACTTTTGGGAGTTGTGAAAAAGATTTTGTTTCATTTGGCAAGGTATTCATAGTTTATCACTAGTATCACTATGCTACTGTATTATTCTAATTTCTTATCTTGCAGGTTGCTCAGTGCATGAAAGTGAAAAAGACAACTCGAATATAGAAGTGGATCCTCCTCAATCTATTAACGAGCACACAACGGATGCTAAAAGTTATAATGTTGTAGATGCTGCTGGTCAATCATCTAAATTAGGTGTCAATGAAGGAGCAACTGAGGAATCCTTGAAGGTAATTAAATTGACTTAATTATATTATCGTTTTGTTACAACTTGCTCAAAATATTACCTTCTAATAGTTTAGATGTTATTTTTTTAATTGCTCGAACTGTTAATATAATGGTGTGTATGTATTTATTAAATTACTCATATGAATCGCTATGATACATCTGACATCATATGTATCACTTTCATACATCTGACATCATATGTATCACTTTGATACATTTGACATTATATGTATCACTTTGATGCTTATAGACAATTTAAACAAACTTGCAGTAATTGATTCATCATATGCTTTCAATTGTTTCATATTAACATGTTACGTTTAATTACTAATAGGAAGATGAGAGTTCGTACATGGACAAGCTGCAAGAAGATGATAGGCATATTACAGATGCTGAAGTAGTTGAAGCTATAATGAAAGAACGCGTAAGGGTAATATCAATTTACTTATAACGAATTTTATTTTGTAATTTGAAGTAGTTCTTTATGAAGTTCACAACCTTATTTTAAGTTTTTATGTGGCATAAAATTTTTTCACTAACAATGCTTTAGTCTTATTATAGATGCCTAATAAATAAAATTCCTAAAGTTGGTGATCTGTTATGTAATTTTTTCAGATGTATCACAGTGATACATAATAATCCATATGTATCATTATGATACATACACATAATTTAGGAACTTCAATTCTAAACTTCATTATAACACTAACTTCTTATTTAAATACGTCACACAGGAATCTGAAGAAGCTCTCATAATATAGATGAAGATTTGTCTAAAGCTATTACCTTGTACGTACCACCATTGTGTGCTATCTATCCAACGGGGATCAATTATGAAGATGCTGCAACTATTAACACATGTGATCGGCAAGGCAACATTGATAGTCAGTGTTATATTAGCGACAATGATTTTCCAGGTATTTCTCAGGTCCTTGTGTGCAAGACTAATCTGAACTATGTAAGGAAACTTACTTCCAAGAGAAATAGAAAGCCATCAAAATTATATCAATCACCATTTGTCTGTGTGTTTGATTCTAGGTCAAAAGATAAAGAAGTCATCCAGTCGCATAAAATGTTGAAATATTCGTTTAAAGGTCATAACATTAATGGACCATATGCTGAAGATCTCTTCTCAAAGTTCTCTGTTTAGATGTCAGCTGGACTGTACAATACACACGCTACTAATTAAGATTGATGAATCACCTTTCACAATATCATATATATGTACTACTTTCAATACTTATATGAATTATAATTTAATTTCAGGAAAGGAAATGATGAGTACTACTCGGCCAAACACGCTGATCTAAAACCAACTCTTGATTTTGTAGTTGCACACCCAGTTAAAAAAAGTTGGTTTATTATATGGAGCAATCAAGTAATTGTTGGAATGATGAGGTATGCCTCAAAGAAATATATATATATATATATATATATATATATATATATAGCAATTAACCTTTTTATTATTAAAGCACAATCTGATTTTACAATAGTGATACATCTGGGTATCATATGTATCACTGTGATACATATGCTGTCTAACTTGAATTTAATTTTAAAATTTAATAAGGAAGCATGGGTTAGTGTCATCATTTGAACAACTGATTATTATATTTGTTGATGATTGAAGTAATTGAATGTTGATTATTTGTACTAGCCAACTATATGAATCTACACTTATATGAATCAACAGTTATATGAATCACTGGTTATATGAATCACCTGTTCTTACAAATCATAGTTTTTTATTACATCATATCGATGTGGTATTCTACTATCTTAGAAAGAAAGCAAAAATGGATACAACCAGTGAATGTAGATATACCATTGTGAATTGCGTTTTAATGAACTACATCCATGATACATACACTCATTATCACCGAAGTCATTCTGAGATTGATCTTAGCTCGCATGTCAAAAACATTCGCTCAATGAAAGTGGCTTCGATGGAGAGATCAATTTGTGAGATTATGCAAGGACTATTTATATCAGCTGGTATTCCATCGCATTTGATTGACGAGATTTATGTGCCAATAAATTGCAAAGGTTCGTTTCACTGGGTGTTGGTAGTCACATTACTCAAGGAAAGATACATTCGTGTTTATGACTCGATGAAAGGTCATAGAGGTCATGCTGATGAGATAAAGGAACTTGCTGAAATGTTGTCAACTTATTTGACAATATCTGATATTTTTTAGAAAAAAGATTGCACAGACTGGTCATTTCTAGACGCATACAAGGAAAAAACGGACCAGCATGCATTCGATGTTCACATTGTTGATGGAATTGTGCAACAATCAAGCGGCACATTGTAAGTATCATTTATTCTTTTGAATATATTATTTTAAGTAAAAGCTCGCGGCAACACATAAAATACCTACTTTACTGTTTTTCAGGGATTGTGGCTTGTTTGTTGCAGCATATGCTGAATTTTTAAGTGACCGGCATCAAATACCATCTTCAGAGTTTGATTTGAAAAAGCATCGTACAAGATACACATCCTTGTTATGGGACTATAGTGTGAACAAGGCGTGCACTGGATATTTTAGTGACAACCAAGATCCGCCTAGGCCTAAACGCACCTTTATTCGATCTGAGGATACAAAGTGAATGATGTTGAACTGAAGTTCTCTAGCATTTATTGTGTGACAATAGGAAATTGGTTTATTATGTTTGTAGAATTCTTGTTTTTCATTTTTTTTATGTTTGGGGATTTCTGGATATATCATGAACTGTGGTTTTTTTGTATGAAATGTCATGACATTTTAACTTAGAAGCATATATGGTATTAGTACTTCTGTGGGTAGTTTAACTTACATAATCTATCACAAATTTTTAGTTTTATCTATTGATATGTATCATCAATATTTTGTTAACAAATAGAAGTGATATAATATGTATCACTAAATACCATATGAATTACCATTTATATTACTAACCAGTTTTTAAATGAATCACCAAATACAACTTTATAGTTGTATTTTGTTATCACCATTTATAATATGTAATAATATGAATCTCCCCTTTCATGAATAATCAGTTAAATAAATAACTAATTATGTGAATCACCATTTTTCAAATGGTTAAAATGAATCACCAGTTAGAAATATTAGACCTGAATAAACTGTAACTAATTATATTATTACAATGAATCACCAGTTAAAATGAATCTCCAGTTACAGGAATAACCATTTATATTATTAAAAATGAATCACCAGTTAAAATTCATTAGAAATGAATAAAATTTAACTAATATGTTGAAAATGTATCACCAATTAACATGCCAATGTTAATTTCTAATATGAAACAACTAATTTTACACGAATGGTTTATATGAATCACATAACAATATTAAGCTTTTTAATACGTATCAATTGAAAACAATATGATTAACATTTAACAATAATTAACCTGTTGAGGTTAAATAGTAGTATTTATCACTTTATAATTTCATTTATGGAATGCATCACTAGCTTTCCTCAGTACCTCTTAACATATCTACATAAGATAATAGTAATAATGAATTATAAATGATAATCTTACAAACACATATCTTTTCCAATTATAAACGAAATATATCAAGCAACGAATTTTTGAATAATTAACTCAAATTACTGAATTCAAAACTTTGAACTAAGTAAACATGTCGGATTAAACTTTAAAGACAAAATGTCACATCTCTTTTGGAAAGTAGTCGCAACTACGTCTGTTGTGACCTTCATACCCACACTTGCCATAACGATTTGATGTTGATGAAAACTTTTCACTACTTTTCTTTTTTCTACCTTTCTTAGGTCTTCCTGGTGGGCGTTTATATTTTGGAGGCAAAACCACATCTTCTACACCTCTGGTGGTACATGCCAGTCTCGTTTACTGGGCATTGGACAAAGCGGCATTTCATAAGTATTCACCAATGCCTCTTTCTTGTAGTAATCTGAGCAGTATGGCTTCATTTATTTTACATGTTTGCTTTTCAAAACAACAATAGCGTGCGCGTATGGTATCTCATCAAGCTGAAATCTACCACAGTTGCAAGTTCTAATATCCAACCGAACAATGTATTTTCTTCCTTCTTTATACACACCGTATATGTAGTTAGTTGATTCCCTAATCTGAAAATATAATTCCATAAAGTTTTATGTGAGTCAACATAATATATGAACCATAAAAACCGCAAATTAATTTAATATAAAGAATAAAATTTCAAGTGGAGGCATATTTCATCATATGCATCAAAATGATACATATGACTCCCAGACGTATCACTTTGATACATCTGTTATCAGAATGTTAAAAAAAAAATGCAAACTACCTTAGTTAAAGTATACAAATTCTTATTTTAACTTACCATCATACGTGATGACTTTGCCTCGTTCAATTGAAGAATTTGTTGAAACTGACCTCCCAATGAATTTTTAGAAAGAAAGCTAGATCGGTCTCTATTTTTTTGGTTCCACACACCAAATAAGATTCTGTCCTGTTCAAGAAAATCTAAAATTAGCAGTTCACGAGCCTCAACAAGACGAAAGTTGATATATTCTGTAATGTTGGAAGTCATCATTCTCACCTTATTTATTTGAGCATGAACTCGTGACCATTTTTCAAATCCAACCTTTTCCAAATATACCTTAACTCTATTGTCAATCTTTCCCACTTTACACATAAGCTCATCAAACACATTCAACTTGTACTCTTTAACCATGGCAAAAAAATCACCGGTTAGCTTGTCCTTACTCTTTCTATAATTCATGCAGACATTATTCAAAAGATGCCAAATACAAGCAAAATATGGTATACATGGATAGACCACACTAACCTCCTTGATTATGCTTTCATGTCTATCAGATACTACGCACATATTATTGCGCTCACCAAAAGCACACTTGAATTGCTGGAAAAACCACGTCCAAGATGAATCATTCTCAGAATCTACAACCCCATACGCAAACGGCAATATATGTCCTGATACATAAAATTACACAATGATTATGTATAACTTATATAACAATTACCATCATTTGTAAGAAAAAAAATCACTACAAGCAATACTCGCTCTATCAAGAGTGCTAGCTGAAACGAATGTTCCTTGATATGATCCTTTTATGTGACTACTGTCTACTACCACAACATGTCTTCAATACAAAAATCCCCTAATGAAAGGCTGCAGTGCTACGAATAGATACATGAACTAATTATCAGGAGACTTATGCATCCTTATATACGAATTGGGATAAATCGAATTCAACATGTATACATAGGTAGGCATTTTCTTATATCCGTTAGCTGGTCGCCCTCTCAACATTTTTAAAGCACATTCTTTAGCATGCCACACCTTCATGTAATCTATGTCCAAACCAAGTTCCCTTTTTATATCTTCAATAATGTCGCTTGGGATGATTATTATTTTGTAGTTCACTAACTTTGAAGCT
Source organism: Capsicum baccatum var. pendulum (assembly GCA_030864225.1). Lineage (NCBI taxonomy): Eukaryota > Viridiplantae > Streptophyta > Magnoliopsida > Solanales > Solanaceae > Capsicum > Capsicum baccatum. Next base: position 122,541,775 of record CM061556.1, on the reverse strand, counting down.
GTTATTCTAGCTACAAAGGCAATGGTTGCATGCTGTTGCTCAAACACTCTGTCCATTATTGAGCAGGTGTGTTTATCGTTGAAGGTACGTACTATAAATGTATCAGTACCATGCTTACAGGACGCCTTGAATACCCAACTACATTTCGCCGATATGCATAACAAGACATAAGTGAAATATAGGCCAAACAAAATATCGAAAATATGAAGTTACGTTAATTTGTTTATATATGAATCACTATATATCATATGAATCACTAATTCAATCAAAAAATGAGCCAATTAACCAATGAATAAACAGTTAACACATATCTCTAATATGAACTTAATCTGTTATTCTTTTGTATAGATAATTCAACAGTTATATGAATCACCATTTATATGAATAACCTATTTTTCTAACCTGTTTATACAATTCACCAATAGAAATCACCAAATATATGAATATTCAATTATATTAATCACAAATATGAATTACCATATACATAAATATCCACTTATAATACAAATTAGTTATTTGTGTCACCTATATGAATCATTAGTTATGTGAATCACTTGAATCACCATAGTTATTCAAAACTTATATGAATCACCAGAGTTATTCAAAACTTATATGAATCACTAGTTATATGAATCACTGGTTATTTGAAAATTATGTTATATTTATCACCAATATAAAAAACCACGTATATGAATCACCAGAGTTATTCAAAACTAATTAATTATATGAATCACTTGAATCACCAGATTTATTCAAAACTTATATGAATCACCAAAGTTATTCAAAACTTATATGAGTCACCAGTTATATGAATCACTAGTTATTTGAAACTTATGTTACATTTAGCATCAACATAAAAAACCAGGTATATGAATCACCATTTACATAAATCAACAAAATTAAAAATTAGTTACATGCATCATCAGTTATATGAATCCCCAGTAATATGAATAACATGTATTTCCAATTAGTTTATATGAATCATCAAGATGAATCACCATTTATATGAATATCCATTAATATGATTAATAAAAAATTATATTAATGACCAATAAGAATCACCATATATATAAATATCAACTTACAATAACAATTAGTTATTTGTTTCACTTATATGAATAACTAGTTATAAGAATCACTTGTTATTTGCAACAATATTTACATAAACTAATATACAAATGTATCACTACAACTTCCAGCTATAATTGTTATTAAATTGCAAAATAAATCAATAATTGTCATTAAAAAATAGAAATGAATCAAATTTGTTTCACTTATATGAATAACTACAGCTTCCAGATATACAAATGTATCACTACAGCTTACAGATATTCATTTGTTTCACTTATATGAATAACTAGTTATATGAATCAAATTGCGAAATAAATCAATAATTGTCATTAAAAAATAAAAAAATGCACCTCTGCTTGTCAAATCTCGCAGTTCTGCAATTGAACCTATGCTTGATTGAATAGTTCCGCATTACCGAGACAAGTGTATCTTTGTTTATATACTTTTGCTTTACCTTAACGACACTATTATAGCAATCACTTATCAGTTCTTCACCACCCATATTAACAATTGCCAGAGATTCAACATTATGAACTACACCAAGTGCAAGATCAGATGACTCAACAAAATCATAACACTCAATCATCATATTATCTGTGTCAACACAATCACTGTCAATTACAATATCACTCATTGTAATACACAGTGGATACTTCTTGAATATAGATTCAGCTTTCAAAATCTAAAGAAGAAGTTTCACAGCCATCTCATTATGAATCTCCAACACTGATGAATTGCCTTGAACAACGTATTTGTCATTAATTCTTTTCAGAGATACGTCAATTTTCAATTGAGTTGATATGACGTCCATTAAATCACAGTACGATATTTTTTCATGAATTACATTCCCGTCAACCAGATAGTTATCATATCTTTTTTCAAAAATCCATTCCCCAGAATGACGCAACAACACAGTGACAAGATCCATTGAAGAAATTTAGAAAAAAAATTGAATATAGATTTTTTTGTTTCAAATTTGAAAAAATTTAAGATTATAATATGGTTTGCTTCAATGTTGAACAGTTAACAAAAGGAACTGCGTTTTCACCACTTGTAATAGTTTAGGCAAGATTTACGTTATTAAAATCTCAAAAAATTTGGTGCTTCCTAAAGTAATTACCTGATCTGTTACATATGTATCACTTTTAGATATGTATCACTTCTTAACATATGTACCACCAATTCAAAATTCTGGAATAAGATGTAATTAGCAAAATAAATGGAATTTTATGTAATATTGCTAAAACTATTAGGGATTTATGTAAGTTACTCTTAAATAAATCTAACTCGATCCATATATTTTGACCCATTCTAACCCGATTTGACCCAAATAGAAGAAAACAACATAAATTTGGAGTGTATGAAGTCCACCATCATGTGAAGGAATTTAACACACATCAATCTCCATATAGCCGGCCGTAAATTCAATTTACACCAGATCTTCATAAGCTTATTCTCATTTATCACTTTTCTTCCTTTCAAATTACTTCAAATTTCCCAATTTGACTAACCATTAATATTCCAATATCCATCGACAGTTACCAATATGTTCATTGAATTTGTGAAGATTAACCGATCTGATTTTCTAAAAATCTCATTCAAGACTAAATCTTTTTATATTCCCAGGTACAATCTTGAACTATTCAACCCAAAAGGTTTGTTTACATACCTCAAATTCCTCTGAATGACCCAAAAATCAAGAATTAAACTTGCCCCTTTTTGAACAAGAAAATGCCATCGTCTCATTTTGTTATCATTGATGTAGTGATCTTGATTGCTGTGGTTAGTACATCTGGGGTTTTGTTTTATCCTTATGTGAATCTTATGGTGCATCAACTATTTGTATTTTTTCTGTCGCACCCCCTTTTTTCTCGTACTCCAAAAAATATATATTTTAAGTCCGAAAGGGTTTTATTATTAAGTGACAAGAAATGAAAACTTGTTTCGAAAAAGGGTTATTTATTCAGAGTCGCCACTTGGCATAACCCGGTGTGCCAAGTCACCTTTAGAAAATCCTTTCCAAAACCATTTGACTCTTAAACTGGTTTGCGAATAGAGATTCCGGCTAAGGAATTCTTTTGACCGAGGGGAAGGTGTTAGGCATCCCTCGATCCCGTGGTTCATCCACGGTCGCTTGTCAGAGCGTATCGGCTAAATTGATGTTACAAATGCATAAACCACACAAAAACACGCAAAATAATCATACAATAACAAAAAAAAACAAAAATGTAAAGTCCATTCCAATTATTACAACCCGAAATAAAAATACTAAAATAACCTACACTAGTCCTAAACCATGCTTTACCCGATGCCTCGGGCCTTGATCACAAACATCCTTAGCGTACAAAATTCTTTGGGGGCATTCCCCGGTGAGTAAATACAAATTACCTCAGGGCATTCCCCAATTAAATAAATACACTTTCCAAATACGATAAACAAAACATTCAACAAATATTCCAATCATTCCCACATTACACCAATCCTAAACTTGCCTACCCGAGCTTACTGTTTGCCTACCCGATCGACAACATACCGCATTCAACATCAACAATGTATCAAAAATATCATAATACTACTTTTATCAATTTTCGATTCCTGTCCCCAAATTTATTTCAACCAACATGATTAAATAAGTCTCAATCAAATCAACCACGGTAATCGCGATTTCTCCAACATAATATCGAAACATATCACCACGTCATAATCATCAAACAAACACTGACAATGAAGATTTAAACCAAACACACAACAAATAAATCATCCACATCCGCAACATCACAAGAAAAAAAAGTCAAGATAAATTAAAGATTCGGTAGAAGAAATGGACCTCGATGAAATTGATCCTTAACGATAATAAAGAAATTCAAAGACCAAAATACTCGACCGGAGAACCTCGATTGCGATGAATCCAACTCAGTATAGGGAAAAACTAATAGGACAACTTCAAAACCAGTGAGACAAACTTTGTTATACGAAACCCAACCAAGAACGACGATGCAATTCGATAACGACAACTCAAAATCCAATATCGACGGCGAACCAAGAAATAGACGGAACCAAGACCCCCGACAAACAACAGGAACCCAAAACCCGACGTAGATCGAGATCTGATGAGCTCCGGTGATGGAGAGAACGGCAACGGTGCCTGTTCTCCGGTGGTGACTGGAGCTGGAGCTGTTTCACTGGTGGTGGCTGAGCTGTTTCACCAGTGGCAGTGGTCGGAGCGGGGGCTGAGAGATGAGCTGGCTACGGAGATGGTGGGCCGATCGTCATCGTTGTGGTTGAAGCAACGACGGTGTCTTGTCGGAGAGGATAGAGGTAGAGAGAAAGAGATGAAAAAGAGAGAGGGAGTTCGGTCCCCTTTTTTCTTGGTTTTCGATTGTGCCCGAATCCCTGGCCGGCCGGCGGTGTTGGCCTGTGATGGTGGCTGGTTTTTCGGTGACAGACTGGTTCGCCGGTGGGTGGAGGCGATAGAGAGGATGGATCAGGGAGAGAGAATGCTAGCCGACGCTGAGCTGGCCAGTGTTAGCCATGGATGCCGACGGGGTCGTTGGTTGGTCTCTGGTGTAATTTTGCTGAGAGAGAGAGAGTGAGAGTCTAGAGAGAGAAAGAGAGAATTCGATCCTCTTTTTCTTTTGGTTGCTGATCCTCCTTTTTTGGTTACTGTTTATGCCAAAAAAAATGTTCTCCCCGAGTATGTATGTATCTGTGTATATATATATATGTATTTTCCCCTTCCTGGTCCTTTTTTTTTGGACAAGAAAGAAGAAGAGGGGGGGTGTGATGTGGGGTAGAGTTAGGTAGGGGTAGGGAGGTGATTTATTTTGATTGGGTAGGTTGTTAGGATAAGATAGAATTAGTTAGGATAGGTTTTGTTAGGGATTTTGTTATATTATTATTTTTTTGTATTTTGTGAGATGTAATCATGTGGGTGAGGGTACATGATATGATAAGGTAAAAATGAATAAAATCAAACTTTTGAGGGGGACAGAATTACGTGTCTACATCATGCCTCCTTTGAATGTAAACATGCAGTGTTTTCAGATAAAAAAGTAGACAACGAGACAGAATTTTGTCCCAACCATTATTCAAAGGAAGAAACAGCAGAAAGAAGGACTACCGGGTCTTGAATTAGGACAACCTACCTACCCAAGTTATAAGGGAACCAAGTCACGAGTATTTCAAAGGACTAGAAAGAGAATGACTATACCGAGTTAGAGAGTCGAGTGAGGTTCCATCGAGGTTCCGGTACGCGACTCTGTTATTTCATCAAAAATGAAAATTACAAGTTAAAACATAAATGAAATTAAAAAAATCCTATCCATACAGCTTCTGTTGGTTCTTGACACGACTTTCATCACCCTATTCTTCAGGCGGGCTCCTGACTTGCAATTTCTTTCAACTTGTTACTTGGCTTTCAATCGCTTCACTTTGTTGCTTGACTTTTCATTTTTTTCACCCTATTCTCCAGGCGGGCTCCTGACTTGGTATTTCATCACTTTGTTGCTTGACTTTTCATTTTCTTCACTCCGTTCTCCCGGAGGGCTTCGGACTTGCTATTTCATCACCCTGTTCTTCAGGCGGGCTCCTGACTTGCTATTTCATCACTCTGTTCTTCAGGCGGGCTCCTGAAACCAAAAATTAAAACTAGAACGAAAATTATCCCAAACAAAATAATAATAAAGTTGTATTTCATTTTTGAAAGCGTTGTCCCATTTTCCAGGAGGGTCCTGAACAAAAAGTAAAATCCCATTTTGCAGGATGGTCCTGAACATAAAGTAAAATCCCATTTTTCAGGAGGGTCCTGAACATAAAGTAAATTCCCATTTTTTAGGAGGGTCCTGAACTGAAAGTAAAATCCCATTTTTCAGGAGGGTCCTGAACATAAACTAAAATCCCATTTTTCAGGAGGGTCCTGAACATAAAGTAAAATCTCATTTTTCAGGAGGGTCCTGAACAGAAAGTAAAATTCCATTTTTTCAGGAGGGTCCTGAACATAAAATAAAATCCCATTTTTTAGGAGGGTCCTGAACATAAAGTAAAATTCCATTTTTCAGGAGGGTCCTGAACAGAGAGTAACATCCTATTTTTTTCAGGAGGGTCCTGAACATAAAGTAACATCCCATTTTTTAGGAGGTTCCTGAAAATAAAGTAAAATCCTATTTTTCAGGTGGGTCCTGAACATAAAGTAAAATCCCATTTTGTAGGAGGGTCCTGAACAGAAAGTAAAATCCTATTTTACAGGAGGGTCCTGAACAGAAAGTAAAATCCTATTCTTCAGGAGGTTCCTGAATAGAAAGTAAAATCTCATTTTCCAGGAGGGTCCTGAACTAAAAGTAAATTCCCATTTTCCAGGAGGGTCCTGAACTAAAAGTAAAATCCCATTTTCAGGAGGGTCCTGAACATAAAGTAAAATCCCATTTTTCAGGAGGGTCCTGAACTGAAAGTAAAATCCTATTTTTCAGGAGGGTCCTGAACTGAAAGTAAATTCCTATTTTTCAAGAGGGTCCAGGACTGAAAGTAAATTACCATTTTTCAGGAGGGTCCTGAACATAAAGTAAAATTCCATTTTTCAGGAGGGTCCTGAACATAAAGTGAAATCCCATTTTTCAGGAGGGTCCTGAACTGAAAGTAAAAATCCCATTTTTCAGGAGGGTCCTGAACATAAAGTAAATTCCCATTTTTCAGGAGGGTCCTGAACAGAAAGTAAAATCCCATTTTTCAGGAGGGTCATGAACATAAAGTGAAATCCCATTTTCAGGAGGGTCCTGAACATAAAGTAAATTCCCATTTTTCAGGAGGGTCCTGAAAATAAAGTAAAATCTCATTTTTCAGGAGGGTCCTGAACAGAATATAAAATCTCATTTTTCAGGAGGGTCCTGAACATAAAGTAAAATCCTCACGGATGTGCATTTCCAATGGTAGCTGTATCAAGTGAAATGAATTTGCCCCTATTTCAACAAAGAAAATTTGTCAGTTAAAAACTTAGTGGTGGCTTGCAGATCTTGGCTTCTTAGGTATCTGCCCAGCACTCGTTCCTTTTGTCTTTGTTCCAAATTGCTAACAGCCCTATCTTGCCGCATCATCGACTCGGATCCAGATTGATGGAAATGGGTTCTGACTGAAACAACGGGTTTCCATTTTACCATGCCCCTGAGGTGCACTTTTTCCCAAATCTGAATGTTTCTACGAATCCAATAGCCTATTGGTTGATAGCCTTCCTTCACTTTGTGTTGAATTACGATCATAGTTCTTCCTGTGCTGTTCCTTGGCTTTTCCTCATATAATTGGAAAGACTGGTAGTAAATTTTGAAATCCTTTCTCGCTTGTTTTGACACAGACTTGATTTAAAATGTAAAGAAATGATGATGACTTTTATTTTGATAAATGACATCAAAAGACAAAAAGTATGAATATGTAAATGAAAGAAAAGGGCAGTGTCCTATATTTAAAAAGAAAACTTATCTAAATACGACAACCAACTCCAATGAGTATGACATGCATTTTGGATTGAGCTGCCTGATCTTCCTTTCCAAACTCCCCATTTGTTGTTGAGTTCATGCCTTTGCTGATGATCCGCTTCTTTAAATCCATTGGACTCATACATCACATTCGACTGACGACACCTTAAAAGACTTTCGCCAACAAATCTCCTTCTTCTCACTTTTCACCTTCCTCTTGAACTCTCCATCGCCTTACGGTGCCCGTGAGGGTTTTTACCAATAAGACTCTCTCATTTTTATTTCTTTCCAACTCATCATCGCCTTATGGTGCCTGCAAAGGTTTTCACCAATAAGACTCTCTCATTTTCATTTTCTCTTAACTCACTATCGCCTTATGATGCCCACGGGGGTTTTAACCAATAAAACTCTCTCATTTTCATTTTCTCTCAACTCACCATCGCCTTATGATGCCCGTGAGGGTTTTCACTAATAAGACTCTCTCATTTTTGTATTTCTTTCCTGATTTCTTATGCTGAGGGAGACAAGTGGTACTTCACAATGTATCATCATATCTATTGCATGCTTAGCCTTAACATTATCAAAAATTGATCTGAAGGACTTTCTTTGGTTGTAACTTGGCTTTTTGTTAAGGTTAGAAAAGATGGTAAGAGGCTCAAATGATACTTGAAGTGGGGGTGGGACTTACAACTTTTGGAATCGACTCAAATAACACATTAACTTATGCCCCAGTTTTGTTAACTGGGTGAATCTTAGATCTTTATTTGGTTGGACCAAGCCTAAAATAGGGCAGCCTATGTATCTCACTCCCTAGAGAGGAGAATCAGGTCGGACGTAGTTCCATCAGCCTGTTCTTTGTTTTGATTTTATTTTCTTTTATTTTTGAACTCTTTCTTTTATTCTTATTTTTGACATTTATCTTTGACTCTATTTTGATTCCAAAAGAGGGATATGAAAGAAAAATAAAATGAAGCTCAAATGGGTAAACAAAGGATGACACAATGTTTGGATAGAAGAATAAAATGCCTTCATCATATCAATCTTCAAAAATGCAAGTACTAAACATGCAATAAAATCAACAAAGGATCAAATATCATACATAGTATCTTTTGACTGCATCAATATTGATAGCCATTTCTGCCCTTTTGCCTTCAATATCTGTCAAATATAAGGCTTCATTGGGCAACACTTTCTTCACAACGAAGGGACCTTGCCAGTTAGGGAAGAACTTTCCTTTCGCTTCAACCTAGTGAGGAAGGATACATCTCAATACCAACTAACCTACTTCAAAATTCCTAGGATGAACCTTTTTGTTATACGCTCGAGCCATCCTCCTCTGATATAACTGGCCATGACACACAGACGTTAGCCTTTTTTCCTCAATCAAACTCAAATGTTCCAGTTGGGTTTTTACCCATTCGTCACCATCAATCTCTGCTTCTACAATGAATCGAAGAGAGAGAATTTCAACTTCTGCAGGGATGACTGCTTCTGTCCCATACACCAATAAATATGGAGTTGCCCCTGTTGAAGTGAGAACAGTGGTGCGATAACCTAGTAATGTAAATGGCAACTTTTCATGCCACTGTCTAGACCCTTGTACCATTTTTCACAGTATCTTTTTTATATTCTTATTGGTGGCTTCTGCAACACCATTGGCCTTTGGGCGATATGGAGTAGAATTTTGATGTGCGATCTTAAACTGTTGACACACTTCTTGCATTAAATGACTGTTGAGATTGGTAACATTGTCTGTAATGATCATCTTAGGAATTCCAAATCTACAAATGATATTGGCATGAACAAAATCTACCACAACCTTTTTTTTCACTGACTTGAAAGTTACTGCTTCTACCCACTTTTTGAATTAGTTGATGGCTACTAAAATGAATCTATGCCCATTTGATGCCTTCGGCTCAATCGGTCCAATCACATCCATTCCCCAAGCCACGAACGACCATAGTGAGGCCATTGCATGCAACTCAACAGGAGGAGAACGTATTAGATCACCATGTACCTGACATTGATGACATTTTTGAACAAATTGAATAAAATCCCTTTCCATAGTAAGCCAGTAATAACCTGCTCGAAGAATCTTCTTTAACAAGACATGATCGTTCATGTGCGACCCACATACTCCAGAGTGTATTTCAACCATGATTGTCGAGGCTTCTCTCATATCTACACACCTCAAAAGTCCCAGATCTGCGGTTCTCTTATACAAGATTCCACCATTTAAGAAAAATCCGCTAGCCAAACGCCTAATAGTCCTCTTTTGATCGTTTGTGGCATATGATGGGTATTCTCCTGACTGAATGTACCGCCTGATATCCAAGAACCAGGGTTCTCCATCGAGCTCTTCTTCAACCGCACTACAGTAAGCATGCTGATCACGACTCTGTATATGCACTGGATCGATGTAGGCTTTGTCAGGATGTTGGAGCATTGAAGACAAAGTGGCTAAAGCATCATCAATTTCATTATGAATCCTTGGAATATGCCTAAATTTTACTAACACAAACCGTTGACATAGCTCCTGTAAGCATTGTCGATACGGGATGAGCTTCAAATCTCGCGTCTCCCAATCACCTTGAATTTGATGGACGAGCAAATCCCAATCTCCCAACACCAATAATTCTTGGACTCCCATATCAACAGCTAACCTCAAACCAAGAATGCAGGCTTCATACTCTGCCATATTGTTAGTACAGTAGAATCAAAGTTGTGCTGTCACCGGTAAATGTTGTCCCGATTTAGAGATAAGAACCGCACCTATTCCAACTCCTTTCATATTGACAGCTCCATCGAAAAATAACCTCCAACCAGGATCAGCATCTATAACGACTTTATCGACACGCGACACTTCTTCGTTAGTAAAGTATGTCTTTAATGTCTCATACTCTTCATCGATGGGATTCTCAGCAAGATGATCTGCTAAGGCTTGGGATTTCATGACGGTTCGAGTCACATATACGATGTCGAACTTGATAAGCAATATTTGCCACTTTGCCAATCGACCCGTCGGCATAGGGTTCTGAAAGATATATTTCAAAGGATCCATGCAGGAGATGAGATAAGTAGTATAGGATGAGAGATAATGCTTCAACTTCTGTGCTACCCAAGTTAGGGCACAACACGTCCTTTCAAGAAGAGTATACCTGTCCTCATAAGTGGTGAACTTCTTGCTAAGATAATAAATAGCCTGCTCCTTTTTGCCTGTGACATCATGTTGACCCATGACACAATCGAAAGAATTGTCCATGACTGATAAATATAAGATCAAAGGCCTACCAGGCTCTGGAGGTACCAGCACGGGCGAATTTGACAAATATCTTTTGATTCGATCGAATGGTTCCTGACATTCTTTAGTCCATTTTACCGCAACACTCTTTTTCAGCAACTTGAATATGGGCTTACAAGTGGTTGTGAGTTGATCAATAAACCTGCTAATGTAGTTCAGTCTACCAAGCAAACTCATCACCTCCTTTCTATTCTTGGGCGGGGCCAAATCCTGAATGGCTTTGATTTTTGAGGGATCCAATTCAATTCCCCGACAGCTGACTACAAACCCCAACAGCTTTTTGGATGGATCTCTAAATACACATTTTGCCGGGTTGAGTTTGAGATTAAACCTACAAAGCATTTCAAAGAACTTTCTTAAATCTTTAACATGGTCGGCCTGACTTTTTGACTTAATAATCACATAATCCACATAGACCTCAATCTCCTTATGCATCATGTCATGAAACATAGTGGTCATGGCTCTCATGTATGTTGCTCCAACATTCTTCAAACCGAACGACATTACTCGATAACAATAAGTTCCCCATGGTGTGATAAAAAATGTCTTCTCCACATCTTCATCATCCATAACGATCTGGTGATATCCGGCATAGCAGTCCACAAAAGAGGCAACCTCGTGTTTAGCACTGTTGTCTAACAAAATATGAATGTTGGGCAGTGGAAAATCATCTTTCAAACTTGCTCTATTCAAATCACGGTAATCAACACACACTCAAATTTTACCATCTTTCTTTGGTACGGGAACAACATTGGATAACCACATGGGATAGCGAGCTACTCGAATTACTTTGGCTTCAAGTTGTTTCATGATTTCCTCTTTAATTTTAATACTTACATCTGTTTTAAACTTCCTCAACTTTTGTTTGACAGGAGCGAACACGGGATAAGTTGGCAATTTGTGAGCCACTAGTTCAGTGCTTAAACCAGGCATATCATAATAAGACCATGCAAAAACGTCCTTATAATCCATTAGTGCTTGAATCATTTCATCTTTTAGCTGTGGTAAAATACGTACACTGATTTTAGTTTCCCTAACATCTTTTTGATCCCCTTGATTTATTGGCTTAGTCTCATTCAAATTAGGATTCGGTTTGTCTTCAAACTGTTCCAACTCTTTGTTTATTTCTTCTAGTGTTTTTTCTTCATCATATTCCCCATCCTGCTTTATTACATCTTGATTAGTTTGGATTTTAAGATCAGGCTAAAAATTCTGCATGCATGTCATATCATTAGGATCAGCGTAAAGAGAACTGTGTAAGAAAAGAAAAATAAAATATATTAGACACAAAACAAAAGAGACATTGCATTTCATTAAATAAAAGATAGAAGGGTTTAAACACAGATGCTGACATACATAAATAAACTAAAATACGAATTACAACCCTAAAATAACTCGGATAAACAAAAAAAAAACAAAATAAACTACCAAAACTCCCTCCTGATGGGGAGAGGAGTGACTTCCCAATTATTGAGCAAGACAGCTGGACCTATAAATTGCACGTTTGCCATACTGGTACCTTTTTTTGCTTCGACCATATCAACTTCAATAAAAAGGTTCTGAAAGTCATCAACCAAATCAATTTCAAATTCCACATGCTTCGTGACACTGCTCTTAACAAATGATTCACTGAGTAGCGGCATTGGGTAAGGGAGTGACCATGTTTCCTTTTTCCTTCCCTTGGTTTCCTTCAGATCTTCAGCCGTAGGCACAAATCCCAGACCAAATGTGCCCACGTTCTCACTCGAATATATTGGATGAACTATACCATGCAGAGACACTCCCAAACCCTTTACTGTCTCAAATCTGTATTTCTAAAGTTCGCTCACCATCATGATAGAAGCAGAAGACAATTGCGGTCCCGGTATAGCCTTCCATTCAAGGATACAATTCACTGGTACTGTATCAAAAGTTTGATAGACGAATGTATCCTCTACGTTATTCTCTTCAATCAAAGACAAGGGTGAATCTTTGTAGGCTGACAAATCTCCTTCACCATGAATAACTACTTCTTACCTGTCATGCTCAAACTTAATCATTTAGTGTAGTGTAGATGCAATCGCCTTGGCCTTGTGGATCCATGGCCTTCCCAATAACAGATTGTAAGAGGATTCTACATTCAATACTTGAAACTCTATGGTGAACTCAACAGGCCCTATGGTCAACATTAGTTCTATTTCGCCAATGGAATTTGATTTTGCACCATCGAAAGCCCTCTCACATACATAGTTGGGCCTGATCCTGTCAGCACCAACATTAACCTTTTGCAAAATAGAAATAGTGCAAATATTTGTACCTGAACTTCCATCAATCATAACATGAGTGACGTAGAAGTCTCCACACTTCACTATAATGTAAAGGCCCCGATTATGCCCTGTACCTTCAACAAGCAATTTATCATCAGAAAAGCTGATCCGATTGACCTCAAAGATTTTTTCTACCATTTTCTCAAGTTGGTTGATTGTAATCTCCCTTGGAACATATGCTTCATTTAATACCTTCAGTAAAACATCACGATGCTCCTTGGAGTGCAACAACAAAGATAAAAGGAAAATTTGAGCAGGGGTTTTCTTCAACTGGTCTAATATTGAATACTCTGGCAATTTCATCATTTTCAAAAATTCTTTGGCTTCTTCTTTGGTGATAGGCTTTTTGATAGATGACGGTCCACTCACCGTTGGCTAGGACTTTCTTAAGCTTTTAGGCACGAAGCATCTTCCTGACCTAGTCAAACCCCTTACCTCATCTACATCTTCCACAACTTTTTTCCCTTGATAGGTCATCATAGTCCACCCATAATTCCAGGGAATCCTTTTTGTATCAACTATCGGAGGTTGGGTCACCGGTTTAAGGATAATAGGTGCTGCCAGTGCTCCTTTCACCGTCAAGATGGGCTGACTCAGAGCTCCCACCACCATCAACTTAGGTTTATCCTGACTTGAATCAACATAACTTCTGGAACCTTGTACTATGATCAGGGGTTTCTTTGTGTTTTGTTGGGCTTTATCTTCTTTCATTCTTTCCTGATTCAATGATATTGCTTTCAAAGACTTCGCTACATTCATCGATTTTTCCTCAATGGTTTGTATCTTGACAATAGGCTTATAACCCCTCGAAGACTCTTTCCCATCATATATCAATTCTAATATATTGGCTTTAGCATGGGTTGGCAGCGGATTCTGGTTAATGTTTGGACCCTCCGGGGCCTGGACCAGCATCTTATTCGTATCAATTAAATCTTAGACAGCTCTCTTTAAATGCCAGCATTTCTCAATATCATGGCCTGGTATATCAGAACAGTACGCACACCTTAAAGAATAATTGAGATTCCCCAGCGATGTATTTGAAAGCCTTTCTTGAATTAGGCTTACCAGATTCAACTTTCTCAACCTATCAAACAAGCTAGCATATGACTCTCCAAGAGGTGTGAATTGATTTTTGACCGCCTTCTCCTTCTTATACTCGGGCCTAGGCTGAAAATTGGATCTGGAGTGGTTTTGGTAATTTGGTGGAGCGAAGGGAAGATTTTGTGAAGCTTGCGCGCGCCATTGCAGGTAAGAAGTGGTTTGGGCATATGGCTGCGTGCTACATACTGGGTACGGTAGCGGTGGGATGGAATATAAAGGGTTTTGTATAGGGTAGTAATGGTGGGGAGGAATATATGGAGCTTGGGCGCAGACTTGGGCTTGGGATTGGGGATAGGGAGGAGGTGGTCTTTTGGGATAAGAATGGGTTCCAGCTACGCCAGTCGCTACATTCTCTTTCTTTTTTTTACCTCCAAATGCACTAGATCCACCTTGAATCGCTTGTGTGGTGGATTTTAATGCGACAAAACTCACTATTCGTCCGGTCTTAATTTCATCCTCTATTATCTCCCCCATTTTGAGGACTTCCATAAAAGATTTTCCCATTGCCGGAAGTAAATGCTGTAAATAGGTCTCATCCTGTGCCTGAATGAAAACTTCTACCAACTTACTTTCTTTCATTGGAGGCTTTACCCTGGCGGCCTATTCACGCCACCTTATCGCATATTCCCTAAAACCTTCAGTGCTCTTCTTCTTCATGTTGACCAAGGATTTTTTGTCCGGAATCAGGTTGATGTTGTACTAAAAATATTGAACAAATTCAGAAGCCAAATCATCCCAGCTGTTGCATTTATCGATATCTCAATCGATAAACCATTCTAAAGCCAGATCTGAAAGACTCTCGCCAAAGAAGGCCATGAGCAGTTCTTCCTTTCCTCCTGTAGCCCTTAACTGGTTGCAATAACATCTTAATTGTGCCACGAGATCACCGTGTACCGCACACTTCTCAAACTTAAGCATCTTAAAATTGGGGGGAAGGTTGATGTCTGGAAACATGAAAAGATCTTTATAGGAAATACTCCTATAATCTCCAATTCCTTGCAAATTCCTCATAACTTGTACTAAACTTTTCAATTTTCTGGCTATGATATCCTGTTCCTCTGCTGTGACAGGTTTCTCCATATCAAATAAAAATGCAGGCGGCTGAGTGTACCCATACGGTTCATTCATTTGCAAAGTAGGCTCCGGGGCATAATACTGGCTATCTGAAACCTTTAGTATTGGCTCACTGGCAGACCTAGGAAACCTCATTGTAGGACGCGCAACATTTATGGGAGTTTCATGTGGTGGCAGAGCCACGAATACCGGTGTGGTCGGTGGCGCTGGCTGAGCAGCGGGTCTTGATTGGGGAGCTACCAAGGGCACACCAGAACTGCCAGGATAATAATGTCGCAGAGTGAATCCTGGCGCGTGCTCAGGTGATTCAGTAGGAGCAGAGAATTGTGCCTAAGAGAGCGGTGGGCAATTAGAGATATTCGCAAGACCTTCAGGGAGTGAGGGAAGAGGCATTCCGCTGGCCCATGCCCGGTGTAAATCTATCAATTGTTGCCCGAGCCTTACTACCTCATCATTGTGTTCAGAACTATCTTCCCTGTGATCCTTATCCGGGTCAATGAGCGAATTTTCAATCTCCCTGCTAGCCATGGCGAGCTTTGCTTTGGATCTAGTGAAGTATGGGTGACTATGTAGAGTGCTGCAAACCTACCACTGTTATCTGAAAGAATATGCTCATCAAAGACGACATCCGTTAGGATTAGGGCACACAACAAACATGGGAATCACACTGGTAAAGTTGTCCTAATTTTATGTTTATTTCTACCATCTTTTGAGGGTAGCAAGGTCATTTTAACATCATCCTGATTTTTGTCTATACTTATTATTATTATTATTATATTATTATTATATTTTTTCGTATCCATCTTTGTTCTTTTCTTTTCTCTTGTTATCTACCTTTATTTTATCATTCTTTATGGCTTTTGTTTTTCCTTAAAAGAGGAAAAAACAATGAAAAACAACAAAACAAAGTAATTAGATCAAACCCAAAAGTATGTTGCCTACGTATCATATTGTACATGAATCAGATCTTGCGTAGTTCGGGCAACACGTGCATAAACATTATCCATTTTTTTTATTTTGCGAAAACGAAAATCAACAAACCAAGGAAAGACGTAACATCAAAATATTTTGAAGAAAGAAAACCACAAAACGTACAAAAGTTTGGGACCACTTTAAAACTAAACAACAAATACGAAACAACATTATAGACCCCTAAGACGACACAGGTGAAATTACTAGTAAAGACTCTAATACCCAAAAACAACTTGACTTTGACTTAAAGTAGACACCACCCTACAACGTAAGACACATAAAAGACTCAAACTGAATAAATATAAGAAGTGCTCTTTCAGACTGGTGCTCTGCGTGATGACCCCGGCTGATATGGACTTGCCTCTGAAGTTCTCTTTCTCCCATTTAAACTTTGTAGCATATCCTGTAAAGACACCCTGATATTGGGGAAGAAGCTTCGGGCCCGTATCCTGCCTCATGAGGAGTGCACTTAGAAAGATTATTCTGATACCTTTCTACCGTCTTGAACAAATCTGCTAACTGAACTCTCAGTGTTTCCATTTTGGACCCTACACTTTCATCCTGATGGTCGTTTACTATGCATTTTTCCTGTATTCTCCCTCTAAGCTGTGCTGGTAAGGGTTGACTGATACAACGAGGGATAGATTAAAGCCAGACCCCATATCCCTGAGTGTACCTCGGATTATCCAAACTTTCTTTGAGTGTGTCTACACCTAGCTTTGTTGCATCCTTCCAAAACTGCTCATACTTGCTCTCACCTAAGGCTTGGTCCTTGAAGTACTCAACATCCTTCAGAAGATCCACTGCTGGTGGCACGTCCTACGGCCTACCTAATTGGCTCATTACCCTAGAAGGACTGTATGGTCTAGTCCAATTGAGCCCTAACATAACTAAAGTGAGCTGCGTCTGCCAACCCAATAAGATTATCGTTGGTCGAAGCCACAGATAAGTCCACAGAATGCTATCCCTGGTTCTTGATTCAAAAAATTCAATCCAAGCCTCGACTCCCACGGGTAGCGAGCATTTATCCAAAAGCAACCTGGAGTCCATGGATTTCACTCGGTTGGGAATACAACGATCTAACATGTCTGGTTTAACTAAAGAAAGCGCATGCAAATGCTCCATCACACATATCTGCAATATCAGGTTACTGCCCTAAAAAAATCTCCTTCCCCCTTTCACTTTGGTTAAAGCCTTATATATTTCTATTAAGTTAATGGGTATGAGAGTGAATCTGCCCTTTTGATTAATGCCCTTGTCATTTTGATCCTTATGAAATAGGACCATCACCACAGATTGCAAACGGGTATTAATACGTCGTTCTTCTAGTGGAAACACTAAAGTACCTAACAAAGCGAGGGTGAAGACTTCAAGATGCTTTCTCTCCCACTTATCCTTAGTCACATGAAATTCATCCCAAAAGTAATCAAAACCTTCCAAGGGCCTGAATCTAGCAAACAAAAAATCTAGGGAAACCCACGAGTCACTTAAACAACCCAAATGGATATCCTTACTTTTTAAACCACAAGACTGCAAAAATCTTACGCAAGTATGATTTCGTGCTCGGATCATATCCTTCTCGATATAGGGAAAATGCAACAAACCGGAAATTTCTACCAAAGTAGGAGTCATTTCACATTCTCCAAACCTGAACACCAAACTACTTGGATCCCAAAAGGTCATCAAAGCCTCTATTAAATTTGGATGAGGGGTAACATGCAGAAGTTCCGTCAGATCACCTAATATTTTTATCAGTTTCTGCTGATCAACATAGTTAAACATTTCCCACCATTTGATTAACTTTTTGGGCACCTTGACAACCATCAGAACTCTAGAATTGGTGGAAAAATCCATCCTGTAATAACACACAAGATGTTATCTCAAAAAATTCAACAGGAGTAGAAGATTCCCAACCCTTGGGATTTTTGACGCAAACATATGTCGATGGGACAGACCACATCCATGACTCCAATTTGCCGAACAGAAGTACTGGCCAAAATCAGTCTACTTGGCAAACAACTCTAGATTACAGGGCGAGAGACCTAGGCTAATACTAAGACAAAGGCCGACATAAAAAAAAATTATCGGACCCACCGAGGGTTTCCTACGTATCCCAACCCAAGGGAAGGGAATCAGGTATGCGTAGTTCATCCAGATAGGACGATTAATGATTAACTAATAAATTGACCCTAACTTGAGAGACACTACCAAAAACAAACAAACAAACAAAAAAAAACTTTTGAATTTTCAGCTAGACACTAACACCACCAATTATGAAGAAAAATCTTTTTGGTATTTTTGTTTTTGACAAATAAGTAGAAAAGGCAAACAAAACTTTTTTCTCTTTTTTTTTCTTTTTAAATTTACGGTACTTTACAAAACGTAAAAAAAATCTTTTTGAGTTTTTTGGATTGTGAAAAACAAAAGCCATAACGAATTCTAAAATAAACTATGACATTCCTCTTTTTTTTTTATTCCTTTTGACTTACTTTTTATTTTTTCAAAAATCAGTCCGTCAAATGACCAGGTTACCCTTAAAAATACAACAGTTAGCACGTAGGGATGCTTTATAGGGGAGTCTCCTACAAAGGGCCCTGTGGGTCTCGCTAGGTCTCCGTATGATGCACATAAGCATGACCTAAAGGCTGACCTATGTTGTGGTTTACTAACAAGGCTGTTCGGGGGAGCGTATGGTCGATAGTGGCTGCTTTTCTTTCCACTTACTCCATAACACCGATGGCTCCACCCCTAAAATAAGGGTGACTCAACTAGAGGTTGTGTACAACACGTGTACTATGGACTTATTGCAGAAAGAAGGCCGGGGGGTAGACTCATGATGACAGATATAAAAGCGGTAACACATAAGATAAATACTATAAACAAAGAGCACAAAAAACACACAAAAGTGAAAACACTAACACAAAATAAAATCACAAAATAAGTTTATACACTTGTAATGCCAAACAAAGCCGATACAACTCCAAAAATAGCTGAATTCTGAAAACTTGTCATTTGTTCCCCAGCAGAGTCGCCAGAAGCTGTCACACCCCCTTTTTTCTCGTACTCCAAAATATGTATATTTTAAGTTCGAAAGAGTTTTATTATTTAAGTGACAAGAAATGAAAACTTATTTCAAAAAAGGGTTATTTATTTAGAGTCGCCACTTGGCATAATCCGGTGTGCAAAGTCACCTTTAGAAAATTCTTTTCGAAACCATTTGACTCTTAAACTGGTTTGCGAACAGAGATTCCGGCTAAGGAATTCTATTGACCGAGAGGAAGGTGTTAGGCACCCCTCGATCCGATGGTTCAACCACAATTGCTTGGCAGAGCGTATCGGCTAAATTGACGTTACAAATGCATAAACCACACAAAAGCACGCAAAATAATCAAACAATAACAAAACAAAACAAAAATGTAATGTCCAGTCCGATTATTACAACCCGAAATAAAAATACTAAAATAACCTACACTAGTCCTAAACTATTCTTTACCCGATGCCTCGGGCCTTGATCACGAACATCCTTAGCGTACAAAATTCTTCGGGGGCATTCCCCGGTGAGTAAATACAAATTACCTCGAGGCATTCCCCGGTTGAATAAATACACTTTCCAAATACGATAAACAAAACATTCAACAAATATTCCAATCATTCCCACATTACCCCTATCCTAAACTTGCCTACCCGAGCTTATTGTTTGCTTACCCGATCGACAACATACCGCATTCAACATCAACAATGTATCAAAAATATCATAATACTTACTTTTATCTTTGATTTCCGTCCCCAAATTTATTTCAACCAACATGATTAAATAAGTCTCAATCAAATCAACCACGATAATCGCGATTTCTCCAACATAATATCGAAACATATCACCACGTCACAATCATCAAACAAACACTAACAACAAAGATTCAAACCAAACACATAACAAATAAATCATCCACACCCACAACATCACAAGAAAAAAAAGTCAAGATAAATTAAAGATTTTGTAGAAGAAATGGACCTCAATGAAATTGATCCTTGACGATAATAAAGAAATCCGAAGACAAAAATACTCGACCGGAGAACCTAGATTGTGATGAATCCAACTCAGTATAGGGAAAAACTAATAGGACAACTTCAAAACCAGTGAGACAAACTTTGTTATACCAAACCCAACCAAGAACGACGACACAATTCGATAACGATAACTCGAAATCCAATATCGACGGTGAACCAAGAAATAGATGGAACCAAGACCCTCGACAAACAACATGAACCCAAAACCCAATGCAGATCGAGCTTTGGTGAGGTCCGGTGATGGAGAGAACGACGGTGGTGCCTGTTCTCCGGTGGTGACTGGAGCTGGAGCTGTTTCAATGGTGGTGGCTGAGCTGTTTTGCCAGTGGCGGTGGTCGGAGCAGGGGTTGGAAGATGAGCTGGCTATGGCGGTGGTGGGCCGACTGTCGTCGTTGTGGTTTAAGCGACGACGACGTCTCGTCGAAGAGGATAGAGACAGAGAGAGAGATGAAAGAGAGAGAGGGAGTTTGGCCCCCTTTTTTCTTGGTTTTTGATCATGCCCGGATCCCTGGCTGGCCGGCGGTGTTCGCCTGTGGTGGTGGCTATTTTGCCTGCGACGAACTGGTTTGTCGGTGGGTGGCGGTGATAGAGAGGATGGATTAGAGAGAGAGAATGCTAGCCGACGCTGAGCTGGCCGGCGTCAGCCATGGATGCCGATGGGGTCGTTGGTTGGTCACCGGTGAAATTTTGCTGAGAGAGAGAGTGTGAGAGTCTAGAGAGAGAGAGAGAGAATTTGGTCCTCTTTTTATTTTGGTTGTTGATCCTCCTTTTTTGGTTACTGTTAATGCCAAAAAAAGTGTTCTCCCCGAGTATGTGTTTATCTGTGTATATATATATATATATGTATTTTCCCCTTCCTGGTCCTTTTCTTTTTGGATAAGAAAAAAGAAGGGATGTGTGTGTGACGTGGGGTAGGGTTAGGTAGGGGTAGGGAGGTGGTTTATTTTGATTGGGTAGGTTGTTAGGATAAGATAGAATTAGTTTGGATAGGTTTTGTTAGGGATTTTGCTATAATATTATTTTTTTTTGTATTTTTTGAGATGTAATCACGTGGGTGAGGGTACATGATATGATAAGGTAAAAATAAATAAAATCAAACTTTTGAGGGGGACAGAATTATGTGTCTACATTTCCAAGAAGTGGCTTATGCGTTGAAAGATGAAATTTTGTGGTGGCAGGTGCGGGAAGCGGAAGACAAAAGGGAAAGGAAAAGTTTCATTGGCAATTGTAAGGCATCACTAAAATTTAGTTGTGTTGCAAGTGCAAATTTATGGTAGTTTTTGTAACTTTGGATGTTAACAACGGTGATATTGTGATTTCGATGATAATTTTAGTAGTGGATGTTGAATTTTATGGTAGTTGTTTGTGATACTAATGGTTGTATTGTGATTGCGATAATGAAATTTATGGTGGATTCTTAAAATTATTGTGGTGAAGATTTGAGTTTGATGATAATGGTGTCAGTGATGGTGTTTTTATGGTGATTTTGGTGAAGAAGAAGTAATTGAAGAAGGCAGGATCCGCATATTAAAATGAATAAATAAAAAATTTAATTTTATTAATTTGAAAAAATAAAAAAATTAATTTTATCAACATTTAGTTACCTATTCTTCAAACAAATGATCTTCAATTTTGGTTTTGAAAGACAAATTTGGGAATCAGGGTTCTTAGTTCAGAGCCCCATATTGGCTTAAATAGGAATTATGGTTCAATAGATCCATTGGAAATTAAAAGTGCTATATTTTTAATGTTTTTAGCCATTTATTTTTGTTATTCAAAAGGTTGGACACACCTAAAACGAGTGTAAGAAATGCGCCTTAAAATAGGTGTTGCGGGGAGGTAATAGTTTTACTTTTTTATAGTTTAGGTGTGTAATAGGTCACTACGATAGTATAGGTGTGATCTAAACTTTTCATGTATAATTTGGGGTGAAAATAATGACTTTTTCCATATTTAAATTGTTTTGTGTTTCAATTATTTTGGCTCTCCTCTTGATTGCCTTATCTGATTTATGAGTTGGAGAATTGGTTGGCATGGTCCACGATGTATTCGGGAGTGTTTTATTTGAATTTATGGTTTTCAGTATCTTTGAAAGGATAGGTGTGACTTCGGTCAATATTTTGTGCTTCGAGTTTTGGATGAGGGTTCTGACAGTTTCATTAGATTCGAAACATTGATCTTGAGTTCGTAGCGTGGTTGGTTTGAGTTCGGAACCTTTATTCATATTTCGACTCTCCATTTGAAAAATAGTGTATTTTGTCGTAAAAGGGTCTCGAGGGTTAATTTATTGTAAATGATGTTTTTTCTTAAATTCGATAATTTCATTGGATCCAAAATGTGTTTTATGATCTATTTGCACTATTGGTTCATATTCATAAGGCTCCAAATATGTTCTGAGGGTCAAATATATATATATTTTTTGAAATTGTTGGTTGCTGGTCAACAGTGGGCCACGTTCAATGGTCAACAGACCCTTAACTTTGCTAAAAATAGCCCAATTTCGTGAATTTATTCCCTCTTGCTCTATTTTATCATTTTTATAATATTGAGAGCTCAGGAGGATGATTTTTGGATAGATTTCTTCCGTAAGTTTGTGCCGATAAGTTTCTAGCTCAATCCTAAATCCTTTCCTATCAACTTTATCATCTAAATTCTTCTAGATCAAAGATTTCATAAGAGGATTTTTGGAATTTTTTTCCAAAAATTGAAAACTCGGTATTTCTTTGATTTGAGCTTTGATTCTTCTTCATTTTTACTTGGGTTTTCACCCATAGAGTATTTTTCACTTGAGGATTATGATTTCAAATAAAATTTTATTTTTACCTTTTTTAAATTTTTATTAATTTTTGGGAGTTTTATTGGTAAAGCTTGAAAACGATTTTACTTCTATTTGGACCTCATTTTTAACTTGTTTTCGTAGATTTTTAGCTATAGATTCCTATGATTATGGAAAACATGTTTCTAAAATAAAATTTCAGTTTTACCCCTTTTGTTTTCGAACATATTTTTAGGATTCATTTTGGACTCATCTTAAATAGGGTCAATATGGGTATAATTAGCTTTCTTTTGACTTGTATATGAAATATTTTACTAGATTGAACACACTTGATGTTGATTTAAGAGAGGCGGGATTCCGATTGAGGTTTTGTACTACGTTTGAGCTTGTGGATCACCATTTAAGACAAATTAAGATATACCTTGACTTTTTCCAAAGTGTTTATGTGTTATATACTTGTTTGTAGTACTTTGTATATCACTTAGGATTAAGGGTATGACTTAGATAAAATAACGTGCATCTCTGTGGGTATCGGAGTCTTTGATGGATTGTAGTTAGATTATTCGCTTGATTAGTTAGTATTAGTTAGCAATACTACATGCAATTATCCTTGTAGTAGAATGTATATAGATAACCTAGTGATGTTGAAAAATAGCTATTAAAATGTATATTTTAGAGCTTAAATCTTGATTGCGGATTTTATTGTGATGATTGTGGATTAATGCATTATTAGAGAATAATTATGTCATTATCATCATTTCTTATGTAATTATTGTGGTTTAGATAATACATAAAGTATGAATAGACTTGTAATAGTTGAGGCTTAATGTATGGATCAAGTTAGGTTTGAGTAGTCCATAATTTATTATTATCGAAATTATTGGTTATTTCGTGTTGGTCATGTGGAGCTTATGTGAATTTCATCATAGACTTGAGTAATTGTTTATGATTGAGTGCCCGAGTGGGGGTATATATGCATATTAAATTTAATTGGATAGGATATACTATTGTGATGCCCGAGCAGGGGGCGATTTGATGCTGTTAGTCATCTTTTATGCATTAAATGTCTTATTTATTATTGTGTTGCCCGAGCGAAAGCCTGACTTTACATTGCCGGTCTTATATGAGCATTTAATTGCATATTCATTATAGTGAAGCCAAGCGAGGGGTTGGAGATGAGAATATTAATGACTTCATGACTATTTTTTCTAGTGGTGCAAAGTGAAAATTAATATCATAAATTATTGATACATTGAGTTGATTCTAGACTAACTTATACACGTATTGAATGGATTTTGATCTTCATATTGACTAGTTGTGAGCATTACATCCTCATATCACGCATGCATATTCATAAGACATTGGTGCCACTAATACATTTTAATTTTTGTAAGAAAATATAACACCTTATAAATACCTATACCAAAATATGTATTGGTAAGGTTAATTTGAGACATGATATTAATATTATATAAGTAATGGCTTGTGAACTCCCCATGGGTCCTACCAGGTAGCTGCAAGCTTGGTAGATGTATACAAAAATTTGTGTGATAACTTCACCATTCATCAACATCCCGTCATCATCACTACATTACTTTACATCATTTTCATTGTATTGGCATTTCTTGATATGGTTTTATATTCTATTAGTATTTACGCTTGTATTGTGTTCCTGTGATAGCAGCTTGTTTGTGATATTATGTTTGGGCATTCATTTCATTGTATTACATTATATTATTTTATCTCATATTGGTTGGGAGGTTGAGGTATTATGAGACGTAGAGTATGATGTGGCTTGATTGAAAGACAGATGAATAACACTTTTTGGTAGCATGAGATACACTCTTATACATATACATTCTTTTTGTTGCTATCCCATAGTATTAGTTAATGATAATTGATTAGGCTTGTTATATCATATTTGTGAGTCTTCTTTATAAATAACTTTTCTACTTATTGAATATAAATGAATAAAGTTGACTTTCCTAGATTAGTATGCTTACCCTGTATTTGATATACCTATTGATCATTGTGTTAGGTTACCTTACCCTGATAGGATAAAGTACTGTGGTTTAGTGGGATATAGGTTGTTTGAGATACCTTGAGTAGTTTGGGTGGTGGCTTTCACTATTGCTTTGGATTAGAGTCGGTTATCAATAATGCTTGCTGATTACAATACTTTAGTTATTGTTATCAATCAGTATTTAGAGGTTTGTTCTGCTAACAACCAGAGCTGAGATGTATCAA
This sequence comes from Capsicum baccatum var. pendulum, assembly GCA_030864225.1. Taxonomy (NCBI): domain Eukaryota; kingdom Viridiplantae; phylum Streptophyta; class Magnoliopsida; order Solanales; family Solanaceae; genus Capsicum; species Capsicum baccatum. The sequence goes on along the minus strand of CM061556.1, from coordinate 122,516,398 downwards.
TGAGAATTTTGAATCATGTATATATATGCACACACACACACTATTAGGATTCTTCTGTTCTTCTGTTACAACTTTTGATTCACTTTAATTCTTGTTTTTTGGGTTGGGTTAGATTTACTTGTCCAGGAGGTGCGACAAATGCCATCACGTGCCTATTTTGGATCATGACAAATTAATATCAGAGCCAGGTTTATTACTCTTATTAGTACAAGTTGAGTTTAGTAAAGTCTTGCAGATTGGTGCGGAGATGCCCGTAACCTATCCTTGAAAGTCTACATGACTTTAGAAGATTTCCACTTCTTTATTCTATCTCATGCATTCATAACTTTGAGTAACTCAAGAATATCTTATTCACTCACCTACAGATGATGCACACGTTCTTCAATTGCTAGAGATTCAGAAATTGTGCCTATAGTGTGTGATAGGAGATGGTTTAAGGTAATAGTCGAATTAGGATATCCAAATTAGCTAAAGTCCAGGTTAGAATTGTCTTTTTAGGTTCTAAAATTTCCAGTGGTGGTAGGTCTATTGAGTTAGAGAGGTTGAGTCTAGTTCAGACCATACCTATGCTTAAGGATTATTTGATTTGAGTAGTAGTTTTCCTTCAGAGGGTGGCTCTTATTCTGATTCAACATGCTACTTTGGGGCTTCAAACTCCAAATACCCATGTGAATCTTATCGATTCTCCTAGTCTTGATGAGATATTGCCAGGTATCGCTCCATATCCGATGACCTTCTATGGAAGGATAGATTTTTCTTGATTTGATCAAGATCCTAGGGTTTATGCTTATATGTTCTTGCTTTATTTCCATGATAGATTGTACAGGTTGATCTTGGTGGATTATGATAGAGTAGACTTCACTTACTTTTAGTTCTTTGTGCCATCTAGACAGTGGTAGAGGACTTCTATAGAGAGTAGACCAGTTGGATCACCTTCTCTTTTGTGGGATCAGTTTGCTCGAGTATTTTTAGAGGAGTTTGTGTGGAGGTATGAGAGGCTTGTGGATAAGTGTCCTAGGGACTTGATGATCATAGCAAAATGTTTGATAGAGGGCAAGATCTTCATAGTTATGCTTAGAGAGAGTTAGGTTAGAGTGGTTGATTAGGTTTTCCAGACCAAGGTCAGTGGGTTCCTGTTACATCCTGGGTTTTGGCCTTAGAAATTTTCCTTGAAATTCGTCCATTGGACCCAATACGACTCCAGGGTACGAGCCGTATGCTGGGGTATGATAGGTATGGTCCTGTCGTAAGCTGACCAGTGTTAGTTGGTGGAATGGGTTTGATCATTGGAATGGTCACGACTTAGGAGTGGAAGTCATAAGGCTTGATACAAGTTCTATCGGTGACTCATATGGTGGACACTGTTTGATCTTCTTGGTAATTCATTCTGCCAGGGATACGATCATGGGTATGGATCATATGCTGATGTTATGACTTGGTTGGATGAGTTGTATACTGGACAGTGTTTGATCAAAAGGTTAAGGCCTAAGTACGGCTGGTGAAAAATAATTATAAGGAAGGGTATGACTCGTAAGAGGGTCAGTCGTATCCTTGTGATGGGTTTTTAACGAAATTAAGTGGGGGTATTTTAGATATTTCCCTACTTACCCTAATTATGACCCATGATTTCTAATACAATTAGGAGGTTATTTACCCATTTTTTCTATTGATTAACAATTAAAAAACTATTTCCAAACACATCATAATTCTCTCAAAAACTTTTGGGCAAGAAAGCTAGGGTTTCAACATAGGGATTGCTTTGGGGCTTGTTTTGGTGATTTTATTCTATCATCTTTCTTGGTTTAAGGCATGTGTCTCTTCCCCACTTATTATTTCTAAAAAGGCATGGATTTTATGGATGTTTTCATGGTTTCAATGTTGCATGGTTTATGGTTTTCAACTATTAATTGGGGGTTTTGTTTATAATGGCTTTGTTATGGTTTCCTATGGTTAATTATACTTTTATATTCACCAATGATCATTTTGGGTAATTGGATTGCATGGCAATGGTTTAATGGTATTTGGAATTGGTTTTGGTTATATTATACCCTCAAGATGTTTGATAAAAACTTATAAAGAGATGTTCATTGCATTGACTTCTTTAAATGGAACTCTTGCTTGTTTTCAGCTTATATATGAAACTATAAATGGTTTAAATGGCTTACAAAGGTTGAAGGCTAATTGGTTATGCTGGTGGAGAACATGGTAGTCTCCCAAGAGGTTAATATGGTAAACAGAAAGCACACTTGAGAGTCCCCTTAACCTAAATGGTTTGTCTATGGATAAATATTGCAACTATGGTTGGTATGATGATACCGCAAATATTTGGCCTTGGTTAATAAATGGTAATTGGATTGTTTAGACATGGTTTTAATTTGGGCATTAATGGTGGGATGTGTAACTAAGCTGTGAAAGGTGGAGGTTCTGGGGGTACCGAAACTAGAAACTCATATTTGCCAGTATGAGGGGTCTTCGATGACCACGTGCGAGTATCATATTTTATATTGGAGGGATGTACTAGTCATCCCATGAGATATTTCTTGGTCGTGCGGCTACACGCACTAGGACTCTTTTAGCAGGGGGCTAAACCAATATGGCCCATGGGTGTGGTTAAATGGCAAGGTTACACAACTCAGGTAAAGGTTTTAAATACATGGTAAACCCGGATTCCCTTTCCTAACACTTATATATATGTATGGTTTATGCATCATGGATGGTTTTACTTGGTTGTTTAAATTGCATTACTTTATCCTTATCCTGAGATAAATGCTAAAGGTCATTCGCTAACCCATCTACTGGCGGCTGTATACCCTTGCTATGACGGAACCGGCCATTAGACTCCTCCTAAATAGTGATTGACTCGGGGACAACAATTGGATTGAAGTGGTGAGCTTCCATATTTTTGGAAGGCTCCATTTCATGATATAGACATTCTTAGATATTTTGCTTTTATTTTGGATATTGGTTTTGGCCATGGTTGGGGGCATGTCCCAACTGGATATTTGTATTCTTTTAGATAGAGGCTTTGTGGTACTTTTGGGGGTTGGTATGGGTGAGACCGGTATTAGTATCGATCTTAGCATTGGCATTGGTGTTGGGGCTGACATCATTGGATGATATTATTAGTTGTTCCATCGTATTACATTTTGGGTTTGATTATTATATTATGTTTTGATATTCTCTTTCATTTGGTATGGTGTGGATGGTTTGTTTGGTGCGGGTAGACTCGATTGGGTCAGTCATTATTGTGACCCTTTCCTAGAGTCTTCTTGAGTGTATTTATGCAATCTTGTTATATGCTCGAAATTCAGCTTATCTAAGGCTGTGAAAGGTGGTTAGGTTAGGTTAAGAGGGCGGTACCCGATCTTGGTTGGACTTGGGATGCCTATTACGTCTAGGCGGTATCAGTGCTTTAGTTTCATGGTCAACTGGGAAGTCCACAAAGCCGTGTCGAGTTGAGTTTCTTTTAGGGGTGTGAAGATCACCACACTCATAAGAGAGAGGCTACAATATATTTAGAAATGTTTTACTTTCTTGAAATTCGAAATTCTTAGTCCTGGAATTTTCTCTAATCCTTGATTGTTTGTCTTTCAGATCATGCCTCCTAGATCTGGAACACAAGGAAATTCTTTTATCCCATCTGGGGATAATGCTGAAGGGGTACCTCCTACGTCTGGAGTACATATTTGATCTTATGGTCCTATTCCTGAATTTGCTGAAGTTCCTTCTATTTCTCCTACTGCTCCTCAGGACCCTTGGGGTAACGAGAAGAATACGGAGTTTCGTTATTCTATTTATGTTATTACTTAGATGGTCACTACTTAGACTGAGTGGGGTGAGACTAGTGCTTTATCTGCTGAGGCTACAAGGGTTGGTCAGTTTATGAAGATAGGTCCTCCTACTTTTATTGTAGTGAATGTGAAGGAAGATCCACAGGGCTTCTTGGATGAATTGGAAAAGATATTTTGCATTATGCAGGATTCTGATGTGGAGGAAATTAGCTTTGTGTCTTATCAACTTAAATATATTGCTTATCAGTGGTATGGGGAGTGGTACAGAGATAAGGGTGATATCGAAGAGGAAGGGTTGTAGGAGGCCTGTTTTAATGCCTTCATGGATCGCTTCTTTCCTTAGGAGTTGAGGGAAGCTAAGATGGAGGATTTTGTGAACCTCAGGCAAGAGGGGATGTCTGTGAGGGAATATGCATTAAAGTTTCATTAGTTGTCAAGGTATGATCCTGATTTGGTGGCTGATATGAGGTCGAGAATGAGAAAGTTTGCTTTCGGGTTGAATAGAGATTTAATTTTAGAGAGCAAGACTATTTTGATCATTAGGGATATGGACATCTCTCGGTTGACAATTCGTATACAGTAGGCTGAGGATAAAAAGAGAAGACAGGCAGAATTTAGGGATATACAGGGAAAATGGGGTAGGTTTTCTGATCAGGGAGGTGCACAGTCTCAAGGTGGAAGAGATGGTGGCAAGTGGCAAATGGCAGAAAAAAGTGGAGGAGTCCTTGTTCCTTATCTGCTGCCAGTGCTCTTTACCCACAGCAGTTGGGCATCAGGCGTCACCAAGGTGGTGAAAATTCTTGAGTAGGCCATCAGCTCAAGGATTATCCAGTCAACAAGGTTGCTACGGGGGCAAATAAGATTTTGGTGTCTTCATATTTTGGTCCTACACTAGGTGATGTGGAATCTTCTTCTGTTACTGCTCATGGTTCTAGTATTACTCATAATAGGTTGTATGCTTTGGCGTCCCAGTAGAAATTCGAGGCATCACCTGATATCGTTACTGGTACGTTATAGCTCTTTTCCCATGACGTATATTGTTTGCTTGATCCGAGCTCCACTCTTTCTTATGTGATTCCTTATATAACTGTGTCTTTCGATTTTGATCCAGAAATTATTATGGACCCTTTTTCTATTTTAGCCTCAGTAGGAGACTCGGTCATTACTGAACGAGTTTATAGGGGGTATGTGGTATCTGTTGGTGATAGGCAAACCTTGGTAGATCTATTCGAGTTGGGAATGGTGTATTTTGATATTATTTTATGTATGGAATGGTTGCATTTTTATTATGCACCGTTAGACAGTCGAACTCGTAAGGTTATCTTTAGGTTCCCTGGTGAGCCAAAATAAGAATGGGAGGGTTCTTCTTTAACTCTTAGGGGGAGATTTATTTCTTATCTTAGAGCTCAAAGGTTAATATCTAAAGGGTTTCTTTATCTCTTGGTCTGGGTTCAAGATTCCAACTTAAAAGGTCATTCTTTACATTCAGTTCCAGAAGTTAAAAAGTTTCTAGAAGTCTTTTTGGATGATTTTCCTAGTGTTTCTCTAGATAGAGAAATACATATTGGTATTGATTTGCTTCTGGACACTCGTCCAATATCTATTCCTCCATATAGAATGGCTCTGACTGAGTTAAGGGAACTCATGGAGCTAATTAAGGATCTTCTGGATAAGGGGTTTATTCATCCTAGCATTTCTCCATGGGGTGCACCGGTTTTGTTTATGCGTAAAAAGGATGGTTCCCTTCGGATTTGCATTGACTACAGGTATTTGAACAAGGTAATAGTCAAGAACAAGTATCCTCTTGCTAGGATTGATGATCTGTTTGATCAATTATAGGATGCCAAGTTTTTTCCAAGATAAATCTTCAGTCTGGGTACCAGTAGCTTAAGATTAGAGAGGTGGATAAGATGGCTTTTTGTACTCGGTATGGGCATTTTGAGTTCTTGGAAATGTAATTTGGGTTGACAAATGCTCCGACAACATTTATGGATTTGATGAACAGGGTGTTCAGATAGTACTTGGATTTCTTTGTCATTGTGTTTATTGATGACATTTTGGTGTATTCAAAGAGTATGGTAGATGATGTTATTCACCTCCGTGTGGTATTGCAAACCATAAAGATACATCGATGGTTTACCAAGTTCTCTAAGTTTGAGTTTTAGTTGAATACCACGACTTTCTCGAGTCATATTATTTTTAGTAAGGGGATACTATTTTATCCTCAAAAGGTTGCTACGACGAAGGTTGGCCTAGGCCCACGACTTCATCCGATGTTCATTGCTTCTTGGGTTTAGCCGGTTATTATAGGTGGTTTGTGGAAAGCTTTTCGTCGATTGATGCTCCTTTGACTAAGTTAACTCAGAAGAAAGTTAAGTTTTCTTGGTCAGATGCTTGTGAGGGGAGTTTTGAGAATTTAAAGGATAGGTTGACTTCGACTCCGATTTTGAATTTGTTGGAAGGCAATGAGTGTAGTTTATTGTGATGAATCTCGGGTAGGGATTGGTTGTGTTTTGATGCAGTATAGGAAGGTGATTGCCTATGCTTTCAGGCAGTTGAAGGTGCATGAGAAGTATTATCCTATTCATGATTTGGAGTTGTTGGCTGTTGTGTTTGCTTTGAAAATATGGTGGCATTATCTGTAAGGTGTTCACCTAGATTTTTTTTAGATCATAAGAGTCTTCAGTACACGTTCACGTAAAAGAAGCTTAATCTCAGGCAAAGGATATGGCTTGATGTAACGCCCCACATTTTAGACTAGAATGAAAATCCATCATTCATATGTGTAGATGTTCCAAAAGCCTCGAATCCTGTGTAACTTTAGTATGGTAATCAATTATGTAGTGTGGGAATCTATTTGAGCATGAATTTATATCACAGAGGTCCCCTAACTCAAGGACAAGTTGAAAGCTTTCCTATAGTTTAAGTTTTAGTGAGCGTCAAAATTTGGGTCAACTTCAATCGACCATTACTCCTTGTATATATAGAATTAGAGAGCCTAATATATGTCAAATGAAACCTCTTTGAATTAGATTTCCAACGATACTAATTTTGCCTAAATCCGATATCGGAGCAAAATGTTATGCCCATTTTACTCCAGTATGTCAGCCTCGAAAATTGAGTGACGACATTTTATGATAACTTATCATAAGTCTGACGGCTTATCACGAATGTCATCAACCTTAGGCAGAAATCAGCCCCCAATGACGACATTTTGTGATAACTTATCACAACTCTGATGGCTTATCACGAATGTCGTCAGCCTTAGGCAAAAACCATCCCCCAGTGATGACATTTGTGATGACTTATTACAAATCTGATGACATTTCAGCCTTAGTCATTAGCTGATAAATTCAGCAATTAGGAAGTGGTTTTGTAAGGGTATTTTGGTCTTTTTCTTCGCCTCCCACGACTTAAAACCCTCAAGGGACGTAACTTTCTCCTATTTTCTTCAGTTAAACATCTCAGAAAAAAAAATCTCTCATACACTCTCAACCACAAGATTAGGGTTTTCTCTCAAGATCATCTCCTCAAGAACAAGAGCATTCTCTCCCAAAGGGGTTAAACCCTTGTCAAGAAAAAAATCAAGAACCTTAAAGAAACATTAGATCTCTTTCAAGATTCAAGCCAATTTCACCGCTAGTTTTCACGGATCTTCAATCTAAGGTATACGTAGTGTTCATCCACGAAGTTCTTTCATCCGTGGAGTTCAAGAACTCTCTTTTAAACTATGAATCATGAAGTTATGTTGTGGGTTGATTATATTTATGTGATTGATTATTATGCAACTCCCAAGTTTGAATCTTTATGTGATTTTATGAAATTAGGATGACATGCAAATTGAAATATATGAATTTTGGGTGGTTTGAATCATTAATGTGATGAATATACCTATGCCACAAGGTGTGCATGCAAGTTGTTGATAAAATACCTAAGAGACTAGAAATCATTTATTATAGCTAAATAGAACTTAAATGACAAGTCCATGCTCTATTCTTTGTGACTCAGCATGAATTCCATACTAATTGTTGTGTATTGTTGTGATATGGAATGCTCATAAAATTGGAATCATGCAAGTATTTACATGTTATATGCATTTCCTTTCATGTATAAGATGTTGAGAACCATGTGTAGTATGAAATCCTCTAGTTATGGTATTATGAATTGTGGATTCTATTCCTATGATCAAGAAGTATCCTGTGTGTCAGTTTCCTTCCATCGAGTCCTGGGGATACTTGTACCCAAAAAATATAGCTGTGTGCCTAGAGCCGAGTCATTCTTAAGATAATCTTAGTTATTCTATGATCAAGAGAACTCAGTCAGTTACAAAATTTAGAACTCTCAGACAGTTATAGAACTTAAGAAATCTCAGTAATCTAAGTATCATTATCATTCCAGCTTCAGTTTAGTACTCAGCTCAGATCTCAGTAGTATTCAAGAAATCAATTAAGAACTTAGCATCATTCAGTTAGATAATAGATTTAGTAGTATTTTGTCAAATAACAGAACCAAGTGAACTCTGTCAGCTCAGTCAAGTAAGAAACTCAGTAACAACTTAGTTCAGTTTAAGTACAAGTTCTAAGAATCAATTCAGAGTCTTTCAGTTGGGAGTAGGAGCTAGCACCGAGTGAGTACAGGCATGGAAACTCCCCGTCAAAGAGGCAGAGCTGGTAAGATCAATCCCTAAACTCCAGATCTATGTAGCCAGCACAGGATGTAGGAGTCACCCATCAAAAAAAGGCTTGTCACCCATCAGAGAAGATTGACTGTTATACTGCCTTAGGCTTGACTTCCTATGAGGGTCACCCATCAGATAGGCTTGACCAGAGAGTTCTTTACCCGTGGCATGATATTGACAACCTTCCAAATGGGGTTATAGGTTGGACCCCACCAGTTCAGATTTGGGGCATGTCGGTTAAGTGAGAACTCCCACAGTTACAGTTTTAGTATCAGTCCTTAGAGTAGAACTCAAAAATCAGGATTGTCAGATACAGTCATTAATCTCAATAAGGAACTTAGATAGTTCCATATATTCATAGACCACCCGCTAGATATGCTTGGTCTAACATAAATTTAATCAGTATTAGTACTTACAAAGGTCACCCATCATATAGGCTTAATCTCAGTCTTAGATTCAGTTGAGTATTCTCAATATCAGTTCCAGAGATCATCCGTTAGTTAGGCCTAATCTCAAGCTTAGTCACTCTTAATCATTATTAGAAGATTTAGACTATCAAATATAGTCACTCAGTATTAGTTACATCAGTTAGGTCAATCATCACAGTTATATCTGTTAGATCAGTCGTCATAGCTTACATTATTAGTATTCAATTTCAGGACTATTAGACACAGTCAATCAGACTAGTTCTTTATAATTTAAACTATCAGAAATAGTCGTTCATCTATTCAGTATCTCAGTATCAGTAAACTCATATTGTCAGCATTCAGACTCAGTATTCAGTATCACCACGAGTTCAATTATAGTTACTTATGCATGTATGTATTCTCACGTTCATATCAACTAGCATTGTTCATGCATATAAACCCTTTTCATTTAGCCTACCTCACTCGTATACTTAGTACATTCAGACATACTGACATATTTGCGCTATGGTGTTTTATTTTACGCCATAGGTTCAGAGGCGTGAGTTTTAAAACAACAGTAGCATTGTAGATTTCAGCAGTCAGAGTTAGAAGTGAGTCCTCATCCTTCGAGGACATGATTATTTCTCTATGTTCGCATTGGTTAGTTCATTAGTTGGAGTTAGTTTGGGACATATCCCATCGGCTCCTTATTCAGATTATTCAGACAGTAGAAGCTGTCAGACTAGATGCAGACTAGATTATAGACTAGATTCAGACTTTACTATTTCAGTTCTATTTTGGTATTATGATACCTCTTTATTTAGATATTTTTATTACTCAGATTATGTTTACTATTGAACCTTATGGCCTTCAGTTTATGTTTCCACATTTATATTTATATATTATGTTGTATACAGGTACAAATATCAGTCATGAGTTAGCTTATGGTCCTTTGGGGTCATAAGCACAATGTAGCATTCCAATTTAGATCTTGAGCTTCTCAAAGATTATGATATGAGTCTTCACTATCACCCTGGTAAGGCTAACATGATTACTAATGATCTTAACAGGCTGTCTATGGGAAGTTTGGCTCATATGAAGGATGGTAAGCAGAAATTGGTGAAAGATATTCATCGCTTGGACAATCTTGGAGTTCGTCTCTTGGATCCTAAGGATGGTAGTATGATGGTTCAAAAGGTAGTTTGATCGTTTCTTGGTGCAAAGATTAAGGTGAAACAAGTGTTGGATCCGGTCTTGATAAAAATCAAGAGTGACCTTAGTGGGTAAAAGGTAGCAATGTTTGAGATTAGTGGTGATGGTACTTAGTGGTACCAAAAAAGGCTGTGTGTTCTGAATGTCAACGAAATACAACAATGGGTTTTGGTTGAGGCACATGAGTTACGCTATGCTGTCCATCCTAGATCGATAAAGATGTATCATGATCTTAAGGAGATATATTGGTAGAATGGCATAAAGATATATGTAGTTGACTTCATTACCAAGTGCATAGTGTGTCAATAAGTTAAGGTTGAGCACATGAGGCCTGGCGGGTTGCATCAAGAAATAGAGTTTTCTGAATGGAGGTGGGAGATGATCAATATGGATTTTATTATTGGTATTCCTCGGTCTCAAAACTAATTTGATTCGATTCGGGTCATCGTGGATAGGATGACAAAGTCTGCTCATTGTTTGCCAGTGAGAACTACCTTTTCGACAGAAGATTATGCAAAATTATATCTTCAAGAGATTGTAAAGCTGTATAGGGTGCCTGTTTCAATTATTTTTTATTTTGGTACGCAGTTTACATCTTATTTCTACTGGTCTTTCCATATAGGGTTGGGGACTAAGGTTAGTCTGAGTATAATGTTTCATCCGTAGTTGGACGGACAAGTGGAGAGAATGATTCAGACATTGGAGGACATGCCTTGAGCATGGGTAATTGATTATGGTAGTGGTTGGGTTAATATCTACCTTTGGTAGAGTTTGCTTACAACAATAGCTATCATTTTAGTATTAGTATGGCTCTTTTTGAGGCCTTGTATTGTAGAGGTGTAGATCTTTTATTGGATGGTTTGAGCTTGGTGAGGTGGATATGTTTGGTCCCAATTTGGTCTTTCAAGCTATGGAGAAGGTGAAGGTGATTTAGGATAGGCTTAAAGCTTCTCAAAGTCGTCAAATATCTTATATGGATGTTCGGCGTAGAGATTTAGTATTTGAGGTTGGGGATAGGGTGTTCCTAAAGGTGTCTCCCATGAAGAAAGTAGTGCGGTTTGGCAAAAAAGGAAAGCTCAGTCGTCAGTTTATTAGTCCTTATGTGATTTCGCAGTGATTTAGTAATGTGGCTTATGTGTTGGAGTTTCCATCTAGTTTAGGTTTGGTTCATCTGGTCTTTCATGTTTCCATGTTGAGAAAGTGTATTGGTGATCCTTCTTTGGTTGTTTCTTTAGAGGGGTTAGATATCTCGTATTCTCTGTCTTATGAAGAGGTCCCGATTGAGATATTAGATAAGCAAGTTCATCGGTTGTGGACCAAAGATATGGCTTTGGTTAAGGTTTTGTGGTGGAACTATAAGTTTGAAGAAGCTACGTGGAAAGCGGAAGAGGACATAGAATCCAATTATCCATTCTTGTTTTCTGCTTCTGGTATTCATTCGGAAGGTATGTGTTCTTAAACACATCTTTATTTTTTGAGTTTGTTAAATAAAAGATTAACATCTTTGCCTCTTTGTTTTCAAACTTTGTTAAAGGGATTTTTGATAATACAAATGACTCTGTGTGTGATTAACCCTACCTTATTCGTCAATCGAGGATGAATGTTCCTAGTGGGGGAGAATATTACATCCTGAGTGTTAGCCTTAGAAATTTTTCTCAAAATCCATTCTCTAGACCTAATACGACTCCAGGGTACGAGCCATATACTGGGGTATGAGTGGTATGGTCCTGTTGTAAGCTTACCAGTGTTAGTTTATGGGATGTTTTTTATCACTGGAATGGTCATGACTTAGGGGTGCAAGTCATAATGCTTGATACAAATGGTATCAGTGACTCGTATGGTAGGCAGTGTATGATCGTCCTGGTAATTCATAAATTGTATGCTGGAAAAAATCTGATCCAAAGTTTAAGTACTGGGTACGACTAGTGGAAACCAATCGTAAGGAAGGGAACGACTCATAAGAGGGTCAAAAGTATCCGTGTGACGGGTTTTTAAGGGACTCAAGTAGGGGTATTCTTTATATTTCCCTACTTACCCTAATTATGAACCATAAATTCTAATACACTAAGGAGGTTATATAGCCAATTAGTCTATTCATTAACACTTAGATAACTATTTCAAAACACATCATAATTCTCTCAAGTGATTTTGGGGCAAGAATGCTAGAGTTTCAACTTAGGGATTGCTTTGGGGTTTGCTTTGGTGATTTTCTTCCATCATCTTTCTTGGTTTAAGACATATGTCTCTTCCCTACTTATTATTTCAAAAAAGGCATGGATTTTATGGATGTTTTCATGGTTTCAATGTTGCATGGTTTATAGTTTTCAACTATTAATTGGGGGATTTTATTTATAATGGCTTGGTTATATTTTCCTATGGTTAATTATGATTTTATATGTATCAATGATGGTTTTGGGCAATTGGATTGCTTGGCAATGGTTTAATGGTATATGAAATTGGTTTTGGTTATATTATGCCCCCAAGGTGTTTGATAAAATGCTTATAAAGATATGTTTATTGCATTGACTTCTTTAAATAGAACTCTTGCTTGTTTTCAGCTTATATATGAAACTATAAATGGTTTAAATGGATTACAAAGGTTAAAGGCTAATTGGTTATATTTGTGAAGAACATGGTAGTATCCCAAGAGGTTAATATGGTAAACGGAATGCACTTAAGAGTCCCCTTATCCTAAATGGTTTGGCTATGGATAAATCTTGCAAGTATGGTTGTTATGATAATATCACTAATAATTGTCCTTGGTTAATAAATGTTTGAATTATTTGGACATGGTTTTAATTTGGGCATTAATGGTGGGATGTGTAACTAAGCCGTGAAAGGTGAAGGTTCCGGGGGAACCAAAACTGGAAACTCATATTTATTGATATGAGGAGTCTTTGATGACCATGTACGAGTGTCATATTTTATATTGGAGGGATATACTAGTCATCCCATGGGATATTTCCTGGTTGTGCAGTTACACATATTGGAACTCTTTTAGCAGGGGGAGCTAAACCTATACGGCCCATGAGTATGGTTAAACGGCAAGGTTACATAGCCTAGGTAAAGGTTTTAAATGCATGGGAAACCCAAATTCCTTTTCCTGGAACTTGTATATATGTTTGGTTGTATGCATCATAGATGGTTTTACTTTGTTGTTTAAATGACATTACTTTATCCTTATCATGAGATATATGCTAGCGGTCATCTGCTAACCCATCTACTGGCGGTTGTATACCCACACTATACAGGTACTAGCCATTTGACTCATTCTACATAGTGATTAACTTGGGGACAATATTTGGATTGAAGTGGTGAGCTCCTATCTTTTTGGAAGGCTCCATTTTATGATATGGTCATTCTTAGATATTTTACTTTTGTTTTTGATATTGGTTTTGGCCATGGTTGGGGGCATGTCCTAATTAGATATTTGTACTTTTAGATAGAGGCTTTGTGGTACATCTGGGGGTTGGTATGGGTGAGATCGGTATTGGTGGCAGCCTTAGAATTGGCATTGGTTTTGGGGCTGACATCATTGGACGATATTGTTGATTGTTCCACCGTATAACATATTAGGTTTAATTATCATATTATATTTTGATATTCTCTTTGGTTTGGTATGGATTGGATCATTGGTTTGGTGTAGGTAGACTCGGTTGGATGGTTGTTGTTGTGATCCTATCCAAGAGACTTCATGAGAGGATTTACACAATCTTGTTATATTCTTAAAATTCAGCTTATCTAAGGCTGTGAAATGTGGTTGGTTTGGGTTAAGGAGCAGTCCCCGGTCCTGTTGGACTTGAGATGTCCATTACATCTAAGCCCTGGTTTGGGTCGTGACAGTCCTACTTCTTTGAGTTGCTTCTTATATGGGGATCTCGAGTACTATATGAGAGATTTTTTCTATGGGTTAAATCGAGAGATGCTTCAGCAGTTATTCCAGGAGATGACAGATCCCGATATTATGTTAGACAAGGTGGACTCAAGGTAGGAGCTCACAGTATAATAACTGCAGGTATGGTTCTTGGTGCACCTTCGTTATTCCTTAGTGGTACTTGACTATGGTTCTATATTCTCCTATGTGTTTATTTATTTGGCATTGATTCTTGATATGATTTGTAATTTTGTTGGAGCTGTTGATATTTGATACCTTTAGATGAGTTCTTAGTGGTGGATCGGATGTATCGATCTTATGTTAGAACTCGCTGAGAGTAGATTGCTAGTTTTTGTTTAAATTCTTGGGTATTATGGATTTCAGTGTTTTGGGTATGGTATCCTTGATGGTTATGTTGTAGAATAGTGGTTGATCGATTCTAGGTTTTGGTATACTTTCAAATTATAGAATGACTTGGCCTCGTGGTTGGCATTTCAAATTATAGCTTGCCTAGTGGCACTCATTAGTGGTTGACCCTATAATAGCCTAGACTTGTTGTGTGAATTACTCGAAAAGATTGTGAGTAAAAGATTCTAATTGGATAAGGGAAGATTTGAGGCATTCGAGCCTCACAGTTTGTTACTTCCTTAATATTTGGCCTTTGCTTGCGTGAATACAATATTTGGTATTGAGACACTTTTCAGTTATATTTGAAAAACTTTAGTGCAGGAGAATTTTTCTTTTGGTTTGGGAAGATTTTTGAGTGGAAAGGGGTACCTAGTTTGTAGCATTTGTTACTTTTGTATCTAAGTCGCTTGGTAGAATATTTTGCTTATAAACTTCGATTTGAGTATGTGTTATTCTTCGTGGGCTTTATGTTAAGAAATGTTGAATGAGGCTTGAGCTGGTCTAAGTTGTCCCTTATTAGTCCATGACTTTTATGTTACGAAATACCAAATGTAAAAATAATTAAGGAAAAAATAAGGATTATTGTACACAAGGAGAATTTGTTATATTCATAGTTTAGCTATGGGCATGAGATATAAATTTGAAGCCTTGTTAGTATGGTTCATTATTGACTATGCAAAATCTAAAGGTGATTGTTGTGTCATGGTTTCATAGCACTTTTGATGCCTAAAACCGGAAAATATACAAGTACTTAGATATGTTTTGGTAGATATGATGTTTTTTCTATCAATCTTGCAGGAAACTAGATTCTGGAGCTTAAAATAATAGAAAGTGTTGAAGGCTACAGAAAATCCCACCTACGTGGTGTGGGCACTACCTATGACCATCATCGATGGACTCGTAGCTCTCAGAGATGGCAAGTCCAGAGAAGCTGTAAATTGAAGTTTAGTTTGACGTTGGCGAGGGTTTAGATACGCCATGTAAGTGCCACTTACGTCCATCATAAGTGGTCACACAAGTATCATAAGAGAAATATTTGAGAACTTAAAATCTAAAGCCTGTATCTGATAGTTACGATGAGGCTACCTACGGGTCGTAAGTACTACTTATGCCTCTTAGGTGCCTTCGTAGGTGGAGACTTTGTAACATTCTGAAGATTGAAAATTTTAAGTCATTTACGTCACCCACCTATGGGGCGTGGGACTACCTACGGCTCGTCAGTGGGTCCATAAGTACCATCGACTCAATTTTCCCTGATTATTTGGTTAGGATTTTTAGGGTTTCTATGTACTCTAGAAATATCCTGTTGATGTTTTGGTATTATTTTATGCATTTTTCTGCACTTTATATATTTAAAAACATATATTGATTTCAAGATTCATCTTTTTGATCTTGAGATCCTTTGTTCTTGGTTTTACAGTTGAGTATTAACTTGAGATTATTGGTTTTGTTCTTAAATTATTATGAGATTCATCTTATACTTCCTTTATTGAAATCCATGGATGTTCTCGCAAACATGAGCGGCTAAACCACCAAACTAAGGTTGTGGGAACCCTGATGAAATAACAAAGTAGAGGAAGCGTAATGTTCTTCTTGATTAATATTCTTCCAAGTATTGTGACCTTCTTTGATTTAATTTTTTTCTAAGCAGTGGCCAATATTGAGAACATGTATGTATTCATTAATTTCGTCAAAAGAGAGGTAGAGATTAGGAAAAAAAGATCACGACAGTAATTTAAGGCTACCAAACCTCATCTAATTAACTTGACACTCAAAAGGTAAAATTTAATCTAGGATCTAAGGGTTTGTAATGCAACACTCTGAGATGCAAAAGGTAAAAAGTAAAATTCACTAAAAGTGTTCACAAAATGGTTAGTGATACAGAACTTATCAGATTCTGCATGCAAGATATTAGGATAGTTCAATGGATCACGATAAATCTATGAATTCAAGAAGCTAGGGGGAACATAGTCCTAGTACTCATATCGTATTGATATGAACCAAAGAAACCAAGATTTATTTCTTTTAATACTATTCTCATCAAAATCCACCCATTTACTTTTCTACATTTTTTGGCTACTTCAACAAATTCACAAGAGATATTCGACCTATTCCTTATGGGTTCGACCCCACTTTATTAGGTTACTATATTTTACATCAACTGCATTACACTTCTTGGAGGTGTAGTTTTGGATGGCTCTAATTATTCTTATTGAGTTTTATTTCTATTTTGGACATCCATCAGTTGGATGTAGCGGTGGTTGCACTTCTTCTCTAGGTTAATTGTCCCTGATATGACTGTTGCTTATGTATGTATAGTCGTAATGAATTCTCGCTCTACAAGATTATTGAGAACTTTAGGTGGTTGATGTTACTTAAGTATTGAGAACTGCATGGGATATGGTGATGAGTTGCTTGAGATTTTAGTGTCTTTTAGAGATTTCATATCTATGGAATATTGAGATTTTTGTGGTGATTCTCGGTTGTCTTAGAGGGTTAAGCATATGGGTATGACCATAGTGTAATACCTTTACTATGATACATGTGACTTTTGAGGTTTTGTGTAGTTTTGATATAGATTTTTGGCTTAGTAGATTTATTTTGAGGCTATAGTGTTATTTGATTTGATAGTGATAGTATCGGCCTTAGGTAGGTTGATTTAGTATTCTGGTGGATAGTTTTGTGTTTTATAGGCTCCTTGGCTTTTGTAAGTCTGAGAATGATTTTTGATCTTGTAGTTGTAGCCTGTGTGTTGTGGTGCCTTGGTCAGGTTTAGATTAGACGAGCATGTTTAGAAATTTTATTATTTTTGACTTAGTAGTTGGTATAAAGAAAGTTTAGAAATATTAAAATTTGGTTTCATTAAGAATTTTTGGCCTTGGATGCTTGTGTTGTGATGTGGTGAGTCCTTTTGTGATAGATTTCTAGTTCTATGGTGAGGTCGACAGTTTTATGATTGTGACTTCGCGTTGGAGTGTTTGTTAATGTATCTTGAGGGTATTTTTCTATCCTTTATCTATTTTGGTCTTTCGTACTTGTACATTTGAGGATGAAAGTGAATTAGTAATCAATATTGTCAATACCCTCATATTGATATTTAGAGTTTTTAGTGTTTTGACCATTTTACCCCTCCTCTTGGTTGCCTTATCTGATTTATGAGTTTCCAAAATAGTTGGCATGATTCCTGATGCATTCAAGAGTGTTTTATTTGAATTTTATGATTTTGAGTATCGTTGAAAGGATAGGTTTGACTTTGGTCAATATTTTATGATTCGAGTCTCAAATAAGGTCTCTAACAGTTCCATTAGATCCAAAACGTTGATTTTGAGTTGGTAGTGTGGTTGGTTTGGGTTTGAAACCTTTATTTGTATTTCGACCCACCATTTGAAAAATAATGTATTTTGGCCTAAAGGGCTTCGAAGAGTTAATTTGTTGTAAAGATATTTTTCATAAGTGTGGTGATTTCATTAGATTCAGAACATATTTTATGTTCAATTGACACTATTGGTTCATATTCCTAGGATTTCGTATGAGTTTCAAAGGCCAAAAATAATTTTTTTGAAATTAGTGGTTGTTGGTCAATAGTGGACCGCAATAAACATACAGTTAACGGTCAATGCACAACCAACAGGTCCTTGACTTTGTTGAAAACAACCTAATTTCATGAATTTAGTCCCCATTTTGCTTATTTTCACCATTTTTATCATATTGGAAGCTTGGGGGAGACTTTGGAGGAGATTTCTTGTGTAAGTTCATGCGGGTAAGTTCCTAGCTCAATTTAAATCATTTTCCACAAAATTTATCATCTAAATTCTTCTTAATCCAAAGATTTCAAAAAGGGGTTTTGGGGGTTTTTTTCCCCAAAATATAATTTTGATACTTCTTTGATTTGAGCTTTGATTCTTCCTCATTTTTCTTAGGTTTTCTCTCATAGAGTCCTTTTCACTCAAGGATTATGATTTTCAAATAAAATTTTATTTTTAGTCTTTTTTATTTTTGATGAGTTTTTTGGAATTTTGCCTGTAAAGGCTTAGTATAATTTATCTTTGATTTGCACATTGTTTTAAACTCATTTTCTCATGGGTTTTCAGTTGTAGGTGCCTATAACTATGTAGAACGTGTTTCTAAAATAAAATTACAGTTTTATTTGATTCATTTTTGAATCCATTTTGGAGTTCATTATGAACCCGTCTCAAATAGGGCTAATATGAGTATCACTAGCTTTCTTTTGACTTGCAGATGACATATTTTACTAGATTTAAATGCATTTGTGGTTGATTCAAGAGAGTTAGGATTTCGATTGAGGTTTTGAGTTATATTTAGGCTTCCAGATCTTTATTTAAGGCAAGTTGAGATGTATCTTAACTTTTTTCAAAGTGTTTATGTGTTATATGCTTGTTTGTTGTATGTTAGGTATCGCTTAATATTGGGGGTCCCACTTAGATGAAATAGCGAGCATCTCCATGGATACCGGATTCCTTGATAGATTGTAGTTAAGCTATTGACTTGATTAGTTTGTATTACTACTTGCAATTATCCTTAGAATATAATATAGATAGATAACTTAGTGATCTTGAATAATAGCTATTGTAATGCCTATTTTAGAGCTTGAATTTTTTTAACAGATTTTATGGTGATGATTGTGGATTAATGCCTTATTAGGGTGTAATTATGTTATTATCGTCATTATTGTTGGAATGACTGAGGTTTAGAGAATACATAAAGTTTGAATAGACTTGTTATAGTAGAGGCTTAATGTATAGACCAAGTTAAGTTTGAGTACTTCACAATTTATTATTATTGACATCGTTGGTTATTTTGTGTTGCCTGTGTGGGGATTATGTGAACTTCATCATGGACTTGAGTAATTAATTATGATCGTGTGCCCGAGTATGGGCTTATATGTATGTTGCATTTAAGTGGAAATGATATGCTGTTGTGATGTTTGAGTGGGGGCTTGACTTGACATTGTTAGTCATGTTTGGTGCCTTAAATGCCTTATTTATCTTTGTCTCACCCTAGTAGGGGCTTGACTTGATATTGCAGGTCTTGTATGAGCATTTAATTGCATGTTTATTATAGTGATGCCTAAGTAAGGAATTGCAGATGATAATATTGATGGCTACATGACTATTTATTTGGTCGTGCCAAGTGAAAATTGGTATCATGAATTATTGATACATTGATTTATTTCTGAGCTTACTTATACACGTATTGAATGGATTTTCATCTTTATACTGATTGGTTTTGAGCGTTACATCCTTATCCACACATGCATATTTATGAGACATTAGTACCATAGAGATATTTTGACTTTTGTAAGAAAATATGACACCTTATAAAATGTCTATATCGAGGGATGTACTGATAAGGTTGGTTTGAGACATGAGATTGAGATTATATAAGTATATAGATTGCAACCCTCATGGGTCCTACCATGTACCTGGGAGCTTGATGGGTGTATACAGAAAGTCATGTAATGACTTTCGGCATTCATCATCATATCATCATTATCACTACATATATTGCATCATTTATATTGCATTGATATTTCTTGATATGGTTTGGTATTGTGTTAGTATTTACTCTTGTATTGTATTACCGTGATAGCACCTTATTTGTGATATTATGTTTAAGCATTCATTTCTCTTTATAACATTATTTTATTTCATTTTATATCGGTAGGGTGGTTGAGTTATTATGAGATATGAGGTATGATGGTTGCTTGATCAAAAGATAGATGGGTAGTACTTTTTGGTAGAATGAGATACACCCTTATATACTCTCCCTATTTCTATCCCATAGTATTGGTTAATGATGATTGATTAAGCATGTTATATCATATTTGTGGGTCTTTTTCATAAATGACTTCCCTTGTTGTTGAATATAAATGAATGGTATTGACTCACCTGGAACAGTGTGTCCCACCCTTTATTTGATATACTTGTTAGTCGTTGTGTCGATTAATCTTGATAGGATAAAATACTATGATTTGGAGGGATATATGTTGTTCGAGATATCTTGGGAACTTGGGGTAGTGGTTCTTGCCTTCGCTTTGGATTAAGGTCCTTTATTGATGATGCTTGCTAATACATGTGGTTTCCTACTCACCTTTGCTTCTCTTTTAAGTTTCCTTATTTTTTACACCCCATGCAGGTATTGGATCGAGTAGCAGCTTGCAGATTATTTTCTTTCAGTATTGACGTTGTGGAGATCGAGGTAGTGCTGGTGGATTCCAAGTTTGGATCTCTCTTTATTTATCTGATGCTTACCTGTATTTAAGATATTTTAGCTATTATTATCAATCTATATTTAGAGACTTGTACTAATGACAACTAGACCTGAGATATATCTTTGAGACTTGAGTCTTATATATATATATATAAATAAACATTATTGGGATTCTTCTGTTCCTTCTATTTTTACTTTTAATTCACTTTAATTCTTGTTTCTTTGGTTGAGTTAGAGTTACATGTTTGGGGTGTGTGACAAGTGCCATCATGTGTCTATTTTGTATTTAGAGACTTCTACTGATGACATGAGATATATCTTTGAGACTTGTGTCTTATATGTATCTATGTATCTGTCTGTCTGTCTGTCTGTCTGTCTGTATCTCTGTCTATCTAATCTATCTAATCTATCTATCTATTTATCTGTCTGTCTGTCTGTCTGTCCGTCCCTCCGTCCGTTCGTTCGTCCATCCATCCATCCATCCATTCATCCATCCATCCATCCATCCATCCATCCATCTATCTATATCTGTCTGTCTGTCTGTCTATCCATCCATCCATCCATCCATCCATCCATCCATCCATCCATCCATCCATCCATCCATCTATCCATCCATCCATCCATCCATCTATCTATCTATCTATCCCATCCATACACCACCCATCCAACCATCCACCCATCCAACCATCCACCCACCCACCCATCCATCGATCCATCGATTCATCCTTCCATACACACACACACACACTATTGGGATTCTTCTGTTTGTTTTGTTTTGACTTTAAATTCACTTTAATTCTCGTCCCTTGGGTTGAGTTAGGCTTACATGTTCGGATAATATGACAAGTGTTATCACGTGTCTATTTTTGATCGTGATAGTTATATCCAACTCTAATCACTGTTGTACTATTATAGATTCAGTGCTAAGTTTTGTACTACTATGTGTTATTGTTATTCTTTCTTATTATCATTCATATACAGTATTGATTAGGCAAACTTATTGTTTATTGTTAAAATTTTTGATCTTTTAGTATAGTTTTGTGGTTACTTTTCTACTATTTGAGTTACTTTTTCATGTGTAAGTTATAAATTGAAATGTTCTATTTCAAGTTATAAAGTATTAATTAATTCAAAATTTTTATTTCAATTTGTAACTCAGAATATATTATTTCATTTTATACAAATTTCTCACTGTTCAATACAGTTCATGCCTTCGTTAAAAAATTAATAAATCAAAATTAATTATTTTGAGTAGCTTATTTTAGTATTATTTTAAATTGGTGGTTTATTTCTATCACTTTCAACTTAACGTGACTCATTTCAGCCGCGAGTTCCAAACTAAGCATATATGACAGAATTGAGCAATTTTGGACAATTACGGACTAAGCTTAATATAGGGTAAACTACATAAATATCTTCCATAGTGGGTGACTTTGCTTTTTTGTTCCCCATAAGAATAGAGGGCTATTCCTCAAATAATTTTAAATAACTCTCCATAGTTATTTATCTTTCTACTTTTTTCTCTTTTTTTATTCTACTTTAATTTTTTTTTTCTCTCTCTTTTTTAGTTTCTCTCAACCTTTACATTTTCCCTTTTCTCCTCTCAACTTTTATTTTTTTCTCCTTTTTATTTTTCTTTTCTTTTTATTTTTCTTTTCACTTTAATTTTTTAAAAATTCTTAACCTTTATTTTTCTTTCTTTTTTGTTTTGTCTTTTTTTTTCCTTCATTTTTTTATTTTCTCAATTTTTTTCTTTTCTTCTCTCATTCTATTTTTTTCTTTGATTTTCTTTTTGTCTTTTTAAATATTTTTTCTTTATTTTTCCTCAGCTCTTATTATTCTTCGATTTCTTTCAGAAAACAATAACTTATGCCCCATGGGCAATAGTTGATACTATCACAATGTATTTTAATTTATGAGATGCTCTATAACTCTTTTCTTAGAGGCAAAATTTAGTCTAGGATGATCAAGAAGCAAGTTATTCCCCATGGACAAACAGTCTGGATTTTTTAAAGGTAGGAGCACTATAAAAATGTCATACAAACCTAGGAGATAGTGTCTTACATCAGATTGAGAGTTAAACCTACTAAAGTTGTGTTAAAGTTGAATATGTCTAAGACTTATGATAGGATTTCATAGTTATACCTAACTAAGGTGATAACATGAACGTGATTTTCTAAAGCTGTAATAGATTATGATTTGGAGGTTGGTACAAACAACTAGTACTGTATTATCATTAATGACCAATATCATGGTTTTTCCATTCTATAAGAGTATTGAAACAGGGTGACCCTTTATTACCTACTTTATTTATCCTAACAACAAAGGTGTTGCCTAGGTCTCTCAATGCTTTGATTATAAATGGTATGTATAAGGGCTATGGATTGCCTAAATGGAGTAGGAACCTAAATCATCTTGCCTATACAGATGATACTATAACTTTAACTTTGTAGATAAACCATCATTAGAACTGGTGATGAATGTTTAAAAGACTATTAGCAAGTATCTAGCCAACTAATATATAAGAACAAGAGTTCTTTATATATGTACAAAGAGGTGGTAGCTTCTTTGATGATTGAAGTTAATTTTATAACTGGTTTTACATAGAGATGATTTCTTTTTTCAGTATTTGGGTTACCCAATAACACATACAAGAAAAGAAAAGCATAGTACAATGACCTTATTAAGAAGGTAAATAGCAGGCTTTAGAACTGGGAAGGGAAAGCTTTGTTAATTAGTAGTGTTGCAAAGTATACCTTTATACTTGTTATGAGCTGTAGTTCCACCTAAATTCATTATGTATGAACTTCATAAAATCTTCAATAGATTTTTATGGAGAACCAAAGAGGAAGTAAAAAGTAAGCTTTGGATAACATGAGAAAAGATGTGTTTTCCAAAAGACGAAGGAGGTGTGAGTTTTAGAGACCTTTATGAATCAAAGTCTATGTTTTCAAATTTATGATGGATATTTAGAACCTCTATATCTTTATGGATAAAATACATATGTGCTTTAAGTATTGCAGGACACTTATTCCAATAGTAGTATATTGAAAAGGTAGCTCTCAAGTTTGGAAGAATATGTTAGAGGCAATACTAAGAAAATTGGGACATATAGAAAATACGTGGAGTAATACTAAGTGATATCAGTTAGTATATTGTGGATAACATACCCATTAGTCTCAAAGAATTACCATGGGTCTTTCCCTGGTGGATACCAACCACAAATAAAAGGTTCACAGTATCTAGAGCTTATCACTTGGTCAGACATAGAAAAAAAGTGGAAGATCAATGAAGGTATATGTAAGAACCCGCAAAATCCTTAGATTAATTCAATCCTCTAAGCTTGTTAAGGGGTTTCAGACTTAGAATATTCTATCTAAGTATTCAGATTTAGTATCATTCTAGCCTTCAAAAGTTGACGATCTTATTTCATGACCTTTACATCTATTATAGGTGGATATTTAGTTTGATTCATGATCAGGAATATCCGTAGGTGTTCCCAAACAAGTTTACGATTTTTTGGACTTTATTTGAAGATCCTTTGGAATCCTAAAATAGTATATCAATGCGATCTTGGTGCACCGCATCGACTATCGCATTGATATATGTTTTCCCAAGCTCCTAGCATTAATTTTTAGTGAGTCGACATGGACTCGACGTGATGCATTGGCTATCACATTGATTCCAATGATGCGGCACAGCGGTCTGCACGTCGATGGTATAGTTTTTCAGTCATTAAAAGACCGTATCCTTGGGGGTATTTGGGTCTTTTTTCCTCAATCCTCATCCCCAAAAACACAAATTTTATCACATTAGAGAGTAATTAAACTTATTTTTTCTCCAAATTGCTCAAGAACAAAACCCCAGAAGATTCAATTTTAAATCAAGAACTCAAGATTCCACCATCAATTTTTAGAAATTCCTTAAATAAGGTATGTGAAGTGTTCATCTAAGGTTCCCTTCCACTCTTGGAGTCCAAGAAACTATTTTTAGACTTCAAGGATATGAATTCCATGTTGGGTGATAATATCTATGTTTAAAAATGTCTAATTGGGTTTCAAATCCATGTTTCATGATCAATTTCATGTAGGGTTAATTTATTTATATGAGTTACCATGTGAAACCATGCGAAAACCTTCAAATGGTGAATTTAATATTGAAATTGTGTGCTCACATGTTGATTAGTACTATATGCATAATTTATGCCTTTCAAGTGGTTGATGAATTAAGCATGTGAGTTGAATAGTGAAGTTATATCATGTTAGCATGTGTTTAAGTTCATGACATATAAGTGTTTGTTAAAATTCCCCAATGAATGAAGAATGATCAAATGCTTAGTTTGCATGTTTCATGTTTATACCATGACTCTTATTTTGTGCTATCGAGTCCTGAGGGTACTTGTACCAAGAAATTTAGCTGATTATTTAAAGCCATGGTCATTCATTGTAGAGTAATAGTTAGGTAACTATTAGTAGTACTCTCAGTTAGTTAAAGAACTCAAGAAAAACTCAGTAGACTCGGTATTCTTTCAGTCAAGTTCAGTACTCAGTCAGACCTCAGTAAACTCAGTCAGTTAACAAAATTCAGTAGTTTTCGACAGTCCATGGAACTCAGTGTACCTAGTTTAGTTCAATTAAATAGCAATATCAATAATAAATCATTCTATCCTAGTACAGACTAGAAATCAGTTTAGTGTCTATTTAGTTGAGAGTAGGATTCAACACCGAGTTAACCCACAGATAGGGGTATTTCTGCCAGCAGAGGGTTTGACCTTTAGTAGCAATCCTTGCGTTACAGAACTATGTATCTAGTTTAGGTTTAGATATCTTCTTGCCAGATATATTGAGGGTTGATATATCTTATTCGAGTTATCCTTCCAGCGAGGGTTGACGGAAGAGCTTTCTGTAAGAGAGAGTTAACTCGCAGCTTGTCCTTACCCATGAAACGGTATTGATACCCTTACAACTGGGGTTACAGGTTGAACCCCAATCAGTTTAGAGAGAGGCATATCGGTTAGATGATTACCTCCCACAGTCTCAATTCCGGTCTCAATCTTACAATAGAACTCAGCTTAGTTCTACAAATTCAGAACTATCAGACATAGTCACTCAGCTCAGTATGGAACTCAGTATGGTTCCATAGTATTCAGAACTATTAGATATAATTATTTAGATAATCAGTAATACAATATTCATAATCTTAAATATTAGTTATTAGTATTCAGATTCAGTACTCAGTATTAGCACGATCTCAGTTACAGTCTATGTATTCATGAATGTACTCTTACTCAGTCATACTCATGTTATTCAGTTATTATTGTGCATACATATGAACCCATGTATTTCAGCCTACCTCACTGAGCATACAAGTATATTCAAAATACTAACACATGTTTTTCTTTGCGCTATGATGTCTTATATCATAGATTCAGACGTACGAGCTCTAGAGCACCCTTAGCAGTTCAGATTCTCAGCTTTCAGAGTAGTGGTGGGTCCTCATAGTTTGAGGACATATTTATTATTTACAATACTTTTGTTTTATTTTAGCAGATAGAGTTAGTTGGGGGTTTGTCCCACCCACTCCACAGTTCAGATAGTTAGAGGCTTTTTAGACTAGAGTATTTTCAGACAGTTATTTAGTTTTCAGTACTTATATTCAGATTTATTTGTAGATATGAACTTTAAGGCATATGTTTCCGCTTATTTCTGCAATCGTTATAGTATTTATTACGCAATTATTGTAGCAGGTACCAGTCATGGGTTAGCTTGTAGTTCTTCAAGATTGTGAGCACCGTGTAGGATCTAGAGTACAGACTCGGGGCATTACAAACTTAGTATTAGAGCCTAAGGTTCAATAGAGTCTTTGGAAGTTTGAAATTCATATCTAGTAGAGTCTTGTGCATGGGTGTGTTGTGCGCCACACGTAAGGACAAGAGGCTACGAGATGTTTTTGGAAAAATTTCCCTTCTTTCAGTATTCATGTCATGTGAGTGAGCATGAGCTCTAGTTATACTCTCTTTCTAATCCTAGCTTCTCTTTTATTTATATAATATGCCTCCTAAGAGGACTCAAGAAAGATGAATGGGAGACCAGTCAGCCCTTCAACCCATCCATCCTGATTCTTTGGGAGAGCATGTCTCCTATGCAGAGTTCAGAGCAGCCTTCACCACCATAGCTCATTCTGTAGCAGCCCAGAATAAATGCCCAACTGCCGTTCTAGCCAACCTAGTGGCTAATACTGCTGCTATCAGGATTCAGGACTTCACCCAAATAAACTCTCCATCATGTACTAAGTCTAAATCAGACGAGAACCCTCAATAATTTCTTGATCAGGTACAGAAGGTTACCAATATCATGAGGGTGACTGCTGTTAAAAGTGCTGAGTTGGCTATATATCAATTACAGGATGTGGCTCACTCATGGTTCAAATAGTGAAAAGCAAAAAGGGCCACAGATATAGGGCCCATAGAATGGGAAGAGTTTGTAGTTGCTTTTCTGGATAGGTTCTTTCTACTAGAGTTGAGGAAAGTAAAAGTTTTAGAGTTTATAAACCTGAATCAGGGTAATATGATAGTACATGAGTATTCCCTCAAGTTTACTCTGTTGTAAGATATGCCCCACATGTTGTGGCAGATAACAGATCTAAGATGAGTAAGTTTGTATTAGGGGTGTCTAGCAATGTGGTCAAAGAGTTAGGATCGCAATGCTGATAAAGGAGATGGACATATCCAGGCTTATGGTCCATGCTCATCAGATTGAGATGGCCAAGAATAAAGAGAAGGAGATGGAGATCAAGAGAGTGAGGACAGGTAGTTTCAATTTTACTCAACCTATGTCAGAGGGTGGGAATAGTTCTTAGTTTCACCCAAAATCCTCAGTTCCAACTCCATCCTTAGCAAGTGTTTCTATGCCAAAATTGAAAGATGGCAATAGAGATAGGGCATCAGTCCCTAAGCCTTAGGGTAGTGTTAGCAGTGCCCTAACCAATCCCCTTTCCCAGAAGTGCGGCAAAAATCACCAGGGTATCTGCAGAGTTGGTAGGGATGTGTGTTTTAGCTATGGCAAGCCAGGATAGTGAGTCAGACAATGTCCTCAGGTGGTTTTGCAGAGTCAGCATACCCGTCCCTCAGCTCAATCTGGTCGCCCGAATTAGTAGGGTGCCTCATCCAGTGCCACCAGTAGGCAGCGCCCAAACAGACTCTATGCTCTTCAGTCCTGATAGGATTAGGAAAGTTCTCCTTATGTGGTCACTGATACGCTACAAGTTTATCATTTGCATGTTTATGCTTTGCTAGATCCAGGAGCTTCCTTGTTATTTGTTACTTCTTATATAGCATTTGATTTTGAAGTCAGTCTTAAAATTCTAGCAGAGCCTTTCTCAGTCTCTACCCCAGTAAGTAAATCTATCTTAGCTCGATGGGTATATAGAACTGTCCAATTATGATATCTCAAAAAGTCACATCAGCAGACTTAGTTGAATTATAGATGACTGATTTTGATGTCATTCTCTGCATGGATTGGCTTCATTCCTGCTATGCCTCTATCGACTGCAGAAATAAAATTGTGTAGTTTTAGTTTTTAAATTAGCCCATCCTAGAGTTGAGGGGTAGTACTTTAGTACCTAGGGGTCAACTTATTTCTTACCTTCGTTCTAGAGGAATAATATCAAAGGAGTGTGTCTACCATCTCGTTCGAGTCTCGAACTCTAGTTCAGAAACCCCTACTCTTGAATCAGTATCAGTAGCATGTGAATTCCAAGATATATTTATCGAAGATCTTCCAGCAGTTCCTCCCAAAAGGGAAATTAATTTTGTAATTGATCTTCTTCTAGATACTCAGCCCATATCTATTCTACCATACAGAATGACATCTGTAAACTCAAAAAATTATAGGAACAGTTAAAAGATCTCTTATATAATGGATTCATTAGACCCAGTGTGTCCCCATGGGGCAGACCAATTTTATTCATGCGTAAGAAAGACGGTTCCCTCAGAATGTGTATATATTAACATCAGTTAAACAAAGTTATGGTCAAGAATAAGTATCTAATTCCTAGAATCAATGACATGTTTGACCAACTTTAGGGTGCCAACTATTTCTCTAAGATAGACGTCAGTTCAAGCTATCATCCACTCAGAGTCAGGGAATGTGACATCCTAAAATAGCTTTCAAAACTGGGTACGGTCTCTTTGAATTTTTAGTTATGTCCTTTGGTCTTACCAATGCCCCAGTAGCCTTCATGGACTTGATGAACCGTGTGTTCAAGCAGTACTTGGATATGTTCGTCATAGTCTTCTTAGATGACATTCTTTACTCCCATAGTGAACACAATCATGCAGACCATCTTAAAATAGTATTGCAGACTCTCAAAAACCATCACCTATTTACCAAATTCAGTAAGTGTGAATTTTGGCTAAGGTAAGTAGCATTCCTTGGCCATATTATTACCAGTGATGGCATTAGAGTTGATCCCCAAATGACTGAGACAGTAAGAAACTGGACCCAACCCATTTCTCTATCAGATATCAAGAGTTTCTTGGGTTTGTCTAGCTATTACTAATGGTTTGTTGAGAGATTTTCATCTATTGCATCCCTTATATCCAGATTGACTCAGAAGAAAGTCTAGTTCCAGTGGTCAGATCTTGTGAGAAGAGTTTTCAAGAGTTGAATACTCGAATTACCATAACTCTAATTTTGATCCTACTAGATAGCTCTGATGGCTTTATTGTATATTGTGACGCTTCCAAAGTCGGATTGGGTAATACAGAGAGGTAAGGTCATAGATTATGCCTCTAGACAACTTAAGCTCCATAATAAGAACTATCCTACTCATGATCTTGAGTTAGCAGCTATAGATTTTGCCTTAAAGATTTGGAGGCACTATTTGTATGATGTGCACGTTGATGTGTTCACTAATCATAAGAGCCTGCAGTATGTGTTCTCTCTAAAAGACCTAAACTTCTGTTAGAAAAGGTGGTTGGAGTTGTTGAAAAACTATGACATGAGTGCTCTGTATCATCCGGGCAAAGCCAATGTAGTGGCTGATGCCTTTAGTAGAATATCTATGGGTAGTGTTGCTCATGTGGAGGACAGTAAGATGAAGTTAGCTTAGGAAGTCCATCAGTTAGCTCGGCTAGGTGTCCGCTTAGGTGATTCAGCAGAAGGTAGTGTATGGGTACAGAGCAGTTTAGAATCATCCCTAGTTTTCAAAGTGAAGGAAAACTAGGATGAGGATTCCAGTCTAGTCAAGTTGAAAGAATCAGTTAGAGATCATAAAGTTGAGGTTTTCTCCCAAGGGGGAGATGGTGTACTACATTGTTAGGGTCAGCTATGTGTTCTAGGCATAGATGACTTGAGGCACCAAATCTCGCAGAAGCGCATGGTGTGCGCTACTCGATTCATCCAGGGGACACTAAGATGTACCATGATTTGTGGGAGATCTATTGGTGAAGTGGGATAAATAGAGATATTGTAGAGTTATTGGATAATTGCTCAATGTGTCATCAAGTTAAGATGGAGCATTGAAGTCTAGTGGATCCATGTAGGAGTTCAGCATTCCCACCTGGAAATGGGAAGAAGTGAACATGGACTTTGTGATGGGATTGCCCCGTACTTATAGTTGGCATGGCTAAGTTTGGGTCATTGTATACAGGATAAACAAATCCACTTATTTCCCTCTAGTCCATACCTCATATTCAGCCAAGGATTATGCCAAACTCTATATTGGGGAGTTGGTCAGATTGTGTGGTGTTTCGTTGTTTATCATCTTAGACAGAGGTACCAAGTTTACCTCTCATTTTTGGAAGGCATTCTAAAAGGGTCTTGGTACCCAAGTTCATCTCAGTACAACCTTTCATCCTTAGACCGATGGTCAAGAAGAAAGGACTATCCAGACCTTAGAAGATATGTTGCGAGCGTGCACAATAGATTTCAAAGGTAGTTGGGATGACTATTTGCCTTTGATTGAGTTCGCATATAATAACAGCTATTATTCCAATATTCAGATTACTCCATTTGAGGTGCTTCATGGGAGGAGGTGTAGATCTCCTACTGGTTGGTTTGAAGTGGGTGAGGCTATAGTCGTGGGGCTTGACTTGGTGTTTGATACCTTAGAGAAAGTCTAGTTGATCAGGGAAAGACTTAAAATAGCTTAGAGCCGGCAGAAATTGTACGCAGATGTGCACAGAAAAGATCTCAAGTTTTAGATTGGTGACTTTGTGTACTTGAAAATCTCTCCTATAAAATGAGTGAATAGGTTTAATAAGAACGGGAATCTCAGTCCCCGATATATTGGTCCTTACTAAATTTTCAGCCATTTCGGAAAGGTAGCTTACGAGCTTGAGTTGCCTTCAGTTATATCTTCAGTGCATCCAGTGTTCCACGTCTCTTTGCTAAATAAATACATAGGTGACCCAACAGTCTTAGTCCCTGTAGAGGGCATAGATATTCAGAAAAAACTCTCTGATAAAGAGATTCCAGTCAAAATCCTTGACAATCAGATTCCTAGACTGAGGAACAAAGAAGTCCCTCTGGACAAAGTTCTTTGGCAGAATCAATCTATTGAGGGAGCTACTTGAGAAGCAGAAGCAGACATGTGGACCAAGTATCCTTACCTCTTCTCCAAAGACTCAGACCCAGTCCAAGATAATAGTTTCCTTAAGCTTATTCAATTTCATGTTCAGATTTCAGTTACAAATATGGTATCAATTACCATCGCATGTTCAGTTATGTATTCATGTATCAGATATGCATGTCCAGTATGAAAAACTCATCTTAACAGTAATTCCAGTCATGCATTCATGAATCATGTTAGGCTATGTGATCATGCATCCGATATGCATGTTCAACACGATAATTCAGTGTATCAGTGATCTCAGTCATGAAGCCATGTTTAAGTTGTGCAAGCCTAGTGTCTAAGTTCACTCTCTCAGTATTCTCAATCTCCATTATCTCATTCAAGGATAAATGTACCCAAGGGAGAAATAATGTAACACCCTGTAAAATCCTTAGCTTATTCAGTCCTCTAAGCTGGTTAAAGGGTCTCAAACTTAGAATATTCTAGCTAAGTATTCAGACTCAGTGTCATTCTAGCCTTCCAAAGTTGGCGATCTTATTTCATGTACTTTACATCCATTATAGGTATATATTTTGGTTGATTCATGATCAGGAATATCTCTAGGTGTTCCCGGACAAGTTTTGGATTTTTTGGACTTCATGTGAAGCTTATTTGGAATCCTAAAATAGTGGATCAACGCGATCTTGGTGTGCCTCATCGACTATAGCATTGATACATGTTTTCCCCAGCTTCCAGCATCAATTTTCAGTGAGTCAACATGGACTCAATGCGACGCGTTGGCTATTGCATCGATGCCAACGACGCAGTGCATTGATCTGCTCATCAATGGTACAGTTTTCCAGTCATTAAAAGACCGCATCCTTGGGGGTATTTGGGTCTTTTTCCCTCAATCTTCAGCCCCTAAAACACAAAATTTATCACCTTAGAGAGCAATTAAACTCACCTTTTCTTAAAATTTCTCAAAAAGAAAACCCTAGAAAATTCAATTTCAAATAAAGAACTCAAGATTCCTCCATTAATTTTTAGAAATTCCTTAACTAAGGTATGTGAAGTATTCATCCAAGGGCCCCTTCCACCCTTGCAGTCCAAGGAACTATTTTTAGACTTCAAGTGTATGAATTTCATGTTGGGTGATAATATCCATGTTTAAAAATAATTAATTGGGTTTCAAATCCATGTTTCATGATCAATTTCCTGTTGGGTTAATTGATTTATATGTGTTACCATGTGAAACCACGTAAAATCCTTCAAATGGTGAATTTAATATTGAAATTGTGTGCTCAGATGTTTATTAGTACTATGTACATAATTTATGCCTTTCAAGTGATTGATGAATTAAGCATGTGTGTTGAATAGTGAAGTTATATCATGTTATCATGTGTTTAAGTTCATGATATGCAAGTGTTTGTTAAAATGCTCCAATGAATGAAGAATGATCAAATGCTTAGTTTACATGTTTCATGTTTATGCCATGACTCTTATTTTGTGATATTGAGTCCTGGGGGTACTTGTACCCAAAAATTTAGCTGATTATATAAAGCCATGGTCAGTCATAGTACAATAACAGTTACGTCACTATCAGTAGTATTGTCAATCGGTTACAAAACTCAAGAGAAACTCGGTAAACTCAGTATTCTTATAGTCTAGTTCAGTACTCAGTCCAGACCTTAGTAAACTCTGTCAGTTAACAAAATTCAGTAGTTTTTGATAGCCCACAGAACTCTGTGTACCCAGTTTAATTCAATTAAACAACAATATTAGTAACAACTCAGTCTAACATAGTACAGACTAGAAATCGGTTCACTTTCTATTCAGTTGGGAGTAGGATTCAGCACTGAGTTAACCCAGGGATAGGGGCATTCCTGCCAGCAAAGGGTTTGACCCTTAGTAGCAATCCCTTCGTTACAGAACTACGTAGCTAGTTTAGGTTCACATATCTTCCTGCCAGATATATTGAGGGTTGATATATCTCATTCAAGTTATCCTGCCAGCGAGGGTTGACAAAAAAGCTTCCTGTCTGAGAGGGTTAACTCATAACTTATCCTTACCCGTGGCACGGTATTGACACCCTTACAACTGGGGTTACAGGTAAAAACCCAATCAGTTTAGAGAGGGGCATGTCGGTTAGATGATTACCTCCCATAGTCTCAGTTCCATCCTTAGTCTCAGAATAGAACTCCATTCAGTTTCACAGATTCAGGACTATCAGACATAGTCACTCAGCTTAGTATAAAACTTAATATGGTTCCACAGTATTCAAAACTATCAGATACGGTCATTCAGATAATTAGGAATACAGTATTCATAAATTCAGATATTGGTTATCAGTATTCAGATTTAGTACTCAGAATTAGCACAATCTCAGTTACAGTCTATGTATTCATGCATGTACTCTTACTCAGTCATACTCATGTTATTTAGTTATTATTGTGCATGCATATGAACGTATGCATTTCAACCTACCTCACTGAGCATACCGATACATTCAAAGAACTGACGCATGGTTTTCTTTGTGCTATGATGTCTTATAATATAGGTTCAGATGCATGGGCTCCAAAGCACCCTTAGCAGTTCAGATTCTCATCTTTCAGAGTAATGGTGAGTCCTCATAGTTCGAGGACATTCTTATTATTTACATTGCTTAATTTTTATTTCAGTAGATGGAGTTAGTTGGGGACTTATCCCATTAACTCCATAGTTCTGATAGTTAGAGGCTTTTCAGACTAGAGTATTTTCAAACAATTGTTCAGTTTTTCAGTACTTATAGTCAGATTTATTTATAGATATGACCCTTATAGAATATGTTTCCACCTATTTATATAATCATTACAATATTTATTACATAGTTATTGCAGCAGGTACCAATCATGGGTTAGCTTGTGGTCCTTTAGGATTGTGAGCACTGTATAGCGTCCGGGGTACAGACTCGGGGTGTTTATAGTATATATGATCTAAAATGGTTCCCTACAAGATAAAATTCTTTCTATGGAGACTATGAAGAGTTAAAATTTTTGTAGATGACATTTTTAAAAGATGGGAATTAACTTGGTGTCTAGATGTAGGTGTTGTGTTGAACCTCATGTAAAATAGTACATCTCTTTTTTATTTCCATCAACTTTGCTTCTAGATTGTGGAATTATTTATGCTATTAGTGTAGGTATGGAAGGTATATTTATACAGTGTCATCAAGTTCTTTCAAAATGGTGGAGTACTGATTTTGGTGGAAGATTGAAGCCTATAGCACAAGTTGTTCCTGCATTTATATGCTGGCAGTTATAAAAATCTTAAAACAACTTAAATCATGAAGGGTCTATGTTCATGAAAAGGGTTATTTATGAGATCAATGAGAATCTACATCATCTAACTTTGATTAGATTCCTATGGATAAAAGAAGTACCTTATATTTGGCCTCTACTTATAGAGTTTGTGCAAAATTGCAGATTTAGTTTGAAAATTATTGTGGTTAAGTAGGAAAAGCCTACACAAGGCTAGTACAAGTATAATTCGGATGGTGACTCAATAAGGAATCAGGTTCAAGCTCTATTGCTTTTTGGATTATAAATAAGGAGAGTGATTTTGAATATGCATCATGTCAACAGTTGCAGGATAATACGATAATTTATGCTGAAACTTATCCTGTACCTTTGGAAACAAAAGAAGGTTGTGAGTATGATTTTGGGTGTATTTATAAGCCCAAGCACCATAATTTACGCATGTTTTAGCTATGTTTGGAGAATAAAGTGCCTAGTTTCTTATATTTTTACTCTACTTTTATATAATTGAGCTAACTGATGTGATTAACATGATTTTAGGTATTAATAAGGTAGATGGAGACAAAATAGGACTATGGAATACGAATGACATATGACACAAGAGAGAGTAGTGGTCTGGACCAAATGTGGTGCCTAAAAACTATGCCCAAGACTAATTTGTCATTTAGAGTTATTATAGGGACTTAGAAGAAAATTATGAGGGAAAAGTTATTAAAACTACTTAATGCTGACAATTCACGTATTATTCATTATTTTGTATTATTTTTGCACTGACAGTGGCAGCTTAGCACTAAGGGAGAAACGTAGCTTCTTCTCTCCACCAAAATTAGGTTTACTTTTTGGTATGATGAATATTTCTATTGTGATTTCCATTTTTCTCATGAGTATATAAGTTTCTTAGTTAGGGTTATGGAATCCTGTAACATACAATCTATTACTTTGGGTTTTTGAATTCATCATGCATTGATTTTCTTATATCATACTCTCTTCGTTTATCTTGAATTCTCGTGGTTGCTAACATAGAGGATGTGCCTTAAAACACAACTTGTTTGATAGAAAGGTTGTTGTTCTAAAAAGAGAGAGTGAAAAGAAAATAGGATTTCAAACCCATATTTCATATGTTAATGCCTTAACAGGATTAACTACTTGGAGATTTCGTATTGTTTTTGTAGACACTTTTGATTCGAGAGAACTAAAGTAAATTAATCCTTGATGGTTGAGAAACACTAGGATTATGTTATTAAATACAATACGCATCTCCGTAAGCACAATGCATGTATGAATTTATAAAGCCCATAGTTAGAAAGTATTGAAAACTACAAGGTGGATCTAACCCTAGCTTGCTATTTCCCTAAATTTGAATAATACTACACATCTCTCATCTTGTTAATCTGAAACTATAAATTTGTGAACTGAATCAAACCCCCTATTTATTTTATGAAAATAAATGATTAAAAGTCAAATAATCTGTATACAACTTAATTAGCACCATATTCCCAGTGGGATTCGATCCCAACCTAGTTGGGTTATATATTTGACAACGACCACTTACACTCTTGTAAGAGAGCTGTAATTTGGGCGTATCAAATTTTGGCACTGTTGTCGGAAAATACGGTTGTCGATTGAGTTTATGTGTGTTAATTGAGTGTTAGTCAAGTTTTCTTATTTTATGTTTATTTATTATTTTTTGTTTGTTACAGGATCATTGTTGTTTATGCCATGAACCAAAAGTTCAGGAGAAACATTATTACCCTTCAATCCTAAACCTCATCTCCTTGAAAAAATGGCTAACTAACAGGAAGCTGAAAGATTAGCTGCTTTGGCTAATGCTCAATTAAATCAACAGAATGCAGATAACCCAGATCGGGTACCTAATCTTGATGAAGAGGACCTGGGAGATGATGATTTAATTGACCCGTCTAATAGGAGGCATACAACGGGAGTAGTTGCACCTGTAAATTGAAATCGTCCATTCAGAGGAAGACTAGACCAACAAGCTGTGAAGTTTGATCGTGACAATGATGAGGGCGATTTAGATAGAGCTGAAGCTACAGTGTAACACCCCGATTTGCTGAACCGGAATGCTACACGGTGTTCATGAACTCGAGGGACCACAAGCTAACCCATAACTAATATCTGTACCTGTATATTGCAAATCATAATATAATAATGCAGAATACATAAAACTGTAAGGCCATAAGGTTCAACTGAATAAAATCATGTGGGCGAAAATACCCAAAATAGCTAAATCTAAACGTAAATCTAAACATAAATCTGAAAGCCTCCAAACTGTCTGAATAAGGAGTTTAAGGAACATGTCTCCAACTAACTCCATAAAATTGAACTAAAGAATAAATAAATGAATCAAATCATATTGTCCTCAAATCAATGAGGACTCACTATGTCTCTGCAACTGGAATGCTACTGCTACTGCTGGGCTGGAGCTCGTGTCTCAAAACCTATGGTGTAACATGAAAAGAAAGCACCATAGCACAAATGCATCAGTACAACTGGAGTACTGAGTATACGAGGAAGGTAGGCTGAACATAAAGGGTTTCATGCATGAACAACACTGACTGACTAATATGAACGTGGGAGTGCAGACATACATATATAGAAACTGGGACCATAAATACGTGATAGCATAACCTGTAAGCTAATACATGGTTTATTGATAACTATAATGACTGATACTAAAACTGATAACATGGACGACTGTATCTAACAGTCCTGTATATACTAAAATCTGAAGAACGCCCTGAGTTCTTTTACTGAGACTGTTACTGAAACTGATAACATGGATGAATATATCTGACAGTCCTGTATATATTGAAATCTGAAGAACTATCTGAGCTCTTCTACTGAGACTGATACTGAAACTGTGGGAGGTAGTATTTAATCGACATACCCCGTGTATGCCGTTATGGCTAAGTTGGGGTCCAATCTCTGCCCCGACTGGAGGAGTGTCAATACCGCGCCATTGGTAAGGACAACTATGAGTGACCCTTATCTGGTGGGTACTCAATGAGAACGGTGGGAACCCTAAACTGACGGGTTAAGCCACCTCATCAAACCTAAGCTAACTGGTTAAGATGTCTCAACCTACGATGGCTACGTAGTTCTGGAACACAAGGATTACTTCTAAGAATCACACCCTGAACTGGCGGGTGAGATCTCATCCTTGGGTTCACTCGGTTCTAACCTCTACTCCCATCTGGAGGGACACTAAACTGAATAACTAAGCTGAACTGATTAGCTAAACTGATACTGATTAACTGGACTGATACTAGTGATATTGTTTAGCAGAGCTAAACTAAGTTTACTGGATTCAAATGACTGACGGAATGTTACTGATATCTAACAACTGACTAAGATCATGAGATTTTCCTGAGTCATATGACTGACTGAAGTCTATGAAATCATAGCTTGATTTTGATTATCGTGATACATGACATGGATCTAGGCACATAGCTATAGTTTTCGGGTACAAGTACCCCCAGGACTCGATGGAAGGAAAATGACACACATGAATGACTTGATCATAAGAGTAGAGTCCATAATTTATAATATCATAAGTAGGGATCTCATACTAAGCATGGTTATCAACAATGTATTGCATGGAAAGGATTTCATATTGGCAACACATACTAATAGCATGGAAGTTCATGTGGATTGCATGGTTATCATACATCTTGTTCATAAGTAGGATTTGAAAGTAAACATAGCATAATCTCATAAGAATAGTTCATGAGTATTCCAACAATATTTACGAGGAACATTAACAACATAGAAGTCATTGGAACGTAAGGGCATATAATGAATCCTTCACTTAGTCACAATTTAGCTATATTGCATGATATCTAGTTCCTTAGGCATTTTATCAAACACCTTACATGCACATCTTAAGCATAGGTGAATTCATCAAATTATACATCATGAACAACCAAATTTACATGTTTCCAACTCATATGATATCATGAATTCACAAAAACATATAAAGATTCCATCTTGGGAATCACCCAATATCAACAACATGATCATCAACACCCAACAATATAGAAATCATACTTTATGATGAAAAAGAGGAAAACAAACAAGCATCAACATGGGTATGATCATATCACCACAATCAACCAAGCTTTTGTACTTTAAAGATTGATTCTTGAACTCTATGAATGAATTGAAACCATAGATGAACACTACGCATTCCTTAGAAGGAAGATTCTTGATGATTGACGGAGGAATTTCCTTGAAATCAGATTTTCAAGCTTACATAGGCAACCCTAGTTGTTTTTATCCTTTAGTGATCTTGGATGATGATCTTTGAGATGAAAATAGGGCTGCAGTAGGTTTAGAAGTTATATATTTTGTAGTGATAATTTTAAGGACGTGTTAGGAGTATTTAAAGACTTAATTACCTTTAAAATAACTCAAGACGGAGTTTTTTTGACACCTGGAATTGTCTTAGGTGGTGCCCAAGTAACTGCCTATGCATGGTTTGGGATGCGCCTAACCAATCGCCTATGCTTGGGTTAGGTGGCACCAAACCAATTGCCTATGCTTACTGTCTCTCACGAAAATGGCCATAACCTTTTGTTCGGGTATTGGATTAAGGCAAAATTGGTATCGTTAGAAAGATAATTCAATTCTCTACAATTTGATGGGTCTAAATTAGAGAAAATAACACATTAAAATCAAGTTATACTCGTTCAAAGATGACCCTTGTAAAATCGAACACTAAAACTTGATGGATTCAAAAACTCTTAGCTTGCATTACCTTAAGTGACTCATATGAACATGCTTAATACATCATAAGCTATCCTATCACTAGGAT
This sequence comes from Capsicum baccatum var. pendulum, assembly GCA_030864225.1. NCBI lineage: Eukaryota > Viridiplantae > Streptophyta > Magnoliopsida > Solanales > Solanaceae > Capsicum > Capsicum baccatum. The sequence continues at coordinate 122,477,116 of CM061556.1, read as the reverse complement.
ATTCATTATAAGTCATTTACTCGAGTATGAATCACAGGATTAGAAACATGCGGGGTATTACAATATCTTCCCCTTGGGAACATTCATCCTCGAATGAGAATTTACTGAGAAGGGATACAAAACAATAGAACCTGAACTAAACATGAAAAACTAAAACTTGATCTCACTGACATACTAAACATACTGAAATCATGCATATCTAATGCATGGACAACTGATACATGAATGCATGACTGAGCATGAAATGGTTAATAGGTACTAAGTTTATACTGGAAACATGAATATGAAACTTAATAAGCTTATGGAGAACTGTTACCTTGAGATTGATTTGAATTGGAGGGGAAGAGGTGAGGATACTTGGTACGCATATCTGCTTCTGCTTCCCAAGTAGCTCCCTCATAAGACTGATTTTGCCAAAGAACCTTGACTAGAGGGACTTCTTTGTTCCTCAATCTACGAGTCTGATAATCTAAGATTTTGACTGGAACCTTTTCATAGGAGAGTCTGTTCTGAATAGCAATGCTCTGAATAGGGAAAACAACTGCTGGGTCACTTATGCACTTCTTTAGAAGAGACATGGAAGAATGGATGGACTGAGGCTAGATTTGAAGGCAACTCAAGCTCATAAGCGACCTTTCCGAAGCAACAAAGAATTCTGAAGGGACCGACATACCGAGGACTGAGTTTCCCTTTCTTGCCGAACCTCTTCACTTCTTTCATAGGAGAGATATTAAGATAGACATAGTAACTGACCTCAAACTTGAGATCCTTTCTATGAATATCTGCATAGGACTTCTTTTGGCTCTGAGCATCCTTGAGTCTCTCTCTTATCAACTGAACTTTCTCTAAGGCATCGAATACTAAGTCAGGACCTATGATTGAGGCCTCACTAACTTCGAACTAACCAATCAGGGATCTATATCTCCTACCATAGAGATCTTCGAATGGAGCCATCTAAATACTAGAATGATAGTTATTGCTGTATGCAAACTCAATCAAAGGCAAGTGGTCGTCCTAACTTCCCTTGAAGTCATTGCACACGCCTTTAGCATATCTTCAAGAGTTTGAATGGTCCTCTCTTCTTGACCATCTGTCTGAGGATAAAATAATGTGTTGAGATAGACTTGAGTATCGAGACCCTTTTGGAATGCTTTCCAAAAGTGAAAAGTGAACTAGGTACCTTTGTCTGAGATGATAGATAGTGGAACACCGTGTAATCTGACTAACTCCCTGATATAGAGTTTGGCATAATCCTCAGGGGAATAAGAAGTACGAACAGGCAGGAAATGATCTGACTTGGTCATTCTATCTATAATGACCCAGACTGAATCATACTGATGATGAGTTCAAGGCAAACCTGTCACGAAGTCCATGTTAAATTCTTCCCACTTCCAAGTAGGAATGGTGAACTCTTGCATGGAACCACTAGGTTTTTGATGCTCTATCTTAACCTGCTGACATCTAGAGCACTTAGCCACAAACTCTGCAATATCTCTCTTCATCCCACTCCACTAATAGATCTCTCGCATATTGCGGTACATATTAGTGGTCCCTAGATGAATAAAGTATCGCATACCATGCGCTTCTGCAAGAATTCTCTGCCTTAATTCATCTATACCTGGAACACATAGACGACCCTGACAATGAAGAACACCATCTCTCCCTTGGGAGAAAGCCTCGACTTTCTGATTTTGAACTGACATTTTGAGCTTAACAAGGCTAGGATCCCTGTCTTGTTTCTCTTTTACCTCAGAAACTAGAGATGACTTTGAAATACTATGAACACATACACCACCCTCTGAAGAATCGACTATGCAAACGCCTAGTCGGGTAAGCTGATGGATCTCCTGAACCATTTTTTTCATACTATCCTCAACGTGAGAAATACTACCCATGAAGAGTTGACTGAGAGCGTCGGCCACAACATTGGCCTTGAACGAATGATAAAGAAAACTCATGTTGTAATCCTTCAAGAGCTCTAACCACCTTCTCTAGTGAAGATTGAGATCTTTCTGGGAAAATACATACTAGAGGCTCTTATGGTCTGTGAAGAAATCTACATGAACTCCATAGAGATAATGCCTCCAAATCTTCAAGACAAAAACTATTGCTGCTAACTCAAGATCATGAGTAGGATAATTCTTCTCATGTGGCCTTAACTATATGGAGGCGTAGGCTATGACCTTACCATTCTGCATGAGGACACAACCTAAACCCACTCTGGATGCATCACAATAGACTACAAAACCATCTGAACTATCTGGAATAGCTAAAACTAGAGCGAAGGTAAGTTGAGTCTTCAACTCTTCTCGCATGAATCTGACCACTGAAACTTAATGTTCTTCTGAGTTAATCTAGACATGGGAGATGCAATAGAAGAAAATCCCTCGACAAACCATCTATAATAGCCAGCCAAACCCAAGAAACTCCTAATATTTGATGGAGATACGGGTCTAGGCCAGTTTCTTACTACCTCGGTCTTCTGAGGATCTACTTTAATTCCATCACCAGAAACAATATGGCCAAGGAATGCTACTGATCTTAGCTAAAATTTGCACTTACTAAACTTAGCGAATAACTGGTGATCCCTAAGAGTCTGAAGAACAATCCTGAGATGGTCTGCATGATCACGCTCTGTGCGAGAATAGACCAGAATATCATCTATGAAGACTTTGAAAAATATGTACAAGTACTTCTTGAACACACGGTTCATCAAATCCATAAAAGCTATAGGGGAATCGGTAAGACCAAATGACATGACTAAAAATTTGAAGTGACCATACCGAGTACGAAAAGTTATCTTTGGAATGTCACATTCTCTAACTCTGAGCTGATGATAGCCTGATCTGAGGTCTATCTTGGAGAAGTAACTAGCACCCTGAAGTTGGTCGAATAGATCATCAATCTTGGGAAGAGGATATCTGTTCTTGACCGTGACCTTGTTGAGTTAACGGTAATCAATACACATCCTAAGAGAACTGTCTTTCTTGTGCACGAATAATACTGGCGCACCCCATGGGGAAATGCTAGGTCTGATGAATCCCTTATCTAAGAGATCATTTAACTGATCTTTCAGTTTCTTGAGTTTTGCTGATGCCATTCTGTATGGTGGAATAGAAATAGGTTAAGTATCCGAAAGAAGGTTTATGCCAAAGTCTATTTCCCTTTCGGAAGGAATGCCTAAAGATCTTCGAGAAAGACATCTAAGTATTCATTAACAACAGGGACTGTTTCGAGGATGGGATATTCAGAACTGGAATCTTTAACATGCATGAGTTGATACACACACCCCTTAGAAATCATTTTCCTTGACCAAAGGTAGGAAACAAGTTGACCCCTAAATACTGAAATGCTACCCTTCCACTCTAGGACGGGCTCATTCGGGAACTAAAATTGAACTATCTATTTCTACAGTTGATTGTGGAAAAGAAAGAATGAATCCAATCCATGCCGAGAATGACATCAAAATCAGTCATCTCTAACTCTACTAAATCTGCTGACGTGGATTTCTGAGATATCATAATCGGACAGTTCCTATATACCCGCCGGGCTATGATGGTTTTACCCACTAGGATAGAGACTGAGAAGGGCTCTTCTAGGACTTCAGGACTGATTCCGAAATTTCTTGCTATGTATGGAGTAACAAAAGACAAAGATGCACCTGGGTCTAGCAAAGCATAAACATGAACATGGAAAATCTGTAACGTACCAGTGACGACATCAGAAGAATTTTCCTGATCCTGCCGGGACTGAAGAGCATAGAGTCTATTTGGGCGTTTCCCACTGGTAGCACTGGAAATGGCACCCTGCTGGTTTGGGCGACTAGACTAAGCTGTAAAATGATTTTGCTGACCCTGAAGACTTGACTGTAGATACTCCCTAATCCTGTGGCCTGGCTTTCCACAACCAAAATAGACATCACTACCGTCTCTGCAAATACCCTTGTGGTTCTTACCACAAGTCTGACAAAGAGGATTCGTTCAGCTACTGCTAACACTGCCTTGAGATTTAGAGCCTGGCGCTTTGTTTCCATTGCCATCTCTGAACTTTGGCACTGGAGTGCTGGAAGAGAAAGGAGCTGGAATGGATGACTTGGAGCGAAACTGTGAACGGTTTCCTCCATCTGACTTGGGGTGAGCAAAGTTGAAATTACCTGACCTTGTTCTCTTGTTCTGCCTCTCCCTAGTCTTAAACTTCTGCTCTTCTACTTACTGGGCATGGGTCTTGAGTCTTGCTAAGGTTATATCACCGATCAGTATCGCAAACCTACACTATTTACCATACTATCGTTGACCCCTGACACGAACTTGCTCATCTTAGCTCTATTGTCTGCAACCACATGAGAAACATACCTAGCTAGCTGAGTAAATCTGAAAGAATACTCCCTAACCGTTATATCCCCCTGCCTGAGGTTAATGAACTCAAGAACTTTGGCTTCCCTCAGCTCTTAGGGAAAGAATCTATCTAAGAAAGTTGTGACAAATTCCTCCCACTCGATAGGGCCTGTATCATCTAACCTTTCAGACTTTCACTGTTTGTACCAATCATAAGCAACATCCTGTAACTGGTAGGCGGCTAACTCAGCACTCTCAATAGAATTAGTACCCATGATGTCAATGACCTTCTTGACTTGGTCAATAAACTCCTGAGGGTCCTCATCAGACTTAGACCCATAGAAAGATGGAGGGTTCATCCAGGTGAAGTCCTGAACCCTAGCTGCTTTGGGAGTGGCCATTGGATTGGCCGAAATGACTGGTAGCCATTCATTCTGTGTAGCCATGGACTTAGCAAGTGTGGTAAATACAGCTCTAAACTTTGCATGAGAAACATATTCACCCAAAGGATCTTTGGGCTGAGGAGCTGGCTGGTTTCTTCTCTTTGGGGCCATGGTCTGGAATAAGAGAAGAATGGATTGGACTGAGAGTTTAACTTGTGATTATGCTCACTAGCATGACATGAATAATGAAGAAAGGGGACTGTTCCTAAAACATCTTATAGCCTCCCGTACATAAATGTGGCGCGCAACACACCCATGTACAAAACTCTACTAGATGCGGCTTTCAGACTTCCTAGGACTCTATTGAACCTTAGGCTCTGATACTAAGTTTGTACACCCCGATTTGCTGAACCAAAATGCTAAACAGTGCTCATAACCTCGAGGGACCACAAACAACTCATGACTGATATCTATACCTGTATACTGCAAATCATAATATAATAATACGGAATACATAGAACTATAAGGCCATAAGGTTTAACTGAATAAAATCATATGGGCGAAAATACCCAAAATAGCTAAATCTGAACATAAATCTGAAAGCCACTAAACTGTATGAATAAGGAGTTGAAGGAACATGTCTCCAACTAACTTCGTAAAACTAAACTAAAGAATAAATAAATGAATCAATCATATTGTCCTTGAATCAATGAGGACTCACTGTATCTCTGTGACTGGAATCCTATCGCTACTGCTGGGCTGGAGCTCGTATCTAGGAACCTATGGTGTAACATAAAAAGAAAGCACCATAGTGTAAATAAGTCAGCACCATAGTGTAAATAAGTCAGTACAACTGGAGTACTGAGTATACGAGGAAGGTAGGTTGAACATAAAGGGTTTTATGCATGAACAACACTGACTGACTAATATGAACATGGGAGTGCAAACACACATATATAGAAATTGGGACCATGAATACATGATAGCATGACCTGTAAGCTAATACATGGTTTACTGATAACTGTCATGACTAATACTGAAATTGATAACATGGATGACTGTATCTGATAGTCCTGTATCTACTGAAATCTGAAGAACGCCCTGAGTTCTTTTACTGAGACTGTTCCTGAAACTGATAACATAAATGACTGTATCTGACAGTCATGTATATACTAAAATCTGAAGAACTATCTGAGTTCTTCTACTGAGACTGATACTGAAATTCTAGGAGGTAATGTTTAACTGACATGCCCTGTGTATGCCGTTATGGCTAAGTTGGGGTCCAATCTCTACCCCAACTGGAGGGGTATTAATATAGCGCCACTGGTAAGTACAGCTGTGAGTGACCCTTATCTGGCGGGAACTCAATGAGAATGGTGGGAACCCTAAATTGACGGGTTAAGCCACCTCATCAACCCTAAGCTGACGGATTAAGATGTCTCAACCTATGCTAGCTATGTAGTTCTGGAACACAAGGATTGCTACTAAGAATCACACCCTGAACTGGCGGGTGAGATCCCATCCTTGGGTTCACTCAGTGCTAACCTCTACTCCCATCTGGAGGGATACTGAACTGAATAACTAAGCTGAACTGAATAACTGAATTGATTAGCTGAACTGATACTTATTAACTGGACTGATACTAGTAGTATTGTTTAGCAAAGCTAAAATAAGTTTACTGGATTTCAAAGACTGACGGAATATTACTGATAACTGACAACTGACAAGATCATGAGATTTTCCTGAGTCACATGACTAACTGAAGTCTATGAAATCATAGCTTGAGTTTGGATATCGTGAAACATGACATGGATCTAGGCACACAACTATAGTTTTTGGGTATAAGTACCCCCAGGACTCGATGGAAGGAAACTGACACACATGACTGACTTGATCATAAGAGTAGAGTCCATAATTTATAATATCATAAGTAGGTATCTTATACTAAGCATGGTTATCAATAATGTATTGCATAGAAAGGATTTCATATCACATGGAAGTACTTGCACAATCTTAATATTATGTTTGCTGCTTAATCATATTGGTAACACATACTAATAGCATGGAAGTTCATGTGGATTGCATGGTTATCATGCATCTTGTTCATAAGTAGGATTTGCAAGTAAACATAGCATAATCTCATAAGAATAGTTCATGAGTATTCCAATAACATTTATAAGGCACATTAACAATATAGAAGTCATTGGAATGTAAGGGCATATCATGAATCCTTCACTTAGTCACAATTTAGCTATATTGCATGATATCTAGTTCCTTAGGCATTTTATCAAACACCTTACATGCACATCTTAAGCATAGGTGAATTCATCAAATTATACATCATTAACAACCAAATTTACATGTTTCCAACTCATATGATATCATGAATTCACAAAAACATATAAAGATTCCATCTTGGGAATCACCCAATATGAACAAAATAATCATCAACACCCAACAATATAGAAATCATACTTTATAATAAAAAAGAGAAAAACAAACAAACATCAACATGGGTATGATCATATCACCAAAATCAACCAAGCTTTTGTATTTCAAAGATTGATTCTTGAACTCTATGAACGAATTAAATCCATAGAAGAACACTACGCATACCTTAGAAGGAAGATTCTTGATGATTGACGAAGGAATTTCCTTGAAATCAGATCTTCAAGCTTACTTATACAACCCTAGTTGGTTTTCTCCTTTAGTGCTCTTGGATAATGAGCTTTGAGATGAAAATAGGGTTGCAGTAGGTTTAGAAGCTATATATTTCGTAAGGTTAAGTTTAGGGACATGTTAGGAGTATTTAAAGACTTAATTACCTTTAAAATAACTCAATAAGAAGTTTTTTTGACACCTAGAATTAGCTTAGGCGGCTCCCAAGTAATCGCTTATGTATGGGTTGGACAGCGCCTAACCAATTGCCTATGTTTACTGTCTCTCATGAAAATGGCCATAACGTTTTGCTCGGGTATTGAATTAAGCCAAAATTGGTATCGTTGGAAAGCTAATTTGATTCTATACAATTTGGTGGGTCTAAATCAGCGAAAATACCATATTAACATTGAGTTATACTCATTCAAAGATGACCCTTGCAAAATCAAACACTAAAACTTGATTGAGTCAAAAACTCTTAGCTTGCATTACCTTAAGTGACTTATATGAACATGCTTAATGCATCATAAGCTATCCTATCACTAGGATATTCATTGTAATTTATGTACTCGAGTATGAATCATAGGATTAGAAACATGTGGGGTAGTACATACAGGGGCAATCATTCCACCACCACTAGCTCCTGGGGTGAAATTCAACATCACCAGTACTATGATCCAGCTACTGAATTTGAAAAGACTTTTTGGTGGATTACCTGGTGATGATCCAAATCTGTATTTGGTGAATTTTATCAATATTTGTAGTCGTTTGATAATCCTGGATTGGGAGAAAATTCTATTTATTTAAGATTGTTCCCATTGTCTCTGTCTTGAGAGGCAACTATGTAGTTGAATCAGTGACTCCTGATTCTATAACAAACTGGAGGCAATTGAAAGGATATTTCCTAGAAAGGTTCTTTGCGCCCTCCAGAATGTTACAGTTGAGGGATGAGATTGGTAACTTTAGGCAGTTGGCTAATGAAGCTTTGCATGAGACTTGGGCGAGGTTTAAAAAGAAGTTGACTTAATGCCCAAACCATAAGATGACTGATGAACACTTGATGGAAATACTCTATTGAGCTTTGAACTCACTTACAAAGCCAATAATGGATAATGCTGCAGGAGGAGCTTTTATGGAGCACACCTTTATTGAGGCTGCTGATATGTTAGATAGAATGACTAAGACAAGTAGAGCTTGGCATACCAGAGATTCTATGGTAGCAAGTAATACTGGGTCTAGTAGAATATCAGTAGAGCAACGTAAGAAAGAAGAGAAACGTGATCAGGATATGGATCATATAAAAACCCAGATGGATATGCTCATGAAACATTTGCTATTAGGGAATATAGAAAAGGTAAAAGCTGTGGGGTCCCACGGCAAGGGCAAGGGAGCTGAGTCAAACACTGAGGATGAGGCTAACTACTTGCATAAATCCATGGAGAACATGATGGAGAAACTAATAAAGGGAGTTGAGGCAACCAATTCTGGGGTAACAACGATGAAGAGTGACATATCATCCATGAGTAAACTAGTAAATTTGCACTCAACTTCTATTAAACAACTAGAGCAGCAGATGATCTAATTATCCACAGTATTCAACCAAAGATAAAATGGGACTCTACCAAGTGATACAATTCAGAATCTGAGTGCTGATGGATCGTGTATGGATATTACCACTAGGAGCAATAAGATGTTATCTAGTCCAGGATTGGGAGTATCCTCTCATACTGATGCAGTCAAAATAGATTGGGAAATGGTTGATGAATCTTCAGTGGTGCCTGTGGAGTTAGGAGGTTTGGAAAAGAAGAGTGTGAAAGTTGAACAACCACCTAAGCCAAAGCATGTTAGTGATGTGGAGCAAGGGATAAGAAAGGAGGTAAAAGTTACTCCAGTTGAAATCCCAAGAAAACCGTCCCCATTTACACAATGATTAAAAAAGAAAGAAGATGAAGGCAAGTTTAACAAATTCATGGCTATGTTGAAGCAATTGACAGTAAATGTGCCTTTAGTTGAAGCACTTGAGCAGATACCAGGATATGCTAAATTTATGAAAGATCTTGTGATGAAGAAAAGAGCGGCAAGCTACGAACCAGTGGATAATCTCCATCATTGTAGTGCTATTTCAACAAGGTCACTGGTACAGAAGAAGGCATACCCAGGAGCATTCACCATCCCTTGTACAATTGGGTCTCTGGGTTTTTCTAAGGCCTTATGTGATCTAGGAGCTAGCATCAATTTGATGCCATTAGCTATTTATAAGAATCTGGGTTTGAGAGACCCCACACCCACAAATATAGGACTTGTAATAGTGGATAGATCAGTGAAAAGGCCGATTGGGATTCTACGTGATGTAGTTGTAAAGGTGGACAATTTTATATTTCCTGCTGACTTTGTAATTCTTAATTATGAAGTGGATTTTGAAGTATCCATAATTTTGGACAGGCCATTCTTAGCAACTGGGAGAGTGTTAGTTGACATGGAGTTGAATGATATTAAATTTAGGATCAACGAGAAAGAGGTTAGTTTTAAAGTATGTAAATCCATGAAACAACAAAAGGAGATATGTTTTTTTCTCAATTATTGATGTATTCTATGAAGATGAGGTACAAATAGTATCATCGATGTATCTTGACGAATCCTGAGTAGTCATGATAGTTGAAGTCGTGCTGCGACGTTAAATCAGGTGCTTCATGGGAGGCAACCTATGATTTTATTCTCATTTTATCATGTTAAATGAAAATTCAAAAATAAAAGTCAAGTCACGACCAAAACTACCACTCTTGGTGGGAGGAAACCCATCTTTCTAATCATTTTTAGTTATTTATGATTAAGTATAGGTGCATAAAGTACTAAGGAGGTGATTGGTACCAAATTCAGTTTGGAATTGAGCCTTATCAACGGTGGTAAGTTTAGGAGTAACGAGAACATTACAGGTAAGTTGGATTGATCAAATGTTAAGGCTCGAGTCATGATTTATGTTAGAGTTGTAACTTGAATTATGTTAATCCGACTTCAAAAGTTCTGTGGTATGGACCTTTCTCAATGCTTTATATGAAGAATGGGGTGCATGACATCCAAGTTTAAGTGGACTATAGGGTGTGTGGTGCCTAAGTTTACATAGGCCATGGCAAAGGCGTCGCCTAAGACATAGCCTAAGATCACTACCTCACATAGTCATTACGTTGTGCGATCCCTAAGTCAACTTGAGCGTCAAGCTGTGCAGCGCACACCTTAATTTAGGCGATAGCTTATGCATTGCATACCCAACCGCACATCCTCACTGTTTAAAGTTGGTAATTGCCTATGCAGCGCTTAAGTCAACTTGGGCGATACCTTAGGTGACATACACATATGGTTAGGTGATAGCTTATGCGACGCTTAACATATGACATAAGTTCACTGCCTAAGGTACGCGATCACTTGTGCATTGCATTGTCTAATGTAGGCGATAACTTAGGCGCCGCATACTTACCCTTGTGCGATAACATGTGTGACGCTAACCATACCACATAGGTTTGCTGTTTTACTTGTGAGATGCCAAATGCGACACACACTTAAACATGTGTCATTCATTGTGCGTCGCATACCCAACCCACTTGAACATAACACTCAACCTCAAACTGGGTCAACCCGACCCGAATTTCATTCTTTAAATAGACTCCACACTCTAAATGCATAAATTCATCCTTACTTCACCCCTAAGACATACAAGATTCATCTCTCACTATTCTCTTTGTCCTTCAAGATTACACTTTGCTTAACAATCTCAAGAATTTTTCCCTTCTTTTCTCAATCTTTCATTTTCAAGGTAAGTTTTTCTTTTCTTAATCCTTAAGTGTTGTGACTTTATGTTGTAGTTGTTAATTGGTTTTTTTGAGTATTATGAATTAAATTCTTGCCATGGTTATGTCAAAGAAAGGTTTTAAACATCTTGGGAAAATAAACACCATTGTTGTAGTGGACATCATTGTTGTAGTACTTTGAGCTTTTGCATGTGATTGAATTATTCATGACTAGTGTAGTTTAGTTGTGTGGCCATTATTTCACAACTTACTTGATGGAACATGGTGTTCGTTAAATCGTGTGAAAGTCATGGTGTTTTGTGTATATTGAAATATTGAAACTCTAAGGCATAGCTTTGTTCAAAAATTATTTCATTGAAATAAAATTAGTGGAATTAAAGCGAGTGAATTATATTGACTAATGTTGGTGCACCATGTCAGAGTGTATGTCGGCGAAGTCTGAGTACCCAACAAGAACACTTAATTGGTTTATACTAATAAATTAAGTGTGGGGTGGTGACTTCACTACCCTCATCTTAATTGTAGTTAGTTCATTATGTATGGCTGACGTGGATGATATGATGACTACAGGAAAAATGGCTCTGATGATGATCTCAATTCAGGTGGCATGACTCCTGATATGGATGAGGAGTACTACTAACCAGGTTCTTTATCTTGTTATTTGAACTGGGGACAGTGCTTAGCTTAAGTGTGGGGTGGCTGATTACTTTGCTACTTGTTTTGTAAGAAAATAATACCTTCTCCGTAGTATACTTCTATGATAGGATTAGTTATTTTTTTTATTTTGTTTCTTGTTAGATGTTTGTTTGATTTAGTCATAATTAGGTGTTTTTCTCAATGATGGATGGATGACGACCGTCTTAAGAGAAAATTAGTCATTTACTTGCATGTAACTATTTTTGTGGATCATATGACATTATAACATAAGTATGTGATCCGATCATTACGTTTGAAACACCTAGAATTTAGTTGTGATTGTTCGTTTTATTTGAATTCATTTGATTGTTGGGTCGAGAATCTTTAATGCTCCTAATTGAGTCGACCATGTACCATGAGTGTGTAAAACTGTTGTATATTCCTTATTGCAACTGATGCTAGAACTTGCCTGGTGTGTGTGCAAAGAGAAATAAAGATTGTAAGTTTAGGAGATTATTTAGGCATTTATTTGACAGCTATTGTTCATGCCTTCTTTTGACCTACCTTTGCACATTATCTTAGCTAGCCACGTTGAGCCTTTAGCTTGTTCTTTTGTTAGCCTCATATGTAGCCTAACCCATTCTTTAATAGACTGTAATTTGATCCAAAAGCTTCTAAGTGCTTTAATGTAAAATTAATTTGAGTTAGGAGTTTGACAATAAGAGAAAAAAAGTGAAATTGATGCCCCAAAGTCTAGTTATTGGAATGTGAAATTGATATGGTTGGGAGTAGCAAAAGTTCTAAATTTTATTCTGGATATGTTACAATGAACCTATTTTGGACCTGGTCCTCCTTTGACATTGTGCACCTTAATTAAGGCAAATCGCTTAAGTTGAGGGTGGCTATCATAGGGGTGCATAACGTGAAATGGGTGCAAAACAAAAATTAAAAGAGTTGCATACTCCCACCATAGTATTATTAATTGAGTTTAATGGGATAGGGTGGAAACAAAAGATATGGATAGATGAAAGTGGTGTAAATTAGTTGTTAGAAATTGTTCTTAGTTGCATAATGTAGTGTATTAAAGTTCTTAGGGAAGATAGTCACAATTTCTGGCCAAAATAGTTCCTACCCATCCTTTAGCCTGCATTACAACTCATAAAAGACCTATTTGATCCTAATCTTAGCATTTTGATATTAGTGGAGAAATACACTAAGGGCAAGCATATGTTCATCCGTTGTAATTTGAGAATTCTTTGTGAGTGTGAGCGCAACTTGATTCTTATATCTATATTGCTAGAAATTGCATGAATGTGAGTGATTATGGGTAAATTTCTTATTAGGAGAGCTCATGGTTGATGAAAGTTGGGTAATTTATATGATTTCTTTGCTTAAATGGTATGCATGAATTTTCCAACTTAATGAGTCTATTCTTGAGGGTAGGTTATCTGTGGTAATGATCCATGAATCTACTACTTGTTCATAATTGTTGTGTGAGCCTATTTGAGCATCTTGTTTTTCTTTTATGGGTGTTAAAACTTGTGTAGTATGCATAAGTGGATATGTTGTTCGAGGACGAAGAAAGCTATAAGTGTGGGGTGGTGATATTGGGTGTATTTATACGCCTAAGCACCATAATTTACCCATATTTGGAGAACAAAGTGCCTAGTTTCTTATGTTTTTACTCTACTTTTATGTAATTGAGCTAACAGATATGATTAGCATGATTTCAGGCATTACTGAGGTAGATGTATACATAGTGGGATTATCGAATGCGGATGGCATATGATGCAAGAGAGAGTAGCGGTCTGGACCAAATGTGGCGCCTAAAAACTATGCCCTAGACTAATTTATCATTTAGAGTTAATCTAGGGACTTAGAAGGCAATTATGACGGAAAAGTTATTAAAACTACTTAATGCTGACAATTCACGTATTATTCATTATTCTGTATTATTTTTGCACTGAGAGTGGCGGCTTAACACTAAGGGAGAAACGTAACTTCTTCTCCACCAAAATTGGATTTACTTTTTGGTATGATGAATATTTCTATTGTGATTTCCGTTTTGCTTATGAGTATCTAAGTTTATTAGTTAGGGTTATGGAAGCTTTGTAACATACAATCTATTACTTTGGATTTTTAAATTCATCATGCATTGATTTGCTTATATCATACTCTCTTCGTTTATCTTGAATTCCCGTGGTTGCGAACATAGAGGATGTGCCTTAAAACATAACTTGTTTGATAGAAAGGTTGTTCAAAAAAGAGACTAGTGATAAGAAAATAGGATTTCCATCCCCTATTTCAGTTGTTGCTGCCATAATAGAATTAACTATTTGGAGATTTCATATTATTTTTGTAAAAACTTTTGATTCAAGAGAACTAAAGTGAATTAGTCCTTGATGGTTGAGAAACACTAGGATTATGTTATTAAACACAATACGCATCTCTGTAAGCACGATGCATGTATGAATTCTTAAAGCCCATAGCTAGAAAGTATTGAAAACTACAAGGTGGACATAACCCTAGCCTGCTATTTCCCTGAATTCGAATAATACTACATATCTCTCATCTTGTTAATCTGAAACTATAAATTTGTGAACTGAATCAAACCCCCTATTTATTTTATGAAAACGAATGATTAAAATTCAACTAATCTGTATACAACTTAATTAGCACCATATTTCCAGTAGGATTCAACCCCAACCTAGTTGGGCTATATATTTGACAACGACTGCCTACCCTCTTGTAAGAGAGCTATAATTTGGACGTATCAAAGTACTGTGTGGAACATAATTTTTTTCCCCTTGTTTTGGAAACTGACTCCTTAGCATTAACTAAATTAGTAAAAGGATATTTAAAGTGACCATGGAGTATAGGAGCGATGATCAGGAGAATAAAGGATACAATGGAGATGGATCAAATTCTACTGGAGCATACTTTCAAAGAAGGAAACTTTCTGGCAATTTTTTTAGCTAATTGGTGTTTTAGTTTAGTAGGTAAAACAAGGTTTACGTATTTCATGAAAATACCAAGGAAGGTAAAAACAATTATAACTCAAGACAAACAACAATTATCACATCTTAGAATAAGAAAAATAAGCCAGCAGACACCAGGTCAGTAATTTGGAGACTCAAAATACTACGAGAATAACACTAAAGACATACAAGGAAGGCTCAAACATAACACGAAGCATAAAAAATAATCAGGGTGAACAAATGTATAGGTCAATTATTTCAACATTCAACATTCACATCACAACAATTGTGTATTTACTAGTTTGGTAGCTTTGTTTAATCCGATATGAAGGTGGCATTAACCTCTTTGAGGTTCATCCCTTTGTAAAGGAATATATATGATTATAAACTAGTAAGTAGCAATTTTTTTAAGAATTGATCTCAATCAAACATGAGCTAACATAATAGTAAGAGCTTGGAATTCGACTCCACTAGCCTCGATTATACAATACCTAGTGAGAGACTTAGGTGACTTGAACTGTAATCGAGCCAAAGCCTCTTGAATCTTATATTAGCTCATCATGATTAGTTTGATCCCTCGTGAACTCAATGGAGACAAGAACACAAGCTATGGATCCTTACCTCATATAAACAGATTCAGTCGTTTAAAGGGAAATCATCACTGGGATTAATTAATACATGCTGGAGGCCCATCAGACCTTCCCACTTTCCATTTTTCTATTCTTATTTCTTTTTATTTTTGTTTTAATTTTTTTTAATTTCTAAGTTGGACCCCTTTTGTGGATCGGCCTAGCTCTTTTGTGTATATATTTTTTATTAATAAATGAGCTTTGACTAGACTTTAGCTTAAAAAAATGCCTCATGGGTAAGCATTGGTACTACCATATTATGTATTGATTTATGAGATATTCTATAACTCTTTCCTTAGAGATAAGACTTAGACAAAGGGATTTCAAATAATAACTTAATCCCCATGGGTAAGAATTGACACCACCACATTGTGCTTTGATTTTTGAGATGCTCTATCAAGGACTTTTAAACAACAATTTATGCCTCATGGGCAAGAGTTGACACTACCACATTATGTCTTGATTTGAGAGATGTTCTATAAATCAAGGTCTTTCAATCAACAAATTACGCCCTATGAAAAAGAGTTGACACTACCACATCGCGTCTTTATTTATGAGATGTTCTATAACTCTTATCTTAGAGGCAATACTTGGCCCAACGACTTTCGAACAACAAGTTACGCTCCATGGGCAAGAGTTAACACTACTACATCGTGTCTTGATTTATGGGATGTTCTATAACTCTTACCTTAGAGGCAAGAATTAGCCCTAGGACTTTCATACAACAAGTTACACCTCACAGGCAAGAGTTGACACTACCATATTATGTGTTGATTTATGAGATTTTCTATAAATCACGCCTTAAAGGCAAGACTAAGCTCAAGGGCTATCAAACAACAAATTACGCCCCATGAACAAGAGTTGACCCTACCATATTGTGTCTTGATTTATGAGATGTTCAATAACTCTTGTCTTAGAGGCAAAACTTATCCCAAAGTACTTCCAAACAATAAGTTACACCCTTAAATTTACTTTAATATCAAAAAAAGGAAATCTTCTTTGCGGATTATCCAATTTTCTATTCATTAACAAAATATAATAGAAGTTAAGAAAAAATAAAAAATAGAGAGAAAAAAAACTAGAAAAGAAATATAGATTGAGAAAAAAAAAAGAAAAAAAAAGCAAAGGTTAAAAAATAGGTGAAGAATAAAAAACAAACAAAGAATAAAGTAAAGATTGAGAAAAATAAAAATAAGAAGAAAAAGAAATGAAGTTTAAGAAAAATGAAAAAAAGAAGAAAAAAAATGAGAAATGATAAAAATAAAAGACAAGTAAAGATTGTGATAGATGAATTAAAAAAAGAAAAAAAGAGAAATAAAAATAAATAATGTTTGAGAAAAAAAAAAGAATGACCTCTTTTCTTTTTTTTGATAATATTTTAATTTCAACTTTAAACGTGGCATGTTTAAGACTACAAATTTGAAGAGCATTTTAGTATATTTGACACAACTTTAATTTAGAATCATAAGAATCAATAGTCTTCTATACTTTCTTCAATTCCATGTTAAATTCAAGTAGATCATTCTTTTTAAAACGAAAAAATTACCCTTTTTCTTTATTATTAAAGGTTATCATTGGTATAATTGCACCAAAAAGGGAAGTATTCATATTTTTTGTCAACGAGTACAGATATCATCGTGCGTCGCGTTCACAATTTGTACCAGCAAGGCAAACCTCTAGAGTAATTATCAACATGACCCTTAACATGTGCAAATTGTAAGGATTTAGTCCTCATAGTTCTTTTCGTAATTATCATGACACAAATATCTTTTTTTATTTTTTTCATAAAATAAAACAAAAAAAAATGATTATTGACACCATCAGTTGTAAATCCATGGGAATCTGTAGCAACCAACGCAGGTAAGAGTAAAAATTAATGAAGAAAATCTATCTATATTATATATATATATATACTCCCTCCTTTCCTGTCACTATTTGATCGGGCATGGAGTTTAAGAAATAATAAAAGACTTGATAATATTTATCAAATTATCCTTTATAAAAAATGTGCTACTATTTTTTTTTAATTAAGTGGGCTCAATAAAACTAAAAGTGCAATTATGTTTTTAAATATTTACTACCAAATAAGAAAACATGACATTTTCTTTGTGACGGATTAAAAAATAAATAATAACACATAAAATAAAACGAAGAAAACACTGTAAATGAAAGGTTATAGATAAGATGATTTGACATATCATGTGACCAATACTATTTTTTTTTCTCCCTTTTCTCCTTTTTTTTTTTTCGTTTTTTCCTACTAGTATTTTTAAAATATTTTTGTAACAACAATAAATAGCTCAATAATCAATACTCCACTTTCTCTTCTCTTAAAGTTGCAGAATACAATAATCGCATTTATTAGCCCACTACACCCACACTAATATCCAATAAAGAAGAAAGAATGAAAAAGAAAAAATAACGACTACGAATAAATTAATTTATTCATAGTTTAGGACAATTTACAAATTAAGCTGTCTTTAAGAAAATAATTCCAACTCGACTTTGAAAAATCCTTAGCAATATAGGAAAGTCAATTGATTCCCGTATATAATAATAATAATAACGAAAAAAGTTTAAAAATATCCCTGAACTATTTGAAATAGCTCAAAAATGTCTCTCGTTAGATTTTTGGCTCAAAAATACCCCTTCGTTAAATATTTGGCTCAAAAATACTCTACCCTCTAACGGAATTCGGAAAAGGATCAAAAATACCCCTGAACTATCTGAAATGACTTAAAAATACCTTTCTGTTAAATATTTGCCTAAAAAATACCTCCTTTAATGAAATTCCACCAAGCATGTCACCTAGATAAAAAAAAACCATATGACTATGCCACATTACCATCCACATGTAAAAGGTTAGTATTTTTTAATTATATGACATTCCTTTCTTCTTTATTTTTATTTTTATTTTTCTGCAAAGCAGATCTTTTGTTAATTACTTCATTAGTGTTTTAAAATATTTAGATTTCACCTTTTCATTAGTGTTTTAAAAGTTTTAAATTTCATCTTGTTATTGTCGTTTGAAATGAAGGACAGCTTGATCTTGATCTGATGTTGACTCGGAGGAGGAGCTAGAATTTTAACTTTTAAGCTAGCAAATGTTGATGTACTAATAATTGAATTGAATTTACTACATGGAAATTATTTTTCAAAATAAATGAATTCCTTTTAACACTTGTTTAATCATTTGAAATGAATTCATTTTTCTAAATTCAGTTTTGATGAATAATCTTATAATTTTTAGAACAAGTTTGAAAAGAAGTAAAATGATGCTTAATATTGATAAATTATTATTTATTTATGTCATTCATTAACTTTTTGAAGATGTGTGCCACATTCAAAGATTTATTAATTTTGGATTAGAGAAGGTATTTATTAAATCATTTTAACATAAGCATTTTGAGTAAAAGCTAGCAAAGCCCAACACATCTTTTGAGTAACTAATTTGAAGTTTAGTTTGAAATTTGTTAATTTTATGAGTAAATCTTAATTTTAACTTTTATACTGGCCTAATAATTAATGGGCTTATCAGTTTAATAAGACTCTTTTATTGGGTTTCACACTTTTAAACCTATTAATAGGAAAAAACTTGTTTCTTAGATTATCAAAGGAATTGATAATAGCGATGTTACATTTAATAAATTTTTTCAAAAAAAATATTATGTAACCACCGTTTGTCTACTTTGATTAAAAATAAAAAAGCCGTGTAAATTTTATCCGTTTCACTGACGTTTTTAAATAAAAATAAAATTAAAGAAGAAAGGAATGTCATATAATTAAAAAATACTAACATTTTACATGCGGATGGTAATGTGGTATAGTCACGTAATTTTTTTATCTAGGTGGCATGCTTGATGGAATTTCGTTAAGCGGGGGGAGTATTTTTGAGCCAAATATTTAATAGAGGGGTATTTTTGAGCCATTTCAGATAGTTCAGGAGTATTTTTGATTCTTTTCCGAATTTCGTTAGAGGGAGGGGTATTTTTGAGCCAAATATTTAACGGAGGGCTATTTTTGAGCCAAAAATTTTACGAGGAACATTTTTGAGCTATTTTAGATAGTTTAGAAATATTTTTTAGCCTTTTTTGTAATAATAACAACAACAACAACAACAACAACAATTAATAATACTACTACTACTACTACTACTACTACTAATAATAATAATAATAATAATTTATCGTTGTTTTTCAACTGAAAAAGTATTAACCATAATGAAAAATCATTAGTTCTCAAAACCTTGTGTTGATAAAACATGTAAGAATTTACATAATTTAGGATCGTAGGACTTAGGGTGTGTTTGGTATAAAGGAAAACATTATGTTTGCTTGGCTTATATGTTTGGAAAATATTTTTCAAACCAACTTATTTTTCTTAAATCTAAGGAAAATGACTTCCCTTCAAAAAGTAAGGAAACATTTTTTAAAACTCTCTTTCAACCTCACTTTAAAGTTGAAATGTTCATACAATTCTCAAAATCATCTACCCCATCCCCAATACCCTATCACCTCGACACCACCCCTAAACCTATCCCCCACCCTTACCCCTACCCTTACCCCCACCCTCTAAAATTCAATTATTTTAAAAAGTATTTAAAAAAATTTTCTTAGTCTATCCCCTACCCCTACCCCATCCCTACCAGCCGCTCTTCTAAAAATAATCAACAACAACAACAAACCTAGTGTGTTCCCACAAAGTGGGGTATGGGGAGGGTAAGATGTACGCAATCCATACCGCTACCTCCGAAGAAGTAGAGAGGTTATTTCAGATAGATCCTGGCTTAAGATAAAGAATAAGCGACAAGGAGATGAAATACATAACAGAAAAGGCATAAGGAATACTAAAAAGTAAATCAGAGCAATACGAAAATATGAGAGATACAATAACACGAAGTAAGCAGATAACAACTGAGAAAATATGAAAGGGACCCCCACGTATAAGTAACACATATTTGCCGCCATAGACACCCATAGACACAGACCTAAGGTTACTAACCCGGATACACAAGATCTCTCCTGATGGCTTGCTATAGCCGACACCCTTCCGTTAGCCTTCTACCCTTATCTCCACCTTCCTATCTAGGGCCATGTCCTCAGTAAGCTGCAGCTGCTCCATGTCATGTCTGATCACCTCCCTCCAATATTTCTTCGGCCTACCTCTACTCCTCTTAAAGCCATCCAACTCTAGTCTCTCACATCTATGCACTGGGAATCAGTGTCCCTCCTCATCATATGTCCAAACCATCTCAGCCTTTCTTCCCGCATCTTGTCCTCCACCGAGGCCACTCCCATCTTCTCTCAAATAATCTCATTCCTAATCTTATCCCCTCTAGTAAGCCCACGCATCTAGTGCAACATCCTCATTTCTGCCACCCTCACTTTTTTGGATATGGGAATGCTTGACTAGCCAACACTCCGCGCCATACAACATAGCCAGACGACTGCCACTCTATAGAATTTGCCTTTAAGCTTAAGGGACATTTTCTTATCACACAACACCCCCGAGGCGAGCCTCCACTTCATCCAACCTACTCCAATACGATTAGTGACATCCTCATCAATCTCACCATTCCCCTGGATCAAAGACCCAAGATACTAAAAACTATCCCTCTTGTAAACATCTTGGGAGTCCAACCTCACCACCACATCGTCCTCCCAGCTCAAGTCACTAAACTTGCATTCCAAATACTTTGTCTTGGACCTACTCTACCTGAACCCCTTCGACTCAAGGGTTTGCCTTCAAACCTTCAATTTGTTATTTACGCCCATTCCCGTCTCATCAGTCAACACTACATTATCCGCAAATAGCATACACCAAGTCACCTTGCCTTGAGTACTTCACGTCAACACGTCCATCACTAACGCAAATGGGAACGGACTAAGAGTCGATCCCTGATGCAACCCTATCTCGACCGAAAAATGGTCTGAGTCTCCTCCCGCCGTCTTCAGCCTGATCTTTCCTCCACCGTACATGTCCTTAATAACTCTGGTATACGTCACCGGAACCCCCCTCACCTCCAAACACCTCCAAAGAACCTCCTTCGGACTTTATCATATGCCTTTTCTAGGTCGATGAACACTAAGTGTAAGTCCCTCTTCCTTTCTCTATACTGCTCCACCAATTTCCTCACCAAATGAATTACCTCTGTCGTTGAACGGGCAAACATAAATCCAAATTATTTCTTCGAAATAGACACAACCCTCCTCAGTCTACGTTCAACCACTCTCTCCCAAATCTTCATAGTGTGACTCAATAGCTTAATATCCCTGTAGTTGTTGCAACTCTAAATGTCACCCTTGTTTTTATAGAGAGGAATCATCATACTCCATCTCCAAGCCTTAGGCATTCTCGTAGTCTTGAAAATACCGTTAAACAAATCCGTCTCTTATCCCACACCCCTACCCTCCCTCCCCCTTACCAGCCCCATCTCTCATCCCTTCCCTTCACCCCAACCTAAAAAAAATATTAAATTTATTTTTAAAAAAATTCAATTTTTTTCTACCGTTTCCCCCTTCACTTCTCCCCTACCCTGACCCCCAACTCCTACTAACCCCTCCCGCCAATTTTTTATTTTTTTTCAACAAAAAAAATTCTAAACTTTTTCTTACCCCACTCCTACTGCCTATTCTGACACCCCCACCCACCCGCCTACCAATTCCTTTCCCAAAATAGAATTTATTTTTTTTAATTTAGTTTTTAAAAAAGGATTCTAAAATGTATTTTTACGCTTTAACTACACACTTAAATGCATTTTTTGAAAAATATTTTTTCATTCACCAACCAAATACTAGAAAATATTTTTCAGAAAATATTTTCTATCCACCAACCAAACATAAGAAAACAAGTAAGAAATCAACTTGTTTTCCAAAAAATATTTTCCATGGAAAACATTTTCCTTCATACCAAACACACCCTTAATGATTTGTACATGTAACAACATAATTAGTTAAGACCTATACCTAAATCGGCCATAACTTTAATCTTGACTGAAATAAGCGGAAGCACTCAATCTTCGTTCTTGATAAAGAGTTTTAACTTTTCTCTTCCTTTTTCTTTTGTTGTTTCTTTCAGAATATCGTATAACGTAAACAACATACTCTTCAATTTAAAAAGACTGAAAGAGGGGCAATTTAGGGGTGTGCATCGGTCGGTTCGATTCGATTTAATATATTATCGGTTTGATTTATGGATTTTCAATTTTCAAATATGCTAAATCAATAAGATATTTTTTAATCAATTTTTGGTTTATTAGTTTTTAATCCTTATCGGTTCGGTTTTCAGTTTAACGGGTAAGAAAATACTCATAAAATAGAAATAGTAGTAACTAACATGAAAATAAACCGAATCATAGTTGTAACCAAAAATCCTACATGATGTGTTTAATATACAAGAATCTTCAAGTTTGAACTAAATGTTGTTAGGAGAATTTAAGGGTTTGTATAATTGAAATAATAGGTTTGATGATTTATAAAAATTAAGGAGAAATTAAAATAATTTATATATATATATATATATATTGTGTTATCAGTTTACCCAATAACCCAATAAGAAAAAATTGAAACCGAACCAATAAATCAATAATTTTTTGTATAAAACGATTAAAAATCGTTATCCTAGTCACCCAATAACAATAAATCAATAACATTTTTATCGGTTCAGTTTATCGATCGGTTTGATTTTTGCACACCCATAGGTCAATTACCTCTAATCCCACTCTCCATCAAGTAGGAACGAAAAGTTATAACCAAAAGTATCTTTCTATATTTATCCAATTAAAATTTAGCTGATAATTAATTTATTATACCTAATATTAGTTAGTCACATGAGCCAAAATTCTACAAACAATTAATAATATCAATTTTTCTTTTTCTACTATGTCTATTTTCTTTCCATACTACTACTTTAGTATGTCAATCAATTGATGAAGTTATAACCAAAAGTATCTTTATCTATTTATCTAATTAGAATTTAACTGATAATTGATTTATTATATCAATAAATTTCAGCATGTCAATTTTCTTTCCATACCAAATAGTAGAACTATACTACTTTATTCTCCTACATAATAAGTCAGAGTGTCGGTGGTGAAGCAGACATGACACCGTCGATATGTCTGCTTGCATAAGAAGGGTATTTCGATCAATTTCATCTGCTTCTTCTCCAATTATATAGCCGCCTCACTCTCTTTCTTATCCATTTCCACCGCTAAGTTTTTCCTTCTTTCTTCTTTAATTTTTTTTGCTATTTCATCGAGCAAAGATTCATGTTTCTGCTGGTTTGACGTTTGTTTCTTCTCTGTGATAAAGGTAATTGCATCATGATTTTATCTCTCGCTTTAATTTTGTCTGGTTCTTACAAATTCTTTAAAGTAAATTCTTCTGCCAGAGAACAAGACTTATAAAGTTAAACTCTGTCGATACCAGATTAACCAAACCTAATTTTAATTCTTTTTGAAACAACCAATTCAACTACACACAAAAAAAGAATTTCAAAAAAAAATGAGTGAATACCCAATCAACTTACCTTGTCTTGAATAAATAAGATAAAAAAAGAGGACCAATTAAGCGATATCTTACTTTGTGCTTGTTATTCTGTTTTCTTGAACTGCTCATTCACTCTGCAATTTTATACATATTTTTACTTTCTAAATTTTTATTTCATGTGTTTAGATGTTTGGTCATAAACAGAAAGGGAAGTGTATATGTTCTGAAGAAAGAAATGATAAAATTAAGCAGCGACTACATAAAATTTACACGGCCATGCCAGCTGATAAACGAGAAAAAAACTTGCTTCAACGACGAAGGGCTTCCAATCACTTTAGACCACAAACTCCAAAAAGCAATTTCCCCGGGATGGCAGCTTCATCTGAATTTACTTGGAATTATATATGTGAGACTCGTTAATCATCAAGGTGATTTAATTTTTAAAGAAATAATTACAAAATAATGATTAATTTAAATTTAATTAACCATTATCTTGATTTTTATGACCGGTATAATACATATGGGTTATTGAAGTCTTTAGTTATAAGACTTTTATGAATCATCCAAAGGTTGATTGTTTGTTCTTATAACCATTGAACTTTTAGGAGATAAATTTGATATGCTGCTAAATTTATTTATCTATCTAAAGATAATAAATATTATTAATTGATACATTACAGATTATTGAATTACGCTAACTTCACTTTTAAGAATCATTATGTTTAAAATTGTATTTTGATGTTTACCTAAAGGAGGGCATCAATTTACATTTAATAGTACATAATCATTTCTGAATATAATAATATATGTAAACTCATAATTCAAAAAATTTACAAATCAGCATGTTCTCTTTGCAGCATTTGCTCGTCATTCGCACTCTGCTTCTGTTATGATTTTTAATTGTCTTAACTTTTTATATTGGTGTGAGCAGATCACATTTCATTTTGGAGTTTTAGATCTTGATGTTGCACTTTACTCTGAGAAGCCAACTACTATTACTGAAATTAACCGTGCTGAAGAAAGGTCCTATTATGAGCACTAGAATTGTCCTAACAAATTAAACCTAATTTATGTTGATAAATAATGTGGGTAACATTAAGACTACTTTTTCTAAACCTAAGAACGCATAAGAACTTCTGAAACTTATGGAAGAATCAACTCAAACTGCTGATAAGTCTCATGCTGGGACACTGATAGGTACTTTGACCACCATGAAGTTTGATAGTTCATATACCATACACGAGCATGCCATTGGAATGACAAACATAGCAACAAGACTTAAGTTTTTGAAAATGAAAGTGAAACAAAATTTTTCTTGTGCAATTTATCTTCAACTAATTACCGTTTGTGTATGGTCCTTTCCAAAAGAACTACAACTCTATGAGAGATGAATAAATGTGCATGAATTTGACGCTATATTGGTTTAAAAGGAAACAATGCTTAAGAATCAAGGAACCCACTCCATTCTTTGTAAATCATCAAGGAGCTAAAAAGAAAGAAAAGAAATATGGTAAGAAAAAACACATGCAAATTATTATTAATAAGTTCTCATCTCAAGTAAGTGATGTCTCCCCAAAACTAACCTCCAAAGAAGTATACTGCGGTCGATGTCAAACATAGTAACTAAATCAGGTTGGGATCGAACCCACAGAAAATGCGTGAAATTATATATCAAACTTAAAGAAATCACAAGTAGTGCTGAAAAGTAAATGGAGGGATTTAAAAGTCACAATAACACGTAATCGAACTTGAGTTCTTTAGGTTGTAAACAATAGAATCCAAACACTAGGAATTTGTTCCCCCTGACTTCTAACTCCATAAGTTTCTCGTGTTCAATTCGCCTATCCCACTGCTCTACATGTAAGGTCTGAGAAACTATGTATAATCAGTCATCTTATGAACAGGTTGATAAATCTCACCCTTCACCTTTTGAGTCTCAGGACATCACCTTACAGTCCCCTTGTCCTTGAACCCAGCACAAAGATCACCTTTTGGGTCTCATGTTGATTAACGAGGGTGATATCCTCGAATCACTATCATAATCCCCTTTTCCCAATCTCTAACTCCACTGTGAGGATGATCTCAAATACAAGCAATTTTCAAGATTCTGCAGTAGCTTAAAAGAAAATTAATACGAAGAAGAATACAATACACGTAATCACAACAATTTAGATAAATCTTCCACTTCTCCTATGTTGTTAATCCACCAGGGCTCTAACAACCCTAGTTAAGAAATTTAGCTGCTCATGGTTATGCAACTATCCATGAAAATCAATAATGAAGATATAAAATAAATTTCTTGAGGATGATATGAATAAAATCCAAAATTTTCAATTGATTACGAAACCAAAAACTTAAGAACAAAAATATCAAGCAGAAAGAAGTCAATGTATGTGAAAAAATATTAAAAGTATGTAACATAATAAAAGCAAAATCCAAGGGTATTTATAGTATCTCAAAATAACAAAGGAAATCTAATTAAAAACAAATAGGAAAACTATGTCAGCAGTGGTTACGCCTCTGGAAACGAGTCATTAGGACTGGTTACGACTCATTGCCTGCTATGGTAGCTCTCTTTTGGCTTCAGTGGTCATTACTCGTGGGTCACCTTATGAGTCGCATGCTTCTAATCATAGTCACTCCAGTGAACTTCCTCTTTCAGGTCTGTTGAGTCTGTTATCAGTACGACTCTTCTTTATGAGTTGTAGTCAGACTATGCGTCTTGTAGTCTTCACTCATTTCCACTGGAGCATTCTTTGTTAATCCTCAGGACTTTTATCCACTTTTCTCATTACGACATCTTACCACAACTCGTAGTCAGTCTTTACGATTCGTGGTCACCTATTATTTTACTCATGAAACTCATCTTTGGCTACTGTTGTCATTACGGTTACACACCACGACTCGCAGTCACTCCTTACGAGTCATGGTCAGTCTTTACTTAGCTGATTAACTTAGTTTTTTCCACTGTTGACCTCACAAGTTTGACTATGAGTCGTAAGGTGACTTGACGACTCATAGCCTGATGAATACTTATAATATTTTTAGAGCTTTTTCTTTCATTTTCATTCTAGGACACTTCCAACCTGATTTACCTGCAATACATACAAAACACACATCATATCTAATGAAATAACCCGAGTCAATGCATAATTTCATCATTTTAAGAATCGAATGTGCCATGAAACCATGGCACATTATCACCTTCAACTCAGAATATTTACATGTCCTTGGGTAAAATTACAAAACACAAATGATGCTTGATCGGGACGATTCTAAGATACCTTTAGCAGTCGACTTATCAATCCTTGCTCGAAACAAGTCACCCCTCCTATTTTGAACCTTTTTAAACTCAGCTGCGTATTGATTAGGTACAATAATGTGACACACAAAAATTAAGTGATGGCATTACATTAGTAACAAACAACCATGCATATATACAAGTCACATTACCCAAAAAAAAAGAGTTGTCTAGAAACACGACCCATGTACCCTAACAATCAAAGAAGTCCCATTCGCTAGCTAGATCAAACAAAATAATGTAGGGACGGTTAAAAGACGCTCTCACTCACAAAGTATTTCCATAATTTGCACAGAATGCCATAGGATTGCTCTTATTTTCTTTGCCTTAGTTTTGGGATAGTCGGGTTAGGATCACTATAGGGCCTTATTTAGCTTGTAACGTAGGCTTGGGGCTGGTATGATGTGTTTGAGAATTTTTAGTGACTAGTCCTCTTTGGCTCTACAATTACTTTTTGGGGTCCACTTAGTTTCTAACTATTATTTCAATCCGCCCTTATTTCTTATTTTTATTCCTTTTCTACTCATTTAGGCTGGGTGTGGTATTTTATTCTTTCTTTTTCTCATTTTTCACAATTGTGTTTTCATTTTATTTTTTTTTCTACCTCACCTAACCCTATTTTATTTTATATTTACACCCATTTTTCATACCTATGATTCTTTGCGCACCCCTATAATAGCCACCATCAACTTAGGATATTTGCCTGAGTTGAGGTGCACAGTATCCAAGGAGGACTAGAGTCAATATAGGTCTATTGCAATTAAAATGGAAAAGTGAGTAGGTGTAAAAAACATTTAGGTCAGATAAGGCTCAAAAATTGGGATCAAGGGATTCTCATTCATATTTGGTTGGTTTATTTAGGCAAAAGTGGATTTATTTAAAAAAAATGGCATATGATCCTTTCCTAATTGACAACCCTAAGATTCGGGCAGGACTAACCGATCAAGTTTTGGATTCCATACACATAGAAAACTAGGTAACGCCTCACACATAGTGTATAGGTCACATCGCTAGTCACTCTCTATCCAATTTATGGAATTGTTCACCACGGTCATTACATCCCTAAGTCTAATGGAATTACTAGATTCACAGTAGTCCCAAGTATACACAAATCACATAGTTGTCAAAATTTTAGTAGGGGTATCCTTTTATTGAACAACTTTAGAATATTCAACACAATTATTCAAAAACACGTAAACTTCCTTAGGTACACATTTTATTCCTAATTAAACATTGCACAAAACATAACAAAACAAAACACACATGCATTTAAACTAACTATACATGCCGGTTCAACATTCAAACCACAGTCGATGGGAAAAGAAACATGATAACAACAACCCATGATGGCTAAGTGGTACACCCCATCCCCAATTAAATGCCTATATACTAACCCCAGTGCATTTAAAAATATAAAACAAGGGGAAAAGACATACCTAGGTGCGCTAGCTGCCGGTTTATGCTATTTCAGCATGGGGGACCTTAGGACAACTACCAGTCTCAGCATCAGTGGTCGCAGCGGGGGCCAGGACACTCTCAGCAACATGGCAACAGTTGTGGCTGGTGCGCTCAATGGTGGATTTGGCGATGGATCTGAACTACTGCTTAAGTCAATAGCATCAGCAGGTTGGGAACTACCATACCCTACCTCCATCTCTCAAACACTCGTCTGGCGATACCGCTCACTCTGTGGCTTCTTTTACAGCCTCAACATCATCCTTCTCTGCTCTCTTTCTTTTTTTTTCTTCCTCCATCTCTCAACTTTATCAATATCATCTGATGTATCTGAGGCACCCCAAATATCCTATATTTCATCCTCCTCATGTACCTCCTCAATTATTAGAATGAAAGGGAATGGTCTCTCATAAATCTCCTCAACTATCTTTCAGAGCTCAGCTAGGTCAACTCATATGCCTTTCAAATCAGAAGAGTATATGCCCTCTATTCTCCTACTAATACACTGCTCAAAACCATCAAAATAGGTCTACATCATCTTCCTCTTATCTCCAATCAATCTATCCACCTAAGGCTTTACCCCTTTCTTCATTAATCGTACTTTTACCTCTACCATACCCAACCTCTTTCTTACTTCAGTCAGGAATACCTGTGGTACATAAACATAACCAATTGGAGCTGATCTGGAAGTGAATGATTGTAGTCCTTTAGTGGGTGGTGGATTCAGAGTTCGGGAGGTGCCTGCTGCATCAGTGGAGGTTCGAGGCTCAATATTACCAATCTCCATAGGTGTCTCACCCATGTTTGGGAATCCTGCAGTATCAGCCTCGTGCTCTCTGGCCTTATATACCTATCCAATTATTACTAGTCCTATCTTTGCTGCCTTGGAGATAGGGTTATCAATATTTGTGATCAAACCCAAGTTTGTAATGGTGCGCGGCCTGATAACCAGCAATCGGCCAAAACAACCAACCAATATCACCCAAGTCCACAGTAATCCAACAAAACATCTATGCAAAGAAAAATTAAAACCAGTCTTGGTCGGGACATTTCCCCGACTCTGACAGATGACAATGACAATGATAATGTTAATGATAATGTAAACTTTTAATTCTAATCTATGAAAGGAACTGATGAAATGTCTAAGTCTTTAGGAGAATGAAAGCTCACCACTTCACCACAACGAACCGACGAGCCAAGACAATCAACCTAACTCTACACAGTAAAAGTGAAGGTATCTTCAGTACCTGCATCACGTGGGGATATAGCATCCAGAGATGGTTAACGGTTGAAGCGCTAGCATGAAACTCAGGAATAGAGGATAAAATAATGTCATGAATAAAAATTCAAAACCGTTCCAAAGTTCAATACACATAATCATATATATATATATATATATATATCACGTACCGGGGTAGGGAACAAAGTTTAGCATGAATCTTTAAAACTTTAGTCTAGATTGTGTAGCTCAACTGTCATAACATAAGAAGGCACCCATGGGCTATATGGGCCCAACTCTCCCCAGATGGTAGGGCCCTAGTATGTGTGGCCATATGAACCAGAGGGTATACATATTTACTATGGGGGAATCAAACCTCCCGGCATATCAAATTGACTTAAGCACCAAATCATGTAATATGCTATGGAGAACTAGAACCTCCCAACCATATGCTAATAATAAGGGGGGTTCGAACCACCCGGTCATATAGACCCTCGCGTCGACAACCTCGATTTTCAGTATTGGTCCTGCAGAACCTCCAAATTCATGGCTCAGATACACAACCCCTATTAAAGCCCAATTAAAAGAATTATCAGAATTTTTCATTCATTGAACTACAATACACATTAAGGCATACATTATTAGTATCTTCATACCAACTGCACTTGTAAGTAACATCAACATGCCAAACTAATTATCATCACTTGGGGGAAATACATATACCTCAAAGTTCAATAAAATCATACTATGGTTCATCAACCTTTTATACCAATGCATTAGTTCAAGTAAGCAAGTCAAAACATGGTACAAAGCTATGTATCATTATCAATTTCACATTTAGGTTGAGGGAACTCAATTTCCAAAACCATATGCCAACATGAAATTCATCACAATTGGGTGAAACATAACCATTTTGATTAGTTACCAATCCCATGCACTCCTCAAGTTCAAAAAAATCAACAATGCATAAATAATGCATAATAAACCAAGGGAAATCAATTTAAGAACCATTCATTTCACCCTCGGCCATATCAAAACCCTTATTTCAATTCCACATAATTACCCATGTAAATTCATGAACTAGATAAAATGCGTTTAAGGGTAGAGTCACATGCCTGAAATACCCAAGGTTATAGAGAGAATTCAACCCTAGAATCTCTACTTGACCCACTTCTTGAAAACCCTAAGTATTGATACTTAAGAGACTTGAGAGAGTTCTGTAATTGTTGGATTACATATAAATGAGAAATAACCCCTCTTAAGTGCTTTATGAACTTGGGGTTTTTAATTGGATAAGGAGGGAATTGTACAAAGTACTCTCAAATTAAAAGCTAAAATTTAGTCGTCAGTGACTACGGGTCACTAAATGACTCGTAAGGTTTTATTATGACTCGTCACCATGACTCATAGGCAAGGTAGTATCTAGGGCATTCACATTCTAATGACCCTACAACTCAACTAATATGACTCGTAATAGGACCCTATGACTTGTAGGGTCCAGTTATACTCAACACAGAACAGATTTAGAACAAACACTATATATCCTATAATTGCATCCAACGACTGATAATGAGTCCTTATGACTCTTAGTGAGCCACTAATACATAGAGAAGAACTTAGTCACATACTTACTATTAAGGTTACGATTGGGTCCCTAAGATCCGTCAAGACTCTCTACAACTCATTAGGTAAGTCGTAGTCATGGAAGTGAGGATAAAATTTTGGAAATCTTCATGGTCCGAAAACCCGGGGTGTTACATACTCCCCCTTAGGATCATTTATCCTCGAATGATAGGAAAAGGCATTTATTATCATGATTTGACTCCAAACACAACCACACTTACCTTTAACAAAGATAAAAAACAAAGATGCCAAGGAGATTACAATTTCCTTTAACAAAGTCAGAAAATAAAATGTTAAGGAACCTAAAGCATGATTATCCACAATAGGGAAGAAGAATGGATACTTGGAGTTCATGCCCTCCTCGAATTTCCAAGTAGCTTTCTCAACCTTTTGGTTCCTCTAAAGAACCTTTACAAAAGCCACATCCTTAGTCTGCAATCAACGGATTTGCTGATCTAAAATCT
The DNA here is from genome assembly GCA_030864225.1 of Capsicum baccatum var. pendulum. Taxonomy (NCBI): domain Eukaryota; kingdom Viridiplantae; phylum Streptophyta; class Magnoliopsida; order Solanales; family Solanaceae; genus Capsicum; species Capsicum baccatum. Next base: position 122,445,144 of record CM061556.1, on the reverse strand, counting down.
CAATTGGGACTTCCTTATAGGACGAGGAATCCGAAATGCCCATATTTTCTAAGAGAACAACCATCGAAGGATCACCCACACACTTTCTAAACACCAAAACATAAAACACCGGATTAATAGAGCTTAAACTAGAAGAAACTTCCAATTCATATACAACATTACCAGTACTCTTCAAAACCAAATATGAAATAATATAACGGGGACTGAGTTTCCCCTTCGTACCACACCACACCACTTCCTTCATATGAGATACCTTTAAGAATACCCAATCACCAATATTGAACTCCAACTCTCTTTACCTCATATCTGCGTAGGACTTTTGGAAACTTTGGGTAGTCTTAAGCCTATCCCGAATCACCTTCACCTTTTTCATGGCTTGGTGAACCAAACTAGGGCCAAATAACTTATTTTCACCAACCTCAAACCACCCAATAGGAGACCTACACCTTCTACCATACAAGGATTCGAATGGATCCATACCAATACTAGAGTGATAGGTATTATGGTAGGAATTTCTATGAGAGGCAAGTGTTCAACCTAACTTTCACCACAATCAATTACCCAAGGCCGAAGCATATTTTCCAAGGCCTGAATTGTCCTTTCCACTTGCCCATTCATCTGTGGGTGAAAAACAGTACTAAGGGTTACCTTAGTCACTAAAACTTCTTGGAACCACCTACAAAAGTAAGATGAGATTTGGGTACCTTAGTCCCCAAACCTTCCTAGCACGACCTCCAAAGTAAGATGGGAACTGGGTACCTTGATCAGATATAATGAAACTAGAGCATCATGCAACTTCATGATCTCCTCAATGAACAACTTGGCATAATCCCCAGAAGAGAAATTAGTCTTTACTGGAAAGAGGTAAGAAAACTTAATCATCCTATCCACGATGACCCAAATTAAACCAAATTACTGGTGAGACCATGGAAAACCGATAACAAAATCCATATTAATTATTTCCCATTTCCATACTGACAGCTCGATTTCTTAAGTCAATCCACCAAGATTTTAATGATCCGCCTTCACTTGCTGACACACCATGAACTTAACCACAAAATTGGACATATCTCACTTTATATTATTCCTCTAATAAATTTCCTTATTATCATGATACATTTTCATCAATCCAAGATGAATAGTATAATGTGACTCATGAGCTTTGATTGATATTGGGAACAAACAATCTCCCTTGGTACCTCAAGATGCCATCACCACCAATCTTGAAAACCATCATCTTCTGCCTACCCATATTATTCTTGATTTGAATTAGGATAGGATCCAATATTTGCTTTTGGTTTACCTCAGCACCAAGAGATGACTTTGGCACCCCTTGAACAATCACACCACCCTTTTTGGAATCCAAAAGACGAACGTTGAGATTATCCAAATAGTAAATATCCTTTACCAAACTGCGCTTCTTCTCATCTACATGAGACAAGTTCCCCATAGATAATCTCCTAAGAGCATTAGTTAATGCATTAGCTTTACATGGATGATAGTGAAGACTCATGTCATAGTCCTTGAGGAACTCAAGCCATCTACTGTGCCTAAGATTTAGCTCCATCTGCATGAATAGGTATTGCAGTCTCTTATGATCAGAATAAATAGCAACATGGACCCCATACAAATAATGTTGCTAGATCTTAATACAAACACCACAACTAATAATTCGAAATCATGAGTTGGGTAATTCTTCTCATGAACTTTTAATTGTCTAGAGGCATAAGCAACCACCTTGCCATGCTGCATCAACACACACCCCAGTCCCAATCGGGACACATCATAATAGACCACAAAACCATCAGAGCCCTCAAGTAGAGTCAATATCAAAGATGAAGTCAACTTATTCTTCAACTTCTTGAAACTACCCTCTCAAGCATCAAACCATAAGAATTTCACCTTTTTTGAGTCAACTTAGTCAACGGGGCGATAATAGAAGAGAAACACTTGACAAACCTACTATAATAACCAGCTAAACCTAAGAAGCTTCGAATATCAGTTGGTGTCATGGGTCTAGGCCACTTCTTAACCACTGCAACCTTTTGTGAATCTACCATGATCCCTTCACTAGAGATAATATGTCCCAGATCAGTCATAATATTTAATCAAAACTCGCACTTAGAGAAGTTAACATACAACTGCTACTCCTTAAGGGTCTACAACACTAAGAGAAGATGATCGGTATGATCTACCTCACTTTTTGAATACACCAAAAGAATATCATTAATATACATGACACAAACAAATCCAAGAACTGATGAAAAACCTAATTCATAAGATCCATAAACGTTGTCGGGGTATTAGTCAAACCTAAGGACATCACCATAATCTCAAAATGACCATACCGGGTTTGAAAAGCAGTCTTAGGGATATCGACCTCCCTAATCTTCAAATGATGGCAATTCAACCAAATATCAAGCTTCGAAAAGAACTTAGCACCCTAAAGCTGATCAAATAGATCACCAATCCTCGAAAGAGAGTACTTATTCTTCATGGTCACCTTCTTCAATTGGCGGTAGTAAATACACATTCGAAGGGACCCATCCTTCGTATGTACAAAAGGAATAGGAGTATCCTACGGAGACATACTAGGGCAGATAAAACCCTTGTCAAGAAGATCTTTCAACTTCTCCTTGAGTTTCTTCAACTGAGCCAAAGCCATTTGGTAAAGAGGGATAGAAATAGGATGAGTGTCCGAAAGAAGATCAATTCCAAAATTGATTTCCCTATCGGGAGGAATGCCATGAATATCATAAGAAAATACCTCGAGAAATTCACATACCACAAGGACATTATGTAAAGAAGGACCTTGGGATCCAAAATCCTTAACATACACTAAGTAATAAAGCACCCTTTTGAAACTAATTTCTGAGCTCTAAGATATGAAATGAACCTTCCTTTAGGTACAAGGGAACTACCTTCCCATTTGATCACTAGCTTATTTGGGAAATGGAAACTGACCCTTTGGGTTTGATAATCAAGAGATGTATAGTATGAATACAACCAATCCATCCTTAAAATCACATCAAAGTCTAACATGTCCAACTCTATTAGATCCACCAAGGTCTCCCTCTATAAACCGATATTATACAACCACTATAGACCTTTCTAGCCATAATAGGGACATCTACCGAGTTTGGACACACAAAATGGTTTGAAATAACTCAGGATTGAAACCAAATAGATAGCCATATAAGGGGTCACTTAAGAGAGAGCTGAACCAGAATAAAGTAGACAATATACAACACAAGAAAAGAGTTTAAGAGTACCAGTAACAATATCAGGGGATACCTCAGAATCCTAGTGGGTGGTAAGAGCATACTAATGGTTTCGCCCAGTGTTAGAACCAGAAGTAGAAGCAACACCTTTTGGTAAAGGAGCAGATAAAGTAGCAACATGAATCTTATTTGCCCCAAAAGCAACTTTTAAAAACAACCCTATGCATATGACTAATCTGACCATATTTAAAGCACTTGTTCCTCCTTTCTTCACAAAAACTACCAAACCACAGAATCTATAAGGATGATATAATGAAGCTGACTGAGATCTACTAACATGAGGCTGGGCACCCAGTGTCGTGGGACCCACGTTATTCTAAAAACTATGATCACCCAATGGCTTAGGATACAAAACACTAGTCGTAAAGTAAGAACCAGAATTGCCGCACTTCTTCTTAGACCACTATCCATCATCTCTACCACTCTGTTGCTGACCTCCACCCTGATCCAAATACCAAAAGTTCTTATTCTTCCTTTCTTTCATCTCAGCCTGCTTTTTCTTTTCCTCTTCAACCTATTGCATGTACACCACCAAACTAGAGATATCCATGACCCTGTTCAACAGAGTAACTTTGTATTCCAACTCCAAATCACGGGATAATCCCAAAGTAAATTTCCTTATTTAAGCTCTCATAAAGAATTCTAACTCTGTAGAATAACAAGACAACTAGTGAAACTTCAAGGAATACTCCTTCATTATTATCCTGCTTTACTTCAACTTCACAAATTACTCAGCCTTTACCTCCCACAACTCTTGAGGAAAGAAATGATTAAGAAAAGCACTAGAGAAATCATCCCATAAAGCAAACTCAAGATCATCACCCCTAGACTAGTCCCACTCTTCATACTGCCAATACACCATGTCTTTCAACTAGTAAGCGACGAACTCCACACCCTCTACATCAGTAGCATACATTACATAGAAAATCTTTTCTATCTCATCAATGAAAATTTGAGGATCTTTCTCAACTTTTAAACTAGTGAAAGCAGGAGGACTTAACCTCATAAATTGGTCCACTCTAGTGGCCTCGAAGGATAGAGCAATAGTAGTAACATACTTAATCTGGGTGGCTACTAATTGGGTAAGAAAATGAATTAACTAGCAAAACTCAGCATTAGATATGCCACCTTGAGATGTAAGAGGAGGGATAGGGGAACTGGTGGAGGTAGGGGAACTGGTGGAGCTTTATCAAGAAAATCAGAAGAAGCAACCCTAGACTGGGTCTGAATGCATGGAGTAGGATGAACTTCATCTACATTGTCCTCAGACGATATAAAAGAGTTTCCATGAGTATCAGATCCTTTGAGAGACATTATATGAATAGAAAATATATGGGAATTAAAGGAGATTCAAGACCTTAAACTCTATAGCTTGAAATAGAATAACAAGAAAGGGAAACATTCTTTAATACCTTATAGCCTTCTCCTTATATGTGTGGCATACTACACACCTATAAAAGTAACTCTACTAGACACGACTTTATAGATACCAAATGACACCAAACCTAGGCTCTAATATCATATTTGTTATGACCCAAAACAAGACCTGGCCGTGACGGGTATCTCAAGTCCACTGCGGATCAAAGACCACCCCTACACCTAAATAAACAACATAATATCCTAAACGTCGAATGAATTCTAAATATATAACAAGATAAGTATAAAGAATAAAAGATATATCTATAACCAATAACCAACGATCGGCCAAAATAACCGACCAATATCACCTAAGTCCATAGTTGTCACACACTTATTGTTTATGTTATGACTGGGTCTCTAAGACCCATCAAGATTCCATACTACTCATAGGGAAAGTCATAGTCACGACAGTGAGGATAAAATTTTAAAAATCTTAAAGGACCAACAACCTAGGGTGTTACACTTTGTCAGGACTCAATATATTATCCCCTAAAGTGGGACTCAACCTGTGTCATACAAGTGTCCACAAAGATTTAGCCTTAAAGTTTAGGCCACCCTTTATGATTGATGATGACCCACCAACACTCTAACTACCCAAGAAGCCTCCTTCTGATCTGCAACAATAAGCTCGGCCACCCACCAGAAATGTATAAGTTAATCATATAACCCTATCTGTTTCACCTTAACTTTCTGTATCTATTCTACTCAATGGTCAAACTTAGCAGTGTTGCCAAGGAGTAAAACTCAATCCTATTCAAAACTCTACAAATAATCTGCATTGAGATATTCACCTGAACACCTCTCTAGATAAATACCTCTAGGTGGTTTTATAGTAGAGGGGTTTAAGGCGATATCTTTGTTATACATGGCCTGCATTCTAGGGAACCCCTATCATTCAAGAATGGGTACCAGAGCCAGTTCAGTGGAAAATGAAGTGGGAGGTGCTCATAGTGGTAGAACCTCAATTGGTGTATCGCTCAAGTCACTCTCACTCATATCTCCAGATTCAGACCCATCATTCTTGTCAGTCCTTTTTTTATCTTTCTCTTTCTCAAAGTCGAATTCCCCCTCACCATAATCTTCTTTATCATCAGCATCACCGTCTTTCTCATATAAAAATAGTGAACTAAGTGGTGAGGTGCTAGGCTTATTCATTATTGGGTTTGATTTCGTACCTTGAGGGTGCTTCTCCCTTGGATCCACCTATCCCGCCAATGGATATTCCTTAACTGAGCCGCTTGAATAATCAATGTCCTTATTAGTACATTGAAGAATGGATTTTGGGGTAGTCTTTTTTGGGGTTTTATTTTTTGTTGGATATGTTTTAGGAGCCGTTGGTACCTATTGAAACATACCCATTAGTAATTTCTAAGAAAGAGAAGAAAAAACAAAAGTTTTAGTATCATTGAAATAAGGACTGGACACCCTACGACTATATGGCATGAGTCATACCCACTAGTCATGAATCATTATGGGACTCATAAAATTAGTTGGTGCTTGGGTATTATCCACTGGTCAGATAATGAGTTTTCTTGATGAGTCATTAAGTCTTATTATGACCCGTCACTAATACTTATTGTATTATTAGAGACAAGTACTGGGTGCATTATTCTTCCCAGTGATCATGACTCCTCATCACAAGCCATATAGTCAAACTATGACATATGACCTTGAGTCGTGATGTGAACAAAATCTATGCTCTTCTAACCAAGTATGTTATTAGTGGCTACGAGTCATGTAAGGACTCATGAGGTGACCTTATGAGTTGTTATGAGTCCCCTAGCCATTACAATCTTCTTATTTTGAGGAATTGATCCCGATACACCTTCCCAACATAACATCACACATTATAACAATCATCAACAATTCCTACTTCATCCCTAATCAATAATTTATAGCCAAAAGTCCATGTTTACTCCCATTATCACATTACATTTTAAATTACTTAAGAATAAGGCCGAACTATTTTTATGCACACATAGTTCGGCCAACGATTTTGTGCCGAACGATTTTTATGCACACATAGTTCAATCAAGAAACCCAAGCAACTCTTACACATTGAAGTACCAACTTAGTATATAGAATTCAAGCACAAAATACTTACTTGTTTACTTGACTTGGATTTCTTAAGAACATAGATTCAATGATTTTGTGCCCTACCTCTTGAGCTTTACAACTTTGGGAGATTTTTCTTAGTTGATTGCAATTTTAAGGGATGAAATTAGAATATTCTTATGTTGTGGTGGCTAACTAAGGGAATGAAGGGAGTTACAATGTTTGAAAATGGTAATTTTAATAATTTAGATTGAATTCCCATATTTAAATCAATCAAATCGGATTGGGTCAACCCACTAAGCCAACGATGTCGGGCCTGTTCACTAGTCATCATAACGACTTATTACCACTGACTATGGGTCATGGACTCCCCCGTAATGACTGAAACCTTACCTGGGTTTCCAGTCATCACAACTCAAGGCAATGAGTCTTAATCACTGAGTATGACTCATTCTGAGAGTTTTGATAACTCCAGAAACCAAATACCTCAGGATGGCCTGAGTACCAACTCCGTACGAAACTAGTGATGAGTCACGAAATATCCCTATGAATCATGAAGTAGGTCATAAAGCCTAGCACCAAAACTTTTTCGGTTTTTTTTTGCAAACTCCAGCCCTGCACAATGAACACACAAGTTACCCCATAATCAAATAAGTACAAAACATAGGTTGCCTCTTATGTACCATCTGATTTAAAATTCCGGCATGATACAGTTGCCTTGGTTACTCAGACTTCACCAAAGCTCAAATCCTCAATCACTTTCACTTCCTCAGTGTTTCCCATGTAGTGGTTCACCCTTTACCAATTCACTTTGAACGGGGATTCACCATTACGCTTTATATCTATAGCACCATATATGAACACCCTCACCATAGTGAATGGTCCATACCATCTAGACTTTAACTTTCTAGGAAATAAGTAAAGTCTTAAATTATATAACAAGACTAGATCACCAGGCTCAAACATTTTTTTCTCAATTTTTCGATCATGATATAGCCTTATCTTCTTCTTATATAAAGCATAAATCTTATAAGAACTAAGGAAATCATCCAACTAATTCACCTTGCTCATCCTCAACCTTGATGCATTATGCCAATCAAAATATAGCTTTTTTAGTGCTCATAGTGCGTTATTCTCAAGTTTAACAGGAAAATGGCATGCCTTGACATACATAAGATGATATGGAGAGGTATCTATGGGTGTCATATAAGCTGTATAATAGGACCACAATGCATCATCCAACTTTCTTGACCAATCTGTCTTGTTAGAATTCATACTCTTCACCTATATGTACTTGATCTCTCGATTGAAAACCTAAACCTATTTGCTTATCTGAGGATGGTAAGGTGTTTCCACCTTATGCTTCACACCATATTTTTCAAGAAGACTCTTGAATAGACGATTATAGAAATCTGACCCATTATCACTAATCATTGCACGTGGAGTGCCAAATAGAGAAAAATGTATTTTTTAAAAAAGGTGGTGAAACTTCAACCTTTATTATTGGAGAGCTTAGCTTCTTCCACCCATTTTGATACATAGTCCACCGCCACCAAAATATATTTCACACTATAGGAGCTCACGCATGGGACCATGAAGTTAATCCCCCATACATTAGACAACTCTAACTCCTGAATAGGGGTTAAGGGGAGTTCATGGCATCGTGAAATATTTACTTGAGGTTGACATTGGTCACCAGGGAGTGCAAAGTTGTAAGCATCCTTGTAGATTGTAGGCTAGCAATACCCACATTGCAGGATTTTATGGGCCATACGGGTTCCTCCATGGTGACCCTCAATGGGTGAAGCTTGACAATCCTCAAGAATACTCAATATCCCCACCTTTGGGTTGTATCTAAGAATCATACCATCCTCATAAATCCTTCGTAGATAAGGCTCATCCCAGAAAAACTTTCTTACCTCATGCATAAATCTCTTTCACTTCTGGAAGGACAAGTCTTTTGAGACAAGGTCACTCACTAAGTAGATGGAAAAGTTAGAAAACCAAGGAATTAGGCCTTACGATACTGCTAAAAATTGCTTGTCTGGAACAGTATCATTGATTTTAATCCCATCCCCTCTACTTTATGCATTTGTTCTTCCTTAAGTCTGCAAAAGTGATCTACAACTTGTTTTTTGTGCCTTTCTGGTCCTTCACCTCAAAATCTAACTCTTGCAGCAAGAGTACCTAACGAATCAATCTTGACTATGTATCTTTATTTTCCATTAGGTATCTCTAAGATGAATGATCTGTATGAATAATGACTTTATTCCCACTAAATTTGAATAATGATAGCATAAATTTCGTATGACTGATATACTATTATTTGAATGACTGTGTGACAATCCTATTTTTGAAGGAACTAGATAAGTCCCGTACTGAACTTGGTGACTGTATCTGACAGTCTTGAATTCTATAGAACTATCTGAGTTCTATTACTGAGACTGAGACTGACACTGTGGGAAGTAGTCATCTAACTGAAATGCCCCAAATAAGCTATTATAGTTGGGTTGGGGTCCATTCTGTAACCCCAATTGGAAAAGTGTCAATACCGTACCACTGGACAAGCTATGGGTGACCCTCATCTGATAGTGTACCCAAAAAAGAATGGTCAGACCCTCATCTGATAGTCTTAATCCATCTCATCAACCCTCATCTGTCAGTGTTGATGTCTCAACCTATGTTGGCCACATAGTTCTAGAATGCAAGGATTGCTTCTAAGGATCACACCTTAACTATCAGTGTGTGCCCTCATCCTTGGGTTCAGTTGACTGACAAAATACTATTGAGATTACTGAGTTATTGAGATTTTTGAGATTACTGAGATTTCTGAATTTTCCTGAGGTATGAGTCTCACTGAATTCTACTGAGCATGGCTTGTCTGAAAGTATCTTGAAAACTGACACTATCCCTAGTCACACAGCTAAATTGTCAGGTACAGGTAACCCCAGGACTTGATAGCATGAAACTGACAAGACATGACACTTCCTGGACTCACGGCTATAATCAATAATCCATAATACAATCATTAGGGAATTTCATGAGGAACTTGATTATCATGGTTTGGTACATGAATAGGAATGCATATAAATACATCATAATTTTATAGAGCTAATCTCATGAACAATCCATCAAACAATTTCAATGCATAAAAATAACATGGAAGTCATTTTGAACATAAGGGTAAAGCATGGGTTCATCAATTTGGTCATAATTGAGTCCTAAAGCATGATTCTTGTTCTCTTAGGCATTTTATCAAACACAATGCATGTATAACCTTAGACTTAGGAATATACACTAGTTCATACATCATGGTTACTTTAATCAACTCAATTTAAAAGTTTACAACCCATATACTAGCATAATTTCATGAAAACTACATAAAGACTCCAACTTGGGATTCATACAACCACAACAACATAATTAAAATTAACCCACCACATGGAAATCACAATTCATGAGTTTAAAATGGGATTCTTGAGCTTTATGGGTGAAAGAAACCCATGAATCAACACTTTAAATACCTAGGTGGATGATTTCTTGAAGATTAGTGGTGGAAAGCTTGCATTATTGACTTGGGATTAAACACCTAGGGTTTCTTATTCTTGGGGATTGTTCTTTGAGAGAAACTCTAATTTGGTGTTATAGATGAATAATTAAGTTATGAGCTATGATCTGGTATAATTAGGGGTTAAAATGGGTGAAAAGACCTAAATAACCTTTTAAACACAGCTTAAAATCACTGATCGAAAGTGGTGATGGTTTGGCCGATGGTCCATCGCTGGCTCGACGGTCCGTCAGTCCATCCCATCGTACTTGGCTAGAACCTAAACTTTCTGCCTCATCTATAACGGTTTGGGCGACGGTCCATTGCTAGCTCGACGGTCCGTCGATCCTGACCATCACAATTGGACAGAAGATTGGTTCACTGCCTTAGCCACGATGGCTTGGGTGAAGCTCTGCCGCTAGATCAATGGTCCATCGGTCCTGACCGTCACTTCTGGGCAGTTCTGACAGTTCTCTGTAAAATGTCCATAACGTTTTACTCCGATACCAGATTTGGATAAAATTGGTATTGCTGGAAATTTAATTCAATTTTCCATATGATAAAAAATTAAAATTGGGGAAATTCTATCTGATTTAAACATTAATCATTTAGGAAGTCATTACTAACTCTTATGGAGACTAGATTTGACTTAAAGAATGTTTGGGGTATTACAATATCTCCCCCTTGGAAACATTTTTCCTTGAATGGGACTGACTAGACTAGGAAGCTAATAGACTAATCTTACTTAAGGGATGTGAACATTTAAATATATCTATATGACTGGAACTTCTGATATACTGAAATCTTATACTGAATATACATGTCTGATACATGGATAAATGATGAATAGTCTTCATGAATACTTGACTGAAATTACTGAGAAGTTGAGTTTCTCATGATAAGAATGCATATCTGATGCACGAAGACTTGACTAACATGATACATAAACATATGACTGGATATACAAGGCTATTTGATACCAAGTTTATAACAGAAATCTAAACATGAAGCTGAATAAGCTTAAGGAAAGCTATTACCTTTGGCTGAGTCTGATTTTGCGTAGAAAAGGTGAGGATACTTGGTCCGCATGTCTACTTCTGCTTCCCAAGTAGCTCCCTTAATGGTATGATTACGCCAAAGAACTTTGACTAGAGGGACTCCGTTGTTCCTCCATCTGCGAGTCTGGTAGTCAAGAATTTCGACTGGAATCTCTTCATAAAAGAGGTTGTTCTGAACATCAATGTCCTCTATAGGGACTACAACTGATGGGTCACCTATGCACTTCTTGAGAAGAAGACATGGAATAGTAGATAAACTGAGGATAGATCTGAAGGCAATTCATGCTCATAAGCTACCTTACCGAAACGACTGAGAATTTTGAAGGGACCGATATATCGGGGACTGAGCTTTCCCTTCTTGCCAAACCACTTCACTCCCTTCATGGCAGAGATTTTCAAGTACAGATAATCACTGATCTAAACTTTGAGATTCTTTCTGTGCATATTTACATAAGACTTCTGTCGGCTTTGAGCATCCCGGAGTCTTTCTCTAATCAACTGGACTTTTTCTAAGGTATCGAATACTAAGTCAGGCCCTATAACTGAGGCTTCACTAACTTTGAACCAACCAATTAGAGATCTTCATCTACTACCACAGAGAGCTTCGAATGGAGCCATCCGAATGCTAGAATAATAGTTGTTATCGTATGCAAAATCAATCAAAGAAAAGTGGTCATTCCAACTGCCCTTGAATCAATTGCACACGCTCGCAGCATATCTTTCTAAAGTCTAAATGGCCCTTTCTTCTTGACCATCTTTCTAAGGAGAAAGTTTGTACTGAGATAAACTTTGGTACCAAGACTCCTTTGGAATGCTTTTCAGAAACGAGAGGTGAACTGGGTACCTCTGTCTGAATAAGGGGTATGGACTGGAAGAAAATGAGTTTATTTGGTCATCCTATCTACAATGACCCAAACTGAATCATACTGGCGATGAGTATGATGCAAACCCATCACGAAGTCTATGTTCACTTCTACCCACTTAAAGGTAGGACTACTGAACTCCTGTATGGACCCACTAGGCTTCTGATACTCTATCTTAACCTGTTGATAAGTAGATCACTTAGCCACAAACTTAACAACATCTCTCCTTATCCCACTCCACCAACAGATCTCTCACAAGTTGTGGTACATCTTAGTGGCCCCTGGATGAATAGAGTAGCATACACCATGCACTTCTGTGAGAATTCACTGCCTCAAGTCATCTACACTGGCACACAAAGACTACCTTGACAGCGCAAAACACCATCTCCTTCTTGGGAGAAACCTCTACTTTCTGATTGTTGACTGCTTTTTTTAACTTGATTAGACTGGGATCTCTATCCTATTTTTCTTTCACCTTGGAAACTAGAGAAGATTTTGAACTGTTCTGAACCCATATACTACCTTCTGCTGAATCGACTAGGCAGACACCTAGTCTGGCAAGCTGATGGACTTCCTGAGCTAACTTTTTCTTGTCCTCAACATAATCAACACTACCCATAAACAATCTGCTGAGGATGTTGAACACTATATTGGTCTTGCCAGGATGATAAAGGACACTCTTATCATAATCTTTCAAGAGCTCTAACCTTTCTATGATGAAGATTTAGATCTTTTTGTGAGAATACGTATTAAAGGTTATTATGATCTATGAACACATCAACATGAACACCGTACAAGTAATGCCTCCAAATTTTCAAGGTAAAAACTACGACTGCTAACTCAAGGTCATGAGTAGGATAATTCATCTCATGGGGTTTAAGTTATCTGGAGGCGTAGGATATTACCTTACCATGTTGTATGAGGACACAGCCCAACCCCACTCTAGATGTATCACAGTATACCACAAACCCATCTAAACCTTCTGGAAGAGCTAAAACTGGGGCTGAGGTGAGTTGAGTCTTTAACTCCTGAAAACTCTTCTTGCAAGGATCTGACCACTAAAACTTCACTTTTTTTGAGTCAATCTGGACATAGGGGATGCAATAGAAGAAAATCCCTCAACAAATAGTCTGTAATATCCAGTCAAACCCAAGAAACTCTTGATATCTGATGGAGAGACAAGGCGAGGCCAGTTTCTTACCACTTTGGCCTTTTGAGGATCAACTCTAATGCCATCACCGAAAATGATATGACCAAAGAATGCTACTGACCTTATCCAAAATTTGCACTTATTGAATTTGGTGAATAATTGATGATTTTTGAGAGTCTACAATACTATTCTGAGATGGTCTGCATGATTACGCTTACTGCGGGAGTAGACAACAATATCATCTATGAAAATTATGATGAACATGTCCAAGTACTGCTTGAACAAATGGTTCATTAAGTCCATGAAAGCTGCTGGGGCATTGGTAAAACCAAAGGACATGACTAAGAATTCAAAGTGACCATACTGAGTTCGTAAAGCTATTTTTGGAATGTCACATTCCCTAACTCTGAGCTGATGATAGCCTAATCTGAGGTCTATTTTAAAGAAATAACTCGCACCCTAAAGTTGGTCAAATAATTTATCAATTCTGGGAAATGGATACTTGTTCTTTACCATGACTTTATTAAGGAAATGATAGTCAATACACATTCTGAGAAAACCATCTTTCTTTTGCACGAATAAGACTAGTGCACCCCATGGGGACATACTGGGTCTGATAAATCCCTTGTTTAGGAGATCCTTTAACTGTTCCTTCAATTCTTTGAGTTCTTCTGGGTCCAATTCTATATGGCGGAACAGATATAGGTAGAGTATCTAGAAGAAGATTAATTCCGAAGTCTATTTCCTTTTTGAGAAGAATTCCTGGAAGATCTTTGGGAAAGACATCTAAATATTCATTCACTACTGGGACTGATTAGAGACTGGGAGTTTTGGAACTACCATCCTTAACTCGAACAAGATGATAGACACATCCCTTAGATATTATTTGTCATGCTCGAAGGTAGAAAACAAGCAGACCTCAGAACGCTGAAGTATTACCCCTCCAATCTAGAATAGGTTCATCCAAAAACTAAAACTGGAAGTATTACCCCTCCAATCTAGGATAGGTTCATCCAAAAACTAAAACTGGACCACTATATTTCTACAGTCAACTGTGGTATAACAGGAATAAAGCTAATCTATGTAGAGAATGATATCAAAGTTGGGCATCTCTAATTCAACTAAGTCTGCTGATGTGACTTTCTGAAATATCATAACCGGATAGTTCTTGTATACCCATCAGGCTATGATGGTTTTACCTACTGGGGTAGAGACTGAGAAGGGCTCTGCTAGAATTTCAAGATTGACTTCAAAATCAAATGCTATATAAGGAGGAACAAAAAATAAAAAAGCGCCTGGATCTAGCAAAGTGTAAACATGTATATGAAAGATCTGTAACATACCAGTAACCACATCAGAAGAATTTTCCTGATCCCATCGGGACTGAAAAGAATAGAGTTTGTTTAGGTGTTGCCCATTGGTTATGCTGGAAGTGGCATCCTACTGATTCAGGCGACTGGACTAAACTGAGAAATGGTTCTACTGACCCTGAAATCCTGACTGGGGACAATCTCTAACTCTATGGCCAGGCTTGCCACATCTAAAACACATATCACTGCCAACTCTGCAAATACCCTTGTGGTTCTTACCATAAGTCTGGCAAAGTGGGTTGGTTTGAGCACTGCTAATACTGCCCTGAGACTTGGAGCCTGACACCTTATCTTTGTTACCATCCCCAAACTTAGGAACTAGAGCACTGGCTGAGGAAAGATCTGGAATGGATGACTTTAGGAGGAACTGAGAACGGTTACCACCCTCTAACTTAGGTTGATTAAAATTGAAGCTACCGATTCTAGCTTTCTTATTTTGCTTCTCTCTCATCTTAATCTTCTACTCTTTTATCTATTGATCATGGATTATAAGACTGGCTATGTCCATATCACTAATCATCATTGTAGATCTGCACTCATGAACCACACTATCATTCACCCCAGAAACAAACATAATCATCTTAGCCTTGTTGTCTTCCACTACATGAGATGCATATCTAGCTAATTGAGTAAACTTAAGAGAATACTCTTTCAATGTCATGTTGCCCCGCCTGAGTTTGATAAATTCTAGCACCTTAGCTTTCTTCAGCTCTAGGGGAAAGAATCTATCAAGAAAAGCAGTGGCAAATTCCTCCCACTCAATAGGCCTACATCTGCGGCCCTCTCTACTTTCCACTATTTGAACCATGTGTGAGCCACATCCTGCAACTGGTATGCAGCTAGCTCAACAGTATCAATAGTTGACATCCCCATGATATCGATAACCTTATAAACCTGATCAAGAAATTCTTGAGGGTCCTTATCTGACTTAGACCTAAAAAGGGATGGAGGATTCTTTCAGGTTAAGTCTCAAATCCTGGCTACAGCTGAATTGCCCACTAGGTTGGCTAGAATGATAGCTGGTAATTCATTCTGGACAGTAACAGAATTATCAAGAGTTGTGAATGCAGCTCTAAAATCTGCATGAGAAACATGTTCGTCCAAGGGATCTACTCGAATGGGCTGAGGGGCTGACTAATTTTCATTTCTCCTCTTTGGAGGGATGTTCTGTAGAAAAAGGAGAGAAACAAATTAGACTGAGATTTAAACTTTAGATCATGCTCAGTAGCACAACATAAATACTGAAAGAAGGAAAAATATTCCTAAATCATCTTATAGCCTCCTGTAAATAAATGTGGTGGGCAACACATCCATGCACAAGACTCTATTAGATGCGGATTTCAGACTCCCTAGGACAGTATTGAACCTTAAGCTCTAATACCAAGTTTGTAATGCCCCAAATCTGGTACCCTAAATATTATACGGTGCTCATGACCCCAAAGGACCACAAGCTAACCCATGACTGATATCTATAACTGGGCACTACATAATATACTGTATAAATGCAGAAAAAGGCTAAAAGGCCATAAGGGTCAAATATCTGATAAAACATAACATCTAAAAATACAGTCTATCAATACCAAAACAAAACTGAAATAACTGTCTGACATGCTATAGTCTGGAAGCCTCTAAACTATCAAAAAATTATGGAGTTGATGGAACATGCCCCCAATTAACTCTAGACTACTGAAATAATAAAGTAATAAAATAATTATGCTATCCTTGAATAATAACGACTCACTTCTAGTCTGGCCACTGAAAGTTTGATCTACTAAGAATGCTCTGGAGCTCGTGCTTCTGAACCTATGGTATAAAACACCATAGCGCAAATGCGTTAGTACGATTGAATGTACTAGTATGTAAGTGAGGTAGGCTGAATATAAGGGGTTTATATGCATGAACAATACTAACTGACTAAATAACATGAACGTGAGAATCATGCATGAATATGTGAAGGGTAATTAAGATCATGACATCACTAAATCTAAATATTAATAACATAAGTTTCATATGACCGATATACTATTATCTGAATGACTATGTCTGACAGTCCTATTTCTGATGGAACTAGCTATTTCTGTACTGAACTAGGTGAGTGTATCTGACAGTCCTAAATTCTGTAGAACTATCTGAGTTCTATTACTAAGACTGAAACTGAGACTGTAACTGTGGGAAGTAGTAATCTAACTAACATTCCCTAAATAACCTATTATAGCTGAGTTGGGGTCCAATCTGTAACCCCAATTAGAAGGGTGTCAATACCGTGCCATTGCAAAAGCTATGGGTGACCCTCATCTGACAGTGTGCCCAAAAGAAAATGGTGGGACCCTCATTTGACAGTGTTAATCCATCTTATCAACCCTCACCTGTCAGTGTTGATGTCTCAACCTATGTTGGCTACATAGTTCTAGAACGCAAGGATTACTTCTAAAGATCACACCTCAACTGTAATTGTGTGCCCTCATCCTTGGGTTCACTCGGTGTTAATTCCTACTCCCATCTAAATAGACACTAAAACATGATTAACTAAACTAAAATGGACTGGGTTCAGTGAGTTTCGTTGACTGATGGAATACAACCGAGATTACTGAGTTACTAAGATTTTTTAGATTACTAAGATTTCTGAGTTTTCCTGAGTCATGAGTATGATTGAATTCTACTGAGCATGGATTGACTGAAAGTATCTTGAAAATTGACACTGGCTCTAGGTATACAGCTAAATTATTGGTACAAGTATCCCTAGGACTAGATAGCATAAAACTGACAAGACATGACACTTCTTGGACTCACGACTATAATCAACAATCCATAATACAATTATTGGGGAATTTCATGAGGCACTTGATTATCATGGTTTGGTACATGAATAGGAATGCATATAAACATATCATAATTTCATAGGGCTAATCTCATAAATAATTCATCAAACAATTTCAATGCATAACAATAACATGGAAGTCATTTTGAACATAAGGGTAAAGCATGGGTTCATCAATTTGGTCATAATTGAGTCCTAAAGCATGATTCTTGTTCTGTTGGGCATTTTCTCAAACACATTGCATGCATAACCTTAGGCTTAGGAATATACACTAGTTCATAAATCATGGTTACTTTAATTAACTCAATTTAAAAGTTTCCAACCCACATACTAGCATAATTTCATGAAAAGTACATAAAGACTCCAACTTGGGATTCATACAACCACATCAACATAATTAAAATCCACTCACCACATGGAAATCATAATTCATAAGTTTAAAATGGGATTCTTGAGCTTCATGGGTGAAAGAAACCCATGAATCAATACTTTACATATCTGGGTGGATGAATTCTTGAAGATTGGTGGAGGAAAGCTTGAATTCTTGTCTTGGGATTAAACACCTAGGGTTTCTTATTTTTGGGGACTGATCTTTGAGATAAACTCTAATTTGGTGTTATAGATGAATAATGAAGTTATGATCTCTAGTCTGGTATAATTAGGGGTTAAAACAGGTGGAAAAAAATCCAAATACCCTTTTAAACACGGTTTAAAATTGCTAATCGAAAGTGGCGATGGTTTGCACGATGGTCCGTTGCTGGCTCAATGGTTCGTCGATCCATTCCATCAAACTTGGCTAGAACCTAAACTTTCTGCCTCATCTGCGATGGTTTGGGCGACGGTCCGTTGCTAGCTCAACGGTCCATCGGTCCTGACCACCGCACTTGGCAAGAAGATTGGTTCACTAACTCAGCCGCGAATCTTGGGCGACGGTCCATCCCTAGCTCGATCGTCCGTCGGTCCTGACCGTCCCTTCTGGGCAGTTCTGACAGTTCTCTGTAAAACATGATGCCAGATTTGGATGAAATTGGTATCGTTGAAAATCTAATTCAATTTTGTACATGATAAAAAGTCAAAATTAGGGAAATTCTATCTGATTTAAATATTAATCATTTAGAAAGTCATCACTAACTCTTCTGAAGATTAGATTTGACTTAAAGAAAGTTTGAGGTATTACACCGCTAAACAGGCCAAATGGTCTATTAATTGGCCAGGATGGCCCAGCTAAGGGCTGCTTAAGTGGAACTTTTATCTCTTAATCAATGGCCGCTTAAGTGGAAATAAGACAATTTAAGCGGTGGGTGTGCAGGAAGCTAATGCTGCTAAAGTGACACTTTGTTGATTAAGAGGCACCTAGGCATCCTTTAAATGTCCCAGTTGCCCGAATTCTCTCCAATTTTCACACAAGTTCAAGATTGAAAAACTCTAAAATATGTGGAAACTTGGGAGAGATATTAGTAGGTGATTTTGAGGAGATCATAAGCTCGGATTACTCATTACTTCTCTGAATATTCCTTGAGCATAGAGGGACATGTTGTCAGTTTCGAAAATATGATTCCACAAGTGGGCCCTACATGGGAATTTTGAAATATGGGTATTGTTGTTCTCATTTTGATTAGTAAGTAATGATTCGGTAGAATGGGATCTTGTGAAAGCTTCTTGGAATGAGAAACAGATGATTTAGCAGATTTCTTCAGGCTTTTCTTCAGCGTTCAGGCAAGCTAGGTTTACCTTCATCATAAACTAAACTAATTCATAGTATATTTATGATATTATGCTAGATATGGGATAGTAACTAGGTCTTGGCAGTATAATTGATATAATTTTTATTAGTTGGATTATTTAGATTATTTTAGAATCGTAATTTAGGCGTAATTAATTCAGTTACTTATTATTAGAGCAAAATTGTCATCTTAGGGCTAATTGTGGATTATTTGACATGTAGAAGTAAATTTAGATACCTTTGTCTAGTCTGAGATAGAATTTGCCTTAGAATAGATTTTCAGGGATTATAAGTGGGTTGGCCAAAACTCTTGTTAGCTCCTTGTAGACTTATTGGGAGTGTTATATCTTTAAATTGCATATTTTAGAGTTGAAGAGACTAGATTCTTGATTTTTATGCTCTATTAGTACTTGGGAGTAATGTAGGTTCTAGTTCCAAATTAATTCCAGTGATTTATTAATAAGAGCTTTAGTTCAAGTCCGGCAATTAATACTATGAGTTTTGAGTCAAGTCTCGCAAATGATGATGATGATATGAGTTTGGTACGAGTCCTATGTTGAGATGTTATTTATGATATGTTATGGCACAGATGGATTCACGGTTATGGCTTAATATTGGGTAAATTTATGGTATTTCAGCTATTTACTTTCTTGATTTCACCATTCGAGCATATGAGGGGTGGTGTTGGGTTATTTACTTTTCTGCACCTACTGTCTTATGGGGAAAATCTTGTAGTATTAATTTTGCTTTCTTTCATATTATATAATTGTTTTGATTATTTATTCACGGTGTTGGAGCTTATTTCTAGATTTGCTATTTTACCTTGACTTAGCTTATTTATCTTGCATCTTTATTGTACTTATATTATGATTTAGCACAGTTGGCAAATGCTGTCTACTGAGTAACCATGGGTTTGGTACTCATACTACACTTTTGTACCTTTTGGTGTAGATCTGAGTACTAGTGCCAGACGTTAACGTAACAATCATGTTGTTTAGAGTTGGGAGGTAGGGTGATCTCTCGGAGTTGGATTTGCCCTTTTCTCCTTCTTCTATATTTATCTAGACTTTCTTTATTTGAGACTGATGTATATTGACTATTATAGTACTTGTATTCCTTTTGCTAGTGACTCTTGTATTGACAATACAAGGTCGTGGGATTGTTATTGCTATTTATCTATCTTTTAGACTGTTATTATATCTTGAATTACTATTGTAAGTCCTTACTTGCAAACTTTTGGCTTTTATGCCCTTTTCATCCAAATTGGCCCATTGCTTATAGCTCCGGGCTATATTTTGGCTTACTAGTGGGATAAAGTAGGTGTCATCATAACTTGTAAATCTGATCATGACACTAATCTCAAAAACTAATTAGTTGATAGCTCATAAATCTAATATACTAAAACTGAGTAAAAAATATTTTATCTAAAATTATCATAATAGTCTAAATAACTGAGATCATAATATAAATATATAAATGTAAGTTAAATAGGTTATTTATGCTTAATTAATCAATATAGGGTATTATGTGTTCATAACACACCAACATGTATAGAAATTGTATTTAAAATAATACATAAACTGATATTCATAGTCCTGAGACATTTAGAAACATAATTATTAAAGAGAATCATGAAATTAGGATACTTGGGAACTTACCCTAATTCTTGAATTTCATATAAACTGAACTTGAAAACATATTTGGGCATGAGGGTAAGAGGAGAATCTCATTGAATACTGAAAACATATTTGGGAATGAGGTTAAAAGGAGAATCTCATTGAATACTCATATACCTGGAATTTAGATAAATAAGGCTAGGACTTTCTTAGAATGAACGTAGACAATGACTCATCATAACTGGAGATGGGTCATCATCAAGATAGTTGTCACTGGGATGATCTTTCATCCTTCTTGATTTTTAGAAAATTCACTCATAATAGGTCACACGATGGCTCAGTATGACTGGCGACGACTTATCCCCTGGAGTCATTTCTACTAAGGAAAAATTAGTCTTCAGGATTTTTTGCTAAGTCCTCAAATGGATCAACCAACTAGTTATTGGAACTAACGACAACTTGTTGACTGAGTTTTTCTGTGGAAAAATTTTGAGTTTCCAATTGGTTTTTTGCATATATATTAGAGTGCCAAACAGACTTTGATTAGTACTTTCACTATAGAGGTTAAGAGTTTGTTTCTTATTTTGAGGCTACCTCACATGGTGTATGGTTGAAGAGTTTCATATCTAGGCTGAGAATTATCTACTCAATCTTAAGCCATTAAAGTTTTATTGGGATAATTCGATTTTTGTTTTTTGTCTAAGAATAAAAAAAGTGATAGTCAAAGAAAATATATCGACATCAAACATATAGATATGTTAAAGATAAGAAAAAGGACATTGAACACGTTAGTGCTGAAGTGATGTTAGCTGATCCTTAAAAAAAGTATGACAATGCATAAATTTAAGGATCATATAGTCACAATGGAACTTAGTTATACTATATAAATTTTTATTGTAACAACAAATGCTGATGAAACTCTATATTATATGATATTTCACATGTTTGTAACTAGGTGCAATTCAATTTTATTATAAATGTGAATGTATGGACCTAGAATAAAGATTGAGTTTATTCATTAAGTTATAAGGGCTAAAGTTTAGAATCATGGTACGTTGTGATACATGGAAGATACTACTCACTCTTAGATAAACAATCGCCATAATTCATTTATTAAGTTTCATTCATGTGTATTGTAAACATGGACCAAGAGGGAGTATGTTGGAAGTTCAAATTTTGAAATTTTGAATAGTCCATATCTTTTGACCAGTTGAAACCAACTCTTTCAACTTCACAGTAACTTCCACATATAATTCTATTGTAAAGAATGGGTGTAATTAAATTAAAAATTTTGACCTAGTAGTTTTATATTAGTAGATTCATTTTATATTATTTGCCTCAATTTATCAAGCATGTATATTTTGGTAACTATGCAACGTGAAAAATTCTCTGATATTTGTGAGATTCCCGATTGGATGGTGTTCACTTAGGGTGCATGGACATTCTCTGATATTTGTGATATTCCCGATTGATTGGTGTTAACTTAGGGTGCATGAACATTGATTATGCTATTAGAAAAGAAGAACCATCTATTAAATAAATTAGTACCTAAGCTAAGATATCTCTTCATGAACAGTGGGAGCGCTCTAGCTATTTAAGTGTTGTATTCATTAAGATCAAAATATGGACTAGTATTTGTGGTTCTATTGAACAACATAAAAATGTGAGGGCATTACTAAAGGCTATTGATAAACAATTTGAGACTTGAATCACTTGCCAACACTTTAATTATGAAGTACTTATCAATAAAGTTCAGGTGTGTGAGGGGTATGCATGAGAACATCATAAAAATATGAGACTTTGCGGCTCAACTAAAGACTCTTGAGATTGAAATGTTTGAAAGTATTCCTGTGCACTATATTTTAAATACTTTGCCTGCACAGTACAACCCCTTTAAGATCTCCTATAATCCACATAAGGATTTTGAGGTACAGGGATGAAAGTAGGATATACAGGGATATATAGGGATGAAGTCATATCCTTACCGAGGCCACATTGTTAGTCCTCAATCTATGGACTTTCTATCCAAAATCTTGATCGGGACCTCCTCATAGAACAAGGAATTGAAAATATCAATGTCCTCTACATACAATCAAAGAAAGATCACCCACACACTTCTTCAACATTGATACATGGAAAATTAGATAAATAAAATCCAAGCTCGCGGGCAACTTCAACTCATAGGAAACATAGTCAACTCTCCTCAAAACTTGATACGGAACAATATAACGGGGAATGAGCTTCCCTTTCTTCCAAGACTTTATCACTCCTTTAATGGGAGAATCTTTTAGGAGCACCCAATCACCTACAGCAACTCCAACTCCCTTCGCCTCACATGCGCATAAGACGTTTGGCGACAGGTGAGCCTTTATCCCTACAATTCATAATTAGGTGAACTCCAACTCCCTTTACCTCACATACGCAAAAATCTAAGTTTAGCCATGAATTGCAAAGAGCCAGAATTGTGGTACAATTCCATAAAGAAGAGATAAACTTTATGAAAAGTAACAAAATCTATGATTTAATTAGTAGCCTAATAGTGTAAAAATCACTGGATGTAAATGGGTCTTTAAAACTAAAAAGAACTCATCTTGACACATTGAAAGATATAAAATAAGACTTATTGCTAAAGAATTCACTCAAAAGAAAGGAATTGATTACATGGATACTTTTTCTCCTGTGTCTAAAAGGAATTCCTTATGCATTATATTGGAATTAGTAGCCCATTTTGACTTAGAATTGCAATAGATTAATGTGAACATTGCATATTTCCACCATGTGATGGAAAATCCTTCAAATTGGATTGTCATAGCAATTCTTCTTGACTTGGGTCAAATCATTGACTTAAAAAAATTCTATCACAAATTGACTTAGATTTTAGAAAAGCTTCGGGATCACAATTCCCATTAAAGGTTAGAAGAGAAGTCTGATAGAATTGATTTCCAAAGTTTGATCTCCATTACCACCTTGGTCCTCATGATAGTTTCATTGGTCACCTCCACCTTGATTAGCATTAACATTCATTTGTTTATCACCTCATGGTTGGTTACCAAAATTTCCCCTTCCATGTGGAGCTAGACCAAATCTTTCTCCTCAACCTCTGTGCCCTACTTGACCTCTTGGTCTATTCTTTCGGTACTTTTTCCATAAATCTTGTTCATCTTTCCCGACATAGTCATTTTGTGGATCATCTTCCCTTATATCCTTGACTAGATTTGGTGGATTTTAGTTTTATAAAGCTTGGAGTTAATCTTGGTTTTGTGGTATTTAGTAAGGTGGGTCATGGTTTTGTGGATCTTTTTGGTTAACTTGGTTAAGTTGGGGTTGGAGTTGTCGAACGGGATTTTGGGTATTTTGGTTGGTAGTGGTTTGTGGGTAGGGAGCTTGTTCTTGTATTGGTGTATTAAAGATTTGACAAGAAGTACCCAAGGTGATAGCAGGAGAGGTGTTGTATGTGTACCCACTTGATGAGGCTTGGTAGTTTTATGAAGTAGAATGGGTTGAGCTAATATCATTCTTCCATGTTGATCGTCCTTCAATCCAAAGTTGACACGCTACCTCGAAGAGTAGATATTTGCCCTTCCATTGATTCCATCCTACGACCCAATCCATCAATTGCCGTTAAGATTGCATTCAAGGCATTCCATCCATTGGATTTAGTGTTTCTCCTTTCGTTGCCAGTGTACCTAGCAAGAATGACACTCAATAAAAACAACAAGAAGTTACCATTAAAAAACTAAACCTCATAATCACTCAAGTTGAAACACCTTGGATTGCCTCACAATTGGATTCACTGGCATTGAAGACTTATTTATACTTCGGTGGTCTATGAGGTGTTAGTTGCTACTCTTGATCGAAATGGTTCTTATTTTTAAGGAAGATGAACGACTTGATTAAGCAAACACAGACTTGAAGCAAGAAATAACGATAAAGTAAAATGAGAAAAGCACAAAAGAAATTGGATGAAGAAAGAAAAGGGACTCAAGAACTAATCAACAACACAGTAGGATAATTAATAGTTGAGAATTAATTTTAGGAATCAAGAAAAGTGAATTGGGGATCAACAAGGTGAAACTAAGGACTAAGAATCACCTAGTTGGCTTCACTTGATGATTTGCCTTGAAGATTTGTCAGAGGCTTGAAGATTTGTGACATGATTCGTCAAGTCTGGGCAGAATACGCATCCAAGCTAGTACTTATGACGATTTGGTCTGAAGATTTTTCAAAGGCTTGAAGTTTCGTCACATGAGTCGTCAAGTCAAGATAGAATAGGAATCCAAACTAGTACTTATGACGATTTGGTCTGAAGACTCGTCAAAGACGTGAAGATTCATCACACGAGTCGTTAAGTCTAGATAGAATAGGCGTGATTTGGACTCCAAGCTTTTTGGATGAATTCTTTGATTTGTTGACTTCTTGGGGCCTGCTTCACCTAATATTTACCCTTTATGGGTCCAAAAATATTTTTCACAAATTTGTACCAAAGGTTTTGGGTCAAATTGTGCTTTCTTACTTTTCTTCACTAAGAAGATAAAGATCACCAAGAACACTTTGAATATTTAAATTTCTAGCCTTCTTCAAATCAACTCGAAATGGCCTAAATTTTAACCTTAGCTTTCTCTCAATGTAGACAACAAAGCCCAGTACAAATCGGATCTAAATCAACAACAAATCAACAGACTCATTTCAAGTTCTTCAAGCTTCTTCACTCAACAATGGTGGAAATTTTAACCCTCATCCAAAGTAAGATGAAGTCTAGAGTATAGCAATACTAGAGAATGCAATTCTTGCATTAGAAAGTTCAGAAAAAGACTCAAAACAATAAAATATTTTTGGATTTTTCTTAAAAATAAAATTGAACACACTTTTTTTTGTAAGACTAGAACAAACCCAAGACTAGAATCGTGAGAACGATCCTAAGCTGGGCTCTGATATCAATTGATATGACTCAAATTAAGAAAAGAGAAAATATACTATAAAAACTAAAGAAAATCGATAGAGATGATAAGATAGATACGAAAAAGATAATAGAAATAGCAATCAATAGATTTTTCAAATCCAAAGACCTCCAATTAAATTATCAACAAGCACCTAAACTCTTAGGTTTGTCCTTGAGGGAATTGTAATGCCCTCGCAGCCAATTATTTCTAAACATGAATTCAACAAAATCTCATCAAGCTCAACTCTCTTTGGACTGTTTTTTCATCAATAAGCAAAAACTCTGGAATGAAAACCTAAAATTAGCTATTTATAGTCAAGACTATGTATTACATAAGTGACCCAAAAGTGGAACTTCAAATAAATCAAAAAAGTAGCCAAAGGTGGGTTGTTTCACTATGAAGAATCATCACCCACGTGAAGAATCGTCACCCAAGTCATCACAGACTTGAAGATTCGTTGCACCAACCGTCACAACTGTGAAGATTTATCACACCAAGCTGACACAACTTGGCATAATATCATTTTTCCTAATCCCCATCCCAATCATTCATGATATGGAACCCGTTGGATATGATCAAAATATGCTCAAGTACGTCCATCTTCACGAACAATTCTTGAAGAGCTTGGCTTCTTGTGAATGGTTTAAAGATGACTTGCATTGCATTAAGCTAGCATATTAGCATCAAGTATCTAGTCATAAGAGAATGTGTTAAAAATAAGAAAGTGTCATAGAACACATTAGCACTAAACTAATGTTAGCTGATCCCTTAACTAAAGGCATGCCACCGAAAAAATTTACGGATCTTATAGTCAATGGAATTTAGTTCTATTATGTAAAAATTTCGTTGTAACAACAAATGTTTATGAAACTCTATTTTATGTGATATTTCTTTTATTTATAACTGTATGCACATTCAGTTTTATTTTGAGAAATATCACTAGTGTGGACATAGATTAAATATTGAAGGTATTCGTTAAGTCGTGTTGGCTAAGGCTTAGAGCCATAATGCATTGTGATACATGGAAGATACTACTCATTTTTAGAGAAATTATCATCATGATTCATGTATAATGTTTCACTTAAGGGATTAGAGTTTACAGACCAAGTGGGAGAATGAATGTTGATATTTTCTAAAAAATGATTGATAACTTCTCTGTAATTGTGTTGTAATTTTGTGGTAAGTTATAATTCCTTCCCCATTAATCAGATGCCTCTTATTTTGATATTCAAAATTGAAATTGTTGTAGAACTGCTAATCTATGATCTTGATGGGAGAACATTACATACAAGTGTAGATCTGATTCGTGTCCCTAAGCATAACCTTTTTGAAAACTCCACACCATCTAAAGAGTGAAGGTTGAATGCTTAGAAGACTCACCAAAAAGGCAGTAGAGAAGTTGACATCAATGCCAACGATTTCGACTACTTCGACAATGGTTGAAGGTACCCCATTTTTAAATTCCACTAAGTCATTGCTCTGTATTTCTAATAGTTACATCATCAAAAGATTTCACTGCGAGAGAAAAAAGTTGATTTTTTATAGCACAAAGTCGCGCAGTTGATGATGAAGAATGACATCGGTCTTGAATGTTGGTTCCTAAATTCTGTGTTTCTTCCTTTACCTCCCCTCCACTTCCAAATTCTACCTTCCAACCCAATCCGTAACCCACTTTGGTAGCAAGCCTATTCGAGCTTCCACCACCACCAATGGTTCAAGCATTAGATCTTCAATTACGAAATATTACTAAGGATTCCAAGGATTTTGCACTCCAAATGTGCAGATATTTATTAATTCGAGATAGGCTTTTTTGTTACGAAATTGCAGGTGAAGATGTTATTTACAAATCGTTATCACATCGAAGAAGAAGAATGAAGAAGAGAAGCAGCACAATGAAGAAGATGATGATGAAATAAATACATGTAGTTGAAGGGTCAATTTTAGTACTCCCTCCGTTTCCAAAAGATTGATCTACCTTCCTTTTTAATTCGTTTAATATAGAATCCTTTCCTATTTTGATAACATTTTATTTTCAAGTTTCCACGTGACATGTTTAAAACCAAAATATTAAAGAGCATTTTGGTACTTTTACATAACTTTAATTTAAAATCACAAGATTAAAAATTCTTCTTTATTTTATTAAATTGCATGTCAAGTCAAAACAGTCATTATTTTTTAAATGAAAGGAGTAATTAAAATAGCTGAATGGTCAATACCTAGGTAATAAGTGGGTAATTTCTTTCAAGTAGACTATTTTTTGGGCAAGAAATTTAACCGAATGAATATTGTCTAATTTTCCCCCTTTTTGCCCCTAAATAGGATGAAGTACAGTATAATCTACGTTGGATATTTTTGTATAATGTTTGACCGCCTGAACACGCATAAATGTGATTCATTAGGGACAAACAAAGGTGATCTCAAAACTCACTTGAATTAGGGCAATCACTTATTATGCCCGAGTTATTTTCAATTATAGAAACATGATATTCTACTTATAAATCTGAACGAGGGAGTAACTTAAAAATTGAAAATGCAAGAAAACCATTCTTGATATGGACGAATCATATGTATCCCTGATGAGAAGAAAACAATTTCACTTGTTTCTTGCAGTTAACATAGTAACAGATTTCCGAAACATATGTTTGGATAAATTTGGAATATTGGTTTTGATCTCATATTAGGCACTCCTTTTGCTAAAACTTACGACAAGAGACGGTACACTTCTCATCTTTTGACCTCATATAAGGCACTCTCTTTCCTTACTGTTATACTTTTTGCAAATGGCACGAGCCCAGCTTGAATTTTTTATTATTTCACTAAGATCAAAAGTTTTTAGTTCAATCGGTTCCTCAACCATAACCTATGATTGTATGTCATATAAAACGAGTAATTTAATTTAGCTGATAATCAAACAATTAATTTGAATAATCATAAACAGCTCACATAAAAAAAATATAAAAATGCAACAAAACGCTTGTTCTAGTGTAATCTAAGAATGAACACAATTCGGTGCAAGATCTTTACCCAAAACTACATTTACCAGAATTCAAATAATTTTCAAAAATCTACAAGAATTGACAAGCTGCCAGCTAATTTGACCACACTTACATCCATCACGGTTAAAGGTGAAAGGCTGTATTATTCATGCGCTTAGTCATTCACCTCACAAGCGGTACGAGCAAATACTCTGCGTAGAAAAGCTGCCAACCAAAAAATGAAAGTTCATGGAATGAATATACATAAAGGAGTCATAAAAAGATGGCCTGAATAAGCAAGGTTCAAGCTAAATAAGGAAAGAAACTAAGGTGCATGCTGTACTGAACTCTAAACACAGATTCAAGCTCAACTTTGTAGCGACATTGCCAAAGTATGCTTCACATTTGTAATGCAAAATATGCATTATTGATGCTACAGTATGTGTCATTTTCTCTATGCATGACGCTAATTACATTGATACTATCAATTGTGAGTTTAACCCCTTCTATACATATTACTCCACCACTTCTAGGGAAGTTCATAAAAGCAGCATTTTCAGCTGAGACAAATCTAAGTGAAGTTACTAGAGAGGACTTATTGTGTGGGCTTATTCTTGAGATTTGAGAAGCTGGTCATTATCTAATGCTGTAAAATTCTCCAAACCTCATCATGTTGCTCTATTGTTTTAATATACTTTCCCTAACATTAACGAACAAGTGTGGGCATTAAGACTGCAGGTTGATAGGATCTCCCAAAAGAGGTCATGCTGAACACCAAGTTGAGAGACTATATATGCACACATAAATTTGTACTCGTCATATAAGTATGTACCGATGAGAGATTAACATTTTGGAATGCCATTATACTCTAGCAAGTGCAGGGAAATAAAAGGTGAACTGGTTTTACAGCCAAAGATATGGCATATGCACAAAATATAGCTAAAAAAGATCTTATTGTCTTGCTTTACATGCTAAATAGGCCACAGTTTCGAGCTAACATGCTTTTTGCATGACTTTGTTGCATTTTCCAGAAAACTGGGAGAAATATTACCTTCCATATGAACATGTAAAAGGATGTTATTGCTGTTTTTTTACTAAAGTCAACTGATTTGGCTCGAGTCCAAAGTAAAAGAGCCAAAGCAGCATGACCCAGAACCTGACAAATGCAAATATAAGTACTCATGTCAGTGCAGGTCATTTGGAAGCTCAAATATTGAACAAAGACCAACCTATACACAATGATCATATGCAGATTATTCACTGTAGCTTCAGCAACAATATGTTGGAAAGAATATCTAATTTTCCTATTTTGGTTAATTTTAGGTGAAAACTTCAGGCGGACTGCAATTCGTCTGAGCTTAGTCTTCTCTTCTGAGACTCAACCTCCTCTTTCATTTCCGCTTAAGCTTCCGCGCTTTTTCGAGCAAGACTATCTAGCACCCAGTTTTCAAGTTGTCAAATTTCTCAAAACTTCACGTGACACTCTCTCGTCATACAGGCTTTCGTTGAAGCCCCTACAACATGGGATATTTGAAGAATCCCCTTTCTACAAACCTTTCTATAATATAAGAGAAGCTCTTCGAGCTTTCTTCGCATTTAATCCTTGTTTATCTGTTAGGTTTCAGTTCTTATCTTCGGCGCGGGGTCTTGCTAACACTCCACATTTCAAAGGTTGCTACACCTAATAATAGATAGTTATCTTTCCTTTTTGGTTACATATGTGATGTCGATTCAGACAGAAGCAGTAACCATCTTGCGAGTTTCCAAATAAGTGGTACCCTTTCTTTACTTTTAGAGTCCGGTAGGGAGCCCGGATGGTGGAACAGCAAGGGGAGGCCGGGGGAACTTTCGATCGGGGAGAGCTCAACAAGGTCGAGACCAAGACTTATCAGCCAGCAAGTAAACTACGTTAATCCCCTGCCTGGTTGTTTCGAGAATCAACCAACGGAAAAATCCGTAGCCCAGGTCACTCGACAGCTCAAAGCTGAAAAGTAGCCCATGTTAGAGGGGAAGATTAGCAAAGCGGGAAAAGAAAGAGGGAAGGGGAGCCTGATATCTCAGACAAAAAGAGGATAAATGAACTAATGCCCCAATCCACTACCTCATTGAGACCACAACTTCTGGAAGATGTAAAGAACCAGAGCTAAGAAACAAACAAGGGAAGTAGGACACAAAGTGGAATTACGATACGGTAAAAGCCTGTAGGGAGAAATGGAAGGAAAAACAATAAAGGAGAAAAGACTAGGTTTACCTTTGTAAACTCTCCTAAATAATATAGTCCAGACTACTTCTTCAATTACAACCCACAACACCAGTAAGATGGAGAACAAAAAGAAGAGATGCCCAATACAGGATATTGGTAAAGACTACATAGATTGGTGGTGGTGATTTAAGAAGAACAGAAGGAGCGAAATTTGGCTATTTTTCTGTTGGGAGGATCTGGCAATAATGTCATTATTTGCCACGCATGTGCCATGTTTTGTTTTTCAAGTAAAACAAAGTTCAGCCACTGCTGATAAATGATTTATGTTTCAAGGATGAAAGAGATTTTCCTTTTCGACCATACCAAAATTACATTCTTCCATTGCTTTGTCTGAGGTTTAAAACTAAAACTGAAAATTCTAGATATTGAAATAACAAGGCAGACAGAGAAGCAAAAAGACTTATTATTTGGCTGTTTACTATTTTATATGGATTTCTCATGCTATATAAGCCTCAGAATTCAGAACAGAAATACCATCATGCAGGGCAGAGATGATGTCTTTAAACTATATCTAGTCATACTGTTTTAGTGACAGCTTGTGTTTAGCAATCTGTCTACTTACACTTCTTTCATTTGATAATTAACAATATCTCTATAAAACAATTATAAGAGTTAAAGATGCATTACAGTAAAATATTTGCTCCAGATGTTGGAAGATGTTGCACCAACTAAGATGGCAACAAGATAAGCCATTTCAAGTAGTGAAATACAAATCCAAAAGACCTGTCAAAAGTGCACAGATATAGTTTAAGTATAAAAGACAATAGAATAGAGAGAATAAATGCCAAAATTAGTGAGACTTTTGGTACTTACCCTCTCTTGACCCAAGCGGACAGTAAAAGATTGAATTCCAAAGATCTTGTCACCAACAATATCAGGTATGTCCTACAGTATCATGTGAAAAGTGGATATGACTTTCTGTAGCTTGGATTTATTGCATATAGTAAATTATTATATTTCAGGTTATAAGGCTAGAGAGAAATTCAGTTTTCTAAACTTTTTAATGGTTTATATATTTTTGCGTTACTTTGACTTTTAGTTAGAAATCAAATATTCAGTTCTCCATTTATGATCTCTTTTGAGTAACACGACATTATTCCAGAATCATAAGAGAAATCAGTTCGTTAGTAATGGCAGCAGCTCTCATTGGCAAAAGAAAGGTTCGAGAATGCAATGTTCTAGCCATTTTTCAAGTGTTACACAGCGATGACTGATAACTTATTATCATGTCCGACTATGTAAGAGCAATGAAATACAAATTGTCTTTAAGAAACCACTCCCTTAATGTAATTAATTTCAACTTTCAACCCAATACAAGGATATCCTGTCGTTGAGATTCTGCCAGTTTGAAATCGTAACTTGAAACCCCCCCACAAAGAAAAATAGAAAGTCATAACATGAGCTCAGGTTACTTTTCGGGAGAGCGTAGATTTTCGATTCGATTTTGTGATTTTTATCCACAGAGAGAGATTGGTAAAGATTATAGGTACTACAGTGCTGTGCTGTATCTCCAAAACCTATGATATGATAGTGGAGTTCACAAGCTCCCAATTATGAAAGGTACTGGGAGTCAACTCATTTTTGTATTTGACAGTTCTCTTCTTCCCTTTTTCTTTAATTATGTAGCTTGAGATGGTTTGATCATATCTCACATCGACCTGAAAACGCACTGTATCTCCAAAACCTATGATATGATAGTGGAGTTCACAAGCTCCCAATTATGAAAGGTACTGGGAGTCACTCATTTTTGTATTTGATAGTTCTCTTCTTCCCTTTTTCTTTAATTATGTAGCTTGAGATGGTTTGATCATATCTCACATCGACCTAAAAACGCACTGTTTCATAGGTGTGAAACTACAGTGAGAGAAGGTGTAAGGTGTCGAGGTAGACCTAAAATCACATGGAAGGAAGTTGTCTCAAAAGACCTACAATGTTTAGGAACCAATGTATATTAAGCTAAAGATGGCACAATGGAAGAAAAAACAACAACAACAACAACAACAACAAACCCAGTGTATTCCCACATAATGGGGTCTGGGGGGGTAAGATGTACGCAGTCCATACCTCTACCTCTAAAAAAGTAGAAAGGCTGTTTCCGATAGACCCCTGGCTCGCGACACGAGATACTACACAAATACATAGTCAAGCATAGAACAAGGTGTCATAACATAAATACGACACCCCTAAGTAATAAAACCGAGAAAAGCAAACATATTCGTAATAAAACATGGAACAAGGTATCATAAAAAGAATAATACCCCCACCAAGTAATTCCCTACACTAGCGACCCAAACTGGCACTAGCCTTCTGCCCTAATTCGCATCCTCCAGATCTTCCTATCTAGGGTCATGTCCTCAGTGAGCTGTAACTGCTCCATGTCCCGCCTAATCACCTCACCCCAGTACTTCTTCGGCCTACCCCTACCTCGCCTAAAACCATCCAAAGCTAGCCTCTCACACCTACGAACCGGGGCATCCATGCCCCTCCTCATCACGTGTCCGAACCATCTCAATCGGACTTCCCGCATCTTATACTCCACTGGAGTCACACCAACCTTCTCCCTAATAGTCTCATTCCGAACTCTATCCCCTCTAGTCAGCCCACACATCCAACGCAACATCCGCATTTCTGCCACCTTCATTTTTTGAATGTGGCAGTTCTTAACTGACCAACACTCCGCTCCATACAACATGGCCGGACGGACTACCACCCTGTAGAATTTGCCTTTAAGCTTGGGCGGCACTTTCTTATCACACAACACCCCCGACGCGAGCTTCCACTTCATCCATCCCGCCCCAATACGGTGCGCGACATCCTCGTCAATCTCACCGTCACCCTGAATCACGGACCCGAGATACTTGAAAATGGAAGAAAAAAAAAAAACCACAAGGATAATATCTACAAGTTGGGAATAGTTTTTAGTCTTGTTAGTACGTGTTTTATAACCTATTGCTTTTCTAGAGTATTTTGACCTCATCATAGATTTGTATGTCGATCTATCTCTAACTCTGAGGTAGGGGTAAGATCTGCATACACTCTATTCTCCCAGACCCACTTTGTGGGACTATACTGGGTATGTTGTTATTGATGTTGTTGCATAGATTTATATGCCAGTAAAGTAAAATATAGAGAATTTTTACTATTATAATAATTATTATTATTAATATTACTAGTATTTGGATATTAATTTATTTTTCATGTATATCTTTATTTGATATCATGATGTATGAGTTAAGCTTAAATGTAAAAACATGGTTAGTGAAGATTCATACAGCCGACCCCAACTTGTTTGGGATAAAGACACAGTAGTAGTTTGTTGTTGTTTGATATGATAAACTGCTCTCTTTTAAACCCCTCCTACTCAAGAGCAAGAGCGGAACAATCGCGCTTTCAGAATTTGCTCCATGCCCGAACCCCAACACTATGATTGGAAGTGGAGGGTCATTATCACTTAGGCTATCCCACCCTCATCTCAAATTGTAAAACAACTACTATGCATAGAACTCCGAGTGGCCTATTAAATCAATTAATCAGCTAAACTCTATAATCAAATTTATTAAGTCCACTATCTGGACACTCTATGCGATTCACTCAATTAATTCAGTTCATTCCAATACCAAATAACTTTTTGTTACAGACATAAAATTCTCAAATAGCATCAAAAAACCTTCTGACAGATACTGAACCTAATGTTAGTATAAACAACTAATCTGATCAATGATCTCCTCAACAACAACAACAACAACAACAAACCTAGTGTATTCTCACAAAGTGGGGTCTGGGGAGGGTAAGATGTACGCAGTCCATACCGCTACCTCCGAGGGTAAGATGTACCTAGTGATCAATGATCTCCTAGTTGGTAATATTGATCCCTTGTTTTCATTTGGTTCTTTTCCTAGATAAGTCTACATAAAGAAGGAATTTGTTGTCCGAAGGAAGGACAACAAATGAACTTGGATGATTTTTTATTTTTTTTTTGAAACTAGTAATGACAAATGGACTTGGATGATTTGTCATCTAAAAGCTTAGGTTGCAGGAACTTTTGACAATATCTGGCAACTTATTATGGCTTATTACATATACTTCCAGTTGACTATTGAAACTTAGGGAAATTTCTAGTTGATGTCATGCACAGTGAAAGAGTTGGTTTGGTTTTTGTGGGGTCTAATCCATGTGGAAGAAAACTCCATGTACCAATTTACTTGGTTAGGAAGTAAACTTGGAGAGCAAGCAAAATTTGTGGAGGACAACTTTTGTATTTATTTTCCTTTTCTTATTTTGTGCTTGGAGCCCAAGTTTGGTCATCTATAAAAGGATGACCATTCTTCGTCGTAAAACCATCCCAAAATTCATAGTTAATCCATTGTAAAAGCTGAGAGTTGAGAGAGCAATTTTGTTAGGTGTATACGGGATCTCTCCCCTTTCTTTGTTAATAATATAAAGACAATTGTTCTCTGGTTGATTTAGGATCGTTTGGATCCGAACAACGTTAAATCTTGTGTCTTTCTCTTGATCTTTATTTCACGTTTTCGCTAACACACAGTTAAGTCACCTCCACCTCCAGAATTTAAATTGAACCACTTCAAGATCATTGACCCGACAAGGTCGTCATAACATTAGCAGGAGTAACACCTATCTACATTAGACATGTACTTACAGCAGTGTTTTTCAATCTAGGACAAACTGACAGTTGGCAGCTTAAATTTAAACTTCAGGTTGAGGACAAAATCTGCTTATGGCAAGTAGTCATTACAAACTGAATGAATAATTGTAACCAAGTCATTACAAACTGAACGAATAATTGTAACAAAGTTTTTGAATTTTAGATGGGTTAAGATACCTTACAGTTTTACCAAAACAAATCTTTTACACGGTCCATACTACATAGTTGGATATACACTACCTATAGACTAGATGACAGAGAAGGAAATTTTTCAATTAGTTTTTAATCTGAAAGCAAATTAATGAACCCAACTCACATTTGTTTCTTCTAATCAAACAACATCTAGTTGTCCATAGTAGTAATTTCCTCTTATGGCCTACAAAATAAGTCTCTTTTCTCTCTTTTCAAAAA
Source organism: Capsicum baccatum var. pendulum (assembly GCA_030864225.1). Classification (NCBI taxonomy): domain Eukaryota; kingdom Viridiplantae; phylum Streptophyta; class Magnoliopsida; order Solanales; family Solanaceae; genus Capsicum; species Capsicum baccatum. The sequence continues at coordinate 122,408,992 of CM061556.1, read as the reverse complement.
AAATTAATAAAATAAGTCTCTTTTTGAAAAATAAACAAAGTCTATTTTTTCATAAAGATTAAAACAAAAATTATCTTTCATGTAATCAGGTTTAGAGAGCCGATATTTACCTTGAATAATGCTATTACAACTGAGAAAAAACTCATAAATGCTGTTGCAAATAGCAAAGGTCTTGAAAGAACAACTGGTCTTCTGTAAACATAAGTCTGAAAATTGAAATACTTTTGTCAGGAAATGATAGACCAGAAATAAAGGTGATCAGGGCAATGTACGACTCTATGCATATTTGATCTCGTTTTAGTCAACGGCAATATAAATTTACGCCAGACAAACAAATACATTTTTGTTAACCTCGAAAAGTTTTCAAAATGTGTGCAATGATTAAGGACAACGCACAAGGAAATAGATTTATGTTTTCCACATGACCTGGCAAATCACTACGTTTGTTTCTTTTTCCCCCTTTTTTCATAAATGAAGTCTAAACATCACATAACAGATACAAGGTTTTTGGCCTATTTGATTACATCATACTTGTTCTGACATCAATACTATTTAAAATTAAGGTCTTCAAATGGCACAGTAAAAACTTTGGGTGTGTTCGGTATGGAGGAAAACTAAGTTGTTTCTTACTTAATTTCATGTGTTTGGTACGCAAATAGAAATTATTTTCCTAGAAGCATATGTATATATCTAACACAAAACCATGAGAACGGGTAGGAGTGAAGTAATGGATATTGTGATGGTAGGGCTGGTCATTAAATACCGAAACCAAATTAAAAAACTGAACCAAAAAATTTGGTATACGGATAATTCGGTATTTGGTACGGTATTTGGGAGTAAACTTTTAAATTACAGTATCCGGATTCGGGTTTGGGACAAGATGTGAAGACCGTTGGGTAATCGGTATTTACCAAGTACCGAATATATATATATGTGTGCCCAAAGAAGCACAAAGCCCAAAGGTGAAAGGTTCACTCTCCGTTCTACACTTCTTTACAAATTACAATAGCAAATAGCAATAGCAATATAATATTAAAAAAAGGTTCTCTTATAAACTGTGCCAAGACAAGCATGTAATATATATCAAAGTTGATAGCAGATGATAGTACTTCCTTGCTAATATGGTTGTTGAAGCAATACAGCCAGTCAAGATGCTAATGTTAGGGGTGAAATCAAATATCCTACAAAGGTTATCAATTTACTTGAAGCACATGGTAAAAGTGCAAACGATAGCTATCTACTGAAGGGTACTGGAAAATTTGCTAATATCTGCTGAAAACCAAAGAAATAGCAAGCTAATATTTGCTGCATACAGCCATGATCAGTGCTGGAAATACTATTCAAAAATGTTATCGGGGGCCCCAAGTCTATCAATTCTAATTTAATATGGTATTACCCAAGATCGTACTGAATCGAAGTTTAATTTATCGATTACCCAACCAAGTTTTAAAGCATGGTGTTTGGCATCTATTTTCAATTACTGGTTACTAAATTACCGAACTCAAACTTTGAAAATACCAAACGCCCACCCTAGTGATAGGGAAAGAGGGAGGACAGGGAATTTTGGTGGGAGAGTTAGGGGGTAGGGTAGGTGGTGGGGGAAGAGGGAGGACAGGGAATTTTGGTGGGAGGGTTAGGGGGTAGGGTATGAAATTTTTTAATTAAAAAATGAATTTTTTTTGTTTGGGGAGGGTCGGGGTGGGGTGGATGGGGGTAGGAAAGATTAAAAAAAAAATCTCTATAAATTTTTAATTTTGGGGGAAAAAGGGGGGGGGGGCGGGGGGGCGTAATTTTAAGAGTATGAGACATTGAAACTTGTTTTCCCCAATTTTACTAAGGAAGTCATTTTCCTTCTTTTGAAGGAACTTGTTTTCCTAGAAAAATTATTTTCCAAAACTTTTAGCCAAACAAACATGAGAAAATAAGAAAACATTTTCTAGAAAATGTGTTTTCTTCTATACCGAACACACCTGTTATACTATACATTTTTGTGGACAAAACAGAAAGATAAGCATAAATTGTAGGAATAGAAAAGACCTGAATATGCAAATAAAAAGCTATCTGAACTATCACCGCTCGCACAGCAAAGATGCACAATGCAGCGACCACAGCAAATCTCTTCCATCTCATAAGAGGTAGCTGAAAATGTAGAAGCATTTTGAGAAACAACAATTAAAAACCTTTCTTGTGACATCATATCACACATTTTACTGATCTTACAGCCAGCCATTGCATGGAAGTGAAATTATCCAAGTTAGTAAAACACTCTGGACAGCAACTAGTTCGCCACCCTCTCCAAAACTTCCTCTCCGACACATCACATTTATTCCTACTACTTACTGTGATTCATTCTTGAAAGCAATAATAGTTACATGTGGAGATGAATTTTCACTGGAACACTATTATAATTGCAGTAATCTGGTTTCCAGTCGTCCAGAACACAGTTACTTATGGCAGTATTTGCTCTTGCTTATTATTGCGTCGTCCTTCTTATCAAATTATAAAGATACAGCCACAACTAATGAAACAAGCGATAAAAAAGAGAGATCAGATATGATAGTACATATCACAACAGTTAAAATATGAGAAGGAATAGGAATAATATATAGAATCCTACTTGAAAAAGGAGTGTAATCTACCTATTTGGAAAAAGATTGGAATGTAATGTCTATAAATAGGGTCTCAATGTAATAATATAGACACAATAATTCAACAATATTCCTCCTCTATATTTCTCACATAGTATCTGAGCTTCTACGATCTTGGTAAAGAATCAAAGAGTTTCCGTTGCCGGCGGGTGGCTACAATCCATATATGTTGCCCGTCTGGCCAATGATTATGTTAATAAAAATTGGGTGTGTGTATCTTTCTGGTGATTATTTGCTCATATATGATTTGCACAACATTGTGCATTTATCCGGTTACTATTTTCTCATATCTAATTTGGTAGCACCACACATATCTCGAGACTACTTCTCATATTTAATTTGCGTAGTACCGTGCATCTTTCGGAACTAATTCTCATATCTGAATTGCATAGCACCATGCGTCTTTCCGATGACTCCTCATATGCTTTGCATAGTTCCATGCGTCTTTATGGGGACTCTTCAGATCTTATTTGCGTAGGGTCATGCTATTATTCTGACCCTACCCATATAATTTCTCTTTTTAAGTAGGGTTGTGCCGTTATTCCAACCATACTCATATAATTTATTTTTCAGTAAGGTTGTGTCATCATTTCGACCCGACTCATATAATCCCTTTTTTTCAGTAAGGTCGTGTCGTCATTTCGACCCTACCCATGTAATTTGTATTTCTCAGTAGGGTCATGCCATCATTCCGACCCTACTCATATAATTGTTATTCCTCCGTAGGATCGTGTCATCTTTCCAACCCTACTCATATAAATCTCTTTCTTAGTAGGTCTCTGTCATCATTCTGATCCTACCCATATAATTTTTTCTCAGATGATGATCACTTTTCAGCCATCATATCATTTTTTTTATATTAATTTTTTAGGGCTGAGCAGCACCCCTAGGCTTTATCATTAATCACAAAAGAATCTGTACAATGAGGGGGGCATAAACCTGACCTCAAGTTTAGTAACAACATTTGAATGTATGAAACTAATACAGCTGTGAGAATATACTATTTGGTTATTTCTATCAAGATATAAAATACACTAAGGTGGTTCCTGCAGTTTATTCAATTTCCTCCTTCTGAAACTTGGTAATCCCATTTTATCAAGTTGGAAGTACCCTGTTGCTTCTGAGGGAAGTTGATAATTGTGGAAATAGTGTTGAGGTTGTTCTTTGATGACTCTCTTGTTCAAGATCTACTTATTTCTTAATTTTGAGATGACCCATATATTTTATACCAGTTTTTAGTAATTTTCCAGAGACAAATAGACTTTTCGGCGATGTTACTACTTTTCGAATCACTTTTTTAGTTTGTTCCTTTTCAATTGAGGTCTTCCAGATGTCCAAAGCAGTCCTTATTAATTTTCTTGCAGATATCTTCACTAATTCTCAAATCAATCCTCGTATTAATTACATCTATAACAAGCTCGGTACATATGCCTTGTATGCACCAGCTTGAGGGGAGTTAAAATATGAGTAGGAATAGCATATAGAATCCTACTTGGAAAAGGATTGGAATGTAATGTCTATAAATAGGATCGCAATGTAATAATATAGACAATAATTCTACGAAAAAGGGTCTAATATACCCTTCAACTATTGAAAATGGTACACAAATACCCTTCTTCCACCTTTAGGCTCAAAAATACTCTTTCATCCATCTATTTGGCTCAAAAATACCCTTAATTATTAGAAATGACTCAAAAATACCCTTCTTCCTCTATTGGTTCAAAAAATATCTCTCCATCCACCTATTTGGATCAAAAATGCCCTTAACATTAAATTTAAATCCAAAAATGTCTCCTTTATATTATATTATTTTTTTTGGTTTCACATAGGGGTAATTTTTTTTGTAATTACAATTTTTTAATTATGATATTATATATTTTTTGGTGGAATAGATATGCATTAATTAGTATATTACTTTTTTGGTTTCACGTAGTGGTGGGCTTTTTTTAGTTACAATTTATTTTATTATTATATTATTTTGGGGTTTTTTTAAATACAACTTTTTATTATTATATTATTTCTGGGTTTTTTTAATTATAATTATTTATTATTATATAGTTTTTGTGGGTTTTACGTTAGGGGTGGGTTTTTCTTTTAATTATTATTTTTTTAGTTTTAGGTTGGTAGCAAGTTATCAAGTAATTTATGGTACATCATAATAGCTATATTTATGGTAATTTTTGTTTTTTCAAGAAATATATTTTTTTTATTTTAGGACTCTTAATTTCTTTTCATATATTTTAGGACTCTTAATTTTCCTATATGTTTCGGGTTTCATATTTATATATATTAGGACTCTTAAGTCCATTCTATATATTTATTTAATAAAATAAAAATTAAATGATTTTATCCATTGTAAATTCTTCCAAGGGAGAATGTTTTTTTTTAAAAAAGTTATTATTTTTTTTTTTTGGTTTCATGTGAGGGTGTTTTTTTTAATTACATTTTAATATATATAAGGAAAAAGATTAAATGATTTTATCTATTATAAAGTCTTCTAAGGGAGAATGTTTTTTTTAAAAAAAAAGTTATTATTTTCTTTTTTTGGTTTCACGTAGGGGTGTTTCTTTTAATTACATTTTAATATATATATATATATATATATATATATATATATATATATATATATATATATATCATTACTATTTTTCTTTGTATTATTACTATTTTTATGGTTTCATGTTGGAAAAAGATAGAAGTGTAAAATATTATACATTCTTACCTAAATTAAATAAAGACTTAAATTACTTTCAAGGTTTTTTTTTTTATATAAAAAGTTCAAAACCTAAAAAGAACTAAAAGTTTTCAAAATTTTACCTAAAATATGTTTTCTAATATTTGAGCACACATAGATAATCATTAACTATGAGAGTATTTGCCCTTTGCTAATTATCCTATTTAAGGAATTCTTTTCCAATTTTGCACTTAAACATTAATTAATTCTTTTTAAATTTTTATATATAACTAAAATTAGTGAAAAGAGGACCATTAAATTGTGAATGAATTTGAGTCTAATTACATGTGGACCAATAAAAATAATGTCATGTATTTAATTTAAATAAAATTATATTTCACATCAAAATTTGTTAAAAGGAGGAGACATTTTTGGACTTAAATTTAATGTTAAGGGCATTTTTTATCCAAATAGATGGATGGAGGGGTATTTTTGAATCAATAGAGGAAGAAGGATATTTTTGAGTCATTTCTAATACATTAAAGGTATTTTTGAGCCAAATAGATGGATGGAAGGGTATTTTTGAGCCTAAAAGTGGAAGGAGGGTATTTGTGTACCATTTTCAATAGTTAAAGGGTATATTAGACCCTTTTCCGATAATTCAAAAATATTCCTCCCCTATATTTCTCACAACTACTGTAAGGGAGACACCAAATTTGTAGGAGGAATTATCTAACACCCTTTGAAGGAAAAATGGAGCTAGAAGTTAGAACCGTAGAAGAATCTATGATAATTCTCTATAAAATTGTTGCATGAGAAATCAAGCTGTAAAGTTTGCTCCCTTCATCAAAACTTATATTATCCATGTTGAGATGTCCCAAATGGTTTGACACTATTCCACTTCTTTAAGACTTTAACAACTTCACAATTTTTAAGATTACTTAAGTTATTCAAATTTAAACTTCAATCTGATGCTTTCTATATTGTAACAACTTCTGAATCACTACTTTTAAAGTTACTTCGAGTACTACCAAGTAATACTATAATGGACAAATCAAATCAACATTTTAACTCTGTGTCCAGTCAAGTATCGGACACAGAGTATTCGCATTGCAAATTCAGTGAGGGGTTAGCAAGAGGCGAGCGTGGAAGTGATGTTTGACACAAAAGTTATCCCAAGAGAGACAATTTCAATATCTTGGATCTATAAACTAGAGAAGTGGAGACATCGACGATGACATCACACATCGTATTGGTGCGGAGTGAATGAAGTGGAGGCTTGCCTCTGGAGTCTGTTGTGTAATAAAAAGAAGATACCACTGAAACTTAAAGGTAAGTTTTATAGAGTGGTGGTTAGACTGACATTGTTGTAGGGGAGGAGTGTTAGCCAATCAAGAACTCCCATGTTCAGAAAATGCTTGCTGCGTAGATGAGGATATTGAGGTGGATGTGTGGGCATATTAGGTGTGATAGGATTAGAAATGAGGTTATTCGAGATACAGTTGGAGTGCCACTATGTTGGACAAGATAAGGAAAGCAAGATTAAGATAGTTTGGACATGTGACGAGGCAAGGTACAGACGCCCCAGTGAGGAGTGACGAGATGCTAGAGGCTGGATATAGTAGGTAGAAGGAAAGGTAGAGGTAAGTACTGAGGAGAGGTGATTAGACATGACATGACGCAACTTCAAGTAATTGAGCACATGAAATTAAATAGGAAGGAGTGGAAGATGCATATTAGAGTAGAAGGTTAGTCGAGTATGAGTGGTCTCGCTTTTCAAGGGGTTTGGGCTTGTTGGTATTCGTCGTTGTACTAGTTGTAGTATTGTAGTCCCTGCTTGTGATATCTATTATAGTCTGTTGTTTATTGTGTTTCGACTATCGCACTATTTTATTGTTCAACCTGACTGTTTTTTGTGGACATTGCATTGTCCCCTTGTTAGTTGCTATATTTTCTTTATTGTTTCCTCCTTCTTCGTACCTGGATTTGCTGCACTTGAGTCGAGTGTCTTTCGAAAACCACCTCTCTACCTCCTCGAGGTAGTGGTAAGGTTTGCATACACTCTACCCTCCCCAAACCTCACTTGTGGGATTTCAATGGAAATATTGTTGTCCAGTAAAACTGTAATATAAAATAGCACAAAGGAGTATTAAGATGGAGATATTCCTTCAACTGGTAAAGACCAAGAATTTGGAAAAAAGAAAGAGATGCTAGACGATCCATCGCTTATTTATATCATCAAATGTAACGGGTTTGTGAGTTTTTGCCAGGTTGGAATTTAAGAAGGTTGACCAAAGTAAACATTTGGGGTTAAAAAGGTTGTTTCCGTGATTTCGGTGATTCAACTAAGTCTGGAGGGTGTAATGTGACTTGGGCGGAGTTGACCACAGTCAACATTCAGTCAAGACAACCTCGAATTTGTTATGTAAAGATTCCAACAAGCCCGAAATGCATTTTATGATTGATTTACACTATTGGCTAATGCTTGGGGGGTTTCGGGTGTGTTTCGAATGTTGAAACCAAATATTGAACTTGGCTGATTTTCTTGTGTTTGGTGTGAGGGTAATTGGCACATTTAGCGCACAATTGCGCTGAAGGAAACTTTTGGTCAGCCATCAGGGCACCAAATGTGGGATTGCGCAAGGGAGCGCGTACGAAGCATGGTGCATGCAATTGCCTGAAGAGACACAGCGCGATCCCACAAGAAATTTGGTCCCACGTCGGGTGCTAACGCACTATGGCAGCGCAATCTCTTTAGGAGTGATGCAGGAGTTTAACAATGATTTTTCAATGTTTGGGGATTTGAACTCAGGGGTTTTCACCCCAAAGTTCTTCAATCGATTTTTGATGATTTGTGTTCTGATTTGAGCTCTGTTTTTCACAAAATTCATATCTGAGTTCATTATCTTATGTGCAAAATGATTTGAAAGAAATTTCCTGTCTGAGGGTTGACTCTTTGACCCAAATTTGACCCAAACTTTTATATTGCAATATGGGTGTCGATGGACTCATATTCACTTATAGAACATATTTTTGATAGATTGAGAGCATTACAAGGCCATTTGAAAGGGGAGGACCATGATGTGACCGTTGATGTCTTGCAGTTCGATTTTGAGGTAGGTTATGACTTACTTTTCTTTAGACTTAGCCAAGGTGGGTGCTTATTGTGTAAAGTATGTTTATGGGTTGGGCAAAATACTGGATCGAATTATTATTGTGATGATTCGATATTGTGATACATGAAATGGGTTTTTGGCCAATATGGCTTGAGATTCGAAAAGATTGTCGTGTATATTGTGTTTTAGGCTATTTTGTGCATTATTACACATATTAGGGGTTGATTTGACATGATGGGCACGATATGAAATGTAAATGACATGAAAAATAAGCACGGCGTACGGAGCAAAATTGAGGAATTTATTGACATTGAGGCTTGTAGCATATGCTTATGAGTTGAGACGTAGCATTTGAATTCACTTTATTATCGTGATCATGCATATTCATTGATTTCATGGATCATGGGAAAATCCCATTGGAAATACTGTTTTTGAAAGAAACAACTCTTATTTTATTTTGTTCGGGGTAAGATTCTAGATAGGCCTGAAGTAAGATTCCGAACAAGTATATGGACTTCGCGAGTCGCCTATGAGTCCCAGCTCACAACATAAGACTATGAAGGGGATGTATACTGGTAGAAGCATCGGTTCATTGCATTACATAGCATAGCATCACATTGCATAGCACATTTTATCATTCTTATGCCTTGTAGTGTTTCTTATTGATTGTTATGATTAAATTGCTGGGACTAATCTGCTTGCAAGTTTTTATTTTAACATGCTTATTCGATATAGTGACTACTTAAGCTCGGTCGGCCTATGATGCCTACTAAGTACTAGTGGTTGTACTCCCCCAATGTTTTCTGCATCTTTCTTGATGCAGATCCTAGTACGAGCCTCTGGCACAGTCCTTGATTTCTTTCGTGATCACATTGTTTGGATTTTTGTTGAGCTCCCGCCTCCGGACACTTGACCCATTTCCCTCCTCATTTTCATTCCTGTCTGCATTGTTTGGATTTTTGTTGAGCTCCCGCCTCCGGACACTTGACCCATTTCCCTCCTCATTTTCATTCCTGTCTGTTATGTTTTGGATAGTGACGTATCAAATTTTGTCAGTTTTTCCTAGTTTTAGAAGCTCTTGTACACATGACACTGAGTCTTGGGTTGAGTTTGTTCATATTGTTGTGTTATTTATTAAAGATATCTTGGGTTTTTAAACATTGTGTTCTCATTTATATTATATTTGTGAAGTTCTTTATGTTTTATGTTTATGAAAGGTTTGGTTTACCTGCCGTGGGGATAGGGTATGTGCCATCATAACCCCAGATTTTTGGGTCGTGACATCAAATGAGTTCATAAACATTAATAAGGACTGTGAAAATAAGAGACATATGACACATCAGATGCTCAGTTTCAGGAAGCAAATAAGAGAGAGAACACAACTCACTGATTACGGAACTAAACTACAAACAAGATAATATAGATGCACAATTTCCTACACAATAAGAGGCCGATCACAGATATGATTTTCGTAGATATACAGAAAACATAATTAGTTGATCATTTTCTGAAAGCTTAAAAGAACACAACAAGTTATCTGGCTTCAAATTTACCGGCTGAAGAATAATTAACAGTTAACGGACTTTATCAGTTATACAAGTCTGACTTTGAGGACCAAGTTACTACTACAAAATGAAACTTCAAGGCAATCAAACTGACCATTCAAAAATGTCAAACGTAAATAAGTTAACCACATAACTAAAGGACCATAACTAAAGGACCACACCAGTTAACCTTGCAAAAACTCAAGAGACTAAGAACAAGTAGAAAACTTATTTTGCCAATGTCATTGATGCCAAACCCAAGGTTTACCTCTCATAGGAACACACGCTCATGAACCCCCATTAGAAGCTAATCAAATTTAAAGGGAGAATCATTAATCATTAGTTCGGTGGGTCAATAAGATAATAAGTGAATTATGATAGGAAGACTTAGGTAAGGTACTGTAATACGGAACAGTACTGTGCAGAAAAGGAGGTTAACAATACCCATCACTCCTGAAGAGTTATTTTCCCCCCATTTAGTAGGACAATACAACAGAACCATATTGTAATATGGTGTTAAGGGAAACCCAGTCTCTGCATTATGTATAAATTAATTCAATCCTCTATTCTGCAACCAGATGTCCAACCATGATCTGAGGCATAATTAGAGCCTGTTTGGCGATGAAAATTTTTCCCTTTTTACCGGAAAATTTTTCCGGAGTTGGAAATTGTGGTGTTTGACCATGAAAATTTGGGAAATAATTCCGGAAAATTTTTCTGAAAAGGGAAAATAAGTTTTTGGTGTTTTCCCAATTTTCCAACTCCAATTTCAACTTTTATTATTATTATATATAACCCCAATCTTTTAAATTTTTACATAAAACTCTCCTTATAACATTATTTTACAATATTACATATATAGCAATTTTAAAGAATTAGATAATTATAATTTCAAACTTAATGCTATCCTAATTAATGTATATCTCTTTTTCTCTCTCATCATTAATTTTCTCTCTTATTTAAGACATTATTTTACTGCTAATGATCCTAATTACTACTCCCTCTGTTTCATATTAGTTGGCCCCTATGGACTTGGCACACCCATTAAAAAAATATTAATTAGGGATTTATTTTACCAAATTAGAGTGTGATACGGACGTTTAAGGAATTATAGTCATGTAATTAATAATGGATAATTGTTTTCTATATTTATGGAATTAATAAAGTAGTAGCAGATTAGTTTACCACTGCCATAAATTATTCTCATTTTTAATTTGATATATATTATATTGTGTATATCTTTATTATACAATTCAAATATAAATAGTTTATACCATATATATGCTAAAAATATAAATCGGTGATACATATTTTTCATAAAAGAATGTCCAATTTAACAAATTTGTACCTTAAACTGCAACTGCCCATAATACTTGATATCTTTATACATAAAGTATTATATTTATACCCATAAATATATAAAGTATTATATTTATAACATAAATATACAAAGTATGTTATATATAAAGTTTATACCATGTAATATACCATATACACACATATATAAATATACAAAGTATAAAGAAACATACTAAGCATATTTATATATTTATGGTATATGATATAATATACCATAAATATGCAAAGTATGTTTTACATAGAAATAATTTATTCACACACAGTAAAATCTTTCATGTATAAGAAAATTAAAGAAATAAATTAGCAGCACCCTAAAATTTAATAACAACTCATTATTTTCTATTTTTTAGGAACGGAAAATAAAGGAAATAAATTAAATAAATTCCTAAAAAAATAAATTTGTTTGAAAGATAATATTTGTTACCTAAAAAATATGAAGCAGTGATCTGTTAATATAACATCCATATTTAAAATTTTCAAATATGAGAAAACGGCTATTAATGTAAATATTATATGTCATAATTGAAATTCATTAAATATGGTCATGTATATGTAATTATTTTTATAAAAGTGGCTAATTGTGTTCTTTTCCTGTTGCACTCTGTTTGGATGATGGTTTGACATGGTTTCATAATGTATGGTACAGTATTGTACAGTATTATACTGTATGGTATAGTACAATACAATGTTTGGATCGACTGTATCGTTCACTGTTGTTTAATAACAGTTTTATTGTTTGGTTGGATGGTATGATACTGTATCGTAGCTGATAAATTTACTAAAATGCCCCTAATTATTATAAATTTTAAAGTTATCAAAAATTATTAATAAATAAAACAATTTTCTTTCTCTTATTAATTACAGGGAATGTTTCACTCAAATTGCACTAAGAAAATGTAGATGCAGGTTTACTTACAGCACACCACTATTGATTGTTTGCAATTCATATACAAAGTAATTCCATGCATCAAATTGAACTCTAGCCAGAATAACATATTCACAAACCACCTCAATAGAGGAATTCACCAAAGTCCACAGCAATGAGATAACAGGACAATTCAAAAATGCAAAAACGCAGAGGAGAGGTAAACAGAAAAGCATAAAATAAAAATACATTAGGTTTAAAAGTGATATAGGGTGAAGGGTAAAATGGGAATAAAGAATATTATATAAGGGTATAATTGGAAAAAAAAAAAAAATGGGATACCACCAAATTGGTATTCTGGAAATTGAGAGATTTCATGGTTTGGTAACCATGAAAACATACCATACCATACCATACCATGTCTTTTAAAAACAATTAATACAAACATGGTTTCTTGGGTAACCATACCATGGAAAACCATCATCCAAACAGGGGTTTAGTAGGTAAATTTTAGTTGGGTGATTTTGATAGTTTGTAAAAGTTGGGGCATAAAATTATATCTAAAAAAAGTTTTTTCAAAAGTCAAAAAAAAATTAAAAAAAGACATGACCAAACACAACTCCAACTTCAACTCCAACTCCGAAAAATTTTAGTTTTCATAGCCAAATGACTACTTAATCTTTGCCACTGTCCAAACAAACTTCAATGTCAAGATGAAATATTCTAGTGACTTTTATCTGACACAAAATGACTGAACTTATCATGATTATGATAGCAAGTGTTTTTCTATTCTTAACTTGCAACAATAATGTCAAGGAAAAGGAAAAGAGGAAAATTGCAAAACTATTTCTACTTCCTTTTACAACAACAATAACAAACCCACTGTATTCCCACATAGTGGGGTCTGGGGGTAAGATGTACGCAGTCCATACCACTACTTCAAGAGAAGTAGAAAGGTTGTTTCTAATAGACCCCCAGCTCAAGACAAGGAATAATAGACAAATACTTAATAAAGCATGGAACAAGATGTCAAGCTACTCTCTAAAGAACAGCGTTGTTTATTCTTTTTTGAGAGAATAGATAAACTCTTAATTTTGGTAACCAACAATTAGTGGTGAAGATGAGATCAACTCACATTTACTGAATAGGCAGTTCCCAGTAGAAAACTGATGAAAAGAGCCCAAAACAAAGGCCAGGAACCAACAATCCATCCAAGCCAAAAACTCTGAAAGGAGGAGATTATTTCTGTAGTCAGGAATTTTAATACTTTTGAAAATAGAAATTGGAAGTTCACATGGTATGCCATGATTCTTTCAATTAACACACTATGAATGTAGAGCAGTAACAGAACATCAGTCAGTGAAGGATAACTACCCAAGTCGCAAGAATTGAGCAACCAATATTTTGGTCTCAGAGACCAAGGATGATGCCGAGTCTTCTAGTGCCCACTGCAGATACTTGAATAAGCTTCAAGCTTCATATTAGAACCCTTCTCCCTTAAGACTCACAAACTATATCACTTAGATTATCAGAAAAAGAGGAACACGAGATGAGAATAGCAACCCTAATTTTTTTTTGGCTAACCGAAAAATGCCAGAGGGCAATGAGAACCCAAAGTTCTTCAAAGTTTAATAATGCTAATAAAGGGTGGAAACGAGGTTTACCAACAGCGTACGCTTCTCAGAACCTTCGTAAGGATGCGGCTTTTTAAGTATCTAAACAGTACAGCACAAACATATGCTCTCCCCAGCAGCTAAAAGTATAACCAACCGAACAAAACATAAAGCTTACATGCCCAAAACAAACCATTGAGCATTATGTTCGGCAAGAAATTTAAAGTCAGACTGCTTTAAAAAGAAAATCTTGTTCCCAGACCTCAACATTCTGAGGGACAAACGAGATTACACTATTAACTAAACCCTACATTGCCCGACCTTCTAACTCCATGAAAATTGGGTTGGGGAATCATGAATATAAATGGTTACCAAATATATGAACAACAGCAATATAAGAGCCAGAATGCATTAGCAGCTCGAGACAAGAAATTTTAGTGCTTAAGGGAAGATTTTTATATTACCAAAATGGCAAAAGACGACACGATAATCACTCCAGTTTGCATAGAGTATTCCCCCGATGCCAACGGAAGATATGGCTTATTTACCTGAAAAGAAACATCTCAAAACTTCACATGTCGAAGTAGAAAAAACTGCTGAAAATTATCTTTTTCAACAAAGGAAAAACTAAACATTCTCCTAAGATCTTTTCCTTTGAGAGAACATTAATTGCAATAGTTTCGTTTCCCAGACAGGATCAGAATTTTTTTTGTAGTACATCAGGATTACAATGAAATGGTCAATTCCCCAATGATTAAAGGGATAATAGCTTTAAGGCTTTTATCAAATAATTTAAACTAACTTATTTTCCAATATTAACAATTGAATATGGATATTATAGTAGAGACAATTTTGAGATACAGGTGATAGAGGGGTAGACACCTTTGTCATCTACAAAAGTTACCTCACCATCCAACTTCATCTTAAATCTGCAACTTAGGGATTTTTTTTATTTTTTTTTTTTTGGGGGGGGGGCAGCTTCAGTTGAATAAAATTATAGACTAATTTACTATTGAGTGTTAGTAGTATATATGTACTGGTTGACAAGCTAGTTACTCAAACATCTTCCTAAACATTGAGTAAGAGAGATGTACTCCGTGAGTTCTAAATGGCTCCTAATGTATCCCCGATATCCCAAAGACGAATCCACAATTTACAATTACCGTGTACAGAGTTGGTGCAGCCTGCGATAGCGTCTATCTCTCCCTCTCTAAAAGCTCCATGGGCAAGGATGAAGCTATAGAAGCCCTATGAAGACCGTCGTCAAGATCCCAAGCTAAGAAGATGCAAGCCAAGGTTGTTTGGGAGAAGGGTGCATGGTTTTCTCCCTATATAGAGGGGTATTTTGTTCTTTACGGCACAACATTATCAATATTATTGAGAATTTTTTTCTTTAAACCTTTGTGTATTGGTTACTTGGGATTTATCTTACAACCTTACTAGAATGATTCCTCTAAGAAAATTAATTACTAGCTGGACATCTATGGTTTTTGCTGGATTAATTGATGAAGATAATTAGTCTTATACAAATTATTATCTTTAATTATTCAATTAGGGAGATGTGGAGGACGTGCATTAGAGTAGGGGGCTAGTGGGTAGGAGTGTGTTCAGAATAGTAGGAATGAGTGCTCTATTTGTTTGGGTGTCTGCAGTGTCTAGTAGACTTTTGTTCATGGTGTTTTGGCGATGTGTATGATTTAGTATAACTAGGTTATAAATATTACTTTGTGGGTGTCTTGTATTCTTTAGTATCTGGCGGTGTGTCGCCCCTTGCTTGTTGTTTGCTTCTATGTTTTTGTTATATTTGTTACCAGTCCTGAGCCGAGGGTCTATCAGAAACAGCATTGCTACTTCATCCGAGATAGTGGTATGGACTGTGTACACTCTACCCTTCCCAAGACCCAACTTTGTGGGAATATACCGGGTATGTTGTTGTTGTTGTTGTAATTATTCAATTAGGGATCTCGATCACTTTCATCTGAATTCTTGAACTAAATCTGCTAGTAAACATGATTAGCCCTAAACTGCTAATTAAGTATATTACAATTATTTAAGGTTCTTTGTGATTACTTTCAACATTTGGGAATTTATATCTCAAATTTCACCCATATTAAGTTTCCAGTCTTTAATATCTTTGTTTCATCTGAGGTAGTGGTATGAACTGTGTACACTTTACGCTCCCCAGATCCCACTTTGTGGGAATACACTGGGTATGTTGTAGTTTTTGTATTTTCTATTCCACATTATTTTCTTGTTTTTCTTTAAGTAAGCCTATTCCTCCCTCCCTCTCTCTCTCCCCCCATACACTCAACACAAACTCACCCAGCTAACTCAAGCAAGTTGCAGACAGCCTTATCAACCCATGTCCGCTCACTCGCTAGGCAAAAAGATAAAGTGACATAACAAAAACATGAGATATGAGTCCTCGACTAGGCCTTCAAATAGGTAGAATGAAGCCTGCATAGTTCTGCATTCAGAAATCAGATTCATGCAAACTAAACAGAAAAGTACCTTGTCTATTTCGATATCAGACAACTGGTTTAAACCAACTATGTATATGTTCATGAATAGGGCAGCAACAATGGCCTGCAACAATATAGCGATAATCAAAATGCTTGTCATCGCAGATCACATCAGGTGTTGAATCTAAGAATGACCTTTACCCACCTCTAACATCCCAGTGAAAAATAATGGTGAAAAATCAGAGAACTTCTCAACTGCAAGGAGAGAAACTGAAATTATGCTCAATGCCTGCTCAGAGAAAAGTAACGTAAGTTCACTTTCTTACATGTTCAATCTATCAAACTTAAAAAAACAAAATATATATACATTTGCATGCACATTCACATAATTACAGATGAAATTCCCAAGCTTTATCCGTCAGGCTGATTCTATGAAATTAACATCTTTTGACACCTTGTGGATCAAAAAACCTATTCCTCAAGTATATCTAAAGCAATTCAAAGTAGTCATAGTCAAAATATGCATTAATAATACACTCTTTTCTTGGTAAGGCATTAAAAGCTCCACAAACTAAAATTTGATAAGAATTATGATGACATAAATAAAAACATATGAATGGTGGGTTTCACACATTGAGATAACTAGATCCTATGGCATTTCATATAACATGGAAACAAAATAAGCCATGTGCATGTTATGGTGCTCAACATAGGAGTTGTGGACCTAACTGTTCCTATTATGGTATGGGGCCGCGAGAACCTGTAGAAAGCATCTACAGCATCATGCACCGAGTTCCAAGGACTCTTGGAAGGTTGAGATTCAAGAGAGTGTTCAGATGATGCATGCACCAAAAGCCTCCCTTTAAGTTTTTTATCCTCAGCAATAATGCTTCCATCACTGCTTCCAACATGCTCTTGTGTCATATACTGCTTGTGCAACTTCACAGAAGTGTAAAAGTGCTTTTCTGGATAAAAGTGCTTTTCTGCTCTCTTCCATGCTTTACACTTCAAAACTCGTACTATTGCATGTGAATCTACGATGTCAAAGGATTTGAGAAAAACATAATTCAGGTTATGAACAACAGCCAATCTAATACTCCACTTGGTACAGCATATGATACAGTAGTTTCCTACTTTACAGATTCTAGCTTTTTAAAATGGCAAGAATATATTAGACTGGAAATTAATAAACAAAAGCACATTGAACATCTAAAAGCACAAGTCCTTTCGCAGTATCATTCGAACAACCATTATCATTATTGCTTGGTCCTGTGTAAAAAAAGCAACACCATATATCAACATTTCTGCCGGAACTAAACAGGATAAAATGTTAACATTTAGCCTGAACTAAGAACTTCCGAAGTTATGACTCAGCACATATAAATCAAATCAAGATTGAACATGAATCTAAATATTTTTTCTTTGATAACCAAGATTCCCTAGAGCCATGGTGCACGGTTCGAAACACGGTGGATAGTGGATCTGCCCCTAAACCCTACGGCCTTCTCCACTTAACTACCAGGCTCCTGTGTGCTGCAGGGTTTGAACTTACGACGAGCGTCTAATCCACTGATCACTCTTTGCACTCTATCATTAGGCAAAGCTCGGGGGCTTGAACATGTATAAAAACTAAAAATATCACAACAAAATACAAATTTTTACATGCTTTGAGCAAAATACAAATCATCAAGAGTACACTTAACGGCATAAGATTTTTGAACACCCAAGGATCGTTTGGTACACGGTATAAGGTGGGATATCCCAAGACTAAGCATGGGAAAAGACGTATACCGTCTACCAAATGCCGTATAAATCTTATCCTAGGCTTAATCCTGAATATCCCACTGTATTTCATCCAGCTTGGGATTATTTTATCCCATCTCCCAGGTGGGATAAATTAGTACTGGGATTTTAGTCCCATCACTATATTCCTAGGGTAGATTAGTCCACGAATTAAACGACCCATCAATGTGATACAACGAACTTCAAGAGCTGGACTCCAGCAGTTAGACATGAACTCTGATTGAACATATTTTCCAATTAACAAGCAAAATACCCAAAGAAAACTACATCATGCAAAGCTGAAATAGTCGGAAGAAAAAAAGTTCCAGACTATTCAAGAACCCACATGGAGAAGGCAAGAAAAATGAGAATAAAAACATCTTTATACAAATTAGCAGTAGGCAAAGAAAAAAAGTGCAAATTTTGGAAGTGCGCCTACTGGTTTTGAGTGGAGAGAAATCTGCTGCAACTGGAAATGATGGTGTCTGAAATGACCCAATAAACAAAGACGCCATTTTTTTTATTTCTCTAAACTGAAATCAAATTGATTTGAACTGGAAAATGACACTCTCTTTAGTGGAGCTAATGAATGTGTATATGTTGCTAAGGCTGGTACACCTAATTTTCCGAGGTTTCCTACATTAATACTTTAATATAAGCTTCGGAACATGTGATGCTTGCTAGTATTTTCAATCTCAGTTTTGTCAACCTCAACCCTAATTTTCGAGGCGTAAAATAACTATGGGCGGGTGCTGTGATTTTCATTTTTTTATTTACTAGCTTTACGGGGGTGTTATGTGCGCATACTCCAATATAATATTTAAAAATTATCAATTAAATTAAATATTATTTTATTTAATTGTATGTTTAAATTATTTAAATATATTGAGTATGTTGTTATTATAAAAATAATTAAAAAAAAGACAATGTCTTAAAAATAGTTGTTCCTATTGAAATAAGCTGCTAACTCTAAAGGAAGACAATTGGTTTTGAGTGGGGATGGGATGGGCAAAAAGAACATTCAAGTAGGATTGGTGTTTGTCGGTTTGGTTTTTTTATTTTTGATTTGATGAAAATGGTAATGAAAATCGATTTGAAATAACTTTAATTCAATTTGATTTTTGCAATTTTGATTTGGTTAATTTCAGTTCAATTTTACAAAATTGATTTGTATAGATTCCAAGACAATCTCTTGAT
The DNA here is from genome assembly GCA_030864225.1 of Capsicum baccatum var. pendulum. Lineage (NCBI taxonomy): Eukaryota > Viridiplantae > Streptophyta > Magnoliopsida > Solanales > Solanaceae > Capsicum > Capsicum baccatum. Next base: position 122,389,732 of record CM061556.1, on the reverse strand, counting down.
ATGATTTATAAAAAGTTAGAAGAGAGTTGAAGAATTTTTCTTCAGAATATATAGAGTTGCTTTAATTGCTTACAAATCTACCCACCAAATAATGAACTAAAAATGTATATCTTGCTTTCGGCAACTTTCACGAACAAAATGCATTTGTTATAGATTTTTTTCATCACCATCTTAATTAATTTTTTCAGAAGGCTACACTTTGATTTCATGAACTTATTCAAAGCTTTCGGTGCAATTCTATAATTATGTTTTGTCAATAATCTTTACAAGTGCGAGATCTTGAATAATGAGAAATATGAAATCTCATAAATAGGTGTATGAAGTCTTGAAAAAGAAGAACCTTAATTTTAGGAGGGGGAAGGGGTTCGTATAAGCGTATAGCTGGATAAGATTTGGGACTTATATAATAAATGGGTTGAATATTTTGTGTTTGAGTTATTTCATTTGGCTTGTGGGTTGTAAGTAGGGAATAAAATGTGGATCATGTAAATTGTTACATATATAGCCTAAAAATTTAATTTTTCAATCGAACAAATTTAAGTATTCAAAAATCGCAAATTAAATTAACTAACTGACTTTTTAAAAATTAAAACAGAAATCAAATTTTAAAATAGTTTAGTTTGATCGATTTTTTTAGTTCAAATCAAAATATGTCGACCTCAACATAGTAGCTCAAACAAATAATGATGAGCCTATTGGACCAGCTTGAGTGTTCAACATAAAATGATTAGATATCGTTTTGAATCTCCAGCATTGAATATCTAAATTTTGCTAGCTAGATAAAAAGTGTAGTGAAATTAATTTTCATATTTTTGGTATAAATTTGTAATATGATAATGTCGCACGTAATCTTTACTCATATACAATCTTTTTGGTTAAAATTTTTTTTGCTTATATGAGTTCATCAAACACCTTGAATAAAATATTATATGTATTCTTGTATAGCAATTTCATTCTCGCACATGTGCAGAAGAACATGAAAAAAGACCATGAAAAGTAACTAAAGAAATTCGTTCACAATTTGATAGAGAAAGTATACAAATAAATAACAGTTGTTGACACAAGTTATTCCGAACCAACAATCAATTTTAGGAATACTTACTAATTTGATCTTTTTAGTTTGTTCATGATATGGAATAGTTAATTTGAAACAATCACTGCCTAAAAGAGGAAGAAAGATAAAAAGAAAAATAAAAAATAATAATCAAAGAAAAAGAAGATAAGCAAAACTCACCAAAAAGAGAAAATAAAAAATCACAAGTAAAAATATTTAAAAAGTACGAAACAAGCAAGTCGTACCACAAATAACTAAATTAGAAACACGTGACATTAAAAGTCATGTAAAGTTAGCAAAACTAATTTAATCAAATGACAATTTTAACCTCAATCATCCAAGGATCCTTCACTTACATAGTTAAGAAAATGGTGCGTACTTATGCTATGCATGGACATATGTACAAAATTTATAAGAATCTCAAGATTTATTTTGTAGAATAGGTGTACTTCTAAACTGGTTCTAAAAGCAAAACAATTAAAGTACATAGCACTACCCATATTTAGAAGTCATCATAGTATAAGTTATCCATTCCTTAAATAGGAAAACTTGATGCAAGTTTCATAAGTTCTATTCAGAAATTTCTTGCATGCCATGTGACAGAAAAAACTTATGCATCACTCGATAAGTGATGAATTCTCTCAGCAAAATGAATTAGATTCTTTCATCTGAATTTTTATTCAAACTCAATAAGATTTAGTTGTAACTGACACAAATAAAATATGCCACTATACCAATTAAAGAAATGAACATCTGACAAATTATTAGATGCATTAGTTAGTTGATGTTTGACGTAAATATCTATATTTAATACTATTTTATGCTAATTAGAACTTTAATCACATATTTGATCTTAACTTGTTGCGATTAATCTCATGTTCATATATTTTGATGTCTCGGTACATACTAATGAGATTGAATTATTGAAGGATGAGAAGTGTATTGAATTATTGAAGGATGAGAAGTGTGAATAAATACCATATGTTTCACATGAAAATTGAAGAAGCATGAAGTGACCCCAAATAACTTTGGAGTAGAGTCTCTTCCAATAGCTTCAGTAAAGCTCTTAAATACGAGAAATATCAATTTGTGAAAAAGAATTTCTATGCTTGATTCTTGAACCGATTCTATTTTAGGTTCCCTAAGATAATAATGAATAGACTCTTTCTGGGGAGGTTGAGGAAAGGATTATTGGACAAGGGACGAACAGTGACATTACAAGTCTTTCTTATTTTTTAATCTTAAATTTGAAGTTGTACCACCTATTTGATGCAAGGGTTGTGCATGACTTTTGACTCCTAATCCATTCTGAATTTGGTTTTAAATTATCTAGGCGTCTTCATCTTTATAAATGACCTTTTTATGAAAAAAATATATCTTGTACATGACAAAGAGCAGAGTAAAAAGCGCAAGCATTATTTTATCAAGTTTATCTAAGTCCCAAGAGCCATAAAACCTTGCAGAATTTATAAAATTGGGATATTGATCCTTGGGTAATCGTGGGATGTTGGTGAGTTCGGAAAAGTCATTTCCTCATCATAATTCTTGCAAGTTCTGTCTAATTCTTGATTTAATTCTCTGATTTAATCATAAATCTCTAGCTTCTTGATGGGTTAATTTTAGTGTCGTTTGAGCTCAGAATTTACTCATTCTTGAGGGTAAATGATTCTTGAGCATCGAGGGACGTGTTGATGATTTTAAAGTTGTGATTCCGCAAGCGGACCCCAAATGGAATTTTGACTCGATTTTGGACCCAAAGCATTAAAATGTAATATTGGTATCATTATTCTCATATTAATGTATTAATAACTATTTTGATAGTATGACATCGTGTAGAGGCTTGTTAGAAGGGAAAATCTCCAATTTATCTGACTTTAGCAGACATTCTTTAGCGTCCAGGTAGGATAGGCTTACTCTACTCATAGTTGAGCTTTATTATGGTATTGGTATGATATTATGATAGTATTAGGTTGGAAAATTATGACTTGATGGTTATTTAGTGGAATATTTGATTAGTAAGTCGTATTTAGGTGAATTTGACCTATCCATCTGTTCCTTGGATTGAATAGCTATCTTAGGACTTAATGAGACTTATTTTGCACCTTTTAGCGAGACTTTGGGACCTTAGTCTAGTTTAGGGTAGAAATTGCCTTAGAATGGACTTTTAAGGTTAGAAATTATCACGATCCGAGACTACCCTCTAGTCGTAACACGGTGCTTTAAATCACAAGTGATCCCAAGCTAACCCATGAACTAGCATGATACTTAAGAAATTGATTTAAAATATATTACAAAACTTAATTTGCGGAGCGAAAGCATAATCATGAAAAGTCTGAATAAAGTTAATGTTGATACAATTTACATTATGATAAAACTGATGAAAGAAACTCAAGTTACATTATTAACTTTGACTGACATCTATGAAGCCTCTACTATATTTACTATAGATAGCTGGGACATGTCTCCAACTACCACTAATCAATACATATGAAAAATCAAATAAAGTACATGATCCAAAACTGTGTGGAGTTCTTAAAATAGGAGAACTCATCACTTGTTGGATGAAAGCTGCAAACTGTCTGACCCCAGTGTGAGAGCTACATATGGTACCTACATTATGAAGGATGTAGCCACAAATGCATATGTGTGGTCAGTACATTGGAATGCACTGAGTATATGGAGACATGCACTAAATCATTAAAATATTTCAAACATGCTGTAAAACTGAGGATATAAGTTATTTGTTGAAATATACATTTGAAACATGACTATACGTGAAAACTGTAAATCATAAAAAATTTATAAATCATGAACTGAAAACAATTCTGTAAGCTAAGGGGCGGTAGAAGCATAAATGTTGTAAGCAATTCTCTTGTAAGGTTGAATATGCTGTAAAAATTATACTGAGGATAACGTATGAATACTGGGTCTGAAACTATGTGGTGGAAACTAACTTAACTCAAGGATCTGAATATACAAATATACCAAGCAAGAATGAATAAACATATAAACCAACAAAATATGTACTAAGTAAAGCTGATTATTTGAATGACTAATATCTGTGTAACCGAACAACTGAAATTTTAGTAAGGGATAACTAACATCGGTATGTTGAGTAGTAGATATATGAATACTAATCATGTAAAATTAAACTGTACTTAGTCTGAATAACTGAAATAAAACTGTGAGGTACTGTGCATGTGAGAAAGGACTAACTGAACAACATGAGATAACTGAACATGAATGTATGAAAATTGTAACAACTGTGAATGCAAGACCAAGCATATAAATATTTTTGAAATAATCTGTAAACTAAAAAATAGAAATATGATAACTAAATAACTGAGAATCTATACACTTGGTCAAGAAAACCTGAATTGAAAATACATTAAATACTGTACTGAGACTGTGGAAGGTATCATCTAATTGACATACCCTAATCTAAGCTAATCGATGTCCAACCTGTAACCCCAGTTAGAAGGGTGTCAGTACCATGCCACGAGTACTAATACTAGTTATGTGGATCCCCTAAACTGGTGTCCCGAAGGACTAGTGAGTCACCCTCAACTGACAGGTGCTCTAATGAGATATGTGTCACCCTCAACTGGCAGGTAGACATCTATATAGTTCTATAACTCGGGGATTGCTACTAAGGGTCATACCCTCTACTGACAGGTGAGCCTCTATCGCCGGGTTCGCTCGGTGCTAAATCCTACTTCCAATTGAATGACACTGAAATTGGACTAAGTTTAACTGAATATGATTTCATGACTGATAGTGATTATTATGATCATAATAATTGAATAAATAAGAATAATTATGGTTTAACTGAATCATACTTAAAAATTTGAAAATCATGTAAAAAACGTAGATATCGAGTGGTCTCCGATCCTGGTCAAACCTTAAGATACCCGACAGGACTTGGCCCTGGTTCTGATTTTGTTAACCGGATAGGTAGTAGCTTGTAATATTAAATCTATTCCATATGTGTGAGAGATAATACTTAGTTCCATATGTGTGTTAAATTCAGAACTTGTCCGGTTAGTCTTGCCTAGGTTGTAGGATAGTTGGTTAGAAAGGATCATAGGCCGTTTTTTATATTAGTCCACTTTCAGCTGACATGGCCTTCCATGTTCCAATTATATCTCTTGATCCCGATTTTGAGCCTGATAGATAATTTCTTTGTTTTAGCCTTCCACCTTCCCATTTGTGTTATAATGAACCTGTTTTGCCCTGGTCCTTCTTGGTCATTGTGCACCTCAACTGAGGTAAATTGCTTAAGTTGAGGGTGACTATCATAATGGTGTGTAATGTATAGTGGGTATGAAGAAGAAAAAAATAAGAGAAAAATATAGTAAGGCTGGGTGTGGTAACAAAATAAAAGAAAAGAAAGACTAAAAAAAACCATACCCAGCCTGAATGTGCATAAAAGATTGAAAGGGTGAAATAGGGGTGAAAAATAAAGTGAAAAATGGCTAATATGTAAGACCCCAAAGTTAGTGTAGTGTACTTAAGGCTATTTTGTTGGATTTAAGGTGTTTTTGGAGTGTTTTGCAGGAAATCATGTTTTGGATGCTAATTTCATGAAAAAGAGGGAAAAGTGTTTTTAGCTACTTTTTGGTGCAATTAAGGGTGTTCGGGACACTTTATGGCTTGTTCGTGATCAAAGTATGTTTGAGAATCAAAGAAGAGATGAAAATATGACTTTCGACACTTTTTAGTCAACCCACGAACCGCAAGTAGGACCTACAAACCGCTAGTAGGCAAAGCAAGTACCAGAAGTCCAAAATCCTGAGAGCTGAGCTTGTAGGATTTTTTCATCCGCTACCCGTGCCCTGTACCTGCGCCCAAGGTTAGGACCACAGGTAGTACCTACGCCCATGGACAGATCATGGGTGCACACCGCACGTGGTCGCCAATAATGATTTTCTCATATCGTTCTGAAATCATTTCCAAGGATTTCCATTTATCCCAATTATACTCCTATGATATTTTTAAGTGTTATTATGTATCAGTAATTAGGTTTTCCTACTTCAGTTAGGATTTTCACTCTTGGGTTTCTTGTAACCTATAAATACCCTTTAGGCTTTGTATTCAATCATCAATTCATACATTCACATATGTTGGGGTAGGACCTTAGGGGCTATCCTATACTTTCATTGTTCTTGGTTTGTTATTCAATTTAATACCTTGGGATTTCTTCTCTTATTATTGTGAGATTAATTTTGTAATTTTGTTTGTGGATTCCATGATTGATATCACAACTATGAGGGGCTAATTACCTTCGCTAGTGTTGTGGAAACCCTGAAAGATTAACGAAGTATTGAAAGTGCCAAGTCGTTCTAGATAAAGATTCTTGTATGTATTGGTTTTACTTCGTTCTTATTTATTTCTTAATGGTGGTCAACATTAAGATCTTGCCTAGATTATTTCTACTTACTCCAAAATATGAGTAGTGACTAGGAAAAGAAGATCACAATAGTAATTTGAAGATTAATGATTGATCCACACTACTAGATATTATATAAGTAAGATCATTAACTATCATCTAATAATTAGAGACCCAAAAGGTAATAGTTAACTGGGATAAAAAATAAGGGTTAGTAAGGCAACATCCTGAGACTCAGAAGATAAAAGGTGAAATCCTTCTGCTCGTCCAAAAGACTGTTGATGGTATTTAACTTATCAGATTCTACATGCAAGGTATTGAAATAGTTTGACAGTGCGTGATAAGTCTACTAAGTTTAGAAGCCAAGGGGAACACAAGCCTAGTGTTTGTCTTAGATTGTTTACAATTAAGAGCAACTAATTCTTTCCCTTTTTCTATTTCAGCAAATCCCCCTTTTACTTTCCCGCACTGCCTGGTGATTGTAATAAGTTCGAGAAATATTTTTGGCCTATTCACTGTGGGATTAAACCCAACCTAGTTGGGTTACTATATTTGACAGCGACTGCTTCATCCTTCAATTGGAGGTGTATTTTGGGCATTATCAATGGCACTTTAATATATGGCTACCGCCTAGCTTAAAAAACTGAATTTTCAGTTTCAGAATCTTCTGGGTAATTGTTTCATTAGGCTATGTATGTCTCATTGGGATGATCTTGTCTTGTTCATGAAGAAAAAGGATGATTTTTTTCATATGTATATAGATTACAAGTATTTGAATAAGGTGATAGTGAAAAATAGGTATCCTATGCCTTGTATTGATAACTTGTTTAAATAGATTTAGGGAGAGGTGTTATTCTCTAAGATTGACTTAAGATCCATTTTTAACCAGATGAGGATTCGATCCGATGACATCCCAAAGACAATCTTAAGGACTCGCTTGTCCATTATGATTTCCTAGTGATGTGTTTTGGTTTGACAAATGCCCCTACCGTATTCATAGATTTGATGAACCACATGTTCAAATCTTATATGAACTCCTTCATGGTTGTATTCATCGATGACATTCTTATGTATTCGAGGAATAGGGAGGATTATGAGTAACATTTAAGGATTGTGCTCCATACTTTGAGAGATTATAGGATTTTTGCCAAATTCTCAAGTGTAAGTTCTGGCTTGAGTTTGTTACATCCCTAGGACATGTGGTTTCTCAAGATGGGATTATGATAGATCCAAGAAATATTAAGGCTATTCGATATTGGGCCAGACCTATATCTCCATCCAAGGTTTGTAGCTTTATTGGTTTGGCTGATTACTATAGGTAGTTCATTGAGTGTTTTTCTACTACTGGAACACCGATGACTAGATTCACCTAGAAGGAGGTTCCTTTCCAGTGTGGTCTGAGAAGTGCGAGTCAAGCTTTTCAAAGGTTAAGGATTTTCTCACTTCCGTACCTATATTGACTCTTTCTGTTATGGGTGAAGGGTTTACCATATACTGTTATGCTTCTAGTGTTGGTTTGGGTTGTGTTTTGATGCATCAGGGATAAGTTATTGCTTCTACATCGAGGCAGTTGGAGGTTCATGAGCGAAACTACCTCACGTATGAATTGGTTTTGGCAACGATGGTTTTTGCACTTAAGATTTGGAGGCATTTTCTGTATGGCATTTATTGCGAGATCTTCATTAATCACTATAGTATTTAGCACCTTATGACTAAAAGAGAGCTTAATTCGAGATAATGCAGATAGATAGAGCTACTAAAGGATTCTGACATCTCAATTCTATACCATCCAATCAAGGTAAATATGGTAGTGGATGCCTTAAGCCAGAAGGCATTAAGTATGGGTATCTTGGCTTCTATTTCAGTTTCAAAGTGGTTGTCAGCATGGGGACATCCAATCCTAAATGAGCTTGATGGTCCGACTTTATATTTCAGAATTCATGAGGATCCTTTCTAGTGTTGAGGATAAGTCTACTTTATTTGAGCAGATTCATAGTCGTCAGTTTGAGGATAGTAGACTTTGTGGAATTTGTGCTTAGGTTCTGAGGGGTGAGTCCAACAGAGCTACCATGGATTTTGAGGGTATTCTAAGATATGATAGCCGCATTTGTGTTCCAAGAGTTTTGAGACTTTATTTAGTTAATATTGCATGAGACTCATAGCTCCAGATACTCTATTCACCCTGGGACTGCTAAGATGTATAGTGATTTGAGGCAAAGCTACTGGTAAAGTGGCATGACAGAGATGTAGCAAACTTTGTAACTCATTGCTTATGTTGTCTGTAGGTGAAACTGAGCATCAGAGGCCTAGCATCTAGATTCACAGATTGCCATTCCCGAGTGGAAGTCGAAGCAGATCACTCTGGAATTTGTTAGAGGTTTGCCTTGCACCTTTCATTGTTTTGTTCGTATTTGGGTCATTGTAGATCTATTGACTAAATCAGCACATTTCTTTCCTATTCAGATATCTTTTAATGTCGAGAGGTTCGCTTTTATCTATGTTCGTGATATAGTTCACCTACATAGGGTACCCATATATCATGACCCAAAAACCAATGGTCATGATGACACATGTCGCAGCGAGCCTTGACAAGTATGCCTATCACCCAAACTGATATGAAATGAGAATCACTACCTAAACTGAAGCAAGGCTTCTAGAATGAAGCTGAGACACATAAATATAATCTTAGCAAAAGTACATAACCGAAAATTGACAACATGGGTATCATTGGTTTTCTTTTAATATGTAGATTCTATAGTTGTGTTTTTTTACTGATTCGAGTCCATTCGTGAAGAGAAAGCTCCATAATAGAGACTTTTTGGACTAGTTTTTGTAATTCAAGTTTGGTTATGGCTTAACTTTCTTTAGATTGGGTTGGGTAGTTAATATTGATATAAAATTATATTATGGGTGTGGGAACTAATCATGAAAATGTCTATTAATACTATGTTGTGACCATGTAGGGGCCTATGTTATTATAATTTGGTGGTATTGAGACATATATGCTATATGTGACCATGTGGGCTCTTGTACGATGTTGTTGGCCTTATGTATGTATATTGATGGTATCTTTCTTGTGAAGAGCCGAAACTAGAATTTATGTGGTATTAATTGTATATTGTGTATTTTTCCCTATTTCCATATGATTTTATTATATTCATGGATTGTTGGCATATTGAGTGGATTTTGGCTCACATGATTGGTTTATTTTTGGATTTAGAAAGTCTTATTCTGGTTAGTTGTGAGCATTACATCCTAATACTAAAGGCTCACATGATTGGTATTATTTTGGCTTTGGAAAGTCTTATTTTGGTTAGTTGGAGCTTTGCATCATAATACTATATACACTTGTGAAACATTGGTACCATTGTGGAAATACTAGAAACATTGGCTTATGACATCTTTATAGATCTTCTATCGAGGAATGTGCTAGAGAAGAGTCATTGACATTACTATTGGTTATTGGATTGTATATGGGTTTCAAAACCCCCAAGGTTCTACCTCGGGAGCATATCTCGGTAGGTGTATATGAAGATTGTGCAACAACCTTGAGCAACACATCATTATCATCATTATTGCATTATATATATATTGTACTCATTTTGTGTTGTATTATTGTCCATGATGTGATATCTATCTATTTGTACTTCTTTCTTATACTTGTATTCGGTATAAGTACATATTTTGTTCCTTTCTTGTACTTGTATTTGGTATATATATACTGTAAAACAGTTAGTGGAGATGATATGGGCTACCATTTGGGACATTTCTGATTGTTGGTGACTTGCCCATAGTGTGTATTACATATGCTTTATTTTCTACTTTTCTAAATCGACCTATGATACCTATTGAGTACAAGTGGACCATACTCAACCCTACTGCGCCCTTTTGGCAAAAATCTAGGTACGAGTGTGTTGCACGGTAGCTGATTCAGGTGGTAATAGAGTATATTCGAGGTAGCGGTCGATCTATGCTTCCAAAGTTGACCTACTACTTCTTATCTATTTTATGTCTTGTTTAGTATTCAGAGATAAATTATGATCCTTTTGGACTATCATTGTATCATTTGACATTCAAGATGTATTTAGTAGTTCTTACACTGTGACACCAGGTTTTGATATATTCTTATAGTATTTTTTTGGTTATGTACTTTTGCTAAGATTATATTTATGTGTCTCAACTTCATTCTAGAAGCCTTGCTTCAGTTTAGGTAGTGATTCTCATTTCATATCAGTTTGGGTGATAGGCATACTTGTCAAGGCTCGCCGCGACATGTGTCATCATGACCCTTGGTTTTTGGGATAGAATCTACATATTAAAAGAAAACCAATGATACCCATGTTGTCAATTTTTGAGCCGGTATCAAAATGGACCCTCAAAATAGGTTTTTGAAAAAGAATGGTAACATAGGAATTTTAGTCCAAAAATACATTACCCATTATTAAAGGAATCACTAGAAGAAAACCTAGGTAAAAACGAGTTGGAATTAGGGGTTTAAATCGAGAAATTGCTAATTTAGTTGTTCCAAGCCAAAATCCCCAAATTTCACTTTTGAATTCAAATTTTAAAAAGAATTTAAATAACAAGAATCGAAGAAAATAATTGAAATAGGAGTTTTGGAGCTTAGCTACTCTAAAATGGAAAAAACTACCAAAAAACTCAGAAACCTAAGCTGCAAGTTTCAAAAATGGTGAAAATGAGTGATACAATCCACCTAGTTGTTACTTAAGTGACCAGGCACCGCATATGCGATGCCTATGGCTTAAGAGACGTTCTCTTAAGTGAGTTTGGTGTTGCTTTGGCAACACTTTGGCTGTCAATCCAAGTTGCTTAAGCGGTGCATCAGCTGGGGACTTAGAGAATTCTAAGTCTCTACAAACCCGTCAGGATTCATTCGGAATCCTGAGAACACAAATAAACTTTGCTGCTAGACTAAATTTGATGCTCCAGACTTAATGGATATCAGATTTGTGAAAAAATGTTGTTTTCACAAAGTTGACCCTCGATTTGAAAACTTTCCAAATTGAATGTCAAAATGAGATATAAAAGTCGTAAACCACACCAACAATGTTACCAATCTAAAATTGACATTTCGAATCTGCTGGTGCAATCCATTGCCATCCGATGTATGTATCAATAAATGTTGATCAAAGTTAACTAATAAGCCTTTATAACCACCAAAAATCAAAATCTCGCACAAATCTCACCGAAATGCATTGGGAAGAGAGATGATTATCCCCATGCTCCAAAAATACCACAATGCAACCACGGGGAGGGGTAAAATTATCAAATCAAAAAAATAAATAATTCACATAAATCACTAAAAATCGGGTCATTCCATCATCCACCACCAAGAATCTAGTTCGTCCTCAAAATAAAGGAAAGGGAAATACCTAAATTAGCAGAAAGTTGGGGATAACTACCATGCATATCTGACATAACCTCTGACGTAGACTCATCTGCAAGTCGATATCTCCATTGGACTAGAACAACTGAAATATCCTAGCACACAACCGTCTAACATCTTTGGGTAGAATGGAGACGAGATCTTCAACAAAAGACAAACTCTCATCTAACTGGATTGAATCCCAAAGAATGACATGGGACTCATCCTGAATGTAACACCTAAGCATAAAATCATGAAAAACTAGATGAACAACTGATAAATTTAGGGGTAGTGCTAACTTATAAGCCCCATCCACAGTAGTCTGAAGTATCTTAAAAGGTCCAATATACCTGGGGCTAAGCTTTCCCCTCTTCCCAAACCTTATTACGCACTTCATAGGTGATACACAAAGGAAAACTCAATCACAATTACTAAATCTTAAGGCACGAAGTGTATGATTAGCATAACATTTCTACCTACCCTGAGCCACTCAAAGTCTATTCTTAATTACCCAAAATCTATCCAAAGATTCATGAAGCAAGTCAGTACCTTGAGGTCAAATCTCAAAAAGCTCAGACCAACCAACTGGAGAGTGATAATGTCTGTCATACAAAATCTCAAAAGGAGCCATCTCAATACTGTAATAGTAGCTATTATTATACATAAACTCCGCCAAAGCTGGATGCTGCTCCTACATACCTCCAAAGTCCATCACTTAAGTGAGGAGCATATCCTCCTAAACCTGAATAGTCTACTCTAACTGACCGCCGATCTGGGGTGAAAAACTCTGCTAAGATTTATCTGAGTACCCAAATTCTCCTAAAAGGTCTTCCAAAAGTGAGATGTGAACACTGAATCTCGATCTGAGATGATGGACACTAACATACCATAAAGGCAAACTATCTAATGGTATAGATATAGCCCAACCTCTCAGCACTAAAAATAGCCTAAATTAAAATAAAATAAGCAGACTTGGTCAGTTTATCCATGATGACCTAACTACTATCAGAACCATAAGAAGTATAAGGCAAACGAGTCACAAACTGCATAGTGATCCTTTCCCATTTCTACTTAATAATGACTAACCTCTAAAATAAACCACCAGGTCTCAAATACTTGGTCTTCACTTACTGGAAATATAGGCAATGGGCTATAAAATCTGCTACATCCTTTTTCATACCACTCTACAATAATATTATCCAAAATCATGATGTATCTTAGTCACTCCTGGATGGATAGAAGTCACTCATGGATAGAATATATAGAACAATGAGCTTTCTCCAAAATCAATCTAATCTAATCACCCACTCTTGAAACACAAAATCAACCCCCAATCCTCAAAATATAATTTAGGTCAAGTAAGGCTTTCTTAGCCTCTCCACTCAACACCTTATCTGGAATCACTCTCAATCCAACATCATCCAATTGATGAGCCTAAATCAACTCCATCAAAGAAGACTAGCCTTCACAAATGCAAAAACACACTCAGGTGTCAAAATTTTAAGACTAACTATCTGATTAGCATAAGACTGAACCTCTAATGCCAAAGGCCTCTCTTGGGTCAAAAGATGTACCAAGCAACCCATGCTAGTCGAATTTTGGCTTAAGGAATTTGCAACCATATTTGCCTTACCCAGATAATAGAGAATACTCAAGCCATAATCCTTAATAAACTCAAGCCAACAGTGTTTCCTCATATTAAGATCTCACTAGGTGAAGAAATACTGAAAGATACAATAATTTGAGAAGATCTTAAAATGAACTCTATCTAAATAGTGCCTCTACAACTTTAAAGTAGAAACAACCATGCAAAACTCCAAATCATAGGTAGGAAAATTCTTCTTATGGGGATTCAACTGACGAGAATCATATGCAATCACCTTACCCTCCTATATCTACATAATACCTAACCCAATACCAGAAGCATTACAGAATACGGTAAAATCCATACCCTCCTTGGAAAAAATTAAGATAATAGCTGAAGTCAACAAATCCTTGAGGCCTCATAATTATCGAACCACTAAAAGAAAAACTTCTTCTGAGTCAACTTGGTCAATAGAGTTGCAATAAATTAAAAATCCGCAAAAATGCGCCAATAGTAACCTGTCAAATAAATAAAATTCAGAATCTTGGTAGAAGTAGGCCTAGCCTAATCATGAACCACTACAATCTTGGCCAGATTAATCATAATACCATCCTTAGTCACCACATGACCCAAGAAAGAGATAGATTCCAACCCAAACTCACATTTAGAGAACTTAGAATACAACTTCTCATCCCTTAAACTATATAACACAAACCTATCTGAAAAGGCCTCAACAAATTGATCCCAAGTCATATCTAGAGAATCAAAAGGTCTATAACTAATAAGTGACCTCCACTAATATCTGGTTGTATCTCTTAACTAACAAGTAGTATAAGAAACCATGTATGACTCAAGCAAACAAAGGTTATGTAACTTTTCATAACAATATATCAAGAACTCATAGGCATCATCACCTACAACACTATTAAACCTAGGAGTACACAAATAAGTGAATCTCTCAAACCACTACTGATCCTAAAAAAACATAAATGTACTCGCAATGATAGGAGATATAGTGAATCTAGATGGTTCAGATCTTACTTAAGAATGTAGAATAGAAGAAACAAGAACTCCTGTTCTTAAAATTTGATACTCAAACGCTGGCACAAAAATAGAAACATCACTCAAAGTTTGTCGAGTACCACAAACAAACGTTGGTACTACTGTAGGATCTATACTCAGAACTACAAGAACACCATAGGCATACTTTAGCTTAGACAGAGGTATAGTACTTGAATCTGGAGGAATATTAGGTGCATTTAAAAGAACACCCTCCAAATAGGTCAACAAGTGAATCAACAACCCCTCCAAAACTAGGGTAGAAGAACTATGTGGGACCAGAGTAAGCCTTATATCTCTAGTATTCTCAACCATAGGCTTAGGGGAGAGTCCTTTATTACTACCTCTCGACAGGGCAAATCCTCGTGCCTATACACTACCTCAAATCTGTCTATGGCTCGCAACTCGCCCTCTAGACTAAAATCTCTCCTCGAATGATAACTTAGCACCCCTAGTATCATAGGATCTAGTCCTCACCATCCGGTATAAAAAAAGTGAAATACTATTTAGAGCATAAGGTATAAAAGATCCTCACGATATTGAATAAACTAAGAAATATTTCTGAAAAATATCTTATAGCCTCTCAAAGATAGATACGAATTTCTACATACCGATTCGTGAGACTCTACTAGATATCCTATTCTTACACTAATGAGACTAATAAAACCTAACTCCTTTTATACCATTCTATTATTTCATACAGAGGCTCGATATTTACTTATAGATTTTAGAGGACTTTGTAGGAAGAGTTGAGTACTCAGGTGGACCTTAGCATCAAATTTCACCCTCAGACTAATAAGCTGTCAGAACATACTATTCAAGTTCTCAAGGATATGCTTTGGTCTTATGTTATGGACTTTGGAGGTAAGTGGGAGCAATATTTAGCATTAGTCGAGTTTGCCTATAATAATAGCTATTGTTGAAGCATTGAGATGATGCTATTTGAGGTACTATATGGTAGTCATCTTTGATCTTTGATAAGGTGGTTCAAGATCTTTGAGGTTCGGCCTTATAGTGCTAACCTACTTTGGGATTCATTGCATAGAGTGAAGGTAATTTAGGATAGGCTGAGGGATGCTCAGAGTAGGTAGAAGGCTTATATAGATTATAGAATTCATGCCTTAAGGTGAGTTAGAGACTGATTATTCCTTTGAGTATTGCCCATAAAGGGCGTAATGGGGTTTGAAAGGAAGGGTAAACTCAACCCTAGATATTTTGGGCATTTTGAGATACTCCATATAGATAAAGAGATGACTTTTGAACTATTCTTGCCTTAGATTTTATAGTTGTTCATCCAATTTTTCATGTTTCCATGTTGCATATTTATATCCCTAATAAGTCATATTTGCTTCAATAGGACTTAGATAGTTGGATGAGAAATTTACCTTCGTGGATGATCCAATTCTCATATTAGCCTGCGATGTTAGGCGATTGTACTCTAAAGAGATTCTAGTAGTTATGGTTTAGTTTAGACACCACCTAATAGAGAAGGCTATTTGGGAGATCGAGAGCGAGATACAGGATCAATATTCCCACCTATTTGAGTCTTCAGGTATATCTTAGCCCTTTACTTTTGTGGATGAAAGTCCTTTTAGTGGTGGATATTATATTGATCTTCTAGGTTATTTTCTATATGTAAAAACTTTTTTGCCATTTATAACATTACTATAACTACCCCAAGTTAGTTCTGACATGTAAGAGCTAACAATTTGGTTATAGGGTAGTTCATTTTTATTTTTGAGCCAATTCTCTATTTTGAAATCTTTACGAGTAAGAATTGGCTATTAGACATTAAATTTATGTTAACAACCTTGTATGCCAATTTTGATAGTTTTATTAGATCCAAACATTGATTTTAGTCTAGGGGGACCTTTAGATCGGTCCCAGGACTTCTAGACTCATTTCGAGCTCTAGGATGGATTTTGGTAAAAAAATAGCCCTTAGGTATGGGGCCCATATTTCATCAAAACAACTATGGATATAAATTTTAATGGTCCTGCTGAGTCTGGAATGTCAAATTTGACGAGCTAGAATAGTTTGTTTGCATTCATAGGATTCTGAAAGAACCCCAAGGGGTCTACAGAAACTTGGTAATAACCAAGTTTCAATTGGTGCATGGACTCATCTGGTGCAACCATAAGAGGACCTTTGGTCGCTTAAGTGGCCAAGGAGTCATTTTAGCAGCCAATCTTGTCCTTTCCCTATTTCTTTAGCAGAGGACTAAGCACTTTAGTAGAAGTTGACTAGGTGTAAAGGTTGCTTACGCAATCACGTGCTTATTTAGAGGAGATCGCTTAAGCGGTAACTGCAGGGGCATTAAATTCCCTTCTTCAACCTATTTTGTCCCATTTTCTCCAAGTCCCAAGAGCCATAAAACCCTAGAGAATTTAGAAA
Organism: Capsicum baccatum var. pendulum; assembly: GCA_030864225.1. Lineage (NCBI taxonomy): Eukaryota > Viridiplantae > Streptophyta > Magnoliopsida > Solanales > Solanaceae > Capsicum > Capsicum baccatum. The sequence continues at coordinate 122,372,865 of CM061556.1, read as the reverse complement.
AGCTAGAGATTGATCCTTGGGTGATCGTGGGGTGTTGGTTGACATTTTCTTATTGTAATTCTTGTAAGTTACATCGAATTCTTAATTTAATTCTCAAATTCTATCATAATTACTAGCTTCTTAATGGTTTGATTTTTGTGTTGTTTGATCTCAGAATTAACTCATTCTTAAGGGTAAATGATCCTTGAGCATAGAGGGATGTGTTGATGGTTTCAATGTTGTGATTCTGTAAGTGGGACCAACATGAGTTTTTGACTTGATTTTGGACCCAAACTTTAAAATATAGTATGGGTATCATTATTCTTATATTAATATGTAGATCACTATTTTGATAACATGGCATCATGTAGAGGCTTCTCAAAAGGAAATATCTCTAATTTAGGAGACTTTAGCAGACATTCTTCGGCATCTAGGTAGGATTGGCTTACTTTTCTCATAGATTGAGCTTCACTATGGTATTGGTATGATATTATGTTAGTCTTGGGTATGGTATTAGTATGATATTATGTTAGTCTTGGGTTTGGAAATTATGACTTTATGGTTATTTAGTGCAATGTTGAATTATTTATCCGATTAGTAAGCCATATTTAGGGAAATTTGACTTATCCAGTCATTCCTTGGATTGAATGGCTACCCTAGGACATAATGAGACTTATTTGGCACCTTGTAGTGAGAATTGGGGACCTTAGTCTAATTTAGGTAGACATTGCCTTAGAATGGACTTTCGAGATTAGAAGCGGGCCCTTCTAGACCATCTTAGGCCAATATTATGATTAATTTCTTGTAGACCTAAGCGGATCCTTTTTGTCATCTAATTTGTATTTTTGAGCCATAGGAAGGATCTAGACATTTTTGGCATATAATTTGACTTGTACCACTGATTGATATTAAGACGGATTCTAGTACGACAATTTTAATATTAAGATGAGTTTATGTCTGACAATTGTGATATTAAGAACAGTTCAAGTCCAATAATGAACCTGTTTGAGTTTGGTGCTTATGGTATGGGAGATTCCAAGCATACGATTTAGAGGTTTGGATATTTTATGAGCATTACAATCGGTATGCCTTCTTTAGTATATCTATTGGTCTTATGGGGTCTCAGTTGGATTATTTACATTTTTTTGTGCTTGGGCCTAGTTTGGTCGTAGTTAATCGTGTTCTTCTCTATATTATTTATTCGGCTTTTACTTCCAGTATTTGTAAGAACTATTATTGGTTTGTCCTTTCCCCCTAACTTTAACTTATTATCTATTATTTTATTATACTTATATTATAATTTAGCTTAGTCGTCCGATGATGCCTATTGATTAACCATTGCTTTGGTCTCATACTATACTGTAACATTTTTTTTGATGTAGATCTAAGTACTAGCTGCCGCCATTGACATCTATACTAATGCTGGTCGAAGTTCAGAGATAGTATGATCTTTTGAAGCTTCAACTAACTTTCTCCACTTCTTGTATTTTGGATGGTCATTCTATTAAAGACTATTGCACATTTGAAACTTATAGTACTCTTGTTCTTTTGCTAGAGGCTCTTGTAGTGACCTTACAAGGTCGTGGGATATTTCTACTATTTTTTTTATCTTTAGTTTTGCTATCATCCTTTTATTTTATGGATTTTAATATAATTACTTGCATAACTTTGATATTTACTCTACTTTCCACCAATTAGCCCATTACTTGTCGTTCCAGGCTTCAGTTGGGCTTACCTACAAGCGAGTTATAGTAGGTGCCATCTTGACTCGTGAAATTGGGTTGTGACATAATATTATGTGTTCTAATTATTCATGGCAGTAACATATATTTATGTCATGACCCGATTTATGAGTCATGATGGAACCTACTTTATTCCATTAGTAGGTAAGCCAAACCGTAGCTCAGAGCTATAAGCAATGGGCTAATTGTGCGGAAAAGGTCAAAATGCCAAAAATATTTAAGTAAAGGCTTACAACACATAAATCATAGAGTAATAATAATATGGAAGATAAATGAGAGAAATAATAACATTCCACGACCTAGTAGTGTCGGTGCAAGAACCACTAAACCTAAAGAGTACGAGTATTGTCATAGTCAAATACACATCTGTCTCAAAAATAGAAATACCAGGAAAAAATAAAAGAAGGACAAATGGTCGACTCTGGCCCCTATCAACCTATCTCCAAATTCTAGTTAGAACGATCGCAGTGTCAATGGTGATAACTAGTACTTGGATCTGTACTAAAAAGGTACCAAAGTGTAGTTTGAGCACCAAAGCCATGGGTATTCAGTTGGCATCATTGACCGACTGAGCTAAATCATAATATAAATGTAATAGACTGCGAGATAAATAATGCTAAGTCAAGGTAAGAGGGAAAACTTGGAATAATTCTCCAAATACTATAAATAAATAATTGAAACAATAATACTAAAGAAAACATAACTATCACTACAAAACTGGCCCTCATAATCCAACAAGTATAATAGAGTAAATAACCTAATGTGGGCCCCCATAAACACGTTAGGTGCGATAAAAAGAAGTAATGATCGAAGTTGTACTAAGTAGACATATTTTGAAGTCACAACCATGGATCCTTCCATACCATAAACACTGTACTCGAACCGATTCCATAACTGTCACAAACAACCTCTTAATGTTGGACCTAAACCAAAAGTCATACGATCATTTCCCAGACTTGAATCGAAACTCATATCATTATTTGCCAAACTTGAATCAAAACTCATGTCATCATTTGTCAAACTTGATCCGAAACTTATACCATCATGAATAATGCTAGAATCAAATCCATCTTAAAATCATAAATTGATAGACTTAAATCGGAGCTAATATCATCTCTCAAGTATCAATCTAGCATAAAGCATCATGTATCTAACCTCCCCAAGGATCTCATAATGGTCTGACCTAAGGTGGGCCATAAAGGCCCATTTCTAATCCCCGAAATCCACTCTAAGGTAAACTATACCCGAACTAGGCTAAGGTAGCTAATTTTACTATGGGATATTAAATAAGCCACAACATAGTCCTAACATAGTAATTCTACCGTAAGAACGAGTAACTAAGTCAATTATGCCTAATTTATAGTTCTTTAATCGGCTTTAAGGTCCAAATTATACTAAAATCCCTAAGACCTAATTTCCAAGTCATGTCTAGCACATTCTCATAAATATACTACAATTTTGCCCAATCTATGAGAAAAGTAAACCTAACCTACCTGGATGCCAAAGAAAGCCCAGTGAAATCTGTTAAATCATTGATTTCCTCTACCAAAAAGTTTCCATATGATGAACTCTATAAAAATGATAATCTATTCATCAATATGAGAACAATGGTACCCATATTGCAATTTTTATGCTTCAGACCAAAATTACAAAAAATCTCATGTGGGGTTCGCTTGCAAAATCTCAATTTCGAAACCATCAACACGTTTCACTATGCTTAAGGAACATTTACCCTCAAGAATAGGTTGATTTTGAGCTTAAAAGGTGCTAAAATAAACTCAACAACAATCTAGGGATTTTGGGATTAATGAGAAATTAACCATGAATTTAATTGAAACTTACCGAGATTTTGATGAAGAAATAAGAAATGTAGATTCAAAAACCCAAAATCACCTAATAATGTTTCTCCTAAATTTCCACACTCTCTAGGGTTTTCATTCTTGAAAATTGTGCAAAAATGGGAGATAAATCAAGCTAATGGGGTATATATGTCTACCAAGTGTCTCTAAAGTGGACACTAGACCAATTAAGCAGTCATAACTTAAGCGGTACCTGCCTATCTGGACATGTTTACTTAAGTGGACCAACAATAGTTTAAGCAGCCTTCACTTAAGTAGAAATAGCTCCACATACGCGACCCTCAGTTGGCATTCCTGGTCACTTAAGAGACCGTTTGGCCGCTTAAGGGGCCTCTATTTAAGCTATACAAAGGTCGCTTAAGCGGGTGCACCAGCTGAGTTGTAATGCTCCAACATTTTGGTCCTTGAATTTTTTTTTGAAATTTTATCTTCATTGTTTTAACTACAAATCCCCTGATGAGCCGTAAGGAGTCATGATAGGTTGTAGGGACTCGATCGTGACTTAATAAGAACAAGTGGTTTAGTTTATTCTCTGAGTACGAGTGCCTCTCAACTAGTCGTCAAGACTTCTTATGGGTCATAAGGACCAAGTCATAAGGTGTCCAAAAAGTTTATCCCAAGACACTGTCTTTATTAGACTTAAGGCCACGAGTCGTAAAGACTCATAATGAGTCGTTATGTCCCAATCATAGGGTGTCTAGTGTGTCATCCCGAATTTGTTGCTGTCTTAAGTACAAGAAGTGGTTATGAGTCATCAAGTGTGACTACGAGTTGGTGGTATGAATCGTAGCCAGAACAATATGGGGCTCTGATGGTTCTGTCTTGAATACAACTCTTTATGATGAGTCGAAATGTGTCTATATGAGTCATATAATGACCCGTAGTCACTTGCGACAATTTTCATTCTTTTTATTAAGGGCACTTTGGACATTTCCCCTCTATCCCAATTGTGACCCATGACCTAAAACCATATTGGGGGGACTTCAGTAGAATTTTTAACTCACTAAAATACTTTCAAAAGCTCTCTTAAATTCTCTCGAGCATCCATACTTAAGGTTTCCAAGAAGTGGTCAAGTAGAGCTTCAAGGGTTGAATTCTCTCCATAATCTTGTGTACTTCAGGCATGTCACTCTTCCCTCATTGTTATTTTGTTAAAAACATATGTTTTAAAGTATTGTTCATAAGATATTTATGTTGGATTGAAATCAAGGGTTGAGGGTTTTGAATGGTTGTTGTTGAACAATGTTTTCCCATGGTTTAGATATGATTATTAACGCTTAAATTATGGTTTGAACTTGTGGGTGCATGGGTATGGTGAATGAACTAAGGAATTATGATTTTTCCAAAACTCGTGACTTTTGAAGTGGGTATGACCCCGACCCCATATTGTGAAATTGGTTTTTAATTATCAGAATTATAGGAATTTGTAAAATTGAACCAAAGGGGTTGTAAATTCCCCAAAGTCAAGATAATTGGTTTGGCATATTGATGTTACCTTGCAAGTGTAGTTGGTATGACTATACCAACAATGTATGCCTTAATGTGTATGTGGTTCAATAAATGGGAATGTGTGATACTTGTTTTAATTAGGCTTTATTAAGAGTTTTGTAGCTGAGTTGTGAAAGTGGAGGTCCCGAGAGACCAACACTAGAAACTGCAGTTGCCGACATGGAGGTCTATATGATCGGGAGTTTTGAGTCTACCTTATTATTATTATTATTATTATTATCATCATCATCATCATATGATTGGGGGTTTTGAGTCCTCCATATCTTCTTAAATGATTTGGTGGTCATGTCACCTTGATATGCAGGGAGGTTCTTGTTGCCCATAGTGAATATATATACCCTTTGGTTTATGCAGCCACACACACTAGGACCTACCAGCTGGGGGAGATCTGAGTCCATATAGCCTATGGGTGCCTTCGTATGTTATGACGGTTGGGCTACACAATCTAGGCTAAAATTTTAAAGTTCATGTTAAGCCTTGTTCTCTATCCCGGCATATGATATATATATATATATATATATATATATATATTATATTTGATTATGTGCATTTGATTTGAACTATTGGAAATTGATGATCATGTTATTATTGTATCCTTATCCCTGAGTTCACTCCATTAACCGTCTTCGGATGAAGTATCCCCACGCGATGTAGACACTGAAGCTACTTCTGCTTTTTCTGCATAGAGTTAGGTCGGTCAGCTTGGTTCATTACATTGTGGTGAAGTGTTGAGCTTCTATTCCTTGGAAGGCTTAGGAATTTCACCAGATTCATTCTTAGGTTTGAGTTGATAGATACCTTTATAATTATTTTCATTCTCATTGTCATCTGTCAGAGACGGGGACATATCTCAACCAAGACTGGCTTTGGTTCCTTGTTTAGAAGGCTTTGTTTGGATGACTGTAGATATTGGGTGATGTTGGTCGATTATTTTGCCGGTCATCGATTATAGACATATTTTCACTTTCTTTAAGCTTGTTGTATGTTATCTTGTTATATATTTGGAATTCATCCTACATTGGGGTATGTTGTGTTTGGTTTGGGTTAGGTGCAGGGGTGATCTCTGGTCCACGTAGGACTTGATATACCCATCACGGCCAGGCCCGAGTTTGGGTTATGATATGAGTGGTGCACCATGTCATGATCCAAAATTAAGGTTCATGATATCATTTGTCATGGCAAGCCTTGAAAAGTAAGCCTATCACCCAAACTGATATGAAATGAGAAATCAATACTAAAACCTTTGGAAAGACTTCTAGAACGAACTCGAACCATACATTAGCAATAAAGGTGGAAAATCAATAATAATAGTACCATCAATCTCCCCAAAATATGGTGTCACAATGTAAGAACTACTAAATACATCTCAAATGTCAAAAGGTACAATAATAGTTTAAATGGATCATAGTCTGTCTCTGAAAAACAAACATGACATACAATAGATAATAAGAGGTAGTAGGTCAATTACGGACGCATAGATCGGCCGCTACCTCAAATATACTCCATTTACCACCTGAATCAGATATTATGCGACACACTCATACCTAGATCTGCACCGAAAGGGCACATTAGGGGTGAGTATGGTCTACTTTTACTCAATAGGTATCATAATCCGACTGAGCAAAGTACAGAATAAAACCTATAAAATACATACCATAGGCACATCACCTGCAATCTGAAAATGCCCCAAATGGTAGCCTACACCGTCTCCATTAGTTCTACAATATATACAATACCAACACAAGTAAGATAAAGGAGCCCAATAGATAGATATCCCATAAAAACACAAATACAACACAATATACATAAAATGAAAAATGGAATAAAGATGATGATGATGACAATGATGATGATGTGATGCATGAGGTTGTACACAATCTCTATATGTACCTACTGAGTCGTGCTCTCGATGTAGGACCCATAGTGGGTTCGTCAACCCATATGTAATATAATATCTAATACCAATGACCATAACTCTTGTCCGACACATACACTAGTAAGAAAGGGGGATTCTCAAACGTGTAAAAAGATCTAATTAATTCAAAAGAATTTAACCAGGAGCCATATGAGGTGAAAATCTCATGTACAGTTCTGTAGAGTGGCATTTAGGGTGACTTATTTGTCAACTTTTCCACTATCACCCATAAAAAGAAACTCTGCCTTACGTAATGTTACCAGAGTACGATTAACCTCTGGATTTGAAATCACTGCTTATATATCCAATATTGGCCATAATTCACAAGAACATTCGGTAGTCTTAGTATGAGGAGGAAGGGTTAAGGATTTACTCGGTGTGAGATATCACATTGTTTGAGCAACCCTAGATGCTGTCGGAGTAAAGGATCATCAACTAGGGTATTCTAGTACGTTGTAGATTCTTATCCAGGACATGTATCATTTGATGATGCCATGTGAATCACTAGAAACATGTGAAGTGTATGGCTAACCCAATAACGAAATTTTTGTAGGGGACTGGAGAAGGATACCATAAGACAAAAGATCTTCTTTCTAAAGAGATTCAATTCAGAACTCTTATATGTCCAAGGTTCAATATTGAAATAATTTTCCCTGACTTTGTCCGTGTCCACAAACAATTTTAAATACCTCAACTCTTTTAGAATAGGTCCTAGTCAAATAGCAATGATTTGAAGCACTTCTTTTCATACTATTTTGAAAACCCAAGGACTCAATCGTATGGATATGTAAAATACAGGATTTCCAATCCTAGCAGGAAAGAAAGGGAAATGAATACTCAATTTAAAGTGAGTAAATAGAATTCCATACTTGATCTCATAGATACAGATATAATTTTGCGGAAAGTCATATTCGATGAAAGTCGTATGTACATCTTAGAGGGAGATCTTTCATATCTTTTGAGATTCACCCTACAATATGGGGTAAAAAAGCCAAAATAAGTGATTTTAGCCCTTATAAAAAGAAAACTAATTCTTGAACCCCTTTCACACATGTCACGTCGAGGTACTACAAAAAAAACTGCAAAAATCCAATCCAATTTATCATAATCGATTAGTTAACATATTGGTTAACCATATTATGAAACATGGAAAAAAATCATTGGCTTATCAAATTATCTATCGAGTCGTGAAAAAGATTCAACAAAAGACAGAAATAAATTCACTATCCATTTTACGTCAAGAAATATGTATAGTAACTCCTGATATAACAGTTAAAGCAGGATGTATAGGTGGATCAACTCATCAAGTTCCCATTGAAATAGGATCCACACAAGTAAAACCACTTGCCACTCGTTGGTTATTAGCAGCATCCCCAAAACGTCTGGTTCAAAATATGGCTTTCAAATTAAGTTTTTAATTAGTGGATGCTTCCAAAGGGAGTGGCGATGCCATACGCAAAAAGGAAGAGACTCATAAAATGGAAGAGACAAATAGAGATTTTGCATATTTTCGTTAATCCATGAACATGATCTATACATCTCGATTGGAAAAAAATTAAGAGAAAAAAAATAATTAGAATTGATCGATAGATTTCTCAAAACAAACGAAAAGAAAAAGAAAGATGAAACTTAAATCGGTTAGAGTATCTGATGATAGGCGTATTTACACGCCTAAAGTGCTATAACCTACCCATATTTTATCTAAGTTTTGAGGACAAAATGCATAATTCATGCACTTTTAGTCCTCTTTCCTGTAAGTGAGCTAATAAACATGATTAGCAAGTTTTCAAGTATAAATGATGAAGATTTCAGCATTTTATGGATAACTTGACGCCAAAGAAAGCTGCACGAAAGAAGAAAAGCAGAGCTTGGACACCTAGGGACTAAAAGTGATGCATGGAAAACCTGTCCCGGGCAAAAACATCATTTTCAGAGACTTTGGGGATCAACAGTAACTTAGTAGGATTAGGATAATAATGCAGTAACTTATTAGAATTAGGATAAGTACGCAGTCGCCTAGTAGGAATAGGATATGGGTATTATAAATACCCTATTTTGCTGAAGTTTTTAATACTTTTACTTTGAGACTTCATACTTCATACTTCTTCAATCAATTACTTTTTACTTTCAATTTATTCTCTTTCAATTAATTCTTATTACTTTCTCTTCATCGACTTCTAGATTTTCACAACAAGAGAAATGCTACTTGCAAGGAATTCACGCCACAACACTACCAAAGCATACTTCACGTTAGACTCTTATTTTGGTATAATAATAATGACTATTGTGATTTCCGTTGCACTCATGAGTAGCTAAACTTCTCTGTTGGGGTTATGGAAGCCTTATGAGACACTATCTATTGCTATGAGTTTGTGAATTCTTGACACGTATACTGCTTATATCATTATTCTCTTCATCTTAATCTAAATTCTTGTGGTTGCAAACATATAGAATACGCCAGTATAGCATTAACTTGTTCGAAAGAAAAGTTACATGTCTGGAAAAGAGATAATGTCAAGGTAATAGGGCACCAACCCCTGTTAAAAAGTTAGTGCCATAACTGGATTAACCTCTTGGAGAATCTATACCATTAGATACGCTTTAAGCTTGAAAGAGTTAAAGTGAAATAATCCTTGATGGTCGAAAGACGCCTGGATTTACCATAGAATACAATTCTCTGTAAGCGCATGCATGTCTGAATTCCGCATAACTCATAGTCAATAGATACGTATAACTCATAAGGTGGACATAACCCTAACTCTCAATTCTCATTGATCAAAACCAACCAAGCAATTCGTTTTACTCTTCTATTTTCCGTTCTTACATTACTATTTTTGATACTCTTAAATTCACGCTACAATCCCCCCTTTTTACGAAACTTTCACCAAATGTCTAATAATCTTTGCTTACTTAGTGACCAAGTATTCCCTGTGGGATTCGACACCCAACCCAGTTTGGTTCTATATTTGACAACGACCGCTTACACTCTTACGAGAGTTGTAGTTTGAGCGTTATCAAAAATTGGCGCCGTTGCCAGGGAATACGGTTGTCAACTAAGTTTGTGATAATTACTAGACCCTTTGGTCAAAGATTCTCGTACTTTACTTTTAGTTGTTGTTTTTGTTTTCTGCAGGTTTTTGTTCAGTGCATGCCAAATACTCGAAGTTCGGGACAACTATTATTACCTATAAATCCTGAACCAGAACTTATTGGCAGAATGGATGTACAACGTGACATTGAGAGAAGGGCTGCTCAACAGGAGCAGGCTAGACTAGTTGCGTTGGCTGCTGCCCAAGTACATCAACAAAATATCGTTAACCCTGGGCGAGCAGCAGATCCTGATGATGAGGACTTGGGTGATGATGAGTTACTAAACCCTAGGCGTGATGCTGAGGTGGCGACACCAGCAAACAGAAGAGATTGTCAAGCAAGATTTCTGCCTGAACGCCGAGCCATGCAAATACCATTCGATGACGATGATGATGATCTTGATGGAGATGGTGCCACAGGAGCCATTATTCCTCCACCATTGGCGCCTGGAGCCAAGTTCAACTTCACGAGCACTATGATTCAGTTATTGCAACTCAAGGGATTATTTGGTGGACTAGCAGGCTATGATCCGAATATGCATCTGATCAACTTTATTTCTACATGCAAGTCATTTGACAATCCTGGCGTTGGACAGAATGCAATTCAGTTGCGCTTATTTCCATTGTCTCTATCTGGGGAGGCAACTCTATGGTTGAATGGGCTAACTCCTGTTTCTATCACTTATTGGAGGCAATTGAAAGACGCTTTCCTAGAAAGATTCTTTCCGCCATCCAAGAGAGCACAATTGAGAGATGAGATCAGCAATTTTCGACAGCTTCCGACAGAATCTCTTCACGAAACATGGGAGAGATTCAAGAAGAAGCTTATGAGGTGCCCTAACCATCACATGACCAATGTCCACTTGATGGAGATACTATACAGATTCCTGAATTCAGTAACTAAACCAGTGGTGGATAATATGGCTGGAGGATCATTTATGGACCTCACCTTTGTTCAGGCGAGTGATATGCTTGACCGGATGACAAAGCAAAGTAGAGCTTGGCATACCAGGGATTCTGAGGTAGCAAGCCCCACTTTGTCTATTGGCATGACTGCAGAACAAAGGAGAAGAGAAGAAGAACGTGATCAAGATATGGCGCACATGATAACACAGATGGATCTTCTTACAAAGAATCTATTATCAGGGAAGACCGAAAAAGTAAAAGCAGTTGCGTCAAAAGGAAGAGAGGAATCAGATTCTGAGGAAGAAGCCAACTATGTGAACAATCAGGGGGGTTTCCGAGGCAATGCCCAAGGAAACCAAGGTCGGAACTATTATGATAAATCTGGAAACAAGGACCGTGATCAAGGAAGTTGGAAGAACAAGACTGACAAGAGTGGTTTGTATGTTCCCCCAGGAAGAAGTGACGACACTGCATCTGGGTCTGGAAATATGACCATGGAAGATATGATGGCTAAGCTGTTGAAAGGAGTAGAGGTAACCAGCACGGGAGTAACTGAGGTAATAAATGACTTGGCCTCAACGAAGCAATTGGTTGACTCACATTCCACTTCAATAAGACAGCTGGAGCAACAATTGAGTCAAATTTCAGCAACATTAAATCAAAGAAAAGCTGGCACCTTACCTAGCGACACAGTGCAAAACCCAAGGAACGATGGAACATGCATGGCCATCACTACCAGGAGTGGTAAGGTGCTGGAAAATTCATCCCAAAGCAAGCAAGTGGCTGATGATACCCCAAATAATGCAGCAGCAGCCGAAGAAGCTGAAGAAGACGTCAAAGACGTCACCCCTCAGCGTCCACAGCCCGAAAAAATTGCCAATCCGAAGCAAGATGAAAAGAAAGTCGTGGAGAAAACTATTCCCCTTCCACCACCACCTTTTCCTTAAAGATTAAAAAAGAGAGCTGACGATACCAAGTTTAATAAATTCATGTCAATGTTAAAACAACTGACCATTAATGTTTCATTGGTTGAGGCACTAGAACAGATGCCTGGCTATGGAAAATTTATGAAGGATCTTTTAATAAAGAAGCGGGCAGCAAGTGGTGAGTTGACAGATGCTGTTCATCATTGTAGTACAATTGCTACCAGATCACTAGTTTAGAAGAAGGCCGACCCCGGAGCCTTCACTATTCCGTGCACTGTCGGATCTTTGAATTTTGCCAAGGCATTATGCGACTTAGGATCCAACATCAACTTGATGCCACTATCCATTTACAAAAAGTTGGGGTTGGGTGATCCTACTCCAACCAACATGAGGCTTGTGATGGCTGATAGGTCGGTAAAATGACCTGTTGGTATTTTATGTGATGAATTGGTGAAGGTTTCTTCATTCATCTTTCCGGCAGACTTTGTTATTTTGGATTGTGAGGTAGACTCTGAAGTTCCCATAATCTTGGGGCGCCCTTTCCTTACAATAGGAAGTGTGCTTGCTAATGAGTTTCTATTCCGGATGAATGACGAAGTAGTCTGCTTTGATGTATGTAAATCAATGAAGCAACCCAAATATCTGAACGTGTTCTCGGTAGCTGATGTTTATATTGATGATGAGAAAGAATTACCTGTAGAGGAGCAGCTTGTTGATGACCCATTGGCGGTTGTGCTTATGAATGTTGAGCATAAGGATGCTGAAAATTATGAAGAAACTATTTGTGCTCTAACAGGATTAGGGTCATATCCTCATGCTCCCTAGAAGCTGGACCTTGATCTCAAAAATCGACCTACACCACCAGCTAAACCATCTATTGAGGAGCCACCCACGTTAGAATTAAAGGAGCTGCCTAGTCATCTAAAGTATGCATTCTTAGGAAGCGGTAACATACTTCCGGTTATTGTGGCAGCAGATTTGGGTGAGCAGCAAGTTGCAGCTCTCATCATGGTTCTACAAAAGAATATGAGAGCCATCGGTTGGACCATCGCTGATATCATTGGTATTTCGCCTGGGATTTGTACACACAAGATTCAGCTTGAGGAAAATTGCATACCCACTATTGAGCATCAAAGACGTCTAAATCCACCTATGCAAGAGGTGGTGAAGAAAGAAGTTATTAAATGGTTAGATGTAGGGGTTGTGTATCCAATCTCCGACAGTAAATGGGTAAGCCCAGACAATATGTACCAAAGAAAGGTGGCACGACGGTAGTTGAGAATGAAAAAAATGAGTTAATTCCACTCAGAGCTATCACAGGGTGGAGAGTATGCATGGACTACCGTAAGCTGAATTCCTGGACACTTAAAGATCACTTTCCAATACCCTTTATTGACCAAATGCTTGATCGATTAGCAGGAAAAGGATGGTTTTATTTCTTAGATGGTTATTTCGGTTATAATCAGATATGTATCGCCCCCGAAGATCAAGAGAAGACAACGTTTACATGCTCCTATGGTACGTTTGCCTTCAAATGTATGCCATTTGGGCTATGTAACGCACCCGCCACTTTTCAGCGTTGTATGATATCCATTTTTTTTGATATGGTGGAAGACACGCTGGAGGTATTCATGGACGATTTTTCAGTTGTGGGTGAGTCATTTAAATCATTCTTGACAAATCTAAATATGGCATTGCAGAGATGTGCGGAATTCAACTTAGTGCTGAATTGGGAGAAGTGCCACTTTATGGTGAAAGAAGGTATTGTGCTTGGGCATAAAATCTCCGAAAGAGGAATTGAGGTGGATCGAGCTAAAGTCAAAGTTATCGAGAAACTACCACCCCCAATTTCGGTCAAAGGAGTTCATAGTTTCCTCGGCCACGCAGGCTTCTATCGGCGGTTTATCAAAGACTTCTCTAAAATTGCTAGTCCATTATGCAAACTTTTGGAGAAAGATGCAAAGTTTGACTTTAATGAGGATTGTATGAAGGCATTCAAATGCCTCAAAGGGAAGCTAATTGAAGCTCCTATCATTATAGCATCAGATTGGTCTCTACCGTTTGAAGTCATGTGTGATGCTAGCGGGGTAGCTTTGGGTGCTGTACTAGGCCAAAGAAGAAAAAAGTTATTCCATACAATCTACTATGCGAGCAAGGTCTTGAACAGAGCCCATCAGAACTATACTGTCACAGAACAAGAACTTCTAGCAGTTGTGTATGCTTTTGAAAAGTTTCGTGCTTATTTGCTGGGAACCAAAGTGGTAGTTCATACAGACCATGCTGCTCTGAGATATTTGATGACAAAGAAAGATGCAAAACCAAGGCTAATTCGATGGGTATTGTTGCTGCAAGAATTTGATTTCGAGGTAAAAGATAGAAGAGGTTGCGAAAACCAAGTGGCCGATCATCTATCTAGACTCAAGAATGAGTATTTAGCGCAGCCTGATCTAGAGATTGATGATGCATTCCCTAATGAAGAGATCTTAGCCACCATGATGGAAGAGTTACCATGGTATGCAGACTTTGCAAACTTTGTGGTAAGTAATGTGATGCCTGCGAATCTATCATTTCATCAAAGAAGAAGGTTCATGCATGATGTAAGACACTACTTCTGGGATGAGCCATATTTGTTTAGACGATGCGCGGATGGTGTGATCAGACGCTGCATATCTCATGAGGAGGTGCCAAGTATCTTGGAAGCAAGTCATGCCTCATAAGTTGGTGGACACCATGCAGGCGGTCGGACAGCAAGAAATGTATTGCAAAGCGGCTATTATTGGCCTTCGATATTTAGAGATGCCTACGAATTTGTGAGAAGATGTGACCAATGTCAGAGACAAGGCACAATTTCGAAGCATCATGAAATGTCCATGTCAAAAATTCTTGAAATCGAGCTCTTTGATGTATGGGGTATTGATTTTATGGGCCCATTCATGAATTTGTTTGGGATGAAATATATCCTAGTTGCTGTAGATTATGTTTCAAAATGGGTCGAAGTAGTAGCATTGGCTGATAATAAAGGAAAGCGTGTTGTTGCATTCTTAAAGAGAAACATCTTCTCTCGTTTTGGGGTCCCACGTACTATCATAAGTGATGGGGGATCTCACTTTTGCAACAAACTGTTCAAATCCGTGTTGGCAAAATATGGTGTCAAGCAACACAAGGTAGCCACGCCTTATTACCCACAAACTAGTGGACAAGTAGAGGTTTCCAATCGAGAGATCAAGCAAATCCTTGCTAAGACTGTAAATGCTAATAGGAAAGATTGTCTCGAAAGCTGGACGATGCACTATGGGCATATAGAACTGCATTCAAAATGCCAATTGGCATATCTCCGTACCAACTAGTTTATGGGAAAGCTTGTCATTTACCGATTGAGCTCGAGCACAAAGCACTGTGGGCGTTGAAGCAACTGAATTTTAATTGGGATGATGCTATGAACTTGAGGTTGGAGCAGCTGAATGAGATGGATGAATTCCGTCTACATGCATATGAAAGATCAGACCTCTACAAGGAGTGGATAAAAAAGTATCATGATCAGCGAATAGTTCAACGAAACTTTCAAAAGGGTGATATGGTACTTCTTTTCAATTCCAGACTAAAGCTATTCCCAGGTAAGTTAAGGTCCAAATGGTCTGGTCCGTATAAAATTAGCCAAGTCTACTCATCTGGAGTAGTTGAGCTAGAAGATAATAATGATATCGTCTTTAAGGTGAATGACCAACGATTAAAACCATATATCGGTCCTCTTGACTCGATAAACTATATGGCCACCATCTATCTCGATGAAGTCTAAGTACTCGAGGTAGCTATGTCGTGCCGCGACAATAAATCAAGCGTTTGATGGGAGGCAACCCATCATTTTTAATTGTTTTTGTTGTTTTTGTTTTCCTAAAAAGAGTCGAGCCACGACCAAAACTAAGGCGCTAGATGGGCGGCAACCCATCGTTCTAATCATTTTTGTTGTCTTTTAGTAAATGTAGGTGCAAGAGGTGTAAAGGAGGAGATTGGTTTCAAATTTTGATTTGGAAGTATTGCATGTTGAAGGTGGTAAGTTAGGAATGAAGAAGCAAAAGGCTATGGGTTAGGCATTGCTTATGAGAATATAGGCAAAGAACAAGGCAAGGCCTATGTAAATCTAGGCCACGAACAAGGCAAGGCCTATGTTATGGCCTAAGCTCTCAGATTCTAGAGTGCCATAGCATAGGTGCCGCCTATGCTCAACAATGCCATAACATAAGCGCCGCCTATGCAAAAGCCTTTTGTCTCTAAATCTCATATACCATGGCATAGGCGCCGCCTATGCCTAACAATGCCATAGCATAGGCGCCGCCTATGCTCAACAAGGCTTTGCAAAAGGCGCCGCCTATGCCAAGCATAGGCAAAGCTTTAGGCGCCACCTATGCTCACTTTTGGTCTCCAAATCCGACTCCAAATGGGTCAAAACCCGACCCAAGCTTTTCCTATAAATAGAACCTTAGTCTTAAAACAAAAACTCATTGCAAATCCAACCTAAGCGCCGCCTACCACTCCAAATTCTCTCAAAAATTTTCTTTTTGCTCTTTTAACTTTGCAAGAACATCTTCCAAGGCCATCAACCAAGTAAGTACTTCTTTGCTCTTCTTTTATATTCCGTAAATACTACACTACTACGCCTATAATAACTTGTTAAATCTTGAAGTAGTGTTGGTGATTTGAATATGGTTGATTTGTTGTGATACAACTAAGTGAGTGAACGAATACGTAAGGATGCTCTTGACTTGTTTCCAACTTGTATTTGATTTTGATACACTGTCATACTTTTGCGGAATTGACATAGTCAAGAAAATTGCATAATCTTGTAACCTGAAAGCTTTCATGTTCGAATGACTTGTTCATTGAGATGAAAAATCATGGTAAACTACAAACATGAGATGTTGTGATTATTTCTATGCCATAACTTGATACAATCTCTATGTAGTAGTCTTATTCAAAAGCGTACATCAATCCAAACATGAAAGTATTGTCAAGATTACATGAAATAGAATCAAAAAGGATAGTTAAGATGACAAGAAAAGTATGACTGGACTGATTATATTGTTGGAACGTACCACCTATATGTATGTTGATGAAGTCTGAGTAATCGACATCGCTCACTTAATTAGTTTGTACAAACAAATTAAGTGTGGGGTGGTACCACTATAGTTTGTTTGTCGATTATATCTTCCGAGATGAGCTAACATGAATCTCAGGTAGAATGGCACCAAAAGGACGACAAGGAAAAGAAAAAGCGTCCACCTCGCAGAAAGGTCAGAAAAGGGGAAGAAAAGAGCAAGCTGAATCCTCCTCGCTACAAATACCGCAACACACTTTTGGGATCAATTGGGGTACAATTTGAGGAAACTCTGAGGATGACGACTTTCATGATGATTCCGACATAGGGGGTATGACCCCAGACATAGAGGAGGAGTCCGACTAATCAGGTTTTCCGTATTTATTTTCCACTGAGGGCAGTGTGTCCCATCTAAGTGTGGGGTGCTGGTATTTGTATGCTATACTTCCTTATCTGCATTTGCATTTACTTATTTTTTTTTTTAGTTTAGTTTTTTTTAGTAGTTAAATTTTTTTTAACTTTGCATGAAATTGTTCTGATAGGCAGCATGGTATTATGACAAGAGTCTGTGATAAAATCATTACTATTAAGACGTTTAGGCTCTAAGTGTGACTCACTGTGTGATATCTATGCGGTTTAATTCCTTCATCTGTTGGGTCAAGAGTCTATACTACTCCCAATAAAGTCGACCATGTGCCTTGTGTGTGTGAGATGATAGTATATTCCATGTTTGTGGCTGATGCTAGAACTTGCCTGGTATGTATGTAAAGCGAAATAAAGAGTGTGAGTTAGGAGATGATTTAGGCATTTCTTTGGCAACCTATGATTGTTTACCTTCATTTTATCTACCCATGGACATCATCCTAGATAACCCCCTTTGATCCTTGAGCCTATTTTCTTTGACAGCCTCATATGTAAGCCTAATCCATTTTTTTCAAGACCATAATTTGATCCAAATTCCTAAGTGCTTTAAAATTGTAAAGTCATGTGACAAAATAAGAGGAAATTGGGTAAGAGTAGTGCCTTAAAGGGAATTGGTACTTGAATTCGTTATGAAAAAGAATGGTTATCATAGAGGTGTGTTATAAAAAAAAAGAGAGAAAAATGAAAAGGAAAATAAAAAGTTAATTCTATCCAAAATTGAATAACAAAAGAGGTGAGAAGGGGTGGTAGATTAAAAGAAAGTAGAAAGGTTGTTTGAAAGAAAGTGTTAATGGCATAATGTGATGTATTAAAGCGCTTAGGAACATAGTCACTATTTCTAGCCAAAATAGTCCTACCCGTCCCTTAGCCTACATTACAACCTGTAAAAGACCTATTTGATCCTAAGCTTAGCATTCTGATATTTAGTGGAGCATTACACTAAGGGCAAGCCTATGGTCATCAGTTGCAACATATGAATTCTTTGTGAGCGCGAGAGCAAGGAAAATCCTATACCCATGTTTTGAAAAAAATGAAATACTTGTGAGTAATTATGAGTGATATATTGCAAGACACACATGGTTGATGAGTTTTGGGTAGTTGTGTATGATTCTTTGTGCTTTAACTTGTGGATACAAATTAACCATCATCACGAGTCTATGTTGGAGGTTGAATTGTTTCTAGTAGTGATCAATAAAACTACTCTTTGTTAGTAATTGCTATGCCTGTCTTGATGAATATTTTGTGTTGTTACTGTGAAACCCTAAGTAGATGTTTAGAAGGACATGATCTTTTGTTCGAGGACAAACAAAGCTTTAAGTGTGGGGTGTTGATGATAGGCGTATTTACACGCCTAAAGTGCTATAACCTACCCATATTTTAGCTAAGTTTTGAGGACAAAATGTATAATTCATGCACTTTTAGTCCTCTTTCCTATAAGTGAGCTAACAAACGTGATTAGCAAGTTTTTAGGTATAAATGATGAAGATTTCAGCATTTTATGGATAACTTGACGCCAAAGAAAGCTGCACGAAAGAAGGAAAGCAGAGCTTGGACGCCTAGGGACTAAAAGTGATGCATGGAAAACCTGTCCCGGGCAAAAACAACATTTTTAGAGACTTTGGGGATCAGAAGTTACTTAGTAGGATTAGGATAATAATGCAGTAACTTATTAGGATTAGGATAAGTACGCAGTAGCCTAGTAGGAATAGGATATGGGTATTATAAATACCCTATTTTGCTGAAGTTTTTAATACTTTTACTTTCATACTTCATACTTCATACTTCTTCAATCAATTACTTTTTACTTTCAATTCATTCTCTTTCAATTAATTCTTATTACTTTCTCTTCATCGACTTCTAGATTTTCACAACAAGATAAACGCTACTTGCAAGGAATTCACGCCACAACACTACCAAAGCATACTTCACGTTAGACTCTTATTTTGGTATAATAATAATGACTATTGTGATTTCCGTTGCACTCATGAGTAGCTAAACTTCTCTGTTGGGGTTATGGAAGCCTTATGAGACACTATCTATTGCTATGAGTTTGTGAATTCTTGACACGTATGATGCTTATATCATTATTCTCTTCATCTTAATCTAAATTCTTGTGGTTGCGAACATATAGAATACGCCAGTATAGCATTAACTTGTTCGAAAGAAAAGTTACGAGAATCTGTACCATTAGATACGCTTTAAGCTCGAAAGAGTTAAAGTGAAATAATCCTTGATGGTCGAAAGACGCCTGGATTTACCATAGAATACGATTCTCTATAAGCGCATGCATGTCTGAATTCCGCATAACTCATAGTCAATAGATACGTATAACTCATAAGGTGGACATAACCCTAACTCTCAATTCTCATTGATCAAAACCAACCAAGCAATCCGTTTTACTCTTCTATTTTCCATTTTTACATTACTATTTTTGATACTCTTAAATTCACGCTACAATCCCCCCTTTTTACGAAACTTTCACCAAAAGTTTAATAATCTTTGCTTACTTAGTGACCAAGTATTCCCTGTGGGATTCGACACCCAACCCAGTTGGGTTCTATATTTGACAACGACCGCTTACACTTTTACGAGAGCTGTAGTTTGAGCGTTATCAGTATCACAGGGGGGACTGTAACTAATCTAGGTATTTGGAGTTATGAAGGTGTAGCGGGAGCACATATTGTGGTTTCTGACTTATGCTTTTTGGCAGCTATCTGTCATTGGGTGTATTGGGATCTAGAAATATTTTGTGATGAATGTACAGGAAAACCCTCTTTAGTTTTGCCAAAGATCTTTGGAATTCATTATTTATCTCAGGGGTAGATTTCTTTGGTTTTGGTGTATTTCATGTAACAGGCGTTGGCCCTTGTGAACAGCTTATTGCACTATCTCCCTTCCATCATTTGAGCGGAATACGTCAAAAGAAAAGAAAGAAAAATCCATGGACCGACCCCATCATCTCCATCCCGTAGGAACTATGAGATCACTCTAAGGACGCCTTCGACATCTAAGGGTCACAGACCGACCATAGAACCCTATTCAATAAGTAGAATGCATTAGCTGTCCGCTCTCAGGTTGGGCAGTCAGGGTCGGAGAAGGGCAATGACTCATTCCTAAAACCAGCGTTCTTAAGACCAAAGAGTCAGGCAAAAAAGGGAGGAAAGCCCTCCGTTCCTGGTTCTCCTGTAGTTGGATCCTACGAAACTACAAGAATCCTTAGTTAGAATGGGATTCCAACTTAGCACCTTTTGAGTGAGATTTTGAAAAGAGTTGCTCTTTGGAGAGCACAGTATGATGAAAGTTGTAAGCTATGTTCGAGGGGATGGGGGTTATTGTCTATCGTTGGCCTCTATAGTAGAATCAGTCGGGGGACCTGAGAGATGGTAGTACCATATGGTAGATGTTAGCGGTTCTAGTCTACTTATCTCTAACTCATGAACTTAGCTGATACAAAGCTTTATGATAGCACCCAATTTTTCCAATTCGTCTGTTCAATCTATGATTTATCATTCATAGACGTTGATAAGATCCATCCATTTAGCAGCACCTTATGATGGCATAGCCTTAAAAGTGAAGGGCGAGGTTCAAACGAGGAAAGGCTTACTGTGGATACCTAGGCATTAATAAAAATATCACAATGCTAGTCTTTCCCATATTTTAATAGTGGTACCAATGTTTCACAAGTGAATATAATATAAGGATGTAATATTCACAACCGACAGAAATGAGAATTTCTAATAACCAACCAATATACCTACCATGTGAGCCAAAATCTACTCAACTATTCAAGAATTCAATGTAATCTGTATGCCAAAAGAGTAATATACACATAAACATGTCATTGATACCACATAAATTCCAATTTATGATTTTCACCAAAAATATACCATTAAATATACTACATAAGGCCAACAACATCATATAAGACCCCACACGGTCACATATAGCAGATAACGTCTCAAAACCACCAAATAGCAGCAACATAGGCTCCCATACGGGCACAACACAATAATAAATCCATTTCCATGATTGATTACCATAACCCTAACATAATTTTACAATATTAACTACCAAACTTAGTCTGATGAAAGTTAACCCATAACCTATCTCGAATGCCAAAAATGGGTTAAAAAGCTTTTAACAAGGAGCATTCTCCTCACAAATAGACCTAGAATCAACTAAAACACATAAATATGGAATCTATATGATTAAAGGAAACCAACGATACCCATATTGTGCATTTTCAAGTTGGGGTCAAAACAGACTCCCTAAATGACTTTCTGAAGAAGAAGGGTACTGTAGGCACGTGATTTTTGACTCTCCCCAAGTTTTAACCTATTTTTTGGAATTTAATATTTATATTTTCTCCAATATTTATTTTTGCTTTTATTTCATTTTTAATAAGTTTTATTTATAAATAAATAAATAAATAAAGTCACATTTTGCGATATTTTCATTTTTATTTTAAATAATCTGAAAAAATTCAAAAAAATATATTTCTTTTTTAATTTTAGTAAATAAGTTAGTAATATTATTTTAGGATATTTATAAACTTTCATTATATTTTTCTTAATTGTAAAAACTAATTAGTAAATATTCTCTTAATATTATTTATTTTATATATTTTAAATTAATTAAAAAAGAAAAAAATGGAAAAAAACTTATCCTAATCTACCCATTACCCTAGAACCACCCTTTCCCCACTAACCTAAAACCACTCTCATATTTACCTCAACTTCCCACGTCCGCATAACTTACACATAACACACACACATGTACTATATATGAGACACCATAGACACAAACAGAGAGGGAGAGAGACAACCAATTGATTGGAAAAAGAGTGAGAGGAAAAGAAAACTAAAAACAGAAGGAAGAAAGCATAGAGTAGGATAGAACGAGAGAGAGCTAGAAACAAAAAGTGAGGAAAAACAAAGACAAGAATCTAAAAAAAATTTGCAGAAAAAGAGATAAAATAATAAAACAGAGAAGAAAACAAAGAAAGAAAGAGTTGTGAATTGAGTTCGGGTATCATTAGAGTTTTTTGGTGAGAACATTTTATTTCTACTTTCATTTAATTCATTACATAGGTTCCTATTCGAACTTATACTATTTATTTTATTAATTTTATTGTAAACTAAAGCATGAACAAATTTGATGGGTTTCATGTATTATTTGGTATGCAAAGTTGATTATATATGTGAAGTTTTTATCATGAATTGTATATTTGGTTTTCTGAATATTTAATGTAATCTTTATTAGGTATAGTTTGCTAATTCTTATCAATATAGATGATACGTACTACTTCTATAGTAGAAAAAGAGGACGGGAGAGAAAAGATAGAAGTATCATAGGGAGACAGAAAAACATTCGAAGTAAAATTTTACGAAGGGAGTAGAGAAATACCTGAACAGAATGCAAATTGGAGAATAAAGTGTTAAGGGTTTGAAAAACAAACTTTGGTTGGATTAACTGTTTTCTTACTTAATAACAAAATGATTGGAAGGATTAGTTAAGGAAGAGAAAATACATAAAGTCCCGCCTGATGTTGGCCGACTTTTTCAAAAAGACATCTAAACTTTACTTTCAACCTATTACCCTACAAATCTTACTTAAATCGTTACAAATAAATCATTTTGACTCTCTGCGTGTATACACGCACAACAAATGCGTGAAAGGCTTAAATTTGACTTTATTTACCAATTAAAAGTTTCCACATGTAAATAATTTGATATATAATTTATCTTTTTTTAAAAAAAATCAATATTTATTTACTTTTTAAAATTATTCCATACCCCCTTCCTTGCAACACCCCCCCAACCCACCATTGTCTTCTTACCCATTAAAAGCTTCTTCTCCATTACCATAACTCAACAACAACATCAATCACAATAACAATAACATCAATTACAGCTACAACAACATCAATTACAACAACAACAACATCATCATCACCATAAATCTCTTTCTCCTTAATCCTCTCAATCATCACCATAACTCCACTCACCTTTTAGCATCACCATGTTTACTTTCTTTAATTTCAAGTTCTTATTTAAGTTTTTTTTTTAAATTTTGAACAATTTTATAAAACCCAATATATATCCTCTTAGAAGAACTATAAAGCTCCATTTTAATGGAGTTTTGATCTCATTATTAAACAATCAACAAATACATAAATCAATACAAAATTAGGAAACAATAAAAAATTAACATAAACAAGAAATTAGAACTGCTGAACTACAAAATTAACATGGAAATCCAACGAGAAGGAAGAATGGAGAAATCAGTAATTAGATGGGGGTGGGAGAGGAGGGAAGCTGTTGGACGGGAGATGGGGAGAGAGATTTTGGACGGGGTGAGGGTAGGGGAGACAGGGGTGGGGTGGGGTGGGGTGATAAATAAAATAAAAAGGAAAAATTTATTCAAAAATATAAATAAGATATAGAATTAAATTATTTAACACGTGGTAGAATCTGATTGGTGCGTGCATTCACTCTCTTTCTTGTGACTAGAATTCCGCAAAAATGGTGTATTTGCAATGATTTAAGTAAGATTCGTTGGTTAATAGGTCGAAAGTATTATTTAGGTGGGTTAATAGGTCTGAAGTATAGTTTAGGTGTATTTTTGAAAAAATCAGCCAACATCAGGGGGGAATTTATGTATTTTCTCATTAAAGAATAATTGGGGTGCATCTCTTTTAGAGTAATCATTTATTTTAGAGTGTGAAATTTATCTTGTAATTAATTCCTATAGTTTGTAGGTTCAAATATTTAAAGCAAGTTTTGTCTGGAGTTTGTTCCCTTACGTTGCGTTTATCAAGTTTAGTGTTATTCACTTGTGAGATAAAACTTTATAATTAATTTCTTTTCGGAAATATTGTAAAGTTCAAATTTTCTTATTTTCTCCAATTTTAACCTCAATTCATGTAGGTTTCTTTATGTGAAAATAATCTGGGTATAAAAGGTTGACATCTTCATTAGTTTAAATAGTCTCATCGCCAAATTCATTTAAGCAATAATAAATTGCATGGGTTCATATTTAAAAAAAATGGGACTTGAGCATAGCAAATTTTTAAATGGTTCCTCTCTTTATCTATTTATTTTTTTCCAATAATATTTTCTGTTCGGTTATAATATCACTACTTTAGTTGGACAATTAAAGTCACTATTTCAAGTTTCTAGTTTGCTTTGTTTGAATAGAATGTGAAAGTTTCGATGTGATAACTTATTTATGTGTCATTGATTCATCATTGTTTAGTGCAATGTTCCTTATCAGAAGATTTTGTATAACACTCAAAAGGAAATATTGATGTATCTTTTGGGGCTGTTATAATAATTATTGGATTAATCCATCACCCATAAGATTACCATGGACCTAGTTCCAAAATATTATTAATTAAGTGTATGAAAGAGAAAGTGAAAAGAATTGCGGGTTTATTTAAAACCCGTCTAAAAAGAATAAAAGAAAACAGGGGAAAAACCAATTTTAAGGAAGTTAATTCATAAAAGAATGAGTTAGGTTCTTAACTTCAAAGAAATTAATATTTTACATATAAGATAAAGTTAATGATAAATTTGGAAAGCCCTTCTAACCATTCGTTATAGTAAAATTTAACATATTATTTAAAGCCGATATAATTGAGTTGGGTATATTCTGAACATGTTAGGTGCTTATTTAGATTGAAAATTATGGGAAAGATCCTTAAATGCCTCAAAGGTGCAAGAAATATATCAAAACTCGTGGTATGATCGGAAAGTACTACTACCAACAAACCATACATTAATATAACTAAATAATTTAAAATAAATTGAAAGTGGGTTGTAAGTAACTTTTAGGCTAACAAGTTCTTTATATCCAAAAGATTAATTAAATCCAGACATAAGTCACTAAAGCGACCGTGCTAGAACCATGGGACTCCAGGAGTGCCTCATACCTTCCCCTTTGTCAACATAATTCCTTACCTGATCTTCTATTTTTGTAAATTAATCAAGAGTCATTTCCTTTTGCTTAGGAATTCAGTAAGGTAACTTGGAACACCATAACTCAATTTCAAGTGGTGACTCTATAAATAAAATAATCCCTATTCAAAATTTCCACTTTAACTGGAAAAACTCTTCCGACCATCGACGAATATGGGGTGTGATATCTCTGGTGACTCTGTTGGGGAATAATCAGAATTTGATATCTTATATTGACTTGTTTGGCTTTATATATATTGAAAAATTGTATTTGTTGGCCTAAATGTGTTATTTGTCTAATTTTTTACAACTTTGATATTATTTGAATTGTAATGTAAACTATCTTCTCTCGCGCACCAATCTGAGTCTTCTGAGATACTTTATATTTGTAGATGCGGTATGAATTCTCGAGCCTTGATATACCAGAGATGCGACAACGC
Organism: Capsicum baccatum var. pendulum; assembly: GCA_030864225.1. Taxonomy (NCBI): domain Eukaryota; kingdom Viridiplantae; phylum Streptophyta; class Magnoliopsida; order Solanales; family Solanaceae; genus Capsicum; species Capsicum baccatum. Next base: position 122,347,027 of record CM061556.1, on the reverse strand, counting down.
TCCTAGAAAGGATTCTATAGTCACACATAATTTAGAATGGGAAGGACCAACAGTGAGGTCGGAAAGAATTGCTGTCGGTAAGCCGTCCTTGCCCAACTTGAGTAGTTCACTTATTTTATAGCCATTTTAGACACCTATCTCCATCAGGTTAAACCTCGTAGAACTAAATCTTAGATATGACTATCCCTATTAGGCTCCACTTTATTTGTATCATGTGCATTGAATTAGTAAGACTAAACACAGAGGTCAGGTCTGTTTAGTAAAGATGCCCCTCTTTATAATGGCCAGCATATGCATCTATGTGCTCCTTGATATTTATTTTGAAGGCTCATTTGTCTGTTGACTGATTTTAAACAGCTTATTAAAATGAAAGGGAGTATCTTTTTATCCAACTTTTATAACCTTTTCTTTACAAAACTTGAAATTTTTGAAAATAAAAAAAATAAGTTTTATGATCTTCACAAACTACGCACACCCGATTTTTATCTTGATGAGATACGCAAGTAACCCTTATCGAGTTCGGTGATATTATTAAGAAATAGTTTTGAAAATATTAAACTCTAACATATTTATTATCTCCAAAGTAAAAATAGTATCAAGGTGATTGGTTTGTGGTTAAGTTGGCATCTCATCCATACGATACTAGGTCCAAAGAAAAAAAAATAACATGCAAAGAGGGTATAGAGTATGACAATGAAGAAGACCAAAGTCAGTTAATTCTACAGGAATTTGCATCAATAGAGGATAATAGGTTATTGAAACAACAGATAATGGAAATGTATTAAGCTTATATGAATAGGCAAGCCCCAACTTCCTCAATCCCTGAATTTTCGAATATGAATGATCCAAGTTCCACTCAAACCCAAACTGGTGGTCCACTTTGTCCACCTATATTTGGCCCATATACTAATGTGTCTAGCACTGCTGGCACCTCTACTATACGCCCTTCAAATCCATCTCTCATAAATAACCTATTTTTTATTTATGTAGTACCAACTAATATAGTCCCTCAATTCACAATGCGAAAGCCTACCAGTGAGTGAAATCGTGATCAATTCCATCCTCCTAAATTTACTTTTGAACCCCCAAACTCATGTTATACTGCTCATCAGCACGGTTCCCATATTATGATTAAGAAGACTATTAAGAATGATGAACAAGAAGAAATGGCTATGAAAGTGAGAAGTTTGGAGCAGAATATGGGAAATATACAAGGACTAGAAGGGCAAAAGAGTGTTTCATACAAAGATTTATGTATGTTTCCCGATGTCCATTTTCCTCTAGGGTTCAAAATGACAAAGTCTGACAAATACGAGGGGCACAACAATCCTTTGACTCATTTGAAAAGGTTTTGTAATCAACTAAGGGGAGCAGGGGGAAAAGAAGAATTATTGATGGCTTACTTTGGAGAAAGTCTGGCAAGGATAACTTTAGAATAGTTTATTGATCAAGATATCTCTTACTGGTATGTTTGGGATGACATGGCTCGGGATTTTGTCCAGTCGTTTCAATGTAATATCGATATAGTACTGGATTGTACGACACTTGACAACATGAGAAAAAAGACCACTGAAAGTTTTTAAAAATATGCTATTAGATGGAGGAAGAAAGATGCTAGAGTTAAGCCATCAATAGAGGAGTCTAAAATGATTAATATTTTTCTCCAAACACAGAATCCTAACTGCTTCTATCATTTACTTTCCACTATTAGAAATATGTTTATCAAGGTCATTAAGATTGGTGAAATGGTACAAAATGGAATTAAGTCCACTAAAATTATAAGCCAATATGCTTTGAAAATAACTGTGCAGGCAATTCAAAATGGTTCAGGAAGTTTCAAAGAAAAGAAAAGAAGGAGGATGTGGCTACTGTTATGTCAGGACCGCAATAAAGTTTTAGAGGTCCGCGTCACCTATACGCGCAATCTCATTCCCAAATCTATATTCAAGACCCATATGACCATCCACGATACTATGTTCCTCCCCAAAATCTATTATGTTCTATTTCATCCCCTTATTATTCTATTTATAATGCACAACTATATGCTTGAGCCCCCTCCCACTCAGAATAGCATGCATCAACTCCTCAGAATCATCCTTCAACTCCATAAATATACCCAATATCCTATAGACTCAATTTTTACTCCAAGCTAAATAATTAAAAAAGACAGAAGGCAAGGGATAGTTTCATGCTAATTAGAGAATCATATATTAGCTTATTCTAAAAATTAAGATAAAAGGACATGATTACTCCTTTTCTTGGGTACACTCCTAACCCATAATCAAGAAATTTTTATCATAGATACGATATGTGTATCATTCTGATGTTTAGGGTTACAGTATTGAAAATTATTGTGCTTTGAAAAGAGAAATAGAAAAGATGATTCAAGATAAATTAATTATGGCTCAAGACATTGACAGTGGTGAAAGTTCGGGTTGTACTAATGTGCAAACTGACTAAGATGTCAAGCCCAATAATTGAGAAGTCACTCCTCCCCTTACTAGGAAGGATTTGTGTTAGTATATTTTGTTTTTCTTTCTGTTATCTGAATCATTTCAGGATTATAGTTCGGATTCTATCTTATCTTGTTTCTTTGTCATTTATGTTCAAACTCTGTTATATTTTGTTTCAACAAAATGTAGTGTCCTTTTTTACCTTTTATTTTTAATATATATATTTTTTATTTATTTTCTTTACACACTACATTTTATGTTGGTTCTAGTGATATGATATGCATACTAAATTCACAAACTGATCTTTAAATTTAATCTAATCCTGAAACATCGAGCCAAGAAGTTAAATTGAAAAAAAGAGCATAAGTGTTGAGGTATTTGGGGACCTAGTTACAGCCTCACTTGAATATATTGAGGCAATTACTTTGCGAATAAATATGAATTGGTCCTCAAAGAGAAGAGACATCTTAAGTATTTTAAATGACATCATCAGAGGATATATAGTTTTCACTATCGGGAGAAGTAAAAGGAAGTTAGCTAAAAAAATGACTATTGTGAGTAAAATACAACACAAGTAAGCCTGTATGTTTACAAGCATGAAAGAAGTGACACACGTGCACGTACTTAGTCACAGTCAATGTTGAAAAAGATGCATATGATCTTCATGTTCCACTCTCAGATTGCATATTATGTTCTTGCATTTTTAAGGATTGATATGACAAAGGCATTTCATTTTTCTATCCAAATGTCGTGTTATCCTTTGTTCCCCCCTTTGAGCTTTAGTTTTATTTCTTTTGTACCCCTCTTTTAGAATCAAAATAGACTTTGAAAAAATAATTCAAAAAAAGTGTCAAGAGAGAGAAATAGAGTCTAAAAAATCACAAAAATAGAAAAGTCAAAAGAAAAGAAAAAAAGAGAAAGAAAAGAAATCAAGAAAAATGATAAGAGGTTTGAACGACATTTGACCTGATTCTTGCTTTGACAATACACGTCAACAGCCCAACTTTGGGGTTCACTCCAACCAAGTAAGACTTCAAGTTACCTATCTTAAAAAAAGACTGGAACAAAAGTTATTTTCTTTATGAGTCGATTCCAAAAGTTGTAAATCTCATCCTATGTAATCTATATTTTGAGCCTCATGCAGCCCCATTTTTTTTAACCCTATCCAAAAGCCAAGTTACAACCAAAGAAAGACCTTTAAATTAATCTTTGAGAATGTAAAGGCTAAGTATGTTATGGGCATATGATGTTTCATATTTTGGGAACTACTTTCCTTCATTAGCATAAAAATATGAGAAAAATAAAAATAAGAGTCTTACTGGTGAAAACCCTCATGGGCACCATAAGATGACAATGATTTGTGAAAAAATAAAAATGAGAGAGTCTTATTGGTGAAAACCCTCATGGGCACCATAAGGTGATGGCGAGTTGTGAAAATAAATGAAAATGAGAGAGTCTTATTTGTGAAAATTCTCATGGGTACTATAAACCGACAGTGAGTTGAGAGAAAATAAAAATGAGAGAGGATCACTGGCAAAAATCCATTTGAGACGCTACTAGTCGAAAAAGGTCTGTAATCTAGAGGCAAAAAATATAAGAGTAGCTTGGTTTAAAATTCAACGAGTAGGCAAAAGTTGTTAATGATTAGTATGTGTAGATTAGGTTGTTTAACTCAAAATACATGTCATATCACTGGAATCAGCTGCCACATCCAGATAAGTTTTCCTTTTTAACATTTTTGAAAAAGAGTTGTCTATTGCCTTTTCCTTTCTTTTTATTATTTTGATTTTTGATTTTTGTGTGTTTATTGTCAAATGAAAAATCATTATCATTATTTTTTCATTTCTCGCATTTTGAGTCAAATTTATGTCAATACAAGTGAGAAAGAACTTCAAAACTTGCTACCAACTCCCCCAATTTCCTAAATCAAGATAAAAGGTCGAGGCATAAAGATAACATGTTTCAAAATAAAGTAAGGTACTCAAGAATGCTTATCATCGAACAATTTTTTGGACTCATATGAGTATAAAAAGGTGTATATAAGTTAAAATCAGAGGCATTATGCAAGGAGAATACAATTTGAGTCAAATACTTTCAGTTGCCAGAATTTGGTGCCAAGAATAAGATAAATCAATGATATGAAATGGAGCTGAGCATGACAAGTTCAAGAGAGATTGCCTCTGAAAGCTAAAGCCACAAATCAACCACCATGTTTTTAAATTAAAATGTTTTCATTGTATGAAAAAAACACATGTTAGCTTCAAATCAAAAGCTTCAAAGCCTAAATATCTATAGGTACAATTCCCCACTTCTGCAAATATAAGAGGTGGTATTTCTAAGCAGGTTTGATAATCACAATCATGATAAAAACTCATTATCCTAAACCCCCAGTAGACGCACTTCCTTGTCTGGGTATTTCAAGTGTTGTTTTTTAGGTGATGGACTTACTAACTCAAATCCTTACACCTAGAAGACACACTTTCTAGTCAAGTTTTTTTATTCTAAACCCCTAGAAGACGCACTTCCTTGTCTGGATAATTTAAGTTTTGTTTGTTAGGTAACACAGTTCCTAACTTGAACCTTTACTCCTAGAAGACACACTTTCTAGTTGAATCCTTCTAGTTAACCCCTTGGAGATGCACTTCCTTGTCTGGGTATTTCAGGTTTCATTTTTTAGGTAACGCACTTCCTAACTTGAACCATTACTCCTAGAAGACATACTTTCTAGTTGAGTTATTTTATTTAACCTCTAGGAGACACAATTCCTTTTCTGGGTAATTTAAGTTTAATGTGTTAGGTGACACACTTCCTAACTCGAACCTTTACACCTACAAGACACACTTTCTGGTCAAGTTTTTTCATCCTAAACCCTAGGAGACACACTTTCTTATCTTTGTAATTTAAGTTTCATATGTTAGGTGACACACTTCCTAACTTAAACCTTCACTCCTAGAAGACACACTTTCTAGTTGAGTCCTTCTATTTAATCTTTAGGATACGTACTTCCTTCTCTGGGTATATCAATATTTATATGTTAGGTGACGCACTTCCTAATTTGAACTTTCACTTCCAGAAGATGCACTTTCTAGTCGAGTCATTTAATTTAGCCCCTAGTATATGCACTTCCTAGTATGAATAATTCAAGTTTTGTCTATTAGGTGACACACTTCCTAATTATAACCTTTACTCCTAGGATATGCACTTTATTGTTGAGTCATTCCATTTAACCCTAGGAGATGCACTTCCTTGTCTAGGTATTTCAGGTTTTATTTGTTAGATGACACACTTCCTAACTTGAACCTTCTCTCCTAGAAGATGTATTTTTTTGTTGAGTTCTTCCATTTGACCCCTAGGAGATGTACTTACTTATATGGGTAATTTAGTTTCCATTTGTTAGGTGACAAGATTGATTGGGCACTAGGGAACTACAACTAGTTGCAGACCTACGGACTGTTGAGGTTGGTTTTCTCACTAGATATTCCCTTAGATTATAGCATCCACATAGAGAAAGTATTTACCTGGAACATACATGTTGAAATTAAGTCAAAAGATGAAGGCTCTAAAATGTAAACACTTCCTAACATGAATCTGCACTCCTAGAAGATGTACTTTCTAGTCGAGTCCTTCTATTTTACCTTAGGAGATGCATTTTTCTTGTTTAGGCAATTCAAGTTTCATTTGTTAGGTTACGTACTTCTTGAAATTATTCAAGGTCTTGACTCACCCTCTTTACTATGCTTTTCTAAAAGCTATGATTTGATAACACTCACAAAATTTTTCTAATATAAAATGAGGCAAAAAATTCTGTTCATGTTATTTGTGTTTTAATTTTTTGCTCAGGACCCTCCTAGATAATGAGATTTTATTTTCAGTCAGGAGCTTCCTGGATAATGGAAATTTAATTTTTGTTCAGGACCCTCCTAGATAATGGGAATTTACTTTCTGCTCAGGGCCCTCCTGGATAATGAGAATTTACTTTTTACTCAGGACCCGCCTAGATAATGGGAATTTACTTTCTGCTCAGGACCCTCCTGGATAATGCGAATTTACTTTCTGCTAAGGACCCTCCTGGATAATGGGAATTTACTTTTTGCTCAGGCCCTTCCTGGATAATGGGAATTTACTTTTTTCTCAGGACCCGCCTGGATAATGGGATTTTACTTTCTGCCCAGGACCCTCCTTAATAAAGGAATTTTATTTTCTGCTCAGGACCCTCCTGGATAATGGGACTTTACTTTATTCCCAGGACCCTCCTGGATAATGAGAATTTACTTTATGCTCAGGACCCTCCTAGATAATGGGAATTTACTTTATAGTCAGGACCCTCCTAGATAGTAGGAATTTACTTTATGCTCAGGGCTCTCCTGGATAATGGAAATTTACTTTCTGCTCAGGACTCTCCTAGATACTAGGACTTTAATTTCTGCTTAGGACCGTCCTGAATAATGGGATTTTAATTTCTGCTCAGGACCCTTCTGGATAATGGGATTTTACTCTTTGCTCAGGACCCTCCTGGAAAATGAGATTTTACTTTCTGCTCAGGATCCCCCGGATAATGGGAATTTACTTTTTGTTCATGACCCTCCTGGATAATGGGAATTTACTTTCAGCTCAGGACCCTCCTGAATAAGGGAACTTTACTTTCAGCTCAGGACCTTCCTGGATAATGGGAATTTACTTTCTGCCCAGGACCCTCCTGGAAAATAAAAATTTACTTTCAGCTCAGGACCCTCCTGGTTAATGGAAATTTAGGAAATTTACTTTTTTTATCAGGACCCTCCTGGATAATGGAATTTTATTTTCTGCTAAGGACCCTTCTAGATTATGGAAATTTACTTTCTTCTCAGGACCCTCTTGGATAATGGGAATTTACTTTCTGCTCAGGACCCTCTTGGATAATGGGACTTCATTTTTCTATTTCACTATTTACTTTAAGTTTACGAATACTTTTGCAGAATAGAAATTACTTTTAGAAATAGCAAGTCAGGAGCCCGCCTAAAGAATAGGGTGAAGAAATAGCAAGTCAGGAGCCCGCCTGAAGTATAAGATAAAGATTTTCATGTCCAAGTCAGAAGAAAGTCTGAAAAATAAGTCAATTGTCAAGTTCCTCTCCAAAGCCAAGATCCAACATGGAGGAACATTTTGTGGTTCAATTTCAATTCAAAACAACGACTATCTCACCATTTGAGAAGTCATGAATTCAAGTCAAGATTCCAGAAAAGCAACATAGATAGGATCTTTCACTTGTATTTTTATTTTTGATTTTGTTATTTATTTGGATGTAAAAAGCAGAAGTCGCGAATCGGAGACTCGATGAAACCTGACTCAACCTCTAACTCATTGTCTCACCATTCTACCTCTTTGAACTACACGTGACCTGATTTCCTTATCTCCTGGGATATGTAGGCAGTCTAAAACCAGAACTCAGTTACATATTTTCTTTTCTTTTCTTTTATCCTCACCTTTAAATTAATAGGAGGGTCAAAACTCATCCTTTTGTCTACTTCTTTGTATGAAAACTCTTCAAATTTCAAACAAAGAGGGAAAAAATATAGACACATGATTTTTTACTCTCCCCAAGTTTTAACCTATTTTTCGGTAGTAAATATTTATATTTTGTCCAATATTTAGTTTAACTCTTATTTTATTTTTTAATATGTTTTGTTTGAAAATATATAAATAAATAAAGTCACATTTTGCAAAATTTTTATTTTTTATTTTAAAATAATCCAAAAAGATTCAAAAAAATATATTTCTCTTTTAATTTTAGTAAATAAGTTAGTAATATTATTTTAGGATATTTAGAAAATTTTATTATATTTTTCTTAAATATAAAATTAATTAGTAAATATTATCTTCTTCTTCTTCTTCTTCTTCTTATTATTATTATTATTATTATTATTATTATTATTATTATTATTTATTTATTTTATATTTTTTAAATTAATAAAAAAAGAAAAAAAAGAAAAAAACTTATCCTAATCTACCCATTACCCTAAAACCACCCTTTCCCCACTAACCTAAAACCTCTCCCATATATCCCTCTACTTCCCCACAATCACACAACACACACATGCACTATATATGAGACAACATACACACAAACAGAGAGGGAGAGAGACAACTAATGGATTAGAAAAAGAGTGAAAGAGGAGAAGAAAACAAAAAATAGAAGGAAGAAAGCATACAGTAGGACAAAACAAAAGAGAATTATAAACAGAAAATGAGGAAAAACAATGACAAGAATCTAAAAAGAAAATTGCAGTAAGAGCGACAAAAAGCAAAGCGGAGAAGAATACAAAGAAAAGAAAGAGTTGTGAATTGAGTTCAGGTATCATTAGAGTTTTTCGCTGAAGACATTTTATTCCTACTTTCATTTAATTTATCATGTTCCTATTTGACCTTACACTATTTATAATATAAATTTTATTGTAAACTAAAGCATGAACAAAGTTGATGGGTTTCATGTATTATTTGGTATGCAAAGTTGATTATATATGTGAAGTTGTTATCATGAATTGTATATGTGGTTATCGGAATATTTAATGTAATCTTTATTAGGCATAGTTTTCTATTTCTTATCAATATAGATGATACGTATAACGTCTATAGTAGAAAAAAAGGATGGGAGATAAAAGATAGAAGTATCATAGAGAGACAGAAAAACATGCAAAGTAAAGTTTTATGAAGGGAGTTGAGAAATACCTGAACAGAATGCAAATTGGAGAATAAAGTGTTAAGAGTTTGAAAAGAAAACTTTGGCGGGATTAACTCTTTTATCACTTAATACAAAAATGATTTGACGGATTAGTTAAAAAATAATTGGGGTGCATGTCTTTTAGAGTAATCTTTTATTTTAGAGTGTGAAATTTATCTTGTAATTAATTCCTATAGTTTGTAGGTTTAAATATTCAAATCAGGTTTTGTCTTGACTTTGTTCCTATACGTTGAGTTTATCAAGTTTAGTGTTATTCACTTGTGAGATAAAACTTTATAGTAAATTTCTTCTCAGAAATATTGTAAAGTTTCAAATTTTCTTATTTTCTCCAATTTTAACCTCAATTCATGAGGTTTCTTTATTTGAAAATAATATGAGTATAAAAGGTTGCATCTTGATTTGTTTAAATAGACTCATCGACCAAATTCATTTAAGCAATAATAAATTGCATGGGTTCATATTTAACAAAAATAGGACTTGAGCATAGTGAAATTTTAAATGGTTCCTCTTTTTACCTATTTGTTTTATTTTCCAATAATATTTTCTGTTCGATTTGAATATCACTACTTTAGTTCGACAACTAAAGTCACTGTTTCAAGTTTCTAGTTTGTTTTGTTGTAATAGAATGTGAAAGTTTCAATGTCATAACTTATTTACGTGTCATTGATTCATCTTTGTTTAGTGCAATGTTCCTTATTAGAAAATTATGTATAACACTCAAAAGGAAATATTGATGTATCTTTTAGGACTGTTGCAATAATTATTAGATTAATCCATCACCCATAAGATTACCATGGACCTAGACAACCATTCCAAAACATGATTAATTAAGTGTATGCAAGAGAAAGAGAAATGAATTACGCATTTATTTAAAACCCGTTAAAAAAACAGAAAAGAAAAGAGGGGAAAAACCAATTGTAAGGGAGTGAATTAATAAAAGAATGAGTTAGGTTCTTAACCTCAATGAAATTAAGATTTAACATACAAGAGAAAGTTAACGATGAAGTTGGAAAGCCCTGCTACCGACCATTCATTATAATAAAATTTAATATACCATTTAAAGCTGATATAATTGGGTTGGGTAGATTCTAAACATGTTAAGTGATTTTTTAGATTGGGAAAAATGGGAACGATCCATAAATACCTCAAAGGTGAGAGAAATATATCAAAACTCATGGTATGATCGGAAAGTACTACTACCGGCAAGCCACATATTAATATAACTAATAATTTAAAATAAATTAAAAAGGGGTTGTAAGTAAATTTTAGGCTACAAATTCTCCAAAAGATAACTAAAGATAGACATAAGTCATTAAAACGACTATGCTAGAACAACGACACTCGAGGACTGCTTCATACCTTTTCCTCAATTAACAAAATTCCTTACCCGATCTTCTATTTTCGTAGATCAATAAAGAGTCATTTCTTTTTGATTAGGAATTTAGTAAGGTGACTTGGAACACCATAACTCAATTTCAAGTGACGACTCTGTAAATAAAATAATCCCTATTAAAAATATCACTTTAATTGGAAAAACCCTTTCATCCCTCGGCGGAAAAGGAGTGTAACAGGTACAACCAGAATTTTAGTCCAAAAATATATTTTTCATGACTAAAGGAACTCGTAGAAGAAAATCTAAGTTAAAATGGGTTGAAACCTTAAATCAACCAACTGGAGAGCCATAGCGCCTTACCATACAAAGCCTTAAAAGGAGCCATCTCAATTTTGGAATGGTAGCTATTATTATATGCTAACTCTACCAAAGATAGATGTTGCTCCCACTGACCTCCAAAGTATATCACACAAGCGTGGAACATATCCTCCAATAGCTGAATAGTTCGCCTTGACTGACTATCTATCTGGGGTGTCAAAAGCTATAGTAAGATCAAACCAAGTACCTAATTCCTCCTAAAAAGTCTACCAAAAGTGAGATGTAAACACTAAACATCGATCTGAGATGACAGACATTGGAAAACCATAAAGATGAACTATATCACAAATATAGTGTAACACCCCGAGAGTACACCCTGGGTATCACACGGTGCTTACAGTACCAAGGGACCACAAGCTAACCCATGAGCAGGTACTTGCTGTGAGCACTATATAATAACATAATAAATACGGAAGAACAACTGGTTAGCCATAAGGTTTTATCAACTGAATCAGTACTGAAACACGAATTTAAAGAAAATAACTATCTGAATCTGATAAAATACTAATTAATTGGATAACTAACTAACATGTCTAAAATCCTCTAAACTTAACTGAATACGAGTTGATAGGACAGGCTCCAACTAACTCCAACTAACTACTAAACTGAAAGCATGAAACAAAATAATTTGTCCTCAAAATATGAGGACTCACACTGCTACTGCTGAGGTTCTGAGAAGACTATGTGCGATCTGGGAACTGGACGTCTAAACCTTTAATATAATACATTATAGCGTTAAAGAAAAAGTATGCGATCAGTACTTTGAATGTATTGGTATACTAAATGAGGTAGTCTAGTATGCATGGTCTTATGAACATGGATAAATAATCGTCTAAATATGTATGTATAACATAAGGTATTGAATAGAATGCATGAAATCTGGAGTTACTAAGAATATGTGAAATCTGTAAATACTGAGGATGTATGACCAAACATGTAACATAAACTGAATAGAATCTGTAAACTGAAATACTGAAATAACTAATATCTGTAAGCTTTGGTCAAACAACAATAAGACTGAGTGTTTGAACTGATTATTGGACTGAAACTGTAGCTGAGACTGTGGGAGGTATCATCTAATCGATATGCCCCAATCTGAGCTAATCGGGGTCAAACCTGTAAACCCAGTTGGAAGTGTATTAGTACCATGCCATGTGTACTAACATTGGTTGTGTGGATCCACTAAATCGGTGTACTATATTATCCCAAAGGACTAAGGGTGTCAAAACTGATATGACGGATGGCCCCTACGAGAAAGTCAAGCCTAAACTGGCGGGTGACTTCCTATATCCTACAATGGCTACGTAGTTCTAGAGCAAAGGGAATACTACTAATGACTCTACCTATCTGACGGGGGAACCATCATCCCTGCACTCTCTCGGTGCTAAATTCTACTACCAACTGAATGACACTAGATGCTAAACTGTTCTGATTTTAACTGACTGATCTAGTAATGCTCATAATATATTCTGAAGTTATCCTAAAGATTCTGAGATGAGACTAAGTAAATAGCCATGGTTTTCAGGTATTCAATAACCCCAGGACTCAAAAGCAAAAATAGTTAACATGATACTTAAGCTTAAAGGACATAACATGCAAGCCTTTATCAAATCTTCACTCTTATAGGTATTTTATCAAACACTTGTAGTTCAAAGTTTATTCAAATCATGGGAATGTTATGGGACTTGTATTAATAGCATGAATTCAATATGAATAGATGTGAATCATGATTTAATTTAATGAATGACAATATTAAAATGTGGAGAATTGAATAACAACAATAATTTCATTTATACATGGTGTGAAATCATAGTTCATTGGTGAATCATAATCTAAAATCAAAATAACTTTAAAGGATCATAATTTTTGCAATTTAAACTGGATTCTTGGAGTCCATGGGTGAAAGAAACCCATGGATGAACATCTAACATACCTGGGTTAATGTATTTGAGAGTATTGATGGCGATATTTCTTGAGATTTGATCTTATATTTGAGAGCTAGGGTTTTAATGGAGAGAAATTTGATGAATATTGAGCATAGTTTGCTCAATTTAAAGATTAATCTTACGTTTACACAATTTGGGGGCTTGATGAAATACAAGATTTCCCTTGGAATTTAAAATACCACAACTAGAATACCGATTAAGGCCTCACTACGAATGTGGTGAGTGGGTTATTGCGATACCCATTGCGATGCTATGGAATCGTGGTGACTCTCTCGATTATGACAGTTGCTGTTTTGGGGTTTACCACAATGTGGTGCAACTGCGGTGACCCTCTGGAAATTAACCAATGCTGAAATGGACCTCATCGCAACACGATGATATGCTCATTGCGATACTCACTGCGACATGGCCTAATCACGGTGAGCTACTATTTTGTCAATTCTAATGCGGTCCAATCCCTATTCAAAAATCCTTAAACTTACCCGAAATAAGCTATTTTCCATCTTCTAAGTGTTATAAGTATGTACTAAGGGTTGGACTAAGCTACAACTATTCAGGGTATTACAATATCTCTTCCTCGGGAACATTTATTCCCGAATGAAACTAATAAAGCTGAGATACTAAAAACTGAGGCTATATCTGGCATGCACAACTGAAAGCATGACTAAACTGGTATATAAATGCAATAACTATCGAATGAATGGCTATATAAATCTTAAACTTGGAGTGAAAAGAGATGATCTGAGGAAACTAGTTACCTTGAACTGAATCTGCAGTGAAAAGTTGAAGGTACTTGGTCCGCATATCTGCTTTTGCTTCCCAAGTTTCTCCCTCAACGGATTGATTCTACCAAATAACTTTGACCAAGGGAACTTCTTTGATCCTTAGTCTACGAACTTAATGATCAAGAATTTCGACTGGAACTTCCTCATAGGAAAGGTTGTTCTGGAAATCCACATTTTCTAAGGGGAAAACTACTGCTGGGTCACCAATACACTTTTTCAATAATGAAACATGGAACACTGGGTGCACTGAAGCTAGATCTAAATGCAATTCAAGCTCAACGCTATCTTTCTGAAACGGTTAAGAATTTTGAAAGGATCGACATATCGGGGACTAAGTTTTTCTTTCTTGCCGAACCTCTTCACTCCCTTCATGGGAGAGATTTTCAAGTATACAAAATCACCAACCTCAAATTTGAGATCCTTTCTCCTCACGTTTGTATACAATTTCTGTCAGCTCTGGGCTGCCCTAAGACTTTCTCTGATCAACTGAACTTTCTCGAACGCATCAAACACTAAGTTAGGCCCTACTACTGCGGCCTCACCCACTTTAAACCAACCAATCAGAGATTTATATTTCCTACCATAAAGAGCCTCAAACGGAGCCATCTGAATATTGGAATAATAGCTGTTATTATATGCGAATTCAATCAAGGGTAAATGGTCATCCTGACTACCTTTAAAATCAACAACATAGGCTCTTAACATGTCTTCCAGAGTTTGAATGGTCTATTCTGCTTGACCATCTATCTGAGGGTGGAAAGCTATACTGAGGTGGACTTGGGTACCGAGGACCTTTTAGAATGCCTTCCAAAAGTGAGAGGTATACTGGGTATATCTATCTGAGATGATAGATAAGGGAACACCATACAACCTAACTAACTCTTTGAGATAGAGTTTGGCATAGTCCTCGACTGAATAAGAGGTATGGACTGGCAAGAAATAAGCTGATTTGGTCATTCTGTCTATAATAACCCAAATAGAATCATGTTGATGACGGGTACGAGGAAAACCTGTCACAAAGTCCATGTTCACTTTCTCCCACTTCCAAATGGGGATACAGAACTCCTGAATAGACCCACTAATTTTTTGGTGCTCAATATTAACCTGTTGGCATATAAAGCACTTAGCTACAAACTCTGCAATGTCCCTCTTTAGCCTACTCCACCAATAGAACTTCCGCAAATCACGGTACATCTTAGTGGCCCCTGGATGAATAGAGTAGCGCATGCCATGTTCTTCTACAAGAATTCGCTGTCTCAACTCATCAACACCAGGCACACATAGCCGACCCTAACAACGCAACACACCATATTCCCCTTGGGAGAAAACCTCTACTTTCTGATCTCTGATTGATTCTTTCAACTTAATTAGACTGGGATCTCTATCCTGCTTTTCCTTTACTTCAAAAACTAGAGATGATTCTAATTTACTCTGCACCCATACACTACCTTCTACTGAATCGACTAAGTGGACACCTAGTCGGGTAAGCTGATGAACTTTCTGAACTAACTTCTTCTTATCATTCTCAACATGAGCAACACTACCCATGCACAATCTACTGAGAGCATAAGCCACTACATTGGACTTGCCCAGATGATACAGAACACTCATGTCATAATCTTTCAATAACTCTAACCACCTCCTTTGACATAAATTCAAATATTTCTAAGAGAACACATACTGCAAGCTATTGTGATATGTGAACACATCAACATGCACCTCATACAAATAGTGCCTCCAAATATTTAAGGCAAACACTACAGCTGCTAGCTTAAGATCATGGGTAGGGTAATTCTTCTCATGAGGCTTAAGCTATCTAGAGGCATAGACTATGACCTTACCTCTCTGCATGAGGACATAACCCAAACCTACCCTGGATGCATCACAGTACACAACAAACCCATCTAAACCATATGGCAAAGTAAGAACTGGGGTTGAGGTGAGTTGAGTCTTTAACTCCTGAAAACTCTTCTCGCAGGAATCTGACCACTGAAGCTTAACCTGCTTCTGTATCATTCTAGACATGGGGGATGCAATAGATGAAAACCCTTTAACAAACTGACGGTAATAGCCAGCCAAACCCAAGAAACTTCTAATTTTTGATGGAGAGATAGGTTTAGGCTAGTTTCTCACCGCTTTAGTCTTTTAAGAATTATCTCTAATGCCATCACCGGAAATAATATGACCAAGAAAAGATACTGATCTTATCCAGAATTCAAACTTACTAGATTTAGAGAACAACTGATGAGCCCTAAGAGTCTGTAACACTATTCTGAGATGGTCTGCATGATCATTTTCACTTTGGGAGTAAATAAAAATATCGTCAATGAAGACTATGATGAACATATCTAAGTACTGCTTGAACACGCGATTCATTATGTTCATGAAATCTGCTGGGGCATTAGTAAGACCAAAGTACATGACTAGAAACTCAAAGTGACCATATCGGGTTTGGAAAACTATTTTTAGAATGTCGCATTCCCTAACTCTAAGCTGATGATAGCCTAATCTAAGGTCTATCTTCTAAAAGTAACTGGCACCTTAAAGTTGGTCAAACAAGTCATCAATTATAAGGAGTAGATACTTATTCTAGATGGTGACTTTGTTCAACTGATGGTAGTCTATACACATCCCGAGAGAACGATCTTTTTTACGCACGAACAAAAATGGTGTGCCCCACGGGGAGACACTGGGACTGATGAATCCCTTATCCAGGAGATATTTTAACTGTTCTTTTAACTCCTTGAGTTCTGCTAGATCCATCTTGTATGTCGGAATAGATATGGGCTGAGTATCTGGAAGAAGGTTTATTCCGAAGTCGATTTCCCTTTTGAGAGAAACACCAGGAAGATCTTTAAGGAACACATCTGGGAATTCCTTGACCACTGAAATTGACTCAAGGGTTGGAGTATCTGAATTAGAGTCTTTGACACGAACAAAATGGTAAATACACCCCTTGGATATCATCCTTCTCGCTCTAAAGTATGAAATAAGCTGACCCCTAAGAGCTGTAGTACTACCCCACTATTCAAGGTCTGATTCATTTGGGAACTAAAAATGAACTATTCTATTTCTACAATCAACTGAGGCATAGCATAAGTGAGGCCAATCCATATCGAGAATGACATCAAAATCCATCATCTCTAACTCCATGAGATTAACTGAAGTAACTTTCTGAGATATTATGATCGGAAAGTTCCTGTATACCTTCCTGGCTACAATGGAAACACATACTGGGGTAGACACCAAAAAGGGCTCTGCTAGTTTTTCGAGATTGACTCCAAAATTGATGGCAATATATGGAGTTATAAAAGAAAGAGAAGCTACAGGGTCTAATAAAGCATAAACATATAAATGAAAAACCTGCAACATACCAGTAACTATGTTAGGATAATTTTCCTAATCTTGGAGGGACTGAAGAGCATACAATCTATTTAGAGGCTGACCACTGGTAGCACTGGAAGCGGCACCCTGCTAAGTTGGGCGATCGGATAGAACTGATGATTGATTGGACTGCCCCTATTGGCGCACCTTCCTACCTCTCTAAGCAACTACCTGACACTCCCGAATCTGATGGCTTAGCTTGCCATATTCGAATCACACATCACTGTCCGCTTTACACTCACCTTGATAGTGTCTACTATATTTCTAACATAGAGGATTCGTACAGGCACTGTTAACACTGCCATAGGACTTGGAGCCTACTACCCTATCCCGAAGATTATTTTTGAATTTGGGTACTGGGGCACTGGCTAAAAAGGGTGCTGGGGCTGAAGATCTTTGATGAAACTAAGGACAATTACCACCTTCTGACCCTGGCTGGCTGAAATTAAAACTAACTGTCCTAGCCCTTTTGCTCTCCCCCCTTTCTCCTTAGTTTTCTGCTCCTTTATCTGTTGAGCATGGACCATCATCCTAGACAGGTCCATTTCCCTAATCAGCATTGCGGTCCTACACTTCTTGACCACACTATTAGATATTCTAGACACAAACTTACTCATCTTGGACCTATTATCAGCTACTACATGAGAAGCATACCTAGCTAACTGAGTAAACTTGAGGGAATACTCCTTCATGCTTATGCTTCTCTGCCTCAAGTTAATAAATTCTAGAACCTTGTACTCCCTTAATTCCAATGGGAAGAACCTATCTAAGAATAATGTGGAAAACTCTTTCCATTCTACAGGCCCCATATCTGCGCCCCCATCTAATTTTCACTGCTTAAATCATGAATAGGCTATATCTTGTAACTGATATGTATCCAACTCAGCTCTCTCACTGGATGCCACCCCTATAATATCTATTACCTTATGAGACATATCTAAGAATTCCTGTGGATCCTCTTCAGACTTGGATCTTGTAAAGGAAGGAGGATTCATTCGGGTGAAGTCTCGAATCCTGGTTGCAGTAGTATTGGCCACTGGGTTGGCCTGAACAATAGTTAGCCATTGATTTTGAGCTTCTACAGAGTTCGCTAGAGTGGTGAACGAAGCTCTAAATTCTACGTGAAAGACATGCTCATCTAGAGGATCTGCCTGAACGAGCGAAGGTACTGGCTAGTTTCTCGCTCTTCTTCTATTGTTATTTTTGGGAGGTATGTTCTATAAATGGAAAGAAGATTAGATTAGGTAGAGAGTTTAACGTGAGATCATTTTCAATCGTACGACATGAATATTGAAAAAGGGAAACTTTTCCTAAACTCCTTGTAGCCTCTTGCCCAAAAGTGTGGCGTGCTACACACTTATGCATAAGATTGTACTTGACGCGACTTTCAGACTTCCTAGCATAATTTAAAACCTTAGTGTTTGATACTAAGTTTGTAACATCCTGAGAGTACACCCTGGGCGTCACACGGTTCTTACAGTCCCAAGGGACCACAAGCTAAGACATGAGCTGGTACCTTTGTGAGCTCTAAATAATAACATAATAAATGCGAAAGAGCAACTAATTAGCCATAAGGTTTTATCAACTGAATCGGTATTGAAATATGAATCTGAAGAAAACAACTATTTAAATCTAATAAAATACAGATGAACTAAATAACTAACTGACATGTCGAAAAGCCTCTAAACTTAACTGAATCGAGTTGATGGAACAGGCCCCAACTAACTTCAAATAACTACTAAACTAAAAGAATGAAAGAAAATAATTTGTCCTTTAAATATGAGGACTCACCACTACTACTGCTGAGGATTTGAGAAGTCTATGTGCGATCTAGGAACTGGACATTCAAACCTATGATATAATACATCATAGTGCACAAGAAAAAGTATGTGATCAGTACTTTGAATGTACTGGTATGCTAAATGAGGAAGGATAATATGGATGGTTTCATGAACATGGATAAATAATCGTCTGAATATGTATGTATAACATAAGGTATTGAATATAATGCATGAAATCTGGAGTTACTAAGAATATGTGATATTTGTAAATACTGAGGATGTATTACCAAACATGTAACATAAACTGAATAGAATCTGTAAACTGAAATACTAAAATAACTAATATCTGTAAGCTTTGGTCAAACAACAATAAGACTGAGTGTCTGAACTGATTATTGGACTGAAACTATAGCCGAGACTGTGGGAGGTATCATTTAATCGATATGCCCCAATCTGAGCTAATCGGGGTCAAACCTGTAAACCCAGTTGGAAGTGTATTAGTACCATGCCATGTGTACTAACATTGGTTGTGTGAATCCACTAAACTGGTGTACTGTATTGTCCTGAAGGACTAAGGGTTTCAAGCCTAATCTGATGGGTAAGTCTTGCGAGAATGTCAAGCCTAATCTGATGGGTGAGCCCTGTGAGAAAGTCAAGTCTAAACTGACGGGTGACTTCTCATATCCTACGCTGGTTATGTAGTTCTGGAGTACAGGGACTGCTACTAACGACTCTGTCTATCTGATGGGGGAACCGTTATCCCTGCACTCGGTCGGTGCTAAATCCTACTCCTAACCGAATGACACTGGATGCTAAACTGTTTTGAGTTTAACTCACTGATCTAGTAATGCTCATAATATATTCTTAAGTTATCCTAAAGATACTGAGATGAGACTAAGTAAATAGCTATGTTTTTCGGGTATTCAATACCCCTTGGACTCAAAAGCAAAAATAGTTAACATGATACTTAAGCTTAAAGGACATAACATGCAAGCCTCTATCAAATCTTCACTCTTATAGCATTTTCTCACACACTTGTAGTTCATAGTGTATTCAAATCATGGGAATGTTATGGGACTTGTAGTAATAGCATGAACTCAACATGAATAGCACTAAATAATGATTTAACTCAATGAATGACGACATTAAAACGAGTAAAATTGAATAACAATAATAATTTCATTTATACATGATGTAAAATCATAGTTCTTGGAGATTCATGGGTGAAATCATAATTTAAAATCAAAATAACTTGAAAGGATCATAACTTTTGCAATTTAAACCGGATTCTTGGACTCCACGGGTGGAAGGAACCCATAGATGAATATCTAACATACCTGGGTTAGTGTATTTGAGAGGATTGATGGCAAAGTTTCTTGAGATTTGATCTTGTATTTTAGAGCTAGGGTTTTAATGGAGAGAAATTTGATGAACAACGGGCATATTTTGCTCAATTTCAAGATTAATCTTCCATTTACACGATTTGGGGGCTTGATGACAGACAAGTATTCCCTTAGGATTTAAAATCCTACAACTGGAACGTGGATTAAGGCTTCACCGTGATGCGGTGAGTGGGTTATCGTGATACCCACCGCGACACGGTGGAATCACAGTGACTCTTTGAATCGTGACAATTGTTGTTTTATGGTTCACCATGACATAGTACAACCGCGGTGACCCTGTGGAAATTGACAAATACCAAAATGGCCTTCATTCCGATACGATGACATGCTCATCGCGGCCTAATCGCGGTGAGCTACTATTTTGCCAAATTCGAATGTGGTCCAATCCCCATTCAAAAATCCCAAAACTTACTCGATACAAGCTATTTTCCAGCTTCTAAGTGTTACAAGTACGTACTAAGGGTTGGACTGAGCTAGAAATGTTCAGTGTATTACATACAGATAAGGGCCAAACTCTCAATATCAAAAATAACCTGAACTGGAATAAAATGAGTAGATTTAGTCAATTGATTCATGATGACCCAAACACTATCAGAACCATGAGAAGTATGAGACAACCCAGTCAAAAAGTCTATTGTGATATGTTTTGATTTCTACTCAAGAATAGGTAACCTTTGAAACAAACCACTAGGACTCAAATGCTTGGCCTTTACCTGCTGGAAACATAGGCAATGAGCTTAAAATCTATTATATTCTTCCTTATACCCCCCACCAGTAATGCTGTCTAAAATTATGATACATCTTAGTTACTTCTGGATGGATGGAATACCTTGAACAATAAGCCATGTCCATAATCAATCTAATCCAATCACCCACTCTAGGAACATATCGACCACCAATATTCAAAACACCAACTGAATTAAGAGAGGATTCCTTAGCCTCTCTACTTATTGCCTTATCCTAATCACTCTCAAGTAGAAATCCCAAACTAATGAGCCTGAATCTACTCCATTAAAGAATATATAGCTTCCACAAAAGCTAAAACACACCTAGGTGTCAAAATATAAAGTTTAACCCTTTGGTTAGCTAAGACTGAACCTCTAAAGCAAAGATAGCTCTTGGGTCAAAAGATGTGCCAAGCTGCCCTTGCTAGTCAACTTTCATCTCATGGAATCTGTAACCGCATTATCCTTGCTCGAATAATAGAGAATAGGAAAGTTATAATACTTAAGCAACAATAGCCAATGATGCTGCCTCATATTAAGGTCTTGTTGAGTGAAGAAATGGTGAAGGCTATGATGATTTGAGAAAATGTCACAACAGACTCCATACAAGTAGTACCTCTATAACTTCAAAGCAAATACAACTGCGTACAACTCCAAATCATGGGTAGGGTAGTTTATCTTATGGGGTTACAACTGATGAGAAGCACATGCAATCACCTTACTTTTCTACATCAACAAAACACCTGAACCAATACCTAAAACATCATTAAAGAAGGTAAACCCCATGCCCTCCTTGGGCAAAGTCAAGATAGGGGTCGTAGTTGAAAAATCCTTGAGCTTTTGAAAGCTTGCCTCATAAGCATTGAACAACAGAAAGGAAATATTCTTCTGAGTTATCTTGGTCAAAAAAGGTGCAATAGAAGAAAATCCCTCAACAAAGCACCGCTAGTAACCTGCTAAACCAACGAAACTTTGAATCTCAATAAGAGAAGTAGGCAAAGCCCAATCACGAACCCCTGCAATCTTGGACAGATCAACCATAATACTATCCCTAGTCACTATATGACCTAAGAAAGAAACAAAATCTAAGAAAAAACTCACACTTGGAAAATTTAGCATACAGCTTATCATCCCTTAATTTTTGAAGTACAGTCAGCAAATCCTCCTCATGAACGGCCTCACTCATGAAATAAACCGAGATATCATCTATAAATACATTGGGAAAAGAGTCAAGATACAGTTGAAATACCCAGTTCATTAACTCCATGAATGTGGCTTATGCAATGGTCAACCTAAAGGACATGACCAAGAACTCAGAATAATCTGCCCAAGGCTTACATCTAATAAAGGTCACAACACAAGATTGGTGCACCTGATCCACCACTAAAGAGTCTCCTACAGTGGTAGATACACAGATAGGCATTGCAAGAGCCTCACTAATAGAATCAAATCCCAAAGAAAAATATACAGACATATAAGATAAAGTTGATCCCAGATCAAATAACACAAATGCATATCTAAAACAAACATGGATGCTACCTATGATAACAATGTCGAAAGCCTCTGCCTCTAGTCTGGCAGGTATAATATATCACTATTCATGACTAAAACCTACTAAGTAGCCTCGTGAACTCCATTATGGGAACCACTACCTCTGCCTCATACATCTCTAGTGGAACTTCTATATCTCACTACCGATATAGGAGTAGGCCTAAAATCATGCTGGGGGACTATCCTTGGACAAATGGCCAACCTCATTACATACAGTACAATATCTATGACCTAAATTAATAGAAGAAGGTCCCGCTGAGCTAGAATGACCACTCAAAGCTACTAAACCAAAAGATCCACTACTTAAGCCCTTCAAGGTTGCCTGTACATGTCTGACATGATATCCTGAAAGCCTTTAGAATCTCTTTGTTGAGTAATGTGACCTCTGAACTCGCCCTAATGATGCGCCCTTTTGGTGCCAATCTAAGACGCTTAAAGAACAAACTCTATCATCTTAGCGTGATCTAATATACTCTAAAATGATGCCCCTGAAATAATCATCAGGGAAGTAGCAAGCTGAAACAAAATATCCAACCCCTTTTCTATCTTCTAAATACTATTAAATTAGGTGGCAATACAGGCATATGAATATCTAAACAAGGCATTAATATGTTTATCATTAATTTGCAATAGTCATGGATCCCTTCTCCAGGTGATCAAACTCATCTCTTATTTGATCCCTCAGACTATAAGGCAAAAACCTATCTAAAAAGGCCTCAACAAACTGATCCAACTTATTGTAATGCCCCGAATCTGGTACCTAGAATGCTACACCATACACATGACCCTGAAGGACGACAAGCTAACCTATAACTAATATTTGTACCTAAAAACTACATAATATACTGTGTAAATATGAAAATAAAGGCTGTAAGTCCGTAAGGTTCAAAACTGAGGCACAATATCTATAAAACATAACATCCACGTGGGGTATGAAATACCCAAAACAAAGTAATAAACTGACTAGACATGATAGTCTGAAAAACCTCTAACTGTCTAAATAAGGAGTTAATGGGATATGTACCCAACTAACTCCAAATACTGAAATAAACTAAGTACTGAAATGATAAGATAATGCTCAAGTCCTCAAAGGATGAGGACTTACTGCTAAGTACTAGAATGCTACTAATGATCTGGAGCTCATGCTTCTGAACCTATGGTATAAAACACCTTAGTGAAAATGCATTAGTACGATTGAATGTACTAGTATGCATGTGAGGTAGGATGAATGTAAAGGGTTCACGTGCATGAACTATACTAACTGACTGAATAACATAAACGTGAGAATACATACATGAATACATAATAACTATAACTGAGTTCATGATAACATGATTACTAAATCTGAGTGTTGATAACATGAGATACTGATAACCGTATAACTAAAATAACTAATACTGAGAGACTGTACCTAATAGTCTAGTTTCTGATAAAACTAGCTGAGTTCCATTCTGTTCTAGGGTGACTACATTTGACAATCCTAAATTTTGTAGAACTATTTGAGTTTTATTACTGAGACTGAATGGCTGTATCTGACAGTCCTGATCTATAACTGAAATTGTGGGAAATAGTCATCTAACCAATAGGCCCCAAATAATACAATATAGCTATGTTGGGGTCCAATCTGTATCACTAATTCGAAGGGTGTAAATACCGTACCACTGGTAAAGATAAGCTATGGGAGACCCTCATTTGATAGTGTCCTCAAAAGAGAATGGTAGGAACCTCATCTGACAGTGTTTATCCTCCTCAACAAGATTCATTTGACAGTGTTAATGTTTCAACCTATGCTGGCTACATAGTTTTGGAACACAAGGATGACTTCTAAGAATCACACCCTCATCTGAAAGTGTGTGTTCCCATCCTTGGGTTCACTCGGTGCTAATTTCTACTCCCATCTGAATAGACACTGAACATGGATACTGAACTAAATTGGACTGAATTAATTGAGTTTCCATTGACTGACGGAATAGTACTGAGATTACTGTATTACTAAGCTTTCCTGAGTCACATGACTGACTGAGTTCTATGGATCATGGATTGACTAAGGATATCATGAAAATATGACACTAACTCTAGGCACATAGATATATTTTTGGGTACAAGTACCTCCAGGACTTGATGGGAAGAAACTGACAAAGCATGACTTTCTTGAATACATGGCCAACATCACTATCCATAATACAATAAGTTGGAGATTTCATGAAGTACAAGTTCTAAAGAACCACAATGGCTACACATATATCCATACTTCATTGACTAAGACATTTCATCAAACACTTGACGTGCATAAACTTGGACATAAATGGAGATTTCATATTATTATACTAGTATGGCACTTTTCCTTCACATAGGCATTTAGTCAAACACATGGGGAGCATGCTCTTGTTATACCATCATCAACACATATAATAATCATGGATACCTCAATAAAATTGTAAATTGAGGGGGTTTATCATGATTATTAAGCAAATCTTCATAGACTAGGGTCAATCATTGGAATATATAATTTAAAACATGAATCAAAACCCTACAACATCATGAACATGAATTTTAATTCTATTTAAATCATGGACATTCATAAATACACAAATATTGTAGTTTGAAAAGAGATTCTTGAGCTTCATGGGTGAAAGGGACCCATGAATCAACACATGACATACCTTGATACTTAATTTGGGAAGATTGATGGAAGAATCCTTGAGATTTGGATCTTGAATTGGAAACCCCTCTTCTTGTTCTTAAGAGAATTTGAAAGAAAAGAATGTATTTTCGTGAAATGGAGGCTAAATTCAGTATTTATAGAGCTTTGGGGTGAAGGAAAAATACCAAAATACCCCTTCAAAACCATTTGGAAAATGCTAAATTCTACGGCTGACGACATTGGGCTAATGTTGTCACATATGTGATAAGCCGTTAGCTCATGTCATCACTTGATGCTAGAATTTATGAATTTCTGCCTAAGACTGACAATATTAGCTGGTAAGTCATCAGTTATGTGATAAGCCTTCAGCTCATGTCAACACTTAGTTGCTAGGCTAACATGCTGAAGTATAATGGGTATAACTCTTTGCTCAGATATCGGATTTGGGCAAATTTGGTATTGTTGGAAAGATAATTCAATTACAGATATATTGGTGGGTCATGAGCTCAAAAATTTGTAGTATAACTAGATATATACTCATTTGAAGTTGACTATACCAATATCCTTCCCAAGAATTCAATCGGTAAGGAATGCTTTGATTCACCTAATAGCTAGGACGTATTTGAGACCTTAATTGACATCAAACATGATCTTGAAACTACCAAAGAACCATAATGTACTATACATAAGATTGAAATATGGAGATAATATTGATTTGCATTTTTTGAGGTATTACAATATCTCCCTCTTGGGAACATTCATCCTTGAATGAGACTGATTAGACTAAGAGAAATGATAACTGAAAGTACATACTGGACATGCACAAATGAAACATGATTTCATGACTGAAATGACTAATAAGCTAGTTTTATCATATTGAACATGCATATCTAAAGCATTAATACAAGACTGAGCTGACACATGAATGCATGACTAAATATGTAATGGTACTTGGTACCAAGTTTATAATGGAAATCTGAACATGAAACTGAATAAGCTTAAGGAAAATTATTACCATGAGCTGAGTCTGTGTTTGAGAAAAAGTGGTGAGGGTACTTGGTTCACATGTATGCTTCTGCTTCCTAAGTAGCTTCCTCAACGGACTGATTCCACCAAAGAACTTTGACTAGATGGACCTTTTTTGTTCTTTAGTCTGCGAATCTGGTAGTCAAGGATTTCAACTAGAATTTCTTCATAAGAGAGACTGTTCTAAACATCTATTCTCTGAAGAGGGACTACATCTACTGGGTCACCTATGCACTTTTTGAGCAAAGAGAAATGGAAGACTGGGTGAACTGAAGTTAGATCTGAAGGCAATGCGAGCTCATAAGCTATATTGCCAAAGCGACTGAGAATTTTGAAGGGACCGACATATCTGGGACTGAGCTTTCCCTTCTTACCGAATCTCTTTAGTCCCTTTATGGGAGAGATCTTTAGATAGAAAAAGTCACCAATTTCAAACACGCAATCCTTTCTGCTAACATCTACATAAGACTTCTGTCGGCTCTGAGCATCCCAAAGTATTTCTCTAATTAACTAAATTTTTTCTAAGGCATCAAATACCAAGTCAGGTCGTATGACTAAGGCCTCACTAAATTCGAACCAACCGACTGAAGATCTGTATCTCCAATCGTAGAGAGCTTCAAATAGAGCCATCTGAATACTAGAAGGATAGCTGTTGTTGTATGTAAACTCAATCAAAGAAAAATGGTCATCCCAACTTCCCTTGAAATCAATTGCACACGCCCTTAGCTTATCCTCCAAGATTTGAATGGTCCTCTTTGCTTGACCATCTGTTTAGGGATGAAAAACTGTACTTAGATGAATTTGGGTACCAAGACCCTTTTGGAATGCTTTCCAAAAGTAAAAGGTGAATTGGGTACCTCTGTCTGAAATAATAGACAACGAAATACCGTGTAATCTAACCAACTCCCTGATATAGAGTTTGCCATAGTCCTTGGCTAAATAAGAGGTATGAACTTGAAGGAAATGAGCTGATTTGATCATCCTATCTATAATGACCCAAACTGAATCATGCTGACGGTGAGTACGTGGCAAACCCATCACAAAGTCCATGTTCACTTCTTCCCATTCCCAGGTGGGAATGATGAAATCTTATATGGGACCACTAGGCTTCTGATGCTCTATCTTAACCGGCTGACATATAAAGCACTTAGCTATAAAATCTGCAATATATCCTTTCATCCCACTCCACCAATAGATCTCCCACAAGTCGCGGTACATTTTGTGGCCCCTGGATGAATAGATTAGCGTGCACCATGCGCTTCTGCAAGAATTCGCTGCCTCAAGTCATCTACACCTGGAACACACAGACAACCCTGAAAATGCAGAACATCATCCATCCCTGGGAGAAAACCTCAACCTTTTGATCCTTGACTGACTCTTTTAACTTGACTAGACCGAGATCTATATCTAGCTTTTCTTTTACCTCGGAAACTAAAGATGATTCTGAACTACTCTGAACCCATACATCACCCTCCTCCTCTATATCGCCTAAGAGAACAACTAGTTTGGTAAGATGATGGACTTCCTGAGCTAACTTTTTCTTACTATCCTCAACATGAGAAACACTACCCATAGACAGTCTACTAAGAGCGTCCTCTACTACGTTGGCTTTGTCCAGATGATAAAGGACATTCATATCATAATAGTTCAAGAGATCTAACCACTTTATCTGGTGAAGGTTAAGATCTTTTTGAGAGAATACGTATTGAAGACTTTTATGGTCTATGAACACATATATATGAACACCGTATAGATAATGCCTCTAAATCTTTAAGGAAAATACTATGGCTGTTAACTCAAGATCATAAGTCAGATAATTCTTCTCATGGGGTTTAAGCTGTCTCGAGGCGTAGGCTATGACCTTACCATGCTATATGAGGACATAACCCAAACCTACTCTGAATGCATCACAATATACTACAAACCCATCTAAACCATTTGGAAGAGCTAGGACTGGAGCTGAGGTGAGTCTAGTTTTCAGCTCTTGAAAACTCCTCTCGCATGGATTTGACCACTAAAGCTTGACTTTCTTCTGAGTCAATCTAGACATAGAGGATGCAATATAAGAAAATCCTTCAACAAACCATCTATAATAGCCAGCCAAACCCAAGAAACTTCTGGTATCTGATGGAGATACAGGGCGAGGCCAATTTCTTACCGCTTTGGTATTTTGAGGATCAACCCTAATGCCATCATCAGAAATTATATGACCAAGGAATGCTATTGTCCTTAGACAAAACTGGCACTTACTGAATTTGGCAAATAACTGATGATCTTTGAGAGTCTAAAGTACAATTCTGAGATGGTTTGCATGATCACGCTCACTATGGGAATAGACCAGAATATCATCTATGAAGGCTATGACGAACATGTTTAAGTACTGCTTAAACACCCAGTTCATCAAGTCCTTGAAAGCTGCTGGGGCATTAGTAAGACAAAAAGACATGACTAGGAATTTGAAGTGACCTTACCGAGTTCGAAAAGCTATTTTTGGAATGTTACAATCCCTGACTTTGAGTTGATGATAGCTTGATCTGAGGTCTATCTTAGAGAAATAGCTGGCACCCTAAAGTTGGTCAAACAAGTTGTCAATACGGGGAAGTGGATTCTTGTTCTTGACTGCGAATTTATTGAGCTAATGGTAATCAATGCACATTCTGAGAGAACCATGTTTCTTGCATATGAATAAAACTGGTGCACCCCACGAGGGAATGCTGGGCCTGATGAACCCCTAATCTAAGAGATCCTTCACCTGCTCCTTCAATTTTTTGAGTTCTACTGGTGCCATTCTATATGGAGAAATAGATATAGGTTAAGTATTTAGAAGAAGATCAATACCGAAGTCTATTTATCTTTTGGAAGGAATTCCAGGAAGATCTTCAAAAAAGATATATGAATATTTATTCATGACTGAGACTAAATCAAGACTGGGAGTTTCAAAACTAGTGTCCTTAAATCGAACAAGATGATAGACACATACTTTAGACATCATTTTCCTTGCCCTAAGGTAGGAAACAAGCTGACCTCTAAATGCTAAAGTACTACCCCTCTACTCTAGGATGGGTTCATTCAAAAACTAAAACTGGACTATTCTATTTCTACAGTCGACTGGGGCATAGCAGAAGTGAAGCCAATCCATGTGGAAAATGACATCAAAATTAGTCATCTCTAATTTGACTAAGTCTGCTAAAGTGATTTTCTGAAATATTATAATCGGACAGTTCCTGTATACCCGTCGGGCTATGATGGTCTTACCCCCTAGGGTAGAGACTGAAAAGGGCTCTGCTAGAATTTCTAGACTGATTCTGAAATCGCCTGCTATATAAGGAGTAATAAAAGTCAAGGAAGCACCTAGATCTAGCAAAGCATAAGCATGCAAGTAAAAGATCTGTAATGTACCAGTAACCATATTAGGAGAATTTTCCTGATCCTGTTGGTACTAGAGAGCATAAAGTCTATTTGGGCGTTGCCCCCTAGTAGCACTGGAAGTGGCACCCTACTGATTTAGGCGACCGAACTGAGTTGAGGAACGCTTCTGCTGACCCTAATAACCTGATGGGGACAGTATCTGACTCTGTATCCTGGCTTACCATATCCAAAATAGACATTGCTGCTAGCTCTACAAATACCCTTGTGGTTCTTACCACAAGTCTGAAAAAGGGGATTAGTTTAGGCATTGCTGTCACTGCCCTGAGACTTAGAGCCTGGCACCCTAACTCTATTACTATCCCTGAACTTAGGAGCTAGAGTACTAGCCAAAAAAGGACCTGGAACTGATGACTTAGGAAGAAACTGAGAACGGTTTTCTCCTTCTTATTTGGGCTAAGCAAAGTTGAAACTACCTGTCCTTGCTTTCTTATTCTGCTCCTCCCTTATCTTAATCGTTTGCTCTTCTATCTACTGAGCATGAGTCATAAGCCTGGCTAAAGTCATGTCACTATTCAATATCGCAGACCTATACTTATTGACTACACTATCATTCACCATAGAAACAAACTTACTCATCTTGGCCCTGCTGCCTGCAACCATATGAGGGGCATATCTAGCTAATTGAGTAAACTTAAGAGTATACTCTTTCACCGCCGTGTTTCTTTTCCTGAGGTTGATGAATTCTAACACCTTAGCTTCTCTCAGCACTCCCACAAGGAGTAACCCCCATGATTCCTGTAACCTTCTGAACCTGATCGATGAATGCCTGAGGGTCCTCATCTAACTTAGACCCGAGAAAGAATGGCAGATTCATTTGGGTGAAGTCCCAAATCTTGGATGCAGCTGAATTGGCCATTGGGTTGGTCGGAATGACAACTATTCATTCATTCTAAGAAGAAATTGACTGAGCAAGAGTAGTGAATAGAGCTCTGAACTCTGCATGAGAAATATGTTCGAACAAAGGATCTTCGGGCTGAGGGGCTGGCTGATTCCCATTTCTTCTTTTAGGAGGCATGTTCTGTAGAAGAAATGGAGAAATAGATTAGACTGAGAGATTAACTTGAGATTATTCTCACTGGTCTGACATGAATACTGAAAGAAGGGAAAATGTTCCTAAAACATCTTATAGCCTTCTGCACATAAATGTGGCATGCGACACACCCATGTATAAAACTCTACTAGATGTGGCTTTCAAACTTCCTAGGACACTATTGAACCTTAGGCTCTGATACCAAGTTTGTAACGCCATAAATCTCGTACCCAAAATACTACATGGTGCTCATGATCCTGAAGGACCACAAGCTAACCCATTACAGATATCTGTTCCTGAACACTGCATAATATACTGTGTAAATGTGGAAATAAAGGCTTTGAGGCCATAAGGTTCAAAACTAAGACCCAATATCTAATAAAATATAAAATTTGTGTGAGGTATGAAATACCCAAAACAAACTAATAAACTGACTAGACATGATATTTTGAAAAGCCTCTAACTGACTGAAGGAGTTGATGGGACATGTACCCAACTAACTCTAACTACTAAAATAAACTAAGTATTGGAATGATAAGATAATGCTCATGTCCTTGAAGGATGAGGACTCACTGCTGATTTTGATTGCTGAGTACTTGAAAGCTACTAATTCTCTGGAGCTCGTGCTTTTGAACCTATGGTATAAAACACCATAGCGCAAATGCTTCAGTACAATTGAATGTACTAGTATGAATGTGAGGTAGGATGAATGGAAAGGGTTCATATGCATAAACTATACTAATTGAATGAAGAACATGAACGTGAGAATACATGCATGTATACATAATAACTGTAATTGAGTTTGTGATAACATGATTACTGAATCTGAGTACGGATAACATGAGATACTGATAACCGTATAGCTAAAATAAATAATACTGAGCTACTGTATCTGGTAGTCTAGTTTCTGATATAACTAGCTAAGTTTCGTTCTGTTCTGAGGTGACTGCATCTGATAGTCCAAAATTCTATTGAACTATCTAAGTTCTATTACTGAGACTCAATGACTGTATCTGACAATCCTAATCTGTAACTGAAACTGTGGGAAGTAGTCATCTAACTGACATGCCCCAAATAATGTAATATAGCTGTGTTGGGGTCCATTCTGTAACTCTAAATAGAAGGGTGTCAGTACCACGCCACTAGTAAGGACAAGCTGTGGGTGAACCTCATCTGACAGTGTCCCCAAAAGAGAATGGTGGGACCCTCATCTGACAATGTTTATCCATCTCAGCAACCCTAATCTGACAGTGTTAATGTCTCAACCTATGTTGGCTACATAGTTCTGGAATGCAAGGATGACTTTTAATAATCACACCCTTATCTGACAGTGTGTGTTCCTATTCTTAGGTTTACTCGGTGCTAATTCCTACTCCCATCTGAATAGACAGTAAACATGGATTACTGAACTAAACTAGACTAAATTAACTGAGTTTTCATTGACTGACGGAATAGTATTGAGATTATTGTATTACTGAGCTTTCCTGAGTCACATGACTGATTAAGTTCTATGGATCATGGCTTGACTGAGGATATCGTGAAAACATGACACTAACTCTAAGCACACAACTATATTTTTTGGTACAAGTACCCAGGACTCAATGGGAAGAAATTGACAAAGCATGACTTTCTTGAATACATGACCAACATCACAATCCATAATACAATAAGTTGGAGATTTCATGAATTACAAGTTTTAAAGTACCACAATGGCTACACATATATCCATATTTCATTGACTAAGACATTTCATCAAACACTTGATGTGCATAAACTTGTACATGAATGTAGATTTCATATTATTATACTAGTATGACACTTTTCCTTCACATAGGCATTCAGTTAAACACATGGGGAGCATTCTTTGGTTATAACATCATCAACACATCTAATAATCATGGATACATCAATCGACTTGTAAATTGAAGGGGGTTTATCATGATTATTAAGAAAATCTTTATATACTCAATCATTGGAATATGTAATTTAAAATATGAATGAAAACCCCACAATATCATGAACATGAATTTCAATTCTATTTAAATCATGAACGTCTATAAATACACAAATTTTGTATTTTGAAAAGAGATTCTTGAGAATCATGGGTGAAAGGGACCCATGAATCAACACATGACATACCTTGATACTTAATTTGGGAAGATTGATAGAAGAATCCTTGAGATTTGGATCTTAAATTGGAAACCCGTCTTCTTGTTCTTGAGAGAATTTGAGAGAAAAGAATGTATTTTGGTGAAATGAAGGCTGAATTCAATGATTATGGAGCTTTAGGGTGAAGGGAAGATACCGAAATACCCCCTTCAAAATCATTCGGAAAATGCTGAATTCTACGGCTGACAACATTGGGCTGATGTCATCACATATATGATAAGCCGTCAGCTCATGTTATCACTTGATATTGGAATTTATGACTTTATACCTAAGGCCGATGACATTAGCTGATAAGTCATCCGATATGTGATAAGCCGTCAGCTCATGTCGTCACTTAGTTGCCAGGCTAACATGCTAGAGTAAAATGGGTATAACTTTTTGCTCCGATATTGGATTTGGGCGAAATTGATATTATCGGAAAGATAATTCAATTATATAGCTGTTGGTGGGTCATAAGCTCAAAAATTCATAGTATAACAAGAGATATGATCGTTTGAATTTGACTATGCCAATATCCTTTCCAAGAATTCAATCGGTAAGGAATGCTTTAATTCGCCAAATAGCCAGGACGTATTTGAGACCTTAATTGAAATAAAACATGATCATGAAAATACCAAATAACCATGATGTACTATGCATAAGCTTGAAATATAGAGCTAATATTGATTTGCATTTTTTGGGGTATTACACTTAACTCTGGCGAACTCAAAGGTCTACAACTAACAACTGACCTCTACCAATCCCTGGATATCTCTCTCAACTTGTAAGTAGTATAAGAAACCGCATGCGACTTAAGAAAACCAAGGTTATGAGAAATATCATAACAATCAATCAAGAACTCATAGGCATCCACTACTATAAGTCCACTAAATATAGGAGGACCCAAACAAATGAATCTCTCAAACCTCTTTTGGTTCTCAGAAGACATAATTTTACACATAATAATAGGAGACATAGCGAATCTTTCTGGCTGAGATCCTATCTGACGATTTAATATGGATGAAGGGTGAAATCTTGATCTCAGAATACCATATAGAGAGGTCAAAATAGAAGGAGGAATAATACTCGAGCATTGTAGAGTACTATAAAAAGATGTCTGTACCACTAGGGGATCCACACTTAGAACCAGAGGAACACAATAGGTAGACTATAGCATAGATGAAGGTGTCATACTCAGAGTTGGAGGAGCACAAGGTGCACTAAAAAAAGAACCCTCCAAACACTTCAACAAGCGAATTAGTAACCCCTCCAAGATCAGAGTAGAAGAACTCTATGGGACTGGAGTAGGCCCCAAATCTCTAATATGCTTAACTCAAGGATCAGAGCAGATCCCCTACTACTACTTCTACTTAGGGTAGATCCTCATGCACACCCACTATTTCTAGCCCATCTATGACTCGTAACTCACCCTCTAGACTGAGTTCTCTCCTTGAATAATAGCTCTGCATCCCTAAACTTATGGGATCGAGTCCTTACAATCTTTGCATAATAAGTGATATATGACTTAGAACACAAGGTATGAAGGAATTCACATGATAAGGAACAAAATAAGAAAGTTTCTCAAAGATATATTATAGCCTCTCAAAGATAGATGCAAACATCTATGTACCAATCCATGAGACTTTACTAGACACCTTATTCTTACATTGATTAGACCAATGAACTTGGATGCTCTAATACTAATTTTTATGACCCAAAACTAAGGGCTATCACAGAAATTATCGTGGAAAGCCATAACAAGTAAGCCTATTATCCAAAGTGTATGAAATGCAAAATTAATACCAAAACCCAAGGAAAGACTTCTAGAACAAAGTCAAACAACATATTAGTAATAAAGGCCAAAAAGCAATAACAATAATACCATCAATCTCATTAAGATCTGATGTCATAGTATAAGAACTACTAAATACATCTCAAACGTCTAAAGGTACAATAATAGTCCAAAAGGATCATAATTGTCTTTGAATGATAAACAAGACATAAAATAGATAAGAAGAGGTAGTAAGTCATTTTTGGTAGCATAAATCGACTCCTACCTCAAATATATTCTAGATATTTCCTAAATCAGCTATCATGTGGTGCACTCATTCCTAGATCTAAACCAGAAGGGCACTGTAGGGGTGAGATGGTCCACTTGAACTCAATAGTTATCATAGGTTGACTGGGAAAAGTAAAAAATAAATCATATAAAATACATAATATGGGCACGTTACCTGCAATCAGAAAATATCCCAAATGATAGCTTACACCATCTCCATTAATAGTTTAATCATATACACCTATACTAACACAAGTATGAGAAGAAATCACAATGCATAGATATAAAATCAAACACATTATATAGATAGATATCAAATCAATAACACAAATACAAGACAAAAATATGAAATATGGAAAGTGCAATGAAAATAATGATAATGTATGCTCAAGGTTGTTACACAACCTTTGTATACACCTACTGAGCTATGATACAGAGTAGAACTCATGGAGAGTTCATCAACCCATGTAAAATCCAATATCCAATACCAATAACTATTACACCTCTCCAATATATACATCAGTGGAGGGTCTGTAAAGATATCACAATTCCAGTGGTTCTAGTATTTCCACAGTGGTACCAATGCTTTACAAGTGAATATAATATGATTATGTAATGCTCATGACCAACCAGAATGAGAATTTTTGATAACCAACCAATATACCAATCACATGAGATAAGATCAACTCAATATGCCAACCATTCATGAGTTTAATCTAATCCATATGCTAATAGAGTAATATATACAAAAAACATTCCACTGATTCCATATAAATTAGGATTTTCACTAGAAAGATACCACCAAATATCTATACATAAGGCAAAAAATATCATATAAGACCCTACACACATAACAAATAATTTCTCAAAACCACAAAATAGCAACAATATAGACCCTTATACGGGCATAACACAATAATAAATCAATTTTCATGATTGATTCCCATGACCCTAACATGATTTTCTACAAATATTAACTACCCAACTTAGTTTGAAGAAAGTTAAGCCATAACCTATCTCAAATGCTGAAAACTTATCTAAAAAGCCTTTACCATGGATATTTCTCCTCACTAATGAATCAAAAATCAACTAAAACACACAAATATGAAATCTAAGCATAAAAAAAAAACTAATGATACCTATATTGCCCATTTTTGGGTCGGGGTCAAAATGGAACCCCAAGATGGTTTTTCAAAAAAAGAAGGGTAAAATTGAAACTTTAGTTCAAAAATATATTTTCCAAGATTAAAGGAACTTGTTGAAGAAAGCACAAGTAAAAACTGGTTGAAATTGGGGTTTAAGTCAAAGAATTACACATTTAGTACTTCTGGGCTAAAATCCCCAAATTTCACTTATAAATCAAGGTTTTAACAAGATTTAAATGAAAAGAATTGAAGTAAAACAATTGAAATAGGGATATGGATCTTACCTAAGCGTGAAAGTGGAAGAAATCGCCCCAAAACACAAAACCCTAAGCTCCAAATCTCAAAAATGGTGGAAAATCATGAAAATACGGAATTTATTTTGTCCAAGTATCACTTAAGCAACCATTGGGTTTCTTAACTGACTGTCTCTTAAGTGACTAGGTGTTTCTTTCGTGATACCCACTGGCTGCACAGGTGTCGCGCAAGTGACCTGACTATCGTTTGAGCAGGAGTCGCTTACATGATGGGAAATTTGCTTAAGCAATAACCTCGATTGGCTGCTACGCTGCTTAAGAAACTATAATGTCACTTAAGTGGTGCACCAACTGAGTGTGCACCATTTGAAGACCTGGAGAATTCCAAGTCTCCGCAGACCCCTCGAGATTAATCTAGAATCCTAAGAACACAAATTAACTATGCTATCCTATAAAATTTGATGCTCTAGACTCAATGACGATATCAAATTTTCATAAATAATGTAATTTTCACAAAGTTGACCCCCGAAATCCAATTTCACAACTTTCCAAATCGAGGATTGAAATAAGATATGAAAGCCATAAAACCACACCAATTATGTTACCAACCTAAAATCAATGTTTTGGATTTACTAGAGTAGTCCATTTTGCCACCTGACACACATATTAGTAAATGTTGATCGAAGTTAACTAATAAGCCTTTTTAACCACCAAAAACCACAAGCTCACATAAATCACACTAAAATGCGTTGGGAGTTATGCCAATCATCCCCACACCCCAAAATTACCACAAAGCAACCAAGGGAAGGGTTAAAATGGTCAAATCATATATAAATTAATAATTCATAAAGATCACCTAAAATCAAGTCATTACACACCAACTTTTGACTTAGAAAATTCCAAATCTCTATTGACCCCTTGAGATTCTTCTAAAATCCTGTGAATGCAAAAAACTATGCTACCCTATCAAATTCAATATTCCAAACTTTATGTCATAGTCAAAATTTCCATACGATATTATTTTAATAAACTATAGGCCCCACACCTAAGGCCTATTTTTATCAGCTTCTAGCCAATAGGACAAAATAAGCCTGAGAGCTTTGGGACCCAAACTAAAGGTCTCCCTAGCCTAATTTGACGTTTTGGAGCTTTTGAATTGTTAGATTTGGCATATAAGGTCGTATTACTATAGTTTTTGTCCGGTAGCCAATTTTTACTAGCGAAGAATTTAAAATAGGAAATTGATTCTAAAAATAAAATAAACTGCTTGGTAACTAAACTGTCAACTCTAGCTAGTCATAAGTAACTTAGGGAAGCTATACAAAAGATATGAAAATAAAAAATATATGGAAATGTAGGAAATAACCTGGAGGATTATTATAATTTACAAATCTCAAATTAAACTCAAAGGTGAATATTCTAGATTAGAAGTGTAATGAGTTGATTTTTTGTAATTTTAGTAAAAATTTCATTTTTGTCTGATTTTTCCATTTTTAACCCTCTCTATGTTTACTTTATGATATTTCTGGGTTGCGTGGATGATTGGCATAGTTCCCAATGCATCTCGGTGTGATTGGTGCGAGTTTATGGTTTTTAGTGGTCAAAAGGCTTATTAGTTTACTTCAGTCAATATTTGTTATTCTGTATATTGTATGGCTAAACGGACTTTGGTAATAGATCCAGAATGTTTATTTTAGGTTGGTAGCAAGGTTAGTATGATTTTTTGAATTTTGTATCACATTTTGATCCTCTATTTGGAAAGTTGTGAAATTAGGTTTTGGGGGTCAATTTTTAAAAAATGGCATCTTTTCAAAAATTTGTTATTGAAATCAAGTACGGAGCATCAAATTTAGTAGGGTAGCATAGTTCATCCGTGCAATCAGTATTTTGAATGAATCCCGAAGGGTAGAGACTTGGAATTTTCCAAGTATCTAGCTAATACAGTGCAACTAATATGACCGCTAAAGTGACACTTTTGGTGCTTAAGCAGAGGGAACTTTAGTGGTCTTATGGCACTTCAGAGGCCCTGCCATCCTAGCACGTGTCGCTTTAGTGACAAGATTATCGGTAAAGTACTAATCACTTTAGTGCCACTTGTTTGCTTAAGAAGCCTTGCATCAGTGTGCGGATATCAATTTAGAGGTATCTAGGTGGTTTATCTCTAATCGCTAAAGTGGCTCAAGGCTCACTTTAGTGGCACCTGAAGTATATAAATATCCCTTTCTTGATTCTTCACCATTTTGAGACTTGGATCTTTAGGTTTTAAAGTTTTAGAGCGATTTCTTCCATTTTCAAGCTGGGGTAAGCTCCAAACTCCTATTATATTTATTTCTCTTTGATTCTTGTCATCTAAATCTTATTAAAGTCTTGATTTCAGACATGAAATTTGGAGATTTTGGATAGAAAATCCTAAGTTAGTATTTCTTCAATCTAAACCCCAATTCAACCCCTTTTTACTTTAGTTTTTTTTTGTGGCTTACTTTAATCATGGGAAACACATTTATGAACTAAAATTCTGGTTTTACCTTTTTGTTTTTGTCAAAAACTCATTTCGGGGGTCCATTTTGTACTAGATTAAAAAATAAGCAATATGGGTGTTGTTATCTTTATTTTGATGGTAGAATCTATAGTTGTCTATTTTTGTTGGTTTCAAGACCCCCCATGAGTGAAAAGCTTTGTGTTAAAGGTTTTTGGACCCAATTTTCTTTATTCGAGGTAGGTAATGGCTTAACTTTATTGAAACTAGGTTAGGTATTTAATATTGACATAAAAGCATGTTATGGGTATGGAAGCTAATCATGAAAACAACTAAATTATTTTCTTGTGCCCATGTGGGGGCATGCATTGATACTATTTGGTGGTTTATGTCATTATTTGCTATGTGTGACCATATGGGGTCTTATATGATGTTATTGGCCTGGTATTTATGTAATTTGTTGTCTTCTTCTTCTTGGTTGAAATTGTATAAACTAGAATTATATAGTATGAAATGGCATATTATGGTATACCTTACTCCATTGGTATGTGGATTATATTGGATCATCGATGATTGGCTTATAGAGTGCATTTTTAGCTCACGTGCTTAGTATATTGGTTGGATTTTGGAAATTCTCATTCTGGTTGGTTGTGAACATTACATCCTCATATCATATACATTCATGAAACATTATTATCACCGTGTAAATACTGTTTCTTATAATACCTCCTCAGGTGGGATCTCAGCTAGCCAGATTTACTATGCCTTCTATTATTGCAAGTTTAGTTATGTCTTTTAAGGATCAGAAGAGTTTTGAGAGATTCAATCATTTGGGTCCACCCAAGTTCACTGGTGCTGTAGGTAAGAATGCCTGTGAGTTCTTGATTGATTATAGGGAGAAGTTCCATAGTCTTGGAATGCTTGAGTCGCATGGGGTTGCTTAACTACTTGCCAGTTGAGAGATGCAGCCAAGGATTGGTAAAGATCATTTGTTAGTTGCAGACCTCTTGATTGGCTAGAGATAACTTAGGATTAATTTTTGAGATCTTTTTGGATAAGTTTATACTTTTTAGTCTGAGGGTTCTGATGATAGGTGAGTTTGATCACTTGGAGTAGATATGAGGCACATTGTCATGCCTTATCTAGATATTCTTATGCCAGTATTACCATTGAGTTTAAAAAGATTCAAAAGTTCATGAAGGGTTAGATGTTTCTCTTTAGCTAGATATAGCTCAGATGGTGGTGTCAGGGGTATAATTTCAGAGTATAGTTGATCACTTAAAGATGACTGAGTCTATTCTTCAAGTATATCAGGGAAGTGCTAAGAGGATGAACTATCAAGGCAAGTTTAGTAGTTGCACTTACTGAGATAAAGGTTTTATAGGCTTCCATGGGTATCATGGTAGACCCATGTAGGCACATTTTTAGGGTTCAGGTAGTAGATCTTCCAGTTTAGCAGCTTTAGGGGTCATTTTAGCTCAGCCGTACCTTCCCCTATTGAGTAGGGATACAGGGTTTGCTTTGTATGTAATGAGGTTGTCTATTTGGCAATGGACTATCGCTGTTGTATTTTTAAGAGTACTCTTATATCGATTGTGCGAGGTATAATTTCTACTACAGAAGCACGAGGCAGAGATAGTGGTGCCCGTGGTGGTCATCATGGGGCTACTCAGCCAAGTGGTAGTCATGGACAGTGCTATGCTCTACCCACCAGGCCTGAGGTAAAGACTTCTAACACTGTTATCATAGGTATCATCCCTGTTTATTTCAAATTTACATCTGCATTATTTGATTTAGGGTTGACTTTCTCCTATGTGTCTTCATATTTTTCTTTGGGTTTTGATTCTACTAGTATTCCTCTTGCCATGCCTATCTATTTATCTATTCCTGTAGGAGACTATTTCATAGTGGATCGGGTGTACCAATCTTGTGTTGTAACTTTTATGGTCCGTGAGACATGGGTTGATCTGAGTATCCTAGATATGATAAATTTTGACGTCCTCTTGGGTATGAATTAGTTAGATCCTTATCATGTTGTCCTAGACTATTATTTTAAGATCTTGACTTTAGATGTACTAGGTCTGCCAAGGATAACTTGGATGGGTGTACTTCATTCGGGTCCCAAAAAAGTCATATCTTTTCTTTAGGCCCATCTTTTAGTAGAGAGGGGTGTTTGTCCCATTTGGCTGATCTTTTGGTATACTAGTATTGTTTTACTGCATTCTTTGGATTTTGTTCATATTATCCGTGAGTTTATTGATATTTTCCATATGGATTTTCCTTGTATGCCTCTGAATCATGATATTGACATTGCCATTAATGTTTTGTCGGGCACTAAGCCTATCTCTTTTCTTCCTTATAGATAGGCTTGGTGCCCAACAAAACCATCGTTAGATAAGGGATTTATCCAACCTAGTGTATCACATTGGGGTGCACCTGTATTGTTTGTGAAGAAAAAAGATAGATCAATGTGTATGTGTATTGATTATCGATAGTTAAATAAGGTAACAATTAAGAATAAGTATACTTTTTCTGGTATTGATGATTTTTTTGACTAGGTTCAGTGTTTTCAAAGATTGATTTGAGGTTTGGGTATCACCAATTGAGGGATAGAACTTTGAATATTCAAAAGATAGCCTTTTAGACTTGGTATGATCCTTATGAGTTCTTCGTAATGTCCTTTAGGTTGACAATTCCCAACCATATTCATAGTGTTTATGAATTGGGTATTTCACTCTATCTCAACTCCCTTGTTATTTTATTTATAGTTGATATCTTGGGTTATTCCAAGAGTGGTGCCTATTATGAGGAGCACTTACAAATTGTACTTTACTAGTTGAGGGAGGAGAAGTTGTTTGCTAAATTCTCCTAGTGTGAGTTTTTGTTAGAGTCTATTTCTTTCTTGGGTCATATTGTGACTAAGGATTGTATCATGGTCTTTTGGGACAATATTGAAGTGGTTACATAATTAGGATACGACTACTTCTCTTATTGAAATTTAGAGTGTCATTGGTTAGAGAGTTACTATCGATGCTTTGTTAAAGATTTTTCATCTATTACAGCTCCATTGACCAAGTTGACTCAGAAAAAGATTTCTTTTTAGTGGTATGATATTTGTGTGGCAAGCTTTCAAAAGCTAAAAGATTTGTTGACATAAACTCTTATCTTGACTTTGCCCAAGGAATACTTGGGTTTTACCATTTTTTGTGATGTTTAGGTGTTAGGTTAGCTAAGGTGAGGTGATGCAGGAGTGTAAGGTGATTATGTATGCTTCTCTTCAGCTGAAGCCCCATGAGAAGTCTACTAGCATAGGTAGCTTGGTGCATCTTTTGACCTAAGAGAGGCCTTTATCCTTAGAGGTTTACTCTTTGGCTAAACAAATGGTTAGGCTCAATTTTTCAACACCTGGATGTGTTTTGGCATTTGTGAATGCTAGGTCTTTCTTGATGGAACATATTTGAGCTCATCAATTTGATGATGTTGGGTTGAGAGCGATTCAGTATAAGGTGTTAAGTAGTGAGGATAAGTAATCCTAACTTGATCTAGATGGTGTTTTGAGGATTAGAGGCCGAGTCTATGTGCCGAGAATGGGTGATTGGGTGAAATTGATTTTGGAAGAGGCTCATTATTCTAGGTATTCCATCTATTTGAGAGTGACTATGATGTATCATAATTTAAGACAACACTACTAGTGAGGTGTTATGAGGAAGGATGTAGTGTATTTTATAGCTCATTGCCTATGTTTTAGGATGAAGGCCGAGCATTTGAGTCTAGATGGTTTGCTTCAGAGATTACCTATTCTCAAGTGGAAATTGGAATGGATCACTATAGACTTTGTGACTGGGTTTTCTCATACCTCTTATGGTTCTGATAGCATTTGGGTCATCGTGGATAGATTGACCAAATCTACTCATCTTATTCGTAGTTAGGTTTCATTTAGTGCTAAGATATTGGACCATATCTATATTCATAAAACTTCATTGTGTACTAGTGCCTATTATCTTAAATAGGGGTATAGTGTTGACATCTCACTTTTGGAATAATTTTTAAGAGGATTTCGGAACCATACTTGATCTAAGAATAACTATTCACCTAGATCAACGGTCAGTTAAAGAAGACAATTTAGGTTTTGAAGGGTATGTTCCACATTTGTGCTATGGACTTTGAAGGTCAGTGGGAGCAATATCTAGCCTTTGCGAAGTTTGCATATAACAATAGCTACTGTTCCAGTTTGAGATGGCTTTTTTCGAGGCTTTGAATAATAGGCGTTGTCACTCTTTAGTTAGTTCATTTGAGGTTTCTGAGATTAGACCTTAAGGTACTGACTTTCTTTGCAAGTCCTTAGATAGAGTTTGGGTTATTCAGGATAGACTTCAAGCGTCCGAGAGAAGGCAAAAGTGCTATGCGGATCGTAGTCTTTGTGCCTTGATATTTAGTTTTAGTGACCAAGTCTTTATTCGTGTGTCCTCCATGAAGGGTGTGATGAGGTTTGGGAAGAGGGGCAAGCATAGCCCCAAGTATATTGGACCATTTGAGATTCTTCAGGCTTTTGGGGATTTGGCTTATAAGTTATCATTGCCCCAGATTTATCACCTGTCCATCCAGTTTTTTATGTTTCCATGATTTGACTTTACATTCTGGAAGAGTCTTATTTCATTCATTGGGCTTCAGTGCAACTAGATGAGAGGTTGTGTTTTTCTGAGGAGCCTCTATCAATTTTAGCTAAGGATATTAGATGGATGGGTTCTAGAGATATTCTGGTGGTTAAGGTCCAGCAGAGACATCAACCTATAGATGAGGCTACTTGGGAATTCGAGTGTGATATACATGGTAGTTTCCCCAGCTTTATGTTGATTTAGTTATTTCTAGTGCCTTTAGTTCGAGGATGAACTAGATTTTTAGTGGTGGATGATGTAATGACTTGTTTTTGGTGATTTTTTGTGAATTAATTTCTATGTGATTTTACCATTTACCCCTCCTCGTGGTTGCTTTGTGATATCTCTAGGGTGTAGGGATGATTGGCATGACTCCCAATATATCTCAGTGTGATTGGTGCGAGTTTGTGGTTTTTGGTGGTTAAAAAAGACCTATTAGTTGACTTCGGTCAACATTTATTATTCGGTGCATCAGATGGCAAAACGGACTACGCTAATAAATTCAGAATGTCGATTTTAGGTTGGTAACATGATTGGTGTAGTTTTATGGATTTTTTATCTCATTTTGACCCTAAATTTTGAAAGTTGTGAAATTTAGTTTCGGGGGTCAATTTTGTGAAACCAATGTGTTTGACATGACCTGAAACCGTGACTTGTTGTATGGGCACCTCAAGCCCAACTTGGGCTAGAGATCTCCCCGTTTACCCAACCCAAATCTCACACAAATCGTCAAGTGTTCGGTGAACTCCGATTATATAATCAAGGTAGCCGCAACATAACTGAAAATCATAACTTAGACAATATCTAAATATTTCATTTACATCGACATACTACCAACATACCCAAGTTCACAGTTATCCACTATGCCTTTACACAACTTTGATATCTATATTTATATGTCGGGATAAGCCCCCGACAATAGTTAAACCAAGTCTAAATGTATATGTATATCTACGACCAAAGATAAGATACTATGAAATGTATGTCTTCCAAAAAATGAAAGCTCACTACTTCAATGTCAACACATGAATCGCCCGAACACCTGTCTCTACGCAGGAAGAAAAGAAGAAGCTCTGACTCCTAAATCGAATGGGGACATAGTGTCCATAGACGTTTAGCAGTTGGAATGCTAGCATGTAACTCAAGGATAAGGATATAATAACATCATCATTTAAAGCCAAATCATTACACCATTTTCAATTCTATTTACATACATAATCATACAGGTTGAAATATATACAACAAGTTCATAAAGTGTAACAAGGAAACAAGGCTTAGCAAACATTCTCGATATACTCATTCACATGCTATGTGGTGGAGGATTTTAACCTTCCTCCTGAATTGATTCAAACAATTCTTATTAGGCAAAAGACTTTAACCTCATGCATTCTCATTAGACTAGGGACTTTAACCACACACATTAGTTAGGAAATGGACTCTAACCTCATGTCCTTTTTGATTGGCATGTGAATCTAACCTCAAGCCTTATTAGATAGGGGACTCTATCCCTAAATGAGCTCATTCAGTGTGGGACTCTAATCATACATAATATTAGTTAGGGGACTCTAAACCAGAATTGACATATTTAAGCAAGGGA
Organism: Capsicum baccatum var. pendulum; assembly: GCA_030864225.1. NCBI lineage: Eukaryota > Viridiplantae > Streptophyta > Magnoliopsida > Solanales > Solanaceae > Capsicum > Capsicum baccatum. The sequence continues at coordinate 122,302,107 of CM061556.1, read as the reverse complement.
CTCGAACCTCTTGTATTTTCATTCGGCAAAGGACTCTAACCTTAAGCCATATTATATAGGCAAAGGACTTTAACCACAAGTCTTCACGACTATCATTAGTCAACCTTGAGAATCTAACCCTTTATCCATACATCGATATTCATTCACTTCAACACTTAGGGACTTTAACCAATTTAACCAATTCCACACCATACATGACTTTTATGGTCACTAGTTATTCAAACATTTCATTAGGACAATGACTTAATTAAACTCATCATTCAATTCAATTTATGGTCATCACGACCCTTACAAGCCATTCATTCCTCATTAGCTATCTCAAATCCTTTTCATTCAACACAATTCAATTTTATGTTGGGGAATTTAACCCCTCTTTAGCCATCCTACAAACAAGGTCATAAATTGATAAATTACATGGCCAACAATATCGTCACAATACCATAAGTGATGTATCATGGGTTTACAACACCTTTGATACTTAAAATAAAGAAAATATGCCAAGTCAAAGGCTTTTTATATGGATATGATATATTTGTGGAAGTTTTGTATAAAAATAGGTCTTGGTAGAAAATAGATGAAAAAGGGCTAAAAATAATAAAGTGTGGGAAATGGAGGTTGGCCACCACCAATTAGGTCATGCTATGAGTCTTGGACAGAGAAATTGCATTAACAGGGAGTAGGACTTAAAGGATTGAAAATATAAAGTTGGTTATGGGCCGTTGGGAGAGGCGATGTGTAATACCCCACACTTTCCTAGCTTAAATTTGTTCCTAGAATGTTAAGGGATAGCTTCCAAAATGATGAATATTGATTTTATGTGGAATTTTTCCAGATTAGACCTCCCATTGTGTGGAAAATTGAATAAGATTTACATCGATACCAAATTTGCCTAAATCCGACACGCGTTTGAGAAGTTATGGCATTTTTAAGTTGATAGAGTGACACCTTGGCAATCCGCGCGTTGCGGAGAAGGAAAAAATGGCAATCGTCAATTCCAGTGGACCTCCGCGATATTGGTGCATCGTGGAGTGGTCCATTTTCCTATTTGTCAAAATAAGTAGCCCAATGCGATCTTACCGTATTGCACTAATGGCCAAAATGGCATTCCAAAGGGGCACCGTGATGGTGGCGCATCGCGAAGTCTGCCCAGTTCCCAATTGTTGAAATTCCAGTGAGCCATCACTATAGTGGCGCATCGCGGTGCCCTGCCAGTTTGGGAAAATGTTGTATTTTCCAGTTCCAACTTAAAGTTTAATAGGGGTATTTTGGTCAATCCCCAAGGCCCCAATTCGTCCAAAACAAGGAATTAAACATATTCCTAGAACTTTATGCTCATTATTCATCATTCTCCTCAAAAGAAAAACCCCAGAGCTCTAAAGCTTCTTCTCCAAGAAATTAAAATGCTCTATTTGTTTCTCCAAGAAAGCTGAAGATTGAGGATTCCCAAGACAAGATAATCAAGAATCCATCTCCAAGAACTCAATTAGGAATCAATAATTCCAGTTTCTTCATCTAATCATCAATCAAGGTATGTGGAGTTTATGAACAAGGATTTTCTTCCATCCTTGTGCCCAAAACCAAGATTTTATTTACAATTTATATGATTTTGAATGATTATTCATGAGATTTGAATTAGGGTTCATACCTATTATTGCTCTTTGCAAGATTTTGAGTTTTCAAGTGTTTTAGAAGTTGGATTGCATGTCTATTTTCATATTTTCATGCCTATTGCAGTAACTTTATAGATTTTGAGATGAACTATCATTGTTTTCAATATCATGCATGATTATTATGATGTTTTGACATGAGATTGAAGCATGGGTTATTACTCCAAGATTGAATATTATTCTTTCAAGAAAGATGATGCTTTGAGTATCCTATTATCATATTATTTATAGATTTTTAGTAAAGCTTTGATCTTTCGATCACCAGATAAGTTTTGGAATCCACTTTACAGATTTATTATAGATTACAGAAAGCAAAATAGCTTCATTTACAGATTGATTCAGATTAGTGCATAACTGGTTTTATAATAAACCCATATTCTAGTTTTAAAGTGGATTTCCAACAAGATAAGTGTAGAAAATTAAAGGGAGTAGTATTTAGCACCGAGTTGGGTATGATTCCAAGGTCTCTTACGTAGAAATACATGCCACCATAGAATTAAGATTAAAGTGCCCATAGTCGGCTAATATAGTGATCACTTAAGCTGAGGTTATACTCCCTAGCAAGAGTATGACACCTCTCCCCAACGTGAGGTTTCTTCCTTAGGAGGACGAGACATAGGACTCCATATAGCTCGCATGGTTTATGTCGGTTAAGAGAATCTCCCTGCTAGTAAAACTAAATAAATAGTTTTTAGTATTTTCCTACTAGTAAGAAAAGATTTTAAAAAACTTAGTGCAAAGACTCACGTATTTACTCAGATTATGCTTTATAGAAAGATATTAATTACAGACTTTATCTTTTAGATATAAGATTTTAGAAGTGAGCTCTTTCTACACTTAGACAGTATGATTTACAGACAGAATACAAGCACAACTTTCAGAACTAAATGTTATGACTCACTAGATTTATAAAGTATGATTTTTCTATTCATGATTATAGATTTCAGGATTTCAGACATTCTAGCTTATGTGAGTCATTTACATTTAGCATGAATTGTTTTATAAATTATGATGATGAGATGATGTTTTACTTATGCATTTCACCCCAATGTACTCAGTACATTCTCAAAGTACTGATCCATATATACATCTATGTGCTATATTGTCTCATAATGTAGGTTCACGTGCTCAGTATCAGCAGTGTAAGTAGTTCGAACATCTTTATCTACATTCGACAGTTGATGAGTCCTTATAGTTTAGGGACTTATTTATTCAGATTCTGTAGCTTAATAGTTTTATATGATTCAATTTTCTTTTCAGATAGTTCGAGTTAGCTGGGGGTGTATCCCAGTGACTCTCTAGTTATTAGTAGTAGAGGTTTGTCAGACTGCTATATTTGATTCAGAATAACAGTATTTGATTTTTAGACATTTTTTCAGATTATTCTAAGTTATTTAGATAGTTTCTTCATTTAGTAAGAATTTCATATCTATATTACCATGATTATGAGATTTATACCTAGTAGAATGCAGACAGGGTTAGCTTAAGGCTACCCGTAGTCTTGAGCACCGAGTGACATCTCGAGATCAAATTTTGAGGCATTACACAATGGGTCATAGGATGACCTAGTTCCAAGAAAAATTATTATAAGTCCCACAAAGGTACAAAGTGGTGTCAGTGGCAGCAAGTGCAGCTTACGATCCATCACTAGACCATATGAGTCATCACCTAGATTTGCACTGAGTATAATTGGTCAAAGTCCTACAAAAATGAATAATTTGTACCCAGCGGCAACAGGTCACCCGATGAGTCATTGGGTGACAATATGGCTTGTTGTCTGAGTCGTCGCCACTATCTACATTGTTATCCTATTTGTTTAGAAGAAGATTGTTTGTGTCTATAAACATTCTTGATAGTTGTTTTATTTCAGGTTACATTTTATTATTATTTCTGAGTCATATACTTGTTCTTGAAAGTTGTAAGCATTGATTTTGAGGGTTTAATTCATAGTTGAATTCGTGTTTTACATCTTGTTCTTTATAAGTACATGATTATGCTTTCTTTCTAGAATTATTATTATGTTCTTATGGTTATGAGTAGCTAAACACCACAACTAAGGATTTGGGAACCATAACGGATTAAAAAAGTAGGGTTCAAATTATGAAGTGATTGTCAAAAGGTATTTGGGCGTGTATTGTTATTTTCTTTGGTTTGGTTTGGTTTCTTTTTAATTATAAGTAATGTTAGAACTTGCCTTATCTTTAGTCTCAATAAAAGAAGGGGTAAAGAATGGGAAAAGGGAATAAACAACAGAGACTTGGAGATGTCAACCTTCAATTAATAGCTTGAGCTGATAATCTAGGAACCAAGATAGGGGTTAGTAGTTTGGAACTCATGAGATGAGAAAGCATGCTTGAGGATAGTCATCTAATTAGGGCGTAAAGTCATTTAGGTGAACAAAACCTATCAATTCTACATGTTAATCACCACAAGAGATCACTAGTATGAAGAACTAATGAATTTATGGGGAACACAGTCCTAGGGCATTTCATTGATTGACTATAAATTAAACAAAATTAGCAATTGTTACTTATAGAAATCATAAATCAAAACCCCCTTATTTAGCAAAAACTGTATACTATTTTTTTTTTAGATAAACACTTTAATTGAAATTTTGGCCTATTCTTCATGGGATCAACCCTAACCTAGTTGGGTTCTATATTTTTTATAATGACCGCTTTATACTTTTTTGGAGGTGTAATTTAGTAGACATAAAATTTTGGTCCTTATATTAAGGAATACGATTACGGAGTTGATTGATTGTATTTGTGTAAATATTGATCTTGTTTCATAGTTTTTCTTTTAATTTATTTCCCGAGCATACATTATTGCATGCCCAACACTCAAAGTCCAGGCAATCCCCTAACTCCACTTGATCCTACAATTTAAAAGACTCTAAGATCTAGTAGAAAAATGGTTAAAGAAGGAGCTCATAATTAAGTAGTTCATAACAAATGGGTGAATAATTAAGGAGTGCATAATCAAGAAGTTCAAAAGGCTACAAAAGAAGCGACTACCTATATGTTTGCTGAAAAATATAAGATAAGAAGCTACTGATAGGCAGTACTGGAATAAAGGTCTAGAGAGTAGAAACAGGTTGTCTAGCTGCACTTGAGGCGTAAGCAAGTCAAATAAGTAACAAGTGACATCAAAATCCCCAAAATTATGTTCCTTAGTTTTGTGATGATGATAATGACACATGTTTAGATGATACTAGTGAAATAGGTGCTATTTTTCCACCACCACTACCAGCAGGAGCCACGTTTGACATCACAAGTTTTATGATACAATTGCTGAACTTGCAAAAAGTATTTACATGCCTTGCAACTGCTGATGTGAACTTTTATCTCATAAATTTGTAAGGATTTGCAATTCTTATAACCTACCTGGGGTGAGCCAAGATGCTATTAGACTATAATTATCTCCCTTATTACTAATCGGTAAATCTACTTTATGGTTGACTTAGATGCTAAAAAGATCTATCACTACTTGAAAAAAATTGAAAACATAGTTCTTGGAAAGATTTTCCCCACCTTCCAGAATATGCAATTGAAAGATGAGATTTATAACATTAGGCATCTATATTGATAGGTGTTATGTGAGACATGATTGAGGTGTAAGAAAAAGCAAAAAGACGACCCAAATAACAGAATTTCATGTTAAAGTTTGCTTGAGATATTCTACAGAGGTTTGAATGTTAATAACAAGGGTGAAATAGACATTGTATCAAGAGGTGAATCTATGACTTTAACTTGGGAGGAGGCTTCTATGATTCAAGATAGGATTACCAAAACTGCAGAGGTTGGCATACTCGAGATTCATACATTCCTTTAGGTACTTATGTAATAGAAACATCTGTAGAATAACGAATGATAAATGATTTATTCACTCAAGATGTGGCATAGTTAAGGATTTAGTTTATCTTTTTCATAATGTAGTTCACAACAAAGGGGGAAGAAAAGGTAAATATGGTTGGTTTACAAGGTAAAACACCTAAGCACAATGAATCTTATTTTGATGAGGAGGTGAAATATATGGGTAATCCATTTATAGGTTTTCAAGCTAAAGGACAAAGGCCTAATCCAAACACTTGGTACTCTTATTAAGGAAATCAAGGTCAAAATTATTACAAGGATAACAACTAAAATTGGTTTGGGTATAAATATATGAGTAGAGGAAAATATGGTGATTGCAAGAGAATGGATATTTATAAAAATGATGGAAGTGGCCTATATGTTCCACCTGGGGTCGTGATACTGATTTGAATAACTCTAAAATATAGGATATGATTTCTAAAGTGATGAAAGGAGTAGATAAGATGGATATTTCCTTAAAGAGATTCAAGAAGATATTTTAGGGGTAAGTTAGAAAGTCAAATCATATGCTAGAGACATCAAGCAGTTTGTATAGTAGTTTTATTAGATTTCACCCGCAGTGAACTAACATCAAAAGGGTGTATTTCCAAGAAACACTGTCTAAAATCTAAAAAATAATAGCATTGATTATTAATTAGAACTAGGAGTGGTAAGATAAATATCGATCCACATATTTCCATGGTTATTGAGAAAGATGTTAAGCTAGTAATAATCAATGATGAAAAGTTGCCAAATATGAGAGTCAATTTGATGATGAGAAGAAATATAAAAATCCACCTCTAATTATTGAAAAGGAGGCATAGGCTAAACAAGAAAAGAAATATGAGGTCCTACAAGTGTTGATTCCTATTCCATGACCTCCTCCCCCTTTTCCACAAACATTAAAGAAAAGATCCAAAGAAGGAAAGTATCTTAAGTTTATCTCAATATTGAATAAATTATTCATGAACATCCTTTTAGTTGAGGTACTTAAGAAAATATCGGGTTATGCAATTTTATGAAAGATCTAGTGACTAATAGAAGTATTATAAGTATTGATCCTGTTGATGATGTGCACCATTATAGTGGAATAACTTCCCAATCTCTAGTAGAAAAAAAGAAATATCATGGAGATTTTATAATTCCATGCACCATTTGATCTTTCAAATTTGTAAAAGCTTTATATAACTTAGGTGCTAGAATTAATCTAATACCACTGGCAATATATAGATAGCTAGGGTTGGGTTTGCCTATCCCAATTTCAATGTGGATTCTTATGGTAGATCATGCAGGGAAGAAGAATATGGGGGTTTTATGTTATATCATGGTAAAGGTTGAGTTCTTTTTTCCAGATGATTTCATCATCCTTGACTATGAGGTTCTCTTAATCTAAAGAGACCATTCCTTGCAACTAGTAGAGTATTAATCGATACTGAGAATAGAAAGCTGAGCTATCAATTAAATCATGAGAAAGTGACGTTAATGTATACTAATCCATGAAGCAACAAAAGTATATGTGCGTGATCTCCATTATTAATATAATCAACGAGGATGCATTGGTAGCTCTTATTGAGGATAGGATTGGGATCAAAGCACTTGTAGCAGTTATTATGAATTTCAAGGGTGATAAACTTTATGAGTATAATGATATATTAAGTGCACTTACTGGTATGGGGTCCTATATTTTTGCACCAAAAAGTTAGATTTGATTTGAGGAATAGGGTAACCCCGCCGTCTAAAAGTCATCTATTGAAGATCCTCCTATCTTGGAGCTTCAAGCTCCCCCCATCCCATCTTTTAATGCTTTGTTGGGAGACAACAACACTTTTATAATTATTATTGAAACAAATTTGGTTAACTGAAAAGTTGAGGCTGTAGTATCAATTTTCTAAAAGTTCAAGAGGACCATTGGATGGTCTATTATAGATATTGTTGGGGTTTCACTTGGAATTTGCACACACATAATCCAGCTTAAGCTAGATTATGTTCCTAGTTATGAGCACCTATGTAGAATTAATTGCCTATGTAAGAGGTAGTCAAAAAGGAGATCATCAAGTGCTTGAATGCTACTGTGGTTTACCCTATGCTGACAACAACTGGGTGAGCTTGATTCAATGAATGGTAAAGAAAGATGTAATCACTATGGTTCCAAATGAGAATAATGAAATTATTCCAATGAGGCCCATCGTTGGTTGGTATGCGTGAATTACATAAAGTTGAATGAATGGACTGAAAAGGATCAACTTTTGATGTCGTTTATTGATTAGATGTTAGACTGTCTTGTTGGTAGAGGATGGTAGTGTTCTCTTTATGGTTATTCAATATACAATTAGATTTTGATGGCTGTCAAATAATAAGAGAAGACCACTTTAACTCATCCATATGGAACATTTGTAATCAAAAGAATGTATTTTGGACAATATAATATACCAATTAAATTTTAGCATTGCATGATATCTATATTCTCAAACATGGTGGAGACACAATTGAGGTGATCATGGATGATTTTTTGGTTGTTGGTGATGCTTTAAAAAATTATCTTTCCTATCTATCTAGTGTTTTAAGGAGGTGTAAAGATTAGAATTTGGTACTAAACTAGAAGAAATGTTACATTAAGGTCAATGAAGGGATAACACTCAGACATAAAATTTCAAAGAAGGGGATTGAGGTTGAAAAGGCAAAGATTGAGGTGATTAAAAAATTGATGTAGCATAAGGTATTTGAAACTTTTTGGGGCATGCTGAATTTTATTATAGATTCATGAAGGATTTCTCTAAAACTGAACATCCTTTGTGTAAGTTGTTGGAAAAGAAGGTGAAGTTCATTTTTGATGATGCATTTTAAAGGAGTTTGAGTGTGTAAAAAAGAAGTTGAATTCGTCCCCTATTATTATTTCACCTAATTGGTCCATTCCTTTAGAGGTTATGTGCGATGCTATTAGTGTCGCCCTAGGAGTAGTCCTATGCCAACACCATGAGAGGATTTTTCATTCTATTTATTATGCTAGCAAAATAATTAATACAACTCAAAAAATTTAAGATGTGACTAAAAAAAGTTGCTTGTTATGTTTTTTCCGTTTGAGAAATTTTGATCTTATTTGCTTGGCACAAAAGTGATTGTAAATAGTGACCAAAAAATCTTAGGTACCTTATGGTGAAGAAGAAAGAAAAGCTGAGTTTGATTCATTGTGTACTTCTACTACACAAATTTGACTTTGAGGTTAAGGATTAGATGAGGACCAAAAATCATCTGGCTGACCACTTAACACAACTTGAAGAAGAGGCAATGCTAAAATTGAAAAAAGAGCTTGAGATTGATGATATTTTTCAGATGTTAGGTATTTTTAATCACAAGACTTAATTCTATGGTTTTTGCATTTTGCCAATTATTTGGTGAGGGATGTGGTGCTTAAGGAGCTATCATTTCATTAGTGAAAGAAGTTTATTCATAATGTACTAAAATTCTTCTAGGATGAGCCATACTTTTCCAAAATTGTAAAGATAGGGTGATTCATAGATATGTTCCAAAGATTAAGATGATGAGTATTTTATAGGCATGTCCCGCATCCCTAATTGGCAGTCTTATAGTGCTATATGGACAACTCATAATATTTTTCAATGTGGGTAGTATTAGCTTACCATTCATATGGATGCTCATGAGTACATAAGATATGACCAATGGCAAAGGCAAAGGAACATCTCATAAAGGTATGAGCTACTATTGACCTCGATTATAGAGATTAAGCTGTTTGACTTTTGGGGTATAGATTTAATTAGTCCATTCGTTGATATTATTTAAAGTGAGTGGAGGTGGTTGCACTCCAAATAATAAAGGCAAGAATGTGACAACTTTTCCAAGGAATAATATATTATCTAGGTTTGGTACACCAAGAGTCATCATCAGCAATAGTGGTGCTCAATTTTGTAATTGTCTATTTAATTCTTGAAAAATTCGGTGTGAAATATAAGGTATCAGTGCTTTGTCACCCTCAATTACGCGAATAAGTTAATGTATCCAATTGGGAGATTAAGTCTAGTTTGGTGAAGACTGTGAATGCAAATAGAATGGATGGGCTATAAAGTTAGATGATGCATTATGGGATCACCAAAAAGCATTCAAAACCTCTATTATCATTTCTTCATATCAGCTTGTGTATGGAAAGTCATGCCACTTGCATGTTCAACTTGAGCACAAGGTATTATGGGCACTCAAGAAGTTGAAGCTTGAGAAATTGAATGGTATGGAAAAATTAAATTTCAAAGAATACAAGAGTTTAACCTTATATAAATAAAATGTAAGATTATACAATAATGGTAAGATTGAGAAAGAGAGTTCACCACTGGCTATATGGTTCTGTTGTTTTATTCAATGTTGAAGTTATTTCCTAGTTAGTTACGGTCAAGATGGAGGGGACCTTATTGAATGGTGATAGTGTTTCCTTATGGTTATATTGATCTTGAAAATAATGAGGGTCTGAATTTTAAAGTGAATGGGCAAAGGGTGAAGAATTCATCTATGATATTGATCAAGTCAAGATGATATGCAAGATGATTCTTAATGAATACTGAGTAACCAAGAACACCTATGTCGTTTTATGACATTAAATTAGTCACTGCATGAAAGACAACCTATGGGACAGTTTAATGAAGTTTGAGCATCCAAATTAGCCACATTGTGCAACAACATTAAATCAAGCACTGTTTGGGAGGCAACCCAAAGATTTTGCACTAAATATTAATAAAGAACCCAAAAAAATTTTTGGTGGCTAGGCCCAACGGCCATCCAAATAATACTAGCCCTAGGTACTGAGTCATAGCTACTTGCATAAGAAAAAATGTGATAATTTGCAAGATCCACACCCTATGATTCTTTGAATGAGTCGTAGTGGCCTGTAGGGTCTTGCGACAACTCATTGCTTTGAGCTGTAGGGATTGAGAAGGATCGTCAGGTAAGTTATATAACTTGTACACTATGGAGGGAGGATACGACTTGTAGCTTGGGGAAACTAGGCATAGGATCAATCATTGCTACTAGTCTAAATCAATGCTAATTTTTAATTGCCCAACTCGACCCGACCCAACAAAATTACATGGATTAAAACCTCAATCTTTCACCCGGATTCCTCTTATATCTCCAATTTAAAAAGACATAACTTCCTCCCCTACCATAACCAACCCTCCACCCTCAAATAACTCAATATATTACATAAGAATCACCTTAAAAGTCATAAAATCTATGTCCTTGCTACTCAGTTGATGCTAAGAAACAAATCTAAGTGATTGTCGTACAGTTTCTCTCATTAATGTTTCATCACCTAAAACCAAAGTAAGTTAAAACTTCCCTTGAATTACTTTGAATGTGGATCATGAATTGAATATGGGTGCATTAACATTAATTTGTGTATACAAAACCCTAGATTTAAATGCTTGAAAAAAGGATTGAAATTGCTAAGGACTTAAATTTGATCACTTAATTTTTCTCGAAATCTAGTATATTGGGTATTTCATAACTGTTTGGATATATTCAAACTTGTGCATAATTTAGATCTGGGGTGAAGTATGAGTAACCCCAACACTTTGATTAACGTGTTCATGTAAGGATTAGGTTCTCATGACTATTCCAATGATCATAAATTTTGTCTCTATGTAACAAAGTAGGGAATGTTGTGCTTCAGAATGTGACCGTCGAGATACAACCAATTTGTATTCACTATGACTCTCACAATTACTCATATTATAAGGCAATGAGTCATTGTGTGAATCATAGTCACTGAAAATTTGGTCAAAAAAGGTAGTCTCTGAAACTAAGTATAAAATCTTAGTATGGATCACCCAATATCTAATAGGGAACACTTATCCTGATAGCTTGCACTTGTACTCTTATAGGAGTTAGACCCAACGACTCATGCAATGAGTCATAGGGAATACCAATGACTTATAGGGTATAATAATTGGCTTAATAGTGCTAAATCCTTAAATAAGACTTGACCCTACAACTCACCCTGCGGGTTATAGCCAAAGGCAATGACTCATTGCCTGACTCATAAGGACTGACTATGATTTAACACTTTTGATTTATTTACCCAGTATTTTTTAGTAATAATGTGTATACTCCATAGGTACCATGACACCTAAAAATGACACTCCAAAAGGAACCAAGAAGGGGGGGCAAGCGATTCCTAAGAAATTGACATAATCTACTTTGCAGCCAAAAGATGTGCCCATTGAGTTGTCAAGTGGATTAGTGGAGGAATATCCAATCATGACTCCAATTAAGACATAAAAGATCTTGCCCCAGTCTTGTAGATTGAGTCCCAAAATAATGAATACTAGGGCATTTCTACTGCATACACCTAATCCTTTCCTATCTAAAGAAAGATGGAGAAAAAAGTGACTCTGGGAATGAGGATGGGGATGCATCTTGCAGTCAGTCACAAGTACAAGCTAGTTTGATGTTAGATGTATTTGCGTCTACTAAGTCTGAGGATAATTTTAATGAGTAAGCATTTTGACGACATATTTTAGGCTTTTGACAGTGAATAGTTATAAGTTCCCAAGCAATGCTTGTTATTTTTTATTATTTTATTTTTAATGTGTAGAGAAAGGTACCAAGGTGGAAAATAGGAGAAATTGATCCTTAAAGAAGCAGTGATGGCCTTGTGGATAAGATGTCAACCTCGTGATGACCCATCATCCTCCTCATCAAGCGCAAATAAAATACTGGGTAAATAATAGATAAATAATGGTCTAAGTGATGATACATCAACCCTAATATGAGCAAAACCATAGGTCATCCTCCTTAAACAGAAGTTGGCTTATATGAAAGAAAAGTGATGACCCAGGTTAGTCAGACGTCAGACTTGTGATGGGACATCAACCTTGTCATTATATTCAAGGAGGGCAATTTTTAAGTTTTTATTTAAATCCAAGTTTCCTTGTACTATAAATAGCAGCTACTAGGTCTTCTTGCACTGTCTTACATTGCATTGAACAAAATATACTCTTGTATTAAAATTCTCTTGGGGTTTCAGCAATTTGTTTGATTATGTAAGACAAGTTGATTATGAGTTCATCCATTCAAATGGTAATCTTTATTTATGTTTTCAATAATTGTACTTTGTTCTAAGATGATGAGTAGCTAAAACCCCACAACTAGGGTTGTATGATCCATGTAAAATAACATCTCTAAGTTTGATTTCAGTTTGGATTCAATTAATAATTATGTATGTATTTCTAATCTATTCGTCGTACTATAATTCTAATTGGTGTAAACATTAGAAAAGCCCTAGGTTTAACTTTCTTAAAATATGAGGTCAAATCAGGAATAAGATTATATATGAGGATTCAGAGTTTCTAATCTCTATTTAATAGTTAATACTATAACAAGATTAACCAACTTTAGGCTAATATAGAGTTTAATATTATCATCTATTTAGGTTTGAATAAATTACAGTGATAGTCATCCAATTAATTTGAGAAATATTTGGATGCATATTAAATCTTGATAGCTTTACAATAGTTTATATTAAGAGGATCCAGTATATTTATTAACCCAAAAGTGTTATAATTCCATGGTGAACACAAGCCTTGTTTGATATCATTATTGATTCATATTCTATAAAATTTAGCAATTGTTACTCAAAATCAAGATTGATATTGATTTCAACACATTTTCTACAAGCCCTTGTTTCATGGAAATCATAGACTAAAAGTCATTTAACTCACAAATGACTTAGTGTTCACCATATTCCCCATGGGATTCGATCCTAACCTTCATTGGGTTCTATTTTTGACTTTGATAACCTATGGTTCCTTAAAGAAGTGTAGTGGCGTGTTTCTGGGGACTACAATTGTCTATTAAATCTATTATGTTTATTTTAATATTCGTCATATTTATAATTTTACTTTATTTGTTGTTTTATAACTACATGGTACAATTTTATATATGCCCAGTACCCATAACTCGAGGTGAACCAATGTTACTTTGCAACCCAATACTTGTAAAGACTTTATGCCTGGGTATGAACACATAAGAACGTGAAACAACAAGGCTTCAACAACTTGCTGCTAATCAACTGTATCAACAAAATCTAAATACACCCAACAATAAAGACAAAAAAACTTTGGGTGATGATCTTGATGTGCAACATATTTACAATGTTTCCCCAGGCAACTAATTATACCGACAAAGGCGAGAAAACATTGACAATATGACATTACCTTTGAGATTGATGATAAAGATGAGGATAACTTAGATAGGGTTAGTGACAATGTCTAAGCGCATACGCAAGTGTACGTGGTCTACCAAGTAATATAGTGGTCTTTAAGAAATCCAAATATTGATCCCACAGAGACTTGATTTGACAACGATTTAATTCTAGTTCATAGTTTAGATTAATTTAATGCAAGAGAAACCAAAAAGAGTTTAACTCCTAATGTTGGTAGGATTAAGAAGTGGCACATTATCCCAAATATTCCCCCAAGATGCTCCAAAAGATCCCCACATGGGAAAATATATTATTATTGATGGACCAATCACCTAATCATGTGTAATTTGGAATTTGACAATAATTGGAGCAGTGAGATGCACCATGTGTCACATGCACTGGATCCGCAGAACAACTCGAGCGACGCACGCATGGTTACTCCGAAATGACGCGTGCGTCACATGAAAATCGCATGCACACACTAAAATTTATATTCTCAATATTTTTTAAGGCATATAAGATGTGAAATACAACATGCGACGCACACAAATCGCATGAACACACTGAAAATTGCATCTAAAATTTTGATTAAGTCTTTATCATCCTATCCTTTCATCAATTACCTTTGTAGTGTATTTTCATGACTTTTTGGACTTTAAATCATCAATATATCAACGTATTCAGATCACAAAGCCTCTTACAATATCACACACCATAAATTAAAGATCAAAACAACACAATATTCTCAACGATTTATCAAAAATAAAAGCTAAGGTAAAGCAAATTCACAATGACCTTTCACTTATTATTCCGACTCTTGACTTAATCAAATTAGACTTTGCACATTACAAACAAGTTATTCCACTTATAATTACACATTTAAATTATTTGAAAAAATTAAACACATTAAAATCCAACGAAGCCAACTAGACACACACCTAGCTCAAGCTAGTAAAACAAGTTTTCCGGGTTAAACTCTAAATTACTCAATTAAGCACAAACTTGTTTGAAAAATACTCTGGACATTGTAATTACATACTTGGACACTTAAATGCTTATTTATGTCAATATTAACACATTAATCACACGAATTGGTCTCAAAATAAGTCGAAATAAGCTAGAATAATGATATCAAAGTGTATAAAACTACCTCAGATCTGTTGGTGCTACTGGGGTTATTATACTTCCACCATTAGCTGTTAAAGTGAAATCTAATATTACCAACACTATGATTCTATTATTAAACTTGAAGGTCTATTTAGAGGGGAGGATGGTGACGATCCAAACATGTATGTGATATATTTCATAAGCATTTGAAAGTCTTTGAGTTGACATGAGTTAGTTAGAATGCCATTTAATTGAGGTTCTTCCCACTTTATTTGTTTGGGCATGCGACATTGTGGTTGACTAAGCTGTAACTAGATCTATTACCAACTGTAGGAAATTAAATGGAGCTTTCCTAGAAAGATTCTTTACACCCTATAGGATGTTGCAATTGTGGCATGAGATAAGTAATTTTAGATAACATCCTGATGAATCACTATATAGAATGTGGCTGAGGTTTAAGGAGAAGTTGACCCAATGCCTCAATCACAAGATGACAGATGAGCACTTAATGGAGATATTGCATAGGTTTATAAGTTTCGTAACTAATTGATTGTTGATTACACTGCCGTAGAATTTTTCATATCACCTAATTATGTAGATGTGACTATGATCTTAGATAGACTTACAAAAACAATTAAATATTAACATACCGGGGGTTCTGAGATTGCAAGATCTGTTCAGCAATGCCACAAGAAGGAAGAGCATGATTAAGAAATAGCTCACATGAAGGCGTAGATGGACTTACTTACAAAGAACTTATTGGCAAGTGGTATTGAAAAGGTGAAAGCTATTAGTTATAAGGGTAAGGAAGCTAAATCTATCTCAAAAGAGCAGGTAAACTATTTCATAAACCGGATAGGGTTTTTTTCGGCCAATGACTAGGAAAACCAAGGTGAAAACTAGCAGAAGGATAATTACTATGACAAGGCTAGTTACAAAGATCACGATAAAAGAAATTGGAAGAAAAAATATAGCTACAAGAATGACCAAAGTGGACTCTCTATGCCTCTAGGAAATTGTGACAAACGTGGTGATTATTCAGGGAAATCTCACATAGAGGAGATAATGGCCAAGGTGATGAAAAGTTTAGAATCCACTTAGGGGGTGAATGAAATTAAGAGCAAACTATCTTTAATGAGTCAACTTTTGGACTCATATTCTACTTCCACCAAGTAACTAGAGTGCCAAATAGGGCTGCTGACTGCAACATTCATTTGGTAGAAGAGTAACACTATATCTAGTGATACTTTTTAGAATCCTAAAAATAATGGAAATTGCATGACCATTACTATGATAGGTGGTAAAATTCAACCTAAAATGAATCCTATCATTCACACACAAGAGGAAGATATTGTCTCTATATATGAAATAGTGGCTGATGATGTATGTGATAATGAGTATCTAGCTAAGTCTACAAAGTAAAAAAAGATTGATGATCAAAAGTTATTTACCTTGATCCTTAGAGTATTTTATATTCTTGAACATGGTTAGTATATTTTTTGAAATATATACTAGAGAGACATAATATTGGAGTTAACTACTAGAAGTAAAAACTTGGGTGATAGCTCATCAAAGACCTGGCAGCTCGTCAACTCAAGTGTCACAAATGACAATAAAAAAAGTTAGATTTTGGAATAGGTTGATGGACCACCTGATGTCTTATCAACAAGTTGACAGTCTCTCTCCTTCGGTTGTCACTTCATAAATAAAAATATGTTACACTACCTAAGGCTAATGGTACTCCTAACAAGTTATTAGCCAAGTAACGAGCCACCACATGATGTTGGGACTATGTAAATATTTTTTTATTTTGTAATTTAAACCAACCCCACCCCCTCAACCCAATCGACTCTCAACCCCTAAAAATAACCCATTAAATTTTGACCTGACCACCTTGATCTAAACTAAGCCAATTTACTCAATCTAAAACCCTTAAAACTCAATCAACCTAAATTGAGTAAAAGAAGGAACTGTTTAATAAAACCCCTTCAAATTCATAACTCCCTCTTACATTCATCTTCTATCATATTTCCTATATTCATCACCTTTTAACATTCCATCGCTTTGTTTTCTTTCACCACATAAGTCACCCACTAATTCCAAGCTTCACCAATACTAAAATCCATCAGAAACCTATGCATATTATGTAAAAAGGGGATTAGAGCATAAATTCAATTCTTTTGTAGTACATCAGTGAATTTTCATCAAGGTACGTTAATTTTTTTCTCTTCCATCATGTCATTGAAGTATAAGATCATTCCATTTTGGTTGGTAATAAGTGAGGAAATTTTTGAATCAGACGACAATATTTTCTCCATTGAATTTTCAAAATATTGGGAAAAACATGGTTTCCCACTAACTTAGGAGAGGTGAAATCTGGGTAAACCTTCGTCTGCCTGAAAATCATGAACACTCTATTATACCATGAGATTTACCATTAGTTTGAGCCAATAACCTCTATTATTTAATGTAGTGTTAATAAATTTTAGGATGGATGCTCACTTATGTGTATAATGTATTCTATTTGAGTTGATGGTGAGAGTGACGAGCCATCAACCATGTGACAATCCATCACCTCAAGTTGTCAACTTTGTAAAATTTGAGGTATAATTTTATTAAGGGCGGCAATAAGGAACGATGAGCCATCAAACCTGTGATGAGTTATCACCTCAGGTAATTAACTCTGAAAAATCTGGGCTACAATCTACTTAAGGCTGATAATAAGGAGTCATAAGATGTCACACTTGTGATGAGCTATCACCTCAGGTCATTACATGTGATATAGAAACCGTTAAGCCTCACTATAAGGTTTGGTGAGATGACACACCTATGGTGAGTTGTCACCTCATATTGTCAGGCATGTATAAAGAATGTAAGTTGTATATTTCTTTTGTTTTTTTCGTTGAGGTTTTAAGTTAACATCATTCCTCTATAGGTACAAATGCCTCTCAAGTTTTAACCTACTTGTGGTAGGGCAAGTAAGAAATTAAGAAGGGAAACCTTAACCTATATACTATTTGATGAACCAAAAAATAAGGTAGACAAGATGGGTGTGTAAGACAACAAGCACTAGTACCCTAGTCTGATGAGGGAGCTATGTCGATAGGAAATAAGTCTAGCACATAGAGTGCTATTTAGAAGTATGATAATGACAGTGGACTGATGTCAAATCTAGAAAGAGAACTTGAACCAGTGTGGGGTGACATAATTAAAAGAAAAATTCATGCTTCAGAGACAGTGTCCAATAAAAAGTGAAAGGGTTGGATAAAATCTATCAAGATGGTCTTGTCTCAACTAGAAAAAGGTAACATCAAGAGACCATTGGAATAGGAGGTGAATAATTACTTCAGTGCTCACAAAATATCTTGAGATCAAGTGGTGCTTCAATCACTATGAGTTAGGATGGACTAGCACGACACCTGGGAATTATTAGAAATATATGATGCTCGAATTCTATGCTAACTATGCTACTAATTTGGAGATCAGTTGTAAGAAAGGGAAGAAAGTTACTAAGCTACAAAATCTAACCAAAGTTCTAGTTTGGGAAGTCTTGATGAATATTTTAGATCAAACAATCAACCAATTCTTGCATGCGGTAGAACTAGCTCTCTAGACTTTGGCCAAAAGATGGTTAACATAACATATCAACGTCCTTGGTTAGCAGCATAGGTTTTGACTGAAGCGGAACCCAAAATTTTTTCTAGTTCTCTTAGTCTTTCATTGCAAAATTTTAGTGGGCGCTAGTTCAATTTAGGTGGTTCCCATTAAAGGGGATAACATGTTTGGTGATGATCGAGTGGTGTTATTAGCAAGCTTGATTTCTAGGTTCAAGCTAAACTTAAGGGAGATTATAGAGAATGAAATGGGAATACATGATACCAAGCCCAACACCTCTTATCCATTTCCATGCCTTATCACCCAGCTTTGTAAGGAGTCTTATAGTCCAATACTGACCGGCATAGATGTCAAAACAACTATAAGAAATTCCCATATTTTTGAGAGATCTAACAATAAAGAGAAGCTTAGATTATGATTGAGCAAGTGTACCAGTTTAGGAGTTGATACTCGAATCATAAAGGACCCCCTTGACATTTAAAAGGCCTCAGTTATGAAGCTAGCTGTGTTTACAGCTCCACCTACTATTTTAATTGAAGTCACTACTCTAAATACTGAGTCCATGGATACAAAAACTATTGTAGCCCAAATATCAAAGTATGCCCTCACTCCACATAATTTGAAAAAAAAATTTGGTCAAGTATGGATAAATGTTTGATAAGCAACTAATGCTCTTTGCTAAGTAGTTTCAACCGATTGTGAATCGAGCAAAAGAAGATACATTGGTGCCATATGCTAGCAGCTACAACCATATTGATGACATGGAGATTCAAATAAATGAGCAACAGAAGGCCATGGGTGAACCAAATTTGGCTAAATTCGGAGATAAAATGGAAAAAGCCTAGGCTGACATAATTGTACCAACCCGATTTACGAGTTATGATGTCACCTACTTTATCCCACCATAGGTAAGAAAAACCATAGCCCAAAGCTATAAGCAATGGGCCAACTTGGTGGAAAGTGGCCTAAAGATGGAAACCAACAAATAAAGGCTTATAATAGCAATAAGACACTCATAATAGTCTAATAGATAGATAAAAGATAAACAATCATCCCATGACCTAGTGGTGTTGGTACAAGACCTACTACAAATGGGAAATGTGTACTGAAATAGTCAAATACAATCTGTCTAAAAAATAAAAGACTTGACATAGATAATAGAAGGAAAAAGGGGCAAATTAGACTCTAAGAGCTTACCCTATCTCTGTAATCAATTCAACATGATCGTCTTGTCCGCGGTGGCTACTTGTACTTAGATTTGCACCAAAAATACACAAAAGTATAGTATGAGTACCGAAACCATAGGTACTTCGTAGACATCATCGGCCGACTAAGTTAAATCATGATATAAATATGATAAGGATGCGAGGTAAATATACTAAGTCAAGATAAAAACACAAACCTGGAAATAAGCTCTAACACTACTTTGCATAATAAATCCAAAATAATAACATAAATATCATATAATGATAAATACAAAATTAACCCTCGTGAGCCAATAAGTATGGAAAAGTAAATAACCTAACGTCGCTGCCCATAAAACAGAAGGGTGCAAGCAAAGTAAACAACTGAAGAACCATAAATTACTAAATATCCTGCCATAACCATAAATCCACCCATACCATAATATATCATAAATTACTCACAAATCTAGACTCCGATCGAAACTCAATAGCATCATTATTATTATAATCTTTTGCCGAACTTAAATCGAAACTCATATCTTAACACTATCATATAAACTTCTGATTTTTACCCAGAATTAACATCAACTCCCAAATAACAAACCAACATAAACATCATGTGTCTAAACTTCTCCGGTCCAAAATTAAGCAATTTAAAATATATAAAAAGTGTATAGAAGTCTGTGAAAGCTAACACAAGTTTTAACCTAAGATGGGTTAGAGGGGCCCATTTCTAATTCCTGAAATCCATTTTAAGGAAAACTCTACCACAAAATAATCTAAGGTATCTAAATCCATTTATAGATGTTAACTAAGCCATAATTAGCCCTAAGATAGAAATTTTACCTAAATCCTGATCAACTAAGTCAACTACGCCTAAATTACGATATCAAGATAGCCTAAATAGTTTAAATAATTCCAACTATTGTAAATCATACCTCCAACACATAAATCCCATCTCATATCTATCATAATATCATAATCATACTATGAAATAACTCAATCTATCAAAAGGGTAAACCTAGCCTACATGGACACCGAACAAAAGACTAAAAAATCTGCTAAACCAATTATTTTCCATTTTGAGAAGCTTCTGCAAGACGCCACGCTATCAAAATCACAATATACTCATAAAAATGAGAACACTAATCCCCATGTTGAACTATTGAGCTTCAGGGCCAAAATTGTGTAACAATTGTATGCGAGGCCTATTTACGGAATTGCATTTTTGAAACTAACACAAAATCCCTCTAAGCTCAAGGAATATTTTCCCTTAATAATGGGTGAATTATGAGGTTTAATGGTTCTCCAATTATTCCACCAAGATTCTAGGGATTTAGGACAAAATAAAGGATTATATCAAGAGATTGATGGAAGTTTACCACAAATTCAAATGGGAAACACATAATCTAAGTTCCCAAATGCTCTAAAATCATATGCCAATGATTCTCCCAAGTTTTCTACACTTTTAGGGTTCTACAACATTGAAATGGGTGAAAAATTGAATAAATCAAACTAAGCGGGGCTCCTTCCCAGGTCCACCAGCGGACATTGGGTCTCTTTAGCAGGAATCACTAAAGTGACCAGGTGTCACTTTTGTGGCACTGGCAGCCTCAACAGATATCACATGAATGACACTATCGGTTCTTAAATGGTTCTTATGTACTCGATCAAAACCTCACTTAAGAGACCCTACTAGGCCAATGCTAGGTCGCTTAATCGACCGATTGGTCGCGTACGCGGCACACCAACATAATTGAGACTCTGCCAACCCCTCAAGATTTATTTGTAATCCTGTATATGGAAAAAACAATGATATCCGATCAAATTTAGTATTCTGGACTCAATGGAATAGTTAAAATTTCCACCCAAGGTTGTTTCGATAAGAAGTGGGTCCCACACCCATGTGCCATTTTTCTTAACTTTTGGTCAATAGCCCAAAATGAGTTTGAAAGCCTTGAGACCAAAACCAAGGGTCCACCTAGCCTAAAATTGATGTTTCAGAGCTATTCAAACAGTCAAAATTTGTATACGAGTTTACTTTATTGAAGTTTTTGCTCGGAAGCAAATTATAACTAGTGAAGACTTTAGAACATGGAATTGTCTCTAAAAACCAAATGAGCAGCCTGATAACCAAACTGTCAGTTACAACAAGTGATAAATAACTTAGGGAAGCTATAGGAAAGCTCTAAACAACAAAAATAAGCAAAAATATAGAAAATGACCAGGAGGGTCATTAAAATATCCACTACTAAAGAACTTTCATCCGTAAAAGTAAAGGATTAGGATGTACTTGAAGCCTTAAATAGGCAAGGATACTGGGTCTACATCTCACTCTCAATCTTCTAAGTAGCATCCTTGGCCATTCCTGCATTAAAACCTTACTATTGGAATCTCTCTAGTGCGCAATCACCTGATATCGCTAGCCAGTATGAGCATCAGCTCCTCTACGAATGTCAATTACTTATCCAACTAGACTGAGTCCCATCTAAGAACATAAGGAAAATAAGTAATCTATTGCTATAAGATAGAATCTAAAAGGGTCCAATGTATCTAGGGCTAATCTTCCCTTTCCTCCTAAACCTTATCACACATTTTATGGCCAATACTCGAAGAAGTACCTGATCACCAACCCTAAATCTCAAGGCATAAAGTCGATGATCTGCATAAGCCTTCTGCCTACTCTGAGCTATTCTCAAACTATCCTAAATTACCCTGACTCTATCCAATGACTTCTAAAGTAAGTCAGTACCATAAGGTCTAATCTCGGAGGTCTCATACAACCCAATCAAAGAACAACATTGCCTACCATATAAATCCTCAAAAGGTGCCATATCAATAGCTATTATTATACATAAACACTGTCAAAGCTATACTAAGATATACCTGAGTACCCAACTCCTCCTGAGAAACTCTCAGAAAGCTAGAAGAGAGCACCAAACCCTGGTCCAATAAAATAGCTATAGGCATACCAGGCAAATAGACTATCTCACAAACATAGATATGGGCTAACCTCTCGGCACTGAAGGACACCTGAATAGGAATTGAGTATGTTAACTTGGTTAATGATCCATAATGACCCAAATACAATTAAAACCATGGGAGGTGCAAGGAAAACCACTAAAAAGTCCATGGTAACTTTCTCTCACTTACACTCGAGAATAGGAAATCTTTAAATCAAGCTACCAAGTCTCTGATGCTCGGCCGTCACCAGCTAACAACATAGGCTATGAGCTATGAAGTCTACCACATCTTTGTTCATACCAGTCCACTAATAAATGTTGTATCTAATCCTTATACATCTTAGTTGTACTCGAGTAAATAGAGTATCTAGAGCTATGAGCCCCATGCAAAATTGACTAAATTAAATCATCAATCCTAGGAACACAAATGCGACTATCAAATCTCAAAACACCCTCATAATCTATGGTAGCCTTGTTGGACTCACCACTCAACACCTAATCATGCATGATACAAAGTCTCACATCCTAAAACTAGCAAGAATACTCCTGGGGTTTGAAATATTAAGTCTGACCATCAAGTTAGCTAAGGACTAAATGTCCCATGCCAACGACCATTAAGAAATTGAAATTAAATTCGAGCTACCCATACTCACTTCTTTTCGACTCAAGGCATCTGTTACCACATTCACCTTGCTTGAATTATACAAAACAGAGATGTTATAATACCTAAGCAACTCCATCTATCTATGCTGCCTAGCATTAAGCTCTCTTTGGGCCATAAGTTATTGGAAACTATGATGATATTTAAAGATCTTAGAGTACATGCATAATGATAATATCTGTAAATATTAAGTGCAAGACCTACCGCCTTCCACTCCAAATCATGAGTGGATTAGTTGAGGTCGTGTACCTTCAGCTACCTGAACACATAAGAAATAACTCAACTCTACTACATCAACACACAAGCTAAGTCAACACCAAAAAAATCACAATACATAGTGAATCCCGCACCCTTAATAGAAAGAGCCAAAATAGTAGCCGAGGTAAGAAATCCCTTGACATTTGTAAAGCTTGACTCACACTCCTTGAAACATAAAAAGAAACCTCTTTTTTAAGTTAATATGGTCATCGATGATGCAATGGTAGCGAAATTCTCAATGAACTGCCTATAGTAACTGATTAAACTAATGAAACTATGTACCTCAGATAGAGATGTAGGTCTATCCCAATCACAAATAGCCTCAATATACACTAGATCTACCATAATCCAATCCTTAGACACCAATGCCTAAGGAATGTCACTAACTTAAGCCAAACTCATACTTAGAAAATTTGGCAAAAAGCCTATGACCTCTCAATTTTTGGAGCACAATCCTTAAATGTTGCATATGCTCCTCTCTATTTCTAAAGTACACAAGGATGCTGTAAATGAACACAATCCTAAACGAATCCAAATAATATCTGAACAAGCAATTCATCAAATCTAAAAATGTAGTTGGTGCATTAGTCAACCCAAAAGACATCACTAGGAACTCATAATGAGTTCTAAAGGCTATCTTTGGGATATCCTTAGCCTGAATCCTCAACTGAAGGTAATCAAAAACCAAGTCAATCTTAATGAATATCTGTAATACCTTGAATAGTGGCCCTTGGAAATTTCTTAACCTTTGAGCTCACTGCTTACACAATGACTAGACCTAGTCATGATGACTACTTACGGGTCATATGACCCAAATCATAGCTTGACCAGTGATATTTCCAATATTTACCTAAGTTTTTATCCTAACTATGGTTGGGGATTGACGAGTTGTGGCAATACATTATGAGTCATAATTGTGACTTGCAGTCTCACTAGTGTGATTGCCTTTATTTTCTGTTATAACCACTATTGCGACTATATGAGTCATATAGTTTGGTCATGAGTCTTAGGGTTAGACTCATGACCTATCTATAGAGGATACCTTAAGGTACTAATTTTATTATGAGTCATGGTTATGACTCATAAGGAGACCCTACGAGTTGTATGGTGACCCGTTATCAGTGATGATAAATTTCTAGCTTTTAATTAAGGGCATGTTCGTAAATTCCTTCTTTCCCCATTCAAGACCCATGGACATAAAACACCCTTGGGGAATTATTTTCATCATTTAACAAATAAACATACTCACTTTACTCTCTTAAATCCCTAAGTCAAAGAACACATAGGGTTTCTCAAGGTTGATTGTCTAAAGCTTTCACAGGCTAATTTTCTCCATAATTGAGATACTTTCAGGCATACGAATATACCCTTAAACTTGTTTTGATATTAAATCATTAATTTATATGGTTAATTATATAGATTTATCTATATATTTTGATATAAGTTGAGGGCTTTGGCATGGTTGATTCTTAAATTGTTTTGCCACAAATTATTATGCATTGATTTTGATTTATTAATGGTTTTCAACTTATGGGATGTATGAGTATAGTGAATAAACTAAGGAGTCATGGTTTCCCCAAAATTTGATGATTTTGGCTTGGCATATGGTTTTGAAAATTATAGTCCCTCAATCCATTTGTGAAATTAATTTTTAAATATGGTTTAGTCACGTAGTTTGACTTGCTCATTTATACTATTGCATGGCATACAAGGATAATGAACAACATATTGATTTTATTAAACTTTAGAAATTGCGTATTCTCTGTATGAATAGATAATTAAACCTAGAGGGTCATAAATTCCCCCTCGAGGTGGATAATTGATACACCATGATAATATTAGCTTTTAAGTGAAGTTTGTATAATGATACCAATGCTATGCCAAAATGAATGAATTAGTTCAATTAGGGAATGTGTGAAAAGTGTTTTAATTGGTCTAAAAAGGGGTTGTGTAGCTAGGTCGTGAAAGTGGAGGTCCTGAGAGATAAATACTGGATACCACATTTGCCAGCATGAGAGTCTAAATTATTGGGTGGTTTGAGTCCCCCTTATTATATGACTGAGTGGTTCGAGTCTCTCATGTTAAATGACTAGGTACTTAAGTCACCCTTGATATATGACCATAAATTTTGAGTCCCTCATGCTACATATGTACATATAATTATTCTCTGGTTTGTATGGTTACACATACTGGGGCCCTTACAATTGGGAAAGAGCTGAACCCATATAGCCCGTAGGTGCCTTCTTATAATGGTTAAGCTACACAATCTAGGTTAAGGTTTTAAGGTTTATGATAAACCTTATTCCTTACCCTGGCGTGAGATATATATATGTGTTTATATTTATGTATGGTTGTGTGCACTTATTTTGAACTGTGGATCATGACATTATTTTACCCTTTATCCTCGAGTAACATGCTAGCACTAAACCCGCTAACCATCTACGAATGTTGTAGCCCCATGCGATGTAGAACATAGAGACTCTTCTACTTTTCCCATGCAGTGATATGATTTTTGAGTTGTCAGTAGTCAGATTAAAGTGGTGAGCCTTCTTTTTGGAAGGCTTTTGATTCTTTGTATATCTATTATGATGGATTTTTCCTTGGACTTATTTTTGTCTATTGTCGGGGGAATGTTCTGACTTAGATTTATTTTGTTTTGTTAGAGGTTTTGTGGATTACTGTGGACTGGTATAGTTGTGGATATTATTAGACTCCTTTGAGCATATATAATTCTATATTGTTATATGTTTAGAATTCATGTGCTGCTAGCTATTTTATATTTTGATTGGCTAAGCGAAGTGGGTGGTATTTGGACCTCGATGGACTTTAGATATCCATCATTGCTAGGCCCATATTCTGATCACGACAAGTTGGTATTAGAGCCGTAGATTCACGGTCAATTGAGTGTCCACAAAGACATGTCAAGTAGAGTTTATTTTATGGTTTGTTGCATGCCATACTTATATGGGAGATGCTACAAGATATTTAGGAATGTTTCCCTTTCTTGTGTTATAATTTTGGGCTATAGAGTTAAAGGTCTTGAAGTGTAATGACCCTTCAAATCATTTTCCATAATTTATCTTATTTATGCCATTTGAGCTTCTCCATAGCTATCCCAAGTCATTTATGACTTACTAGGATCGACGGTTCGGTTATCGGGAAGTTTGTTTAGGTTTTAGAGCCAATTTCCTATTTTGAAGTCTTCGCTGGTTCCAAATGGCCATCGGGAAAAAAATTTAGTGAAATAATCTTGAATGTGAATTTTTAATACGCTAATAGATCTGGAATATAAATTTTAGGCTAGGTAAACCTTTGGTTCGTCCTAATGCACCTGAGCTCTTTTCGACCTATTGATCGAAAAGTTGAAAATTTGAAAGTTTAGGTGTGGAACCCACATTTGGTCGAAATGACCTTGGATTGAAAATTCAAATTCATCAACGTGTCTAGAAAGTCAAATTTTGTGAGGTTACATATTTTATTTGTAAAATTTGAATTCTAAATGAATCTTGAGGCATCGTTGGAAACTTGGAAATATTCCAACTTTTGTTGGTCCTGATGTGATGGTAATTACAACATAAAGGAGGAGATAGTAGTAAGTCCATAGTGATCGTGGCATATCAAACGCGACCTACATCTCAGTGATCGTGGCATCTCTTTGCCTGGGGGTCTATAAATAGACCCCATAGTTGCAATTTGAGTCATTTTCTCTTCACCCTTGAGAGCTTAAAACCCTAAATTTGTATTATAACTCAAAAGTGAGTGTTGTAGATGACTTGGGAGATTGCTAAACATATTTTATTGTGAATATCTTCTAATTTAAGGTATGAATCCTTTGTATTCATACTTGGATTTGTTGTTTGGACCCAAAATTCCAATTTAGCTTAGGTCTTGGTTTTAGCCCAAAGTTTGGTTGGTTTGCACCTATTTCTTGAGGGTTATAATTCCTTGTTTATGTATGAGCATTGGGTTGACCTCAAAAATGAGTTTTCCAAAACTGAGACCCATTTGGAGTTTTTGGTGTCGTTTTTGGACCGAAAGCACATTAGTGCAGTGTGGGTATCATTTGACTCATATTGATAAGTAGATTATGTTTTTTCATAGAATGATGACATTTTGGGGATTGTTAAGTAAAGATAAGCATGTAGTGTGTGTGTAAGTTTTACAGTTCGACTTTCAGGTAGGCTTTTATCTACTCTTCTTTATAGATAATGTGTGATATATATATTGCGTGTGAATATGTATGTTAAGTTTGATTATGGATAGAAAGAATTATCCTTGATTACTGAAGTTTGGAGATTCGATGAGAGTTTTGGACCCATATGATGGTATGTTTATAACCTTTTAGAATACTATCACCTTATCCCTAGTTTGGATTAATTTGTATCATTGATTTGAAATAATGCTAGGTTTGGGATGTGGTTTTAGAGCTGAAAGCATAATTTGTATATTTAATCTTTTTGGGTTAGTTTGGTAGTATTGAAATCATAATTTGGGTAGATTTGACTTAAATATCTATATATCTTGATGAAGTTCCTATCTTAAGATTGGTTATGTCTTACTTGACATCTAGAAGTTGAACTCGATACCTTAACCTAGTATAGGGCATAGTTTTCCTAAATATGAAATTTGAGAATTAGAGTTGGGAATTCAATTTTCGCAAATGAAATATATAACCTTACTAAATTTGATGTTTTGTATGTGTTGGCAAAGTCGGATTTTTAATTCATAGTCGTTTAGACCAAATGTGGGCTGTAACACCCAGTAGTTGTAGCACTCAAATAATGCATTCAAAATGAACTTTAGAACCCCATTTATATGGTAGATGATGTTTAGATGTTATGGGTTGTGTTGGCGGGGGGTGGGTGGGTGGGTGTTTTTGGACGTTGGAATTACGTGTGCGTCACCAAATAGACCTTTCATTAAGGCCTGTGTCATACCAAAATGCTAATAGCCATTAGATGGGCTTGGTTTTTGGTGTGTGCTGCCCATCCTGGGCTTGGCTTTTGGCGTGTGCTACCTACCCTCAAGTATGTTTTGGCTATGCACTGCCCAGCAAAACCCAAGTGCCAAAGTTTCTCATTTTGACTTAATTTATGGGCGTTGAGATCTTTTCACATCCCTAAACCATTTATAATTATTCCTAAATGAATTAAGGGGTTTTTAAACATGTTATTTCCACCCTCTTAACCCCAAACATTCAATAGATGTCTTAAAAACCCCTCCCTTCTTCCTATGAACAAAATTCAAGCTTTTTCCCTCAAGAAATCAAGAACTTAAGTTCCAATTTTAAGATTTCTTCAAGAATTCATTCAATTGAGGTATGTGGGGTACTCATTAATGGGTTACTTTCACTCATTGATCCCAAAACCCTCCTTTTGATTCGAGTATGAATTTTACAATAACAATGATCATCTTCCATGTATACTATGAAACTTATCCTTTCTTTCTCATTAGTTTTACACTCAAGACAAGCTAATACTTTTCTGCCATGTGAATTATGCTTTTACATATTTGAAGTTTCAAAACCCTAAGTCATGTTCAGTTGGCATCATGTAAAATTCTCGAATTATGCTTTAAACTATATAAATATGTTATGATCCCAAGTTTATCTCATTTTCATGTTTACATTCACGTAAATTATCAGGTTATTTAAATGTCTCTTGTGTTAGGTACTTGAATTATGACTTTAGATCACTGTTTTAAATGTTGTATCGACTTTCTATAATCATTCCGTGATGGATGGTTATGAACATCCGATACCTATATGCTTACTTTTTATTTCAACTTTTCATATCACAAGTTAGGCACAACATGATTTCATTAGTATATTCAAGTTTAAGTTGAGCCTTGTCTATATAGTACCATGTTATGTTAAACCATGAATAACACAGTGTCATTCAGTTGGGATTTTGATTTTCACTGAGAGTGAAATGTGGGTTCAACACATCCTATTTCGTAGAATCTGCATGCCCCCATAGGATTTAGAGACTCACTAAAGCATTTCCTCTTTCTCAATATGGGATTATTTTAGTGATCACTCTTGTTCAGGTTCTACTCAGATGGGAAGGATGGAATAAACCTCCTCAACGTGGGTCAGATGTTGGACTCTATAGTAATACTAATGGTTTAAGTCGGTTACATGATAGATCCCGCAGTTTCAGTTAGTATTGGCAGTCTATTTCAGTTCAGTTTTGCTAGACCAAGTAGTTAGATTTTAGTATTTATTTAGTCAGTTATGCAAATTGCACTAATTACTCAGATAATGTCAGTGTATACAATACTTGGTCTTGCATTTTTAGTTTTACATGTTCTTGCATCCATGTTCAGATTTTACATGTACTTCAGTTAGTCCTTACCTTATGTACCAGTATATTCAAAGTACTGATCGCATATTTTTCTCTTGCGCTATTTTGTCTTATAACATAGGTTTGGATGCACAGTTTCTCAATCACCCCTAGATAGCTCAGTAGTTCCCCACAAAAGTATTGGTGAGTCCTCATCCATCGAGTACCTAACATATTATTCTTGTTATTGTAGTATTTCTTTATGTTCAATTTAGTGGGAGTTAGTTGGGGGTTTGTCCTATCAACTTTGTATATTTAGAGCCTTTTAGATAGACAGTCTAGTTTCTAGTTTTTATTAGATATTTTATATTTGTTGTTTTACGTATTTCAGTATTATAATTAACATTACCTTATTAGTTATCATCCGAGCATCTTACTTTACTATCATTTTATTTAGTGCTCATAGCAGGTACCAGACCATGGTTTAGCTTGGGGTAACTTGTGGCCTTAAGCAGCGTGTTACGACTAGGGGGTAGCCTGAGGTGGTAACAAAACTTGGTATCAAAGCCTAAGGTTTTAAATCTTCCTAGGGTGTCTGAAATTTGCGTTGAGTAGAGTCTTGTGCTTTGGTATGAAGAGCACCACACATATGGACAAGAGGCTACAAGACATTTTTAGGAAAGTTTTCCTTCTTTTAGTGTTCATGTCATGCGAAAGAGCATGGGCTCTATTGAATTCCTATTTCTAACATATCCTTTATTCCATTTATAAACAATGCCTCCCAGAAGAATAAATAAAAGAAGGAATGGGGATCAACCCATTCCACCACTTATTCAGGAAGATCCCATGAATGACTTTGTTTCTCACGCTGAGTTTAGGGCTAATTTCACAGCCTTTGCCCATTCTGTAGCAACTCAGAACAATCAATAGGCTGTTGCCCCAGTAATTTCAATTATTAATACGGCTACAACTAGGGTTCGAGAGTTTCTGAATGGAGTGCAAAAATGACTGACACCATGGGTGTCACTTTAAGTGAGAGTGCATACATGGATTCTTACTAGTTGTAAGGAGTAGCTCACACCTGGTTCAAGTAGTGGAAGGAGGACAAAGGTGTTGAGTCAGGGCCTATGGAGTGGGAGGAGTTGTCCATGACTTTCTTAGACAGGTTCTTCCTACTAGAGTTAAGGAAAGCCAATGTTTAGAAGTTCATAAAGTTAAAGTAGGGTAGTATGAGAGTGAAGGAGTTCTCTCTCAAGTTCACTCAGTTGGTAAGTTATGCTCCAACTATGGTGATCACTCTAGGTCCAGGATGAGTAAATTTGTATATGGTGTATTTAATAGTTTGGTCAAGGAGTGTAGGACCACCATGTTGACTAAGGAGATAGACCTGTCTAGACTTATAGTTCATGCTCAGTAGACTAAGGAGGAGAAACTTAAGGAGAAAGGGAGAACAAGGGGATAGAATAGATAGTTTCAACTTTTCTTAGCCAAGGTCGGAAGGCGGTAACCATTTGCACTTTCACCAAAAATTTTAAGCACTAGCTCAATCTCCAGCCAGTACGCCAGTGCCTAAGTTAAGGCAAGACAATTGAGATAGAGCTCCAAGATCTAAGTCCCAGGGTGGTGTGAACAATGGTCATACCAACCCGCTCTGAAAAAGTATGGTAGGAACCTTCAAGGTGAATGTAACATAAGTAGTAATGTGTTTGGGTATGGCAAGCCAGGCTATAAAATCAAGGAATATACAATGATAGCTTAGAAGGGGAGGGATTCACGCCAACAGGACCAGTCCAATCCTTTATCAGCTTCAGTAAATCACCTGACTCAGCAGGGTACCACTTTTAGTGCAACCAGTGGGCATCTTTAGAATATACTATATACTCTACAGACTTGACATGATCAAGAAAGTTCTCCTGATATGGTTACGGGTACATTACAAGTCCTTCATTTACATATTTATGCATTGCTATACCCAGAGCTTAACTTTCCTTTGTGACTCCATATGTAGCTATAGACTTCGGTGTCAGTCCTAAAATATTGGTAGAGCCTTTATCAGTGTCTACCCTGGTGGGTATGTCTATTATAGCCAGACAGGTATTCATAAATTACCAGGCATAGTGTCTTCTAAAGTTACTTTAGTTAA
This sequence comes from Capsicum baccatum var. pendulum, assembly GCA_030864225.1. Taxonomy (NCBI): domain Eukaryota; kingdom Viridiplantae; phylum Streptophyta; class Magnoliopsida; order Solanales; family Solanaceae; genus Capsicum; species Capsicum baccatum. Next base: position 122,270,165 of record CM061556.1, on the reverse strand, counting down.
CCTCGTGGAGCTATAGATGGTGGATTTTGATGTCATTATTGGCATGGATTGGCTCCACTGATGTTATGCCTCAGTTGACTTTAGGAATAAAATTGTCTAGTTTAAGTTCCCTAATATGGCATTTATCGAATGGAATGGTAATATTTCAGTGCTTAAGGGTTAGTTTGTTTCCTATCTTAAGGCAAGAAGGATGATATCTAATGGGTGTATTTACCATCTCGTCCGAGTCAAGGACTCAAATTTTGAAACTCTGAGTATTAGGTTAGTTTTTGTAGAAAGAGAATTTCTAAATATTTTTCCAGAGGATCTTCCTGAATTTTCTCCCAATAGGGAGATAGCTTTTGGAATAGATCTCCTTCCAGATACCCAGTCTATCTCTATTCCACCTTATAAAATAGCTCCGACCGAGCTTAAAGAGATAAAAGAGTAGTTAAAGGATCTCTTGGATAAGGGTTTCATTAGGCCTAGTGTTTCACCATGGGGTGCTCTTATTCTATTCATGGGCAAGAAAGATAGTTCTCTTAGAATGTGCATTAATTAACGTAAGTTGAACAAGGTCAAAATTATGAATAAGTAACCTTTTCCCAGAATTGATGACTTGTTCGACCAACTTAAGGGTGAAAGTTATTTCTTTAAGATAGAACTCAAATTCAACTATCATCAGCTTAGAGTTAAAGAATGTACATTCTGAAGATAGCCTTCAGAACTTAGTATGGTCACTTTGAATTCCTAGTTATGTCTTTTGGACTAACAAATTCCCCTACAACTTTCATGGACTTGATGAATAGGATTTTCAAGTAGTACTTGGACATGTTGTTCATAGTCTTCATTGATGACATCCTTTTCTATTCTCGTAGTGAAAATGCAGACCATCTGAGAGTTGTGTCGTAGACCCTTAGAGTTCATCAGTTATTTGCTAATTTTAGTAAGTGAGAATTTTGGTTGAGATTAGTAGCTTTCCTTGGTCACATTGTTTCTAGTGATGAAATTTGAGTTGATCCTCAAAAGAATGAAGAAGTGACAAACTGTCCTAGACTCGTCTCTACATCACACATCAAGAATTTCTTGGGTTTAGCTGGCTATTACAAATGTTTTTTTGAAGGGTTTTATTCTATTGCTTCCCCATGTTGAGGCTAAACTAGAAGAAGGTTAAATTTTCTTGGTCATATTTTTGCGATAAGAATTTTCAAGAGTTTAAGAATAGATTCACTTTCGGCCCTAGTCTTGACTTTTCTAGATGGATCAGATGGGTTCATAATATATTGTGATACTTCTAGAGTTGGTATGGGGTGTGCATTAATGCAGAGAGGAAAGTTCATAGCCTACGCCTTTAGATAGCTTAAGCCCCATAAGAAGAATTATTTGACCCATGATCTTGAATTAGCAGTTGTTGTCTTTGCCTTGAAAATTTGGAGGAATCATCTTTATGGGGTTCATGTGGATGTGTTCATGGATCACAAAAGTTTATAGTACGTGTTTACGCAGAAAGACCTAAATATTTGCTAGAGAAGATGGCTTGAATTATTGAAAAACTATGATATGAGTGTGTTGCATAATTCGGGAAAGGCCAATATAGTCGTGGATGCACTTAGGATTGTCTATGGGTAGTGTTGTCCATATTGAGGATGATAAGAAAGATTTAGTTTGTAAGGTGAATCAGTTTGCTTGGTTAGGAGTTTGGTTGGTTGATTTAACTGAAGGTAGTATATGGGTTCAAAATGGTTTGTAATCATGATTGATTTCCGAAGTAAAAGAAAACCAAGACAGGATCCTAGTTTGGTTAAGTTGAAAGAGGCAGTTAGAGATCAAAATGTGGAGGTTTTCTTCTAAGGGGAAGATGGTGTGATTCATTGTCAGGGCAGTATGTGTGTTTTCCGTGTTGATGGTTTGAGACAACGAATATTAGTAGAAATGTATGGTGTAAGGTACTCTATTCATACCATAGCCACTAACATGTGCCGTGATTTGCGGGAAATCTATTAGTGGAATGGTATGAGGAGAGATATTGTAGAGTTTATGGCTAAGTGTTTAAACTGTCAGTAGGTTAAGGTTGAGAACCAAAGGCGTAGTTGAACACTTTAGGAGTTTAGCATCCCCACTTTGAATTGGGAGGTGGTGAATATGGATTTTATGATAGGGTTTCCTCGTACGCGTCGTCAATATGATTCGATTTGGGTCATTGTAGGTAAAATGTCCAAGTCAGCCCATTTGACCCTAGTTAATACTTCGTACTTAGCTATGGATTATGCTAGGCTCTATCTTAGGGAGCTGGTGAAGTTGCATGGGGTTCCATTGTCTAACATTTCAGATAGAGGTACTCAGTTTACCTCTCCCTTTTGAAAGGATTTTTAGAAGGGTCTTGGTACCCAAGTTCATTAAAGTACATTTTTTCGTCCTCAGACAGATGGTCAGGTAGAGAGGACCATTCAGACTTTAGAGGACATGTTACAAACATATTTTATTAACTTTAAGGGTAGCTGGGATGACCCCTTACCTTTGATTGAGTTTTCCTATAAAAATAGTTATCACTCTAGTATTCAGATGGCTCCGTTTTAGGCCCTTTATGGGAAGAGATGTAGATCTTCTATTGGTTGGTTTGAAGTAGGTGAGGCTACTTTGATATGGCTAAATTCAGTGTTTGAGGCAATGGAGAAAGTTCAGCTAATTTGAGAGAGGCTGAAGACAACCCAAAGTCGTCAAAAATCTTATGCAAATGTGTGGAGAAGGGATCTTTAGTTTGAGGTTGGTGACATAGTTTATTTTAAAATTTTGCCTATGAAAGGAGTGACGAGATTTGGGAAGAAGGGGAAGCTCAGTCCCCACTATATTGACCCATACAGAATTTTGGGCCATTTTGAGAAGGAAGCTTATGAGTTAGAGTTACCTGCAGATTTTGCATCTGTGCATCCGATGTTCCATGTTTCTTTGTTAAGGAAATGCATTGGTGACTGACATGAACTGAACCAGGGCCTTGTCGTAATAGGCATCCCAAGTCCAACCAGGACCGGAGACCACCTCCATTACCTAACCCAACAACCAAATGCATACCCTCAGTCGGATGAATTCCAAAAATATAATAAGATAGCATATTTATACCAATCTATACTCTAGGAGAGGTCCATAACCGTGACCAACTCAAGTGAGTCCAACCATCTAATACCCAACCAACAATCAAAACCAAAACAATAATCATGTATGAACCCATAACATAAAAGGATAGAACAATCATAAATAAAGTCCAACAGTATCAGTCCCAATACCAATGCCAATACTAAGGCTGACACTAATACCGACACTACCCATTCCAACCCAAAGTTGTTCCACAAAGCCTCTAATCAAAAGTAAAATAATATCTAATTGGGACATGCCCCAAAACATAGAAAAACCAATGTTAATAAATTATTCAAAGTATGTAAAGACATCTATGATATGAAATGGAGCCTTCTGGAATATGGAAGCTTACCACTTCAATCAAAAACCTGATCCCGAGTTCGACCACAAAGCAGGAGGAGTAGAATAGACGATTCCAAAATCGTGTGGGGATACAACCACCCAAAGATGGGTTATCAGGTGAACACTAGCAAGTACTCAGGATAAGGATAAAATAATGTCAACCTTTAAAACCAATTAAACCAACCATATGCATTCACAACTATACATACATACATACATATATAATTATGCTGGGAAAGGGAACCGAGTTTAGCATGCCTTTAAGACCATTAACTTGGGTATGTGTAGCTTAACTATCCTAGAACCACCCATGGGCTATATGGGTCTAGTGTAATCCCCTGAACAGGCCCCGATGCGACGAACTGAAGATACAATAGGAGTAGGGGATTCCCGAGTACCCTTTGCTCTCCAAGATACATACATACAAGTGTATTTAGGGGATTGACTTGTACCCCATAAGTATCATATATGGTAACCATGACCAATCCTCATGTCAGAAGACATGAGTTTCTAGTGTTTGTCTATTGGACTCACAACTTTACGGTCAGTTATCACGCCCCAACATTATTGCCCAATTAAAACCATTACCACACAACCAAACCACTATTCCATTTATTATTAACCAAGGCTATAAGTAGTGGTATCGTCACACTGACTATAGCTTGCAAACAATGTTCTTTGCCAACCTTTTACAGAAGAAGGGATTCCTATGAACCCATAGATTACATTATTAAGTTGACTTGGAGGAATCCCATGTACCCCATAAGTAATCATTGTTAAGTTTGCTTGGGGGATTCCCTTGTACCCCATAAGGCTTTCAATTATACCAATAATAACCACTAAAACATTACCATTTAACCATTCTATATCATTTAAACCATTTGGGGTTCCATTACCTAGTTATACCATGGATAGTTTAATGAAAGTCCAATAATTTAACCAAAAACATTCTCATAGAAATTTTATCAAACATGTTAGGGGCATAGTGTTTCCAAAGCTAAAACCAAGTACCAATTAAACATTCCTACGTAACCAGATGTTCAAACTACTATAATAATATGAAAACCATAAGTAAAAAACATGGGAAGACCATAACCAACCATTGTAGCTAAAACCCCTAACACATATTCAAGATCCAAAACCATACCACAATTATGCCATGAAAACAATTCATAAAACATGCCTTTAATTGGAACTAACAATGAGGGAGGAGTAACATGCCTTAGATTGAGAAAAAGATGAGAAGAAATCACCCCAATGCTCCTCAATTGACTGCCTTGAAGGATTTTGAGAGAGTTTAGAGTGCTTGACAGATTGCAAATAGGTTAATGAAGCCCGAAAAAGGTGTTTTAAGTCATGGGGTCCCAAGGAGTTGTCATGGGAAATATCTAGATTACCCCTAACTTGAACTATGTTAATTTCCTACAGGAGGGTACGACTCCACCGTACCATCCATACCCTATCTACGAGTAGTACCCACCACTCATACCATGGGCATCTCTTGGACCCCTAACACAGTCCAATATATGACCACTAAGACCTAACCATACACAAAAATATGACACGTACCCTTAACCCATACCTTAGGCAGAATGAATAGGAGTTAACACTGTCTAACATACGAATTGGACTATACCACTCATACCCTATCTCATGACTCATGGTGAGCCACTTATACTTGGATTCAAGTTAAGTTACTAAGTTTCAGATTAAGTGAAGGAAAACCCAACCATACGACCCGTCACCCACCATACGACTCGTACACACCCAAGTCGTACCCATTATAGAAATGCAACAACCCAACATCACCCAACACCGGACAAAATACAACTAGGTCACCTGAACTGTATCCTACCATATAAATAGTACCCCAACTCGTATGTTGTCCAGAAGCCAAAAACCTAGGAAAATTTCTATCGACCAAAACCTAGGGTGTTTCAGTCTCCCCCACTAAGATCTTTCATCCCCGAATGAAGGATAAGGTAGTACAAGTATGAATTACACCCCAACATAACCATTTCAACCTTTAGATAAATTAGAAAACAAAGATGCAAGGAAATTAACCATCCCTTAACCAAGTTAGAAAACAAATAAGAGATCTACACCTCCTACCATACAATGCCTCAAAAGGTGCCATCCTAATGCTAGAATGATAACTATTGTTGGAAGCAAACTCTACAAGAGGTAGAAGCTCAACCCAACTACTACCATAATCAATTGCATATATTTGAATAGTATGTTCTACTTGGCCATCCGTCTGCAGGTGAAAAACAGTACTCAAACTAACCTTAGTACCTAATACCTTCTGAAACGACCGCCAAAAGTGAGATGAAAACTTCATACCATAATTAGAGATAATCGAAACAAATACCCCATGCAGCTTCACAATCTTATGAAGATACAACCTCGCATAATCCTCTGTCTAAAAGTTAGTCCTCACTGGCAAGAAGTGAGCCAACTTTGTCATCCTATCCACAATGACCCAAACTAAATCAAACTTCTTTTGAGATAGAGAAAGACCGATAACGAAATACATATTGATCATCTCCCATTTCCATTACAACAATTCAATCTCTTGATATAAACCCCCAAGCCTCATGTGCTTAACTTTCACTTGTTGGCACACTAAATACATGGCTACAAAATTAGCCACATCCTTCTTTATACCACTCAACCAATACATCTCTTTGAGATCATGACACATTTTTGTCTAATCGGGATGAACAATATAGCACGATTCATGCGACTTAGTCAATACCCTTTCCCGTAAACCATCAACATCAGGAACACATAACCTCTCTTGGTACTACAAGATACCATCAGCAATGATCTCAAATAACATTACCTTTTGTCCATATACATTAACCTTTATTTTCATCAAGACAACATCTAGCATTTGTATCTCCTTGATATCTGCACTAAGAGATGACCAAATAATTTCCTGTACCAACAAACCACTATCTTCAGAGTCTAAAAGATGAACTTTAAGATTATCCAAGCAATGGAAATCCTCCACCAATTCTCGCCTCTCCTTATCCACATGAGCTAAAATCCCCATTGAAAACCTACTGAGAGCATCAATATAAGCCTTACCTGGATGGTAGTGAAGACTCAAGTCATAGTCCTTGAGAAGCTTAAGCCATCTCCTCTGCCTAAGGTTAAGTTCTTTCTGAATGAACAGATACTGTAGACTTCTATGATCCGAGATAATGTCCACATGCACTCTATACAAATAGTGCTATCAGGTTTTCAATGCAAACACCATAACCAATACTTCCAGACCATGAGTTGGATAATTCATCTCATGCACTTTCAACTGCTTAGAATCATAGGCAATCACCTTACCATGCTGCATCAGACCATAACCAAGTCCCACATAAGTCGTATCATAATAACCCATAAACCCCTTATTTCCATCTGGAAAGGTCAAAACCAGAGCCAAAGTTAGCTTATCCTTCAGCTTCTTAAAACTACCCTCACAAGAATTCGACCAAGAGAACTTCACCTCATTTTAAGTCAACCTTTTTAATAGGGAAGCTATCATCAAAATACTATCCACAAACCTCCTATAATACCCAACCAAACCTAAGAAGCTCTGAATGTCGATTGGAGTCATGGGTCAAGGCCATCTCTTAACTACCACCACCTTTTGTGGATCCACTATAATCCCCTCACTAGAAATTATATAACCTAGAAAAGTGAAGCGTTCAACCAAAATTTATATTTTGAGAATTTGGCATATGACTACTACTTTTTCAAGGTCAGCAAAACCATACAAAGGTGATTAGGATGATCCACCTCACTCTTAGAATATACCAGTATGTCATCTAGGAACACAATGACAAATAGATCCAATAACTGATGAAAGACCCAATTCATCAAACCCATAAATGCCACCGGGGAATTGGTCAAACCAAATGACATAACCACGAATTCAAAGTGCCCATACCGGGTACAAATAGCTATCTTAGGGATATCCACGTCCCTAAGCTTAAGTTGATGATAACCAGACTAAAGCTCTATCTTAGAAAAGAATTTGAGACCTTGCAATTGATCAAACAAGTCATCTATCCTTGGAAGAGGATACTTGTTCTTAACTATCACCTTATTCAACTACTGATAGCCAATACACATCTAAAAGGGAATCATCCTTCTTACTCATGAATAACACCGGTGCACCCTATGGGGACATACTAGGATAGATGAACCCCTTATCTAAGAGATCCTTAAGTTTTTCCTTGAGTTCCCTCAACTCAGTCAGAGTTATTTTATAAGGAGGAATAGATATTGGACAAGTGTCCAGAACCAAATAAATCCCAAACTCATACTTTAAAGTAAAAATCCTTATCTTTCCATTGCTTGCTTTATTTTTCTTCTAATCATTAATTCCATTCCTTGTTTAGAATGCAAAATGATGAAAAGAAAAACAAAGAATGGTAAAGGATAGAGCATTTCGTGCTTCAATAAGTACTATATCATCATTCCTCTCCTATTTTCCCCTTTCCCTATCATTCATTTTGTCCATAAAAATAGAACCATAAAGTATTTTCTTGTGAAATAGTTGGTCTCTATTTAATCTCCCTATCTAGAGAAAAACCATGAAGATCATCTGGAAAGACCTCAGAAAACCCATTTGCCACTAGAACTGAATGCAAAGAAGGACCTTCTAAGTTAGAATCTTTAGGTCGGACCAAATGATAAAGACTTCTTTTAGAGATTAATCTCTGAGCTATAAGATATGATATAAACCTCTCCTTAGGAGCTAGGGAACCACCCTCCTATTTAATGGCTAGCTCACTAGGGAACCTAGAGACAACCTTATGGGTATGACAATCTAAGGACACATAGCACGAGTATAACTAATCCATATCCAAAATGACATCAAAATCCATCATATATAATCTAAACTAATCCACCAAAGTCTCTTTACAACCAATAGATACCACCCCCCCTATAGACTCTTTTAGCAACCACAAAGTCACCTACCGGGATAGAAATAGAAAAGGGATCCAAAATAACCTTCAGATCAAAACCAAAAAAAAAAACTACAAATGGGGTCACATAAAAGAGAGTGGACTTTGGATCAAGTAAACAGTAAACATCCCAAGAAAAGAGTTGCAATATACTAGTCACGACTTCAAGTGATGCCTCAGACTCCTATCGGGTAGCAAGAGCATAAAATTGATTGTAGCCTATGGCAGTACCAAAGGATAAAATAGATTCAAAAGCAGCACCCTTCAGTGAAGGAGCAAATAAAGAAGAAACCAGAACCTTATTCGCTCCTGAAAAAGCCTTACGAAGTAGGCTATTTCTGAGCATATGGCCTAGCTGACCACATCTGAAATACCTATCCCTCCCCTTATCATAGAAACCCTGATATAACCAACCACAGAACCTATAAGGAAGACATGATAAAGATGACTATGCCCTACTTGCCTGAGATTAGGCACTATGTTCCCTGAAGTTATCGCCATACTGCTGACGTCTATCACTCGACGGCTTTGGATAAAGAGAACTAGCTATGGAGAAAGAACCAAAGCTCTCCCACTTCTTCTTCAGCCACTTACCACATTCCCTACCATGTTGCTGTTGACCTCCACTTTGGTTAGAGAACATAAATTTTTACCCCACCTTTCCCCTATCTCAGACTGCTTATTATTCTCCTCCTTCACTTATTGCATATGGACAACCAGCCTAGATAAATCCATGTCCATGGTAAGCAATGAAATCTTTCTTTCAAGGATCATATCCCGAGACAATCCTGAAGAGAACTTTCTCATCCTGGCCCTTATATTAGACACCAATTTCAAAGCATTCCTAGACAACTGATAGAACTTCAAAGCATACTCCTTAACTAATATCTTACCTTATTTTAGATTAACAATTCCTCCATTTTTACTTCTCTCAACTCCTGAGAAAAGGAGTGGTCCAAAAAAGCATTGGAGAAAGTCTCCCATAAAGATAACTCCTAAACACCACCACTTACCTGATCCCATTCCTCGTACTATTGGTACGTTATATCCTTTTGATGATAGGTAACAAAATTTACCCCTTCCACATTCTTGGCCTATATGATCCTGAATATCTTTTCGATCTCATCCAAAAAACCCTGAGGATACTTCTCCACCTTAACACTAGTAAAGGTTGGAGGACTCATCTTCATAAACTTGCCAACCCTTGTGGCCTCAGAGAATTTAATAACAGGTGCACCACGCTCAGCCTAAGATGACACCAATTGAGGAATCATATGAATCGACTGATGAAACTCTGCATTCATCATGTTTGCCTAAGGAGGACTAGAAAAAATTGGTGAAACTCTAGAATAATTAGGGACAGGCCCCCTTAACCTAGTATGGATCCCCTGAGTAAAGAGTGTTCCATCAATATTGTCCTCAATTGGGATATAGGAGTTTTTGTGAGATTTAAATCATTGAGGAATGATAAGACAAAAAAATAGAAATTAGACGAATATAAGATCTTAGGTTCTAAGCTTGAAAATAGAATAGAAAGAAGAGAAATAATTCCTAAATTCCTCATAGCCTTTCTCTTATGAGAGTGGCGCGCTACACATCCTTAAAAGATACTCTACTCGATACGGCATTGTGGACTCCTAATTAAACATGAACCTAAAGATCTGATACCAATTTGATACGACCCGAACTGATTCTTTGTTGTAGTAGGAATCCCAAGTCCAACCAGGATCGAAGACCACCCCATTACCCAACCTAATAGCCAAACACATACCTTAAATTGTATGAGTTCTAAACATATAACAAGATAGTAAATTTGTTCCAATACAGACTCTGAGAGAGGTCCATAACCGTGACCAATCCAAGCGAGTCCAACTATTCAATAACCAATACCAAAACTAAAACAATAATCTTGTATGATTCAATAACATAAACGGATGGAACAATCATAAATGCAATCCAATGGTATCAGCCCCAACACCAATGTCAATACTAAGACTGATACCAATACCTACACCATCCCTTCCAACCCATAGTAGTTCCACAAAGCCTCTAACCAAAAGTAAAACAATATCCAGTTGGGACATTCCCCAACCGTAGCTAAAACCAATGTCTATAGCTCACCACTTTAATCCAATAGTTGATATCGAGTCCGATCACTAAGCAGGAGGAGTAGAATGGTCGGCTCCAACATCACGTGGGGATACAACCAACCAAAGATTATTAGAGGATGAACGCTAGCAAGTACTCATGATAGGGATAAAATAAGTATTCAGTGTATGATCTCAGTCCTCTTAGTGCTTCAACTTAAATAGTTTCATTTGAGGACAAACGATCCTAAGAGGGATATAATGTAACACCCTATAGTTGTAATGCTAAAATAATTCATTCAAAATGACCTTTAGGATCCCCATTTTGATTGTAGACCATGTTTAGATGTTATGGGTGGTGTTGGGGGTGTTTTGGATATTAGAATTAGGTGTGCATCACTAAATAGACCCTCGGCTAAGGCCGTTGATAACGCTCAACTTATACCTCTCTTATGGGAGAGTAAGCGGTCGTTGTCAAATATATAACCCAACTAGGTTGGGGTCGAATCCCATAGGAAATATGATGCTAATTAAGTTGTATACAGATTAGTTGACTTTTAATCGTTCGTTTTCATAAAATAAAAAAGGGGATTTGATTTAGTTCACAATTTAATGGTTTTAGTTTAACAAGATGAAATATGTGTAGTAGTATTCCAATTCAGAGAAATAGAAAGCTACAGTTATGTCCACCTTGTAGTTTTCAATACTTTCTAACTATGGGCTTTATGAATTCATACATGCATCGTGCTTACAGAAAACGTATTGTATTTAATAACATAATCCTAGTGTTTCTCAACCATCAAGGACTAATTCACTTTAGTTCTATCGAATCAAAAGCATTTACCAAAAACAATATGAAATCTCCAAGTAGTTAATCCTGCTAAGGCATTAACTTATAAAATAGGGGTTGGTTATCCTATTTTCTTTTCACTACTCTCTTTTCTGAACAACAACCTTTCTTTCGAACAAGTTGCATTTTAAGGCAAATCCTCTATGTTTGCAACCACGAGAATTCAAGATAAACGAAGAGAGTATGATGTAAACAAATCAATGCATAATGAATTCAAAACCCAAAGTGATAGATTGTATGCTACAAGGCTTCCATAACCCTAACTAATAAACTTAGATACTCATGAATAAAATGCAAAGCATCATAAATATATTCATCATACCAAAAACTAGAAGACGATCTTGGTGTGCGAATAATGAAAACAAGAGAGAAAAACATTTCTCTCTCTCTCCTCAAGCTAAGCCACCACTCTCCTTTTAAAAACTAATACAAAATAATTCAGTAATGAATAAAAATTCAGAATTTTAACCCTTTTAATAATCTTTTCTCTCATAATTGCCTTCTAAGTCCCTGAACTAATTATAAATGACAAACTAGTCTTGGACATATTTTCTAGGCACCATATTTGGTCCAAATTGTTATTATCTCTTGTGTCATATGACATTCCGTATTTCATAGTCCCATAATGTCTTAATCTACCTCATTAATGCCTGAAATCATGCTAATCACATCAGTTAGCTCAATTACATAGAAGTAGAGTAAAAACATAAGAAACTAAACACTTTGTTCTCTAAACATAACTAAAATGCGGATAAATTATGGTGCTTAGGAGTATAAATACACCCAAGATCACCACCCCACACTTAAGGTTTTGTTTGTCCTAGAACAACATATCTATTTATACATACTACACAAGCCTTAGCACCCAAAAAGAAAGCAAGATGCTAAAATAGGCTCACACAACAATTATGAACAAGAAGTAGATTCAAGAATCATTAGTAGAGACAACCTACCCTCAAGAATAGACTTATTAAGTTGGCAATTTCATGCATATCGTTTAAGCATAGAAATCATATAAATTACCCAACCTTCATCAACCATGTGCCCTCACAACAAGAAAGTTACCCATAATCACTCACAATCATGCAATTTCTAACAAAATGGGTACAAGAATCAAGTTGCGCTCACTCTCACAAAAAATTCACAAATTACAATTGATGACCATATGCTTGCCCTTAGTGTAATACTCTACTAATATCAAAATTCTAAGATTAGGATCATATCGGTCTTTTACGGGTTGTAATGCAGGATAAAGGATGGGTAGGAACTATTTTGGCAAGAAATAGTGACTATCTTCCCTAAGAGCTTTAATACACTACATTATACAATTAAGACCAATCTCTAACAATCAATTTTCACTTCTGGTATCTTCACATATTTGCTTTTCACCCCAACTCATTAAGCTTAATTAATAACACTATAGTGGGAGTATGCATCCCTTTCAAATAATTTTTTTTGGCACCCTTTTCACGTTACACACCCCTATAATAGACACCCTCAACTTAAGCAATTTGCCTTCATTGTAACTATGTCCGGGATAAAATTTTGAACTTTTTCAACAATTTTAGCTATTCCCAACCACTTCAATTGCTCAAGCCAATAACTAGACTTTGGGGCATCAATTTTACCTTTTTCCTCTTATTGTCAAACTCCTAACTCACATTGATTTTACATTAAAGTACTTAGGAACTTGTTGATCAAATTACGGTCTATTAAAGAACGGATTAGGCTACTTATGAGGCTAACAAAAGAACAAGCTAAAGGATCAATGGGGATAGCTAAGATAATCTACAAAGGTAGGTCAAAAGAAGGTATAAACAATGGCTATCAAGGAAATGCCTAAATCATCTCCTAAACTCATAATCTTTATTTCGCTTTGCATACACACCAGACAAGTTCTAGCATCAGTTGCAATAAGGAATAAACAAAAGTCTTACACACTCATGGCACATGGTCAACTAAATTAGGAGCATTATAGATTCTAGACCAAAAAATTACATGAATTCAAATAAAACCAACAATCATAACAAGAGTCACAACTAGAGCCTAGGTGTTTCAAACATAATGATCCATCACATACTTATGTTATAATGTCATGTGATCCATAAGAATAGCTATATGTAATTAAATGACTAATTTTCTCTTAAGATGGTCGTCATCCATCCATCATTGAGAAAAGCACCTTATTATGACTAAATAACTAACAAAATGAAATAAACAAAATAACTAATCCTATCAAGAAGTATACTAAGGAGAAGGTCCTATTTTCGTACAAAACAAGTAGCAAAGTACCAAGCCAGTGGGCATAGGCAATTGGAAATGTGGCGCATACCCTATTGCCTATATTTTCATGTGCGATGCATAGGGTATCGCCTAGTTTAGGAAGTGGGCATAGGCAATTGGAAATGTGGTGCATATCATATTGCCTATATTTATATGTGCGGCGCATAGGGTATCTCTTAGTTTAAGCAGTGAGCATAGGTGATTTACAATGCGGCGCATAGCTAATTACACACCTTAAGATGTGCGACATATTGTGCATCGCATAGTTGGTCCAGTGAGCATGTGCGATGGGATGTGCGGCATACTCTTGGTCGTACAGGTCCATACCGCGAGGGCTTTGCCCTCGCACCCTCATCGAGGTTAGTGATGGGTTTTGGGATCAAGCCTGTCAGCCCGATCCATATGCTATCACCACAAACCTCATTGAAAGTCACAAAATAAAGTCACACCATGAAACTTTTTGGGTCGAATTAACATAATTCGAGGCACGACTCTAATACAAATCAAACTTGATCCTTACATATTTGACAACTCCTACTTATCTGTAATGTTCCCATCACTCCTAAACTTACCACCGTTGACATAGCTCAATTCCAAATAAAATTTGGTACTAATCTTCTCCTTAGTACTTCATGCACCTAGAGCCTAATTTAGTGTCGCAGCATGACCCAATCAACTTTTCCCTCCACCTTGAGGATACGAATTTCACCTCCAATATCGCATCCATCTTTTTGCCTCACTCATACGGGGGTGGTGCAGAAATTAAGAAGTTGAGTAATAGATAATTCATGGTAAACAACTCGGTCTTAAAGTGAGGTGTGTTTTTATGTTGTTTATCAAGTGTAAAATAAAGAATATAGGATTCTTGGTCCTTATATTCACACACTTCCACTATTTTAGACGATTCCACGAATAGTATATCATCTAAACATAATGTGGAAAAATGCTTTGAGTGAGGCCCAACTAATTCTACTTCAAAATTTACACTATATACTACACACTCACTTTTACTCACCTTCTCGACATCTTCTATTAGAATTGGGCTAGAGTCTTTATTAGAGATTTTTTTGGTTTCTTCTTTTGTCTCCAGTACCAAGTCCTCAATCTTGGCATCATCTTTAATGGTTGGTTCGGTTGGTTGGGAAGTCACTGAGGGTTGCTCAACATCAATATAGGGTTCTAGCTCCTCATCTTCACACTTTTCCATTATGTTAAATGATTCCATAGACAAGATATCATCTAAGTATATTGTAAAAGAGTACTTTGAATGATTGACCTCTATATCCTTGTCCTTATGAATGATTGGCCTCATTCCTTGACGCATATCATATAAAATATCGTATGTTTCTTCTTGGAGATCCAACATTCGTTGAAACATAACTTCAATGCCACTCTTTTCGGTGCTTCGTTCTTCCTTTTCTTAACCATAAGACCTGTTAAACTCAAATAAAGAACTAGAATTTGGGTTAGCGCAATGGGGGGAGGGTGCATTAGGGCAATCACTCCAATGTCCATCTTGACCACCACATAAAGAACAATCATACTCCCGGTAGGATGGAGATGGTGCACACATATCTCTCTGGGGAGCATATCTACAATCTTACCAAAAGTGAGGTCCATCACAATATGGACATGGATCATCAAGATAAGATTTCCAACCACCAAGCTCATGTTCATTCCACGATGCCATAGTAATAAGAAAACCAAAATAAAAATCTACCTAACACAAGAAATAAAAGAAAACTAAAAATAAATATTTACAAGTTTGAATTCAAGAAAGTAGGCTAAAATTCCAAAGCAAGTATTTTAAACATATAATTAAGAAACGTCACTAGCAGTCAATTAACACACATAAACTCAATCGACAATTGTATTCCCCGACAACGGCTTCATTTTTTGATAATGCTCAAATTATACCTCTCTTATGAGAGAGTAAGCAGTCGTTGTCAAATTATAACCCAATTAGGTTGGTTTTGAATCCCACAGGGAATATGGTGCTAATTAAGTTGTATGCAGATTAGTTGACTTTTAATTGTTCATTTTCGTAAAATAAATAAGGGGGATTTGATTCAGTTCACAATTTAATGGTTTCAATTTAACAAGATGAAATATGTGTAGTAGTATTCGAATTTAGAGAAATAGCAAGCTAGGGTTATGTCCACCTTGTAGTTTTCAATACTTTCTAACTATGGGATTTATGAATTCATACATGTATCGTGCTTATAGAGAACATATTGTATTTAATAACATAATCTTAGTGTTTATCAACCATCAAGGACTAATTCACTTTAGTTCTCTCTAATCAACAGCGTTTACCAAAAAAATTACGAAATCTCCAAGTAGTTAATCCTGCTAAGGCATTAACTTATAAAATAGGGGTTGGTTATCCTATTTTCTTATCACTACTCTCTTTTCCAAACAACAACCTTTCTTTCGAACAAATTGCATTTTAAGGCAAATTCTCTATGTTTGCAACCACGAGAATTCAAGATAAACAAAGAGAGTATGATGTAAACGAATCAATGCATAATGAATTCAAAACCCAAAGTGATAGATTGTATGCTACAAGGCTTCCATAACCCTAACTAATAAACTTATCTACTCATGAATAAAACGAAAAGCATCATAAATATATTCATCATACCCAAAACTAGAAGACGATCTTGGTGTGCGAATATTTAAAATAAGAGAGAAAAATGTTTCCCTCTCTCCTCAAGCTAAGCTACCACTCTCATTTCAAAAACTAATATAGAATAATTCAATAATGAATAAAAATTTAGCATTTAACCCTTTTAATAATCTTTTCTCTCATAATTGCCTTCTAAGTCCCTGAACTAATTATAAATGACAAACTAGTCTTGGACATATTTTCTAGACGCCACATTTGGTCTAAATTGCTATTCTCTCTTGTGTCATACGCCCTTCCACATTTCATAGTCCCATAATGTCTTAATCTACCTCATTAATGCTTGAAATCATGGTAATCACATCGGTTAGATCAATTACACAGGAGTAGAGTAATTACATAAGAAACTAGGCACTTTGTTCTCTAAACATAACTAAAATATGGATAAATTATGGTGCTTAGGCATATAAATACACCCAAGATCAGCCGTACGTCGCACGACAAATGCCAATAACAACTGGATGGGCTTTGCTTTTGGTGTGCGTCACCCACCTTGTGCTTAGATTTTGGTGTACGCCGCCCACCCGCAGGTTTACTTTGGATGTGCACCGCCCAGCAAAAGCCAAGTGCCAAAATTGCTTTATTTTAACTTAATTTAAGGGCGTTGAGGTCTTTCCACACCTCTAAATCATTTCTAATCATTCTTAAGAGAATGAAGGTGTTTTTAAACATGTTATTAATACCCTCTTAACCCCAAACATTCAATACATGACTTAAGAATCCTTCCCCTCTTCCTAATAACAAAATTCAAGCTTCTTCTCTTAAGAACTCAAGAAATTAAATTCCAATTTCAAGATTTCTTCAAGAATTTAACCAATTGAGGCATGTAGGGAATTTATCAATGGGTTACTATCACCCATTGAGCCTAAAAATCCTCTTTATGATTTGATTATGAATTTTACTATAATTATGATCATCTTCCATGTAGACTATGAAACTTATCCATGTTTTCTCGTTAGTTTTGCATTCAAGGAAAGTTAATAGTTTTTTCCCATATGAATCATTCTCCTACGTGTTTGAAGTTTCATAAACCTAAGTCGTGTTCAATTGGTATCATGTCAAATTCTCAAATTATGCTTTACACTATATATACATGTTATGATCCCAAGGTTATCTAATTCTCATGTTTACATTCACATAAATAATCAGGTTATTGAAATGTCTCATGTTTTAGCTCCTTGAATTATGACTTTGGATCACTATTTTAAATGTGGTATCATCTTTCTATAATCATTCAGTGTTGGCGGGTTATGAACACTTGATACCTATATGTTCACTTGATATTTTAACTTTTCAAATCAAAAGTTAGGAAGACCATGATTTCATTACCCATTCAAGTTTAATTTATGCATTGTCAGTAAAGTGCCATGTTATGTTAAATCATGAATAACGTCAATGTAATTCATTTTCTAGTAGGATTTAGCATCAAGAGGGAAGTATGGATTCAACATATCCTACCATATCCTACTTCTCAAAATCTATATTCCCTTGTAGGATTTAGGGACTCGCCAAAGAGAATGTCCCCTAGCCTAATATGGGCTCAGTTTAGTGATTACTCCAGTTTAGGTTCCACTCCAATGGAAAGGATGGAACAACCCTCCTCAACATGGGTCAGACATTAGACTCCATGGTAATACCCATGGTTTGTTTTGGTTACATGATTGATCACACATTTTCAGTCAGTATTTACAGTCTATTTCTATTTAGTTTTTCTAAACCAAGTAGTCAAATTTTAGTATTTATTTAATCAGTTATTCAAATTTCACCAGTTACTCAAATAATGTTAGTGTATACAATGCATGGTCTTGAATTTTCAGTTTTACATGTTCTTGCATCCATATTCAGATTTTACATGTACTTTAGTTAGTCCTTACCTCACGTAGCCATACATTCAAAGTACTGATTACATGCTTTTCTCTTTCTCTATATTGTCTTATAACATAGGTTCAAACGTACAGTTTCCTGATAACCCCTAGACAGTTCAGCAGTTCCCCACAATAGTGTTAGTGAGTTTTCATCCATCGAGGATGTGATATGTTATTCTAGTTATTTCAATTTTTCTTTATGTTTAGTTCAGTTGGAGTTAGTTAGGGGTTTTTACTATCAACTCCGAATGTTTAGAGGCTTTTAGAAAGATAGACTAGTTTCCAGTGTTTATCAAGTACTTCAGACATGTCATTTTACATATTTAGTATTCCAATTAACAGTACCTTATCACTTATCTTCCACATACATTACTTTACTATTATTTTATTCAGTGTCATAGTAGGTACCAAGTCATGGGTTTGCTTGGGGTCACTTGTGTCCATAAGCACCGTGTCGCAACTAGGGGGTAGCCTTTGGTCGTGACATGGGTTCCATACCTAAACTTTCAAATTTTTAACTTTTCGATCGGTAGGTCAAAATGAGCTTGAGTGCATTAAGACCCAAACTAAAGGTTTACCTAAACCAAATTGATATTCCAGATCTGTTGGCGCAGCCAGAATTTGCATCTAAGATAGTTTCATTGAAGTTTTTGCCTAGTGGCCATTTGGGACCAGGAAATACTTCTAAATGGAGAATTAGTTCTAAAAACCAAATAAACTATCCATTAACTGAACCATCTGTCCCAACAAGTCATAAATGACTTGGGGAAACTATGGAGAAGCTCAAACAATGGAAATAAGTAGAAATATTCAAAATGACCTAAAGGGTCATACATTATCTACTACCTGGAGGACTTTCATCCCTAAATGTCAATGGATAGAAAGAATCATAAAAGCTTAAAAGATTGAGGTACAGGTCATGCATACTCCCAACATGACTTCCCAGTTAACCTCAATGAAGAGATGACACTTGCAAGGGATTTTGATATAGGCATCCTTTTTTCAATTGGTACTCTCATTCTACTTCTAAACAACAAAAACTCAACTAAACCACTAACTGGTCTCAAACTAAACAAAGAAGGCTACTGTACATATATCTAAACAACAACACACTAATACTATCTTTTATATCTGCGTAAATCAACTAAGGATTATCCGAGCTAAAGACAACCCAAGTCATAAGTCATGCCACAAAATCTAAAACCAAATCTACCCTCCCTTTATCATTCTACACCTACTATCCACTCTAAGCCTGGAGGAAAATCACTTGAGTATCACCCACGCAGTCTTATCGTAGAGAACTCAAAGAACTAAAGCTGACCTACTGAAATTCCATTCCATAAACATGAGAATAAGCTCATAAGGTACTGTCTAGGCACACAAATAGAGATAATTGAGGAATGAAATCTATGCCAATGCTATAACCAATTCAAATAAAAATCAAACTAAAATCCCAAAATCTAAGGTATAACTACTCATCACTGAATATTCCACTCCAGGATATCTCATCCACTGAGAATGAATCCATACTGAATCTAACTCGAGTATATTATTCCCACTGAGTAAGTCATCCAAAATTATTAAAGAAAACTAAAACTCAAGGTCAAGACTGAAATAACCAATACGATGCGCATGGGCTATCATTTGAACACTAATCAACTATAATCCAATTGATGTCGAGAAAACTAAATAGGCAACCACAGAGTAGGCTCAACCATCCTATAAATAAAATCTGAACAAAGACAAGTATAAAACAAAAGCTGCTTACAAGCTTTACAACACCAAGATAAGATCTCAAAATAAAGGCTGAATTGCTCGGTCTCAAATATCTAAACCAAACCTAAAAATGGATAGGCATTAATGCTCCAAATTCATCATATTTCCAAATCACCATTCCAATTCATCAAATAAAAAACTGAGCTAATAAGGCTATATTAATCTAAACTATTCTAAATCACCTTTATTATCCAAATTTGATACATTCGAGATAAATCATACCCTATCACAACTGAGACATATTTGAAGGATAAAGTCACCGCAGGTATAATCACAGACTGAAGACCTAAGTAACACTCTATATTAACTAGAGGGTATGAAATATAGCTGCAAAACAAAAATTATGCCAAAGGATAAATCACTAGCTGAAAATGCAAATAACTCACTCCATATCTACTAGAGAGCATGAACTATCCAAATATACTCAGAAACTTCCCAAGGCTAAAAACCACGCCTATGTTGGCAAAAACTCTACCAACTCATAAAAATGCAACTTTAGCCAACAATTAATCAATCTAACACTCTATCTCACTAAAGAATAGCCACAGGCACATATCATTAAGGAGAAATAATTCACCAAGACTCATTAGGCCGTACAAACTCTAAAATAAGATTTCGTAAATCCACCTAAGTAGGACACTCACCACTTAATCTATCTAAGAATCACATCATCATAGAAGAAATATACCAATATAAAAAACAAGGTCAAATTTATGTCAATTTGTCATGAAATTTTCTCTTCATTGAGGTTATCTAGGAAGTCATACTCTAGGCGTGAAGGCCTAGTACCTCATCCCTTTGAGCTTTTGAGATTCTTTCTATTCATTCATTTATGTGGACAAAAGTCCTTTTAGTAGTGGATAATGTAATGAACCTCATGTCATTTTTTTTATTTTTACTTATTTCCATTGTTTGGGCTCCTCTATATCTACCCCAAGTCATTTATGACTAACTGTGATTGATGGTTCAGTTATTAGGTAGTTCTTTTATTTATTAGAGCCAATTCCCTATTTTAAAGTCTTCACTAGTTTCGAATAGCCGCTGAGCAAAAACTTAAGCGAAACAATTTTGAATGCAAAATCCAATTGCGCTAGCAGATCTAAAATATTTATTTTAGGATTAGTAGACATTTGGTTTAAGTCCCAATACATCCAAGCTAATTTTGACCTATCAATTGGAAAGGTGAAAATTTGAAAGTTAAGGGTGGAAACCATATTTTGTCGAAACTATGTCGGATTCAAAATTCAAATTTGTCAATGCGTTTGGATGGTTGAATTTAGTGTGGTTGCATATTTTGTTTATGAATATCAAATTTTGAAAGAATCTTAAGGCATCATTGGAAACTTGGATATGTTCTAAGTTTTGCTGGTCCTGGTGCAATGGCGATCGTGGCATAGAGGAGGTAATCATGGAATAGCAATTGTGTCTTCACAAATGCAACCTGTATCTCGGTGATCATGGCATCTCATTTCCTGGAAGGTCTATAAATAGACCTCATAGTCATAATTTGGGTCATTTTCTCTTCACCATTGAGAGCTTAAAACCCTAAATGGGGATAATTACTCAAAATTGAGAGTTGTGGATGACTTGTGAGCTTGATAAACATCTTTTAATGTGAATATCTTCCAATTTAAGGTATGAATCCTTTTAATTTATACACGGATTTGTTGGTTTGGACCAAAAACTTCAATTTAGCTTAGGGCTTGATTTTAGCTTAAATGTTTCTTGGATTGCACCCATTTCTTGAGGGTTATAATTCCTTGTTCATGTATGAACATTGGTTTGTCCTCGAAAATGCATTTTTCATAAGTGGGACCTATTTAGAGTTTTTAGTGTTGTTTTTAGACCCAACACACAATAGTGAAATATGGGTATTATTATACCCATATGATGAGTTGATTATGTTTTTGATAGCATGATGGAATTTTGAGGATGGTTAATTAAAGATGAGCATGTGTTTTATGATATGAGGTTTTATGGTTCAGTTTTGAAGTAGGCTTCTGTCTACTTTTTTTTTACAGATAATATGTGATATATATATTGCATGTGAATGTGAATGTTAAGATTGATTACGGATAGAGTGACTTATCCTTGATTATTGATGTTTGGGGATTAGATGAGGGTTTTGGACCCATAATATGGTATGTTTATAACCTATTAAAATCCTATTGCCATATCCCTAGGTTAGATTAATTTGTAGCCTAGATATGATATAATGCTAGGTTTGGGATGTATTTTTAACATTGAACATGATTAGTATATTTAATCTTATTAGGCTAGTAAGGTATTATTTAAATCATAATTTGGGTAGAGTTGAGTTAAATGCCCTTATTTTCAGACGAAGTTCCCATATTAGGATTGGTTATAGCTTACTTGACATCTAGAAGTTGAATTAGATACCTTAGCCTAGTATGGTACATAGTTTGCCTAAATATAGAAATTAAGGATTAGATATGAGATTGTTCGGCCCACTTAGTGTATGTCTTCGGAAAGACATAGCTCTGCACACTTCTGAGTTAGCTGATTTGTAGCTATAGACTTCAGTTTAACTTCATTAGTCTATTATTGGCCTATAGAAATTATTTTCCTCTTAGTTATGATTATTGGGACAATAGAGATGATATTTTTCTTAGTTGTGATTATTGTGCCTATAGAGTTAATTTTTCTCTTATTTATAATTATAGTGCCTATATAGATGATATTTATCTTTGATATGATAATTGGCCAAAAGAGGTGATATTCTTTAGTTATGATTATTGGTCCTATAGAGATGATATTCACCTTAGTTATGATTGTTGGGCCTGTACATATGATTTTACACTTAGTTATGATTATCGGGCCTACAAAGATGATATTCCTCTAAGATATGATAATTGGCCTAGAGAGGTGATATTCATTATTGTCATGATATATGACTATAGATATAAGATGTTTTATAGATGTGATATGCTTATTAATATTGTGCTTCCTTGATGTGAGATGTCTCTTATGCGTGAGATGATTATAGATATGCTACAACTGATAAATATGATTTTCGTTACGAGTTTCAAATATGTATATGGACCTAAGTCCAGAACTATGACATTGTGATTACTCCAAATATATTATTGAACCAAGGGCCGAGTTATGTTATAGAATGGACATTTGGGAAGTTATTATCCTTGTAAAAGATATAGTTGTAATTTATGAATATACATATATATATTTACATACATATATCTCTGGTATAGGATAGAGAAAAATGCAATATATTACTTACGACTTTATTGATTTGGATACTGGTGATGGTTTTAATAGATTTGGTATAGTTGTGATTATTATATTAGGAATTGATATGATTCTATCTAAAATACAATCTTATGTCTGTTCTTCCTAAATATGGTTTATGCTATGTGGGAACTAGTTGTCTATCAAGTCGATATAGTACTTGATGTTAAGAAATCTGATATAGTAGTTAGTGAACCTTGTCTAGAAAAATATCATAGCTAACGATGGTTGATACATGACTAATAATAATGTCTGGTTTAGCGTAGGTAATGATTAGTTGATATTGATAACTATATATGATGTCGATTAGTTGATATTGGAGTTCAGTTGGCAGTTACCTATTAGTACCATTCATTTGGTAGTCATACTACACTTTTGTAGCCTGCAGATCATATTACGAGTTATCAACATTGATGTGTGCGTCATGTAGAGCAACCATGGTTCACATACTTAGAGTGAGATTTGATGTTTGGAGTATTACTCATCTCTTTCTTATGTATTATACTAGGCTCTATGTTGTATTCAGAGATAAGTCGTATCAGTGTATTTCTCTTGATATTTCACTTTTGTACTCTTACTATATTAGAAGCTCTTGTACTGATACTACCAAGTTTTGAGAATTTATTATGTATTAAAATTTATTTCATTTACTCCGCATTCCTTTTATTATATTATTGAGTAGTACGTTACTAGCCATTCCTGCCTATAAGTAGGCTTGCCTACTAGTGGGCTATGGTAGGCGCCATCATGACCTAAGTAATTAGATAATGACAAATTGGCAGAGCCTAGGTTTCACCGGTATGTTAGTACAAGATTTAAGTGTTACTAGAGTCTTGCGAATTGATGCAGAGACATCTATAACCAATATTTGGGAGGCTATAGTGATATTTTAAGAAATTCACTTCTTGACTCCTTATAATGTGCTCGCATTCCTTTAAACCTCAAACATATTCTTTGACTCTATTATATCCCTAAAGTACGATGCGACATTATTGATAGATACTGATGAGATTTCAATAGGGGTTTCTAAAGTTTTAGTTTAGTGTCAGACTAGAGTGTAAGAGATGGATATCAAAGATCTTTAATGACAGCTGAAAATTTTTTAGCCATCTTAGGCTTTAGTAAAGCTCGTGATTACTTCAACCTTTGAGGTTTAACATTGGAGATTTGAGTTATGTTATAGATCCCTCTCAGCCATGGATGGCGTTTAATTCATCAAGCAGTCCTGAGACCAGATTTGAGTTTATTGGTGTTCATCAGGGTTCTTTACCAGTTCTATGAATGAGATTCAATTTCTTGTACGGTTCAGGAATTTTCCTATGCTACATCCTTCTTAGATAGAAATTGGTGCATAGATGTGTTAGAGAATTAGTATTGTCACTCTATTTGGTGTCAGAGTACTTTATAACAACTGAGTCTTTCTTCTCTAAGGATGTTAGTTATGAGAGGAACATAGAGAGCATAAGTATTGAGACTTATGGAAATAGGTGGCAAGAGGCATGGCATCAGTGTAGTGCTATTGGTGTTTTTTTTGAGAGTGAGGATCCTTTTGATAGATATTAACTTTACCTGCAACACATTATCTCTACACAGATAGATAATATGAGTAATTTTCAAATTAGTCGTCATGATCAGAGTGAGCAGAGTCCCTATCAGACTTGTGGAGTGTGATATGGTTCTTTGGGCTATGGGACTATTTTGGATTATGAGGAGAAGTATCTCAAAGTATTCTAGGATCTTTGTTTAGTTGTGTTGTGAGGAGACACTGGCTCAGAGAATGCTCCTGGTATGAGATAGATGATCAACTAGAGTTAGCACGTATTCTCTGCCAGCTTAAAGTTCCTGAGATAGGCTGTGATTTTCGAAGTATGGACATAACTTTCTGAATTTCTCTCAATGTTAGTTGGCCATCTATTTGGTCTTAGTTTGTGTTCTCTCTATGTTGGTGCTTCAGAAGTTTTCTTTGACTACAAAGAAACTGACTACTAGTCTAGGGAATATCTCTGACATGGGATTTCTATTCATTTATTTCATTAAGATCAACCTCATAATATTATGGCATCTTCAGGTAGGGATAGTATATGTGGCACCTTAGTTGATAATTCACTCGATCGGTCTGAGTTGGACCCGATTAGATTTGTTTTTCCCATTGCTTGTGAGGTATGTGATTACGAATATCACCATGATTTGTGTGCTTTTATTTTCCACATTCATATCTTATTATGCATATTGGGGTTTTCATACCCATTGATGATAATATGCCTTGATGAATTTATATCAGTCATTATGTGCCTTATTATTAAATTCTTGATTATGTTTTTGCTCCATGGTTTATTTCTTTTACTAATGGATAAAGTGGATCTGTATTGATATTTCCCCTATGGGTGTATTTTTTGGAGTAACCTTTATCTTGGCACATTGGCCTTATTCTTTCCCTTGAGTGGTATATGATATTGATGTTCATTCTGGTACCGCTTGTTTATTATGTTGATATTGGTATTGCTATTGCTATTTTTATCACTATGTGAAGTTATTGATATTACTTGATATTATCATTTGATGTTGTTTTGGGTAGCTGTATAGACTAATGTTATCTAGTTAGATTTTATATTCTTGTGATATTAGTTTGGTGGTTTGTGTAGATATAACTCGATTTGATGATTTCTTTCCCCTAGTATGGCGAGGTTGACTTTGTTCCCTCTTGGTTAGTTGTATTAGATTGATTCAGGGATGTATTATGATATCAAAAGAGTTGACTTTCTATGGTGCTGATATGATTCTAGGGTCGATGATTTGGTTGTATCACCCATTCTTGAGTTTGAGACACTAAACTTTTCTCCTATGTTGCAAAGGTTTTCGCTTTGGCTATCCTTTTCTACATAGCCTATGTAAGAGATTGATCACTTTGAGGTCCAGTTTTTGATTGTGACTATTTCATTGCTCGATAGTGGATTTGAGATTAAGATGTCGTGGATTGACCTCTTAGATTTTTTTGGTTCCTTCCCTTGTGATGGTTTACCCTTGTTATTAATGTGGAGATTGGATGTTCCTTTCTTGATTTGATATGGTTTTCTCTAGTGGAATTGGAAGGTTAGAGATATGTGGCCTTTCCTATGATCGCTTCTTAAGTTGGCAAATTAAAAAATCTTTAGCTTGAGTTATTGGTTCTCCGGTGATGGTCTCAAGTTTGACCTTGGTTTTAAGATTGGTATTTCTTTTTTACTGATGTGATTCTTGGGTGGATTCAGGAAATCCTCATTTAAGTATTTATTTGGCTCAGTGAGGCTTGGTGGAGTGACTCCTCAATGATATGTGCCTATGGCTATTCATTACTAAGATGGAGTGTTAGATTAATTAGTTGTCTGCTAGAGTTGTATTTCTCTAAGTTGCTAGAGTTTTTGCCAATACTGGTGTGGTTTTCAGCCTTGGAAAGTTTTGAGTATGTTTGGATACTTCATTCCCTCCAGCGTGTATGGAGTGGTTCATATGCATTTTCAAACAGTGATTTGTCCTTTGGCATGATTCCTATTTTATGGCTATATTTCATACCCTCCAGCTGATATATAGTTGGTTGCTTCCGTTTCGATCGACGGTTATCCTTGTGGTGGTTTGTTTTCTTCATATATGTCTCAACTATGGCTTGGTATGATTTATCTCAGATATGTCAGATTTGGATAGTAAAATCGATTTGAATGGTTGGAAATAAAATAGGCTTATTTGTTCAGTATTGACTTGACACCTTGGAATGACGATTTAGAAGTTGTGATAAACTTGGAGTATGAATGCCTACCCATCTTTAAGTTTGGTTTGGGTAGTTATGACTGGGCGATTTGGACTTTGTGTTAAGATTTTAGCTCGGTGTTGTAGAGCTTGGTTGCATCTTTCATTTTAGACTTATCTCAGTTCAAATTTCATTTATCAGCTGGTTGAACCTACTTCGTAGATTGCCTATTCGGTCTTCTCGACCTCGAATGGAAAATAGTTGATAAGTATTCAGATAATAGACTATGGACCTGGTATTGGTTCTTTCATCTTTGACCCTGAGTCTCTAGTTTTCTTTATGAATATGGATGATTTACTCAATGGGAGTAATATTATCGACCTGGATTCAGTATGACTTTTTTCTTGGTGGATGAGACATCTTGGAGTAGAATATTCAGTGATGAGTAGTTATACCTTGTATTTTGAGATTTCAGTTTGATTTTTATCCACGCTAGTTGGAGCTTGGCATGGCTTGCATTCCTCGATTATCTCTACTTGTATGTCTAGACAACAGTTTAGGAGCTTATTCTCATCGTTACCGTATAAACTTTTAGTGGGCTATCTTTAGTTATTTGAGTTCTCTGTGATGAGACTGCATGAGCGAGTATTAGGTAATTTATCTCTTGGCTTGGGTGGATAGAAGGTACAAAATAGTAAGGAAAGTGTATATTTGGATTTTGATTTAGTGGCATGACTCATGACTTGGGTTGGCTTTGGCTTGGATGAGCCTTTGTTGATTTATGCGTATATAGAGACAATATCAGCGTGTTGTGGTTCAGATTTGCATGTATCATTCTTCTTGGTTCAGTTTGAGGCCATTTAGCAGTTAAGTTGAGTTTTGGCTATTTGGAAGAAGAATAAGATTGCTGGTTGAAAAAGGGATACCTGTGGCAAAATCCCTTAGAAGCATTTTCTCTTTATTGATGTTATTATAAGAAGTCATGCTTTAGGCATGTGGGCCAGTACCTCATCCCTTCGAGCTTTTGAGATTCTTTCTATCCATTGACTTTCGGGATGAAAGTCCTTTTAGTAGTGGATAATGTAATGATCCTTCAAGTCATTTTCCATATTTTTTTTTATTTTCGCCATTTGAGCTTTTCCACAACTATCCTAAGTCATTTATGACTTGCTAGGACTAATGGTTCTATTACCGGGCTGTTCATTTGGTTTTTAGAGTCAATTCCTTGTGTTGAAGTCTTCGATGGTCCAAATAACCGCTGGACAAAAAACTTCTGTAAAAAGATCTCGAATGTGAATTCAGACTGCGCCAGTAGATTTGGAATTTCAATTTTACTAGGTCGACCTTTGGTCTCGGTCCCAATGCACTCGAACTCATTTCGACCTATTGATCAGAAAGATGAAACTTTGAATGCTTAGGTGTGGAACCCATATTCGGTCAAAACGACCTCGAATTGAAAATTTGAGTTTGCCGATGTGTCTAGAACGTTGAATTTAGTGTGGACACATATTTTGTTTTCAAAAATCAAATTCTGTATGAATCCCAAGGCATCGTTGGAAACTTGGAAATGTTCCATGTTTTGCTGGTCCTGGTGCGACTACAATCACGACATGGATGAGGCGATCAATTCAAGGAAACGACAATCACAACATCAAGAATACGGACCGTGTTTCAACAATCACAACATCTCCTTGCTTGGGGGTCTATAAATAGACCCCTTAGTAGCGATTTGGTTCATTTTCTCTTTATTCTTGAGAGATTAAAAATATAAATTGGTATAATAATTCAAAATTTAGTGTTGTGGATGACGGGGGATCTTGATAAACATCTTTTGATGTGAATATCTTCCAATTTCACGACCTAATTTCTTAGGTCATGATGGCGTCTACCATAACCCACCAATAGGTAAACCACCCCATAGGCCGAAACACCTAGTGACGGACTACCCAATAATATAAGGAAAGAAATGTTGAATAAATGAAATAAAGATCAATACATAACAAAATTTTAAAACCTGGTGGTATACAAGAGCTTCTAATATAATAAGAGTACAAAAGTGAAATATCAAGAGAAATACACTTATACGACTTATCTCCGAATACAACATAGAGACTAGTCTAATACATAATAGAGAGATGAGTAATACTCCGAACGTTAGGAGCTCACTCTAAATCTCCAAACCACGACTGCTCTGCATGACAGACACATCAATGGAGATAACCTGTACTATGATTTGTAGGTTGCAGTAGTGTAGTATGAGTACCAAAAAAACTATACCTAGTAAGAAACTGCCAACTGAGCTCCAAAGATAAAGCATATATATACAAAATGTAAGCAGAATCGAAACTACACCCAAGAGTTCAAAAATCTTATAACAAGTCAATGAGAATAATAAGGGACAACTATCCTGCTCAAGACCAAGAGTCCAACATAATAAATCTAAGGAAGTATTAGGGTGAACTATCCTACTTTAGCCACATTCAATAGACGTTAATACTATACCATATATCCCAGACCAATATACAAATGAAGAGCAAAATAAAGATAAATAGAAATATACAAGGCCAAGAAATGAATATACAATATGAACAAACGAAGAAAGAGATATATGGTAGTGTCATAACTTCATATAGCTATATATATACATACATATATACAAGAGGTCATCTTAAAGAATAACCTAGATCATCATATCCTCATTCTAAGAACTCACTATAATACTATCAGGATTTAATATGATAATGCTCAGGGTTTCTAATACACATGGCCAGACATAAAATAATCGTACATAATAATGCCATCATAAGATATAAGAGGCCATATACATACCTTAAATCTTGATACCTGATCAATGACCAATCTGCCAGAAGCCAGCAAAAATAATGATCATAACAATAATAATAATAATATCAACAATAGCATAAATAACTGGCTACTCCAGACAACCAAATACATAGTTAAGCCTATACGTACCCCCACCTCCCCATGCTTGGAAGGTTCAATCAACATAAAAATCAAGACATATTATTTACCCATATCTATGCAACTATCCCATACTAGCTGATATACATGGGTGTATACTGGCGATAGGCGATGCACATTTAGGAATGAATGAAAAGTATACAATTAATATCAAAATCTCATATCATTACCATCTCTATCATAACTGTCATCATCATGTCCTTCATTATCATAATCAACCTCCAGCTATGCGGGTATTATTATAACATCACAGTAGCCTCCAGTGCCATTGGGTATCAATTATATCATCATAGTATCTTCTGGCCTTGTCAGCTATCAATATATCTTCATAGTATTGTAAAGCCCTAAGTCTGTACACCAGATGCTACATGATACTTATAAACCCAAAAGACCACAAGCTAACCCATGGACGATATCTGCTGTAAGCATTGAATAATAATACTAAAATAAATGCCAAAAATAAGCTGAAATGCCTTAAGGTTCAAAATTTGTAAATACTGATAAAGAATATCAACTAATAATAGTAATCTGTAAAATTGAGTAATGTCTGAAAGTCTAGTCTGAAAAGCCTCTAACTGAATTTTCTAAAAGTGGAGTTGATGGGATAATTCGCCAACTAACTCCATCTACTGAAATACTGCATATACTGAGAAATTAAAATAAAGAAATACCCTTGATAGATGAGGACTCAATACTAACTCTGACAATATTGGCTGAATCTAAATCTGTCTATGCACGGTCGGGAACCTGAGCGTCCAAACCTATTATCTGAGACATCATAGTGCAAAGAAAGAGTATTCGTTAGTACATGGAATGTACTGGTATGCTAGATAAGGTAAGGATGAATATAAGGGTTCATATGCATAAACAATAACTGACAGAATGATATAGAGTAATTGAATATGAGAGTACATGGATAACTAATACTATTGTAAATACTGAGTAAGCACTACTGTGCATATAAATAAATATTGTGACCAATCTTGTTTGAAGATAAGTCCTAAGTTTTGATACTGAGTAGCTGATATCTGAAGTTGCTGATGACTGAGTTACTGATACTGATTGACTATATCTGACAGTCCTGATTCTGTAGAATTGAACTGAGTTCTATTTTAAAGACTGTGACTGAAACTATGGGAGGTAACCATCTAACCAACAAGCCCCAAATAAGATAACTGAGTTGGGGTCCAACCTGTGACCCCAGTTGGAAGGATGTTCGTATCGTGCCATGAGTAAAGAAACTGAAAATTCACCCCCTACTAGTAGGTGCCCTAAATAAGAAAGGTGGTACCCTTTACTGGCTGGTGAAGCACCTCATCAACCCTCAACTGATAGGTTGATGTCTCAACCTACGCTGGCCACGTAGTTCTAGAATACAAGGATTACTTCTAAGGATCACACCCTCTACTGGCAGGTAAGCCCCAATCCTTGGGTTCACTCGGTGTTGAATTCTACTCCCAACTAAAAGATGCTAAACTAAGTATATTGAACTAGACTGGACTAATACTGAGTTTTCGTGAGTTCTGTAACTGACTGTGTTCTTCAAATTGGGACATGACTGATACTATTCTATAACTGACACTGGCTCTAGGTACACAGCTAAATTATCGAGTATTAAATACCCCCAGGACATGATAGCATGAACAAAAAAGAATAACATGATCTTGAAAGACATAACAATGTACACTTGTCCATAATTCATTTATAGAGACATTTTATCAAACACTTGTAGGGCATAAACTTTTACATATATTAGCATGTCATGATTTAATAATTTAATTCACATGGACATTCTATCAAACACTTGGAGATTACAACTTAATGCACATAATCATGGATAACATATAAATATTGCAACTATAATGCCCAAACATGCAATTTCATGGATTTAGCATGTAATTCATAAAATTTCCCGTAAACACTATTCTATTTTCATGAATATTATAATAGTCATAGATTGGAAACCCAATTAACATCATAGACATGCATACAATCGATTTCAAACATGGGAAGTCACAATTCCATAAGATTGTAGTTTTAAAAGGAGATTCTTGAACTCTATGGGTGACAGGTACCCATAGATGAACACCAAACATAGCTGAATTAATAAATTTCTTGGAGTTCTTAGTGAATTTCTTGAGCTTTGTTCTTGATTTCTTGAGAGGTAGGGTTTGCTAATTAAGAGAGAATGATTTAATTTGGGGGAAAATTGAATGAATAATGGTATATCTAGGTTAATTAGGGGTAATTTACATGTTAAAGACTGACTTGGGTCATGGAAAAGTACCCAATTACCCCTGGGAATGATTTAAAAATCTCCACTGGAAAAGCCCAATTTGGGAACCTGGCGTGATGTGCCACTATCGCGTTGGGCCACTGGAAACTGACAATTGGGAATGTGGCTGGTGGCGCAATGCGGTGGAATCGCGTTGCAATGCTGGATGCGACCTGGCAGTTTATCGAGACGCGGTGGGGTCACATTGGAACATTGGTAATAGGATAATTCTTAATTAAGGACTTGGTACGACATACCAATATCGTTAAGCAACACTAGAAATTCACCATTACCATTTGGATGGCCTCTGCAACACGTTGATGACCAAATTAGCATATTGTCATACAAAATTGGCTATAACTCTTCGCTTGGGTATCAGATTTGGGCAAAATTTATATCGTTGGAAAGCTAACTGAATTTTCTACGTATTAGAAGGCTCTAAATTGTAAAATACTGAGTTTTAAAAAAATTTATATTGGATAACTCATGGACTTAGAGTTAATTTAAGCTAGGGAAACATGGGTTATTACAATATCTCTCCCTTGGGAACATTCATCCTCAAATGAAACCGATTAAGCTGAGAAACACTTATAGACTGAGTTTACACACTGAAAATGCTCTCTGAAGCATGGCTACATTACTGAACTATTGACAAACTGAGTTCTTATATTGAACATGCATATTTGATGTATGAGTACCTGACTGAACTGATTCATGGATGCATGACTGAATATTCAACGGTAACTGATACCAAGATTATTACTGCAACTGAACATGGAGCTGAGTAGAGCTAAGGAAGACTGTTATGTTAAGTTGAATCTGAGTTTGTAGAGAAGAGTTAAGGATACTTGGTCTGCATATCTGCTTCTTTTTCCCAAGTGGCTCCCTCAACAGACTGATTCTGCAAAAGAACTTTGACCAAGGAAACTTCTTTGTTCCTCAGTCTACGAATCTGTTAATTGAGGATTTGGGCCGGAACCTTCTCAAAAGAGAGATCATTTTGAATATCTATGCCTTCTAAGGGAACTATGACTGCTGGGTCACCAATGCATTTATTTAGAAAGGAGATGTGGAATACTGGGTGAACTGAAGCTAGATCTCAAGGCAACTCAAGCTCATAAGCTACCTTTCCAAAATGAATGAGAATTTTGTATGGACTGACATATCGGGGATTGAGCTTTCCGTTCTTGCCGAACCTCTTTACTCCCTTCATGGAGAGATTTTTAAGAACATAAAATCACTAATCTCAAACTCGAGATCGTTTCTTCTCACATCTACATATGATTTCTATCAGTTATGGGCAGCCCTAAGCCTTTCTCTGATCAGCTGAACCTTCTCTAAGGTATCAAACACTAAGTTAGGCCCAACTATTGTGGCCTCACCTACCTCAAACCAATCAATTGGAGATCTACATTTCCTACTGTAGAGAGACTCAAATGGAGACATCTGAATACTGGAGTGATAGCTGTTATTGTATCCAAATTCAATTAAGGGCAAGTGGTCAACCCAACTACCCTTAAATTTGACAATGCAGGCTCTTAGCATATCTTCGAGAGTCTGAATGGTCCTTTCTACATGACCATCTATTTGAGGGTAGAAGGCTGTACTGAGGTGAACTCGGGTACCAAGACCCTTTTGGAATGCTTTCCAAAAATGAGAGTTAAACTAGGTACCTCTATCTGAGATGATGGATACTGGGACTCTGTGTAACTTTACCAACTCTCTAATACTGAGTTTGGCATAGTCCTCGGCTGAATAGGAAGTATGAACTGGAAAGAAATGAGCTGATTTGGTCATCCTATCTATGATAACCCAAACAGAATCATGATGATGACAAGTACGAGGCAAACCCATAGTCCATGTTCACTTCCTCCCATTCTATGTGGGAATACTGAACTTCTGCATTAACCCACTAAGCTTCTGGTGCTCAATCATAACCTACTGACACGTAGAAAACTTAGCTACAAACTCTGTAATATCCCTCTTCATCCCACTCCACTAACAGATCTCTCTCAAATCAAGATATATCTTAGTGGCCCCTAAATGAATAGAGTATAGCATACCATGCGCTTCTGCAAGAATTCGTTGGCTCAAGTCATCTACACCTAGCACACATAAACATCCTAGGTAACGTGACACACCATCTCACCCTTGGGAGAAAACCTCTATTTTCTGATCTCTGACTGACTCTTTCAACTTAACAAGACTGGGATCTCTATCCTGCTTTTCCTTTACTTTAAAAACTAGGGATAATTTTGAACTATTCTGAACCTACACACTTCTCTCTGCTGAATTGACTAAGCGGACACCTAGTCGGGAAAGCTGATGAACTTCCTTAACTAAATTCTTCTTATCATTCTCAACATGAACAACACTACCCATCGACAATCTACTGAGAGCATTAGCCACAATATTGGCCTTGCCTGGGTGATACAGAACACTCATATCATAATCTTTTAATGTCTAACCACCTTCTATGATGTAAGTTCAAATCTTTCTGAGAGAAAACATACTAAGGCTTTTGTGATTTGTGAACACATTAACATGAACCCCATATAAGTAATGCCTTCAAATCTTTAAGGAAAACACTATAGCTGATAACTCGAGATCATGAGTTAGGTAATTCTTCTCATGAAGCATAAGTTGTTTGGAGGCATAGGCTATGAACTTGCCTCTCTACATGAGGAAACAACCCAAACCTACTATGGATGCACAACAGTATACAGCAAACCCATTTGAACCATCTGGTAGAGTCAAAATTAGGGTTGAGGTAAGTCGAGTCTTCAACTCCTGAAAACTTTTCTCGTAAGAATCTGACCATTGAAACTGGACTTTCTTCAGAGTCAATCTAGACATGGGGCATACAATAGATGAAAAATCCTTCAACAAACTAACAGTAATAGCCAGCTAAACCCTAGAAACTCTTCATATCCGAGAGAGAGATGGGTCTAGGCCAGTTTCTCACTGCCTCGGTCTTTTGAGGATCAACTCTAATGACATCACCAGAAATAATATGACCAAGAAATGCTACTAACCTTAGCTAAAATTTGTACTTATTGAATTTGGTGAACAACTGATGAGTTCTAAAAGTCTTAAGTACAATTCTGAGATGATCTACGTGATTATTCTTGCTACGGAAATAGATAAGAATGTCATCGATGAAGACTATAATGAATATGTCCAAGTACTGTTTGAACGTGCGATTAATTAAGCCCATGAAAGCTTCTGGGGCATTAGTAAGACCAAAGGACATGACTAGAAACTCAAAGTGACCATACCAGGTTCTGAAGGCTATTTTTGGAATGCTACATTCTCTGACTCTGAGCTGATGATAGCCTGATCTAATCTATCTTAGAAAAGTAAATAACACCTTAAAGTTGGTCAAACAAGTCATCAAATATGGGAAGTGGATATTTATTCTTGACCATGACTTTGTTCAACTAACGGTAGTCTATATACATTTTAAGAGAACCATCTTTCTTATCCACTAATAAGACTGGTGTGGCCCACAAGGAAACACTGGGTCTGATGAATCTCTTATATAGGAGATCCTTCAACTGTTCTTTTAACTCTCTTAATTCTATTGGTGCCATTCTATATGGTGGAATAGATATGGGCTGAGTATCTGGAAGAAGATCTATTCCAAAGTCAATTTCCCTTTTGGGAGGAATTTCGAGAAAATCTTTGGGAAACACATCTAAGAATTTATTTACTACTTGAACTGACTCAAGAATTGGAGTTTCTGAGTTAGAATCTTTGACTCCCACAAGATGGTAGACACATCCCTTGGATGTCATTTTTCTCGCTCTAAGGTATGAAATCAGCTGACCCTTAAGCATTGTGGTACTACCCCTCTATTCAAGGACTAGTTCATTTGGAAACTGAAAATGAACTATTCTATTTCTATAATCAATTGATGCATATCATAAATAGAGCCAATCTATGATGAGAATTATATCAAAATTCTCCATTTCTAGCTCTACAAGGTCT
Source organism: Capsicum baccatum var. pendulum (assembly GCA_030864225.1). NCBI lineage: Eukaryota > Viridiplantae > Streptophyta > Magnoliopsida > Solanales > Solanaceae > Capsicum > Capsicum baccatum. Next base: position 122,233,957 of record CM061556.1, on the reverse strand, counting down.
GTTGAAGTAACTTTTTGAGATATAATAACTAGAAAGTTCCTGTATACCCATTGGGCTATGATATATTAACCCACTTTGGTAGAAACTGAGAAAGGATCTACTAGGATTTCTGGACTAACTCCGAAGTTAACAGCTATATAAGGTTACGAAAGATAAAGAAGCTCCTAGATTATCAAGGCATAAACATGAAAATGGAAGAATTTGTAACGTACCAGTGACCATATCAAGAGAAATTTCTTGGTCTTGTCTAGACTAAAGTACATAAAGCCTGTTTGGGCGTTGCCCACTAGTCGCACTGGAAGCGGCACCCTACTAATTTGGGTTACTTGACTGAGCTGAAGTACGATTATATTAACCTCGAGAACCTGAACATGGACAATCTATGACTCTGTGTCCAGGCTTTCCACACCAAAGAAAAATATTACTGCCAGCTTTGCAAACACCCTGATGGTTTTTGCCATATATCTGACAAAGAGGATTTATTTGAGCACTGCTGACACTATCTTAAGATTTAGAGCCTGGCACCCTATTTTTGTTACCATTTTTGAACTTAGGTACCGGAGCAATGGCTGAGGATGGAGCTGGAAATAAAGATTTTGGGCAAATTTGGGAACGGTTATCGCCCTCTGACTTAGGCTGATTAAAATTGAAGCTATCTGTTCTAACCCTCTTATTCTGCCTCCCTATCTATATTCTTAGACTCTTATATCTGCTGAGAATGGACCATGATCCTGGATATGTCCATATCCTTAATCGACATAACAGTTTTGCACTCCTTAACCACACTATCTGGTACCCAGACATGAACTTGTTCATTCTGGACCTACTGTCTTCTACAACATGGGGAGCATATCTGGCTAACTGAGTACACTTGAGGGAATACTCTTTCACACTCATACTGCCCTACTCGAGATTAATGAACTCTAATATCTTGGATTCTCTCATATCTAAGGGAAACAATCTATCTAGGAAAGTAGTAGCAAACTCTTCCCACTCTATAGGCTCTACATCTGTGCCCCTATCTACCTTTCACTACTTACACCACGTATGAGCTGTATCTAGTAGCTGATAGGCAGCTAACTCAGCACTCTCACTGGAATTCACTCCCATAATATCTATGACTTTCTGAACCTGATCGAGGAACTCCTTTGATTCTCTTTTGACTTAGATAGTGAGAATAGGGAAGGATTCATTCGGGTGAAGTCCCTAATCCTATCTGCAGTAGTATTGGCCATTGGGTTAGCCAAAATAATAGTTGTCCATTCATTCTGAGCTTCTACGAAATTAGCTAGAGTGGTGAACGCATCTTTGAATTCTGCATAAAAGACATGCTTGTCCAGGGGATCTGCCTGAACGGGCTGAGGTGCTGACTGATTTCTAGTTCTCTTTTCATTAGTCTTTTTGGGAGGCATGTTCTGTAAACGAAAGGAAGAAATGGATTAGACTTTGAGTTTAACTTGATATCATGCTCACTCGTATGACATGAATACTGAAAGAAGGGAAACTTTTCCTAAAACATATCATAGCCTCCTATCCATAAGTGTCGCACGCTACACACCCATACACAAGACTCTACTTGATGTGATTTTCAAACTCCCTACGACTCTATTGAACCTTAGGCTTTGGTACCAAGTTTGTAATGCCTCGAGTCTGTACCTTAGATGCTACACAGTTCTTATGACCCAGGAGGACCATAAACTAACCCATGACTGATATGTATATGATCAATGAATAATAATACAAAAATGAATGAAAAAAATAGGCTAAAATATGTAACAACCCAAAATTTCCTCCCGGGACGTCCCATGGTGCCTAGGGCTATAAGTAGACCCAAGCTAGCCTATAGATCTGGTTCCTGCTTATAACCCTTAATTCAAGGAGAAAATTTGTATTCAAACACTAGCACATCCATGTTCATAGAAGGGAATAAAGGAAAGAAGGGGTACTCGGTCCAAATGGTCATGATAAAGAAATCCCAACAAAACTACAATCTACCAAATAGTCTGACAAAGCCTCTACAAATCCATAATCTAGAGAGCCAATGGGATAGTCCCCCAACTGACTCAGGACGAACTACAGGTAACAACATACTCTTTTAATCCCTTGAATATCTGAAGATCGGTCCTCGAACTAAGAGGACTCACCACTGTACAAAATGTACGCGAGGTACTCGGAGATCATGGTCGAGCCTGGGACTGAGCACCTGAACCTGCATTATGAGACAATGTAGCACATAAACATATATGTGGATCAGTACTTGGGAATGTACTGAGTATGCGGGGGTGAATGCATGCACATAAAATAGTATCAATTTTCTTCATTCAAATCATGTATGCAATATGACATGACTCACATGACTTCAATAAGTGTGAAATATAAAGTTCATAAATCACATAAGATGATGCATAGTACACAAATCTCGTCAGTCATCGTTCTTCAACCTCGAAATTGGAAATCTTCTCTTATTCTCAATACTCAAGGAAAAAAGGGATTTAGACAGTACCATCAACTCATGCATATGGGATGGTGGGTAAAACAATATTTAATGTTGAAAATTTTATATCTCTTCAAACTCAAATACTAGAAATACGACATCATGAGATTTTAGAACATACGTAGAGGCATATCATGCAAGTTAGAAAAATATCTCATTCCAAGCTTTAGGAGAAATCATCTATCTCAAGGCAAAATACTCTAGTTTAGTGAAAATAGTTCATAGGAGGGAAAATACCTTTGTTTGCAAAGGAGTAACTGATTTCAAGTTTAAAAAGGCAAAGGAGGTTATCGTAACCTACATAAACTATGCGAGCTACATGGAGTCCAACATTTTTTCCTCCTAAGTAAGAGACCCCATGTTGGGGGGGGAGCATTGTACTCTTGCCAGGGAGTATAACCTAGGTCTAGTAATCACTAAACAAAACTTGTCCTAGGGCCCAATCATAATCAACATAACCTCAGCCTCAGGCCCAACCTATGGTGGCACATAGTTTTTGGGTAAGAAATAGTAGTGGCTTACCCACTCGGTGCTAAATACTACTACCTTTAGATTATCTGCGCTCATCTCACAAAAATCCACTTTTAGAATAATCTCATGGTTCACCACGAACCCAATGATCAAATCGATAATCTCTTATAGTGAAGTGGATTTCAAAGATCAAGGACCATTAGGTCAATTCATTTCTCAATCATCTCAAAATGCTCAAATCATGGGGGCTTATAGAATAAGAGTTCATAAATTCACAAGTCTCAAATAGGGTTTTCTAATCCATAGTTCAATATCAAGTTAAAGATCATCAAAATCATAATATATAGCATATAGTTTCATAAATCATATGGAAATCTAGGAATTTCAGCAATTTATCTCAAGTCTTAGGAGAGGGTTCTTGAAGTCTTTGAACTTGGGAGATTCAATTGTTAACTCACTAGCACAATCTTTGGTCAGTTCTGAGATTTTTGGGGGAATAATTCTTGCTTTGATATGATTTGGAGGCGAAAACCCTAGCCCTTAAGTGTTACCGATGGACAAATGAGGCCAACTGGTTCATCTAGAATATATATGAGGCCAATAGAAAGGACTGAAATATACTTTTAAAAATGAGTTAAAAATTGTTGATCGGGGTCTGCGATGGTCGAAATGACGGTCCGTCAGAAGTTTGATGGTCCACCAGATTATTCATCGCTTGAGGGCCAAAAATGGAACACACTACCTCGATGTGATAGTTGGAACGATGGTCCATCAAAAGTTTGACGGTCTACCAGATCATACGTCGTATGAGTGCCAAGTTGAGGCCATACTGCCTCAGCTTGACAGTCACTGCGATGGTCCGTTTAATTTTCGAGGTTCAACATTTTGGTCATCGCACAAAGGCTAGAAAAAGGAGTCACTGCCTTGTTTTGACGGGATGATCAATGGTCCATCAAAGACTTGATGGTCCATCGGATCGACCATCAAACCTGGGCAATTTTGACAATGCTTAGGAAAATGGCCATAACTTTTCTCCCCAATACCAGATTTTTACGAAATTGGTATCGTTGGAAAGCTAACTCAATTTCCCACACCATAGGAAAATCCATAAGATTAAAACACTAATCAATTAGGGATTCCTTTCTTAATCTCTTAAGGCCAGAATTATACTTTATTCGACATGCATTCCAAGGTTCAAACTATGTGAGGTCTTACAATATTTCCCCCATAGGAACATTCTCCCTCAAATGTCTCTAGTTAGGCTAGGGGTATAGGAAAATAGAGTACACATAGTTGAAACAATTACTAAATAGTTCCAGATTTTTCTAAACTCATGACCACTCCAAATATTGCAAGAACTCATACAAGGATAGATGGATAGCTAAACTTTAGATAAGAAGTGCTGAATTAAAGAAGAATAGTACTTTCAAATTGATCTGAACTCGCGGAAAATAGGTGTGGGTATTTGGCTCACATGTCTACTTCTGCCTCATAAGTAGCACACTCGACAGATTGGTTCTGCCACAAAACCTTGACCAAGGGAACTTCTTTGTTCCTGAGTCTACGGATCTGAAAATCTAAGATCTCCATGGGAATCTCATCGAAGGAAAGACTATCCTAAATATTGACACTCTCTAAAGGATCAACCACAATAGAATCACTAATATGCTTCTTGAGCATGGAGACATGAAAGATAGGGTTAACTTTGGACAACTCTGAGGGAAACTCAACCTTATATGCTACCTTGACAACATGGCTCAAGACTATACGGGCAACCATAAAGAGGATTCAGCTTCCTTTTTTTACCAAATCTTTCCACCTTTTTCATGGGTGAAATCCTCAAGTACACCAAATCACATAACTTAAACTCAAAATCTCTCCTTCTCACATCGGCAGAAGACTTTTGACGACTTTGAGTCATCTTCAACCTTTCTTTAATCAACTGAACATTCTCTAAAGCTTTAAACACTGCATCAGGTCCAATCGTGGCTGGTTCACCCACTTCAAACCAACCTATGGGCGATCTACACCTCCTACCATAAAAGGCCTCAAACAGTGCCATCTCAGTGCTAGAATGGAAACTATTATTATAGGCAAACTCAATCAATGGCAAATGCTCATCGCAGCTACCTTTGAAATCAAGAGCACACACCCTCAATATATCCTCCAGGGTCTGAATGGTCCTCTCAGCCTGACCATCTGTCTGCGGGTGAAATGAGAAACTCAAGAGAACTTGGGTACCAAGACCCTGCTGAAACGCCTTCCAAAACTGAGAAGTAAATGGAGTACCCCTATCCAAAATGATAGACAAGGGGACTCCATACAGCCTGACCAGCTCCCAGATGTACAATCTGGCATAGTCCTCAGCAGTATAAGAAGTATGCATGGGAAAAAAATGTACGGACTTTGTCAACCTATCCAACACAACCCAAATAGAGTCATAACGATGACGCGAAAGAGGCAATCCATTCACGAAGTCCATATTCACCGCCTACTTCCAAGTGGGTATACTAAACTCTTGTATCATGCCACTAGGTCTTTTGTGCTCTACCTTAACCTGTTGACACGTTGCACACCTTACAACAAACTTGGGTATGTAATTCTTCATACCATTCCACCAATATATTTCCCGCAAGTTGCAGTATATCTTGGTAGTGTCGGGATGAATGGAATAACGCGCGCCATGTGCTTTAGCCAAAACCCTCTTCCTCAAATCATCAACACACGAGACACACAACCTACCATGCAATCTAAACACACCATCTCCCCCTTAGGAGAAAACCTCAACCTTTTGGTCCTTAACTGACTCATTCAATTTGACTAAACTAGGATCCCTATCCTGCTTCTCTCTCACTTTTGAGACTAAAGAGGATTTGGAACTACTCTACACCAACGTACTCCCTTCCACTGAATCAAGAAACCTAACAACCAACCTAGCCAAACAATGAACATCATGATCCAAATCTCTCTTACCTTCTTCTATATACGCAACACTACCCATGGACAATCTGCTAAGGGCGTCCGCCACTATATTGGCCTTGCCCGGGTGATATAACACATTCATATCATAACCTTTCAACAACTCCAACCACCTCCTCTGCCTAAGATTCAAATCCTTCTAGGTGAACACATACTGCAGGCTCTTATGATTAGTAAACATATCCACATGGACACCATAAAGATAGTGTCTCAAAATTTTCAAAGCAAAGACCACAACAGCTAGCTCAAGGTCATGGGTTGGGTAATTATTTTCATGGGGTATTAACTATCTAGAGGTATAGGCTATAACCTTACCTCTCTTCATAAACACACATCCTAAACCAACTCCAGAGGCATCAAAATATACTACTACACCATCAGAACCATCAGGCAAAGTCAACACAGGGGATGAACTGAGCCGAGTCTTCAGCTCCTGAAAACTCTTATCATAGGACACAGACAACCTTAATTTAACATTCTTTTAGGTCAATCGGGTTATATGAGATGCAAGAGAATAAAAACCCTTAACAAAATAACGATAATAGCCAGCTAGACCCAAGAAATTCCTAATGTCGTATGGGGAGATAGGTTTAGTCAAATTTCTAACAGCTTTGGTCTTTTGGGGATCAACTCTAATACGCTCGGCTGAAACAACATGACCCAGAAAGGCTATAGAGCTTAGCCAAAATTCAGACATACTATATTTGATGAACAACTGATGGTCTCTAAAAGTTTGCAAGATAATTCTAAGGTGCTGTGCATGGTCATTCTCTATGAAGACAATGATGAATATATCAATATATCACTTGAACACTCGATTCATAAGGTCCATGAAAGTAGCTGGGGCATTAGTTAGCCCGAAGGACATGACCAGGAATTCAAAGTGACAATAGCAGGTTCAGAAGGCTATCTTTAGAATATCATACTTCCTGACCTTAAGTTGATGATAGCCGGATCTAAGGTCTACCTTGGAAAAATAACTTACACCTTGCAACTGATCAAACAGGTCATCCATTCTTGGAAGAGGTTACCTATTTTTGATTATGACCTTGTTCAGTTGATGGTATTCAATACACATACATAATGATCCATCCTTCTTTCGCACGAAGGAGAAATACTGGGCCTAATGAAACCTTTACCTAGAAGATCTTTGAGTTGGTTTTTCATATCCTTAAGATTGGAAGGTGCCATACGGTATGGGGGGATACAAATAGGCCGAGTTTCGAGAAGATAATCAACTTCGAACTCTATCTCTCTATCAGGAGGTACCCTTGGGAGATCTTCCAGAAAGACATCTGGGAACTCATTAACAACATCGACTGAATGAATAGTTGGAGTTTTGGACTGAGTATCTTTGTCTCTAACCAGGTGATAGATGCAACCTTTGGATATTAGCTTTCTGGCTTTGATGTAGGAGATGAAATGACTTTTGGGAGATACCAAACTCCCAAACCACTCAAACACTAGTTCATCAGGAAACTAAAATTTGACTACACGGGTATGACAATCTATAAATACATAGCAAGAATAAAGCCAATCCATACCTAGAATAAGGTCAAAATCAACCATGTCTAACTCTATCAAGTCCGCAAGTATGAATCTATGAAGCACAGTGGCAGGGCAATATCTATGCGCTTTTTTATGAACAACTGACTCTCCGACTGGTGTAGAAAATAAGAAAGGCTCAGGAATCCTTTCGGGACCCCTTTTGAAATTCACAGCCATAAGTGGGGTCATATAAGAGAGATTTTACCCGGGGTCCAGCAACACATAAACATCAAAACAAAAGACTCAAATCATACCAGTTACAACATCAAGGGAGTCCTCCTTCTCTCCACGGGATGGAAAATCATAAAATCTATTCTGGAGTTGAACGCCAACAGTGCTAGAAGAAGCGCCCTGAATAGGGGCAAGACGAGGTACATGAGCTAGTGCACTAGTAGCTTGTGCCGAAGGTCGAGTATCTTTGTTCCCCTATCTGGCATGGGGGAAATCTCTAAGTCTGTGGCCCTACTTGCCATAACCAAAACAACCCATCGCATCACCAAAATACTCCCTGGGATGATTCCTACCATATTTAGCACAAGGAGGATAACAGAGCCGATTACTAACACTGTTTTATAATTTAGACATAAAAGGCCTACCCCTTTCTCTGGCCTATCTCTAGGCGTGAAAGTGCTAGCTGATGAAGGCACTGGAGAAGATGGACATCTCTAAAACTGAGGGCGGTTCCCTTCATAGAACCTAGCCCGGCTAAACTCAAGCTAATCAGATCTCTCCCTCTTGCTACCCCTCATCCTTTCTCTCTTTCTAAGCTTATCCACCTCTATCTATTAGGCATGAATCATCAACCTAGCTAGATCCATATCCCTATTCAACATTGTTTTGCTACACTTTTTAGCACCAACTCAGAAACACCGCTCACAAACTTACTCATACAAGCGCAGTTATTGGAGATCAAATCAGAAGCGTACTTGACCAACTGACTAAACTTCAAGAAGTACTCTTTAAAAGTCATGGAGCCCAGCCTCAAGTTCATGAACTCCTCAATCTTGGTATCCCTCATCTTAAGAAGAAAAATCGGTCTAAGAATGCATCTTGGAATACTTGCCAAGTCACAGGAGCGACATCTTCATCTCTACCCTTCCTCCATGACACAACCCAATCATAAGTAGTGTCATTCAGTCTGTAAGATGCCAACTTAACATTTTTTTCTTCTGAGATATGTATCACATTAGTGATCTTCCTTACCTCCTCCAAGTACAGCTATAGGTCCTCATCAGTTCATGACCCATAGAACTCAGGCTGGTTCATCTGTAGAAAGTCATGATTTCGAACCACTGCTACATCACCTCCCTACTGATTAGTAGCTGGGGCTTGGCTATTATCCTGAAAATTAGTAGTTACCACTTGGGCCAATGCCTGGAAGGACACCCTAAATTCAGTGTGGGATACCATCTCATTTAGAGAATCAACGGGTAGGGGCTGCTCCTCATTGTTCCCGAGAACATTCGCCCTTTGAAGAGGCATTTTTTGAAGATAGAAAAATATAGATCATTAGATAAGGAGGAGACAATTGGAGGCACGATAGAATTTTTTTAAAAAAAGACACAACTTTTCTTAAAATGTCTTGTTGCCTCCTGCCCATAGATGTGGCGCGTTACACACCAATGAGCAAGAATCTACTCAATGCGGCTTGTCAGACTCCTTAGGACTCCTTAGAAACCTCACTCTGATACCATTTTGTAATGACCTGAAATCACCTCCCAGGACGTCACATGGTGCCTAGGGCAATAAGTAGCCCTAAGCTAACCCATAGAGCTGCTTCCTTTTGATAACCCTTAATTCAAGGAGAATTTATATTCAAACACTAGCACATGCATGTTCATACAAGGGAATAAAGTAAAGAAGGTGTACTCGGTCCAAATGGTCATGGTAAAGAAATCCCAATAAAACCACAATCTACCAAATAGTCTAACAAAGCCTCTACAAATCCATAATCTAGAGAGCCGATGGGACAATCCCCCAACTGACTCGGGATGAACTACAGGTAACAACATATTCTTTCATTTACTAGAATATCTAAAGATCAATCCTCGAACCAAGAGGGCTCACCACTGTAGGAAATGTACGCGAGGTAATCGAAGATTAAGGAAGAGGCTAGGACTGAGCACCTGAACCTACATTATGAGACAATGTAGCACATAGACATATATATGGATTAGTACTTCGGAATATATTGAGTATGCAGGGGTGAATGTATGTATGTAAAATAGTATTAATTTTCTTCATTCAAATCATGTATGCAATATGATATGACTCACATGGCTTGAATAAGTATTAAATATAAAGTTCATAAATCATATAAGATGAAGCATATTACACATATCTCATGAGTCATCGTTCTTCAACCTTAAAACCAAAAATCTTCTCTTATTCTTAATACTCATGAAAAAAAGGACTTTGGACAGTACCATCAACTCATGCATATGGGATGGTGGGTAAAACAAGGTTTAATGTTGAAAATTTTACATCTCTTCAAACTCAATACTTGAAATATGACCTCATGAGATTTTAGAACATATGTAGAGGCATATCATGCAAGTTAGGAAAATATCTCATTTCAAGCTTTAGGAGAAATCATCTATCTCAAGGCAAAATACTCTAGTTTAGTGAAAATAGTAAATAGGAGGGAAAATACCTTTGTTTGCAAAGGAGTAGCTGATTTCAAGTTTAAAAGAGTAAGGGAGGTTCTCGTAACTAACATAAACCATGTGAGCTACATGGATTCCAACATTTTATCCTCCTAAGGAAGAGACCCCATGTTGGGGAGGATCGTTATACTCTTGCCAGGGAGTATAACCTAGGTCTAGTGATCACTAAATGAAACTCAGCCTCGGGTCCAATCATAATCATTATAAACTCGGCCTCAGGCCCAAACTACGGTGGAACATAGTTTTGGGTTAAGAAATCGTAGTGACTTACCCGTTTAGTGCTAAATACTACTCCTTTTAGATTATCTGAACTCATCTCATAAAAATCCACTTTTAGAATAATCTCATGGTTCACCACAAACCTAATGATCAAATCGATAATCTCATATAGTGAAGCGGATTTCAAAGCTCAAGGACCATTAGGTCAATTCTTTTCTCAATCATCTCAAAATACTGAAATCATGGGGCCTTATAGCATAAGAGTTCATAAATTCACAAGTCTCAAATAGGGCTTTCTAACCCATAGTTCAATACCAAGTTAAAGCTCATCAAAAGCATAATAATAGCACATAGAATCATAAATCATCAAGAAATCTAGGAATTTTAGAAAATTATCTCAAGTCTCAATTTAGTCATATGCTTCAATATCTCAAACATTGTAAACATTAACTTCTCATGGAGTAAAATCATGGGGTTTATACCCAGCTGTAATTTCTTAAGAAAACATGTAAAAATCATGCCATTTAACTCTTAATTTAGGGGGAATATCAATATAATACATTCAATAATAATGGATGAAAAACCCCAATTCATTTTCATGTAAAACCTCATAGATTTTAGGAAACACATGATGTAAATAAACCTTTTGGGCACAAGGGTGAAAGCGTTACCCTTGTTCAAAACCCCACATATCTTAAATTAGGAGATTGGATGAACAAGCTTCCTCTAAACAACCTCTTCTTACTCTTGGGAGAGGGTTCATGAAGTCTTTGAACTTGGTATATTCAATTCTCAACTCACTAGCCCAATCTTTGGTGAGTTCTTAGATTTCTTAGGGAAGAATTCTTAATTTGATATGATTTAGAGGACAAAACCGTAGCACTTAAGTGTTACAGATAAGAAAATAAGGCCAGCTGGTTCATCCAGACTATGTATGAGGGTTTAAAGGAGTAGAAAGGACTGAAATACCCTTTTAAAAATGAGTTAAAAATTATTGATTGGGGTCTGCGACGGTCTAAATTATGATCCGTCGAAAGTTTGATCGTCCGCCAGATTGTCCATTGCTTGAGGGACAAAAATAAAACACACTGCCTTAATGCAAAGGTCAGAAGATGGTCCATCAAAATTTTAACATTCTGCTAGATTGTACTTCATACGAGGGCCAAGATGAGACCATACTGCTTCCGCTTAATGGTCACCATGACGGTTCATCAAATTTTTGGCGGTTCACCATTTTAGCCATTGCACGGAGGCTATAAAAAGGAGTTACTACCTTGGTTTGACAAGATGATCGATGATTCATCGAAGACTTAACAGTCCATCGGATCAAGCGTCAAACCTGTGCTATTCTGATATTGCTTAGGAAAATGGTCATAACTTCTCACCCTGATTCCAAATTTTGATGAAATTTGTATCATTGGAAAGCTAACTCAATTTCCCATACCATAGGAAGTCATTTTTAGGAAAAATCCACAAAATTAAAAAATTAATCAATTAGGGAGTCCTTTCTCAGTCTTTTAAGGATGAAATTACACTTTATTTGACACGCATTCCAAGGTTCAAACTACGAGGAAACTTTATGGGGCCTTACAAAATTCCTTAAGGTTCCAAATCAATAGATTCTAATAAAGAATAGCAACTAATAATAGTAATATATAAAAGTGAATACTGTCTAAAAGTCAAGTCTGAAAAGCCTTTAACTGTAATGTCTGAAAGTGGAGTTAATGGGACAATTCCCCAACTAAATCCATCTACTGAAATACTGTATCTACTGAGAAACTCAAATAATAAAATACCCTAAATAGATAATGACTCACTACTAACTATGACACTGTTGGCTAAATCTGAATCTATCTATGCGCGGTTAGGAACCTGAGCATCCGAACCTATGATATAAGACATCATAGCGCAAAGAAAATGTATGCATCAGTACATGTAATGTACTAGTGTTCTAGATTAGGTAAGTCTATATGCAAGGGTTCATATGGATGAACAATAATTGGCTGAATGGTATAGAGTAAATGAACATAAGAGTACATGGATAACTGATACTACTATAAATACTCAGTACGCACTACTGTGCCTATAAATAAATACTATGACCAAGCTTGTCTGAAGCTAAGTCCTGAGTTCTGCTACTAAGTAGCTGATATCTAAAGTTACTGATGACTGAGTTACTGATACTGATTAACTGTATCTGATAGTCTTGATTCTGTAGAACTAAACTGAGTTCTATTCTGAAAACTGACACTAAAATTATGGGAGGTAATCATATAACCAACATGCCCTAAATAAGATAACTGAGTTGGGGTTCAACTTGTCACCCTAGTTGGAATGATGTCAGTACCCTGCCATGGGTAAAGACAAGTTGAAAAGTCACCCTCTATTGGTAGGTGCCCTAAATGAGAACGATGGTATCCTCTACTGGAGGGTGAAGCACCTCACCAACCCTCAATTGGTAGGTTGATGTATCAACCTACACTGGCTATGTAGTTCTAGAATAGAAGGATTGCTTATAAGGATCACACCCTCTACTATCAAGTAAGACCCAATACTTAGGTTTATTCAGTGCTAAATCCTACTCCCAATTGAAATACATTGAACTGAGTATACTGAACTGGACTGGACTGATACTGAGTTTTCCTGAGTTCTATAACTGATTGGATTCTACTGACTAGGACATGACTGATACTATTCTGTAACTGAAACTGGCTCTAGGTACACATCTAATTATCGAGTATTAAATACCCCTAGGACTCGATATCATGAAAAGAAAATCATAACATGATCTTGAAAGACATAACAATGTACACTTGTCCATAATTCATTCATAGAGACATTTTATCAAACACTTGTAGCACATAAGCTTGTACATATACTAGCATGTCATGATTTCATCATTTAATTCACATGGACATTCTATCAAACACTTGTATAGTATAACTTAATGCACATAATCAATGATAACATATAAATATTGCAATTACAATGCCCAAACATGAAATTTAATGGATTTAGCTTGTAATTCATAAAATTTCTCGTAAACACTATTCTAATTTCATGAATCTTATAATAGTCATGGATTTGAAACCCCATTAACATCATAGACATGCATAGAATTGATTTGATAATTCCATAAGATTGTAGTTTTGAAAAGAGATTCTTGGACTCTATGGGTAAAAGGTACCCATAGATGAACACCTAACATAGCTAAATTGATAAATTTCTTGGAGTTCTTGGTGAGTTTCTAGAGCTTTGTTCTTGATTTCTTAAGATCTACAGTTTGCTAATTGAGAGAGAATGATTTAATTTAGGGGAAAATTGAGTGAATAATTGTATATCTAGGTTAATTAGGGGTAGTTTACATGTTAAAAGATGACTTGGTTCATGTAAAAGTACCTAATTACCCCTTGGAATGATTTAAGAATCATCCTTGGAAAAACTCAATTTGGGAACCTAGCGCGACAAGACATTATCGCGTTGGGCCACTAGAAACTAACAATTGGGAATATGGCTGGTGGCGTGATGCGGTGGAATTGTGTTGCAATGCTGGATGCGACCTGGAAGTTCACCGCAACACTGTGGGGTCATGTTGGAACACTAGAAAAAGGGCAATTATAAATTGAGAACTTGGTAGGATTCTCCAATATCACAGAGCAACACTGACATTTGGCTGGACTCCGCGACGCGTTGATGGCCAAAGTGGCACACTGTCATACTAAATTGGCTATAACTCTTTATTCGGGTGTCAGATTTTGGTGAACTTTATATTGTTGGAAAGCTAACTGAATTTCCTACGCATTGGCAGGCTCTAAACTGAGAAATACTAAGTATTTCAAAATTTTTATATTGGATAACTCATGGACTGAGAGTTAATTTAATCTAAGGAAATACGAGTATTACAAGTATCTTCTGAACTTGTCGTGCATCAATATATGACCACAGTATCCTCTGGCCTTATTGGGTATTAATATATCTTCATAGATCCTCCTGACTTTCTGGGTATCTATATAATTGAAAACATCAATACACATATTTACAAAAATATAATTGGTGTATGAGCTCAAGATATGGCAAAGAGGAGGATAAATTAACTAGCCTATTGCCCTGAGTGATCTTTGGGACTAAATCATTATAAAAGTGTAGAAAGGGTCAGAATATCCCAGGACTGAAGTAAGTGATAGGGTTGAATCATGGAGATGATCTCCAATTATTAGTCTAGCCATTATTATTCACATAATCCTTATTCATGGGATAGCAACTAATGATTATTTATTAAATAATCAATACCTAACATCATGTCAATGTCTATCACCGGAGCATAATTGCCATTTATCCATTATTCATTATAATCAACTGATCATCCTATATCTGTTAATCATTATTACTCAATAAATTACCATTTATCAACTAACCATCCTTTATTAACTAATACCATTTGTTCACTAACCAGTGTTACCGAATAATCCTTGTTTATCAACTATTCATCATTATTAACTAGTCATCTCTTATCACCAATATCTCTTATTATCTAGACTCGTTAATATACAACTCCTCATTTATCAACTAATCAATATCATAAACTTAGTCATCAATATCTACTAATCTTTACCTACGCTAAAATCGACATCATTATTAGCCACATATCAATCATCATTAGCTACCATATTTCACTAGACAAGGTTCATTAACTAGTACATTTTATTTCTAGCCATCAAGTACTATAGCCACTTAATAGATAACTAGTTCCCATATAGCCTAAACCTTATTTAGGAAGAACAGACATAAGATCATATTTCATCTAGAATCACATCAATTATTGATATGATAATCATGACTGTACAAAATCTATGCATGCCATCACCAGTATCCAAATCGATATAGCCATAAGCAACATATCGTATCTTCCTCTATCCTATACCAGAGAGATGCATATATAAACATATATATGAATATTCATAAACTAAAATTGTATCCTTTACATGGATACTTACTTCCCAAATATCCGTTCGACAGCATAAAAAGGCCCTTGGCTTAATAATATGTCCAAAATAATAATAACATCATAATCACGACCTTAGGCCCATATACATATTGGTAACTCATATTGACAATCATATTTATAAGATGTAGCATATCTATAATCCTGAATGCCTATTCGATAACATAAAAAGGACATTGGCTTAATAATATATCCAGAATAATCACAATATCATATCATGACCTTAGGGCCATATGCATATCCTGAACTCATATCAATAATCATATTTATAAGATGTAGCATATCTATAATCATATCACATATAGAAGATATCTCACATCTAGGAGGTGTAATAGCAATAAGTATATCACATCTATAAAATATCTCATATCTACAAGTCATACATCATAACCATGAAGAATATCACCTCTCTATAGCCTCTAATAACTCTAACCGAATTTGAATTCTTATTGTAGAGTCCCACAAATTTTAATGTCTATAATGTAGTCACTGCTTTTAATTTTTCAATTGTTTATTAATCAGTTATCTGTAAATTAAGTTAGTAAATTACAAAGTTCTAAAACAAGAGTTTGGTAGATTATTGATTTGTGTTTGGTATCCATTGTCAAGTAAATATTTAACATATAAAATTATCCTGAGCCAATCATGATATAAAAGGTATAAAAATCTAGGCTTTCTTCCCTCTAAAAGGAATATCATCTCTATAGGACCGATAATCATAACTAAGAGAAAAATAATCTCTATAGACCCTGCAGTCATAACTATAAGGAATATTATCTCTATAAGCCCAATAATCATAACTAAGAGGAATATCACCTTTATAGGCCAATAATCATATCTAAGAGGAAACTCACCTCTATAGTTCAAGTATCAAGTATAGGAGGAAATAGTGTCTCTATGGTCAAAATATAAAGTCTAAGAGGAAACAACATCCCTAAAGGTCCAACATAGTGTCTAAGAGGGAATAGTATCTCTAAAGGACTATTATTATTTCTATAATAAATAACATAGCCATAACTCATAAGTCACAATCCGGGGAGAACCATTAAAATTTACCAAGTCATGAAGTAACCTTATATGAAGGTTTACAAGTCTACACTATGCCTAATATCCAAAACTAGGTCTATAAGACTAACACCAATCTTGGCTTAAGTGGGCCAGACAATCCTACATCTCATTATATATATATATATATATATATATATATATATATATATATATATATATATATATATATTTAGGCAAACTATGCCTCATACTAGGCTAAGGTATCTAGTTCAACTTATAGATGTCAAGTAAGCCATAACCAATCCTAATATAGGAACTTAGTCTAGAAACAAGGGTATTTAAGTTAACTCCACCCAAATTAAGTTTTCAATACTACCACGCTAGCCCAATAAGATTAAATATCCAAATCATGATTCCAATAATAAAACCACATTCCAAACCTATCATTATATCGTATCCATTCTACAAATTGATCCAAACTAGGGCTAAGGTAACATGATTTTAAAAGGTTATAAAAATACCATCTTATGGGTCCAAAACTCTCATCTAATCCCCAAACATCAATAATCAAGGCTAAGTCATTCTATCCATAATCAATCTTAACATTCACATTCACATGCAATAAATATATCACACATTATCTGTGAAGAAGAGTAGACAAAATCCTACCTCAAAGCCGAACCACAAAACCTCACATCATACACCATATGCTCATCTTTACTTCATAATCCCTAAAATTCCATCATGCTATCAAAAACATAATATACTCATCAATACGAGTCTAACGATACCCATATAGCACTATTGTGCTTCGGGTCTAAAAATAACACCAAAAACCCAAAGTGGATCCCACTTACAAAAAATAAATTTTCGAGGTCAACCCAATGTTCATTCATGAACAAGGAATTATTGTCATCAAGAAATGGGTGAAAACCAAGAAAACTATGGGTTAAAATCAAAACCTAATCTAAATTGGTGTGTTGTGCCCAAACCAACAAATATAAGTATGAATTCAAAGGATTCATACCTTAAATTGGAAGATATTCGCATTAAAAGATGTTTAGCAAGCTCCCAAGTCATCCATAAACTATTTTGAGCTATTATAACTATTTAGGGTTTTAATATCTCAAGGCTGAAGAGAAAATGATGCAAATCATGACTATGGGGTCTATTTATAGACCCTAGGCATTTGATATGACATAATCGCCGAGACGCGATCGCTTCCTCTATGTTACGACTAGCGTCGCACCATGACTAGCAAAATTTAAAACATTTCAAAGTTTCTAATGATGCCTCTAGATTTATTCAGAATTTAATTATCGCAAATTAAATATGTAAGAACACTAAATTCAACCATTTGGACGTGTTGGCAAACTCAAATTTTCAATTTGAGGTTGTTTTGACCAAATGTAGATTTCACACCTTAACTTTCAAATTTTCAACTTTCCAGTCGATAGGTCAAAATGTGCTCAGTTGCATTGGGACCTTAACCAAATGTCTACCTATCCTAAAATCAATATTCTGAATATGTTGGCACAGTCAGAGTTTGTATTCAAAATCGTTTCACTAAAGTTTTTTCCCCATGGCCATTTGGAAACAACAAAAACTTCAAAATAGTGAATTGGCTCTAAAAACCAAACTACCCAATAAGTAAATTGTCAGTCCCAAGAAGTCAAAAATTACTTATGGTAGCTATGGATAAAATCAAATGGTGGAAAAAAGCAAAAATATGGAAAATGACCCAAAAGGTCATTCATTATCCACTACTAAAAGGTCTTTCATCCCTCACAATAAACGAATATAAAGAATCTCAAAAGCTCAAAGGGATGAGGTACTGGGATTGCATGCCTAGAGCATGACTTCCCATATAACCTCAATGAATAGAAAATGTCACGACAAATTGACATGAGTTTAAACTTGTTTTTTAGATTGGTATATTTCTTCTATGGTGATGTAATTCTTGGATGGATCGAGTAGTGATTGTCCTACTTAGGTGGATTTAGGAAATCCCCATTTCAGAGTTTCTACGGCCTAATGAGGCTTTGTGGAGTGCTTCTCCTTAATGATATGTGTATGTGGCTATTATTTGGTTGGATGGAGTGTTAGATTGATTAATTACCTACTAACGTTGCATTTCTCAGAGTTGCTAGAGTTTTTCCCAACACTAGTGTGGTTTTCAGGCTTGGGAAATTTTTGAGTATATTTGGATAGTTCATGCCCTCTATAGGATATAGAGTGGGTTATTTGAATTTCTCACTATTGATTTATCCTTTGGCATGATTTCTATTTTGTGGTAATATTTCATACCCTCCCAGGTGATTTTTCTCCTGGCTTGGTTTGGATAGTAGGTCTAAAATGATAAAGGAAGTGTATATTTGGATTTGGCTTTTTATGGTATGACTCATAACTTTGGTTGGCTTTGGCTCGGATGATCTCTTATTAATTTATGTAAATACAAAAGATGGTATCAGTGTTTTGTGGTTTAGATGTACGTGCATCAACCTTCTTGGTTTAGTTTGCTGCTAGTTAGAGGTGTAGTTGAGTTTTGGCTATTTGGAAGTAGAATGGGAGTGATGGTTGAAAAAGGGATACCAGTGTTGAAATCCCTTGCAAGTGTTATCTCTTAATTAAGGTAACCTGGGAAGTCATGTTGGGAGCATGTGCACACAGTAACTCATCCTTTTGAGCTTTTGAGATTTTTTCTATCTATTGACTTTCCAGGACGAAAGTCCTCTTAGTAGTGGATAATGTAACGACCCTTCAGGTTATTTTCCATATTTCAATTTATTTTTGTCGTTTGACCTTATCCAAAGCTTCCCAAATTCATTTATGACTTGTTGGGACTAACGGTTCGAATATCGAGCAATTCATCTAGTTTTTAGAACTAATTCTTTATTTAAAAGTCTTCACTGGTTCCAAATGTCCACTAGGCAAAAAGTTTAATGAAACTATCTCAGATGCAAATTTTGACTATGCCAACAAATCTAGAATATCAATTTTAGGCAAGAAAGGCCATTGGTTTGGGTCCTAATGTACCCGAGCTCATTTCAACCTATCGATCAAAAAGTTAAAAATTTGAAAGTTTAGGCGTGGGACCCACATTTGGTCTAAATGACTTCAGATTGAAATTCCAACTTTGCCAATGCATTTGGAATGTCTAATTTAGTAAGGTTATATAGTTCATTTGTGAAATAAAATTCCAAATGAGTCCTGAGGCATCATTGGAAACTTGGAAATTTTCATAGTTTTACTGGTCCTGGTGCGATGGCGATCGCAGCATGGTGAAGGCGATCGCGACATGGCCACCACAATAGCAATATTGTAAATGCAACCCGCATTTTCGTTATCATGACATCTCCTGGCCTGGGGGTTTATAAATAAATCCCATAGTCATAATTTGGGTCATTTTCTCTTCACTCTTGTATGCTTAAAACCCTAAATAGGTAAAATAACTTAAAATTAATCGTGGTGGGTGATGTGGGAACTTGTTTATCATCTTTTATTCTGAATATCTTTGAATTTAAGGTAAGAATCCTTTGAATTAATGCTTGAATTTTGTAGGTTGGACCTAAAACCCAAATTTATCTTTGGCTTGATTTTAGCCCAAAGTATGATTAGTTTTCCCCTATTTCTTAAGGTTTATGATTCCTTGTTCATGTGTGAACACTAGGTTGCCCTTGAAAATGCATTTTTCATAAGGTAAACCCGCTTGGGGTTTTGGTGTTACTTTTGGACTCAAAGCATAATAGTGTAATATGGGTATCGTTAGACTCGTATTAATGAGTAGATTATGGTTTTGATAGTAGGATGACATTTTAAGGTTTGGAAGTGAAGATGAATATTGGTGAATGAAGTTAGGTTTTGTTGTTTGGCCTTGACGTAGGATCTTGTCCACTTATCTTCGTAGATGATGTATGATAAGTATTGCTTGTGAATATGAATGTTATGCTTGATTATGAGTAGGAAACTTAGCCCTGATTATTGATGGTTGGTGATTAGGTAAGGGTTTTGGACCCGTAAGATGGTATGTTTATGACCTTTTAGAATCCTATTGTCTTCTCCCTAGTTTAGACCAATTTGTAGCTTCGACTTTATGAAAATATAGGTCTGGGATGTGGTTTTAGTGTTAGGAGCATGGTTAATGTATTTAATGTTATTGGGATAGTATGGTGGTCTTGAAATCATAATTTGGCTATAGCTGACTTGATGGACCTTATTTCTAGTCGAGTTCCTATCTTAGGTTTGAATGTGGCTTTCTTGACATCTAAAAGTTGGACTAGATACCTTAGCCTAGTTTAAGGCATACTGTGGATAATTATAGAAATTAAGGATTACGAGAGAGATTGTTCAGCCCACATAGGCAAAGACTTGTTTTAGCCTTGTGGACTTGGTTGCAGATGTTAGTCGTAGTTGAGATTAGTAAGCCTTAGTATAAGGTTACTCATGGGTTATTAAATGAAGATGTATTTCCCCTGGATAATGATATTTGGGCCTATAGAGATGCTATTTTCTCTTAGATATGATGTTGGGTCCTTAGAGATGATTCTCCTCTTAGCTATGATTGTTGGGTCTATAGAGATGATAGTCCTCTTAGTTATGATAATTAGCCTAGAGAGGTGAAATTCCTCATAATCATGATGTATGATCTATAGATGTGATATACTTATTGATATTATACTTCCTAGATGTTATATGCCTCCTCAAAGAGAGATGATTATATACTTATTGATATTATGCCTCCTAGATGTGAGATGCCTCTTAATGAGTGGTAAATTTGCCACTCATCTTCATCTGAATTAGCACACTCTACTACACTCTAAAGGGATGAATTAGACTATTTTTTTTATTTAAATTCACTAATTTTCATGTTTTGCAGGTACAAAATTGCTAAGACGAACAAAAGAAAAACAAGCTGAAAAAGGAGCAAAAAGGGAAGATAAGTGTAAAAGTTGGAAAACTGTATAGGCTGGGCCTCAGGTATCGTGATCGTGGTATGCTCATCGTGATTTTAGTAAGACAAGAAAGTCAGAAGGCCGCTATCATGTGAAGAATGCAATGATTGCATTGCCGAAATCATGGTAAAGCCAGTGCAATCGCGGTATAGCGAGATTTTTAGCTTGGGGCAAAATTGTCATTCTACCCTATCGATTCAAATTCTCACAAAAAGGGCTCAAAACCCTCATTATCATCATCATCATCCAAAAATCCTACCTCCCATCCTTAGTTGAGGTTTTGTAATTTATTGGAACTTGGAGCTTAAATTTGCACTAATTTGAGGCAAGATTTAATTAGAGAAACTCTAAAATATAGATTTGGCTTTGTCTATTGAATATTCATTTGAGTCTAAAGTATGGTTTGTCCTTTTTTTTTATAAATAACTTTGATGGACATCTTGGTATATTTTTTTTCATTATACTTACTATGTTCTAGATCTACCTCTTAGGGTTATGCTTGATTAGGGTGCTATTATGTATGGGTTGAGATGTATTTATATAGATTCTAGTTTATTGATGATGGGTTCTACTATTGCTTGATTAAATTGGATGAGATTTGTGGGTGAAAGTGCCAAATACCCAAATAGGTTTGTTGGATGAAAATCCCAAGCTCTTGAAAGATCAAACCATCCTTGAAAGAGGGGTTTGGGTGAACTATAAGAACCCTTGTCATCCTTGAAAAAGGGATGTGGGAACCAAGGAAATAGTAGACAATATTTGGTCTTAGTTTTCTAATTTTGATCATCTTAGACATAAGGATGAATATGAGGTTGACTATTCCTTGGTCACCATCCTTGAAATAGGGGTGCCTAATTGAGGTATTGGGTGGCTTTAGTTGACTCATTAGTTAGGTACTTGAAAGAGTCAATGAGTGACATCTTTGAGGTTTTGTTGAAGAACTAGCCTTAAGGGCTTTAGATCTAGCCTACCACATCATCAATGATTAGAATTTGCATAGAATTATCATGTTCCCATGTATAACTTTCCCTTAGTAAAGCATAGTCCCAAGATACATTTTAATTGATTATACTCTAATTATTTTTAGTTTTGAATTAGTCCCTTAGAAGCCCAAGAACTGCCTTTACAATCAACAAGATTGAAAACCCCCAAACCATTTTGTACCATAGGTTTGACCCTAGCAAGCAACTATTATTTTGGACTTTCTCAATCTCCACTCATATTTTCCTCATGGATTCGATCGCAACTCCTAGTTAGGTAAATATATTGACAACAACCGCCTTGCACTTAAATTGATGTGTAAGTTAAGAGTTATAAAAAATGGCACCGTTTTCGGGGAACTAGTTGGCATATTGAGTTGGTTTGAAATTTTAGCTTACTTGCTTTAATTCAAACTTGTAAATATTTGGTTGTGATCCTCTTTTGTTTCTTGTGTTGGGTAGACTTTTGTTTTTCTTTTTGTTTTCTCGTCACTATGGCATCTTGGGATGAATATAATTTTGGGGGTTGGAGATCTTATCGAGATAAATTGTTTGACCCCACTTTTGGCAACATTGTAGATATGCTCCCCAGAGAGATGCGTGCACCATCTCAATCTTATAGGGAGTATGGTTGTTCTCTATGTAGTGGTCGAGATGGACATTGGAGTGATTGCCAAAATGCCCCTTTCCCCATTATACTAATCCGATTGCTAGTTCTTCTTATGATTTTGAATGGTTTTATGGTCAAGGAAGGGAATAATAAAGCACCAGAAAGAGTAATATTGAAGCGATTCTTCAACTTATCTCAGATCGAGTGAAAACAACGGGGGATAACATACAAATCATGCATCAAGACATGGGGGCACATAACGAGAAAATTGAAAAGATAGAAGACATAGGAATTGAAGAATCCTTGCTGATTTCCCAACCAACCCAACACAATATGGTTGAAGATGCTGAAATAAAGCAAATGGTTCTAGAGCCAAAAAAAGAATCCAAGAAAATTTCTTATGAAAAATCTAGTCTATTTTGGGGTTAGGATACCAAAATGGAGAGAACTCCAAAATTAGGCTCTAGTCTATTTTGGGGTTAGGATACCAAAATGGAGAGAACTCCAAAATTAGGCTCTAGTCTATTTTGGGGTGAGGATACCAAAATGGAGAGAACTCCAAAATTAGGAAAAAGACCTCATTCTATCCACTTCTCAACAATAAGCAAGGTGGAGATGATGAAAAAGCAATCTACCTGAACAAATATTAAGTGAGGGTAAGAATGAACTATTTTCTTATATCCTAGAGTTTCCCTTTCAAAAAGGGTATGCTAAGACCCCATTCTTGATGGCCTTGAAGCTTAAAGATTGATGTCCGATTAGTGGCCTTCTAATGTTCTCAGCATTGCTGAATGATCCTATATGAAAGTTTGATGTAAAATTGGGTAAAAGATTTAAGTCTTCAAAATGGAACGATAAAAGTAGTATCAATGCGCCCTCGCCTTGCCCCTAAGTACCACAAAGATGTATTGATCAAAAGTAGGGGCACAGTTTCAAGTCTTCTAAGTGGAGACATAAATGAGGTTTAAAGAGGCATCCTGCCTCAATATTAAATCAAACACTTGATGGGAGGCAACCCAGCATTTTATATTTATTCCATATTCTTTTGAATAAGTCACATAATTTTGATGTTTTGTAGGTTCTTTGGATAGGATTGGAAGATGAAAACAAGGGAAAACCAAGTTTGGTAAGTGTGGCAGCCCTATAAAAAATAAGGCAAAATAGGGAAGAAAATGCCTCAGGTATTGCGATTGCAACCTGAGAATCGTGATGGCAATACCATAATTGCATCAACTATTCTGCAATCGCTACAGCTTCTCCAGCCTGCACCTTGTTTATCACTACAGTTTTAGGGAGCCCTTTAATCCTTCTTATGCTTTTATGTTATGTAGTGAGGTCACTACAAGTCTTTTAGTTGGAGGTATGGCCCTACCCTTGTGCGTATTCATTGGTTTTCAATACTCGAACTTAGTTCACTAAAAGCATGGAAATTTTGTAAATTAATTATTTTCATTGTTTAGTTATCTAATTCATTTATAATGATATTGGACGAGCCTTTCCCTATGATAGAATGATTGATGACATTGTTAAGGAAAAAATATCATGATTGGGTCTTGAGCCACAGATTCAGGAAAAGTCCGAGTACCCATAGCTTCAAGGCTATTAATGTAAGAAAAGTCTGAGTACTCGTGGCAATTTGATTTTGGGATCACACCCATACCATTGGCAAAGTATAAGTAGCCATATGATTTGTTTGTTTATATAAAGCCAAAATAAGAATCCAAGGAGAGGGTTGTTGCCATGGTTAGCAAATTATGCATGGTGAAAATGCAAAGCAAACACCCCGCTCCATCCAAATTTTTTTTGAAAAATCAAAGGGCATGGATATGAGCGGCCTTGTGAAAATGCTCTTTCTCTTTTTGTGACTCCAAATTTTGAATTGTGAAAATTGATACATACTCCTTTGTTTTGTATCTAATGGGAGAGGTAATTGATCCTCCTTGGCAAATTTGCATGCAATGTGTGGCGAGTTCATTTGTTTAAACCTCATGTGCACTTGTATGATCTAGAACTTGCCCCATTAGTCTCTAAGGATATTGTGATTGTAATTGGTTGATGAGATGATCTTAGGCCATTTTGTGGTAATGGAAGTCCACTTTAGCCTAAAAAGTCTACTCGTTTATATATATTATCCCTAGTCACCCATTTTGAGCCTTTGAACCTTTATTTGGTAAACACATTGAAAGTCGTGAGCCTTTCAATTTTAATCCCTCTTTTGAACCCTACCCTCCTTGAACTTACAATTATAACTTGAGACTAAAAGCCTAAGTTAGAGGTAGTAAAGATTGGAAGAGGTAATGTTGGGCCACAAAGCTGTAAGTAAGTGCCTATGGGCTTAAGAATTGAGAGAAAATGGAAAAGAAAAAGAAGGGACCCAACAAAGGATGGAAAAGCATGTATTACACAAGAAAAAAGAAATTAAACAAAAAGTGGGTGAACCAAGGAAGCCAAAAATAGGCAAATGCATAAAGAAGGAAAAAAAAGAGAAGTGGCCCACAGTCAAAATGTGGATTGAATAGTTTGAAAGAGATGTACCTATTGAAGGAGGGTGTAGTCATTTCATTCCTAAATAATATCCTACCCATTCTTCCGAACCGACCTTACAAGCTTAAAACGTCCTTTGAGATATCCAACCAAGTGTTTTCATCATAGTGGTGATAAAAAATCAAAAAATCCTATGGTATGGTACTTGTTAGCATCGAGAGCTATTGAGAGAGGAAGTGTTTCACATTTAAATTCCTTATTCCATACTTGATACCTAGGTGTGTGGAATTCTTTATCTTGTGAGGGGGCATGTGAAAAAGTTGAGGTGGGTGATTTTGTCATCTCTTAAAAAATAGGCAAAAAAGAGTATAATGTGGTTGAGGTCAAAAGGTGAGTCATTTTTAGAGTATTAGTGATTGTTGCATGGTTTTTCTTTAGAGTCTTGTGCATCTTTGAAAAATTGTATTTTATGTTGAAGGATGTCTTTAAATTGACTTTGCTCATATGTGAAGAGCTATGTGTGGTAGCAATCAAGTTGATGTCAATGGGATCATTGAGCAATAAAATCTGGGCATACAATTGCATTGTCTCATGTGAAATGAAGTGATGTCGCTTAAGGAAAAGCAAATATTTAAGTTGGGGGTGTTCATGAGTGGTGAATTTTCCACTCACTGACATCCGAATTAGCACATACTACTGTGTTCTAAAGGTATGAATGAGACTATTTGGTGATTTAAATTCACTAATTTCAATGTTTTGAAGGTAGAAAAATTGTTGAGATGAAAAGAAGCAAAATAAGATGAAAAAGGAGCAAAAAACAAAGATAAGTGCAAAAGCTGGAAAATCGTGAGGGCTGGACCTCAGGTATCGTGATCATGAGGTATCCACCTGATAATGGTAAGTCAAGAAAGTTAGAAGGCCGTGATCGGATAAAGAATATAGAGATTATGGAGTCACAATAGCGGTTATGCTAGTGTGATCGTGGTATTTCTAGAGAGGGACAAAATTGTTATTCTATACTATTGATCCAAATTCTTACAAAAAGGGCTCAAAACCCTTATTATCATCATAATCATTCTACAACCCTACCTCCCATCCTTAGTTGAGGGTTTTGTAATTTCGTAGAGCTTGGAGCTTAAATTTACACTAATTTAAGGTAATATGTAATTAGAGGAACTCTAAAGTGTTTACTTGGCTTTGTCTATTCAAGATTCATTTAAGTCTAAAGTGTGGTTTGTCCTCTCTAAATTTTTCTTATGAATAACTTTAATAGACATCTTGGTATATTTGTTTTCATTATCCTTATGATGCTCTATCTCTACCTTTTGGGGTTATGCGTGATTAGGGTGCTATTTTGTGTGGGCCGTGATGTATTTGTAAAGATACTAGTTTGTTTATAATGGGTTCTACTATTGCTCAATTGATGGATAAAAATCCAAAGATCTTGAAATCTCAAACCATCCTTGAAAGAGGGGTTTAGGTGAACTATAGGAACCTTCATCATCCTTGAAAGAGTGATGTGGGAACCAAGAAAATAGTAGACAATAATTAGGATTAGTTTGCTAATTTTCACCATCTTAGACATAAGGGTAAATATGAGGTTGACTATCTCTTGGGTACTATCCTCAAAATAGAGGTGCCTAATTGAGGTATTGGGTGGCTTTAATTGACAAACTCGTTAGGTACTTTAAAGAGTCAATGAGTAACATATTTGAGGTTTCGTTAAAAACTAGCCTCAAGGACTTTAGACCTAGTCTACTGCATCATCAACGATTAGAATTTGAATCAAATTATCATGCTCCCATGCATAACTTGCCCCTAGGAAAGCATAGTCCCAAGATCTATTTTAATTTATTATACTCTAATTATTCAACTCTTGCAATGGATGTAGGAGCATCAAATCCATTGTCTTGGGATTTTAAGGCGTATGAGAAATGCTTAGTCTCGAATTAGTCCCTCGGAATCCCAAGAATTGCCTTTACGTTCAACAAGATTGAAAACCCTCAAACCATTTTGTACCATAGGTTTGACCCTAGCAAGAAACTATTATTTCAGACTTATTCAATTACCACTCACATTGTTCCTCGTGTATTCAACCCCAACTTCTAGTTGGATAAATATATTAAAAAACAACCTCCTTGCACTTAAATTGATGTGTAAGTTGAGCATTATCACCTCCTAGATGATTGATGATCATATACTTATTGATATTATCCCCCCTAGATATGAGATTCCTTCTTTATGGGAGATGATTATATTCTTATTAATCTTATGCCTCCTAGATGTGGGATGCCTTTTATATGTGAGATGATTAGAGATATGCTACATCTTATAAATATGATCGTCAGGATAAGTTGCATATATGTCTATGGGCCGACGATTGTGATTATGATATTGTGATTATTTTGGACATATTATTGGATCGAGGGCTATGCTATGATGTTGGTTGGATATTTGGAAGTGTTTATCCTTATAGAGTATACAGTTACAATTTATTAATAGCTATATATATATATTTGTATAAACCTTTTTTGTATGGGGCAGAGAAACACGCAGTATAACGCTTATTATTCCACTAATTGAATACTTTGATGGTGTGCATAGATTTGGTATATTCATGATTATTATATTGGTAATTGGTATGATTCTAGTAAAAATATGATCTTATGACTGTTCTTTCTACTTAAGGGTTAATCTATGTGGTAGCTAGTTTTCTATTAGGTGACTATAACACTTGATGGCTAGGAATCTAATGTACTAGTTAATGAACCGTAGTTGAAATATGGTAGCTAGCGATGGTTGATACATGGATAATGATGATGTTAGGTTTATTATAGGTGAAGATTTGTTTATATTGATGACTAAGTTCATGATGTTGATTAGTTGTTAAGCAAGGAGTTCCATATTAATGAGGCTAGATATTAAGAGATATTAGTGATAAGAGGTGCCTAGATAATAATAATAGATAGTTGGTAAATGAGGATTAGCTGGTAAATGATGGTTATTTAATGAATGGTGTTAGGTAATAAAATATGGTTAGATTATAAATGGTATTGTGTCATCTAATTATTATTAATAGATATTAGATAATTAGTTGAAAATGATGAATAGTGGATAAATGGTGATTATGGTCTAGTGATGAATCTTGACTAGATGTTAGCTATTGGCTATTTAATAAATAATGGTTAGTTTTTTTACCATGAATAAGGATTATGTGAAGGATAATATTTAGGCTATTATTTAGAGGTCATGTGATGACTAGTAAATTAATGGTTTAATGATGATAAGCATTGGATAGCTAATACCGATTACTTGGGAAGAATTGAAATGATAGATATTCTTATGATGATATAATTATGTTTATGAGTATATTACTATATGATATTCAGTTATGGTAATTGATGATGATTATGTATATCGGCAAATAATTGTTTGATGAGAAATATAGAAGAACCATGGGTAATGAGCAGTTGGTAATATATCTATATACATTGATGATATCGATACTCGATTTGAGTCAGGAGGATACTATTGTGATAATATTGATACTCAATAAGGCTGGAGGATATTGTGAATATATATTGATACATGACTAGGCTAGAGGATATTGTGATGATACACTGATGCCCAACAAGCCTAAAGAATGCTGTGACGATATATTAATGCCCGAAAAGGCCTAAGATTGATTATGATTAAGATGGACACGATGATGACAGTTATGATAGATATTGTTATGATGATGAGGTTATTATGTTGACTATACCTTAGATTCATTCTTGCATATGCATCGCCTATCACCAATTGCACCTATGTCAATCAATCAGTATGGATCGATTGCATAGATATAGGTGAAGAATATGCTTTATGTTCTTGTATGTTACACACTTGGGGTAGTAGAGGTATGGATAGGCTGGGCTAGGTATTTGGTTTTATGAAGTGGATAGTTATTCACGTTTTCATTGGTAATGTTATTATCATTATTGTGATTATTATTATGGATAGCTTATGAAAGATGGGTCATTGATCCAGTATCGATATTTGAGGTATGTCTATGACATTCTATATCTCCTGATTTTATTATTATGTAGGATTATTTCATGTCTATACATGTGGATTGGAAACCCTGAGTATGTTATTATTAAATCCTGATAGTATTATAATGAGGTCTTCAAATGAGGATATGATGATATAGGCTATGCTTTGATATGACCTCATTTCTATATATGTGTGTATATGTATGTGTATATATATATCTAGCTATAAGAAGCTATGACACTACCTTATACTCATTCCTTCATTTGTTCATGTTGTATATTCATTCTTAACCTTGTATATTGCTATATATATTTCTTTTTCTCATTCATATATTGACTTGGTATATACAATATAACATTGATGTCTATAGAATGTGGCTAGAATAGGATAGTTTACCCTAATACTTCCTTAGTCTTCTTATGTAAGACTCTTGGACTTGAATAGGATAGTTATCCCTTATTATTCTTATTGGCTTATTGTATGATTTCTGGACTCTTAGGTGTAGTTTCCATTTTATTTATATATTGTATATATCTAGTTTATCTTTGGAGCTCAATTAGCAGTTACCTATGTGTACCATTCATTTGGTACTCATACTATACTTCTGCAGCCTGCAAATCATAGTATGGGTTATTACCATTGATGTGTGCATTGTGTAGAGCAACCATGGTTCAGAGACATAGAGTGAGATTGTGCTATTTAGAGTATTACTTAACTCTTTCTTATGTATTAGATTAATCATTATATTGTATTTAGAGATAAGTTGTATTCGTGTAGTTTAATTGTTGGTTTACTTTGTACTCTTTATATATTAGAATCTCTTGTACTGATACTATTAGGATTTGGGATTTTATGATATGTTGATCTTCATTTCCTTATTCTGTATTCTTTTCCTTATATATTGAGTATTCCATTACTAGCCATTCCAGACTACGGGTTGGCTTTCCTACCGGTGGGTTATGGTAGGCGTCATCATGTTTTAAGATATTAGGTCGTGAAATATTAGGTATCAAAGCTGATTTGATAATTTCTTTCCCCTAGTACAGCTAGATTGACTGTGTTCCCTCTTGGTTATCTGTATTAGAATGATTTGGGGAGGTATAGTTGTAGCAAAGGTAAGTTAACCTTCCATGGTTTTGTGTGGTTTTTGAGTTTGCAATGTAGTTATGTTACCTATTATTGAGTTTGATATTCTTAGACTTTCTTCCTAGGTTGTGATGGCTTTTGTCTTGGCTATCCCTTTTGATATAACCCATTTGTGAGATGGACAAGTTTGAGGTCCGTTGTTAATTTGTGGCTATTTCATCATTGATAGCAATTTTGATATTGATGCTGAGATGTCGTGGATTCACTTCATAGGTTTGTTGGGGTTGTTCCCTTGCATTGGTTTGCCCTATTGTTAGTGTGGATATTGGATTCTCTTTTCCTGTGATATGGTTTCTTCTTAAGTAGAGTTAGAGAGTTAAAGGCTGGTGGACTTTCCTTTGATCACTTCTTAAGTTGGCAAATTAGAAATTCTTCACCTTGAGTTGTTTATTTTCTGGTGGTGGTCTTAAATTTGACCTTGTTTTCAAGATTGATATATTTCTTCTATTATGATGTGATTCTTGGATGGATAGAGTGGTGATTTTCCTACTTGGGTGGATTTGGGAAATCCCTATTTCAGAGTTTGTACAGCCTAATGAGGCTTTGGTGGAGTGTTTCTCCTTGATGATATATGCATGTGGCTATTCTTTGGTTAGATGGAGTTTTATTTGATTAGTTGTCAGCTAAAGTTGCATTTCCTAGAGTTGCTAGAGTTTTTTCAACATTGGAATGGTTTTAATCTATGGGAAGTTTTTGAGTATGTTTGGATAGTTCATGCCCTCCAACGGATATAAAGTGAGTTATTTGCATTTATAACCAGTGATTCATCCTTTGGCATGATTTCTGTTTTTTGGATTTATTTTGTACACTCTAGCTGATATAAAGTTGGTTGCTTGTGTCTTAAGTCAGTGGTTATCCTTATGGTGACTTTGTTCTTCAAATAGGTCCCGGCTGTGACATGGTATGATTTATTTCAAATGGGTTAGATTTAGATACTGGAGTCTATTTGAGATAGTTGACATTGATATAGCCTTATTCACTAAATTTTTATTTGATTACCTGGAATGATAATTCGGAAATATGATGAATTTAGAGCATTAATACCTATTTATTTTGAGGTTTGGTTTAGATATTTGAGACCGAATGATTCAGCCTTGGTATTGAGATTTGAGCTTGCTGTAGTAAATATTGCGTATAGCTTTTGTTTTGGACTTGTCTTTTTTCAGATTTTATTTATAGGTTAGTTGAGCCTATTCTGTGGTTGCCTATAAGGTCTTATCGACGTGGGTTGGATTGTAGTTGATAAGTGTTCAGATGTTAGGGCATGGACCCTGTATTGTTCTTTTAGTTTTGACCTCGTATTTCAATTTTCTCTGGGAATTTTGGATGATTTACTCAGTGGAAGTAATGTACTCGAGTTTGATTCAATATGGATTCGTTCTAGGTGGATGAGACATCCTGGAGTGGAATATTTAGTGATGAGTAGTTATACCTTAGATTTTGAGATTTCAATTTGATTTTTATCTGGACTTGTTGCAGCATTGGCAAGGATTTCATTCCTCGATTGTCTTTAATTATGTGCCTATACAACACCTTATGAGCTTATTCTCATATTTTTTATATTGACTTTTGATAGGTCAAGTTTAGTTCTTTGAGTTCTTCATGATGAGACTATGTGGGTGAGAATCAGGTGATTTTCCCCTTGGCTTAGAGTGGGTAGTAGGCGTAAAATGGTAAAGAGAGTGTATATTTGGATTTGGATTTGGTGGCATGACTTATTACTTTGGTTAGCATTGGGTCGGATGAACCCTTATTGATTTATGTGGATATAGAGATGGTATTATCGTGTTGTTATTCATGGGTATGTGCATCAACCTTCATGTTTGAAAAGGGATACCTATGGAGAAATCCCTTGCAAGTGTTCTCTTATTGAGGTTTCTCGTGAAGTCATTAGGAGCATGTAGAACACGTACCTAATCCTTTCGAGACTTTAAGATTCTTTCTTTCCGTTGACTTTCGGGGGCAAAAGTCCTTTTAGTAGTGGGTATTGTAATGACCCTTCAGGTCATTTTCCATATTTCTTCTTTTTTCTATTGTTTGAGCTTCTCCATAGCTTCTCTAAGCCATTTATGAATTCCTGCGACTGATGGTTTGGTTACCGGGCAGTTTTTTTGGTTTTTAGAACCATTCTTCATTTAGAAGTATTCATTAATTCCAAATGGCCATTGGGCAAAACTCAAATAAAATTATCTCGAATGCAAATTCTGACTACACCAGCAGATCTAGAATATCAATTTTAGGCTAGGTAGACCTTTGGTTTAGATCCCAATGCACCTGGACTCATATCGACATATCAATCGAAAGTTAAAAATTTGAAAATTTAGGTGAGGGACTCACATTTGGTCGAAATGACTTTGGATTGAACATCTGAATTCACCAACGAATCTAGAACGTTAAATTTGTGTGATTGCATATTTCATTTGCTAAAATTGGATTTTGAATAAATCCCAAGGCATCATTGGAAACTTGGAAATTTTTCATGTTTTGTAGGTCTTGGTGCAACGACAATAGTGGTATGGAGGAGGTGATCATGGCAAGACAATCGCGGAAAGGCTACAGTAATTGTAGTATCGCAAATACAACCCTCGTCTCAACAATCGCGACATCTCCTTGCCTGGGGGTCTATAAATAGACCCCATAGTTGCGATTTAGGTCATTTTCTCTTCACCCTAGAGAACCTAAAACCCTAAATGGGTATAATAACTCAAAATTGATCATGTTGGGTGATGTGGGAGCTTGTTTATAATCTTTTATCGCAAATATCTTTGAATTTAAGGTAAGAATCCTTTCAAATTCATACTTGAATATATTTGTTTTGACCCAAAACCCCAATTTAGATTAGGGCTTGATTTTAGCCCAAAGTATGCTTAGTTTTCACCTATTTCTTAAGGGTTATGATTTCTTGTTCATATGTGAACGCTGGGTTGGCCTCAAAAATACATTTTCTATTAGTGGGACCCGCTTTAGGTTTTCATGCCATTTTTGGACCCAATGCACAGTAGTGCAATATGGGTATTGTTAGACTTGTATTGATGAGTAGATTATGGTTTTCATAGTGTGATGGAATTATGGAATTATAAAGTGAAGATGGAGGTTAGTGAATGAAGTGAGGTTTTATGGTTTGTCTTTGAGGTAAACTCCTATTAAATTTTCTTTATTGATGATTTGTGATATGTATTTCGTATGAATATGAATGTTAGGCTTGATTATAAGTAGGATAACTTAACCTTGATTATTGATGTTTGTTAATTAGATCAGGGTTTTGGACTTGTAAGATGGTATGTTTATAACCTTTTAGAATTCTATTGCCTTCTCCCTAGTATAGACTTGATTGTAACATGGAAATAATGAAATTCTAGGTCTGTGACGTGGTTTTAGTGTTGGAAGCATGATTAGTATATTTAATCTTATTAGGCTAGTGTTGAAATCATAATTTATCTAGAGTTGATTTGATGGGCCTTATGTCTAGTGGAGTTCCTATCCTAGGCTTTAATATGGCTTAATTAACATCTAGAAGTTGGACTGCATACCTTAGCCTAGTTTGGGGCTTAGTGTGCCTAATTATGGAAATTAAGGATTAAGAGAGAGATTATCCGGCCCACTTAGGCAAAGACTTATATTAGCCTTGTGGACTTAGTTGTGGATGTTAGGCGTAGTTGAAGTTAGTTAAATCTTAGTATAAGGTTACTTTGTGGCTTATTGAATGATGATGAATTTTCCCCTAGATAATGATATTTAGGCATATAGAGATGTTATTTCCTCCTAGATATGACATTGGGTCCTTAGAAATGATTCTTTTCTTAGTTAAGATTGTTGGGCCTGTTGAGATAATATTCCTCTTGGATATGATACATATCCTAAAGAGCTGACATTCCTCATAATCATGATGTATGATCTATAAATATGAGAAGTCCTATGGATGTTATATACTTATTGCTATTATGCCTCCTAGATGTAAGATGTCTCCTAGATGAGAGATGATTATATAGTTATTTATATTATGCCTCAAAGATGTGAGATGCCTCCTAGATGAGGGATGATTATATAATTATTGATATTATGCGTCCTAGTTATGAGATTCCTCCTAAATGAGACATAATTATATACTATATATATTATACCTCCTACATATAAGATAACTCTATGATGAGAGATGATTATATACGTATTGATTCTATAACTTGTAGATGTGGGATGCCTCTTATATGTGAGATGAGTAGAATAGTCTACGACTTATAAATATGGTTATCGAGATGAGTTCCAAATATGTATATGGGTCGAAGGCTATGATTCTGATGTTGTGATTATTCAAGACATATTATTGGGCCGAGGGCCATGTTATGATATTGGTTCAGTATCTGGGAAGTGTTTATCCTTGTAAAGGATGCGGTTATAATTTATGAATGTATATTTATGTATATATATGTATATATATAGATGTTTGTATACATATCTCTCCAATATGGGACAGAGAAAAATGTGACATGACTCTTATTATTCCACTTATTGAATACTGGTAATGGCATGCATAGATTTGGTATATTCATGATTATTATATCGGTAATTGATGTGATTCTAGTTGAAATACAATCTTATGACTATTCTTCCTACTTAGGGGTTAAGTTATGTGGTAGCTAGTTGTCTATTATTTGACTATAACACTTTATGGCTAGGAATATACTAGTTAATGAACCTTGCTTATTCAAAAAATGGTAGCTAGCAATGGTTGATACATGGCTAATATTGATCACAAGTTTATCATAGGTTAAGATTAGTTGATATTGATGACTAAGTTCATGATGTCGATTAGTTGTTAAATGAGGAGTTGTGTATTAATGAAGATAGGTAAGAAAAGATATCAGGGATAAGAGATAACTAGATAATAATGATAGCTAGTTGGTAAATGAGTATTAGTTTTTAAATGATGGTTAGTTAATGAATGGTGTCAGTTAATAAAAGATGGTTAGATGATAAATGGTATTGTGTCATCTAATAATGATAAACAATAGATGATTAGTTGAAAATGGTGAATAGAAGATGAATGTCGATTATGGTCTAGTGATGAATCATTACTAGATGTTAGGTATTTTCTATTTAAAAAATAATGGTTAGTCTCTATCCCATGAATAAGGATTATTTGAAGGATAAGGTTTAGGCAAAGAATTAGAGGTCATGTGATGACTAGCGAATTAGTGGTTTAATGATGATAAGCATTTGTTAGCTAATAACGAGTAGGTGGAAAGTATTCATAAGATAGATATTTTTGTGATGATATGATTATAGTTATAAGTATGATAGTATATGTTATTCAGTTAGGGTGATTGATAATTATTATGTATGTTAGCGATTAGCTGTTTGATGAGAAATGTAGAAGAACTATAGACAATAAGCAGTTGGTAATATATCTATTCACATTGATGATATTGGTACCAGGTTTGAGTTTGGAGAATACCATTATGGTGATATTGATACCCGATAAGGATGAAGGAAACTGTGATAATATATTGACACCCGACAAGGCCAGAGAATACCTTAATGATATATTGATATCCGACAAGGTTGGGGGTTGATAATACTGATGATGATAGTTATGATAGAGATGGTTATGATGATGAGATTATTCTATTGATTGTGTACCTTGCATTCATTTTTGTATGTGCATCAACTATCACCAGTATGCACCTATGTCTATCAGTCGGTATGGGATAGTTTCATAGATATAGGTGAAGAATATGTCTTGTGTTGCTGTATATTGATTTGACCTTCTAATCCTTGGGCGGTTGGGGTACGCATAGGCTCTGCTAGGTTTTTGGTTGTCTGGAGTGGACGGTTATTCGCATTGTCATTGACATTGTTATTATTATTGTGATCATTATTATGGATAAATCTAGCTATAAGAAGCTATGGCACTACCATATATCCCTTCCTTCATTTGTTCATTTTTTACATTCGTTCTTGACCTTGTATTTTGCTATATATGTTTATTTCGCTCTTCATTTGTATATTGTCGTAGTATATATGGTATCGTGTTAAAGTCTATTGAATTTGGATAGAATAGGGTAGTTCACCCTGATACTTCCTTATTTATCTTATCTTAGACTCTTGGACTTGAATAGGATAGTTGTCCTTTATTATTCTCATTGGATTGTTATACAATTTATAGATTCTTGGGTGTAGTTTCTATTCAGTTTATATGCTTTATATATCTACTTTATCTTTGGAGCTCATGTGGAAGTTGTTTACTGAGTACCATTCATTTGGTACTCATATTACACTTCTGCAGCCTGTAATCATAGACGAGTTATTGCTATTGATGTGTTCATCATGCAAAGCAGCCATGGTTAGGAGACTTAGAGTGATCTCATGACGTTCAGAGTATAACTTATCTCTCTCTTATATATTAGACTAATCTCTACATTATATTCATAGATAAGTTTCATCAGTGTAGTTTCGTTGTTGTTTCAAGTTGCATTGTTAATATATTAGAAGAACTTGTATTGATACCACCAAGTTTTGGGATTTTATCATCTATTGATCTTTACTTAATTTATTCCGTATTCCTTTTCTTATATTATTGAGTAGTCCTTTACTAGTCAGTCTGAAGTACGAGTTGGCTTGGATACCGATGGGTTATGATAGGTGCTATCATGACCTAAGAAATTGGGTTGTGAAAAATTTGTAACAGTGCCAGGTTTTGATCCTGGGACCTATGGGTTATGGGTAATCTGTGCCCATGACAATATGAGATATCAAGTCAACATATGAATTTGATTCGGGAAGAGTTGCATTTCTCTGAGTTGCTAAAGTTCTGG
Source organism: Capsicum baccatum var. pendulum (assembly GCA_030864225.1). Classification (NCBI taxonomy): domain Eukaryota; kingdom Viridiplantae; phylum Streptophyta; class Magnoliopsida; order Solanales; family Solanaceae; genus Capsicum; species Capsicum baccatum. The sequence goes on along the minus strand of CM061556.1, from coordinate 122,196,551 downwards.
CCAATACTGGTGTGGTTTTTATCCTTGGGAGGTTTGTGAGTATGTTTGGATAGTTCATGCCCTTCAGCAGATATGGAGTGGGTTATATGCATTTTCAACCAATGATTTTTCCTTTGGCATAATTTCTATTTTGTGTCTATATTTCATACCCTCCAGTTACTATAGAGTTGGTTGTTTGCATTTCGATCGATGGTTATCCTTGTGGTGGTTTTTGATCTTCAGATATATCTCGACTGTGGCTTGGTATGATTTATCTTAGATATGTTAGATTTGGATACTAAAGTCGATTTGAATGGTTCGTAATAATATAGGCTTATTGGTTTAGTTTTGACTTGATGCCTTTGAATGGAGATTTGGAAGTTGTGATAAACATGGAGTATGAATGCCTACCCATCTTCATTTTGGTTTGGGCAATTGAGATCGGGTCATTAAGCCTTTGTGTTGAGATTTTTGCTTGGTGTTGTAGAGCTTGCATGCAACTTTTGCTTTAGACTTGTCTTAGTTCAAATTTAATTAATCGACTGGTTGATCATACTATGAAGATTGCCTATTCGGTCTCCTTGAATTTGGATGGAATATGGTTGATAAGTATTCAGATGATATCCCATGGACACGGTATTGGTTCTTTCGGCTTTGACCCTGAGTCTCCTATGTTTTTTGGGAACTTTGGATGATTTACTCAATTAGAGTAAAATACTCAAGTTGGATTAAGTATGACTTCATTCTCGGTGGATGAGACATACTAGGGTGGAATATTAAGTTATGAGTTGTTATACCTAGGAATTTTAGATTTCAGTTTGATTTTTATCTGAACTGGTTGCATCATTCGCATGGATCAAATTCCTCGATTATATCTATTTGTATGCCTAGACAACTCCATATGAACTTATTCTCATGGTTGATGTATGGACTTTCAGTAGCTCATCTTCAGTTTTTTGAGTTCTCTATTATGAGATTGCATAGGCAAGACTTAGGTGATTTTTCTCTTGGCTTGTAGTGGATAGTAGGTGCAAAATGTTAAAGGGGGTGAATATTTTGATTTGTATTTGGTGGCATGACTCATGACTTGGGGGTTGGCTTTGGCTCAGATAAGCCTTTGTTGATTTATGTGGATATAGATATGGTATTAGTGTGTTGTGGTTTAGATATGCATGCATCAACCTTCTTGGTTCAGTTTGAGGTCTGTTAGGAGTTATATTTAGTTTTGGCTGTGTGGAAGTAGAATGAGAGTAGTGGTTGAAAAAGGGATCCCTATGGAAAAATCGCTACGAAGCATTTTCACTTTGTTGAGGTTATCTGGTAAGTTAGTCTCTAGGAATGCAAGCCCAATATCTCATCCCTTTGAACTTTAGAGATTCTTTCTATTCATTGACTTTCGGGGACAAAAGTCCTTTTGTAGTGTATAATGTAATGACCCTTCAAGTCATTTTACATAGTTTCACTTATTTCCACAGTTTAAGCTTCTCCATAGCTGCCTCAAGTCATTTATGACTTCTAGGATCGACAGTTCGATTACCTGGTAGTTCGTTTGATTTTTAGAGCATATTCCCTATTTTGAAGTCTTTATTGGTTCCACATGGCCAATGATAAAAAATTTAATGAAACGATCTCAAATGTGAATTTTGATTGTGCCAGAAGATCCAGAATATCAATTTTAGGATAGGTAGACCTTTGGTTTGGGTCCCAATGCACTCGATCTCATTTTGACCGATCGATCAGAAACAACCTCTCTACTTCCTCGGAGGTAGTGGTATGGACTGCGTACATTTTACCCTCCCCAGACCCTAAAAGGTGGGAATATACTGGGTTTGCTATTGTTTTTGTTGTTGTTGATCGGAAAGTTAATAATTTGAAAGTTTAGATGTGGAACCCACTTTTGTTTGAAAAAACCTCAGATTAAAAATTTGAGTTCGCCAACGCATTTAGAATGTCGAATTTGAATGGTTACATATTTCATTTTCAAAAATTAGATTTTGAATGAATCCCGAGGCATCGTTTGAAACTTGGAAATGTTTTAAGGTTTGCTGGTTCTGGGGCAACAATGATTGTGGCATGCAGAAGGCAATTGCGATATCGGGAATGTAACCCGCATCTCGATGATTGTGACACCGATTTTCCTGGGGGTCTGTAAATAGACCCCATAGTCGAGATATAAGTTATTTTCTCTTCATCATTGAGAGCTTAAAACCCTAAATGGGTATAATAACTCAAAATATAGTATTGTGGATTATTTGGTAGCTTGCTAAACATCTTTTAATGCGAATATCTTCGAATTTAAGGTATGAGTCCTTTGAATTCAAACTTGGATTTTTTGGTTTTGACCCAAAACCCCAATTTAGCCTAGGGCTTTATTTTAGCCTAAAGTTTTTGTAACGCCCCAAGATCCCATCCAGAGACGTCATACGGAGCTTAAGGCCACACGCGACCTCAAGCTAACCCTCTAAGCCTGTCATCACTTCTAGAACTTATTTTGACAATAGTCAGGCTAAAATAAGAGAGAATGACATATCATGAACATACTGGAATAAGATAAGATACTAGCCTGTACAGTCCAAAATACTAAAATTCTGTACATACCAACCCTTTAGTCTGACAAATCCTCTATACATCAAAATCAAGGAGACATTGGGACAAACCCCCAACAGACTTAAACAGTACTGAAAGCCATAACAACAAAATGATATCACAAAATACAGGCACAGTCCTCGAACCATGAGGACTCACTACTGAGGAGACGTAGAGAGGCACCCAAATATCGCTAACGCAGTTGAGGCTGTGTACCTGAACCTACATTACGTGAAAATGTAGCCCATAGAAAAATATGTGGGTCAGCACTTTGGAATATTCTAAGTATGTGGGGGTGCATGTAACAATGTAATTATCATCATCAATTTTATGAAAATATACATATGTACAATGATGGATTACTTGGCTTGAGTTAGATTGAAAGATACTTTTCATTATCTCATTGTAAATAAATCATAAGATAAAAACCTTATAAATCATCATAAACAACTCAACTCTTCAACTCAAGACTCGAAGTGACTCTATAATTCAAGAAACTTGACTCTTATGGACATGGGAGGTTCTTATAACCGACATAAACCATGTGAGCTACATAGAGTCCAACGTTTTGCCTTCCTAAGGAGAGAACCCAACATTGGTGGGAGTGTAATACTCTAGATAGGGAGTACAACCTAAATTTAGTGATCACAATCCATACTCGGCCTCTGCCCCACAATTATCAATATCAATCCTATGGTGGCACGTAGTTTTGAGGAAATTACCATATTTCACGCTCGGTGCTAAATACTACTCCTAGACATAAGTTTAGAACGCGTTAGGAAATCCACCACACACATCACAAGAGTTTGTCATGAATACCAAATCAAATCTCTTTCTTATTTATCAAATTATAATCAATTGGTGGATTCCTATCTAGACTCAAATTAAATCAATCTTTCTCAATATGGAAATGTATCAATTCATTAAATCATGGAACATCAATAACTTTGAAGAAATATCAAGACTCATTGTAACAACTCAATCGCATGAATCAATATACTCAATAATCCAATTTGTCATAAGGAAGCTTACAGCTTGACACATATCTTGAAAGCACTTGAAATATCAACTCATGATAGAAATATGAAATTCACAATATTAAATATTAAGGCATAACTTGGGAATAGTAAAATAATCCTGTATAACAAAGCTTGAACAAATTATATTCTCATAATCTCATGATGAAGTAATTTGTATATAAATCCACTTGCAAAATTATATAAATCCAAGATAGAAATCAAAGCTTTGGGCACAAGAACGAAAGGATTGCTCTTGTTCAAAACCCCACATACCTTAATCTTTGAAATTGGATGAACTCTAGTTCTTGAGACTCTATCCGCATTTGTAATAAATATTTCTTAAATCCCACACTATGAGGAACTTGATTCTTGAAGGAAGCTTGAAGAATTTATGAATTATTTTTGGAAGGTTAAAGTTCTAGATGAAACCCAAGTTATACTCTCTTTAGAGAATTGGAAGAGAAAATGGAGAAATTAGGGTTTGGATGGTGTTTCTCATATTTATAGAGGCTTATAAAAGATGGGAAAAGACCAAAATACCCTTTCAAAATATCCCTTAGTTGCAAAAAAAAATAGCTGACGACATCTGTGACAAGTCGTCACGACGGTGATAACTCGTCACGAAATGTTGTCACAAGAGGGTGAAATTTTGATTTTCTGCCTAAGGTTGATGACATTGGTGATAGATCATCACGAGCGTGATGGATTATCACAAAATTTCTTCACTAGGATCAAAAATATTCCCAAGGCTGACGACATCGGTGATTGGTCGTCACGCTAGTGACAGCTTATCATGAATGTCGTCACTCAGTTTCCCAGCCTGACATTCAGAATTAAAATGGGCATAACTTTTTGTTTCGATACCAGATTTGGCCAAAATTGGTACCATTGGAAATATAATTCAATTATCTATCTTTTGGTAGGTCATGAGTATAATAGTTCATAGTATAACGAGAGATATGCTCATTTGAAGTTGACTATGCCAAAATCCTTCTCAAGAGTTTAATCGGTAAGGGATGTTTTCATTCACCTAGTCGTTAGGAAATCTATAAGGCCTTAATACACATCACCCTTAATCAGAAAACAACCAAAACACTATAATTTATTTCTCATGAACTTGAGTTATGGTTGGAATATTGGTTAGAATTTTGGGGTATTACAATATCTCCCCCTTGGAAATATTCGTCCTCAAATGTTTCCAGATAGGCCAAGATCAAGAGAAAAATGAGGAGGTATAGCTGGAACGACTCACTCAAAAGAATTACTTCACTTTATACCTTTGTATACTATACAAAATGCACTAATCCGTGATGGAAGAAGACACACAACTGAACCTTTAATAAGAGGGGGGCGGAACTCGCTCTGAACTCACAGAAAAGAGGTGAGGGTACTTAGCTTGCATATCATCTTTGTCTTCCCAAGTAGCACTCTCAACAGATTGATTTTGCCAAAGCACTTTAACCAAAGGGACTTTTTTGGTCCTTAGCATCTGAAAATCTAAAATCTCAACCAGAAACTCCTCGAATGAAAGGCTATCCTGAATATCTAAGGTTTCGGAAGAATTAACCACGATAGAATTAGCAATGCACTTCTTAGGCATAGATACATGAAATACCAGATGAATGCTAGACAACTCTGCGGGTAACTCCACCTTATATGCTACTTTCCCAACAAGGCTTAGAATCATGTATGGACCAACATAACAGGTACTAAGCTTTCCCTTCTTCCCAAATCTCTTCACCCCTTTCATGGGTAAAACCTTCACGTACACAAAATCATTAACATTAAACTCAAGATCTTTTTTTCTCACATTCGCATACGACTTCTGACGACTTTGAGCGGTTTTTACTCGTTCTCGAATAAACTTAACCTTTTCTATAGCCTTAAACACAGCATCAGGCCCAATCATAGCTACTTTTCCTACTTTAAACCAACGTATAGGTGATATACATCTTCTCCCATACAAATTTTCGAATGGGGCCATCTGAATATTAGCATGGAAACTATTATTATAGGCAAATTTTATCAATGTCAAGTGCTCATCCGAACTACCTTTGAAATCAAGCGCACTTGCCCCCAACATGTCCTCCAAAGTTTGAATAGTCCTCTCAGCCTGACCATCGGTCTGCAGATGAACAGAAGAACTTAGATGAACTTGGGTACCGAGACCTTTCTCAAAAGCCCTCCAAAACTGGGAAGTAAATTGAGTACCCCTATAAAGATGATTGCCAAAGGAACTCCATGCAATCTGACTAACTTACGGTTATACAATCTAGCATAATATTCAGTTGTATAAGACGAATACACTGGCAAGAAATGAGTTGATTTAGTCAACTAGTCTACAACAACCCGAATCAAATCATGATGATGACGAGAAAGAGGCAAACCAATTATGAAATCCATATTCACTTCTTCCCACTTCCAAGTAGGAATGCTAAACTCTTGCATTACACCACCGAGCCTTTGGTGCTCTACCTTAACTTGTTGGCAAGTAGAACACTTTGCCATAAATCCTACTATGTCTTACTTTATACTGTCCACCTATAGATTTCCCGCAAATTGCGGTACATCTTGGTAGCATCGGGATGAATAGAATATTGCACACCATGCATTTTACCCATAATTCTCTGCCTTAGATCATCAACATCGGGAACACAAAATCTACCCTGTAATCTTAACATACCATCTCCCTCTTGGGAGAAAACCTCTGCCTTCTGGTCCTTAGATGACTCCTTTAGTCTGACCAAACTAGGATCCCTGTCTTGCTTCTCCTTTACCTCTGAGACCAAAGAGAACTCAGAACTACTCAGAACTAACATACTCCCTTCAGCAAAATCAATCAATCTAACACCCAATCTAGCCAAACGATGTACATCATGAGACAATTCTTTCTTATCATCCTCAACATGTGCCACACTACCCATAGACATCCTGCTATGGGCATCTACCATAACATTGTCCTTGCCCGGGTGATACATCACAGTCATATCGTAGTCTTTTAGCGACTCTAACCATCTTCTTTGTCTAATATTCAACTCCTTTTGAGTAAAAACATACTACAGGATTTTGTCATCAGTAAACACATCAACATGAACACCATACAAATAATGTCTCCAGATTTTCAAAGAAAAACTAAAGCTGCAAATCCAAGATCATGGGTTGGGTAATTTTTCTCATGCAGATTCAACTGTTTAGAGGCATAAGCTATAACTTTACCCCTCTACACATAACCCAAACCAACTCTGAAAGCATCATAATACACCACAAGAACATTAGTACCATCAGGTAAAGCTAACACATGGGCTGAAGTGAATCGAGTTTTCAACTCCTGAAAACTCTTCTCACAGGAATCTTTCTACTGGAACTTAACTTTTTTTTGGGTCAAACGGGTCATGGGAGATGCGATAGAAGAGATTCCCTCAATAAAACAATGGTAGTAACTAGCTAGACCCAAGAAAATCCTAATGTCAGATGGGGAGGTAGGTCTAGGCCAATTCTTTATAGCTTTTGTCTTTTGGGGATTGACTCTAATATCTTTGGCAGAAATAATATAATCCACAAAAGCAAATGAACTTAACCAAAATTCACACTTGCTAAATTTAGCGAATAATTGATGATCTCTGAGAGTTTGCAAGACAATTCTAAGATGGTCGGTATGCTCATCATTTCTTGGGGAATATAAAAGAATATCGTCTATGAATACAATGAAAAACATATCGAGATATTTCTTGAATATTCGGTTCATAAGATCTATGAAGGATGTTGGAGTATTGGTTAACCCAAACGACATGACAAGAAACTCAGAAAGACCATAACGGGTTCGGAAGGCTATCTTTTGAACATTACACTCACTCACTTTAAGCTGATAATAGTCGAATCTAAGGTCTTTCTTTGAGAAATTACTTACCCTGTAGATGATCAAATAAATCATCGATTCTAGGAAGAGGGTACTTGTTCTTGATAGTTACCTTGTTGAGTTAATAGTAGTCAATACACATACATAATGTACCATCTTTCTTTCACACAAATTAAATAGCTGCACCCCACGGGGAAACACTAGGTCTGATAAAGCCTTTTTATAAGAGATCTTTGAGTTGTTCCTTTAACTTTTTAAGTTCTGCGGGAGCCATATGGTATGGAGGGATGGAAATAGGGTGAGTGACAGGAAGGAGATCAATCTTGAATTCTATTTCTCTATCAGGTGGGACCCCTAGGAGGTCTTTTGAGAAAACATCGAGAAACTCATTAACAATGCTAATTGACTAAATAGTCGAAATCTAGGACTTGAGGTCACTAACTCAAACTAGATGATAGATGCAACCCATGGAAATCAACTTCCTAGCTTTGAGGTAGGATATTAAATGGATCATCACAGTTATAGAACTAGACCACTCAAAAATGGGCTCGTTAGGGAACTAAAACTTGACCACTTGTGTACGACAATCTATAGATGCATAGCATGAGTGAAGCTAATCTATACCCAGAATGACGTCAAAATCAACTATGTCTAACTCAATCAAATCAGCACATATGACCCGATGAAGAACAATGACAAGACACTTCTTATACACTCGTTTAGCAATAATAGATTCTTCTATCAGGGTAGAAACTAAAATAGGATCAGGGTCCATTTTAAAATTTACAGCAACCAGAGGTTTCACATAAGAGAAACTAGAACCGGGGTCCATCAATAGATACACATCAAAATTAAATACATGGAGCATACCAGTGACAACATGTGGAGAGTCTTCCTGCTCCTGGCGAGGTGGTATAGCATAGAAGCGATTATGGCGCGAACCGCTAGCAGTACTAAAAGTGGCGCCCTGAGGAGGAACTGGGCGAACTACGGAAGCATGGGAAATGGTATCCTGACTCTGGGGATGAGCATCTTGACTCCCCTATCTAGAATACGGACAACCTCTAAGTCGGTGGCCCAACTTGCCATAGCCAAAGAAACCCCTCTGATTAATAAAACATTTGATAAAATGATCTCTACCACACTTGGCACATGAAGAAGGACGAGGTCTGTTACTTACACTAGCACATAAAGGAGGACAAGGTTTGTTACTTACACTTACTGAGACCTAGATGGATAGGCCTATTTCCCTTCTCCTGCCTGCTTCTAGGTGCGACAGTAATAACAAAGGAAGGCGCGGGCATAAATGGACATCTCTAAAATTGAAGGCGATTCCCTCTTTTTCACCTTATCAGCTTCAATCTGTTGGGCATGTATCATCATTTGAGAAAGTTTTATCTCTCTATTAAGCATAGCAGATCTACACTCTTTCACAATATAAATCGATATGCCGATCATGAACTTGATCATGATGGTCTTGGAGTCAGCCATCATACTAGGAGCATATTTTTACAACTGATTAAATCTATGGCAATACTCCTTAACACTCATGGAGCCTTGTCTCAATTCATGAATTCCTCCATATTTTCTTCCTTTATCTCAAGAGGAAAGAATCTGTCAAAGAATGCATCCTGGAATAGCTGACAAGTCATGGGAGCGGCATCCTTCCTTCTAATTTCCCTCCATATTTACACCCAATCATATGAAACATTTTTTATTTGATAGGCAACCAATTCAACACTCTCTTACTCAGTCACGTGCATAATCTAGGTGATCTTTCTCACTTTATCTAAGTACATCTATGGGTTTTCACCTACCTTTGACTCATAGAACTCAGGTGGATTCATCCACATAAAGTCACAAACCCGAGCTGTAGTAGAATTATTCTCTTGTGGAGGGAGACTAGTAGACTGGGTGTTGGCTTGAGCATTGGCAGTAACTATCTAGGATAGTGCCTGAAAAGCTGTCCAGAATTCTATAGGTGACATATTCTCTTTCAAGGGATCAACGAGTTAAGGTTGCTCATTGTTTCTACGAGCTTGATGAGGAGACATTTTTCGTTATAAGAGAGTACGAGTTAATCACAGATAAAGAGACAATTGTAGGAACGATAAAATTTTAGAAAGAAAGAAATAACTTTTCCTACAACATCCCATAGACTCTTGCTCATAGATGTGGCGTGCTACACACCAACGATCAAAACTCTACATAACGTGACTTGTCAGACTCCCTAGGACTCATTAAACCTTAGGCTCTAATACCAAGCTTGTAACTCCCCAAGATCCCATCCTGAGATTTCACATGGTGCTTAAGGACACACGCAGCCTCAAGCTAACCCTCTAAGCCTGTCATCACTTCTAGAACTTATTTTGACAATGGTTATGCTAAAATAAGAGAGAATGACATATCATGAACATACTAGAATAAGATAAGAAACTAGCCTGTATAATCCAAAATACTGAAATTCTGTACATACCAATCCTTTAGTCTGACAAAGCCTCTATACATCAAAATCAAGGAGACATTGGGATAAACCCCCAACTGACTCAAACAGTACTAAAAGCCATAATAATAAAATGGTATCACAAAAAACAGACACAATCCTCAAACCATGAGGACTCACTACTGAGGAGATGTAGAGAGGCACCCAAATATTGCCAATGTGGCTGCGACTGAGTACCTTAACCTACATTACAAAAAAATGTAGCCCATAAGAAAATATGTGGGTCAGCACTTTGGAATGTACTAGTATGTGGGGGTGCATGTAACAATGTAATTATCATCATCAATTTCATGAAAATATGCATATGTACAATGATGGCTCACTTGGCTTGAGTTAGATAGAAACATACTTTTCATGATCTCATCGTAAATAAATCATAAGATAAAAACCTCATAAATCATCATAAATAACTCAACTCTTCAACTCAAGACTTGGAGTGACTCTGTAATTCAAGAAACTCGACTCTTATGGACATGGGAGGTTCTTAAAACTGACATAAACCATGTGAGATACATGGAGTCCAATGTTTGCCCTCCTAAGGAGATAACCCCACATTGGCGGGAGTGTCGTACTCTTTCCAGGGAGTACAACCAAAATTTAGTGATCATAATTTTTATACTCGACCTCTAGCCCAAAATTATCAATATCCATCCTACAATGGCACATAGTTTTGGGGGAATACCACATTTCCCACTCGGTGCTAAATTCTACTCCTAGACACAAGCTCAGAATACATTAGGAAATCCACCACAAAAATCACAAGGGTCTATCATGAAGACCAAATCAAATGTCTTTCTCATTTATCAAATTGTAACCAATTGGTGGATTCCTAACTTGACTCAAATCAAATCAATATTTCTCAATATCAAAATGAATCATTTCATTAAATTATGGAAACATCAATAACTTTCAAGAAATATCAAGACTCATTATAACAAATCAATCTCATGAATCAAAATACTCAATAATCCAATTTGTTATAAGGAAGCTTATAGCTTGACACATATCTTGAAAACACTTGAAATATTAACTCATGGTAGAAATATAAAATTTACAATTTTAAATATCAAGTCATAACTTGGGAATAGTAAAATAATCATATATAACTAAGCTTGAATTATTTATATTCTCGTAATCTCATGATGAAGTAATTTAGGTATAAACCCACTTGTAAAATCATATAAATCCATAATATAAATAAAAGCTTAGGGCACAAGAACGAAAGGATTGCTCTTATTAAAAAAATCCACATACCTAATCTTTGAAATTGGATGAACTCTGGTGCTTGAGACTCTATCCACACTTGTAATAAATAATTCTTGAAGCCTACACTATGAGGAGATTTATTCTTGATGGAATCTTGAAGAATTTATGGATGATTTTTGGAAGGTTAAAGTTCTTGATGAAACCATAGTTATACACTCTTTAGAGAATTGGTAGAGAAAATGGAGAAATTAGGGTTTGAGTGGGGTTTCTCATATTTATAGAGGCTTCCAAAATATGCGAAAAAACCAAAATACCCTTGCAAAAGGTCCTTTAGTTGCTAAAAAATAGCTAACAACATCCATGATAAGCCGTCAAGTCGGTGATAAGACATCATGAAATATCTGCACAAAAGGGTAAAATTTTGATTTTCTGCCTAAGGTTGGCGACATTGGTGATAGGTCATCACAGGCATGATGGCTTATCACAAAATTTCATCACTAGGGTCAAAAATCTGCCCAAGGCTGATGACATTGGTGGTAGGCCATCATGCTCGTGATAACTTATCACGAATGTCATCACTCAGTTTTACGGCCTGACATGCTGGAGTAAAATAGGCAAACTCTTTGCTCCGATACTGGATTTGGGCAAAATTTGTACCATTGGAAATATAATTCAATTATATATCTTTTGGTAGGTCATGAGCTCAATAATTCATAGTATAATGAGAGTTATCCTCATTTGAAATTGACTATGCCAAAATCCTTCTCAAGAATTTAATAGGTAAGGGATGTTTTGATTCACTCAATCGTTAGAATATCTTTAAGGCCTTAATACACATCAGCCTTAATCAGAAAACAACCAAAACACTATAATTTATTTATCATGAGCTTGAGTCATGGTTTCACTATTGGTTAGAATCTCGGGATATTATAGTTTTCTTGGTTTGTATGCATTTCTCGAGGGTCATAATTTCTAGTTCATGTATGAACATTAAGTTGACCTCAGAAATGCATTTTCCATAAATGGGACCAACTTGGGGTTTTTGGTTTTATTTTTGGACCTAAAGCACAATGCAATATGGGTATCGTAAGACTCGTATTGATGGGCATATTATGTTTTCGATAACATGATGACATTTTGGTGATTGTGATATAAAAACAAGCATGTGGTTATGATTTGAGGATTTGTGGTTCATCTTTGAGGTATACTTTTATCTACTCTTCTTCATAGATAATGTATGATATATATTGAATGTGATTGTGAATGTTATGATTGACTATGGATATAATAAATTAGCCTTGATTATTGGTGTTTAGGTATTAGATGAGGGTTTTGGATCCGTAAGATGGTATGCTTATAACCTTTTAGAATCCTATTACCTTATCTTAAGTTTGAATTAATTTATAGCATGGATATGATCCAATGCTAAGTTTGAAATATGGTTGTAGCGTTGGAAGTATGATTAGTATATTCAATATTATTGGGCTAGTGTGGTAGTATTAAAATCATAATTTGGGTAGAGTTGTCTTAAATGCCCTTGTTTCTAGATGAAGTTCCTATCTTAGGATTGGTTATAGCTTAGTTGACATTTAGAAGTTGAACTTGATACCTTAGCCTAGTATGGGGCATAGTTTGCCTAAATATAGAAATTGAGGATTAGACGTGGGATTGTCTAGTCCACTTTGGCCAAGACTGGTGTTAGACTTGTGGACCTAGTTACAGAGGTTAGGTATAGTTGATACAAGTTAACCTTAGTATAAGGTTACTTCGTGACTTTGTAAATTGTAATAATATTTCCTGAATTGTGACTTATGAGTTATGGCTAGGTTATTCCGTATAGAAATAATAATGGGCCTTTAGAGATACTATTTCCTAGATGCTATATTAGACCTTTAGAGATGTTGTTTCCTCTTAGACTTTATATTAGGCCCATAGAGACACTATTTCCTCCTAGACTTAATGCTTGGCCTATAGAAGTTACTTTCCTCTTAGATATGATTATTGGCCTAAAGAGATGATATTCCTCTTAGTTCTGATTATTGGGTCTATAGAGATAATATTCCTCTTAGTTATGATCATTGGGCCTATAGAGATGGTTTTTCTCTTGGTTATGATTATCAGTCCTATAAAGATAATATTCCTCTTAGATATGATAATTGGCCTAGACAAGTGATATTCTTTATAGTCATAATATATGACTTATAGATATGAGATATTTTATAGATGTGATATGCTTATTAATATTACGCCTCCTAGATGTGAGATACATCTTATATGTGAGATTATTATAGACATGCTACAAATTATAAATATTATTGTCGATATGTGTTGCGAATATGTATATAGGCCTAAGGCCTTTATTATGATGTTATGATTATTTCGTACATATTATTGAGATAGGGGTCATGTTATGTTATCGAATGAACATCCAACAAGTAATTATCCTTGTAAATGATATGATTTTAGTTTATGAATATGCAGATATATGTTTATACACACGTCTGTCCAGTATGGGATGGAGAAAGATGTGTTATGTTACTTACAACTATATTGATTTTGGTACTAGTGATGGCATGCATAGATTTGGTATATTCATGATTATTATATCAGTAATTGATATGATTTTAGATGAGATACAATCTTATGTCTATTCTTTCTAAATAAGGTTTAGGCTATGTGGGAACTAGTTATCTATTAAGTGGCTATAGTACTTGATGGCTAGAAATCTAATGTACTAGTTAACAAACCTTTTCTAGTGAAATATGGTAGCTAGAAATGGTTGATACGTGACTTGTGATGTTATCGAGTTTAGCATAGGGGAAGATTAGTTGATATTAATGGCTAAGTTTATAATGTCGATTAGTTGATAAACAAGAGTTGTGCATTAATGAGGCTAGATAATAATAGTTTTTAGTGATAAGAGATGACTAGCTAATAACAATGAATAATTGATAAACGAGGAGTAGTCTATAAATAATGATTAGTGGTGTTAGTTAATAAAAGATGGTTGGATGAGCAATGGTAATTTGTTGTCTAATAATGATTAGCAGATATAGGATGATTAGTTGATAATAATAAATAGTAGATAAATGGCGATTGTGATCCAGTGATAGACCATAACTAGATGTTAGGTGTTGGCTATTTAATAAATAATGGTTAGTTTCTATCAAATGAATAAGGATTATGTGAAGGATAATGGTTAGACTCATAATCAGAGGTCATATCCATGGTTCAACCCTATCACTTACTTCAGTTGTGGGATATTCTGACCTATTCTATACTTTTATAGTGATTTATTCTCAAAGATCACTCCAGGAAATTGGCTTGTAGATTTATCCTTCATTTTTCTACGTCTTGAGCTTGTACACCTATTATATGTCTATAAATATATGTGTATTGATGTTTATAATTATATTGATACCTAGTAAGGATGAAAGATACTATGATGATAGATCATCGATAAGGCTGGAGGATACTGTGATGATATATTGATACTCAGCAAGGCCGCAGGATATTGTGATGATATAATTAATACCCGACAGTGCCAAAGGATACTATGATGATATATTGATATTTGACAAGGTCAGAGGTTGATTATGCTAATGATGGACATGATAATCCAGGTTATGCTTTGAGATAACCTCATGTATATATGTATATATATATATATGTAGCTATATCAAGGTATGAAACTACCGTATATCCCTTACTTTGTTTGTTCATATTGTATATTCATTTCTTGTCCTTGTATATTTCTATGTATCTTTTTTCGCCCTTCTTTTATATATTTTTCTGGGATATACGGTATAGTATTATAGTCTATTGAATATGGATGAAGTAGGATAGTTCACCTTGATACTTCCTTAGTTTTATTACGTTAGACTGTTGGACATAAATAGGATAGTTGTCCATTATTATCCTTATTCACTTGTTACTAGATTTCTGGACTTTTGGGTGTAGTTTTCATTCTTTTTATATGTTGTATATGTCTGTTTTATCTTTGGAGCTCAGTTGGAAGTTGCCTACTGAGTACCATTCCTTTGGTACTAATAGTACACTTTTGTAACATCCAGATCATAGTATGGGTTATCATTGTCGATGTGTGCATCGTGCAGAGCAACCATTGTTCAGAGACATTGAGTGAGCTCCTGATATTTGGAGTATTACTCACTTCTCTTTTATGTATTATACTAGTCTATTTATTATATTCAGAGATAAGTCGTATCACTGTATTCCTCTAGGTATTTCACTTTTGTACTCTTACTATATTAGGAGCTCTTGTATTGATACCACCAGGTTTTGGGATATTATTATGTATTGATCTTTATTTCAATTTTTTTTGCATTTCTTTCCTTATATTATTGAGTAGTCCTTTACTAGTCGTTTTGGCCTACGGGTTGGCTTGCCTACTAGTGGGATATGGTAAGTACTATCATAACCTGAGAAATTGGGTCATGACATGAAACTCCTCTAATCTCCATTTTTCACATTTCAGATCATGCCTCCCCAAAGATATGATGCTCGTTCAACCTCTTCTGTCCTACCTACGGATAATGTGGATGGAGCTCATCCTGCTTATGGAGTTCAAACTCGATCTAGGGCCCTAAATTCTTATTGTACTTCCTTCATGGAGTTTCACCAAATTTTATCGGTACTTCTTGGGTCATTTTATCTGATGATAATCATGCACTACTACCCCAAGGAGCCACTTCCAATGCCGAGTTTTATTGGTCTATTCATCTTCTTACTTGGATGGTGACTTCTCAGTCTTGTTATCCTTATCGTATTGGTTCTGGTGTTCCATCTTCTGAGGTTACTAGAGTGTTCTAGTTTATGAGGCTGAATCCTTGATAACGCTCAATCTACAGCTCTCGTAGGAGTGTAAAGCGGTTGCTAGCAAATATAGAACCCAACTGGGTTGGGTATCGATCCCACAGGGAATAGCTTGGTCAACAAGTAAGCAACGATTACTAGACTTTTAGTGCAAGTCTTGTAATTAGGGGGGATTGTAATGTGTAACCAAGATATTAAAGTAAAAACTGAAATAGCAAAGTAGAAAGAATAGTTATTAAGTTATAAACAATGAGAATTGAGAAGTTGGAGTTATGTCCACCTTCTGAGTTATACGTCTCTATTGTCTATGAGTGTGTTGAATTCCGACATGCATATGCTTATAGAGAATTGTATTCGATGGTAAATCCAGGCGTCTTTCGACCTATTCGAGGATTATTTCACTTTAACTCTTTCGAGCTTAAAGCGTGTCTAACGGTACGAATTCTCCAAGAGGTTAATCCAGTTACAACACTAACTTTTTAATAGGGGATGGGACCCTACTACCTTGACATTATCTCTTTTCCAGACAGATAATCTTTCTTTCGAACAAGTTAAATGTTATACTGGCGTATTCTTGCGTTTGCAACCACAAAGAATTTAGGTTAAGACGAAGAGAATAATGATATAAGCAGCATACGTGTCATGAACTCACAAACTCATAGTGATAGATAGTATCTCATTCGGCTTCCATAACCCCAACAGAGAAGTTTAGTTACCCATGAGTGTGAAGGAAATCACAATTGACATTGTTATTATACCACAATAAGAATTTCGTGTAGCACAAGTGTGGTAGGCGTTAGGCATGATTTCTTGCAAGTAACGTTTCTCTTGTTGCGGAAATTAAGAATAGAAGAATAGAAGAATAATAAAAAGTAGAATAAATGGAAGGGTTAGAAGAAGAGTTATAGAGTAATAGAATTAATGAGGAATTAATTAAAAATCTCTAGCAAGATAGGGTATTTATAATACCCATATCCTATTCCTACTAAGCTAATGAAATACTTAACCAAATTGTACTAGGTTAATGTATCATTGTCCTAATCCTACTAAGCTAATGAAATACTTAACCCAATTGTACTAGGTTAATGTATCATTATCCTAATCCTACTAAGTTACTGCTAGTCCCTAAAGTCTTCAGAATTGCTGTTTTTGCCCGGGACATATTTTCGATGCGTCACTTTTGGTCCTTAGGCGTCCAAGCTTCCTTTTCTCCTTTCGTGAAGCTTTCTTTGGCGTCAAGTAATCCATAAAATGCTGAATTCTGCATCATTTATACCTGAAACTTTGCTAATCATGTTCGTTAGCTCACTTACAGGAAAAAGGACTAAAAGTGCATGAAATATATAATTTGTTATCAAAACTAGGCTAAAATATGAGTAAAATATAGCACTATAGGCGTGTAAATTCGCCTATCATCAACACCCCAAACTTAAAGCTTTGTTCGTTCTCGAACAAAATATCATGTCCCTCTAAACATTAACTTAAGGTTTCACAGCAACAACACAAAATATTCGTCAAGACAAGCACAACAATTACCAACAAAGAGTAGTTTTCCAATCATTAGTAGAAACAATTCCACCTCTAATATAGACTCGTGATGATGGTTAATTAGTATTCAAAAGTTAAGGCACAAATAATCATACACAACTACCCAAAACTCATCAAACATGTGTGTCTCACCATATATTACCCATAATCACTCATAAGTATAGCATATTTTTCAAACATGGGTATAAAAATATCCTTGCTCTCGCTCTTACAAAGAATTCATATGTTGCAACTGATGACCAAAGGCTTGCCCTTAGTGTAATGCTCCACTAAATATCAGAATGCTAGGCTTAGGATCAAGTAGGTCTTTTGATGGTTATAATGTAGGCTAAGGGACGGGTAGGTCTATTTTGGCAAGAAATAGTGACTATGTTCCTAAGCGCTTTAATACATCACATTATATCATTAACACTTTTTCTTTCAAACAACCTTTCTACGTTTTTTTATTCTACCACCCTTTTTCTCCTCTTTTGTTTTCCTTTCCTTTTTCTTTTCATAACATACCTCTTATGATAGCACTTTCTTTTTCATAACACATTCAAGCACCAATACATTCTTAAAGCATCATACTCACCCAATTTCCTCTTATTTTGTCACATGACTTTATAATTTAAAGCACTTAGGAATTTTGGATCAAATTATGGTCTTGAAAAAATATGGATTAGGCTTTTCATATGAGGTTTGTCAAAGAAAATAGGCTTTAAAGGCTCAAAAGGGTTTAACTAGGATGATGTCCATGGGTAGGTAAAAATGAAGGTAAATAATCATAGGTTGCCACAAAAATGCCTAAATCATCTCCTAAACTTGCATTCTTTATTTTCGCTTTGCACACATACCAGGAAAGTTCTAGCATCATCCACAAGCATAGAATATACTATTATCTCACACACACAAGGCACATGGTCGACTTTATTGGGAGTAGTATAGACTCTTGCCCCAACAGATGAAGGAATTGAACCACACAATATCACATAGTGAGTCACAATTAGAGCCTAAACATCTCAATAGTCATGATGTTAGCACAAACTCTTGTTATAATCTCATGCTGCCTATTAGAATGATTTTATGTGAAGCTAAGTAAGAAAAATTTTACTACCAAAAAAACAAAAAAACCAATTTCGAAAAAAAACAAACTAAGCAAACAAACATAAATAAATGCAAATACGGATAGAGAAGTAAAGCATGCAAAAAACACCACCCCACACTTAAACGGGACACTGCCCTCAGTGGAAAATAAATACGAAGAACCTGGTCAGTCGGACTCCTCCTCTATGTCGGGGGTCATACCCCCTTCGTCGGAATCATCATGGGAGTCGTCGTCATCAGAATTCTCCTCCATGTCGGAGTCTGGCATGCGTCGATCATCATCAGCCGACACATCATCATCAAGAGGTTCCTCAAAGTATGTACCTACTCCACACATCTCCCTCGCATGCATATTCATTGGATAGTCATGGTCCAGCTGTTGGAGATCTGCAGCAGTTGGAACACGACCTCCGCTCATCATGGTGAGCCGTGTCATGCCATAAAGATGATGGAAGAAACTCTCATCTCGAGCATGTCTCTCCGTAGTAGTAAGGTTGACGCCATGTGTTATTTCAGCATCTTTGACCTTTGTGAGGTCAACCTTCTTCGGGTTATGTGGGAGTTTGTGATCAGCTGGTTCTTCTTCGATGTCCTCCTTCTGCAAGATTGCTGTCAACAGGTTGCCAAAGGTGAAGTGGGACCGCTTGTGTAGTCTGGCCTTCCGCATTGTAGAACGAATGATTGCCCTAATGTTGATAGGGACATTTGTCATCAATACATAGACCAAACACACTCTATCTCTTGTTATTTTGGTGTACTGGGTCCTAGGAATAAGACAAGAGTTGACAATACGCAACCATATTCTTGCTTCCCTATTCAAAGGAGCATAGGGGAAGGTGTTGTGTCGTCCGGTGTCTTTATGTCTGCTCCACCTTGCCATGGATCTACTTCCACAAAGTGTGTGTCGAATTTCTCTATAAGGAGGTCTACTGTACAGCTCTTTGAATGGTGCTGGATTGACTGAAGGCAAGCCAAGAAAAGAGTTGATCAAATCCGCATTGAGTTGTAGAACTTGGCCCTGAATCTTGACTTCGCTGCCTGTGATTTTCGGCGACCAGTTGGCACAAAATTCTCGTGTAAAATCAAGATTGCATTCTCCCATGTTGCGGAAGATGAAATCCAGATTTAGTGCCATAATTTTCGCCAACATACGCGGCTCCTTCTTCGCTAGGATGTCCTTGTTGATCAAGTCGACATGAATGTATTTTCCTTCCTTGTTGTTCCTATACCATTCCTTGGCTTCCTCCTCAAGAACCCATTTTATTCCAAACATGCGGCGTGGTAATTGCATTGAGGATGATTCTCCTTGGTCCTTGCGACCTCTTTTCTTGCCCTTTTGGGAAGTGGTAGCCTTATCTTGTCTTGCTTTGGGTGCCATTGTACCTGAGATTTAAACAATGTTCATATTAGCATCAGCTCGATATATACAATCTATACACAAGCAGTAGGGGTACCACCCCACACTTAGGTTGTTGATACAAATTAGTGAAGTGAAAGTAGTCGATTACTTAGACTTCATCGACAAGCATTTTAGGCGTTATATTCAAACAATAAAATTAGAGATGTATCACTTCTTGCAACCTTAGCAATACTTTCATGTTAGGTATAACAAGACTACTACATAGGGATTACATCCTGGAATAGTTTCTATCAAAAATCACAACCTTCTATGTCGGTAGGCAACTATAAGTCATATCCCGATGAACGGGATCTTCTAACATGTAGGTATTCAAGTGAAAAGGTTATGCAATGTTCATGACTATAGTGATTCCGCAATTAGTATAACAATGCATCAAAATCAAATTCAATTCGGAAATAGTTTAAGATCATCCTAACGTATATGTTCACTCACATGGTTTTGTATCAACAATTCAAACATATTAACATCACCAATATTTCTTCAAGATGTAGCAATTCATAATAGACATAGCAACGTAGTACTTATGAAAAATAGATGAAGAATAAAAGAGTACTTACGTGATTGAAGCCTTTGGAGATGTTCTTGTGAAGTGGGAGAGCAAAAAGAAAAATTTTGAGATGTTTTGGAGAGTATGTGCGGCGCCTAGGTCAATTTTCCAATGTGTTTATGTTTCAAGAATAAGTCCCCTTTATATAGGAAAAGAATGGATCGGGTTTTGACCCATTTAAAATCGGTTTTGGAGACAAAAAGTGACCATAGGCGGCGCCTTTAGCTTTGCCTTTGCATGGTATAGGCGGCGCCTAATACAAAGCATTTGCTAGCATAGGCGGCGCCTAGTGCAATGCCTTTAGTGACCATAGGCGGCGCCTTTAGCATGGCATAAGAGATTCTGAGACCAAATGCTTTAGCATAGGCGGCGCCTATGCTATAGCATACTTGAGCATGGGCGGTGCCTATGCCTTTGCACACTAGATTCCGAGACCTTAGGCTATAGTATAGGCGCTTCTTTGTTCGTGGCCTAGTTTTACCTGGGCCTAGCCTTGCTCGATGCCTATTTTGTCATGAGCAATGGTCAATCCATAGCCTTATGCATCTTAATTCCAAACTTACCACCTTTACCATGCACTACGTCCAAATCGTCATTTGAAACCAATCTCCTCGTTGAATACCTCTTGCACCTACATTTGCTCAAAACCAATGAAAACGATTAGTACGATGGGTTGCCTCCCACCAAGCGCCTTAGTTTTGGTCGTGGCACGACTCTTATTTTTGGATTTTCATTTTTCAAAAGCAAAACAAGTACTAGAACGAAAGAAAGACAAAACGATAAACGATAAACGATCACCGATAAACGATGGGTTGCCTCCCATCTAGCGCCTTATTTATTGTCGCAGCACGACATAGTTACCTCGAGTACTTAGACTTCGTCGAGATAAGTGATGGCCATATAATTCATCGAGTCAAGAGGACCGATATAAGGTTTAACACGTTCACCATTCACCTTGAAGACAACACCATTATTGTCTTCCAATTCAACTACTCCAGACGAGTAGACTTGGATAACTTTGTATTGACCAGACCACTTAGACTTTAACTTACCTGGGAACAACTTCAATCTAGAGTTGAAGAGAAACACCATATCATCCTTTTGAAAGTTTCGTCGAACAATCCGCTGATCATGATACTTCTTCATCCGCTCCTTGTATAGGTCTGACCTTTCATATGCATGGAGACGGAACTCATCTAATTCGTTCAGCTGCTCCAACCTCAGATTCATCGCATCATCACATTTCAAATTCAATTGCTTCAACGCCCACAATGCCTTATGTTCGAGCTCAATGGGTAAATAACAAGCCTTTCCATAAACTAGTTGATAAGGGGACATGCCGATGGGTGTTTTGAATGGAGTCCTATACGCCCATAGTGCATCATCTAGCTTCCGAGACCAATCCTTCCTATTAGCATTTACCGTCTTCGCAAGGATTTGCTTGATCTCCCGATTGGAAACCTCTACTTGTCCACTCGTTTGTGGGTGATAAGGAGTGGCTACCTTATGTTGCTTGACACCATACTTGGCCAACACGGATTTGAATAGCTTGTTGCAAAAGTGAGATCCTCCATCACTTATGATAGTACGTGGTACTCCAAAGCGAGAGAAGATATTCCTCTTCAAAAATGCTACAACACGCTTTCCCTCGTTGTCGGCCAACGCTACAGCTTCAACCCATTTCGAGACATAATCTACAGCAACTAAGATGTACTTCATTCCAAATGAATTCACGAATGGACCCATGAAATCAATGCCCCACACATCAAAGAGTTCTACCTCAAGAATTTTCGACATGGGCATCTCATGGTGTTTCAAAATAGCACCTTGTCTTTGGCATTGGTCGCATCTTCTAACAAAGTCATAGGCATCTCTAAATATCGAAGGCCAATAATTTCCACTCTGTAATACTTTTCTTGCCGTCCGATTGACTGTGTGATGTCCTCTAACTTAGGAAGTGTGGCATGCTTCCAATATAGTAGGCACCTCTACATGAGATATACATCGTCGAATAATCCCATCCGCACATCATCAAAACAAATATGGCTCATCCCAATAGTAGTGTTGTACGTCATGCATAAACTTCCTCTTTTGATGGTATGATAAATTGGCAGGTATTACATTACTCACCACAAAATTTTCAAAGTCGGCATACCATGGTAACTTTTCTGTTATCGTCGCTAGGATCTCCTCATCAGGGAATGCATCATCAATCTCGATATCAGGATGCACCACATGCTCATTCTCGAGTCTAGATAGATGGTCGGCCACTTGGTTCTCGCAACCTTTTCTATCTTTAACTTCAAAATCAAACTCTTGCAGCAGCAATACCCATCGAATTAATCTTGGTTTTGCATCCTTCTTTGTCATTAGATACCTAAGAGCTGCATGGTCTGTATGAACGATCACCTTAGTACCCAATAGATAGGCACGAAACTTCTAAAACGCATACACAACCGCTAGGAGCTCTTATTCTGCCCCAGTGTAGTTCCTTTGGGATTCATTTAGGACCTTACTCGCATATTAGATAGGATGAAATAATTTATTCTTTCTCTTACCAAGCACAGCTCCAACGGCTACACCACTAGCATCACACATGACTTCTAACGGGAGAGACCAATCTGGTGCTACCATGATAGGGGCTTCAATGAGTTTTCCTTTGAGGCATTCGAATGCCTTTACGCAATCTTCATTGAAGTCAAACTTCGCATCTTTCTCCAAGAGTTTGCACAATGGACTAGCAATTTCGGAGAAGTCTTTGATGAACCGACGATAGAAACCTGCATGGCCGAGAAAACTACGAACTCCCTTTACCGAAATTGGAGGTGGTAGCTTCTCAATGACTTCAATTTTCGTTTGATCAACCTCAATTCCTCTTTCGGAGATTTTGTGCCCAAGAATGATTCCTTCTTTTATCATGAAGTGGCACTTCTCCCAATTCAGAACTAGGTTGAATTCTACATATCTTTGCAACGCCATACTTAGGTTTGCCAAGCACGCTTCAAAAGTCTCACCAACAACGGAAAAATCTTCCATAAATACCTCCAAAGTTTCTTCAACCATATCAGAAAAAATTGACATCATACAACGTTGAAAGGTGGCTGGTGCATTACATAGCCCGAATGGCATACGTTTGAAGGCAAACGTACCATATGGGCATCTAAACGTTGTCTTCTCTTGGTCTTCGGGTGCAATACAAATCTGATTATAGCCTAAATAACCGTCTAAGAAGCAAAACCATCCTTTCCCCGCTAATCAATCTAGCATTTGGTCCATAAATGGCATTGGAAAGTGATCTTTGAGTGTCCAATAATTCAAATTTCGGTAGTCCATGGATACTCTCCATCCAGTGATGGGTCTGAGTGGAATAAGCTCATTCTTCGCATTCGCGACCACCATCATGCCTCCTTTCTTGGGAACACATTGTATCGGGCTTACCCATGTACTATCTGAGATTGGATACACAACCCCCGCGTCTAACCACTTGATAATTTCTTTCTTCACCACTTCTTGCATTGGTAGGTTTAGACGTCTTTGATGCTCAGTGGTGGATGTGCAATTCTCTTCAAGCTGAATTTTATGTGTACAAATCCCAGGTGGAATACCAATAATATCCGCAATGGTCCATCCAATGGCTCTAATATACTTCCGTAGAATAGTAATGAGAGCTGCAACTTGTTGCTCACCCAAATCTGCTGCAATAATGACTGGAAGTGTGTTTCCGCTTCCTAGGAATGCATATTTTAAATGTCTTGGCAGCTCCTTCAATTCTAATGTGGGTGGCTCTTCAATAGATGACTTAGCTGGTGGTGTGGGTCGATTCTTGATATCAAGGTCCAGCTTCTTGGGAGCATAGCAATATGTCCCTAATCCTGATAGAGCACCAATAACTTCTTCACAATTTTCAGCATCCTCATTCTCTCCATTCATGAGCACAAACGCTAAAGGGTCATCAATAATTTGCTCTTCTTCAAGTAATTCTTTCTCATCATCAAAGTAAACATCAGCCACCAAAAATACACTCAGATCTTTGGGTTGCTTCATTGATTTGCAAACATCAAAGCGAACTACTTCGTCATTTATTCGGAACGAAAGCTCATTAGCTCTCAAATCAATAAGTACGCTTCCCATAGCAAGGAAAGGACGCCCCAAGATTATGGGAACTTCTGAGTCTGCCTCACAATCCAAAATAACAAAGTCTGCCGGAAAGATAAATGAAGAAACCTTTACCAAGACATCACATAGAATACCAACAGGTCGTTTTACCGACCTATCCGCCATTACGAGCCTCATGTTGGTTGGAGTAGGATCAGCCAAACCCAACTTCTTATAGATAGATAATGGCATCAAATTGATGCTGGCTCCTAAGTCACATAATGCTTTGGCAAAATTCAAAGATCCAACGGTGCAAGGAATAGTGAAAGCGCCGGGGTCAGCCTTCTTCTGAACAATTGATCGGGTAGCGATTGCGCTGCAGTGATGAACATCATCTTTCAACTCATAACTTGCTGCCCGCTTCTTTGTCAAAAGATCCTTCATAAATTTTGCATACCAAGGCATTTGTTCAAGTGCCTCCACCAATGGAACATTAATGGTCAGCTGCTTTAACATAGTCATGAATTTGCCGAACTTCATGTCATCCGCCACCTTCTTCAATCTTTGAGGGAAAGGTAGTGGTGGGTATGGAATTTTTCTCTCCATGGCTTTCTTCTCCTCTTGCTTCCATTTTTTAGCTTTTTCAGGTTTCAAATTATTGGGGTTGACATCATTGACGATAGGATTAGTTGCAGTGGCATCTTCTCCTTTCGCCTTATCATCAATGTCCACTACTTCATCAACCACTTGCTTGGTTTTTGCTGAAGTTTCCATCATCTTACCACTTCGGGTAGTGATGGCCATGCATGACCCATCATCCCTTGGGTTTTGCACAGTATCGCTAGGTAAAGTGCCAGCCTTTCTTTGATTGAGTGCTTCTGAAAGTTGGCTCAATTGCTGCTCTATTTGCTTGATTGAAGTGGAATGAGAATCAACTATTTGTTTCATAGAGGACAAATCATTAACTACCTCCGTTACTCCCGCGCTTGTTGCTTCCACTCCTTTCAATATTTTAGCTAGCATGTCTTCCATACTTTCAGAATTAGATGTGGTGGCGTCACGTCTTCCAGGGGGAACGTACAAACCACTCTTTTCATTCTTGTTCTTCCAACTACCTTGGTCCTTCTTTCCAGATTTATCATAATAGTTCCGACCTTGGTTTCCTTGGGTATTACCTTAAAAACCCCCTTGATTGTTTAAGTAGTTGGCCTCTTCTTCCGAATCAGATTCGTCTCTTCTTTTAGATGCAATATCTTTCACTTTTTCAGTCTTCCCTGAAAATAAATGCTTTGTAAGAAGTTCCACTTGTGTTTTTATGTGCGCCATATCTTGGTCACGTTCTTCTTCTCTTCTTCTTTAGTCTGCAGTCATGCCAATAGATAAAGTGGGTCTTGCTACCTCAGAATCCCTGGTATGCCAAGCTCTACTTTGCTTCGTCATACGATCTAGCATATTGCTTGCTTGACCAAAGGTGAGGTCCATAAAAGATCCTCCAGCTGCATTATCCACCACTGGTTTAGTTATTGAATTCAAGGCTCTGTATAATATTTCCATTAGGTGAACATTAGTCATGTGATGGTTTGGGCATCTCGCTAGCTTTGTCTTGAAACTCTCCCATGTTTCATGAAGGGCTTCAGTTGGAAGCTGGCGAAGGTTCCTGATTTTATCTCTCAATTGTGCTCTTTTGGATGGCGGAAAGAATCTTTCTTGGAAAGCATCTCTCAATTGCCTCCAATTTGTAATAGAATCAGGAGTCAGCCCATTCAACCATAGAGTTGCCTCCCCAGACAGAGACAATGGAAATAGACGTAATCGAATTGCATTCTGACCAACACCAGGATTGTCAAATGACCTGCATGTAGAAATAAAGTTGATGAGATGCATATTCAAATCATCGCCTGCTAGTCCACCAAATAATCCCTTGAGTTGCAATAACTGAATCATGGTGCTTGTGATGTTGAACTTGGCTTCGGGCTCTAATGGTGGAGGAATAATGGCTCCTGTAGCTCCGGCTCCATCAAGATCATCATCATCGTCGTCAAAAGCTGGTTGCATGGGTTGGCGATCATACCTAAACCGAGCTTGACGACCTCTTATGTTGGCAGGTGTTGCGATTTCAACATCATGCCTTGGGTTTAGTAACTCGTCATCACCTAAATCCTCATCGTTAGGATTTTTTGCTCGCCCAGGGTTATCAATGTTTTGTTGGTGTACTTTGGCGGCGGCAAGAGCAGCTAATCTTTCCTGCTCTTGTTGAGCAGCCATTCTTTCGATTTCCGTTTGTGCCTCCATTCTGCCAATTCATTGTGGTTCAGGATTGATAGGTAATAACGGTTGACCAGAACCTCGAATATGGGGCATGCACTGAATAAAAACCTGCAGTAAACAAAAACAAAAAGTAAAAGTAAAAGTACAAGAATCTTTGACCAAAGGGTCTAGTAATTATCACAAACTTAATTGACACTCGTATTCCCCTGCAACGGCGCCAATTTTTGATACCGCTCAATCTACAGCTCTCGTAGGAGTGTAAAACGGTCGCTAGCAAATAGATAACCCAACTAGGTTGGGTATCGATACCACAGGGAATAACTTGGTCAACAAGTATGCAACGATTACTAGACTTTTAGTGCAAGTCTCGTAAGTAGGGGGGATTGTAATGTGTAACCAAAATATTAAAGTAAAAACTGAAATAGCAAAGTAAACAGAAAGAATAGTTATTAAGTTGTAAACAATGAGAATTGAGAAGTTGGAGTTATGTCCACCTTCTGAGTTATACGTCTCTATTGGCTATGAGTGTGTTGAATTCCGACATGCATGTGCTTATAGAGAATTGTATTTGATGGTAAATCCAGGCGTCTTTCGACCTATTCGAGGATTATTTCACTTTAACTCTTTCGAGCTTAAAGCGTGTCTAACGGTACGAATTCTCCAAGAGGTTAATCCAGTTACAGCACTAACTTTTTAATAGGGGATGGGACCCTACTACCTTGACATTATCTCTTTTCCATACAGATAACCTTTCTTTTGAACAAGTTAAATGTTATACTGGTGTATTCTTGTGTTTGCAACTACAAAGAATTTAGGTTAAGACGAAGAGAATAATGATATAAGCAGCATACGTGTCATGAACTCACAAACTCATAGTGATAGATAGTATCTCATTCGGCTTCCATAACCCCAACAGAGAAGTTTAGTTGCCCATGAGTGCGAAGGAAATCACAATTGACATTGTTATTATACCACAATAAAAATTACGTGTAGCACAAGTGTGGTAGGCGTTAGGCGTGATTTCTTGCAAGTAACGTTTCTCTTGTTGCGGAAATTAAGAATAGATGAATAGAAGAAGAATAAAAAGTAGAATAAATGGAAGGGTTTGAAGAAGAGTTATAGAGTAATAGAATTAATGAGGAATTAATTAAAAATCTCTAGCAAGATAGGGTATTTATAATACCCATATCCTATTCCTACTAAGCTAATGAAATACTTAACCCAATTGTACTAGGTTAATGTATCATTGTCCTAATCCTACTAAGCTAATGAAATACTTAACCCAATTGTACTAGGTTAATGTATCATTATCCTAATCCTACTAAGTTACTGCTAGTCCCCAAAGTCTTCAGAATTGTTGTTTTTGCCCGGGACATATTTTCGATGCGTCACTTTTGGTCCTTAGGCGTCCAAGCTTCCTTTTCTTCTTTTGTGAAGCTTTCTGTGGCGTCAAGTAATCCATAAAATGCTGAATTCTGCATCATTTATACCTGAAACTTTGTTAATCATGTTCGTTAGCTCACTTACAGGAAAAAGGACTAAAAGTGCATGAAATATATAATTTGTTCTCAAAACTAGGCTAAAATATGAGTAAAATATAGCACTAGAGGCGTGTAAATTCGCCTATCATCAATCCTCTACCCCTTACTAGCTCTAAGGTGGAAGAGGATCCGTATGGTTTTATGGATGAGATAGAGAAGATATTTAGGGTGATGCATGCTATTGGATATAAAGGTATGGAATTTGCTGCATATCAGCTAAAATATGTAGCATATTAGTTGTATGAGGAATAGGATAAATAGTATGACTTCTCTTGTGCTTTTCTTGATCACTTCTTCCCTCAAGAGTTGAGAGAGGCAAAAGCCAAAGATTTTGTGAATCTAAAATAGGGTAGGATGACTGTGAAAGAGTATGCCCTGAAACTTTATCAGTTGTTTCATTATGCTCCTAATCTAATGTCTAACATAAGGGTTCAAATAAGGAAGTTTGATTTTGGTTACCTTGGGACTTGGTCCTTGAGTGCAAGGCTCTAATATTGAATAATGACATTGATATCTCTAAGCATGTGGTGTATATGCAACAAGTTAATAATGCAAAAAAGAAATAAGGTGGAATAGGGGAGAGGCAGAGTAAGAAATTCAAGTATTCAAAGTAGAGTGGAGTCAATAGAATAGTGGTAGAGATGGCAGACAGTGGTCTAAGAAGAAAAGGGAAAATTTTGGTTCCTACACTACAGCTAGTGCTTCGTATCCTAACCTATCTGGTGTTCATCGATTCTAGGCTGATAGTAGATATAGGGCCCTTAGGTTCCCAGTCTTTGGCTAGTAGAGCTCAGTCATCCCCATATTATTCTTCTTGTCTTTTTTGTGGGAAAGTTTATCGTGGAGTATGTGATGAGCAGAGGAATAAGTTCTTTAAGTGTGGTCAGCTTGGTAACATGCAATAGGATTTTCCTTCTAGTGTTGCCTTTAGGGATAACAAAGTTTAGGTGTCATGTCATTAGCTCTTGCACCAAAGTGTTCAACTTCTAGTACCGACACTAGCCGAAATTGTATCTATGCCCTCACCACCCATCAGGAATTTGAGGCATCTCCTGACATTGTCACTGGTACTTTAAAGCTCATCTCTCGTGTTGTGTATTGTTTACTTGATCCAGGGTCCTTTCTCTCTTATGTGACACTATGTATGGTTGTTTATTTTGGGTTCGGTCCTGAGTGCATTCCTGATCCCTTTCATATGTCTATCTCGGTAGGTGACTTTATTATGGCTAAAAGAGTCTACAGGGGTTGTGTGCTATCTATATATGGTATGGGATATTAGTAGATCTGAAAGAGTTGGACATGTTAGACTTTTATGTTATTTTAGGAATGGGTTCGCTCCATTTGGGATATGCCTCTCTAGAATGTCTAAATCATAAGGTTATTTTCAAATTTCCTAAAAATCCAATTATAGAATGGGAAAGGAGTTCCCTAGAGCCTAAGGGAAAGTTCATTCTTCTATTAGATCCTGAAAGTTAGTTTCCAAAGGGTGTCTTTATCATTTGGTCCAGGTTAAAGATTCTGACACCAGGGTCCTCCTTTGTAATCCATTCTTATGGTTAATAAATTTCTTGAGGTATTTCTTGATGATCTTCTTGGTATTCCTCCTAAAAGGGAAATTGATTTTAGGATTGACATTCTACTAGATATCCACCCTATCTCTATCTTTTATTGTAGCATATCTCCGGCTAAGTTGAGAGAACTAAAAGAGCAATTTAAAGATCATCTTGATAAGGGTTTTATCTACCCTAGTGTTTCTCTATGGGATGCTACAGTTCTCTTTGTGCACAAGAAGGAAGGTTCTCTTCGGATGTGTAAAGACTACCGTTAGTTGAATAAGGTGACAGTGAAGAATAAGTACCATCTTTCTAGGATTAATGACCTAATTACCAACTTCAAGGTTCTAAGTACTTTTCTAAGATTGATCTTCGGTTGGGTTATCATCAGTTGAGGATTGAGGAGGTGGATATCCCTAAGACTATGGCTATTATAAGGTCTTGGTAATGCCTTTTAAGTTGACTATTTCCTTGATAACATTTATGGATCTTATGAATTGGGTATTCTGTCAATTTTTGGACCTATTCGTCATCTTGTTTATTGATGATATCATAGTGTATTCAAAAAATGAAAGGATCATATAGTGTTGTAGATCCTTAAGGATCAGTGTTTGTATGCTAAGTTTTCTAAATGTGAGTTCTGGTATAATGTCATAACTTTTTTGGGTTATGTTGTTTCTAGTGAAGGGATCATAGTGGATCCACATAAAGTTGTGATGATTAAGAATTGGCCAATATCCATGACTTTAAATGATATTTTGAGCTTCTTGGGTTTAGCTGAGTATTACAGGAGGTTTGTTGAGAGTTTCTCTTTGATCGTCGCTCTTTTAATTAAGCTGACTTAGAAGAAGGTAATGTTTTTGTGGTTTGATTCTTGTGAAGGTAGCTTTGAGAAGTTGAAGGATAAGTTGAATTTAGCTCTAGTTTTGACCCTACCCGAACGTACCGATGGCTTTGTTGTTTATTATGACGCATCCCATGTGGGACTTGGTTGTGAATTAATGCAGCGTGGTAGGGTAGAAGCATATGTTTCAAGACACATAAAGGACTATGAAAAAAATTATATGACTCGTGATTTGGTATTATTGGTTGTGGTTTTTGCTTTGAAGATTTGCCGTAATTACTTGTATGGAGTTATGTTGATTTATATTCAGATAATAAAATCCTGTAGTATATTTTTACCCAGAAGTAGTTGAATTTCTTGACAAAGAGATAGCTTGAGTTGCTCAAAGACTATGACATGAGTGTTCACTATTATCCAGGAAAAGCTAATGTGGTTGTTGTTGCTCTTAGTAGGTTATCTATAGGGAGCCTATCTTACGTGGATGGAGAGAAATAGGGGTTAGTGAAGGATATTAACTAATTAGCAAATCTTGGAGTTCATCTTTTAGATTCTGAGGATTGTAATGTGATTGTTAAGAGGTGGTAAAGTCATTTCTTGGTATTGAGGAGAAGTAGATTTTAGACCCTATTTTGATATTGATCAAGAATGATGTGGGTCGATAGAAAGTCCTAAATTTTGAGATTGGTGGTGATGTTAATTTGAGGTACTAAGGTAGATTATGTGTTCTCGATATTGATGGGCTGCAAGAGAGGATCATGGATGAAGTTCATGAGTCGGGGTACACTGTTCATCGTAGTTTGATAGAGATGTACCATGATTTGAAGGAGATCTATTGGTTGAATAACATGAAGAGGGATGTGGCCAATTTTGTGTTTAAGTGCATGGTTTACCAATAACTGAAGGTAGAGCATCTAGGCCTGGGGGTATATCCCAAGAGATTGAGTTGCCTGTGGGGAAATGGGTAGTTATTAATATGGATTTCATTACTGGCCTTCCGTAGTCTCGAATTCTGTTTGCTCTAATTTAGGTCATCATGGATAGGATGACCAAGTTTGCTCATTTCTTTCTTATGAGGAATAATCATTCTGCAGAGGATTATGCTAACCCTCTCATTCTGAAGATCGACTAGTTGCATGGTGTGCCTATTTTTATTATTTCTAATTGAGGTATGTAGTTCTCATCTAACTTTTGGTGATTATTTTAGGGAATCTTGAGGTCTAAAGTAAGCCTTAGCACCGCTTTCCACCCTTAGACGGATGGACAAGTGAAAAGGACTATTCAGACTTTATAGGATATGCTAAGGGCATGTGTGATGGACTTCACTGGTAGTTGGGTTGATCATTTCCTCTCATTGATTTTCCATATAATAACAACTATCACTCTAGTATTGGAATGGCTCCTTTTGAGGCCTTGTATGGCAGAAGATATAGGTCTACTATTAGGTGGTTTGAATTTTGTGAGTTATTTAGCTCATACTTGGTTTACCAAGCAATGGAAAAGGTGAAGATGATTTGGGATAGACTTAAGACAGCTTGGAGTTCCAAAAGTCCTATGCAGATGTGAGGAGTATGAAGTTTGAATTCGATGTTAGTGATTAGGTATTGTTGAGGGTATTACCTATGAAGGGAGTGATGATATTTGGAAGGAAGAGGAAGCTTAATCCTTGTTATGTTAGCCATTACTTGATTTTAAGAAGAGTGGGTAATGTGGTTTATGAATTGGAGTTTCCTTCGAGTTTGGGTTCCATTAACCCGATTTTTTATGTTTCAATGTTAAAGAAGTGCATTAGTGACCCTTCCTCGATTGTTCCCTTGAAGAGTGTGGGTGTTTGGGATTCCCTGTCTTATTAGGAAGTCCTAGTAAAGATTTTGGATAGGAAAGTCCATCATTTGATGACTAAGGATTTGGCTTCGGTGAAGGTTCTTTGGAGGAACCATAAGGTGGAAGAAGCTTCTTGGGATGCCGAAAAGGACATGAAGTCCAAATATTCGTTCTTGTTTCTCGCTTTCGATAATCATGGTTGAGCTACGTGAATGCCTTAATATCTTTGTTAAAGGAATGCAATTGTGTTATGTATTCAATCATACTAATGGATGCGTTCACCCATCATTCGAGGATGAATGATCCTACGCAAGGGAGAATGTAACACCCAAGATTTTGGACCTTGGAAATTTCTTGACCTTTGAGCTTACTGCACAGAAAACGACTAGATGTAATGAGTCGTGATGATACCTTACGGGTTGTATGACCCAAATTGTAGCCTGCGCAGTAAGTTTTCCAAGATTTCTCTAAGTTTCTGTCCTAACTACGATTAGGGCTTGACAAGTCGTGGTGAGACATTATGAGTCGTAATGTGTGACTCACAGTATCACCAGTGTGATTGCCAATATTTTCTATTGTGACTATGATTACGAATATACAAGTCGTATGGTTTGGTCATGAGTCATAGGGTGAGATTCATGACCTGGCCAGAGAGGATGCCTTGAGGTACCGCTTTGATTACAAGTTGTGATGACAACTCATAAGGAGACCCTATAAGTCTTATGGTGACCCATTGTCATAGGCAACAAATTTCAACCTCTTAATTAAGGGCATGCTGGTAAATTCCCTTTTTCCCCACTTAAGACCCACGTCCATAAAACAACTTTGGGACATTATTTTCATCATTTAACATATAAAAACACTCTCTTTACACTCTTAAATACCAAAGTCAAAGGACACCTAGGGCTTCTCAAGGTTGATTGTCTAGAGCTTCCAAGGACGAGTTCTCTCCATAATTGTGATACTTTCAGGCATGTAACTCCACCCTTAAACTTGTTTTACATTAAAGCATGAATTTTTATGGTTATTTATTTGGATTTGTCCATGGGTTTTGATATGAGTTGAGGTCTTTGGCATGGTTGATTCTTAAATTGTTACGCATTTTTTTTTGCTTTATTAATGGTTTTGAACTTGTGGGATGCATGATATGGTGAATAAACTAAGGGGTCATGGTTTACCCTAACTTGATGATTTTGGCTTGGCATATGTTTTTGGAAATTGCATTCCCTCAACCCATTTGTGAAATTAATATTGAAATATTGTTTGTCGCATGGTTTGACTTGCTCACATATATTATTACATGGAATAAAAGTCTAATGATCACAAATTGATTTTATTGAACTTTGGAAATTGTGTATTCCCCATATGAATAAATAATTAAACCTAAGGGGTCATGAATTCCCCCATATGGTGGATAATTGATAAGGCATGATAATGCTAGCTTGCAGGTAAAGTTGGTACGATGATATAAATTGTATGTCTTGATGAATGAATTGGTTGAATGAAAGGGGAATGTGTGAAAAGTGTTTTAATTGGGCTTAAATGGGGTTGTTTAGATGGGACGTAAAAGTGGAGGTCCCATGGGACCAATACTGCAAACTATGTTTGCTGGCGCAAGGGTCTAAATAATTGGGTGGTTCGAGTCCCCAATGTTAAATTACTGGGTGCTTAAGTGACCCTTGATATATGACCGGGAGGTTCGAGTACCCCACGGTACATATGTACATATGATTATTTGATTTGTACGGCTACACGTACTAGGGCCCTTTCAGCTGGGGTAGAGCTGAACCCATATAGTTCGTGGGTGCCTTCTTATGAAAGTTGAGCTATAAAGTCCAGGTTAGGATCTGAAAGTTAATGCTAAACCTTGTTCCCAAATATGGCATGATATATATATATATATATATATATATATATATATATATATATATATATATATATATATATATATATGCATGTATTTGTGTATGGTTGTGTGAACTGAGTTTTAATGATTTTGAACTGTAGATAGTGACATTATTTTGCCTCTTATCTATGACTTACATGCTAGCGCTCAACTTGCTAACCATCTCTAGATGCTGTATCTCCACGGGATGCAGGACATAGAGACACTTCTGCTTTTCTTGGGTAGTGATAGGATTTCCAGGCTTTCAACAGTCAACTTGAAGGGATGAGCCTCCTTCTTTAAGACTGTTTCTTCTTAGTTTATTTATTATCATAAACTTTTCCTTGGACGTGTTACTGGCTATCGTCGGAGGCATGTCCTTACTTAGATTGATTTGGTTTTGTTAGAGGATTTGGGAATTACTGTGGATTAGGTATTGTTGTGGATATTCATAGACTCCTTTGAGATTACATTATTCTATCTTATTATATGTTAGAAATTCATCCACTGCTAGCTATATTATGTGCTGATTGTCTAACAGAAGAGGGTGGTCTCCAATCCTTGGTGGAATTGAGATACCCTTCATGGAAAACCCTGGTTTGGGTTGTGACAATAACACTACTCCCTCAAGGTGGTCAAATAAATCATCAATGCGAGACATAAGATACGGGTTCTTTATTGTCACATTATTAAGATTCCTATATTAAATACATATACGAATGGAGCGATCCTTTTTCTTCACAAACAACAGAGGAGTTCTTGAAGGAGACACACTTGGTCCCATGAAATCCTTACCAAAAAGGACGTGAAGTTAATAATTTAGATCCTTAAGCCGGTAGCAGCCACATGGTAAGGTGCCATAGAAATAGGTCTAATGCCTGACTTAATATGAATAATAAACTCAATATCACGCGCAGGAGAAAGGCCAGGTAGATCGGTAAGGAAAACATTAGGAAATTCATTGTCTATAGGAACAGATTCAAGTGACGGACTCTTCACACTAACATAAAAAATATACGAGAGAAGACTCCTAACCCCTCAAAACAAGTCTCATAGCCTGAATATCATTCATATTCACCGTCAACTTGTGACTAGTAGCTCTCTGTCACACAACAGGGGGCGTATGTCAAGCATGGATAAAGTTACGGTCTTGGTAAAATAATCCAAAATTGGATGATAATGGGATAACCAGTCTAAGCCTAGAATCACATCAAAATCCACCATATCTAACACAATAAGATCATTTTGAGTATCAAAATTTCAAACAGTCACAACAAATGATCTATAAACTTAATCCACTATTAAAGAATCACCTATGGGAGTAGATATACATAATGAAATAGATAATTAATACTAAGATTACTCTAACCATAGGGCATAATAAGAAACCACATAAGAATAAGTGGATCCCGAATCAAATAAGGAAAAAACCAACTTATGGCACACTAGATCGTACATATAATAACAATATTCGGAGACGCAGCCTTGGGTATAACAGGTACGACATACAATTGACCATGCATACCACCTAATTGGGCTTCTAATTGATCTCCTACCTTACCTACCTATGAACCTCTATGAGAACCTGGGACCGCCCCTACAAATATGTTTACCACCTCTAGCTTGGGGAATATACTAACCTAATTGGAGGAACACTCCAGTTGAAGGAACATTCGCTCAACGAATGGGGCATTATCTCAATAAATGGATAAAATACCTATAACCATAACCTACCCCAGGTGTGGTAACGAAACTAGAAAATTCAACTGACCTAAAATAATAACCACTACTAGAATAACAAGAATATGAACCCCTCAAAGACTGAGAACTACCCCGGCTAGGATAATCACTAAAACTAGAGTAGTCTTTATCAGTAATATGAAGAGCGATCTGAACGAGCCCACTAAATTAACCCTGATGCTGATATAATTAATATGAAGGGTACCTACCCTGAGAACCACTGCCCCTGAACTGTGAGCTACTCTGGCTCCCACTGAAACTACCCTGATATTAGGGCCTCTAATCGATGCCCCTTAGTCCTTGCAATATATATCATTAATAACCTAAGCATAATTAGAAACCTCATCAAAGATCTACCCACAACAACTAAAGTCTATGTAGACATGCAAAGAGGAAGTCTCAATCCCTAAACAAAGCAACAAAACCTCTCATAACCGGTAATCAAAATAGAAGTAGCTTGCCTAGGGAACTTTTAAAATTGAGCCTCATAATCCACAACAGTCATGTAGACCTGCTCTAACCTTTACAATTGATCCCTCAAATGATCCCTAAGACTGCAAGGCATATATTTCTCCAAGAAGATCTTGGAGAACTGATTCCATATCCATGAGGAAGATCTAGCTAGCCTAGAATCAAGATGACCTCTCCACCAGTGTCATACTTCTAAGTTCAAATAAGAAGTAGTGTAATCCATACCATGACTCTCAACTAGGATCAGATTATGAAAACTATCCTCCACAGTATTCAAGAACTTATATGCATCCTCAATCATTGTACTGGAAAACCTAGGTATAGATAATCTCAAGAATCAACCCAACATCTTTTTTTCATCAACAGACATACCAGGCTACTATCTGGGCAACCACTGGTGTAGGAGGACCTCAACTCTAGAGACATAGCTATAGGCAGCTCCCCTACCTCAGTACCACTCTAATTTGTAGACAACGCACTATTAGAAAGCTCACCTCCAACCAATCCTAAAACCTAAAACAAAGAATCCCTAAGTACTAAAGAAGAAATAAATCTTGGTGGAGCCTCAGCTAGTTGCTATCCTAATGCAGGTTAGGGCAGAAGAATTTATTACTTAAGAGCAGGAAAAGGGTCCCGTGAAGACCTCCTATTCTTTCCCCAAGTTGGGGACACATCTCTAGGTTGTCCACAACCTCTAAGGATTCCACAAATAGCGACAAGATCCCTAGACCCAATCTAGGGATCCATTTCTTTTGTAGTGGTAACATGTGTTCTAGCTATCTGTAGAAGAGTGAAATCAAAAGGATTCTTTAGAAACCAACTCAGGAACTTAGTTTGAAATAAGTGAAAGAAGTGAAGAACTCCTAAGAATGTCTTATAGCCTCCTAAAGATAATAAACATACGCCATCATTTTGATCCGAGGGATTCTACTAGACACTTGCTCATGTACCAATAATATTGGTGAGCCTAGGATCTAATACCATTTTTTCACAACCTGATTTATGAGTCATGATGGCACCTACTTTATCCCGCCAGTAGGTAAGTTAAACCATAGACCAGAGCTATAAGCAATGGTCCAATTTAGTGAAAAGTAGCCTAAAAGCTAGATACCAAAAAGTAAAGGTTTATAATAATACCAAGACAATCATAATAGTCTACTAGATAGATAAAAGATCAACAATCATCCCACAACTAAGTAGTATTAGTACTAGAGCTACTATAAATGGAACAAATATACTAAATAGTCAAATACAATCTATCTCAAAAATAAAACACTAGATATAGCTACTAGAAAAAGGTAAAATCTAACTCTGAGAGCTTAGCCTATCTCCTGAATTAACTC
This sequence comes from Capsicum baccatum var. pendulum, assembly GCA_030864225.1. Classification (NCBI taxonomy): domain Eukaryota; kingdom Viridiplantae; phylum Streptophyta; class Magnoliopsida; order Solanales; family Solanaceae; genus Capsicum; species Capsicum baccatum. The sequence goes on along the minus strand of CM061556.1, from coordinate 122,158,407 downwards.
AAAATAATTGTCACATCAATGAAAACTATTTTTACTCAGATCTACACTAAAAGATATAAAAGTGTAGTATGAGTACCAAAACCATGGGTACTTAGTAGACATCATCGTCTGACTGAGATAAATCATAATATAAATACAATAAAGATGCCAGATAAATAAGTTGTGTAAAGATAAAAGGGCAAACCTTGAAATAAGATCCAACACAACTATGCATAATAAATTTGAAATAATAACATAAAGATCACATAATGATAACTACTAAATTGGGCCTCATAAGACAATAAGTGTAGAAAATTAATAACCCAACGGCGCCTCCATGATTCCGGAGAGTGCACGCAAAGGAAAGTAAACAACCAAAGAACCATAAATTACAAATATCCATCCATAACCATGAATCCATCCATATATAAAAAATGACTCCCAATTCCTAAATCAGATAAAAATTCAATAGCATTATCATCATTATCACCATTTTACGAACTTAAATTGAAACTTATACTGTCAACAACATCATATAAACTACCAAATTTTATTTGGAATTATCATCAACTCCTAAATAATGAACCAGTATAAAAATCATGTGTCCGAACCTCTCCAATACCAAAATAAGCAATTAAAATATATAACATACATATCAAAGTCTATGAAAGCTAACTCAAGTCTTAGCCCAAGGTTTGTCGGAGAGGCCCATTTTTAATTCCCAAAATATATTTTAAGACAAATTTAAACCCATAATAAGATATGGTATCTAAGCCTATTTATAGATTTTAACTAAGCCATAATTATACATAAGATAGTAACTTTACTTAAATCATGATCAACTAAGTCAACTACTCCTAAATTACAATTTCAAAATACCCTAAAGAGTTTAAATAATTCCAACTATTGTCACTCATACCTCCAAAACCTAAATCCCATCCCATATCTAGAATACTATCATAATCATACTGTGAAATAGCTCATTCTATGAAGAGGGTCAACCTAGCTTACCTGGATGCCAAATAAAAGCCCAAAGAATCTGCTAAACCAATGATTTTCCTTTCTAAGAAGCTTTTGTAAGATGCCATACTATAAAAATCACAATCTAATAATCAAATGAGAATTGATACCCTTATTGCAATATTGTGATTTGGGTCCAAAATTATGTAAAAATCCTATACGGGGCCTGTTTACGGAATCATACTTTTGAAACTAGCACAACTACCCTCTATGTTGAATAAATATTTATCCTCAATAATGGGTGAATTTTGAGCTCTAATGGTGCTTTAATCAAGACACCAATATTTTGGGTATTTAGAAAAATAGAGGATTATATCAAGAAATTGATGGAAGCTTAACATAAATTTGATAGGGAAATGAGTAATCCAAGTCCACAAAAGATTCGAAATCACCTACCAATGATTCTCCCAAGTTTTCTACACTTTTAGGGTTCTATAAAATTTAAAACGGGTGAAAAATGAAAGAAATTGAGATGAATGGGTTTTATATACCCTTCCTAGGTGTACAAGTGTTGCTTAATCGAATACCAAGTCTTTTAAGTGTGCATCTCTTAAGCGATTAGGTATTGCTTTTATGACACTATCAGACACAATATATGTCGTGTAAGGAACAGTAATGTTTCTTAAGTTTCTCTCGTGTACGTGATCTAAGCTGCACTTAAGTGATTCCAGTGGGTCTATGCTAGGTAAGTGACTGGCTGGTTGTGTATGCGATGCACCAGCACCAGCTAAGACTTGAAAAATATCAAGTCTCTGCCAACCCTATGAGATTTATCTAGAATCCCTTATATGCAAACAAACCTTTCTAACCTATCAAATTCGATGTTACAAACTTAATAGTGCACTAAAAATTTCCATCAAAGGCCAATAGCCTAAAATAATTCCAGAATAGTCAGAATTAGAATATAAGTTTTTTTGATAGTATTTCTTACCCGATAACCAATTTGAGCTAGTAAAGACTTCAAAATAAGGAATTATTCCTAAAAACCAAATGAACTACCCAAGAACTAAACTATCAGTTCTAGAAAGTCATAAATGACTTGGGGAAGCTAAAGAAAAGATCTAACTAGTGAAAATGAGTAGAAATATAAAAAATGAATTGGAGGGTGATTACAATAATTATGCTATAAAATAGACCTACCTCGATATTCCTAAATTTAAATAATAAGAAGTTAGAGAAAGAAGATGAAACTTTCTATGATTTGATAGGAAAGAATTTTAACGATATGAGTAAGAATAAGAGGAAAATAAGGGAAATAAATAATTTAGAAAAGTCTAAGAAAAAAAGGGAAGAAGCAGGAGAAATAAGAAAAAAGAGATTTAAAGAAGCAAAGAAGAGATACTAAGAGGAACAACATAAGTAGAAAGAAGTTTTGCAGGCTCGAGCTTCAACATCCTCCTCTAGAGTTTCACCAATGGCATTTGGTGGCGTGGATTTGAGTGTGGAGTCTTCTACTCTACAAAATACTACTTTGAACACACTGATCATCCTTAGAGCCACTACTAATAATGAAGTGGCTGAGGATGTAGACCGTTATGTTTCACATGACATAATCTCCTAGGGCACCATAAGTATATCCTCTCTCTAGCACATCATATTTCATTATGATGCATTGATGATAATACATACCTTTTTATTAAAGAGAGAGTACCTATCTTCATAAAAGGGTTTTTTTGTCGTGTTTCATTTCCCTCATATGATATCTTATAGAATTAATATATTTAGGTTTGGTTTGATTTGATGTTTTGTGGTGTGTAATCAAAATAGAGATAGGGAACTTATGCAATCACCTGTGAAGAAATTGAAAAATAAGGACCCCTTAAATTTTTTTTATGTATGAGTATGTTGTGTTTTAATATAATGACTACTATGGATCTGTTCTTGACTTTAGTTGTATATGAATGTGCTAATTATTGCCTAATCTTGAGTTTTAATTTTGTAGCTAGTGGTGGAATATGCTATTTCGTTCTAAGTGTGTGCGAGCCATGTTTATTTAGTTCTTGCTCTATGAAAAAAAATTAAACCTTCCCTCTTGGTGTTGCGTAGGTCTTTGAGTAGAAGATTAGGAAATAATCATAGGACTTATTTTATTTTTAGTCTAATTAAGCCAATGACAATTCAAATGATAATAATGCATCTCTTATTCCCTGAATTTATGTTTGTTACCCTTTTATTCATTAGTCGTTTCACCTTTTCTTTTATTTTAAAAATATTTATCTTGGTATCGGTCCTGCCTTGGGCACTATGCACCTCAACTCAGGCAAGCATACCAAGTTGAGGGTGTCTACAATAGAGGCTCTTTTGAACCTTTGTTGTACTCTAAGTTAGAGTTAGGACATTGTACACCTCAACTTATGCAAGTAGGCTAAGTTAAGGGTGGCTTTGTGCAAAAAGTAAAAAGAATGAATGTAGTATGAATAGGAAAGTCTGATGGTAGAAGAGAGACCTGGGTGTGGATTGTGAAAATAATAAAAAAGGAATATTAAATAAAAAAAGAACAAATAGTGAAATGAAGCGCAACCACAATATAAGTAAAGAGTGATTAAAAAAAGAAAATTAATAATAGGGTTGGTCTTAAGTATAGAAGAAGTAGTGTAGTGCCAACAAGGGTTTAGTCCCTAATCCTTAATGTACCATACGTACTCCTAGGCTTACTCTAAAATGTGCTAGAGTAATCCTAGTCTAATTGTCCTTCAACCAAAGTATAGAAAATAAGGGAAAGCCTATGATATTGTTTGTTCATTGCTTGAACTTCATTATGAGATTGAGATATTTGATTTTAGTCCCAAAGTAATTTGATCCCTTGTGTATAGGACTTCTTTGTGGTCAGGGTATATAGATAGCATGGTTAACTATTGAATTGTTAGGTCTGCTAATATATGTGTATACAATGTATATATTCATATACTAATGTAAATCATATACCTTTGTTGGTTAGTTCGATGAATGGTCCTTTTATGTTGGTTTTGTTTAAGCTGATAGGGTCCAGTATGAAAGTTTAGACTACTATAGTATTGCTTAGAATCTTGTTGTTACATAGTGTGGTGTTTCTTAGTTGCATGAGGACAATAAACAATTCTAAGTTGAGATGTGTCGATATTTTGATGGCTTATTTTAGGCTTTGCTTGTGAATAGTTGTATATTTTCAACAACACTTGTTAATTTTTATTGTTTTAACTTTTAGTGCATAAAAAAAAGTACCAAGGTGGAAAATAAGAAAAATTAATCCCAAAAAAAGCAGTAAAGGCCATGTTGGTGAGACATCAACCCTATGAAGACTAATCAACCACCTTGTCAACTGTAAATAGAATGTGGGTAAACAATAGCAGAGACGACCTAATTGTTAAGCCATCACTACAGACAGTCAACCTTAAATAAAAGTTGGCTTATATGTAAAGCAATTGGAAACCCATGTTGATAAAATGTTAGACTTGTGATGGGCCATCAACCTTTCCGTCACATACGATGCGGGCAATCTCTGAGTTTTTATTTTAAATTAAATGTTTCCTGGGAATTTTTGTAGTATCTTACATTAAATTGAAAAAAAATAAAGTTTGTATTAAAATTTTCTTGGGGTTTTTGCAATTTGTTTGATTTTGGAAGACAAGTTGACTGTTAGTTCTTCTATTGAAAAGGTAATCCTCATTTATGTTTCAACTATTCTACTTTCTTCTAAGATGATGAGTGGCTAAAACCCACAACTAGAATTCAGGATCTATCGAAAATAAAATCTCTAATTTTATTTTAGTTTGGATTTGATTAATAATTGTGTATTTATTTCTAATCTTTTCATCATCATAATAGTTTCTTAGTGGTTGCAGACATTGGAATAAGCATGAGGTTTAACTTACTTGGAATAAGAAATCCAAATTGAGAAAAAAGATTGTCAACCATCATTTAGATTTTTTAACCATTATCTAATGGTTAATTCTACGACAAGATTAACCAACTTAAGGCTAATATTAAGATTAGTACGATCATCTGTTTAGGTTCAAAAGAGTTAAAGTAAAATTCATCCAATTAAGTTTAGAAACATTTTTGATGCATGTTAAACCTCAATTGATTTGGAATTTTTTATAAACAAAATCCAATATTGTTATTAACCACTAAGTGTTACAATAACATGGTGAACAGAAGCCTAGTTTTCTTTCTCTATTGATTCATATTCTATAAAATATGACAATTGTTGCTCAAAAAAAGCTGGATATTGATTCCCACACAGTTTCTACAAACCCCTATTTCATGATAATCATAGATTAGAAGTCATTTCAATCACGAATAACTTAGTGTTCACCATATTCCTTATGAAACTTGACCCCAACCTTCATTGGGTTCAATATTTGACTTCAAACTCTTATGCTTATTCAAAGAGGTGTAACCTGGTCATATAATGGGCCTCTGCAGAGACTTCCCCATAATATATCAACCTCCACCACTAGCTTAGCTAGCACTTCAGGTTTTAATATCCCTATAAGTTGATATATGGGGTATTTATGGTATGCATGATATACATTATAGGGACATTGGTATTATCTAAAGCATAGGATGACCTAAGAGAGGGTTTTTAAAAAGACAAGATCAATTAAAAAGGGTATATATAAGATGCCTGAGTTCAAGTGATAATTTAATAAATACAAGTTTGAATGGATGACTGGGGAGCTAGGTTAATACAATTCAATGCTTGTTGGAGAATTTTGTGTGTCCTATCTGGCCAGAAATAAACATATTATCTCCACGAGGTTTTTTGTGAATGTTCATGATTCTCTATATTTTATTTTGTTTAGGGTGTTGAGGTTAACATTTTGGCATAAACTATTTCCAGTTCCTTTAGGGTGCAAATTTTGTTACCTCAACCAATATTTCAGAGATCGATAAATAGATAGATAAAATAAAAAAGTGTAGTCAAAGCATATTAACACCAAGGATAAGATGGTTCATTTTTATTGGAAGTATAATAATATTGCAGCTAATAAAGTGAATATTGCTAGGGTGGCTTGTAGCATGTCATCAATTTATAAAGGTAGCTTGAATCTTACTGCCAAGTGATAGTGGACATTAGTTCATCATATATTGTGGCCCAAATATGGAGATAACATTTTTTGTAGCGAATAAGATGCTTTGGTGGTAGGTATCATGGAGGGATAATATTGATATTTCTACATTTCTTGTCCATGAGATCTGGGATAGTGCTGTTGAGCTAAAGACTTGCATTCTATTTCTATGCCCAGTTACTCAGAATTGTTTTGAGTTCGATATTCCTATTATGTAGAACATTGATTAGTTTGTGGTGGTTCATTGTACTATAGATTTGGGGTTGATTCAAGACCCAATGAACCCAATGTCTAGGGTAAAGGTTGTCATGGAGGCTGCATTACTATTGAGTATCTTTCAGTTGGGTGCACAAACAAATATTGACAATGTAGACTTCACTAATATTAGGATGGCACAGGTTGGGTCCTAAAGTCCTATATCAAGAGTCTAAGCAGGGCAACGCCCAGGCTAGAATTGGGGTCCAAGCAGGGTAAATGTGGAATTTTTCAACCCCTTATCATCTCTAACACAGGAATTAATCCTTAGAAAACCAAAATAAGATTAGTTTCTCTCAAAATCACCAGGAACACTCATTAGGGTTTCAACCTAAAAATCCATATATCTCAAGATTCAACCGTGAGTTTTCAATAATTCTCTGAGATTTTGAATCCCCATTCCGAGGGATACAAGAAGCACCTATTATTTTCATGAATAAAGTCCCAAGGGTAAGAGTTCATTCAAAGATGTGGGTTTTGAACAAGAACACCTCTTTCGTTCTTATGCCCAAGATTTTTAGTTTTCTTAAAGAATTTCGTAATTCCAAGATGAATTCATATTATTTTGCTATATTTCAAGTTTATGAGATTATGTAAATTGTTAAAGTCAAGAATTGCGTGATTTTCTTATTTAATTATGACCTAATTTGAGAGTTCATGATATAAATTTCATATTCCTATGTTGATATCATATTTTCAAGAATTTTCAAGATTTGATGTTATGAATTGAGTCTTATTGAGAAATTATGATTCTTTGAGAATGAATTATAGTATTCTTTAAAGTATTTCAAGAAGTGTACTTGTATCTCCATGTTATTGGGATTTTGAAGCTTGTTGATAATAGCTTACAAAGATTTCAAGAAAAGAGTTGTTTTGATCCTAAGAGAGAAATCCACACCATGTTGATTTAAGCTAAATGAAAGCATAATTGGCTTCCATTACATACTGTTGAGTTGTTTAAGGTGAATTTTCTTAAAAGTTTTGATCATAAGTTAGGAAGTAGTATTTAGCATTGAGTTGGTCTTGATTCCAAGGTCTCATTACCTAGAACTATGTTCCCCCATAGGTTCCTAATTTACCCCATGTGGGTTAAGATAGTGATCACTAAAAGTGAAAGGTTCTACTCTTATGGAAAAGATAGAACAGCTCTCCCCAACATGCGCAAGAAGTTGGACTCCATGTAAGCTCACATGGTTTATATTTGAGACTTTGAGACACAAGACCCAAGCTACTACTAATGCTAATAATATTTCCTCCTCCCAACCAAATTTGGTACCAAGTTCATCCACTATTACTCTTGGCTCAACCATACCTCGACCAACTATCGATGGTTACGCCCTAGTGCTTCAAGAGTTTTTTGAACATCGTTCTAAAAAAGTTGACTGTAGTTGTGTCAAAAAGTGACAATATTGAATAAAATATCCAGCTTTGGTGAAAAAAGTAATTGATATAGAGATATGCAGGGTGCAAAATTGCTTTGGTAGTTTCAAGAGAAGGATCACCAAAAAAATAAGAGTTTAAAGTCCCCAAATTTAGATGAGATTAAAATAAGTTGGTTACTCTACCTATGCCAGTTAAGGACATGTCATCTAGGCTATATCAAGAAAATCTTATTCCAACTATGCAATTATATGGAGATTGAAGAAGATGAGGTAACTAACATCTAGGCTACTAAAGGAAAGGAAAAGAGTACCAAATTTTGTATCGATTTGGAGCAAGAAATTTAGAAGAGAAAAATAGATAGAGAAAATTTAAAGAAAGTGACAGAGGCAAGCAAGTAGACCTTCTAGGACCATTTATCCCAGATTTATGAGATGGGGCATGCAGCTGGGAGCTCTAGAGTTTGAGAAGCCCTGAATAAAGCTGCTAGTGATGTTGTTGATAATGGTGAGGGTATGATAGTTTCCTCCATTAGTTCTTTACTTGTTTATATGGAAATAATGTATTTGTTAGTTTTGCAGGAAAATACGTTAGGGTGCAAAATAGACTATGCCACTAGGTCTTGAATGTCGATTTTAGGTTGGTAACATGGTTGGTATGGTTTTATGAGTTTGATATCTCATTTTGACCCTCAGTTCAGAAAATTATGAAATTGGGTTTCGGGGTCAACTTTGTGAAAACAATTTTTTTTTTTTAAAATCTAATATTGCCATTGAGTTTGGAATGTCATATTTAGTCTAGTAGAATTGTTCATATGCATTATTGGAATTATGAATGAATCTTGAGGGGTCTACAGAGACTTGGAATTCTCTAAGTCTTCAGCAGGAGCACCGCTTAAGAGACACTTTGTTTACTTAAGGGACTAGGCTTGATATCCAAAGTATCGCCTAAGCGACAAACCAGACTTGCTTAAGCGATTGTTATTTAATTGATAGCCTGGTCTCTTATGCGATAAGGAGAGTATTTCCTAAGCACCTGGTTTCTTAAGCGATGTCTGCTTAAGCGACTTAGTGATCACTTAAGCGATACTTGGTGGATTATATCCCCTTTTTGTGAATTTTTACCATTTTCGAGATTGGAGCTTTAGGTTGAGTTTTTGGGAAATTTCTTCCATTTTTAGCTTGGGTAAGCTCCAAAACACCTATTTCAATTATTTTTCTTTGATTCTTTTCATTTAAATCCTTTAAAAACTTGTGTCTACAAATAAAATGTGGGGATTATAACCTGTAAAGAGTAAAATCAGGAAATTTTCAATTCACACACCAATTACAACTTGTTTTTACTTGGGTTTTCTTCTATAAGTTCTTTCAATCATGGAAAATATAATTTTTGAACAAAAATTCCAATTTTACCTTTCTTGTAAAAACCTATTTAGGAGTTTGTTTAGACCTTAACCTAGAAATGAAAAATATGGGTATCATTGTCATCCATTTAATGTGTAGATTACATATTTGTATATTTTAGTTGATTCTAAGTCCTTTCATGAGGAAAAAGCTTCATGGTAGAGGCTTTTCAGACTAATTTTTGACATTCCAGGTTGGTTATGACTTAACTTTCTTTAGACTCAGTTGGGTAGTTAATATTGGTGTAAAATCATGTTACGGGTGTGGGAACTAATCATGGAAATAGAATTACAATAGTTTTGTGCCTATGTGAGGGCCTATGTTGTGTTATTTTGTGGTTTTGATACTCCATGTTCTATATATGAATTTGTGTGGTCTTATATAATGTTGTTGGACTTATGTATGATTATTTGGTTGTATTTGTTCTGCTAAGAAAAACTGAATTGGATTTTATATTATATTGATGGGATATTCTTGTGTATTTCACTCTATTGGAATATGATTACATTAGATTCATGGATTGTTGGCATATTGGGTGGATTCTGACTAACATAGTTGGTATATTGGTTGACTTTGTAAATTCTTATTCTTGTTGATTATGAGCATTGCATCCTCATATTATATACACTAGTGAAACATTGGTAGCACTATGCAAATATTGGAAATTCTGGCTTGTAACATTTTTAAACACCCTCTGTCGAGGAATGTATCAGGAAAGAGTTATGGATATTTGTATTAGATATTGAATTGTATATGGATTATGATCCCCCATTGGTCCTACCTAAAATTACAACCTAGTAGGTATATACAGAGGTTGTGTGAAAACCTCGAGCATCACACCATCATCATATCTTTATTGCATTTTATACATATGGCGCTCATTATGTGTTGTATTATTATCCTCGATGTGATATTTATATATTTTTGATTCTCTCCCATATTTGTGTATATTATATATGTATATTATAAAACAATTAGTCGAAATACTATTGGCTATCATTTGGGACATTTTCTAATTGCAGGTGATATGTCCATAATATCTATTTTATATGCTTTATTTTCTACTTTGGTCAGTCAGCCTATGATACCTTTTGAGTAAAACTGAACCATACTCACCCTAATTCACTATTTCAATGTTGATCTAGGTACGAGTATGCCATATGGTAGCTGATTTAAGCAGTATTTGATGTATATTTGAGGTACTATACTTCTGGAGTTTACCTACTTCTTATCTAGTTTATGTCTTAATATTGAAAGATAAATTTTGATCCTTTTGGACTATTATTGTATCATTTTTATATTCGAGGTGTATTTTGTAGTTCTTATACTCTGATACTAAGTTTTGGGATATTGTATGGTATCTTTGGTTATGTATTTCTGGTTTTACTATATATGTGCAGTTCAACTCTGTTCTAGGAGTCTTGCCTTTGGTTTTGGCATTGATTTCTCATTTCATATTAGTTTTGGAGATAGACTTACTTATCAAGGCTTGCAGTGACAAGTGTCATCATGGCCCTTGGTATTGGGTCGTGAAAAATTAGTATCATAGAAGCCAGGTTTCATTGGTCTCATCAATATAAGAATGGGTTGTTTAGCAGATTCTAGCAGATTGGTATGTAGACAACCATATCTATCTTCGACAGGCTATAAGATACCTAAAGAGAACAATAGTTTTTTCACTCTACATCATACGTATCTTCAATACCTTGTCTTCTAAGTAGTATTTTACTCTTTTTGTACAGATGGGGAAGACCGGATCCCATAAGTCTAGAGATGTGACGCTATCCTCTGAGGATAGGTCTTATTCTTTAGGGTAATTTGCAAGACATAGATATGCTCGACATGCTCAAGGTAGTAGATGGCTAAATAGATATGCCTCATCAAAAGGGTGTACTAGGGGGCTCTCCCCTGAGGCTCGAGTTAAGCATACTGGAGATATAAGACCTATTTTGATCCTACAAAGTTCTTGTACACTAGTCTTATAGGGGTTATTGATTTTTTTGCTGGCCTATTTAATGGATGTTCCTTAGAGTAAACCTGGTATTCCTCTAGCTACATGTATTATACCTCTGTCTGTGCCACTATCTGCCTATAGTGTTTCTCTGATTCTGAAGGTGGATCCTACAGTGGTTGAAACATTTGCATATGGTACTCCACAATCTTTGAGGGTTGCTCCTCCTTTCTGCCAGTATCTTAATATGGTATTTCTTGACTAGGAGTTCAGCTTTCTTCTATGTTACCTCCTCAGGTAGGATCTTAACCAGCTAGATTTATTATGCCTCCTATTATTGTGAGTATAGTTACGTCCTTTGAGGATTAGATAAAGTTTGAGAGATTAAATTATTTGGGTCCTCCTAGGTTCAGTAGTGTCCTTACCTTCACTAGGTGTGCTGAGGGTAGCTTGGAAGGGTGTGCTTTATTAGGGTCCCAAGAGAGTTATGTCTTTTCTTCAGGCTCATCATTTGGTTGAGAGAGGATACTTTTCTTATTTGGATCTTATTCCTGATACTAGTACTACTTCACCTCATTCTTTTGATTTTGTTTTTATTATTCATGAGTTCATGGATGTTTTCCCTTTAGATTTTCTTAGTATGCCATCGGATCATGATATTACTTTTCTATTGACATTGAGCTAAGAACTAAGCCTATTTCTATTCCCACTTATAGGATAGCCCCAATAGAGTTGATAAAATTGAAAGATCCGCTGTAGAAGTTATTGAATAAGGGATTTATCCTAACTAGCATATCACCTTGGGGTGAGCTTATTTTGTTTTACTAATAAAAAATGGTCTATGCTATGTGTATTGATTATTGACAGTTGCATAAGCTGATGGTTAGGAATAAATATCCTTTTCCTCATATTGGTTATTTGTTCAACCAACTTTAATATGGATTAGTGTTTTCAAAATTTATTCGAGTTTCGAAGATAGAATTTCATACTTGATACAGTCATTATGAGTTCTAGGTCATGTCCTTTTGGTTGACCAATACCCCAGCCATGTTCATAGAGTTGATAATTTAAGTATTTTAACCGTATCTCTTCTATTTTGTCATTGTATTTATAGATGATATCTTTGTTTATTCTAAGAGTAAGAATGACTATGGGGATAATTTGGTGATTGTGCTTTAGATGTTAAGGGATAAGAAGTTGTATGCTAAGTACTCTAAGTGTGAGATTCGATTGGATTCTTTCTCTTTCAAGGGTCATATGTTGACCAAGGAGGGTACTATGGTACATCTAGCCAAGATTACAGTGGTTCGTGGTTGGGCTAGGCCTATTTTCCCAATAAGGATTCAGAGTTTTATTGGTTTAGCAGGTTACCTCTAGCATTTAATGGAGGGTTTTTCATCTATTGTGGCTTCATTGATAGAGTATACATAAAGGAAGATTTCCTTTCAGTGGTTTGATGCTTGTAAGGTGAGTTTTCTTAAGAATAAGGATTTGTTGACTTCAACTCATATATTGACTTTACCCGAAGGCATTGTAGGTTTTACCATCTTCTGTGATGATTTTTATATTGGGTTAGATATTGTGGTTATGTAGGAAGGTAAAGAGATTGCGTATGAATCTTGTTAGTTAAAGCCTCATGAGAAGAATTACCCTACCCATGATTTGAAGTTGTGCATGATTGTTTTTGCTTTTAAGTTATGGAGGCACTAATTGTATGTATACTATTCTAAGAACTCAGATCATCATAGCCTTCAGTATTTCTTTACGCAGTGAGATCTTAATATGAGGCAGTATTGTTGTCTTGAGCTTCTTAAGGATTATGATCTCGTAGTTCTCTATCATTCGAGAAAGGCTACTGTATTTATGGATGCCTTGACCTAGAAGTTGACTAGCATGGGTAGCTTGGAACACTGTTTGATTCAGGAGAGACCTTTGGCCTTTGAATCTCAGTCCTTGGCTAATCAGATGGTTAGGCTTGATATTTCAACACTGGGGTGTATTTTGTCTTTTGTAGAGTCTAGGTCTCCATTGATGAAGAAGATTTTGTCTCATTAGTTTTATGATGTTGCTTTAAAGTGATTTGGGATAAGGTGTTGAGTGGAGAGGCTAAGAAAGCCTTGCTTGATTCATGGTGCTTTAAGAATTGGGGGCCGAGTTTATGTGTAATGACCCTCCAGGTCATTTTCTTGATTTGCATGCATTTTGGCATTTCAAGGCTTCCCATAGTATTATAGGTAATTTGTGACTTGTCAAAATTGTCGATTTGGTGATCAGACAGTTTGTTTGGATTTTAGGCTTATTTCACTATTTTGGAACTTTTGCTGGTTAGGATTTGGTCTCAGAATTATACTCCTATTATATGGCCTTAGATAAGAATTTTGACTATACCAACAACTCTAGAATGTCAATTTTAGGATAGGTACACCTTTAGGTCGGGTCCTAATGCACTTAGCCTCATCTCGACATATTGGTCAGAAACTTAAAAAATTAGAAATTTGGGTGTGGGACCAACTTTAAGCTTAAATGACCTTAGATGGAAATTCCAGTTGCTCCATTGAGTCTGGAATGTCAAATTTTGTGTGCCTTCCTAGTTCGTTTGCGTATTTAGGGTTCCAAATAAATCCCTAGGGATTAGTAGGGACTTGGAAATTCCAAGTCCACTGCTGTCAGCTAGTGCATGGTGATCGCCAACCAAGGGTCCAAATTATGGTAAGCTTGGCAGGTAAGATAGTGCATCACATAAAGGGGCAATGATTGCAACTTGATGTGCAGTTACAAAGTTTGTGCGATCACACACCAGTTTATTGTGATAGCGACTTTTGATTACCTGGCCAGTGTATAAAAAGCCCTCTTTCCTCCTATTTTAGCTCATTCTTCACCCATATCTTGAGAGAATAACACTAGAGAGTGAGATTAGGTGACATTGAAGCTTGTAAATGATTTGCAGAGTTTGGATAACGATTATTCCATGATTTCCCTACGAATTCATAGTAAGATTCCTTCAATTTCTTGATAAATTATTTGAAATTAGGATTTTTAATTCCTGAACTTCAAGGGCTGATTTTTGAGTTCTATTTGTGCTAAACTTTTGAGCACAACTTTCTTATCCTTCGAGGGACCTCGTGACAGTTTTAATTTTGTATTCCGTTAGCAGGGCCTACAGACTCATTCTTGACCTGAAATTTGACCCGACCATTAAAAAGGGAATATGGGTCTTGTTTTACACTTAATAGAATATATATTCTGATTTTGATAGCTTAGCGGCATTTTGAGATTGCGGAGTTAATACAAATTATTTAGGCATGATTCAAGAATTTATGATTCAGCATCGAGGTAGGATTTTTTCTACTCTTCTTCGTAAGATGATGTGCGTTATATTTTGCCTATAAATGTGTATGGTAATATTGATTATGGGAAGAACACCGAGACTTACTCTTGATTATTCAAGTTTGGGGTTTAGATGAGGCATTTGACCTGTATGGTGAAATACTTGTTATATTTCTAGGATCCTATTATTCTCTTCATAGATTGAGCTAATTAATAGAATGGTTACGATATGATTCTAAGGTCGGGATATGGTTTTAGTGTTGGAAGCATGGATGGTATGATTAACCTTATTTGGGCTATTTAGTAGCCTTGAAATTGTAATTTAGGTGGAGTTGACTTAATTGCTCATGTTTCTAGGTGGAATTCCTATCTTAGTATTGTTTATGGCTTATGTACCATCAAGAAGCAGATTTAGATACCTTATCCTAGTCCAGGGTGTAAATTTCATAATTATGGAATTTGGGGATTAGAAGTGGGTTCCTCTATCCCACCTTAGGCCAAGAAATGTGTTAGCCCTTGTGGACTTAGTTACAAATATTAGGCATAGTTGAGACTATTGTGTCTTTACTATAAATTAATTTATTACTTGATGAATGTTGGTGGTTTTCCATGTTTATGACTAATGGCTCATAGACGTGTTAGAGCTTTAAGATTTGAATAGTTTTTTGGCCTCCTAGATGTATGATGCCATTTGATATATTCTCTCCTAGATATGAGATGATAGTATATATACTTTATGGCTTATAGATATGTCATGGCCTCATAAATACACTATGGCTTATTGAAATGAGATAACTTATATATATGATTATCGATATGAGATTCGGATATGTATATGGACCTAATGCCATGATTATGATGTTATAAATATTCTGGATATATTATTGGGAACAAGGTCGTGTTATGATATGAGTTGTCCATCCGAGAAGTGTTTATACTTGTAAAGGATGTGGTTGTAGTATATGATTATACTGATGCTTATGGTTTCATTGTTTGAATAACGGTAATGACATGCATAGATTTGGTACATTCATGATCATTAAATTGGTAAATTATGCAATTGTAGCTAAGATATGATCTTATTACTATTTTTCCTAAATAAGGTTAAAGCCCAGTTCTCACCTTAAATATGGATTTCTTTATAATAATAACTGCCTGTCTAAATGAATAAGTTATGTGTAAAAGAGATTAATAATGATACTTTAAAGATTTGATTAAGACTGATTTTGATATATGATTTAATACTACTAATTAATCCAGTTATGAGAGATTATGATCCTTTCTATACTTTTATGATAATTTAGTCCCAAAGTTACCTCAAACAATGAATTTACGGATTTGGACTCTTTTATCCATAGCTTAAGTCTGTGCACCAATTATATATCTATATACACATCTCTCTGATATTGGATGGAGGAAGATGGTGTATTGATGATATAAATTCTGGGCAAAACCTGATGATAGATTATAGTATTTATGTTATATATAACTACTGATGATTATGATGATATGTTTATATACCCGACAAGTTTAGACGGAAATTATAATGATATTGATTGTGTACCAGGTTTGAGTCGAGAGGATGATTATGATATTGATTATATACCTAATTTGAGTTCAGAGGATGATTATGATACTAGTTATATAACCGATTTGAGTCTGGAGAATGATTGTGACAGTGATTATATACCCTGTATGAGTCCCAAGGATGATTGTGATACTGATTAGATACCCGATTCGAGTCTGGAGGATGATTGTGCTATTGATTATATACTTTTCTTTCATTCTTGCATGCGCATTTCCTATCACCAGTATATGCCTATATATATTAGTCTATTGGGTGGTTGCATAGGTATGGGAGATGTTTATGGCTTGTGGTGTACTGTATACTGATTTAAAATTCTGAGCTTGGGCGGTGGTGGTACGTGAAAGGTCCTTCTAGGTATTGGTTGTCCATACTAGCAGGTTACTTGTGTTATTATTGATGTTATTATTATTATTATTATTATGATCATTGTTATTGCTAGTTTTTGAAAGATTGGATATAGTTTCGGTATCGAGATTTGAGGTATGATTCTGGGTCTTCTATCTAACGATGTTATTGTTAGGCATGATTAACTCATGATTAGATGTATGAGTTAAAAACCCTGAGTGTACTAGCACTAGTTATTGCTATGATTACGAGGTCTTAAAATACCAGTCTGATGATTTAGGCTATACTTTGAGTTGACCTTGTTTATGTGTGTGTATATATATATGTATATCTAGATATATGTAGCTTTTGTATTACCATATATTCTTTCCTTCCTTTATTTATTAAGATTCTATATTCATTCCTTTGCTTTGTATGCTAGTATATATATCTCTTTCGCCCTTTATTCAATATTGGACGTGATATATGGTATAGAGGTAAGATTCTTGAGTATTGTTGGAGTAGGATAGTTCATCCTTGATACTTCCTTAAGCTTTTTATGCTAGTTTCTTTGCTATGAGTAGAATAGTTTCCCTTGCGATCTCACTACTTTATCATGCAAATGCTTGACATTTAGGTGTAGTTTCATTTCTGTTTATATGTTGTACATATCAGTATTATCGTTTAAGCTCAATCGGTAGTTTCCTACTGAGTACGATGTGTTTGTTACTTATACTACACTATCGAAGCCTGTAGATTATCGTACGGGTTATCGCCAATGTTGTGCGCATCATATAGAGCAACCATGGTTTGGAGACAGAGTGAGATCCTGACATTTGAAGTATTATTTTGCTCCCACTTATTTTCTAGACTAGTCTCTATGTTGTATTCAGAGATGAGTTGTAACAGTGTAATCCTTCGGTATTTTGTTTTTGTATTCTTATTATATTAGAATCTCTTCTACTAATACCACCAAGTTTTAGGACTATATATATGTTGTTTGAATCTGTTCTAGGAGTCTTGCCTTGAGTTTTAGCATTGATTTCTCATTTCATATCAGTTTTAGTGATAGGATTATTTATCAAGGATTGATGCGACAAGTACTATTATGACCCTTAGTTTTTGGGTTATACAAAATTAGTATCACAAAAGTTAGGTTTCGTTGGTCTCCTTAGTGTAAGAGAGGGGTGTCTAGAAGAGTCTTGCGGATCGGTATGCAAACGTCCATATATATCTTTGAGAGGCTAAAATATATCTTTAGAAAGATTTATTTTTTTCATTCTACATCATACTGATATTCCTTAACTTGTGCTCTAAGTAGTATTTCACTTTTTTTTGTACAGATAGTAAAGACTGGATCCCGTGAGGTGGTAATAGCCAAGCTACACCTTCACTCCAAACATCATTATGGTCGCTATCAAATAGAGTAACCCCAAAAAGAAATAGGGGGATTCAAATAAAAATATCAAACAAGGAGAAAATATTAACTTCGCTTGTAATCAGCATTGGTGAACACTAGGATTGTGTTCCCCGTAGCATCTCAACTCCATAGTCTTATCGTGCTTTGTTGAACCAACCTGATATCTTGCATATAGAATCTGATAAGTTATGTACCATCTGCAGTGTTTTGGATGAGCAGGTGGATTCCACCCTTTACATTTTGAGTCTCAGAATGTTGCCTTACAACCTTTTTCTTGATTCTATCTATTAACTTTTGAGTTTCTAGTTATTAGATTATAGCTAACCATCTAACTTAGATAATACCTAATAGCATGGATCGATAGTTAAACTTCAAATTACTGTTGTGATTATCTTTTCCTAGTCACTACTCCTCTTTTAGAGTAAGTAGCAATAATATAGGAGGAATCTTAATGTTGGCCACCACTAAAATAACTATTAAAGTGAAGATAATACAATGCATGCATGGGTATTAGTTCAGAACAACAATAACACTTCCCCTACTTTGTCATTGTAATACCCCAAAATTTTCCTAGCTTAAATTCGTCCCTAGAATGTTAAGGGATATCTTCCAAAATGAATTTTATTTATTTCATGTGGAATTCTTCAGAGTTAGACCTCCGATTGTGTGGCAAATTGAATAAGCTTTTCAATAATATAAAATTTGCCTAAATCCGATAACCGAGTAAGAAGTTATGGCTATTTCAAGTTCCAGTCATAAAACACCGTGATTTGGGCCCTTAGAGCATCACAGAGAAGCGTAAAATCTTAATTGTCAATTTTCAGTAAGACTCCATGACTTTTGCGCATTGAGGAGAGGCCCAATTTGCCATTTGGAAATTTCCAGTTTGACCTCTCGATACTAGCGCGTCGCGTTAGTGGTCAAAATGACAAACTAAAGGTCTCCACGATTGTGGCGCATAGCGGTGAAAGCCCAGTTCTCGCTCGTCCATTTCCAGTGAGCCACCGCGATGTTCGCAAAAAGTTTGTTTTTCCAGTTCCATTTCAAAGATTAAAGGGGTACCTTGGTCATTCTTTCAGCACCTAATCCATCTTAAACAATGAATTAAACCCCTTCAAAGCACTTTACATCCACTTTTCATCAAATCTCTCTCAAGAAAAACCCTAGTTCAACAAAGTTTCTCCACAAAAAATCCAAATTCCTCCATTAATTCTCTAAAAAAATTAAGGATTGAGGATTCCAAATACAAGGGCTCTAAGAAATCATCTCCAAAGCATCAATAGGAATTAAAGATTTAAGTTTTTCGTCAAAGATCACCAATTAAGGTATGAGGGGGTATGAACAAGGATAATCCTTTCATCCTTGTGCCCAAAACTTACTTTAAATTCAGATTTTACTGAAATTTATATGATTTTCCATGAAATTCAAGTTTGGGTTTATACCCATTATTGTTATTTACAAGCTTATGGGATTCCCAATGATTTAGAAGTTAAATTACATGGTTAGGTTCATATTTTCATGTATATTGCTGAAATTTCCAGATTTTGAGTTGATTTATCAATATTTACATTATCAAGCATGAGCATATTGATGTTTTAACATAAGTTTGATGCATGGGTCATTAAGCCCTAATTAAGAGTGCTATTTCAAGATTGTTTGTGCTATGAACACCCTAAAATGAGATTATTATCAGATTTTCTATAAATATTTGACCTTTTTGGTCCTAAGCTAATATAAAGAATCCACTTTGTTTATATGACATGAGATTTAAAGAAAGAAATAGAATAATTGGTTTTCTTGAAAACCCTTGTGCTATATTTTTTAAATGGATTTCTTAAGATCCTGAGAATAAGAATGAGAGTAGTATTTAGCACCGATATGGTTTTTTTTTTCAAGGCTTCATTCCCCAGTATTACGTGCCACTTTAGGATTAAGATTACTCCCACTTCTACGTGGATGACTAAGATTGTAATCACATAACATAAGAAGTTCTATTCCGATGGAAAGGGTAGAAAAACCCTACCCAATGGGGGCAAGACGTGGGACTCCATGAATGATCACAGGTGTATGTCGATTAGAAGAACCTCCCAATAAGATGTTCCCTACTCTTAAAATAATCTATTGGCGTAAATCCTTAAGATAAAAGCATATGTTTTGAAATCTATGATTTTAAGATTCTTAAAGTCTTGAGATGAAGTATACCCCTTACAAATTGATAAAATAATGTAGCAGCTTTCAGAAAGAACAGATTTTAGAACTGAATGTAATGGATCACATGATTTGTATTATATGCTTTGTTTTTCATTAATTATGATCTTCAGATTTCGAATTAGTCAAGCCCATGTGAGTCATTTACATTTAGCATGCATGATTTTATTTATAAATTATGAAGATATTGTTTACTTATTGCATTCACCCCATATACTCAGTACATCACAAAAGTACTGATCCACATATACGTCTATGTTCTGCATTGTCTCATAATGTAGGTTCAGGTGCTCAGTCTAAGCAGCGTGAGTGATTTTTGAGTATCTCATCTACATCTCTGCCATTGGTGAGTCCTCATAGTTCGGGGACTTAGCTATTTATATTTTCAGTTATTATTAGATGGTTTATTATTCATTTCAGACAGTTTGAGTCAGCTGTCCTAGTGACTCTCTAGATTTAGTTAGTAGAGGCTTGTCGGACTACTAGATTTAGTTTTAGAATTAAGTTATAGTATTTAGATTTTCAGTATTTGCTCATTTAGATAGTTCTCCGCACTTATTATGATTTTTCATTTATAGTTTCCCTATTTTGAGATTCAGATTTAGAACAGGTAGCTAGGGTTAGCTCAGGACTAGTTGTAGTTTAGAGCACCATGTGGCATCCCAGGAATCAGATCTCGGGGCATTATAGTCCTTCTGCCAGGGTTTTCACAACCCTAGCTATGGGTTTTTAGCCGCTCATGCTTGTGAAATAATCAATAACATTCATGATTGAAAGCATATATGAAATCACAATAATAAAAAGTAGAAAAATCCAAAACCGTAACTGAATTTATCAATTGAAGTTAATACAAGAGAATTCCAAGACCAATGTCGGATCTCAAAATCAAAATATATTTGTAAGTATCAGCAGTTCTTTCCTCGTACAAAATACACATAAAGGGTGTTTATAGTACATGAGAAAACCCTAAAATCAAAGCTCGAACGAAATAGGTGAGAAAAGAGTAGGTGGCCACATATGCTCCCTACTTGCGCCTTGTCCTTGGGCGCAAGTAATACTTGCAACCATCAGGGAGGGTACAAGTGGCAAACGCAAGTACCTGACAAATATTTACTACAAGTTATCTCTCGGAATTTTGGCATTCTGGCACTTGCTTTGCCCACATGCATTCCACATGTACTACATGCGGTCTACATGTTGACTTAGCAAGTGTTGGGAGTAGTCATTTTAGCTCTTCTTCAATTCCCACACATGCTTTGATCACGAACAAGCCGAAAAGTGTCCTGAAGATCCATAATTTCTCCAATAAGTAGTCATAACACATTTTTTCATATTTTTCATGAACTTAGCATCCAAGACATGATTTTTTTTCAAAACATTCCCAAAATTTATCATATCTAACAAAACAACCTTAGAAGCTTACTTTTTTAATATTTTTAAGTGATGAAAATGCTATATTTCTATAGCACATCAACACCCTTAACTTGGAACCTTTGCATGTCCTCAGGCAACAATACATAACAAAACAAAATAAAACAAGACATGATGCTTAACTAGGAGAATCTAAGTTATTCAAGGCAGTTAATCAACACTTTATGCTCAAGTCACAACACCCTCTCTAATATCACTTTTCAAAACCAACTGTGTATGAACATAAAGAACAATAATGAGACACAATGGGATTCAGGTATAAAAATAAATTAGCAACATAAAACCATACATCAATACAAGTTACACTGCCCATAATAAGCAATTAGATTGCAATATGACTCATGTGCCCTCACAACAAAGATATATCAACTCACTCATATGAAATAATGCATGTCAATGCAGGGACAGTCAAGAGACATACACACTCAGAAGAGAAGTTCCACTCAATTTTCATCAAATACCATAGGCTTGCCCTTATTTTCTTTACCTTAGTATTCAAACAATCAAGTTAGGATCACTATAGGACTTTTTCATCTTGTAATGCACGATTGGGGGATGGTATAGTACATATGAATATATCAAGTAACTAAGCCTCCTTCGCACTACACTAACATTGGGTTCTCACTTATTAGCCAATTTTTTTTTATTCCACCCTTATATCTCTCTATTTATTGCTTATTGCATATTCAAATTGTGTCTGGTCTTTTATTCTTTCTATTGCACTTTTTCACAATTTTTCTTTTTATTTTTTTACCAAACCCAACCCAACTAGCTTTTTCTCTTATTTTACCCTTCTACATACCTACTTTTCACTATGTACATTTATGATAACCACCCTCGATTTAGGCATTTTACCTAAGTTGAGATACATAATGTCCAAGGAGGACCAGGTCTAAATTAGGCTCATTGTAATAAGAATGGGAAGGTGAAATGTGTAAAAAGAAAATAGTCTATAAGTCTCAAAATAGGGATCAAGGGATAGTATTTCACACATGGAAGGTTATTTAGGCTAAAAGTGAACTAAACTCAAAATTGGCCTACTATCCTTTCCTAACCAGCTATCCTTCAACCTAGGCAAGACTAACCAGGTAAGTTTTGAATTTAACACACAAAGGAAATAAAGTTTCATCTCACACACACCTGCACAGATTCAACATTACAAACTACTACCTATTCGGTTTGTGCAATTGTTGGCAAGTGCTTATCATGTCCCTAATCATAATGCCATAATAAGATTCATAATGTTTAAACATATATATATTTACATAGTTTTAGAATACAAAATTTTAGAGGCGTATCATTTTTCTCAAAAATACATAAAAACATGATAATTGCCCTAAATACTTAAAAATATCCTAATTACACATAACATATAATAATACAAAAAAAAACATAATATGGAACAAATTAACCTAGACATGCTGATTCAACAACCATACCACGATCGAAAGGAAAAAAAATATGACAATAAAAACCTATAGTGGCTATGGTATATCCACCTCTACTAAAAATTGCACACTCTCCCAAATGCTCTAAAATAATAGAAAATTAAGGGAATGAGGACATACTTAGGATGCACTAGGCATCCATGTAATGATCTTTCCCAAATGGGGGGTATATTCATTGGCAGGGGATATGGTGGTGGTGGTGCACTCTGAGAAGATGCACCCATAGCTAGCTCAACATGTCATTTCCTATCAACAACTGTAGTCTCCATCTAATCATGGGTGGCCCTTTCTAGGGCTTACTCATATGACCTCTCTGGATTTTGATTGTCCCTCTCTCAGCCTTTCTTGGTCCCAACTATGGAGATGACCACATCATCCTTCGCAAATAAATCAAAATGTCTTTGACCACATGAAGGTGATGGCTAAATAATTACGGGTACAAATGGAGGGATTCCTAATATATGGCTCTCAGTGAGATAGCACAACTCTGCTCATAAGATATCCACCTTCTACCTAATATGTCCTAGAAATGGTGTCTCAATAACTATAAATCTTTCTACCAAATATATCTCATCAACACCTGGTGCATTTGGTACACTAGCCTTTGAAACAACATCCTTATCAATAGCTTATATTATAGACACCACTCACATATCATCTGGCTATTGTAC
Source organism: Capsicum baccatum var. pendulum (assembly GCA_030864225.1). Lineage (NCBI taxonomy): Eukaryota > Viridiplantae > Streptophyta > Magnoliopsida > Solanales > Solanaceae > Capsicum > Capsicum baccatum. The sequence continues at coordinate 122,134,951 of CM061556.1, read as the reverse complement.
TATCACATACACATCAAGCACTACTTTCCCATCATTTAGTTTGAAGGTGATCTCCACAAGTCCATATCAATCAATACACTATGAGTGTATAAGAAGTATTACCTAGTATAATGGGGGATTAACAATTAACCTCACAATCTAGAACTATGAAAATCAGCGGGGAACCTAAGGGATGCCACCCTTACTTCTACGTCACATAAAATACCTACTAATTTCTTCATAGATGAGTAATACATCAATAGTTTTATGGATGTAGGTTTGAGTTCCACCATCCTCAACAACTTGTACACAGTCAGTGGCACCATATTTACTCCTGATCCTAAGTCATATAAAGCTTGCTTGACATTGATAGGCGCAAAAAAACATGAAATGGTGAATGCTTTGAGATCCTTCTTTTTTTAACTATCCATAAGGAATAAGTCACACTATAAGGGTGCATGTGATCATTGGTCTCTATGGACCAATCCTCACCACTATCATTTTAAAAATCATCATTACCCCATGTTGACTTCTCCGACAGTACGTCAGGTATCTTATCTCTCTTAATGCTATCAATCTTTAACTCCTCAATAGTAGGCCTAGGAGGATCATCAGTAGTGGCACCATAATTAGTGGTGATGGATAGAGAATGAGCTATAGATGGTGGACTCTAAACTTTTTCACTTAGATGAGTAATTGGTTGTTTTTGTTTGATCATAGCAGATATTTTCCAAAACTAGTGATCCAACTACTGTATAGCAGTGTATGAGACTCCACCTTCTGGGTCTACCCTAAAATGTCAGCCTTAATCTCCTTAACACTATTCTTCTAATTTTCTTGACCCTTCACCAGTTTGGTTAGCATTTCTTCCATTCCTAATTCAGTATATCATCTACTAGAAAGAATGTACCTGTCTCCTTTCTACTTCTAATCATTTCTCAGTCTCTAGTCATTTTTTTTGTCCTTACTGTGGTCTCTATATCTATTATTACAATAGTTTCAAAAACCCACCAACTAATGATACTGATGCCTAGTCTTCTCTTCTAATTTAGACTCATAAACTTTGAAAGTTGCACCTTGTGCTTCTACTGTATGAACTTTCTCAAAATTTATGGCCACAAAATGCTTTGTCAACAACCCAAGATCAGTCCTCAGTAGTGCAGTCTCTAACACTATAGAATTATCAGCTACTATCTGGTCACCAGTAGTTCTAATGGTATAAGTGTCAGAACCTCTCTCTATCTCTCGAGTTTTCCTTCCTTGGTTTGTGAGAGAGATCTGGTCTAGAATATTAGAAGCTACCTCCCAACATAATCTCATAAAGTCTCCTTGAGAGACAGTGTCTACCATAGATATGGAACAGATGGTCAGGGCTCGGTAGAATAACTCCAATAAGATCTTCCCTAAAATTCAATAGTTGGGCACCATACTTAACTTTTTCTTGAACCTAAACCAAGTCTCATAAATTGACACAGACTTTAATTTTTTGAAATCATAGATCTTATTCTTAAGCTATAAAATCCTGGATGAAGGAAAGAATTGGTTCATGAATTGTCTATGCAACTCATTCAATGTAGGGATAGATTTTCTTGGAAGTTCCCCTAACCATAATGATTCTTCTCCTATAAGTAAGAAAGGGAACAACCTCAATCTAAGCGTCTCTTGATTTACCCCTAGAAATGTATATGAAGTTCAAATTCCAAAACAATTACCAAGATTCTTGTTTGGATCATCTGTAGGAAACCCCGCAACCACACCCTTCATGTATAAGAGTTGGATCATAGCATTCGTTATATAAAACTTAATGCCTGGGGGTAAAATAAGAGGAATAATAGATACAGTTTCTATCAGCTCAACATACCCCATATCCTCTTCATCATCCTCATAGAGTTGTAAGTATTGGTATGCTGGGATCACATGGGCTCAGTCACCTCAAATTCTATTATGATTTCCACTAGGTGCTGCTCGGTGGTCTGCTTCAGGGCTATGCACAACTAGATTTTCCTTTCTAGCTAAGCATTAATTTTCTTCTTCCCTCCTATAGTTAGTAGCTTGTTCTAATAGCATCTCCGTCTACTGGTCGATAATATCCTGAAATCCTTCAAGAAGAGGGGGAAGAACATCATCACAAACTCTTTTAAGAAGATTGCCAATATTCGGCTCTATCATCCTACTAGGTGTTTGTAGGATCCTCCCTGGATTCAAATTTAGTGGGACTAAGGGATTGCCTCTACTACATGTGCTAGGCACACACTGACGTACACCCAACTAAGAACAAGAAAATAAAATACCTAAAAACTTCAACAACTTTAATTCGCAACTCAACACTGCATTCCCCGACAATGATGCTAAAATTTGGTAACACCCAAGCTACTCCTTTACTCTAAAGATGATTGTTGTCGCTATCAAATATAGTAATGCAATAAAGGATGGGGTCAAATTCCAAGGAAATAAATGGACTAATGGATCTTAGATGTTGTAATCAATGGGCAAAAACTAGAAAAGTTAATGGGGGGATTTGACTAGCAATATAAAACAAGGAGAAAATATCAACTTTAGTTGTAATTAGTATTGGTGAGCACTAGGATTGTGTCCCCTCTAGCTTTTCAACTTTTTATTTTTAACGTGCTTTCTTAAAATAACCCAATACGTTGCATGCAGAATCTGATAAGTTATGTACCATCTACAGTCTTTTAGAGAAGCAGATGGATTTCACCCTTCACCTTTTGAGTGTTAGGATGTTGTCCTACTAACCCTTACTTAATCCCAGTTAACTACTACCTTTTGAGTTTCTAGTTATTAGATGATAGCTAACTATTTTACTTACATAATACCTTATCACATGGATCGACAATTAAACTTCAAATTACTATTGTGATTATCTTTTCCTAGTCAGTACTACTCTTTTGGACTAAGTAGCAATAATCTATGAGGGATCATAACATTGACCACTGCTAAAATAACTATTAAAGTGAATATAATACAATGCATGTTAGGGTATCAATTTAGAACAATAATAGCACTTCCCCTACTTTGTTTATCCGCCAGGGTTTCTACAACCCTATCTATGGGTTTTTAGCCGCTCATGTTTGTGAAATAATGAATAACATTCATGAGTAAATGAATAGATGATATCACAATAATAAGAAGTAGAAAAATCCAGAACCATAACTGAAGTAATCAACTAAAATCAGTACAAAAGAATTCCAAGACCAAAGATAGATCTTGGAATCAAAGTATGTTTGTAAGTATCAAGAGTGCATTTCTCCTACTAAAAACTCATAAAGGGTATTTATAGTACATGAGGAAACCCTAAAATCATATCCCAAATAAAATAGGAGAAAAAATAATTGATGGCCACTTTTGGTCCTTACTTGTGTCTTTCCTTGGGCAAATTTAGTAATTACGGCTTGGAGGAAGGCTGCAAGTAGTATTTGTGGCCTGTAGGGAGGGTGGAAGTGGTGACTGCAAGTACCAGACCAAAATTTCTTGCAAGTAAGACAAAATACCTTTTTTTTAAAATCTTTTTCACAAACTCAGCATCAAAACATTATTTTCTTTAAAAATACCCCAAAAGAATCATATCTAACAAAACAACCTCAAAGACTTGGTTATTTTCATAGTTTTGAGTGTCAAAAGCGGTATATTTGAATACTACATCAACACTCTTAACTTTTAAAGTTTGCATGTCCTCAGGAAAAAAATATAAAAAAATAAAATAAAACAAGACATGATGCTTAACTAGGAAAATCTAAGATATTTAATGCAGTCAATCAACACTTTCATCTCAAATCACAACACCCTATCCAATCTCACTTATCAAAACTAACTATGTATGAACATAAAGCACAATAATGTGACAAATTGGGATTGAGGTATGGCATCACATTCACAATGGATAACCATACATGAATACAAGTTACACTACCTAAAACAAGCAAATATCTAGAAATATGACTCATGTTACCTCATAACAAAGATGTCACAACTTACTCATAAGAAATAATGCATGTCAATGTAGGGACGATCAAGAGAAACTCACACTCAGAAAATAATATCAACTCAATGTGCATCAAATACAATAAGCTTTCCCTTATTTTCTTTACCTTAGTATTCATATAGTAAAGTTAGGATCACTATAGGACTTTTCTCGGCTTGTAATGCAGGCTAGGGGGCTGGTATAATACATATGAACATATATAGTGACTAAGCCTCCTTGGCACTACACCAACTTTGGGCTCTCATTTATCAGCCAATTTCATTTTTATTCCACCCTTATATCTCCATTTTTATTCATTATTGTGCATTTAGGTTGGGTGTGGCCTTTAATTCTTTCTTCTTCACTTTTCATAATTTTTCTTTTTTTTTCTACCACACCCAATCCTACTAGCCTTTTCTCTTACTTTAACCTTCTACATATCAACTTTACACTACACACTCCTATGATAGCCACCCTCAACTTAGGTGTTTTTCCTGAGTTAAAATACATAATATCCAAGGAGGACTAGGGCCAAAACAAGTTTATTGTTATACAAATGACAAGATGAAAGGTGTAATAAGGAAAATAGTATATAAGGATCAAAACAGGGATCAAGGGATACTATTTCACACATTGAAGGTCATTTAGGCTAAAAGTGGACTAAACTCAAAAGCGTCCTATGATCCTTTCCTAATCAACTATCTTTCAACCTAGGAAAGACTAACCATGCATGTTCTGAATTTAACACCCAAAGAGAACTAAGTAGCATCTCACACACATTTACATTGAGTAAATATTACAAACTACTACCTATATTATTTGTGCAATTGTTAGATAGTGCTAATCATGTCCCTAATCCTAATGCCATAACAAGATCCACAATGTTCACACATATATACATTCACATTATTCTAAAACACAAAATTTGGAGTGGTATCATTTTTCTCAAAAACCTATACAGATATGATAACTTCCCTAAGTACTTAAGAATCTCCTAATTACACGAAACATATCACAATACAAAACAAAACATAATATGGGACAAATTAATCAAGAAATAATGGGTCTACAACCATACCGTGACTAACCAATAAAGAAGCATGACAATAAAAACCCATGGCATCTATGGTACATCCAACCCCAACTAAAAACTGTGCACTCTCCCCAATGTGATAAAATAATATAAAACAAATGGAATTAGCGCATACCTAGGACGCACTAGGCATCCATATCATGATCTTTCCCAGATAGGGATATATTCACTAATGGGGGCTATGGTGTTGGTGATATAATATAAGAAGATTCACCCACAGCTAGCTCAGCATGCCTTTGCCTATTAACAACAATAGTCTATGTATAATCATGGGTGGCCCTTTTAGGCCTTGCTCATATGGCCTGTTTGGATTCTATAGGTCCCTCTCTTAGCCTCTCTTTGTCAAACTACAAGAACCACCATATAATTATTTGGAAATAAATCAAAGTATCTTGACCGTGCAAAGGTGGGGGATGAAGAATTAGGGATACAAATGCAAGGATGCCTAATATGTTGCTCTCAGTGAGATAGCATACCTCTAATCACAACATATGTACCTCCACCCTTATATGTCCTAAGTTTAGTGTTTCAATCTCTACAAACTAGTATTCAACACATCTATCATCAATACTTGGTGTATTTGGTACACGGGCCTTGGCAATAACGTCCTTATCTATAGCGTTTTTTACAAATACCACTGACATATTTTCTGGCTGCTGTACTTTTATACACACGTCAAACACTACTTGTTTATCATTCAGTTGAAGGTGATCTATCCTAAGTCCATATCAATCAATACCCTACTAGTGGATAGGAATGGTCTACCCAATAAAATGAGGGCTTGATAATTCACCTCACAATCTAGAACCATAAAATCAATGGGGAACATAAGGGATGCAACCTTTACTTATTTATCACATGAAATACCAACCAGTTTCTTCATAGATGAGTCAGCCATTAATAGTTTTACTGATGTAGGTTTGAGTTCCCCATCCTCAATAGCTTGTACACAGTCAGTCGCATTACATTTACTCCTAATCCCAAGTCACATAAAGCTTGCTTGACATTGAAAGTCCCAATAGAACATAGAATTGTGACTACTTTGAGATGCTTCTTCTTTTATACTATTGGTAAGGAGAAAGACACACTATAAAGGTACATATGATCATTGGTCTCAATGATCCAATCCTCACCATTATCATACTAAATATTATCATCACCCTATGTCAACTTCTTAAACTCTACCTCAGGTGCCTTATCACTCTCAGTGCTATCAATTTTCAACTCCTCAATAGTAGGTACATGGGGATCATTAGTAGTGGATCCACAATTTGTGGTGATAGCTAGACAGTGACTTATAGTTGGTGGACTCTAAACTTTTTTACTCAGAAGAGAAACAAGCTATATATGTTTGATCATAGCAGACATTTTCTTGAACTGGTTCTCCAACTACTTGATAGTAGAGGCATGAGACTCCATCTTCTGGGTAAACCCTGAAATTTCAGCCTTAACTCCTCAAATTTGATCTCCTAATTTTCTTCACCCATCACCGGTTTGGTCAGTATTTCTTCTATTATTAATTCAGTATCTCATTTTTAGGAAAATGTAACCATCCTCTTTCTCCTTGTAATTATTTCTCCATCTCCAATCACCTTTTTTTTCCTGCTTTGATCTCTATATCTATCATCATAGTAGTTTCAACCTTAGTTTCCTTGCCCTTGGGCTAAAAATTCCACTAAATGAGGATATTAATTTTTAGCCTCCTCTTATATTTCAGACTCATAATCCTTGAAATCTTTACCCTATGCTTCTACTATATGAACTTTCTTAGAATTTGCGATCACAAACTGCTTGGTCAGTAATCTAAGATCAGTCCTCATTAGCACAATCTCTTATGCTACAAAATCATCATCTACTCTCTAGTTACTAGTAGCTCTAATGGCGTATATGCCTCCTAATTTTTCCATCCTCAATTAAAGAGAGAGATCTGGTCTAAAATATCAGAAGCTACCTCCTAGGATAATCTCATAAATTCTCCTCCAGAGATAGTGTTTACCAGAGATATAGAACTGATGGTCCGGGTTCTATAGAATAACTCTAATAAGTTTGTCCCTAAAATACAATAGTTGGGCACCATAGTCAACTTCTTTTTGAACCTGAACCAAGCCTTATAGATGGACTCAGACAACAGCTGTCTAAAATTATAGATCTCATTCTTAAGCTGAAATATTATTGATGGAGGAAAGAATCAGTTAAAAAATTCTCTATGCAACTCATTTTATATTGTGATAGATCCCCTTGGAAGTTCCCATAACCGTAAATATGTTTTTCCTGTAAGCAAGAAAGATAGTAATTTCAATCTAAGAGGCTCCTAATTAACCATAGATAGGTATTAAATATCAAATTCCAATAAAAATAGATAGATGTATGATTGCCCCATAAACACACCCTTTATGTATAAGAGTTGAATCATAGCACTCAATATACTAAAATTAATGATTGGGGGGGTAACATAGGATGCATGATGGATCTAGTCTCTGTTGGATTAACATACCTCAGATCTTCTTTATCATTCTCATATGGTTTCACATACTGATATGTTTGGATCCCATGGACTCGACCACCTCAAACTTTATTTTGATTTCTACCTAGTGCTACCCAGTTGCTTGCTTTAGGTTGATGCACAACTAGATTTGTCTCCTGAGCTAATTATTGTGCTTCTTCTTCCCTCATTTGGTTTGTAGCTTATGATAACAACACCTTCATCTGTTGGTCAATAATATCCTAAAATACCTTAAGAAGAGGGGGAGGCACATCATCATGAACTCTTTTAAGAAGATTGTCTCTCTTCTGCTCTGTCATCCTACTAGGTATTTGTAGGATCCTCAATGGATTCAGATTTAGTGGGAGGAAGGGATTGCCTCTACTCTTTGTTTTAGGAATACACCGGCGTATACCCAACTAACAAAAACAACAGACCTAAAAACTGCAATAACCTCAATTCACAACTCGATAGTGTATTCCCATGCAATTGCACAAAAATTTGGTGACGCCAAAGCTACATCTTTACTTCAAAGATAAATGCGATTGCTGTCAAATATAGTATCCCAAGGGAATAAATGGACTTATGGATCTATAATGCTTTTATCAATGGGCCAAATTTGGAAAAATAAATGAGGGATTTGAGTTGTAAAATCGAACAATGAGAAAATATAATTTTTAGTTGTATTCAATTTTGGTGAACACTAGGATTGTGTCCCCCCTGGCTTCTTAACTTTGTATGCTTATCGTGCTTTCGTGAACTAACCAAATATGTTGCAATGCAGAATCTGATAATTTATGTACCATCTACAGTCTTTTGGATAAGAAGATGGATTTAACCCTTTACCTTTTGAGTCTTAGGATATTGCCTTACTAACCCTTATATAATCCAAGTTAACTATTACCTTTTGAGCCTCTAGTTATTAGATGATAGCTAACCATCTAAATTAGATAATACCAAGTAACATAGATTAATAATTAAACTTTAAATTACTATTGTGATTATCTTTTCCTAGTCACTACTCCTCTTTTGGACTAATTATTGATGTTGGGCGTATTTACCCGCCTAAACACCATAATTCACCCATGTTATAGCTAAGTTTAGAGGATAAAATATACAATTCCTACACTTTTAGTCCATTTTCCTGTTAGTGAGATAACCAACGTGATTAGCATGTTTTCAGGTATTAATGATGAAGATTTCAGCACTTTGTGGACCTTTGGGCAGCAAAAGAAAACTTCACGTAAGAAGGAAGGCAACTTTTGGAAGCTTGTGGACTGAATGTGATGCATGGAAAATCTGTCCCGGGCGAAAACAGTATTTCTTAATACTTAGGGGTGCAGCAGTAACCTAGTAGGACTAGGACAAAGATGTTATAAAAACCTTATTTGCTGAATTTTTCAGCAATGTCATTATTTTTCTTTCATTTGACTTTAGTATTATTCACGTTACAATTTTCAGTAACTTTAGACAGAGAAAAATGCTACAAGAACGGCTAGAGAGGAAATCACGTCATTCTCATAGTGACGCCAATACATACCCATCGTGAGATTATTATCGTTTTGGTATGATGATGATGTCTTGGTTGCTTTCCTTTACATTCATGAGTAGCTAAACTTCTCTATTAGGGTTATGGAAGCCTTTTGATATACTATCTATTACTATGAGTTTGTGAATTCTTGATGCGCATGCTACTTATATCATTACTCTCTTTGTTTTAATTAAATTCTTGTGGTTGCAAACATATAGAATACGCCATTATAGCATTAACTTGTTCGAGAGAAAAGTTACATGTTTGGAAAAGAGAGTGTGATAAGGAAATAGGGCTACCAACCCCTGTTTACACGTTAATGCCTTAACCGGATTAACCTCTTGGAGAGTTTGTACCGTTAGTTATACACTTTAAGCTCGAGAGAGTTAAAGCGAAATAATCCTGGATGGTCGAGAGATACTAGGATTTACCATTAGAATACGAATCTCTATAAGTGCATGCATGTCTAAATTCCGTATTACTCATAGTTAATAGATACGTAGAACTCATAAGGTGGACATAACCCTAACTTATTATTCTCTGTGATTAAGTCTTACTAAACAAAGCATTCCATTATTACTTTAATATTTTTGGTTCACGCCATAACCCAAAATCCCCCCTTTCCATGGAATTTTCGACCAACAGTCTACTAATAGTTGCAACGCTTATTGACCAAGTATTCCCTGTGGGATTCGACACCCAACCCAGTCGGGTTCTATATTTGACAGCGACCGCTTACACTCTTACGAGAGCTGTAGTGTGGGCGTTATCAAATTTCGGCGCCGTTGCCGGGGAATCCGATTGTCAACTAAGTTTGTGATAGTTAATAGACCCTTTGGTCAAAGATTCTATAATTTTACTTTTTGTTGTTGTTTTTGTTTTGTTCAGGTTTGGTAAAGTGCATGCCAAATACACGAAGTTCTGGTCAGCCATTATTACCCATAAATCCTGAACCACAACTTATTGGCAGAATGGATGCACAACGAGACATTGAAAGAAGGGCTGCTCAACAAGAGCAGGCTAGATTAGATGCATTGGTAGCCGCTCAAGTGTATCAACAGAATATTGATAACCCAGGTCGGGCAACAAATCCTGATGAAGAGGACCTGGGTGATGATGAGTTACTATATCCACGGCGTGCAGATGAGGTGGCAGCGCCTGTGAACAAGAGTGATCGTCAAGCTAGAATAAGACCTGAACGCCGAGCTGTACAGGCTCCTTTTGATGATGATGAGGACGATCTGGATGGGGCTGGTGCCACAGGAGCTATTATTCCTCCGCCCTTGGAACCCGGAGCCAAGTTCATTATCACTAGCACCATGATTCAGCTATTGCAACTCAAAGGGTTATTTGGTGGACTTGCAGGCGATGATCCGAATATGCATCTAATCAATTTTATCTTAACATGCAAGGCATTTGACAATCCAGGGGTTGGACAAAATGTGATTTAGTTGCGCTTATTTCTATTGTCTCTATCTGGAGAGGCAACTCTATGGTTGAACGGGCTAACTCCTGACTCTATTACTAATTGGAGGCAACTGAAAGATTCTTTCCGCCATCCAAGAGAGCACAATTAAGAGATGAGATTAGCAATTTTCGACAGCTTCCAACTGAAGCTCTCCACGAAACATGGGAGAGGTTCAAGAAGAAGCTTATGCGGTGCCCAAATCATCAGATGACCAATATCCACTTGATGGAAATATTATATAGGGCGTTGAACTCGGTGACTAAGCCAGTGGTTGATAATGCTGCGGGTGGGTCATTCATGGACCTTACTTTTATTGAGGCAAGTGATATGCTAGATCGTATGACAAAGCAGAGTAGATCTTGGCATAGCAGGGATTCTAAGGTAGCAAGCTCTACTGTATCTATTGGCATGACGGCAGAACAGAGACGAAGACAAGAGGAACGTGACCAGGATATGGCTCATATAAAAATACAAATGGATCTTCTTACCAAGCATTTATTATTAGGGAAGACCGAAAAAGTCAAAGTTGTTGTGTCACAAGGAAGAAATGAATCCGATTCTGAGGAAGAAGCTAACTACTTGAATAATCAGAGGGGTTTCTGAGGCAATGCCCAAGGAAACCAAGGTCGAAACTATTATGATAAATCTCGAAACAAGGACTGTGATCAAGGTAGTTGGAAGAATAAGACTGACAGAAGTGGTTTGTATGTTGCTCCTGGAAATCGTGAGGCCATGACGTCTGGCTCTGGGAAGATGTCCATGGAAGATATGATGGCTAAGCTGTTGAAAGGAGTGGAGGCAACCAATACGGGAGTAAATGATGTAAAGAATGATTTGTCATCAATAAATCAATTTGTTGACTCGCATTCCACTTCAATAAAAAAGCTGGAACAATAATTGAGTCAACTTTCAACGACATTCAATCAACGAAAAGCTGACACTTTACCTAGCGACACCATACAAAATCTAAGAAATGATGGATCATGTATGGCTATTACTACTAGGAGTGGTAAAGTATTGGAAAATCCGTCCAAAGGCAAGCAGGTGGTTGATAATACAGAGGAGAAAGTTATTGATACAGATTATGATGATTCTATAGAAGCTAAAAATCAGAATGAGAGCGTTCATGAGAAAACTATTCCCCTTCCACCACCACCTTTTCCTCAGAGACTGAAGAAGAAGGCTGATGACACTCCTGAAAAGGCTGATAATCACAAGCAAGATAAAAAGGAAGTGGTGGAGAAAACTATTCCCCTTTCACCACCACCTTTTCCTCAGATATTGAAGAAGAAAGCTGTGATACCAGGTTTAATACATTTATGACTATGTTGAAGCAGCTGACTATTAATGTTCCTTTGGTAGAGGCACTGGAACAGATGCCTGGATACGCTAAATTCATGAAGGACCTTTTTGACAAAAAAGCGGGTAGTAAGCTATGAGCTGGCAGATAATGTTCATCTTTGCAGTGCAATTGCCACGAGGTCTTTAGTACAGAAGAAGGCAGATCCTGGTTCTTTCACTATTCCTTGCACGGTGGGATCTATGAATTTTATAAGGCATTGTGCGATTTGGGGGCTAGTATCAATTTGATGCCGCTATCCATCTATAGAAAGTTAGGGTTAGGCGATCCGACACAAACCAATATATGGCTCGTGATGGCAGATAGGTCGGTAAAATGACCTGTTGGTATCTTATATGATGTGTTGGTGAAGGTTTCCACCTTTATTTTTCCTGCAGACTTTGTTATTTTGGATTGCGAGGTGGATTCTGAAGTTCCCATAATCTTGGGGCGTCCTTTCCTCGCAATTGGAAGTGTGCTTATTTATTTAAGAGCTAATGAGCTTTTATTTCGGCTGAATGATGAAGTGGTCCATTTTGATGTATGCAAATCAATGAAGAAGCCCAAAGATATGGATGTGTTCTCTGTAGCTGATGTTTATTATGAAGATGAGAAAGAATTATATGTAGAGAAGCAGCTTACTGTTGAGCCATGGTCTGTTGTGCTGTTGAATTTTGAGCGTGAGGATGTTGATGAATATGAAGAAACCATTTGCGCTCTAACAGGAATAGGGTCCTATTCTCATGCTCCGAAGAAGCTAGACCTTGATCTTAAGAATCGATCTTCACCAAGAGCGAAGACTTCCATTGCAGACCCACCAGTCCTAGAATTGCAAGAGCTCCCCAGTCATCTAACGTATGCATTCTTGGGAAGTGGAAATACACTTCCGGTGGTTGTTGTGGCCGATTTAGTTGAACAACAAGTAGAGGCTCTCATCTCTATTTTGAAGAAATACAAGAGAGCCGTTGATTGGACTACTGATGATATAATTCGTATCCCTCCTGGGATATGTATGCATAAGCCTCATCTCGAGGAAGATTGCATTCCCACAATTAAGCATCAACGTCGTCTGAATCCATTCAGAAAATGATGCGCCATGTATCTCGATGAAGTCTAAGTAATCGAGATAGTTATGTCGTTCCGCGACAATAAATCAAGAGCTTGATGGGAGGCAACCCATCGTTTTTAATTGTTTTGTTTTACTAGGAGTTTGTTTTTGTTAAATGAAAATCCAAAAAGGAGAGTTGAGCCACGACCAAAACTAAGGCGCTTGATGGGAGGCAACCCATTGTTCTAATTGTTTTTGTTGTCTTTGAGTAAGTGTAGGTGCAAGACGTATAAGGGAGGAGATTGGTCCCAAATTTTGACTTGAAAATGAGCTATGTTAAAGGTGGTAAGTTAGGAATGACAAAGCAAAGGCTATCGGTTAGGCATTGCCTATGCTCAACTAGGCAATGGACAAGGCAAGGACTATACAAATCTAGGCAATGGACAAGGCAAGGCCTATGTCATTCCCTAAGCTCTCTGAATCGACAAGGCTATAGCATAGGCGCCGCCTATGCTCAACTAGGCAAAGCATTAGGCGCTGCCTATGCCATTGCCTTTGCTCTCTGAATCTACAATGCCATAGCATAGGTGCCGCCTATGCCCAACAATGCCATAGCATAGGCGCCGCCTATTCTCAACTAGGCTTTGCTAAAGGCGCCGCCTATGCTAAGCATAGGCAAAGCATTAGGCACCTCCTACTTATGCTTTTTGGTCTCCTAACCCGATTTTACATGGGTCAAATCCATAGCATGATCTATAAATAGATATTCAACATTAGAATAAAAAACACTTATTTTCTCAACCTAGGCACCGCCTTTACTTCCCAAATCTCTCAAAACTTTTCTTTTTGCTCATCCAACCTTGCAAGATCATATTCCAAGTCCATCACCAAGTAAGTTCTTCTTTTATATTCCGTAAGTTCTACAATACTACGCTTATAATGATTTGCTAGATCTTGAAGTGGTGTTGGTGATTTGAATGTGCTTGGTTTGTTGTGATACATCTAGTTGAGTGAAAGAATACGTGTGGGTGCTCTTGAATTAGTTCCGACTTGTATTTGATTTTGATACACTGTCATACTTTTGCGGAATCTAAATGGTAACGTTAATTGGATAAACTTCAAAATTGAATGCTTGAATGTTTGAATGACTCGTTCATCGAGATAAAGATCATGATTGAATACAAGCATGAGATGTTGTGATTATTTCTATATCATAACTTGATTCAATCTCTATGTAGTAGTCTTGTTCAAAAAGTGCATCAATCCAAACATGAAAGTATAGTTAAGATTACATGAAATAGAGTTGGAAAGGATAGTTAAGATGACACGAAAGTATGACTGTGCTAAACATGTTGTTGGAATGTATCGCCTATATAAATGTCGATGAAGTTTGAGTAATCGACACCATTCACTTAATTAGTTTGTACCAACAAATTAAGTGTGGGGTGGTGACACTATTGTTGGTTTGTTGATTAAATTTTCCGAGATGAGCTAATATGAATTTATTTTGATCTCAAGTAGAATGGCACCAAAAGGACGACAAGGAAAAGAAAATGCGTCCACCTCACAGAAAGGTAAGAAAAAGGGAAGAAAAGAGCAAGATGAATCCTCCTCACTGCAAATACCTCGACGCATGTTTGGGATAAAGTGGGTCCTAGAGGAGAAAAGAAAGGAGTGGTACAAGAACAACAAAGTGAAAAAGTATGTTCACGTGGAGTTGACACAGAAGGAGAGTCTAGCGAAGAGAGAACCTCGCATTTTGGCTAAAATTATGGCGCTAAATCTTGATTTCATTTTACGAGACATGGGAGAATGCAATCTTGATCTAACGCGAGAGTTTTATGCAAATTGGTCCCCAAAGACTACCGGAAGTGAAGTGAAGATTCGGGGCTAAGTTTTGCAACTGAATGCGGAGTTCTTCAACACTTTTCTGGGTCTTCCATCTGTAGATCCATCACCGCTCAAGGAGTTTTATCACAGACCTCCATACAGGTCAATCAGACACACACTGTGTGGAACAAGATCAATGGCATACTGGAATCGTCATAAGGATACCGGTCGGCACAATACCTTCCCGTATGGATCCCTAAACATAGAAGCTCGGATATGGTTGAGGATAGTCAAATCTTGCCTCATTCCTGGGACACAGTACACAAAGACTACACGTGATAGAGTATGCTTAGTGTACGCTCTGATGACTAATATTCCCATCAACATTGGTGCGGTTATACGATCGTCAATGCGTAAGGCTAGGCTACACAAAAGGTCCCACTTCAACTTTAGCAATCTGTTGACTGCAATATTAAGGAAGGAAGACATTGAAGAGGAACCTGCCGATCATAAGCTTTCGCACAACCCGAAGAAGGTTGATCTGACAAAGGTTAAAGATTTTAAAACTATGCATGGCGTCAACCTGACCACTGCAAAAAGACATGCTCGGGATGAATGCTTCTTCCACTATTTATATGGTATGACAAGGTTTACCATGATGAGTGGGGGTCGTTCTCCAACTAATGCAGAGCTCCAGTAGTTGGATTATGACTACCCGATGAATGAGCATGCTCGGGCTATGTGCGGAGTAGGGGTGCATTTTAAGGAACCTCTCAATGATGACGTGTTGACCGATGATGATCGCCGAGTGCCAGACTCAGACGTGGAGGAGAACTCTGATGACGACGACTCTGATGATGATTTTGATGTAGGGGGTATGACCCCAAACATAGAGGAGGAGTCTGACTAATCAGGTTTTGCTTATTTATTTTCCACTGGGGGCAGTGTGTCCCGTCTAAGTGTGGGATGCTGGTATTTGTATGTTGTATTGTACTTCTTTTCCTACATTTATTCTCGTTGTAGTTAAATTTTTAGATTTTAGATTTTTTTAAGTTGCATGAAATTGTTCTGATAGGCGGCATGGTATTATGACAAGAGTTTGTGCTAAAATCATTACTATTGAGATATTTAGGCTCGAAGTGAGACTCACTATATGATAATTGTGTGGTTTAATTCATCCATCTATTGGGTCAAGAGTCTATACTGCTCCCAATAAAGTTGACCATGTGCCTTGTGTGTGTGAGGTTATAGTATATTATGTGTTGTGACTGATGCTAGAACTTGCCTGGTGTGTGTGTAAAGCGAAATAAAGAGTGTGAGTTTAGGAGATGATTTAGGCATTTCTTTGGCAACCTGTAATTGTTTACCTCCTTTTTACCTACCCGTGTACATTATCCTAGTTAACCCCCTTCGAGCCTTTAGCTATTTTCTTTGACAGCCTCATATGTAGCCTAATCCATTTTTTTCAAAACCATAATTTGATCTAAATTCCTAAGCGCTTTAAATAGTAGAGTCATGTGACAAAATAAGAGGAAATTGGGTGAGAGTGATGCCTCAAAGCATATTGGTACTTGAAATTGTTATGAAGAAGAGTGGCTATCATAGAAGTGCTATCATAGAGGTGCGTTATAATATGAGAAAAAAGAGAAAGAAAAGAAAAAGAAATACAAAACTAAAAAGATAATTGTGTTTATGTTTGAATAACAAAATAGGGTGAAAAGGGGTGGTATATGAAAGAAAGGTAGCAGAGTTTTTTAAAAAAGAGTGTTAAAGGCATAAGGTGATGTATTAAAGCGCTTAGGGAACATAGTTACTATTTTTGGCCAAAATAGTCCTACCTATCCCTTAGCCTACATTACAACCTATAAAGACCTATTTGATCCTAAGCTTAGCATTCTAATATCAGTAGAGCATTACACTAAGGGCAAGCCTATGGTCATCAGTTGCAACATATGAATTCTTTGTGAGAGAGAGAGAGCAAGGAGAGTTTTATACCCATGTTTCGAAAAATGCAAAACTTGTGAGTGATTATGGGTGATATCTTGTGTGAGACACATATGGTTGATGAGTTTTTGGTAGTGTTATATGATTCTTTGTGGCTTAACTTATGGATACTAATTAACCATCATCACGAGTCTATGTTGGAGGTTGAATTGTTTCTAGTAGTGATCAAGAAAACTACTCTTTGTTAATGATTGCCGTGCATGTCTTGTTGAACATTTTGTGTTGTTAATGTGAAATCCAAAGTAGATGTTTGCATGGAAGTAATATTTTGTTCGAGGATGAACAAATCTTTAAGTGTGTGGTGGTGATGCTGGGCGTATTTACACACCTAAACACCATAATTCACCCATGTTATAGCTAAGTTTAGAGGATAAAATATATAATTCCTGCACTTTTAGTCCATTTTCCTGTAAGTAAGCTAACCAACGTGATTAGCATGTTTTCAGGTATTAATGATGAAGATTTCAGCACTTTGTGGACCTTTGGGCAGCAAAGGAAAACTTCACGTAAGAAGGAAGGCAGCTTTTGGAAGCTTGTGGACTGAATGTGATGCATGGAAAATCTGTCCCGGACGAAAATAGTATTTCTTAATACTTAGGGGTGCAGCAGTAACCTAGTAGGACTAGGACAAAGATGTTATAAAAACCTTATTTGCTGAATTTTTCAGCAATGTCATTATTTTTCTTTCATTCGACTTTAGTATTATTCACGTTACAATTTTCTGTAACTTTAGACAGAGAAAAATGCTACAAGAACGGCTAGAGAGGAAATCACGTCATTCTCATAGTGATGCCAATACATACCCATCGTGAGATTGTTATCGTTTTGGTATGATGATGATGTCTTCGTTGCTTTCCTTTACATTCATGAGTAGCTAAACTTCTCTGTTAGGGTTATGGAAGCCTTTTGATATACTATCTATTACTATGAGTTTGTGAATTCTTGATGCGCATGCTACTTATATCATTACTCTCTTTGTTTTAAATAAATTCTTGTGGTTGCAAACATATAGAATACACCATTAAAGCATTAACTTGTTCGAGAGAAAATTTACATGTTTGGAAAAGAGAGTGTGACAAGGAAATAGGGCTACCAACCCCTGTTTACACGTTAATGCCTTAACCAGATTAACCTCTTGGAGAGTTTATATCATTAGTTATACACTTTAAGCTCGAGAGAGTTAAAGCAAAATAATCCTGGATGGTCGAGAGACACTACGATTTACCATTAGAATACGAATCTCTATAAGTGCATGCATGTCTAAATTCCGTATTACTCATAGTTAATAGATACGTAGAACTCATAAGGTGGACATAACCCTAACTTATTATTCTCTGTGATTAAATCTTACTAAATAAAGCATTCCATTATTACTTTAATATTTTTGGTTCACGCCATAACCCCAAATCCCCCCTTTCCATGGAATTTTCGACCAACAGTCTACTAATAGTTGCAACACTTAGTGACCAAGTATTCCTTGTGGGATTTGACACCCAACCCAGTTGGGTTCTATATTTGACAGCGACCGTTTACACTCTTACGAGAGCTGTAGTTTGGGCGTTATCAATTACCAATAATATTGGAGGGATCATAACATCGGCCACTTCTAAAATAACTATTAAAGTGAAAATAATACAATGCATGCAAGGGTATCGATTTAGAACAAGAATAGCACTTTCCCTACTTTGTTAATCCGTCAGGGTTTTTATAACCCTATCTATGGGTTTTTAGCTGCTCATGTTTATGAAATAATAAATAAAATTAATGAGTAAAGGAATAGATGACAACTCAATAATAAAAAGTAGAAAAATCCAAATCTATAACTGAATTAATCAACTAAATTCAATACAAGGGAATTCTAAGACCAAAGTCAGATCTTGGAATCAATATATGTTTGTAAGTATCAAGAGTGCATTCCTCCTACTAAAAACACATTATGGGTATTTATAGTACCTGAGGAAACCCTAAAATCATATCCCAAATAAAATAGGAGAAAAAATAGTTCATGGCTATTTATGGTCCTTCATTATGTCTGTCCTTGGGCGCATGTAGTACTTGTACCTTGGAGGAAGGGTGCAAGTAGTACTTGTGGCCAGCAAGGAGGGTGGCAGTGGTGACCACAAGTTCCATACCAAAATTTCTTACAAGTCAAACGTCAGGATTTTGGACTTTTGGAACTTGATTTGCCCACATGCGGTCCAAATGTACTATATATGGTTAACATGATGACTTAGCAAATGTCAGGAGTCATCTTTTCAGTTCTTTTATAATTCTCGCACATGATTTGATCATAAACAAGTAAAAAAGTATCCCAAACATCCATAATTGTTCAAATAAGTAGCCAAAAACATCTTTTTCATCTTTTTCATAAACTTGGCATCCCAAACATGATTTTCTACAAAACATACCCAAAATGCATCATATCTAACAAAACAACCTTAGAAAGCATATTTTTGTAACTTTAAGCATCGAAAGTGCTATATTTCTATAGAACATCACAAGGCTGGATATATAGGGCTATCTTTTGAGGAGAGGGCTTATTCTAAAGGGAAAGTTGTGAGCCATGGATGAGCTTCAGGTAGTGGATAGACACATGGATATGCCCCATCCAAAGGTAGTACTAAGCATACTGGAGATATAAGGCTTTCTTTGATCCCATAGAGTTCCCCTACCCTAGTCTTATAGGAGTTATTGATTTGCATACTGACCTATTTAGAGGGTGTTCATTTGAGTGAACCTGGTATTCCTGCTGCTCCAAGTATTATACCTCTATCTGTGCTAGAGTTTGCCTATGGTGTTTTTTTAATTCTAAGTATAGATCCGCTAGTGGTATTGACATCTTTATATAGTACTCCATAGACTTTGAGTGTTGTTTCTCCTTATATGCTAGCATCTGAGTATGGTATTCTGAGACTAGGAGTTCAAGTTTTTTCTATGTTACCTCCTCAGGTGGGATCTCAGATAGCTAGATTTATTATGCCTTTTATTATTGCGAGTATAGTTATATCTTTTACGCATTAGAAGATATTTAAGAGATTCACTCATTTAGGTCCTCTCCGGTTAAGTTTTATAACATTGGATTTCTTGAGTTTCATGGGTTTTCATATACTACTTATAGTTAAAAGATACAACAATGGATTGGTGGAGGTCACTTGTTAGTTGTAGAACTTTTGATTCTCTAGAGATAACTTAGGATCAATTTTTAATGTCATTTCGGATAGGTTTGTGTCTTATAGTTTAAAGGATCATGTGAGAGATGATGTTGATCACTTGGAGAAAGGTTCTATGACTGTTATGGAGTATGAGGCATGTTACCATACCGAGTATAGATATTCTTATGCCAATATTGTCATAAAGTTTGAAAAGATTCAAAAGTCTGAGAAGTGGTTGGGTATTTCTCTGTAACTAGCTACAACTCAGATGGTAGTGTATGTGGTATTATTTTAGGGTATAGTGGATCATGCTAAGATGATCGACGAGGTTACAAGAGGGTGTTCCATCTAGGTGCGTTTAGAGGTCACATTCCTTAAGGTAAAGATTCTAAAGGCTTCCATGGATATCATAGTAGACCAGTGCAGGCTGCCTTGTAGGGTTCAGGTAGTTGGCCTTAGGTTCCAGCAACTTTGGGTGATATTCTAGCTCAGTCTTACATCCTTCTATTATTTTGGGTCATAGAGGTTGTTATGTATAAGATGAGGTTTACCATTTGGCTAAGGACTGTCCCTTTCGTATTATCAGGAATACTCCTATATCAACTATGAGAGGTAGTTGTTCTATTAGAAGTGCACATCACAGGGATACTGGCACCTATAGTTATGTTCGTAGGGCTACTTAGTCAGGAGGTGGTCATGGACAGTGCTATGTTATACCTACAACACTAGAGATAAAGGCTTTCTAATGCTCTTATCATAGGTATCATTCCCATTTCTTTCAAATCTAAATCTATGTTATTTGATCTAAGATTGACTTTCTCCTATGTGTCTACATATTTTGTTTTGGGTTTAGATAGTGTTAGTGAGCCTCTTTCCCTGCTCATCCATGTATCTACCCCTGTAGGATGCTTATTATTAGTAGATCGGGTGCATTGATCTTATGTTGTGAACTTTGTTATATGTGAGACTTAGGTAGA
Source organism: Capsicum baccatum var. pendulum (assembly GCA_030864225.1). Classification (NCBI taxonomy): domain Eukaryota; kingdom Viridiplantae; phylum Streptophyta; class Magnoliopsida; order Solanales; family Solanaceae; genus Capsicum; species Capsicum baccatum. The sequence goes on along the minus strand of CM061556.1, from coordinate 122,114,069 downwards.
TTTGACTATCCTTAATATGGTAGATTTTGATGTTATCTTGGTATGGATTGGTTAGCTCCTTAACATGGTGTCCTATATGGAAAAGCTAAGATTATGACCTTAGCCTGATCGAGTATGCCGAGGATATCTTTTAAGGTGTGCTTTATTTTGGTCCTAAGAGAGTTATATCTTTCCTTTAGGCTTATTATTTAGTTGATAAGATATACTTGTCTTATTTAGATCTTATTCGTAATAGTAATACTTCACCTTCTTCTTTAGATTTATGTTCATATTGTTCATGAGTTCGTGGATGTTTTCCCATTAGATTTCCTAATATGCCTCTAGATCATGATATTTACTTTTGTATTAATGTTGATCCGGGTACAAAGCCAATTTCCATTCCTCCTTATAATATAGCCCTAATAGTGTTGATAAAATTTAAGGATTAGTTGCAGGAGTTCTTGAATAAGGGATTTATCCAAACTAGGGTATCACCTTGGGGTTCAACTATCTTCTTTTTTTAAAAGGATGGGTCTATGCTATGTGTATTGAATATTGATAGCTAAGCAAGGTGACAATTAAGAATAAATATCCTTTTCTTTATATTGATGATTTCATAGATTAGCTTTAGGGTGCATAGGTGTTTTCAAAGACTTATTTGAGGTTCGGCTATCACCAGGTGAGGATTCGAGGTTTGTATGTTCTAAAGATAGCCTTTCAAACTCAGTACAATCAGTATGATTTTTTGTTTATGTCCTTTGGGTTGACCAATGCCCTAGCTACATTGATAGAGTTGATAAACCAAGTATTTTGACCATAGCTCTACTCTTTTGTCCTTGTATTTATAGATTATAGCCTATTTTTTTCAAAGAGTAAGGCTAAACATAAGGAGTATTTAGGGATTGTTCTTTAGGGATTAAGGGATGAGAAGTTGTATGCTATGTTCTCTACATGTGAGTTTCTATTAGACTCTGTCTCATTCTTGGGTTATTTGATGACCAATGATGGTATTATGGTAGATCCAATAAAGATTGTAGTGGTTCATAGTTGGGCTAGGCCTATTTCTTCAATCAAGATTCGAAGTTTTATTGGTTTGACAGGTTACTTTAGGTGTTTTGTGGAAGGGTTTTCATCTATTGTGGCTTCATTGACCAAGTTAACTTAAAAGAAGATTTCCTTTCAGTGGTCTGATGCTTGTGAGGTGAGATTTTAGAAGCTTAAGGATTTGTTGACTTCATCTTCTATCTTAACTTTGCCCAAAGGAGGCATGGGCTTTACCATCTTCTAAGATGATTCTAGTATTAGGTTAGGTATTGTGATGATGTATGAAGGTAAGTTAATTGCGAATATATCTCATCAATTGAAGCATCATGAGAAGAATTACCTACCCATGATTTGGAGTTGTACATGGTTGTTTTTGCTCGTAAGTTGTAGAGGTATCACTTGTATGAAGTCTGTTGTGAGATCTTCTCAGATCATTGTAGCCTTCAGTATTTCTTTACAAAGTAAGATCTTAATATGAGACAATATCATTGTGTTGAGCATCTTAAGTATTATGATCTCATTGTTCTTTATCATTCAGGCCAGGCTAATGTGGTAACGGATGCATTGTGCTAGAAGTTGTCTAGAATACATAGTTTGGCATATATTTTGACTCAAGAGAGACCGTTGGCCTTAGAAGTTCAGCAGATGGTTAGGCTTGATATTTCAACATCGGGGTGTGTTTTGGATTTTGTGGAGGCTAGGTCTTCCTTGATGGATAACATTCGGGCTCAGTAGTTTGAAGATGTTGGTTTAAAAGTGATTTGGGTTAAGATGTTGTTGAGTGGAGAGGATAACGATGCCTTGCTTAACCTATGGTGCTTTGAGGATTAGGGGCTGAGTTTGTATGTAATGACCTTCTAAGTTATTTCCTTGATTTATGTGCATTTGTTTTCATTTTGAGCCTTTCCACAATAGCTACATGCCATCTATGACTTAATGTAACTGTTGGTTTAGTGATCGGATAGGTTATTTAGATTTTAGTCTCATTTCCCTGTTTTGGAGCTTTGTTGGTTAGGATTTGTTCTATGTTTAGAACTCCTAGTAGATGGCCTCAGATGATAATTCTAACTATACCAGTAGCTCCAAAATAAAGATTTTAGGCCAGGCAGTCCTTTAGTTTGAGTCCTAATGCACGCAGGCTCACTTGACATATTGTTCGGAAAGTTGATAAATTGGAAAATTAGGTGTGGGATCCACATTTGATTAAAACAACCTCAAATGGAAATTCCAGTTGAACCATCGAGTCTGGAATATCAAATTTAGTATGGTTTCATAGTTCATTTGCGTATTTGGGGGTTCCAAATAAATCTCGAGGGCTTAGCAGGGACTTGAAAATTCTAAGTCCACTGCTGTTAGCTAGTGCACGATGATGGCCAACCAAAGGTCACAATCGTGGTACCCTGGGGATGAAAGAAAGTGCAATTGCATAGAGAGGCGGTGATCACAAATCAACATGCAGTTGCCAAGTTGGTATGATAACGACTTCTGATTACCTGGTCTGGGTATATAAAACCCCTTTTTCTCTAATTTTAGATCATTCTTCACCAATATCTTGATAGAAAAAATCCTAGAGAGAGAGATTAGGTAAGATTGAAGCTTGTTGATGATTTTGGGAGCATGGACACTGATTATTCCATGTCTTCCCTTCGAATTCATGTTAAGATTCCTTCAATTTCTTGATAAATTCTTTCAAATTAGGGATTTGAATTCCTTAACTTCAAGCGTTGATTTGACACCCAAATTAAGTTCCATTTATGCTCAACTTTTGAGCACATCGTGTTTGTCCTTCAAGGGACCTCATGACAATTTCAATTTTAGATTCCATTAACAGGCCCCATAGACTCATTTTTGACCTAAAATTTGAGCGAACCCTTACTATAGCAATATGTGTCTTATTTTTCTCCTAATAATGTGTATATTATCATTTTGACAGCATAACACATTTCAAGATTGTGAAGTGATCATGAATAATTTGGGTGTGATTCAAGAATTTGAGGTTCAGCATAGAGGTAGGCTTTTGTCTACTCTTCTTCATAAGATGAGATGTGTTATTTATTACATTAGAATATGAATGCTAAGATTGATTATGGGTAGAACACCAGGACTTATTCTTGATTATTAAAGTGCAGGGTTTAGGTGAGGGATTTGATCCGTAAGGTGAAATACTTGTTATATTTCTAGGATCCTATTGTCTTCCTCATATATTGAGCTAATTCATAGAATAGTTATGATATGATGCTAGGTTTAGGATGTGGTTTGAGTATTGGAAGCGTGGATAGTATGATTAACCTTATTTGGGCTACTTTTATACCATGAAATCATAATTTAAGTAGAGTTGACTTAATTGCTCTCGTTTTTAGGTGGAATTCCTATCTTAGGATTATTTATGGCTTATGTACCATTAAGAATCGAACTTACATACCTTAGCCTAGTCTAGGGTGTAAATTGCCTAATTATGGATTTCGGGGTTTAGAAGTGGGTTCCTTCTTTCCCCCTTAGTCCAAGACTTGTGTTTGCCCTAGTGGACTAAATTACAGATGTTATGCATAGTTGAAACTATTGAGCCTTTAGTATAAGATTACTTCATGACTTTATGATTATTGATGGTTTTCCCAGATTATGACTAATGGCACATAGCCATAATAGAGCTTTAGTATTTGATTAGTGTTTTGACCTCCTAAATGTTAGATGCCTTATTGATAGACTACCTCATAGATGTGAGATAATTATAGATATGCTTTATGGCTAATAGATATCTCATGGCCTCATAAATATGCTATGGCTTAAAGATATGAGATAACATATAGTGAAGATTATAGATATGAGTTTTAGATATTTATGTGGGTCTAATGCCGTGATTAGGATGCTGAAATTATTTTGTATACATTATTGGGCCCAAGGTCATGTCATGATATGAGTTGGCCATCCAGGAAGTGTTTATCCTTATAAAGGATATGGTTTTAGCTAATGCTTATACTGATGCTTATGGTTTCCTTGTTTGAATACTGGAGATGGCATGCATAGATTCGGTATATTCATGATCATTAAATCAGAAAATGATGCAATTCTAGGTAAGATATGATCTTATTACCATTTTTTCTAAATAAGGGTTAAAGCCCAGTTTTCACCATAAATATGGATTTCTTTATAACAATAACTGCCAGTCTTAATGAATAACTTATGAGTAAAAAAGATTAATAATGATGCATTAAAGATTCGATCAAGAAAGATTTTGATATATGATTTGATACTACTGATTATTCTGTTCTTGAGAGATTTCGACCATTTCTACACTTTTAGAACTATTTAGTCCCAAAGTTTACTTAGGAAAATGGATTAATGGATTTACACTCTTTTATCCATGACTTAAGTCTATGTACCTATTATATATCTATATACATATCTCTCCGGTATGGGATGGAAGAAGATAGTGGATTGATGATATAAATTTTAGGTAAAACCTGATGATATATTATAGCATTTATGTTATATATATGCATTGATGATTATGGTGATATGTTTAGATACTTGACAATACCGAAGGGATATTATGATAATACTAATTGTATACTTAGTTCGTGTCTAGAGGATGATTATGATAATAATTATATACAAGGTTCGAGTTTAGATGGTGATTGTGATACTAATTATATAACTAGTTCGAGTCTAGAGAATGATTATGACACTAATCATATACCAGATTTGCGTCCATAGGATAATTGTGACATTGATTATATACCCATTTTGAGTTTGGAGGATGATTGTGATATTGATTATATACTTTTCATTAATTCTTACATGTGCATTGCCTATCACTAGCATGCGCCTATATCTATCGGCCTTATGGGGGGGGGGGTATATAAGTATGGGAGATGATTATTCCTTGTGTTGTGTTGTATGCTTATTGAAAATTCTACGCCTGGGGCGGTAGGTGCATATGAAAGGATCAACTAGGTATTTGTTTTCCAGACTAGCTGGTTACTTATACTGTCATTGATATTATTATTATTATTATTATTATGATCATTGTTATAATCATTTTTATGTCTAGTTTTTATAGATTTGTTACTGATTCGGTATCGATATTTGAGGTATGGTTCAGGCTTTTCTATCTTATGATTTCATTGTAATGCATGATTAAATCATGATTAGATGTATGAGTTAGAAACCCTGAGTATACTAACACTAGTTCCTATGATTATGAGGTCTTAAAATGCTAGTTTGATGATTTAGGCTATACTTCTATTTGACCTTGTTTATGTATGTATATATATATATATACATATTTAGCTATTTGTAGCTATGGTATTACCATATATCCCTTATTCATTCCTTGGCCTTGTATACTTTTATATATCCTTCTATCGCCTTTTATTCATATATTGGACAATAATATATGGTATAGTATTGAGATTCCTAGGTATGGATAGAGTAGGATAGTTTGTCGTTGATACTTCCTTAGCCTTATTATGTTAGTTTCTTGGATATGAGTATAACAGTTGCCGTTAGTATCTTACTAGGTTTATCAAGTACCATGTGTTTGGTACTCATACTACAATTATACAACCTACAAATCATAGTATGGGTTATCACTAGTGTTGTATGCATTGTGCAGAGCAGCGATGATTCAGAGACATAGAGTGACATCCTAACTAGTCTATCTTATGCACTAGACTAGTCTCTTATTGTATTCAGAGATGAGTAGTAACAGTGTTATCCCTTGGTATTTCATTTTGTACTTTTATTATATTAGAAGCTCTTATACTGATAACATCAGGTTTTGGACTATATTATGTACTAGATCTTTTATTACATCTATTTCGCATTCTTTCCTTTATCACTTTGAGTAGTCCATTACTAGTTGTTCTAGACTACGGGTTTGGCTTGCCTATCAGTGGGTTATAGTAGGCGCCATTATGACATGAGAAATTGAATTATGATGAATTGGTATTAGATACTTGGTTCACCGATGCATTAGTACAAGAGTTAAGCATTTAGTAGAGTCCAACATATTGGTGCAAAGACGTTCGTAATCTATATTTGGGGTCTATAGGGACATTCTTAGGAAATCCATTTCTTGACTCTTTTATGTGTGTCCGTATTGCTATGGGTTCCTCAAGAACTTTCTTTCACTCTATTCTATCCCAAATAAATTATGCTGGATGGTCGATATATGCATATGAGACTTCGACACATTTTTTAGGGCTTTAACACTGCCTTAAACTAGGAAATCAGGGATGGATATCAAAGATCTTCAGCAACAACTAAAGGATTTGGGGCGATATCAGGCTCCAGTAGAGCTCGTGACTACTTCAGACCTTCGAGGTTCAACATTAGGGATCCCGATCTAATTATATATATCTTACAGTTAGAGATGACATCAAATTCATCAAGCAATTCCCAGACCAAAGTAGGATTCATTGGTGTTCATCAAGGTCTTTATCAATTTTTTAGTATGAGATTGGATTTCTCTAGTGGGTTAGTTATATTCCAATTCTATATCCTTCTAAGCAGGACATGGTACATGAATTTATAAGAGGATTAGCATTTCCACTCTTCTTAGCATCAGAGCAATTGATATCAGTTGGGTCTATAGTCTCTCAGAATGAAGATAATATGAGGGACACATCGAGAGCATGTATTGAGACTTATGGAGGTGGAAGTAAGAGGAAATATGTTGTATCATGTTTTGATGAGGACTAGATGACTACAAGGGACTAGGTCCCTGGATATTTAAGAGTAAAATACAGCCAGCACACGTCTGCATAATTTTGTCATCTTGTGTATCATACTAAGCAGGTGTTGCCTGTACTAATTGGGACGCCTGGTCCAATACCATTATAACCCTAATCATCACTTATATATTTAAATAAAATAAATGCTTCTCAATTAAGGGTGTTTTCATAATCTAAAAATTAATAAGTGACAGATGAGAAAACTAATCCCAGCTTAAATGCTCAAGTATAACTCAAGTTCTTAATTCATTCTGAGTGTTGAATGCAATGAATGTTCTTGAGTGTGGTATGGTATGTAACTGAACTACTCTTGCAATAAGAGTAATGAACCTTTCTTTTGTCTTCGATAGTTCTGAGGAAGAGTTACCTAAGTCCAAAACTGGTTAGAGTTAACCAGTGTTGAAGAAGTTTTGGAAGAGTTACAAAGGTTAGGCTATAGTAGAGTTACTACAAGCAGGAGAAGCCTAGACTTAGAATGAAATTGAGTTTGTAATCATGAGTTTGATTATGGTGGATTTTTGAGGTTATTATGAGGGCAAGCTATGGGCTTTCCTTCCTTGAGAAGAGGGTTCCCATGTTAAATCTTGAGTTATTTAAGTTTCTTGCACTATTTTGTGTTCTTGGTTAATTTACCACCTTATTTCCTGTGATTAACTTTAAGGGACCAGGTCTCTCACTATGTGGTGCAACCCCTAAGGTTCCCAACAATTGGTATCAAAGACAAAATTCTCCAAAAGTTTCACACCTAGAGTGAGTTGGTTAGAATGGATGCTCCACCTAAACTGGAAGAAGGGCAGTCTACCACTAGACCACCTAGATTTAATGGGTAGTATTATGAATGGTGGAAAACTAGGATGTTTGAATTCCTTATGGCTTAAAATAGAGAGCTAATGGACATAATTCTTAATGTTCCTTATGTACCCATGAGAGAAGTCAAAGAAGAAGATGTTACAAGAATGGTTGTCAAAAGCAAGAGGGAGTTCAATGATGAAAATAGAAAGATAGTTGAAGAGAACTGCAAGGCAAAGAAACTACTAGTGTGTGGCGTAGGACCGGATGAATACAATAGGATTTCAATTTGTCAAATAGCCAAGGAAATTTGCGATTTCCTGAAAACAACTCGTAAAGGAACCACTAATGTGAATGATTCAAACGTTGATATGCTGACTACATAGTATGAAACCTAAACTATGAAAGAAGGAGAAACAATTCAAGAGATGCACATAAGATTCACTTCTATCACAAATAAGGTTCACTGCTTGGGAAAAGTGATTCCTTTGTATAAACAAATGAGGAAGATTCTTGGTGTTCTACCTATGTTCTAGGAAATAAAAGAGGATGCCATAATAGAGAGAAGAAACTTAAAGATTCTCACTATGGCTGCACTGATTGGTAACTTGAAAATCCATGAACTCAAGAAATAGCAAGGGAAAGAGTAAAAAGTAGTAACAAACGAAAAATATTTGGCATTAAAAGCTTTAAGCACAGATTTAAATGGAGAAGACACTGATGTTTCCTACTTGGCAAAATAAATTGTTAAAGATATGAGGAAAAGTGGTCAGTTTCAAAGAAGTGAAAGCAGCAATAGAAAAGGAGTTACTATGAAGGTGTGTCATAAATCTGGTAGTCATGAGCATTTCATTAAAGATTGTCCAATGCAAAAAATAGCCTATCAGGATTATCTCAATGTTCGAAGTGACAATGGAAAGAATAGGGACAAGGTCCTGTAAAACCAAGAAGACAAGTTATAGTTGATTTTGTAGTTAAACAAGCCTTAGCTAGTTGAGGTGACTCCTCTAGTGAATCTGATTTAGCTGAGAAGTCTGCAGATGTTTCCATGCTTGCAGTGGAGGATCAGAAAGTGACTTTTTTCCCTTGTTTTCTTTTATGGAGAACACTGAAGATAAAGAAGAAAATGAGGTAAATCTTCTGACCTTAAAGAAAACTTGGATAATTATTCTGCTAGAAGTAAAAAAGCTTGAAAATGTGTTAGTTGATTCTATGTGTGAAATGACTTAGAAAAAAATTTCTCTAGAAGAAAAAATGGAAAGTCATGAGCATGAGTTAATTGCTTTAACTCTACAATTATCTAAACCTTAGGAGCAGTTTACTAAGTTTCAATCTGAATATCTGAATTTAGCAAGTCTAATGGAGAAATGAGATGGTGCTAGTGATAAAAAGAATAATACTTGAGAAGAAAAAATAGAAGATCAGGAGCTTGAATTATAGCTTTGACTCTCCAAATATCTGAAGCTAAGAAACAGGTTGCTAAGCTAAAATTTGAAAATGTATGTTTGGTAAGTCAACTGGAGAAAGTAGATGCTTCTGAGAGTAAAGGAAAGAAAGAAGCATTAAAGTTTCAGGTTGATCTTGATAGGATTTGTAGTCAAAACTTTCTTAAATGTAATTTTTTAAAGCTATGATTGGAAGGTCTGATTGTATTCTCTCTCAAGACATTCCTCGGTAGAGGTGTCTTATATGGAAAAGTTTAAAAATAATAATAAAATATGTATGTGTGGGTTGATCTTAAACAAAGAAGATGTTGATGAAGATAAAGATCAATGACAAATTTGATTTAGTGGGGAGTGATGGCAATATGGTAATCCAAGAAGAACCTCAAGAAGTATCTAGTCAAAATTTCACAAGGACCTGGTCCTAGTGGAATTCATCTTAGAAGATCAAACTGGAAGCACATATCTTCTCATTCCCCTAGACATTTTAATTTGATTCCAGGAGTGCAAGAAAGAGCCTAAGTCAGAAATCTTATGGCTTTTTCAACATTCCTATTCAAAAAATGAGCTCACAAAGGTGTAAAAGATTCTGAAAGATGCTGGCAAGTTCAAAGTAATGCAGAAAGAACTCTGGTATTTGAAGAATCCCAAGTATGGGACCTGGTCCTCAGACCTATTTCTAGAACAAGTTGTAACACAAAGTAGTGTAATGAATCTAGCAAGCTGAGAAACGGATTAATTAGATTAATCTGACCTACTATGATATGAATCAGTGTCTCTTTAAAAAATTGGCTATGATGAGGATATAAGTATCCTTGATAAGATAAATGCATAGTAGTCTAACTCAGTACCATACCTTTGTAGGTATATACATATGGAAAAAATATGGAAGAACACAGATATGGCATACATAAGATTGAAGATTTACTCAAACTAGAGGGGGCCTGGTCCTATCTCTCAGGTTAGTATCATGTCTATGAAATTTTTTTTAGTTCTATAGAGAAAAAGACATATCCTCTCTCTCCTTAAGAAAAAAATTATCTTATTCTATAATGCCCTGAGAGTACACCTTGGGCATCACACGGTGCTTACAGTCTCGAGGGACCACAAGGTAATATATGACTGACATCTGCTGTGAGCACTGAATAATAATATTAAAATAAATGCGGAATTAAGTTGAATTTCCATAATGTTAAAACTCTAAATACCAATAAATAATAATAATATCTAGTAGAAACATCTTAAAACTAAACACTTTCTGAACTGGTCTAGTCTAAAAGCCTCTAACTAAACTGTCTGAATATGTAGTTGATGGGACAAGCCCTCAACTAACTCCAACTACTGAACTACTGATAAACAAAAATATTGAAATAAAAGAACATCCTTGATAGATGAGGACTTACTACTAAATCTGCGACTACTGACTAGATCTACCCAAGCGCAGTCGGGAACCTTAGCATCCAAACCTATGATTTGAGACATCATAACTCCAAAAAAGAGTATGTGTCAGTACGTGGAATATACTAGTATGCTAGATGAGGTTATTCTGAATGCAGGGGTTCATATGAATGAACAATAACTATCTGAATAATATAGAGTAACTGAATATGAAAGTACATGGATTACTGAAACTACTGTTAATATTGAGGAAACTAGAAATCCTTATACTAGAAACTATAAACGTACATAATTTTTGATAATGTGCAGAATAGGAACTATGATCATAGAGCTGGCATGTAAGGAATGAGTAGATATCGTGATAGCTGAGTGCAAAACTTTGCACTAAGGTAAGGACAGGTTGGGCATCAACCTCTCCCATTACTTCTCTACACATATTGACATTACTACTAAAATCTGAAAGTCTAACTTGGTTACTTGTTCTACCATCTCCCTCTTAGCTTAAAGCCATTATTCTAAGTCTGTGAACCCCTTATAAACTCTAAATCAAGATGAGACCACTTTACTCTAGAGTAAAAGATATGACAATGCTCATAAACACTAAACTCATTCTGAAGGACTACTCCAGATAATGTAAGGTCCAATGCTAGTACTTCCTTCTGATACATGATTCTTAGCTTTCTATTGCCTCATTAATCAACATATAGTAACCTCAACACTGACTAACTTGGAATTCTAAATTTCTCTTTCTACTAGTTCTATCTAGAGATTCAAACTTAAATCAACTAAAACTGAGGTACTACCCATTCATTCAAGGACTGGTTCATCAAGAAACTGAAATGGAATGATGCTATTACTATAAATAACTGAAGGGAGTTTCTGAAATACTGTAACCGAGCAAATCTTGTATACTCGTTTGGCTGGAATTGATTTTCCTAGTGAGGTAAGCTCTAAGAAAGGTTCTATTAAGATTTCTATTCTGACATTAAAGTTGACTGCTATGCAAAGAGTTACAAAAGATAAAGAAGCTCTTGGATCTAATAAGGCCTGAATATGTAAATAGAAGATCTGTAACATACCAGTGACCACGTCAGGAGAACTTTCCAGATCATATCTAGAATAAAATGCACAAAACATGTTTAGGCATTGCCTACTGGTGGCACTAGAAGTGGCACCCTGCTAGTTCAAGCGATTGGACTGAGCTAAAGGACTGTTGGACTAACCCTGTTGGCATAAATCTTTCCCTCTTTGAGACATAACTCTACACTTCCGCATCATGTGGCCTATATTACCACATCTAAAATATATGTCACTGCCAGCCCTACACACACCCTAATGACTTCTACCACATTTCTGGCTAAGTGGGTGGGTACAACCTCTTTTTATGCTACCCTGAGACTTAGAATCTGACGTGCTATCTCAATTGACATTTCTAAATTTTGGCATTGGAGGCTAGCTACAGAAGTATTTCGGATTGATAATTTCTGATGGATCTAGAAAAGGTTACCACCCTCTAATCTTAGCCTAAAATCCATTGTTCTAACTTTTATATTTTTCCATCTTTCTCTACATGCTTCTCCCCCTTACTCTGTTTAGTACGAATTCTAAGCCTAGATAGGACAAAATCCTGTAGGTAGTTCTGATCAAATACTAAATAAGATAAGGTAGTGAAATCAGTTCTGAATTAAGCGTGGAGACATGCTCTTCTAAGGGATCTGCTTGAACGGACTGAGGTGCTGACTGATTTCCAGTTCTTCTTTCGTTAGTCTTTTTGGGAGGCATGTTCTATAACTAGAAGGAAGAAAATGATTACACTGAGAATTTATCTTCAGTTCATGCTCACTCACATGACATGAATACTGAAAGAAGGGAAACTTTTCCTAAAACATCTCATAACCTCTTGTCCATAAGTGTGACTCTCTATACATTCATGCACAAGACTACTAGATGTGGCTTTCAGACTCCCTAGGACTCTGTTGAACCTTAGGCTCTAATACTAAGTTTTTAATACCCCAAGAGTATACCCTGGGCATCACACAGTTCTTACAGTCCTGAGGGACCACAGGTTAACCCATGACTGACATCTGTTATAAGTGCTTAATAATAATACTAAAATAAATGCAAAATTAAGATAAAATTCCCTAAGGTTCCAAATCTAAATATTGGTAAATCATAATAACATCTGGAAGAAATATCTAAAAACTAAACACTGTCTGAACTGGTCAATTCTGAAAGCCTCTAACTGAACTATCTAAATATAGAGTTGATGGGACAAGCCCCAGACTAATGCTAACTACTGAACTACTAATAAACTAAAATACTAAAATAAAAACACATCCTCGATAGATGAAGATTCACTACTAATTATGCAACTGGTGACTGGATTTTCCTAAGCACGGTCACGAACCTGAGCGTCCGAACCTATGATATGAGAAATCATAGCACAAAGAAAAGTATATGTCAGTACGTGTAATGTACTAGTATGCTAGATGAGGTAAGGCTAAATGGAAGGGTTCATATATTTGAACAATAACTGACTAAATGATATAGAGTAACTGAATATGAGAGTACATAGATAATTGAAACTACTGTAAATACTGAGTATGTAATACTGTGCATATGTATATACTATAACTGAGTTTTTCTGAAGCTAAGTACTGAGTTCTGATAACTGATTAACTGATATCTAAATTTACTAATAACTTAATTACTGATACTGAGTGACTGTGTTTGACAATCCTGATTTTAAAGAACTGAACTGAATGCTAAACTAAGACTGAAATTGTGACTATAGGAGGTAATTATCTAATCGACATACCCTAAATCTACGCTGATAGTGGTCCAACCTTTGACCCTAATTGGAAAGGTGCTAATACCATGCCATGAGTACTAACATTGGAAAAAACAAAATGCCAAGCCTAACTGATGGGTGACACCTGGGTAGAGCCAAGCCTGATCTAACTGGTAATCCCTAGGAGGTAGTCAATACTAGTCTGATGAGTGACTCTTCATCCTGTGTTGGCTATGTAGTTTTGGAGTACAAAGACGGCTACTAAAGAATCTATCTCTCTTATGAGGAAGTTGTCATCTCTGCACTCGCTCGATGCTAAATCCTACTCCCAACTGAAAGACACTAAACTAAGTATACAAAACTAGACTTGACTAATATTGAGTTTTCTGAGTTTTCCTGAGTTCTATAACTGACTGAGTTTTACTGAGTTCTATAGCTGACTGAATTCTACTAATCGTGATATGACTGATACTATTCTTTAACTAACACTGGCTCTAGGTAAACAACTATATTATTGGGTATTAAATACCCCAGGACTCGATAGCATAAAATAAAATACATAACATGATCATAAAGGCATAACAATACTTGCTTGCTAACAATGCACTCATTTAGTCATTTTGTCAAACACTTAATATACATGAACTTGTGCATGAATGGGATCACATAATAACATGTCATGCTTTCACTAGTCAATTCACATGCACATTTCATCAAACACTTGTAGGGCATAAGCTTGTACATAATTGGGACCACATAATAACATGTCATGATTTCACTATTTACTTTACATAGGCAATTTAACAAACATTTAGGGAGCATGGATTATTTACATGATAATGGCCAACACATAAAAATCATAATACATTAATAAATTTGTAAATTAAATGGTTTATCCAGATAATCACATATTCATCACACATGATATTCAATTTTCATGAAACTTGTAATTAAATCATGGATTGAAACCCAACTAATATCATGAACATGAATTCAGTCTAATTCAAACATGGAAATCATGAATCTAAGATCTTGTATGTTTAAAAATGGTTCTTCCACTTGAGGGGTGAGAGGAACCCATAAATGAAAACCTAACATACCTAAGAAGAAGTGTTATTGAAGGTTCTTAGAGGATTTCTTGAGGATTAACCTTGATTCTTAAAGCTAAGGTTTATGCCTCTTGAGAGAGAATGTTTTAAATCTTGAGAAAAGTGAATAAATAATGAGATATTAGGTTATTTAGGGTATAAATCACTTGTTTAGGCTGATTAGGGGTTTTGAGAATTGACCATGCAGCCCCTAAAATTAAATAACCAAAGATGGAAATCCTAATTTTTAAGCCCGGCACAATGCAGTACAATCACGCTGGCTCATTGGAAAGTGGACAACGGGAACTAGGTTGGTGGCACAACGCCGCTCCTTCTTGGTACCTCGCTGGATGGAAAACTAGGCCTTAGCACGGTGCGCCATTATCGCAGAGCAATACTACAAAAGTGATAATTGGGAAATTGGATGGTGGCGCCAAGTGGTGGTATCGTGTTGGCTCGCTAGAAAATGACAATTGCCATTTGGACTGCCTCTGTGATGCGCTGAAGTACCAGGTGGTACATTATTTCATGAAAATGGCTTTAACTCTTCACTCGGGTATCAGATTTGGGAAAATTTTATATTGTTGGAAAGCTGACTGAATTTTCCATGCATTAATGAGCCCTAAACTAAAAAATATGAGTATTTCAAAAAATTTACATTGGATAACTCATGGACTAAGATTTAATTTTAGCTAGGGAAATACGAGGTATTACATATTCCAAAAAGGTAGATAAGTCACCTAAAATTTTAAATTGATCATATCTCATTTTAATAGAAAAGCCTTCCTTGATCTTATTCTGCTTATTTGTTCCTTTAAATCTTGCTACTCCTACTCTTTTACTTGACAAAAGGAAAAATCTAGTCCCAAATAACACTTTTGAGAAAAAGACCTTCCTATTGGCTGCAACACTCTAATTTGCATGTCCTTCAAAGGATTTAGACCTTATCATTGATAAGAATTTTCTCCTAAACCTTCTTGAAAAATACTTGTCACCTCTTGCTCTTCCAAACCAAAACTCCTTCATCACTCAAATTGTTGATGAAGAATCATCCCTGAACTCTCCATGTTTTTCTGATAATACATTAATGGATGATACATGGGTTACCAAAAATCTCATATTACTATTAAATATCCAAAGAAAGAGTATAATTGGTCCTAAGAAAAACAATGTCAGTAAAATATGAAGAAATTCAAGAGAAAAATTTTGAGTCTTTACTAAAAAGTACCAGGTTCTTAAGGCACCTGGTCCTAAAAGAAGGGAGGTGGATGAAAAAAATTTGTGATTACTTATGGTAGAAGGAAGAATGGAGAGAAAAGTAAGGTTGTATCATTGGAAGTTAGAAATAGGTTCTTGAAAAATCAAAAGGTTGACTAGAAGGATTTTTGAGTCAAGTGTGCTAACCAAACCTGGTATGTTGGAATAAATTGAGCTGGTTAAAAATCAAGGTCGGATGCATCTTATGGAAGGGTCTATTCCGACTATTTTTGATGAAATATTTAGGGAATTCGGTTACATATTGGATTTCTCAGAAGATGGGTTGCATCTGACTATAAAAGTCCAAGGAAAGAAAATAAAACTAAATGGAGAAAAATTTAGAAGAATTCTAAAAGTTCCTATTTATGGCGTGAGGATTATATCAATACAGAAACCCTTAATAGAGTTTTTACAAAATACATCAAAGGTTTAAGGGAAATCTATCGCTGCAATGAATAGGAAATCACTAAAGAGTGAATTTCAGTTAGTCTTTGAATTTTTTAATAAGGTGATTCCTCCTATATCACATAAAAGAAACATTTCTTCTGAATTGCATGTCATGTAATTCCTTAGAAGTTTTGAATGTATTAGCTACCTGCATTGAAGATAGAACACATAACAAAGTGGTTCTTGGAAAAAAAGGAAGACATGGTATTCCTTATGGTTACTGGTCAAATAAGGTGTTTAATCACTTTGGTATAGTATGTGAGAATGGAATTGCTAGAACTAAATTGCAAATGCTTGGAATAAAAACACTGATCAAAACTGAGTGTGTTAAGAATAACTCAAGAACCAATTACCAAAGATCAACAAACTGAATATGACAATTCAACATCTAACTATTGAAGGACCAAGTGTCACTGATGAACTTAAAGCTGAGACTGCCGACCTAAAGAAAAAGGTCTCCTCCTTGATGGATGAGGTTCTCAATTTGAATATAGAGATAAGGTGTTTAATCATGGAATCATTTCAATATCATGCAACATTTCACACTTTTCTTGATTCCAAGGCTTTTTCTCTAGAACATTTAGACAATGCACTAGAATGATATTTATCCTCTACTAATGAATGAATCTTTGTTTTGTGTGTTATATATTTTCCCTTTAAATTGCAAAGTTTTTCTTTATGTTAGTGTCTCCCCAGTGGTCATGAGTTGACTAATTTGTGCTTATTTTACTCATGGTTTACTGTTTTCACTTTTCAATGATGCCAAAAAGGGGAATACTAATTTCATAAAGTATAGACCAACTTCCAGGTGCAGTGTAACTATTTAATTTGTAGATATATATGAATGACATGTTGATAGGGGAAGTAAGTAATATGCTAAATAGATGAATGAAGGCAAAAGTAATAGGGGAAGCGAGAATAGCGGCAAGGGGATGTGAATGAATGAATAGATATGAAAGTAATATTTTTTAATATCAATTGATAACAAGGTAATAGGTCCCTATGTTCATAAATGTAGAATAATATTGATTGAATGATCGGTGGAACATTCAACTTTAACAGTGGTAATCATTCTTATTAAATGTGATGAATTAATACTGATGCTCAAATCTCTTCAGTTGGTTTGTCATTATCAAAAAATAGGAATTTATTATATTATGTTTTAATAATGACCAGCTGATACAAGGGACCAGGTCCCTGGATATTCAATAGTACAATAAGTTGGCACGCAACTACACAGTTTTGTCCTCTTATGTAACAAACTGAGCAGTGTTTCCTGTACTAATTAGGACATATGATCCAATCATATTATAAGCATACTTATTACTCCTCTATTTAAAGAAAAAGATGTTTCTCTATTGAGATAGTTTTCTAATTCAAAAAACTAATAAGTAAGAGAAGAGAAAACTCATCCAAGCTCAAATGCTCAAATATAACTCAAGTTCTTAATTCATTCTGAGTGTTGAATGTAATGAGTGTTCTTTAATATGTTATGGTCTATAACTGAATTGCTCATGTAATAAGAGTAACGAACTTTTATTTTGTCTTTGAGAGTGCTTAGGTAGAGTTGCCTAGGTCCAAAATTGGTTAGAGTTAACCAGTGCTGAAGAAATTCTTCAAACATTGCCAAGGTTAGGCTATAGTAGATTTACTACAAGTAGGAGGAGCCTAGAGTTAGGATGAAAAAATGTTTGTAATCAAGAGGTTGGTTATAGTGGATTTTTGAGGTTCTTGTGAGGGAAACTCATGGTTTTTTCTCCCTTGATCAAGAAGGTTTCCATATTAAATCTTGTGTTATTTATGTTTCCTGCACTGTTTTACGTTCCTAGTTAGTTTACTAACTTATTTCCTGTGATTGACTTTGAGGGACTATTTCGCTCACTATGTAGTACAACCCCTAAGGGTTCCAACACCATGCCATCAGTATAGTGCATTTGGTCTTTTATTTGAGAGTAAGGATCCTTATGATAGAGGTCGGCTTCACCTTCAGCCTATTAGCTCTACATAACTAGTATTTCAAACTATAAGTGGTTCTAAGATTAGCATGGTGATCATGGTGGATAGAGTTCTCATCAAACTTTACAAAACATTTTGTAAGGTTCTTAAAGCTATTGCAGCCACTCTGGAATAATAAGGAAATTATCTCAAAGTATTTTAGGAGCTTTTTGGTTTTGGAAAGATAGGACATTAGTCCATAGAGTGCCCCAGATGTGTGTTGGTTGTTTAGATAGAGTTAGTATGCATTCACCGTCAGCCTAGAGTCCTTGAGGTAGGATATGGATATAGGAAGGATGATCATGGTAGTGTAGAGTGCTCACAACATTAGTTGGACAACTATTTGAGCTATGTTCATGTATCTCTCTATGTTAGGGCTTTAAAAGTTTGCTATAACTATAGATAGATCGATTACTAGTCTAGAGAGCACCCCCAACATGGTATTAGTAGTCAGCCATCTCAATCAAATAAGCCTTATGATTTTGTGGCACCTTCAGTTAGAGATAGTGCACTTGGCACCATAGTTAAAAATTCATTCAATCGATCTTAGTATGGACCAATTCAGATTTATTCTTTCTTAGATCCCTTAGGTGTGTGGTTGCTGATTTTACCATGATTGGTGTGCTTTTATTTCCTTGTATTTACTTTTTTTATTATGTGTATTAGGGTCTTTGTACCCATTGATAATTATATGACTTGATGAATTCTTATTGTTTTTATATGCCTTGTTATTGAATTAAAGATTATATGACAACCCTTGTGGTTTATTTGCTTATTAGTGGATGGAGTAGATTTGTATTGATACTTTCTCCCTATGGGTGTAGCATTTGGGTAAGAGTCCCATTTATCTTGGAACATTGGCCTTATTATTCCCATTGCGTGGTACTTGCTATTGAATTTCAATTTGTTATCACCAATTTATCATATTGATGGTTATATTATTGCTATAATTACTATTATTTGATGTAATTGATCCTTTATTTTTAGATGGCAAGACTATTGTCATCTAGTTAGAGTTTTCACTTATTTGTGGTTCTTATACATTGCCTCCGACAGCTATAGCCTATTAGTTGATTTCTTTTTTATAGCAAGGTGAGGATTTGGGGGGTTTTCTCTTTTGATGGTTGTGCTATATTGATTGTAGAGTGAATTAATATTGTAAATATAAGTTGATCTTTTATGGTTCTGTATGGTTCTAGAGTTGGACATTTAGTTATATTGTCATTCTTGAGTTCAAGATCCTTAGACTTGCCTCCTAATTTGCAAAGGCTTCCATTTTGGCTATACCTTTCTAGATAGCTATTTTGAGATTGACCAATTTCAGATCTGTCCTTCATTTGTGACTGTTTTATCACCCAATAGTGGTTTTAATTTTGATGTCGAGAAGCCCTAGATTCATCTCATAGATATGTTGGATTCATCTCCTATAGATGGTTTTCCCTTGGTACTAGTGTGTAGATTAGATACTTCTTTCTTGTTGTGAAATAGTTTTTTTCTAATGTGGATTTAGAGAGTTAGAGGTAGGTGGTCTTTCTTGTAATGACTTTTTAAGTTTCAAAATTACAATTTATTAACTTGAGTTGCTTGGTTCATTTTTTTGTTGTGGCATCGATGTTACGATTTTAAGATTATGTACTTATCATGAGTTGTATGCTTGAGTGGATTTAGTATTATTTTATTCTAGGTTGTTGGGACATTGTAGTGAGGATAATCTAGTGGTAAGTAGTTATGATTTGGACTTCTAAATTTTAGTTTTGAATACCATTCGGAATAGTTGTAGCTTTGGCATAGTTTGTATTTCTTGATTTTCTCTATTTGTGTGCCAGATAATGCCTTATAGGCTTATTCTCATAATTTCCATATAAACTTCCAGCGGGTCAACTTTAATTCCTTGAGTTCTCCGTGAAGATACCTCCTGAATAGGACTTAGGTGATTTTTCTCCTTGCTTAGGGGGATAGAAGGTGTAGACTAGTAAAGAAAGGTTATATTTGGATTTGATGTTTGTTGTATGACTTATTCCTTGTGTTGTTTTAGGCTTGTATGAGCCTTTAGTGATTTGTATAGGCATTAAGATGGTATCAGTATGTCATGGTTGGATTTCAGTGCATCGGTCTATTTTGGTACTATTGGATTCTAGTTGGTCGTTGAAATTGAGTTTTGGTTGGTTGGAAGTTAAGTGAGAGAGCTAGTTGAAAAAGAGATACATGTGGCAAAATCCCTAAGAATTATTCTCACTTTGTAGAGGATATATGAGAAGTCATGCTCGGAGCACGTGGGCCCAATACCTTATTTGCTTGAGCTTTTGAGATTTTTCTTTCTACTGACTTTTGCGGATGAAAGTCCTTTTTGTAATGGATATTGTAATGACCCTCTAGGTTATTTTATTGATTTTCATGCATTTCGGTATTTCAATCCTTCATACAATGGCTATAGGTCATTTATGACGTGCCTGAACTATCGATTTGATGATCAGACAGTTCATTTGGATTTTAGTCTCATTTCACTATTTTGGAGCTTTCATTATTTAAGATTTTGGTCTTGGATTGAAACTCCTAGTAGATGACCTCACATGAGAATTCTTATTGCGCCAGCAGCTCTGGAATGTAAATTTTAGGCTAGATAGATGTTTAGTTTGGGTCCTGATGCACCCCGGTTCATCTCAACATATTGGTTTGAAAGTTGAGAAATTGGAAATTTTGGTGTGGGACCATATTTGGTTGAAAAGACCTCAGATGGAAAATTTGATTATACCATTGAGTTCAAAACATCGAATTTAGTATGGTTACATAGTTTGTTTGCATATTTGGGGTTTTAAATGAATCTCAAGGGCTTGGCGGGGATTTGGAAATTCAAAGTCCACTACTGTTAGCGATGCACAATGATCTCCAGCCAAGGGTCTCGATCACAGTACCATTAGAAGGCAATATAATACGATCTCATAGAGGGGTAATGATTGTGACTCGATGTACAGTCGCTAAGTTGGTGCGATCGCACACCTGTTGGTCATGATAAAAACTTTAGATTACATAGTATGGGTGTATAAAACCCCCTTTTCCAAAATTTTAGCTCATTCTCCACCTATATCTTGAGAGCAAAAACCATAGAGAGTGAGATTAGGTGGGATTGAATCTTCTAGATAATTTGGGGAGCTTGGAGAACGATTATTCTGTGATTTTTCTTAGAATTCATAGTAAGATTCCTTTAATTTCTTGATATATTCTTAGAAATTAGGGCTTTGAATTCCTAATCTTTGAGGGTTGATTTGAGATCGAATTGAGTTCCCTTTGTGCTAAACTTTTGAGCACAAATTCCTTGTCCTTCGAGGGACCTCGTGACAGTTTCAATTTTGGATTCTAGTGGGCCATATAGGCCCTTTCTCAAACAAAATTTTGACTTGATCCTCAATATGAAAATATGGATCTTGTTTACTCCCAATAATGCATAGATTATGATTTTGATTTCATAGCGGCATTTTGAGATTGTAGAGTGAAGACGAATGATTTGGATGTGAGTCAAGGATTTGTAGTTTGCCATTGAGGTAAAATTCTATCTACTATTCTTCGTAACATAATATATGTTATATATTGTATGTGAATGTTAATGTTAATATTTATTATGGGTAGAACATTGGGACATAGTCTTGATTATTCAAGTTTGGGGTTTAGATGAGGGATTTGACCCATAAGGTTATTCAAGTTTGGGGTTTAGATACGGGATTTGACCCGTAAGGTGAAATACTTGTTATATTTCTAGGATTCTATTGGCCTCTCATAGATTGAGCTTATTCTTAGAATGATTATGGCATTATGCTAGGTTTGGGATGTGGTTTTAGTGTTGGAAGCATGGATGGTATGATTAACCTTATTTGGGCTATATAGCAACCTTGAAATCATAATTAAGCTAGAGTTGAGTTAATCTCTCATGTTTCTAGGTGGAGTTCCTATCTTAGTATTTTCAAAGGCTTATGTACCATTAAGAAGTTAATTTAGATACCTTTGGCTAGTCTGGGGTGTACATTGCCTATTTAAGGAATTTGGGGATTAGAAGTGGGTTCCTCCGCCCCACCTCAGGTCAAGAGTAGTATTATTCCTTATGGACTTAGTTACAGATATTAGGAATAGCTGAGTCTATTGAGCCTTTAGTATAATGTTACTTCCTGACTTGATAAATATTAATAGTTTTCCCTAATTATGACTAATGGCTCATAGCCATGATTGTGCTTTCAGATTTGATTAGTCTTTGGCCTCCTTTATATGAGATGCGTTATTGATAGATTATGCCTTCTAGATGTGAGATGATTATAGATATGCTTTATGGCTGATAGATATTTCAAGCCTCAGAAATATCCCATTGCTTATAGCTTTGAGATAACTTATAGGTATGATAATTGATATGAGTTTCATATATTTATGTGGGCCTAAGGTCGTGATTATGATATTGTATTTATTTCGAATACATTATTGGGCCTAAGGACATATTATGATATGAGTTGGCCATCTTGGAAATGTTTATCCTTTTAAGGGATATGGTTGTAGTTTATAATTATATTGATGCTTATGGTTTCATTGTTTGGATACCGGTGATGTCATGCATAACTTAAGTACATTCATGATCATTAAATCGGTAAATGTTATGATTCTAGGTAAGATATGATCTTATTACTATTTTTCCTAAATTAGAGTTAAAGCCCACTTTTCCTAAATAAAATAGATTAATGATGATGTTTTAAGGATTTGATCGAGATAGATTTTGATCTATGATTTGATACTACCGATTACACTGGTCGTGAGAGATTATGGTGCTTTCTACACTTCTATAATGATTTAGCCCCAAAGTTTACTCTAGGAAAAGGATTTATAGATTTACACTCTTTTAGCCATGACTTAAGTCCATGCACCAATTATGTATCTATATATACATCTCTCTAGTATGGGATGGAGGAAGATGGTGTATTGATGATATAAATGTTGGGTAAAACCCAATGACAGATTATAGTATTGACATTATATATATGCATCAAAGAGTATAATGATATGTTTACATACCCGACAAGGCCGGAGGATGATTATGATGATACTAATTTTATAACTATTTTATGTTTGGAGAATGATTGTGATCTAATTATATACTCGATTTAAATAGGAGAATGATTATGATAATGATTAAATACCAGGTTTGAGTTCAAAGAATTGTGACAATTATTATATACCTAATTTGAGTTCGCATGATGATTGTGATACTAATTATATACTCAGTTCGAGACTAATGGATGATTGTGATATTAATTATATACTTTACTTCTGTTCTTGTATGCACATTACCTATCACCTATATACACGTATATCTATCAGCCTTATGGGCTGGTTACATAGATATAGGTGATGATTATGTCGTGTGGTGTGTTGTATGTTGATTGAACCTCCTAAGTCTGGGGCGATGGGGATATGCGAAATGATCGACAAGGTATTTTCTACCCGAACTAGTTATTTACTCGTGCTTTTCTTGGTGTTATTATTATTATTATTGTTATAATAATTGTTAGTACTAGTTTGTGATAAATTGGATACTGATTTGGTACCGAGAATTGAGGTATATTTCTGGCTCTTTTATTTTAAAATTTCATTATTATGCATGATTTACTCATGATTAGATGTATGATTTAGAAACCCAGAGTATACTAGCACTAGTTCCTGCTATGATTATGAGGTCTTAAAATACCACTCTGATGATTTAGGTTATACTTCTTGTTGACCTTGCTTATGTGTATATATATGTGTGTAGGTATATCTAGCTATATGTAGCTATGGTATTATCATATATCCCTTTCTTCCTTTATTTATTCAGATTGTATATTCATTCCTTGGCCTTGTACATTGTTATATATCATTTTTTCTCCCTTTATTCATATATTTTTTGGTGATATATGGTATAATGTTAAGATTCCAAAGTATGGTTGGAGTAGGATAGTTAATACTTGATACTTTCTTAGCATTATCATGCTAGTTTCTTGGCTATAAATAGAATTGTTTCCCTTACTATCTCACTAGATTATCATATGATTTTTTAACATTTAGGTATAGTTTTATTTCTATTTATATATTGTATATATGTACATTATCTTTGGGGCCAAATTGACAGTTGCCTAGTGAGTACCATGTGTTTGGTACTCATAATACACTTTTACATCCTGCAAAGTATAGTACGAGTTTTCATCGGTGTTGTGTGCGTAATGTGGAGCAGCCATGGTTAGGAGACATTGAGTGAGCTCCTGACATTTATAGTATTACTTTTCTCCCTTTTATGTAATAGATTTGTCTCTATGTTGAATTAGGAGATGAGTTGTAACTGTGTAGTGCCTTAGTATTTTATTTTTCTAGTCTTATTATATTAGAAGATCTTGTACTAATACCATCAGGTTTTGAGACTATATTATGTATTTGATCTTTTATTAGATCTATTCCATATTTTTTTCCTTTATCTCTTTGCATAGTCTATTACTATCTATTTCATATTATGGGTTTGGCTTGCCTACTGGTGGGTTATAGTAAGCGCCATCATGACCTGAGAAATTAGGCTGTGACATTGTGTGTCAAGAGTGGGTGATTGGATTAGATTGATTTTTGGAAGAGGTTTATTATTCTAGGTATTCCATCCATATGAGAATAATTAAGATGTATCGTGATTTGACACAACATTACTGATGGGGTGGTATGAGAAGGGATATAGCAGATTTTATAGCTAATTGCCTATGTTTCCAATAGTTGAAGGCCTAGCATTTGAGGCCTGGTAGTTTGCTTCAAGTTACTCATTCCCGAGTGGAAATGGGAATAGATCACTATAGACTTCGTGACTAGATTACCTCATACTTTTCATGGTTCTAATAGTGTTTGAGTTATCCTGGATCAATTAACTAAGTCAACTTATTTCATTTTGGTTCAGGTTTCTTTTGGTGTGAGAGTAGGCCCATATCTATATACGTGAGATAGTTTGCCTTCATGGTGTACCAATGCCTACCATCTTAGATTGAGGTTTAATGTTCAAATCTCACTTTTGGAAGACTTTTCATGAAGATTTACGTACCTAAGTTCATCTTAGCCTAACTTTTCACCCCTAGATTGATGGTCAATCAGAGCAGACTATCATGGTTTTGGAGCATATACTCTGTACTTATGTGATAGACTTTGGTATCCAGTGGGAGAGATATTTATCTTTGGTGGAGTTTGAGTATAATAGTAGCTACCATTTTGGCATTGAAATGGCTCTATTTGAGGCCTTGTATGGTATGCATTATTGCTCTCTAGTTAGTTGTATTGACATTTCTGAGATTATAGCTCGAGCTTTAGACTTTATTCATGAATGCTTTGATAGAGTTTTGGTCATTCAGGATAGACTTCTAGTGGCTCAAAGTATGAAGAAGTGTTATGCATACCATAGACTTTTTGCCTTGAGATTTAGTGTTGGTGATTGAGTCTTTCTTCAGTTTCATCCATAAAGGGCATGATAAGATTTGGGAAGAGGGTCAAGCTTAGCCCTAGCTATATTGAACTTTTTGAAATAAAGGATAACTTAGCCCTATATTTATCAGTTTTCCATCCAGTTTTTCATGTTTCCATACTCCGATGCTACATTTGGAATGAGTCTCTTGTCATTCATTGGGATTTAGTGAAGTTAGATGAGCAGATGTCTTTTGTTGTGAAGCCCATTTCCATTATTGCAAGGGATGTTAGACAGTTGCATTATTAAAACACCCTAGGTTATAGTCCTTGAAAAATTTTGTGAGTTTGAGCATTTTGTTGATCATACAACTAAACATACTAGTCGTATGGTATGGGTATAGGTCTAGGGACCCTAGACATATGTTTTTCAATGTGATCTTGGCTAAATTTTATTCTTGGTACGAGAAGACTCCATACAAGTCATATGTACATGATATGAGAAGTAGGGTCCAATGGTATGTTGTCCAGTGTCTATCCTAGATGTTTCTACATAGGGTATGACTTGAAGGGTACTATTCATATAGTTAGGGTACGAGTTAAGCTAAGGAGTCATATGTCAAATAGAATGTAATATCCAACTATCTAATTAGGTACAAGTGGAAGGTTCCACTCGTATGATGTCGGTAAGAGTAAAGGGCTCATACCGTACCCACCTGTAGAAATTCTTATAGTTTAAGTTAGGGGTATTCTGGACATTTCCCCTTATAACTCCTTTTGACCCCACAACATAAAAAACTTTTTAAGGATTCCTCAACCTATTATTCATAATTAAATACTCTTAAATCTCTCTCAAGCTCTTAGGTGAAGAAAGGCAAGGGTTTTTTTTAAGCTAATCAATTAAGGTTATAATGGGTGGTTTCTCTTCATCTTTATTGTTTTATAAGGTATGTTGCTCTTTCCTCATTTTTAGTTCAACTAAAAGCATGTTTTAATGTATGATTTTCATGGTACTATTGTGATAATGTTCCGGTTTTGAAATATATGTTGGGGGGTTTAGTTGTTCTTGGTTGAATGATGTTTTCCCATATTTTTCTTATGGTTTTCAAGTTATAATTGTGGTATAAAACATGTGGTTTCATGGGAATGATTAATTGATTCTTGGTTTTAGTTTTGGAAACTATATGCCCTCAATCTGGTTTTTAAAATGCCTATAAGAATTCTTTTGTCACATAGTTTGACTATTATTGAAAGCATTGCATTGCATAAGTTGGTAATGGAATCTAAATTGGTTTAAAAGGGTTTTAATATGTAGTATGCCAAAAAGAACATGCAATAGACTGTAGATATGCAAAAGGTAAAGCTAGCATACCACTAGTAACAAAAAGAATAATTAATAAAGAAATAAATGATATAAAAAGTAAAGGAGATCCAATAAAATACGTACACCTTGGAGGTACAGAGATATTAATAAAAGCATGTTTTAGAGAAGGAATAGATACACCGATAGAATTATATCTAGCAGATGATAGAATTATAAAACCTATAGAAAAAAACATAATAACTGCCGTAAAAGGAAATTTAATATACCAAAAATTTAAATTTATAATAAGTGCAAATTATTCAGTAGCAGTAACAGATAGAAATATAGATAAATCACTAGTATTATATTGGAAAATATCAGGAATAGAATTAACCCCAGGAAGTAAAATATTTACAGTAAGATGTAAAAATTTATATGTATTAACAACAAAACATAAAATAACAGGAAAAAATAAAATTAACAAGATACAAATAGATAGCCCATTTGAACAAATTGTAAAAACAATAGATTATAATGATTATAGCTATAGAGACATAGATATAGAAGAAAATTTAGAAATAGTAAATGATAGAATAAGTACAACAAAAAGAATAGCTAATGAAAAACCAGAATCATCAAGCTCATAAAAAAGAACAAGTTATGAAACGAATTCGATAAGTAATTTAAATCAATATTATATAACAGGAAAAATAAATGAAAAAGAATATTTAATACTATTAAACACAGGACAAGAAGAAAATTATATAGCAAAATATCTAGTAAAAGATGAAGAAATAAAAATTGATAATGATATATGCCCAGATCTACCAAGAAGCTTAATAAATAGTAAAAATATAGTAGAAAAAAAAATAATAATAGGAGTTAGAAAAATAAAAATAGAATTTGAAGTAAAAGAAGAAATGCAAAAAGCAGATATAATATTAGGAATAAAATGGTTAGAACAAGTAAAACCATATAATATAAAACATACACAATTGACCATAACATATAATAGAGAGAAATTATTCTTAAAAAGAGCCTTAACATAAAATGAAGATATATGTATTAATGAAGATAGTAGTGGAAGGATATTACAGTAGATATTATACGCCTATGATAGATACAGGAGCAGAAGCTAATTTATGTAGATATAATTGCTTACCAGAAAGTAAATGGGATAAATTAAAAATACCAATAGTAGTTAAAGGATTTAATAATGAAGGAAGCTTAATTACTTATAAAGCTAGGAATATAAAAGCACAAATATGGGATAAGATATTGACAATAGAGGAAATTTATAATTATGAACTAACGTCAAAAGATATACTTTTAGGAATGCCATTTTTAGATAAATTATACCCACACATAATAACTAGAAACGATTGGTGGTTTACAACACCATGTAAACAAAAAGTAAGAGCAAAAAGAGTTAATAATAAAATAAGAAAGAAAACTGATTGGATAAAAGGAAGTGAAAAATTACACAAAAGTTAGAAAATATAAAAAAACACTGAAGATACAATAGAATTAGTAGTATTTTTGATAAATAAAACAGAAATAACTATATTTTCAATAAATAAGATTGAAATAGTTAAGAAAAAATTAGAACAATTATACAGTGAAGATCCATTGAAAGGATAGGAAAAATATAAAACTACCATAAAAATTGAATTAATAGATAAAAATAGTAGAATAACCCAAAAACCATTAACATATAATTTTGACGATTTAAAAGAATTTAAAATGCATATAGATGAATTATTCGAAAAACAATATATACAAAAAAGTAATAGTAAACATAATAGTCCAGCATTTATAGTAAATAAACATAGTGAACAAAAAACAGGAAAAAGTAGAATGGTTATTGATTATAGAAATTTAAATGCAAAAACTATAACATACAATTATCCAATACCAAATAAGATATTAAAAATAAGACAAATACAAGGATATAATTATTTTAGAAAATTCGATTGTAAATTGGGATTTTACCATCTAAAGTTAGACGAAGAATCTAAAGAACTAACTGCATTTACGGTACCACAAGGATTTTATAAGTGGAATGTATTACCATTTGGATATAAAAATGCACCAGGTAGATATCAACATTTTATGGACAATTATTTTAAACAATTACCTAATTGCATAGTATACATAGATGATATATTATTATAT
The DNA here is from genome assembly GCA_030864225.1 of Capsicum baccatum var. pendulum. Lineage (NCBI taxonomy): Eukaryota > Viridiplantae > Streptophyta > Magnoliopsida > Solanales > Solanaceae > Capsicum > Capsicum baccatum. Next base: position 122,085,192 of record CM061556.1, on the reverse strand, counting down.
ACAAAAACTAAAGAAGAACATATAAAATTATTGAAATAATTTACAGATATAATAGAAAATTAGGAATAAGCATAAGCGAAAAGAAAGATGAAATTATGAAAAACCAGATAGAATTTTTAGGAATACAAATAGATAAAAGTGGAGTAAAAATGCAACAGCATATAGCACAAAAAATAATAAATTCAAAAGAAGAATTAGATACAAAAAAGAAATTACAATCATTTTTAGGATTAGTAAATCAAGTAAGAGAATATATTCCAAAATTAGCAGAAAACTTAAAACCACTACAGAAAAAATTAAAAAAGGATATAGAATATAACTATGATGAAGAAGATAAAAAAAAAGTTCAAAAAAAAAAAATTACTTTGCAAAGAATTACCAAAACTACAATTTCCAGATGAAAATAAAAAATTTATATACATAGTAGAAGCAGATGCTAGTGAATATAGTTACGGAGGAGTACTTAAATACAGATATGAAGAAGAAAAAAATAGAACACCATTGTAGATATTACTCAGGAACGTTCAACGAGACAGAAATAAAATGGGAAATAAATAGAAAAGAATTATGTTCATTATATAAATGTTTGTTAGCGTTTGAGCCATATATTGTATATAACAAATTTATCGTGCGAACAGATAATACACAGTTACACTGGTGGCTAACAAAGAAAATACAAAATTCAGTTACAACGAAAGAAATTCGGAGACTAGTTTTAAACATATTAAATTTCACATTTATAATAGAAGTGACAAGTACTAACAAAAATGTTATTGCAGATTACATATCAAGACAAAGCTACACAGATTGAAATGATAGAAGAAAATATACATGAAAAAATACTCAACGCTCTAACTACGCTTTCATTGAAAGTGGACAGTATGGGTACTGAGATAGAAAAGCTAAAGCTAAAGACTAGTGAAGATAAACTGAAGTCTATAGCTATGAATCAGCTAACTCAGCAATGCACAGAGCTATGTTGATCGGAAAACAATAAAATTCCAGAGCTAGAAGGAGATGTTGGGATACTCTATAAAACCCATAACGTTTATCAATCTACTTCTGCAGGTACAAGCAAAGGAGTTAGAAAAAATACATATATGAACCTAAACAATCTATTTGATAAACCATATACACCAAATATATCGAAAGATCCCATGTTTATACCCCCATAATTTACCACATACCGTGATAGTCTAAACCAAGACAAAAAGACTTACAACTACACAGCCCGAACATACATAGAAAATATCAACAATGTACAAACCTTTTTAAATAACAACCCCAAAGCTACAAATATCCAAGAACCAGATATAAACTATTTAACCCAGAGATTGACCGGATATAATAAACTAATTGCTTTACCTAAATCCAAACCAAGTTTAGTTAAAACTTGCTATGAATATGGACTACTTAGTACTGTATATACCACGGACGGAAATGAGATATCCACTATACCAGAGATATATGAAGCATTTATCACTTTTAAAAGAATAACCAAAGGTACCTTGTTTTTTATAAAAATTTACACAACACCAGCAGAGATATTATTTGATGAAGTCAAAAAACCTATACAAGTTGTAAAGATAGGGATGACACGAGATATGATTATACCACAAGATATTATTTCACAACCAGAAATACCTAGAATTGAGATACCAAAATTTTATGCAAACAAAAGGATTGTCGGACTATCTACAATTTTACAAGAGCTAGCAAATACATACTACAACCAAAATCCCATATGGAGCTACTATTCAAGAAATCATGTACTAATATATTCAAATTCAAAAGAGTTACGAGAAATAGATATGGAGACTATTAGGCAATGGATTCTCACGTTGCTTAAACCAGAAACAGAACCTATCGCCAGAGCTATCAGAGAAAAATTTATTTCAGAAGAATTATTAACCAGATATTGCAAGACAATTGGACATAAGTATCCAGATCATAAATGTTCAAAATGTAATGGAGGAGATAATGATGTCCCAGCAGTTCAGCTAGAATAAAAAGAGATAAGGACGCCAGCTGGAAAGATAATATCGGAGCAATAATGGAGCTACAGCAGATATGACAAAATAAATGGAAGACAAGATATTTAATCTTATAAGTTTTTAGATTGTTTACGTAAGAAAAAGATAAGATAGAATTTGTTAGTATTAAATGTAATTGCTTGTATTTTTTGACTTTCTAGACCCCTAGGATTCTTTTTAGCCATTAAGGCTTTTTTTTTTGTTTTTTGTAAAGATAAGAAAAACGTGTACACAAATGTACACAAATGTAAAGATGTATTCTTTTCTATAAATAAGAGAAGAAGAAGGCATTGCAGAGGCAAGCCTTCTCACATTAAGCCAAAACTCTCTCCATTCCTAAATATTTTGCCCAGTTAATTAAATATATACACTTCAATGGAAAAAGCTATGGAGAAACAAACCTCAGAAATATCAAAGCTACCGGAACAGGTATATCTATTTATAATTATGAATAGCTAAATTCATAGTTCCCGACAATCATGATATGATAAAATAAATTCATATTAGTTACTTTATAGTAGAATTATTCGAAGAATAATATGTTAAGAAGTTTATTAGCAAAGTGGAAACGGAGAAAAATCCCTAAGAACTATGCCATCCTAAAGGTGAAACCAATGAGACAAGAAGCCGTGGCGGGGAGTAACCAGAGTCGAGGCGTTGTTTAAGGGAAAAAGTATCCGAATTACCATGCTAATAGTGGCCGAAGAACATGTTATTTAAGAATAATCTAGTATATAGTAATCTGAAATTACTATATTTTATTATGTACATGGTTGAAGGGAATATTTTGAAGAAAGCGATTTTATGAAAATGAATAATAATTTACCTGATGTCATGGTAGATAAATTTAAGATACTTATTTTGTATGCACTTAGAGATATAAATGTTGCAGATATAAGAAAAGTTATATTAGAAAAAACATTTGGAGAATATTACATGGCTAGAGTAAATTATATGTCATGTCTACCTAGCTACTCTTATAAATACTTATTATGTTAAAATTACGTAGAATTTTTAAAGATATGCGAAATATACAATTACTAGAAAAACAGAAAAAAATAAATATAGAAAAATGCATGGAAAATAAAAAATATATAAAATCTCTTAATAAAAATATTTAAGAACTACTAAGGCTAAAACAAATAACTATAAAATATCAATTTTAGAAAATTTTAGACTACCTTAAAGTTTTAATCTTATATATACTTAAAGATATAGAAATTATAGATATTAAGAAAATGATACTAGAAGAAGTATTAAACTACGAAATTGAAATTATAAATTCGCTAGAACAGATATACGAAGACATTTACCCAGAAGGATATTATTCAAATCAAGACTGTGGATGTTAGAATATATTAGAAAAACTAGAGAAAACCAAGATAATCTAAATAACGAAATTAATTATAGAAATCGAATTGAAAAAATAATGGAAGATCTAAAAGAAAAGTTAATATGGATAGAAAAAAACTTAGAAAATTTAGAAAAAACTACACGTGATAGTTTATATAATTTAAAAAACTCACTACGAGAAGAACAACACAAGATAATAAATGACATAGAAAATCTAGTATTAGATATATACTACAGTACAGATAGAATAAATTATTACACAGAAATTTGTAACTCTGCAGTTACTACGGGATAAAATAACAAACCAAATAAATTAATGGATACATCTTACAAAAAGAATAATTTATTAAAACAAAATATAAAAAATATTCACGCACAAAAAAGAATAGATTCATTACACATAATAAATCTATTTCATAATCTAGTTATCCACACCCCCCTACAAATGGTATCAGAGTCCAGTAATTTAAAAAGTACGGAAGTAAGCTATAACACACCGTAAAAGTCGTGCATGGATTAGCCTTTAATAGAGTGCCCTTAGACTTAAAAACTTGAAATTTTTTGTGAGTGTAATGAGGACTTAGTGTCATTTTAGCTGGCAATCTTCGGGATACAACTTTTCAACCTTTTCGATATTCGTTTTTAGATTTTCAAGTTGCGTTACGATCGGGCAAGATCATAGTACATATCGGATAAGTTTTGAAATTTTTCGGAATGCATAAGGCTGTGTTTGGATTTCAAAACAGTAGCAAAACACATAGCCTATTGCCCAGTTTTTAGTATTTTTGGGTCAATTTCAAACGATCATAACTCGCTGTATATACTGAACTGTGTGAGCTATAATATATAAAACGAAAGCTATTTGAGTCCTATTTAAAATGAAGTTGGTTTCATCCTATTTGCATATATGAGTAAAAAGTTATAATCGATTTACTCCAGCCTATCAAACTGTCAACTGAGGGACAGATTTGACCTTAATTGTTCCTTAGGGGTATTTTGGTCATCCTCCACCCCTATATATACCACCAACACGGGATTTAATCCCTCAAACACCATAATACATATACTTTTCCAAAATTGCTCAAGAATTCTTCTTAGGGTTTCAAAATAAAAACCCAAATAGTTAAAGATTCGACCGTAGGTTTTCGAAGATAATTACATATTTGGAATCACCAATTCGCAAGCTTCAAGAAACATCTATTATCCTTGGAAATAGAGGTACGCAGGGTTTTTCCTAAATTCTCATGGGCATCAAAAAAAAAATCATATTTTAGAATGGGGTTTTAAATGATGTATATATATTTATGTATAAGATGTTTTAACATCATTGTTTTGGTCTTTTGACCATCTCCAAAGCGATTTGACAGTTTATATACATATATGAATAAATGTGTTTCAATTTTGAATACATGAACTTGCTAAAGACATTTGACCACCAAGTGTTTGATGAAATTTCTGCATGAATTAAACTTTATGTTTCGGAATATGAAATCCTTTATATCAGTTACATGTTTTGGTGGTCTAAACTATGTTTTGAATGAAAGCTCTTGCTTAATACATTATGGCTCAGAAAAATCATGACTTGCAATGTCTTGGTATGACAATACCAATTCAGACTAACGCCATATCAAACTCAGACTAACAGACATTTCAGACTTTTATGATTTTAGACATTCAGAATGCTGCATGTACAGAAAAGGTTAAAAATGGGCATACAGAGATGTTAGGTGGTTCCCTGAAGAGGGCTTGAGTTCCAGCGACTCATTGCCTAAAACCGTGGTTTGCCGACCCGGGTATACTATTATGCGCTGACTTAAATGTCCTGTGGCGTATCAGACTCAGACACTCCAACCCTTGCGGCACACTTGGGTTGGGGGCTTCCCCACCGAGTCAATGGCAGATTCCATACAGCTCGTGGAATATCAGACTTGTAGGGGAATAACACCTAACTCAGAAGTAAAACACAGATCTTGATTTGAAATGAATAGGCAGGTTACATGTTTTCAAAAAGTGCCCATGTATTTGTCTGAAACAGTTTTATAGAGATTTGAAAGCAATTTTTCATCAAGACATCATGTCTGCTGTGGCACAAAATTGCTTTCACTTGGCACAAAAAGTGCCCATGTATTTTTGGATTGTTTTATAGACTTGATCTCGCAGTGGTGAGCCTTCTATTATTCGGAATGCCTAATTATGTCAGACATTATCTTATTTATTATGTTTTTGGTTTACTGGGGGCCTTGTCCCAGTTTCTTCTCAGACAGATGTTTGTGTTCTTAGTAGAGATTTCGCAGACTGATGTCAGATAGTATTATTTAGAAATGTTGCAGAACTTGAACATGTATTCCATACTCAGTTTCAATTCTGCATTTTATTATAATTACGAATGTTGTGCGTGATAACCAGATAGAGAATGGGTGTTCCGGGCCTTCATGGTTTGGGATGCTCATCACGGCTAGGGCCTAGGCTCGGGTCATGACAAACTTGGTATCAGAGCACAGTTCATGGTCCCAGGGTGCCTGCAAAATTGTGTTGAGTAGAGTCTTATTTATGGGTGTGTAGCGCGCCACACTTATATGCAGGAGTCTACAAGACGTTTAGGAATGTCTCTCTTTCTTCATGTTCTAGTTCATGAAACAGAGTCAGAATATTCCTCCTTCATACTCTAATTCGTGCTATGGTGATGTCCATACGAAAGTAAAATCATCCCAAATTCTTTCCTTACTCTGATGTTCTCAGACCCATCACATTTCTAGGGTGAATCAAGTGCAAAAGTTTAGAGTCTAACTGGTATTGTCCCTTCGGATCGCGTCATATAAGATCTTAAAATTGTGTAAGGACTTGGGAAGAGTCCGTTATTGCTTCAGAGTGTATGGGTTCCAGTGTGAACCTTGATTTTGACGAAATCGTGCTTTTCAGCCGTCTGTATTGAGTATATTTGGCCCTTTTTAGAAATTTATGTTGCAGATGTCATGCTTAAGGGAAAACATGTGTAGTAGAAGTGTTGGAATTGTATTTCCACCCAAATAGTAGTATAAGTTAAAGTGTCGGTGTCATGACCTATTGGTAGCAAGTAGCGTGTGTGGATTGTATGATAATCTGTGGGGGAAATATTTAACTCAGATTTTTTTTTATCTATACAAAGTAAGATGTGTATTCTCAGATTATGGAATGTTGTGTGACAAGTTTCTATCTCTTAAAAATATTTTATCATCGTGTTGGTGAAACTAAAAAGTCTAGTGAAGCCGTGTGGGGCTCTTTCGATTCACTAGCATAGTTGCCTTGTCATTCTTCTTATTTTCTTGTTCAAACTACAAAAAAATCAAAGTCTAGTGAAGCTGTGTGAGGCCTATTTCGATTCACTAGCAATTTGTCATTCAACGTGTGGTTCTTGTGTTGGTTGAATATATGTATAGCTGAATCTTTTTGCATGAGATAGAGTTGGTAATGAAGCGATTCGTCCTTGTGTGCTAGTTTATTAGTAGAAGATAGAGAAGGAGTTATTAGGCAAGGTGAATTGTCCTTGCTTGAAGTATGAAAATGGCCAGATTAGCCAGTAGGTTATAAGTATAGACTCATGGTTGTTGTGGATTTTGAAGGTAGTGTAAATGTACGCTTGGGTAAGTAATTGTGATGTGAGAAAGAAGTATAAGTAGATACGATTGTACGGGGTTATAATATAAGGATAAAGTTGACCATCTCTATTATGAGGCTTTAACCCCCTTGACCCTCTTTTCATTGGTAGTTGTAAACTAGTGCTACTTGTGAGAAGGTATGTAGTAGATTTTTGAGATATTTGGTAGAATATCCCAATTTGATGGATTAGTATATTTATATTATGTTGCATTCTTCATTGGTGGTAAATGATTGATACTAAACTATAGGCTTGAATTTAAATGGTGTGGTGGTAAATAGTGGCACGAGTTTGATGATGCATGTTTTGTGGGATTAAATTAGTAGGATTAATGTGCTGAAATAGTACATGCTAATGGATTATGATAAGGAAAACTGTTAGGTCATGATCGATTATTGTGGTTATGAAGTTCTAGTGCACTAGTGTTTCGTGATGTTTATTTCATAGTTTCCAAGTGAAAATTTCGTGTAAGGTTGGGTTGTAAATCATGCATAGCACTAGATATTAAGTTTGAACAGTTGATGTCCATGAAGGTGGATGTGAAGATTTCTTGGTTAATGAATACTAGTTGTATAGAAGTGATCTAATAGACTTAAACGGTGCATGCAATAGAGTAAGTTTATTTGATTCGTAGTGGTGTATGATATTGCATGTATGATGTAGAAGTATGCCTAAGGTGACATGAGGTTGTGGCATTTTTCTAAGGCTATTACTTGTTGTGCGTGGCTAGTGGTACCATTGAATTGTTAAGTGGAGAAAGACTAGTTAGATGGTACATGGTGATCTAAATAGCCATGTTAAGGTGTTTTGATTGATAGTGTTGGGCCTTTTGTGGTGATCTTGATTCTCATAGTAGAGGGATATAAATTTGGAGTCGCAATAGTGGTATGCTCTATCGAAAGAGATATGGTTCATCAAAGGCTTGGTGATATCCATGTTAAGTGTTAGCATCTAAGCTTGAATTTTGAAGGTTAAACCGATAAAATAAGTGTGCAAGCATTATACTATGACTATTGGTGGCTAGAGAAAGATAGAGTGTATCCCAGAAGGTAGTCATTCCGGTTAAGTTCTATGATATGCATGTATTGTTATTTTTTTTCAGACCCTAGAGTGTAGTAAGTGTAGTTCAGTTAGAATATGGTAAAGGGTCTCCCAAACTCTAGATGATGACTTGAATCTGAGGGGGAGATGACAGAACGAATGACCAAGTAAGGCTCTCAGATTCTAGTAGTGATGCAGTATGATTTAGAATGTTAGAAAGTGAGGGTGAGACTCAACCCATTCTTATCTTAGTATTTTTCAGTGATCCCAATGCCTACTCAATCTTTACGTTTCAGTTCCGTGATCATAGTTCGTGATTCCTATATATGATAGAGAGTCACGTACTCTTCCAGTTCCAAGATAATAAGTTCTAGTTCATTCAAGTAGTCGGAATTACATTCCTTATGTTAGGAACTCTAGTTGAGGTCATGCAACTCATGACGCATGTACTCACTCTTTATAATGTGTTCAGTCCCATATAAAAATCTTCTCATGCTACAGGGTCTTATGTTTTAACCTTTTAGTGTCCTCCCTATGCAATGATAGTGGTGATGAAGTAAATGTTCTTATTGATGGAAGATCATAGTACGTTTTTTTAGATAAGGCCATAAGTATGAAGTGAGATTTGGGGCCAATCTTTGATATATGTGATGTTTAGTGGAAAAGTTTGTGTGTGTATGTTTTTAGGATAGTGCGTGGGAGTTATATTGATAATAGTTTAGAAACTATGTGAAGTATGTATTTATGGGTGTTTTCCTTGAAGTTAACATGTGGTTATAAATTAGGATTGAATGACATTTTGGGATTGTAGTGGAAGGTTGCAATATGCATTAGCGACTTCATATTAAGAGTCCAGAGTAGTCATTAAAGTGGTAAGGCATGTTATGCTTAGAATGTGATCTTTAAAAGAGGTATAGAAGGTGGCATCATATGGTTTAGAATAATAGTGTGGTGTAGCATGTTGTATTTTTGTGACTTAGAGTTAGGCTTGATCGCGGGGTAAGGATTAAGCTATTTTAGACATTAGTAGTAAAATTTGTCAATGCTCATATGAGAAATTTAAGCTGAATTGAATGAATATCATATTTATAGGGAATAGTATAGTTAAGGGATATTCGGGAAGTGCGCTAAGCCTGAAAGTAAGAAGTCATATTGCCAAAGGTCTGAAAATTCTATCCTAATTTAGGAGTTACATGTCTATATTTCAGACTGCAGAGTAGAGTTAATGTTGTGATTTCCTCAGTTGGATGTCTTATACAATCCATACCCAAGATTTGTGGCTCTTTATTACTGTTAGAACTTCTTTAGAGAGAGTATTGAAGAGATACTCCAGTTAAGTATGAAAGTCCAGCATAATTCAATCTGTATAGTCAGTAAGTCAGTTTAACAGGCAGATTCGCATGACTTGTTTTCTCGTCTTTTCATTTATTCATGCTACCCAAAATCTCAGAAATGCTACTATTCCAAGATAGAGTATACCAGTAGTTGTGAGTATAGCTTAGTTCATGTGTCATGCATTAGATTCAGATTCCAGATGTTCAGTTATGATTCAATTTGTAGGTGCCTAGTGCATCGCCTCAATTTTTTTTTCCGAGTATCTTAATGAATTGAGCATTCATAGAGGGACATAGTGTCCCAAGGGGGAGATACCTCATTCAGTAGCATGTATAGATTCTTATTACAAGCCTTGCACCAGTTATCATTGCGTAATCAGTCATACATTCATACATTAGTCCAGTCAGATATGCGTGCATTAAAAATGCATGTTCAATAGAAAAAGTTCAGCTTATCAGTGTATTTAGTCCTGCGTTCATGAGAACAACTCAAGGACAGATCCATGCATCAGATATGCATGTTCATTATGAGAATTCAGCTTATGAATAGCTTCAGTCGTGTATTCCATGCATCAGATATGCGCGTCCGATATAAGAATTCAAAATATCCCATATGGTCATGTTTCAAATCAATGTATTCTTTATTAAAGGACATGTCGTGTCCGCGTTATTCTATATCTTTAACGCTTCAACAAGTTCCTATCCATCATTCGAGGATGAATGATCCCAAGGGGGAGATAATGTAACACCCCGTAAAAGTCGTGCATGGATTAGCCTTTAATAGAGTGCCCTTAGACTTAAAAACTTGAAATTTTTTGTGAGTGTAATAAGGACTTAGTGTCATTTTAGCTGGCAATCTTCGGGATACAACTTCTCAACCTTTCCGATATTCGTTTTTAGATTTTCAAGTTGCGTTACGATCGGGCAAGCTCATAGTACATCTCAGATAAGTTTTGAAATTTTTCGGAATGCATAAGGCTGTGTTTGGATTTCAAAACAGTAGCGAAACGCATAGCCTATTGCCCAGTTTTCAGTATTTCTAGGTCAATTTCAAACGATCATAACTCTCTGTATATAATGAACTATGTGAGTTATAATATATAAAACGAAAGTTGTTTGAGTCCTCTTTAAAATGAAGTTGGTTTCATCCAATTTGAATATATGAGTAAAATGTTATAATCGATTTACTCCAGCCTATCAAACTGTCAACTGAGGGACAGATTTGACCTTAATTGTTCTTTAGGGGTATTTTGATCATCCTCCACCCCTATATATACCACCAACACGGGATTTAATCCCTCAAACACCATAATACACATACTTTTCCAAATAAAAACCCAAATAGTTCAAGATTCGATCGTAGGTTTTCGAAGATAATTACATATTCGGAATCACCAATCCGCAAGCTTCAAGAAACATCTATTATCCTTGGAAATAGAGGTACGCGGGGTTTTTCCTAAATTCTCATGGGCATAAAAAAAATCATGTTTTAGAATGGGATTTTAAATTATGTATATATATTTATGTATAAGATGTTTTAACATCATTGTTTTGGTCTTTTGACCATCTTCAAAGCGATTTGACAGTTATATACATAAATGAATGAATGTGTTTCAATTTTGAATACATGAACTTGATAAAGACATTTGACCACCAGGTGTTTGATGAAATTTCTGCATGAATTGAACTTTATGTTTCGGAATATGAAATCCTTTACATCAGTTACATGTTTTGGTGGTCTAAACTATGTTTTAAATGAAAGCTCTTGCTTAATACATTATGGCTCAGAAAAATCATGACTTGCAATGTCTTGGTATGATGATACAAATTTAGACTAACGCCATATCAAACTCAGACTAACAAACATTTCAGACTTTCATGATTTTAGACATTCAGAATGCTGCATGTACAGAAAAGGTTAAAAATGGGCATACAGAGATGTTAGGTGGTTCCCCGAAGAGGGCTTGAGTTCAAGCGACTCATTGCCTAAAATCGTGGTTTGCCGACCCGGGTATACTATTATGCGCTGACTTAAATGTCCTGTGGCGTATCAGACTCAGACACTCCAACCCTTGCGGCACACTTGGGTTGGGGGCTTCCCCGCCGAGTCAATGGCGGATTCCATACAGCCCGTGGAATATCAGACTTGTAGGGGAATACCACCTAACTCAGAAGTAAAACACAGATCTTGATTTGAAATGAACAGGCAGGTTACATGTTTTCAGAAAGTGCCCATGTATTTTTCAGAAACAGTTTTATACATGATGTCTTGATGAAAAATTGTTTTCACTTAATATATATATATATATATGTATATATATATATATATATGTATGTTCCATTATACTATTTTTGGATTGCTTCGCGTGCCAGTACTTTTGTGCTGACCCCCCCCCCCCCCCCCGTCCAGGTCCTGAGGCACAGTCTAGGAGTCTAGCTACTCAGTAGACATTCTCGGATTTTGTAGACTTGATGTCGCAGTGGTGAGCCTTCTATTATTCGGAAGGCCTAATTATGTCAGACATTATCTTATTTATTATGTTTTTGGTTTACTGGGGGCCTTGTCCCAGTTTCTTCTCAGACAGATGTTTGTGTTCTTAGTAGAGATTTCGCAGACTGATGTCAGATAGTATTATTCAGAAATGTTGCAGAACTTGACCATGTATTCCATACTCAGTTTCAATTCCGCATTTTATTATGATTACGAATGTTGTGCGTGATAACCAGATAGAGAATGGGTGTCCCGGGCCTTCATGGTTCAGGATGCTCATCACAGCTAGGGCCTAGGCTCGGGTCGTGTCATAAGCTATAAGTTAGTATCAGTTAAATTTGAATTAGTTATTTATTAAATTAATTATGAGAAGACCATTTAAAAATAGATAAGCTTTTAGAAAAATTAAAGAATCTTTAGTTAGTAATTATTCAGAATATATAAGTCTAAATAAAACAAAAGAAAATCCAGAAAGATTAGCTTACCTAATTACATTAATATCTAGTATTGAAGCAAAATTAATAATTCATTTAAAATCTAGAAGAATGAGACACATACGACCTAATTATGATAAAATTAGATTTAGATATCCACCAAGATATTATAAATATAATTTAAATGAATAAGGAGCAAAAATACAAAGAATTAAAACAATTTATTTCTGAAAAACGTAAAGAATTAAAAATAAGAAAAGAAAGACTACATTATAATATATTTGCCGGAGTTAGTAAAAAATTCAATAAATACACAAAAAGATGAAATATCAAAATTAGAATCACAAATAGATAGTTTAGAATATATATACCAACATGAACTATTCACAATAAAATGAAGAAAGAGGAATTTATAATAGTTGAAAAAATATACGAAAATCACAAAGGATCAAAAATAAAAATAGTATTTTCTAATCTAGGAAGAAGATATAAGAAAATAGGAGAACATTTATATCTAATGTTAGAAAAAGAAGAATTAAAATTAGAAGATAAATTAACAGCAATGGTAAGAATAGAAAACGAAAATGAAGAAATAGATAGAAAAAGGGAAATAGAAAAATTAAACAACAAACTATGGAAGAAATACGAAAAATAGAAGAAACTAAAAATAGTAGAATTGCTGAATTAGAAAAAGAACTACAAATGTTAAAAGATTTGTACGAACAAAGACAAAAAGAAAAAGAAGAAAAAGATAGAGAACAAAAATTATTAAACGAGATAAATCAATTTAAAGAAAAATTAGAAATAAATAATATAGATATTGAAGAGACAGATAATTATGACTCAGAAGATAGTGAAACATATACAGAAATATTAACAAATATAAAAAATTTAGAAATTAACGAAAAACAAGAAATAATTAATAAAGAAAACCTAGAAAATACCAACACAGAAATAAATACTCTTGATAAAAAAGAAGATGATAATATAATACCTAAAACAACAGAAATAAAAAAACCCATATATTCTAAAAGTAAATTTAAAAGATATAATGAATATGACAAATGGACACCAAAACAAATAGTTAATAAAAATTATAATTTTTTAGACCTAGATTGTGTAATAGATACAGAAAAAATAATACAATTATGGATAGGATATATGACAAAACAATTATTAGATAATAATATAAACATAACAGATGCACCAGAATATATAGAAAGAACACTAATAGGATCGGTAAAACTATGGTTTTCAAACTTAACTGAAAATAGTAAGAAAGTATTAAGAGCTAGTAAACCTATGGAAGGAACATCATCAACAACAACTAAACTAACACCTATAGAATTATTGAAAAAATATGAAACAGCTATAAAAGATGAATTTGGTAGTATGACAACAATAGAAGAAGAACAAGATGAAGGAAAAGATACAAATAGGAATTTAATGTTAAAATTAACAATATGTAATATGTGTTATATAGACGAATATACTTGCGCATTTAAAGAATATTATTATAAAGGATCATATAGTATTGAAGAAAGTAAAGAAATAAGAAAATTATATTTTAATAAATTACCCGAACCATTTAGTTCAAAGACAATAAAAAGTTGGGAAGAAGCAAAAATAGTAGATACGTTAGGAGCTAGAATAAAATTCTTACAACAATGGTATAGAAATTTATGTGAAAAATATAGAGAAGAAATAAAAATGGAAAAAACATTAATAAGAAATTTAGCATGCTGCAAAAATAAAATAGCACCCCAATTTGGATGCGAAGAAAGATATTATAAGAAAACAAAAAGACATAAGAAATATAAAAAATCAAAATATAGATACAAGAAACTAAGAAAAAGATATTATGTAAAAAATTATAAAAATAAAAGACCATATAGAAAGAAAAAGTCTATAAAAGAATGTTCATGTTATAATTGTGGAAAGTTAGGACATTTAGCTAGAGATTGTAAATTACCCAAAAATCCAAAAAATAAACAAATATCAGAAATAAAGATAGATAATACAAAATATATGCAAATAGATTATATAGACTATAAATTAGAAATTGAAGATAGTATATATGACATTTCAGAAAACAAAACAGATACTGAAATAGATAGTGAAATAGATGAATCAAATGACTGAAGAAGATATAAAAATAATAACAAAGGAAGAATATTTAAATGACGAAGGAACAGAACAAAAAATAATATTTGATAGTAATATATTTGATGAAATAAAAGGAAAATAATTAGATTTAAGTGTAGAAAAAATATTTAAAATACCGACAATAAATTTTTGGTGCGGTATGACGGGGTATATGATGAGAGAATGCCCACGAAGGGGCGCAGGTGGCGTAGCACGATCTTCGGAATCAGCTGTTGCATCATCGTCACCGGTATCTTATTCTGGTAGGGGCGCACAACCTGCGGGTCACGCTAGAAATGAAAAAAGAGTCGCCAGTTCCAGCGGGACTCAGAATCGCACTTAAGCTTTAGCGGATCGACAGAATCTAGAGGCTTCCCCAGATGTGGTTACGGGTACGCTGTCCATATTTTCATTTGATGTATATGCTCTAATTGATCCCAGTTCTACATTATCATATGTAACTCCTTTGGTTGCTGGAAGGTTCAAAAGAACCCCCGAATTGTTAGATAAGCCGTTGGAAGTGTCTACCCCGGTTGGGGAATCTATTATTGCTAGAAGAGTTTATAAAGATTGTGTAGTAACTGTGTGTGGTCGAGACACGATGGCCAATCTCGTGGAACTAGAAATGGTAGATTTTGATGTTATAATGGGTATGGATTGGTTGGCGTCTTGTTATGCCAAAATTGACTGTTGTACGAAAAGAATGTATTTACATTTTCCTAATGAAGCAGTTATTGAATGGCAAGGTAAGATTGGCGCACCAAGAGGTAGATTTATTTCTTATTTCAAAGCGAGAAAAATGATTTCCAAGGGCTACATATGTCATTTAGTTTGAGTAAAGGATACGGAATCGGAATCACCAGATCTTCAGACGGTACCAGTGGAAAATGAATTTCCTGATGTATTCCTTGAAGGTCTTCCAGGTTTTCCTCCTGAACGAGAAGTAGAGTTTGGTACTGATGTAATACCAGGCACCCAACCAATCTCCATTCCTCCGTATAGAATGGCCCCAGCAGAATTACGAGAATTGAAAGATTTGCTAGAGAAGGGATTCATAAGGCCTAGTATGTCCCCCTGGGGAGCACTAGTGTTATTTGTGCGCAAAAAGGATGGCTCGCTGAGGATGTGTATTGATTATCGGCAATTAAATAAGGTGACTATTAAGAATAAATATCCTCTCCCAAGAATTGATGATTTATTTGATCAGTTACAGGACGCCAAGTGCTTTTCTAAGATTGATGTGAGGTCAGGTTACCATCAAGTGAGGGTCAAAGAGAAGGATATACCCAAGACAGCTTTCCCAACACGGTATGGTCATTACGAGTTTCTAGTTATGTCATTTGGGCTAACAAATGCACCTGCAACTTTTATGGATTTGATGAATAGGGTGTTTAAGCCATTCCTGGATGTATTTGTGATAGTTTTTATAGATGATATTCTATTTTATTCTAGATCAGAAGAGGACCATGCCAATCACTTACGACAGGCATTGCAGACTCTTCGTGATTGTAAGCTTTACGCAAAGTTCTCTAAATGTGAGTTTTAGTTAAAGTCGGTGGCATTTTTGGGTCATCTTGTATCTAGTGAAGGGATAAAGGTTGATGCTCAAAAGATAGAAGCTATGAAGAACTGGCCAAGGCCCACAATGCCTACGGAGATTCGTAGTTTTCTCGGGTTGGCCGGTTATTATAGAAGGTTTGTTAAAGACTTTTCTTCCATTTCAGCACCCTTAACCAAGCTAACGCATAAAGCATCCAAGTTCCAATGGAATGATGCGTGTGAGGAGAGTTTCCAAGATTTGAAGAATAAGTTGACTTCTACACCTGTGTTGGTACTTCCAGAAGGTACAAAAGGGTATACAGTGTATTGTGATGCTTTGAGAATTGGTTTAGGATGTGTATTAATGCAGCATGGTAAGGTGATAGCATATGCCTCAAGTAAATTAAGGCCACATGAGAAAAATTACCCCACACATGATCTTGAGCTGACAACGGTTATCTTTGCTTTAAAAATATGGCGCCACTATTTATATGGGGTTCATGTTGATATATATACTGATCACAAGAGCTTACAATATATTTTCAGTTAGAAGGATCTAAATCTGAGGCAACGAAGGTGGATGGAACTATTAAAAGATTATGATGTTGATATTTTGTATCATCCAGGGAAAGCAAATATAGTAGCTGATGCGTTGAGTCTTAAGGCTATGATGGCACCTATAAAAAGGCAAGGGATGATTAAATATCTTCATCAATTAGCTAGTCTAGGAGTTCATCTTCTCAAAACTCAAAACGAGGAGCTTATTGTGCATAATGCCGTGGAATACTCATTAGTAGCTGAGGTGAAAGAGAAGCAAGATGCAGATCCTATTTTATTACAGCTTAAGGAGAACGTTCAAAGTGATGCGACCAAGGCATTTGAGCTTACGCGAGAAGGAGTACTTCAGTGCCAAAACCGATTGTCTGTGCCGGATGTAGACGGGCTAAGAAAGAAGATTATGACAGAGGAACATTTTTCAAGGTATTTCATTTATCCAGGATCAACTAAAATGAATCAAGATTTGAAGGATGTATATTGGTGGAATGACATGAAAAGGAATATCGCAGAATTTGTAGCTGAATGTCCAAATTGCCAATGAGTTAAAGTGGAACATCAAAAGCCCGGAGGCTATATGTAATGCATAGATCTTCCAATTTGGAAGTGGGACATGATTAACATGGATTTTGTTACAGGTTTGCCTCGTACAGCTCGAAAATTTGATTCTATATGGGTGATTGTGGATAGGCTTACTAAATCCGCACATTTCTTACCCGTTAAGACCACTTACATAGTTGAAGAATATCCGAAGCTGTATGTTAAAGAAATAGTCCAATTACATGGAGTTCCAACTTCTATTATATCGGATCGGGGAACTCAATTTACTACAAACTTTTGGAAGTCTTTCCAACGGAGTTTGGAAACACAAGTGAATCTGAGTACATCTTTTCACCCTCAGACGGATGGACAAGCAGAGCGCACCATTCAAACACTTGAAGATATGCTACGAGCATGTGTTATAGATTTTAAAGGCAGCTGGGATGATTATTTACCTCTTATTGAGTTTGCCTACAATAATAGCTATCATTCAAGTATCAAAATGGCACCATATGAAGCTTTATATGGGAGGAAGTGTAGATCACCAATAGGATGGTTCGAAGCGGATAAAACTCTTATGTTCGGACCGGATCTTGTGTATCAAGCCATAGAAAAAGTCAAGGTGATTCAGCAATGGTTGAAAATAGCTCAAAGTCGACACAAGTCATATGCGGATAGTAGAAGAAGAGAGCTAGAGTTTTCGTTAGGCGATTGGGTATTTTTGAAGGTATCGCCAATGAAAGGGGTGGTGAGATTTGGCAAGAAAGGAAAGTTGAGTCCACGATATATAGGCCCGTATAAGATTATTCGAAGATGTGGGCAAGTTGCTTATGAATTAGAGCTACCCCAGGAACTCTCATCAGTGCATCCAGTATTTCATGTATCGATGCTTCGAAAGTGCATCGGAGATCCGTCCCTTATTACTTCTACTGAATATGTGCAAGTAACAGAAGATCTTACCTATGAGGAGATGCCTATTGCTATATTAGATCGTCAAGTTAAGAAGATGAGAAATAAAGAAGTAGCATCGGTGAAAGTACTTTGGAGAAATCAACAAAGGAAAGAGATTACATGGGAAGCGGAGGAAGCTATAAAATCGAAATACCCTTATTTGTTCAAAGGTGAAAAAGAAGTGCAAGGAGTGGAACTGGGACACTAACAAGTAAGTTTTTAAATATGCATAATATCTATGTGATGACGTTAATATCAATTATGAATTCGAACTTGTTTCAGCTAAATAACTACATTTACATTCGAGGACGAATGTCCTTAAGGGGGGAAGGATGTAACACCCCATACTTAATTACGTGCATTAGCCATGGTTATATGTGTTGGAGTATATGTATTTATCCTAAGTTAGGTATATATGATTTTAAGTATGAGTATTGATTATTTTTAGATGGTTTCAAGTGTATACTTTGATTATATCTGTATGGGAATCGACTTTATTTATACCGGAATTTGCCCGTCGATAGTTCCATACGAATTTTATTGAATAAGCTTTCAAACGATATAAAGATTTCCAAAAATGGATAAGTTTCGGATATAATCGAGCACGTTCGAAACTATAAAACTGTGGCCGGGATATGTGAACAGTAAATGTGCAGGAAAATTTCCTGCACACAAACTACTGAGGCCTGCCAGTTTTTTGGGTCAACTTTGAACGATAATAACTCCCTCAATATAATGAACTGGGAGAGCTTCGACCTATCAAAAGAAAGATCATTGAGTCTTCTTTCCAATGCAATTGTTTTCATCCAAATCCAACATTTGAGTAAGGAGTTATACTCGTTTTACTTCAGCCTCTCAAAACTGTTTTTAGGGTCA
This sequence comes from Capsicum baccatum var. pendulum, assembly GCA_030864225.1. Classification (NCBI taxonomy): domain Eukaryota; kingdom Viridiplantae; phylum Streptophyta; class Magnoliopsida; order Solanales; family Solanaceae; genus Capsicum; species Capsicum baccatum. The sequence continues at coordinate 122,066,266 of CM061556.1, read as the reverse complement.
ACTTCAAATGATCATAACTCCTTGTACAGGACGAACTGGGTTTCCTAATTTATATGAAATGAAATACCTTTGAATTATCTATCCAAATATACCAATTTCACCCAAATACGATATCTGAGCAAAGAGTTATGGACGATTTACTTTAGCCTGTCGAAACAGTCCACCATGGACAGATTTGGATGTACTTAAATTTTTAAGGGCAATATGGTCATTTTCCATCACCTCATGGACGAAAATTGGTCATAATATACATAAACTTAGCCTCATATCCATCATTCATCATCCAATTATTGAAAATAAGAAACCCTAGCCTAATTTCAACACCAATTATCTTGTGATTCAACCGTAGAAAATCCAAATTGATTTCGTAGTTGTGTTCACCGTCTCAAGGGCTTCGAGAAGCACCTCTTATTTGTGCCAACAAGACTTCAAAATCAAAATGTCCATTTTATGGTAAGGATGTAAATTATGTTGGTGTTATTTATATGGATATGTATATATATGCATGTGAGTATAAGAAGTATGTTATTTGATTGTTGTTAAAAGATGATTGGAAATGATGTTGGATTATTCTTGTGCATAGTTGGATTATGTTGAATTGTGAAGGGATTTGGTGTGATAATGTGGTATTGAAATGATGGCTATATATATATATACACATAAACCTATTGTTCAAGTTGGTTTTTGGAATGTATGCAAATATTGGTTGTATGGAATTATGGAAGAGAATTGTGGTGTTGGGTTGCTAATACTAGATGCCAAACATTTCATTGTAGATAAGTGATTTGTAAAGGCGGGAAGTTGTGTTGAATTGGTATCCGAATCTACAACGAGGTATGTAAAGCATACTTTAACAGTGTTCTTTGGCATGAAAACACCAATGTTCCATCAAGTAAGATTCTGAGGTTGTCCAAAAACATGTATTGTTCTACATTACCAACGAAGTTGTTTCCATTCTATAAAGTGTCAAAATGTTTCATTGATATACCAAAAGGCTCCTATTTCATTGTTGTGATATTGATGGTTCTGAAACACATTGTTGATGTACCAATGAGTCCTTATTACATCGTTATTGTATAGAAGATCTATTACTTGATTCCTATTGATGTATGGTTGTTCCAAAGGTACTATATTGACATGAACACTAATGTAATAATCTCAAAAGTTTTTGAACTAAGTTATTGGAATGATCTCTTATGTGTGTTACTTGATATACGTGTGGGTGGTATCCCAGGGGCATAAGCCTAGCATGGGTCGATCCCTATTTATGTGTTTATGGGTGGTATCCCAGGGGCATAAGCCTAGCATGGGTCGATCCCAGTTGATATGTACTGGGGCAGCCTAATGGTCACAGTATGATACAGTATTGATTATTGTTAGGTGGTTGGAGGTTTGGGAAGAGGAGGTAATGGCGATTGATAATTGTAAAGAATGAAATAAACGAATGTATACCGTTCCACAAATGTGTTTGAATTCAAGAACCCAATTCAGATTAATGATAATGTTCATGATCCTAAAAGTGTTTATGAAGTGTGGTTCACTTCTATTATGATTTATTCACTTGCGTCTGATTTTCTTGATCCCCATATCACATATGATTATTTACAGCTTTACATACTCAGTACATATTTCATACTGACGTCCCTCACGGGGGACCTGCATTTCATACTGCAGGCACAGGTGCTTCAGCTCACTCACAGCATAGATAGGAGCCAGGTCGTACAGCTATTGTTGGTGAGCTCCAGTTTGCTTCGGAGCTTTCCGAGTCGGTTCCTTATGTTTTGTTATTGTACAGGAGTCATGTGTGGGCGGGGGTTTGTCCCGACCCTAGTTATGTCATATATATATCCTAGAGGCTTTGTAGACATAAGGAAGGGTAAAGTCATGGGAATTTATATAGTGATGTTAAATTTGTATATGTGGTGGCCCCGACGGCCAAGTATTATATATATATATTTGTGTGTATTGTGCTGATACAGGGAATTAGACCCTTCTATATGTAACGAAGTGCTGCCCAAATTTTTGTTGACATATAAGTGAAAGTACAGGTATTTGAATGGGTTCTCCTAGGCCTTCTCGGCTTCGGATGCCAGTCTGGCCCGATGGGATTTTGGGGCATGACAAAAGTGGTATAATGCTTGACACTTAACTTTTGGAATTGGTGCTATGGTTATGTTCTAAAGGTTTTAATTGGGCAATAATAGAGGGTTGCGATAGTTAGTTGTGAAGGTGTGTGTTCGATGGACGGACACTGGAAACTCATGTTTGCTGACATAAGGGTAGATCATGGTAACCGAATTTTTATGGTGTACATGATAATTCCCTGAGTTTATACTTGTATATATATATCATGGAGGGCGAAGGGTACACGAGAATCCCCGACCCATATGATATCTCTGGTTCATGTTGCTACATGCCCTATGCCCATTTCAGGGGTAACACTAGACCCATATAGTACGTGGGTGGATTATGACGGTAAAGATATATAAACCCAGTTTAAAGGTTTTAAACGTATGCTAAACTCAGTTACCTTCCCCGGTAGAGTATATATATGTATGTATTGGATTGCATATATTTATTTACATTGGTTTTGAATAATGGCATTATCTTAATCTAATTGCTGAGCATATGCTAGAATTTACCCACTGACCTATGTATGGATGTTGTATCCCCATGTGATGCAGGAATCGACCATCATACTCCTCCTGTTCAGAGATCTTGGATTCGGGGACAACTTTGGGTCGGATTGAAATGGTGAGCTTCTATACTCTGTAAGACTCCATTTCATGATATGGATATGTTCTCATACTTTAATTTATTTCTTGTACTTTGGTTTTGGCTATAGTCGGGGGCATATCCCAACTGGATGTTCTTTGTTTTCAAATAAAGGTTTTGTATGACTATTATAGGCTTGGGCAGTGTCGGTATTGTTGTTAGTCTTGACATTGATATTGGTATTTGGGCTAACACTGGTTTGATATTTGGTTAGGTGTTTGGATAGTTATGGTTATGAAATTTATTAAATGCCCTTCAGTTATAATTGTTCCATCTTGTTATACATTTGGAATTCATTTGTCATAAGGTGCAGGGTGTTTATGGTTAGGTATTGGAGGAGGTCACCGGTCCCAAATGGACTTGAGGTACCCAACATAACTATGCCCTAATTTTAGTTGTGTCAATTTTAGAGATATTCTAGTGGTTACGGTCCAGTAAAGATATCAACTTATAGATGAGTCTACTTGGCAAGTTGAGTTTGATATGTATAGTAGTTAGCACCAATTTTTTGTTGATTCAGGTATATCTATTTCCTTTAGTTTATGGAGGAACTAAATTCTTAATGGTGGATGATGTAATGAACTAATTTTTGGTGATTTATGTGAATTATTAATTCTGTGTGATTTGACTATTTTATCTGTTCCCTTAGTCATATTGTGGTATTTTTGGGGTGTGGGGATAATTAGCATAGTTTGTAATGCATTTTTGTGTGATTTATGTGAGATTGTAGTTTTTGGTGGTTATGAGGACTTATTAGTTTACTTTGATCTACATTTATTTATCTTTGCATTGGATCAAAAAATAAATGCACTAACAGATCCAGAACGTTGATTTTAGATGGGTAATATAGTTGCAGTTGTTTTATGGCTTTTATATCTCATTTCGACCCTCGATTCAAAAAATTGAGAAATGGGGTTTTGGAGGTCAACATTGTGAAATTGATGCTTTTTCAAAAATTGGATATCGCCATTGAGTTCGGAACATAAAATTTAGACTAGTAGCATAGTTTATTTGCATTCTTGGGATTCTAGATGACTCTCGGAGCCCACGGAGACTTGGAATTCTCCAAGTCTCCAGCTGGTGCACCACTTAAGTGATACTTTGATCGCTTAAGCGACTGGAATTGACTGCTAAGTTGTCGCCTAAGTGACACTAGGCTCACTTAAGCTATTCTGTTGCTTGATCACTTGTGCGATAAGGTAGGTATCGTCCAAGCGACACCTGGTCGCTTAAGTGATGTCCTCTTAAGTGATCTACTAATATCTTAAGCAATATCTAGGGGGATTATATCGCTCATTTTCTTTTGAGTTTTGACTATGTTTGAGACTTAGAGCTTGGGGTTTCGAGTTTTGGTGCAATTCTTCCATTTTTAGCTTGTGTTGGCTCCAAATCTCCTATTTAAATTATTTTTCTCCGATTCTTGTCATTTAAATGCCTTTAAAACATTAACTAAAAGGTGGAAGGTGGGGATTATGGCCCATAAAGCCTAAAATTGGGAATTCTTTGAGTTAAACCCCAATTCTAACGCATTTTCACTTGGGTTTTCATCAATAAGTTACTTTAATCATTGAGAATATATTTTTGGACAAAAATTCTGGATTTACCCTTCTTTTTTGGAAACACATTTTGGGGGTTCATTTTGATCCCAACCCAAATATATGTAGTATAGATATTGTTGGGTTTTTTTTAACGTGCAGATTCTACATTTGTATGCTTAAGTTAATTCTAGGTCCATTCATGAGGAGAAAGCTTTGTAGTAGAGGCCTTTTGGATCAGTTTCTGGCATTTAAGGCAGGTTATGGCTTAACTTTCTTCAGACTGGGTTGAGTAGTTAATATTGGTATAGAATCATGTTACAGGTGTGGGAACTAATCATGGAAATGGAGTTACTATTGTTTTGAGCCCGTGTAGGGGCCTATGTTGTGCTATTTTGTGGTTTTGAGACACTATGTTCTATATACGGCCGTGTGGGGTCTTATTTGATGTTTCTGGCATTATGTATGTATATTTTATTGTATTTTTTCTAATGAGAAATCATAAATTGGAATTTATATGGTATCAATGGCATATTGTTGTTTATTTCACTGTATTGGTAGATGATATCATTGGATTCATGAATTATTGGCATATTGAGAGGATTTTGGTTCATATGGCTGGTATATTGGTTGGGTTTTGAAATTCATGTTCTGGTTGATTCTGAGTATTACATCCCTATATTATATACACTTGTGAAACGTTGGTACCACTACGGAAATACTGCAAACGTTAGATCGTGACATATTTTTAGACCCTCTACCAAGGTATGTGCTGGAGAAGAGTCATGGATATTGGTAGTGGATATTTAATTGTATATGTGTTGCAAACTCCTATGATTCCTATCCGGAAGCACAACTAGGTAGGTATATACGAAGGTTGTGCAACAACCTCGAGGATGACATCATTATCATCTTCATTGTATTTCATACATATTGTGCTCATGATGTGTTGTATTATTTTCATTGATGTGATATCTGTATATTTGTGCTTCATTCTCATAATTGTATATATTATATATGTATATTGTAGAACTATTCATGGAGATGTTGTGGGCTACCTTTTGGGCTACCTTTTTATTGCAGGTGATGTACCCATAGTGTGTATATTACATGTTTTATTTCTACTTTGCTCAGTCGGCCTATGATACCTTCTGATTACAAATGGATTGTACTCACCCCTATTGTGACCTTTCGGTATAGATCTAACTATGAGTGCACCATATGTAGATGATTTAAGAAATATATAGAGTATATTCGAGGTAGCAATTGATCCATGCTTCCAGAGTTGACCTACTACTTCTTATCTAGTTCATGCCTTACTAGTATTTAGAGACAAATTTTGATACTTTTGGACTATTATTGTATCATTTAGACATTCGGAGTGTATTTAGTAGTTCTTACATCGTGACACCAGGCTTTGGGATATTGTATGGCATCTTTGGTAATGTATTTCCGATTTTACAATTTATGTGTAGTCTGACTCCATTCTTGGCATCTTGCCTTGGGTTTTGGTACTGATTTGTTATTTCAAATCATTTTGGGTGATAGGTTTACTTTTAATGGCTTGCCACGACAAGTGCCATCATGCTCTTTTGTTTTTGGGTCATAACACACACATATCAAGGGGTCATATATTCCTAATAACGTGACCTTCATGGGACGAGCTAAGTCCACTTGTCGTGCCATCAAGGTACCTAATTCTCTAAATATCAAGTTATAATAAATATATACCGACGTGGTACCTGACCCTCTAAATATCACAATATGTCAACATCTCAATTAGTATAAAAAAATGATGAAACTATAATACAATTTATATAGACCTTTGATAGGCCATAGAAACATGGCACTTTTGATGGTTAAAATGGTGAAATTATGTATTGACTTGGGTTTTTTAGTCAGATATAATGGGGGTTTTATGTGTCTTGCAGGAAAATTAGGTAGCGAATCATTTAGACTGAAAGATAGAAGAAACATGATCTCAAGAAGTAAAGTGTTGATCACGCTATGAGTTGTTAAGTCACCTTACAACTCATAGCGGGATGTCGTACTATGACCAATGTCTTAAGAATTGATTACCATAGGTTGTTCCATGATTATGAGAGGCTAAGTTCCTTGCTACGACTATGGGAACCTTGTTGGATTAACTACGTAATGGAAGTGGGAGAATCCTCTATTCTATTGTAGCTATGTGTATTACAATTTTCTTCATATTAATTGCTCCCAAGCTATTGCAGAAGCTTGGGTATTGCCTGTATTTGAGAACAACCATGCAAGGGAATTTGAGATTAGGAAAAGGAGGTTACGACAGTGATTTGAGGATATCAACCCTCGTCTAATCATATCAAGACTCAAAAGGTGAGACCTGTACTGAGGTTATTGATAAGGGATAGCTAGGCGATACCCTAAGACTCACAAGGTGAAGGGTGATATTTATCAACACATTCACAAGATGGTTGATAAGACATAGTTTGTCGACTTTGCAGACAATACAGTTGATTAGGGGAAGTAAATACGAGAAAATTACATAGTAGAGAAGCCAGAGGGAACACAGTCCTAATATTCATCTTTGATTGTTTACAAATGCAAGCATTCAAGTTTGGTTACTTGCTAAAATTGATTTTAAATCGCCCCATTTACTTTTCTATACTTCTCGTGAATTTTGTCAAGTTTGAGAGACTATTCCACATACTCCCTATAGGTTCTACCCCAACCTTGTTTTGGTTACTATATTTGACATTGGCCGCGACATACTTCTTTGGAGGTTAGTTTTAGGGCAACATCAAATTATGGCACCATTGCCGAGGAATACAGTGTTGTATTGTTGATTGAATTTATTAAAGGTCGCGGGTTTTATTTCCTATTCCTTAGTTGTGTATACGTCGGTGTATTCATAGCACTATGATTCAAGGCAATCCCTTACCCCTCATTGATTTAGAACCCAAAAAAAATTGTAATCACCAAGAAGGATGTTAGAGCATGCTAGTGATGGTTTTCCAACAGGAGTTTGGGATGACCCTCTTGCTATACCTTTGCCTGCTTCAGGTGACCCATAAAATGTTTCTAATAGATATACGGAGATAATGTTAGCAGAGGTAGTTGAACACTAGAGTAGAGTAGTTGAGGAATCCAGGTTAGCGCAACAAGCAGAGCTAGCTAGGCCTAGACTAGTAGCTCATTAAGATGCACCACTTAATAGCGGCCGGGATAGAGTGGATGGTACAAGAGCTCAAGTGATAACAACCTATCAGTAAATACTGCTATATGTTAAAGATGATGACATAGGTTATGTTTAGCCTACAAATACAAGAGTTATTGTTTCTCCTACTCTACCCCCTATGTGAAGTTTGATATTACTAGTGCAATGATCCGGCTACTAACTTAAAGGGTGTATTTTTTTGATAGGCAACAGATGATTCAAACATATATCATGCCAATTTTCCTAGGATCTGTACTTCGTATACCATATCAGGGGTACATTAGGAACCTTTGAGGTTGCAATTATTATTTTTTTGCTGAGAGACAAAGCATTGTTATGGTGGGGGGCCTTTCTCAAGCCTCCATCACAATGTGGAATGATATGCACAGATAGTTTATGAATCGATTCTTTCCTCCTGCAAGGATGTTACAGCTAAAAGATGAAATTTACAACTTTCGGCAGTTCCTTGCAGAGTCTATATATGAAGCGTATTTTTGGTTCAAAAAGAAGTTGAGCATGGTACCACATCATAGTATTCCAGGGTCTAATTTACTAAAGATATTGTAGAGATCCCTAAATGTTTGATCTAGGGCTAGGGAAGACACTATATCTGGAGCTGCACTTGTGCATCTTTAATGGGATATGGTATAAAAAAATCTAGATAATATCTTTGTCACTAATTTAGGATGGCACACTCGAGAGAATGATTAAGGAGATTGTACATATATTATAGATCTGCTAGTGACTAAAGAGTCAGTGATGATACGGTAGAACAAGAAGTTGTGCAACTCAGAATTGATATTGGGCTACTTACAAAACAATATGCAGTAGTGACCGCTGAAGGTAAATGTAGTTGGGGAGCAGGGATCTACTTCCATAGCTTATGAGTTAGATCCAGATAAGGAAACAAAGTATATGGATTGAGAAGTGGTGGGTGTCCAAGCAGAGGGGAAAGGAAACCATGATTGGAACTTCTATAATGATAGGTACCAAGATAGAAGTAGAGAAAGAGATGGTGATTGGACATAAAAATATGATTATAAAGAGAAGAGTGATAGATATGCTCCACTAGGTAGCTGAGATACAAAGTCAAAAATAGAGAAAATGTTGTCAAAATTAGTAAAAGGACAAGAAAACTAGGAAAGTTGCCTTAAGAAGATTAAGATAGATATATCAAGGCTAAATCAGAAAGTTGAGTCGTATGCCACCACAATCAAATAACTGGAGCAACATTTATGCCAAATGTTGGCTATATTAAATCAAAGGCATCCTGACACTCTTTGAAGTAATACAATGCAAAATATAAGGAATGATATTCATTGCCATTCCATTACCACTCATAGTGGTAAGACCACTATGGATCCTCTTGTTCCCACTACAGTTGAACCAATGAATGATGATGTGAATGCGCATGTTGAAGAAGTAACTAAAAAATCATCAAGTGTCTAGCATAGTGCTAGGATGGATAAAGTCAAGGGTAAGTTTGATGACCCTATTTTGAAGACTATTCTGAGACCCTTATATTTTCCTCAAAGATTGAAAAAGAAGTAGGAATAGGGAAAATATAAGAAGTTCCCATTGATGTTGAAAGAGTTTTATGTGAACATTCCACTTGTTGAGGCATCGCAGCAAATGCCTGGTTATAAAAAATTCATGAAAGATTTTTCTATGAGGAAGCAGATAGTGAGCTATGATTCCACTGAGAAGGTTCATCACTACAGTGTTTTTGCCTTTAGATCGTTGGTAGAGATCACAAAAGACCCAAGATCCTTCACCATTCTATGTACTATTGTGTCCTTCAACTTTGCTCTAGATTTATGTGTTTTAGGATTAAGTATCAATCTTATTCCACTGGTTCTATTTAAGCAGTTAGGGTTGGGGCCACCCAAACCAACATTGTTGAGATAATTGATGGCTGACCGGATCATGAAAAATTTAGTTGGTATTCTTTGTGATGTTTTGGTAAAGGTGCATCTTCATTTTTCAAGCTAATTTCATGATTCTTGATTGTGAGATATATTTCCAAGTCCCTATCATTTTATGCAGACCCTTTCTAGATAGCAGTAGGTCATTAGTTTATATGGTATTAGGATAAATGAAGTTCAGGAACAAAGATGAACAGGTAATATTTAATTTATGCAGTCAATGCGACATCCAGATAATATGAGAGTCGTGTCTATTATAGACACCATTGATGACAAAGGTGAAGCAATGACAGTGAGAAAATTAAGAAATATGACAAGATGGTAGGTACACTACATGGGAGAGATTCTTAAACTTATGCGGAAAAGAATCTTGATCTATATCTAAGAACCAGAACCACTGCTCCCACTTGTTCATCAATTGATCAACCATTAAATTTTGAGTTGAGGAACTCCTATCTCACTTGCACTATGCATTTTTGGAAGTCGATAACAACTTGCTAGTAATTATTGCAGCCAATTTAATTGACATAGAGGTAGAAGATTTGCTATTAGTATTACAGAGGTTCAAGATCATTATAGATATTATGAGTAAACCGCTAGGCATATGTACCTATAAAATCTTGCTTGAACCATACTGCATCACAAGTATTGAGCATAAGCACTGGCTAAATCCTCCTATACAGGAGGTGGTAAAGAATGAAACCATCAATCGGATAGATGCCAATGTAGTTTACACCATTATTGATAGCAAATGGGTCAGTCCTATTCAGCGTGTGCCAAAGAAAGATGTAATTACGATTATGCCAAATGAGAAAAATGATCTAGTGTCAATGAGGCCAATAACAGGTTGAAGAGTGTGCATGGACTACTACAAGATGAAAATATAGACCTAAAAGGACAAATTCCCAATTCCCTTCCTACGCCAAAAGCTAGATAGACTTGCGAGAAGGGCTGGTATTATTTTTTGGATGACTATTCAAGTTACAATCAAATCATGATTCCTCCTAAATATCTAGATAAAACAACCTTTTCATGACCATATGAGGCATTTGCTTTCAACAGATTGCCTTTAGGGTTGTACAATGGTCCAGTAATATTTCAGAGATGCATGATGTCCATCTTCTCTAATATGGTAGAAGACACCATCGAGGTCTTTATGGATGATTTTTCTATAGTTTGTGATTCTTTTGATTATAGTATGGTTCACTTGGAAAATGCTCTTCGTCGATGCGTAGAATTCAACATGGTACTCAACTGGGATGAAGTTCCATTTCATGGTACAAGAAGTAATTATGCCTAGGTATAGAATCTCAAAAAGAGGCATAGAGGTTGACAAAGCTAAAATTAAAGTAATTGAGAAGGTGCCGCCACTAGTCTTAGTAATGGGTATTTAAATCTTTTTATGTCATTCTGGTTTCTATAGGAGATTCATTAAGGATTTTTCAAAAAGTGCAAATCCTCTTTGCAAGCTCCATGAGATAGAGGTGAAATTTTATTTTGATAAGGCATGTTTAAAGGCTTTAGAGTGCTTGAATGAGCGGTTGGTGTCAACCCCTATTATTGTGTCCCCTGACTAGTCTCTTCCATTGGAGATCATGTGTGATGTAAGCTATATGGCGCTAGGTGCTGTCTTGCACTAAAGGTAAAAAAATATATAGCACCTGATCTACCATTATGGAAATTCATTAAACCCTACTAAGAAGAATTATACAGTTACAAAATAAGAGTTACTAGCAATGGTTTTAACCTTTGAGAAATTTTGGTGTTATATTACTGGCACTAAGGTTGTTGGGCATATAAATCATGAATCCCTGAGATACTTGATGGATAAGAAAGATGTAAAGCCTATATTGATCCATTGGGATCTTTTGCTACAAGAGTTCAATTTTAAGAAGAAAGATCGAAAGGGTATAGAAAACAAGTTGCTAAACATTTGGCTAGACTTAAGGATGAAGAAGTATAGAAACTAGGGAATAGGCTTAAAATCGATGATACTTTTCAAGATGAGAAGATTTTGTCAGCATCGCAAGACCTAATTCCCTTGATAGCTAACTTCAGAAATTATTGGGGAAGTGATCTTGTCCCAGATGATCTATCCTTCCAGCAGAGAAAGAAGTTTATGCACGAGGTAAGGATGTTTTTCAGGGATGAACCTTATTTATTTAGAATTTGTATGGATGGACTCATTTGTAGATACATCCTTAAAATGGAGAAAATGATCATTATTAAGGATTGTCATGCTTGATCAGTTAGGGGTCACCATAGTAGGACTTGTACAACCCATAAGATCTTATTGTGTGGGTACTATCGGCCAATAATCTACAAAGCTGCTCATGACTTTGCTACCGCCTATGACCAATTCCAGTGTCAGGGAAATATTTTTAGTCACCATGAACTCCCTATGACCTCTATTTTAGAGATGGAGCTATTTGATGTGTGGGGCATGGACTTTATGGGGCTGTTTATGAGCTCCTACGATATGAGACATAACTTGGATTTGGTTTACTATTTGTCTAAATTGGCAGAAGTGGTAGTGATCCTTAATAATGAAGGAAAAAATGTCACTGTATTTCTAAAAAATAATATCTTTTGTCAATTTGGAACTCCGTGTGCTATTATCAATGATGGTGGGTCGTATTTCTTCAATCGCCTATTCAGGAGTATGCTTGAGAAATATGGACTAAAGCATAAGGTAGAAACACCTTAACACCCTCAGACAAGAGGGAAGTTTGACTTTTTTAGTTTAATTTGGTATTTTATTGATAAAAAATAATAAAGTTTAAACACAAATGGTCCAACCCATCCAATCGAGTCTATTAACAACATAAAAAATCTAACTAGGGTCTCCAAAATGAAACATAGTTTCCAAATCATCTTCTCCTTTACTTCCTCTTTGAAAATATAATCTTCATTACAAACTTCAGCTTACTTCTTCTTTTTTGGGTGAATAATATTGTACCTCTGATTCCCTGGCATCATTCTGCTATTAGCTTGCCGAAGTAAGTATTAGTTATATTTTTTTGTTTTACTTTGAGCTTCTTTATTTTCTTGAACTGTTGTTGCTTCCGTTGATCTAGTTATGTTCTTAGGTGGATGGTATAATGACCCTTCTTTTTGTACTACTATGAGGGATCTAGTCAACTGAGATGTGCTACCATAATTAGTGGGATAACCTCCATTTCTTTTTCTCTTCTTTCTCTAATTCTAACCTTATTTTCTCTGATGTATTCAGTTGCTTGTTCTTCATAGATATGGTTGGGGTCAAGACAGTCAGATGCTTGGACAAATGACTATTCAGTTGCCTGCAACATTCCCAGGTTTAGCAAGCTAAAAATGTCCTATAGACCCTCCCATGATACAAAGAGTACTTTTTGTTGGCTGAAGTAGACTCGGCTAGCTAGTTGGTTTACTCTTTTTTTTTCCTCCATGGCTTGTATATATGATGCATTCGAAATATTTATCTTTAGTCTTTCCAGCCCCTTTACCCCTTTACTGGTGAAAGTCTTAAATATGGACTATACCCTTTATCACTATTAATGATACTTTTTCCTCTTGTTTCTAACTGATAAAAGCTTGTAATAGAGAATGCCTCCGTATCTACTGCTAAGTTAGTAAAATAGTCATCTAGCTGGTTATCTTCTCTATATATATTTTGATATTGCACCTGCTTTCCTTGCCTGAGCTAATTTATCTATCTAACTATAGTAGTTGTTTTCCATGGGCATTTCCATTCTTCTATGAGTATATGCTTCATGATTAATGAATCCATCTGGATGATTACCTTACTATTTTGTGTCTGCTTATAATATTTGGCTACATGTAGAAATGTTATCGCTTTTGCCTGCATACTTTCTACATCTTCAATTGGTTCTCATTTAGCATATAGTAAATCACCCTTCACATCTCTTATACAAAAGGCATATGAACTTCTTACTACCCCCCTTTACTGCTCTATCTATATTATATTTCACCCATCTCTCTCTAGGTGTCTCCCATATTACTTTGGTAGCCTTAATCTTCACTTTCAAATTATGAAACACCCTTAGAATATGTGTCCATTCATTGACAATTCCATATTTGGCTTCCTTACATTTAACAACATCCTTAGATTTCTTGTTATATTGTAAATAACCCTCATCCTTGTTGTTTTCTTGCTGCCATGCTTCCTCTTGTTTCTTCTTCTCCATAGTTCCCACAGTATGATATTTGGTAAAGCATAATAGTATTCATTTTCTCTCTACTTTACCTCTATATTCCACCATTGGAGAATTGTTCCTCTTAGTGTTACATCTTGGATATTTACTAACACTAAGAGTCTAAATAACTAAGTCTATTGATAAATAAATTCTGAGCTTACTAATATCAACTGAATGAAGCTGAGATCAAACCTATCTAGTGGATAATCTTCAAATCTAGTAATAATAATATGGAATGATTGAACCTGAGTTTGAGATCAGGCCTATCTAGTGGGCGATCCCTGAATTGATTAATATTGATACTAATTAGCTTTATGTAAGACCAGGCCTTTCTAGTAGGTGTTTTACGAATCTATGGAACTATCTATGTTCCTTACTGAGCTGAATGACCGTATCCGATAGTCCTAATTTCTGAGTATCACTGTGATGACTGAGACTAAACTGTAACTGTGGGAGTTCTCACTTAACCGGCATGCCCCAAATATGAACTAGTGGAGTTCAACCTATAAACCCAGCTGGAAGGGTGTCAGTACCGTCCCATGGGTATGGACACTACTATGGTCAAGCCTCTCTAATGGGTGACCCTGAACAGAAAGTCAAGCCTAAGGAAACGGGTGAATCCTAGAAGGTAGTCAAGCCTTAATCTAGTGGGTGACTCCTGATCCTGTGCTCGCTACATAGTTCTGGAGTACAAAGATTACTGCTATTGACTCTACCTCTCTAACGGGGAAGCCATCATCCCTGCACTCGCTCGGTGCTAGTTCCTACTCCCAACTGAAAGATCTGAACTAATTCTTATCTAAACTTAGAAAGAGCTGAATCTTTTATTGACTATATTACTTGACTAATCTGACTGATTTTTCTTTGTTCCGTTATCTAACAAAATACTGATTGGATTCTACTATCTGACTGAATACTACTAAATTTTTGTTAGCTTACTGAGTTTCACTGAAGCCAGAACTGAATACTGAATAATACTAAATACTATTGAACCAGAACTGAATACTGAGTTGGATTAGACTGATACTGAGACCGAATTACACTAATACTGAGATTACTAAATTTCCTTTCATTATGTAACTGTCTAAATTCTACTAATCATGGCTTGATTGAGAGTATCTTAAAACTTACACTGGCTCTAGATTTGCAGCTAATTTTTCGGGTATAAAAACCCCTAGGACTTGATAACATAAAATTTAAACATAACCATTCTTGAATAACCATGACAATGGACCTTCATTCACCATTACAATCACCAAATCATTTCTTCAAGCATTTAGGAATCTTAAAATGTGTAAAGGTATAGGGATGCCTACTAATTTCTCATAATTTATTCAATAAGGAAATCATAAGCATATGAATGAATGCAACATATCATAATTCACTCACTAAGGCATTTCAACAAACACTTGGCATACATGAATTTATACACAATTTGGGGATTTCTTGTCAATATGCTATAATGACACTATTTCCTTCACACAAGCATTTTATGAAACATATGGGGAGCATGCCTTAGTTATAAAAAAATACTACACCTAAGTATCATGATTTCATCAACTAACATGCAACTTGAAGAGGGTTTATCATGAACATCACACAATTAATCACATGCTAGAATCAATTCTTAATACCTGTAGTCTAAATCATGAATTAAAACTTAACAACACATAATCATGAACTTCAATACATATAAATCATGAAATCTCATAAATATATAAACTTTGTAATTTTTAAAAGGATTTTGGAACTTCTTGGGTGGGAGAAAACCAAGAATATTCATTAAACATATCTTAGGAAACTCTTTCTTGAAGAGATTCTTGGTTTATTGATTTCTTGAAGAAGGGTTTTGATCTTGTTCTTAGAAATTGATCTTTGAGAGAAACCTTAATTTGATCCTATAGATGAATAATGAAGTTAGAAGCCTTGATCTTATATAAATAGGTGTTAAAAGGGGTGGAAAAAGACCAAAAAACCCTTTCTAAAATGACTAAAAATCACTAAATAGGATAAAAAATGGTGGGTACGATAGTTTGTCGAGGGCACGACAGTTCTTTGGTCCTGACCATCACACCAAGGCCAGAATTGGGTTCATTGTCTCGTCTGCAATGGCTTGGGCGATGGTCCGTCGCTAGCCCAATGGTCCATTGACCTTACCTTTGCGCTTAACCAGAACGAGGTCTCACTGCCTCCTCTGTGAGGGTTTGGGTGATGATCCATCTCTAGCTCGATGATCTGTTGACCCCTTTCCATCGCATCAGGGTGGTTCTGATTGCCTTCTACAATTCGTCCATAACTTTCTATCATGTCATCGAATTTTGACGAAATGGGTATTGCTGGAAATAGAATTCAATTTCCCACACGATTAAAATACCAAATTAGTAATATTTAATATGGTTTAAGCAATTCTCATTTTTGAAGTCATCCCTTAATCTTATAGAGCTAGAAATAGGCTTTGATGAAGTTCTGGGTATTACAGAAGGTTTACCTCTTTTTCTTATCTCTGAAATTATTTCCTAAACAACTATTATATTTTCTGTAATGCTCCTTCCTTATACAAATCCAGATTATTCTGGTTAGATTAACTATGGTAGGAAACCCTTAATTAACTCATGAATAATTATTGAACAGATTTTATTCACAAAATTGATAGGTGATATAGGTCTCATATCATAAAAGTTATTCACTACTAACGTTTTTGGTAGCAATACCAAACTAGCATGGGTAATGAATCTAGGGAGTAAAAATCCACAATAGAAAGTTGTTTCCATTCTTTGAATGCACTTCTTTATAATCTTCCATGCATCTTGATAAAAGGCTCCTGTCATTCCATCTGGACCTCTTGCAATATTTACCCTATTACAGCTTCTTTGACTTCCTCTTCAGTTGAATTTCTTATAATTTCTTTATTCTGCTCTGTATCCACCAATTTAGGTAGTTCTTCTAAAAGAGAAAATTCATCTACATCCTTCTACTTTGTAAACAGTTGTTGAAAGAAGTCTAAAGTTGAAATAGCTATGCCTTAAGAATCTTCTAGCCAATCTCCTTCCTCATTCTTGATTCTTATTATTCTAAGTCTGATCCTTCCTTTAATAATTGTATGGAAGAACTTAGTATTCCTATCTCCATATTTATGCATTTAAATCCTGGCTTCTTCCTCCAAAAATCTTTTTCCCTTTTAAACTGCAAATTAACTCAGCAAGTGCACTGAACAAATTTCTCTATTTGTTCCTAAAGGATTTTTTTCAAATTGCTTCTCCCTCACTTTTATAATATCTTCCAATGTTGCAATTTCCTGAAACATATTCCTAAATTTTTCTTTACTCTATTGTGTGAGAGATGATTTGGTTATTTTCAACTTCTATTGGAAAATAATGAATGGATTGCCTTCTATCTCTATATGTAAATTATGCTTTATCACTTCCATACAAGATGCTTCCTTCAGCTAGAAATTTAGAAATCTGAAGGTTCTAACTATGTGCTTCTTTTCCAATTTGAATTAAATTAGGAAAGGAGAGTGATTAAAACCACTCCTAGCTAAATGCTCAACTTCCAACATCTGAAACAACTACATCTTGTCATTAAGAATACTCTGTCTATCCTTGTAAAAATTTCATTCCTCATTAGTTCTTCCATTCCACTATTTATATTTGCTTCTCTTGAACTGGTATTCTTCCATATTACACAAGATTATACATTGATTAAAATCATGAGTTTCACTATGTGTGACAGGTAATACTCCCAGCTTTTATTCTACAGTCCTTGTCACATTAAAGTCTCCTCCAATCAACCAAGGCTATTGAATAGAGTCAGTCGTTTCTGCCAATGAATACTATTACATCATTCTTTCATTTTGAGAGCATTTTGAATATACTAATATAACTATCACTAAAACTCTTGTATGTTGATTTTCCAATTTCAATGATAATTGTTGTTTCCCATCCTTAATCATACTGTACTCTACATTATCATCTATAAAATCCCAATTCTTCCTTGATATATTCACCATTACAGGTTTCATTCCTAATCTTTTTCTTTATTCTTCAATGTGTCGACTTTTTTGAAAGGGCTCCATAAGCCCAATGAAGTAAAACCGATGTCTCATTTGTAATGTAATTAGTCTGGAAAAAACTTTTTGTGTATTAACCAACCTAATGTTCTAGATGAATGCATTCATCTTAGCCTTGTTTTAGATGTGTGGCTCCTTGTCTACATTGTGGCTGAATTTGTACTCTTGCCCTTTTTGTTTGTTTTCCTTGCTTTGCATTCAATGATTCTATTTACTTTGGTGACAAATCTACTTCTATAGAAACCTTCTTTATATTATACTCCAAATCTGTCATATCTAAATCCTTTTTGTTTTTATTACAACTTTCAATCAAAATTTCTGTTTGGATTGCTAAGGGTAACACACCTTCAATCACCATCAGTTCATCTACTGCTTTATCATGCTCCAATACCATTAATTCTCCAACTGCTTCTTGAGTACCTTCTTTATTTTTCCTTTGAATCTTCTGATCATCTATTCCTTGTTGATTATCTTTATCTCTATCTACTTTATTCCCCTAACTGCCTTCCTTATTGTCTGGGTTCTTGTCATTGTCATGCGTTATTATTTCATCCTCTGCTCTCTTTGAAGATTGCATTGTCTCTTTAGTTTTACCAAAAACTTTTATTTACCTAGTCCTTTGTACTCTCCTGCTCTATCTCATTAGAATTGTCCTTATCTTTATTTTTGAATGCATCAAAAGGATTAGAGACATCTACTTTATTTTTATACTACTTTTCAACCTCTCCTGGTATGTGCCTGTGCTTATCTCTCTTATATTTATTCCTCCTAGTCAGCCATTGTTTATAGTTTGTGTTATCTTTTCTTGCCTTGTTTTGCTCCTTTTGTTGCTCTATTTGCTTATTCCGGCTCTTTTCATCATTTTTAGTTGCTACTTCTTTACTCTCTTCTATCTTTTTATCATATAATTCTTCATAAATGTTCCAACAACTATCTTTATCATGACCTTGAAGGCAACAATCCTTGTAGTATTTCGAGATATAGTCGTATTGGATTTGATTTCTCCTGTATTATCATTCTATTCATCTATTCTATTCCTTTAAGGTAATTTAGCAACTAAATCTATCTCAACTTTGAGTCTTTCATAGCTGGGTCTAGTTTGGTTTTTAGTAACCATATCTACTGTTAATGGCTTACCCACTGTTGAAGAAATTGAGAAAATTGTTTCTCTAGCAAAGAAATTTGGAGGCAAATATGGCATCGAGATCCATGGTACTCCAATAGTTTTTTCTACATCTGGATCAAACCATGGGTCCCACTTTAGCGTCCTCATCTACCAATACATATTTAGATTTATATAATAAGCTATTATAGATAATTGTTGTACACAATCCTCCAGTACGTCCAATATAATTAGAATATTCCTTGCATCCAATACACCTATGGTTTAATGGCCTTTGATCCCCCATTGAGTTGATATTATTTTTCTAAAGTCATTGATATGTGGCTTTCCATAAGAAATATTTTTCATGATAGCATATTAAAGATTCTCCTACATGATTAGGTTACGTACTGCTGATGATTTCCAAGTGATCATAGGCTCTCCATGCAGCATTATCATGGGTTTAGGTGGAACCCAAATAATATTGTTATCAACTACTTTAGGCTTTAAAAGATTTGAAAATATTGGAACATTACTCCCCTTTTTATTTACATTATGACTGCCATCCCTAATCAGTTTCGCATTTTCATTCGGTGGGGTAGTCCCACCGGCCACATTAGCCATAGTGGCCACAAAATTATAACTTTTTTTAGGTGTAGCTAGGGTTTTCAACTAGGTTTTCTAATTTACTTCGAATACATACTTGGAGTGTCTAAGCAGGCAGTTTGAGGTTTCGACTAGATAGATAAACTCGATAATAGTGAAGTTAGTGAATACAAATAGGACTCATAGGTATAGAAAATTGGAAGATGCATTATGGGCCTATCAGAAATCTTAGAAAATCCCTTTGGTGCCTCCCCGTACCATCTTGTGTATGGAAAAGTGGGCAACTTCCCTATCGAACTTGAGCACAAGGGACTATGGGCATTGAAAAATGTAAATTTGGAGTGGCATAATACAACATAATTGAGATTGAGTAAGAAAATGAGTTGGATGAGTTTTGACTCCGAGCTTATGATAGTTCTGTTCTGTACAAGGAAAGAATAAAGCTGCATCATGATATAAAATTTGAGAAAAAACTATTCAATCTAGGTGACCAGGTATTGCTGTATAATTTGAGACTTTGCTTGTTTCTAGGAAAGTTGAAGTCTAGGTGGTATGGGTTGTTCACTATAGTGAGGGTGTTCCCATATCGTGCTATAGAATTGTAGCGTGATGGTGAAACCTCATTTAAAGTGAATAGGAAAAAGGAAAGTCACTATATGGGAACTACTGAGAAAGTAAAGGTGATTGAATATTTTAGCCTTAGTAAAGTCTGAGTAACCAAGGCAACTGAGCCATGCCATGATACTAAATGATGCACTGCGTGGGAGACAACCTATGCTTTGTACTTAGTTGATTATAAGGTAACTTGTGTGTTCAATATGAAGGACTGGATATTGTAGGATTAATCCATATAATATTCTGGTACCAGGCTATATAAGGCTCTTTACGATTCATAACTGGAACAACGACTTATGAGCAAGAGCCATATAGACCAGGAACTCAGACCAAGCTTAGGTAATTGGTCTCTGGAGTCATTACAACTCTCAAAACGAGTCATATCTAGTGATTGTGACTCGTTACCTTGAGTCATAATGACTGGAGACCTAGGTAAGGTTCCTGTTATTATGGGGGGAGTCTACTATCCATAATCTGTGGTTATAATTCATACAAGACTCGTAATCTGGCTCAATATTACATGCCCAGCAGGTCAACATGGTCTCAATCATAATATTAAATAAAAAGGGAAAATGATGGGCCTTCCAATCATGAAAATTGTGACTCCCTCCATTTCCTTCGGCTACCACAACACTAAAACACTCTATACTCATCCCTAAAACAAAAATCAACCAAATCAACCATCCCAAAATTCTACACTCTTAAAGAGTTAGGGAACAATATTTATTTGAAGTTGAGAAATCCTAGTCTCAAGTCAACAAGTAAGTTCTTCGTGCTTAAAAATTGTATCTACGAAGTTTTTGCTTTAAATGTATATGAGTACTTGGATTCTTGATTGAAAAATTGTATTCTTATAAGTAATTGAACCTATTCATGAGAATTTTGTTACGTATTATGGTAATGGGAGTAAAAATAGACTTTGTGCTTTAAGATAGCGCTTAGGGATGAATGTATAGAGTGTTGATATTGGATTAAATTTTGTATGTTGTGAAAGGATTGTGTATCGGAACTAACTTTTCTAAATACCTGTGTTACAGTGTCTACGAGATTCGTTATGACTCGGAGAAAAACCTAACGAGAGGTTACATAACTCGTAATAATTGCTAACATGGTAGTTTAGAAAGTAGGGGTTCTGGTAACACTACAACTCACCTAAATAAGTCGTAGTCAATCCTTACGACTCATTGCCAGGAATCATAATAACTGGGAAGGTCTATGCATAATATGATATATTTCTTGTCAGCTTATGAGTATTGGTAACAAGACGAAGGAAAACCTAACGGCTCATTAAGAGGACTACTAATATAATAAAAAAATACTCACTTAGCTTCTGCATACCTTATAACACGTCTAAATGAGTCGTACCCAATGATTACGAATCATTTCCCTTAGTTGTAATGAGTTCAGTGAAGACACGCTGAAACCAGTTTTTTCTTTTCCTTTTCTTAGAATTTACAAATGAATATAGTTTCAATAGGGAAATTGCACCAAAAGCTGATGCACAAAGAAGCAATAGTCAACAAAGAAAAATGCAAGGAAACCTACCCCAAACATACTCGTCACTTTAGAGACAAAATACCAGTGATGAGTCAAACAAATTAGATTAATAATATCTAATGAAGGGGCAGGTAGATCCATGTGATAAGATACCTTAAAGGAGGAAGAAAGTAGCTACCATGGAGGAGGACACACCTCCTAGGACAGCACCGAGGATGAATAATCCCAGCACCTCACCGCCATACTCACCGTCATCCTCTAATGATGATGATGATGATAATAATGAAAAAAAAATGGTGATGATGCTGGTGAGGAAGAAATAAGATCCAATGATAATGAAGATGAGAGCGGGAGTGAGGAGAATATTACTCCCATCGGTATTCAGCCACCACCACCACCACCTCAGCATGAGCTATCTATATATCCTACTCCGATGACCATAATATAAAGGTATGGGTAACCTGGAATAGAGGCCACATACAACTCAGGGTTAACAATAAACCCATCCACTAGAAATCCTTAGAGGGGAATATATCATAAGTAAAAGTTGACAATTGCAGGCATATCTGAAATGCTTGAATTTGAAGCTCGATTCCAACAGTATCACTTCGAGTGGATGACCACAACTCTCGGCAAATTTAGTCCTGCATTAGTGTTGGAGTTCTATGTGGCATACCAGGGTGAGCTTAAGCAATTATACCCATAAGGAAGTTGTGTAGGGTGGTGAACCACTGAATGCTTTGACTTGGAGTGCGAGTGAATATCTCCCTGAGGACTATTTCAAGAATATTGCACTGACCAAATTTCCAAACATCGGTGAATACTACTGAAACTGATTAACACATGGATGAAATAAATAAAATAACAAAGAAATAAATAGGCACTAATGATAATATGATGTAATTTTGATGGATGGTTGGTACTATCGTTGTGAATGGAGAAGAAACTAATTGGGTATTTGGTGGTTCAAGAGTGAATATACAACAGATTTTTAAAGGATCTTCGAATTTTTTTTGCCAAGGTGTAGTGGACACTTTCTCGACATAGACTGTCTCCCATAACTAGGGAAAACATTCTCAGTCTAGTCCATGCAACATTGATAGCCGGAATCATGGCAGGTATGATTTTGATGTAGCATATTTTATTGTAAGAGAGATCTACGATATGTCATTCATTCCATACTGACCAATGCCCTACCCATATAAAGGAAGGATTTAGTAGAATACCCATAATATCTGCAATAGTCCTCCTTATAGCTCTTTTGAACCTCTAAACTATTGATAATAATGCCTCTACCTCTGTCTGATATGGTTTTAGAAATCCTGTGCCTATTGACATAAATATTCTTAGAGTCTAGCATGCTAGAACTTCCAAATGCTAATTAGTTTATTCAACTAAAAAACATCACTTACTTGGGTTTAATTTATGACGCTGCAAATCCTATGTCTAAGTAGGCTAATAAAGGAGAAACTTTGTTAGCTTAAGCACTTCAGAATAAAGATTTTAGTGCAGACACTGATGGATTCACTGACATAGGTGACATTCCCAATAAGATTAGGTTGTCTGAGCCCCAGCCTTCTAATGTAGCCAGTACCACCAGTACCCCTACACCACCTCCTACTACAACACCAAGACCGTCCATATCTAGGTCAATTTCTTCTAGCTGTAGGATAGTGCTGCAATCTTTAATAACCGATGTAATGTAATATTGAGCACCATGGAGACAAAGGTGTGGCTAATGAAGAAGAGGGTATAGCTCTGGGTTATTAAGAGGATTCAAGAACAATAAAGGATGATTAGAGAAGGTTTGATGGTTTTGATCAATGGATTGCTCGACAGAATCAGAATGTCCAGTCACAAGATATAGTGGAAGTAAAGGCCGAGATAGTTGAGCTGTGGAAGTTAGTTGATAAATTACATGAGTTGTAGATTTACCCCATACCTATTCATGAGCAGACCAAGATGGCTAAAAAAGTTGGGAATATTTGGGACATTGATGATGAGATACCTACTGCGGCTCTCCACCTACTACGGTACTGCTATAGCAGGTCTCTTAGTTAGTATAGCAGTCTTTTACTCAAGATGTAGACCACTAAAATAACCCCCCCACACACTACAATAGTCTAATTGTTGTGACCCCAGGTCAACGACAACGGAGCCTTAATAGTATCTTAAGGGAATTTTATATTTTCCCCTTTTTATAATGCTGACTTTTTTTCAACAACCCGTATCATGACAAATACTATAACAGGAGTTTTATACATAAAAAATTTATCATAAATTTTAATAGATAACCAAACACCTTATCTATCACACCACACCTATAAAATCAACATACCGACCACCATAAGATAAAAAGGTCTTTGTACTACACGACACTCAAATTTTATCAAAATTTTTCCTAGTCTATGATTTCCATGATTCTCATACTAAGGGAAACTCTACCAAAACTGATACACTACAAGCAATGTTATAATGATGGAATGGATCATTACGTCATATGCCAATTAAAATCTCATTCATCTCTAAATAACAATAAGAAAGTAAGAGAGGAAATATGTAAACATTAATTGAATCAACTAACAGTTGGGGATAATTCTTGCAAATGTCCACTTCAGTCTCCTAAGTGGTCTTATCAATAGGATAATTCCTCCACTATACTTTTAAAAATGGAATCCCTTTGGTTCGTAACTTTCAGACAACTCTATCAAGAATAACAATGGGTTTCTCTTCGTATGAGAGGTCCTCATTGAGCAATATTGAAACCTAACAAATGAGATAATAACCACCTCTATAATACATTTTGAGCATCAAACTGTAAAATATGGGATATACTCCCAACAAACTAGGATGTAGAACAAACATATAGCCACAAGGCCCAGATCTCCAAAATCTCATATGGTCTAATATAACTGATGCCGCCTAAATTAGACCTTGCAATAAAGTATAAAGAGATTATTGAACAAATATGAAACCCAACCATAGTTAGGAGTGAATACAATAGGGAACATGGCCAAGAACTAGGTCAATGCAGTTTTTTAGATTATTAATCGACTATTTTTAAAAGAGGGAAATTTAAAGTAACAAATAAACAATTTGCAAAATATAGTAACAAGTAGCAAATTATTCAGCTATTTAATTAATAATACACGAGGATTGTGTTCCCCATGATTTCATTACTTGTAGATACTCCATACTAGTGATCTATTTCAGCATTAAGTACGCATAATCAATAAGTTAAGTTCACTTAAGTGATCATCCAACCCCTATTTTATCACTATCCTTACTTATCCAAGTATCATGAGTTTTACAATTTAACCCTTACCATGGATCCTAGATTATCTTTCCCATGTCTATGGCTCAAGCTATTAAGTGAAGGTTGGTAGCTTTAAGTTTTTATTGTTTATTCTCTATTCCCATCCATTACCCCCTCGGCCAAGGCAAGTAAGATTAAGGTGATTTTTAACGTTGTACACCATTAGAAAATAAACAAAGCAAGAGAAATAAAAATGCATGCACAAACACCATTCAAGAATTACTATGTACTATAACCTACTTCATTAATTTATCATGGTTTTAAAATCCAAGTTGTGAGATTTAGCTACTCATGGATTGGAAATCATAATTAGAAATTATAGATAGAATCATTATAATGAAATTACAAATTAAGTAGAATAAAATTGAAATAATTTTCTCTAGCCTTCACGGTGTCTCCTTGTTCTTTCTGCATCAAAAGTTTTGTAAAAACTATTTATATGAAATATTTATAGGTGTAGAAAAAAATACAAACAAAGTAACCAAGTCCAAAATTGACTGGGAAATAAAAAAAATTGATTTTGATTGCAAACTATTGTTGCTTCTTCTAGCAACCTTTCACATTTGGTTTGCGATGTGCCATGGCCTAATGGCACTTTCGATACTTAAAACAGTGACAATATGTGTAAAAACCACCAAATTTTGAGTCTTTTATTTTTGTCCCTCCCTCCGATTTTTCATTTTGTTTTAAGGCCACATCGATAAAAGAACAAATTGAAAAATTGTAAATCTGATGAATATTTATTTTATATTTTCACAACTATGAATTGTCAATTTTTAACATAAATTGTGTTTAGGCATGTTAATGGGGTGTCCCCAAAAATTTTTTGATTTTCAGATGGGATTAGGGGTGGTTTTTGACAACAGAGAAAGTGAGCCTCCAAGATATCACCATGTCATAGAGGCTACAATTTATGATAGCCATCATGACATGAATGATAATCTCAACGTTAAGCAATGTGGCATGGAGGTTAGCCTCTGCAATAAGGTTTGTGCCATGCTGCTATGTAAAATCCATATAGTTATGTTTTTTTACTTGGGATGAGGGGGTATTGGAGTCTTTTCACCTATTCATGACCCTTAAGCATTATATAGCCTATTCCTTTCATTTTTATGAGATAAAAAAATCCCCAATTTCACTCTTAAACTCAAAACCACAGGGTAGCCTAAGGATTTCATTGTACTTTCATCTTTCGGGTTTTAAGCTTAGAATTTCTTTCAAATTCTGATGTGTAGAAGGCATATACCTATCTCCCTATACTTGTATTTTTATAATGGCGTGAAGATTGGTTTACTATTTATGGTTTTGACGTTGGGTGCTGAACTATGGGTTGAGGGTTGTGGCTATAAATTATTTGAATGGTTTCTCATAATTACTATTGAACTATTATGCTTTACCATGTTTATTTAAGAACTTATTAGGATTCATGTAAATGGTAAACAAACTAAAGGGTCATGGTTATTCTAGATTTGATGATTTTTCTTGATATATGGTTTTGGAAATTGTGTTTCCCTCAACTTAAATTGTGAAATTGATAATGAATATTGTTTTGTCGTATGGTTCGACTTGATCACTTATACGAATGCATTGGCATACAATGTTAATGAACCATGGATTTATTCTATTGAACTTTGGTGTACATAGATTCCCCGTATAAATGGATAATTTGAATTGAAGGGGTCATGAATTTCCCCATATTATGGATAGTAGATACGATATGATAATGAAATTCCAAGTGGGATTGGTATAATGATACCAAAGGGATACCTTAATGCATATCCGGTTCAATTATTGGGAATGTGAGTTAAATTTTTTAATTTGGCTTAAAAGAGGGTTGTGTAGCCTAGCCGTGAAAGTGGCTAGGTTTGAGCACCTTGAAGATGCCCTTCACCCCTTCTATAGCTTATTGAAGAATTTATCTCGCTTCTTCTCTCTCTTGACTATTTTTTCTTGTAATTGCCTAAGGTCCCTGTGTGATATAGCTAACGCTTAATAAGCTCTCTCTAAGTGGGTAACCATGGCTCCCTACTTCTCCTGCACCTCCCTGTATATCTCATAGTCAGATAGAGCTACATACGAGTGACAAGTAATGAAAGGCTCTCCTATCCCCTGAGGCAATCTGAATAGTAATTACATCACTCCTTGTATTTGAATAGATATATAATCAAAGGAAGTGGATGATAAGGGTCTACAAGAGTCTATGTCCTCTTGGAGTGATTTGGCCAAGTCCATCTTTCTCTTCTTACTCTAACGTAGGGCACCTTTGCCTTTTAGTTTGAGTGGAAAGATGAGAGAGAAAGGGCAAACCCAAGTGTATGCAGCATACTCTACCACTCCTACCCTTTTACACAACTCAGTTATAAGAGAAGAAAAAAGAAGAAGAGTACCTCCATGAGTTTGGAAATACTGCCATTCTTAACTCACAAGCTCTCCTACATTTAGAGAGATACCAGATAGAATGCATGCCACCATCCGAGCACAGGCGTCTGTGACAATGGTCATATGAGTGCAAGGAAAAATCCTACTACAGATGATGCTCAGGCAAAGTCTTGTTTCGGCCTTGAAGTCATTCATTGAAATATCTCTTTAAGTGGTGGTCCAGGGGACTGCTTTTCTCGGACATAGGATATTATCCATCCAGGATATTTTTCTCTCATTTCATAGCATGAAATTGCCCCATATCAGTATTTGGGAGCCCATACACTATATTAATCTACTTAGCTCTAAAGTTCACACCTTTACCCAAAATTATCATCAATAGGTTTGCGAGTGAAACTACGCTAAGGTTTGAATAGAACACACGCACCCACTATTCATTAGCATAGAATGGTTCTGGGGAAAAACACATCCACTAGATAGCAATGAGCCTAGTGTGGAATTCTAGGAACTTCTACTCTACTTTGTCTAAGTTTATCCCCCTTTCAGTGAGTAACTTTGTCCTCTAGAAATCATCATATTAGTAGTGTTGGCATTAGGTGGCCATGAATTTGGTGTTGTAAGAATATCTGATTGTTGAGTTTGAGAACCGATAAGCAATTTAACTTATGACAATAGTAGTGTTATCACACAAAAATATGCTATAGCACACGTATAAGTTCATGAGGTGGTGTTATAGAAGGTCTCGGGGGTAGCTAAGAGTTGGCAAAAATTTTGATGTCTGCCAGAACAAGCCCTCAAGTATGAAGATCATAGGGCTTTGACCGTAATCACGGTGATGCGACAGCGGTCATCGAGACCACGATCGCAATCCCTGAGACTAAGTTGGCAGTGTCTGCATATGACTTTGAGATGCAATTTTAACCTCCAATTCCCTGTTTAGACTAGGCATAACAACATTCTAAATATTTTATTAAAGCTAAGAATATGTGATCATAACCCCTAAACTTGAAAGAATTAGAATTGGATTCATTGGGGTCTTAAATCGAACACATTTCACAAAAGATTTCTTTAATAATTTAAAGCCTAAGTTTGGGTACTCAAGACTTCCCCATTATTGTGTACACCAACTAAAACATCAAACCACATCAATTATGACAATTAAGCATGTATCTAGCATTGAAAATACCACTTAAGGCCTTTTTGTATACCACAAGTTCTAACCATGAAATTTCATATGAAAACCAAAGGAAGTTCAACAACTTACCGATTGAAAGGATGGAAACTGATAAATTTATGCTTGAATTTTCAATAGAATGTCTAAAATTAGAGAGGATTTTGAGATAAAATGAGAGAGGATCGTGGTGGGAGGGGAATGGGAAATTGGATGGTCTTTTATAAACTGATTAGACCATGATTTTTGTCATATCTCTGCAATTATGGTCACTCAGACTCCCATTGAGCGCTTAGATTAACGTCGTGTCATTATGCCTCCACTCTTTTATTTTATATTTCAACTTACAAAATTTGAATCTCTATCCCAACTTTTGTTCACTATGCAATGAGCTACAGAGGGACAGAATATTCAAATTTTCTAAGATGAAACTTAGAAAATATGAGAGAATGGTGAGCAAGCCTCGATCTTGCCATTTAAATAACTTAATCCTTTTACCAAACATTACATCAAACTTTTTGTTTGTATCCTTGGGTAAAAGTGAGTTTATCAATAGGCCACTAGTTGCACATCGGGCGTCGAGTTCCTTGTCCTTTGATGGATGGAGTTCCATATGATCCTTTGGTATGCCAAGTTCTAAAATATAAGGGTCGGACTCTGCCTCCCCACAATCCTCTATTTGTTCAAACGGATGGACCTTATCACATCCTCTAAGCATAATGGTGAAAAGTGGATTGAACGAAGTCCAACATCTAACATTGGGTTAGCTTCCACCGAAACATAAGCACCCCTAAATAAGCTAGAGTCATTGTTACAGATTTTCTTTGATTCATCTCTTGAATCTAAGATAATTTCTTTTATTTTGGCTTCTTCTTCTTTATATGATTCAAAGTGTTGGGAAGTCGCCGAGGATTCTCCTCAACCAAGTTTATCCTCATAGCTTGGTTTCTCTTCTTGACATACCTCTTCTTGAGCAATGGTCATGGTAATGATAGTTTTAAGCTTTTATTTTGCACCCATTACCTCCTTATTGACACTTATCTATTCTTGATGTACATGTTCTAGGCCCTCCCCTATTGCTTATAATTGATCAAAAATGTCTTGTAATCTTGGGTCACAACAATTGGACCCTGTATATTGCTCTTCCTTATTCTCTTCATAATACCTATCAATCTCATAAGAAAAACTAGCAATTTAGTTAGTATAATGGACAGAAGGGGAACGTGGACAATCACTCCAATGTCCATCCTGACCACTACATAAAGAGTATCTATACACCCTATAGGATTGAGATGGTGAATCCGTCTCTCTTTGGGGATCATAGTCACAATCTCTCATGAAATTTGTTACATCGTGATATGGACATCGATCGTCAAGATAGGACTTCCAACTACCAACATCATATTCATCAGAAGATGCCATAGAAAAATAAAAATAATATAAACTCTACCTACAAAAGAAAATTACAAACAAATATATACAAGCTTGAATTCAAGGTAGTAACTAAAATCCCAAACTAACTTAATACGACAAATTTTTACCTAGAAACAATGTTAGCTTTCATAACTTTCAACTTACATGTCAATATAAATGAAAGGCGGTCATCGTCAATATATTTACTCAAATTTCGAGTCGGAGTAGAATCCACGAGGAACAATGTGAGTGGAGATCAAATTAATTTAAAATGATAGATTCAAGTTATATTCAAAAAAATTTTACAAATAGATAAAATGGGGGAGATAGGTTCCTACACTAATATTTCTTTTTGGGTTTTTCTAGTATAAATTCGGGGCTCTGAATAATTAGAATTTAATAATTATGCACGGATATTGGGATTATGCATTACTAATGAAGTGACATATGGGAGTTAGTAATAAATATCAATTTTGTAAATCAAATATGAGTGCAAGGAGAAACCCGTGTACAGATGATGCTCAGCCACAGTCTTGCTTTAGCCTTGAAGTCATTCATTGAAATATCTCCTTTAGTGATGGCCCAGGGGACTTCTTTTCTTGACATTAGATATTATCCATCCAGTACCTTAGCTCGCATCTCTTAGTATGAAATTGCCCCATGTCAGTATTTGGGATCCCATACACTGCATTAATTTTCTTAACTCTGAAGTTCACATGTTTACCCCAAATTGTCCTCAATGGGTTTATGAGTGAAACTACGCTGAGGTTTGCATTGAACTCATGCATCCACTATTCATAGAATTGCACGTTTCTGGGTCAAAACACATCCACCGGGTAGAAATAAGCTTGGAGTGGAATTTTGGGAGCTTCTTCTCCACCCTGTCTAAGTTTATACCTTTTACGAAGTCGCTTTGTCCTGAGGAAATTATCATAGTAGGAGTACTGGCATTGGGCGATCATGAATTGGGTGAAATCAAAATCTCCCATTGTTGCGTCTGAGAATTGGTAAGCAATACAGATTATGAAACCATTAGTGTTATCACCTATAAATATGCTAGAACACACGTATAAGTTCATGAGGTGGTGTTATATAAGGTTTTGGGGGTAGCTACGAGTTGGCAAAAATTTTGATGTCTACCAGAACGAGCCCTCAGGTATGACAATCACAGGGCTTTGACCGTAATCATGATGACATGACAACGGTTATCAGGACTATGATCGCGGTACCTGAGACCAAGTTGACAGTATCTACACAGTACTTCAAAATGCAATTTTAACGTTCAGTCCCCTGTTTTGACTAGGCATAACAGCATTCTAAATATTTTATTAAAGCCTAGAATATGTTTATAGGCCCTAAATATGAAAGAATTAGAATTGGATTCTTTGTGGCCTTAACTCAAACACATTATACACAATTTATTTAACCCATTAAAGTGTAATTTTGGGTACTCAAAACTTCCCCGTTATCGTGTATGCCAACTATAATAGAGAACCATAACAATTACGATAATTAAGCATGTATCTAGCATTGAAAACACCAATTCAGGCATTTTTCGATACCTCAAGTTATAAACATGCAATTTCATATGAAAATCAATGGAAGTTAGACAACTTAGCGATTGAGAGTATGCAAACCAATTAATTTATGCTTGGATATTCTATAAAATACAAAAAATTGCAGAAGTTTTGAGAGAAAATAAGTGAGGATCGTGGAGGAGGGGGGGAATGGGAAATTGGATGGTCATTTTTAAACTTATTAGACCATGATCATGGTAATAGCTCCATGATCGTGGTCACTTGGCCTCCACTATCGCCGGGACACGGACCGCGTTCGCGGTAACTGAGACCAACAAATGGGTTTCCTACATGTCCTGCTAAGTCAATTTGCCAATTTTATAGTTTCCTTTTCCAAATCAAACCAAGATACCTCGAAGAACAAATATTTCATGGACTATGTATGAAAAAAATAAAAACCATCATCTACCCTAGCATGTATAACTAAAAGGATATGTCCACGCTTCATGGCGTGATAGGCCGCCTCCAATCGAGCACTTAGCATAAATTTATGGATCGATGCCTACACATCTTCCTTTTATGTTTCCACTTAGAAAATTTGAAACTCTAACACAATAGTCATTCAATATGCAATGAGCGACAGAGGGATAGAAGATTCCATTTTTCCAAGATAAAATTTGGAAAATGTAAAGGAATGGCGAGCAAGACTCGATCTCGATATTTTGAAGACTTGAAAATTTTTACCTAAATTCACATCAAAATTTTGGTTTGGATCCTCGGGTAAAAGTGATTTTATTAATAGGCCACTAGTTGTACCTCGGGCATCGAGTTCCTTTTCCATTGATGGAGGAAGTTCCATATGCTCCTTTGGAATGCCAAGTTCAAAAATATAAGAGTCAGACTCCACCTCCCCATAATCCTCGATTTTTTCAAAGAGATGGATCATCATCACATCTTCTATGTGTAATGTTGAAAAGTGGGTTGAACGGTGTCCAACACCTAACTTTGGGTTAGCCTCCACCGAATCATATGCACCCTTAAATGAGCAAGAGTCATTGTAAGAGATTTTCTTTTATTCTTCTCTTGAATGGAAGCTCATTTATTTTATTTTGTCATCTTCTTTATATGATTTGGAGTGTTGGGAATTCGCAAAGGATTCTTCGCAAACAAGATCATCATCATAGATTGGGTTCTCTTCTTGACATACCTCTTCTTGGGTAATGGGCATTGTTATGATAGCTTCAAGCTTTTCTTCTTCTCTTCATTATACCTATCAACCTCATAAGTATAACTAGCAACTTGGTTAGTATACTGGGTGGAAAGGGCACATGGACAATCACTCCAATGTCCATCTCGACCACTACATAAAGCACACCTATATTCCCTATAGGATTAAAATGGTGAATCCATCTCTCTCCAGGTAGCATAGTCACAATCTCTTATGAAATATGATATGTCGTGTATGGAATTGGATTATCAAGATAGGACTTTCAACTAAAAACATCATATTCATCCGAAGATACCATATAAAAATAAAATAATATAAACTCTATCTACAAAAGAAAATCACAAACAAATATATATACAAGCTTGAATCCAAGCAACTAACTAAAATCCCAAACCAACTTAATACACCAAATTGTTCCTTGGAAATGACGCCATTTTTCATAAATGCAAGGCGGTCATTGTCAATAAATTTACCCAACTTTGGAGTCGGGGCCAAATTCATGAGGAACAATGTGTGTGGCAATCAAATTAATTTGAAATGATAGATTCATATTAAGTTCAATCAAATGGTACAAAAAGATAAAATGAGGGAGATAGGTTTCTACACTAATGTTTCTTTTTGGGTTTTCAAGTATAAATTCAGGGCTATGAATAATTAGAGTGACAACGCCCAAGTGCACACGCAAAAGTACGTGGTATTATAAAGTAGTAATGTGGCCTTTAATAATCCAAGTATCGATTCCACAGAGACTTGATTTGATACGATTCTAATTTAGTTCACAATTTAGATTCAAGTGATGCAAGCGTAACCAAAAAGAGAGTTTGGAATTTTTGCAAGTAAAGTAAACAATGAGTAATGTAAGATCTTGTAACAATGAATAGGAGAAAACGCAGGGTTAAAGCACTTTGAACAATCGTACTATGTTATTGAATTTCATTCATTAACTTACTTAGGTATGTTGTTGATTCATAGGGTTCATAGCATGATTATGGTTTCCCAACCTCTAATCCTTTACCTTAGTTGAACCTTACAACTATAACGTTGAGCGGGGATGAAATAGTCCACTGAAGTGTATTAAACTATCATCCTACATTTGAATCAAGTTTGTCTCCTAAGTACATCCATGTCCTAGGTGCTAAGTTAAATTCTTTGTTTCATATAAGAATAAAAACCCACATTTTGTTTATTCCCATGTTCTATCTTCCTATTCCCTCTCCTGAGTTCACAAGGTCGACAATAGATTTATTCAAAGGGTAGAAAATCCTTAAAATAGTTGTAACAAGAATAAATAAATAACCAATAATGATAAGAAAATCAAATGAACTTAATTCAAAAAAAATAATACTTATGTTCTTGGCTTTAACCCAGGAAAAGGGTGTTTATCCACGCATAGTCATAATCGTAATAACAAATTGGTAATTAATGACTAAAAACATGAATAAAATAAATTAAAATAATACAAACCTAGAGAAGAATTTGTAGCAGCCCCTTGATCTACAAAATATGTCCAAAGATGTGTAAAAACGTCATACAACATGTATTTATAGTATAGGTGCAATCCAATTCCGTGTTGGACAAGAAAACCTTCAATTATTGAGCCATCGCCCTAGGTAGAGCCCCACTCAAGGTGAGGCTGAGCATTGAATAGAGCTCCACTCCAGGAAAGGCTTCACCCTAGCTATATCCCATCTCCATGTGGGGAGGCGCCTCCAAATCTCCCTAATATACGGGAACTTGCTCTCCGAATATTTGTTAAGTGTGGAGTCTCCCCTCTTGGTCCCTTGTCTTGTGACATCTTAACCATGAATTACAAGACTTATTAACCTAAAAATATCATCATATTCAACTCCAAAATCTTCCTAAACAATCATACCACACGAATTAGGAGAGAAACACAACACAATTCTCATAACGACGAATCAAACAAGAGCTAAGCTAAGCAAGTTCGCATTTACCTTTCACTTATTCTTCAAGCTGTACACTCACTCAAATTGAACTTTTCTCACTAATAACAAGTTATTCCATTCATAATCACATATACAAACTATAAGTAACACTTTAAACACAATAGAATCAAATGGAATCAACTAGACTAGAATCTAGATTAAGCTAGTAACACTAGTTTGCTGGGTTGAACTCTAAATGAATCTTTGAAGTATAAACTTGTTTTGAAATCACTTTGAATCATCATAAACACATGTTTTAACACTTATATTCACATTCAACTCATTATAAGTCCATATATCATATGAATTATACTCAAAAAGGGGCTAAAAAGGCTAGAATAGTGGCGCTAGAATACATAAATACACCTAACATCACCACCCCACACTTAGAACCTTGTTCGTCCTCGAACAACTCTTAACTATAAGAATCATGAGATGGAGACTCTACACTTCTATTATATGCAAGACACTCAAGCTAGTACTACAATAACTACATAGATTGCATGTTCTACATTATGCATGTTACAAACACGATTGAAAGCTCATGAACACTACTCCAAAACATCCTATCCCTAAGAATTTATTCACCTAGTTGGAAAAATCATGCTTGTTATTCAATAAAGGACATCATACAAATCACCTACATTCATTAAACATATGCCCCTTACAATAAGACATTTACCCATAATCACTCATAATCAAGCAATTTAGAACATGGTGGGTACAAATATCAAACTACTTTCACTCTCACAAAGAATTCACAAGTTACACACAATGAACCATAGGCTTGCCCTTAGTGTAGTGCTCCAAAAATATTAGAATGTAAAGCATAGGATCAAATTGGACTTTTTCGGGTTGTAAAGTAGGCTAAGGGATGGGTAGGAAGTATTTGGGGATAGTGACTAACCTATCTAAGTGATTTAATAAATTACATTATAAATTTAAAACCAATCTTCAATAACCAAAGTACAATTTTTTTATACACCCATATCTTTTATTTTGCCCATCTCTTTTAAGTATTTTCACAAACAAATGGTGGGAATATTATTTATTACTTTAAGATTCAATTTTTTTCATTCTCTACAATCATGGGAATATTTCTAACACAATTTATATCACACCCAACCAGCACACATCAATTATAAATACCAATAAGTATTACCTTGGGGCATCAATTTCACCTTTTTCTTCTTTAATTTCTCAAACTCCTTACTAAATTAATTTTTTCATTATAGCACTTAGGAGATTTTTGGGGCAAATTATGGTCTATCAGAGAATGGATTAGGCTACTTATAAGGCTACCAAATAAAATTCTAAAGGCTCAATGGGGGTTAAAAATAATAATGCACATAGGGTAGGACAAATAAAAGGTATAAAACAGGGCTATCAAAGAAATGCCTAAATCATCTCCTACACCCACACTCTTCATTTCTCTTTTACACACACACCGGATAAGTTCTAGACATCACATGGAACTAAGAATTTACAAAAATATCAAACGCACATGGCACATGCTCAAATCGACAGGATCATCATAGAATCCCAACCAAAGAATATCATGAATTAAAATTTAAGCCAAAAAGTATAAGAATCAAAAACTTGATCCTAGGATTCACTAAAATAGTAATTCACTCATTCAACATGATTTTACCTACAAACCCACTTGAACTATGTTATCAAAAATAGCACCAAAAAGAAAATCTTACAAAAATTTTTATAAATTGAGCGAAAAATTGAGAATTTCCCCACCCCACACTTAAAAATCTACTTTGTCCCCAAAGTGAACTTAAAATAAAGAGATATAAATACTCTTTAAGGCCTCTAGGACAAGCTGGTAATATCTTTTTACATATAAATGAGATCCATGGGACCCCACACTCTATTTGTTCCATGATCCTTAGCTCAAGTTTATGGTACTCAAATTTTCCATTAACTTGAGACTCTACAAAAAAATAATAACTACATGTAATAAAAACTAAAAACTAAAAAGAAAAAAAACCTAATTAATATGGGTTGCCTCCTAAGCAATGCCTGATTTAGTATCATGGCATGACCCATCTCACTCAACGATATTTTTTCTTTTCTTTCTTACAATTGGTTTCCATCTTCTTATTCTTTTTACCCCTCCTGGGAGTGAATTTTCAAGAGCAATAAGTTTTTCAACTTTAACTTCTTTAGGCTCATCAATTAGTATCAAATCAGGCTTAGGCGGTAGAAGCTTAGGCCACTCAACCATACTTGTCCCCTTCAATAACATTGATCATACATAAATATTTATAGTGGGACATTATATTGGGTGCTTTGTAAACATCAAATACCACCTCTTCATCTTCTACCATTATTTTGAGCATGCTTTCTATAACATTAATCAACGCTCCTCTAGTTACTAAGAATGGATGCCTCAATATGATTGGTACCTGTTCGTCTTCCATAAAATTATGAACAATAAAGTCAACAGGAATAGTAAATTTATGAACCTTTATGAGAATATGCTCAATAATTCCTTCCAAATATGCCTTGGATCTATCTACGAGATGCAAAACCACAGTGGTTGATCTAGGCTTTCCTAAGCCCAATGTTTCAAATAGAGATAGGGATATCAAATTTATGCTCACCCCTAAGTCAATCAATGCATGGACTACTTTAATCCCAATTTGGATAGAAAGAGTAAACTTTTCTGGGTTTTTCCATTTCTTAGGGATTTTCTATGTTATTACAACTCTACACTCATTAGTGAGTGTTATCGCTTCCATATCCTATAATTTAACCTTATTACCAACCATATCCCTCAAGAACTTAGCGTACTTGGGCATACCCTGCAAAATATCTAGTAAATATAAGTTAATGTGAAGCTCACTAAATGCATCAAAGAACTTCTTAAACATGGCATCCTCGTTCCCTACAATTTGACTTTGAGGAAAGGGTAGTGGGGGCATCTTCTCCTCTTCTTTTTCATCATTTTTTCTTTCAAGTACTAAGACTTCTTTGGCTTATCAACAACTTTTTTAAAAACCTATTGGGAGAAAAATAAGTATCTACCTCCTTAGTTATCTTTGGAGGTTTTCCTTAAAGCTCGTTACCACTCCTCAAGGTGATTGCCATAACCTGCTTTGGATTTTCTATATATGCGTGCGAACCACCTTTTTTCCTAGTATTTAATACTTACTATATCTATACCACTTGAAACTCCAAGCTTCTATGCACTGATTGTGAATTTTTTATATCTACAGCCAATTGTGTCTAACTAGCTAAAAGCTGCTTTAACATTTCTTCCATGTTGCAAGTTGACTGATTTGTTTGGGCCTGTGGCTATGGAATTTACTGTTGTTGTGCATTCTAAGGTTGATTCTGCCACTTCATGTGATAGGCGTTACCATAATTTGTCCTTTTAGCATTGCCTACATACATCACCAATTCCAGATTAGAAACACACATAGTCTCTAAGTGACCACTATTACCGCATACTTCATACCAACCTGGAGCTTATTGGATGGCATTAACTGTGGCTTCAGATTTTGGTGTTCCTAATTTCATGATGTTGAGCTGAGTGTTTATCATATTCTACAATGTTGTAACCTATACTATTAATGGTGTGAATTGGTCCACCTCTAATACACTCGCAATTCTTTTTGTGGAACTTCTAGAATCTGAGTACTACTCTGGATTTCCTTTTGCTATGTGGTACAAAAATATGTACAACTCATCATAAGTTAGCTCTATTGCTTAAACACCTGTGGCTGAATCTAGTAAAATCTTTGCATTGCGATCAAGTTTTTCTATGAAAGCATGATCAAGTACCTTATTAGATTATTGATGATGTGGAAAAACCCAAAGAAGGGACTTGAAGAGCTCCCAAGCATGATATAGATTTTTATTAAGATTCTGCTTGGATCTCACTATCTCTCTATAAAGTCTCGCAGTCTTGCCTGATAGACAGAATCTGATGTGAAACTTTCTGGTTAAGTCATCCTATGATATTATTGAATTGGTTGGCTCCGCATTCAACTACCTTTTAGCTTCCCCCAATTGTGAATGGAGAAAAAGTGTTAGACTTACATAATTTGTACTAACCCCAGTCGAAATAAATTTGTCAGTAAGCTCAATAAAAGTCTACAAGTGGACTTCTGGATCTTCATGTGAAAGCCCTACAAACTATCCACTGCTGATGAGAAATAGCACAATGTTATGATTTAACTCAAAATTCCCCCCAAACAGCCAGTCTTGGAATTGGGGAAGTCAAGCTCGTCGATAGTGGGACTGCCACTTCCCTCTCTATCTTGTGTGTTTGTTGTTCTGCAGCCATTGTAAAAAGATTCTCTTGTTCTTCTTTTATTTTTGGAAATTGTGGAGAGATGAATTACGTCTGTCCTTCGATGATGGAAATGTTATTTGGGTTTAGGGCTTGGTTCAACCAAATTCCTATCCCTTACTAGCTTTCTAACTTTAAAACCTATTTCCTGCAATCACAAAACCAAGACCAAGCATAAAAACACCAAATAAATCTAAAAGTAAAACTAAATAAATATTTTCCAAAAAGCAAGTCCCCAGCAATGGCGCTAAAAACTTGACAACACCCAAGAACACACGCAAGTGTATGTGGTCTTATTAAGTAGTAAAGTGGACTTTAGGAAGCCAAGTATCGATTGCATAGAGACTTGATTTAACAAAGATTCTAGTTTAATTCATAATTTAGATTCAATTGCTGCAAGCGTAACCAAAAAGAGAGTTCAGAATTTTGCAAGTAAAGTAAACAATGAGTAATATAGTGATCTTGTAACAATAAATAGGAGAAAACCCAGGGTTAAAGCACTTTTAACAATCATACTATGTTATTCAATTTAATTCATTAACTTGTTTGTTTTGGTTGTTGACTAGTAGGGTTAATTGGTAATTATGGATTCCCAACCTCTAATTCTTTACCTAAGTTGAACCTTACAACTACATCATTGAGAGGGGATGTAATAGTATACTTAAGTGTATTAAGCTATCATCCTATGTTTGAATCAAGTTAATCTCCTATGTACATCCATGTCCTAGGTACTAAGTTCAGTTCTTTGTTTCATAATAGAATAAAAACCCAAACTTTGTTTATTCCCATGTTCTATCTTCTTTTTCCCTCTCTCTAGTTCACAAGGTTGACAATAGATTTATTCTAAGGGTAGCGAATCCATAAAATAGTTATAAAAAGAATAAACAAACAACCAATAATGATAATCAAACCAAACAAAATTAATTCAAAACAACAATACTTATGTTCATGTCTTAAACCCCAGAAAAGGGTGTTTAGCTAAGCATAGTCATAATCGTAATTACCAATTGGTAATTAATCACTAAAAATATGAATAAAATAAATTAAAATAATAAAAACCTAAAGAAGAAGTTGTATCATCCCCTTGATCTCTAAAATATGTCCAAATATGTGTAGGAACATGATACAATATGTATTTATAGTATAGGAGAAAGCCAATTCCATGTTGGACAAGAAAACCTTAACTTATTGAGCCCAGGACTGGGTGGGAATCATCCTGGGTAGAGCCCAGGTCCAGGTGAGGCTGAGCCATGGATAGAGTGCTTCTCCAGGTATGTATTTTCCCTAGTTATATCCCATCTCCAAGTGGGGCGGTGTCTCCAAATAACCCTAAGCTACTGGAAGTTGCTCTCCAAATGTTGGTTGTATTAATTCTCCCCTCTAGGTCCCTTGTATTGTGGCATCTTTCCCATGATATCCAAGCCTTATTAACATCAACATATCATCATATTCATCTCCAAAAGCTTCCTAAATAATCACACCAAATGAATTAGGAGAGAAACATAACTCAATGCTCATAATGACGAATCAAACAAGAGCTAAGCTAAGCTAGTTCACATTGATCTTTCACTTATTGTTCCAACAGTATGCTCACTCAAATTGAAATTTTCTCACTACCATCAAGTTTTTAAACTTCTAATCACACATTTAAGCCATAAAATACACTTTAAACACAATAGAATCCAACGAAACAAACTAGACAAGCACCTAGCTCAAGCTAGTGACACTAGTTTTCCAGGTTGAACTCTTTATGAATCTTTGAAGTACAAACTTGTTTGGAAATCACTTTGAATCATCATAATCATATACTTTAACACTTATATGAACATTCATATCATTATCAACCCTCATAGCATGCGAATCATCCTCTAAACAAGGCTTATAAGGCTACAATAATGACGCTAGAATGCATAAATACACCAAACATCACACGGATCATGGGATTATGCATTTCTAATTGAGTGACATATGGGATTTTGTAATCAAAATCAATATAGTAAATCAAATTTTTGTAGTCTTGGTTATATATTTTGATTCTATTCTTTCAGCAAAACACCAAACTTTCACCCATTGAACCTTTCGAATACCTAATAGGTGTGTTCAACAATTGGTAACCACAAATTCAATCTAGGCATCCCTATTTCTAGGATGATTACATGGCATAGTCAACCTAACATTCATACTTATGTCTAAGATAGTGAAAATTTAGAAAAGTATACACATAATTGTCTATCATTGTTTTGGTCTTCACATCCCTATTTTGAGGATGATAGGGACACTTAACCAAAAAACCCTTCTTTCGAATGTTGCTTTGAACTTTCTAGAGCTTGGAGCTTTCACACATCAAACCAATGTGGGTATTCGGGTTTTCACCCATCAAATCCCAACCAAAATAGCATAGCAATGATAAAACCCATAAACATGAACTACAAAATAGATTCTAACAATAATAACCCACACACATTTAAACCCCTATTCACATATAACTCCAAGAAGGAGATTTAACTACACAAAAGACAAATAAGAATAGATATACCTATAATCTCCATTAAAATGAATTGTTTAAGATCTAAGTAAATGTTACTTCAAACTTGGCTCTCCCACAATATCAATAATGGAAGTGAGCAAATCATCCACTTAGAAAGCCTCCAATGTATTCTTCCGCCAAAAATTTATACAATATTTTCTTTTCAAAAAAAAGGAGGCTATGAATCCTAGAGCTAAAACCCTAAAAATTGGGGAAGATGGGAATTAATTTTCCAAGGAAAGGGTTAGAGTCATTTTGTTCAATTTGGGATCATCACGTGTAGTTATAGATTTTCCCTTAGGCTGAGTTCCTTCGTAGGCTGCGATCGCACAAATATGGCTGTGATTATGGATACACGACCGCGGATAACATCAACAATCATAGTTTGAAGACTTTTGCTTGACTGCTACGGTTATGGTCAGTGGACCACGACCACAGTACCTAAGGCCTCGCTGCTCCAAGTCTTTATCTGCACTTTTTTTCTCCCTTTTTGATCAATTTGAACTCAATCTATATCTTTTGATCTCATCAACTCTATACCTATAAAGAGTGGATATTAGTGCATTTACTCACAAATATGTCTTATTTATTCATTCAAACTAAGGTAATGTTCACAAATAATAAGGTAAAATCACTACTCATCACCAAACAATGAATTATTTAGTCACCAAATATGTAATGACCCTTTAGGTCATTTTCTATATCACCACTTATTATTTCCAGTAGAGCCTTTTCATAGTTTCCCCAAGTTATTTATGACTTGCTAGAACTGACAGTTCGATGATCGGATAGTTTATTTAGTTTTTAGAGCTAATTTCTAGTTTAAAGTCTTTATTGGTTTGAAATGGCCATTGAACAAAAAATTCAATAAAAAATCTAGGAAGCAAATTACGAATATGCCAAAAGATCAAGAATATTGATTTTAGGCTAGGTTTAACTTTGGTTTAGGACCTAAGCTACCCTAGATTATTTTGACCTAGTGGTTTGAATATTGAAAAATAGATAAATTAGGTGTGTGACCCATATTTGATTGAAATGACCTTAGATAATAAATATGACTTTTCCATTGGATCTAAATATCATATTTTGTGTGCTTACATAGGTCATTTGCATAAATTGGATTCTGAATGAATTAAGAGTCCTTAGGAGAATCTTGGAAAAATTGTCCAAATGTCGGTTGATATCTGATACCGAAGAGTATACTACAATCACAGAGGGGAGGATGGATATCGTCATACCTCCTTCTATACTATGTTAGTGTGATAGCACACCCTGTTGTGTGATATCCTTACCCGGACACCTGGTATGTGTATAGAAGGACCCGTTAGGCTGCGTTTTGGTCATTTTCCAATTTTCCTTCAAACCTATATACCCTAAAATAGTGTGCTAACTTAAAATTGAATGATGAGGGTGAATTGGGAGCTTGATTAACACATATTTTTGTTAATAACTTTGGATTTAAGGTAAGGATCCTTAAATTTTATGCTTGAATTTCATGAATTTCTTACCAAAGAACCCAATCGTTTAGGTCTTGATTTTATCCAAAAGGTGTCTTGGTTTTGCACCTTTTTGAGGTTTTTGATTCCACGAGCTTGATATCTTGTTGGGTTGGTCTAAAAATGTGATTTTCATAAGTAGGAACAACATGGGTTTTTTGGCATGATTTTTGGACCGAAGCACAATATTGAAATATGGGTATTGATATGCTTGTATTGATGAGTAGATTGTATTTTTGATAGCTTGACATCTTGTAGAGTATTTTTAGAAGGAAAAAAGAGAAGGTTTAGCAATTGTTGATCTTTCTTTGGCATCGAGGTAGGCTAGATTTATTCCTTGTTAGATTGAGCTATGTCCTAATATATTTGTGATATCTTGTTAGATTGGGATGAGTTTTATGTATTGGATTGATGAACTACAAGACATGGGTTAGTTGGACCATTTAGGCTATAATGAATCTTAGAATTGAAAATCATGACTTTTTTCCATAGATCTTAGGTGGAATAGATGTCGTTTCATCGAAGAAAGAGAATGCCTTAGTTACTCAATTTAGGTGAAATGCTCTTATTGCTCATACTTATAGTAAATTGGCTTAGATGATTATACAAATGAATGTTTCCTTAGTTCCATTGCACTGAACGAATGTTTCATTAGTAGAATATCTACCTCAGGTCTTATTGAGGCTTCCTATACATTTACGAGTTGGTTTAGATAACTTAGCCTAGTCTGCGGTAGAAATTGACTTACAATGTATTTCGAGGATTTACAAGTGGGCTATTTGACCCACCTTAATATAGGATTGAAGATAATCTCTCTTGAACCCTTGTGCGCTTAATAAATTCATACAGTGCACTTATGAAGCAATATTGACAAGTCATGGTACTTGTTGGTTATGATGAATGTTATTTGAAATAATATTTAAGTGATTATGCCTTATGTTTTATTGTCTAAAGCTTATGATGAGCTATTGATTATAGTATTATAATTGGCTATTGTTTGGGATAACAATCATTCTATGGCATGAACTCTTAACTATGACATGGCCTAAGCCATAAGTTATGTTGTTGACTATGTTTTGAATAAGTTTTAGATTATGCCATACATTTGTTATTGTTACATATTAGTGATAAACTACATTTATACTAATGATAGGACAATGAATATGCTACTAATGTGATACAAAACAGCCCGCAAGCACAAGATAACGAGATGATAACACAATACTAAAGAAGAAAATACAACCCATAGGGTCTCCTTTAGATACAAACCCACCACCAACACCACAATAACAAGGAGAAACACACCAAGGCAGAAACAACACAAGGTGAATAATATAACAAGATGAGAACAACACAAACACCAATGATTTCATGAGAATAAGAAGCTAACACCAGACTACAACAAGAAATTAAAGGGATAGATAGTGTGACATATACTACTACAAGACCTAAGAACCAAAGTGTGTCTCAAAAACAAATACCCTTAACTTTTGTAATAGA
This sequence comes from Capsicum baccatum var. pendulum, assembly GCA_030864225.1. Taxonomy (NCBI): domain Eukaryota; kingdom Viridiplantae; phylum Streptophyta; class Magnoliopsida; order Solanales; family Solanaceae; genus Capsicum; species Capsicum baccatum. The sequence continues at coordinate 122,021,945 of CM061556.1, read as the reverse complement.
AACACCAACACTCTTACGTTGAAACAATAGGGAAATCACTCTCCTCAAGCACCAACGTTTTTTTTTTCAAAATACAACACTAGTGATTACACACTAAGTGCTACCCTAGTTACAGTTAGAACAATCTCTCTTAAGAGATGAGTCTTTCAATATCAATCAACAACTGAGTTTAAAATGACCTAATACTAGCCAACTTATGGTCTTATTGCAAGAAAAAAATGAAAAGTCTAAAAGGCCCTTAATAAAGTGGCACAATTGGAGTGTATGCTAGGGGTGGATTTGGGGTGTTTCCAAGCCCTTTTTTACATTTCAAGGTACTTTTTCATACTTCAACAAAGGCATTCCCTCGGGTGGACTCTTGGCACTCTCACCCACAACTATCTTCATGAACATGCTCATATCATCCTCTTTATCTTGAGAGTATTTTAACCTCAAATTCATGGATTTATTTCCTTCAATTAGGCCCTTCACACGCACTATCATGTGGCCAAACATCTTTACCATTTCTTTTATTTGGATCCTCAGTTTCTTCTCTCTCTCTGTATTGATATTTTAGCCATTAATCTCATCCGATTCAATTCCTACCTCTTCTATATGATAGTACAATTTTCCCACCCTGAGGATCATATTTATTCAAGTTGGACATTAAATACCCTTGTGTCCCTACCCTTAACATTTGAAGCATTGAAATCCCTTAAGATGAGAAGGAGGATTCGGCTTGCCTTAATTTCTTGAAGGTTACCTTTGGGAAACCTTTGTCTCGGGTTGGTCAGCCTTGGCCTCAAATTGTTTAGCATATAATGATTGATCCACGTCTTTGTGCAAAACTGAGGGGGATTGTCCCTTAGGTTTGTAATTCGACCTATTCTTTAGCTCCCTTTCAACCTTTAGTTCCACTTGGAAGATAAAATTTATATTGTCAAACTTATGAAGCATCGAGTGAGTAAAGATGTCCTTGTTCAACCCAACCTTGAAACATACAATGTCATGACTTAATTTCTCTCCTCGATGATCAATCTTCAATTTCAATTGTTCGAACTCATTATAGTAAGCCATGCCACTCTTGTTACCTTGCCTCAAATTCTACAACTTGGCAAGGAGCTCGTGCCTACAAGTCTCGGGAAAGTACCTTTGGCTCATAAGGTTATTCAATCTAAACCAAGGAGGATGTTTCCCCTCATTCAATTAATTCCCAAACCTCATAACATACTCCCACCACGTGTTGGCATACCCTTCAAAGTGAGCTATAGCATAACAACTTTTCTTTTTCTTGGTGAGATCCTTCAGTTGGAATATCTTGTCACAAGATTACTCCCATGCATGATAAGCTTTGGGATCACTCTCACCCTTGAAAATAGGAAGGCTCACTTTGATGGAGTTGATACCCGCATCTCTTTCTTGGTGGTGATTTCATTGTTGGTTCCATTGACCAACTCTTCCTCTATGCCCTTGGTTTCCCATTTGATCCACATTCCTTACTCTCTTATCATCTTCTATCATATAATATTCATCATAGACTCCATACCCTTCTTGTTCTTCTCTACCATATTCCTGTATATGGATGGGTCAGTTTTGGTAAAATGGAGCTTGGATGGTAGGAATTTTATTTGGTTGAGGTTGTGGCCTTTGGTTGAGTGGATCTTTGATTGGAGGACTTGGTTTTATTCTATTCATTTTGTTTCCAAGTCTTTCTTGTTGGAATTGAGGGGGGGTGAAATAAATAGTGTATTAAGGTTTTGATTTTGGAGGTGTAGGGTAGTTTCGCTTGTGGAATTTAGTGGTTGTCTTGGAGGATTGACCATTTGATATAAGGTTTTAGGTGTAATGGTGGAAAAAGTGTTTTGATCATGTCCAATTGAGGAAACATGGTGGTGTCAAGGAGTAGAAGCACGAGAGTTCCTTCAACTCTCCAAATGATCCAACCACTCACTCAATGATGACACATCCGTTTGCACATTTTCCATGCTTCAATTGAGATCTTCAATCCTGGACAAGATAGTAATAAGATCATTGTTATAAATGGTTTAAGAGTTTTTCCCCTCCATTTCCATTGTATCAAATAAGTTACCTACAAAATATAAATGCGTTAGCTGTACAGATTTTGTAACGTGGCAACCCTTGTTTGGTTGTGGTTTTTGAAGTGTTCTTGTTTTTTCAACTTTGAACTTCCTATTCAATTGTCAATTTTGGTTGAGTACAATCGGTTTTGGAGCCTTTTTTTCATATTCAAAAAGGGTTGACTTTTCTTGCACCTTTTGGGCAAGACACTTTTTGGAGGGTTGGTTTCCCTTTCCTCTTTTGTCAACCTTAGAAAGAGTTCTATCAATCTTTAGGCAACAAGCCTTTTTGAAAGTCCCTTATTCCCATACTTCTTTGGGTATATCTTTGGGACATGTTTCAAGACAAATATGAACTTCACATATTTCTACTTAGCCTTAAGATGAAAACACCACTATTGAATGTTCTTCTTGCAATAAGACATGAAGATAGGTCAAGAACATCAAGAACCTTCAATAGATATTTGAAGACCAAGGTTCAAGTTGTACCACCAAACAGAAAAAACTCTTTTTCAACCACAATTGCCCATAAAAATACCAACAAAATACCTCAAAATCTTAGATTCACAACAACAACAAACCAACAACACACTCCAAGTCTCAGATTCACAACAATAACAAACCAACAATACACATTCAAGAAAGAATCCACAAGAAAAACTTAGATCTTGACTCTATTAGTGTTAGTGAAGGACAAACTCACACTATTAAGAATCAAAACACACCAAATACTCCTATATATAGACTCAAAGAATCGTCCAAGATACAATAAGAACAACTAGTTCTCATCCAAACAAAAACAACTACTACTCTATTTTTTTTATTTTTGAAGTGAGCAAGCCCAAGATTGATTCCTTAAGAATGAAATCAACCACAATATCTGATGCAAAATGATACAAAAATATCCTATAAGCACAAGATAACAAGATCACAACACAACACTAAAAAAAACACAACCTATAGTGTCTCCTTTTGATACAAACCGGACACCAACACAACAATAACAAGGAGAAACACACCAAGGAAGCAGCAACACAAGGTAACACGAGACAAGAAGATAAGAACAACACAAACACCAATTATTTCACTAGAATAAGGAGCTATCACCAAACTACAACAAGAAAGTAAAGGGATAGGTAGTGTTACATAAACTATTACAACGCCTAAGAACCAAAGTGTTTCTCAAACAGTAAGATCCTTAACTACTATAATAACAACACCAACACTCTTATGTAAACACAAGAGAGAACTCACTCTCCTCAAGCACCAATGTTTCTAGCCAAAATGCAATACCAGTGATTACACACTCAGTGTTACCCTAGTTACGGTTACAACACTCTCTCTCAAGATATGAGTCCTTCAATATCAATTAACAACTGAGTGTAAAATAAATCAACACTAGCTTACTTATAGTCTTATAACAAGGAAAAGATGAAAAGTCTAAAAGTCCCTTAATAAAGGGGGCACCCTTGGAGTTTATGCTCGGGGAGGCTTTAGGGTGTTTCCAAGTTGTTCTTCACAATTCTAGGTCCTGATTCATACTTTAACAAAGGTATTCCCTTGATTTGATTCTTAGTACTCTCGCACACTCTTATCTTTATGATCACGCCCATATCATAATGGGTCATTGTTCATGATGTCTCTTATGGGTACGCTCTAGTCTAATTGACTAGACTATTATTTATGAAATGATGAACAATTGATCACATTTTTGACTAAGCCCTTGTTTAGGATAGTATTTAGGTTGTTGACTATACTATTTCTCATGCTATGGTCATGACTAAAAGTTATGCAAATAATCATATTGGAAATGATAAGGTTAATGGTTCTTGAAGGAACGCTAATTTACTATATGTGAAGTCATTGAATAGATTATGCTTGGAATCATGATACATCATTATATGATTACTTGTGCTAATATTTTTGCCCCTTATTATACATATCTATATATCCATCTCTCTGGTATAGGATGGAGAAAGATATTGGTGTTAAAGGTATATGAATCAAGGAAAACCTAAGGATACTTTATAATATTACTTCTTATATATATACTATATAAAAATGTGATGTTGATGATGAATGATGAATTATTGAGGTATGTTTTTCTTGCTTATCCTTTTATATTGATTTACTTTAGCCCTCGTAGGTCTTGTTCATTATCCTTCATGAGGCGTGTACTTTACTTTAGCCCTCATGGGGCTTGCTTATATTTATTGGTATTATTATGATTCCCGACAAGGCCGAAGGATATTACGGTAATGTGAGGATACCCAACAAGGCCAAAGGATATTATGATGAAATGATAATACCCAAAAAGGCTAGAGGATATTATAATGATACAATATTACCCATTATGACTGGAGGATATTATGATAATGTGATGCAACCCATCAAGGCCAAATGATATTATGATGACATGATAATACTTGTCAAGGTCAGAGGATATTATGATGAATGATGTTACCTGACATGGCCAGAGGATGTTATCAAAATGCAAAGATACCTGGAAAAGCCAAAAGATGTTTATGATGATATGCTTATGTATAAATCTACCAGTTTGAGTATGGTTATCCCAACGTATAGCAATCATATATTTATATATACTCAGATATAGATGGGCATTATATTGATATTAGAGATTCCAGTTATAGTATCCCAATGACAAAGGTATAAAGTGGTATAGTTATTGATTTAAGGTTGAAAAGATGATTAGTGGTAAATATTAATTAAGAGGTCAATAATGACTTATGAATAATAAAATCATAACAATAATAAGGACTAGTTCTATTGATGATCATTAATTATGATGTTTAGCATAAATAAAGACTTATAACAATGAAAATTAGTTAATAATAGTGATTTAGTCGATGATGATGACTAGTTGCCAAATAAGGATTTAGGGATTAGTGATGCTAGTTACTAAAAAGGTGTTTAATCAAATATAAATAGTGTATAATTGGTGACGAGCAATTATTGGATAAATGGTTATTAGTGAGCTCTGAATGGCTAGAAATAAACATTGGCTAGTTGATAAATATGGTTTAGTGATGAATTTTGTCTAGATGCTAGATATTGACTAGTTGGTGATTAATGACTAGTTGTTGACTCACAAATAGTCATTATATGGTGAATAGTTAATAAATAACAATTAGTGGTTATATGATGACTAGTGCGTAATTAGATTAGTTAAGAAGTGTTGGCTAACTAATAAAGAGATATTAGCATGTATCAAGAATAAAGTTGTCTAATTGATTGTATTTTTATGGTTATGAATATATTTTCATATGTTATTAAATTATGAATGTTAATAACAATTGAGGAATGTTGGTAAACTTCTAATTGATGATAATAAGGGAATATAGATAAATGATTGATTAATAGTAAGTGCGGAATGACGATTAAATGATGATGGTTTATGGATATATTATTGATTAGATTCTGTTACTTTTCTCTTAGGTGTACTCTCTAGTTGTATAGGACTCTATGATGAGTTATTTACTTTATGCACCAGTTGGCTTATGGGAGCCAACTTTTTAGTTATGATTGCTTCTATTAATGCTTTATAATGCACTATTATTCTAAATTATCAAATACATATATACAACGATGTGTGTATGAATTAATGATTTATATTATATTATTATTCTGGTATTTATTACTTTTTATGTACAGTGATATTTACATATGTTAAAGCCTTATGTTATACTATTATTTTAATTTGATTGTTTATTATATATATTGATGATGGAGATGATTTAGGTTTGATTTTGTACCTTGAATTAGTTATGATTATCTTTCATTCTATCATTCTTCTATCGTGATATATCTTAGTAGGATGATTATGCCTACTGATTACCTATTTTTGTAGTACTCATACTATACTTTTGTATCTTTTTGGTGTAGATCCAAGTGCTGGCTATTGTCATTGATCATTGGTTATGTGTTGAATAACATTTGGAGATAGGGTGAGCTATTGGAGTTTGAGTTGCCCAATTTCCTTGTATCTTTTATACTATGTCTTTAGTATTTGATATAGATGTATTGACTATTCCAGATATTGAATTGTATAAATACTATTAGATCCTCTTATACTGGCTCTACCAGGTTTTGGGATGGATATCTTGTGTGACTGTTTTTCTATGTAGAGCACTTTGTTATTTATAAATTGTGTTCATTAAATTTGGCTTATGTTGGGCATTCCTTACCAAATTAACCCATTGCATTAGATCTAGGTTATGGTATTAGCTTACCTACTAGTGAGATTTGATAAGTACCATCATGACGTAAAAATTGGGTCATGACAAATTTGTATCGAGGTCTAGGTTTCAATGATATTATTAGTATAAGAATGTGTCTAGTAGTGTCAGGAAAATCAAAATATTTACATTTGTTTCCGATCATCGAGAGTCTATGGGACATTCTTAGGAGTTATTCACTTCTTTTACTCATATTATTTTAATAGTCTGAGTTGGTTTTTAGAGTATACCCTTGACCTTACTCTTCTATAGATGGCCAGGACACATACTACCACTAAATGAGATAAGGGTCCCGTTATTGATCCTATGAACCCTTGTACTATTCATGGACAACTTAGATGTCATGGATAGCCTTATGATGTGTCCCTAGCTAGGTTCCAGGATAGGCCGCCTTCCCCAAACCTTATTCTTGCACCTGAGCCAGAGATTCTTTTGTCATAGCCAACGGTGGACTAGGGACCAACCCATGCTCCACAGGGTTTATTTCTTCATCGGTGCTCATAGATGCACTGGTTCAGTTGTTAGGTATAGTTGGTGTTATACCATCTGATATTGCACAGTCTACAGACTAGAGTGGTATAGAGACGGGGGCGCAACCTATAGCTATGGCTCCAAGAGTTGAGGTTTTTTAAGCACCAAGAGTCGCTCAGCTGGTAGTTTCTAAGCCAATGGTCTCTTATCATACTGTGTATTTGGAAGAGCAGAAGATGTAGGGAAGATTCTTGATATTAGCTCCGACAAGATTTTTTGGTGCTCCTGGAGAGGATGCATAGAGTTCATAATTTCTTATGAGGATAGACTTTATGTTGTTGGCCTTATTGATACTAGTAGTTTGAATTACACCATATTTTAGTTGGATTTTTCTGCTCGTCATTGGAGGAGAGGTTATCTTGATTTAAGACCAACTGGGTCTTCTCCATTGTCATGGACTTGATCCTCCGAGGTTATTGGAGAAGTATATGCCTCGTAGCCTTAGGATCATTTGAGAGATTATGGAGCCCTGCATCATGATAGTTATAGAGTATGAGACTCATTTTCATGAGTCGGCTTCGCATTCAACTTTTATTCTAGATACTGATTATGATAGAGTTCACTGCTTTATTAGGGGATTGAGGCATTCCATTTGTATGTCTACTTAGAGTTTGGTTATTATTGGTAGGTCTTTTGCTAAGGTTTCAAATCATTCTAGGGAGATGAAGGAGATGCACTGTGAGAGTCGTGATAAGACTACAAAAAAGCTGGAAAAAGAGACTTAAAAAAGAGACCTTATGAGGTCTCTTTCCCTCAAAAAGTGACCTCAATTGACGTTCTCTAAAACATAGGTCGCTTTTTGTAAGAGACCTTAGGAAGGATCTTAAAAGCAACCTCATGAGGTCACCAGGTTATTTCTTGAATTTTACATAATAGAGACCTCGTGAGGTCACTAAATGATTTTTTAAAAAAAAAGAGACCTCATATGGTCTCTATTTGATTTTTTATTTTTATTTTTTTAATTGAAAGACTCCTCATGGGATAACAATTATTTCTTAAAATTTTATTATAAATTATCTATTTAAAGCATAAGCGACCTATTGCGGTCTCTTATTTGAGCATGTAGAAAATAAAGTCCTGAAAAAGTGACTTCATTATGTCTCTTTTGTTCATTTGCGGAAAAATGAAAATGTAAAATAGCAACCCATAAGGTCTCTTTTTGCAACAAAATAGCTTTTACAAATAACTGTAAAAATTCAATAATCAATAATATGTACAATATAATCAATTAAATTGAATTCCAAGAACTCCCACCAATCAATAAAACTATAACAAACACAAGCAAAATTAATCCAATAACCACAAAATGAAAATAAAATTTAAATACCTTGAAATTGAACAAACAAAATATAAAAGTCATAAGTTATTTAACAATACTATTGTTTATACCACTTTAAAGTTTTAATGCATTCAAAAACACTTAAGAATTCAAATAAACAACCATAAAGTATATAGTTTGAATTATCTAGACAACATTCACCATTAACAACGCGGCGGTGTATTGTCCACATAGTAATCCTCATCATCTTCATCACTGCTGGGCTCCTAAGTCACATCTTTGTATTGACCATATACTCCATGTGAAATATGTAGAGACTGTGTAGGTCGAGGAGGGCGTACTACATCACCAGGACAAGGGGATATCCCCCCCAAAGCAAGTAATTCATCAAATTGGGCCTTTATTCCTGCATACTATAAATCTCTTTGCCTTTACCTGCCCTGCGAGGCCTTATCATTGCTAGATAGCTCAGCTATTTGCTGCTTCAAAGACAAAATCATCTCCCTTGACTCATCATCCTAGAAACTACAGAATCCTTCTAGATCCGAATGACATTCACAAAAGGTTAGTTGGGGAAAGCTATAAGCATATTCATACCTACTCGGGCCACCAAACGCATCTAACCATAGTCTCTCATTCTACTCTTGGCTAAGTGGTAGGTCTCAGCTATCTTCTGGCAGAGTTTGGCAAAAATCCTCGATGCATTGCATATATCAATTTCGAATTTAATGATAATAATATTAGAATATAAGTTTAGAAAATAAAGTAATAACTACTAGAAATAGAAGCTTACATAGGTCAGTTGAGCTCGTGGCTCAACCCAAACATCAGTATCTTCAGAAGTTTTCTTCTTTCTTGTGCATGTAGCCTTGAATATCTCAGCCTGAGTTATTGGCCTCCCAAGTTCCTTTTCCTGCAAACAAAATTAATTTAATTTTAATTGCAATGAAATAATGATTACGGTAGTCGTCTTACATTTCATTTTTCAAAAAGAAAAATAACCAATATTCGTACCAGCTCAAAAGGCACAAACTGACTAGAGAACTCCCTAACTATGTCATTAATCTCTAATTTTGTCGGTTGTTTTAATAGAATGGAGGGGGAACCAACAAACAAAGTTACTACTTACAAACTGATAAGTCTGAGCAACCCAGTTATTAGTCTGTTGCTTCAACAACTACCCATTTAATAATTACCATGAAAAACAAAATTCAAGAACCATGAGAACAAAAGTAAAGGGAAATGAAGAGAACAAAACCAAGAAACAAAAATATCCTTTTTAATAAGAACTAACAACAACAATGAAATCCCACAAGTGGTGTCTAGGGAGGGTAAAGTGTACACTGATGGAAGACCTTAACACTACCTCATGGAGATAAAAAGGTTATTTCAGAAAGACCCCAAGCTCATGTGCAACTTTTTTTTAATAAATACCAAGAAAAATAAAAATTCAAGGACTACAATTAAATTTCCCATAGAAAGAAACATTTTAGTCTATGTAAAGTAAGGAAGTAAAATTAACACAGAAAAAAAGACACGTAGTTCTCTAAGTAATGAGGGACAAGTAGAGTTTATACTTATACGAGCATTACAACTAGGACTTCCAAAATCCAGCATTTTCACTACCGATGAATGGCTACAGCAGTAACCCATGTAACCAAAAGACACAATATCCCAAGAAAAAGTAATACTAGAAGAATTTTCTTATTTGAAATATACAGTTGAATGTACTGCTAGTGCGATAATTTCCAAGAACTATTTTCTTATTTGACAGCAAAAACACAATAGATCATCCGAGATAACAAAACATTGAAAATGAATAAGTTGCCAGTACAGTGATTTTTGAAAGTAATTTCCTAATATGAGTCTATGACATGCCTTATAAGCATATTTCTGAAGAGAAGCATATCCCATGTGTGATTTACTGAGTAAATGGCTCAATAGAGATGCTCTAGAGCAGATGTGCAAGGTTGACTTGGTTTTGTTTGATACTTTTCCTATATATTCTATTTATTTTCAGGAACTTCTGCAATACGGCACAATATGAATTAAAACATGAGCTTCAGACAAGCTAGCAAAAATGTACAAGCCATGAAGAAGAGCAATTTAAAATTTTTAATGTCTTTCTAGCACAAAGATACCTAAAGATAAATAAGGAGCTTGTCATATGAGAGGGAAACACACCTGGAGTGTGATAAAATCATAGGCTCTTAACACTCTACAGTATAGTGGACATCTGTGCAGGAAGATGGCATAGTACATTTATGATAATATGAAAAGAAGAAGAAATGGATTCTTTTTTTAAGGAAAGAAGTGACAAAGTCAAAAGTTAAGCATTCTCTGTTCTTTTTTTGAATCAATACACTAGAAACCTTTTTACTACTCATAGGCAAGATAAAAACATAATCTTCTATTTAAGGTTGTTGGACACCAATGCTTTTTACAACACTTCTGTCATCTACAAAATATTTCATTTGTCATGTTTCAAATCGGAACACCCTAACTTAGGCTCGATGTAGTATCTTTCTTCATTATGACCTGGTAATTAATTAACCCAAAGAATGTAGGGGATGTCAAAGATTATTAATTGAATTGAAGTACCCAATTCCAATCATATTTTTGCAAGTTGTTATTAATGTAAAATTGGCTGGCAATGGATAAATTATATTTCCTTCTTAATTTTTCTAGAGTATGGATGAATACCTAAAAGATGCACAACTGAGAAAGATTTCTCTTCTAATCCATTTAGGAAAAAATTAGCAAGGAACATCATATTTTAGAGATAAGATTCGGTTGGGGAAACTTGGCTGTTGAAGTTGTCTAGCAAACAGGATGCAAATATACTAGAATTACTCTCATTTACCATAACTAAACAAGGATTAACAAATTTCCAGGAAGAAAATGTTCCTAATGACACAACATTCTAACTCTATTAAACTATCCAACAGAAAGTTCTCCTAAAAAAGCAATTCAAAACCTATTAACCAAAAGAACTAACCATGTTACAACAAAACTTCCAGTAGGAAGCTAGAAATCCATATATAATTATCGAGCATGTAGATACAGATTGCTAATTCTAAATACATGCACCAATAGCTAAGGGGAAAAAGGTGACTAGAACAAGCAGTATGAATACTGATATCATTGCTTGTCATTGTCCTTATATGTGTTTTCTCCGCAAGCTTAATCGGGATAATATACATGTACCAATAGATCATACAATATTCATCAAGAGAATATAAGTCTAATTCAAAGACCAAAAACATCAGGAATCAAAAAGTAGCATTTAAGAACTGGTTGTCCATAATAATCAGTTTTTCGAGGATAAGGTATCACTAATCAGTAACAATTCAATAAAGATTACCAAAATCACATAAATGGCCTACTAGTTTTCTCCTTACATTTCCCTAACTCTGAGCTTCCCTGACTCTGAGCTCCACTCGTGTGTAAAGAACCATACTTAAGAGATGCTCTAGCTTTCTTCCCAATCTCATATATCTGCTAGAACCTCAAATCTATCTCCCAATGGTCAACTAACTTTTGCCAATTTTCAGGTAGAATCTAGCTAGGCCTCTTATTTTTTTATGAGCTTTTGATAGCAAGCCAGTAAGTATGCGCCCAGCTTTTAACTTGAAGTTTGCTTTAATCTGGGCTTCATATTTTGTATACCAAAAACACTTTCTCTGTAATGACAAAATAAACTTAGATTAATTAATTTGCTAATGAAACACTTTCTTTGTAATGACAAGATAAACTAAAATAAATTACCCCTACCTTATTGACATAGAGATATTATTCCCAATAGACCCTCAAATTAAATAAATCTAGTACAAATTGATTCAAACATATGAAAAACAAAAACATATGAGATTTAAGTTATCAGACTTAACAAAGCTAAAAAATAATCCGAAACCACACAATCAGATTTCTAGTGGTTAAATTGCTGAGTATATTGGATGGAAAGGGGAAAGATCATGGCATCAATACCGCTCTATATTCATAATTATCATCTTCCCTATTGTACACCAGTGGATACTCAAATATAAATCTATAAATGTCCTAATAATCCTCAATTTCTTTTCATAGCATTGCATACTACAGATTGTAAACACTATTGATAATTACACAAGCAGTTAATCTCCTAGTAAAAGGGCGAAACTCATGGCTTTAGTAGTATACAACGAAAAATTACACACCAGGACTAAGAAAAGAAAGTCAATTGATAACCAAACATTCTTATAGATAAGCACTAATAATAGTACAAGATTTAGGCCATCGACTATTACTATCAGTAAATTTCAAGTAGTTTCAAGTACATTCTCTGAATTTAATAAGATCTCTTTCTTGGTGTTGGGATTTGAATTTCTTCAATTGGCCCTACTTTTGAAGTCTAAGATATCTAAATGGTCACTTCTTTCAAGATTAACAAACAAAGAAACTATTTCTGAGCCTAAGGAAGGTAGATAGTTAAAGGATTCAAGATTCATGCACAAGGCAAGCCAAGCAAGTGAATAGAAAGAAAAAGATAACACCAATGATCTTGAGATAGTAGACACTGCACTCTGTAGTTTATGATGTCTAGTACAGGTAAATAACAATTGCAAAATAAAAAATCAGGTTCGTACAAAGCAAATAGGAGAAATTACAGACTCATGTTGAAAACATTGAGAACGACATACAGACTAAGATAGTCTGTCTATGAATTGTACACAAACTAACAACATATCTCGCTCTAAGTAAGGAAATGAATATAAGTCTGTCTATGCATTGTTTTTGAACTTTTTTGATAAATAAGTAAGCAAAAGAAGAGCATGGAAATAAATATACCCTAAATTCCAAATGAATTTGGTTCCTAAGATTGACTGGCATCTTGCCCTAACTCATGACAACACCCCTATAAAGATCTTGATTGATTTGAGAAAGAATCCTCATAGTAGCATCCAGATTAAAATTGTATTCCAAAATTTAAACATTTATAGGTTAAAGCTAAAAAATTTATGACATATTCATAAACTAAATACATTTTGTAAAAACCAAACTCGTAGCGACTAGGCTCTATGATGAGTCTGTTGTGCATGGCCCTCATGCCATCTTGTAGATGAACCTGACCATGTGTAATAGATTGGTCTATGGTAGGAATTTCAGATTCAGAGATATTTCCTTAAAGCAGAAGACTTGATATCCCAATTTGTAAAGTAGCTACTGATGAAGGTTGTGAGTTACCAGGGGTAAGAGTAATTGTATACGAGGCACTATATATCTGATGTTGTATCACGTGAGGCAATTGAATGTTTCTGTCGTATATGGAGGTAGCATGACCTATTGTGGGCCTCATCATTGGTGTATGTGGAGGCTTCTAAGTATATGTTGTTGGTGCACCTCGTGATGGATTAGATAGTATGGAGTTTGGTATAATATGTGTGCCTGTCGATCGCTTGTTCATCATACTAGCCTTCTTTAATTTCTTTTTGGGAGCATTAGGAGTACCCTTATCCTTATTGCCGCCTGCCATCTATATAAATTTTCATATAATATCTTCAAGTAAACCATAGTTTATAGACACCATAAATGTACACATTTTTACCATGTTACTGTATGAGAGGAAAACCAAACCTATGACATACGTATGGTGTAACACATGTTACATCACTGAAAGAGAAAAAATAAACCTGAACAACTATCAATGCGCAGTCAGACATAGACACCAATTTATTTTGAGAAACATACCAATCAAAGATTAAAGCAACAAGTTTCACTTCAAGAACTCCAAATAAAATTTTAAAATGAGAATTAACATTAAATCAAACCAGTAATTCTTGGCTAGCATTATGTGCAATGATGAAAGAATCGTATGCCTCATATTCCCTTGGGTGTCTTACTTCAATAATATTATATTTTTTGATTCCCTCCTCCTCTATTTGGGGTAGGGTCAAACCACTTTCATCTAAACAATACAATTCTTCTTTTTTGACAACCAGAATACACCATTTCTAAAATCTCCATTAGTACCCCATAATAATCAACCCCACTTTGATCTCCATCATCACCTTTTACCCAAACTGCGATATTATTTTTTATGCTTGGAGCATTCTTTGGTATTGAATTTAAAATCATTCACTGCATATTTTTCCATAGAATGGACCTTAATGGGTCCCCAAGATAAATCCTTCAAAAATTGGTCAAATTGACTATTTCTTGTATCATAAACCTAAAAATAGTCGAGAGTAGAAAATTAGCATTAATCAAACGTGGAATTTCTAATAATTATAGTATTATGAAAAAAATGCAAAACTTACATATTATTTAAACTATGTTGACAAATAATCAAACACTTTATCATTGCTATCCAACTGGACAAAGTAGCTATCAAAGAGGATGGAAATTTAGTCGCTTTGTCTTGTAATTGCATATGTAATGAAAAATAATAACAACTTATTCAAGAAATGGTTTAACTTGAGGGTAACTCAACAAGACATGTATTGATGCAGACTTAAACTCTATTGAACTAAGATGCCTCCTTGTACGATTTTTTGAACCTTCACCAGGTTGATTGAACATTGATAACGGCTCTCTAGAAACCTCACCACCATCGTTATGATGATTGGGCCTATTACTTGAACATGGAACACTACTTGCAAAGTAATACGAACAGAAATTTGTTGTTTTCTTAGCAAGATAGGCTTCGTACATTGAGCCTTCAATTTTATGTTATTGCTTGATGCTTCATTTTTTCTTACCAATAGTCCTATATAATATTATATTATGATAATTTTTGTAAAACATTAATGGAGAGGAATATATTAAGATTTACAATAGTTACATCTCAAATGGATACATCCATCGAGCTTGAACCAGACCTCCAAGACGAGCTTCAAGAACAAAATGCATAGAAAGATGTTCTATCACATCCCAAAATCCAGGTGGAAGAATCTTCTCTAGCTTATTCTTAATTATAGGAACATTTCATTCTATCCAAACTAGGTTCTCTACCGTCAATGTTCTGGAACAAAAGTCTTTGAAAAAAAACTAATTTCACTCATGGGTTTCCAGATTATTTCAGAAAAGCTACTAAATGCTATAGGGAGTAACGTTTCTGTAAAAACATGAAAATCATGAATTTTCATACCAAATAACTTTCCATGCTCCATATCAACATGCTTCCCCAAATTTAAAGAATGACCAACAGGCATTTTTAGTTGCTCAACCCATTCACATATCTTATGCTTTTGGCCCATAATAAATGAATAGCTAGCCTTAGGCTTAAAGACCTTTTTATTCCATTTCTCTTTCAACCATAACTCTTTTCGCCTACAATATTCTGGCAAGTCCATTCTATTTTTAACATTGTCTTTTGTCTTATCGATAACATTCATTACTGTATATATGAGGATTGGTCATGCACATCCTAGGTGGAAGATTTTAGGGTGTCAAATATATAGGCCAACAAGAATATAGTGTAGCAGAAACAGAGTATGGAGTGAATCTATCCAAACATAAACCTAACCTAATGTTTCGTGGTTCGGCTAAAAACTATGGATATTTCTATCAAAATACTTCCAGGACTCTCCATCGGATGGATGACACATAACACCAGGTGGTCTTCTATTTTCATGATGTCATCTCATGTGAGGAGCTGACCTATTTGACCCATATAACTTCTTTAGCCTTAGTATAAGAGGTAAGAAATGCATCATCTTCATAACAACTTTCTTCCCGCTAGGAGCTTTTTCAAAATGAGCTCTTTGACAAAACTTACTAGATTCTAGATCAATGTCATCCTTGTAGTATAACATGCAACCATTTTTATAATAATTTATTTTCATCGATGACAATCCTAACTTTGACACCAACCTCTTTCTCTTGTAGAAATTATCAGGTATCTCTAGATTCAGGTCAACTAATTCATGCATTAGGTCAATCACAGTGTCTATTACCCCCCGAGGAACATTTAAATCTGATTTGATACTTAATAACCTAACAGCAGTAGACAATTAAGAGTTTGGACTCCCCTCGTATAGAGGCCGACTAGAATTTCCCAACTTTTTAAAGAAATATTTTGATTCATCATTGGGAGTTTCTTCAACATGATTACCAGATTCAAAATCAGAATGCATCCCATGCGCATCTCAAATCATGTCGTGGATTCTATAATTTTGGACAGTAGGTTCCACCACCCCACAACTTTCACCAGCAACATAGTGTTGAGAAGTGACAAAACTATTATCAACTTCTCCATGACTAGTCTATACTGTATAATCTTGTTTAAACCCATTTCGATAGAGATGAAGCTTAACAACATTAGATTTTTCATAATTTCTACATTTACATTTACTACAAGGACACTTAACCAAGAAATCAAGTTGAAAGGGTTCCAGTTTTATTGCATAGTCCATAAAACCATCGACACTGGATATAAATTCAGACATCACCACAACACGACCAACATTAGTGATATTATACATCCAACTATGATCTATCAATACAAAATTGCATAATTAAAATTGTTAAACTCTAAATTAAGAAAGAAAACTTTATAACAAATCAAGAAGTTGCGTAAATAAATGTAACGAGCTCATTAAAAGCAAAGAACTTTTTTTATGTGTCAATGTAGGACTTTAGGTCAGTCAAAAGAACATATAAACAAATACCACAAATCAATGATTTGCATAAGTTTTAGAAGCATTCAAATCAAAAGAAAAAGAGGTTCTTCTCACCACTCATAAAAGAAGCAAAAGATTATATACAAGAATACTAAATCAAATACTTAAATCACCAACATTAAGCAAAAAAATCACTCAAAACAAGAACTTCGAAACAAGCCATGTATGACATTATATTTCATTCAACCTCTTACATTTATTTTAAAAATCAGGTGAATATGTATACTATGATTTCAAATAAGAAGGAATAGTGAGACTACATATTGTTACCTACTAACCTTGTACCTTACTCTGTGTCATCTGCACCCTCGTATTTTATATCTTGTCTAATTACTCTTACCTACTGACCTTCTACCTTATTTTATATCTTGTCTAATTAATCTCACCAATACTTATTCATTATACCTTAACCTCTTCTAAAACCGTCCATAGCCACTTTTAAACTTGCTATTAAATATTAATTACTATTTTTGAATTCAGGATTATGTTTATCAGAATGCAACCTAGCTAGTTACATGGTTATGTGGTTTTGGAACTATCCTCAGTAGTACTTTTCTCCTTCACAAAATAAAGGACATAGGAAGAAATCTATCCAAACTATTACATGTTGTTCATCAAAAATTAGATACGGACTTCAAGCAAACAAGTGAAACAACAAAAGTTACTGTTGAGGTTTGAGTCAAAAAATGCTAAACCACAAAAGCTAAACCTTTATACGTCTAAGAAGAAATAAATACTTCCTTCAAACAACATTTATCATATGTACCCTTTGACTATGTTCTAATAAAAGTTCATAATTCCCTTGATGGTGTTGTGTTCATCTTCTTCTATAAAAATGCTCTAACTAAAAGGCAAATCAAGAGATCCAAATCACACAAATATGTAGAGGTGTGCCCTTAAACTGCATATTTAGAAAACCTAAACATCAAGGACTGCTATTAAATTTAGGAACTTAAAGAAATGAAATAAAAAAAAAGTGATACAACAATGACACAAAGTTTAACGGTGCAAACCAGCGTTGTTAGAAATTTTACTTAGACCATATCAAATCTTAGAACCAAAGATGTAAAAAAAAAACACAGAAATCAACAATAAAGTCGAAGCATAAACTCATTTCTAAAATAAGGAACCAAAATCTCTACTATTAATTCATATTATTGAAAAATAATTGAGACCCAAGATATTCATAGAATCAAATTTTATTCTATAGATAAATACGAAAAACAATTACAACCTTACTTTGAATGAAAGAGTTGAGATAGAGAGAATGCAAAAAAGAACTTTGGATTTGGGGGAGATAAGCATTTTTGAGAGAGTGAAAGTGGGATGGCTTTGAGGGAGCTAACCTTTATGGGTTTTATTAATTATATTAATAATTCTATGATAAATATTTAAGAAATAAAGTAAATATATATATATATATATATATATATATATATTGGCGTGAATACTTAATAAAATGGTCATATATTATTATTTTTAATACTAAATATTAGTTTTTAATAATAAATATTAATTTACTAAAATTATAGCGACCTCATGAGATCATAATGTATAAAATTTTATTACATGCTTTATTTTATTTTGGCTCTAACTTTTTCCACTGAAATTTTTTATCATTTACCGACCTCATGAGGTATCATAACAGAAAATAAAATTAAATAAAAAAGTTAGTGGGATAATCGACCTCATGAGGTCTCTTATTTTCGACCTATTTTTGAGGTCTCTTTTTCGGGTCTCTTTTTAGAGATTTTTTAGTAGTGATAAGAGGCATAGGTTCCAGGGTAGATTCTGTGAGATCCATCATAGTTCTCAACCTAGAGTTAGTAGTACTTATAGTAGGTATCATCGACGTCCATCCTATCATCCTCAGATTAAGCTGAGTTGACCTATTCATGCAACTCTTCATATTACTAATGAAGTTCAATCTAGTACTGGAGATCACGCTAGTAAAGGTAGTGGTAAATATTTGAGGAGTTTATTCTTCATTTAGTCTAGACGTGGTGGTCAATTTGGGTCTGCTGAATGTATTAGTTCTTGATTAACTCCTATTTCTTATTTTACTTGTGGACTCCTTGCTCACTATTTGTGTGACTGCCCCAGTCGTAGGGAAATGTATGTTTTAAATAAGAGTATTCCTCCTATTAGAGTATTTTATCTCTTGGATAGAAATGGTTCTCATGGTCATATGGGTGATTTCCAGGGTACTCGATGAGGTTCTCAGACACGTAGGACAAGAGGTCGATCAGGTGCCCAGCCAAGTGCTGGGTGTGGTCAGTTGTATGCAGTACCTTCTATATCCAAGGCTCAAACTAATAACATTGTAGTTACAAATATAATTTTGGTATGTCGCAAGTAGACCTTTTCTTTATTTAATATAGGATCTATTTTTTCTTATATATTCGCTTATTATGCACCACAATTGGAGTTGTCTAGTGATTCTGTATCGCTATTGTGCGTATCTACTACTATGGGTGATTCTTTAGTAGTGGATCAAGTATTCCAATCATATGTTATGACTGTCAATGATGTTGATCTTATTATTATGGACATGGTGGACTTTGATGTGATTATGGGCATGGACTAATTATCATGCTATCATGTGGTCATGGACTATTTGCTAAGACTCATACCTTATCCATGCCTAGTATACCTCCATATGTGTGATACGGAGCTTTTAACCATGAGCTAACAGGGATTATTTCTTATATGTGTGCTAGTAGACTTATATCCAAGGGTTGTGAGTCTTATCTCGCTTTTTTATGCTAGTATAGAGAGTCTATCATTTGAGTTTGTTCTTATTATTTGTTACTTTTCTAATGTGTTCCCTACTGACCTACCTGGTATTTTTTCTATCCATGAGATTAAGTTTTCCAATGATCTCAATCCTGGTACTTGATCTATTCCTATGGCACCTTACTATATGGCTTCTACCGAGCTTAAGAAGATGAATTCTTAGCCTCAAGATCTTTTTGTAAGGGTTTTATTTGATGTAGTGTGTCCCTATAGGGAGCTCCTATATTTTTTTGTAAAGAAGAATGATGGTTCCATGCGTATGTGTATTGATTATATGAAGCTTAATAAGGTGATGTTGAGGAACCGTTATCCTATGCCTTGCATTAATGATTTGTTTTACCAGGTTCAGGGTGAAACCATGTTTTATAAGATTAATTTAAGGTCTAGTTATCATCAATTAAGGATTCAATCTGATGATGTCCCAAAGATAGCATTTAGGACTTGTTAGGGTCATTATGAGTTCTTAGTGATGTCTTTTGGGTTGACTATGCCCCAATAATATTCATGGATTTTATGAAATGAGAGTTCAGGCCTTATTTGGATAACTTTGTGATAGTGCTCATTGATGTCATTTTTATATATTCTAAGAGTAGTGAGGACCGTGCACAATATTTGAGTACTGTGCTTTAGAACCTGAGAGATCTTTTGTTTTTTGCCAAGCTCTCTAAGTGTGAGTTTTGGCTTGAGTCGGTGACATTCCTTGGACATATTGTGTCTAAAAAAGGAATTATGGTAGATCCAACCAACATTGAGGCTATTCGTGATTCAGCTAGACCCACATCTCTGAATGATGTCCGTTGCTTTATTTGTTTGGATGGTTACTATAGTTTCTTTGTTGAGGGTTTTTCTACTACTTTAGCCCTATAGCCAAATTGACTCAGGAGGAAGTTTCTTTTTAATGGTTCGAGGAATGTGAGTTAAGCTTTGGAAAGCTTAAGGACTTCCTTACTTTAGCTCTTATTGTAGCTCTTCATGTTAAGAGTGAAGGATTCATCATATTTTGTGATGATTCTGGTATTGTATAGGTTTTATATGTATGTAACAGGGTCATGTTATTGCTTATACTTCTAGGCAACTAAAAGTGCATGAGCGCAACTACCCTACTCATGATTTTGAGTTGGCAGCGGTAGATTCGGGCTTAAGATTATGAGGTGTTATTTATATTGAGTGCATTGTGAGATTTTCGCAGATCATTACAAACTTTAGCATCTTATGACCCAGGGAGATCTTAATGGTCGCTAGCATAGATGATTGGAGTTGCTCAAAGACTATGATATTTTTATTTTGTATCATCCAGGCATGGCGAATGTAGTTGCTAATACCTTGAGTCACAAGGCACTGAGCATGAGAGTTTATCTTGTATTTTAATTTTTAGAGGTTGTTTGCATGTGACACTTAGTCCCTGGCTAACGTGATGGTTTGCCTTTATATTTTAGATCTTAGGAGTATTTTTGACAGTGCGGGGGCAAGGACCTTATTTTTTTGAGTAGATTCATGATCGTTAGTATAGGATAACAACCTTTTCTTCATTTATGATTAGGTGTTGAGTGGTGATTTCGAGAGGCACACCATTGATTTTGAGGGTATTTTGAGGTTTGATGGACATATTTATGTTCCTTGTTTTGATGACCTTATTTAGTTGATTTTGCATGAGTCTTATAGTGCTAGATATTCTACTGACCTCGATACAGCCAATATGAATAAATATTTAAGGCAACACTATTAGTGGAGTGGTATGAGGAGAGATATGGTAGACTTTGTAGCTCATTTTCTTTATTGTCAGTAGGTAAAGACCGAGCATTAATGATAAGGTGGTTTGACTAACAGGTACCCATTCCCTAGTTGAAATAGGAATAGATTACTATACATCTTATAAGTTGGTTTCCTTATTCTTCTCGTGATTCCAATTGTATTTGGGTTATCCTAGAAAATTCGACTAAGTCAACAATTTTGTTTCAATTCAAATGTCCTTTAGTGCTGAGCGATTAGCCTATATCTATAATTAGAAAATAGTATATTTTCATGGGTTTCCTATTTCTATCATTTTAGATTATGGTTATGTGTTCACTTTGAGGTTCTGGAGAGCCTTTCAAGAGTAGTTTGGCACTCAGGTAGATCTTAGTACAACCTTTTATCCCAGACCAATGGTTAGTCGGAGCGGACTATTCAGGTTCTTGAAGATATGCTCCAAGCTTGTGTTATGGATTTTGAGGGGACAGTGGGAGCAGTACTTAGCTTTGTCATAGTTTGCATACAATAACAGATATCATTCGAGTATTGAGATGGAGCCATTTAAGTCATTGCATAGAAAGAGATATTGTTCTCCTATTAGATTATTTGAGACTTTCGATGTTAGGCCCTGTGGTACTGATATGCCTCAGGAGTTGTTGGATAGATTTAGGGTGATTCACGATAGGTTGAGAGTGAATTAGAGTAGGAAGATTACATATGCAGATTGTAGGCATTGTGCCTTGATATTTGGAGTTGGTGATTGCGTATTCCTTTTTTTATTGTCCATGAAGGGTGTGATGAGGTTTGGGAGGAATGGTAAGCTCAGTCCGGGATATGTTGGACCTTTTGAGATTCTTCGCTCAGTTTATGAGGTACATTATGAGTCAAATTTACCTCTAGATTTAGTCATTTTCATCTAATTTTCTATGTCTCTATATTGCAATGATATATTCTCAACCTGTCTCATGTGCTTAGATGGGACTCAGTCTAGTTGGATGAGCTTTTGACCTTTATAGAAAAGTTGATGCTCATTTTTTCTAGTAATTTGAGAAAGTTACGCACTAGGGTGATTCCTATAGTAAAGGTTCAGTAGAGGCAATGCCCAGTGAAGGAGGCCACTTAGGAGATCGAGAGCGAGAAGTAGACTCAGTATCCTAACTTATTTGATACTTCAGATATTTTTTAATCTTTAACTTTCGAGGATGAAAGTTTCTTTAGTAGTTGATATTTTAATGACCCTTCAAGTCATTTCCATATTTTAGCATATTTTCTCTATTGAAGCCTTTCCACAGCTGCCTCAAGTCATTTATAATTTGCTGGAACTGATAGTTTGATTACTGGGCCTTTCATTTTATTTCTAAAGTCAATTCCCTATTTTGAAGTCTTCGCTGGTTCCAAATGGCCACCGAACAAAAACTTTAGGAAAACCATTTTGGATTCAAATTCTGACAATGCCAGCAGCTTTGGAATATCAATTTTAGGCTGGGTAGAATATGGGTTTTGATCCAAAGGCACCTGAGATCATTTTGACCTATTAGTTGAAAAGACAGAAAACATGAGCTCATTTTGATATATTAGTTTAAAAGTTGGAAAATCAAGAAATTAGGTATAGGACCCATAGTTGGTCGAAATGACCTCGGATGGAAAATTCAACTTTTCCATTGCATCTAGAATGTTTAATTTATTATGTTTAAAAAGTTCATTTGCATAAATCAAATTCTGAAAGAATCTGGACGCCTTAGCGGAAACTTGGAAAAAATTATCCAAGTTTCTACTCATATCTGGTGTCAAAAAGGATACTACAATCACACAAGGGAGGATAACAATCTCCACACCTACTCTTGCATTCAAGTAGTGCGATTGCACACTATTTTGTGTGATAGCCATACCTAGATACCTGGTTTAGGTATAAAAGTACCACTTAGGCCGCGTTTTGGTCACTTTCCACTCAGTATTGAGACCTAGAAACCCTAAAAGAGTGTGCTAACTTGAAATTGAGTCTTAGGGGTGCCTTGGGAGCTTGATTAACATATCTTTTCTCGAATATCTTTGTCTTTAAGGTAAGAATCCTTCAATTTCAATCTTAAATTTCTTGAATTTCTTACCAAAGCCCCGAATCACTTAAGGCTTGCTTTTAGCTTAAAATTTTCTTGGTTTTCACCCATTTTTTAGCTTGAAAATGTGATTTCCATAAGCTGGACCTACATAGGGTTTTTGGCATGATTTTTGGACCCGGAGCATAATTGTGTAATATGGGTATTGTTATATTTATATTGGTGTGTAGATTGTGCTTTTGATAACTTGGCATCTTGAAGAGGTATTTTAGGAGGAAAAAGCAAAAGTTTAGCGGTTGTGGTGCTTTCTTCAGTGTTAAGGTAGGCTAGGTTTATTCCTTGATGGATCGAGTTATGTCATAAAACATTTATGATATCTTGTTAGATTTGGATAGGTTTTAGGTGATGGATTCATAAAGTCATGGGTTAGTTGGACCATTTAGGCATTAATGAATCTTAGAATTGACAAAATTGACATTTTTCGATATATTAGGTGGATAGACTTCATTTCTCATCCTAGCATGAGAATGCCTTAGGTTACTTAATTTAGGTTAAATACTCTAACTGCTCATACTTAGAGTAAGTTTTCTTAAATTCTTATACTAATAATGGTTGCCTTAGTTCCATTGCACTTAGCGAATATTTCTTGAGTAGAATGTCTACCTTAGGTCTTATTGTGGCTTGCTATAAATTTAAGAGTTGATTTGGATACATTAGCCTAGTCTAGAGTAGAAATTGACTTAGAATATACTTTGAGGATTTACAAGTGGGATATTTGGCCCACATTAAGATAAGACTGAAGATTAGATCTCTTAAACCTTTGTATGCTTAGTAAATGCCTAGAGTGCCCTTATGAGGCAATATTGATGAATCTTTGTACTTATTGGTTATGATGAATGGCATTGCGAATAATGTTTAAGTGATTATTCCTTATGTATGTTTTATTTTCTAAAGCTTATGATTAGATATTGATTATGTTATTATGATTGGTTATTTCTTAGGCTAATGATCATGCTATTGAATGAGCCCTTGATTATGATATAGCCTAAGCCATAAGTTATGTTGTTGACTATACTATGAATAAGCTATTTATTATGTCATGCATTTGCTATTACTCAAGATTAGTGAAAACTACCTTTATGCTAATGAAAGGCCAATGAATAGGCTAATAATGGGTCATTATTCATGATGTCTCTTATGGGTATGCTCATACTATTGTGGTGATACCCGTCAAGGCCGGAGGATATTATAATGACATGATGATACCCAATAAGGCCGGAGGATATTTTGATAATATGATGTTACCCAGCAAGGCCAAACAATATTATGATGGTGTGATGCTACCCAACAAGGCTGGAGGATATTATGATGACATGATGATAATCGAAAAGGATGGAGGATATTATAATGATATGATGTTACTCGACATGGCTTGAGGATGATATGATGATTCTCTGATACCCAACATAGTCAGAAGATATTTATGATGATGTGCCTATGGGTATATCTACCATCTTATGTTTGGCTAGCCCTACATATGGATATATGTTTATATATACTCATATATAGCTGGGTATAATATTTATATTAGAGATGTCAGTTATAGTCACCTAGTGACAAAAGGTATAAAGAGGTATAGTTGTTAATTTAAGGATGAAAAGATGATTAGTGGTGAATAATAATTAAGAGATCAATAATGACATATGGATAGTCGAACTATAGCAATAATGAGGACTAGTGGTATGGAAGACTAGTAATAATGATGATTAATCTGTAATGATGTTTAGCATAAATAAAGACTTATAGCAATGATGATTAGTTGATAATAATGATTTAGTCAATGATGATGACTAGTTGCCAAACAAGGATTCGTGGATTAGTGATTTTAGTTACTTAATGGGTGTTTAGTCAAAGATAAAGGAATAATTGGTGATTAGCAATTATTGGATAAATGTTTATTAGTGAGCTCTGAATGGCTATAAATAAACATTGGCAAGTTGATAAATACAGTTTAGTGATGAATTTTGGCTAGATGCTAGATATTGACTAGTTGGTGCTTAATGACTCGTTGTTGACTCACAAATAGTGATTATGTGGTGAATAGCTATTAAATAACAATTAGTGGTTATATGATGACTAGTGCGTAATTGGATTAGTTAATAAGTGTTGGTTTTCTAATAAAGAGCTATTAATGTGTATCGATGATATAGTTGTCTAATTTATGGTATTGTTATGGTTATGAATATATTGTCATATATTGTTCAATTATTAATGTTGATGATAATTGAGAACTATTGGTAAACTTTCGATTGATGATAATTGTGAAATAGTGATAAATGAACAATTGATGGTTAGTATGGAATGATGGTTGAATAATGATGTAGTTTGGATATATTGTTGATTAGATTCTTTTACTTTTCTCTTTGGTGTACTCTTCAATGGCATGGGATGTCGTGATGATTTCTTTACTTCATGCACTAGTTGGCATATGGGAGCCAACTTTGTCTTATGATTGTTTATATCCATGTTTTATGATGCATTATTATTCCGAATCATCCAATTCTTATGTACAACGATGTGGTCATGCGTTGATGTTTTATGTTATATTATTTTTCTGGTATTTATTACTTGTTATGTGCAATGATACTGCCATGTGTTGATGACTTATGTTTTACTATTTTTCTAATTTGATTACTTATTATATATAATGATGATCGAGATGATTCAGGTTTGATTTTGTACCTTGACTTAGTTATGATTATCTTGCGTTATCATTCTTATACCATGATTTAGCTCAGTCATCCTATGATGCATACTGAGTACCCATTGTTTTGGTACTCATACTACACTTCTATACCTTTCTGGTCCAGATTAGAGTACTAGCTATTGTTGTTGATCATTGTTTGTATGATAATTGATTTTTGGAGATAGAGTAAGCTCTTGGAATCTAAGTCACCTAATTTTCTTCAATCTATTATATTAAGTATTTAGTATTTGAGTTAGATGAATTGACTATTCCATACTTTTAATTTTATTAATACTATTAGATGCTCTTGTACTGGTTCTACCTGGTTTTGGGATCCGTATCATGTCAGACTATTTTTCTATGTAGAACACATTATCTATTCACAACTTATGTTTATTGAATTTGGCCTATGTTAGGCATTCGTTATCAAATTAACCCATTGCATTAGATCTGGGATATGGTACTGACTTACCTACTGGTAGGATTTGGTAGGTGCTATCATGACTCAAAAATTGGGTCATGACATAATGACTAATTGCCAGAGTCATAAAGTAATAGTGTCCCATGATGAATTCCATGAATGAAGAGAAGACCCAAAATGACTCGGTATGAGTGACTACAAGTCATGGTGAAAATTTGTTTTGAGCATAATATATAAAAGTCTTAAAAGCTAACAAATTGAAGCTCTAGTGGTAACGAATGAAGACTAGGAGTCATCATGACTAACTACAGTTTGTGGTGATAACTCATTATCAGAATAGAAGACATGGACTAATTGCTAAAAGTTCACTAGTGTGATAATGTGCCCAACTTATGACTCATTACATCACATAATGAGTTGTGACCACTGAAGTGAGAAGAGAGCTACAACAACAGGCAACGAGTCATTTCTAGTCCTAATGTCTCATTGCCAAAGACATAGCCACTGCCGACCTAGTTTTCCTAATTTTATTTGGTTAGCTTTCTTTTGACTTATTGAGACACTATAAATACCATTAATTATTTTTTGTAATTGTTTACGCACTTGGAGATATTTTTACATACTTCATACCCTTGGTCTTGGTTTGGTGGATTATTTAATATGAGAATTTGGATTTTACTCTTTCATTCTTATGCAATTAATTCTATGTTTTCTTCATTTAAATCCATGGAATGTAATAACCATGAGCGGCTAATTTCCTAAAATAGGGTTATGGGAACCCTGGATGATTGATGAAGTAGGAGAAGTGTGAGATTCGGATAGATCAATGTTTACACATGCATTATGCTTTCCTTTAAGTTGATTTCATTCTTAGTGGTCGCCAACTCTAAGAACTTGCCTGTATTCTAGATCATATTCATAAGAGAGGTTGATTTTAGAAAAAAGAGATTACGATAGTCATATGAGGCTATCAACCCTCATATAATAGATTGAGACCCACAAGGTAATAGCTAAGATGGAATCAAAAACAAGGTATAGTAGAGCGACCCCTGAGACAAACAAGGTAATGGTTGAGATTAACCTACTTGTCCAAGACTTAGTTGGTAATACTGAGCTTGTCAAATTCTGCATATATGATGGTAAGATAATTGGGTTGATAATGAACAACTTATGGAGTTAGAAAGCCAAGGGGAAGGGGAACACATTACTAGTGTTCGTTTTAAATTGACTACAGCCAAAATCATTCTCATTTGGTTATTATTGTTGATTACAGAAAACCCCCATTTACTTTACCACATTTCCAAATACTTTAGCAATTTTGAGATACGAGGTCGACCTATTCCTTATAGGATAGACTCTAAGCTAAGTTGGATTATTGTATTTTTCATCAACTGTAGTATACTTATTTGGAGGTGTACTTTTGGGCGATATCATTTTTCCCTTTCATTGGTTACCACATGGCAAGTTTGGTAGGTGCATACATTTTTCACTTATTAATTATATTTATTCTATTATGCTACTTGCTTGATTTCCTTGTATGATATATTGTTTTTATATTGTTTTTGCTCCGAGTTTCTTCATCTTCACCAATTTAATCCTACATACACACACACACTCAGACACAAACCCGTACATATTTATATGTACAATATTAAGAATAATCCATAAAATCCATACTAAAAAGGACAAATAAAAATACTAAATGTGAGGCAAATAATTACTAAAATATATTTAATTTTTTCCTCACATAATTTCCTTGAACTAAGATTACCCATCTTTTCGAATTGCATCATAACCTTCATGGGTGAAACTTTGAGCAATACATACTCGCATTTGAGAAATGCATATCCCTCAACTTCCTATCCACATACATCTTCAACTAGCTTTGAGCATCAATCAACATCTCTCTCATATATGAAAATTACCATATACATTAACTCATTCAACAAATCAGTGCCCTAAGGCCTAACCTGAAAGGCATCAAACTGCATAATGGGTGGCCTACATCTTCTTACATATAGAGATTTAAAAGTATCCTTGTATATACTTGAATGATAGCTATTGTTGCAAGAAAATCCGCACAAGGGTAAGAAGTTGTCCCAGCGAACACCAAAGTCCATGACACATGCCCAAGGTATGACTTCCAACACTTGGATTGTCCGCTTGGACTGCACATTAGTCTGACGATGAATGATTGTACTAAAATCAATTATAGTACACAACTATTCTAGAATTGTTTCCCAAAAGTTAGATGTAATGCTTATCTCTATCTGATATGATGGAGATGGGTATCCCATAAAGTAAAAAAATATCCTTAATATATGCAATGACCCTCTAGATCGTTTTTGTATTTCTACTCTTTTTTCCCAGCTAGAGGTTTCCCATAGCTAGACTAAGTGATTTGTGACTTGCTAGAGCTGAAACTTCAGTAATCGGGAAGTTCGTTTGTTTTTTAGAGCCAATTCCGTATTTTGAATTCTTTACTCATAGGGATTGGATATTGGGAAAAAAATCAATCTAACAACCTCATATGAAAATTTTAATTGTTCCATCAACTCTAGAATGCCAATTTTAAGCTAGGGAGACCTTTGGTTAGATCCTAAGGCTTTTGGATTCATTTTGAGCAATTGATCGGAATTTAATAAAAGTAGCCCTTTGGTGTAGGGCCCATATTTCATTAAAATGACCTCGGATGGAGATTTTTATGGTGACACTATTTGAAATAACAAATTTTATAGGGTAGCATAGTTTGTTTGCATTCATGAGATTCTAAATTGACATAGACCGAACTGGGGCCTTGTTGGAATGGGCATCCCAAGTTTGACCAATACCGGGGACTGCCCCCTTAACCCAACCCATCCACTTTGTACAACCTTGGATGATGTAAATTTCGAGCATATAACAATATTGTGTAATGCTCTCATGAAGACTCTGGGTTAGGACCACAACCATGACCAACCCAAACGAGTCTAACCAAACTAGTCCAACCATTCATACCATACCAAACCATTTAAAAATATCACACATAATATGATAATCAAACCCAAAATATAATACAATGAAAAAGTCAAAAATCATGTCTGATGATGCCACCCTCCTAGCTTATTCCAATGCCAAGGCCTACACTAATATCGATCCCTCCCATACCAACCCCCAGAAGTAGTAAAAATCCTATATCCAAGAGAATACAAATATTCGATTGGGACATCCCCTCACCGTGGCCAAAACTAATATCTAGAAAGAAAGTGAAATGTCTAACAATGTCCAACATGAAATGATGTCTTTTGAAAGGATGGATGCTAACCACTTCTGTCCAATAAGTTATCCCTGAATAAGGTACTATGAAGGAGAAGTCAAACGACCGGTTCCTTCATAGCGTGGGTATACAGCTGCTAGTAGATGAGTTAGTGGGTGAACACTAGCATGAAACTTAAGATATGGATAAAGTAATGTCAGTTATCAAAACTAAGTGAAAACAATCCAATGAAAACAACCATACATATATATATGTGCTGGGAAAAGGGACTGGGTTGAGCATGCAATTTAAAACCTTTACCTGGGTTTTGTAGCTTAGTCGTCCTACCACCCACAGACCATATGGGTTCAGCTTCCCTGACTGAAAGGGTCCCAGTGCATGTATCCACACGACCAGGCAATATCCCTGGAATTACTAGTATATCCCTCCAGTATAAATATGACACTCGCACGTGGCCATCGAAGAACCCTCATATCAGCAAATATGAGTTTCTGATTTTGATCCCCCTGGGCCACCACCTTCCACGACTTAGCTTACACTTCCTACCTTTAATGCCCAATTAAAACCATTAACAAACAATCCATTTATTAACCAAGTCTATTCAATAAACCAGTGGTATCGTCATACCACCATACTTGCAAGCATTATCCATAGCAAAACTATTTAGATTAAGGAGACATTAAAGTACCCTATCATTATCCAATTAAACCTCTTGAGAGACTACCATGTTCCACAAGAATAACTACTTAGACTTAAGCATTTGTAAACTATTTAAAAACAATTAAGGATTCATGCATAAGCCAAAAAAGGCAAGAGTTCCATTAAAATAAACCAATGCAATTAACATATCTTTTTAAGCATTTTATCAAACAACTTGGGGGCATAATGAAACCAAAATCAAATTCATTTGCCATTAAATCATTACCATGCAATTCAATTATCCAAAACCACCATTAATGAATAGAAAAAATAATTAAAACCATAGGAAATCATAACCAAGCTTTTAACATAAAAACCCCTAAATCAATAGTTGAAAGATATAACCATGCAACAGAAAAACCATGAAATCAACCATGTAACCATGTCGTTAATTAAAATTACAACTAGTAAAGAGAACATGACTTAAACCAAGAAGATTGATGGAAAGAATTCACCAAGACAAGCCCCAAAATAATCCCATAGTTAAAACTCTAGCTCTTTGTCCCAAAAGCTCTTGAGAGAATTATGATATATTTAGGAAGAGTTTCTAAGTGATTAAGAGTAAAATAATAGGGTAAATAAGCTCATAAGTGTAGTTGAAGTCGTGGGTCCTTATTATGTTATGTAGGGAAATTTCAAGAATATCCCCACTTAAATCTCATAAAAACTCGACACAAGGTCACGACTGGCCTCCTTACGAGTCGTAACCTCCCTTACAATTGATACCCATCCGATCATAACCAATCCTCAACCATATATCAAACACTTTCAATTATCCCACTCATCCACCCAAGTCGGAAGCTCAGCATACGATTCATACCCATGACCCATATCCCTGGCAAAATGTAACACAAGGAGGATCAAACACTGTGCACCTTATGAGTCACCTATACGACTCGCACCAAACTATACGACACTAACCTATAAGTTATATCCATTCCATTAACCAACACCATGCCACCAACTAACACTGGTCATCATCCGGTAGGACTTCACCATTCGTACCCCAGCATACGGCTCGTACCATGACTCATAATAGGTCTAAAGAATGAGATTCTAGGAAATTTTATAAGGGTCAAAACCTGGGATGCTACATTCATCTTAGATCACGAGTAAGGTAGGGGTAACCACATACAGAGTAATTTGCATTATCAAACATCCTTTTTACTAAGTTTTAAAACAAAAAGGCAAAGATGTTAATCTTTTCTTTAACAAACTTAGAAAATAAAGATGTGTTCAAGACACATACCTTCTTCACGAATCTCAGGAGCAAAAAACAAATGTGGATACTTGGATGTCATGTCCTCTTCCGCTTCTCACATAGCCTCTTCCACCTTATGGTTCCACCATAGAACCTTAAAAAAAGCCACATCCTTGGTCCACAATCGACGAGCTTGCCTATCCAATATCTCCACTAGGACCTCTTCATATGACAAAGAATCCGAGATATCCAACCCATCTAAAGGAATAATCAAAGATAGATCACCAATGTACTTCATCAACATAGATACATGGAACACTAGATGAACCAAACTCAAGATAGATGACAATTCTAACTCATAAACAACATTGCCCGTTCACCGTAAAATCTCATAAGGACCAATGTACTGAGGACTGAGCTTTCCCTTTTTGCTAAACCATACTACTCCCTTAATAGGAGAAACCATAAGGAAAACCTTATCCCTAACTGCTAACTCCAAGTCTCTATGCCTAACATCCATATAGGACTTTTGATGAGTCTGGGCATCTTTAAGCCTATCTCGAATTACCTTCAACTTTTCCATAGCTAGACGAACCAAATTTGGACAAAAAAAAAGTAGCCTCATCGAGCTCAAACCAACCAATAGAAGATCTACACCTCCAACCATACAATGCCTCAAAAGGAGCCATACCAATACTCTTATGATAGCTATTATTTTATGCAAACTATACCAAAGGTAGAAGCTCCACCCAACTGCCACCATATTCAATCACATTGGCTCAAAGCATATTTTCTAATGTCTGAATAGTTCTCTCTACCTGCCCATCTGACTATAGTATTGGGTCTGAAGAACAAAATTCCAGGAAATTTTCTAAGGGTTAAAAACCAAGATATTTTAGGGTTGTATCATATTCTTACAACTCCCCTTATCATGAAGCATAATCAAAAAGATGCAAATGATACGAATGAACAATACTAGAATAATTACTAAATCTCTGAAAGTTACTCTCCATCAATAGCAACTCAGCTACACTCCTTTGCTAAATTTTTTAAAAGATGACAATTTCGCCCACCTTGATTAGTATACATGCAAATGATAGTTGTCTCTTATTATTCTCATTGACTTGTTATATGATTTTCTAACTCCAGGGTATAGATTCCATTCTATTTAAAAGTTATATATATTTTCTTTATCTTTGGTACTCAGTTGGAAGCTTCCTACTGAGTACCGTTCATTTGGTACTATACTACACTTCTGCATACTGTATATCATAGAACGAGTTATCGCTATTGATGTGTGCACCGTGCAGAACATCCATGGTCAAAGACTTAGAGTAAACTCCTAATGTTTGGAGCATTACTTATCTCTTCTATTTGTATTAGGATCTTCTGTATATTGTGCTCAGAGATAAGTTGTTTTAGTATAGTTCCATTATTATTTCACTTTTTAACTCTTGTGATATTAGAAGCTTTTATACTGATACCACTAGGTATTAGGATTCTTTTATATATAGATCATTATTTCATTTATTCCTTATTGTTCTCCTTATATTATTGAGTAGACTGTTACTAGCCGTTCTGGACTATAGGTAGCTTGCCTAGTGGTGGGTTATGGTATGAGCCATCATGACCGGAGAAATAGGGTCATGAAAAAATATATCAGAGCCTAGATTTTACTAGTGTATTAGTACAAGAGCTAAATGTTAGTAGAGTCCTGCCGATTGGTGCGGAGATGTCTATAAACTATATTTGGGAGGCTACAAGAACATTTTAGGTAATTTACTTCTTGTATCCTTATCGTGTATACATATTTTTGTGAACCTCAAACACATTCTTTGGCTCTATTCTATCACCAAAGGATGATGCAACATTGTCGACAGTTATGAATGAGACTTTAACCTATATTTCTTAAGTTTCAAAATTATGTCAAACTAAAGAGTCAAAGATGGATATCGAAGATCTTTAGCAATAGAAAAAAAGGATTTGGGCTACCTTAGGCTCTAGTTGGCCTTGTGACTACTTCAGCCTTTGATATTTGGAATAAGGAATTCGAGTTATGTTGTAGATCCCTCTCGGCCATGGATGATGTTTGATTTATAGAGAAGTCCTCAGACCAAAGTTGTGTCTATTGGTGTTCATCAGGGTTCTCTACCTTTTTTGAGTATGAAATTAGATTTCTCATGTGGTTTAGGCATTTTCTACATCCTTTTTAACTGGACATTTATGTATGAATGTATTACAGGGTTAGTATTGTACCTTTTTTTGGGGTCGGAGCACTTGATAGCAGTCGAGTCTTACTTTTATCAAGATATTGATTATAAGAGGACCATAAAGAACACAAGTATTGAGATTTATAGAAATAAAAGCAAGAGAAATGTCATCAGTATAGTTATCTTGGTATTTTACCTAGGAATGAGGATTCTTCCAGTATAGCATTGTGCAGACAGTATTCCATTCTATGAGTAGTTCTCAAATTAGCAGTGATAATTATAGTGGGAAGAGTCCTCATCAGATTTACGATGTGTGGTATGGTTCTTCAAGCCATGGTGATCATCAGGATTATGAGGGGTAGTATGTCGAAGTATTCTAGGATCTTAGTTTTGTTGTATCATGATGTGACATTGGTTTAGTGAATGTCCCTAATAAATACGATGGATGATCAGCTAGAGTTAGCACATACTCCCTATCAGCCTAGAGTTTCTAAGATAGACTATGATTTTAGAAGTTTGGACATAACATTATGGATTTTTCTCTACTTCAGTTGGCCATCCATTTAGGCTCGATTTGTGTTGCCACTATGCTAGTGCTTTTAAAGAGTGCTTTAATCGTAGAGAGACTAAATGTTAGTTTAGCGAGGTTCTTTGTTACGGGGTTTCCAGTCATTCAGCTCATTCAGATCAACCTTGTAATTTTAGGCATATTAAATTTGAGTTAATATGTGTGGCATCTCTATTGATAATTCAATCATCCGGTCTGAGTTGGACCCGTTCAGATTTATTTTTCCTATGCCCTTCAGGCGTGTGGTTGCGGATGTCACCATGATTATGCACTTTTATTTCCCTCATTTATCTCTTATTATGTGTATTGGGGTTTTCATACCCATTGATGATTATATTCCTTGATAAATTGATATCGGTTAATTTGTACCTTATTCTTAAATTTATAATTATGTTACTACTCCATGGTTTATTTCTTCAGTAGTGGATGGAGTATATATGTATTGATATGTTGCTGCTGGATGTACGTTTGGTTAGTATATCCATTTATCTTGGAACATTGTCCCTATTGTGGTCCTTGAGTGGTACATAAGATTTATGTGCATTTTTGTACCTCCTGTTCAGTATATTGATTTTGATATTGTTGTCGCTATTTCTACCACTACATGAGGTTATTTATATAGCTTGCTATTTTTACTTGATGTAATTTATTCTTGTTGGGTAGTTGTATAAAATAGTCTTATCTAGTTAGACTTTTATTTTCTTGTGATACTATTCGGTGGCTTGAGTAGATATAGCCTAATGTGATGATTTCTTTCCCCTAACATGTCGAGGTTGACTTGTTCCCTCTTGGTTAGTTGTATTATATTTATTTGGAGATGTATTCTGATATCGCAGGTATGTTGACCTTTTGTTGCTCTGTTATGACCCTAGAGTTGGCAATTTAGTTATATTGCCTATTATTGAGTCCGAGATTCTTAGACTTGCCTCCTAGGTTGTGAAGGCTTTTATGTTGGCTATCCCTTCTGATATAACCTATTTGTGAGGTGAACCAATTTAAGTTTTGTTCTTTGTTTTGGCTAGTCCATCATCCAATAGCAATTTTTATATTGATGTTAAGATACTGTGGATTTGTCTCATAAGTTTGCGGGGTTCATTCTCTTAGGATTGTTGGCTTGTTGTTAGTGTAGGGGAATCAGATACTCCTTTATGATTGTGATATGGTTTTTTCTTGTGGAATTGGGAATATAGAGGAAAGTGGCCTTTTCTGTTATCACTTCATGAGTTGGAAATTTGGAAATTCTTTATCTCGAGTCATTCCCTTTCTAGTGTTGGTTTTTGACTTTGACCTTGGTTTTAAGATTGGTATATTTCTTCTTTTGCTGATGTGTTTCTTTGGTGGATCAGGAGATCCCTATTTAAGAGTTTGTATGGCCTGGTGAGACTTTATGGAGTGTTTCTCCTTGATGATATGTGACTGTGGCTATTCCTTGCTGGGATGGAGTTTTATATTGATTAGTTATTGCAAAAGTTGCATTTATCCGAGTTGTTAGATTTTTTTGCCTTTATTGTGTGGACTCCAACCTTGGGAAATTTTTGAGTATATTTGGATAGTCCATTCTCTCCAGCAGATATGGAGTGGGTTATTTGCATTTTTAGCCCGTGACTTATCCTTTGGCATGATTTCTATTTTGTGGCTATTTTTTTGTACTATCCAGCTGACATAGAGTTGATTACTTGCATTTCAGTATACGATTATCCTTTTGGTGATTTTCGCTCTTCAGATATGTATTAACTATTGATTGGTATGATTTATCTAAGAAATGTAAGATTTGGATACTAGCATCGAGTTGCGATAGTTGGCATTGTAATATTCTTATTGGCTTAGTTTTAGGGTAAACACCTTCGTATGGAGATTTAGAAGTATGATAGATTTGGAGCATTAATTCCTACCATTCTTAGTTTTGGTGTAGATATTTGAGACCAAGTAATTCAAACTTGGTTTTGAGATTTCAGTTTGGTGTTGTAGATCTTATACACTGCCTTTGTTTCGGACACGTCTTTGCTCAGATTTCATTCATAGGGTGGTTGAGCCTACTCCGTGCTTGCCTATTCAATTTTCTTGATGTCAGTTGGATTATAATTAATAAGTGTTCAGATAATAACCCATGGGCACTGTATTGGTTATTTTAGTTTTGACCTCGAGCTTCAATTTTATTTAAAAATTTTTGATGATTTACACGATGGGAGTAATATACGGATTCATTATGACTTCATTCTCGTTATATGAGACATCCTTGAGTGGAATGTTCAGTGATGAGTAGTTATACCTTTGATTTTGAGAACTCAATTTGATTTTCATTTGGACTGGTTGAAGTATTGGTATGGATTACATTCCTCGATTATATCTATTTGTATGCCCGGACAGCTCCTTATGAGCTTATTCTATTGTTTGCCATATGGAATTTCATTGGATCAGCTTCAATTCTTTGAGTTCTCAGTGATGAGGCAGTATGGGCGAAACATAAGTGATTTTCCTCCTGGGTTGGAGTATATAGAATTTTTAAAATGGTAAGTGGAGTGTGTATTTGGTGGCATAATTCATGACTCAAGTTGACTTTGGATCAGATGAGCCTTTGTTGATTTATGCCAATATAGAGATGGTATCAACATGATATGGTTTAGATGTGAGTGTATTATTCTTCTTGCTTCAGTTTGGGGACAGATAGTGGTTAAGTTCAGTTTAGGTTGTTTGGAAGTGTAATGAGAATGCTAGTTGAAGAGGGATACCTATGCTAGAATCCGTTAGAAGTAATTTCTCTCCACTGAGGTTATCTAGGATGTCAAGCTCGGTGCATGCACGCCTTTTATCTCATCACTTTAAGGTTTTGAGATTCTTTCTATCCTTTGACTTTTAGGGACAAAATTCCTCTAAGAAGTCGATAATAAAATGATCCTTCAAGTTATTTTCCATATTTATGCTTATCTTTGTTGTTTGAGCTTCCCCATAGTGCCCTAAGTAATTTGTGACTTGTTGGGACAAACGGTTCGGTCAACGGGCAATTTATTTGGCTTTTAGAACCAACTCCCTATTTAAAAGTCTTTATTGGCTCCAAATGGCCATGGGTTTAAAACTTCAATGAAATGATCTTAAATGCAAATTCCAACTGTACCAGCAGATCCAAAATATCAATTTTAAGCTAGGTAGACCTTTGGTTTGGGTCTCAATGCACCCGAGCTCATTTTGACCTATTAATCATAAAGTTGAAAATTTTAAAGTTTAGGTGTAGGGCCTACATTTGGTCTAAATTACCTCAGATTTAAAATCCAACATTACCAATGCGTCCAAAACATTGAATTTAGTGTGGTTACAATTCATGTTTGTGAAATTTGGATTTCGGATATATTCCGAGGCATTGACCAAAACATAGAATCAAACTCCAAGTTTCAGTTGTCATTTAGTGCAAGACATTACCGCGCACGGTGGCTTCACAGCTATAGCAATACCATGATTTGGGCATGCGTGGGTTCATAATCGCCCTAGCTGAGGGCCTGGGAAGGGTTGTTTAAATACTTATTTTTAATGAGAATTGGCTATTTCTTCCTCTATTGAGAACTAGACAACCTAATATGGTATGTAAATCACAAATTGGTCATGGTGGGTCACTTGGGAGCATGATTATCATCATTTTTCATGATAATCTTCAAATTTAAGGTAAGAATCCCTTGAATGCATGCTTGAATTTCCTAGTTAGGACCTAAAACCCCCATTTAACTTAGGGCTTGAATATAGCCCAAAGTATGCTTAATTTTTACCCATTTCTTAAGGGTTATGTGTAATATCCCGATTGTTCCTTAAGCCTACATCTGTCTTTTGATTGGATACGGATGGCTTCTAAAGTGATTGATGTTTATATAGTGTTGTATTTCTCTAATTTCTACTTCCTATCATGTAGAGCATTGAATAAGCTTTCCATCGATACCAATTTCATCAAAATCCAACATCGAATGAGGAATTTATGGTCATTTTAATGAGCGTTGTTGGAATCATCAAGGTTTGACAGTCGATCTGGTGGACCGTCAAGTCCTTGGTGAACCACCAGTTATCCCGTTAAGTCAAGGCAGTAACCCTTTTTTCTGGTCATCATGCGACGGCCAAAATGGTGGGCCGCCAAAAATTTGATGGACCGTCAAGAGGACCATCAAGTAAAGGCAGAATATCCCATTTCTGACCCCCGAGTGATGGACGATCTGGTGGAATATCAGTTTCTAGATTGATTGTCACTTCGATCATCATGTCGAGGCAGAATGTCCCATTTCTTACCCTCGAGTGAAGGACGATCAGGTGGACCATCAGTTTCCTGACGGATTGTCACTTTGACCATCACATCGAGGCAGAATGTCCCAGTTTTAGCACTCGAGTGATGGATGATTTGGTAGACCGTCAGTTTCTCTTGTGGACCATCAGTTTGACTATCACAGACCCTAATTAGCAATTTTCAACTCTTTTTAAAAGGGCATTTTGGTCATTTCCACCACTTTTGGTCTTATATATATATCCAAGTAGAGAAGAGCCATTCTTTTTCTCTTCAATCTCTTCTAAGAAATATCTAGAGGACTAGGGTTTCTCTTTTCCAAATCCAAATCATCTCCAATAAATTCAAGAATCTTCCATAGATTTCTCTAATTTGCTCAAGAATTAAGTTCTCCAAGTCAAAGGCATCAAGAATCTTAGCCTAAAAGTGCAAGAAATAAGTTTCAATCAAGTCTCTTATTCTCGAATTTATACTCCAAGGTATGTGGGTCTTGAACAAGAATATCCTTTCATTCTTGTGCCCAAAGAACTAATTTTTTTAACTATGGGAATTTCATGATCTTTGCAAATGGGTTAACGCCCAAATTACTTTATTGATGAATTACGAGATTTGAGTTGATTTCGTTTGTTAATATGATTTATTTACCATCATATTTCTTAAATTGAGGATTTATGCCATGAGATGCATATTGTTATTACATATTGATGATTTCTAAATAATTTGAGATAAGTACCATGATTTAAGCTTTTCTACGAAATGTTGATTATTGAATATATATATTGATATTTGGTACTGAAAGCCAAGAATGAGTCTTTTGATGTCTTTCTAAAGTTTTGACATTTGACATGATTTGAAGAGCAATACACCTAGTGTTGAGAAAGATTGTTTTGTTTTTAAGTCGAGTTAGGAATCCACAGTTGTATATGATTTACAGATGAGATATATTTATATTTTGGTCTCTATGATAGACACATGAGTTGATATTGATGAAGATGAATTTCCTAATGCGTTCTGAGTTGAGTCTGGGAGGAGTATTTAGCACCGAGCGGGAAATATGGTATTTCTCAAAACTACGTGCCACTGTAGGATTGATATTGATAATTTTGGGCCAGAGGCCGAGTATGAGATTGTGATAACAAGATTGAGGTTATACTCTCTGGGAAGAGTATGACGCTCCCGCCTATGTGGGGTTCTCTTCTTAGGAGGGAAAAACGTTTGACTCCATGTGGCTTGCATGGTTTAGTTTATGTCGGTTATAAGAAACTCCCAAGTCCATAATGATCTAAGTTTCTCGAGTTACCGATCTAGTCTAAGTCATGAGTTAAAGAGTTTGAGTTGAGTCCAATGATTTATGAGATTTATGAAGAATGTGTTATTATTGATGATTTATGGAAATTATGTTTTAGGAAATTCAAGTGAAGAGAGTCATTATTGTCAGTATGCATGATTTTATTTTATATTTATGATATTATTTAAAAACGTTTCATACACCCCACATACTCAGTACATTCCCAAGTACTAATTCCCATACTCTTCTGTGTTCTACATTTCCTTGTGATGTAGGTTCAGGTGCTCAGTCTTAGCAGCGACAGAGATCTTTGAGTACCTTCATCTACATTTCTGTTATTGGTGAGTCCTTATGGTTCGAGGACCTATGTCCCTGATTTTGTCTTATTAATAAATGGTTGCTGCCTTTCAGTTCAGTACGAGTCAGTTGGGGAATCTGTCCTAATGGCACCTCAATCTTATGTAGTAGAGGCTTTATCAGACTAGAGTACCAATATGTGTAGAATTTCAGTATTTTGTTTGTATAGGACAATATTTCTTTGTATTTTAGTATGTTCATGACATGATTATTTTTCTTTATTACAACGTCATTATTGTTATAGTGAGTTATAGAAGTGAAGACAGGCTTAGAGGGTTAGCTTGAGGCTGCATATGGCCTTAAGCACCGTGTGACGTCCTGGGATGGAATCTTGGGGCGTTACAAGCTTTGTATCAGAGCCTAAGTTTCCAAGAGTCCTAGGGAGTCTGACAAGCCGTGTTACGTAGAGTCTTGATCATTAGTGTATAGCATGCCACATCTATGAGCAAGAGGATATGGGACATTTTAGGAAAAAGTCATTTCTTTCTTTCTGAAGTTGATCATGCCTACGACTATTTCTCTCTGCTATTAATTCGTGCTCTTTTATGACAGAAAATGCCTCCTCGTAGAGCTCACAGAAACAACGAATGACTTCAACCCATTGATTCTTTAGGTGAGATAGTGTCCCACGTTGACTTTTGGGCATCTTTTCAAGCGCTAGCCCAGGCGATTACTGCCAATGCTCTGGCCAATGTTCAGGACGCAATTTTACCTCCACAAGAAGGTAATCCAGCAGCAGCTTGGGTTCATAATTTTATATGGATAAATTCGCCATAGTTTTATGGGTCAAGGGATAGTGAGGACCCACAGATGTCTCTTGATGAGGTGAAGAAGATCACCCAAATTATGCATGTAACAGAAGA
Source organism: Capsicum baccatum var. pendulum (assembly GCA_030864225.1). Classification (NCBI taxonomy): domain Eukaryota; kingdom Viridiplantae; phylum Streptophyta; class Magnoliopsida; order Solanales; family Solanaceae; genus Capsicum; species Capsicum baccatum. The sequence continues at coordinate 121,980,717 of CM061556.1, read as the reverse complement.
AGAAAGTGTGGAGTTAGCTTCCTATCGCTTGAAAAATATTGCTTATGATTGGGTGGAGATGTGGAGAAAGAGTAGAGGGGAAGATGCCACTCCTATGACTTGGCAGTTATTCCAGGATGCGTTCTTAGACTTATTCTCTCCCCCAGAGCTGAGGAAAACGAAGCTGGAAGAATTTATGAACTTGAGACAGGGCTCCATGACAGTTAAGGAGTATTGTCATAAGTTCAATCAATTATCTAAGTATGCTCCTAGTATGATGGCTGATTCTAGAACTAGTATGAGTAAGCTTTTGGCTGGTGTATCTGGTTAGGTTGTGCAAGAGTGTAGGTCCGCTATGCTTAATAGGGACATGGACCTTTCTAGATTAATAATAAATGCTCAGCAGATTGAGGCGGACAAGGTAAAAGAGACAGATAATGAGTGGCAATAAGAGAGTTAGATTCAAGCAGCAGGGGTATGGTCATACTAGATTTTTTGGAAGGAATCACCCTCAGTCTCAGAACCGTTCACTTGTTCTATCCCTTCATTAGCCAGTGCTTCCGTATTCAGAATCAGGTAGGAGCAGGGTAATAGGTCTACTATATCCAGGTCCCAGGATATTGTGAGTAATAAACTTCATCCTCCTCTATGTCTAAAGTGCGGTAGGGACCATCCTAGGGAGTGCTTAGTCGATCGGAGGTGTTGTTTTGGTTGCAGTAAGTTGGGCCACAGATTCAGGGATTGCCTATATGCCAGACAAGGGAGTCGTGATGTTTGTCCCCAGAGTCAGGCTATTAGTGCTCCAGCCTCTTTAGTCCATCTTACTCCTCCTCAGGGTGCCTCATCTAGTACTGCAGGTGGTCAACGCCAAAATCACTTTTATGCTATACCACCTCGCCAGGAGCAGGAGGATTCACCAAATGCTGTTACTGGTATGTTCATGTATTTTATTTTTACGTGTATGTATTGATGGACCCTGGGTCAAGTATTTCTTATGTGACTCCGTTGGTGGCTGTGAATTTTGAAATTAGTACTGAAAATATTCCTGAGCCTTTTCTAGTTTCTAACTAGTGGGTGAATCTGTTGTTGCTAAGCAAGTGTATAAGAAGTGTCCTATTACTGTCTTTAACAAAATCATGTTTGCAGACTTGATTGAGCTAGACATGGTTGATTTTGACATTATTCTAGGTATGGATTGGCTTCACTCTTGCTACCCATGTAGTCAAGTTTTAGTTTCCTAACGAGCCTATTTTTGAGTGGTTCGGAAATTTTGTAGCTCCCAAGAGTCATTTTATATCCTACCTTAAAGCCAGGAAATTGATATCTAAGGGTTGTATCTATCATTTGGTTCGATTTAAAGAGACTGAGTCCGAGACTCCGACTATTCAGTCTATTAGTGTTGTCAATGAGTTTCTTAATGTTTTCCCAGAATATCACCCAAGGGTATCTCCCGATAGAGAGATAAAATTCAGGATTGACCTTCTTCCTGATATGTAGCATTTTTCTATTCCTCCGTATCATCTGGCCCCCACAGAACTTTATGAGTTGAAAGAGAAACTAGAGATCTTCTAGATAAGGGTTTCATAAGGCCTAGTGTGTCTCAATAGGGTGCACTCGTTCTATTCGTGCGAAAGAAAGATGGTTCATTATGCATATCCATCAACTATCGTCAGCTTAACAAGGTCACATTCAAGAACAAGTACCCTCTTCCCAGGATTGATGACCTATTTGATCAGCTGGAAGGTGCCAATTATTTCTCAAAAATAGATTTGAGATTTCACTAGCACCAACTTAAAGTCAGAGAGTTTGATATTCCAAAGATAGCTTTCTGCACCCGTTATGTTAATTTTGAATTCTTGGTCATGTCCTTCGGGCTAACAAATGCCCCACCAGCTTTTATGGACCTTATGAATCTGGTGTTCAGATGGTACCTGGATATGTTTGTTATTGTATTCCTAGATGATATTCTTGTGTACTCCTAAAATGAAAATGACCATGCAGATCATCTTCAAATTGTCTTGCAGGCCCTTAGAGATCATCAGTTGTTCGCTAAATTTAGCAAGTGTGAATTTTGGCTAAGGTCAATTGCCTTCTTGGGTTATATTATTTCTTCTGAAGGTATTCGAGTTGATCCTCAAAAGGTATAAGCTGTGAAAAATTGGCCTAGACCTATCTGTCCATATGATATTAGGAGTTTCTTGGGCTTAGCCGGTTACTACTGTCGTTTTGTGGAAGGTTTCTCTTCCATTATTGATCCTTTAACCTAGTTAACCCAAAAGAAAGTTAATTACTGTGGTCAGATTCCTGCGAGAAGAGTTTTCAGGAGTTGAAGACTCAACACACTTCAGCCCCTGTGATGAACCTACCTAATGGTGTAGATGATTTTCTGGTATATTGTGATGCTTTGAAAGTTAGTTTGGGGTGCGTGTTGATGTAGAAAGGTAAGGTTATAGCCTATGCCTCCCGACAGTTGAAACTGCATGAGAAGAATTATCTGATCCATGATCTTGAATTAGCTACTGTGGTTTTTTCCTTAAAAATCTGGAGACACTACTTGTACGGTGTTCATGTTAATGTCTTTACGGATCATAAGAGTTTGCAGTATGTGTTTACTCAGACAGAGTTAAATCTTCGACAGAGGCGATGGTTGGAATTGCTAAAGGACTATGATATGAATGTGTTGTATCACCCGAGCAAGGCCAATATAGTGATAGATGCCCTTAGCAGTTCGTCCATGGGTAGTGTAGCGCATATAGAAGAAGATATGAAGAAGTTGGCCTGCGAAGTGCATCATTTGGCTAGGTTAGGTGTTAGATTGCTTGACTCAGCTAAGGGTAATGTTTGGTTTCAGAGTAGTTCTGAATCTTCCCTAGTTTCAAAAGTGAAAGAGAAGCAGGATATGGATTCTCCTTTGGTTGAATTGAAAGGGTCCGTCAAAGACCAAAGGTGGAGGTTTTCTTCCAACGGGGAGATGGTGTATTGAGATTTCAGAATAGATTATGTATGCCTGATATTGATGATTTGAGAGAGAGAATTATGGCTGAAATGCATGGTGCGCGATACTCTATTCATCCCGATGCTACCAAGATGTACTGCAATTTGTGGGAAATTTATTGATGGAATGGTATGAAAAAAGATATAGCAAAGTTCGTAGAGAAGTGTTCAATTTGACAATAAGTTAAGATAGAGCACCAAAGACCTGGTGGGATAATGCAAGAATTTAGCATTCCTACATAGAAGTCGGAAGTGTTGAACATGGATTTTGTGACCGGTTTACCTCGTTCTCATCATCATCATGATTCTATATGGTTCATTGTAGACAGGTTGACTAAGTCTGCACATTTCCTGCCAGTACATACATCTTTCACCACTGAGGACTATGTTAAGTTGTACCTTCGAGAGTTAGTCAGGTTGCATGGAGTTCCATTTTCTATCATCTCTGATAGAGGTACTCAATTTATCTTTCAGTTTTGGAGAGCCTTCAAGAAGGGTCTGGACACCCAATTTTAACTTAGCTCCGCTTTTCATCCACAGATAGATGGTTGGGCTGAGAGGACTATCCAGACTCTGAAGCATATGTTGAGAGCATGTTTTCTTGATTTCAAAGGGAGTTGGGATGAATATTTGTCATTGATTGAATTTGCCTATAACAAGAGTTTTTATGCTAGCATTGGAATGTCTCCATTTGAGGCTTTGTATGGTTGGAGGTGTAGATCACCCATAGCTTGGTTTGAAGTAGGTAAGGCTGCCATGATTGGACCTAATGCTGTGTTCGAGGCTATAGAGAAAGGAGGTTAAAGACAACCCAGAGTCATCAAAAGTCATATGGAGTTGTGAGGAGAAGAGCTCTTGAGTTTAAAGTTGATGATTTGGTGTACTTGAAAATTTTGCCATAAAAGGGGTGGAGAGATTTGGAAAGAAAGGGAAGCTTAGTCCCCGTTATGTTGTCCCTTATAGAGTGTTGAATCATGTTGGGAAAGCAACTTATGAGATTGAGTTGCCTGCAGAGTTGTCAGCTATCCACCCTGTCTTCCACGTTTCAATGCTTAAGAAGCATATTGGTGACTCTGTTGTTGTTGATCCATTAGAAAGCTTTGATGTGCAGGATAGCCTTTTGTATGATGAAGTTCCAGTCGAGATCATAGATTATCAAATTCAAAAACTAAGGAACAAGGAAGTTCCCTTGGTTAAAGTTCTGTGGCGAAGTCAATCAGTTGTGGGCGCTACTTAGGAAGATGAAGCAGACATGCGAGCCAAGTACCCTCATCTCTTCTCCATGAGTTCAAATCAAGCTGAAGGTACTATTCTTTCTCAATTCAGTTGTGCATTCATCTATATAGTTACTCTCTCTATGATTCGTGCATTCTGTGCAGTACTCAAAAGTTTAAAGTAAAGTAATCCCTTCGAGTGGGTTATTCTAACTATGCGTCCTCATTTTTCCTCTTATTCTTGACCTATCTGGAAACATTCGAGGATGAATGTTTCCAAGGGGGAGATATTGTAATACCCCAAACGGTCCTTAAGCCTAAATCTATCTTTCGACTGGATAGGGGTGGCTTCAAAAGTTATTGATGTTTATATTATGTTGAATTTCTCTAATTTCTATCGATACCAATTTCATCAAAATCCGACATCGGACGAGGAAGTTATGGCCATTTTAATGAGCATTGTCGGAATCGCACAGGTTTGAATATAGATCTGGTGGACCGTTAAGTCCTTGGTGGACCGTCATTTGTCCCATCAATCCAAGGCAGTAACCCCCTTTTTTTATCCATTGTGCGACAGCCAAAATGGTGGGCCATCAAAAGTTTGATGGGCCGTCAAGAAGACCGTCAAGTCAAGAAAGAATATCCCATTGATAGACGATCTGGTAGACCATCATTTTACTGATGGATCATCACTTCGACCATCACGTAGAGCCAGAATATCCTATTTCTGACCCCCAAGTGACAGACGATCTAGTGGACCATCAGTTTCCTAACAGATCATCACTTCGACCATCACGTCGAGGAAAAATGTCCTAGTTTTGGCACTCGATTGATGGACGATCAGGTGGACCATCAGTTTCTCTGATGGTCCATCAGTTCGACCATTACAGACCTCGATCAGCAATTTTCAACTTTTTTCAAAGTGCATTTTGGTCATTTCCGCCCCTTTTGGTCTCTTATATATATATCCAAGTAGAGAAGAGCCATTCATTTTCTCTTTAATCTCTTCTAAGAAATATCTAGAGAACTAGGTTTTCTCATTTCCAAATCCAAATCATCTCCAAGAAATTCAAGAATCTTCCATAGATTTCTCCAAGTTATTAAAGAATTAAGTTCCCCAAGTCAAAGGCATCAAGAATCTTAACCGAAAAGTGAGAGAAATAAGTTCCAATCAAGTCTCTTATTCTCAAATTTAAAATACAAGGTATGTGGGTTTTGAACAATAATATCCTTGCATTTTTGTGCCCAAAGAATTGATTTTTTTTACTATGGGAATTTCATGATCTTTGCAATTAGGTTTACTCCCAAATTACTTTATTGATAAATTATGAGATTTGAGTTGATTAAGTTTGTTATTATGATTTATTTACCATCATATTTCTTAAATTGAGGATTTATTCTATGAGATGCATATTGTTATTACGTATTGAAGATTTCTAAATGATTTAAGATAAGTGTCATGATTCAAGATTTTCTATGAAATGTTGATTATTGAATATATATATATATATATATTGATATTTGGGACTGAAAGTCAAGAATGAGTCTTTTGATGTCTTCCTAAAGTTTTGACATTTGACATGATTTGATGAGCAATACACCTGATGTTGAGAAAGATTATTTTGATTTTGAGTCGAGTTAGGAATCCACAGTTGTATATGATATACAGATGAGATATATTTATGTTTCGGTCTCTATGATAGACCCATGAGTTGATATTGATTAAGATCGATTTCCTGACGTGTTCAGAGCTGAGTTTTGGAGGAGTATTTAGCATCGAGCGAGAAATATGGTATTTCCTCAAAACTATGTTCTACCATAGGATTGATATTGATAATTGTGGACCATAGGTCGAGTATGGGATTATGATTATGAAATTGAGGTTGTACTCCTTGGCAAGAGTATGATGCTACCACTAATGTGGGGTTCTCTCCTTAGGAGGGCAAAATATTGGACTCCATGCGGCTCACATGGTTTAGTTTATGTCGGTTATAAGAAACTCCCAAGTCCATAATGATCTAAGTTCCTTGAGTTACCGAGTCAGTCTAAGTCATGAGTTAAAGAGTTTTAGTTGAGTCTAATGATTTATGAGATTTATGAAGCATGTGTTATTATTGATGATTTACGAAAATTATATTTCAGGAAATTCAAGCGAAGAGATTCATTATTGTCAGCACGCATGATTTTATTTTATTTTTATGGTATTATTTAAAAACATTGCATACAGCTCTAGATACTTAGTACATTCCCAAGTACTGATTCCCATACTCTTGATTGTTTTATATTTATTCGTGATATAGGTTCAGGAGCTCAGTCTCAATAGTGACAGTGATCTACGAAAACCTTCATCTACATTTCTAAAGTTGGTGAGTCCTCATGGTTCGAGGACCTATGTCCCTAATTTTGTCTTATTAATAGATGGTTGTTGCCTTTCAGTTCAGTTCGAGTAAGTTGGGGAATCTGTCCCAGTGGCTCCTCGTTCTTATGCAGTAGAGGCTTGTCATACTAAAGTACCAATATGTATAGAATTTTAGTATTTTGTTTGAACAGGACAGTATTTCTTTGTATTCCTGTATGTTCATGACATGATTATTCTTTCTTATTACAGCGTCATTATTGTCATAGTGAGTTATAGAAGTTAAGACAGGCTTAGATGGTTAGCTTGAGGCCACGTGTGGCCTAAAGCACCATGTGACATCCCGGGATGGGATCTTGGAGCATTACATTATGATTCTTTGTTCCCGTGGGAACAATGGGTTGGCCTTGAAAACTCTTTTTCCTTATGTGGGACCCACTTGAGGCTTTGGTGTCGTTATTGGTTTCGAAGCACAATAGTGTAATATGGGTATTGTTAGACTCATATTGATGACTATATTATTTTTTTTTTAGTGTGATGCTATTTTGAGGATTATAAAGTAAAGTCAAGCATATGGTGCATGATGTAAGGTTTTGTGGTTTAGCTTTGCGGTAGGGTTCTGTCTACTCTTCTTTATAGATGACGTGTGATCTATATTGCGTGTGAATTGGATGTTTGGCTTGATTATTAGTATAATAACTTAGTCTTGATTATTAATGTTTGGGGATTAGATGAGGGTTTTAGACCCGTAAGATGGTATGTTTCTAACCCTTGAAAATCCAATTGCTTTCTCCCTAGTTTAGATTAGTTTGTATAATGGATACAATATAATGCTAGATTTGGGAATGTGGTTTTAGCATTGGAATCATGATTAACATATTTCAATCCTATTGTTCTAGTGTGTAGTACTGTAATCGTAAATGGGTAGAGTTGCCTTAAATACCCTTATTTCTAGATGATGTTCCGATTTTCAGATTGGTTATGGATTACGTAACATTTAGAAGTAGAAATTGATACCTTAGCCAAGTTGGGGCATAGTTTTCGTAAATATGGAAATTGATGATTAAAAGTGCAATTATTTGGCCCACTTAGGCTATGTATTGTGTTAGCCTTGTGGACCGAGTAATGGATGTTAGCCATTGTCGAGACTAGTAAACGTTACTATAAAGTTACTCTGTGGCTTATTAAATGATGATGTATTTTCCCCAAATAATTATATTTTTTCTTATACCAATACTACTTCTTTCTTGATATGATATTTAACCTATGTAGATGATATTCCCTCTTAGACTTGATATTTTGCTCATAGAGATGATATTTCCTCTTAGACATAACATTGTGTTTTTAGAGATGTTATTCCTCTAACATATGATGTTGGGCCTATAGAGATGCTATTCCTCTTATATATGTTGTTAGTCCTATAGAGATGATATCTTCTTTTAGATATGATAATATGACCTATAGAGACAATATTCCTCTTAGATATGACAATTGGCTGAGAGAGGCGATATTTGTCTTATGTCATGATATATGACCTATTGATAAGAGATATGTTATAAATGAATACATGCTTATTGATGCTATTCCTCATATATATAAGATGTCTCCTATGTGAGAGATGATTACGTGCTTATTGATATTATGCCGCCTATATATGAGATACCTCCTATGTGAGAGATAATTATATGATTATTGATATTATGAATCCTATATATGAGATTCCCCCTATGTGAGAGATGATTAAATGCTTATTGATATTGTGCCTCCTATATGCGAGTTGCCTCCTATATGTGAGATGATTAGAGATATGCTACAGCTTGTAAATATGATTATCAATATGTATTCGGATATGCATATGGGTCGAAGGCTGTGATTATGATATTATTATTATTCTAGGCATATTATTGTGCCAAGGGCATTGTTATGATATTCATTGGATATTTGAGAATAATTTATCATTATAAAGGATGTGATTACAGTTTATGAATATGCATATGTATGTTTGTATGCACAGTATGGGGTGGAGAAAGATACGGTATGATGCTTATTGTTCCACTGATTGAATATTGGTGATGGCATGCATAGATTTGGTACATTCATGATTATTATATTGGTAATTGATGTGATTCTTGATGGAATATGATCTTATGACTGTTCTTCCTACATAAAGGTTAAGCTATGTGGTAGGAAATTGTCTGTTAGGTAACTATAGCACAAGATGGTTAGGAATCTAATGTTCTAGTTAATGAACCTTGCTTAGTTGAAATATGACAACTAGTAATAGTTCATACGTGGCTAATGGTGATGTTGGTTTTAGCTTAGGTAAAGATTAGTATGAATGACTATGTTCATGATGTCGATTAGTTGTCAAATGAGGAGTCGTGTATTAATGAGGCTAGATAGTAAGAGATGTTAGTGATAAAAGACTAGTTAATAATAATGAATAGTTGGTAATTGTTGAATTATTCTTACATGATGGTTAGTAAACAAATGGTTTTAGTTAATAAAAGATGGTTAGATTATAAATGATAATTGTCAGCTAATAATGATTATCGACTATAGGCTGATTAGTTCATAATGATGATTAGTTGATAAATGAGGATTATGGCCTAGTGATGAACCTTAACTAGATGTCAGGTATTGTCTACTATATAAATAATGGTTAGTTGTTGTCCAATGAATAAGGATTACGTGAAGGATAATGTTTAGACTAATAGTTAGAGGTCATGTGAAGACTAGTGATTTACTGGTTTAATGATCATAAGCGTTGCTTAGCTAATAATGAATTGTCGAGAAGTATTGACAAGGATAATAACGAATGTTGATTATCAATATATTACTAGGCTTGTAGATTTACCTTTTTTCTACTATATCTTGAGCACATATTATATGTCTATAAATATACGTGTATTTATGTTTCTGATTATCTTGATACTCGCTGATGCCATAGGATATTGTGACATTGATAATGATACCTGACACGGCCAGAGGATATTGTGTTGATATATTTATAGCCGGTAAGGCTAGAGGATATTATTATGACATATTGATACCCAAAAAGGCTAGAGGATATTATGATGTTGATATATATACCCAGAAAGGCCAAAGGATATTGTGATGATATATTGATACACGGCAAGGCTGAAGGATATTATGATGATATATAAATACCAAACAAGACCGGAGGATATTGTGATGATGATATTGATACGCGATAAGGCTAGAGGATACTGTGATGGTGTATTAATACAAAAAGCTGGAGATTGATTACACTAATGATGGTCATGATGAAGATAGCTGTGATAAAGATAGTTATGATGATGAAAATATGATATTGATTGTGTACACTACATTCATTCATGCATGTGCATCGTCTATCACAGTATAAACCTATGTCTATCATCCAGTATGGGATAGTTGCACAGATATGGGTGAAAAGTATGCCTTATGTTAGTATATTAGTTTAACCTTCTAAATTTAGGGCGGTAGGGGTACGTATAGGCTCTGCTAGGTATTGGGTTTTCCGGAGTAGACTGTTATTTACAGTGTTATTGATATTATTGTTATCATTTCCATGATCCTTATTATGGCTAACTTCTAACATATTGGTCATTGGTCCAGTATTGAGATCTGAGGTATGTCTACAACCTTCTATATTATGATGTTACTATCATGCACGATTATGTCATGTCTAGCCAGGTGGATTAGAAGCCATGAGTATGATAGTATTAAATCCTGGTAGAATTATAATGAGGTCCTAGAATGAGAATATGATTATCTAGCTTATCCTTGAGATGACCTCATGTTTATATGTATCTCTATATATATACCGAGCGATATGATGTTATGGAACTATCATATATCCCTTTATTCATTTGTACATATTGTATATTGTTTCTTGGCCTTGTATATTTCTATATATATATATATATATATATATCTTCGCTCTTCTTTCGTATATTGGCCTAGGATATATGGTATAGTATTAACATCCATTGATTGTAGTTGGAATAGGATATTTCACCCTGATAATTCCTTAGTTTTAATATGTTATAATCTTTGACTTTGACAGGATAGTTGTCCCTTATTATTCTCATTGAAATTTTATATGATTTCCGGACTCTTCGGTTTAGATTCTACTCTTTTTATATGTTGTATATATTTACTTTACCTTTGGAGCTCAGTTGGCAGTTTTGAACTAAGTACCATTCGTTTTGTACTCACTCTATGCTTATGTAGCCTCTAGATCATAGTACTAGTTATTGCCTGTAAGACCCCACCAAGTTCCCTCATAGTTCGAGCCTTAGAGCGTGTGAAGTGAAGTCTAATTCCGGCCCTAAGAGATTGAGAAGATATTACCAAGTGATTGGTATTTAAACCATATAGAATTTTCTTAAATTTGACTTTTTGTCATGTAGAGAATTGAATTAGCTTTCCAATGGTACAAATATCATCTAAATCTGGAATTGGAGTGAGAAGTTATGGCCGTTTTACTAAGAGTTGTCAGAACGGTCCAGGTGTGATGGATGATCCGACGGACCATCGAGTTTGTGATATACCGTCACTCAGACCATCGCAACCATGGCAGAAACTCTCTTTCCTAGCCCAAGTGTGACTGCTAAGACAACGAATTTTCAAGGCTACGATAGACCATCATTGAGACCGTCGCCACTAAGGCAGTGTGGTCCCATCCTGGCCAACGTGTGACGAACGTTTTGACAGACCATCAAGACTATGACGGACCGTTGCTATGACCGTCTCATAGAGGCAGTGAGTTCTATTTCTGACCGGCATGCGATGGACAATCCGACGAACCGTCAGGCTAGCGACGGGCTAGCGACGGACCGTCGCTCCGACCATCTCAACCCCCATTCAGTATTTTTAACTTATTTTTAAAAGGGTTTTTTGGTCTTTTCCACTCTTTAATCATCCATAAATATTCCAAATGAATAAAATGGCTTCATTCATCATCCAAAACACAAGAGAGCTAGGGTTTCTCTCTCAAGATCAAATCTAAAACCCTTCTCCAAGAAATCCAAGAACTCAGCATAGATTCTATAAATTAAGTTGAGATTTGAGTTCTCCAAGTTCAAGAGTTGCAAGAACCCTCTCACAAGAGTAAGAACAAGAGGTTAAAGCAAGTTTGTTCATCCTATTTCATAATATAAGGTGTGTGGAGTTTTGAACATGGATAATCATTTAACCCTTGTTCCCAAAAGCTTATTTAAACTACAATTTTCTGCAACTTATGAGATTTTACATGAAATTGAATTAGGGTTTTTTAATCCATTGTTTTTGGTTGCAAGCTTTTGATGTTTCCGATAAATTGAGAGTTTAATGACATGATTTTTACGTATTTTCTTGAGAAATTGCAGATAGGTCTATACCCCATGATTTTAATCCTTGAGAAGTTAATAGTTAAAATATTTGAGATATTAAAGTATATGAGTATGTTGAGATTATGAGCTAAATTGCTATAAATTCCAGATTTCTATATGATTTATGAATCTATATGCTATCTAATATACATTTTGATGAGTTTTAACTTGAGATTGAATTATGGGTCACTAAGACTTACTTAAAACTTGCAATTTTATGAACTTTTTTGTTATAAGCACCCATGATTTGAGTATTCTGAGATTATTGAGAAATATTTTGACGTAATAGTCATAGAGCTTTGAAATCCACTTTACTACATGAGATTACAGATTTGATTGTTGGGTTCTTAGGAACCATAGGATTATTTTGAAAGTTGATTGTCATGAGATGAATGATATAAACTAAGGGAGTAGTATTTAGCACCGAGTTGAGTAAGTTACTATGGTTTCTTACCCCAGAACTACGTGCCACCGTAGGTTTGAGTTTTTTGGCCTAAGGCCGAGATGATTGGGCCTGAGGCCGAGATAAGTGATCATTCAGTTAAGGTTATTCTACTTGGCAAGAGTATAATGCCTCTCCCCAATGTGAGGTTTCTTCCTTAGGTGGACAAGAAGTTTGACTCCACGTAGCTCGCATGGTTTATGTTGGTTAAGAGAACCTCCCTAAACTAAAGTATTTCCCATTGAGATTGATTATTTTCCCTAAAGCTTTGAGATGAGATATTTCCTAAAGTGAACGAATTGCTTTTGAGTATTTTACAAAAAAAAAGTAGTTTTCTCTACAAATATGAGTTGATCACCAGTTTTTAAACAAAAGTTATATCATTCTGAGTTCCAAGTGTTTGAGTTCAAAAGAGTTACAATTCTTGAGCAATAAAGAAGTTTTACTCTCTATGAGACATAGGCATGAGTTGAAAGTATTGTTTAAAGCTTCTTTTATCCTATGAGTAATAAGAATAAGAGGAGAGTGCAGATTTTAAAGATAAAGTATAATAACTCATGAGATTTTTTTTAACCTGCTTCATTCTACATGATTTATGAGCTTTACATTTTGACTTATTCAAGCCATGTGAGTCATTCCTATTTGCATGCATGATTTGATTAAAGAGTATTGATATTGTTTCATGTAAATATATACACCCCCATATACTCAGTGCATTCCTAAGTGTTAATCCATATATACGTCTGTGTGCTTTATTGGCTTATAATGTAGGTTTAGGTGCTCATTCCTAACCTCGTTAGTGATTTTCGAGTACCTTTGTCGACATCTCCCTAGTGGTGATTCCTTATGGTTCGAGGACCTATCTTCAGACATTTCAGTATTTGAGTATTTATGTTATTACTTTCAGTTTAGTTTGAGTCAGTTGGGGACCTATCCCAATGAATCTCGAGTTCATATAGTAGCAGAGGCTTTGTCAGGCTAGTTATCAGACTATGGTTGTGTTGAGATTTCCAGTATTATGGTAGTTTGGACTGAGTATTATCTCCGTATTTCCATTCATTTGATATTACAGTGCTAGTGATTTCTATATTTCTTCTTAAATGAGTTATTATGAGAAGTAATAGGCTCTAAGAGTTATCTTGGGGCTACTTGTAGCCCAAAGCATTGTGTGACGCCACGAGATATGATTTTGGGTCATTACTGACTTGGTATTAGAGCCTAAGGTTTTTAAGGAGTCCTAGGGAGTTTGACAAGCTGCGTTGAGTATAGTCTTGATCATTGGTGTGTAGCGCACCACATCTATGAGCAAGAGGCTACAAGACGTTTTAGGAAAAAAGTTGTTTCTTTCTTTCAGATTCCATTGTGCCTGTAGTTGTCCCTCTCATCTAATAATTTGTGCTCTCCTATTTTAGAAAATACCTCTTTAAAGAGCGAATAACCGTAGAAATAATGATGAGCAACCCCCACCTCTTGATCCTTTGAATGAGACTATGTCTCATGCTGAGGTTTAGGCGGCCTTTCAAGCGTTAGCCCAAGAAGTCATTGCTAATGCTTGGGCCAATAATTAGGCCGCAGTTGCAAATCAATAGAGAGGTGATTTAGCTGCTGCTAGGATCCATTATTTCATACAGATGAATCCACCAGAGTTTTATGGGTCCAAGGCTAGTGAGAACCCACAGTTGTGCCTTGAAGAGGTGAGAAAGATCACGCAGGTGATGCATGTTTCTAAGGTGAAAAGTGTTGAGTTAGCGTCTTACAAGTTAAAAGATATAGCTTATGGCTGGGTTGTATCATGGAGGAGGGTAGAGGTAAGGATGCTGCTCGTACGACTTGGCAGGTGTTCCAAGATGCATTCTTGGATAAGTTCTTTCTGCTTGAGATGAGTGAAGCAAAGATAGAGGAGTTTATGAACTTGAGGCAGGGTTCCATAATTGTTAAGGAATACTGCTTGAAGTTCAACCAGTTTACCAAGTATGCTCCTGGTTTGATTTCTGACACCCAAGCAAGTATGACCAAATTCGTAATAGGTGTTTCTAGTTTGATGCTGAAAGAGTGAAGGACTACGATGTTGCATAGAGATATAGATCTATCTAGGTTGATGATTCATGCACAGCAGATAGAGGTGGATAAGATTATAGAGAGATAGAGTAAGGGGTAACAAGAGGGCTAGATCTGAGCAGCATGAGTATAGTCAGCCTAGGTTCCATAGAGGAAACCACCCTCAGTTTAAGAGACATCCATCTATTCCAGTGCATTCATCAACTAGTGCTTCCTCGCCTAGAGGCAAATAGGAGTAAGGGAGTAGGTCTTTTATGTCTAGGACGCAGAACAGTGTTGGTAACAGTCCCCGTTATCCTTCTTGTTCTAAGTGTGGTAAAGATTATCCTAGTTATTGTTTAGCAGATTTGAGGGGTTGTTTTGGTTGTGGTAAGAAGGGCCACAGACTTAGAGTTTGTCTGCATGCTAGGAAGGGGACTAGAGATGCCCGACCTCAGGTATAGAATGCTAGTACACCCACTTCTATCCCTCGTCCCACCCCTATTTAGGGTGCTTTATCTAGCACTGCTGGTGGTCAGTGCCAGAATAGATTCTATGCCTTACCATCCCATCAAGAGCAGGAGGACTCTCCCAATGTTGTCACTGGTATGCTCTGCGTCTTTTTTTTTTATGTCTATGTGTTGTTGGAACCTGGGTCAAGTCTCTCCTATGTGACCCTACTTGTGGCTGTTAGTTTCAAAATAAGTCCCAAAAAGATTCCTGAGCCTTTTTTATTCTCCACACCAGTAGGGGAATCAGTTTTTGCTAAACAAGTGTATAGAGATTGTCCTATTAGTGTTCTTCATAGAGTCATACTTTCTAATTTGATAGAGTTAGACATGATGGATTTTGAACTTATTCTGTGTATGGATTAGCTTTATTCTTGTTATGCATCTATAGACTGTCGTACACATGTGGTCAAGTTTTAGTTCCCTAATGAGCTAGTTTTTCAGTGGTCTGGGAGTTTAGTATCTCCCAAGATTCATATTATCTCCTATCTCAAAGCCAAAAAGCTAATATCCAAGGGTTGCATCTATCACCTAGTTTGATTCAAAGACACTAAGTTTGAGGCTCCAACTATTCAGTCAATTGAAATTGTTAATGAGTTTCTAGATATTTTTTTGAAAGATCTCCCAGGGGTACCTCCCGATTGAAAGATAGAATTCAGGATTGACCTTCTTCTCGACACTCGTCCCATTTCTATTCTGCCATACCGTATGGCACCTACTGAGATTAAGGAGTTGAAGAAGCAACGCAAAGATATTTTATACAAAGGTTTCATAAGGCCCAGTATTTCTTCTTGGAGCACACCTGTTCTATTCATATGAAAGAAAGATGGTTCTTTGCATATGTGTATTGACTATTGTTAGCTTAACAAGGTCACAGTTAAAAATAAGTATCCTCTTTCGAGAATTGATGACATGTTTGATTAGTTGCAAGGTGCAAGTTATTTCTCCAAAATAGACCTTAGATCCGGCTATCATTAACTTAAATTCAGGGAATGTGATATTCCAAAGAAAGCCTTCCGAACCTACTATGGTCACTTTGAGTTTCTAGTTATGTCTTTTGGTCTAACCAATGCCCCAGGAGCTTTTATGAACCTCATGAATATAGTGTTTAAGCAGTATCTTGATACATTTATCATAGTGTTCCTAGATGACATCCTTGTCTACTCCTGCAGTGATCATGATCATGCAGATCACCTTAGAATTTCTTACAAACTCTTAGAGGTCACCAGTTGTTCGCCAAATTTAGTAAGTGAGAGTTTTTGCTAAGTTCTGCAGCCTTTCTGGGTCATATTATTTCAGCCAAAGGTATTAGAGTTGATCCCCAAAAGACTGAAGCTGTAAGAAATTAGGCTAGACCTATCTCTCCATCTGACATTAGAAGTTTCTTGGGTCTAGCGGGCTACTACCATTATCTTGTTGAAGATTTCTCTTTTATTACATCTCCTATGACCCGGTTGACCCAAAAGAAAGTTAAGTTCCAATGGCCATATTGTTGTTAGAAGAGTTTTTAGGAGTTAAAGACTTGACTTATTCAATCCCTATGTTGATTTTGCCTGATGGTATAGATGTTTTTGTGGTGTATTATGATGCCTCTATAATTGGTTTGGGTTGTGTGTTGATGCAAAGAAGTAAGGTTATAGCCTATGCCTCCAGACAGTTAAAGCTGCATGAGAAGCATTTCCCAACCCATGATCCTGAGTTAGTTGTTGTGGTCTTTGCTTTGAAAATCTGGAGACACTACCTTTATGGGGTTCATGTTGATGTGTTTACTGATCATAAGAGCCTGCAGTATGTGTTTACTTAGAGGGAGTTGAATCTTAGGCGGAGAAGATGGTTAGAGTTGTTAAAAAAATATGATATGAGTGTGTTGTATCACCCGGGCAAGGCCAATGTAGTAGCAGATGCCCTTGCAGATTGTCTATGGGTAGTGTTGCTCATGTAGGGGAAGGTAAGAAAGAGTCAGCTCATGATGTGCATTTTCTAGCTAGATTGGGTGTTAGGTTACTTGATTCAGCTGAGGGAGTAAAGGAGAAGTAAGATAGATATCCTAGTTTGATCAGACTGTAAGGAGGCAGTTAAGGACCAAAAGGTAGAGGTTTTCTCCCAAAGAGGAGATGGCGTGTTGAGATTGCATGGTAGATTGGGTGTTTTGTGTGTTGATGATCTAAGGTAGAGGATTATGGCAGAAGCGCATGGCGCACAGTATTCAATTCATCCCAGCACTACCAAGATGTACAGCGACTTGCGAGAAATCTATTGGTGGAATGGTATGAAGAAGGATATAGCAGTGTTTGTAGCAAAGTGTGCAACATCCCAACAGGTTAAGGTAGAACACCAAAGACCTGGTGGTATGATGCAAGAGTTTAGTATACTCACTTGGAAGCGAGAGATAGTGAATATGGACTTTGTGACTGGGTTACCACTTTTTCGTCATCATCATGATTCTATTTGGGTTGTTGTAGATAGGTTGACTAAGTCCACGCACTTTTTGCCCATATATACATCTTATACATTAGAGGATTATGCTAGATTGTATATCTGGGAGTTAGTCAGGCTGCATGGATAGGGGTACTTAATTTACTTCTCAGTTTTGGAAGACGTTTCAGCAAGGTCTTGGTACCAAAGTTCTTTTGAGTTCTGTTTTTTATCCGCAGACAGATGGTCAGGCTGAGAGGACCACTCAGACACTAGAAGATATGTTGAGGGCGTGTGCTCTTGATTTCAAAGGTAGTTGGGATGAGCATTTTCCATTAAAAGAGTTCGCCTATAACAATAGTTACCATGCTAGCATTGGGATGGCACCATTTGAGGCCTTGTATGATAGGAGATGTAGACCATGCATAGGTTAGTTTGAAGTTGGTAAAGCTGCCGTGATCGGGCCTGATGCAGTATTTAAAGCTGTGAAGAAAGTTAAGTTTATTAGAGAGAGTTTAAAGACAACTCAAAGTCGTCCAAAGTCATATGCTGATGTAAGGAGAAATGATCTTGAGTTTGAAGTGGGTGATTTGGTGTACTTGAAGATTTCAACCATGAAAGGGGTGAAGTTGTTTGCTAAAAAGGGAAAGCTTAGTCCCTGTTATATTGGCCCATATAGAGTTTTGAGCCGTGTTGGGAAAGTAGCCAATGAGGTTAAGTTGCCTGTGGAGTTGTCAGTCGTTCATCCTATTTATCATGTCTCCATGCTTATACAGCAATTGGTGATTCCATTGTGGTAGATCCTTCAGAGTGTGCTGATATTCAGAACAGTCTTTCGTTCGATGAGATTCCCGTAGAGATCCTAGATTTTCAGATCCGTAGACTGAGTAACAAAGAGGTTCCCTTGGTCAAAGTGTTGTGGCAGAACTAGTCAATTGAAGGTGCTACTTGGAAGGCAGAAGCAGACATGCAAGCCAAGTACCCGTACCTCTTTTTCGCGAGTTCAGATAGATCCAAAGGTATTATTCTTCCTTAATTCAGCCCTTCTAATCTAAAGTTCAGCTATATATCAACTCTTGCATGAGTTCTTGCAATTTTCAAGGTATTCAAGAGTTTAGAAAGTTTTTGAGCCCGTTTAAAAAATTGCTTCAGCTATGTGTACTCCATTTTCCTGTGTTCCTAGTCTAACTGGCGACATTCGAGGACGAATGTTTCCAACAGGTAGATATTGTAAGACCATGCAAAGTTCCCTCATAGTTCAAGCCTTAGAGAGTGTCAAGTGAAGTGTAATTCTAGCCCTAAAAGATTGAGAAGAGACTTCCCAAGTGATTGGTATTTAAACAATATATGATTTTCTTAAATATGACTTTTTTTCATGTAGAGAATTAAATTTTCTTTCGTCCAAATCCGGCATCGGGGTGAGAAGTTATGGCTGTTTTACTATGAGTTGTCAGAATAGTCCGAGTGCGATGGATGATCCGATAAACCATCGAGTCCGCGATAGACCATCGCATGTACCATCGTGACCAAGGCAAAAACTTCCTTTTTTGGCCCAAGTGCGACGGCCAGAACGATGGACCATCAAGGCTGCAATGGACCGTCGTTGAGACCATCGCCACTAAGGCAGTGTGGTCTCATCCTGGCCAATGTGCAAGGGAATTTCCAACATACCATCAAGACTGTGATGGACCGTCACTACGACCGTCACATTGAAGTAGTGTGTTCTTTTTTCGACCGACATACGACGGACGATCCGACGAACAGTCAGGATAGCGACAGACCATTGCTCCAACCATCGCAGCCCCTGTTCAGTATTTTTAACTTGTTTTTAAAAGGGCTTTTTGTTCTTTTCCACTCTTTTATCAACCAGATATATTCCAAATAAAGTAAATGGCTTGATTCATTATCCAAAATACAAGAGAGCTAGGGTTTCTCCCTCAAGATCAAATCTAAAACCTTTCTCCAAGAAATCCAAGAACTCACAATAGATTCTATAAATTGAGTTGAGATGTGAGTTCCCCAAGCTCAAGGGTTGCAAGAACCCTCTCTTAAGAGTAATAAGAAGACTTTAAAGCAATCTTGTTCATCCAATTTCTTAATCTAAGGTATGTGGGGTTGTGAACATGGGTAATCCTTTCACCCTTATTCCTAAAAGATTATTTAAACTACAATTTTCTACAACTTATGAGTATCTACATGAAATTGAATTAGGGTTTTTTCATCCATTGTTATTGGTTGCAAGCTTTTGATGTTTCCCATGAATTGTGAGTCTAATGGCATGATTTTTACATATTTTTTTGAGAATTGCAGTTGGGTCTAAACAACATAATTTTAATCCTTGAGAAGTTAATAGTTAAAATGTTTCGAATATTGAAGTATCTGAATATGTTGAGATTATGAGCTAAATTGCTGTAAATTCAAGATTTCAATATGATTTATGAATCTATGTGCTATGTATATGCATTTTGATGAGTTTTAACTTGAGATTGAATTATGGGTCACTAAGCCCTACTTGAGACTTGCAATTTTATGAACTTTTGTGCTATAAGTACCCATGATTTGAGTATTCTGAGATTATTGAGAAATGTTTTGACCTAATGGTCATAGAGCTTTGAAATCCACTTCACTACATGAGATTAGAAATTTTACTGTTGGGTTCTTAGGAACCATGAGATTATTTTGAAATTGGATTTTTGTGAGATAAGCGAGATAAATTAAATGGAGTAGTATTTAGCACCGAGTTGGGTAAGTTACTATAATTTCTTACCCCAGAACTATGTGCCACCGTTGGTTTGAAATTTTAGGCCTAAGGCATAGATGATTGGGCCCAAGGCTGAGATAAGTGATCACTGAGTTGAGGTTATATTCCTTGGAAAGAGTATGACGCCTCTACCTAATATGAGGTTTCTTCCTTAGGAGGACAAGACGTTGGACTCCATGTAGCTCTCATGGTTTATGTTAGTTAAGAGAACTTCCTTAAACTAAAGTATTTTCCATTGAGATAGAATTTTTTCTCTAAATCTTTGAGATGAGGTATTTTCTGAAGTGAAGGAATTGCTTTTGTGTATTTTTCGAAGAAGAAATTAGTTTTATCTACTAATACGAGTTGATCTCTAGTTTTTAAACAAAAGTTATATGATTCTGAATTCCAAGTGTTTTAGTTCAAAAGAGTTATAATTCTTGAGCAATAAAGAAGTTTTACTCTTTATGAGACATATGCATCAGTTGAAAGCATTGTTTAAAGCTTCCTTCATCCTATGAGTAATGAGAATAAGAGGAGGGCGTAGATTTTAAAGATAAAGTATAATGACTCATGGATTTGTGTTACCTATTTCATTATACATGATTTATGAGATTTACATTTTGTCTTATTCAAGCCATGTGAGTCATTCCTATTTGCATGCATGATTTGATTAAAAAGTATTGATATTGTTTTATGTAAATGCATACACCCTTATATACTCATACATTCCCAAGTGCTAATCCACATATTTGTCTATGTGCTACATTGTCATATAATGTAGGTTCAGGTGCTCATTCCTAGCCTCGTCAGTGATTTTTGAGCACCTTTTTCTATATCTCCCCAGTGGTGAGTCCTCATGGTTCGAGGACCTATCTTCAGAATTTTCAGTATTCGAGTGTTTATGTTATTACTTTCAGTTCAGTTTGATCCAGTTGGGTACGTATTCTAATGGCTCTCGAGTTCATGGTGTTGTAGAGGCTTTGTCAGACTAGTTATCAGACCATGGTTATGTTGAGATTTCTAGTATTGTGGTCGTTTGGACTGAGTATTATCTTCGTATTTCCTTTTATTTTATATACTAGTGCCAATGTTTTGTATATTTCTTCTTGAATGAGTTATTATGAGAAGTGATAGGCTCAAATGGTTAGAATGGGGCAACTTGTAGCCCTAAGCACCGTGTAATGTCCTGGGAGGTGATTTTGGCTCGTTACATCGCCGTTGATGGGTGCATCATGCGAAGCAGCCATAGTTCAGAGACTTAGAGTGAACTCCTAACATTTGTCTAGTACTTATCTCTCTCTTTAGTATTAGGCTAATCTCTTTATTATGTTTAAACATAAATTGTATGTATGTAGTTCAATTGTTGTTTCACTTTTATACTCTTGTGATATTAGAAGATCTTATGTTGTTACCACCAGGTTTTAGTAGTGTCTCATGTATTTAACTTTATTTTATCTACCCTGCATTGATTTCCTTATATTATTGAGTAGTCCGTTACTATCCATTCTGGACTATGGGTTGGCTTAACTACTGGTGGATTATAGTTGGCGTCATTATAATCGAAGAAATTAGGTCACGATAGTGGACGTGTTAATGGTTTTGAAAGTGGAATTCCACAAGCCCCACACAGGATTTTCGACTTGATTTTGGACCCGAAGCATAAAAATAAAATATAGGTACCATTGTTCTCGTATTAATGCATAGATTAGTCTTTTGATAGTGTGGCATCATGTAGAAGCTTCTCGGAATAGGAAATCATCTATTTGGCAGACTTTATTGGGCTTTCTTAGTTATCTAGATAGGCTAGGCTTACCTTTGTATTAGAATGAGCTTAGTTATAGTATCAATATGATATTATGCTTTTTTGGGGAATTATGATTTGGAAGTATATTTCATGTGAATTGTAGTATTTAGCCGATTAAGGGACCGTAACTAGGTGTATTTGGCTGAACTACCGACTCATTAGGAAAAAATATTATTTTTGGATGACATGAGGCTTAAGTATTGCCTTATAGTGGGATTTAAACACCATATCCTCTTTTGGGGTAAAATTTGACTTAGAGTGGATTTTTGGGGTTATAAGTAGGCCCTTCTAGTCCACCTTACGCCAAGATTACAGTTAGCTCCTTGTAGACTCAATAGGCCTTTACACATTATTAATTACATTCTTGATCTTGGAGAGTCTATAGGCATATTATGGCTTGTTCTAGATTTTTCCTTCGGAGATGATAAGACCGGTTTAAGTTTGATGTTTATGATATTAAGATCTGTTCAGGTACAACATTTAAGGAATACTATATTCAGTTTAAGTCCGACAATCATGATATCATTTTTTGTTTATGTCTAGCTTTTGAGGCACTACTTTTGGTTTAAGTTAGTCCTTGAGAGGTTATTTATGATGGTTATGGAACCAGTTTGAGTTCAGTATTTATGGTATGGAATGATCTATGGTTATGGTATCGAGATTGGAATGGTTAGGATATTTACTATTGTTACATCTTCTTTGTTTCATCTACCTTGCTTTTAGGGGATCTCATTGTAATGTAATTTCATTTGCCTTTTGTAGAAATATGTGGCCCAGTTATGCTAGAAACAACAATGTTCTCTATAATATTTATATTTTTGTTGTTTACTTTTAATACTTTTAGGCATTATCCCAGGTTATCCCTTCTTCACTAGACTTAGATTATTACTTCGCATTATATTATATTTATATTATAATTTTGCTATGTCAGTTGATGATCCCATCTAAGTACCCATTGCTTTGGTACTCATACTAGGCTTTTGTACATTTTTTTGGTGCAGATTTGAATACTAGCTGCCACCACTATATTTGTGTAGGTCAGATTTTAGACAAAGGGTGATGTCTTTCATTTTTGAGACTATTATACATTGACATTAATAATACTCTTGTTCTTTTTCTAGTGGCTCTTGTACTGACCTTACTAGGTTGTGGAATGTTATTACTCATTTTACTATTTCTCTTCAGTTATAATATTATCCTTCAATTGTATGGTCTGTATTCTACCTATTTGTATAATTTCATACTCATGCCATTTCCACTAATTAGTCCATTACTTGTAGTTCTGGGCTATGGTTTGGCTTTCCTACTGACAGGGGTAGGTGTCATCATGACTCGTGAAGTTGGGAGACAAATTGGAATTAAGGATTAGGTACTCTAGAATTCTTGGTGCAAGATCAAGGGTCTAGTAGTGTTCGGCAGATCAAAACGATGATGTCCATTTCTTATCTTTATGAGGCTAGAGGACATTCTTAGGATATCTTCTCTTCCTTCAAGGAGGTGATCATCTAGGGTCGTAAGGGTATGGTTTTCTTCGAATTTCTTTACAATTAAGGCATGTACCTCTTTTCATATACTTGTATTTTATTAATGGCATAAAAATTTGTTTATTATTCATGGTTTTGTTGTTGGGTTTTGAACTATGGGTTGAGGGTTTTGAATATATTTGGTTTAAATGTTTTCCCATGATTATTATTGAATTTTTATGCATTGAATTGGTGATTTATGAAATCTTTGGGTGCATAGGGATGGTGAATGAATTTAACGGTGCAATGGATTCCCCAAATAAGTGGTTTATGAATAGAAATAGATAATAACCTCGACCTACATGCATAATTGGCTTTGGAATATGATTTATCACTTAGTTTTGTTATTCTTTATGAAACCTTGCATTTAATAAATGGTAAATGGAATATGAATTTGTTTGGTTTGGATTTCAAATGGTTTTGGAAATTCCTTGGTGGCCATGCCTTTGGTTTTTAAATTGGAAACCGTGGAGGCAACTTGTCTTTAAGGTTTGTATGGAAAAGATTAAATAGACGTGCAAGCTCTAATTTTTGTATGATGATACTAACGGGAAATGCCTAATTACAAGAATCCTTAGTAAATGGTTGGAAATGTGTAAATTGTCTTAATAGGGACTTAAAGGGGGTTGTGTAGTGATCAAGATCAACTTACTCCATGATATCTGGGAAATGCAATAATTGTCAAATATAATAACCCAACTTGATTTGGGGTCGAATCATCCAGGAGTGGAATTAGTATTCAAATCCTGTGGGTGTTGAAATCTACTAAAGGTGCACCTGTAATGTAAATGAAATTCAAGACATGAATTAAAATTGGGGGTATGGTTTGTAAGATTGTTTTGACTAAACTACTCAAACTACCAAATTAGAGTGACAATTATAGATAAGATTCTGATATGGGAATGGTCTTAGGATTATGTTTTCCTAGGGCAAATAGTGCATGGGTTTTGTTAACCAAGTGCAAACTCTAATTAGTGACTACACGGGTAAGCTAGGCTAGGCGTTCTTGATGCTAGTTTTTCAACCAAACATCAAGAATATTACCCATGGATCCTTTCGGATACCTCGTGGATGTGGCAAAAAAACCCACCCAATACCTCAATTTGGCCTCCCTATTACTAGGAAGATGCCATGATGAAGAAAATTCACAACCCACCCTTATTTCTAAGATAACGAAAAAGAATAAGCTACCATCTAGTTATTGTTTAGTAATACCTTGTCACCCATATCTCTCTTTCATGGATTATATAAGACCTAAAAGTATGATCACATCCCTCTTTCAAGGATGATGTCAGATTTTGGGAATTTGGGCTTTTCAGCCACAATTTCCTACTTTATCAAGGAAGAATTAGTGAAACCCAACACCATTAACCAAGAATCTATGCAAATAAGTCACAACTAACACATATTTGCACCCTATGCCAACATAACCCAAAGATAGATGTTTAGCTACTCATGAGGTTAGAGAAAAAGAATATACAAAAATTATAATTCAATGATTCCATTGAAGATGCTAACAAGAGTATTCTCCAATTTAACTTCAATTTCAACGAAACTAAACTGGAAAATTAAGCACAAGAATCTTGCCCAATTTAGTAGGGTTTTACAAATCCAAAACTTCAAAATCTAGTTTGTGATCTCCAAAAAATTAAAGGGTTTTCATCCTACAGAGAATTGGATCCAACTGTGGGAAATAACAAATTTGCCGCTTAGATATTTTCCCTTCACTCACGATCACCGGAGCTTGAGCGAGATCACAGTAAGTCAATCACGATCGCCATCTTGATTATTCATAACTTGTCGTAATCTCGACCCTCAGACTGCGATCACGGTAACTTAGGGATAGCTCTTGCTCCTGCTTCCAACTTTTGCAGTACTTTTTCCCCTTATAATCTCTTTTCCACTCAGTTTGCTTCTTTTCTTCCCATTATCAATATACCTGCAAAAATGGGAATTAATATATTCAAATGACAAAATTGTCTCATTAACACCATTTAATCATAGTAGTGCGCACTAATTTGGACATAAATTAGTGGTAAATTTAACACTCATCAACACCCCCAACGTAAACCTTTGCTTGTCCTAAAAAAACTCTATTTCTTGCTCAATGAGACCATACAATTGTAAGCACATTTAAACAATTAAATGATCACAATGACTTTGAACTTGATTAACACCAACAATTATCTCTCAAACATGGGCAAAGCTATTCTCACAACTTACCTCAACATGAAACACAAGTTCAAAGATGCAAAGGACTTCAAATAAAAACAACACAATAATCCCAACTCTCTAGATATGAATCTCTATCGATAGCAACTCCACTACACTCATTTTTCCTTATTTTTAAAAATATGAAAATTTCACCCGCCTCAATTTGTCTACTTGCCTCCTCTTAAGAAGGAAATCCCACACACACCAAATTATCTATTATTCAAGAAGGGATTTTAGTACAAGCACTCACTCTCACAATGATTCTCTCAATTCTAGCAAGTACCATACCATATGCTTGCCCATATTTTCAATCACCACTACAATGAATATACTTGGTTGGAGATATCGAAGGGCTTTTTCAAGATTGGAATGTATGTTCGATAAAGGGTATGATATCATTTAGGAACAAAGTGACTACACCCTTCTTGAACGTCTGCATTACACTATTCATCCCAACTTTTTACCTTGGACCACTTCATTTATTTCTAAAATTCACACATGCATACTTTTGCTACCTTTATTTACCCATTTATTTGAAAGAATTTTCTTTTCGACCAATTCTTTTGTAATCCATACTATTCCTTCTTTTGATGATTCCTTTCTTTTCACCTTTTTCAATTCCTTTCTTTGTAGCATCATAGACACCCACTTACATTATCATGGCCCAAGGTTATCTCATCCAAACTTACCATCCCTAACTTAGTTATTTGTCCTCAAGTTTCATTATCCGAGTTCAAGAAGGGTACGATTAAAAAGAGGGAAAAGCTTTGAATGGTTCAAAGATTGTAATGTTGTTTCCAAAGAAAGGCTTAAAGTCTCAAAATGGGTATCTAAGGATAATATTCTATGTAAGAGTAGGCTATTTAGGATATAGTGGAATACTATGTTCACAAAGAGGGCCTAATATCATTTCACCAACCAAGTATAATCATAATTAGCCTTGAGAGACTAACGGGGAAAGTACTATATGTTAAAAGTATTCATGAGAGTTATACAATTATACTTATCATACATGGCATTCAAACTTTTCAAGAAGGCTCAATTACACTTCCTACTAGAGACAAAAGGGAGCATTTACCAAATATTACAAACTAAAGACTTTAGAGTCACAAAAAAGGTAAAGTATTGTTATAAAATTATTCACGTCAATGCTCTTGGTTTTAAAAATTTTTGGACGGAGAGGGGTATTTGCTTTTCATTTACACCACACAAAATTTACTATTCATGGCATTAAACCAATCTATCATCTCACATTTTGGCTCTCAAGAGGGCAATCTATATGACTACTTAGACTTCACCATAGGTATAAGGCTGATCCATAAACTCCAATGCTACGGGTACTCAGACTTACCTGCATCTATGGCTCAAAACCAAATCATGAAGATTTTCCCTTAAAAATATCGTCATTCAGTCTATGTAACACCCTGATTTGTTGAACCGGAATGCTACACGGTGCTCATGACCTCGAGGGACCACAAGCTAATCCATGACTAATATTTGTACCTGTATACTGCAAATCATGCTATAATAATGCAAATACATAGAACTGTAAGGCCATAAGGTTCAACTGAATACAATCATGCGGGTGAAAATACCCAAAACAACTCAATCTAAATGTAAATATGAACATAAATCTGAAATCCTCTAAACTATCTGAATAAAGAGTTGAAAGAACATGTCTCTAACTAACTTCGTAAAACTAAACTGAAGAAATAAATAAATAAATCAAATCATATTGTCCTTGAATCAATGAGGACTCACTGTGTCTCTGCGACTGGAATGCTACCGCTAATGCTGGGCGGGAACTCGTATCTTAGAACCTATGGTGTAACATGAAAAGAAAGAACCATAGCACAAATGCATCAGCACAACTGGAGTACTGAGTATACGAGGAAGGTAGGCTGAACATAAAGGGTTTCATATTTGAACAACACTGACTGACTAATATGAATGTGGGAGTGCAAACACATATATATACATAGCATGACCTGTAAGCTAATACATGGTTTACTAATAACTGTCATGACTGATACTGAAACTGATAACATGGATAACTATATTTGACAGTCTTATATATATTGAAATATGAAGAACTCCCTGAGTTCTTTTACTGAGACTCATACTGAAACTATGGGAAGTAGTATTTAACCAACATTTCCTATGTATGCCATTATGGCTAAGCTAGGGTCCAATCTCTACCCCGATTGAAGGGGTGTCAATACCGTGCCTCGGGTAAGGACAGCATGTGAATGACCCTCATCTGGCGGGTACTCAATGAGAATGGTGGGAACCCTAAACTGACGTGTTAAGCCACCTCATCAACCCTAATCTGATGGGTTAGGATGTCTCAACCTACGCTGGCTACGTAGTTCTGGAACACAAGGATGACTACCAAGAATCACACCCTGAACTGGTGGGTGACTTCCCATTCTTGGGTTCACTCGGTGCTAACCTCTACTCCCATCTGGAGGGACGGGACATGAATAACTGACTGTACATGGCTTAATCTTACTGAATTCTGTTGACTGGCAAAATATTATTGATATCTGATAACTGACTAACATCATGAGCTTTTCCTGAGTCATATGACTGACTGAAGTCTATGGAATCATAGCTTGAGTTTTGATATCATGAAACATAACATGGATCTAGGCACATAGCTATAGTTTTTGGGTACAAGTACCCCCAGGACTCGATAGAAGGAAACTGAAATATATGAATTACTTAATCATAAGAGTAGAGTCCATAATTTATAATATCATAAGTAGGGATCTCATACTAAGCATGGTTATCAACAATGTATTACATGGAAAGAATTTCTAATCACATGGAAGTACTTGCACAATCTTAATATCATGTTCATTGCATAATCATATTGGCAACACATACCAATAGCATGGAAGTTCATGTGGATTGCATGGTTATCATCCATCTTGTTCATAAGTAGGATTTGCAAGTAAACATAGCATAATCTCATAAGAATAGTTCATGAGTATTCCAACAATATTTACAAGGCACATTATCAACAAAGAAGTCATTGGAACGTATGGGCATATCATGAATCCTTCACTTAGTCACAATTTAGCTATATTGCATAAATTCTAGTTTCTTAGGCATTTTATCAAACACCTTATATGCACATCTTAAGAATATGTGAGATCATCAAATTATACATCATGAACCGCCAAATTTACATGTTTCCAACTCATATGATATCATGAAATTTAATAAAACATATAAAGATTCCATCTTGGGAATCACCTAATATCAACAACATAATCATCAACACCCAACAATATAGAAATCATACTTTATAATGAAAAAGAGGGTTTTTGAGCTTTATGGATGAAAGGGATCCATAAATCAACTCACGTATACCTTATAAGGAAGATTATTGATGATTGACGGAGCAATTTCCTTGAAATCAGATCTTCAAGCTTAGTTACGCAACCCTAGTTGTTTTTCTCTTTTAGTGCTCTTGGATGATGAGCTTTGAGATGATAATAGGGTTGTAATATGTTTAGAAGCCATATATTTCATAAGGTTAAGTTTAGCAACGTGTAAGGAGTGTTAAAAGATTTAATTACCCTTAAAATAACTCAAAACAAAGTATTTTTGGCACCTGGAACTGACTTAGGCGGCGCCCAAGTGATTGCCTAAGCTAGGTTGGGTGGCGTCCAACCAATCGCCTATGTTGGGGTTGGGTAGCGCCTAACCAATCTCCTATCCTTACTGTCTCTCACGAAAATAGGCATAACATTTCGCTTGGGTATTAGATTAAGGCAAAATTGGTATCGTTGGAAAGATAATTTGATTCTCTACAATTTGGTGGGTCTAAATCAGCCAAAATGCCACATTAACATCAAGTTATACTCATTCAATGATGAACCTTGCAAAATCAAACACTAAAAATTGATGGATTCAAAAACTCTTAGCTTGTATTACCTTAAGTGACTCATATGAACATGCTTAATGCATCATAAGCTATCCTATCACTAGGATATTCATTGTAAGTCATGTACTCAAGTATGAATCACAGGATAGGATATTTCATATGTAGAAATACTTATTCACTTCCTAGTTTAGAAATATGTGGGGTATTACAATATCTCCCCTTTGGGAACATTCATCCTCGAATGAGAATTTACTGAGAAGGGATACAAGACAATAAAAACCTGAACTGAACATGAAGAACTGAGACTTGATCTCATGACTTACATGCTAACATACTGAACTTGTGCATATCTGATGCATGGATAACTGACACATGAATGCATGAATGAGTATGAAATGGTTAATAGGTACCAAGTTTATACTGGAAACATGAACGTGAAACTGAATAAGATTAAGGAGAACTGTTACCTTGAGCTTGATTTGAATTGGTGGGAAAGAGGTGAGGATACTTGGAATGCATATCTGCTTTTGCTTCCCAAGTAGCTCCCTCATGAGACTGAGTTCGCCAAAGAACCTTGACTAGAGGGACTTCTTTGTTCCTTAATCTACGAGTCTAAAAATCTAAGATTTCGACTAGAATCTCTTCATAGGAGAGGTTGTTCTAAATGTCAATGCTTTGAATAGGGACAACAGCTGCTGGGTCACCTATGCACTTCTTTAGCAAAGAGACATGGAAGACTGGATGGACTGAGGCTAGATCTGAAGGCAACTCAACCTCATAAGCTACTTTGCTGAAGCAACAAGGAATTCTGAAGGGACCGACATACCAGGGACTGAGTTTCCCTTTTTTGCCGAACCTCTTCACTCCCTCCATAGGAGATATCTTAATATAGACATAGTCATTGAGCTCGAACTCGAGATCCTTCCTATAAACATCTGCATAGGACTTCAGTTGGCTCTGAGCAGCCCAAAGTCTCTCTCTGATCAACTGAACTTTTTCTTAGGCGTTGAATACTAAGTCAGGACCTATGATTGAGGCCTCACTAACTTCAAACCAACAAATCAGAGATCTACATCTCCTACCATAGAGAGCTTAGAATGGATCCATCTAAATACTAGAATGATAGCTATTGTTGTATGAAAACTCAATCAAAGGCAAGTGGTCATCCCAATTTCCCATGAAGTCAATTACACACACCCTTAGCATATCTTTAAGAGTCTGAATGGTCTTCTCTGCTTGACCATCTGTCTGAGGATGAAATGTTGTGCTGAGATGGACTTGGGTACCGAGACCCTTTTGGAATGCTTTTCAAAAGTGAGAAATGAACTGGGTACCTTTGTCTAAGATGATAGATAGTGGAAAACCGTGTAATTTGGCTAACTCCCTGATATAGAGTTTGCCATAATCCTCAATGGAATAAGAAGTACAACAGGAAGGAAATGAGCTAACTTGGTCATTCTATCTATAATGACCCAAACTGAATCATGCTGATGATGAGTTCTAGGAAAACCCATCATGAAGTCCATGTTAACTTCTTCCCACTTCCAAGTAGGAATGGTGAAATCTTGCATAGAACCACTAGGTTTCTGATGCTCTATCTTAACCTGCTGACATATAGAGCACTTAGCCACAAACTCTGCAATATCTCTCTTCATCCCCCTCTACCAATTGATCTCCCGCATATCGTGGTACATCTTAGTGGCCCCTGGATGAATAGAGTATTGTGCACCATACGCTTCTGCAAGTATTCGCTGGATCAATTCATCTACACCTGGAACGCATAGACGACCCTGACAATGAAGAACACCATCTCTTCCTTGAGAGAAAACCTCGACTTTTTGATTCTGAACTAACTCTTTGAGCTTGACAAGGCTAGGATCCCTGTCTTGTTTCTCTTTTACCTCAGAAACTAGAGGTGACTCTGAAATACTATGAACACATACACCGCCCTATGAAGAATCGACTAAGCGAATGCCTAGTCTGGCAAGCTGATGTATCTCCTGAGCCATCTTTTTCTTACTAGCCTTAATATGCAAAATACTACCCATAGAGAGTCGACTGAGAGCATCAGCCACAGCATTAGCCTTGCCCGAATGATAAAGAACACTCATATCGTAATCCTTCAAGAGCTCTAACCACCTTCTCTGGAAAAGATTGAGATCTTTCTGTGAAAAGACATACTGGAGGCTTTTATGGTCTGTGAATACATCTACATGAACTCCATAGAGATAATGCTGCCAAATCTTCAAGGCAAAAACTAAACCCACTCTGGATACATCATAATAGACTACAAAACTGTCTGAACCATCTGGAATAGCTAGAACTGGAGCAGAGGTGAGTCGAGTCTTCAACTCTTGAAAGCTCTTCTCACATGAATTCGACCACTGAAACTTAATCTTCTTCTGAGTCAATCTGGACATAGGAGATTCAATAAAAGAAAATTCATCGAATAACCATCTGTAATAGCCAGCAAAACCCAAGAAATTCCTAATATCTGATGGAGATACGGGTCTGGGCCAGTTTCTTACTGCCTTGGTTTTCTGAGGATCTACTCTAATTCCATCACCAGAAGAAATATAGCCAAGGAATGCTACTGATCTTAGCCAAAATTCACACTTGTTGAACTTAGAAAAATATTGGTGATCCCTAAGAGTCTAAAGAACAATCCTTAGATGGTCTGCATGATCACGCTCTGTGCGAGAATAGACCAGAATATCATCTATAAAGACTATGACAAACATGTCCAAGTACTGCTTGAACACATGGTTCATCAAATTCATAAAAGCTATAGGGGCATTGGTAAGACCAAATGACATGACTAAAAATTCAAAGTGACTATACCAAGTACAGAAAGTTGTCTTCTAAATGTCACATTCTCTAACTCTGAGCTGATGATAGCCTGATCTGAGGTCTATCTTGGAGAAGTAACTGGCACCCTGAAGTTGGTCGAATTGATCATCAATCCTGGGAAGAGATATATGTTCTTGACCGTGACCTTGTTGAGTTTACGGTAATCAATACACATCCTGAGAGAACGTCTTTCTTGCACAC
The DNA here is from genome assembly GCA_030864225.1 of Capsicum baccatum var. pendulum. Taxonomy (NCBI): domain Eukaryota; kingdom Viridiplantae; phylum Streptophyta; class Magnoliopsida; order Solanales; family Solanaceae; genus Capsicum; species Capsicum baccatum. The sequence continues at coordinate 121,948,163 of CM061556.1, read as the reverse complement.
GAATAATACTGGAGCACCCCATGGGGAAATGTTGGGTCTGATAAATCCCTTACCTAAGAGATCCTTCAACTGATGTTTTAGTTCCTTGAGTTCTGCTGGTGCCATTCTGTATGACGGAATAGAAATAGTTTGAGTATCTAGAAGAAGGTCTATGCCGAAGTCTATTTCCCTTTTGGGAGGAATGCCTGGAAGATCTTCGGGAAAGACCTCTGAGTATTCATTAACAAAAGGGACTATTTTGAGGCTGGGATATTCAGAACTAGAATCTTTAAAATACATAAGATGATACACACACCCCTTAGAAATCATTTTCCTTGCCCGAAGGTATGAAATAAGTTAACCCCTGAACGTTGAAATGCTACCCTTCCACTCTAGGACGGTCTCATTCGGGAACTGAAATTGAACTATCCTATTTCTGCAGTCGACTGTGGCATAGCAGGAATAAAGTCAATCCATGCCGAGAATGACATCAAAATTAGTAATCTCTAACTCCACTAAATCTGCTGACGTGGATTTATGAGATATCATAACCGGGCAGTTCCTGTATACCCGTCAGGCTATGATGGTTTTACCCACTAGGGTAGAGACTGAGAAGGGCTCTGCTTGGACTTCGAGACTGATTCTGAAATCGCCTGCTATGTATGGAGTAATAAAAGACAAAGATACACCTGGGTCTAGCAAAGCATAAACATGAACATGAAAAATCTGTATCGTACCAGTAACGACATCAGGAGAATTTTCTTAATCCTATCGGGACTGAAGAGCATAGAGTCTGTTTGGGCGTTGCCCTCTGGTAGCATTGGAAATGGCACCCTACTGGTTCGGGAGACTGGACACGCTAGCAGCATTGCAGACCTACACTCATTTATCACGCTATCGTTGACCCCTAACAGGAACTTGCTCATCTTAGCTCTATTGTCTGCAACCACATGAGGAGTATACCCGGCTAGCTGAGTAAATCTGAGAGAATACTTCCTAACCGTCATATTCCCCTGCCTGAGGTTGATGAACTCAAGAACTTTAGCTTCTCTCAGCTCTTGGGCAAAGAATCTGTCTAAGAAGGCTATGACAAATTCCTCCCACTCGATAGGGCCAGTATCATCTAACCTCTCAGACTTCCACTGTTTGTACCAATCATGAGAAACATCCTATAACTGGTAGGCGAATAACTAAGCACTCTCAGTAGAAGTAATACCCATGATATCAATGACCTTCTGGACTTGGTCAATGAACTCCCGAGGGTCCTCATCAGACTTAGACCTGTGGAAAGATGGAGAGTTCATTCGGATGAAGCCCCGAACCCTAGCTTTTTTGGGAGTGGCCACTGGATTGGCCGGAATGACTGGTTTCCATTCATTCTGTGCAGCCATGGATAGAGAAAGTGTTGTAAATACAGCTCTAAACTCTGCATGGGAAACATGTTCGCCCAAAGGATCTTTGGGCTGAGGAGCTGGGTGGTTTCTTCTCTTTGGGGCCATGGTATGGAATAAGAGAAGAATGGATTAGACTAAGAGTTTAACTTGTGATTATGCTCACAAGCATAACATGAATAATGAAAAAATGGGACTGTTCCTAAAACATCTTATAGCCTCCCGCACATAAATGTGGCGTGCAACACACCCATGTATAAGACTCTACTAGATGTGGCTTTCAGACTTCCTAGGACTCTATTGAACCTTAGGCTCTGATACCAAGTTTGTAACACCTCGATTAGCTGAACCGGAATGCTACACGATGCTCCTGACTCCGAGGGACCACAAGCTAACCCATGACTGATATTTGTACCTGTATACTACAAATCATGATATAATAATGCAGAATACATAGAACTGTAAGGCCATAAGGTTCAACTGAATAAAATCATGTGGGTGAAAATACCCAAAACAACTCAATCTGAATGTAATCTGAACATAAATATGAAAGCATCTAAACAATCTAAATAAGGAGTTGAAGAAACATGTCTCCAACTAACTCCGTAAAACTGAATTGAAGAAATAAATAAATGAATCAAATCATATTATCCTAGAATCAATAAGGACTCACTGTGTCTCTGCGACTAGAATGCTACCGCTAATGCTGGGCTGGAGCTCGTGTCTTCGAACCTATGGTGTAACATGAAAAGAAAGAACCATAGCACAAATGTGTTAGTACAACTGGAGTACTGAGTATACAAGAAAGGTAGGCTGAACATAAAGGGTTTCATGCATGAACAACATTGACTGACTAATATGAATGTGGGAGTGCAAACACACATATATAGAAACTAGGACCGTGAATACGTGATAGAATGACCTGTAAGCTAATACATGGTTTACTAATAACTGCCATGACTGATACTAAAACTGATAACATAGACGACTGTATCTGATAGTCTTGTATATACTAAAATTTAAAGAATACCCTAACTTCTTTTACTGATACTGATACTAAAACTGTGGGAAGTAATGTTTAACCGACATGCCCTATGTATGCGTTAAGAATAATTTGGGGTCCAATCTCTGCCCCGATTGGAGGGTTGTCAATATCGTGCTATTGGTAAGGACAACCTATGAGTGACCCTTATCTGGCAGGTACTCAATAAGAATAGTGGGAACCCTAAACTGATGGGTTCAGCCACCTCATCAACCCTAATCTGACGGGTTAAGATGTATCAATCTATGCTGGCTATGTAGTTCTGGAAGACAAGGATGATTATCAAGAATCACACCCTGAACTGGTGGGTGAGATCCCATCCTTGGGTTCACTCGGTGCTAACCTCTTCTCCCATCTAGAGGGACTAGACATGAATAACTAACTGTGCATGACTTAATATTACTGAATTCCGTTGACTGGTGGAATGTTACTGATATCTAACAACTGACTAAGATCATAAGGTTTTCCTGAGTCACATGACTGACTGAAGTCTATGGAATCATAGCTTGAGTTAAGATATCGTGAAACATGACATGGATCTAGGAACACATCTATAGTTTTCAGGTTCAAGTACCCCAAGACTCGATGGAAGGAAACTGACATACATGAATGACTTGTTCATAAGAGTAGAGTCCATAATTTATAATATCAGAAGTAGGGATCTCATACTAAGCATGGTTATCAATAATGTATTACATGGAAAGGATTTCATATCACATGGAAGTACTTGCACAATCTTAATATCATGTTCATTTCATAATCATATTGGCAACACATTCCAATAGCATGGAAGTTCATGTGGATTGAATGGTTATCATACATCTTGTTCATAAGTAGGATTTGCAAGTAAACATAGCATAATCTCGGAAGAATAGTTCATGAGTATTCCAACAACATTTACAAGGCATATTATCAACATAGAAGTCATTGGAACGTAAGGGCATATCATGAATACTTCACTTAGTCACACTTTAGCTATATTGCATAAATTCTAGTTTCTTAGGCATTTTATCAAACACCTTACATGCACATCTTAAGAATAGGTGAAATCATCAAATTATACATCATGAACAACAAAATTTACATGTTTCCAACTCATATGATATCATGAAATTCAAAAAAAACATATAAATATTCCATATTGGGAATCACCCAATTTCAATACATGATCATCAACACCCAACCATATAGAAATCATACTTTATAATGAAAAAGAGGATTTTTGAGTTTTATGGATGAAAGGGATCCATAAATCAACTCACGCATACCTTAGAAGAAAGAATCTTGATGATTGACAGAGGAATTTCCTTGAAATCAGATCTTCAAGCTTAGTTACGCAACCCAAGTTGTTTTTCTCTTTTAGTTCTCTTGGATGATGAGCTTTGAGATGATAATAGGGTTGTAATATGTTTAGAAGCTATATATTTCGTAAGGTTAAGTTTAGGGACGTGTAAGGAGTGTTAAAAGACTTAATTACCCTTAAAAGAACTCAAAACGGAGTGTTTTTGGCACCTGGAACTGAATTAGGCGGCGCCCAAGAGATTGCCTAATCTTGGTTGGGTGGCATCTAACCAATCTCCTATCCTTACTGTCTCTCACGAAAATGGGCATAACTTTTCGTTTGGGTATTAGATTAGGGAAAAACTGGTATCGTTGGAAATCTAATTCAATTCTCTACAATTTGGTGGGTATAAATTAGCCAAAATACCACATTAACATCGAGTTATACTCATTGAAATATGACCCTTGCAAAATCGAACACTAAAACTTGATTGATTCAAAAGCTCTTAGCTTGTATTACCTGAAGAGACTCATATGAACATGCTTTATGCATCATAAGCTATCCTATCACAAGGATATTCGTTGTAAGTTATGTACTCAAGTATGAATCATAGAATAGGAGATTTCATACGTAGGAATACTTATTCACTTCCTAGCTTAGAAACATATGGGGTATTACAGTCTATCATAGGGAAAGGTTCATCTAATGATATCAATATCAATATAAATATTAATAAATATCGAAGAATGAAAATAAGCAACTACTCCATGAAATGTGGGCACCATCCGAGTGCCCGGATATTAAAACCTAGTATTACAAATAAAAACCATCTAAATCAACATAAAAACATCTATAAATATCTTAATAATACAAACCAAATAAATAAATACGGAGATGGGCACCCCCAACTATAAGCTTGCAGTGTCCTCAGTGTATAATCAAGAAGGAATAATAAAGAGAATAAAAGGGTGCTCTCTGTTACCACATTAAGAAATGTTATCGCCGTCAGACTCAGCATCACCTCTAGCATCATCAGAGCCAGGCCATTCAGCTGAGTCCTAATAATTACTTTCAACTTTACCATAAGTAAGTATGTCTCTAGGTTTCAGGACCTTCCAAAGAGCCTTCACCCATTCCACATCTTGGTGAAGAACTTGTCTCACTTCTTCTCCCTCTTCTTTGCCTTTTTATTTGAGTCCCTGAGATCCATGAGAGAATGTTCCAAATATGAGTAAGCTCTCTCAATTTTATAAATAATGGCCGCCTATTTCTTTTGATCCTCTAAATATTTCTTATAGTTGGACCAAGAAAAACAGGAATGACGGGTGGTAGAAGACTCTCCTAGCCCCTAAGGAAAATAAACTACAAACTCCTTTATCGCTCTCATTTCCATTGTGATCTCCTCAAAAAGTGATATTGTTGATGGCCTACATAAGTCTTTGTCCTCACCTATTGACTTTCCCAAGTCGATATTCCTTTTCTCGATCTTGACCGATGCTTCTTCACCTCGAATCTTGAGAGAGTAAATGAGGGCGTTTAGACACACCCAAGTGTCTCGGGGATATTCTTCAACCCCAGCTCTCTTGCATAGATCTATGATAAATGAAGGGAATAATATTAGTGTGCCACCTCATTTAATTAAGTGGATCACGTCTAAAATCACCAGTTGTCCAACATTCAAAGAAATATTGTTTAGGATACAAGAAATAATTTGGGATCGCATATATGCAACATATGTCATATAAGTGCATGGAGAGATCCGACTTCATATGATGTTCATAAATATCCTTGCCTCAGTAGTGAAATCATGCAAATATATCCACATCTTGGTGGCATCCTAAGAAACCTCTCTACCCAAACATAGCTTCTCATCTAACGAACTTTCCAGTCCATACCCCTTCACCTCAAATCGGCCCATATCTTCATCCATTACCCAATATAGATCATTAATCTTTTCAGCCCCGAAGTGAATATTCATCCTCATATCCTCACAACTGGTTTTGAGAAAGATACTATGCTAAGATTAGTAGAATTACAGTACCCAATGTTCATTTGCTCAACAAAGATTTGAGGCAAAGAAACTCTATCCGATGGCTATTAGGAGGCCATGAAAGGTCAGGAGCTTCTTTGGCACTTTGTTAAAACAAATGCCTCTCTCAAGGAGCAACATGGTTTTGCGGAGGTCAGCACTGTACCAAGAGTGGCATTCTGGTGCCATAAAGTGAGTTTTGTCAAAATATTTCACGGTGAGCCTTGAAATCCTGATAATCACATAATAGCATTAATTATCAAAATTTACATATGAAAACTATGCTATGTTATTGAATTAAGATAATGGGATGGTTCCTTAGCAATTTCTAAGAAATAAATGGATGTGAAAGACTTTTGGTCCAAGATGGGAAACAGCCTTAGTTAGCACGATCACAGGCCACAAAACCGTGGTCTCATTAACGCAATTGCAATCCAATTACCGTGATCACGGTAACTGAGGATTGATCGACCAAAATTTTCAAAATCTCAATTCATCAAATTTCAATGCCACTTTATATTCCACATCAAAGATTTTACATTATGCACGTGAACCTTATCCCCTAGATGTTCGATCATGCCCTTAAAACATAGAAGATATAATATGAATTTATTTGAGTATTTAATTGAGCATGTGGTATGTACAAACTATTTCTATCAATTTTTAACAAAATTACAGTACTCAATACTTCCCCATCAGTGTACACACCAACTACAACAACTAAGAATACCCACAAACACATTTAAGCATAAATTTAACAAGCAAATAATAGCTTTAGGCTCTTTCTAATACATGGGTTGTAAGGCCTACACATGCTCATAAAAAAGGGAATTTGAACAACATACCAGATTGAGTATTAAAGGGGGTGGTGATGCATAATTCGGATGTCAAAAACTTAAAAAAAATTAGTTGAAATTTAAGAGAAATTGGAAAGTAGTGTGAGGGGAAATGGTCGACTGTTTACTTTTAAAATTATCATAACCATGATTACGGTCTGAGTTGCAATCATAGACACACGGCTACTGCAATCGCGGTGATAGGCATACTTCGATCGGAGTAATTAGGGCCAACTTTGGTCCTCTACTTACCTATGTTCAGTCCACTACTCAAATGCACCAAACTTTTCCTTTCTCAACCTAATTCAAAACACTTCATAGTACCACAATTTCATGGATTAATCACCAACAAAAATGAAACTTATTCTACTTAATAAACAACAAAGGATACGTTCCAATTTCATGGCATTGATGGGTTTTCTCCCATCCAGCTCCTACTTTATCATCGTGGCATGACATTTGTCAACTTTTAATATGGATCATTAAGAGATCCATCATTGACTTTTGTGTCCCCTACATCAATAAAGGACACCACTTGTAGTTCCATGGATTGTTTCTTAGTCTTACATACTTGGAATGACACTTTATCATTTTGGACCCAAAATTTCATTTCTCTTAACTCCATATCAACACTAGCTCTTTCGATTGCAAGGAAAGGTCAGCTGAGAATAATTGGAATCTCTTGATTGATTTCACAATCAAGCATAATGAAGACCGCCGAAAGAATGAAGTGATGCGCCTTCACTAAAACATTAAAAAAAACCTCTAACCGATCTCTTAATAGAATGGTCCACCATCAATAGCATCATTATTATTGGAGTAGGAGTGACCAAACCAAGTATTCGATGGATTGTAATGGCATGATATTTATTCTTTCACCAAGGTCACACAAGGAATTCTCAAACATGTGTGTCCCTATGATGCAAGGGATTGTAAAGGCCCCGGGGTTCTCTTTCTTTTCTGCTATACCACTATTCATGATAATGCTACACCTATGAGTAACTTCAATGGTCTCACCATCAACAAGAATTTTCTTTGACATCAAATAATTCATTAGTTTATCATATCCCAAAATCTCTTGAATGGCCTCTATCAACAGTATATTAATTGAAATATTGCTATGCTTAGGAATGTTTTGAATTTGGCATTGTCCTCCTTATTTTTGAGTCTTAGATGTAATGGATGAGAAACATTCAAGTTAGGCAATGGATCACTTTGTGATTCATCATTCTCAATACCTTAGGATCACCATCCCCATCAACTATTTCTTTAATTATCGTTGGCTCTTTGTCATACCTTTCTTGAGACTTTGGAGCCTCCTCGTTTGAATCAAACACAAGCCTCTTCTTCAAATTTTTTGTCCAATGTTGGTCTCTTTTTCAACTTCACCCACATGATCACAGAGGGTGTTTCTACTTTTAGTGACAATTGCCAATAGTTGGACATCATTCTTTGGATTCACAATAGTATCACTAGGAAGGCCCCTTTTTTGTCTAGCATTAAGTTGAGTGGAGATTTGGACAATTTAAGTATCTAATCATTTGATTGAGGTGAAGTGTGATATTACTGTTTGGTTGATTTGTGAAAATTTTCCTTTTAATTCTCAGACCATCTTGTCCGTCCCCTCTACTATCATCAAAATTCGTGCTAACATATCATCTGTCTTGAATTTTTTGGCATCAAAAAAAATAGACACTTTTCTCTTTACTCGGTCATAGGGGGAACATATCGATAATGCAAACTTTATTTGTCCCTTCATTAAAAATATCTATCCCTATCATGCCATTACTATTCTCTTTCATGATAGGTCCAACCATGGTTCCCACCTTGCCTTTAATAGGTCGGGAGGGAACCCACCAGATAGTTAGCCAAATATCTACTTTATTTATTAAGACTCTTGGCCTGTTATTCATAATATCCCTTGGAATCCATGACATTTATCATATTTTTGGATGCACCCATCACATCCTTCATTTGGAGCTCTAGTTGCATCATTATTTTTTCTATGTTTTTCTCTCTTTCTTTTTCTTTATTCCTTTGCTCTATTTCAACATAGCTGGTGGTAAAGGATCTTTTAGCTACCTCGGTGTCACGGGTGTTCCACCCACTATTTTTCCTTGTAACTTCCTCAAGCCATGTTATGAGACCATTTCACAAGTAACCCCCCGAACACATTATCCATCATGATTTTGTTTGGTTGATCCAAAGCTCGGTAGAAGATTTATAGAAGCATCTTCTCTACGACCTCATGGTTAGGACATTGCATAAGCTTTCAGTTAAATCCCTACCACACCTCATATAGAGGCTCTATATTTAATTAATGAAAGTTTGTGATTTCATCTCACAATAGCAACATCTTTGATAGTGGAAAGTGTCTTTCTAAGAAAGAAATAATAAGTTCATCGCACAATGTGATGGAGCCAATGGGAAGAGATCATAGACACAATACCACCTCACCAATTATAGAATGTGAAATGAGGTGCAATCGTATGGTTTTTTTTAGATGTGATCAATGTCGAAAAGGGCATACGCTTCCGCAAAATTCTTTAAGTGCAAATTTGGGTCTTCATTAGATTAAACCCCAAAGAGACCTTTCATCTGAAGCATGATCAAAATAACACTTATGACGTAGAATACCCCATTCCCTTTATTAGGTTGGATACAAATAGAACTCCCACATCCAACATTATGGAGTTGCTCTTCATCATCAAGGTACCTATCAAAGAGCCCAACATTACTTGAATGGTCAGTTATTGTGTCATGGACACTATTGAAATCACCTAAAAAGAAATAAAAAAAAAACAAAATAAATAACAACCACTACAGGTAAACCCAAATCTACTGTCAATACCATACAAGTGAAAACTAAGATTCTCCCCTTAGCAACAATGACATATATATCACGCTCTACTTACTCCATGATTTATGGGAAAGGCGATCATTGTCAAATATAATAACCCAATTTGAGTTGGGGTTGAATCCTCGAGGAGTGGAATTAGCATTCAAATCCTATGGGTGTTGACGGCTACTAAAGGTGTACCTGTAATGTAAACGAAATTAAAGACATGAATTAAAATTGAGGGATATGGATTTTAAGATTGTTTTGACTAAACTACTCAAACTAAAAAATTAAAGTGATAATTAAATATAAGATTCTAATATGCGAAAGGTCTTGGGATTATGTTTTCCTAGAGGAAAATAGTGCATGGGTTTATGATAATCAAGTGCAAACACTAAATAATAACTGCATAGGTAGGCTAGGTTAGGGGTTCTTAAAGATAGTTTTTTCAACCAAACATCAAGATTATCACCCATGGACCCTTTCAGATATCTCATGCATGTGGAAAGCAAATCCACCAAATACCTCAATTGGGCATCCCTATTTCAAGGAAGATGCCCAAGATAAAGTAAATTCCCAATCCACTCTTATTTGAAAGATAATGAAAAAGAATAATCTTCCTTCTAGTTAGTATTCACTAATACCTTGTCACCTATATCCCTCTTTCATGGATTATATAGGATCTAAAAGTATACTCATAAACTTCTTTCAAAAATGATGTGAGATTTTGGGAATTTGTGATTTTCATGAAATTTCCAACTCTATCAAACAAGCATTAGTGAAACCCAACATCATTAACAAAGAATTTACGCTAATAAATGATAGTCCACACATACTTGTACCCTATTCCAACATCACCCCAAGATAGATTTTTAGCTAATAATGATGTTAGGTAAAAGAAACATACCAAAACTATCATTCAATGCTTCTATTGAAGATTCTAACAAGAGTATTCTCTAATTTAACTTCAATTTCAACTAAACTAAATTGGAAAATTAAGCACAAGAAAATTGCCCAATTTAGTAGGGTTTTACAAAGCAAAAACTTCAAAAACTAGTTTGTGATCTCCAAAAAATAGAAGGGTTTATGGCCTGTAGAGAGTTGGAACCACCATTAGGAAATGAAAAATTTACCCTGGGCTATTTTCAGCTCACTCACGATCATCAGAGCTTGAGCACGATCGCGGCCCCCACAATAGTGGTGAGTCCATCACGATTGTGACCCTCAAAATTGCGATTGCAGAAACTGAGGGTCAGCTCCTGCTCCTGCTTTCTAGCTTTTGCACTACTTCTTCCATTTTTTATTACTTTTTTACTCACTTCACTTCTTTTCTTCCTATCACCTACATCCTGCAAAACATGGGAATTAGTGCATTCCAATGACATATTCTTTTCATTAACACCATTTAACAATAGTAGTGTGCACTAATTTTGATGTGAATAAGTGGTGAATTTACCACTCATCCTATAGTAAAGTCATAGAGGGTGGGGGTTCCGATGGGACCGATACTGAAAACTCATGTTAGCTGATGTGAGGTTTGGTTATAGTGACTGTGTACATGAGACACACTTTATACTATGGGGATATCATTATCCTTCTTGGGTTTTCTCCAGTACATGCAGCTAACACACACTGGCCCTTTTAGCAGAAAGAGTTAATCCTATATAGCCCGTAAGTGCCAATAGGATGGTAGAGCTACACAGTTTAGGTTAATGATCTTAAAATACATGTTAAACCTTATTAAATTTCCTCGGCATATGATATACATATATATGTACATATTGTATATGATGTTGTACACTAGTTTTAATGGGTTCGGTATTATTGTTAATGGTATTATTTGATCCTTTATACCTGAGTTACATGCTAGTATTCTAACCGCTAACTGTCTTCAGATATTGTATCCCCATGCGATGAAGGATATGAAGTCAAGTATACTTTTCCTGCACAGTGATTAGGTGTTCATGGTTAGATCGAGAGTTGACTTGAAGTGGCGAGCTTCCATCCTTCAGAAGACTTTATTTCATGTTTTGATTTCCCTTATCTTAGACTTTATCTTTGATTTGTTATGGCTATCATCGGGGGCATGTCCCAATGTTTTACTAGTATTCGATTTTGTTAGAGGCTTTGTTGAACTATTTTGGATATGTGCATTATGGTTGATGTTCGGTATTAGTTTTCATATCGTGGATTGATTTTGGATACTGATCTATTATAGGCTTTTGGTTATATCTTTCCTATCTTGTCATGTATATATTGGTTACATTAGAATAGACTACGGGGGTGATCTTCAATCCTCGGTGGACTTGAGATACCCATCATAACCAGTCCCTAGTTCAGGTCATGATAGAATCACATGAGGAACTTCCTAACAAGGTTGGCCCAAGTTGTGGTTGAATTTGAAGATTATTCCTTCAATTTTTTCTTGGCTCCCCCCAAAAGTAATAATGGGCAAAAAGTGTGCCTCACATAATTAGTACAGACTCTTTCGAGAATAGATCTTTCATTAATCTCTAGAAAGTTCTACAAATACTGTTGTGAATCCTCATGTGACAAGCCTGTAAACTAGACATTATGGTGCAACAATTGTATCATATTTTTGTTCAACTCAAATCTACCTCATGGTACCACTTTATGTATATTGTAGGTAATATAAGTTACCAATAGATCACCATTTGCAAAATAGTCTCTGAGTCATTACTTTAGAAATAACCTTATCTTATTAATTTTGCTGAACTTACATTATAATATAGATAAGTGTTGCATCTCTCCTTTATTGATGCAAACATCACTCAAGATTAGGATGTGGTTCGACAAAACCCTTTTACCTTGATCATTTGTTATAAATTAAAACCTATGCCGGCAAATTTAGGTTCTAAGACCAAGTTATAACTTAAAATAGTAAGACTAAAAATTAAAAGTTTAATAATTTTTTCAAGTCACTGGCAAAGATTCTAAAACAAAGTTGCATCTAAACAAACACGCAAGTGTACGTGATCACACAAAGTTGTATTGTGGCCATTTTGAGTCAAATGTTGAACCCACATGGACTTGGTAGTCAGCAAATATCCAACTCAAGTAATACTTTTAGGTTAACAAAGTTCATTTTTGTCACAAGCTAATTCATGAGTCATGATGGCAGCGACTAAGACCCACCAATAGGTAAGCCAACACCATAATCCAGAGCTAAGGCAATGGGTTACTTTGATAGAACTGTTTGACAGGGGTCACAACACATGAACCCAATCATAAATAATAATGTTACACAATAGACAATCAACTACGTATACCAATTCCCATGACCTTGTAATATCAGTTCAAGAGAATATAAGTACGATAGTAGGAACTACAACTCAAAGTCTAAATAGTCTTATACATTCATCTCAAATACAAAAGTCTAAATAAATATAATAGGGAAAATGGTGGCTTGAAAATCCACGAGCTCACCCTATCTCTAAAAGATCAACACAGCATGATCTCAACTCAGCGGCGGAAACTAGTAATCGGGTATGCACCAAAATATACAGAGATATAGTATAAGTACTAAAACACGGGTACTCAGTAGTAATCATCTGCCCACTAAGCTAAATTATGATATAAAGGAGATATAAAGAAAGACAATATATATATATAAGTCAAGGTATAGAATTGAATCTGAATAGTCCTCATCGTCACTGCACAAGTAACTAATTAACTAGAATAATAATATGACAAATCATATCGATACATAACACATCCTTCATATGAAATGAATATTCAATACGAAAGTATAGACCAACATATATATGATTACAATCGCATAATTTCCAAGTTCAATATGCATACAACCATTAGAGTATAAAGTAAAAGAAATTACCACGGCGTCCCATACCACCGGGAATTACATCCCAAAGAACATAAAGTAAATAACTCATCAAGGTGTCCCACACCACTGGAGAGTGCATCAATAGATAATCATCATCATATCCAGATAAATATATAATCAACTCACATTTATCCATGGTTTCCACATTTCCCATCAACGGGCAATACGCATAAATTGAGAATCATCACCATTTACGGCAATTGCATTAACTTATACCAAAGTACTCACAAATATAGTCATATATCCATTTAAATATATAAGATGTATATAGACTATACCTAGTCATTATTAATTAACCATCACTTATTATTAAATGACTAGTTTTTTAGTCATCATACGGCCTTCAGTCATTAGCCTAAACGACACAATTATAGACTCCTCCTTCATTGAGTAGCAACTAATTATTTATTCACTATATAGCAAACATTTACATCTAGTCAAGAAGCACAACTAAACCATAGTCATCGTTTAGCCAAAGTTCATTCCTAGTCATCATAGGTGCACTAGTCAGCACATAAGATGGAGATTACACATTATCAAACACATTTATCTATCTATTAATCAACACCTCTTACTAATTAGAACAATAAATATCTAAGTCAATATTTAAGACACTAAAGGCATTACATACTAGACATCAATATCACTAATCATCAACAATGCTTAGTCTATTATCATCATTAGCCATTTTACAACCATAAGTACTAGTTACCACAACTTAACTACACAAGGTCCACCAACTTGTATTCTAGTCTTTTAGCCTTCAAGTAATATAACCACTTCATATAGACAACTAGTTATCACACAACCTTTTTTTACCGGGAGAAATCCCATAATTTATCCATTTATTTGAGCGAAGTATATCAACTAAGTAATTCCTTATTTCTACACATGGCTACTCTTACCAACTATTCTTAACTCAATATTTGGCATATTCTATTTTTATTCACTAATTAGATTACCAATAGCTATATTACTTAACAAGAGATTAAAGGTAGCAAATTATAGACAACGTTCCAAAAAAAAAATCATATTTTTAATGTACGGGTGGGCGTAATCATACAAGGGGATAACCACACATATACCTATGTATTTATATGTATACTTACCATATATAGCATAATTATGAAATCAATATATCCTCCAGATTTACCAAGCATCATTATAACATCAATACCTCTTCCAGTTTCATCGGGTATCATCATAACCATAATACATCTTTCGAGTTTACCAGGCATTATCATATCATCAATATAACATCTTTCCTTATCGGGCATCAACATAACATCAATATATCCTCTGGATGTACCGAGCATCATAATATCATCAATATATCCTCCAGATATACCAAGCATCATATTATCATCAATATTCACCATAGCATCCATATTCATCCAAGAAATAATATACATATATATATATATATATATGTATATAGCCAAATCAGTATCAAGTACAAGCCCCTCAAATAATAGAGTGTAAGAAAAGTAAGGGAAGGCATAACATGGTACCTCACAAATTATCATCAATACTTTATAATAATAAGTGCAAGAACACAAATATTCAAGTGGTCTGAACACTCAATACTTACCAGCTTGATATGAATATTAGCATGGTTAATCACAATCCATGGTCATACTTTCTAGAATCTCTCTTATTAGGCATGATTTATAATACTAGCAAAAAGGGGTTCTTTGTCATAAACATAAGTTTAGTCACTAGGTTTGAAAGAAAATGAGTAATGTCATAATTCAAGAATCATATGGTAAACTAGCCAAAGCTAAGTGATAGCATAGCCATAGGTTTAACTTACAAGACTTCCCAATGTTATCTAAATAATGACAACAAGATATTTAATCATGTATGCACATTATTTCAAAACTCAACATCATGAATAACCCACTTACAGAGTTTATCCACCATATTACCAGAGTATATTCAAGACATTTATAAAATATCTACGTCACTAATGAAGTTACGTAGTTCAAGCTTAAGGTGGGTCAAGTTCTGCTTTTAATATCCCAAATTATCTTCTTCAAGTCTAACTTCTACTCAGAATTAGACTAAGTTATCTAAATTATATCTTAAAGGTTTATCAATCCACACTAGTTTTATAGGACAATTCTTCCTCAAGTATTACTCTTAAATCATCCAGGCATCTAAGGATAATTTGATAACTAGGAATGTCTAAAGTCAACTTACCTTTAAGATGAGTGCACAAGGTCACTCCCTTCCAACAATAACAATAGGGAATTATCAAGCTATTCATGAGATAATAAGTAAAACTAGCCAAGGTTCTAGACTAGGGGTCAATTATCATATTTTATGTATTCAAAAGATTAAGTGATTCAATTAGCTCCAAATACTACCAACTACCATTTCAACACCTAATAACCCGCCCAATCTTATCAAAATATCACAATTATACTACAACAAAGATCAATCTAACTACAAGTAAGCCTGACCTACCTTGAATCCAATAAGCTCACAAACCAACAATCTTTTCTTTCCCTTTTCTCGAAGCTTTTTTAAAGAGAGATGCTATCAAATATTCTATACATTATTACAAGAATAACAACACCCATATTGCACCATTATGCTTCAGATCCAAAACAATACTAAAAGACCCAAAAGTGGGTCCCACATATAGAAAATGAGTTTCTGAGACAAACCCAATGTTCAAATACCATTAGGGAGTTATAACTCTCAAGAAAATTATGTAAATAAATAATATCTGGGGATAAAATCAAGCCTCAATCTATTTAGGATTTTGGGTCTAATAATCAAGAAATCAATACCAAAATTTGAGGAATCTTACCTTAGATTTGATGTTAATCATGAATATGCAAGTTGTTTATGCTCCCAATAAACACCAAGGACTCACTTTAAGGACTACTCTCTCTATTTGGCATTTTAGAGACTCAAGAAAGTGGGGAAATGGCAAAATCTTAGCAAAGAAGATCTTTTAAGTGACCCGTCCCATCCCTTCAGCTATGGCAATCATGCACACACGTGTGCCACAACCATGGCATTTGCGATCGCACCAAGGCCCCCCGTAATCGTGGTACCTCGGTTGCATCAGATCAAATCTGGAAATTTTTGGCTAATGCCTCAGGATGCATCCGAAGTCCAATATAAGAAAACGAGATATGCAACCATACTGATTTCAATATTTGGGATGCATAGGCAAAGTCGAATTTTGCATCCAATATTGTTTTACTGATGTTTTCTCTTGGTGGAAATTTTAAACCAACGAAGACTTCTAAACACAAAAATGGTTAAAAAATAAACTATTAGGTAACCGAACTATCAATTTCAGCAAGTCATAAATGACATGGGGCAGCTATGGGAAAGCTCTATCATTTAAAATAAGTGGGATTATGAGAAATGACCTGAAGAGTCAATAAAAAATTTTGACCATGAACGGGTTGGTTTTTATATATTTGTTAACAAATAATTAAAGCAAAGAGGTAACAAAATGAGTTATAAATAATATTAAGGAGGGTTCCAAGGTCAAGGAATAATTCATAATCATATATTGAAATCCTCTCTCATTAATTTAATCATCTAGCATTGTTATTGATTCAGGGGGTTAATAATATGATTCATAAATGGTCACTCTCTAATTATATATCTAAACGAGCCTCACAACTACATCATTGAGCGGGGATGTGAAGATATAATTCAAATACTTTTATATTTCTTCTCGTATAGAAACCAAATAAGGAGAATTAGGAATATCTCTATTCGAACAGCAAATCAAGACCTTAACTACTAAAGAAGAGATCTCATTTCTTATGTTCTTTATTTTAACCATGCATTCCCTTGGTCTATGCAATTTGGGCTTAATGATTTATATTAAAGTTAGCTAATCCTTAAAATAGTGAATGCAAGAACATAAGAACAACCAATACACGATGAACAAATCCCAACCAACTATGAATAACATTATACAATCATGTTCGTAGCCTCAACTATGAAAGAAGGTTTTTAGCAACTTACACTCTAAATAGAAATTACAAAATTAATGTCATTCATATAGAAATTCGTTAATGAAAAAGTGTAGAATAATAATCCTAAGAGAATCCTACTTCATATTTTCTCCTTTATAAAGTCATCCAAAGTTGTCCACTCTCTTAGAATAAAAGCTAAGTGTCCTATTTATCGTGTAGGACTATGTGTAGCTAAAAACCTAAGGTTGATTCCACTTTAATATTATGGATCCTAAGCTCCATGGAATGGACTTATCATGGAGACTCACTGGTCTGCCACGCTCTTATCTCACAGACCAATTGGTATGACTTACCCTTATCTCAGCAATGGACTTCCCAACCATCTCAACTCATTTAAAATTTATTTATTCCACTCCTTAACACTGTGTCACTCTAATATCAAGGATAGCCCCTATTTTTACAATTGAAATTCTCTCAAAATTTATTTGTATCTCCTTTCCATGGAATTGAATGCATCATAACTCATTTATGTTAAGTTTTTCATGCAAAAATTTGTAGCCTCCATCTTTAAGATTAGATCCATTGTCTTGTCTTAGTTTTGATCCTCTTTCAATTTTGTCCTACATAAAATCTAATCACATATGTTAGTTCACAAAATCATATTAAACAAAATACATCAGAATATAATAGAATAACTCCAGAACATAGCTTTAATATGAGAATAAAGTTACACTTGAACATATAAATATGCCAAAGATAAAAAATTATTTCATTTTAATTCTTATAATTTGAATGTTTTTAAATTATGTTAATATTCTTTTTAGTGTATTCTTATGTTTGATGCCTTGTTATGTCTAGGTCATGCCATCCATATTTTTAGATGTTAGCCATGCCTAAGGTGTAGGCTTGAGATGGCAAACTTGGTTCTAAAGCACTAGGCTCAAATGTCTAAAAGAGTGTATGAAGTTGTGCTAGAAGAGTATCATATATCATTATAAGGTCCCCATTCTATATTTGTGGAACTGTGAACTTTTATGAGAATTCTTATTATTTCCAAGTGGTATTCTCTTGTTTTTATGAATCATGCATATGAGGTTAATGTAATATGTGCACTCAATTCCCTCTTAAAACTTGATATGGACAACACTTTGAGCGGGAAATCATTTATCTTAACACTTGTTGAAGGTTGCCACATGTGGGATAGCATGATTGAGGTGTTGTAAGCCATAAGTTGTAGAATTATTTAGGAGTCAAGATATGAAGTCAAAAATGTAGTTGAAAAAATAGATATAGTTATTTATTGTCACAAACCGATCATTCATGATTGGCACTCATCCTAACCTATGGCAGGAGAACCATACTAGTGTCACCCTTACTAACTCAGATGTGGCTTTTATATTCACCTTATACTAATTATCAATTTTAAACAAGTGCAAAAGGAAGTCCATGTAATAATTCAAAACAATTCGAACCAACATTAATACAAAACCCATACAACGTGAAAACCTCTATTTATTGCATCCCTAGTAGTTGAAGCCACCATACAATAACATATAAGAATAAAGTAAGTTTGAATCATCTAAACATATCAAAAGACATAAGTAATATGGAATTTCCTAATTTGAAAACAAGGAATATCAACATCAATAGGAATATTTACAAGTTGCTCGGTCATGGTGCTCACCTTTAAAATCACGCCTAAATTGATAAATAGAGATGAGGTCATGTGTTAGTTGCTAGAAATGTTCTACGCTAAGCAAAAGAAGCGTACAAGTAACATAAATACATCAACAAGTATTGGTAAGCATCATAGGCCGACTAATACAACAATGCATGTGAGCAAGCTAGAAAATTATAAAAGAGATCATAATGGAACTCATAAGCAATCGTATCAATGACAAATATATCATACTAATACAATTCAAAAGCTTACTTTCATATACTTTAGTACTTAGTTACTTTTATGAACAACTCATCACTATATATAATTATCATAAAGACACTAATGCATATGACTGCATGTATGCAAGATGTGCACCGCATCTCTTACTCTTCTTATTATCATCAACAACTTCATATCATATCAGCATAGTACCAAACCCTATATCACAACATAGCATAATTGTATTGTTGTGGTACCCGATCCTCCATCACACAATATCATCATAATGAATATGAAATGCAATGCTTCCAAATAAATCACAAGACATTCTAGAAGGCAATCAAATATGTTTAGTTTACAAATAAGCACATAGCCAAGAAAGTCCAAGTGCTACAAAAAAACCATAGCCTATCTCAATTCTTTTCACAAGCAACCTATAAGCCAAAAATTTTCCCTTTCATTCTCCTTCAACTTATTCTTGATAAATAACAACAACAATATATACCCATTTAAATAGTTTACCACCTTTTTAACTATAATAGTTCAAAAACAACTGATTTTAGTCTTTAATTCACCCCATTTCATCATCTTTGGATTTTCTATCTCTTAAACCATTGTGGATTCTATTTAAATTAGCATAAAGAATTTTAATTTCACCCCTATTAATGTTTTCTCACACCCGTGAATCATTCTTTACAGAATTTATACACATTCCCACCACTTTTCATCAATTTCTATAACTAAGGTTAAACCCTAATTTTCTATGATAAATTTGTTTCTAAGTTTTTCTAAGGTAATGAGAAGTAATTTCAAGTCTATAATGTAATGACATACCTCCAAAGATGAATAACCTTCAAAACCCTCTAAAAATTGCCTTACCCAAAGCTCTCTTGCATTATTTGAAAAAGATGGGAATGAAAACATTTTTTGGTTTTTCAAACTATCAAATTTTATTTGTTATTGTTGTATCAATTAATTACAACTACATTAGATCCCTTGCAGTGGTTTGCTTTTTTCAATGGATGTCTGCCGCTAAAATACCTATTACCACTACAACTACTACTATTTCTAATGTAGTGGTTTGGGGCAGAAACTTGAGAACTCTTCCCAATTTTGCTCATTTTGCAACATACACCATAAATTATAACATGATGAACTATCCCCTCCACGATAAACTCTATAACCAGATTTCTACAACTCCATTCCTAGTGCTAAAAAGTAATATAACTCTCTAAACTAAATGTCCACCTTGTTATTTCATCAAACATCACCACAAAAAATCATATTATTATTAGATATTATTTGATTAACACTCCCTCTAAAATTATTAAATCCTATTCTAGTATTGAATTTCTCAAAAAATAAGTTAAGGGTGTCTATGTGCAGATTTTAACCCCCCCCCCCCTTCATCATAACTATGATTTGGGATGTTATAATAAATACAATTTACCTATTTTTTGTCCCCAAACAATATTTATCCCACATGGACATGTCAAGGTAAATGAAAAGTACATGGGTTAATGAATAGATATAGATATCACTTGCGCATATCTGTCTGTGATTCCCAATTAGCCTTTCTAGTAGTATAGTTTCCCCATTGAACCTTCATACAAACTCAGGTCCTCAACTTCCTCGCATCTTTATCTAATACAATAATTGGTTCGTATTCATAGGACAATCCCTTATCAAATAATTTAAGGTTCTAATGAATAATGTAAAAACCATACAATGATACTTCTTTAGAATTGACATATGAAAATACTGGTGAACCACAAAAGTACTAGGTGATAAAGCCAGTATATATACTACAAACACCACTCTTTTTAAGAACTCAATGGTTCCAATGTATCTTGGGATCCACTTGCCCTTGCCAAACTGTATTGCACCCATCATGGGTGACACCTTTAGAAGTACATTTTCTCTTTCCATGAGTTTCAAATCTCTTACCTTATTGACTACATACTTTTTCTGCTGACACTGAGATTCTACAAGATTTTACTTAATGAACCTCACTTTTTACATCAAATTCTAGAGTATATCAGTACTCCTAGGCCTTACCTCAAATATATCAAACCATCCAATTAGAGACCTACACCTCCTATCATATAAGGCCTTAAAAGGTGTTATGTCAATATTAGAGTGCTAGATATTATTGGAGGTAAATTCACATAACTATAACAATTGGTCCTATTGACCCTTGAAGTCCATAAAAAAAAAGCCCAAAGTACGTCCTGAAGCACCTGGAATGTTCGCTCCAACTAACTATCAATTTTTGGATTAAAAATCATACTCAGTTCCTACCTAGACCCTAATTCTGACTGGATATCTCTTTATAATTTGATGTGAACCATGTTCTTTTCTTGACATAACAAAACTGGTATCCCTTTTTCTTAGGTGGATTTATGCACCTAAGATTTATTACATAGCCTTAATTAGCCTAGTTTTGAGGACTTTTGTGTGTAATGAGTTAATATTTATATAAATGAGCATATAAGTGTTAAGTTACTTGTTTATAATCTTTAAGGGGTGTTCAAATCAAAGTTTGAAGGAAAAAATCCATTTAGAGTTTAAATAAGGATAATAGTATTCTTAGCTTGAGCTATTTGCTATTCTAGTTGATCTTGTTGGACTCTATTGAGTTATGAGCTCTGATATTTAGTGTTTTGTTTTATATAGAATCTTGGAGAGATGATAAATGTGATTAGTGGATGTTATACTAGATGGAATTTATGAGGAAAAGCTAACTTAAAGCAAGGTAAAAAGGCCAAACACATGGTACAAAGCATGACAAAATCTAGAAATTTTTGGCCTAGGGGTGTGCCACGATCCCTATCCACATCTTTTAGGGTCTTCCATTCCCATAGTGTCAAAAATAAATGTGCAATTCCATTGATAATCCATGATACAAGCATACTACACCTTTATTGCATCCATATCATACATTAGTGTGTCAAAATCGGGCTTTGGCTTCCAACTATAAATTGGACACTCCAACTATTTTGTAAATATCTTGGAATACCTTGGAGTAGTGGGATACACACCTAGGATTCTCATAGGGTTTTTATTCCATTTTTTTATCTTACTTTTGGATTATTACATGAATTTCATCAATATGATTCCTTGTAAGTCCATAAGAGGCGAAACACCCTCATCTAGGGTTATGACCAAGAATACGAGTACTTATGTTTGTTAATTTTGTTGGTTTATATTATTATTATTATTAGTTGTTAATGTATCCTTGTTTTAAATATTATATATATTTGTGTCCCTTAGGACAAATGCATCTTTCTATCGTGAGCCTTGAAGGAGGAATGTTAAAATAAAATAAGGGATATATAAGTTGGGATCATATTCATTCAATGAATTGAAGTCTAAGTTTGATAGTTGATTAAAGGTTTAGAAGACCATAATCATGTTATCAACTCTATGAATAAAAATCAAAGATAATTGACTAAACCAATGAAGTTACATAGCTAAATAGGATTGTCCGTAGTGCCTTAACCCTGGTTTATCCTAATTATTGCCCAAGAACTTTACTGTACCACATTGTTTACGTTTACTTTGGGTTTTTATTCCCAAACACTTTTTCTTACTTTATCACTTGTTTAATCTTCATAGTGATACTAAAATATGATTTTTATTTAATACAAGTCCCTAAGGGATTGTGCTTGGCTTTATCAAGGTCATTTTACTACTTGTGGACCACATACACTTGCGTGTACGCTTTGGTGCAATAAGTTCTTGTCGTCATTGTCGGGGACTTATACATTTGCAACTGTCTTAATCTTAGATTTGTTATTTGTTTTCTTAAGTGCTAAAAACTTGATCTTAACATCCAATTTTGTAGGTTCAGGTATGAAAAGTATGTAAGCTAACAAGGAAAAGGGATTTGGTTGATCCATATCTCAAACATAAGTGACACTTACACCTGTTGAGAAGAGAAATAGTACTTCTATACTGGATACCTTAAATTTAGCACGAGAAAGATATTCCTGATCTTATGGATGAAGATCCACCAGCCTGTAGGATAGTATACGAAGTGGCAATCCCACTCCCAATAAATATTTCCTCCGTCATCTGCAGACCAACACCAGGAGGTAGATTTGAGCTGAAACAGAGCATGGTGCATCTTTTCACAACAGTGTGCAATTTACTGACCTATCATATGAGCATCCATAGGTCTATTTGCAGAATTTCTTAGAGATCAGTGACACATTCATCCCTACTGGAGTCTCCACAGACTATATGAGGCTCGCACTCTTTCCTTTATCACTTTGGGGAAAGCTAAGAAGTGGTTAGATGCAGAGACAACAAGTTCCATCACTATATGGAAAGATCCGGTGAAGAAGTTCCTTATTTATTTCTTCCAATCCAGAAAGACTGCATAGCAATGTAGTGAAATCATGAGCTTCAAGTAGAAGTTAGATGAAAAACTATATCGTATATGAGAGAGGTTTAAATCTTTTTTCAAGGACATTCCACATCACCAACAGTCTAATGAAGTATTATCTCACACTTCTAAAGAAGCTCTTGACTATATTACAAAGATATTATATTCAACTGCATGTAGTAAAGTATTGGAAAAAACATATGATGAGCTACATACCTTGTTGAACCAAATTGAACAAGGTAATTCTGACTAGCATGGTGACATCTCTAGGGGATTAATGAAAACGCTTATGGGTATGATATATGTTGGTAGCATCACAGCCTTAGCCTCCCAATTGTTAGCTCTTCAAAATCAAATGATGACACAGTTAAGAAAATTGGGTATGAAACAATCTCAGTCTCAAGAAAATGTAGCTCAGCAGGCTTTGTAATAGTGTGAGATTTATGGCAATAATGGTCACTCTATAGACTTGTATCGAGCAAAACTAGAGTGTGTAAATTTTTAGGCAATTCACAGAAGCCAAATTATGGAAATGCCTACAACCACAAGTGGAAGAGTCAGCCCAATTATGCATGGAGTAATAATAAGACTCAACATTTTCAGCAGCAGCATACACATGCTTTATCTGGTATTTAAATATATGATTCGTTTCTAAGTTTACTAGATCAAAAATTTATAACATTGAAAAATGTATAGACCCAATGTCACATTCGGTAAAAATTTATGATACATGTATATGATCATCCCGGTAAAGCGTCAATGAGAACATTGAACTATCCATGTGGCTGAGAGCTCTAACAACTCAGTCATAATAAAGCAATTATCATGGGCACTCTCTACCACTGACCTAATAGCCCATCGTACTAGCCTTTCACTGGGGGCCTGCTATGCCAAAAGCGAGAGAAATTTTATCCTGCTCTTTTATTTTTTCCCCCATGTCACCACAAGAGGGGATCATAGGGCTATAAAAAAGGGGTTCCTATCAACTTGTTCCAACCTTGGATAATAAGCTCATGAGCTTGGTCTTACTTCACCTTTGATAAAGGAAAAAAGACTTGCATATCCAAGTTTAACTCAGATGTAGATCCCTTCTTTTTTTGGGGGGGGGAAAGGGGGAGGGGGTGTGAAGCAGTGTCAAACCAAAATACCCAACACATGGTACTTAGTAGGCAATTACCGATTAAACTCAAAAGATAATGCAAATATAGATAACATGCAAGCAGTAATGCAAACTATAGCAAAATATCTCGGCAGCTTACATAATAAAAATTAGATATGCAATAACAATAAACTATCATATTCTAGTCGTACTCAGGAACTAAGGCACGATACTGTACATCATTGGCCAGTGTACAAATCTAGAGTGGAAAAAGGATATATAGTAGTATACAAGTCCAAGGAATAGATGTACAATATGAATAACCAATGGGAGAGAGAAATATTCAATAATACTATAGATAGATACACAGACACATATTTATACACATATGCATATATATATATATATATATATATATATATATATATATATTACAAGACTAACTTAAAGTAACAGCATAAGGTAGCCAACCTAACCTATCTAAAGAATCCTAACCAATTAAGAAAGCTAACACTAGCACGATATAGGCCTATAAACACAAGGTATAACCATGAGAGAATTGGAATCATACCTCATACCTTAGTATCAATCTATAAACAAACTACCACAAACTAACCACAATAATAACAATAAATTAATTGGCTAGTCCAGGCTAACAATACCATAATTAGGCCCCATAACCCAGAAGTTTCAATAAGCACACAACATACGACAAACAACACTAATACCCTATACCCTTGCAGTCTCCCATAAGGATGATAGATATAGGGATCAAAAAATATATTGGCGATAGACAATGCCCATGCATGGATGAATGCAATTAAATCCATAATACCATAACAAGTCCAAGTGATATAAAGTTACCCAAGGTGTACATGTCCTCTCGATCGACAACTTGCAAAGGCAGTACCTACGTTGACCTTTTATCTCCTGCATAATGGCTCACAGACGAAAGGGCCTCTAGGGGTTTGGGAGTACCCCTATACACCGACTTGGTCCTGATCTAAGATTTTCAATCATCATCAAACTACTCTATCAAGTATTACAAATATATATATATATATATACATATATATATATATATAATAAATGCACTGACTCAAACCATGGATAAAAAAGTTCACATTTGGAAATCCATTTCTCGAGGTCAATTCAAATAATAATCATCATCAAAGTGTACAAATGATCAAAACCTCTCTTGATTGAAATAGCAGTAATAAAATTGTGGACTAGAATCTATCTTAGCCAAATCTCTAAAACATCATTTTTAGTTTTCAAAAGTTCATAATTCATCCATTAAAAGGTAACATTCTTATTATGAAAGAATCCATTTTAAAAGTGAAAAGTAGAAATAAATCCCATTTTAGGAAAATATTAGTAAAATCTAATTTACGTTGGAGTCATAGCACTAAGTAAGAATGGATGTACTAAACCTATGCATTGCATCATTAGAATCGAAACAAAACAATCATACGCATGTAAACATTCATTGACTACTATGACGTCCTTTATAGGAATAAATCACTCACACAGAGTCCAACTAATATCATCAAAACGGCTTTAGTCCTAATAATATATAATTATCACAACAAAAATACTATAATCCAACAAACCATGCTAATCCACTAAGTCATGTAATAAACCCTTTACTAAGGCATCCTTAGACTCAACTATATCTAACATGCTAGTAACCTAGGGTAATAGAATCCTATAGGCATAACAAGTATTTTATCTTAAGGGTCGATTCACCCTTCTATCTCTAAACTTCTAAATTAGGCTAAGTCATGGCACTACTAGATATTCAAATTTTTTCGACAGCTAATGAACTCGGAAGGTAGTTAGAAAATAAGTTTTTCTAATAACCTTTCAATCGGTTTAGGGTAGTCGGAATAGAGCTTGTCGGAAAAATATTTTTGACTAGTTTAAGTTCCGATTATAGTAGTCAAAAAATATAAATTATCAAATGACCAAATAAAAATAATATTCTTACTAGTGTAATCGGAAGATTAATAAAATAATTATTTAGTAATTATAAATATTTCGACAACTGTAGGCAGAATATTAATAAATAATTATTTAATACAATAATTATTTTGACTGTTGTTGTCAGAATATTTATAATTATTTATTTAATATATAAAATATTTTCAAATGTTGTGGTTGAAAATTAATAAAATAATTATTCCGACAGTTGCAGTCAAAATATTTATAATTATTTATTTAATATATAAAACCCTTCCGACTATCGTAGTCAAAAATTAATAATGTGAGCATTTGGATGGGCATATAAGCAAGTTAAAAGACTGTTTATGCCATTTATAACTTTTTAAATTGGGAAATTTAAAACATGCTTAAAAAATGCCAAAATTTATTTTTTATAAACCACTTTTTAAAAGTACTTGTTATGAACTCAACCAGTGAACCAATATTAGACAACGAAGTAAATGGGTTGGTCGTTCAAATTGAAGAAATTGGGCCTGAGAAGCAGCCACATAGGAGCAATAGGCAGAAACATGTCAAAAGACTTTTCAAGGATTATATATGGCAACCGGGATGAGGAACGTGTATATTATGCAGTATCTAGGATAAAAGTAGGGCATCATCATATTATGTTGCAGCGTATTCTCGTATCCTCACCTTTCTTTCTCTCTATAATCTTTCTTATCTTTACCTTCTTCTTCTAGCAGTAGTAACTATATCGGTTAGTATTATTCATCTTTTCTTTTGTTTCAATAAAATTCACATGTGCTACTTGTTATTGAAAGTTTAGGTTAGAACATTGGTGCTTTCATTGTTGTATTCCAATGGTGGATACTCGACTCAAGAAACTTGAAGAGGCACAAACGAGCATGGCCCGAGAGATGTCAGAACTTTGATTAACAGTCGACGGTCAGTAAAAATTTATGCAAGAAGTTCTTAATCAAGTGTCTTATATTTGTTCTCACTTAAAAGCTCCATCGGTAGAATCTTTTCGCTTAAAATCAGCCGAAGTTGTTTTGTCTTCCTGCATCGACGGTGGTAACCCAGTTATGCTCCGACACAACCAAGCATCTGTGGAGCTAAGTAATTTTTCTGGTGAACACCCGGATGCCTGGGTATTTCAAGTTGAACGGTATTTTTCATTTTACTCTATCCTCCCAGAGCAACAATTATCTTTGGCTTCTTTTTATTTGGATAGGTCTGCTCTTGAATGGTATTGATGGATCTTTCGTATTAAGAAGTTGGTTGATTGTCCTCATTTTGCTTCTAAGATACTTATTTGATTTCGAAAAAGGGAATTAGAGGATCCAAAAGGCTGGCTAGTAAAACTTCGTCAAACTTCCAACGTCATCGATTATCAGGCTAGCTTTGAAGCTATCGCTAATGAGACTGAGGATATACCAGACACCTTAATGGTCGAGTTATTTGTATCTGGGCTTTATTTTGATATTAAAACTAATGTGTTGGTTCATAAACCCAGCACTCTTAATGAGGCTATTTCCTTGGCCCATACCCATGAGCAGCGTCTTAATCTAGAAAAAGGGCCAATGCAACCATCTTTTGCTAGGACCTAAACTCTACTACCCAACCCTTAGTCTCGATCTCTAGCACCCTTTAGAAATACGGATGTTCCTTCTGCTAATTTTTCTATCAAATGTTTATCTCCGGTTGAGATGCAACAGCATCAAGAAAAAGAATTGTGTTATTATTGTGATGAGAAATATGTGGCTAATCATGGATGCCCAAAGCTGCCTTAAATCCTTCTACTCAAAAATGATTCAGACCCTCTACGTACGGCTTTAGACGATACCACCGTGGAGGAATTATTAACTGCGGAGCACCAAGGCTTGGAATTGCAAGCTTAATCCATAATTTCATACCATGGCTTGGCTGGAGGCCATTCTCTTACTATTTTATGTTTCAAAAGGAACATGCAGGGGTCTCCAATCAATATTTTGGTTGATGGGGGAAGTACACATAATTTTATTCAAACTCGAGTTGTTAAGTTACTGAACCTCACGGTTACACCCATTACTAATTTTGCGGTAGTTGTGGGTAATGGCCAACATCTCCAGTGTGAATGGATGATTTGAGATGTATGATTCTCAGTCCAAGGGACTGACCTTGCTATGGACTTGCATTTATTGGACTTTCATAGGGTAGATGTGGTGCTTATAGGGGCTTGGCTAGCCACTCTAGGACCTATTCTTACTGATCATTCCAAATTTCATATGGAATTTTAGTTGGACAGCAAGCAGGTGCAATGGTAGGTGCCTCACCAGACGATCTTCAATAGGCTCAGTTGAAAACACTACGCCACTATTCAGCCGCCGATGTAATTGCTTCATTTTTTTCCTTGTCCTGGTGCACGAAGGCACTACGATTGAGAAGGATAAAGATATACCCCCTGACTTGGGGGAATTATTGAATTCATATTATGGAGTATTAAACAAACTATAGGGGTTGCCTCCTATTCGGGCTACGGATCATGCATTTCACATCACTCTCAATATTGGTCCTATTAATGTTAAGCCCTATCGTTATCCACATTTTCAGAAACAAATTATGGAGCAATTAGTTTTAGATATGTTAAGGGATAGAATTATCCAGCCTAGTACAAGTCCCTTTTCATCACCTGTGTTATTAGTTCACAAGAAAGATGGCTCTTGGCATTTTTGTGTGATTATCGAGCTCTCAATCCCATCACGATGCGAGATAGGTTTCTGATTCCTTATATTGATGAGTTTTTTGATGAACTGTATGTGGTTTAATTTTTCTCCAAGTTGGACTTACTGTCTGGCTATCTTAAATCAGAGTTCATCCTGTTGATGTCCTGAAGACTGCATTTAGGACCCATAACAGCCATTACGAGTTCTTGGTCATGCCATTTGGTTTAACTAATGCCCCCTCAACCTGTCAAGCAACCATGAATGACGTATTTTTCCCATATTTTTGCAAATTTGTGTTGGTCTTCTTCAATGATAATCTTATTTATAGTACATCATGGTTGATACACTTGGAACATCTAGAATTGGTTTTCAAATTTCTCCAACAACATCAACTGGTGGCTAAATTTAGTAAATGCCAATTTGGGAAGAGAACTATTGATTATTCGGTCCATATGATCTCCCCCAATAGACTGGCAGTAGATTCTTTAAAAATTTTCACTATTAAACAGTGGGTTGCACGAAAGACTCTAAAGGAAGTACATAGATTTTTGGTCCTCGCCGGGTACTACAGACAATTCATTCATCACTTTGCGATTATTGCTAGTCCTTTGTTTGATTTACTATGAACGGACACCTTCTTCTGAACTGCTCAAACAGAACAAGCTTTAGAAGAATTGAAAGTTCGACTCAGTTCCACCCCTGTCTTGGCCATGCCCAACTTTGATGATGACTTTTACGTGGAAACTGATGCTTCCAGTATTGGTATTGGCGCTATTCTTTCACAGAAGGGACATCCGATTGCTTACTATAGTCAGAAGTTAAGACCTTAAATGCAAAAGGCTTCCACTTATCATCGTGAGATGTATGCAATCACTCAAGCCATGGCAAAATGGAGGCAGTACTTGTTGGGTCAATATTTCACCATTTTCACTGATTAGCAGTCCCTCAAAAACCTCACTAATTAGGTATTTCAAACACCGAAACAACAAAAGTGGCTTGGAAAGCTGGTGGGATATGATTTCACGATATGTTATCGACCGGGAATGAAAAACAAGGCCACTGATGCCTTGTCCAGACCACCTGATGCTGGAGTGTTGTTTGCTATTTTAGAACACACTTATGAGTGGCTTATGGAACTGTTAGAAGCGAATAAATACCACCCAAAATTGTTGTCCGTTCAACAGGGGTTCGGGACCGAACCTACTACATATGCTGACTATACTTTTTACAAAGGGCTCCACTCGCACAAAGGACTTCTGGTAATACCACGAGATTCTCCGTTGAAAAAATTGTTACTTTCAGAATTTCATGATTCGAATGTAGGGGGTCATGCTGGAGCTGCTTGTACTTTTCATCGTTTGGCCTCGAATTTTTATTGGCCAATAATGCGTAATGATGTTAAGGTTTATATTGCTTCGTGCTAGACTTTTCATTGATCTAAGCACATTATTCGATTGCCAGCAGGTCTTTACAACCATTACCAATGCCGGAGATGGTTTTTGAAGAGATAGCAATAGACTTTATTACTTGTTTGCCAAGCTCTAAAGGGAAAGCTACCATCGTGACTGTGGTTGATAGACTGTCCAAGTATGTGATAACGCTCAATCTACAGCTCTCGTGGGAGTGTAAAGCGGTCGTTAGCAAATATAGAACCCAACCTGGGTTGGGTGTCGATCCCACAGGGAATAGCTTGGCCAACAAGTAAGCAAAATTAATAGACTTTTGGTGCAAGTCTCGTAAGAAGGGGGGATTGTAATAAGTAACCAAAGTAATGAAATAAAAACTGAAAAAATAGCAAAGTAAAAAGAGAGTATTTCGTAGGTTGTGAAACAATGAGAATTGAAGCGTTGGGGTTATGTCCACCTTCTGAGGTATACGTCTCTATTGGTTATGAGTGTGTAGAGTCTTGATATGCAATTGCTTATAGAGAATTGTAGTCGATGGTAAATCCAAGCGTCTCTCGACCTAAACAAGGACTATTTCACTTTAACTCTCTCGAGCTTAAAGCGTGTCTAACGGTACGAATTCTCCAAGAGGTTAGTCCAGTTACGGCACTAGCTTTTTAGTAGGAAAGGGTGTCCTACTAACTTGACACTATCTCTTTTCCAGACAAATAACCTTTCTCTCGAACAAGTTAAATGTTAGACTGGCGTATTCTTGCGTTTGCAACCGCAAAGAATGTAGATTAAGATGAAGAGCGTAATGATATAAGCAATATACGTGTCTTGAACTCACATCTCACAGCAGTAGATAGTAACTCATTCGGCTTCCATAACCCCAACTAAGAGGTTTAGTTACCCATGAATGCGAAGGATATCACGTTTTGCATGGTGGATGGCGTGAAAAGTGGGTGTTTAGGCGTGTGGTTTTGGTGATTCCGTAGCAAGTAACGATTCTCTTGTTGTGGAATAGATGAATAGAAGAGTAGATTAGAAGTGTTTGTGGTGGAAGATGAGAGGGATGGAAGAAAATTAATTGTTGAATTAAGTGAAGAATTGATTGTAGAATGTCTGAATGTATGAAAATCTCTAACATGATAGGGTATTTATAATACTCCTATCCTACTCCTACTAAGCTAATGACCCAAATGTACTAGGGTAAGGTTACAATATCATAATCCAAATAGAATAGTAAAACACATAACCTAATTGCACTAGGTTAATGTATCTTGGTAAAAATCTAGCTTTGTGTCTGTAAGTCCCCAAAGTCTTCAGAATTGTTGTTTTAGCCCGGGACAGATTTTCCATGCAGCAAATTTGGTCCTTTAGGCGTCCAACTCCTTTCCACTTCGTTTGTGAGCTTTCTTTTGCGTCAAGTAAGCCGTATTTTGCATCATTTATACCTGAAACTTTCCTAATCATGTTTGTCAGCTCATTTACAGGAAAAAGGACTAAAAGTGCATGAAATATATAATTAGTTCTCAAAACTAGGCTAAAATATGGGCAAAATATATTGATATAGGCGCGTAAATTCGCCTATCATCAACACCCCACACTTGAAGCTTTGTTCGTCCTCGAACAACATATCATGTCCTTCTAAACATCGACTTAAGGTTTTTACAGCAACAACACAAAACATTCTTCAAGACAAGCACAACAATTTTCAACAAAGAGTAGCTTTTCGATTATAAGTAGAAACAATTTAACCTCAAGCATAGACTCGTGATGGTGATCAGCTCGCATGCAAACGTTAAGGTACATAGAATCATATACAACTATCCAAAACTCATCAACCATGTGTGTCTCACAATATAGTACCCATAATCACTCACAAATATAGCATATTTTTCAAACATGGGTATCAAAGTATCCTTGCACTCACTCTCACACAGAATTCATATGTAGCAACTAATAACCATAGGCTTGCCCTTAATGTAGTACTCCACTAAATGTCGGAATGT
The DNA here is from genome assembly GCA_030864225.1 of Capsicum baccatum var. pendulum. Classification (NCBI taxonomy): domain Eukaryota; kingdom Viridiplantae; phylum Streptophyta; class Magnoliopsida; order Solanales; family Solanaceae; genus Capsicum; species Capsicum baccatum. The sequence goes on along the minus strand of CM061556.1, from coordinate 121,915,527 downwards.
TAAGATTAGGATCAAGTAGGTCTTTTGATGGTTGTAATGTAGGCTAAGGGACGGGTAGGATCAACTATTTTGGCCAGAAATAGTGACTACGTTCCTAAGCGCTTTAATACATCACATTGTATCATTGACACTTTTTTCTTTCAACTTTTCTTCTTTCCTTTATTCTACCACCCTTGTTCTCCTCTTTTGTTTTTCAGTTTTAAGAACAACTCACTTTTCAGCTTTCTTTTCCTTTTTCTTTTCACAACATACCTCTTATGATAGCACTTTCTTTTTCATAACACATTCAAGCACCATTACAATTGAAAGCATCATACTCACCCAATTTCCTCTTATGTTGTCACATGACTTTTTCACTTTAAAGCGCTTAGGAATTTGGATCAAATTACGGTCTTGAAAAAAATGGATTAGGCTTACATACAAGGTTGTCAAAGAAATAGGCTAAAGGCTCAAAAGGGTTTAACTAGGATGATGTACATGGGTAGGTAAAACTGAAGGTAAACATGTATAGGTTGCCAAAGAAATGCCTAAATCATATCCTAAACTTACACTCCTTATTTTCGCTTTGCATACATACCAGGCAAGTTCTAGCATCAGCCATAAACATAGAATATACTATTATCTCACACACACAAGGCACATGGTCGACTTGCTTGGAAGTAATATAGACTCTCGACCCAACAATTGAAGGAATTGAATCACACAATATCACATAATGAGTCACAACTAGAGCCTAAACGTCTCAATAGTCATAATTGTAGCACATACTCTTGTTCTAATCTCATGCTGCCTATCAAAATAATTTCATGCGTAGCTAGGAAAATTTTAATCCTAAAAAAAACGTCAAATGAAAAAAAAACAAAAAGAAATGGACTAAAAAAAAAACAAAGTAAACAAGCAAACATACAAACATAGGTGCAAACAAAGAAGTATAGCATGCAGATTCTGCCACCCCACACTTAGACGGGACACTGCCCTCAGTGGAAAAGAAATGCGAAGAACCTGGTTTAGTCGGACTCCTCATCAATGTCGGGGGTCATACCCCCTTCATCTGAATCATCATAAGAGTCATCGTCAGAGTTCTCCTCATCATCAGAATTAGGCAAGCGTCTATCATCATCAGTTGGCACGTCATCGTCAAGAGGTTCCTCAAAATATACGCCCACTCCACACATCTCTCGGGCATGCCTGTTCATTGGGTAGTCGTGGTCCAGCTGTTGGAGCTCTTCAGCAGTTGGAATACGTCCACCACTCATCATAGTGAATCGTGTCATTCCATAGAGATGACGGAAGAAACTCTCGTCACGAGCATGTCTCTCCGCAGTAGTAAGGTTGACTCCATGCGTTGTTTCAGCATCTTTGACCTTGGTGAGGTCAACCTTCTTTGGGTTATGTTGGAGTTTGTGGTCAGCTGGTTCCTCTTCTATATCCTCCTTCCGCAACATTGCTGTCAACAAATTGCCGAATGTGAAATGGGACCTTTGGTGGAGTCTGGCCTTCCTCATGGTAGATCTAATGATTGCCCCAAAGTTGATAGGGACATTCGTCATCAACGCATAAACCAAACACACTCTATCTCTTGATATCTTGGTGTATTGCGTCCCAGGAATAAGGCATGAGTTGACAATGCGCATCCAGATTCTTGCTTCCTTATTTAGCGGAGCATAGGGGAATGTGTTGTGACGGCCTGTTTCCTTATGTTTGCCCCATCTTTCCATTGATCTGCTTCCACAAAGCGTGTGTCTGATCGCTCTGTAAGGAGGCCTGCTGTACAGCTCTTTGTATGGTGCAGGGTCGACCGATGATAGGCCAAGAAAAGAGTTGATCCAATCCGCTGTAAGCTGTAACACTTGGCCCCGAATTTTTACTTCATTGCCTGTTGTGTTCGGTGACCAGTTGGCATAAAACTCTCTTGTTAAGTCAAGATTACACTCTCCCATGTCGCGGAAGATGAAATCTAGCTTCAAAGCCATTATTTTAGCCAATATTTGCGGCTCCTTCTTTGCTAAGGTCTCCTTGTTGATCAAGTCGACGTGCACATATTTCTTTTCCTTGTTGCTGCTGTACCATGCCTTGGCTTCTTCCTCAAGAACCCATTTGATTCCGAACATTCTGCGTGGTAGGTGTGCTGAAGAGGATTCTCCTTGGTCTTTTCGACTTCTCTTCTTGTCCTTTCGGGACGTGGTAGCCTTCTCCTTGCCTTGCTTTGCTTTGGGTGCCATTGTACCTGAGACTAGAAATAATGTTAGTTGCAGCACAATCTTACTTGATACAATCTATATGCAAGCACTAGGGGTACCACCCCGCACTTAATCTTGTTGACACAAATCGGTGAAGTGATAGTGGTCGAGTACTCAGATTTCGTCGACATACGTTTTAGGAGTGTATTCCGACAAGAAAATCAGCATTACATCACTTATTTGCAGCCATTGGACTACTTTCATGGTGGATATAGCAATACTACAACCTAGGGGTTACCACATGGAATCAGTATTCTTACACAAAGCACACCCTCCTAAGTCGATAGGTACTATAACCTTATCCCGATGGCCGGGATGGTCTATCATGTAAGCATCCAAACAACAATCTTAAGCAATATTCATAGTCATGTCAATTTAGCAATTATCATAACAATGCTATCGGAGTAAAATTCAAGTCGGAAACAAGTCAAGAATTCCCTACGTAGATATTCACTCACACGTTTTTGCAACAATTATCCAAACACATGAACATCACCATCAATCTCACATGATTTAGCAAAATATAATAAGCATAGCGACGTAGTACTTACTATAAATAGATGAAGAATAAGAGAGCACTTACTTGCTTGAAGATTGTGGAGAAGTTGTTGTGGATTGGAAGAACAAAGAAAGAAAATTTTGAGAGGATTTGGAGTGATATGCGGCGCCTTTAGGGTTGTTTCTAATGTGATTGTGTTATAAAACCAAGTCCCCTTTATATAGGAAGAGTATGGGTCGGGTTATGACCCATTTACAATCGGATTTGGGGACAAAATCACCACATATGCGGCGCATATCCCTCGGCATATCACTTACATATGCGGCGCATTGTCCATGGCATAATGGGACATATGCGCCGCATAGTCTATGGCATTTCTAGACATATGCGCCGCATAGTCTATGGCATTTGGTCTCAGTATCTCAAATGCCATAGCATAGGCGGCGCATAGTCAAAAGCATACATAGAATAGGCGGCGCATAGTGTATAGCACACTAGATTCCGAGTCCTTAGGCTATAGAATAGGTTGTGCATCGTTCGTGGCCTATTTTTACCAAGGCCTAGCCTTCCTCGAAGCCTATTATAACGTGAGAAAGGCTCAATTCATATCCTTATGCATCACCATTCCTAACTTACCAACTTTACCATATAATGCGTCCAAATCGTCGAGTGAGATCAATCTTCTCGTCGCGTACTTCTTACACCTAATTTGCTCAAATCAAAATAAAAACGATTAGTACGATGGGTTGCCTCCCACCAAGCGCCTTAGTTTTGGTCGTGGCACGACTCTTATTTTTGGATTTTCATTTATCAAAAAGAAAAAATACTAAAACGACAAAATGATAAAACGATAAAACGACAAAACAATAAAACGATGGGTTGCCTCCCATCTAGCGCCTTATTTATTGTCGTGGCTCGACGTAGTAATCTCGAGTACTTAGACTTCGTCAAGATAAGTGATGGCCATGTCATTCATCGAGTCAAGAGGACCGATATATGGCTTGACACGTTGGCCATTCACTTTGAAGATAACACCCTCATTGTTTTCCAATTCGATTACTCCAGATGAGTAGACTTGGATGACTTTAAATGGACCAGACCACTTTGATTTTAACTTACCTGGGAAGAGCTTGAGTCTGGAGTTAAAGAGCAGTACCATGTCACCTTTTTGGAAGTTTCGTCGAACAATCCGCTGATCATGATACTTCTTCATCCATTCCTTGTATAAATCTGATCTTTCGTATGCATGGAGACGAAATTCATCTAGTTCGTTCAGCTGCTCCAACCTCAGGTTCTTCACATCATCCCAATTCAGATTCAAGTGCTTCAATGCCCACAATGCTTTGTATTCAAGCTCGATGGGTAGATGACAAGCCTTCCCATAAACTAGCTGATAAGGTGACATGCCAATGGGTGTCTTGAATGCAGTCCTATACTCCCATAGTGCATCATCTAGCTTCCGAGACCAGTCCTTCCTATTTGCATTAACCGTCTTGGCAAGGATCTGCGTGATCTCGCGGTTGGAAACCTCAACTTGTCCACTGGTTTGGGGATGATAAGGCGTAGCTACCTTGTGTTGCTTGACTCCATACTTGGCCAATACAGATTTGAATAGCTTGTTGCAAAAGTGAGATCCTCCATCACTTATGATAGTACGAGGTACTCCAAAGCGAGAGAAGATATTCTTCTTTAAAAACGCTACAACACGCTTTCCTTCGTTGTCAGCCAATGCTACAGCTTCAACCCATTTCGACACATAATCTACAGCAACCAAGATGTACTTCATTCCAAACGAATTCACGAATGGTCCCATGAAATCAATACCCCACACATCAAAGAGTTCTACCTCCAGAATTTTGGACATGGGCATTTCATGGTGTTTTGAAATAGCACCTTGACGTTGGCATTGGTCACACCTTTTTACATAGTTGTGTGCATCTCTGAATATTGTAGGCCAATAATAACCACTTTGCAAGACTTTCCTTGCCGTTCGATTCCCTGCATGATGTCCTCCAACTTGCGAAGTGTGGCATGCTTCCAATATAGTAGGCACTTCTTCATGGGATATACATCGTCGAATGATACCATCCGCGCATCTTCGAAACAAATAAGGCTCATCCCAATAGTAGTGCTGAACGTCATGCATAAACTTCCTCCTCTGGTGGTAAGATAAATTGGAAGGTAACACATTACTCACCACGAAATTTGCAAAATCGGCATACCATGGTAATTTCTCCATTGTTGTCGCTAGTATCTCCTCGTCAGGGAATGCATCATCAATCTGATTTTTTGGTTGCGCCACATACTCATTCTCAAGTCTAGATAGGTGATCAGCCACTTGGTTCTCGCAACCTCTTCTATCTTTGACTTCGAAATTGAACTCTTGCAGCAGCAATACCCATCGAATCAGCCTTGGTTTTGCATCCTTCTTTGTCATTAGATACCTAAGAGCTGCATGGTCTGTATGAACGATCACCTTAGTACCCAATAGATAGGCACGAAACTTCTCAAACGCATACACAACCGCTAAGAGCTCTTGTTCAGTAACAGTGTATTCCTTTGGGCTTCATTTAGGACCTTACTCGCATAGTAGATAGGATGAAATAATTTCTCCTTTCTCTGTCCAAGAACAGCACCAACGGCTACACCACTAGCATCACACATGACTTCGAACGGGAGCGTCCAATCTGGTGCTACCATGATAGGGGCTTCAATGAGTTTTTCTTTAAGGCATTCGAATGCCTTTAAGCAATCATCATTAAAGTCAAACTTTGCATCTTTTTCCAATAGTTTGCACAATGGACTAGAAATTTTGGAGAAGTCTTTGATGAATCTACGATAAAACCCAGCATGACCAAGAAAACTACGAACTCCCTTTACCGAAATTGGAGGTGGTAGCTTCTCAATTACCTCTATTTTGGCGCGATCAACCTCTATTCCTCTTTCGGAGATCTTGTGCCCAAGAACAATTCCTTCTTTTACCATGAAGTGGCACTTCTCCCAATTAAGCACAAGGTTGAACTCTACACATCTTTGTAATGCCATGCTCAAGTTCACCAAACATGCGTCAAAGGACTCACCAACAACTGAAAAGTCGTCCATAAATACCTCCAAAGTGTCTTCTACCATATCAGAGAAAATAGACATCATACAACGTTGAAAGGTGGCTGGTGCATTACACAACCCGAATGGCATGCGTTTGAAGGCAAAAGTACCATATGGGCATGTAAACGTTGTCTTCTCTTGGTCTTCGGGGGCAATACAAATCTGATTGTAACCTGAATAACCATCCAAGAAGCAAAACCATCCTTTCCCCGCTAATCGATCTAGCATTTGGTCCATAAATGGCATGGGGAAGTGATCCTTGAGAGTCCAAGAATTCAGCTTGCGGTAGTCCATGCATACTCTCCATCCAGTAACGGGCCTGAGTGGAATAAGCTCATTCTTTGCATTCGCAACCACCGTCATACCTCATTTCTTGGGAACACATTGTACTGGGCTTACCCATGTACTATCAGAAATAGGATACACGACTCCTGCGTCTAACCACTTGATAATCTCCTTCTTCACCACTTCTTGCATTGGTGGGTTTAGACGTCTTTGATGTTCAATAGTGGGTGTGCACTTTTCTTGAAGCTGAATTTTATGTGTGCAAATCCCAGGTGGAATAGCAATGATATCCGCAATGGTCCATCCAATAGCTCTAATATACTTGCGTAGGATTGCAATAAGAGCTGCAACTTGTTGCTCACCCAAATCGGCTGCTACAATGACTGGAAGAGTATTTCCGCTTCCTAAGAATGCGTACTTCAAATGTCTTGGCAGCTCCTTCAATTCTAACGTGGGTGGTTCTTCAATAGATGGCTTAGCTGGAGGTGTGGGTCGATTCTTGAGATCAAGATCCAGCTTCTTGGGAGTATAACGATATGTTCCTAATCCCGAGAGAGCACAAATATTATCTTCAGAAATTTCAGCATCATCATCCTCTTCTTTCATGAACAAAGCCTCCAACGGATCATCAAGAATGTGCTCTTCTGCAAGTAACTCTTTCTCGTCATCAAAGACAACATCAGCCACCGAAAATACACTTAGATCTTTGGGTTGCTTCATTGATTTGCAAACATCAAAGCGAACCACTTCATCATTTATTCGGAATGAAAGCTCATTCGCTCTCAAATCTATGAGCACACTTCCCGTAGCAAGGAAGGGGCATCCCAAGATTATGGGAACCTCTGAATCTGCTTCACAATCCAAGATGACAAAGTCTGCTGGAAATATGAATGAAGATACCTTTACCAAGACATCGCATAGAATACCAACCGGTCGTTTTACCGACCTATCCGCCATCACAAGCCTCATATTGGTTGGTGTAGGATCTCCTAACCCCAACTTCTTATAGATCGATAATGGCATCAAGTTGATGCTGGCTCCTAAGTCACACAATGCTTTAGCAAAGTCCAAAGATCCGACGGTGCAAGGAATCGTGAAAGCTCCGGGGTCGGCCTTCTTCTGAACTATCGATCGAGTAGCAATTGCACTACAATGATGCACATCATTTTTCAGCTCATAGCTTGCTGCCCTCTTCTTAGTCAAAAGATCTTTCATAAACTTCGCATACCCAGGCATTTGTTCAAGTGCCTCTACCAATGGGACATTAATAGTCAGCTGCTTCAACATGGTCATAAATTTGCTGAACTTAGTGTCATCGGCCACCTTCTTCAATCTTTGTGGAAAAGGTGGTGGTGGGTATGGAAGTGTTCTCTCCATGGCTTTCTTCTCCTCTTGCTTCCGTTTATTATTTTTTTCAGGCTGCACGTCACTAGGTGAAACATCCTTGACGTTGGAAGTAGTTGTTGCAGCTTCTTCTCTTGTAACGTCACAAGGTGTGGCGTCAATGTCTGCTGCTACGTCAACCACTTGCTTTCCTTTTGCTGAAGTTTCCAGTACCTTACCACTTCTGGTAGTGATGGCCATGCATGACCCATCATTCCTTGGGTTTTGCACAGTATCGCTCGGTAAGGTGCCAGCCTTTCTTTGATTGAATGCTGCTGAAAGTTGGCTCAATTGCTGCTCTATTTGCTTGATAGAAGTGGAATGAGAATCAACTAGTTGCTTCATGGAGGACAAATCATCAATCACCTCCTTAACTCCCGCGCTCGTTGCTTCCACTCCTTTCAATAACTTAGTCATCATGTCTTCCATAGAATTAGATGTGGTGGTATCACGTTTACCAGGGGGAACGTACAAACCACTCTTTTCATTATTTTTCTTCCAACTACCTTGGTCTTTGCTTCCAGATTTATCATAATAGTTCCAACCTTGGTTTCCTTGGGTATTCCCACGGAAACCCCCCTGATTGTTCAAGTAGTTGGCCTCCTCTTCCGAATCAGATTCGTCTCTTCCTTTTAGCGCCACAGCTTTCACTTTTTTGGTCTTCCCTGATAATAAGTGCTTTGTCAGAAGATCCAATTGTGTTTTCATGTGCGCCATGTCTTGCTCATGTTCTTCTTCTCTTCTTCTTTGGTCTGCAGACATGCCAATAGATAAAGTGGGGCTTGCTACCTTAGAGTCCCTGGTATGCCAAGCTCTACTTTGCTTAGTCATTCGATCTAGCATATTGCTTGCTTGACCAAAGGTGAGGTCCATGAAAGAACCTCCAGCTGCGTTGTCCACCACTAGTTTAGTTATTGAATTCAAGGCTCTATACAAGATCTCCATGAGGTGAACATTAGTCATGTGATGGTTTGGGCATCTCGCTAGCTTTGTCTTAAACCTCTCCCATGTTTCGTGAAGAGCTTCAGAGGGAAGCTAACGAAAGCTGCTGATTTCATCTCTCAATTGAGCCCTTTTGGATGGCGGAAAGAATCTTTCTAGGAAAGCGTCTCTCAATTGCCTCCAATTTGTAATTGAATCAGGAGTCAGCCCATTCAACCATAATGTTGCCTCCCCAGACAGAGACAATGGAAATAGACGTAATCGAATAGCATTCTGACCAACACCAGGATTGTCAAAAGACTTGCATGTAGAAATAAAGTTGATGAGATGCATATTCGGATCATCGCCTGCTAGTCCACCAAATAACCCCTTGAGTTGCAATAACTGAATCATGGTGCTAGTGATGTTGAACTTGGCTCCGGGCGCTAATGGTGGTGGAATTATAGCTCCAGTGGCTCCGGCACCATCAAGATCATCATCATCATCGTCGAAAGCTGGTTGCAAAGGTTGGCGATCATATCTGTAACGAGCTTGTCGACCTCTTCGATTGGCAGGTGTTATAATTTCAGCATCACGCCTAGGGTTCAGTAACTCGTCATCACCTAAATCTTCATCGTCAGGATTGGTTGCTCGCCCAGGATTATCAATGTTTTGTTGTTGGACTTGAGCAGCGGCAAGAGCAGCTAATCTTGCTTGCTCGTGTTGAGCAGCCATCCTGTCGATTTCAGCTTGTGCTTCCATTCTTCTAATTCGTTGTGGTTCAGGATTGACTGGTAATAACGGTTGACCTGAACTTCTAGTATGGGGCATGCACTAAAAGAAAAACCTGCAATAAACAAAAACAAAAACTAAACGTAAAAGTACGAGAATCTTTGACCAAAGGGTCTAGTAATTATCACGAACTTGATTGACACTCGTATTCCCCGGCAACGGCGCCAATTTTTGATAACGCTCAATCTACAGCTCTCGTGGGAGTGTAAAGCGGTCGTTAGCAAATATAGAACCCAACCTGGGTTGGGTGTCGATCCCACAGGGAATAGCTTGGCCAACAAGTAAGCAAAATTAATAGACTTTTGGTGCAAGTCTCGTAAGAAGGGGGGATTGTAATAAGTAACCAAAGTAATGAAATAAAAACTGAAAAAGTAGCAAAGTAAAAAGAGAGTATTTCGTAGGTTGTGAAACAATGAGAATTGAAGCGTTGGGGTTATGTCCACCTTCTGAGGTATACGTCTCTATTGGTTATGAGTGTGTAGAGTCTTGACATGCAATTGCTTATAGAGAATTGTAGTCGATGGTAAATCCAAGCGTCTCTCGACCTAAACAAGGACTATTTCACTTTAACTCTCTCGAGCTTAAAGCGTGTCTAACGGTACGAATTCTCCAAGAGGTTAGTCCAGTTACGGCACTAGCTTTTTAGTAGGAAAGGGTGTCCTACTACCTTGACACTATCTCTTTTCCAGGCAAATAACCTTTCTCTCGAACAAGTTAAATGTTAGACTGGCGTATTCTTGCGTTTGCAACCGCAAAGAATGTAGATTAAGATGAAGAGCGTAATGATATAAGCAATATACGTGTCTTGAACTCACAACTCACAGCAGTAGATAGTAACTCATTCGGCTTCCATAACCCCAACTAAGAGGTTTAGTTACCCATGAATGCGAAGGATATCACGTTTTGCATGGTGGATGGCGTGAAAAGTGGGTGTTTAGGCGTGTGGTTTTGGTGATTCCGTAGCAAGTAACGATTCTCTTGTTGTGGAATAGATGAATAGAAGAGTAGATTAGAAGTGTTTGTGGTGGAAGATGAGAGGGATGGAAGAAAATTAATTGTTGAATTAAGTGAAGAATTGATTGTAGAATGTCTGAATGTATGAAAATCTCTAACATGATAGGGTATTTATAATACTCCTATCCTACTCCTACTAAGTTAATGAAATAAATAACCAAATCCTAATATACTAATGAAATCCTTGACCCAAATGTACTAGGGTAAGGTTACAATATCATAATCCAAATAGAATAGTAAAACACATAACCTAATTGCATTAGGTTAATGTATCTTGGTAAAAATCCAGCTTTGTGTCTGTAAGTCCCCAAAGTCTTCAGAATTGCTGTTTTAGCCCGGGATAGATTTTCCATGCAGCAGATTTGGTCCTTTAGGCGTCCAACTCCTTTCCACTTCGTTTGTGAGCTTTCTTTTGCGTCAAGTAAGCCGTAAAATGCTGTATTTTGCATCATTTATACCTGAAACTTTCCTAATCATGTTTGTCAGCTCATTTACAGGAAAAAGGACTAAAAGTGCATGAAATATATAATTAGTTCTCAAAACTAGGCTAAAATATGGGCAAAATATATTGATATAGGCGCGTAAATTCGCCTATCATCAGTATGGACATTTTATTCCTCTCCCAGCAACTTTTAATGCTCAAACTGTAGCTGCAGCTTTTGTTATTCATGTGATTAAGCTTCATAGCCCACCGCAAACAATCTTAACTGATCGTGACCCTCATTTCTTTCATACTTTATGGAAAGATATAAATAGATTATAGGGAATTATTTTGGCCATGAGCACGGCGTATCACCAGCAGAAAGATGGACAATCTGAGGCATTGAACAAATGTGTTGAGCATTACTTACGATGCTTTGTAGCCGATATCCCTCATGAATGGGTATCTATACTGCCATGGGCTGAATTTTGGTATAATTTAGCATTTCATAAATCAGCTGGCTTGACACCTTTTCAAGCTTTATATGGTAGAGAACCTCCTAACATAGCTCGATACATTCTTGGCAACGCTTATGATGATCTCGTTGACCAATACATGTTGCGTTGGGATGAAGGTTTTGATCTATTAAAGCTCAATATCTCTAAGGCACCAGATCGAATGAAAGAGTACACTGATAAGGGTCGAATTGAGGATCATTTTGAAGAAGGTGACTGGGTCTTTGTGAAGTTGTAGTCGTATAAACAACAATCCTTACGAAGCAACCAGCAACAAAAACTGAGCAGGAAATACTTTGGCCCATATAAGGTGCTCAAGCGAATTGGGCTGGTGGCATATAAACTCCAGCTACCCGAGGAGGCTCGCATTCATTCGGTGTTTCATATTTCATTCCTTAAACGATGTAGAAGACAACCCGATCAACAAATTACTCCATTGAATCTCCAAGATTCAACTACTTAGAACCTTGAGGACAAGGTTCTCCTTTCAGGAGGGAGTAATGTTATGAACCCAACCAGTGAACCAAAATTAGACAACGAAGTAAATGGGATGGCCGTTCAAACTGAAGAAATTGGGCCTTAGAAGCAGCAACGTTAGAGCAATAGGCAGAAACATGTCAATAGTCTTTGGAAGGATTATGTATGTCAATCGGGATGAGGCACGTGTATATTATACAGTATCTAGGATAGAAGTAGCGCATCATCGTATTATGTTGCAGCGTATTCTCGTATCCTCGCCTCTTTTTCTCTCTATAATCTTTCTTATCTTTACCCTCTTCTTCTAGTAATACTAACTATATCATTTAGTATCGTTCATCTTTACTTTTGTTTTAATAAAATTCACCTGTGCTACTTGTTATTGAAAGTTCAGGTTACTACAAAGCAGCTCATTGGGTATCTATTTTTTTTGGCTTATAAGTCATTGTGTTTTGATCCACTAAAAGATATTTTTATCCCTAAAAAATTTTCCTGATTCCAATAGTCACGAGAATGGAAGTGCAAGCTGCTTTTGTTTGAAACAAATTTGTAGTTTAAGTATAGTACATAAAAGACATGAAGCTCCTAGGATGGTTCCAGTAACTAGTCTAACTGTTGAATTAATTTTAGAGAAGGTCACTTATAGGTGTAGTAGTAGTAGTAAAGTTATATTGTAACTTTGTAGATGATTTTATGGTATTTGATAACATTGATCAATAACCTCCTCTGTTTTCTCTTGTACAGGATCACATTAACAATATCCTCCTCTATGAGGACAATTTATCTTCTCTACCTTCTCCTGGTGAGTGGAATCTTAGGGACAAAGTAGGCAGCATTGTTTGGTCCATGTAAAAATAGTTTCTTGCAATTGTTGAGTTCTTTAACTATTGAATTCTAGGTGTTGTAATGTTTAATGCTTGTATTAATTGAATATTTCCACTTCTTGTATTTATGGTGAATTAAACTCTAACTATATTAGTACTTCTTTTGTATGAAATTTCTAATTTATGAAATATGAATTTTTATATATTATTCGCCTTGTTTAATATATTCTTTTAAATACGGACAATTATCATTGTACAACATATTAATTATCTAATAAAAAAATACTCACCAACCAAAATATATGGAGAATACTCATTGAAGATATACAACTTCATGAACGATTATTGAATGATCCTTCTATATTTCACGACGCAACATTCGTATTCACCAACGTTTTAATAGTGATAGTCATTACTCAATCAATGAGTAACATATATTCTAATTAAGAGTCGTTTTATCAAATAAATAATATCATTTGTGACCAACTATTTATCTATTAATGTAATTATAATGAGTAGTAACATATATATTTTGTTTAACGATTTAAACTCTTTTAACAAAAAGAAAAAATTGCGCAAAAATTAATAGTTATTCAAGAAAATATTTTTATTGTGTATATATATATATATATATATAGAGAGAGAGAGAGATAGACATACATATACATATACATAAATATGTATATATTAAAATGTATATTAATTTTAGATGTATTAAAATATATATTATTTTTTAATTTGAAATAATTTTAAAATATAAATTAATAATAATCAACTATATATATTATTAACAACTTTAAAAATATTTCAAACATTTTGACCAAAAAAAATCTTAAAAGCACTTGTTTACCAAATAATCAACAACTTTTTCTCAATTTCAGCACTTTTATCTAAACACGTAAATGCTTATTTTTAAAATAAATTCTAACACTTCCCAAAGCTTTTAAAGAACTTTTAAAAGATTACTTCTTCAGCCTATTAAAACGGGTCCCTTGCATTTTACACCCCAAAGTGCCTTCCTTTTTTTAACTTGCACCCTATTCTATTTATTTTTACAATTTACACCCTAACCTCTTGGGTCCCTTGCATTTTACACCCCAAAGTGTCTTCTTTTTCTTAACTTACACCCTATCCTATTTTTTTTTTTTACAATTTACACCCTAACCTTTGTATTTCCGTACAAAATAGTAAAATTATTTTTTTAATGATTTTTTCATGAGGGAAAAATAGGAATAGCAATATATTCCCTCCATTTTATTTTACTCGTTTCAATTTGACATTGCACATTGATTAAGAAAAATAATTAATAACATGACTATTTTACCATAGTACCTTTATTAAATAATGTTTACATTTTAATTTGGAGATAAACAATTAATACTAAGGGTAAAAAAGGAAAAAAAATTGTCTTGTCTTGATTGATGAAAAATAACAAGTAAAATCAAAAATCAAATTAGAAAATTTGGAACGAGTAAAATAGAACGGAGGAAGTATTATTTTTTAAATAAATTTATTTAATTTTTAGTGTAACGAACTTTCAAGATATGTTCTTGCATTCACATTTATCATCTAACAATAGTCATGTGATAAGTATTCTCACTTTAATTTGTAACTGCTAAAATTTTGTAGTGGCGTTGCTTCTGAGTGATGAAAGTACGGTGTGATGAAAGTACGGTGTAGTGAAATTTCTGGAGCCATGTCAATATTAATGCAATCATAATCACCTATATTACCTATCAGAAAGAAAATAATAATGTAAAGAAAGGATCAAAATATTGAGGGAAAATGAATAGATTAGCAGTAGTTAAAGATAAAGCAAAAAATATTACACATGAATTGATGGAATTTGTCTTTAACAATGTCTTTCTATATCACTAGTTCTGCAATATCAATCTTCTCTTAACTCAGATGACATTCATTTGGAATTTTTTAAAAATTTGAGTTTGCAAATTTTTCATCTAACTTCCTACACTAAAAATTAAATAAATTTATTTTAAAAAATAATACTTCCTCCGTTTTACTCGTCCCAAATTTTCTAATTTGATTTTTAATTTTACTTGTTATTTTTCACTAATCAAGACAAGATAATTTTTTTTTCTTTTTTACCCTTAGTATTAATTGTTTTATCTCCAAATTAAAATCTAAACATTATTTAATAAAGGTACTATGATAAAATAGTCATGTTATTAATTATTTTTCTTAATTAATGTGCAATGTCAAATTGAAACGAGTAAAATGAAACGGATGGAGTATATTGTTATTCCTATTTTGCCGTCATGAAAAAATCATTAAAAAAATAATCTTACTATTTTGTAAGAGAATACAAAGATCAAGGTGTAAATTGTAAAAAAAAATAGGATAGAATGTAAGTTAAAAAAAGAAGAAACCTTGGGGTGTAAAATGCAAAGAACACAAGAGGTTAGGATGTAAATTGTAAAAATAAATAGGATAAAGTGAAAGTTAAAAAAAGGAAACACTTTGGGGTGTAAAATGCAAGACCCTATTAAAACGGGCCCAAAATAAATATTCCTTAATTTTCACAGGCAGACACTATAAAAAATTGACTATAATATAAGCATACTTCAAATGAACAAGAACAATTTGATTCTATTTCAAAGAAATGAATTACAAAATGTAGAATGTAGTATCAAACCATTCTGTAGAAATTTAACTGATTCCAAGAAACAAATGACTTGCTGGCTTCTTAGCTACAAACACTAGAAACAAAAAAGACATGTAAAAGGCAAACAATATATGTTAAGATGCTATTAGAATGAAATTGTTTCTTTCACTTAATAAACAAGAGGAAGGACTAAATTCTAACTTATGCTATGTATGTTAATATGTCAAATAATATTATCAGACTTCGTCGGTGGGTAGTGAAACTCATCAAACCTCCAGTAGGCAACGAGCCACTCGTTTCAAATGTTCGATTTGCCTTTTCATATTCACTCCTCACCTTAATTCAGGAGTATCCATATTTCCAAGAACATTACCCACACTTCATTGGATTGCCAACCAGGATTTTGCCTTTTCCTCCGAACCTCATACAAGTGTTCATTGATCCGTAGAGCTGTTTTCAATGGGAAAATGGCATCTATTTCATCTTCATGACACGACATCCATGCACACTTTACCTGCAAAATAGTTTAACATAAAGTCATAAAATGAGTTGATGAATACAAAGGAAAAATACTTAATAAACATCATGCTCTCTTTAAGAAACTACTTCTCTGCTTGTTAAAGTTCAAATTTTTATCCACTAAAGCTACTGCAGTCTATCTTGGTTTGCTTTAATTATAGCACTATGAAGTTGTCATTGCAATACACACCTAAAAGCCTACAGGTTATTCAGTTCTTCATCTTATAAAACTGCTGCAGGGGATCAGGAAAGGGAAGTATTTCTATAAAACTACTACAACTTATAACGCAACTTATACAAGTGTTGCAACCTATAACAACTTCAATCAGTGTGGATAACAAGACTGCCACTTCTATACACCAGTACAAGGGAATATTACTAAGGCTCAATCCTCCTAGCATGTAAAGGATCTGGCGATCAACTACATGAATCCTCATTGCCTATATCGCTCCATTAAAAAAATCCTATAGAAAAAAAAACATAGTACAAAAGATTATACGGGCTAATTATTGCATCCATCAGCCATCATTTCTTTAAACATTTCAAAATTAACAAATCCATCACCATTTTTAACAATCCCTTTAATCATTCTTCTACACTCATTAACACTGCAGTTTACATAACTAAGACTAATTACAACTCTCCTCAACTCCTTAGCATCAACAAGCCCAGTTTTATCAGCATCAAACACAAGAAAAACTTCTCAAATTAACTCATCAATATCCTTGATAGAATAACCAAAAACATAACCTTCTTCCACTCCCATAACATTCAAGAACTCATCCTAATCCACAAATCCATCCCCATCACAATCCATTTCTTTTACCATTACTTCATTAATTAAGAAAATAAAATGCGTTGTTTTGTCAAAATGATATAAAGGTGACATTAAATGGTTTAGCTCAAGTCATCTTTATCATAATATACTTTTGTACATTGATGTTGATCAGATTTTCTCAAAATAAAGTTATAACATCTGCATTGGATCCTAAAAAAATACAAGTCATAACTCGACATCTATCAATAACATTGAGTAGTAACTAGTAAACCATGAAATCTAACAAACAGAATTAAAATAAAAATGAATTAATAATAATAACACAATAAAGATTGATCATTCAACTAATAAAATAAAATCTAGTAAAATTATATTACCTACCAAAATTTTAAGTTACTTTTTTAGCAAAAGATGTTCCGATCTATACCTGTGAGTCTTAAAATTTATGTTATGACAGATTTGACCTCTGAATTTATACTTATGTCAAATCTCCACACTCGTATCCGAGCTATATAGCCATTTCCATATTGAGAAGTCATTGGTTACTTTTCTAGTTGACTGTTTTTAAGATGTTGGACCATGATCATTCTCCACAAGATTTTGAAAATGAAAAGATGGTGCAAAATCACAAAGAAATAGAGAGCATAATAAAGGGTGAACTAATTAGAAGGGATGACTAAAATGAACCTAGGGACACATAAAAAATTTCATACATAATCCGTTTCTTGCTTGGTGAAGGCAATTTGTTGCCTTGGAATTCCTTAATCACTGTTGTCGATTACTTTGGTTACCTTTATCCAACCAAACATGTTGAAAAAGTTTTTTCTATTGCCTATGTGACTTTCTCTCTCTTAATTCTTATTTTGATGTTGGGTCAGAGTAAATGGAACCAAACAATGAGCCAACATGTTGTCTCATAACTCATCGGTAAAGTTGCTTTCAATTCCACTGCAGAAATAGTAATCCAAGATATCAACTTGCTGTCGGTGAAGTCGCATTTTTTCCATGTCTATGGGTACAATTTCTTTGTTGTTGGAACTGGCATCTAAGTAAGAAGTTCAAGAAGCCTAGTAGAGAATTAATTGAAGGCAAGATTTAGAATTAGTATCATAGTCACTAATAGCCTGTAAGGCCAAGTTTCTAAAATCTGCTTGTATAAAATGAGTAACATTTTAAAAGTACCTGAAAATTCAGAAGAGACACAGTAGAGAGTTCTGTTGGTCCCATAGTTTCACATACCTTCATATTAATTTGAAGAGAAAAAAAGGGTTAGATACCAGTAGCATACCTCTAACTTCTCTTTCTTTTATTTTTCAAAATTATATGTTGTTATTTTATTTTTTACATCAGAGTAATAACTCTAACTTCCCATTTTTTCAGAACTGAAAATAGCTTTCACATGTACATATTAATAGCAAGTGTGTGAAATTAAATCAACAAAGCCAATGAGAAAGAGCAAACATAGAAACCTTAAGACAGAGATAGTGGAACTTCAGTGTTGCACCATCTGCTTGATAAACAATACAAAGTTCTGGCAGTGCCATAGCCTTTTTATCATTACAGTGTCACATAACTCATTCCATTCCTATCTCATTTTCAGACTTCAAAGACCACATATATGATATAACCAGTCGCCAAATTTACGATAGTGTAATCCCATAAGTGGGATTGGGAGGGTAGTGTATATGCTACCTTAACCTTAATAAAAAGTAGAGAGGCTGTTTCTGATAGTCGCCAAATTATAACGACAATAAAGGCTATTCTTTCTTAAATTAACTGTAATAGACAGTCTTTGATTACTCTATCTTCTGCAACTAAAGCTTTACAATTCAACATCAAATTTGTTTCAGTTCAATAGGTGCCAGCCATTTTTTTTCTCCAAATTATTAAGTATTCAAGGTGACAATGTTGGGCTTTAAAAATCAAAATTCAAGACACCTAAAACAAACACAGGCAGCAGAAGAAAAATAGGATTCTCATAAAATAACCTCAAACACATACACACATAATTCTTTTTCAAAACTATAATGAATTTAGGGAAAAGTTTTGAGCTTTAGTACCAGTTAAGCTTAACAATTCAATATCACACGCGCACGCACACTACTTTTCCAAATTATAAAGAATCTAGGTGATTTTCAGCTTTACTACAAGTTAATAATTCGATATCACACGTGCACACACACACAAATTAGAACATATAAATTAGAGATGAAATTCAAAACTCTACAACTCATCTCACTGTTAAATCCCATTTTAGTGAGTGAAATTGAGAAAGCGGAGAAGAATCAACGTTAAATAGATGTTCCTAGTTTATAGAGAATAAGTCACCGTCTCTGTCACCATCAAAACTCCACCAAGTCACCATCGCCGTCACCACCACACCTTCAAACCGTCGATGCACCTGGTTTAGAGAGAGAAGGGGAAGTGAATGAAACCTAGTTTACAGAGAGAGGGTCTGTCAGATATTTTTTTATGAGTAATATATTTATTTAATTATTAATGCTTCCCACTACAATGGTTGGATATTTATTTAATTAATTATTTTTTAAATCAGAGTCTGATTATATATTTAGTAATATATTTATTTAATTAGTTATGTTTTCAATTACAATTGTCTTAATTATTTTTTGTATAAGAGTCTGATTATCTAGTTAATAATATATTTATTTAATTATTTATGTTTTTGACTATAGTAGTCATATGTATAATTAATAATATATTTAATTATTTATTTATAAAATTTTTGACTATAAATATTGGATTATAATTATATTAATGATTAATCTTCTTAAAATATTCCAACCCAAATGATTGAAATATTTATTTAAAATATTATTGAAAATTTTTATAAGACTTGCTTGACTACTGTAATCGAAATATATATTTCTCAGAATTACCGTCAAATTTTATGATTGTCGTTATCGCAAATAGCATGGGATAAATATTTTGTCAAAAATAAAAGTAAAAAAATAATTTTTCCGACTGAAGTAGTCAAAAATTAGCGAGTGGTTTTTTTAGTCAGAATTTTCAATCAGAAATATACGAATTTCTAATAGTCTCGTATTCTATACATAATCATATCCTCAAATTCTTACCTAACATGCAGTGTATAATACACTATCTCGTGAAGAAGAGTAGACTTAAGCCTACCTCAATGGTGAACCACAAGTACTTGAGTCATCGACAAATCATCCACCTTTGCTCTACAATCATGAAATATCGTCACGCTATTCAAATAGTAATTAGTAGGAGTAAAACAAGACTCACATCTCTATATAAAGGGTTGGGTCAAAAATCGAGTCAAGAATGGGTCAGTGAGGCCCTTAAATATAATAAAAAATTTAATCCTTCTAAAGGTCCCTCGAAGGATATGGAATGTGTGCTCAAAAGTTGAGCACAAATGGTGACTGAATCGGGGCCCAAATTAGTCCCTGGGTTTTACAGATTTAAAGACCTAATTTCTAAGAATTTAGTATGAAATAGGATGAAAATTAATGGGAAATGACCAAGGAGTGTTAGGCTTGCTCGCCTTAGCTTCAGTGGATTACTCCCCACTTTTTCCCTATCTTCAAACTCTCAAATAGTGTAAAAACTAGTGATAGAAATAATAGAAAGTTCGGTGAATAAAGGGTACTTAACCTCCCCTGAGTGCTGCTAAAAAGGCTAAATATCTGCTTCAGTATCTACCTATCAAGTGGCAACCAAAGTAAATTGATCCTACACTAGTGTAGCGGGTACGGCTAAAACGGCCTCCCGGACGCTAAAGTGGAGCCTACTTAATAGGCCCCTTATAGCTAAATCGATCTTTAACCAAATTATCAAAGCAGCTAAATCAGCTCATGGACACTAAAATGGTTATTGCTAAAGCGGCTCCATGACTGCTAAAGAGGTTATACCGGATGTTAGGCACCAGATTTAACTAAGTCATAAAATAGACTCCGACAAGGTGTTTAGGATTCATTTGGAACCTCGTGCACTGATACGCCATAGTTTTCTAGCACTTCTGATGCTTAAAACCAAAAAATATGTTTGTACATAGGTTCGTTCTGTTAGATATAATGTGGTTTTGTATTTTTTTTGCATGAAACTATATTCTTGGAGCTTAAGGGAAGAAAAAGAGTTAAAGTATGAAGAAGGCATTACTTACAAGACAAATGTAACGCCCCGAGTCTATACCCCGAATGCTACACGGTGCTTACGACCCCAAAAGACCCCAAGCTTACCCATGACTGGTATCTGCAGTGAGATCTAAAACATGATACTGTAATAAATATAGAAAAATAGGCTGAAATGCCATAAGGTTCAAAATTTGTAAATATTGATAAAGTGTATCAACTGAAATAACAATCTGTAAAACTAAACATTGTCTGAAAACTAGTTTGAAAAGCCTCGAATCTAAAGCTTTTTAAAAGTGGAGTTGATGGGACAATCCCTCAACTAACTCCATCTACTGAAATACTGAGTCTATTGTAATAATGAAATAAAAGAATATCCTCGAATAATGAGGACTCACTGTAAAAACTATTGATGGGTGAATGTAGATCTATTTATACACAGTCAGGAACCTGAACGTCCGAAATTACGATATAAGACATCATAGCACAAAGAAAGAGTATGCATCAGTACGTGGATTGTACTGGTATGCTAGATGGGGTAAGGCTGAATGCAAGGGTTCATATGCATAAACAATAACTGACTGCATGATATAGAGTAACTAAATATGAGGGTACATGGATAACTGATACTTCTGTAAATACTGAGTATGCGCTACTGTGCATATAAATAAGATTGTGACTAAGCTTATCTGAGGCTAAGTCCAGATTCATGATACTGAGTAACTGATATCTGAAGTTACTGATACTGGTTGACTGTATCTGACAGTCCTGATTTAGTAGAACTAAACTGAAGACTAAAATTGAGACTGTAGAAGGTAATCATCTGACCAAAATGCCCCAAATAAGATAAGATAACTGAGTTAGGGTCCAATCTGTAACCCCAATTGGAAAGATGTCAGTATCGTGCCACGGGTAAAGACAGGTTGAGAGTTACCCTCATCTGGCAGGTTAAGACACCTCATCAACCCTCAACTGGTAGGTTGATGTCTCAACCTATGGTGGCTACGTAGCTTTGGAATGCCAGGATTGCTTCTTAGGGTTACACCCTCTTCTGGCAGGTGAACCCCCATCCTTGGGTTCACTCGATACTGAATCCTACTCCCAACTGAAAGATACTACACTGAGTATACTAAACTGGACTGAACTGATAATAAGCTTAGTGACTTTTTCTTGAGTTCTGTAACTGACTGACTTCTACTGAGTTATGTAAATGATTAAGAGTACTACTGATCGTGACGGGACTGAGACTATTCTGTAACTGACACTGGCTCTAGGTAAACAGCTAAATTGTCGGGTGTTAAATACCCAAGGACTCGATAGCATGAAAAATAAAGCATAACATGATCTTGAGATACACAACAATGTACACTTGTCCATAATTTATTTATAAGGGCATTTTATCAAACACTTAGAGGGCATAAACTTGTACATGATTGGGACCACATAATGACCTGTCAAGATTCCACTATATACTTCACATAGGCATTTTAGCAAACACTTAGGGAACATGGAGTATTTCACTTGATGATGGTCAACACATGAAATCATGAATACAACATTCAATTTAAAATTCAAGGCCTAAGCATGCAATTCATATAATTCACCACATAACCATCTTAATTTCATGATAACCTATAATTAAACATGCATTGGATCCTAATTACTATCATAATCATGAATACATTTAATTCCAAGCATGGAAATCATAAATCATAACTCTTGAAGTTTTAAAAATGGATTCTTGGACTCTATGGGTGAAAAGGACCCATAGATGAACACATAACATACCTTGGAAAGTTAATTCTTGAAGGTTCTTGAAGAATTTCTTGGGTTTTGTTCTTGATTCTTAAAGTTAGGGTTTGTTTCTTGAGAGAGAATGCCTTTGATTTGGGGAAAATTGAGTAATAATGATGTAAATAGGTTAATTTGGGGTAATTTACGTGTTATAGGCTGACTTGGGTCATGGAAAAATACTCAATGTATTTCAAAAATTTTATATTAGATAACTCATGGACTGAGAGTTAATTTAGGCTTTGAAAATATCAGGTATTACAATATCTCCTCCATGGGAACATTCGTCCTCAAATGAAACTAATTAAACTGAGAAACACTGATAAAGTGAGTTGACACACTGAACATGCATATCTGATACATGACTACATGATTGAACTACTGACAAACTGAGCTCTTACACTAAACATGCGTATCAGATGCATGGAATACATGACTAAAGCTACTGATAAGCTAGGTTTTCATACTGAACATACATATTTGATGCATGAGTACATGACTGAACTGATTTATGGATGCATGACTGAATATGCAACGGTAATGGATACCGAGATATAATTATAGATAAACATGGAACTGAGTAAAGCTAAAGAAGACTGTTACCTTAAGATGGATCTGAGGTTGTGGAGAAGAGGTGAGGATACTTGGTCCGCATAACTTCTTCTACTTCCTAAGTAATTCCCTCTACGGACTAATTCCGCCAAATAACTTTGACTAAGAGAATTTCTTTATTCCTTATTCTGCGAATTTGATGATCGAGGTTCTGAACGGGAACCTCTTCAAAAGAGATCATTCTAAATATTTACATCCTGTAAGGGGACTATGACTGCTGGGTCACTAATGCATTTCTTTAGCATAGAGACATGGAATACTGGATGTACTGAAGCTAGTTCTGAAGACAACTCAATCTCATAAGGTACCTTTTCAAAATGACTGAGAATCTTGTAAGGAACGACATATCGGGGACTGAACTTTCCCTTCTTACCGAACCTCTTTATACCTTTCATGGGAGAGATTTTCAAGTACATAAAATCACTGATCTGAAACTCGAGATCCTTTCTCCTCACATCTGCATACAATTTCTATCGGTATGGTCAGCCCTAAGTCTTTCTCTAATTAACTGAACCTTCTCTAAGGCATCGTATACTAGGTTAGGCCCTACTACTGCGGCCTCACCTACCTCGAACCAACCAATTGGAGATCTATATCTTCTACCGTAGAGAGCCTCAAATAAATCGATCTGAATACTGGAATGATAGTTGTTATTATATGCGAACTAGATCAAAGGCAAGTGGTCATCCAAACTACACTTAAAATTAACAATGCATGCTCTCAACATATCTTCTAGAGTCTGAATGGTCCTTTCTGCTTGACTATTTGTCTGAGGGTGGAAGGCTATACTAAGGTGAACTCGAGTACCAACACCCTTTTGGAATGCTTTCTAGAAATGAGAGGTGAACTGGGTACCTCTATCTGAGATGATGGTTACTGTGACTCCGTGTAACCTGACTAACTCTCTAATATAGATTTTGGCATAGTCCTCAGCTAAATAGGAAGTATGAACTGGCAAGAAATGAGTTAATTTGGTTATTCTGTCTATGATAACCCAAATAGAATCATGCTGATAACGAGTACGAGGCAAACCCATCCCAAAGTCCATGTTCACTTCTTCCTATTTCCATGTGGGAATACTGAACTCTTGCATGGACCCACTAGGATTCTTGTGCTCAATCTTAAAATGCTGACACGTAGAGCACTTATCTACAAACTCTGCAACATCCTACTTAATCCCACTCTAATAATAGATCTCCTGCATATCGCGGTATATCTTAGTGGCCCTTGGATGAATAGAGTATTGCGCACCATACTCTTCTGCAAGAATTTGTTGCCTCAAGTCATCTACACTTGACATACATAGATGACCCCAGCAACGCAAAAAATGATCTCCTTCTTGGGATAAAACCTCTATTTTCTAATCTCTGATTGACTCTTTCAGCTTAACTAGACTGGGATCTCTATCCTACTTTTCCTTCACTTTAGAAACTAGAGATGATTCAGAACTGTTCTGCACCCATACACTACCTTCTGCTAAATCAACTAAGCGGACACCTAGTTTGGTAAGCTGATGAACTTCCTGAGCTAACTTCTTCTTACTGTCCTCAACAAGAGAAACACTACCCATAGACAATCTACTGAGAGAATCAACCACTACATTGGCTTTGCCCAGATGATACAGAACACTCATATCATAATCTTTCAATAACTATAACCACCTTATCTAACGTAAATTTAAATCTTTCTGAGAATAGATATATTGCAAGCTCTTGTGATCTATGAACACATCTACTTACACCCCATACAAATAGTGCCTCCAAATCTTTAAGGCAAACACTATAGCTGCTAGCTCAAGATCATGAGTCAAATAATTATTCTCATGGGTCTTAAGTTATCTAGAGGCGTAAGCTATGACTTTACCTCTCTACATGAGGAAATAACCCAAACCTACTCAGGATGCATCACAGTACACAAAAAACCCATCTGAACCATTTGGTAGAGTCAGAATTGGGGCTGAGGTGAGCCGAGTCTTCAACTCCAGAAAACTCTTCTTGCAAGAATCTGACAACTAAAACTGGACTTTCTTCTAAGTCAATCTAGACATGGGGGATGCAATAGATAAGAAACCTTCAGCAAATCAGATTCTTACAGTTTTTACAGTTTAAGAAACATAAAAATTATCAGATAGACAATCAAGTAAAAAATATCGACACGTGTAGGAGTCACCATCATATTTTTCAACTTTCTCTTGTAGAGAGATAAGTTAATCGTCGTTTGTGGAAGAGTTATCTACTTTGTTTGGGTTCTTCTCAGTTAACACATCAGAAATGTTGAGAAGACTTAAGTAGAAAAGCACTTTACCCTTCCACCAATTGAAGTGAGTACTGTTGAACCGGAATGACTTGGTAAGAT
Source organism: Capsicum baccatum var. pendulum (assembly GCA_030864225.1). NCBI lineage: Eukaryota > Viridiplantae > Streptophyta > Magnoliopsida > Solanales > Solanaceae > Capsicum > Capsicum baccatum. The sequence continues at coordinate 121,890,258 of CM061556.1, read as the reverse complement.
CTCCCATCTTGACATCTGCAGATTTTTCAGTCGTTTCTATTAAAGCTCCTTAAAATTGTTGGTAAAATTACAACGAAAAATTACAAGTGAAGAAAAAAGAAAAGAATGTCTTCTTCTTCATCAACGGATGAGGCACGAATATCTCGCTCTCTTTAAGGAGATTCAAGCCCACTACAATAAATTATTTCACCGGTCCAGCAATAATCTTCTTGACTTGTTCCTTCTAGGATACAACAACCTTGTCACAAAGAACTGTCACACCCCTTTTTTTTGCTCGAGGGATCGAAGGGTTTTTCCAATTAAAGTGACGATATTGAATAGGGATTAAATTATTTATAGAGTCGCCACTTGGAATTGAGTTTTGGTGTTCCAAGTCACCCTTTTTGAATGCCTAATCAAAAGGAAATGACTCTTATTTGGTCTGCGAAAACAGAAAATGGGTAAGGAATTCTGTTGATCGAGGGGAATGTGTGAGGCACCCCTCGAATTCCGTGGTTCTAGCACGGTCGCTTTTATTGACTTATCTTAACTTAAATTATTTTAATAAATTATGTTAAGGCCTAAATCGCTCCTTTTATATATATCTAAAATCTCGTTTATTATTAAATAAATCAGTGACAAGTTGAAAAATATTTGTCAAGTAAATTTTAGAAAAATATTTACTAAGGTGTATTTTTACATCCTTGAATTATTTTTAAATATCTCAGAAAGATATGTGCGCCGCATTCTTAATTGAGATGAATATTTTAAACGTGCCTAAAATTAGCTTAGCATTAAAGGCGTTGATTTGCCGCTTATGAATTTGAAAATAATTTTATCTATTCGAAACCATTTAAACTTAATAATAAAAACAAAAAAATTTTAAAGTGATATTAGTCTACAATAATTATTAACCTTAATTAGTGAAAAAAAATAAAAATAAAAATAGAATAAGATAAAAGTAACAGAATAATATACACACCCGAACTAATTATATTTATTTTTAATTTTATTATAATTACCAAATTAATATATTTTTTTATTTAAAATCAAATAAAACAAGTCAACTTAAATATAAAACCTAAAATAGATAATAAATAAAGTTTAAGAATATAAACATAAACACAATGAAAATCAGTTTCATAAATATAACGACTGTTGTTGGTAGCGGCAGTGCTGTTTGCTCCGATGGTGGCCATGGTTGGTCGGAGTTTATGAGAAAGAGAGAGGGGTAGGGGGACGGCGGTGGTGGCCGGTGAAGGGTGGTGTCGCTGGCGTGAGTGTTTTTGGCTGACAGAGCAGCGACGATAAATGGGGAAAAGGTGATCGGATTCAATGGATTTTCCGACGAGAAAGGATTGGATCTGGTGGCCCTTGCCGGATCTGGAGCAAAAGGGTGTCCATCATCGCTGTGGCTGATCAGCGAACAGGCTGGAAGGGACGTTTCGCAGTTGTTACTGTTGTTGTTGCTTCGCCGGCTAGTGGTGCTGCTCACCGGAAACCACCGAAAATGCCAACCAAATTTTTCACTTCTCGCACTAGATTTGTTCGAAACCATTGTCATCGGCATGACCACCAGCGGTTTCTGCCGGCGCCATCCTTTTCACCGCCGAAACAAATAAATAGGGGAGGGTGATGTCGCACGGAGAGTAGTCAATCTCGATGAAGAATGGCTAACTCCGGTGAAAAATTGATCGGACAACTCAAAATCTACTGTTAACTATTTTTCTATTTCACTACGTATCCATGGTGTTTGTGAATTTTTGTTGTGTGTGCGCAGTGTATGTATATCAGTGTAGTGTAAAAAATGGAGTGTTTATGGGTGGATATCTGTGTACATGAATTGTAATATCTATTTTTTCCTTTCATCTTTTTCTATCCATTTCAAATTTTAATCGGACAGTGTTACATACGAAAAATAACATTCAATACATAATAATAATATATGAATTCATATAATAAATTAACAACATCTATTAAGTAATACATGAAATTTATTTATACAATTTCATTCATGCTTTTCATAATATAATTTAACATGAAATGGTTCAGATTTAAAGAAAAACCTGTTTTTGATTCAAACGGAATAAGAAGCAAGAAATAATTGTCACCGGAAATCTCAAATGGAAAAACTCTTAAACTTCAAATTTTTTCTTTCTTTGTTTTACTCGCTTTTCTTGATCTCTTTTTTACTCTGTTTTTTTTTTTGGTTTTTTCCTCCTCCCCTCTTTTTTCGTGTGTGTATTATATATAGTATTTGTGTGTGTTCAAATGGAAGTTGAGAATACGTGGGAGGGAAATTGAGGAAAGTGTGGGGAATGTGGGGGGTTAGGGTAGGTTTTCTTCATTTTTTTTTAAGATAAGATCCCCCCCCCCCTTTTTTTTTCTTAAAAAAAATAGGAATAAAATAAAACAATATCCTAAAATTAATTTCATTTAATTATTTATATTATATTAAAAATAAAATAATAGTCAAAATAATATATGATTAAATATAAATATAAATATTTAATATCTATAAACAAGTTAAAATTTAGGAAAGATCAAAAATCATGTGTCTACATTTTTGCCCCTCTTTGTGTGAAATCTCAAAGAATTTTCATACAAAGAAGTAGACAAAATATGATTTTTGACTCTCCAATTATTTGAAAGGTAAAAAAATAAAAAGAAAAAGAGAAAGAAAAATATGACCGAGTCCTGTTTTTGGACATCCTATCTATCCCGGGTTATAAGGGAATCAGGTCATGAGTAGTTCAAAAGGTAATTTCGTGAGAGAAAAAGTTAAAGTCGAGTGAGATTCCGTCGAGTTTCTGGTTGACGACTTCTGCTTTTACATTCAACTGACTAATAAAAATGAAAAAAATACAAGTAAAAATTGCAATCTCCAGAATCTTGATTCAAATCTTCGTGACTTGAACTTGAAAATTCACCCTATTCTTCAGGCGGGCTCCTGAATTTTCTTTTTTCTTTACCCTGTTCTTCAGGCGGGCTCCTGGATTTATAATTTCTTCACCCTGTTCTTCAGGCAGGCTCCTGAACTTTCTTTTTCTTCACCTTGTTCTTCAGGCGGGCTCCTGAACTTTCTTTTTCTTCACCTTGTTCTTCAGGCGAACTCCTGAACTTTCTTTTTCTTCACCCTGTTCTTCAGGCGGGCTCCTGAACTTTCTTTTTCTTTATCCTATTCTTCAGGCGGGCTCCTGGATTTGAAATTTTTCACCCTGTTCTTCAGGCGGGCTCCTGAACTTCTTTTTTCTTCACCCTATTCTTCAGGCGGGCTCCAGGATTTGCAATTTCTGCACCCTGTTCTTCAGGCGGGCTCCTGGACTCAAAGAAAATAATGAAACAAAAAAATAACATCCTATTCTTCAAGAGGGTCCTGAGCATAAAAATAAATTCCCATTCTTCAGGAGGATCCTGAGCATAAAATAAATTCCCATTCAACACACATAAAATTTTGCCCCAGTTTGTACTAAAAAAATTTATGTGTTACTGGATCTTGATATATCTCGCAAAGAATAAAGTTTATCATGACCGAGATCCAGTATCGGATGTTGTAATCATGCTTCTTGCATTGAATGAAGTGTGAAATTGCATCCTTTATCTTAAATAAAAATTGTGAGTTTTAAAACGTATGGTGGTTAGTTTGTGGCATTTGGCTTTTGAAGTGGCCGCTCTCGCACTTGCCGTGCTCAACGCTTTTCCAATCCATGATAATCTTCTTTGAATTGTCATATTTCTGACTCAGAATTCTGACTACTGAGATCCTCAACTCAAATCATATTTCTTACTTTTACTTTGAAATGTTGTCTCTGTAGATCGACTCTTTGTCTTGCTTTGTACCCTTAAAGGAGTTGGTAACGAGTTTGTAGTCTTTTCTGACTCGACCTGATGTGAATTTGACTCAAATGATAACAAAGATTTTTGTTTGATGACAAAAACACAAAAATCAAAAATAAAAATAAAACAAAATAAAAAGACAATAGATATCTCTTTTCAAAACAAAGAGAAAACTTATCTGAATGTGGAAATCGATTTTGGTGATTATGACATGCATTTTGACTAAAACAACCAGATCTACCCACACCAATCATTACAAATTTTGTCCACATATTGAGCTTGAAATTAAGGCAATCTTGAATTTGTTCCTTCTTGATAACAACCTTTCTTAAGCTAGTGGCACCTCAATGAGTTTTTTGCTAACGAGCTTATCTCCTTTTCATTTTCGTCTCAGCTCACAGTCGTCTTATGATGCCCGAAAGGGTTTTCACCAATAAGACTCTCTCATTTTCATTTTTCATTATTTTTTTTATATATATATAAACACCCAAAATATGAAATATCATGCACTCATAATATGTTTAGCCTTGACATTCTCAAAGATTAATCCGAAGGTCTTTCTTTGGTTGTAACTTGGCTTTCGGATAGGGTTAGAAAGAAAGGTAGGCGTGAGGCTCAAAAAATTTATATAACATTGGGTGAAACATACAACTTTTGAAATCGATTCTTTTAAGAAAATAAATTTTTGCCCCAGTTTCATTTCATTCTGGGTAATTTGAATTTTCTTCTGGTTAGACCGAACCCCGGAGTAGGGTTGCCTACGTATCTTGTCATAGCAAGAATCAGGTCAAAAGTAGTTCCTGGTACATTATTCTTTTGTTTGATTTTGAATTTTTGATTGATTTTTTTTTTGTAACACACTTTTTTTTTAATTTGATTCCAAAAGAGTGGTTCGAAGAAAAATAAAATCTCAAAGGGGTAAGCAAAGGTTGATATATTATTCAGATAGTAGAACAAAATGCCTTCATCATTTCAATCTTTAAAAATATAAGTATAAAACATACATAACATAATTGTACATGAATATCATACATAATATCTTTTAACTGCATCAGCATTGACCGGCATTCCTTCCATATTTCCTTCTACATCAGTCAGATATAACGCGCCATTAGGTAACACTTTCTTTACCATGAATGGACCATGCCAATTAGGAGAAAATTTGCCTTTGGCTTCAATCTGATGAGGAAGGATGCGTCTTAGTACTAACTGACCAACTTCAAAATATCTGTGACACACCTTTTTATTATATGCTCGTGCCATTCTCTTCTGATATATTTGTCCATGACATACTGACGCTAATCTTTTTTCATCAATCAAGCTTAATTGCTCCAAACGAGTCTTGACCCATTGGTCTTCATCAATTTCAGCTTCCACAACTACTTGAAGAGATGGAATCTCAATCTCTGCAGGTATAACTGCTTCAGTTCCATACACTAAAAAGTAAGGAGTTGCACCAATTGAAGTCTGAACTATAGTACGATAACCCAACAAAGCAAAAGGTAACTTTTCATGCCATTGTCGGGAACCTTGCACCATCTTACGGAGTATTTTCTTTAAGTTTTTGTTGGAAGCTTCTACAGCTCCATTCGCTTTTGGACGATAAGGAGTTGAATTCCGATGCATAATCTTAAATTGCTGGCACACTTCTTGCATCAGATGGCTATTGAGATTCGCAGCATTATCCGTAACAATTATCTTCGGAATGCCGAAACGACAAATGATGTTGGAGTGAATAAAATCAACCACAACTTTCTTGGTCACTAACTTAAAAGTCGTTGCTTCTGCCCATTTCGTGAAATAATCAATGGCTACCAAGATGAATCTATGTCCATTCGAGGCCTTTGGTTCAATTGGTCCAATTACGTCCATTCCCCAAGCCATAAAAGGCCATAGAGTAGTCATTGTATGCAACTCAGATGGAAGGGAATGTATCAAGTCTCCATGTACCTGGAATTCATGACATTCGAAATTGATGGAATCTTGCTCCATGGTGAGCCAATAATAACCTGCTCGGAGTATTTTCTTTGCCAAAACATACCCATTCATGTGTGGTCCACAAATCCCAAAATGTACTTCAGTCATGATTTTTGAAGCTTCTTTAGCATCTACCCACCTCAGAAGTCCCAAATCAGGAGTCCTTTTATACAAGATTCCTCTACTTAAGAAAAAATCACTAGACAAACGTCGAATGGTTCTCTTTTGATTACCATCAGCATGTACAGGATACTTCCCAGTCTGAATATATTCTTTGATATCATAGAACCAAGGCTTCCCATCAAATTCTTCTTCAACCACATTACAATATGCATGTTGATCATGAATTTGTATATGCAAAGGGTCAATATAAGTTTTATCGGGATGTTGAAGCATCGAAGATAAGGTCGCCAAAGCATCAACAATCTCATTATGAGCTCTGGGAATGTGTTTGAACTTTACTAATACAAATCGTTGACAAAGATCTTGCAAACAACTTCTATATGGTAGGAGTTTCGAATCACGAGTCTCCCAATCTCCTTGGATTTGGTGGACTAATAAATCTGAATCTCCTAATACCAACAACTCTTAGACCCCCATGTCAATGGCTAATCTCAATCCCAGAATGCAAGCTTCGTATTCTGCCATATTATTGACACAATAGAATCGCAGTTGGGCTGTTATGGGATAATATTGTCCTGATTTAGAAATAAGAACCGCTCCTATCCCCTCTCTTTTTATATTAACAGCTCCATCAAAGAACAACTTCCAGCCTGAATGACAATCTTCTGAAATAAACTCATCAACATACAATACCACTTCATCTAGAAAATAAGTCTTCAATGGTTCATACTCATCATCAATAGGATTTTCAGCCAAATGATCCGCCAAGGCTTGAGCTTTCATTGCAGTTCGTGTCACATAAACAATATCAAACTCTGTAAGCAACATCTGCCATTTCGCGAGTCTACCTGTGGGCATAGGCTTCTGAAAAATGTATTTTAAAGGATCCATACGAGAGATGAGGTAAGTAGTATAAGATTACAAGTGATGATGGAATGTTCGCATTTCACAGAAATGTACAAGCCTTTGTTATGCTCCGTACCTTTTATAGGCAATTCATCGTCTGAAAAAGTAATTTGATTTGTTTCAACGATCCTTCCAACAAATTTTTCCAGCTGATTTACTCTAATATCACTAGGAACACATGCTTCATTAAGAATCTTCATTACAGCCTTGCGGTGTTCCTCTGAATATATCAATAAAGACAACAAAGAAATTTGTGCTGGTGTCTTCTTCAACTGTTCTATAATAGAATATTCTGGTAATTTCATTTTCTTTAAGAATTCTTCAGCTTCTTCATCAGTGACAGGCTTCTTGACTATCATTCGTTCTTCACCACCTTGTTTATTCTTTCTTAACTCTACTGGAGAATAACATCTTCCAAATCGAGTTAATCCCCTAACTTCATCTACATCTTCAGTCACTTCTTTCCCCTTGTGCATCACCACAATGCGATCATAATTCCATGGGACTGCCTTGGTATCAACCATAGGCAGCTGTGACACTGGTTTAATAACAATAGGAGCTATAGGAGCTCCTTTTATGATTAAAAGAGGCTTATTGGATCTTCCGGGAATAATAAGTTTCAGCTTTATTTGATTTGACCCAATATTTTCTGAAATCTCTTTCCCCATCACCAAGGGATTATTTGATGATTCGGGTTCTATCACCACCTCCGCTTCTGCAGGCTTTTCTTTTGTTAAATCTACAGCATTTGCTAATTTTTCCAAATCAGTTTTAATTTTAATGATTGGCTTAAAGGGAATCGTAGCATCTTCACCACTGAGTATCACATCGAGCATGTTTGTTTCATTATGATCTGGCAGCGGATTTTGATTGACATTTGGAGTGCCTGGACTTTCTACCATAATCTGTTGGGTATCAATCAACTCTTGAATGGCTCTTTTCAGATACCAACATTTCTCTGTGTCGTGCCCTAGGGCATCAGAACAGTATTCACATCTTCTAGAATAGTCCAAATTCTTCGGAGGAGGATTCGGGATCCTTCTCTCAATTGGGTTTAAAACATTCATTTTTCTGAGTGTATGAAATAGACTGGTGTAAGATATTCCAATAGGAGTGAAATTATCTTTTACCATGTTATCCCTTTTGAATTCTGCTTTAGGCCAAAAATTAGACCTCGGAGGGCCTCTTTGAACTTGCGGGGCTATTGGATGATTTTGGATTGTTGGTGCATGCCACTGTGGGTAAGAAGGACCTTGAGCATATGGTTGTGTATTGTAAATAGGATATTGGGGAGATGGAATAAAATATAATGGATTTTACGCATATGGTTGACGCGCATCTCTCCAATTTTATCGTGGACCTGTCATGACATTTGCTACATCCTCTTTTCTTTTCTTTCCTCCAAAACTTCCTGTACCACTTTGAATTTCCTGTGTTGTTGCTTTCAAAGAGGCCTGGCTGATGATCTTTCCTGATTTGATTCAATTTTCTACCATCTCTCCAACTTTGATAACTTCTGCAAATGTGCTTCCGATAGTAGAGAGCAAATGATGGAAATAATCAGGTTCTTGTGCTTGCAGAAAAATATCAATCATTTCTGATTCTTTTATCGATGGTCTAACTCTTGAAGCCTGCTCTCTCCATCTGATGGCATATTCTCGAAAACTTTCAGTCATCTTTTTTCTCATATTGGCAAGCGTAGTGCGATCTGGCACTATCTCAATGTTATACTGAAATTGTTGAACGAAATCTCGAGCCATGTCATCCCACATATGCCAACGGGAAATGTCTTGGTCAATGAACCATTCAGAAGTTATCCCTGTAAGGCTTTCTCCAAAGTACACCATTAATAATTCTTTTTTTCCTCCTGCTCCCCTTAATTGATTGCAAAACTTTTTCAAATGAGCTACAGGATCGCCGTGTCCTTCATATTTGTCAAATTTTGGCATTTTGAACCCTATCGGCAAATGGACATCAGGAAACATACATAAATCTTTGTACGAAACACTTTTTGGTCCACCTACTCCTTGCATATTTCTCATACTTTATTCCAGACTTCTAACTTTTCTAGCCATCTCCTCCTGTTCCTCATTCTTAGCAATCTTCTCAATCACGATAGGAGGATCGCGTTGATGAACATGATAATGTGGATTTTGTGATTTGAAAGTCATTTCAGGAGGATATGACATATCATGATTTGGTTTTCCCATATTCTTTGGTATTGTCGATTGAATACCCGCAGTAGATGGCGCTACAGAAGTAAAACGTGGGTTATTTGCGACAGATGGATTTGGTGAGCGCACAGTAGCAGTACCAGCAACTCCAGACATATTAGCTAATGGGCCAAATCCTGGTGGGTAAAATGGATCACTAGTTTGAGCTGGGTCAGAATTTGGATCATTTGAAGTTGAAAGTCCAGGGATTGAAGAAGGCGGGGCTTGTCCATTCAACCAAGCTTTGTACATCTCTGCCATCTGTTGTTTTAATGACTTTATTTCTTCCATTGATGTTAATTCCTGCGAAATCAATTGATTCTGCTCTTCTTCACTATCAGACCCTATATCTTCTCTGCGAGTCATTTTTCTTTTACCCTTGTGTCTGGTGTTATACGGATGTGATGCCAGTTTAAGCCACAAACCAACCACCAATTATTTTATCTTTTCTGTGATCAAGTAGCAAACGGGTGAGTGTTATATATTTAACATAGTATAATGACACGTTATATGTCATGTTTCTATATGCATTTCCCAACCTATCATGGAAGCTTTGTGTTTCATCCCGACTTTTCTAGGCATATTTTTAAAAATTATGATCGAACCCTTTGGAGGGTTGGCTACGTATCATGTCAAGACATGAATCAGATCTTGCGTAGTTCGGGAGGAATTCAACAAAATTATTTTGTCTTTTTTTAATTATTATTGAAGAAAATAACTAAAGTAAATGAAGTAAAACATATGTAATATATATAGAAATAAACAGTCAACTTCATTACATTCTACGATAAAATAACTGACCCAACTCCTAAAATAAAACCTACTAACTGACATCTGAAAACTAAAAGACATAATATCTAAACAATAAATTTTTAAAACTGAAAATGAAAAATTATAACAAAGAAAACAACGATCCATTCAAGGAGATTTCGATTTAATATGTCCTCCCAAACTCAAATATATGTCCTCCAATGAAGTAGTGAGTCGTTGTGCAAAAGCTGGTACTTGTGCCAAAAAGTCCTTACAATCCAACTGCTGATAATCTAAACCCATTCTGGCAGTATCCTGCGCTACACGGTGGACTTTTCTTCGAAGAGAACTGAAAGCCTGATCCCATTCCTGGGCTTGTCGATCTCGAAAAGCAACCATCTCTTTTGCACGTTGTTCACGAGTAGAAACAACCTCCAACTGTTCTCGCAATATTCCTCTTTCACGAATCCACTGAGATCTCTCTCGATCAAATTCTTCTTGCATATTCTTTTCAACTTCTTGAAGTTGTTGTCGGCGAGATGCAGCAAGTTCTGCAACGTGTGACCCTCTAGTGGTAGCAAAGTTGATTTGTCCCCAAAGTGCAACCTCAATAGCTGCTGACTTAGCTTTCTCTTCAGAAAATTCCCTTTGTTGTTCATCTATTTTTGCCCTGGCATGCTCTAATTCTTTTCTCAAAACTTGGTTGGCTTCATGATGTTCTCGCATGGCTTTTTCAATTCCTATCCTGATTGCAACTTCCTGATCTATAGGTCCCTTAACCGATCTTTCTGGTCTTACTGGAGGACTCGACTGTTCTTCAAACCATTCCTGATAATCTGGGTGCACTTCTCATTTCTCACGCTCTATGACCATCGTTTCAATTCTCATAATACGACGACCCTCCTAAATCTGCTGGGCCAAATCTTCTGGAAGTGAAATCTCTGGTCTAACCTCAAATACGAACTAAGCTATGTCTTCCGTTATGGGAATTATTTGACGTCTGTCTAGCTGACGTAAAACTCTCAATGGAACATATGGTTTAACACCTCTAATACTCATTAATAACAAGAACGGACGAATGACAGAACTATATATGACTTGCCTCCAAGGGAACCAATGGAGATTCCAAGTGATTTTATCTGTTGTCAAAGAACGAAAAAGTTTAACCCAATCTCCAATTTCTTTTGGACATTTATATTTCTCCATTCTTTCCTCGTAATTGTTGATGCGATTGAATCGCTCGGGATTGAACCTTGTCAATGTAGGACGTTGATAAAGATGCTCCACAATCCACATCTGTAACAAGATATTACATCCCTCGAAAAAACTTTTTCCTTTTTGACAAACAGTCAGAGCACGGTAAATATCAGCTAGGATCATTGGTATCATGGTGTAATCTTTCTTAATCAGTATCTGTACCACTCCCGCTAAACGAATATTAATTTTTTCTTCTCTTCTTGGAAAGACCATAGTACCTAAGAAGGCTACCATGAATGCAAATCGTCTGTGAATTTTCCAATCCTCAAAACTTCCCTTATTACAAAGTTCTTTACCGTACTTTTGAAACCCTTCTTGCCTTCCATATCTGTCATACAAAAACTGCAAGGAAACCCAACCTTTTTTCATTGATTTTTCTTTTGTGTTCCTTATGTTCATGAGCTTGCAAAATTTGTTTATCGAAATAAGTCTTGGGGCTATAAGTTTCTTCCGATGCATATCACCTTATCCAACATAGCCTGCTATCTCTTCTAAAGTAGGTGTCAACTCAAAATCTGAAAAGCGGAATACATTATTCTTCGGGTCCCAAAAATTCAGTAATGCATCAATCACCTCCCTATTAGGGTTGATTCTCATGATACTCGTCAAAAAACCCAAATACTTATGTATTTCGCCATAATCGAATGTATCCATTTCATTCCACCATAACCAAAGTTGCAGAGGGGTACAATCCACAACCTGAAGCGGTACATTCCCATCTCTCTTTCTCTTTGGACGCTTTCCACGAACAGGGGGGACATTTTATACCTATTTGAAAGGGACATAAGATTAATAAATATCTAGACTTAGACAAAACTTAATTTATTAATTTTGAAAAGAATTTATAACTTAACCTAGTGCGACCATTATTTAAACTTAGTTGCAAAAAACAATTTTATCAAAATCGAAGCAAGAGAAACAAGATTGATAATTTTTTTTTTATTATTATTTTAAAATTGACTCTATCAAAAACTTTACTATAACAGACTTCTAGATAATTTTATCTATATGTTTGAAGAATATATTCCCTAAGTACAAAAATAAAATAAAAGGACTCAGAAATAAAGAAAAATAGAATGACCGTTTTATGTATGAAGTTGTATAAAATTTTCAGTCTCACGACCCTAAAGGTTCAGGACTTGTTAAGATTGATATATATATATTTTTGTAAAAACTTAACCTCATGATCCCTAAAGATTCCGGGCTGTTGAAATATATTTTTATTTTATTGTTATTATTATTATTATTTTTTTTTTTTAAATCTTAGCCTCATGATCCCTAAAGATTCAGGGCTGTTAAAATATAAAAATTAGACTTGAAAATTAAAAAAATAATTATGAAAATAATCATATTTTCAAAATATTTTCCAATAAATCTATAGACAATTTTTTTTAAAAGATAAGGTCGTATCCTGGGAAGGACTTCCTACGTATCTCACAAAGATGTGAGAATCAGACCCTCGTAGTTCATAAAGATAGTAAAAAATTGTGTTGCTGTATATCTAAAAAAAATTCTTTATTTTAAAAATAAATTTTTTCTTTCAAAAATGATCAACTAAATTTGAGAATAAATTAATCTCTCGTATTTTAAAATTGCCTAAAGTTGGTCAACAAATAAATAGTCTTCCAAGAAACTGTCAAAGAGCACGTAGGATGTATATGTTGGTTTTTATAAATTAGGTCCCCTGTCCTAGACAGACCTGACCCCTGTGCCGAGTCCCGCTAAGTCAAATGAATATGATGCAAATAAAGCGGTACCTAATAGGGATAACCAGATTCTGTGTTTTCAGTTCTTTTAAGTTTTATGCCTAATAGGGATAGGTGTCTAGACTGGCTTACTCGAGCGGACACTCGAGCCGGGGAGGGACAACTTGGTCGGTAGTAGGGCAACACCGCCTTCGTTGTCGATCCAAACCCCACCTAACATGTGTGACTATATCCTTCACCGGGTGCCTTGACACTCTGGTTATCTCAAAAAGAAGGTGGGATGCATATGCTGCATTCCCTCTATCCTATTTCAGAGACTCAGAGGGGGTACGCGAGAGAAGACGATATATAATACAGTTCAAATAATATCAAAGCAGTAAATGAGCAACAAGTAGCATATAAGGCCAACAAACAAACACAATATTAAAATAATTAAAGCAAGTAAAAGTCAATATAAAAAGCTCGAATTCTTATTATTGATCCCCAGCAGAGTCGCCAGAGATGTCACACCCCTTTTTTTTGCTCGAGGGATCGAAGGGTTTTTCCAATTAAAGTGACGATATTGAATAGGGATTAAATTATTTATAGAGTCGCCACTTGGAATTGAGTTTTGGTGTTCCAAGTCACCCTTTTTGAATCCCTAATCAAAAGGAAATGACTCTTATTTGGTCTGCGAAAACAGAAAATGGGTAAGGAATTTTGTTGATCGAGGGGAAGGTGTAAGGCACCCCTCGAATCCCGTGGTTCTAGCACGGTCGCTTTTATTGACTTATCTTAACTTAAATTATTTTAATAAATTATGTTAAGGCCTAAATCGCTCCTTTTATATATATCTAAAATCTCGTTTATTATTAAATAAATCAGTGACAAGTTGAAAAATATTTGTCAAGTAAATTTTAGAAAAATATTTACTAAGGTGTATTTTTACATCCTTGAATTATTTTTAAATATCTCAGAAAGATGTGTGCGCCGCATTCTTAATTGAGATGAATATTTTAAACGTGCCTAAAATTAGCTTAGCATTAAAGGAGTTGATTTGCCGCTTATGAATTTGAAAATAATTTTATCTATTCGAAAATGCCATTTAAACTTAATAATAAAAATTTAACAAAAATTTTTTAAAGTGATATTAGTCTACAATAATTATTAACCTTAATTAGTGACAAAAAATAAAAATAAAAATAAAAATAAAAATAAAAATAGAATAAGATAAAAGTAACAGAATAATATACACACCCGAACTAATTATATTTATTTTTAATTTTATTATAATTACCAAATTAATATATTTTTTATTTAAAATCAAATCAAACAAGTCAACTTAAATATAAAACCTAAAATAGATAATAAATAAAGTTTAAGAATATAAACATAAACACAATGAAAATCAGTTTCATAAATATAACGACTGTTGTTGGTAGCGGCAGTGCTGTTTGCTCCGATGGTGGCCATGGTTGGCCGGAGTTCATGAGAAAGAGAGAGGGGTAGGGGGGACGGCGGTGGTGGCCGGTGAAGGGTGGTGTCGTTGGCGTGAGTGTTTTCGGCTGACAGAGCAGTGACGACAAATGGAAAAAAGGTGATCGGATTCAATGGATTTTCCAACGAGAAAGGATTGGATCTGGTGGCCCATGCTGGATCTGGAGCAAAAGGGTGTCCGTCATCGCTGTGGCTGATCAGCGAACAGGCTGGAAAGGTTGTTTCGCAGTTGTTGCTGTTGTTGTTGCTTCGCCGGCTAGTGGTGCTGCTCACCGGAAACCACAAAAAATGACGACCAAATTTTTCACTTCCGGCACTAGATTTGTCCGAAACCATTGTCATCGGCATGACCACTAGCGGTTTCTGCCGGCGTCATCCTTTTCACCACCGAAACAAATAAATAGGGGAGGGTGCTGTCGCACGAAGAGGGGAGTTTCACCGGCGGTGGTTGTTGGTTCGCCATAGCAGGTCATTTCCAATGGATTTTCGTGATAGGGGGTCGGATCTGGTATGGTTTTTCCGGTGATTTGGTGATGGCCGGAAAGGCACGTGTGCCCGGTTAGCCGGATTTGAAAGTGGTTGTCGCCGGAGTTAATGGGGGTTTGCGGGCGGAGATATGACCGGATCTGGCCGACGCGCCGCAGCCGGAGCAGCGACTGTTGGCGGCTGCGATAAATCTGATTTTGCTTTCTTCTCCGGTCGGTCGGGTTCTCGGGTTGAGAGGTTGGGTCGGGTTTTCGATCGGCGAACAAAGTTCGCCTGCGGTGGTTATTTTGGACGGCAAGACGGCGGCGAATCTGGTCATTGTTATCACCGCCGTCGTTGGTCAGACGATGACGACTTAGTTGGCGGCAGTAGCATGGATCGTTTGGGTAGTCGCCGGATCTGAGCGGGGAAAAGATCGGTCATTTGCCGGAGTTGTGCCAACGGATTGGTTTTCCGGTATGAGAGTAGTCAATTTCGATGAAGAATGGCTAACTCCGGTGAAAAATTCATCGAACAACTCAAAATCTACTGTTAACTATTTTTCTATTTCACTGCGTATCCATGGTGTTTGTGAATTTCTGTTATGTGTGCGCAGTGTATGTATATCAGTGTAGTGTAAAAAATGGAGTGTTTATGGGTGGATATCTGTGTACATGAATTGTAATATCTATTTTTCCTTTCTTCTTTTTCTATCCATTTCAAAATTTAACCGGACAGTCTTACATACGAAAAATAACATTCAATACATAATAATAATATATGAATTCATATAATAAATTAACAACATCTATTAAGTAATACATGAAATTTGTTTATACAATTTCATTCATGCTTTTCATAATATAATTTAACATGAAATGGTTCAGATTTAAAGAAAAACCTATTTTTGATTCAAACGGAATAAGAAGCAAGAAATAATTGTCACCGGAAATCTCAAACGGAAAAACTCTTAAACTTCAAATTTTTCTTTCTTTGTTTTGCTCTCTTTTCTTGATCTCTTTTTTACTCTGTTTTTTTTTTTTTTTTGGTTTTTTCCTCCTCCCCTCTTTTTCCGTGTGTGTATTATATGTAGTGTTTGTGTGTGTTCAAATGGAAGTTGAGAATACGTGGGAGGGGAATTGAGGAAAGTGTGGGGAATGTGGGGGGTTAGGGTAGGTTTTTTTTTTTTTTTTAAGATAACATTCCCCCCCCCCCCCCCCCCCCCCTTTTTTTTTTTAAATAGGAATAAAATAAAACAATATCCTAAAATTAATTTCATTTAATTATTTATATTATATTAAAAATAAAATAATATATGATTAAATATAAATATAAATATTTAATATCTATAAACAAGTTAAAATTTAGGAAAGATAAAAAACCGCGTGTCTACAAGAACAACTCAACAACTCAGTACAAGAGTTGAGTTCTAAGCTCCACAAAAAGAACACCTCCCTTCAACTAATGAACTCTCTTTTTTACTATTTTTTGTGAACTCTATATTAACTTGTGATTTGAAAACCATGCAAGACCAATTCTATTTAAAGGTGAAGAAATCTTCCATGCAATAAATAGGAAGATAAATGTGGTAGATGAATGATATAGAAGTTACAAGAGTTACAAAGGTTACAAAATTAAAGAGACAGAATAATGACGGATGTTATAAGAGTTATATGAAACTTATGTCCATATTCTTCCACCACTAACTATGATGTTTAAAGACACAAATGAATGGGAGTTGAAGCTGAAAGAAACCACCATGCAGAATCGTGAGTTACTGCCAAAACATGCATTAAATGATTAAGAATAATTGGCATCAAATGCCACCAGCAATGAATGGCAGTTTACTGCTGCAGGCCATGAAACTCCCACAACTACTATTGGTCTTAGAGGCTATGATATTAAGGCATTCAAGTTGAGGTTAAAATGCTCCACAATCTGTAATAAACGGATGGACAGTAATGGTGTTAAAAATGCAAAAACTGCTCCACTACTTCAAAGCATTAAAATAATAACTTTAATATTAAAATGCTAAAACCAACACTAATAAAATTTAAGTGCCAAATAAAAATAATGTAACGTGTTACATTGTCAGTTTAACGGAGATTCTTAGCTTCCACACGCCGACTTGCATCTTTTCCTATTTAAAAACAAAAAGATAACCATAGTAATAAGACCAAAGGTAAAAATAAGAAATACCTTCGACACATAAATTATAAAATTATACTCTACATGAAAGTGGTTAGATATTTAGAAATTGAGTTTTAACAAAGAATTTAACAATTATTTCAATATTATATATTGAATTTGTCCTATGAACGAATATACATGCATATGTTTCATATTTGTTTGAATCAATATATATATATAAAAGAGAGAAGGTTAGTCCATCTTATGTGGCATGCCTTAAAGGCCTCTAATTCTATTTATCTTTTTTGTGATTTTTTTGACATTAATTAAGTTTTTTCTTCATTTAAATATTTATGTGTTTAAAGAAAATTCAAAAGTCACTATATTTAACTCTATTAATTATATAATAATTTTAAGAATGAGGAAGAGTTAGAGGAGTTAGTAATGGGGAAGGTCTTATAGGGGATATATAATACTCTATTGGAATGGGATATTGCATAATCTGAAAATTCTTTAATATTGCTACAATATTCATTTTCACCTTCCTTTGCATATATAAAAGATAAAGCCGTACAAACCAAGTTTAAGCAATAATATGGGCTTTTAGGTTAATATTTGCTTAAGCTTTGTGTTTTGTCTTACTTTTTTTTATTTGAATTTTCTCACAAGACCAAATGTGAAACATGTATTTTAAAGATCACATGTTTTTTTTTGTTTGTTTGTTTGTTTTTGATCTTTCTTTTTTGGTCCCTTTTGAATATTATATTTTTCTGCAAGTTCTTTCTACCTATGCAACACATACTTTTTTAATCCTTTCTTGATTTACAAATTGTAGTAGAAACGATTGACTTGTGAGGGAGTTTTTAGAATGTGAGAATCCGTTAGTACCGAGAGAAATAGCGAGTTGAGTTTATTACTTTGGATATGATTTTTATACTGGAAAGTATTTTGGCCTCATTTTAATTAATTGTAAATTTTTTATTATGTCTTTGGATAGTCACTAAGGTTTCTATTTGGCTAGATCGATTTAATGCATGTTGAAATAAGAAAAAATCAGGTGTACAGATTAAAGGTAATTCTGAATGAAGGTTTATTAGCTAGAAGTAATAGAACACTTTTCTTCTTTTTGTTCAATTCTCTCCAATTTAAATTATGTGTCATATCACTAAAGCTCACATTTATTTAATTCTAATCCTCTTGATTTTTCATTATATTTTCTTATCTAAAATTCAACTTTCATAATTAAACATCTCAATTGAGTATGTTTTCTTAAAATGTCAACCTCTTATCTGCTTAATCAAGTGTACAACTCATTGAACGCCCCAATTGAATTTTTTCTTAAAATATTAACCAATTAAGATGTTTTCTTCAAAAAAAGTTCATCTCATAACCAAACATTAAACTATGTCAGCCAATTAAAAAGGTTGTGACAAAAAATTGAACCAATTCAAAAAGTAGAAGTTTGAATGATTAAGAAATATATATGAGTATATATACTTATTGTTGTTTATTTTAGAAATTTTAATTGATTATTTCTCCAAAAATAAGATATGTATTCTCCAAAAATAAGACTTTATAACATAAATTTACACTCTGTATCAAAGGAAAACATGAAATACTCTTCAATTGATTATTTTATTGTTAAAATAAAAATTTATTGATATTTCGTTATATAATTTTTTTTTATTTTTTTAAATATACAATCTACTGATAATAATAAAGCTATAGGAATTAAAGAAAAGATATGACATTTTTCTTTGGTCAAGAAGTAAGTTTATCTTTATTCTTTTTTTGAGATTTTCTTTATTTTTTCTCACTTATGTTCTAGATTAAAAAAAATTAAAAATTACTCATTTATTTCTCTTAATTATATTAAATATTAAATGTTAAGAAACTAAAAAGTCACCAAAAATTTTTATTACCATACCCCTTAAAATAATTAATAGTCACATTCATGACATTATTTATTGTTTCATATTATAGTTTACAAATAAAAATATTATAAAACATTGTAAACATTAATCACATTGCCTTTTGGCGTTATAATATTTTCAAAGCTTATTACATCCGTGCTAAAATTTGACTTGAGGTATAAGGTGAAGGCTATTTAGTGGTGACCAACTTGTGATAGTGAATATCGACAATAGTTATAAAGATTGAACATTGATTCATATATTTTTTATTTTAATTTTTAATGATTAAAGTCGTAAGAGTGATGTTACATTATTTATTTTTTTTATATTCAAAATGTATATACTTGATAAAACTAAAAATATGTATATTTTTGTTTTTGTAAATTAAAAAAGATAGAATCAAATAGAAAAAATTGAATACAGTTATAGAAAATTTAGGAAATAAAATATTCAGATTTGAAAAATCAAGCATTACAAACTAATACTAAAATTCAGAATTTAATTTTAACATATAAAAAATATATAGACAAACAGAAAAATTTGAATACACCCAAATACTAACACAGAATATCCATTATATAGATGTAGGCATGCGGTTAAGTATTGTTCTTCGAATCTCTTTTATTATATATTGTTAATTGTTAGCCCTTAAATAGAAGCATTGTAAGACATTTTAGAAATGGTCGCATTATTTTTTTTAAGTTATTATATTTTTTATATTTTTTATATTCATGCTCAATCGAAAAATTAGATGAAGACTATTAAGTGCTGTTCGGTATTATGGGAGTGGATATCGACAAAAACTCGAAAGATTGTTCATTAATTTCACATATTTTTTCTTCTATTTTTTTATGATGGTTAAGGTTGTAAAAATGAGTCACATTATTTAGTTTTTCATATGTTCTCCCCATGATTTCTCTTTATTTTGTTTTTATATGAGTTTTTGTTTGTGATAAGTTTATAGCTTCCTTAGGTTTAAAATTATAACTTTTTGACTTTTTAAAAGTTTGATAATTACTGATCAAACATTTACCTCTACAAAATCAATTATACATATGTTAGAAGTCCACTAAACATTTCTTCAAATTAAATTATATAAATTATATTTAATAATATTATTAATACTTTACCTCTTTTCATAATCGCGTGAAGCACGGGTTAGTTTACTAGTAATAATAGTAAAACTGTATTATGAAAGAGTTATGTGACACCTCTTTTGACCAATATTTTTAGATATTTGAGAATCATAATGTAGAATTAACTTTAAACACACATAAATAGCTTTAATTTTGTTTAGCTACTTGTTATGTTTAGTTAATATAATAACTCTTTATTTTTTTGGGAGGGGGGTGGGGGTGGGGGTAGGGGAAGAGGAAGGGGATTACAATGTGGGGAATCGAACCCTCACCAACAAGGTGGAAGTTCGGTAACCAACCAACTAAACTACTAAGATTTCCCGTTAATATAATACCTCTTTTTTCTCGTATTTGTCAAAATTTCAGAACAAAATTCATAAAATGACTGCAAAGTTAATTTGTACATACGTTAGAAGAAAGGAACGTCACTCAAATTACCATCGCATAAAAAACACACCCAAAAAGATTAGTATCATATATTCAAATATCTCTCCCCCGGGAAAAAAAGAATACTATTAAATAATTATCACTCAAAACTTACCATAACAAAGATAACGAATAGATAAAAAATATACCAAAACTCAAAACTCATTATCATCATCATACATCCTATGCAACAGTTCAACTACTATATACTTTTCTATACATGCAAACTAATATTCACAACATGCCGAAAGAAAAAAAAATGTATGATATAAATATCAATCAAGTTTCCATAGTCGCAGAAGCATCTTTCCCTTACCAAAAAATAAATAGATTAAAAAAGGACAAAGAATTACCTATATGAATCCGTATCTCTATTTGCATTGATATTTTTTATTTTTATTTTGTATCAGCATTGCACGAATTGCTGATGAAATGGAAGGAAAAGCATATGTATGCAACTAAATAATTGATAGATCATTGCTTTTAAAATTTAATGCAAAAGAAATTATTTTTTAATAATACGTAACTCTTACTACATGGGTTATACCGTTATAGGGAGGGGAAAGATGATGAAAACTAAACATTCAATATGTACTTATATCCTGTTTAATTGGATAATTAAAACTAACATTAAGGGAATGCTATATTACTATTATAAATTACTATTACGTGGGCTGATTTAAACATATAAGAAATATAATAAAGTAGTTTATTGGTGTTTATAGTGAAATACACATAAAAGTATCAAAAAAACAAGAGAAAAAATATAAATAAAAATAGAGGACATAGATAGGTGTCACATGCCCACATAACCTTAGTTGTGACCTTTCTTTATATTATATATTGATTGCCTTTTATTCTCTATTTTTGACTATGACCAAAATGAGTACATTCTATGAAGTATATTAATACTAGCATTTTCATTTTAGTACTACCTTTGGTCCATGTAGGTTTTTCTTTCACAACATTTCCCTTAAGAAAATATTAACTTAGAAGATAGTTCGACTAATTAAATTGTCCTTATTATTCTCTGTTTTAAAGTTAATACTATTTTTTCTTTCACCATATTAATTTGTCTATATTTTATTAGAGTAAGGATTAAGGTGCAAAACAACATCAATCTATCTTAATTTTTTTATAATAACAAGTATTCTAAATCGACTTTTTTAAAGTAAGAATGACAAGTAAAATGTACTAAAGGAGTACCATTCTTTCTATCGGAAAAAGTATATATCAATCCATTACTGGTAGACGTGCCTGAGACGAAAAAAAAAAAATCAAATTCAACAGTGAAGAGTTAAGATTGAGAGCTTCACTATCCTTAGTAGTATTCTGTAACACTTACACTTCGTTTGATTGACAAACAAGTTATACTGAAATAAGTTATGTTAGAATTAGTTATATTGGGATTACTTTTTAGTGATTGTTTGGTTTGTGGTACTAAAAATAATATGCATGAGATTCTTTTTAAGAATAGATTGTGTGTTTACACAAATAACCCTTACCTTATTTAGTTTCATAATTATTTTTATGAAAATTGTATTGATAAAAATAATTATTAAACTAGCATTTTATGAAAATTGTATTGAAAATTGTACTGGTAAGAGCATTAGTAAGTTTTTACGATATTGTTTGACGTAGAATTGCCTTTTTCGTTGTTCCTTCTAATGTTTTTTTTTTTTTTTTATCAAAATATATTTGACAACAATTACTACGTTTAACTTCTAAATTTATTTATTGTCAAATAAGATAGGGAATTTACTGGCCATGTTCATGAAAAATAAATAAGAGAAATTTTTATAAATAGCATAGTTTTGAAGCACATTTATCATACATTGTTATATATTTTATAATTATTAAATATAATAAAACCTTTTTTTGAAGTGCGACACAGTAAAGGCCACAGTATGGGTTCAATTGTGATAGTAAAAAAAAGAAAATTGTGATAATTTTTTTTTAAAAAAAAGTAACACATTTTACCGGACAAAAAATAATGCAATTCGCTTAATTCAATACCTCAATCGTTGATAAAGTGTTTCAATTATACATTTTCATTCAATTTTTTTTTATATGTGTTCTCATTCATCTATTAAGCAGTTAAGTTAATCACATAAAATATGTCATTTCTTTTAATTATACGCATTTGTCTCAATAAGCCATAAAATTCTAGATATTTTCTAGTATGTGAGACAAAGGATTTGGGGGTAATTTTGTCCTTTTCTAATTTTATTCCAAGAATAAATAATGATGGGATTGTTATCCCACCAAATGTATGGATAATTTATCCCGATACTATTTATTAGTCCCGAAATAAGTTATCCCGAATATTGCCAACCAAACATACATTAAAATTTTTATTCCAGAATTATTATTTTATCTCATTATTTAACGGCATTTTCAAGACGAAAAAAATGCTCGAGGCTTGGAGATGGAGTATTATGATCCCTCTATATAAGAACAAGGGTGACATTCAGAGTTGCAATAACTATAGGGGTATTTAGTTATTGAGTCACACTATGAAGATCTGGGAGAGAGTGGTCGAGTTGAGGTTAAGGAGGATAGTATCTATTTCGGAGAACCAGTTTGGCTTTATTCCCGGGCGCTCAATGACGGAGGCAATTCACCTTGTGGGGAGGCTGGTGAAATAGTATAGGGAAAGGAAGAAGGATCTGAACATGGTGTTTATCGACTTGGAGAAGGAACATGGTATTTTTTATTTGAAGTTCTTTAATCTGCAATGCAAAGTAACAAAATTTTGTTGTCTTACTTTCCTCCCCCTAAAATTAGGGTCGGTTCGCGTGCCAAATTGGCTTGATATATCACTGTACTCACAAAGACTAATGTTTGACGTGAAGATTTCTATTAAAGGTGCTTATTGTGAATTTTTTTTCTGTTTTAGAATTATCCAAAGCTTTATCAAATTGACAGTTATTAAGGTAAGAAATATTGTGACTGATAAGTGCAGTGGGGGAGCAGCATAGGCTCAAGCATCATTTGTTAATTAATTATACTGTAAAATGACTAATAATAACAGTGATAGAGCCTACATAAGCCCAAGAATCATTAGAAAAACAAGTCATAAATATTTGTTGACTATACATACATCAAATATTGGAATGTAGATTGTTATATATACTAATTACTAGACACGTGCATTGCACGTGTGTTCCACATAATTGTTTATAGTATTGATAGAACGATTAAAATTCTATCAAAAAATATAGATAATGAGTAATAATATGCGACAATTAAAACAAAATCTTCATTAGTATGACAAGTAAAACCAAATGAGAGAATATTTTAATGTTTAAAATTAATTTATTTTCAGCAACTAACTATAAATTTCAACTTTGATTAGTAATTAGCAAACTTTCCTTATAGTGACAAATGGCTAATTTTAGCCCAAATAAAAACATAAACTTTGTACAGTCAAATATTTATATGAAATCAAAATATAGAAGTTTAATAGAGAGAAAACACAAAAAATTAAACAAAAAATAAAATCAATAACATACACATCTTTCTTAAGCCTTCAATTATGAAGACATCGATGAAAAAGAAATATATGATCAGTACATTTTTTTTTCGTGTTCTTGTTCGACATCTTCTCCCAAAATCATTCAGAATTCAATACTCTTCTTCATCGTGTCAAATTAAAACATGAATCAAATAGTACAATAATGATATAAGCATTTCTCTACTTTAACTATAAAATTAAAAGGATAACCTTGTGTTGGGGTTTTATGAAATAAAAAAAGATGATTTATATAGATAGAATTGGAGGAATATTAAATGATATCTTCAAATTTTAAATTAAAAATTTGAAAGTTATGAATACGAAAGATATGAGAGTTATGTATATTAAGAGCATCAATTAAATAGGTAATTAAATATGCATTATGAAGGAAAAAATCTAAAAAAATAAAGCAGAAACATAATCAATATATATTTACAAACACATTCGCACACACACAGAGTCATATACACACATACATATGTGTGTGCGCGCGCATCTATAATCTATATCTATAATTTATAATATATTAAAAGTGTGAAGACCATTAGAAAACTGATTTGAACTTTTTGTCCTTCACTAAAACACCCAGCAATAGATAAAATCGTCTTTTCACTTTTTTTTCCATAATTATCATTAAATTATTATTCAAATATTTAGGATACAGAAAAAAAAATTAAGCAAGAATCCCATACCTAAAAGAAATTAAATGTTTGATTAAGATTCCAACACAATTTTTCAGGAAAAAAACTATCTATAGAAAAGAAAAAAAAATTAAAAACCAAAATTATAGATAGGAAAAAACGTATGGGAAAGAAAACATTCCTACACAAGTTTCTAAGGAAAAGTTTTAGGAGCCAATATATATATATATATATGTGTATGTATGTATGTATGTATGTATGTATGTATGTATACATATTTCAAAAAAACATATGCAGGGAAAGGAAAAAATACATTTTATTAAGGTAAGAAATCATAATATTTAACACTTCTAAATCAATTAGAATTTTACCTTATACAAAGAAAGAATGTTTATAATTCTATTTAAGTAGTTAATTGATCAAATTTTATAAGAAAAATATGTGCAGTTATTCTATTTCTACATTTTCTTCTTATTCTTCTTGTTATAACTAACTAAAGTTTTCTCCTTGGATTCTTTAGGGTTTTTAGCCTTCATTGTTATATGAATTCTCTTTTAAATTTTTGCTCATATGCAATTATTTGTGAATAAATCATGAAAATTAGCATATTATATTTATTAATAATGGTTATCTTTTTATTTTTTAGGGTACAGACTCTAATGATTATTGCATATATAAAATATGATCAAACAATTTTTCAGAGGTAATTATAATTTCTATTATTAATTTAAATAACTTTTTCTAATAGATGATGCTCTATAACTTGCAAGCTATGTATCAAAATGTTAAATTTCTTTATTTTCAAATTTCATGGCTTGTCAAAGTTTAAAAACTGATGTGCTACTTTAATGCATCTCAAGTAATTGTTGGTCATAAAAGTAACTGTTTATTTGACACTCTGAAAGATTACCTCTTGATACACTTAATGACACGGTTTGTTTGATTTTTTTGCATTAAGATATTGAGTGTGTCTTTCACAAGACTTATCAAGTTGAGAGAATAAGGTTTGGTAAATATGGATATCGGTAACTAAGTTAAGTAGTTATTGGCAAAACAATGAAAGCTTCTGATTAAAAAATTGTGAATGTTGGTGGAGCTATAGGGAAACATGAAGTTACTACCTCATTTAGTTTATTTCTTTAGATAGTACAAAAAGCATTAAACTATTTTTATATTATTGACTTAATATTTTTTCTTTTCCAATAATTTATGTCACATATCAAATTTTGTAGGCATTATATGTCAATACTTCTTTCACAAAATCTATAAATATTTAAATAATTATTATTTAAATATATTATCTAATGTTATTTATTTCATCAATTGGTTTATAGTTAAATTTTATGTATTATCGATTCGATTTATTAGTTTTTAATTTCTAAACATGCTAAATTAACAATCAGATCAATAAGATATTTCTTATGAATTTGGGTCCTCAATGGTTCGATTTTTGAGTTAAACAATAAAAAGCGCTCATTTATATACACGATAAGAAAATATTTATATAATTAAAAATTTTTCTATTGATTTATTCGAAAGTAATTTAATACACATTTATGCAGTATAATTTTGTACTATTTTACTTTCTATTTCATAGCTTTATTACTCATTACTGTGACACAATTGCAAAGCACGCACACTTGACTAGTATATACATATATGTGTATGTGCATATATATATATATATATATTCCTATTTATATTTTTTCTCATTTTTTTGATATTTTTCAAAAATTTTCTGGTACTTATACTTAAAAGCTCAATTTGAAAACAATACGGAATTGTAGTATATAAATGAAAAGAAAATGAAAAGAAATGAAGAGTCAATATCATGTACGGGAGTGATCGAATGTTTATAACATGATCTATTAATGTTTATTACCATTTTCATTTTCTTTAATATTAGCTTAGTAAATTAAAAGACATTATTTTATGATTTATGATGTTAATTTAAAATCAACAACTCATGAATGTATGTAAATGTATGTTATAGTTATTCTTTTGTTGTTGAGTGGTCTTTTTAATGAAATCATGCATATGATGAGAAAGTTGGGTTTGCGCGATTTTTCACGAGAACTTTTCACGAGTACTTAAAACAATAGTCGATGGATGATTTTGTCATTAGAAAATGATCGGTTAAAAAGGTGTGAGACATTTTTTCAGATTCCGCTACCGAAGTTTTGACACTTTTATTTTCCTTATGGTGAGCACAATTAATTATTTTTAAGAAGGAGGGGGGGGGGGGTTGAATGTGTATAAATTTTTAAGTTGACAATGCACGAGAATTAAAAAAGCTTTAGAAGTAGGATTCTTAGCATACGTCTACTAATTTAATTTAATTTAATAGTTGTTGTACTGAATGCCTTCAATAGAGAAGAGGAAATGTAAGATCCCATAAAATCTCAACAAATTTATTTTTGATCCTCCCGAATGCTTAATGTCAATTTTTAAATTTAATTGTGATTAGAGATATTAAACGAGTGTTTTGGAAAAGTTTCCTAATTTTCAAAAGGGGTTTAGGGCTATTTTGGAATGCCGAAGTAGTAAGCCTCCGCGATAGTGGTGTGCCACAGTACTTAACCTCCACGATAAGGGCGTGACACGGAGGCTAAGCTTCCGATAGTAGTGTGTCATGCCATTATATATTTTTTATCCAATTTTTATTTTATTCACTTGGGGTGAGGGCTTTTTGTCATTTTATCTTAGATGACTTTATAACATTGAATTGACTCTTTTCCTTCAGTTTAAAATGATCAAACACTATTATTCTCCTCTTTAACCCTCAACCCAAGAAAGCTCAAGGGTTTCACAGAGAATTCATCATTCAAGCTCCAAACTTTGATTTCTCTTCAATCTCTTGTTTATTTCAGGCATGTTTCTCATTTATTAACTTGAATTTTATATTGTGGCATTTATTCAATCTATATTCATGTATTTTAATTGATGGGTTTGAAATTGAGTTTAGGGGTTTTAATTATTGTTACTTGAATTGTTTTTCTCATGTTTTAAATGGATTATTTATACTTTAATTGATGGTTTTTGGGACTAAATTGGTGCATTGTGATATTTATTAAAATGGGTGACATGGTCTCCCAAATTGATGGTTTTTCAGCTTGGTAATGACATTAGCCTCCACTCACTTTAAAAAGCATGGTTTTGAAGATGCAATTTACATTATTTAACTTATCTTTGGAATATTGCATTGCATTAAAGGATAATGGATAGTAAAAATAGTATAGATTGCCCTTGGTGGCCATGTTTTTTAATTTTAAATGGAACTTGGGAATCTAATGATTACATGGACTGGTTTGGTATAATTGATTAGCTTGTAAGCATATTGGTATGATGATCTCGAATTGGAAAATGCATTACTGAAGACTCCTTAATTAATGGTTGGGTTATGTGCAACCATTTTAATTTGGACTTAAAGAAAAATCTTTAGCTCACCGTGAAGGTATAGTCCTGGGGGGAACAGTAGCAGAAATCATGTTTGTCAATGTGGTAGTCTATATGAACATGTTTCTAGATACATATTATATTTTGGATGGCTGTCACCTTGGTGTCTCTAGCCTTTCCTCAATTCGTGCGGTTGACATGCATTGGGGACCTTCCAGTGGGGAAAACTAGACTCATATAGCCCGTGAGTGCCTTTAGGACGAGCGAGCTTCACAGTTTAGGCTAATGGTTTAAACTCTCATGTTCATGACCCTTGTCTCTATCTCGACATCTTATATATGTATGTATAAATATTGTGCATATAGTTTAACTAGTTTTTGGCAATGACATTACTTTATTCTTTTTCCCTAAGTTACATGCCATTTCTCGCCCCACTGACCGTCCTTGGATGCTGCATCATTTCATATTGTAGGGTCTGAGGACTTTTCTATTGCTCCTATACATCGTTAGGTTTTTGAGTACTTTCGTTGATCATTTGTGAAGTGGTGAGCCTCCATTCTTTGGAAGACCTTGTTATTTCATTGTTACTTCTTTATTACCTTAGTACTTTTGGATTCTTTTTTTCATAGTCAGGGGCATGTCCCAACATAGTTGGTATTTCTAGTTTATAGGCATTTGTGGACAGTATTGGGATGGTACATTATCTTATTTTAACTCTCATAGTTTTTTTTTGGATTTATATATATTTTTATTATCTTTGATGGCTTTCATTATATATTACTATTGTGCTCTTGAGGTAAGGCTAAGAGGGTGGTCTTTGTGGTATCTTGAGATGTCCGTCATGGCCAGACCTAGGTTTGAGCCGCAAAAAGCGTGGTATCAGAGCACAATTCAAGGTCATTAGGTGTACACAAAGTCGTGTCAAGTAGAATCTCTTTTATTGAGTATGTAGTGTGCCACACTTATAAAGGAGAGGCTACAAGGCATTTAGGAATATTTTCCTTTCTTGTGTTCTGTCTTGGGCTATAGATTCTAGTTATCTTAAAACTTTTTGAACACCTGAATTACTCACATTTTAGATCATGCCTCTCCAAAGATCTAATGATCGTAGAAACTCTTCTGGACCCGCTGTCTTGCCTGAAGAAAATATAGAGGGAACTCACTCTATTTATGCTGTACGAACCCAATCTTAAGTGCCTGCTCCTAACTGTATCGCTCCACATAGGATTCCACCGATCCCCGCTAGTCCTCCTCGGTCTTCCTAGGCTTTGATACTTATGTCTAGATGCCCTACAGAGATATCTCTAATGCAGAGTTTCGTCAGTCTGTTCATATGCTTGCTCAACTAGTGGCATCATAGTCTCGTCGGTCTGATCATGTTCATTCAACAATTATTTTATCTGAGGTCACTCAGGTTGTTCAATTTATGAGGTTGAATCCCTTAATCTTTAAATTCTCTAAGATTGTAAAGGATCCTTAAGGGTTTATTGATGAGATGGATAAAATCTTTAGGGTACTGCATGCTCCTGATTGAGAGGGTGTAGAGTTTGTTGCTTATCAATTATAGGATATGGTTTAATAGTGGTATGAGGAGTTGGAAGCGATGAGGTGTGATGATGCTGAGCCGATAGTGTGGGATGAGTTTTTAGGTGCTTTTCTTGATTACTTACTTCTTTTCTCAGGAGTTGAGAAAAGCTAAGACTAAATAGTTTGGATCTTGAAGTAGGGTAAGATGAGTGTTAAGGAGTATACACTGAAGTTCCAAGAGTTGTCCCATTATTCTTTGGAATTAGTGTCTAATATGAGATCTAGAATGAGGAACTTTGGTTCTGGTTTGTCCTGTGATTTGGTGTTAGAGTGTAAGGCCGCTATGTTGAACAATGATATAGATAACTCTACACTGGTGGTTTATATGCAGAAGGTGAAGGATGTGAAAAAGAAGCAGGTAGAGATGCGAGAAAGGTAGAGCAAGAAGTAATTAGTAAAATAGTGGAAGGGATGGTAGACAATGGACTAAGAAAAAAAATTGGGGAAATTCTTATTCGACAGCTAATGCTCCTTATCCTAATCCTTATGGTGATCATCATTTTCAGTCTAGCAGTGGTCCTAAGGCATAGGGTGCCCAGTATCAGGTTAGTAGAGATCAGTTGGCCCTACCTTGTCCTCCTTGTCAATTTTGTGGACAACTTCACCATGGTTATTGTGAGGAGTGGAAGAACTTATGTTTTAATTATGGCCAACCGTGTTTTCTACAGCAAAATTATCTAATAGCTAAAGTTAACACTGGAGCTAATAAGGTTTCGGTCACCACTTCTTCGGCTCCTTCACCTAAGGGCTGGAATTACCTCTATGCTACAGGTATGTTACAACTCTTATCTTGTGATGTTTATTGTTTGCTTAATATGGGTTCTACCCTATCTTATATGACCCTTATGTGGCTGTACACTTTGGTTCTGGTCCTAAAAGTATTTTTGACCTTTTTTTTGTTTCTACTCGGATGGGTGATTCTATTATTGCTAGAAAAATCTATAGGGGTTATGTGGTATCCATTTCTCCTAGGGAGACATTGATGGAATTAATAGAACATGATATGATGGATTTTGATATAATATTGGGGATGGATTGTCTTCATTCGGGATATATTTATCTAGAATATAGGACCCAAAAGGTCAGTTTCCATTTCCCTAGTGAACCAATAATTTAATGGGATAGACTTTCTTAGTACCCAAAGGGAAGTTTATTACCTATCTTTGCATGCAGAAATTGAGTTCGAAGAGAAGTATGTATCGTCTAGTTTGAGTTAAGGATTCCAGCTCTGAAAGTCCCTGTTTGCAATCTATTTCAGTGGTTAATGAACTCCTGAAGTTTTTCCTAAAATTCCTTATGATAGGGAAATAGATTTTGGGATTGATCATCTACTAGATATCTATCCCATTTCTCTTACTTTTATACAATGGCTATAACTGAATTAAAAGAGCTAAAAGAGCTGTTAAAGGATCTTCTTGATAAAGGTTTCATCCATCCTAGTATTTCTCTGTGGGGTTCTCTAATACTTTTCGTCTGAAAGAAAGACGGGTCTCTTTGGATGTGTATAAACTATCAACAGCTGAATAAGGTTACAGTGAAAAATAAGTATCCTCTTCCTAGGATTGATGACCTCTTTGATCAGCTTTAGGGTACTAGGTGTTTTTTCTAAAATTGATCTCAATTAGGGCTATCATCAACTAAAAATTAGGGAGGTTGATATTCCCAAAACTACTTTTCAAGCCCGGTACGGTCATTATCAATTTTTGGTTATGTCATTTGGGTTGACTAATGCTCTGACTACTTTCATAGATGTTATTAATTTGATGTATAGGTAGTTTTTGGACTTTTTTGTTATATTCTTCATTGATGACATCCTAGTGTACTTTAAGACTAAGGAGGATCATACCAATCACCTCTGAATTATGATACAGACTCATAAAGACCATAAATTATATGCAAAATTTTCAACGTGTAATTTTTGGTTAAGTGTTGTGACCTCTCTTGGGAATGTTGTTTCTAGTGAGGAGATCAATGTGGATCTACAAAAAGTTGAGGCAGTTAAGAAGTGGCCTAGACCTATGACTCCAATCGATGTAGGAGCTTTTTGGGTTTGGCAGGATACAATAGTAGGTTTTTGGAGAGTTTCTCATCTATTGCTACTCCACTCCTGAAGTTAACTTAGAAAAAGATTATGTTTTTTTATTTGATGCTTGTGAGGGTAGTTTTGAGAATTTGAAGGATAAGTTGACGTCTGCGCTAGTTTTGATCCTGCCCGATAGTACTAATAAGTTTGTTGTGTATTGTTATGCATCCCGTGTTGGAATGGTTTGTGTTTTGATGCAGCTTTGTAAGGTTGTAGCCTATGCTTCTATGTAGCTTAAAGTTCATAAGAGGAATTACCCAACTCATGATCTAGAGTTTGCAGTTTTGGTCTTTAATTTAAAAATCTGGCGCCATTATCTGTATGGGGTGCATGTGGATATTTATTCAGACCATAAGAACTTGTAGTATATGTTAATATAGAAGAAACTAAACTTCAAGCAGAGATGGTGGATCAAGCTACTTAAAGATTATGACATGAGCCTTCACTACTATCCAAGTAAAGCTAATATTGTGCTGATGCTTTTAGTAGGTTGTCTATGGGGAGCTTATCTCACATTGATAAAAATAAAAAAGGGTTGATGAAGGATATTCATAATTTGGATAATTTAGCATTCATCTCTTGGACTTTGATGATTGGGGAGTGATTGATTAAGAAGTTGTTAAATTATCTATTAGTGCTGAGGTGAAGGAGGAACATGCTTTGGATCCCATACTTATGCAGATTAAGGATGACGTGGGTAAGAAAAATGTCATGGCATTTGAGATTAGGGTAGATGTCATTTTGAGGTATCAAGGAAGGTTGTGTGATCTTGATATTGTTGGGCTGCGAAAAAGGATCTTAGCTGAGGCTCATGAGTTTAGATATATTGTTCACCCAAATTCAAATAAAACGTACCATGACTTGAAGAAAATCTATTGGTGGAATTA
The DNA here is from genome assembly GCA_030864225.1 of Capsicum baccatum var. pendulum. NCBI lineage: Eukaryota > Viridiplantae > Streptophyta > Magnoliopsida > Solanales > Solanaceae > Capsicum > Capsicum baccatum. The sequence continues at coordinate 121,857,853 of CM061556.1, read as the reverse complement.
TATTAATAGAAATGTGGAAAACTTTGTGGCTAAGTGTATGGTTTGTCAGCAAGTTAAGGTTGAGTATTTGAGGCCTGGTGGCATGTCCCAAGAGATCGAGTTGCCCATGTGGAAGTGGGAGATGATTAATATGGATTTCATTATAGGTCTTTTGTGGTTTCACAATTAGTATGATTCTATTTGGGTCATTGTGGATAGAATGCCTAAGTCTGATCACTTCATCCCTGTGAGGACTAACTACTCAAGAGAGGATTATTCTAAGTTGTTCATACATGAGATAGTGAAGTTACATGGAGTGCCGGTGTCCATCTTTTTATACCGAGGTACACAATTTTGTTCTCTCTTCTGGCATTCATTTTAGAAAGATTTTGGTACTCAGGTGAACCTTAGCACCAATTTTCTCTTTCTAATGGATGGACAAACGGAGTGTACCATTCAGAATTTAGAGTATATTCTAAGGACCCGTGTGATTAATTTTAAGAAAAGTTGGGGTGGCCATTTGGCTCTTGTTGAGTTTTCTCATAACAATAGTTATCATTCTAGTATTGAAATAGATTCTTTTGAGGGTCTTTATGGTAGATAGTGTAGGTCTCCTATTAGATGTTTAAGGTGGGTAAGACTAGGTTGTTTGATCCTGACTTGGTTAACGAAGACATGGAGAATGTGAAGGTAAAGGTGATTAGAGAAAGGCTTAAGACTGCTTAAGTTTTCAACAGTCTTATGAAGATGTGTGGCAAAGGGAGTTAGAGTTTATGTAATTGGGTGTTCTTGAAGGTTTCTCATATAAGGAGTCACGAGATTTGGAAAGAAAAGGAAGTTTAGTCTCCGTTAGATTGGTCTATATTTGATTGTGAGAAGAATTGGGAATGTCGCTTACGAGTTAGATTTACCAGCGGTTTTGTTTTTGATTCATCCTGTTTTCCATGTGTCTATGAGGAAAAAGTGTATGGGTGACCCTTATTTTATAGTACCTATTACGGATTTTGGTGCTACAGATTCATTGTCTTATTAGGAAGTCCCTGATAAAATATTGAATAGGCAAGTTCGTTGATTGAGAAGAAAGGATGTAGCTTCAGTGAAGGTTCATTGTAGAAACCAAAAGGTTAAAGAAGCCATATGGGAAGTTGAGGAAGATATGAGAGCCAAATACCCATTGTTGTTTCCAACGATAGATGAAAGTGTATAAGGTATGAGTTTCATTTTTCTCTTGTAGCATTTTGAGTTTGTCCTTGTATTTTACTGCATTCTTGCTATTATTGTGCTAAAAATGTCCTAACTCTTCATTCAGGTACGAATGATCCAAATGGGGGAGGATAATGTAAGACCCCATAAAATCTGAAATAATTTAATTTTGACCATCCCACGCACATAATGTCAATTTTTGACCTGAATTGTGATTAAGGATGTTAAAAGAGTGTTTTAGGAAAATATTGGAATTTTTAGAAGGGTTTTGGAGCCATATTGGGACCCCGAGGTAGAAAACCGCAGTGATAGTATCGTTCCACACCACTTAGACTTCACGATAAGGGCATGGCACAGAGGCTAAGCTCCGTGATAGTAACGTGCCATACTGCTCTGTATTTTTCATCCAGTTTTTATATTTTTCACTTGAGGTGAGGAGCTTTTGGTCCTTTTACCCCTTAAATGACTTTATAACATCGAATTGACCCTTTTACTTCAGTTTTAAAAGATCAAACACTATTATTCTCTTCTTCAACTCCCAACCCAAGAATGCTTAAGGGCTTTATAGAGAATTCATCATTCAACCTCCAAACTTTGATTTCTCTTCAATCCATTGTATATTTTAAGAATGTTTCTCATTCCTTAACTTGAATTTTACATTGTGTCATTTCTTCAATCAATATTCACGTGTTTTAATTAATGGGTTTGAAATTGGGCTGAGCGATTTTGATTGTTATTACTTGAATTACTTTTCCCACATTTTAAATGGATTATTCATGCTTTAATTGATGGTTTTTGGGAATGAATTGGTGCATTATGATATTATTGGTATGGGTGACATGGTTCTCCCCAAATTGATGGATTTTTGGCTATGTAATGGCATTAACCTCAACCCACTTCAAAAATCATTGTTTTGAACATGCAATCATTTAACTTACCTTTGGAACATTGCATTACATTAAAGGATAATGGCTAATAAAAATGGTTTAGATTTCCCTTGGTGGCCATGGTTTTGGATTTGATTAGAACTTGAGAGTCTAATGGTTACATGGACTGGTTTAACATAATTGAATTAGCTTGCAAGCTTATTAGTATGATCATACTGATTATGCTCACCTATATAATAGTTTGGTTATTAGATGATCATTGTAAATAAAGCTCAACTCGCATTGAGGTCGAATACTCGAGGAGTGAGTCTACTCCTCAATACTTATAGGTGTTGATAGCGTCAAGTGTATGCTCGTAGTGTAAACAAAGTAAATTGCATGAATTAAAATGGGGGGTGGTTTGGAAAGTTCTTCGATCAAAATAAAATCGAACTACCCACTTAGAACGACTATTATGGTTGAGATTTCAATATAGAATAAGTCTTGCGATTATGTCTTCCTAGGGGTAAATAATGCATGGATCATAATAATTGAATGCAAATTCTAGTCATCAATTTTTGTGGGTAGGCTAGGTTAAGTATTCTTGGGACTAGTGTTTCATTCCACCCCAAGGTTATCATCCATGGATCCTTTTGGATACTTTATGGATGTGGAAAGCATCACCACCTAATACCTCAATTGGGCATCCCTATTTCAAGGAATATGCCCAAAAATATAGCTAGTCCTTAATGCACCCTTATCTCTAAGATAGTGAAAAGAGAACAAACTACATCTACTATTGTTTACTATTGCCTTATCACCCATATCCCCCTTTCAAGGATGATATAGGATCCCAAAACTTCACTCACATCCCTCTTTCAAGGATGATGTGAGATTTTGAGAATTTGGGATTTTCACCCACAAATCCATTTTGGGAATTTAGGGTTTTCACCCACAAATCCCAACTAAATCAAGCAAGCAATAGAGAAACCCACAATCTAATAACCAAGAATCTATACTAATAAATCATAACCCACATATATTTGCACCCTATTTCAACATAACTCCAAGATAAATTGTGTAGCTACTCATGAAGTCATGGAAAAGAAATATACTAAATTGATTATTAAATGCTTTCATTAAACTTTTCAATCAAGAGTAATCCAATATCTAACTTCAATTGCAACCAAAACTAATTGAAAAATCAACCATACTAAATTTCCCCAATTTGGTAGGCTTTACAAAGTCTTCAATTTCAATTTCAAAGTTTAATCATACCAAATAGAAAAGGGTTTCAGCCTTTTAAAGGATTTGGGGTCGGCTACATAAATTTATAGAATTGCCCCTGTGCATAAAACATGTGCTTCCGCCGTCACAGGCACCACGATAGCCTTTAGTTCATCGCGATTACTGGCTTTGACCTAGTTTTACTATCCTCAATTGCAACACTCAGATTTCAATCGTGGAAACTAAGACCATCTCCTACTTAGGGTCTTCCAGCTTTTGTACTTCTCTTCTCTTTTTGATCCCTTTTAAGCTCAATTCCACTTCTTTCCTTCTCATAACCTATATACTTGTAAAATGTGAAAATTAGTGCATTAAACTAACAAATTCATCTCGTTCATACCATCAAATGATAGTAGTGCACACAAAATTTGGATGTAAATGAGTGGTAAATTCATCACTCAACAACACCCACAACTTAAACCTTTGCTTGTCCTCAAGCAATACTACTTCTTACTCATTGAGACAATGTAAATTTAAGCCCATTTATACGACCAAATGATCACAATGACTTCAAAATTAATTGATACCACAAGTAGCTCTTAATATGGGTAAATCTATTTTCACGACTCCCCTCAACCTTAAACCTAATATCAAAGGTGCAAAGGACTTTAAAGAACAATAGTGCAACAATTACCAACTCTCTAGAGGTGACTCCTATTGAAAGCAACTCAACTATACTTCTTTTCATCTTATTCTAGAAAATGACACTTTCACATACCTTAGTTTATTTACATTCCACCTCACAAGAAGAAAATCCCACGTACCAAATTATAAAATATGCCACAAAGGATGTTAGTGTAAAATACTTTATCTCAGAAAGACTCTCTCAATGCTAAGAAATGTCATACCATAGTCTTGCCCTTATTTTCAATTACCACTAAAATGACCATACTTAGTTGGAGATCTCTAAAACATCATGGGTTTTTACTTTTAGAAAATTTCTGAATTTTTGGATTCTGGACATCATACGACTTAGGGGAATTCTTGTATGATATGTTATGATTTGGTTGGTCTTGGTCGTATGGTGATCAATGTAGGTTGGATGGTTTCTTTCCAAGGTACGGTTGGAATATACAAGTCGTATGTTAGGGTCCTAATGGTAAGGTATTAATTGTATGTTTCCCTAAATTTAGTCTAGGTGATTCTATTCTGCCTAGGGTATGATTTCATGGTACTAATCTTATGGTTGGGTACCGTTGGGCTTAAGTGGTCGTATATTGACAGTGCTGGGGCCTAGAGAGAGGTCTAGGATATGAGATAAGGGTACTATTTGTACCCTAAGGTATGGTTGGAGTGGGGTGGTCGTACCACTTGATGGAAATTTTAAGCAATTTAAGTAGGGGCTAATTTGGACATTTCTCCTCTTAACCTATTATGACCCCACAACATAAATCACCTTTTTGGGGCTTTATTAACCTATTTTAATCAATCAAACTCTCTTAAAAATTCTCAAATTCTCTCAAGGCTCTTCGGTTAAGGAAGGATAGGGTTTCTTTTAAGGTGTTCAATTTGGGACTTACAAGGGTGATTTCTCGTTGCCATCTTCATAAACTAAGAAATGTACTCTTCCCTCATTGTTAGTTCCAACTAAAGGAATGTTTTATGTATTGTTTTCATGCCACAAATATTGTATTATTTTGGGTTTCCAAATATATGTTGGGGGTTTTGGTTACAATGGTTGTTTATGGTTTTCTCATGTCTTTTACTTATGTTTTCATGTTATTATGGTGGTTTGAATATTTGGTTTCCTGGGAATGGTTATTGGTACATGGTTTTGGCTTTGGGAATACTATGCCCCCAACTTGCTTGATAAAATATCTATGAGAATGTTTTTGGTCAAATTATTGAACTTTCATTGAACTATGCATAGTATAACTTGGTAATGGAACCCTAAATAGTATAAATGGTTTTGTATGGGTAAATGGTAGTGTTGTGGTGGTTATGGTTGGTCTAGTTGAAAGCCTTGTTAGGTTCAAGGGAATCCCCCAAGCAAACTTAATAACAAACATCTTGTGGGGTACATGGGATTCCTCCAAGTCAACTTAATAATGTAATCTATGGGTACATGGGAATCCCTTCTTCTAAAAAATTATCGCTAAGGACATAGTTTGCAAGCTATAATTTAATAATAAATAGAATGGTGATTTATTTGTGTGGTAATGGTTTTAATTGGGCAATAATGGCAAGGTGTGATAAATAACCGTGAAGGTGTGAGTCCAATGGATAGACAATGGAAACTCATGTTTATGGATATGAGAATTGGTCATGGCAACCATATATGATACTTATGGGGCATATGGGAATACCCTAAGTACACTTGTACATATGTATTATGGAGAGTGATGGGTACTCGGGAATCCCCTACTCCTATGGTATCTCTGATTCGTGTAGGTACACATACTGGGGCCCGTTTAGGGGGTTGCAATGTACCCATATAACCCATGGGTAGTTCTAGGATGGTTAAGCTATACATACCCAGGTTAATGGTTTTAAAGGCATGCTAAATCTGATTCTCTTTCCCTGCATGGTTATACGTATGTATGTATGGTTGTGAATACATATGGTTGGTTTACTTGGTTTTAAAGATTGGCATTATTTTATCCTTATCCTGAGTGTATGCTAGCATTCACCTGCTAACCTATCTTCGAGCGCTGTATCTCTATGCGATGCAGGAACCGACCGTACTACCACTCCTGCTTAGTGATCAGATTTGAGATCAACTGTTGGATTAAAGTGGTGAGATTTCATATTTCAGAAGGCTCCATTTCATATCTTGGATGTCTTTTCATACTTTGATTATTTCATATACATTGGTTTTGGCTATGGTTGGAGGTATGTCCCAACCAGATATTGTTTTACTTTTGGTTAGAGGATTTGTGGGACTACTATGGTGGCATGGGTATGTAGGTAGTGATGTCAGCCTTGGCAGTAGTGTTGGTATTATGACTGATACCGTTTGACTATATTTTTTATTGTTCCATCCTATTATGTTATGGACTCGTACTTGGTTATTGTTTTGGTTTTATTATGGTTATTAGTTGGGTATTGGATGGTTGGACTTGCTTGGGTTGGTTATGGTTATGAACCTATCCCAGAGTATGGAATTGTATGAAACACTATCTTGTTATGTGTTTGGAATTCATCCGACTCTGGGTACGTGTTTGGAGGTTGGGTTGGGTAACAGGGGACTTTCTAATATTATAATGTAAGTTTAGGGAAAGTGTATGATATCATTTAGGAATAAAGTGACTACATCCTCCTTGAACATCTACATCACACTATTTTAACACAACGTTAGACCATGGGCCACTTTATTTGTTTCTATAATTCATACAAGCCTACATTAGCTACCTTGATTTACCCAACTCATAGAAAACATTTTCTTTTCAACTAATTCTTTTGCTATCTCATGCTATTCCTTCATTTGATGAGTCCTTTCTTTGTCACCTTTTTCATTTGATGAGTCCTCAGACTTTGCATCATCTCCAGTATCATCTAAATAGGACCACTTATCTGGGGCCTCATCATCACTCTTAACTCTATAGGAAGGGAGGCTATCTCAGGGTTTTAGGACCTTCTAAAGGCCATTCATCCTCTTCCACATCTTGCTAAAGAACTTGTCACTCTTCTTTTCCCTTTTCTTTATCTTATCACATAAGTCCATGAGATCCTTGGGAGACTTTTCCAAAGATGAGTAGGCCTTCTCAAGCCAAGAAATGATGGCTTCCTACGTCTTTTGATCCTCTAAGTACCTCTCATAATTAGAATGAGTGACATAGAAATGACGGGTGTTGGAAGGCTCTCCCGGTCCCTGAGGTAACTCTGCTACTAGCTAACCACTCTCATATCCATTGAGATTTCATCAAAGGGGCCAGCTATCGATGGCCTACAAAAGTCTGTATCCTCACATGTCGACTTACCTAATTTGATCTTTCTTTTTTTGCTCTTATCGAGTGCTCCCTCACCCCAAATATTAAGAGGGTAAATGAGGGTACTTTGGCGCACCTAAGTGTCTCTGGGGTATACCTCAACCCTGGATATCTTGCACAACTCAGTAATTAGAGAGGGGAAAAAGAGATTCGTACCACCATGAGTCTTGAAGAACTTCATCTCTGAGATCACAAGATGACCAATATTCAAAAGAATGTTTCTAGTATATAGGCAATCATCTGAGCTCTCATATTTGGAAAAATAGTTATGTGCATGCATGGAGTGATCTGGCTTCAAAAAGTATGCAGCCATATCCTCGCCTCCATTGTGAAATCATTCATGAATATCTCCTTCGAGGTATCCGCCCAAGGAACCTCCCTGCCAGGTGATAAATTCTCAGCCATCCATGTCCCTGGTTCACACCACTTTGCCTCAAATTGATCCATATCTGCATTCAAGGGCCCATATAGTTCATTTATCTATTCATCTCTAAAGCATACCTTTTTTCCTCAGATCCTGATGACTGGGTTGAAGAGAGATAGTATGCTAAGGTTAGCATAGAACTCCCGTACTCACTGCTCATTTACCCAATAAGGATTCATGGAAAAAAATCTCCACCCAGTGGTTATGATTCTATCATGGAATGCTTAAAGCTTTTCTGGAACCTTTTCTAAATATATGCCCCTCTCTAGAAGAAGCTTTGTCTTTGGAAGATCACCGTAGTATTGATTGTGGCATTTAGGGGCCATGAACTTGACTTGGTCATTATCTTCCATAATGTAAATCTAGGAAACATGAGAAAAACACAACAACACTGATCATTAATATTTTATTGTAAAAACTATGCTATATTGTCCAATTAAACTCATGGAATGGTTACTTGGTGGTTTTTGGGCTAGAATTGAAAGTGCAGGATTTGGTCTAGGCTAGAAATTAGCCTCGAATATGGAGATCACGGGTCACTGGGCCAAATTCGCAATACAATAACTGCGATCGTGATATCTGAGGCCAGATTAGGCCAAATTTTCAAAAATTCAAAATTCTAATATCAAGGACAAATCATATTTAAAAACAAGAATTATCAATAAGAGGATTGAACAAAGTTCCTTGGTACTCGATCATACTTGTTGAATATGAAAACAACTTGTTATGAGTTTGTTTGGGCATTTGATTGAGCACTTGGTACGCACACTATATTTCTCTCATTTTTGAATGCAATTTGGATACTCTTGACTTCCTTACATATATGCTCACCATTCACAATAGCGAACCACCATAAAAGCATATTTTAGACAATGATAGCAATTTAAACACCATTTTAGGATATTCCTAAAACATGAGTTCTAAGTCCTTTCAATATTCACAAAAGAGGAATTTCAAACTACATACCAAATTAAAGATGGAAATGGTATGCAATGAAATCCTTGGATACTTAAAACATGATCAAGGGCGGGTGAAATTTGAGAGGAATTTGAAAAGAGAGTGTAAGGGAATGGTCATTCGGATGGCCTCTTGACACTGGCATTACCACGATTGTGGTCCATATTTTGTAATTATGGAAATGGGACTACCAAAATTTGTAAGACCTAACAAAGTCCTAGCCCATTTCATTCCTTTAAAGAATGCCAAAAGAGGTCCCAGACTTAGAAAATTTCAGCAAAGTGTTGACACTTAGTCTCATTTATGGCCTCTATATTTCAATGGTATCATTTATGATCTTTCTGGCCTTAGATTGTCAAATTTTAAATTGATTCATGATCAAGGTTATCTATAGGTCATCTTGGGTGAGTTTTGGAATTTTTGAACATCGTTTAAGTCACGTTTGGATGACCAGAACAGCAAGCCAATGCGACCATGGCACGACACATTGCCTATCGCGTCTCTGAGAAAATTTTTCTCACTTAATTATGATTTTCAAGGGCATTTAGGTCTTTTTACCCTCACCTAATTCAGCCAAAACATGAAATTAAGCTTCTAAAAGGGCAAAATACATTCATTCTTCACAAAACCTCTCAAGAACAAAACCCTAGGTTCATCAAATTCAAGTTCAAGTCTTAAGAATTCACCAGTAATTTCCACAAATTAAACAATCAAGGTATTTTAGGTGTTCATGTTCCCTCTACCTTTGGAGTTCAAGAATCTTTTTTTAAGCACTTAGATTATGATTTACATTCTTGAATGGAATTATGTTCATATATGTGATGTTGTGTGGATTTCAAGTCAAGGATAATTTGAGTTTCATGTGAATTAACTATAATGCATGTTGATTTATGCAACCCCATGTTTAATTCTTTTAATTTTTATGTTGAATGTGGTAGTTATAATATTCATATATTGTTCATTCTCATGTACAAGAGTTATGTATCCTAGGTGTTTGAAAAGATGTCTATGTGACAGAATTATGAATGATAAGCTATGTGTGATGCTTTAGAGTTGAGATATGGTTGAATTATCTATGCTATCGAGTACTGAGGGTATCGAATACCCAAAATATAGCTGTTGTCTAGTTCCACAAAGTCTATGGGATGTATTTAGTTATACTATGAGCGAGATTCACTTAGTTAGTTAATGTATTCAAGTGTCAGATTAGTCAAGCCTAGTATAGTCTAGAGATCAGTACAGTGTCAATTCAGTTTGGTGTAGAATTCAGCATCAAGTGAACCCAGGGGTGGGGAACTCACCTGCCAGTTGAGGGTTTGACCCTTAGTAGCAATCTCTTCATTCCAATACTATGTAGCCAACATAGGTTTGAGATGTTAACCTGCCAGTTGAGGGTTGACTCAAATCTCACCAGAGTACCTTTCAGTAGAGGGTGACTCTTTAGTCCTTCAGGACTTTACTTTAGTGGATCCACACAATCAGATGTTAGTACCTGTGATACGGTACTGGTACCCTTCCAACTGGGGTTATGGGTTGGACCTGAATAAGTTCAGAGCGGGGCATGTCAGTTAGATGAAAACTCCCACAGTTATAGTTAAGCCTCGGTATCCAGTAAGGAACTCATTCAGTTATACAGAACCATGGCTATAAGTTATTAGTTACTCAGCCATTAAAATTCAGTACTCCGTTTCAGTATAATCTTAGATACACGATGTGTACCTATATGCACAGTATTACATGTTCAGTATGTTCAGTAATTACAGTTTTATGTGTACTCTCTTCTTGTTACTTTATGATGTTCATTCATTCAGTTATCATCTTATGTATATGAACCCATGTATATCAGCCTTACCTTACTAGCATACCATTATATTCTATGTACTAATCGCATACTTTCTTTTGTACTATGATGTCTCTTATCATAGGTTCAGATGCTCAGGTTCCTGACTGTACTTAGCAGCTCAGGCTATCAACAACAGTTATATTGGTGATTCCTCATATTTCAAGAATAGAGTTTACCTATTTCAGTAGTTTATTATTTATTTCAGTCAGATTTAGTTGGGGGTTTGTCCCATCAACTCCATATTCAGACAGTTAGAGACTTTCAGACTAACATGGTCAGTTATTCAATTTTCAGATATTATTATCATCTATTCTCAATTATTATTATTTTAGTATTTTGAGAACCTTATGGCATTTTTAGATTTCTTCTGCATATATATTCCAGTATTATATTCAGTACTTACAGCAGGTACCAGTCATGGGTTAGCTTATGGCTCTTCAGGGTTGTAAGTACCGTATGACACCCAAGGTGTACTCTCGGGGCATTACAAACATAGTATCAGAGCCTAAGGTTTTGAAGAGTCCTAGGGAGATTGAAAGCCATTTCAAGTAGAGTCTTGTGCATGGGTGTGTAGCGTGCCACACTTATGAATAAGAGGCTATGATGCATATTAGGAAAATATTCCCTTCTTTCAGTGTTCATTTCATGTGAGTGAGCGTTACCTCAAGTTAAACTCTCTGTCTAATCTAACTTTTCCTTTTGTTTACAAAACATGCCTCCCAGAAAGACCAATAGAAGAAGAACTGGAAATAAACCAGCACCTCTGCCCATATAGGAAGATCCTCTGAATGAGAATGTCTCCCATGCAGAATTCAGAGCAACTTTCACCACTCTAGCCTATTCTGTGGCATTTTAGAATGTTTGACCAGCTACTGTTTAGGCCAACCTAGTGGACAATACTATTGCAACTAGGATTTAAGACTTCACTCGAATGAACCCTCTTTTATTTTTAGGGTCTAAGTCTGAAGAGGACCCACAGGAATTTCTTGACATGGTGCATAAGGTAATAAAAATTATGGGGGAAAATGCTAGTGAGAGTGTTGATTTAGCTACCTATCAGCTGCAAGATATAGCTCACTTGTGGTTTAAATAGTAGAAGGTAGATAGAGGAGCAGATGCAGGGCCTATAGAATGGGAGGAGTTTGCTACTGCCTTTCTAGATAGGTTCTTTCTTTTAGAGTTGAGAGAGGATAAGGTATTGGAGGTCATCAACCTGAAATAGGCAACATGAGTATGAAGGAGTATTTCTTTAATTTTACTTAGTTGGTCAGGTATGCTCTTTATGTGGTAGCTAATAGCAGATCTAAGATGAGCAAGTTCGTGTCTGGTGTATCGGATAGTGTGGTCAAGGAGTGTAGGATAGTAATATTGATTATGGAGATAGACTTAGCTAGGTTGATGGTCCATGCTCAATATATTGAGGAGAAGAATACTAAGAAGAAAGAGAGGGAAAATAAGAGGGCTAGAACAGGTAGCTTTATTTTTGCTTAACCAAGGTCAGAAGGTGGAAACCATCCTCTATTCTACCCAAAATCTTTAGTCCCAGCTCTGTCTTTGGCTAGTGAGTTGATGCCCAAATTTAGGAATGATAATAAGAATAGGGCACCAAACTCTAAATATCAGGGTAGTGTGAAAAATGCTCTAACAAATCCTCTTTGCCAAAAATATGGCAGAAATCATCAGGGTGTTTGTAGAGCGGGCAACGATGTATGTTTCAGGTATGGCAAGCCAGGTCACAGAGTCCAAGATTGTCCCAACACAAGATTACAGGGCCAGTATAATCGTCCCATAGTTCAGTCCGATCGCCTATAATAATAGGGTGCCGCTTCTAGTGCTACCAGTGGGCAGCGCCTAAACAGGTTTTATGTATCTCAGTCCCGACAGGATCAGGAGAATTCTCTTGATGTAGTTACCAGTACATTATAAGTCTTTCATTTACATGTTTATGCTTTGTTAGATCATTGTATCCATCAACTTTGGAGTCATTACCCTAACAGAGTTTTTCTCAGTCTCTAACCTAGTAGGTAAGTCTATCATAGCCCAACAAGTATAAAGGAATTGTCCAATTATGGTGTCTTAAAAATTTACTTCAGCAGACCTTATAGAGCTAGAGATAACGAATTTTAATGTTATTCTAGGTATGGATTGGCTCCATTTATGTTATTACTTAGTTGATTGTAGGAATAGAATTGTCTATTTTTAATTCTTGAATGAGCCAGTCCTTAAATAGAGGGGTAGCACCATAGCACTTAAGGGTCAACTTATTTCATACCTTAGAGCGAGAAAAATGATATCCAAGGGTATTTTTATCATCTTGTACGAGTCAAAGACTCTAGTTTCGAGACTCCTAATCTTAAGTTAGTTCCAGTCACAAGTGAATTTCCAGATGTGTTTCACGAATATCTCCTCGGAGTTCCTTCTGAAAGGGAAATTGACTTTGGAATAAACCATAATCCTGATACTCATCCCATATATATTTCGCCATATGGAATGGCTTTAGCTGAACTTAAAGAGATAAAAAAATAGTTGAAAGACCTCTTAGACAAAGGATTTATTAGGCCCAACATATCTTCTTGGGGTGCACCAGTTCTATTTATGTGAAAGAAAGATGGTTCTCTTAGAATGTGTATAGATTACTATCAGTTTAACAAAGTTACCATCAAGAATAAATACCCATTTCCTAGAATCGATGACTTGTTTGACCAACTTCAGAGCACCGGTTACTTTTCTAAGATAGACCTCAGATCCGGCTATCATTAGCTCAGAGTTAGAGAATATGACATTCCAAAAATAGCTTTTAGAACTCTGTATGGTTACTTTGAATCTATAGTCATGTCATTTGGTCTTACCAATGCCCCAGTAGCTTTCATGAGATTAATGAACCATGTGTTCAAGAAGTACTTGGACATCATAGTCTTCATCAGTGACATTCTTGGCTATCCCACAGTAAAAATGATCACGTAGACCATCTTAAAATAGTATTACAGACTCTTAAAGCCCATCAGTTGTTCACCAAATTCAGTAAATGCAAATTTTGGCTAAGATCAGTAGATTTCCTTGGTTATATAGTTTCCAATGATGGTATTAGAGTTGATTCTCAAAAGACTGAAGCAGTGAGAAACTAGCCCAGACCTATCTCTCCATTAGATATCAGAAGTTTCTTGGGTTTGGATGGCTATTACCGATGATTTATTGAAGTATTTTCATCTATTGTATCTCTATGTCCAGGTTGACTCAGAAGAAATTTAAGTTCCTATGGTCAGATTTTATGAGAAGATTTTTTAGGAGTTGAAGACTCGACTTAATACAACCCCAATTTTGACTTTACCCGACGATTCAGATGGATTTATTGTATAGTGTGATACTTCCAGAGTTAGTTTGGGTTGTGTCCTAATACAGAAGGGTATGGTCATAGACTATGCCTCTAGATAGCTTAAGCCCCATGAAAAGAATTATCCCACCCATGATCTTGAATTATCAACTATTATGTTTGCCTTAAAGATTTGGAGGAACTATTTATATGGGGTGTATGTTGATGTATTCACAGACCACAAAAGCCTATAGTATGTGTTTTCATAGAAACACCTAAAATTGCATCAAAGATGATTGGAGTTCTTGAAAGATTATGACAGGAGTGTTCTATATCATTCGGGAAAGGCCAATGTAGTGGCAGATGCCCTCAGTGGGTTGTCTATGGGTAGTGTTTCTTATGTTAAAGATGGTAAGAAGAAGTTAGCTCAGAAAGTTCATCATATTTCCAGTCTAGGTGTCCGTTTGGTTGATTTGGATAAGGGTAGTGTTTTAGTGCAAAATAGTTGGGAGTCTTCTTTAGTTTTTGAGGTGAAAGAAAAGCAGGACAGAGATCCCAGTTTTGTTAAGCAGAAAAAGTAGTCAGAGACTAAAAGGTTGACGTTTTCTCCTAAGGGAGAGATGGTGTGTTGCGTTGCTGGGGTAGGCTATGTATGCCATGTGTAGGTGATATGAGACAACGAATTCTTGCTGAACTGCATGGTGCGTGTTACACTGTTTATCTAGGGTCCACTAAGATGTACCGTGACTTGGGGAAGTCTATTGGTGGAGTGGGATAAAAAAGGATATTGTAGAGGTTGTAGCTAAGTGCTCAATATGTCAGCAGGTTAAGATTGATCATCAAAAGCCTAGTGGGTCTATGCAGGAGTTTATTATTCCCACTTGGAAGTGAGAGGAAGTGAACCTGCATTTCGTGACAAGTTTGCCTTTTACTCATCGACAACATGATTCAATTTAGGTCATTATGGATAGGATGACCAAATCAACCTATTTCTAGTCAGTTCATACTTCCTAATCAGCCGAGGACAATTCCAGGCTGTATATCAAAGAGTTAGTTAGGTTACAAGGTGTCTCGTTGTCCATAATTTCAGATAGAGGTACATAGGTTACCTCTCATTTTTGGAAAGCCATCAAAAAGGGTCTTGGTACCCAAGTCCATCTTAGTAAAACCTTCCACCCTTAGATAAATGGTCAACCAGGAAGGACCATTTAAACTTTAGAAGATATATTGAGTGCATGTTTCATTGACTCTAAGGGCAGTTGGGATGACCACTTACCTTTGATTGAGTTTGTGTATAATAACAACTATCATTCTAGTATTTAGATGGCTCTGTTTGATGCTCTTTATGGGAGAAGATGTAGATCTCCCATTGGTTGGTTTAAAGTAGGTGAGGCCACAGTAGTAGGGCCTGACTTGGTGTTTGATGCTTTATAGAAAGTGCAGTTGATAAACAAGAGGCTTAAGGTAGCCCAGAGCCGACAAAAATCATAGCAGATATAAGAAGAGAAGTTCTTAAATTTAAGATTGGTGATTATGTGTATTTGAAAATCTTTCCCATAAAGGGGGTGAAGAGGTTTGGTAATAAGGGGAAGATTAGACCCTGGTATATTGGTCCTTATAGGATTCTGAGTCATTTTTGGAAGGTAGCCTATGAACTTGAGTTGTCTGCAGACTTAGAATCAGTGCACCCAACATTTTATGTCTCTTTGCTAAAGAAGTGTATAGGTGACCCAGCAATTGAAGTCCCCGTAGAGGGTGTAGATGTTTAGGATAGTCTCTCTTTCAAAGAAGTCCCAGTCAAAATCCTTCATTTTTAGATTCACAGACTAAGGAACAGAGAAGTTCCCTTGGTCAAAGTTCTTTGGTGGAATTAGTTCGTTACGGAAGCCACTTGGGAAGCAAAAGCAGATATGCGAACCAAGTACCCTTATCTCTTTTCCCAAACTCAAAGTCAGCCTAAGGTAATAATCTTCCTTAGATTTACTTTGTTCCAAGCTTAGTTTCAGCTGCATATCATTCTCATATCATTCATGTATTCATGGATCAGTTCAGTTATGTATCATGTCTCAAGAGTCAGTCGTGCTTCAGCTGTGCATGTCAGTATAGTCTTAGTACCTTAGTGCCTCTCAGATTCATCAATCTAATTCAAGGACGAATGTTCCCAAGAGGGAGATATTGTAACACCCCACAAAGTCCTAGCCTATTTTAGACCTTTATAGCACGCAAAAAGAAATCCAGACTTACAAAATTTCAGCTAAGTTTTGACACTTAGTCTCATTTATGGCCTCGATATTTCAATAGTATCATTTATGATCTTCCTGGCCTTAGATAGTCAATTTTTATATTGATTCATGATCATGGTTATCTATAGGTCATCTCGGGTGAGTTTCAGATTTTTTAAACACCGTTTGAGTCATGTTTGGATGACCAAGAAAACAATCAAACACGATCATGATGCATCACATTGGCTATTGCATCGGCACCATCGACGCGATGCATCGGTAATTGCGTTGTTACCATCGACACGACGTGTAACCTGTCACATCACTGGGCATATTTTGCTCACTTGATTATGATTTTTCAAGGGCATTTAGATCCTTTTCCACCCACCTAATTCAGCCAAAACATGAAATTAAGCTTCTAAAAGGGAAAAATACATCCATTCTTCACAAAACCTCTCAAGAACAAAACCCTAGGTTAATCAAATTCAGGTCTAAGTCTTAAGAATTCACCAACAATTTCCATAAATTCAACAATCAAGGTATGTATAGGTGTTCATCCTTGGATTCCTTCTACCCTTGGAGTTTAAGAATCATTTTTTAACCACTTAGATTATGATTTACATTCTTGAATGAAACTATGGGATGTTGTGTGGATTTCAAGTCAAGGATAATTTGAGTTTCATGTGAATTAACTAAAATGCATGTTGATTTATGTAACCCCCATATTTAAATCCTTGAATTTTTGTGTTGAATAAGGTAGTCATGATATTCATATATTGCTCATTCTCATGTACAAGAGGTATGTATCCTAGGCGTTTTACAAATTGTCTATGTGAAAGAATTATGCATGATAACCTATGTCGAATGCTTTAGAGTTGAGATATGGTTCCATTATCTATGCTATCGAATCCTGGGGGTATCGAGTAACTGAAATTTAGCTGTTTTCTAGTTCCCCAGAGTCTACAGGACGAATTTAGTTATACCATGATCAAGATTCACTCAGTTAGTTAACCTATTCAAGTGTCATATCAGTTAAGCCTAGTACAATCTAGGGATCAGTTCAGTGTCAATTCAGTTGGGAGTAAGATTTAGCACCGTGTTAACCCAGGGATAGGGGGCTCACCTGCCAGTTGAGGGTGTGACCCTTAGTAGCAATCTCTGCATTCCAGAACTACGTAGTCAGCATATGTTTATGGTATTAACCTACCAGTTGAGGGTTAATGTAAATCTAACCAAAGCACCTGCCAGTAGAGGTGATTATTTAGTCTTTCAGGACATTACATTAGTGGATCCACACAATCAGATGTTAGTACCCGTGGCACGGTACTGACACCCTTCCAACTGGGGTTATAAGTTTGACCCCGATCAGTTCAGAGTGGGGCATATCGGTTAGCTGAAAGCTCCCACAGTTACAGTTTTAGTCTTAGTATTTAGTAAAGAACTATGTCAGTTCTATAGAACTATGGCTATCAGTTATCAGTTACTCAACCATCAACATTCAGTACTCAGTTTTAGTATAATCTCAGAAACACGATGTATACCTATATGCGCAGTATTCCATTTTAGTATGTTCAGTAATTATAGTTTTACATGTAGTATCATCCAGTTACTTCGTAATGTTCATTCAGTCAGTTATAATCTTATGCATATGAACCCATGTATATCAACCTTACCTCACTTAGCATACCAATACATTCCATGTACTGATCACATACTCTCTTTTGCACTATAATGTCTCATATCATAAGTTCGGACACTCAGGTTCCTGACCGTACTAGCAGCTCAGGCTATCAGCAGCAGTCATAGTGGTGAGTCCTCATATTTCAAGGACATAGTTTACCAATTTCAGTATTTCAACAATTTAGTAGTTATTTCAGTGAAAGTTAGTTGGGGGTTTGTCCTATCAACTCCATATTAAGACAGTTGGAGGCTTTCAAACTAGAATAGTCAGTTATTCAATTTTTAGATGTTTTTATCAGCTATAATTAGTTATTATTATTTCAGTATTTTGAGAACCTTATGGTATGTTTAGATTTCTTCCGCATATATATTCCAGTATTATATTAAGTGCTTACAGAAGGTACCGGTCATTGGTTAGCTTGTAGTCTTTTGGGGTCATAAGTATCGTGTGACACCCAGGGTGTAGTCTCAGGGCATTACACAATCGTGGTGGCACAGGTGCCTCGATTGCCTTAGCTGAGGCCATTTTTGGTCCTCTATTTTCCCTGTTCAGTCCACTGCCCAAAAGTTTCACACTTTCCCCTATTTAGCCTCATTTAAACACCCTATAGTGCCACAAATACATGATTAATCAACAACAAAATTAAAATCTGCTATACTAAATAAAAAGCAATGAATACGAGCCACTTTCGTGGCATTTGTGTGTTGCCTCCCACAGATAGCCTTAGTTATCACCGTGGCATGACATCTTTCATATTTTAGAGTTGGACCCTCAATGGACCCATAATTCACCCCCGTTTCCTCAATATTATTGATGGAAACTACTTGCAACACCGTGGGTTGTTTCTCCGTTGTACTCACCCGAAAGGATACTTTATTATATTGACCTAAAATCTCATTTCTCCTAGCTCCATATATATAATGGTTCTTTTGATTTTAAGGAAAGGTCGTCAAAGTATAATAGGGACCTCTTGGTCAATTTCACAATCAAGCACCATGAAATTCGCTGGAATAATGAAGCGGCCCACCTTTACTCAAACATCAAACAAGACCCCAATTGATCTCTTGATAGACCGATCTGCAATCAATAGCCTTATTGTTATTGGAGTAAAAGTGCCCAACCCAAGTTTTTGATAGATTACTTGGGGCATAAGATTTATTCTTGCACCAGGTTCACACAAGACTTTTTCAAACTTTTGTGTCCCTATGGTGCAAGGGATTGTAAAGGCCTCGAGGATCCTTTTTTTCTCCGTCCTAGCACTCTTCATAATAGTGATACAACAATGAGTAATTTCAATGGTTTCACCATCAACAAGAAGTTTCTTTGACATCAACATCTCCATAAGCTAAGCATATCTTAGAATCTCTTGAATTGCCTCTAGCAATGGGATATTAGTTAAGAGGTTGCTAAGCTTAGCAAGGAATGTCTTGAACTTGGCATTGTCATCCTTTTTTTAGAGCCTTTGAGGGAATGGGGGAGGAACCTTTATGGTAGGCAACGAATCACTTTGCATCTTATTATTTTCAACTACCTTTGGATATCCCTCTTTATCATACACATCTTCACTTAGCATCAGGTATTTTTTATTTCCCTCTTGAGACTTTGGAGCCTCCCCTTTTGAATCAATCACAAGCTTCTTATTCATAATTGGTTGCTTAATATTTGTCTCTTTTTCAATATCCACCCTAAGATTATCAAGGTTTTTACCAATCCTAGTGACAATGGCCAATACTTGGGCATCATTTTTTATATTCACAATGGTGTTACTAGGAAAAACTTCTTTTGTTCTAGCATTAAGTAGCATGGAGATTTGCCCGATTTGAGTCTCTAATTGATTGATTGAGGTGGAGTGTGATACAATAATTTTTTTGGTGTGTGAAAAATCACCATTTAATTCATGAACCATTTTGTCCTTTCTCTCAACTCTCATCAAAATCCTTGCTAACACATCCTTGATCTTGAATTTTTTGGGATCAATACAGTTGGAATATTTAAACTTTTCTCAATCATGGGGAGGCACATATCGGTGAGATTCTCTTTCCTTGTCTCTCTAGTTCAATCTCTATCATGATAATTCAAATCCCGCTCCCTTTCACGATCCATTCAACCTTGGTTCCCACCTTGCCTTTGATAGGCCAGGCGACAACCCACTGGATAGTTAACCAAATACCAAATCTCCTTATCAAGCCTCTTGCACTATTCCTCATCATAGCACTTGGATGTAATAACATTTACCATTTTCACAGGTGCACCCATCATATGCTTAGTTAGCAAATCGAATTGCGTTATCATTTTTGCCTTATTCTCTTCCCTATTTTTATCTCTTTTTCTTTGCTCTTTATTAACACGGGAGGTGGAAGGAGACCCTTTAGGAACCTCTTTGTCTCGGGTCTGCTATCCCTAATTTTTCATTGTGACTTTCTCAAGAAATTTTGTAGCCATATTATAAGACAACTTCACAAGTGAACCCCCAGCCACATTATCTACTACGATTTTGTTTAGTTGATCTAAATCTTGATAGAATAGTTGGAGAAACATCATTTTTGGGACCTTGTGGTTGGGACATTTCATAAGCTTCCCATTAAAACCCTTCCAAACTTCATATAGAGGCTCTCCATTCAATTGAAGAAAGTTTATGATCTCATCACAAAATGTAGCATCTTGGATGCTGGAAAGTATCATCTAAGAATTTCGCATTATGTTTATCCCATGAATTAATAGACCAAATCGAAAGGGATTGTATTTACAATATCTCCTATCTCGTTAGAGAAGTTGCTCCTTATTGTCAAGGGGATTGTTAGAAGTCCCAACATTACTTACATGTTCACTTATAGTGTCGTGGACACTATTTAATTTACCTAAAAGAAACAAAAAAAAAACAAAGTAAATCAAAATCATCATGGGTATACCAAAGCAACAACCAACACCGTATAAGTAAAAACTAAGTCTCACTCTTTGGCAACAACACCATTTTGATTACTCTCACCTATACCATAGTTTAGATATAGGGTGATTAGTGTCAATAAAGCTCAATTCACATTGAGGTCATATCCTCAAAGAGTGAGTCTAGTCCTAAAAACCTATATATGTTGATAATATCTAAGTGTATAACCATAGTGTAAATAAAGTAAATTGCATGAATTAAAATGGGGGGATTAGTTTGAGGCTATGGGTGCCTTTAAGATGGAGAGAGCTACACAGTTCAGGTTAATTATATAAACTCTTATGTTTATGACCTGGTCCCTCTCTTGGCATCCTATATATGTATATATAAATTTTGTGCATATGGTTCTGAAAGTTTTTTGGCAATGACATTATTTTATCCCTTTCCATCGAGTTACATACTATTGCTCCCTCTACTGACCATACCTGGATGCTGCATCATTTTATGATGCTGGGTCTGAGGACTTTTCTGTTGCTTCCGTGCAACATTAAGTGGTTGAGTAATTCCGTTGATCAGCATTGAAGCAGTGAAAATCCATCCCTCGGAAGGCCCTGCCATTTCATTGCTCCTTTTTTATTGTCTTAGTACTTTTGGATTCTTGTTGTCATAGTCGGGGGCATGTCCCAACTTACTGGGTATTTCTAGTTTAGTGTCTTTTGGATTTGTGCATTTTTTATTGTCTTGCTTATCTTCTAAGATGGAATTTACTTTTTTTTTAAAAAATATTTGTAAAAGTAATATTGTAATGATCCTCAAGGTTATTTTTTGTGTTTTTGCACTTTTTAAAATTTAGAGATTTTACATAGATTTCTCAAGTAATTTATGACTTTTTAGGACTGATAGTTTGTCTTCTGGGTAGTTTATTTAATTATTATAGACAATTCCCTGAAATGGAGCTTTTGAAATTGAGAAAATGGTCTCAAGCCAAAACTTTAGATAAACGGCCTTGGATACCAATTTTGACAATTCTCTTAGCTTTGGAATGCCAATTTTAGGGAAGGGAGACCTTTCGTCTAGGTGCTAAGGCATCCAGGATAGTTTTGGGCTATTAGATGAATTTTGGTAAAAATAAAACTTTGGGTGTAGGATCCAATTTTTTGTTGTAAGTACCTCTTTTAAAATTTTTAATGATTATGTTGAGTCTAAAATTCTAAATTTCATAGGGTAGCGTTATTCATTTGAATGCATGGGGTTCCGAACATATCTCAAACACTGATCAGGATATTTAAAGTTGGGTGAAAATTTGTTGGTGTGAAGTATCTGATGCAGCTACTTAAATGACCCTTTCATTGCCTTAATAAAGCTGCTTTAATATTTGGGGTACCACTTAAGTAGTTCCTAATGGTGCCAACACCAACTGCCTAAATATACCTTTATGTGCCTTAATAGAGCTACTTTAGCAGCTTAGTGAAACACCCTAGGTTTTGGCCCTTGGAAATTTCCTGAATTTTGACTTCACTGTCCTAGTAACAACTTACCATGTGAGTCATATGGTGTGAGTACGGGTTGGATGGCCCTAATCATAGAGAGTCTAGTGGATAGTGGTTAGGATTTTGCTATGGTTACGATTAGGTTGGCATGGTTCATTAGGGGTGGTGATGGGTCATTTGGTTGATCCTTCATCAAATTAGAAACTTAGTTACTTGACTTAGATCTGAGTATGAGTGGCTCACTAAGAGCCTCGAGGATAGGTTATGAGTGGTAAGGTTGAGTTATATGTTGTTCAGTGTCCAATCCTTTGGGTTCTATCTTGGAAATGATAAGATTATACGAGTATTATGGTCTAGTAACGAACGGGTTCATGGAGTCGTATGGTGGATAGTGTATGGGTTTCCAACTCACTGTCTTAGTGTTGGATCGAGGTTACGAGTCATATATTGTGGTCATGAGTCACGGGGGTTGACTCATAACCACCTATGATATTTTTTAAAGTTTTATGTTTGGGGCATTGTAGATATTTCCATTTATAACTTCCTTTGACACCACGACTTAAAACACTTTTTGGGACTTCATTAACCTATTAATCCCAATCAAACACTCTTAAAATCTCTCTCAAACTCTATTTCAAGAAAAAAGGCTAGGGTTTAATCAGGATAATCAATTAAGGCTTTCAAGGGTTGTTTCTCTCCATCTTCCTTGGTGTATAAGGTATGTGACTCTTCCTTCATTGTTATTTTACAAAAGGCATATGCTTTAATGTATAATTTAATGGGCTTGTTATGGTTTTGAAATAAAGGTTGGAGTTTTTGATTGTTCATGGATGAATGTTGTTTCTCTTGGTTTAATTAGGATTTTCCTTATTTTTAATTATGGTTTTCCACATGTGGATACATGTGGATGGTGATTTAATTAAGGGGTCATGGTTGAGCCCCAAATTGTATGGTTTTTTATTTTGGTGATGGTATGCCCTCAACCTGTTTATGAAATTGTCAAAGAGAATAATTTTGTCACATACTTTAACTATTCTTGGAACCCTTGCATTACATAAATGGTAAATGGAACATGAATTGGTTTTGGTTGGTTTCATATGGTTTTAGAAAGGCCTTGGTGACCATGGTTTGATTATAAATTATTTTGAATCAATTGGAAATATTGGAGTCTAATTTGGTGTAATAATTTAAATGGCATAAGGTAATAGACTTGCAACCTCTAATTTTGGTATGACGATACCAATGGCTAATGACTAATCAAATGACTCCTTTGGTAAATAGTTGGGAATGTGTAAATGTTTTTAATATGAGTTACAAGAGGGCTGAGTAGAAAAGCTATGGAAGTTGGTGGTCCCGGGGGGACCAACACTTAAAACTCATATTTGCCAATGTGAGGGTTGTCTTGGTGACCGTGTGGATGATGACATACTATATATTTTGGGTGATATACTAGCCATATCAGGTTATTTTCTCCAGTCATGCGGCTAACATAAATGGGGACCTTTCAATAGGGGGAGTTGAACCCATATAGCCCGTGGGTAGTTTCAGGATGGTTAAGCTACACAGTCCAGGTTAGGGAATTAAGTGATTTATAAACTTGTTCCCTACCTCGACATGATATATATATATATATATATATATATATATGTATGTATATATTTGTTTGTATTTGGTTATTTTATTTGTATTGAATAATGGATTTACTTTATCCTTATCCTTAAGTTACATGCCAGCATTCAGTCCTCTAACCACCTTCGGGTGTTGTATTCCCATGGGATACAGGAACCAACTATACTATCGTTCCTCCTGACCAGTGACTTGAATTCGGGGACAACTTTGAGTTCGATTAAATTGGTCAGGTTCCATACTCTGAAAGTCTCCATTTTATGCTATGGACTTCTTTTTCTTTTTATTATTTTATTAGATTTGGTTTTGGCTATGGTTAGGGTCATATCCCAACTGAATTTTTCTTGATTTTAGTAGAGGCTTTATTGAACAACTTTAAGTATGGGTAGTGTCGGTATTAGTGTTAGACTTGGTATTGGTGTTGGCATTGATATTAAATAGTTGGTTAATTTATTATGAATTTTGACTTTGGTTTTAAGCTTACTATCATGTCTTTAATTTTAAATTATGTTATCTTTTTATACGTTCATAATTCATCCAACATGGGGTGTAGGGTGGTAAAAGATGGGGTATTGTGGGTATCTCTGGCCTGGGTTAAACTTAGGATACTTGACACGACTATGACTTGGTTTGAATCATGTTAGATTAGTATCATAGCCCTAGGTTCATGGTCAAATAGGTGTCTGACAAAGTTGTGTCGAGTAGAGTCTCTTTTAAGGATATGTAGTGCGCCGCACTTATAAGGGAAAGGCTACAAGGCATTTAGGAATATTTCTCTTTCTTATGTTTTGTTTTTAAGCTGTAGAGTCTAAGGTCCTAAAATATTCTCTAATACCCATTTATTTGCTTTTTAGATCATGCCTCCCAGATGGTCTGAAGTTTATGGAAACTTCTCTATCCTACCTAGGGATAATATTAATAGGATCCATCCTACTTATGGGGTCCAGACTCGGTCTAGGGGTTCAGTACCAGATTGTCCTCCTAGAGTTCCACCATTCCCCTCCAGTCCTTCTCGAGATCCTCAGACTGATGTGATGAATGTTGAGTTTCAATAGTCTAATCATATATTGGCACAGTTTGTAGCTTCTCAGGTTGTGAGTGGTGCTTTTGTTACTCCATCTTCTGAGGCCACAAGGGTTAGCTAGTTTATGAGGTTAAGCCCTCCCATGTTAACTAGTACTAAGGTTGAGGTGAATCCTTATGGTTTTATTAATTAGATGGAAAATATCTTCTCCTTTATGCATACTACTAACATAGAGGGTGTGGAAGTTGCTTCCTACCAATTGAAGGATGTAGCATACCAATGGTATAAGGAATAGGAACAAATGAGGGGTGATGATGCTGAGTCAACCCTGTGGGATACTTTTTTTAGTGCTTTTATAGACTTCTTATTTCCTTAGGAGTTGAGGGAGGTTAAAGAGGAAGAGTTTGTAACTAGAACCAGGGAAAGATTTCACTCAAGGAGTATTCCTTGAAGTTTCACTAGTTGTCTCGGCATGCTTCAGAATTGGTTTCTAGCATGAGGGGTAGAATTAGGAAGTTTTCTTTCCAGTTATCTTAAGACATGATTTTGGAGAGTAAGGCTACCTTGTTGAATAAGAATACAAACATCTTCAGACTAGTTATGTATATGCAGCAAGTTGAGAAAGAGAAGAAGAAGCAGGCCAAAATTACAGAGAGGAAGAATAAGAAGTTTAGATTTTTTAATTAGGATGGTAGTCAACAACAGAGTGGTAGGGATGGTGAAAAATGGTCCAAGAAGAGGTGGGAAAATTTTGGGTCTCACTCGATGGCTAGTGCTCCCTACTCTAAACGTTCGGTGAAAGTTATTTGTAGAGTACCGATAATTATAGGGCACATGGTGCCCAATCTCATGCTAGTAGGGCCAATGAACTCCATCATATTCTCCATGCAGATTTTATGGTAGATTATATCCGTGTAACTATGATGAAGAAAAGGAATGGTGCTTTAATTATGGTCAACCAGGGAATATAGTTAAAATTTATTCTGTTCGTGAGGTTTCATATGGGGAAAGCAAGGTTCATGTTTCCTCTTCTTAAGCTCTGCCACCAAAGGGTGTATCATCTTAATCCGACACTGGTCAGAACTATCTCTATGCTCTCACTACTCGTCAAGAATCTAAGGCATCACTTGATGTCGTTACTGGCATGTTGAAACATTTTTCTATTGATGTTTACTATTTACTTGATTCATGGTACACTATTTCTTATGTGACCCTATTTGTGTTATGTATTTTGATGTTGGTCCTAGTATATTCCAAACCCTTGTTCTATTTCTACCTCAGTGGGTGATTCTGTCATTGATAGAAGATTTTATAAGAGTTGTGTGGTATCTTTGGGTGGTCGAGATACTTTAGTCGATCTGTTTAAATTAGACATGGTTGATTTTATTATCATATTGGGGATGGATTAGTTACACTTGTGCAATGCTTATTTAGACTATCAGATTCGTACTTTCATTTTAAATTCCCAAATAAATCAGTTATAGAGTGAGAGGGTGGTTCCCTAGCTCTTAAGGGGAGTTTCATATCATATCTTAGAGCTCGAAGATTAATCTCTAGGGGTTGTCTCTATCATCTGGTCTAGGTTAAAGATTTTAACTTGGAGGGTCCATTTTTACATTTTGTCCTGGTGGTGAATGAATTTCCTGTAGTCTTCCCAGATGAATTTCCTGGCGTTTCTTTTGATAGGGAGATTGGTTTTGGGATTGATCTTTTTTTGGACAATTCTATTTCTATTCCCCAGTATAGAATGGCTATAATTGAGTTAAAGTAGCTTAAGGAGATGCTAAAGGATCTTTTAGATAAGGGTTTCATCCATTCTAGTGTGTCTCCGTGGGGTACACTGGTTTTATTCGTGCGTAAGAAAGATGGTTCCTTTCAGATATGTATTAATAATTGGCAATTAAATAAGATGACGCTAAAGAATAAATACCCTTTTTCAAGGATAAATGATTTATTTGACCAATATCAGGGAGCTAAGTTTTTCTCCAAGATTGATCTTCAGATTAGGTATCATCAGCTAAAGAATAGGGAGGTGGATATTCCTAAGAATCCCTTTCGTACCTAGTATAGGCATTTTAAGTTTCATGTTATGTCCTTTGGGTTGACCAATGCTCCGGTGGCATTAATGGATTTGATGAATAGTGTTTTTCATTAGTTTCTTAATTTAATCATTATTATTTTCATAGATGATATTCTAGTGTACTCCAAGAGAGAGGTTGATCATGATAATTATCTTCACATTGTGCTGTAGACCCTGAAAGATCAACAATTGTATGCCAAATTTTTGAAATATAAATTCTGGTTGAACACTATCACTTTTTTGGATCATGTCATTTCTAGTGAAAGAATCATGGTGGATCCACAAAAAGCTGCAGTGGTTAAGAAGTGACATATACCCATGACTTAAATCGATATACAGAGCTTTTTAGGTTTAGATGGTTATTACAGAAGGTTTATGGAATGTTTCTCTTCTATAGCTGCCCCGTTGACTTAGTTGACCTGGAAGAAAATGAAGTTTTTATGGTTTGATGCTTGTGAGGGTATTTTTAAGAAGCAAAAGGATAAGCTGACTTCAACTTCAGTTCTAACTTTACCTGAAGGCACTGATGGTTTTGAAGTCTATTGTGATGCATCTCGTGTGGGGGTTGGGTGCATTTTGATACAACATAGCAAGGTGATAGCTTATGCCCCTAGGCAGTTGAAGGTGCATAAAATAATTATTCAACTCATGACTTGGAATTATTGGTCGTGGTATTCCCATTAAAAATCTGTGTCACTATCTATATGACATTCACGTGGATATCTTTTCAGATCATATAGCCTACAGTATGTGTTTACTCAGAAAGAGTTGAACCTCAGTCAAATAAGATGTCTTGAGTTTCTCAAGGATTATGACATGAGGCTTTACTACCATCCAGGTAAAGCAATATGGTTGCTGATGCTCTTAGGAGGTTATCCATGAGGATTTTAGCTAATGTGAATGAAGGAAAGAGAGAGTCGGTGAAAGATGTTCATTATTTAGATACCCTTGGTGTTCGACTCTTGGACTCTAAGGATGGTACTATTTTTGTGTAAAAGGTGGCATAGTCGTCCCTAGGTGCTGAGGTAAAGGATAAGCAAGTGTTAGATCCTATCCTGTGTAGGATTAAGGGTGATATATGTGGGTAGAAAGTGATGGCTTTTGAGGTTAGTAGTGATAGTATCTGGCAGTACCAAGGGAATTGTGCATTCTAAATATAGATGGATTACGAGAGAGGATCTTGGCTGAGGCGCATAAGTCATTCTATGTTATTCATCCTGGTTTAATGAAAATGTATCATAAACTTAAGGAGATGTATTAGTGGAATAATATAAAATGGGATGTGGCTAGTTTTATGGCTAGTTACATGTCACCAACAAGTTAAAGTTGAACACTTAAGGCCTGGAGGGTTGTATCAAGAGATTGAGTTGCTTGTATGGAAGTGGGAAGTGATCAACATAGATTTCGTTAGAGTTCTTCCTCAATCTCAAAATCAGTTTGATTTGGTTTGGATCATTGTGGATAGGATTATGAAGTCTGCTCATTTTTTGCAGTGAGAACTAACTTTTCAGCAGAGGATTATGCGAGGTTGTACCTCCATGAGACTGTAAAGTTCCATAGGGTGCCTATTTCTATTAGCTCGGATTGAGGTACATAGTTTTCATTGCACTTTTATACATAGTTTTCATCACACTTTTGGCGATCATTTCAGAAAGGTTTAAGGACCAAGGTAAGCCTTAGTATTGCTTTCCAGTTGAACTTGTATGAGAAAGTAGAAAAGACAATCTAGACATTGAAAGATATGCTTAGAGCTTATGTGATTTGCTATAGTGGTAGTTGGGTTGAGCATTTACCTCTTATAGAGTTTGCATACAATAATAACTACCACTCTATCATTGTAATGGCTTTACTCAAGGCCTTGTATGGTAGGAGGTGTAGGTCTCCTATTGGGTAGATCGAGATTGGTGAAGTAGAGATGTACAGTCTAGATTTGGTTCACCAATACATAGATAAGGTTAAGGTGATTTGGGATAGGCATAAAGTTTAACAAAGTCTCCAGAAGTCCTATACAGATGTGAAGTGTAGGAAGCTAGAGTTTGTGGTTGGGGATAGGGTATTCTTGAAAATGTCTCCTATGAAGGAAGTGATCTAGTTTGGGAGAAGGAAAAGCTTAGTCCCCAGTATGTTGGTCCGCACTTAGTTCAGAGAAGGGTGGGCAATGTTGTGTATGAGTTGGAGTTGACTTTAAATTTGAGTTCTATTCACCTGGTGTTCCATGTTTCTATGTTGAGGATATGTGTGGGTAATCCATTAAAAATTATTCCTATCAAGTATATTGGTATTTCAGATTTCCTGTTAAGATTTTAGATTAGTAGGTTCGTCGGTTGTGGACCAAGGATGTAGCTTTGATAAAGTTTCTATGAAGGAACCACAAGGTGGAAGAGGCTACACCATGGGTTTTGGCCCTAGAAAATTTCTTGAGTTTTAAGCATGCTGTCCTAGTAAAAAATCACCATACGAGTCTTATGATGTCGGCATAGGTCAGATGACCCTAGTCTTAGAGTGTTCAGATGGTGGTTAGGATTCTTCTATGGCTATGATTGGGTTGATATGGTTTGTTAGGGGTGACAGGTTGTTTGGTAGATCCTTCATCAAATTAGAAACTTAGTTACTTGACTTGGCTCTGTGTACGAGTAGCTCACTAAGAGCCGTGAGGATAGATTACGTGTGGTAAGGTTGATTCGTATGTTGTCCAGTGTCCAATCCTTTGGGTTCTGTCTTAGAAACGATGAGACCATATGATTCATATAGTCTGGTAATGAGTGGGTTCATAGATTTGTATGGTTGATAGTATACGGGTGTCTAGCTCATTGTCTTGGTGACGACTTAAGGGTGTGAGTTGTATGTTATGGTCACGAGTCTCGGGGGGTCTACTCGTAACTACCTGCGCATTTTTACAAGTTTAAGTTGGGGGCATTCTGGACATTTCCCTTTTTAACTACCTTTGACACCACGGCTTAAAACACCTTTTGGGACTTCATTAACCTATTATTCCCAATCAAGCACTCTTAAAGTCTCTCTCAAGCTCTCTTTCAAGCAAAAGGTTAGGGTTTCATCAAGATAATCAATAAATAGGTTTAAAGGTGGTTCCTCTCCATCTTTCTTGGTGTGTAAGGCATGTGAATCTTCCCTCATTGTTATTTGACTAAATGCATATATTTTAATGTAAGATTTTAATGGTGTTGTTATGGTTTTTAAATAAAGGTTAAGGGTTTTGGTTGTTCGAGGATGAAATATTCTCCTGCTTTTATTATGGGTTTAATTGTGTTTAATTATGGTCTTGCACATGTTGGTGCATGGGTACAGTGATTTCATTAAAGGGTCATGGTTGAGCCCCACATTGGATGGTTTTTGGTTTTGGTGATAGCATGCCCTCAACCTATTTGTGAAAGTGTCAAAGAGAATGATTTTGTCACATACTTTAACTATTCTTGGAACTCTTGCATTGCTTAAATAGTAAATGGAAAATAAATTTGTTTTGGTTGGTTTCATATGGTTTTGGAAAGGCCTTGATGGCCATGGTTTGATTATAAATGGGTTTGGATCAATTGGAAACGATGGAATCTAATTTGGTTTAATAGTTTAAATGGCAGAAGGTACTAGACTTGCAAGCTCTAATTTTTGTATGACGATACCAATGGTCAATGCCTAATTAAAAGACTTCTTAGTAAATGGTTAGAATGTGTAAATTGTTTTAATATGGGATTAAAGAGAGTCAAGTAGCAAAGCCGTGGAAGGTTAGGGTCCCGAGGGGACAGAAATTGGAAACTCACATTTGCCGATGTAAGGGTTGTCTTGGTGACCGTGTGCATGATGTCCCACCATATTTTGGGAGATGTACTAGTCATCTTAGGTTTTTTCCTCTGGTTGTGCGGCTAACACGCATTGGGGCCCTTTCAGTAGGGAGAGCTGAACCCATATAGCCCGTGGGTTATTTTAAGATGGCCAAGCTACTTAGCCCAGGTTAAGGATTTACGTGCATGCTAAATCTTGTTCCCTACCCCAGCACAATATATATATATATATATATATATATATATATTTGAGTATGTGTGTGTGTTTGCATTTGGTTATTTTATTTGGATTGAATGATGGCATTACTTTATCCCTAAGTTACATGCTAGTGTTTATTTTGCTAACCGTCTTTGGGTGTTGTATTCCCACGCGATGTAGGAACCGACCATAATACCATTCTTCCTTTTCAATGACTTAGATTGGGGGCCAGCTTTAGGTCAGATTAAAGTGGTGAGCATCCATACTTCGAAATTCTCCATTTAATGCTATGAACTTCTTTTCATTTTTTTTATTTTATTGGATTTAGTTTTGTCTATGGTCGGGGATATATCCTGATCGGATGTTTCTTGATTTTGGTTAAATGCTTTGTCAAACAACTATGGGCATGTGGAGTTTCGGTATTAGTGTTAGCGTTGATATTGATATTAATATTGAGATTGGAAATGGTTGGTTAATTTGTTGTGGATTTTGACTTTGATTTTAAGCTTACTATCATGTACTTAAATTTATATTTCTTTATCTTGTTATATGTTCAAAATTCATTTGAGATAGGGTGTAGGATAGTAAACGGTGGGGTATTGGGGGTGACTCCAGTCTGGGTTGGAGTTGGAATACCCGACACGACTGGGCCCTTATTTGGGCCGTGTCACTAAGGGTCCGATTTAGCGGAACTAGCTGACCTTACCAGCAGCTACTTAAGTGGTCTTTCTTCTGCAATAACTATATCTATTTAGCGGTAAAAGTTCAATTTTAGCAGTATTGCTGGTGTTATATATATATATATATATATATATATATATATTATCCCCTTTATGAATTTTCAGCTGATTTATACATATAAGAAATATAATAAAGTAGTTTATTAGTGTTATTATTGTATAGTAAATATATATAAAATATCAAAAAAAGAAAAAAAATTTAAATAGAAATGGAGGACATAGAGAGGTGCCACATGCCCACATCATCTTGTCTATGACCTTCCTTTATATTTTATATAGATTGCCTTCTATTCTCTACTTTTGATTTTGAACAAAATGAGTATATTCTAAGGATTATATTAATACTAGCATTGAGTTTCATTTTGGTACTACCTATGGTCCTTTCAAGTTTTCCTTTCACATAATTCTCCTTCAGAAAATATTAACTTAAAAGATAGTTCGACTAATTAAATTGTCCTTATTATTCTCTATTCTAAAGTTAGTACTGTTTTTTCTTTCACCATATTCATCTATCCACATTTTTTTAGAGAACAACATCAATCTATCTTAATTTTCTATAACAACAGGTATTTTAAATGGACTATTTAAATTAACAATGATAGTAAAATAGACTAAAGGAGTACCATTCTTTCTGTCAGAAAAATTGTATATCATTCCATTACTAGTAGACGTGCCTTAGAGAACAAAATATCACATTCAACAATGAAGTGTTAAGATTGAGAGATTCACTATCCTTAGCAGTATTCTTTAACACTTAAGTGTTTGAATGTGAACCCAGCTTGAAAGGATTAAACACCTCTTCTTCGGTGCAGGGACATAGGTACACTATGTTAAGAGTGATCAACTAAATAGCTTTCACTAAAAAATTACGTTATACATATAAATTAATTAGCGTAGATTATGGATAAATACTACAGATTGAACATATTCAGAGTAAGTGAAAGCTATGACTCAATGGCAAAGGTGTTCAAACTAGAATTACTTGAGAATAACTGTGCATGCCATCTCTTAAATATTCTTTCTTGATATGGTTAGTAAATTCTTTCTAGATATGGTTAGTATTAACATATTATAAAAGTGAATATCTTTTTTTCCTTTTAGAAAATTTGATAATGAACAATAAATTTCAGTATAACCTCTTAATTCTAATCTTATAAAGGTATTTATATTGATGATTTTATTAATATATTATCAAAATTAAAATATATATATCTGCAATTTTATCTCGATTGAATTTATAAGAATATTATTTCTAAATTTGGCGATGCTTTTACATGCATGAAGAACGAATAATTTTACTAGTTTTATTTTAAAATAAAATTAGCTTTATTTATTTCTTAATTTCTTCAAGAAGACTATTTAGAACCTCATCATTCCATTCATTGGATGATGCAGAAACAGTTGGTTGCATAATTTTTTTTTCTCTGTTTCTATTTCTTCTCTTTTTTTCAATCTCTAACTTTTTATCTTTATCAGATTACTATGAGTGATTCTTTTTGTTTTGTCAATTTTTTTTAAGTAAAAATCTAAAAGGATATCACAAATTTTAGCGTATGAATATGCTTTAAGGACATACTATCAAGTGTCAAAGATACATCTAACATGATTTCATTTAATTTTTTTTTGGTGCACTCAATATTTAAGAAATTATTTATATTAATTTTAAGTTTGAACACCCTTTAATAGATCTCAGGCACCGCCATTGCTTCGATGATTCATCCCTAAAGGTGAGAATATTATATCAATGTTTTGATTTATTTTGGATTTGAAGTTCTTTAATCTGCAATATAAATTAACAAAATTTGGGTGTCTTAATGCTTTTTTCAGAGTTTAGGGTTGGTTCTTGTGCCAAATAGGCTTGATATATCACTATTGTGACAAAGCCTAAAATTTAACTTGAAGATTTCTATTAAAGGTGCTTATTGTGCATTTTTTTTTCTGCTTTACAATTATTCAAAACGTTATCAAATTGACAGAAAAAAATATTGTGACTAATAAGTGTAGTGGTGGAGCAATATAGGCTCAAGCACCATTTGTTAATTAATTATATTGTGAAATGACTAATAAGTGCAGTGATAGAGCCTACATAAGCCCTAGAATCGTCAGTTAAACAAGTCATAGGTATTTGATGACTAAATATATCAAAAATTGGAATGGAGATTGTTATACATGCTAGTTACTAGATACGTTCATTGCATGTGTGTTTCATATAAATTTCATAGTTCTAATAGAACAAGTAAAATTCTATTAAAATATATTGGTAATGAGTAATAATATGCGACAGTTAAAAGAATATCTTCATAAGTATGACAAGAAACACCAAATGAGAGAGTATTTTAATGTTTAAAATTAATTTATTTTTAAGCAATCAACTATAAATTTCAACTTACTTCAGTCAGATATTTATAGAAAATCAAAATATGTAAGTTTAATAGAGAGAAAACACAAAAAATTAAACAAAAAAGAAAATGTATAACATACACTTCTTTCTTAAGCCTTTAATTATGACAACATAAATGAAAAAGAAATATATGATCAGTACATATTTTTTCGTGTTCTTGTAGACATCTTCTCCCACACCTATTCAGAATTTAAGATTTATCGAGCCAAATTAAAGCATGAATCAAATAGTACAATAATAATATAAGCATTTCACTACTTTAACTATAGAATATAAAGGATAATCTTGTGTTGGGGTTTCGTAAATAAAAAAGACGATTTATATTGATAAAATTGGAGGAATATCATATGATATCTTTAAGTTTTAAATTTTAAAATTTGAAAGTTATGAATACGAAGGACATGAAAGTTATGAATATTAAGAACCTGAATTAAATAGGCAATTAAATATTCATTATGAAGGGAAACTCTAAGAAAATAAATATATTTGTATTCCTATTTATATTTTTTTTCTTTTTTTTGACCTTTTTTGAAAATCTTTCTGATCAACTTCTACTTAAAAGTTCAATATGAAAACAATGAAAAATTAGAGGAAATAAATGAAAAGAAAATGAAGACTCAATATCATGTACTGGAGCTACCCAATGTTTAGAAAGCGATCTCTTAGTGCTTATTACCATTATCGTTATCTTTATTATTAGCTTAGTAAATTAAAAGACATTATTTTATGGTTTACAATGCTAATTTAAAATCAACAACTCATAGAAAATATGAAAATGTATGTTATAGTTATTCTTTTATTATTGAGTGTTGTTTTTAATGAAATTATGCATGTGATGAGGAAGTTGGGTCTGCGATATTTTTCATGAGAACTTAAAACAATAGCACATGAATGATTTTGTCATTAGAGAATCATTGATTAAAAAGGTGAGAAATTTTTCATATTGTGCTTCTGAAGTTTTGACATTTTTATTTTCCTTTTGGTGAGCACAAGTAATTATATATTTTTTATGGTGGTGGTGGTGGAGAGGGGGGGGGGGTCGAACATGTACCAATTTTCAAGTTGACAATGCAAGAGAATTTAAAACGCTTTAGAAGTATGATTCTTAGCATACCTCTACTAATCTAATTTAATATGATAGTTGTTGTACTAAATGCCTTTAATAGAGAAGAGAAATTGTAAGATCTAGTAAGATCTCAATTAAACTTTTATTTTGACCCTCCCGCGTGGGTTTTTTTGACTTGAATGTGATTAGGAATGTTAAAAATGGTATTTTGGAAATGTTTTAAAATTTTTGGAAGGGGTTCAGGGCCATTTTGGGACCCGAGGAAGTAAGCCTCCAGGATAGTGGTGTGCCATGCTACTTAGTCTCTGTGATAAGGGCGTGTATGGAGGCTAAGCTCCGCGATGGCTGTGTGCCACCCCTCTATGTATTCTTTTATCTAATTTTTATCTTTTCTACTTGGGTGAGGGGCTTTTGGTCCTTTTACCCCTTAGTCCACTTTATAACATCAAATTGACCATTTTTCTTTGGTTTTAAAAGATCAAACACTAATATTCTCTTCTTTAACTCCTAACCTAAGAAAGCTCATGGGTTTCATAAAGAATTCATCATTCAAGCTTCAAACTTTGATTTTTCTTTAATCTCTTGTATATTTCAGGTATATTTCTCATTTCTTAACTTGAATTTTACATTGTGTCATTTATTCAATCAATATTCATGCGTTTTAACTAATGGGTTTGAAATTGGATTGAGGAATTTTTATTGTTATTACTAGAATTGCTTTTCCATATTTTAAATGGATTATTCATGCTTCAATTAATATTTTTCGAGACTAAATTAGTACATTATGATATTTATTGGAATGGGTGATATGATTTTCCCCAAATTGATGGATCTTTGATTTGGTAATGACATTGACCTCAAACCACTTTAAAAATTTTGGTTCTTATGCAATTTACATCATTTAACTTACCTTTGGGACATTGAATTGCATTAAAGAATAATGAATAGTAAAAATAGTTTAGATTGCCCTTGATGGACATGATTTTGGATTTTAAATAACACTTGGGAGTCTAATGATAACATTGACTGGTTTGATATAATTGAATTAGCTTGCAAGCATATTTGTATGTCAATACCATATTGAAAAATTCCTTCATAAAGACTCATTGGTTAATGGTTGGGCTATTTTCAAACTACTTTAATTTGGTTTGAAAAGAAATTGTGTAGCTCATCGTGAAGGTGTAGTCCTGAGGGGACCAACATTGGAAACCATATTATTGATTTGGAGGTTTCTATAACCATGTGTATGGATACACATTATATTTTGAATGGCTATCACCTTGGTGTCTTTATACTATCCTCAGTTCATGCGGCTAGTAAGCATTAGAGCCATTCTAGTAGGGGAAGCTGGACCCATATAGCTCGTGACTTTCTTTAGGATGGAGTGAGCTACACTGTTTAGGCTAATGGTTTAAATTCTCATGATCATGACTCTTGTCCCTATCCCGACATCCTATATATGTGTGTATAAATATTGCGTATGTGGTTTTGACTAGTTTTTGACAATGACATTATTTTATCCCTTTTTTCTGAGTTATATGCCTGCTCATCTCACTTACCATCCCTAAACATTGCATCGTTTCATAATATAGGGTCTGAGGACTTTTCTATTGTTTCTTTATAGCGTTAGGTGGTTGAGTACTTTTGTTGATCAGTTGGAAAGTGGTAAGCCTCCATCCTCCGAAAGGCCTGTCATTTTATTGGTCCTTCTTTACTGTCTTAGTATATTTGGATTTTTTTTATCATAGTTTGGGATATGTACTGACTTAGTCAGTATTTCTGGTTTAGAGTCTTTCATGGATAGTTTTGGGATGATATTGTTGTCTTATTTTGACTCTCATAATTTCTTTCGGATTTATACATTTTTTTATTGTGTTGGTTACCTTTTGTTGCCTATTACTGTTGTGCTTTAGTGGTAAGGCTAATGGGGTGTTGTTTGGCCCATGGTGGGATTAAGATTCTTGTCAAGGCTAAGCCCATGTTCAAACCATGATAGGAGAAGATACATAAATAGAATTTATGATATTATAATTAAGAAATAGTTATCTTGAAGGATAAATTAAGTTCATAAATGAAATATAGAGATTTCACTTTTATAGATATTTATTATTCATCAAAAGATGGAATTTACTTTTTTTATAACAAATAATTGTAGAAGTAATATTGTAATGACCCTCTAGGTTATTTTCTGTGTTTTCATGCTTTTTTGCATTTTGAGCTTTTGTATAGATTTTTTAAGTAATTTATGACTTGTTGGGACTGACAATTTGATTTTCGGGTAGTTTATTTGATTTTGAAAGCCATTTTCCTGAATTGGAGATTTTGAAATTAAGAAAATGGTCTCGGACCGAAACTTCAGATAAGCGGCCTTGGATACTAATTTTCATAATTTTGTTAGCCCTGGAATGCCAATTTTAGGCTAAGCATACCCTTGGTCCAGGTTCCAAGGCATTCGAGCTAATTTTGGGATATTAGATGAATTTTGGTAAAAATAAAACTGTGTGTAGGACCCATGTTTTTGTAGTAACTACCTCTTTTAAGGATTTTGATAATTCTGTTGAGTCTAAAATTCCAAGTTTCATAAAGTAGCTTATTCATTTGTATGCACGGGATTCTGAACAAATCTCAAATACCCGATCAGTATATTTAGAGTTGGCTAAAAATTTGTTGGTGTGAAGTATCTAATATAACTGCTTAAATGACCCTTTCATTGACATAATGAAGCTGCTTTAACATATGTGTCGCCGCGTAAGCGATGCCTAATGGCGTCAACACCAGTCACGTAAATATCCCTTTGTGCGCCTTAATAGAGCTGCTTTAGTAGTTAAGGGTCCAATTTAGTGTAGCTAGCAGACCTTACCAGCAGCTTCTTAAACAGTCTTTCTTCTGCCATAACTATATCACTTTAGCGGTAAAAGTCTTGCTTTAGCGGCATTGTTGGTGTTATATATATAGAGGTATATATAAGACTTTCCCCTAAATTTTCAGCATATTTATTTGTGTTTTCCCCATTTTAGAGCTTGGGACCTAAAAAATTAGAGATAATTGATAAAATTGATCTGGGAACATTAATGTGGTCTTTTTCTCACCAATATCTTATTAGTTTTTAGCTTAAATCATTATTTAATTCTCTAATTAATTCTTGATCTTTTCATTTATTGTTGGGGCTATTTTGGAACGATTAAGGAGCTGCTGGTGGTCAATTTCTGAACACATGCTCATGTTACCCCAGGGGACATTATTGCTATTTCAATTTTGAATTCCATAGGTGTGGCCTGCAGGTGATTTTTAGCTTAGTTTCTAACTTGGGTGTAAATTTTTAATATGGGTATTAATGTTCCCATCTTGACACACAAAATATTATTTTCATAACATTGCAACAATTTGAGGCTTCTCAGAAGGGAAAAACTCTGATATGGAGGAACTTTATGTGCTTTCAAAGGCATCCAAGTAGGTTAGGTTACCCTCCTTCTGCACCTTGTTCATTATGGCATTAGTACTATATTACTTTAGTTGTGGGTAGGTTCTGATGGTACAAATACTTATTAAGTAAACTTATGGTTATTTTTAGTCGATTAGAGGCTTTTAGGGTAGATTTTAGTCCTATCTTCCTTAACTTAGTATGTGCTTGCCCTATCGCCCTTTCTAAGATTGTTGCTTTAGAGTAGTGACCTTTTTTGGCTTAAATGAGTTCAAACCTGCTTCTTAGACTATTACTTGGGATAGGGTTGACTTAGTTGTTATAGTAAGAATTATTATCTTTGTTACCTTTGTTGGGTTGGTATTAGACTTTAAATCGAGACTTTGGACTAAATAAATGGAACCCAATTATCCCTTAACCTATATAACCATCAAAAAAATAAGAAAATGACTAGATGTACATGAAATAAACTATAAATCAGGGATATTGCTATATGTTTCTTCTTATGATTTCTGGTTTGAGTCCAATAGCTGTGTTATTTATTGCATATTATTAGTTTTGATTCCAGTTCAACACCTGGTATACTAGCTATAATCCATTAGTTTCAATTAGAGTGTGGCATTTTATAGTTATTAATTATCTTGACTCATTATTGTTATGGATGTAGGAGGATTATATGTTATGAATATCATACCTTGAATCAGTTTTACATTCTTACTATTATAGTTGGATTTATGCTAGTACTTTATCTTATTTGTATCCACCGTACTTATGGAGGCTCAGTTGGGTGTAGTTCTACATGCATATACCTTTTGGGCTTATGATGTTCCACTTAGGTTATAGCTAGGGGTATATTTCAACATTTGAGTCAATTATTATTGATTTAATCCTTTTGCTTACCATGCCTAGTTTTTCATATCTGACCCTTTTTTTCTATCTTTAATATATCTATTCACACTTCATTTATGCTTTTACTATAATTGAGCTCAGTTATCCTATGATTCCTATTGAGTACCCATTATTTTGGTACTCATACTACACTTTTACATCTTTTTCCCTGATGCAGATCTTAGTTGAGTCACTCACATTGATGCTGATCTTAAGTTGTGTAATTGACTGGAGATTTGGGTGATCTATTTGAGTTTGTTTCCGATCCTTCTCTTTCTTCTTTCATGATAGTCTTACTTTTTATATACAGAGACTATGAATTATATTTTGACACTATCTAGTACACTTTTTTGGTATAATGGCTCTTGTACTGACCTTACTAGTTGTTGGGGAATTCATTTTGTATATTTTATCCTCTTACCTTTCTAGTATAGCATGCTTTTGTATAAACATATTCTTTTTCTATCTGCTTATTATTACTATTTTATCCCTACTCTTATATCTTCCACTAGTTGCCCCATTACTTTTCTTGAGCGATGATTTGGCTTTCTTACTGGTGGGTTAAAGTAGGTGCCTTCATGATATGAAAAATTGGGCCGTGATAGTTTTGTATTAAAGAGGTACAAGAACAAGTGTCTAGTAGATTCCACAAATTGGAATGATGACATCTGTATACTATCTTTAGGAGGCTATAGAAAATTATTGGGAAAATCTCACCCTTTTGATTCTTCATCATGCTTTGTGTCTATATCATTTCTAGATTAATACTTGTTTCACTCTTTTGCAGATAACTAGACTACATCCATGAGATTAGGGGATGAGGACCTCAAGCCAGTAGCTAGAGCTCCAACTCGGGGTAGAGGTAGAGGTAGACCTTGAGGTTAGGCTAGCATAGAGCTGCATCCCTCAGCTCGTTCCTCGAAAAAAGAGCCTTTAACTTATTCAATTATTGATCTGGAGCTAGATATTACACTAGAGGATCGACATCCACAACGGTCGATGGTGTAGGGGCAGCACAAGCTCCATCAAATATATATCATCATCTTTCCTTCGGGATTCCTTGGTATAGTATTTAGGTATTATTGATGGCCAGCATATGGATGAGGCCTATCCATTCTCTCGGGAGAAAGGTCATGGTGGATTAGGTATAGGGTGCAACCTACAGTTGTGGCTTCTAGAGTAAATATTCCACTAGAATTAGTGATTCCATAGCCTACAGTAGCCCAACCAGCCATGACTTCTAAAGAATAGAAGATGATGGACCAATTCCATAGATTATCTCCACCAAGGTTTGTAGGGGCCAAAAAGAGAATGCATTAGAGTTGCTTAACAGTTGTGAGTAGAGGTTTCATAATTTGGTCTTGCTGAGTTGCATGGTGTGGATTACATAACTTTTTAATTTAATAGAGCAGCGAGATAATAGTAAAGGGATAACTTAATTATAGACCAATTGGATATCTTCCTAGGACACTAAAATACCCTGGGTTTTGATCCTTGGAAATTTCCTAAATTTTGAACTCTTTGGACATCATACAACTTAAGCTTACTAGTTGTATAATATGGGTATGGTTTAGGGGCCCTTGATCATATGATAATTAATGTGATCTAGGTTGCATTCTTTCCAATGTATGAATTGACATTATAAGGGTCATATG
Source organism: Capsicum baccatum var. pendulum (assembly GCA_030864225.1). Lineage (NCBI taxonomy): Eukaryota > Viridiplantae > Streptophyta > Magnoliopsida > Solanales > Solanaceae > Capsicum > Capsicum baccatum. The sequence continues at coordinate 121,816,884 of CM061556.1, read as the reverse complement.
GAGATGGTATGAGAGGTATAGTCCAATTAGTATGTTGTCTAGTGTCTAATCCCTTTGATTCTATCTTGGATACGATTTGAAGGTACTAGTCGTATGGTATGGGTACGACTTAGGCATGTGGAGTTGTATGCTGGACAGTCTGTGATGTCTAATATTTTGTCTAGGGTATGAGTGGTGGGTACCACTCATATACTTTGGGTATGAGTTAAGGGGAAGGGGGGAGTCGTACCCTCCTGCGGTGATTTTCTAGTTTAAGTTGGGGTATTCTAGATATTTCCCCTCTTAACCTTTCTGACCCTATGACTTAAAAAACTATTAGGACTTGATTTACACGAGTATTCTCAGTAAAAAAACACTCAAAACACTCTCAAATCTCTCTCAAGGCTCTTGGTCAAGAAAGGCTAGGATTTATCCAATACAATTAATTTGGGACTTATAAGAGTGGTTTTCTCTGTACTCTTTGGTATCTAATGTATGTTACTCCTCCCACATTTTTCAAGTAAATTCATGTTTTAATGAATGATTTTCATGATTTAATTATGGGTGTTGTTTTATTTTGATTGTATGTTGTGGGTTTTAGTTTTTAGTGGTTGGATATTATTTTCCATGCTTCACTTATGGTTTTCATTTTAAAAATGTGGAATTGAACATGTGGATTCATCGGAATGGTTAATTAGTTCTTGGTTTTAATTTTGGAAACTATATGCACTCAACATGTTTGTTAAAATTCCTATAAGAATGGTTTTGTCACATAGTTTGACTTTTATAGAAACTATTGCATTGCAAAATATTGTTATGGAATCTAAATTTTTTAAATGGTTTAAAATGATCTGGAAAGGCCTTGGTGGCCATGCTTTTGGTTTAATTGGTAATTATGTAGGGTGCATATGAATCCCCTAAGTGTTGGCTTATGACTAGGACCTAGTTTAGGTTATGTCAAATTGGTATTAGAGCCCTAGGTCTATAGTCACTTGGGATTCCAAAAGGTCATGTTGAGTAGAGTCTCTTTTAATGGTGTGTAGCGCACCACACTCATTAGGGAGAGGCTACAAGGTCATTAGGAGTTTTGTCTTTCTTGTGTTCTATTATCAAGCTGTAAAGTCTAAGTCCTAAAATCTTTTCTAATTTCTATTTTTTTACTTTTCAGTTCATGCTTCAACAATCTAAATATCATGGAAACTCTTCTATCCAACTAAGGACAATGTTGATGGGACCCGTTCTACTTATGTTATCCATACTTGGCCTATTGGTCCAATTCTTGATTGTCCTCCTGGAGTTTTGCTCATTCCTTTTTGTTCTTCTCAGACTTCTCAGGCTGATGCGATGAATGCTGAGTTTCATTAGTCTATTTATATGTTGGCTTAGTTGGTAGCTACTCAATCTGAGCATGGTTTTCCTATTACTCTATCTTTTGAGGCCATAAGGGTTGGCCAATTCATGAGGTTGAACCTTCCGACATTATGGGTATTAAGGTGGAGGAGGATCCTCAAGGTTTTTTTGGATAAAATAGAAAAGATTTTTTGAATGCATGTCACTAATTTAGAGGGCGTAGAGTTTGTCGCCTACCAGCTGAAGGATATAGTGTACTAATGGTATGAGGAATGGCAATAGTCAAGGGGTGATGGTGCTTAGTCATCCATGTGAGAGGATTTTTCTAATGCTTTTTGCGACCGCTTCTTTCCTTAGGAGTTAAGGGAAGCAAATATAGAAGAGTTTGAGAATTTGAGGCCAGATAAGATGTCAGTCAAGGAGTATGCCTTTATGTTTCACCAGTTATCTCAGTAATCTTCATAGTTGGTTTTTATTATGAGGGACCGGATGAGAACGTTTTCTTTGGGATTGTCTTGTGAGTTGATCCTTGAGAGTAAGGCTGCCTTATTAATGAAGGACATGGATATCTTTAGGTTGGTTTTGTATATATAGTAGGTAGAGATAGAGAAGAAGAAGCAGGCTGAGTTAGGAGATAGACAGGGAAAGAAGTTTAAATTTTTTGAGCTGGGTGGTGGCTTGTAGAAAAATAACAGGGATAGTGGTATGTGTCCTAAGAAGAACTGGGGAAATTCTGGGTCTTACTTAATAGCTAGTTGTCCTTACCTAAAGCCTTCAAGTGATAGGCATTTCTTGGTGGCGACAACTTTAGGGCACAGGGTGCCCAATCTCAGGCTAGTAGGCCCAGTTAGCTCCATCATTTGCTTCCTATAGGTTTTATAGTAGATTGTATTTAGGTTTCTGTGATATAGGGGGGGACATGAGCTTCAACTGTGGACAACCAAGGCATATGCTTAGAAATTTTCTCTTTGGTAAGGTTGCTTTGAGGGAGAACAATGATCTAGTTTCTTCATCATCAGCTACGACACCAAAATGTGCACTATCTAGTTTCGACACTAGTTGAAACTGTCTCTATGGTCTTACTACTCGACAAAATTCTGAGGCATCACTTGATATCGTGACTGGTATGTTGAAAGTCTTTTCTCGCAATATGGTTTATTTACTTGATTTAGGGTCCTCTCTCTTATATGACTCCATTTGTTACTGTATATTTTGGTTTTAGTTTGGAGTGTGTTTCAAACCTTTTTTCTATTTCTACCCTGATGGGTGACTTAGTCATTACTAATAGAGTTTGTAGGGTGTGTGTGGTATCTGTTAGTAGTAAAAAACTTTGGTTGATTTGTTTAAATTAGATATAGAGGATTTTGATATCATATTGGGGATGAATTGGTTATAGTCGTGCTATGCTTCTTTAGATTATCGGACCCCGAAGGTTGTTTTTAATTTCCCTAGTGAGCCGGTTATTGAGTAGGAGGGTGGTTACCTAGCTCCTAAAGGGAAAATCATATCATAGCTTTGAGGTTGGAGATTAATCTCTAAAGTGTGTCTCTATTATCTAGTTTGGATTAAATATTCTAACTTAGACGGTTTTTTTTTTTTTACATTTTGTCCTAGTGGTGAATGAGTTCCTTGAGATCTTTAACGATAAACTTCCTAGTGTTTCTCCTAATAGGGACATTGAATTTGAGATTGATCTTGTTCCAGACACTCATCCGATTTCTATTCCCCCATATAAAATGGGTTCGGCTGAGCTATATATGTTAAGGATAAATTAAAGAATCTCTTAGATAAGGGTTTCATCCACCCTAGTGTGTCTCTGTGGGGTGCACCGATATTATTTATTCATAAGAAGGATGGTTCCCTTCGAATGTGTATTGATCATCAACTGTTAAATAAGGTGACAGTAAAGAATTAGTATCCTCTTCCAAGGGTAGATGATTTATTTGATCAGTTGTGGAGTGCTACATTTTTCTCCAAGATTGATCTTCGGTTCGGGTATCATCAGTTAAAGATTAGGGAGGAGAATAGCCCTAAGACTACCTTTCGAACTCGATATGGGAATTTTAAGTTTCTGATTATGTTGTTTGGTTTGACCAATGGCTTGACAACATTCATGGATTTAATGAATAGGGTCTTCCATTAATTTCTGGATTTGTTTGTCATTTTTTTCATAGATGAAATTTTTCTGTACTCTAAGAGCGAGGTAGATCATATGAATCACCCCTGCATTGTATTACAGACCTTGAAGGAACAACAGTTGTATGCCAAACTCTCAAAATGTGAATTCTGGTTAGATGCTGTAAGTTTATTTGGTTATATTATTTTTAGTGTAGGGATCATGGTTTATACGCAAAAGGTTATAGTGGTGAAGAAATGGCCTAAACTTATAACTCCAACTGATATTTTGAGCGTTTTGGGTTTAACTGGTTACTATAAGAGGTTTGCAGTGAGTTTCTTGATGATAGCTACCCTGTTGACTAAATTAACACAAAAAAGGTAAAGTTTTTATGGTTTGATGCTTGTGAGGGGAGTTTTGAAAAGCTGAAGGATAAACTAACTTTGGCTCCAGTTTTGACCTTGTCGGAAGGAACTGATGGGTTAATGGACTACCGTGATGCATCCCATGTGGGTTTGGGTTGTGTTCTAATGCAACTTGAAAAGGTTATAGCTTATGCCTCTTGATAGTTGAAGGTGCATGGGAGGAATTATCCAACTCATGATTTGGAACTATTAGCTGTGGTATTTACGTTGACAATCTAGTGTCAGTAATTGTATTGGGTGCATGTGGATATCTTTTCTAATCATCAGAGCCTATAGTATGTGTTTACTCAAACAAGAGATTAACCTCAAACAAAGTAGATAGCTTGTGCTTCTCAAGGATTATGCCATGATTCTTTACTACCACCCAGGTAAAGCTAATATGGTTTCTAATGCTCTTAGTAGGTTCTCTAAGGAAAGTCTAGATTATGTGGATAAGGAGAAACGAGAGTTGGTGAAGGACATCCAACGTTTGACTAACCATAGAGTTTGCCTCTTGGACTCTGAGGATAATGGTATGTTGGTGCAAGTAGTGGTTCCGTCATCTCTTGGTGCTAAAATCAAGGAGAAACATATGATAAAATCCTATCTTGATGAGGATCAAGCGTGATGTAGGTGGGAAAAAGGTAATGGCCTTTAAGGTTTTTGGTGATGGTACTTTGCGGTAACATAGGAGTTTATGCGTTCCCAACATCGATGGTTTGTGAGAAAGGATCTTAGCTGAGTCACATGAGTCACATATGTTGTTCATCCTTGATTAATGAAAATGTATCATGACCTTAACGAGATGCATTAGTGGAACAATATGAAAAGAGATATAGTGAATTTTATAGCGAGGTGTTTGGTGTGCCAACAAGTGAAATTTAAGCATATTAGGCTCGGGTGATTATATCAAGAAATTGAGTTTTCAAAATGGAAGTGGGAAGTGATCAACATGGATTTCGTTACTAGTCTCCCTTGGTCAGAATTAGTTCAATTTGGTATAGGTCATCGTGGATAAGATGACAAAGTCTACTCAATTTTTGCTAGTGAGTACTAATTTTTTGGTTAAGGATTATGCAAGGCTGTATCTTTAAGAGATTGTGAAGTTGCATGGGGTGCCACTTTTTATCATCTCTGATCGTGGTACAGAGTTTACATCTCATTTTTAGCAATCATTTCTAAAAGATTTGGGGACTAAAGTTAGTCTTAGTACTGCTTTTCACCCGTAGTCGGATGGGCAAATAGAAAATACTATTTAGACGTTGGAGGATATGCTTCGTGCTTGTGTGATTGATTATGGTAGTAGTTGGGTTGACAATTTGCTTTTTATGGAGGTTGCTTATAATAATAGTTACCATTCTAGCATTGGGATGGCTCCATTTGAGCCCTTGTATGGTAGGAGGTATAGAAATCCTATTAGGTGGTTTGAGGTTGGTAAGGTGGAGATGTTTTGCTCGAACTTGGTTCACTAGGCTATGGAGAAGGTAAAGGTTATTTGGGATAGAATTAAGGCTGCCGAAAGTTGCCAAAAGTATTATGCAAACATAAGGCGAAGGGATTTGGAATTTAAGGTTGGGGATAGGGTTTTCGAAAGGTGTCTCCCATGAAGAGAGTGATGCAATTTGGTAAGAAGGAAAAGATCAATCCCCATTATGTTGGTCCTAACTTGGTTTTAAGGAGGGTTGGTAATGCTGGATTTGAGTTAGATTTTTCTTCAAGTTTAAGCTCTATTTATCCAACTTTCCATGTCTATATGTTAAGAAAGTGCATGGGTGATCCTTCATCGGTTGATCCTTTGGAAGGATTGGGTATTTCAAATTTTTTTTCTTATGATGAGATCTAGGTTGAGATTTTGGATTGGCAGGTTTATCGATTGTGGATCAAGGATGTAGCTTCGGTAAAAGTTCTATGGAGGAACCACAAGGTTGTAGAAGCCACTAGGAAAGTGGAAGAGGACTTGAAGTCTAAGTATCCATTCTTGTTTTCTGCTTCGGAAATTCATGCAGAAGGTATGTGTTCTTCATCACCTCTTTGTTTTCTAACTTAGTTAAAGAAGTGATTAATTTCCTTGCATCCTTGTTTTCTAACTTAGTTAAAGGTAGGGGTAGGGGAGTTTGGGTTTTAAATCATGCTTGTACTATCTCATTCCATCATTTGAGGATAAATGATCTAAGTGGGGGAGAATTGAAAAACATGGGTTTTAATCGTTGAAAATTTCCTGAGTTTTGAACTCTATGGATACCATATGACTAATGCTTACTAGTGTATGATGTGGGTATTATTTAAGCGGTCTTATTCATATGATAATTAGTGTGATATAGGTTGCATTCTATCCAAGGTACGAATAGACATCATAAGGGTCGTATGGAGATAGTACGAGTGGTATAGTCTAATTCTTATGTTGTCTAGTGTCTATCCCCTTTGATTCTATCTTGGATATAATTTGAGGGTACTAGTCTTATGATATGGGTACAACTTAGGCAAGGGGAGTCATATGTTAGATTATATGTGATAATCAATATTCTGTCTAGGGTATGGGTGGTAGGTACCACTCGTATGTTGTGGGTACGAGTTAATGGGAGGGAGTAGTACCCTCCTGCATGTATTTCTACAGTTTAAGTTGGAGGTATTCTGTACATTTCCTCTCTTAACCCCTTTGACCCCACGACTTAAAGCACTATTTAGACCATTTACCCAAGTATTCTCAGTCAAAAACACTTAAAACACTCTTAAATCTCTCTAATGGCTCTTCGTTCAAGAAAGGATAGGGTTTCCCCAATACCATTAATTTGGGTCTTATAAGGGTGGTTTCTCTCCATACTTTTTGGTATCTAAGGCATGTTACTCCTACCTCATTGTTAGTTCAACTAAATTCATGTTTTAAAGAATGGTTTTCATGGTTTATTTACAGGTAATGTTTGGTGTTGAATTATATATTGGGGGGTTTTGGTTGTGAATGGTTTGATATTGTTTTCCTATGCTTTACTTATGGTTTTCATGTTAAAATTATGGAATTGAACATGTGGATTCATAGGAATGATCAATTGGTTCTTGGGTTTGGGTTTGGAAACTATATGCCCTCAACATATTTTAAAAAATGCTAATAAGAATGGTTTTGTCACATATTTAGACTTTTATTGAAACTATTACATTGCATAATATGTTTATGGAATCTAAATTAATTTAAATGCTTTTAAATGATTTGGAAAGGCCATGGGTGACATGGTTTTTGTTTTATTCGTAATCATGCGGGGTACATAGGAATCCCCTAAGTGTTGGCTAATGATATTACTTGAAAGCTATAGTCAGTTTGGCGATACCACTACATAATGCCTTGGTAAATAACTTTTAGAATTGGTTGGTTGGTATGTGCTAATGGTTTTAATTGGGCAATAATAACGAGTTTTGATAGCTTACTGTGAAGGTGTGAGTCCAAAGGACGGTCACTGGAAACTTATACTTGCCGACATGAGTGTTGGTGATGATGACCTTATACTTGTAGGGTTCTTGGGTTTGGGTTTGGAAACTATATGCCCTCAACATATTTTAAAAAATGCTAATAAGAATGGTTTTGTAACATATTTAGACTTTTATTGAAACTATTACATTGCATAATATGTTTATGGAATCTAAATTAATTTAAATGCTTTTAAATGATTTGGAAAGGCTATGGGTGACATGGTTTTGGTTTTATTCGTAATCATGCGGGGTACATAGGAATCCCCTAAGTGTTGGCTACTGATATTACTTGAAAGCTATAGTCAGTTTGGCGATACCACTACATAATGCCTTGGTAAATAACTTTTAGAATTGGTTGGTTGGTATGTGCTAATGGTTTTAATTGGGCAATAATAACGAGTTTTGATAGCTTACTGTGAAGGTGTGAGTCCAAAGGACGGTCACTGGAAACTTAAACTTGCCGACATGAGTGTTGGTGATGGTGACCTTATACTTGTAGGGTACATGGGAATCCCCTAAGTTTATACTTGTACATATGTATCTTGTAGGGAGAAGGGTACATGGGAATCCCCTACCCATATGATATCTGTAATTCATGCGGCTACATGCACTGCCCATTCATGGGGTAATACTGGACCTATCTAGCCCATGGGTGGTTTTAGAAAGGTCAAACAACCCAACCCAGGTTAAAGGTTTTAAAGGTATGCTAAACCTGGTTCCCTTTCCTAACATAGTTTTATATATATATATATATATATATACGTATATATATATATATATGTATGGATGTGATTGCATATGTTTATTTTCTTGGTTTTAAATGTTGGCATTATTTTATCCTTATTTCTGAGTACATGATAGCATTCACCCGCTAACCCATCTTTGGGAACTATATCCCCATGTAATGCAGGAACCGACCATACTACTCCTCCTGCTCAGTGATTGGATTCAGGGACAACATTTATGTCAGACTAAAGTGGTGAGTATTCGTACTCTGAAAGACTCTATTTCATGCTATGGATATATTTTTATCATTTTGGCTATTTATTAGACATTAGTTTTGGATATGGTCCAGGGCATGTCTCGATCGGATATTCTTTGTTTTCTGTTAAAGGCTTCATGAGGATACTTTGCGTTGGCATGGGCGGTGTCGGTATTAGTGTCTGCCTTGGCTTTGGTATTATTATTAGGGATGACACTGTTTGACTGTATTTTATTTGTGATTGTTCCATCTTGTTATGTTAAACAAATGAATTTCATCCGATATCGGGTATAGGGTGGTTATAGTTGGGTATTGGGGGTGGTCTCTAGTCTTAATTTGGTTAGAGGCACCCGACATGACTAGTTCCTAGTTTGTGTTGTGTCAGACATGGAGTCAATTCTCCAAGGCTTTCTTAGAGAAGTACGTAACTCAAAGTATGCATGAGCGCTTGAGGTATAAGTTCACTAGGTTATCGTAGGGCTATGCTAATAGTGGAGTACGAGGCGTGATTTTATGAGCTATCCAAATATGCTGGCACGATTCTACCTACTGAATATAATAGGATACAGGGCTACATTAGGAGTTTGAGGCTTCAATTCTTTATGGATACTCAAAGTTTGGTAGATGCGGGTCGATTATTTATTGATATTGTTAATTATGCTCACACTATGGAGGATTTACATGGTGAGCCTATGGGGGCAGTGAATAGAGACCTTATCAATAGGACATTCACATAAGGAGCCATAGTGGCTCATATTTCAGATAAAAGGTTTTCAAGGTATTTATTAGCAACAACAATAGCATCAGCCTCAGGGTTAGTCTCGTAGTCTTGCTCAGGTAGCGCTACAGATTTTAGATGTGACTTATCCTAGTTATAATTATCTTTGTGGGAAGAGTAATGGTTAGTCTTCGAGGGGCATTCATCCAGGATCTTCAGGCTGAGGTGGACATTGTAGGTATATCAGATCTTCTCTCTAGGTTAGAGTGCATGGGGCATTCTTTGATATAGGGTTATTGGTCATTTTTCACTAGAGTATCCCTGACTTTGGATAATTGAGCCTTTTGTATAGTGTGCTTTGATGATTAGATTAGTGATGCCCTTATCTAAGGTAATGCATGGAATTGTAGGGGTGGTCCCCAAGGTTCCCGTGAATGTCCTCAGGCAGGTAGGGCTAGTTGTCGGGAAGACACCTAGTATAGAGTTGTGCGAGGTAATCTATATGTTTTTCTCCATAGGAGGGAGGTTGATGGTTTGGACATTGTAATTACAGGTACAAACTAATTATGCCATCTTGCAACTTTTATTTTATTTAAACGAGGCTCGGCATATTCATATGTTGCTTCCAATTATACATCTAAATTGGGGTTGTCTTGAGATCCAGGCTCCCATGGGTATAGATTATGTATTATGACTATTTAGAAGTATGACACTAAAGAAGATCCTTTTATGGTAGCCATGATTGATTTTGATGTGGTTCTGTACATGGACTGGTTATCTTCCTATCATGTGGTCCTAGATTGTTCTACGTAGATCTTTACCATAGCCATGCCTTGTACAACCCCGGTTTTGTGGAAGAAAGATTATTGTCACACGTCAATGTGGATTATCTCTTATATTTGGGCTAAGAGACTTCTATCTTGGGGGTGTATGGCTTCTCTTACGTTTGTTCGTGAAGTTAGTATTGAGAGTCATTTCCTTGAATATACTCCTATATTCTGTGAGTTACATATGTGTTTCCTACCGACATCCTTGGACTTCAGCCTGAGGCTGATGTAGATTTTCCTATTGATCTTGAGCTGGGCACCTGATCCATATCCATGACAGCTTACCATGTGGATCCTTCCAATCTAAAGGATCAAAATATTCTATTTCAGGATCTTTTAGGTAAGGGATTTATTTGACTACTTTTTATTCCTTGGGTGCTTCTATTCTATTGTAAATAAGAATGATGATTTTAGCGTACATTTACCAATTAAAGGCATATGAATAAGTCGATAGTGAAGAATAAGTATCCTATGCCTCGTGTCAATGATCTACTTAACCAACTTTATGGTACAACCATGTTTTCTAAGATAGCCTTTAGTTGAGGATTTAGCCTAAGGACATCCTTTATGACTCGCTTCAACTATTACAAGTTTTTGGTCTTATTTGGACTCTATTGTGATCATTTTTAATAATAACATCCTTGTTACTCAAGGAATAGGGAGGAGCACGAGAAGTCTTTGAGGAATGTTCTCCACACTTTAAGTGATCATTAGCTTTATATAAAATTCTCAAAGTACAAGTTTATCTTTGAGACAACTAAAGATGCATGAGTTAAACTACACTACTCATGACTTAGAGTTGGAATTGGTAGTTTTCATTCTTACGATTTTGAGGCATTACTTGTATGGAGTTTTCTATGAGATATTCACAAACCACCGGTCTTCAAAACATTATGCCTTAAAATAACCTTAAATAAGGATAGTATAAGTAGATTGAATTGCTAAAGGACTATGTTATCACCATTTTGTATCATCCTGGTAAGGCAAATGTGGTAGTGCATACCTTGAATAAAAAGGCACTATATATAGGGGATCTTGGTCATCCTTTCAGTTTAAGAGTGATTGATGGTCTTACACATCTATTCCTTAGCCAATAGGTTGATTCAATTTTATATTTTAGACCCCATGAGGGTTATTCTAGTGTTAAGGGCAGGTCTACTTTGTTGGAGCAGATTCAAGGTCATTAATTTGAGGATTGTCAGTTGTATGGTATTTGATATTAGGTATGGGCAAGTCCAGAAGGGCTACCTTAGACCCCGAAGTCATATTGAGCTTCAATAGCTGCATTTATATTCCAAAGGTGAAAGGTTTGATTTAATTAATACTTCATAAGATTCATACCTCAAAGTATTCTATTTACCTTGAGACTGCTAGGATGTATAGAGCTTTTATAAAACATTACTGGTAAAGCGGTATGAGGAGAGATAAAGCATATTTCATGGCATGATGTTTGTTTTGTCATTAGGTAAAGGATGAGCACATGAGACCAAATGGTTTACTATATAGTATATCTATATATAGTAATTATAGCTAACTACTATATATTTCATGGGTGGTTTCGCTTCATAATTTGCATGGTTCTAATAGCATTTGGTTCATCTTGAATTGACTGACCAAGTCTGCTCATTTCATTCATAACTTTTCATCCCCAAACTAATAAATAGTTTGAGCAAACTACTGAGGTTTTGGAGGATATGCTCCAGTGGGAGCAGTTTTTTAGCCTTAGTAAATTTTACTTATAATAATAACTACTTTTCAAGTATTTAGATGGCACCATTTGAGGGTGTGATAAGGTTGTGGGGGTGGGTTAATCTCAACTGCAAGTATATCAATCCATTTGAAATCCTTTAGAATATTGGGAAGTAGCACATAAATTAGACTTCATCCAGCCTGTCCAACCATTCATCAAGCTTTTAATGTGTCGATGCTTTTGTGTTACATCCCAGATGAGTTTCACATTGTTTGATAGGACTCATTTTAGTTGGATGAAATGTTTATCATTATGGAGAATCCTACCTTTATTCTAGATAGAGATGTTAGATAGTTGTGATAACCAAAGATCCTTGTGGTTACGGTTAAATGGAGACACCGACCAGTCGAGAAGGATACCTAGGATACCAAACATCATATACAAACTCAGTATCTTTACTTGTTCGTTTCTTTAGGAAACAGTAAATTCTTTACTTTTGTGGTTAAAAGTCCTTTCAGTAGTGGATGTTATAATAACCCTCCAAGTCATTTTTTGAGGTTTTATGCTTTTTTGTATTTAGAGATTTCTTGAATTTGTCCCAAGTCCTATACTATTTGTTGGGACTGATAGTTCTGTTGCTAAGCAATTTGTTTGGATTTTATAGCTATTTTCCTATTTTTGAGCATTTGAAGTTGAGAAAATGGTCTTGAGCTAAAATTTTGAGTAAACAACCTTGGAGGCTAATTCTAGTAGTTTGTTAGCATTGGGATAGTGATTTTAGGCTAAGAGGACCCTTTGTCTAGGACTCAGGCTTCAAAGCTTATTTTTGGGCTAATAGGTGTATTTTGGTAAAAAGTGAACCTTAGGTGTAGGACCTGCATTTTGTCAAAATAACCTCTGATGAAAATTTTAATGGTTCCATTGATTCTAGAATTCCAATTTTGGTTGGGTTGCATCGTTTATTTTAGTGCATGGAGATTTGTATGAATCTCGAACACCCATTCAGAATATTTACAATTGGTTTAAAATTTAGTGATGTGAAGTATCTGGTACAACTACTCTGGGGTTGCTTAAGCAGCTCTTTCTTGCCCTAATGCTCAAGAGGTGGGTGAGCTACTTAACCGGTGCCTGGTAGCGTCAACACCACCCTTCTCCTTTTTTTGGCCTTAGCAAAGTTGCTCTAGCAACTGTGGGTCATTATCGGAGTTATCAGACCTTACCAATGGCCGCTTAAGTGGTCTTTCTTATGCCTTAGCGGTACCTCTTTAGTGGTAAAAGAGATACCTTAGTATCATTGCTGGTGTGTTATATTTAAGTCCTTTCCACAAATTTACAGTTTATTTCTCTAAGTTTTTCACCATCCTGAACCATGAGAGCAAGGAAATTAGTGAGAATCGATAAAATGGAGCTGGGATTGAGTTAGGAACGTAAAAGTGATATTTTCCTCATAAATATATTTTCAATTCCCGACTTAAACTTCCACTTAATTCACTAATTAATTCTCAATCTTCTCATTGATTGTTTGGGCTATTTTGGTATGATTAAGAAGCTGGTGCTGATGTCACGTAAAGGTACACCTCTAAACAAAGCTAAAGTAGTCGAAGCAAAATGAAGTAACCCAACTCTTGTTGGGATCAAACCTATAGGGAATAAGTGAATTATCTCTCTAGATTGTTGAAGTCAATAGCCGGTACTGAAAAGCAAATGGAGGATTGTAGTCGTAATATGTGGAACGTAACATGCTGTGACTTTTTGGTTGTAGTCAATTAGAATCAAACACTAGGACTGTGTTCCCCTGGCTTCTCAACTATATATGTTTATCGCACTTTGGTGATCCAACCCAATATCTTCCAAGTAGAATCTGATAAGTTTTGTACCATCAACTATGTTATGGAATCACTGACGGCTTTCACCTTTTATATTTTGAGTCTCAGGATGTTGCATTAGTATCCCTTATCCTAGATCCCTGATTAACTATTGCCTTTTGAGTCTCAAGTTATTATATGAAAGATAATAGTCTTAAGTAGATAATGCAGATAAGCTTATTTCAGCAATTAACTTCAAATTACTATTGTGATCATCTTTTCCTAATTTGTACTCCTCTTTTGAAGTAAGTAGTGTACATACGGCGGGATCCTAATGTTTGCAAATGTTAAGAAATCTATGAAATTGAAGACAACCACAATACATGCAAGAATACTGGTTTAGAATAACTTAGAACTTCCCCTACTTCATCAATCAACCAGGGTTCCCATAACCCATGCTAAGGGATTTAGTCGTTCATTATTATGATATGCTCAACAGAATTAATAATTGAAGGCATAAAACAATATGATCATGATCAACAACTAAAATCCAAAGTTTCAAATTTAATTATCTACAAAACTCAAGAACAAAGCAATCCCAAGATCAAAATCAAATCTTGGAATCAAATATATGTTTTGAAGTAACAAGAGTGCATAACATAACAAAAAACATCAAAAGGGCATATATAGAGTACAAAGAAACCATAGGAAACAACTCCAGAACAAAGAAGGAAAACTGAGGTCGGGGCCACTTACTTGGCCACGTACCAACTGTAGGCGGTCCCATGTAGGTGCCAGGACAAAAATATATTTTGAATATCCTTTGGACTTCCATCTTATGAGTTAGATTCTAGCACCAATGGACTGTAGGTGGCACCTATGGCTATAGGTGCCTTCCGTGGGTGGCAGGGTTAACTTTTTCTGCTTTCGATTCTCTATTTCTGAGCTTTTTTAACACATACTCTGGCACCTACGCCTTGAAGGTAGCACATACAGGTCGTAGGTACCCACTTCAGAGGTCCAAAACTTCAAGTTTCACTCCTTTTCTTCATAATAGTTCCAAAACCCAATTTCCTTTAAAACACAACACTTAATATCTAACAAAAAGACTATCTAACTTGCATATTTTCATCATTTTAAGTGCCGATAGTTCTATGAAATCATAGAACACCAATAACCTCAACTTAGAATATTTACATGTACTCACGCAACAAAATATAATTAAATGATACAATGACTCTTAACTAGGAGAAACCTAAGCTATCTACGGCAGACAATAATCAACTTTAGGATAAAAACATTACCCCTTTTATTCTAACACTTGAAACAATTGTGTGTATACATGAGCACAATAATGTGACACAAGGAAATCAAGATATTTCATTACATTAGTAACACCCAAACAAATAAGCAGCTAGCAATACAATCTATGTGCCCTCATAATAAAGAAGTCCCACTTACTCATATGGAATCATGCATATTAATGTAGGGATAGTTAAGAGAAACTCACACCCATAAGTGAAGTTCCACTAATTCACATCAAATACCATAGGATTGCCCTTATTTTCTCTACCTTTGCATTTCGACAATAAGGTTAGGATCACTATAGGACTTTATTCGACTTGTAATGTAGGCCTGAGGGATGGTTAGTGACTAAGCCTCCTTTGCACTACAGTTACTGTGGGGTCCACTTATCAATCAATTTACTTTTATTCCATCCTTATTTCTCCATTTTTATACTTTTGTTGCACATTCAGGTTGGGTGTGGTTTCTTTCTTTCATTCTTTTTCTCCCCTTTTCACAAATTTCTTTTCTTTTTCATTTTATACCACACCTATCCCTACTATCTTTTCTCTTAGTTTTTCCTTCATCATACCCACTTCATATTATGCACCCCTATTATTGACACCCTTAATTTAGGAGATTTTCCTGAGTAGCAATGCACAATGTCCAAGGAGGACCAGGGCCAAAATAGGTTCAGTGTAACACAAATGGGAATTTGAAAGGTGTAACAAGAAAAATTGTCTATACAGTCTTAAAAATAGTGAGCAAAGTATACTTATTCACATATGGAAGGTCATTTAGGCTAAAAGTGGACTTATTTCAAGAACGACCTATGATCCTTTCCTATCCAACTATCCTATAACCTAGGCAATACTAATAGGGCAAGTTCTGGATTTAGCACACAAAGGGAATTAAAAAGTATCTCGCTGACACATGGCACAGGGTCACATCATAAGCTACTACCCATCCGGTTCATGCACAAGTTAGCTATGATTATAATTCCTTAATTCTAAAGCAATAACGAGATTAACAATGGTCATACATTTGTACATATTATATTGTTCAAAAATAAATTTTCGAGGGGTATACTTTTTCTCAAAAAAAAAACATGTCAATTGCCCTAGATACTCAAAAAACTCATAATTACACAAAACCCATCACATTACAAAACAAAACACAGTACGACAGAATATTAAAACTAGACATGCCAGTTCTAAAACCACACCGTAGTCAAAAAAGAAAAGTGCATCAGTAAAAACCCATGTTGGCCATGTTATACCCCACCCTGACTAACAGAGTACACACTATCTCCAGTGCTAGAAAATAATATAAATAAGGGAATGAGGATATACCTGGGACATAATAGGCATTCATGTCATGCTCTCCCTTCTCAAGGGATATCGCAATCGGTGGAGGCAGTGCTGGTGGTAGGTAACTGCTAGTGGATGCACCATATCTATCTCAGCATACCTCTCCTATCAACTAGTGAAGTCTCCTAGAATAATGTGTGGCTAATTCAGGGCTTGATTAAATGGGAAGTCAAGATCCTACAGAACCTCCTCTCTACCTCTCTTGGTCTCAAATACAGGGACCGTGTCCTTATTCTCTACAAATAAGTTAAAATGTCAAGGTCAACATGGTGGTGCTTGTTGAATAACTAAAGGTATAACTGGAGAGATGGATAAAATGTTACTCTTAGTGAGAGACAATATATTTGCCTGTAGTGTGGCCCCTTCTCCCTAATTTTACCCAGATCGAGTGCCTCAATATTACTAAATCAGGTTGACACTCGACCCTCAGGAACTGATGGGCCCTCAGACCAAGCCAAAATTATTTTAGAGGCGCATGAGATCTCTTGGAAAGGAATGTGTTTTCCGATCCTTGATCATACACATTTGGGCCATGCCCATCACCTCGGCCCTATGGTTAACGCCTAGAATCTCAGTCATACTCACCTCATCACATAACAACTATACCTGGCAATGATAGGGAAATGTCGTTATATCACCAAATGCCTACTCATGAAGCTCATATATAACAATGGCTTCAAAATCAATACCATAACCATTCATCATGCTCGCAATCAGTGCTGCACCATCCCATGTAATGAAGTTATCTGCTGCAATCAGATATAAATGATTACACACTACCAGCCACCAAAACTTTACATTAAAATTCAGTGTCATCTTCTTAATCACACCTTTCCCCTCAAACCATAGGTCATCTACACCAAGGGGTGAAATATAACTAGCAAGCCATCTCGCCAAACCTACTCTTTTATTTTTATGCTCAGTATCTCACATAGAGTGTCTGTCATGAACTAATATATATAGTGATCACACTCTGCTGTAGATATACGAGCTATATAATTTGGTATAAATAGAAATCAATTTATGGTCATAGATAAAATATCAACTATGAGCTCTCTCACTAGTGTCTGCTTTAATTGAGGCTGCTCTATATCCCTACAGCATCAAGGAGTGCTAAAATATACCATTGTGACTTAGGCAATATAAAAATAATGCACCAATGTCTGACTGTATGAACCCTGAGGTATAATCATCCACCCCAACTGATGACTATCAAATGCAACATGTAAAAATAATGCTCTATCTATCCCAAATAACAAATTCATCTCATCTACTAAATAGTTCTTTTAGGCTAGCTGGTCCCAATCATAAAGATATCCCACTCATAAATAGTCCGTAGAACCTCAACACACCACTTTGGGTTTACCTTATTAATAGGATCGATCGAGATGTGAGTAGGACAAAATCCTGGGCTGTTCGTTCCGGGTGGGATATATGTGTTGTACGTTCCTTATACTGGGGTGCTCCGGATGATGACTTGGGAACTGGGGATATGGTTTTATCCAAAAACCTTCCATAATCTAGGGGTCCTGTGTATCTACCTCTTAAAGTGGCTCAAAATCCACCTTCTTCTCATTATGATCCTCACTCTTCATAGATTAGGGAGAGTATGGAAATCCTGGATAACTTTATCCTTGGCCTGGGTACTGGTATAATGACCTCTGATTGAGCCTTAGGCTGTGTAAAAGTAGGCTGTCTACCACATTATGATGTAGGTGGGATCTGGATACCTAAAGTAGCTCTAATAATCATCTCAGTTGCAACCTGCTTCTAAGTTCTAGTCCATGGTCTTGCTGATCTGGTTAGGGCAATTGAATATTCCTCCACTGACCGCTGCTCTCAGAGGATTTATCTCATTTCTTGATGGTCCTATCTTTTTTACTGGAAGCCTTTGGTTCTATGTATACTCGAAAAAACAAGTGTTAGTCCCTAAAAGATAGTAAGGGATTGCAAAATTTGAAGAAAAACTCTAAATTGTGAGACTTTGGTTTTTTCCTAAACTTTACATCCCTATAGCCTGTACTCAATCCCAAAAAGTTCAATTTTTGCACATTCAGTTAGGATCAACTTTTAAACACAAATATGACATACAAAACTTTTGGGATTCCCCAACCTTTTAAACTTCTACTTTCATATAGGGCGTAATCATAGAGTATTTATTAAAGAATAATGCACCGTTTTAAGATTTTAGGCTAATTCTAGGATCTTACATACAATTTTTTTGAATTCTATATTGCAAAATAATTAATTTACCAACTCACTTATTTCAAGTTTAGCACAATGCACTATTATTAGGAGCCAAGAATTTTTACCTTTTTTTTCAAGAATCAAAAGTGAAGATTGAAAAGATGAAGAAGCCCTAGCTTTAACACATAATACATACAATATGAAAAAGTTAGTACCAAGAACAAGTAATGTTCTTTCCTTATGTGAAGTGTGGGGAAAGTATGGAGGTTTGAATTTTAGAAGGAGTTTGGAAATTTTTATATTTATGGGGTTTTGGATCGGGTATGGGGTTTAAATATCTCTGGTTGGTCTAGTTTTAGGTCAGTTAGGGTCGGGTTAGGCAAAGAATTTTGAAAAAACTAGGCTTAAAACTATCACTTATGACACCAGCTATGGGGACTAGTTTGCACCTACGTCTGTAGGTGCCCCACCATAGGTGGTCCTAATTTTTTTGGCCTTTTTCATACTCTCCAGACTTCTTGTTGAGAAACACATTACACTACTTACGAGGTCATAAGTAGTTATTAAAGCATCATAAGTATGTTCTCAAGTTAAAGTCTAGAGATCCTAAAAATCCTTAAAATTTTTTTTTAACATTCAATGCATAACTTACCTAGCCCGAATGGGACTTATGACCTTCATGAGTTGGTCACAAAGTCTTCTTACCTGAAATATTCCAAATTAATCAATGTATTACCATGTTCCAGGTTGCCCCCATGCTATTTCACCTATAAAAATAGAATAAAAAAATGTAACACTAAAATAATAAGTTGTCTCTAACCCAGTGCTTGATTTAATATAGCGACACGATATGGCTGTGTTGGTTACTAAACTTTCACCAACAAGCCTATGGGTTGCCTCCTATGTAATGCTTGAATTAATGTCGTGAAATAACACGGGTACCTTGATTTCTTAGAATTATCAAGGTACCTATTGGAGTAGCCTCCTGGGTCATCAACAAAATATGTAACGTACACCACCCTCATATCATTTGGCTACTTCATAGTTCTGTGGATGTTGAATGTGACTTCCTCATTAATAACTGTAAACTTTATCTCTCCCTTCTCCATATCAACCATTGCTCTACCCGTGGCCATTAATGGTCTTCCAAATATAATGGGCATCCTTAACTCAACCTCACAATCCAAGATGACAAATTCATCAAAAAAAATAAATTTTTCAACTTTCACCAAAACATAAAATGATATTCCCATGGGTTTTTTTATGGTATGGTCTACCATCAACAACTGCATAGTTGTCAGTTTTATAGGGCTCAATCCTTATTATTTGAAAATAGCCAACAACATCAAATTAATGCTGCATCCTAAGTCACACAATGCTATGGCAAACTTTGAGTTCCTAATAGTGAATGAGATCATGAATTCTTCAGGATCACCCTTATTTTGGGCTAGTGCAATCCTAAAAAATCCTCAAAAGTAATTGCTTACTTCTTCGTCACCAATTCTTTCATTAACCTTGCATGCCTAGGCATCTTCTGTAAATCCTCAAGAAGAGGGATGTTCAAGATCAAATCTTTCAGTATGTAAATGAACTTCTTGAGCTTCCCTTCTTCCTTCTTCTGTTTCATCTTTTAAGGAAAACATGGGGGCAGTTGTGGAATTGTATTCACTATATCTCATCGGTCTTTCCCTTCCCTTTATCCTTCCCAGCAATACTTATCACCTTTTTTGATCTATCTTAAGTGTCTCATCTACCATTGTACTATCATTCCTCTGATTACCAATAGTATACAAACCACTCCAAGTGGTTATAGCTATAAAATGACCATTATTCTTAGGATCTTATACTGTGTAGCTTAGTTGCATACCCGACTACCTTTGATTCAAAGTTGTAGACATTTGACCAAACTTTTGCCCTAATTAATTTATCGAAGTAACATGAGATTCCACATTTTGGGTGAATCCAGAGATGTCTGCCTTAATTTGTTTAAGGAAAGTTTCCTAACTTTCCTGACCCTTAGCAATCTTTGACATTATAGCCTCCATCCTCCACTCGGTATCATGGCTTCCTCGTGGAACATACTTATTACCCTTCTCCTTTTAGTCATTCTTTCCTCTCCAGTCACTATCACACTCTCTATGTTGATCTCTGTACCTATCCCCATAATAGTTCTGACCTTGGTATCCTTTCCCCTTGGCTCAAAAACCAGCCAACTCACGATCTATGTATTTTGCCTTTTTTTCTAAATCAAATCATAATATTTAGAGGCCTTTCCCTTGTGAACCTACTGCATTTACCTTGTCAAGATTCATTGTTGCAAACTGCTTTGTCGTGAGCGCAATATAAATTCTAAGTTGTGCAATCTCTTGCGCTATAGAATTATCAACCAGCATTTTTGTTGGAAGCCCCAATGGCATAAGTGTTAGTACCACTCTCTGCTTATCGAGTATTATATCCTTGATTAGTGATAGAGATCTGGTCTAAAATATCTGATGCTACTTCCCAGCATAGATGCATGAATTCTCCACCAGTGATCGTATCTATAATAGCTCGAGAACCGATAGATCTCGATAAAATATATCAAAAAAATTAGTCCGTAAAATATGATGATTGGGTATCATGCTCAACTTCTTCTTAAACCAGAACCATGCCTCATACATAGACACAGAATGTAGCTGACTGAAGTTATATGTCTCATCTTTTAATTGAAAAAATCTTGCCAGAGGGAATATATGGTCTAACAATTGTATGCGCAACTTATTGAAAGTAGTAATCGATCCTCAAGGAAGTTCCCCCAACAATAACGAAGCATCACTTGTTAATAAAAAAGGGAACAAATTCAGTCTGAGTGCTTCTTGATCTAACCTAGGCATAGTGTATGAAGTGCAAAAACTAATAAAGTTTGTAAGAGCATTTTGCATTATTTGTAGACAAGACCTCTAACATACCTTTTAGTTTCAAGATATGGATCATAGCACTAGTAATGTCGAACTTAACACCTACTGGCAAAGAAGGAGGAATGATGGCACCTATCTCAGAAATCTCATCGTATACAATATCCTCCTCTAGATGATCATATAGAGGTAAGTATTGGTATGCTGGGATTACTGGAGATCTACCACTAGTAGCTCAATCTCAATTTCCATTGAGTGTTTCTCGACAATTTAATTCTCTTCTTTACCTATCTAGCTCTGCCTCTAGAGCTATACACTGGGTTTTAGCATCCCTCCTTAGGTTAACTGCTTTTTCTTATAATTTCTCAGTTCTTTAATCAGCAATTCCATAAACATATTCAGGAGGAGGGGAGGCAAATCATATTAAACCCCTTTAAGTTCACCTTCTCTTCAAGTGTTTGTCATCCTACTAGTCGACTGTAGAATTATCTCTGGTTTAGGATGTAGTGAGTGTAAGGGATTGAATTGACACCTTGTGTTAGGCATACACTAGAGTAAACATAACTAAATATAGTAACAAAAACCCAAAAACATCATTTTCACTCCCGTTCTTCAAAATAGTTCCAAAAACCTGATTTCATGTAAAACACCGCACACAACACATCATATCTAACAAAAAGACCTAACTAGTGTATTTTCATAATTTTAAGCATCAGAAGTGCTACAAAACCATAGTACATTAGGTGGTACTCAACTTTTGAGAAAAATATAATGGTACCTTGAGGGACATTATTGCAATTCAATTTTGGGATTCCATATGTAGGGCCCATAAGTTTTTTAATCTTAATTTATATACCTAGTGTAAATTTAACATATGATATGAATATTCTCATCTTTATTCATAGAATATTATTTTAATAGCATGGTAACTATCAGAGGTTTCTCAAAAGGTAAAACCTCTAGTAATGAGGATTTAACGTTCTTACGGCGGCCTTCAGTTAGGCTAAGCTTACTCTTTTTCAATACTTTTATACATTATAGTATTAGTGTGATATTGTTCTAGAGATGGATGTAGTTTTATGGTCTAGATACTTATTCAAAAACATATGGTTATTTTTAGCTGATTAGGGGCTTTTAGGGTAGATTCAACCCCATCTCTCTTGAGCTTGTGTTTACTTGTCCTTTAGGATTTGAATTAACCTACTTAACATATTAGGATAGGATTACAAATCCTTATCCTAGGTTCAGGAAAGTGCTTGCCTTAGGTTGGATTTTTGAGACTTATAATGGGCGCTATCATCCTTCCTAAGATAAGTTATTTTAGTGTATCACCCTTTTTGGCCTAAATAGGTACAAAACTATTTCTTTGATTATTAATTGGGATAGGGTTATTGTGACTTTCAACTAAATAAATTAAACTCGATTCTCCTTTCATAAATACAACCTTCAAAAAGAAGGAAAAATGAATTGATGGACTTGAAATGGATTATTAATTTGGGTTACATGTTTCTTTTTATGATTTCCAAGTTAAGTTCGACACATGGTTTATTGAGTATATTCTATTAGTTCTGGTTTGAGTTCGATACCTGCTATAATGGCTATCTTTGTTTTTTTTTTATTTGTGTCTGGCATTTATTGTTATTATTTATTATAACATATTGTGGCAATGGTGGGATAAGAATTATATGATACACATATCACACATTGTCTCACTTTTACTTTCTTGCTATTATATTTGGCTTTGGGCGAATATTACACCTGTTTGTATCCATCGTGTGTATGGTGGCTTGATTGGGTTTGGTTCTCCTTGTGAGTACTTTCTGGGCTTATGGGAACGTAGCTAGGTTATATCTTGTCATGTATTTCATAGTATGATTTATCTATTTTTTATTTACCATTTCTTTTAGCATAGCCTATTATTTTATTTGTGACCCTCAATTACTTCCTTTAGTATACTTTTCACAGCTTGTTTATGATTTTATAGTAATTAAGCCTAGTTAGCCTATGATTCTTACTAAGTACCTCATGTTTTATTAATCATAGTAAGCTTTTTCATCTTTTTCATAATGCAAATTGTAGTACAAGCCTTGTCATTGACATTGATCTTGGGTTTGTTGTTGACTAGAAATTTAGTTCAGATTTTAGAGTTTAGAGCTGGTCCTTCTCATTGTACAATTATGAAAATTTTATTTAGTGTATTATAAGATTATGATATATAATTTTGATACTATCTTGTACTTTTTTGGGGTGTTGTGGATCTTACACTAACCTTACCAATTCATGGAGGATTCTTTTTGTATATTTTGTCATTTCCTCTCTCATATTATAGGATACTTTTATATATACATATTGGTAATGACTCTCACAGTAATTCTTAGAATCCTCTATGTTTTGACCATTTTTCCCTTTCGGAATGTTCATTATATTATTTATGAGTTGAGGGAATATTTTGCACAATCTCTGATGCATTCGGGAGTGAATCTATGAGTTCGAGATTTTGAGTATCCTTTATAGTGTTATAGTTGACTTTTGTTAATTTTTTGTTATCCGAGCATCAGATGCTAATTTGAATAGTTGTTTCTTAAATAGTTATTTTCTACATTAGACTTCCTCCTTCATCGATATTGTGTCCCTAAATTCATGTTCACGATGAAGAAATTCCTTATACCTCACGATTGTGGGGGTAGGGTGCATCCACAACGAAGGATGATTGGGTCGGGATTGGGTCATAAATCTTTATGTTTTCAACTAGGGGCTTGATTTGCAAAGTGTTAAATCTCTTCTTCTCCGCATTTACGCTGGAGGCCGGTGCTTGAGAAGATTAGGGCAGGGAAGCCACATGTTCGTAATAATGGGGCTGCATTTGCAAAGTTTGTTTTGACCCCTGGATACAATTAAAAACCGTTCATCCCCAAAATGTATTTCCTATATTTTTCGACTTTGAGTGCTCAAATTATATAATTTCAAAGGGATTTTCAAGAACTCTTTCATACGCATGTTTCTACTTTGTATTCATAATTTCCCATTGTTTTCCGTACAAAAATATTTAAATCTTTGATTTTAGTCATGTTTTTGGGTAATTTACTAGATAAAGTATATAGTGAGTTTTTCTTTTATTTAAACCTTGATATCAACTATTTTTCTTAGGTTTTCAGATTTAGAACCCTAAATGTATGCGGAACATGATTTTTAAATAAAATCTTGATTTTTATAATTGCTTACCTTAGTTAGTTTTGCTACTATTGAATATGCTTAGTTTAGATTGAAGATATATGACTAATTGACCTTGAAAATTTTAATGGTGAGGGATTATTTAAGAGCTTGGTCGTGCCTTCTGATATTGATGTGAAAATTGGGGTTAATGCTATTTTAGGGGATAATTATGTCATTATTGTTACTAGATTGAATGATTAAGGTTTAGTAAACACTTTGAGTTAAAATAGACTCATAATATTTGGAGTGCTTATCAGGGTTTAGTATCTCATATTAGAGAATATTATTAAGTTAAAATTGTTCTCTATTTAATTATTTAGTCTAATAATATCATCTTTGGGAAAAATTAGACGGATCGTATGGAATAAGCTTGGTTTTGGTAAGTTCCAGTATATAATGTATTTGGATTGTTAACCTTTTCAATATTGCTCGAGTAGCGGACTTATGTGAATATTATTATCTACTAGAGGGGTTATCGTTATTGTGATGCCTGAGTGGAGGCTTGAAATGATTAATTGATGTTTTATATGACTATTTATTCTAGTTTTGTTGTGTGAGGGCTTAAATCATGAAGTATTAACATATGGAGTTAATTCTCAGCTTATTTATACCTGTAATAAATTGATTATTATCTTCATACTATTTGGTTGAGCATTACATCCTTATTTCATCTATATAAATTCATGAGATTGTATCACTGAGAACACTGATTTTGATAAAAAATGAAAGACTTTACAAAACCCTTAACCAGGGAATATTCCAATAAAAGGATCGATACTTGAGATTTGAGATTGTGAAAGTATATAGGAGCTATCCTAAAACCAAAAGGCTCAGAAGTCTTATATGCTTAGAAGGCATATATGGAAGCAATACGATGGTTTATATCATTATCGTCCAATTATCATCATTACATTGCATTGCATTCCTTAGTATGGTTTATTTATTTTTGTATTGAATTTTTGCAATTGAATCTTGTTTGTGATATTGTGTGTTCTACATTCATTTCACAACATTATATCATATTATACCATATCTTGGTTAATTTGGAGTTTTAGATATTATGGGACGTGGGGTATGACAGTGGCTTGATTAGAGAGATTATTGTACCGTACCAATTGGAAGCATGTTATACACATAAACATACACTTTCACTATTTTTTTCTAGATTAATGGTTGAAGATGATTGACTGCCTGATATAGTTAGCGAGTCTCCCTACAAAATGACTTCTTTTACTTGGTAATCATAAAATGGCTTGTCTTAACTCACCCTAACTTACCTAAACTATTTATTGATATTTCTATGATTGTTGGGTTGGCATACCCTACTAAGATATTGTGGTTTACTTACTGGTTGTAGATTGATTGGGTGAATTGGGTAGTTAGGTGATGGTTCTTTCCATCACCTTGGATTAGGATCGATTATCAATGATGCTTACTGAGTACACACGATTTGTGCTCTCTCTTTCTTTTCTTTCTTTTTTCTTTTGTTCTACATGACATGCATGTATTGGTTCAACTAGCAGATAATTGATTGTGTTACTTCAATATTGATATTGTGGAGATTGAGGTAGTAGGTGACGTTTCACTTGGCTTACTTAAATCTTCTTTATTTTATCTTATGTTTTATCTGCCTTTAAGATAATTTTATTTTTTTCTGTATTTTAGCTTTGTACTAGTGACAATCGGACATGGGATGTATCTTTAATTATGATACCATAATTAATTATTTTTGTATTATACTATTCTTCTTCTTCCACTTTTTATTTACTTTCAGCATAAAGTTTAGATTAGGGTAGGCGTACCTTTATCACGGGGTGTGAATGGTGTCATCACATACTCTATTTTAGGTCATGACAAATTTATTGCCAAAGTCCTAGGTTCATTAGTCTCATTAGTACATGTCGAGTCTAGTAGAGTTTTACTGATCTATTATCTACTTTGTTAGGCTATATGACTTTTGGTGAAGTTCATTTTATTATGTGTCATATATTCATAGCTTTATGTCACTCTAAAAACCTATATTCTCTCTCACATAAATGGAAAGGATTAATTCTTTTATAGAGAAAGATATAGTACCCATGCCTTTAGTACATGATAGGGGCAGAGGTTGAGGTAGAGGTTAGATTGGAACAACCTAGCCATCTAGAGGTCAAGTTAGGATTGTCTTTCCAGGTTCTAGAATTGCTGATTTTGGGTCATGTGAGTTAGTAGGGTTGAGGCCAGTAAAGACATAGCTTGTGTTTATAACCATACCTTTGCTTGAGGATTTTTAGTATGAGTGAGTTTTTTTGAGAGGGTGGCTCATACTTTGATTTGACACTATACTTTGAAACTTTAGGCTCTATATGTATATTTGGCTACCAATTCTTCTCGTGTTAAAGAAGTATTATCATGGATTTCTCCACATTCAATGACCTTACCCTTTATGTCCATGGTAGGATAGAGTAGGTCTATAAAGTTTGTAAGGACAGATCCTCCTTGATTCAATGGAGATCTAAGGTTTGATGCTTATATGGTCTTTCTTTATTATCATAAAAGGTTGCAAGACTTAAGCTTGGTAGACTCTAACAGAGTAGATTTCATTACCTTTCAATTGTTTAGGCCAGCTAGATAATAGTAGAGAGCTTTGGTAGAGGGTAGATCAGTTGGATCACCATTTCTTTTATAGGATTAGTTTACTCAAGACTATTTAGAGTAGTTTGAGAGGAAACATACGAGACTTATGGACCAAAATCCGTGTAGACTTAATGGAAATAGCAAAATGTAAGGTAGTTTCTAGGATCCTTGTGGTTATTCTTAGAGAGGCTTAGATCATGGTCACCAATTAGGTCTTTTAGGTCCAAGTAAACTGACTCCTACTTTTTTTGTTTCTTTCACATGTTAAAGTCTCGAGCACAATAGGAGTGATTCCATATAGGTAGATATAAAGATTCTTCCTCAATTATTCTAGAAGATAAAAGGTATCGACATGTTACATATGTTGGACTTGAGTTAGAAGATTTTGCTACAGTAGCAATAAGTACGGTTCTATTATGCCTTTAATTTGTCTTGGTAGTGTTGGATCATTAGTCACATTCTCCTACATGCTAATTTATTTGACATTGAATCTTGACATGATTTATTAGTTTTTCTGGGTCTGTTGATATTGCTACCCCATAGATGTTTTACCTACTGGTGCATCGAGTGTGCCAATCCTATGTTGTGACTTACTTAGAGTATATCATTGGATTAGATTTGATATCTATGAGTATTATAGATTTTTTTATATTTTTGTATGATCTTCTTGATAGTTATGTTGTGGAATAAGTGTTGGATTGATTATAAGTTTTCATATATTCAGATTGTAGAATAGATTAAGCTTATGTGAGTAATTTTAAAAAATTAATGAGATAGTAGAGTTTGTGAAGTGAGTAGAGGGAGTTAAATTTGATGGATATGCAAAAAGAAGAGATAAAAGGTCCAAATGTGAGCAAATTCTGTGGATCATAATTCAGAGGGCATAGTTTCCTAGACTACCTTGCATTTCTTATACAATTATTTTTTATTGTTTCTACAAGGGGTTCTTCAGGGAATACTCATCACTTTTTAGGGGTGGGTAACCAAGATGGTTCATACACTTTTGATAGTTGGCCTTTATTAATTGAATCTTGTTTTATTTGTTGGGGGATTATACATTTTAAGAGGAACGATCCTAATAGAAGATAGTCAGATTTTTAACACCAGAAGTAGTTTAAAGCTTTAGTTTTGGCCAGTAGAGGGGGTGAAGAAAATGGTAGGGATCGTCCATTTGGAAGATATTATACTTATTATAACTTAAATTTTGGGGTGGGGGGGTGAATTCAAATTTTCTTCAATGAGTCAAAAACTAACTCCTCACAATCGACTTGCTTGCAGATCAAAACACTTTAAAAACAAATTAAACTTAAACAGTTAAGCAAGGATATAAAGCATGAAGTAAACAACACAAAGATTTATCTTGGTTCGACACATCAGTCCATTGCCTACATCTAGTTTCCTTGGGTTTCAAGTTTCCTTTAGATCATTTAAGGTTTTGTTTGAGTACAATGATAAGAAATAAGTTTTGTAGACTTATTTTGCTATTCAGGTCTTGTGAAACAACTTCAGTTAATGTTACAAAGATGACTCGATCCTACTCTTTATATAACAATTATAAACTAACGTCATAGAGCTTTATAAGACTAAGAATGATGAAATTTGAATTTTCACCTTGAAGTTGAGTGAAAAATATCTATCTTCAGTTTTCTCCTTTTATAGTCTTCGGTTGTTACCTTCATATAGAAACCCAAGAGATTTCTTCTCAATCAAGGATTTGAATTAATTCCTTAATTGAGGAATGTAGCCGTTTGATATATCCATATTAGATATCTCTATACAGGACTTTGGATTATGTCTTTATTAGATATATCTGTGATCTTTTATTTCTTTTGGTCTTTGATGTCTATGTGACAGTTGTGTCATTCTTTCTTTCGTTTAGATGCTAATGATTTTTCTGATTGATCCAGTCTTCCACAAATCTGGGAATGTTATATTTATTTCTAAGGTATTCATGTAAGTGTCGTGATCTTCTTGTGAATTGATGTCCTTCATTTCTTAGAGAGTGTCGTGATTTTGTTGAGATTACTGGTGCTTCCTTTATTAGAGAGTGTCGTGATCTTTTTATGATTGAATGCTCTTTCTTTCTTTGATAGATCCTTGATTCTTTTACAATCAACAGTCTCCCAGTATCTTGTATCCTTTATCCTGCAAAAGATTCATTTGTTAGTTTATAATTATTAAAACATTATCAAAGGAGGCTAACAATAACAACCATAAAGGTAATAAAGGTGGTGGTAAACTTAGTATAGGTGGTGCATAACCTGTTAGACAAGTCGCTCAAATTGATGACAAGATACAATGCTCAGAGCTAGTAGAAGGTACCATTCTTTCTTAATTCCACCCCCTTCTTATTAAAGATTCAGCTGTGTGTATACTACCATTATGAATTCATTTATTTTATATAGGATCCGAAGGTATAGAGTTAAGTAAGTCCTTGGAGTGAGTCGTTCCAGCTATACGTCCTTATTTTTTTCTTGTTCTTATCTATCTGGCAACATTCGGGGACGAATGTTTCCAAAGAGGAGATATTGGAATACCCCGAGAACTCTAACCAAGAGTGCCACCATGATTCAAGCTCATGAGAAATAAATTATAGTACTTTGGTTGTTTTATGATCAAGGGTGATGTGTATTAAGGCCTCAAAGATATCCTAGCGATTAGGTGAATCAAAACATCCCTTACCGATTGAATTCTTGAAAAGGATTTTGGCATGGTCAACTTCAAATGAGCATATATTTTGTTACACAAAGAAATTTTGAGCTCATGACCCACCAACAGATAGATAGTTGAATTATCTTTCCAACGGTACCAATTTAACCTAAATCTTGTATAGGACCAAAATGTTATGCCTATTTTACTCCAGTGTGTTAGCCTGGAAACTGTGTGACGACATTTTGTGATGACATTTTGTGAATACTTGTCACAAATCTTGAGGCTTGTCACAAAATGTCGTCACCCTTCAGCAGAAAGTTAGACATTCCACCCTTTTGTGACGACATTTCGTGATGACTTGTCACAACTCTGACGACTTGTCACAAATGACGTCAGCTATTTTTTCAGCAATTAAAGGACGTTTTTGCAAGGTATTTTGGTCTTTTCCCATCTTTTGGAGGCCCCTATATATGTGAGAATCCCCATCCAAACCCTAATTTCTTCATTTTCTCTTCCAATTCTCTTAAAAAAATATATGTAAGGTTTTATTCAAGATTTTAATCTTCCAAAAATCGTCCATAAATCTTCAAGATTTCTTCAAGAACCAAGTTCCTCATAGTGTGGGTTTCGAGAATCATTTATTACAAGTGCGGATAGAGTTTCAAACACTAGAATTCCTCCAATTTAAAAAATTAATGTACGTGGGGTTTTGAACAAGAGCAATCCTTTCGTTCGTGTGCTTAAAGCTTTTATTTCTATTATGGATTTATATGATTTTCCCAGTGGATTTATACCCAAATTACTTCATCATGAGACTATGAGAATATAAACTGTTCAAGCTTTGTTATACTTGATTATTTTACTATTGCCAAGTTATGACTTGATATTTAATATTGTGAATTTCATATTTCTACCATGAGCTGATATTTCAAGTGTTTTCAAGATATGTGTCAAGCTTTAAGATTCCTTATGACGAATTGAATTATTGAGTATATTGATTCATGAGATTGTGTTGTTATAATGAGCCTTGATAATTCCCCAAAGTTATTGATGCTACCATGATTTAATAAATTGATACATTTTGATATTGAGAAAGATTGATTTGATTTGAGTGGAGCTAGGAATCCACAAATTGATTATGATTTGATAAATGAGAAAGAAATCTGATTTGATCTTCATGACAGACCCTTGTGATGTTTGTGGTGGATTTCCTAATGCGTTCTGAGCTTGTGTCTGGGAGTAGTAATAGCATGGAGTGGGAATGTGGTATTTTTCCTGAAACTAAGTGCCACCATAGGATTGGTATTGATAGTTATGGTCCAGAGGCCGAGTATGAGATTGTGATCACAAAATTGAGGTTGTACTCCCTAGCAAGAGTACGACGCTCCTGCCAATGTGGGGTTTTCTCCTTAGGAGGGCAAAACATTGGACTCCATGTAGCTCACATAGTTTATGTCGGTTATAAGAACCTCCCATGTCCATAAGAGTTAAGTTTCTTAAATTATGAGTCTCTCCAAGTCTTGAGGTGAAGAGTTAAGTTGTTTATGATGATTTATGAGGTTTTTATCATATGATTTATTTACTATGAGATCATGAAAATTATGTTTCAATCTAACTCAAGCCAAGTGAGTCATCATTGTACATATACATATTTTCATGAAATTGATAATGATATTTACATTGTTGCATGTACCCCTACATACTCAGTACATTCCAAAGTGCTGACCCATATATTTTTCCTATGGGCTACATATTCTCGTAATATAGGTTTAGGTACTCAACGACAGCCGTGTTAGTGATATTCGGGTGCGTCACTATGTTTCCTCACTGGTGATCCCTCATGGTTTGAGGACCGTGTTTATATTTATGTGATATCATTTTATTTTTATGGCTTTCAGTACTATTGAGTCAGTTGGGGGTTTGTCCTAAATGCTCCTTGATTTTGATCTATAAAGGCTTTGTCAGACTACAGGGATGGTATGTACAGACATTCAATATATATTTTGGTTGTATAGTTTAGTATTCTCCAGTATCTCTCTTGAACCCGATATGATATATCTCTTTATGCCTGACTATTGTTGAATTGAGCTCTTGATGTAGTGTCTGGCTCCGAGGGTTAGCCTGGGACTACGTGTAGCCCTAAGCACCATGTGACATCTCGGGATGGAAATTTTGGAGCGTTACAAAGTTTGGTATCAGAGCCTAATGTTTAAGGAGTCCGAGGTCCAAGAGAGTCTGACAAGCCGTGTTACGTAGAGTCTTGATCATCGATATGTAGCGTGCCTCATCTACGACCAAGAGGCTATGGGACGTTTTAGGAAAAGTTGTTTCTTTCTTTCTAAAGTTTCTCGTGCCTACAACTGTATCTTTATCTATAATTAACTCGTACTATCTTATAAAAGAAAATGCCTCCTCATCGAGCTCATAGAAACAATGAGCAACCTCAAACCGTTGATCCCTTGAACAAGCATGTGTCTCATGTGGAATTCTAGGAAGCTTTTCAGGCACTAGCCCAGGCAGTTACCTCCAATGCTCCAGCTAATGCCCAAGATTCTGTTCCATCTCCGCAAGAGAATAATTTTGCTGCAGCTCGAATTCATGACTTTATGCGGATAAATCCGCCTGAGTTCTTTGGGTCGAAGGCAGGTGAAGATCCACATATGTACTTAGATAATGTGAGAAAGATCACCCAGATTATGCTCGTGACTGAGGAGGAGAGTGTTGAATTAGCTACCTATAGAATGAAATATATTACATATGATCTGGTGGAGATGTGAAGGGAGAGTAGAGGGAAGGATGCCGCTCCCATGACTTGGCAGTTATTCTAGGATGCATTCTTAGATAGATTCTTTCCTATTGAGATGAGGGAAGCAAAGATAGAGGAATTCATGAATATGAGACAAGGCTCCATGACTATTAAGGAGAATTGTCTTAGATTCAATCAGTTATCCAAATATGCTCCTATTTTGATAGCTGACTCCAGGACCATCAGGAGCAAGTTTATGACTGGTGTGTCGAGTTACGTTGTGAAAGAGTGTAGATCTGATATGCTTAATAGAGAGATGGACCATTCTTAATTGATGATACATGTCCAACAGATTGAAGCTGATAAGGTGAAAGAGAGGGAGAGAGAAGGAGGGAATAAAAGAGCTAGATCAGAGAAGCAGGGATTTGGTCAGTCCAAATTCCATGGAGGGAACCACCCTTAATTCTAGAGACATACATTTATGCCTGCACCTTCTTTAGTTAGTGCTCCCGCACCTAGAAGCAAGCAAGAGGAGGGGAACAGGCCTATCCCATCCAGGTCTCAGGAAAGTATAAGTAACAGACCTTGTCCTCCTTTATGTGCCAAGTGTGGTAGAGATCATTTTGGTGAGTGTTTTGTTGATTAGAGGGGTTTGTTTGGTTGTAGAAAGTTGGACTACTGACTTAGAGATTGTCCATATGCTAGACAAGGGAGTCGATATGCTCGTCCCTAGAGTCAGGCTACAGTGCCCCTGCTCCCGTAGTCCACCTAGTTTCTCCTCAGGGTGCCTCTTCTAGTACTGCTAGTGGTTCATGCCAGAATCGATTCTATGCTATACCACCTCTCAAGGAGTAGGAGGATTCTCTAGCTGTTGTCACTGGTATGCTTCGTGTCTTTCACTTTGATGTGTATGTATTGATGGACCCCGATTCAAGTTTCTCTTACGTGACACCTCTGGTTGTTATAAATTTTGAGATGGACCCTGAACTGATTCCTGAGCTTATTCTGGTTTCTACCATAGTAGGTGAATCTTTTATTGCTAAGCGAGTGTATAAGAAGTGTCTTGTCACTTTCCTTTATCGGGTCATATATGCTGATTTGATTGAGCTAGATATGGTTGATTTTTATGTCATTCTGGGTATAGATTGACTTCACTAGTGCTATGCGTCAATATATTGTCGTACTCGAGTGGTTAAGTTTGAGTTTTCTGACGAGCCCATTTTTGACTGGTCCAGGAGTTTCGTAACTTTGAAGAGCTATTTCTTATCCTACCTCAAAGCTAAAAAGTTGATTTCCAAGGGTTGCATCTATCACCTAGTTGAAGTTAAAGACCTTCAGTCTAAGACTCCGACTATTAAGTTAGGAGCATTGTTTATGAGTTTCTTTATGTTTTCTCGGAAGATCTCCCAAGGGTCCCACCTGATAGTAGAATTTGAGATTGATCTCTTTCCTTGCACTCAGCCTATTTCTATTGCTCCATACCGTATGGATCCCACAGAGCTTAAAGAGTTGAAGGAGAAACTCAAATATCTCTTAGATAAAGGCTTTATCAGACCCAGTGTTTCACCGTGGGGTGCACCTATTCTATTCGTGTGTAAGAAAGATGGTATATTGCGTATGTGCATTGATTACCATCAACTCAACAAGGTAACAATCAAGAACAAGTACCCTCTTCCTATAATCGATGATTTATTTGATTAGCTATAGGGTGTAAGTTATTTCTCAAATACCGACCTTAGATCTGGTTATCATCAGCTTAAAGTGAGAGTGTGATATTCCAAAGACAGACTTCGAAACCAATTATGGTCACTTTGAGTTTCTTGTCATGTCCTTTGGGTTAACCAATGCTCCAGCAACCTTCATGGACCTCATGAATCGAGTGTTTAAGCAATATCTTGATATGTTTTTCATTGTATTCATAGACGATATTCTTATGTATTCCCAACGAGAGGATGATTATGCCGATTATCATAGAATTGTCTTGCAAACTCCTAGAGATCATCAATTATTTGCTAAATTTATCAAGTGTGAATTTCAGCTAAGTTCAGTTGTTTTTTTGGGTCATATTATTTCCGCCAAAGGCATTAGAGTTGATCCTCAAAAGACAGAAGTTGTAAAGAATTAACCTAGAACTACCTCCCCATGTATCATTAGGAGTTTCTTGGGTCTAGCTGGTTACTACCGTTGTTTTGTTAAGGGATCCTTTTCCTTTACATCTCCCATGACCCGGTTCACCCAAAAGAAAGTTAAGTTCCAGTAGAAAGATGCCTGTAAAAAGAGTTTTCAGGAGTTGAAGACTCGACTCACTTCAGCCGTAGTGTTATCTTTACCCGATGGTACTGATGGTTTTGTGGTGTATTGTAACACTTATAGAGTTGGTTTGGGTTATGTGTTGATGGAGAAGGGTAAAGTTATAGCTTATTCCTCTAGACAGGTGAAGCCTTATGAGAAGAATTACCCAACCCATGATCTTGAATTAGTAGCTGTAGTTTTCGCTCTGAAATTTTTGAGACATTATTTGTATGGTGTTCATGTTGATGTGTTTACTGATCACAAAAGCCTATAATGTGTGTTTAATCATAGGGAGTTGAATCTTAGGCAAAGAAGATGGTTAGAGTTGCTAAAAGACTACAATATGAATGTGTTATATCACCTGAGCAATGCCAATGTTGTGGAAGATTCTCTTAGCAGGTTGTCTATGGGTATGTAGCTCATGTACAGAATGATAAGAAAGAATTGGCTAGTGATATGCATCATTTGGCTAGGTTGGGTATTATATTACTTGATTCCGCTGAAGGGAGTATGTTAGTTTAGAGTAGTTCCGAGTCCTCTTTGGTCTCGGATGTAAAAAAGAAGCAAGACAGGGATCCTAGTTTGGTCATATTAAAGGAGTCAGTTAAGGACCAAAAGGTAGAGGTTTTCACCCAAGGGAGAGATGGTGTGTTAAAATTGCAAGGTAGATTGTGTGTTCCCGATGCTGATGATCTAAGGCAGAGAATTAAGGCTAAAGTGCATGGCGCGCGATATTCTATTCATCCTGGTGCTACCAAGATGTACCATGATTTGCAAAAAATCTATTGGTGGAACGGTATAAAGAAAGACATAGCAGGATTTGTGGCAAAATGTTCTACTTGTCAACAGGTTAAGGTAGATCACCAAAGCCCCGGTGGTGTAATGCAAGAGTTTAGCATTCCTACTTGGAAGTGGGAAGAAGTGAATATGTATTTCGTAATTGGTTTGCCTCTTTCTCATCGTTATCATGATTTGATTTGGGTTGTTGTAGACCGATTGACTAAATCAGCTCATTTTTTGCCAGTGCATTCATCTTATATAGGTAAGGATTATGCTATATTGTATATCCATGAGTTAGTTAGATTGCATGGAGTTTCTTTGTCTATTATCTAAGATAGGGGTACTCAGTTTACTTCACAGTTTATGAGAGCCTTTCAAAAGGGTCTTAGTACCCAAGTTCATTCGAGTTCCGTTTCTCATCCGCAGAATGATGGTCAGGCTGAGAGGACTATTTAGACTTTAGAGGACATATTTAGGGCATGTGCGCTTGATTTCAAAGGTAGCTGGGATGAGCACTTGCCATTGATCAAATTTGCGTATAACAATAGTTTTCCATGCTAGTATTTAGATGGCCCTATTCGAAGCATTGTATGGGAGAAGATGTAGATTGCTTAGAGGTTGGTTTGAAGTTGGATAAGCAGGTGTGATTGGGACTGATGCTATGTTCGAGGCTATAGAAAAAGTTAAGTTGATTCAAGAAAGAATAAAGATCGCTCAAAGTTGTCAAAAGTCATTTGCGGATATGAAAACAAAAGAGCTTAAGTTTCATGTTTATGATTTAGTGTACTTGAAGGTTTCACCTATGAAAGGGGTGAAGAGATTTGGGAAGAAGGGAAAGCTTAGTACCCATTATGTTAGTCTATACAGGACTCTGAGCTATGTTGGGAAAGTAGCTTATGAAGTGGAGTTACACACGGAGTTGTCTAGCATTCATCCGGTATTCCATGTTCTATGCTTAAGAAGTGTATTGGTGATTCTGTTATGGTTGATTCTTTTGAAAGCTTAGATATTTAGGATAGCCTTTCATTCGAGGAGTTTTGGTTGAGATTTTGGATTTTCAGATCCGTAGGCTAAGGAACAAAGAAGTTCCTTTAGTTAAAGTACTTTGGAGATATCAATTTGTTAAGGGTGGTACTTGGGAAGCCGAAGCTGATATGCGAGCCAAGTACCCTCACCTCTTTTCTATGTGTTCCGAGCGAGTAGAAGGTACCATTGTTTCTTAATTCCACCCCCTTCTTATTAAAGATTCAGTTGTGTGTATACTTCTATCACGAATTCATGCATTTTATATAGTATCCGAAGGTATAGAGTGAAGTAATTCCTTGGAGTGAGTCATTCCAGCTATACGTCCTTATTTTTTTCTTGTTCTTCTCTATCTATCAACATTCGGGGATGAATATTTCCAAAGGGGAGATATTGTAATACCCCGAGAACTCTAACCAAGAGTGCCACCATGATTCAAGAACATTAGAAATAAATTATAGTACTTTGGTTGTTTTATGATCAAGGGTGATGTGTATTAAGGCTTCAAAGATATCCTAGCGATTAGGTGAATCAAAACATCCCTTACCGATTGAATTCTTGAAAAGAATTTTGGCACAGTCAACTTCAAATGAGCATATCTTTTGTTACACTAAGAAATTTTGAGCTCATGACCTACTAATAGATAGATAGTTGAATTATCTTTCCAACGGTAGCAATTTAACCTAAATCTTGTATAGGACCAAAAACTTATGCCTATTTTACTCAAGTGTGTCAGCCTGGAAACTGTGTGACGACATTTTGTGATGACATTTTGTGACGACTTCTCACAAATCTGGCGGCTTGTCACAAAATGTCATCACCCTTAAGCAGAAAGTTAGAAATTCCACCCTTTTGTGATGACATTTCTTGATGACTTGTCACAAGTCTGATGACTTGTCACAAATGTCGTCAGCTATTTTTTCAGCAATTAAAGGATGTTTTTGCAAGGTATTTTGGTCTTTTCCCATCTTTTGGAGGTCCCTATATATATCAGAATCCCCATCCAAACCATAATTTCTTCATTTTCTCTTCCAATTCTCTTAAGAAAATATATGTAGGGTTTCATTCAAGAACATTAATCTTCCAAAAATCATCCATAAATCTTCAAGATTTCTTTGAGAACCAAGTTACTCATAGTGTGGGCTTTGATAATCATTTATTACAAGTGCAGATAGAGTCTCAAGCACTAGAATTCATCCAATTTCAAAGATTAAGGTATGTCGAGTTTTGAACAAGAGCAATTCCTTCGTTCTTGTGCCCAAAGCTTTGATTTATATTATGGATTTATATGATTTTGCAAGTGGGTTTATACCCAAATTACTTCATCACGACTCTATGAGAATATAAATAGTTCAAACTTTGTTATACATGATTATTTTACTATTCCCAAGTTATGACTTGATATTTAATATTGTGAATTTTATATTTCTACCATGAGTTGATATTTCAAGTGCTTTCAAGATATGTGTCAAGCTTTAAGATTCCTTATGACGAATTGAATTATTGAGTATATTGATTCATGAGATTGTGTTGTTATAATGAGCCTTGATAATTCCCCAAAGTTATTGATGCTACCATGATTTAATAAATTGATACATTTTGATATTGAGAAAGATTGATTTGATTTGAGTAGAGCTAGGAATCCACAAATTGATTATGATTTGATAAATGAGAAAGAAATTTGATTTGATCTCCATGATAGACCCTTGTGATGTTTGTGGTGGATTTCCTAATGCGTTCTGAGCTTGTGTCTGGGAGTAGTATTAGCATCGAGTGGTAAATGTGGTATTTTACCTAAAACTACGTGCCACCATAGGATTGGTATTGATATTTGTGGGCTAGAGGCCGAGTATGAGATTGTGATCATAAAATAGAGGTTGTATTCCCTAGCAAGAGTACGATGGTCCTGCCAATGTGGGGTTTTCTCCTTAGGAGGGCAAAACATTGGACTCCATGTAGCTCACATAGCTTATGTCGGTTATAAGAACCTCCCATGTCCATAAGAGTTGAGTTTCTTGAATTTCGAGTCACTCCGAGTCTTGAGGTGAAGAGTTGAGCTGTTTATGATGATTTATGAGGTTTTTATCATATGATTTATTTACTATGAGATCATGAAAAGTATGTTTCAATCTAACTCAAGCCAAGTGAGTCATCATTGTACATATGCATATTTTCATGAAACTAATGATGATATTTACATCATTGCATTCACCCACACATACTCAGTACATTCCAATGTGCTGACCCATATATTTTTCCTATGGGCTACATTTTCTCATAATGTAGGTTCAGGTACTCAGCCGCAGCCACGTTAGCAATATTTGGGTGCCTCACTATGTTTCCTTAGTGGTGAGTCCTCATGGTTGAGGATCATGTCTATATTTTTTGTGATATCATTTTGTTGTTAAAACTTTTAGTACTGTTGAGTTAGTTGGGGGTTTGTCCCTAAGGCTCCTTGATTTTGATGTATAGAGGCTATGTCAGACTAAGGGGATGGTATGTACAGACATTCAATATATATTTTGGTTGTACAGTTTAGTATTCTCCAGTATCTCTCTTGAACCTGATGTGATATATCTCTTTATTATGCATGACTATTATCAAATTGAGTTCCTTGAGGTAGTGTCCAGCTCCGAGGTTTAGCTTGGGGCTACGTGTATCCCTAAGCACCGTATGATATCTCGGGATGGAAATTTTAGGGCATTATAGATTTGGTGGCTTTTATCTTGTCTGATCCTAGTTCTATTTTTTTGATATTCATCTAATAAATTTTCTATAGGGTTGGACATGGTTTTTTATAATTCTTTATTCACCTATATATGAATCTACTACGATTGAGGATCAGCATTACTAACGCAAGTATATTGTGCATGATCATTGTTGCTTATGGGTTTTCAAACTTTGGTAGACTTGGTAATTCTGGATATGTTAGATTTTGATATCATTTTGGGTATTACTAGCTTGTCTCCATATTATGTTATTTTGAATTATTATGCTAAGAATGTTACCTTAGCCATGCCGAGGATGTACAAGATAGAGTTAGAGGGTTTTTATAAACCTAGTTCGCTAAAACTTCTTTCATTAATTAGTTCTAAAATGTTAGGAGGAAGGGAATGTTTATCCTTCTAAGAATATTTTTGGGACACTAGTAAAGAGGTCCCATCTATTGAGTTAATTCCTGTAGTGTGTGAGTTTCGGGAAGTGTTCCCTATTGATTTTTCTAGTATCCCTCCAGATCAGGACATTAAATTTTATACTGATTGAGAACTTAGTGTTTTACCTATCTCTATTCCTTCTAATAGAATATATTTGGATGACTTAGGGGAGCTTAAGAATTTGTTGATGTAGTTTCTTGATAAGGGTTTCATTGTCCTAGTGCTATATTGTGGGGTTCTCTAATTTTGTTTGTCAAAAAGAAGAATGGTAGTATAACAATGTGTAAAGATTACCGGTCGCTGGATAAAGTAAACATCTAAAATAAGTATCTATTGCCAAGGATAGGTGATTTGATTGATTAGTTGCGACGTGCTCGGGTGTTTCCTATGATAGATATAAAGTGAGGGTATCATTAGTTGAAGAACCAGGTAGAATCTATTCCTAATGGGCATTTCAAATTTTTCGGTGATGTCCTTTAGGTTGACTAATGCACCGACAACATTCCTGAGTTTGATTGAAGGTGTCTATAAATCTTTATTTGATTTATTTTTTATATCTTTATCAATGATATTTTGATTTACTCTAAGAGTAAAGAGGATCATGCATGGTATTTGTGGATTATCTTGGATATATTAAGGGGAAAAAGCTTTCTTTAAAATAATCTAAGTATAAATTTTGGATGTCGCCTATGGCTTTTTTGGGGCATGTGGTTTCTATAAAGAGGTAATGATAGATCCCCAAAATATAAAAGAAGTTAAGCATTAGGTTAGGCCTACCTCAATGAGTGATGTTCATTATTCTTTGGGATATGGGAGTTACTATGTGGGTTTGTTAAGTGGTTAGCTTCTATTGTTACTCACTTGACGAGGTGGGCTAAGAAGGAAGTGTCTTTTGTGTGGTCTGAAAATTATGAAGAGAGATTCGAAAAACATATGTTTTTTTTACCACAACTCCTATCCTTCCCTTTCTTGTGGAAGGTAAATATTTTATAGTATTTTGTGGTGCTTGACATTCTATTTTAGGTTCTTCATCAATGCATGCTAAGAATATGATAGCCTATGAATAAAGGCAACTGAAGGTCCATGGAAGAAATTATCCAACTCATAACTTGTAGTTGGTAGCGGTTGTCTTTGCATTAAAATTATTGAGGCACTACTTATATAGTGTTAAGTGTTAGGTTTGCACATATCATCACCTTTTAAAACATAAGTTCACCTAAAAGGACATAAATCTGAGACAACAATAGTGGATAAACTTACTAAAGTATTGTGATGTTACCATCCAGTATCATCTGGTAATACAACCTTGGGTAGCACACACCTAACGAAGACTTTGAGCTTAAGGAGCCCAAGATATGAGCATGGAAATAAGAGCATGACAAGGTATCAAATACACCAGAGGATGGAAATCTTCACCCATTTTGAAATGCCATTTCTAGTTTCACGATGGAACTTAGCCTTTGGCAATAGTATATAACAACACACTGAACTATACTACCTACTTGGGTGATCAAGCAACCCAACTAGGCAAGCCAAGACGTACTTAGGTAATGCTAGATATAATTGGGTGATGGACAACCCACTGGGCACTATGATGCATCCTACTTTATCCTAGATAGACTATATTTTAAATAAGCTGATAAGTGTATAGAGAAATGGATATAAATGCACGACTTATTCAATTACTTTCTTATACTCTGTTGACGAATACTAATCTTGAAGAGTTTAGGTGGAATACTTTTTGTAGTAGTCGTAGTTTTTGTAAGATAGTTGACAGG
Organism: Capsicum baccatum var. pendulum; assembly: GCA_030864225.1. Lineage (NCBI taxonomy): Eukaryota > Viridiplantae > Streptophyta > Magnoliopsida > Solanales > Solanaceae > Capsicum > Capsicum baccatum. The sequence goes on along the minus strand of CM061556.1, from coordinate 121,775,564 downwards.
GATTTCCATGGAATGGCCAAAAACTCCTTTACTCTAATTTTTATAAAATGGATTACTTATTTGTGTCTATTAATTTCTCTAAATCAAGTCCCTTCTCCGATGGTTCAATTATGAAATCAATTGAGCCCTTATTCTTTACTTCTCATCTCCAATTTCTTATCCATCTGCAAATTCATATTTGAATTCCACCTTTGGATTATAATTTGTTTCAACCCCATTTGGATCATTATTATTTGGTATCACATCAATCTGATATCATACTATTTGTTATCAGAGCTTAGGTTAGAGATTTGTCCCATCTTAGGTTCATTAATTAAAAAATGTAACAATTTCAAAAAGAAAAAAATTGGTTGATCAGTGTTTGTTTGGATGTTTCTATTACTAGTTTTGTGTTTATCTAGTGATATTTGGTCCATATTTGAATTTCAACTTATTTGGAGGTTAATTGAGGTTTTTACCAGTATTGAAGATGAAAAATCTTAAAGGAGAATGAGTGAGTTTCAAGATCTAGGTTGGTTTGAATAATTATTTGTAGCGGGATTTGTTATCCTTCTCATTTGGAGTTCACTATGAAATATTTGCGATATTGGAGTTAAAATCCATTAGCGTCAAAATCCAAAGTTTATCTTATTCATGGTGCGCTTCATCATTTGAAGAAATTGCTAGTGGGATTAATTTTGCAGAGCAATTCTTTAAGAATTGATGCCTAAAACATTTGCATTTTATTCAGAAGGTTGAAAGGAGCTCATGGTTAAAATATTATCAAATTTAGAGATTGTTTCATCGAGGTTAATTTTTAAATGTTCAAGTGTTCTTCATGATCTTCATATCTTGTTGAAGAAGATTATTCAAAAGGTTTGTTTGATCAAAAAAGTTAGAGGAAATGGAAGGTGTACTTGTTTTTGGAAAAGGAATTTACCAAATATGGCAAGTACTATGTCAAGGTAAAGAACAGGGGATCACAAAATTACAAAGTTTTTTATCTTTTGGTTTGGCTTCTGGTAAAATAGGCGATACAAGGAGGGCATTGCATTTCTTTGCTGATATAAGGTGAGCATCTCCAAGAAATTTAGTGAATACAAAATAGTTTGGAAATAATTTTTTGATTAGTCAAACAAACTGTCAAATTTGGCAATACAAGGCCCACCTTGGCTATTCACACTTGACTTTGGTGATATAAGGGTGAAATTTTTGTATGCAATGTTGTGTTGGGTGGGTTGGACTCTAGTTTGGTGATAAGGCTTATTAAAATGATACTGGACTGAATTTAATCATCATGGGTGGCAATCCCAAACTTTTTTAATACTCCTAATCTCAAGCCTTGATTCCTTACTTTCATTCCTTGATTCCAACATCAATTTCTTTATTCCTAAACTTATTTTCAACAATTAATTATTCTACTTATATGTTAATTAGTTCTTTGGTGCTTATTCTTTAGAGCTATTTCCTCTTGAGTTTTTCTTGTTTATATCATTTAATACTTCAAGTCTCTTTTCATTTTTTGATAAGTCTTCTATTATTTGGTAAATAAGAATCGATTCATCTATAAATGATAAGTGACCTTTGCAATTAATTGGGCAAAGGTAGTTCTCTATTAACTTTGGGAAAAAGACTTTTACGTAAATTGAGAGTTTCCATACATGAGAGACATAAGGAAATTTTCTACTAACGATGGTTGCTAGTTTTTTTAGGTATGTAAAAGGTCATATAATAAAGGATGTCATCCATACACCAAAGATATTATAGGGATGGCACTTGTGAACATGCTTGTAGCTACATGAGCTTGAGCATAGTACTGATAGAAGAAGAACGAGTGAGGTTGGTTATTCTCCCTCATCTTGAACTACTTCCTATCCTAATCAAGGAAGAATGGATATATGATCTACACCAAGATGATCTATCATACTAATTATATGGAAAGTATATTCACTACTTCTCAGAATGCAAAGTTCCAAGATAGGTATGGCCCGGTGAGGCCAATACGTGGAAACAATGTGAGTATACATGGTATCATAGGATTTGGTCTTGTACTTTATGATCAATGTTTTGCCAATATCATATACCAAGAAGTTGTGGACTATATTAAACTACTCTTACATCCTATTTGGGGTTCATTTCTTAAAGAATTATGCATTTGTGTTAGCCAACAAGTAAAGGTACGTATTTTACTTAAGAATATTATGAGGAGGTATGGTGTAGTATAGGCTTATTAGATACTTGTCAACTATTTTTTGGGAGTTCTTGGTTCCAAAGTCATAATTTCCCATATGTGAGAGATTGCTATAAGTAGTCATGGAATATGATGGAAAGTATCTCTATCCACCAAAACCACCTAAAGAAGAAGATACATGTGAACCACTTTCAATTAAGGATCCTAGTATTTTGCGTACGAAAGAATTATGTACCGAGATAGAACTCGAGGAGTTGGAAAGGCCAATAAAAGGTACTACTCCTCATGAATATGAACCTATGAAGTTACCTTTAGAGGCAATCCAAGATACTCCCTATGAGGTTGGTGCTAAGGCGTTGAACATAGAAGTCAACACATCCACTCTTTTTTCACCAAAGTGGAAACTAGATGTAAAGGGATCACCTATATCTTTACAAAAAATCTTTGTCACTTGTCCTAACGCTAATGAAATTAAGAGTGAAAAGATTAAGAGGAGTAAGGGCATGATAAGTGACAATCTAGAGAGGAGAAGGGAGAGGTTGTGTGGAGTTATGTAAGATGTTTGTCTATTATGACCTACACACATGCAAGTGTACGCGATCTAGCAAGTGATATAGTGTCTCCTTAAGAGCCAGATATTGAATTCACAGGGGGTTGTCTTTTAACTATCTATTATTCAATTGGTGAAATTTAGACATATGATGGTTTTGAAAGAATACAATAATTATGAACTAAATTAATAACTTGGGATATAAACACTAACAAGGAGGATTTTAGGGTTAAGACAAACTTCACAATCATGTATAAATAGGGTCTCTGGCCGGTGGTGATGTTCATCATCGTTGTTGATTTATGGGGTTGATAGTATAACTCGAGAATGATCATTCTCTCAGTCATCTACACAATTTTATATCAAACTACATCATTGAGAGAGGATTTCTATCTCCAATTCAGATTTAATTGCTTATCTTTCCATTTCATAATCAAGTGGGGCCACTTGATTTATCTCTATACTAGTTGTAAATCACTTCTTTACAATTAGACTCTAATTCATAAAGATAGTGTTCATACTCCCTACGTTCTTCATTTTGTACCTCCACACCCATGATCAATTTACTTTAGGACTATAAATTTACATTAATGATAGCTAATCATTAAAGTTGTAAGTCCAAGAACATAAGAACAAATACATGACGTGATAAACATATAAACAAAATATGAAAACAAAATTGTACAATTTTTTTTGTAGCCTCAACTCTTGAATAAGGATTTTTCATCCACTCATAATCTAACATGAAAATAATAATATAATAATTAAAGAAGTAAAACTAAGAGATTTTAAAGGTACAAAACAAGAATCGTTGTTCTAGCCTCCTTCAACAGTTGTTTTCTCTCAAGCCTTGTTGTGTTATGAATCGTGTGATTCCATTATCCTCCCCCAATATCTTTTGTAATTGCGGCTAAGTTCTTAATACAACCATACAAGTCTTACATAATCTGTACCACACTAAATATATGTATTGACCAACTCGCCCTCAACTTAAACCATGTAAAAAAATCATGTTTTAGCCTCCTTGAATGTGTTTTTCTCCCAAGCTTGTGTTGTGTGTTGTGATTTCATATTGTAGACTGACCCAAAGTGTTCTCACTAATTTTAGCATTTTAAAGTCTATTTATAGCCTCCAAATCCTTCCAACCATGTCCGATAAGTATTGGGTAAAGATACCAACTTGATTCCAACTCAAACTAGGACTAAGAACAACTTGTAGCCCGTTTTGAAGGGGTGCACATTCTGATACTGATGTATGAGGCTTAAGGGTGGATGTAATAGATGTTTTAGAAGATAATACAGTGGCCAACTTAAAATGGTGTCTCATCGAAGTGTTGGATGTAGGGTGGGGGAAAATCCTAGTACGATATATGCAATTGATGTTTATCTCGAGTTTTGTTGTTGTCCAGACATTAGGTGAGATTTAAGAGTTTAGACCTGATCCTTCTCATTATATTATAATTAGAATTTTATTTTGTATATTATAAGATTGTGATGTATAATTTTGACACTATCCAGTACTTTTTTCGATGTAGTGGCTCTTACACTAACCAATTCACGAGGGATTCTTTTTGTATTTTTTGTACTTTCCACTCTCTTATTATAGCACACTTTTATATATACATATTTGTAATGACCTTCATAGCGATTCTTAGAATCTTCTATGTTATGAGCATTATGTCCTTCCCTGTTGTTCATTATATAGTTTATGAGTTGTGAGAATGTTTTGCACCATCTCTGATGTATTCAGGAGTGAATATATAAGTTTGGACTTTTGAGTAGCCTTTATAGTGGTATAGTTTAATTTGGTTAGTATTTTCTGATTCGAGCATTAGATGTCGATATGGAAAGTTCAATTAGACCTGGAATGTTGTTTTTAGGTCATTAGCATATTTAGTTCGGGCCTTGTGCATTTATTTTGTATTTTAACCTCTTAAATGAAAACTAGTTAAGTTTATCTTTTACTGAAAATGATATTTTTTTGAAAATCAAATAATTACATTGAGTCCAGAATGTCAAATTTAGCCTAGTAGCATTATTGATTTGTTTTTGTGAAGTCTCGAGGGCCAGTTAAGAGAGTTTCTTTGGACTTAAAGTTTCGTAAATAGTTTTTTTATATATCAGACTTTCTCCTTAGAGTAGGGAAGCCTTGTGTTCACAATAATGGGGCAGCATTTGCGAAGGCCATTTGGATCCCTGGATACAATTAAAAACCTGTCATCCCCAAAATAAATTTCCTATATTTTAGACTTTGAGAGCTCAAATTATGTGATTTCAAAGGGATTTTTGCGAACTCTTCCATACACATGTTTTTACTTTGTATTCATAATTTCTCATTGTTTTCCTTACAAATATCTTCAAATCTTTGATTTTAAACATGATTTTTTGAGTTTTACTCAGTAAAGTATATAATGAGTTTTTATTTAATTTAAACTTCAATATGAACTATTTTTCCTTGTGTTTTTAGATTTAGAACCCTAAATGTATGCAAAACATGATTCTTTAAAAGAATCTTGATTTTATCCTTGTATTTTTAGAACCAGTTTTCAAAGTGATTTTTGACTCAAAACTAAAATATATTGATATGGATTTTGATGGACTCTTTGACTTATGGATGTCATATTTGATTGTATTGAACATGTTTGGCGATGATTCAATGGAGTAAAGCTTCAAGTTGGTACATAAAACTGTGTTTTTGGCTTGTAGATCTTCACTAAGGCAAGTGGAAATGTACTTTGACTTTTTTTGAATTGTATATATGTTGTGTGCTTGTGAATTTTGAAGCTCTTACGATTTGGGGTCCTTTTTATGTAAAATGGACAGTATCTCCATGGGTACTAGAGTCTTTTGATGGATTATAGTTTTATAATTTCGTACATTAGTTAGTTTTCCTACAAGAGAATATGCTTAGTATAGATTGTAGATATATGACTAATTGACCTTGAAAATTTTTATGGTGAGTGTTTAAGAGCTTGGTCGTGCCTACGGGATATTGATGTGACAATTGGTGTTAGTGCTATTTTATAGGATAATTATGCCATTATTGTTACTAGAGAGAATGATTGAGTTTTAGTAAACCCTTTGAGTTTAATTAGACTCATAATTGTTGGATTATCAGGGTTTAGTATCTCATATTAGAGAATATTATTAAGTTAGCACTATTCTCTATTTTATTATTTAGTCTAGTGATGTCATCTTTGGAAATGATGAGACACATGATATGGAATAAGCTAGGATTTGATAAGTTCAAGTAGATAATGTGTTTGGAATGTTGACTACTTCTGTGTTGCTCGAGTAAGGGACTTATGCCAATATTATTATTGACTAAAAGGATTATTGTTATTATGATCCCCGAGTGGGGGCTTGAAATGATTAATTGATATTTTACATGACTATTTATTCTAGTTGTATCGTGTGAGGGCTTAAATCATGAATTATTAACATTTGGAGTTAATTCTGAGGTTCTTTATACCTATATTAAATTAATTATTATCTTCATAGAAATTATTTGTAAGCATTACCTCATCATTTCATCTATAGAAATTCATGAAATTTTATCTCCCGGAACGCTGATTTTGACCAAAAAATGAACGACTTTACAAAACCCTTAACTAGGGAATGTATCAAAAAGGGGATCGATACTTGAGATTTAAGGTACTAAAATTATATAGCCATATCCTAGGAGCAATAATGCCCAGAAGGCTTATATGATTCTTAATATTGAGATTGTGAAGGCATATGTGGGGCTATAAGATGGTTTATATCATCATCATTACATTAAATTGCATTCCTTGATATGGTTTATTCACTTTTGTATTGAATTTTCACAATTGAATCTTGTTTATGATATTGTGTGTTCTACATTTACTTCACTACATTATATCATATTATACCATATCTTAGACGATTTGGAGGTTGTGATATTATGGCACATGGGGTATGGTTATGTCTTGATTAGAGAGACTATTGTGTCGCACCAATTGGTAGCATGTTATCCATATAAATATACACTTTCACTATTTTATCCTAGGTTATTGGTTGAATACAATTGATTTCACCTGATATAGTTAGTTAGACTCCCTAAAAATGACTTATGTTACTTGTTGATCATTAAATGGCTTGTGTTGACTCACCCTAACTAATTTACCCACCCTATTTATTGATATGTCTATGATTCTTTTGTTGGGATACCCTACTAAGATGATGTGGTGTATTTACTTGCTGTAGATTTATTGGGTGACTTGGGTAGTTAGGTGATAGTTCTTTTCATCACATTAGATTAGGGTCAGTTAACGATGATGCTTGCTGAGTACACATGATTTGTGATCACTCTTTCTTTTATTACTTTTTTCCTTTCTTCTACATGACATGCATGTATTAGTTTAACTAGAATATAGTAGTTTGTGTTCGTTCTTCATTGACATGATAGAGATTGAGGTAGTGGGTGACATTTCACATGGCTTACTCAACTCTTTCTTATTTTATCTTATGTTTTATCTGCACTTAATATAATTTAAACTTTTCTATATTATAGGTTTGTATTAGTGACAACCAGACATAAGATGTATCTTGAATTATAATATCATAATTAATTATTTTGGTATTATTCTATTCTCCTTCTTCCACTTCTTATTTACTTTAAGAATTGAGTTTGGATTGGGATAGGCTTACTTATATAGGAGGATGTGATAGGTTCCATCACATACTCTGTTTTGGGTCCTGACAAATTAATATCTAGGACTCAGGTTCATTAATCTCATTAGTACAGGTGGAGTACATTGGAGTCTTACAGATCTGTTATCTTCTTCGCTAGGAAATATGAGTTTAGGAGAAGTTCAATTCATTATTATGTGTCATACATTCATATCTTTATGTTACTCAAAAACCTTTTATCCTCCCTCATACAAATGGTAAGGACAAATTCTTTCATGGCTAGAGATACCCATGCCTTCAGTACATAGTTGGGGTTGAGGTCAAGGTAGAGGTCAGATTGGAACATCCTAACAATGTAGAGGTTAGGATAGGATTAACTCTTCAAGTTCTAGATTTGCTAATTTTGGGCCATGTGAGTTAGTGGGGTTGAGGCCAGTGAAGACACCGCTTGTGATTATAACCATACCTATGTTTGAGGGTTGTTTATATGAGTCTTGGGTTTTCTTCAGAGGGTGGCTCATACTTTGATTCGTCATTTTACTTTGTGACATTAGGCTCTATGTAAACATTTGACAACTGATTCTTCGAGTTTGTTACGTTTTGTACCCTAATGTATGACCTCTTTTGTTATTTGCACCCTATTTTATTTTATAATTTGCACCCTAACCGTCTATCTATCTTGCAAAATAATGAAACTTCGTCCTTTTTAAAATTTTCCACGAGGTAAAAATTGGAATGTAAATATTTTTTTCTTCTGAAAAAAGACACAAAATGTAATTCCCCGATCGTTCCTTAAGACTAAATCCGTATTTTGAGCGAATGGAAAGACTTCCAAAGTGATTGATATTTCAAAAGTGTGGTATTTATTTAATTTCTAAATTTTTGTCATGTGGAGAGTTGAATAAGCTTTCCATCGATACCGAATTTGCTAAAATCCGACACTCGGGTGAAGAGTTATAGCCATTTTACAGAGACAGTGTGCCACCTAGCACTTTAGTACATCATGGAGACAGCCAAAATGACAATTGTCATTTTCCAGTGGGCCTTTGCGATATTGGCGCATCGTGCCAAGGCTCAATATCAGAATTATCAAATTCCAGTGCATCAATGCAATCCACCGTGTCGCGGTGCCCTTCCAGGTCATGACCAAGGTGGCAAATGCAAATTCACCGCGTCGCGCCACTGAGCAGTTTCCCAACTTTAAAAATCCATTGAAGGTCCGCAATCATGGCACGTCACGCCAGGGACAAAAATCGGGGTTCAGTTCTAGAATTTTGCTCAAGGATATTTTGGTCTTTCCACCCTTCCTTACCCACTATATATATATATATACAAATAGAGGAGAAAATCCTCATTTTCCTCTTCCGTTCCATCCAAAAGCTAGGGTTTCTCTCCAAAATCCCATCCAATTCTTGTGTAAACATCCCAAAATTGAGCCGTAGTTTTCACAAATTAGTTCAGATTCAAAACTTCCAAGTCAAGAACATCAAGAACCCTAACTCAAGAAGTGGGAAAATAAGTTCCAATTAAGTTTCTTCATCTCAAAATCATAATCAAGGTATGTGGGGCTTGAACAAGAATATCCTTTCATTCTTGTGCCCAAAGAATTGATTTTTACTATTTGAATTTGATGATTTCGCAAAGTGCGTTTATACCCAAATTACTTTATGATTGATTTATTAGAATTGAGCTATTCAAGATAGATATACATGACTATTTCATTGTTTTATTTCCTAAATTGAGAACTTATCCTATGAATTGTATATTGCTACTATGAATTAGATTTGATGATTTCCAAGTGATAAATGATAAGAGTCATGATTTTAAGCTTTTCCATGAGAAGTTGATTATTGAATATATATATTGATGTTTGAATTTAAGAGTCACAAATTAATCTTGCGATGCTTTCTTGAGTTTTGACATTTGATATCAGCTAATAAGCAAGTCCACTTGATGTTGAGAAAGATTGTTTTGAGTTGAGTCGAGTTAGAAATCCACAAATTATTTATAATTTACCGATGAGATATATTTATAATTTTGGTCTCTATGGTAGACCCTTGAGTTGATTAAGTTATATTTCCTTACGCTTTCTGAGATTGAGTCTAAGAGTAGTATTTAGCACCGTACGGGAAGTGCGGGTTCAGCTCATCCTATTTCCCCAAATTACGTGCCACCGTAGGATAAAGATTAAGGGCCAAAGGCCAAGATAGTGATCACTAAAGTTAAGGTTCTACTCCGATGGCAAGGATAGGACAGCTATCCCATCATGGGCAAGACGTTGGACTCCATGTAAGCTCATATGGTTTATGTCGGTTATACAAAACTCCCAAGTCCGTAAGAATTTATGTTTCTGGAGTCGCCAAGTTGCTCTAAGTCTTCAGTTTAATAGTTTGAGTTGAGTATATTGGTTTATGAGATTTACAATTCTTGCATTACTATTGATGATTTACAAGGAATATATTTTAGCTAATTCAAGCAAACAGAGTCATTATTGATAGTATGCATGATTTTCTTATATATTTATGATAATGTTTATAATGCTGCATACACTCCCACATACTCAGTACATTCCCAAGTACTGATTCCCATAATCTTCTGTGTTCTATATTTCTCATGATGTAGGTTCGGATGATCAGTCTCAGCAGCGACAGTGATCTTTGAGTACCTATATCTATATTTCTGCAGTAGGTGAGTCCTCATGGTTCGAGGAACTATGCCCCTGATTTTGCCTTGATAGTAGATGGTTGTTTCTTTTCAGTTCAGTATGAGTCAGTTGGGGATCTTTCCCAATGGCTTCTCAGTCTTATGTAGTAGAGGCTTTTATCAGACTAGAGTACCAGTATGTACAGAAATTTTAGTATTTTGTTTGTACAGGCCACTAATTCTTCATAATTAAGTATGTTCAAGTTCATGACATGATTATTCTTTCCTATTTTAGCATGATTAGCATTATAGTGAGTTCTAAAAGTTATGATAGGCGTAGAGGGTTAGCTTAAGGTCACGTGTGGCCTTAAGCACCGTGTGATGTCTCGAAATAGGTTCTTGGGGCGTTACACAAAACTAGAAAAACTGCTAAATAAAAAAATGATTCTCTATCATTTTCATGGAATCAACATTCTTCCCAGCTCCCTGAAGATTATAGGTAACTCAGGAAACTTTATACCAAAAACACATAAGAATTTAGCCTTAGATGACAATTCCAAACTACAACTCAAATACCCATTTTCTGCTTGACAGCTTTTGACATTGCATATATAAACCAGATAAATAATGTTGAGGCATATAAAAGTGCATTGATGATTTTTTTTTGTTGGATAATCAAGTAAAATTTAAAAACTTTGATATACTCAGGAGTTTGATAAGAGTACATCAAACGTGTTTTCCAACCTGTCTCATTATTAATGAATTGCTAGGGCATATCAAAATCATTTTCCACTTACCTCTAACTTTAGTGACAAAAACCTAAACGGTTGAATGTTTATGTTTTATATTTGTTGAATTTTTCTATGTTCCATTATATGTTTCACTTGAAGATATTGATCATATCCATGCTCCCCCACAAAATAAAGTTTGAAGGACGAGAAGGATTTCATAATTGGAGAACTGTCAAGTGTCAACACAGTTTCATCGAAATAAAAAAGATTCAGCAGCTCATCAAGAAAAAAATGCCATCATATTTAAATATACTAGCATTTTTTAATTTAGCAGTTTATTTGTAAAATTCTATGCTAATTTTTAAAATATATTTATATTTTAATTTTGCCCTCATGTAAAATATAAAAATAGAGTAGTTTCATTATTTTTCAAGAAAAATAGGAGCTTAGGGCGTAAAATATAAAATAAAATAGAATAGGGTGTAAATCATAAAAGAGGTCATACGTTAGGGTGCAAAACATATTGTACTCCTGATTCTCCTTGCGTTAAATAGGTATTACCATGGATTTCTCCACATCTAGTGACCTTATCCTTTATGTCTATGATGGGATAGAGTAGCTATGTAGAGTTCATGAGGACAAATCCTCCTTGATTCAAGGGAGATCTAAGGTTTGATGCATAGATATTCTTTCTTGGTTGTCGTAAAAGGCTGCAAAAAGGAGTTCATGAGGACAAATCCTCCTTGATTCAAGGGATATCTAAGGTTTGATGATATATATTCCTTCTTTGAGGGAAATAATTGGAGACTTGTGGACCATAAGCCTCGTGGACTTAATAGCGATAGCAAAAATGTAAAGTGGTTTACAGGATCCTAGTGGTTATTCTCGAAGAGGCTTTGATCATGGTCACCAGTTAGGTCCTTTAGGTCCAAGTAAACTAACACCTACTTTTTTGGTTTGTTCATATGTTTAAGTATCGGGCACTATAGGAGTGATTCCCCAAAGGCAGTGTCACGACCCAATTCTTGAGGTCACTAGGGCACCTTCCATAACCCACCAATAGTCTAGCTAAACCCATAGTCTAGCCAAACCCATCGTCTAGAATAGATAGCAATGGACTATTCAATAATATAAGGAAAATAATGCAGAATAAATGTAATAAACACTACTACATAAGTGAATCCCAAAACATGGTGGTATCATTACAAGGGCTTTTAATGTAATAAGAGTACAAAAGTTAAATGTTAATGAATTTCACTGATACAATTTATCTTTAAATACAATACAGAGACTAGTATAATACATAAGAGAGAGATAAGTGTTACTCTAAACATCAGGAGCTCACTTTAAGTCTCTGAACCATGGCTTCTCCGCACGATGCACACATCAATAATGATAACCCATACTATGATTTGCAGGCTGCAAAAGTGTAGTATGAGTACCAAATGAATAGAACCTAGTAGGAAACTTCCAATTTATATTCATATATAAAGCAAATATATAGAACATATAAACAGAATAGAAACTACACCTAGATGTCCAGAGATCATAAAGCAAGTCAATCAGATAATAAGGAATAACTATCCTTATCATGTCCAAGAGTCTAACATAATAAGACTAAGGAAGTATCAAGTGTGAACTATACTATTCTAGCTACATTCAATAATGTTAATTCGATACCATATATCCCAGGAAAATATTTGAACAAAGAGCGAAAGAAAGATATATAGCAATATATGAGAAAAAGAAACAACTATACCATATGAATTAATGAAGGATAGGATATACAGTAGTACCATAGATTTATATAGCCATACATATATACATATAAATATGAGGTCACCTCCAAGCATAACCTAAGTCATCATGTCCTCATTTTAAGAACTCATTTTAATACTATTAGGATTTAATACTATTGTACTCATGGTTTTTAATCCATATAGATAGACATGAAATAATTGAGCATAATAATGCAACTATAAGATAGAAGACACCAAAGACATACCTCAAATCTCGATATCGGATCAATGACCAATCTATCATAAGCTAGCCATAATAATGACCATAATAATAATTATAACAATGATCATAACAATATTAATAACAACATAAATAACTGACTAATCTGAACAACCAAATACCTAGATAATACTATGCATACCCCTATCACCATAGGCTCAGAAGGTTAAATCAACATACAATAATACAAGGTATATTTTTCACCCTTATTTATGCACCTGTCCCAACTGGTAGATAGACATAGGCACATACTAGTGATAGGTTATACACATGTAAAAATGGATGCAAGGTACACAATTAATATCACAATGTATCATCATAACCATCTCCATCATAATTTTTATCTCATGACCATCTTAAAACACCCTGGTTTCTGGACCATAGAAAATTTCTTAGGATTCCAATCTCTAGCCCCAATATGACTCATGGGTATGAGCCATATATTGTGGTATGAGTAGTATGGTCCAATCATATGTTGACTAGTGTTGGTTGGTGGGATGGAATTTAGTCATTGGAATGAGTACGACTTAAATGGTATGACTCATATGGTTAAATACGAATCATTTGGTTTGGATTTTCCTTAGATTAATCTTAGACTTTGTAAATTTAGTTTGATCTGAGTAGGATTTGATCACCATGATCTGTAAGCTAGGGTATGAGTCATACCTAGGACTCATATAGTTGTCAGTATTCAAACCTCCTACAGATTCTATTCTTCCAGGGATACAGGTGAAGGTTTGTCAATACGACTTTTGTAGGATGAGTCATACACTAGATAGTATTGGGTCCAAGAGTTGAGTCTTTGCAAACTATTGGTAGGTACCACTCATGTTGAAGGGTACGACTCGTGAGGTCCAGTCGTAGCCCTGTGACAAAATTTTTGTACAACTTAAGTGGGGCTAATATGGATATTTCTCCACTTACCCTAATAAGGTCCCATAACTTATAACTCATGTGGGAGACTATTTACCCAATTATTATATTTATTGACACTAATACACTTCTCCTAAACACTATATAATTTTCTCAAGAGCTTTTAGGCAAGGAAGCTAGGGTTTCAATTATAGCACTAAATTGAGGATCTTGTAGATGGTTTATCTCCATCCACTTTGTCAATTAAGGCATGTTCTCTTCCCTCACCGTTAGTTCCAACAAAAGTCATGGTAATTATGAATATTTTTCATGATTTCATTGATGTATGATTTTGGGTTTTCAACTATGATTTGGGGGTTTTGATTTTAAATGAGTAGTTATTGTTTCCGTGGGTTTTAATTATGTATTTCCATGCTTAATTGGTGGTTTTGGAGAATTGAATTGCATGGGAATGGTTATTTGGTAATTGGAATTGGTTTTGGTTATATTATGCCTCAAATGAGTTTGATAAAATACCTATAAGGATGTTTTTATTGCTTTTACTATTTTTAATGAAACTCTTGCTTATTTTAAAATTGGTAAAGGGATTATGCATGGTTTAAATGGTTTGGAAAGGTAAAAGGGCTAAATGGATATCATTGTAGGGTACGTAAGAATCCCTTAAGTAGTTTAATATGGTTAATTGAAGGGAAAATAGAATTCTTTAAGCCTATATATGGTTGGATACTGACAAAACATACAAGTGTAGTCGGTATGATGATATTACTACTAATAACCTTGGTTAATAAATTATTATTTGATTAGTTTGTTGCTTGGTAATGGTTATAATTGGGAAATAATGGTGGGGTTTGTAGAAAAGCCATGGAAAATGGAGGTCCTGGGGAGACCAAAACTGGAAACTCAAATTTATTGATGTGAGGTTTGGTCCAAGTGACCGTATGTATGATGTCACACTTTATATTAGGTGGACGTACTTATCATCCCAGGTTTTTTCTTCCCTGGTCGTGCAGCTTCACGCACTAGGCACTTTCAGCTGGGGGAGCTGAACCCATATAACTTGTGAGTGGTTTAAGAAGGCAGAGCTACACAGCCTAAGTAAAGGTTTTAATGGCAGGGTAAACCTAGTTCCCTTTCCCAACATGGTTATATATATGTATGGTATGTGCATATGGATGGTTTTTACTTAGTTTTATAAATGACATTATTTTATCCTTATCTTTAGTTTATGCTAGCGTTCACGTATTAACCCATCTTTGGGCGGCTTTATACCCATCTTCGATAGGAACCAGCCGTTCTACTCCTCATATATAGTGATTAACTCGGGAACAACTATTGGATTAAAGTGGTGAGCTTCCATTTTTTTGGAATGCTCTATTTCATGTTATGGATGTTTTTAGACATTTTGATTTATTTTTTGATATTGGTTTTGTCTATGGTTGGGGGCATGTCACAACTGGATATTCTTACTCTTTTAGTTAGAGGCTTTGCTATGTATTGCTATGGGTTGGTATTGGTGGGATCGATATTGATGTCAGCCTTAATATTGGCATTAGTATAGGGGCTAACAATTTTGGATATAATTTTTCACTATTCTATCATATTTTATTTTGGGATTAATCATATCATATCTTGGATCTCATTTACCAATGGCCTGGCTTATAGACCTTGTTTTGGTATTGGGTTGGCTCGGTGGTTTGTTTGGTACGGGTTAGCAGATGGGATAACTTGGTAGGGTTGGTCTAGGAATAGACCTATCCTAAAGTAATTGTTTGTCCAATTACACCATCTTGTTATATGTTAGAAATTCATCCAACTCAAGGCAGGCAACTAGAAGTTGGGTTGGGTAATGAGGGTAGTCTCCGGTCCCGGCTAGACCTGGGATGCCCATTACAACAAGGACCCGGATCGGATTATGTCTAGTTTGTATCAGAGGCTTAGGTTTATGGTTATTTGAGAGTCTACAAAGCTATGTCTAGTATAGTATATTTTAGGGCTGTGTAGTATGCCACACTCATAAGAGAGAGGCTATAAGGCATTAGGAATGTTTCACTTTCTTGGTATTCTATTTTCCAGTTTGGAGTCTAAGTCTTGGAATTCTTCTCTAATACTTGGTTGTTCACTTTTTAGATCATGCCTCGACGATCTGGAATAGAAAAAAACTCTTTAGTCCAATCTAGGGAAAATGTTGATGGGGTACGCCTGGAGTTCATCTTCGATCTTAGGGTACTATCCATAATAGTTTTGGAGTATATCCTATTACTATTAGTCCTCCTCAACATGAGGTGACTTGTAGGGGAGTCCCACCTAACTCAGAAGTAACACAAAGATTAGAAACTACTTTTGACAGAAAGATTTTTTATGTTTTTTCTAGAATGCCCATGTTTTTTGAAAATTATATCTTTCATGATGTTTGTGACTAGCTCTTATCTATTTTATTTATATAAAAGCTTTATTTTGGATTTCTCTATGTACCGTTACATCTGTATTGACCCCTCCTCCGTCTAGGTTTTGAGCCACAGTCTAAAGGTCCTGATAAGTATTTGATTTTATCAAACATTAGTGCAGAGTACCAATTGGTGAGCCTTCTATATTTTAGATGGCCTAGTTTCTTTTAGATAGTTATTATTTATTATAGTTTTTGTCTACTGGGGGCCTTGTCCCATTTTTCAGACAGTTGTTATTTGATCATGTAGTAGAGATTTTGCAGATGGTTTTTCAACGGTGTTTAGTTGATATTGGATTTTATTCCTCATTGTTAAACTAAATTTATATTATGACCATATTCTCGTAGAAGATTTTATTTCTGCATTTCCTATTTATATAGGAATGGTGTATATGATTACAAGTTAGAAGGGCTCTCGAGTCTTCATTGTTTAGGATGTCCGTATTGGCTAGGGCCCTAGTTTGGGTTATGAAAAAATTCATATCAGAGCATGGTTCATGGTCCTAGAGTATCTGTAAAATCACATCGGGTAGAGTCTTATTTATGGGTGTGCAGCACGCCAAACTTATAAGAAGGGGGCTACTAGGCATATAGGAATGTTTCCCTTTCTTCATGTTCTGGTTCGTGCTATTGAGCCAGAATGTTCATCTTCCATACTCTAATTTATGCTGTGGTGTCGCCCATACGAAAGTAAAGATATCCCAATTCTCTCCTTACTTTGATGTTCCCAGATATGTCTCGTTATTGGGTTGATTCAAGTGCAAAAGTTTAGAGTCTAAATGGTATAGTACTTTCTGATTGAGCCATATAAGATTTTAAAATTTTTGCAAGGACTTAAGAATAGTCCGTTAGTGCTTCAGAGTATATTGATTTTTGTGTGAACTTTAATTCTAATGAAATCATGCTTTTTAGCCTGCAATATTAAGATTATTCCGTCTCTTTTCAAAAATTTATATTGCAGATATCATGCTTCAGGGGGAATGATGTGTAGCAGAATGTTGGAACTGTATTTCCACCTGATTTGTAGTATATGTTAAAGTGTCCGTGTCATGACCTACTAGTAGTGAGATTAGACCAAGAGGTTGGTGATATGAAGTCACAAAGTTAGAAGTCAAAGTGAGGGTGACTTTTGTGTAAATAAATATTTTAGTTAAATAACCTATATTGAAGGATGATTTACCACTTTATAGTGACAGACTAATGTGGTATCTAGTAGCATGTATGGATTGTATAGTTGTCTGTGGGGGAAGTGTTTGACTCAAATTTTTATTTATACAGAGTAAGATGTGTATCCTTAGATCATTGAATATTGTGTATTAATTTTCTATCTCTTGGATTATGTAATCTTACTATCATAGTTGAAAAAAAAATCAAAGTCTAGTGAAGCCGTATGGGGTTCTTTCGATTCACTAGCATAGTTGATTTGTTATTCATTTCATTGTCTTGTTCAAAACACAAAAATCAAAGTCTAGTGAAGTCGTGCGAGGCCTATTTCAATTCACTAGCAACTTGTTGTTCTTGTGTTGGTTGAATATAAGTATAGTAGAATCTTTTCACATTAGATTGAGTTGGTAATAAAGTGATACGTCCTTGTGTATTAGTTTGGTAGAAGGTAGAGAAGGAGTTATTAGTAAAGGTGAATTGTTGTTTGCTTAAAGTATGAAAATGTCTAGATGAGCCAGTAAGTTATAATTATAGACTAATGGTTGTTTGTGGAATTTGAAGGTAGTCTAAATGTACATTGGGTAAGTAAGTGTGATATGAGAAAGTCGTATAAGTAGATAAGATTGTATGGGGTTTAATATAAGATTAAGGTTGATCATGTCTATTATGTCACTTTACCCCCCTTGACCTTCTTTTCGTTAGTAGTTGTAAGCTAGTACTACTTGTGAGAAGGTATATAGTAGATTTTTGAGGTGTTTGGATAGAATGTCCCAATTTGATGGACTAGTATATTATGTTGCCTTCTTCATTAGTGGTAGATGATTGATGCTAGAATATTGTCTTAAATTTAATGTAGGATGTGGATGTAAGAATAGTGGCTTAAGATTATTGATGAATGTTTTGTGAGAATTATGTGTCAGGTTTGGTTGTAAATCATGCTTAGCACTAGACATTAAGTTTGAACAGTTGATGTCCATAAAGGTGGATGTAATGATTTCTTGGTTAATAATAATAGTTATGTAGAAGTGATCTAATAGGCTTGAATGGTGTATGTAATAGATTAAGTTTATTTGATTAATAACAAAGTATGATGTTGTATGTATGAGGTAAAAGTATGCCCAAGGTCATATGGAGTTGCAGCATTTTCTAAGACTATTACATGTTGCGTATGGCTAGTGGACATAGTAGTACCGTTGAGTTGTTTGGTGGAGCAAGACTAGTAGTATGATTCATCAAAGGCTTGGTGATATCCATGATTAAGTGTTATAATCTAAGTTTGAATTTTTGAAGGTTGAACTGACAGAAATAAGAGTTGAAGCGCTATAGAGTGTGTACTCCAACTATGGGAATTCTCATGAGGATTCGAAGTCAGTAAATGTTCAAGTATTGTGTGATTGACTACTAGGGCTATAGGAAGATAGAGCGTGTCTCAGAAGGTAGGATTAGTAGTGGGTTTTCCCCTTCCAGGTGTAGCCATTCGGGTTAAGTTCTATTAATTACGTGTATTGTCGTATTCTAGACCCCAGAGTACAGTGAGTGTAGTTCAGTTTAGAGTCTAGTAAGGTATCTCTCGAACTTAAGATGATGACTTAAAGCTAAGGGGGAGATGATAGAACAAGTAACCAAGTTAGTTTCTTAGATTTTAGTAGTGATGTCAGTATGATATAGAACTTCAGAAAGTAAGGGTGAGACTCAACCCATTCGTATCTCAGTATTTTTCAGTGATCCCAATACCTACTCATTCCTTACATTTCAGGTCCATGATCATAGTCCATGTTCATGTATATGACAGAGAATCACGTGCTTTTTCAGTTCTAAAATGATGAGTTCCAGTTCATTCAATAGTCGGAATCACATTCCATATGTTATAAACTTTAAATTGAGGTCATGCAGCTTATGACTTATGTACTCACACTTTATAGTGTGCTCAGTTCCCATAAATTCATGTTATACTCTTTATGATTGACGAGATCCAGCTTATAGTCATGTATTCCCCAATTCAAATCACTTTGATGAATCCCTGATGTTGATTTGCTATTCTTTCGGCCTCAGTTAAGTGTCAAGTCTCATATAATATCCTACCATGCTTCAAGGTCTTATGTTCTAACCTTTTAGTGACTCCTCCTTATGTGATGATAGTGGTGATAAGTAAATGTTTCTTGTTAATGGAAGATCATAGTATGCTTGTTTTAGATAAGGCCATAAGTGTGAAGTAAGATCCGGGGCCAAGTCCTTGATATATGTAATGGTTAGTGGAAATTTGTGTGTGTATGTCTTGGGGTAGCACGTCAGAGTTATATTGATAGTGGATTAGAGAATATGTGAAGTATGTCCTTATGGGTGTTTGCCTTAGAGTTCATATGTGGTTATAAAGATAGGCTTGAATGACATGTTGAGATTTAAGTGGAGCAACACAATATGCGCTAGTGAATCCATGTAAGAGATCAGAGTTAGTGATTGAAGTGGTAAGGGACGATATGCTTAGGGTGTGATCTCTAAAAAAAATATATATAGAAAATTGAATCATATGGTTTAGACTAGTATCGTGGTGTGGTATGTTGTATTTTGTTATTGAACTTAGGCTTGATCATGGTGAGAGGACTTATGTTACTTTAGGCATTAGTAGAAAGATTTATCAACTCTCATATAAGAATTCTAAGTTGAATCAAATGAGTATAGTATTTAAAGGGAATAATATAGTTAAGGGAGTATTCGACAAGTGCACTAAGCTTGAAATTAAGAAGTTTCAATTCCTAAGGCCTGGTAATTCTATCATAGTTTATGAGTTATATGTCTATATTCCATGCTACAGAGTAGTGTCACTATTGTGATTCCTTAGTTGGGGGTCTTGTGTAACTCATGCCTAATATTCTTTGCTCCCAAATTCTATTAGAACTTCTTTAGAAAGAGTGTTGAAGAGATACTCCAGTTAAGTATAAGTTTCCAGTATAATTCAGCTAGTATATCTAGTAGTTCAGTTTAACAGTCAGGCAAACAAGTTACTGTGGTTTTCCACCTTTAAACCCAGTCCTTCTATCCGAAGTCCCATGTGTATGACCTCCCAAGAGATAAGCTATTCCATCCATGTAAATTGAGAATTCAGTTCAGTCTGAACATCATGTTTCAGATTCAGCTATTTAGTCATGACTCAGTTCATAAGAGTTCAACGCATAGTCTCAAATCTCTCAAGGCATTTTAGCTCAGACAGTGTAATACCTTTGTACGATCTAATTCTTGTTGTCTCAAGATTTGTACTTATATAAGTTATCACTTCTCCATTCGATACGTATGATTGGATCATAAAAACCTCAAGGGAATCCTAAATTCTCAACATGAATCATCTCCTTAAAGCAAGTAAGGGCAAGTCAGCTCAGAATTCAGTTTTAGGATGGAAATTTAAATGTTTTAGATAAGTATATTCTTTCTTTAAAGACATATCATGTCCACGTTATTCCATACATTTAAGACTTCAACATTCCTACCCATCATTCGGGGATGAATGATACCAAGGGAGAGATAATGTAACACCCCGCATTTTGGGCTAAAATAAAAATTATCGTTTCTATGCATAGATAATCCAAAATCCATAAATCGTATGCACATTTGGCATGTTGATCAATTATGTAGTGTGTGAACCTATTTAAGCATGAATTGAGATCTTTGAGGTCCCCTAACTCAAGGACGAGTTGAAAGCTTTCCTATCATTCGAGTTTGAGAGAGCATCAAAACTTGGGTCAACTTCAGTCGACTATAACTCTTTGTATATAATGAATTACAGGGCCTACTATATTTCAAGAGAAAGATCTTCATATTGTCTTTCGAATGATACCAATTTTGCCTAAATCCAATACCTGATCGAAAAGTTATGGCCACTTTAATGATTGAGATAGTAGCATCAAGCGATAAGCATGCGACGCACGCCCTATCACATGCACCAAAATTTCAGGTTTTGTTTTTGCGTTTTTAAGGGTAAAATGGGTATCTTCCATCCCTTATCCAGCTATAACACGGGATTAAACTCCCAAAACACCAAAATATGATTCTTTTCTCTCAAATTCATCAAGAACTCACCCTAGAGTTTCAAACTAAAAACCCAAATATCTCAAGATTTAACCATGGGTTTTCCTTTCTTCAAGATTTGGAATCCCCATTACGAGGGCTACAAGAGGTACCCATCAATCATACATATAGCATCCCAAAATCTAGATTTCATGTAAAAGCTTCTAATTTAAGGTACACGGTGTTTTCCTAAAATCTCCTGGGTATGGAAATCTTGATTTTAAGAAAGGGTTTTCAAATTTATGAATATTGTTCTCCTTTCTTTACAAAAGCGGATTTGAAAGCGCATTCAAAGCTGCTTAAATAAAGCATAAACGCACAATCAAAGGACTTGAAACATCCTTCGTTCACTCCAGCGAAGCATTTCGATTCAAGCTGAGCCTCCTGAAAGACTCTATGAAACCATCCATAGGTTTAGGGGACCTGCGAATCGAATGGTTCATGCTTTAGAAGCATTGATGATATGGTTTTGTCCTTTAGGCTTCCCATCAAATTGATTCAAAATTATATATATGTATATTGTAAGCATGTGATTTAAGGTTGGTGATAAAATTGAGAGCATGATTCATGAAAAATCCCTCTCGGGTGATGATTTTCATTTACTTATGATATACTATGAAATTGTTTGAATGCATCTTGAAAAGCATGTGATCAAATGTCTTGAATAATTTGATATTTTGATTATGATTTTATTTTCAAAAGAGAGAGGGTTGTTTATGTTGATAAATGTTGAACATAATCATATAATAAGAAGATTTTCATGGTTTGTTAAAGATTACATGACCCCCTCTTATTTATTGAAAGGATGGAAATTTTGCATAGTTTTGACTTATGTTTTTGGAACATGAATTCTCTTTGTTAAATTGCATGTTTGGGAGGTCTGAACTATGTTTTAATGAAAGAATCATACATGTGCATTATGGCTCAAAAATAAGACTTGCAAGTCTTGGTGTGACGACACCAATCCAGATAATGCCATGGTAATTTAGAACAAAATAGAATTCATGTTTGAAGTCAGATTTTTCTGACGTTGAAACTAGAATAATGCATGATTTAGTACAGAATAAAAATTGGTCATGAAGAGAGCTTAGTGGTTCCCCAAAGAATGCATGAGTTCAGACTACTCATTGCCTAAAATTGTGATTTGCCCATCTAGGTATATTCTTATACGCTGGCCTAGTGCCCTGTGGTGTATCAGACTTAGACACTCCAACCCTTGTGGAACACTTGGGTTGGGGGGATTTCCTACAGAGTCAATGGTAGATTTCATTTAGGCCATGACATATTAGACTTGTAGGGGAGTGCCACCTAACTTAGAAGTAATACAAAGATCAAAAATTTCTTTCGACAGAAAGGTTTTATTATATTTTTCGAAGAATGCCCATGTGTTTTGAAAATTATATCTTTCATGATGTTTATGACGAGCTCTCAACTACTTTATGCATATAAAAGCTTTATTTTGGATTACTCTGCATACCAGTATATCTGTATTGACCTCCCTCCTTCTAGGTTCTGAGGCACAATCTAGGGGTCCTGATAAGTAGTAGATTTAATCAGACAAGAGTGAAGAGTACCAGTTGGTGAGCCTTCTATATTTTAGAAGGCCTAGTTTCTTTCAGAAAATTATTATTTATCATAGTTTTGGTCTACTAGAGGCCTTGTCCAACTTTTTATACAGTTGTTATTTGATCATGTAGTAGAGATTTCGCAGACGGTTTTCAGATGGTGTTTAGTTGATATTGGATTTTATTCCTCATTGTTAAAATAAATTTAGATTATAACCATGTTTCCGTAGAAGATTTTATTTTCACATTTCCTATTTATATATGAATGGTGTATATGATTAAAAGTTAGAAGGGCTCTCGGGCATTCATGGTTTGGGATGTCAGTCACTGCAAGGGCCTTGGTTCAGGTCGTGGTAGGTCCACTCTTTCCTATATAACCCCATATGTGGATATATATATCGGTTTTGATCCAAAGGTTGTTTTTGATCCTT
The DNA here is from genome assembly GCA_030864225.1 of Capsicum baccatum var. pendulum. Lineage (NCBI taxonomy): Eukaryota > Viridiplantae > Streptophyta > Magnoliopsida > Solanales > Solanaceae > Capsicum > Capsicum baccatum. The sequence goes on along the minus strand of CM061556.1, from coordinate 121,752,263 downwards.
TGTTTTTATTTCTACCCTATTAGTTATCTCGGTTATTTCAAAGAGAGTCTATAGGGGTGTGTGGTATCTATTGGTGGTAGGCAGACTTTGGTGAATTTGTTTGAAATAGATATGGTGGAATTTGATGTTATTCTCGCGATGGATTAGTTACATTCTTGTTATACATCCTTGGATTATCAAACCAATAAGGGTGTCCTTAGTTTTCCTGGTGAACCGGTTATAGAGTAAGAGGCTGGTTCCCTAGCTCCTAAGGGGTGGTTTATTTCTTATCTTAGAGAATAAAGGTTAATATCTAAAGGTTGTCTTTATAACTTGGTTCGGGTTAAGGATTTTAACTTGGAAGGTCCTTCTTTATAGTCGAGCCAAGTGGTAAATGAGTTTCCTGAAATCTCTTTAAATGATCTTCCTGGTGTTCCTCTAGATAGGGAAATCTAGTTTGCAATTAGTTTGGTTCCAGATACTGATCCAATATCTATTCCTCCTTATAGAATGGCTCCGGCTAAGTTGAGGAAATTCAAGGAGTAACTTAGGGATCTTCTAGACAAGGAGTTTATTCATCCTATTGTATCTCTGTGGGGTCGAATGGTAGTATTCATGTGCAAGAATTATGGTTCCCTTCGGATGTGCATTGACTATCGATAATTGAATAAGGTAATGGTCAATAACAAGTAGTCTTGCTCAAGGATAAAGACTTATTTGACCAGTTGCAAGGTGTCAAGTTCTTTTTTAAGATAGATCTTCAGTCTAGGTATCATCACATAAAGATTAAGGAGGTAGATATCCCTAAGAAGGCTTTTTGTACTCGGTATGGGAACTTTGAATTCTTAGTGATATTTTTTCGTTTGACTAATGCCCCGACGGAATTTATGGATGTGATGAATAAGGTTTTCATGCAGTTCTTAGATGTCTTCATCATATTATTTATTAATGACATTCTAATTTATCCCAAAAGTGAGGTGGATCATACTAATCACCTCCGTGTGGTATTACAGATATTAAAGAAACAACAGTTATGTGCCAAATTCTTCAAGTCTGAGATTTAGTTGAATGCTGTGACTTTTCTTGGTCATATTATTTCTAGTGAGGGGATCATGGTGGATCTTCCAAAGGTGGTTATGGTTAAAAGGTAGACTAGACCAACAACTCCAATCGACATTTGGAGTTTCTTGGGTTTTGCTGGGTATTATCGATAGTTTGGGGGAGATCTTTTCGACAATAGCTTCCCTTTTGACTAATTTAACATAGAAAAGGTTTAGTTTTCTTGGTCAGATGCTTATGTAGGGAGTTTCAAGAATTTAAAAGATAAGATGACTTTATCTCTGATTCTGACTTTTCCAGATGACAATGATGGGTTTGTGGTCTATTGTGATGCATCTATGGTTGGACTTAGTTGTGTCTTGATTCAACATGGGAAGGTGATTTCGTGTGCTTCTAGGTAGTTGAAGGTACATGAGAGGAACTATCCTACTAATGATTCGGAGTTATTGGTCATTGTGTTTACTTGGAAAATATAGCAGCATTATTTGAATGGATCGCACATGGATATTTTTCTGATCATAAGAGTTCAGTACATGTTCACTCAGAAGGAGCTCAATCTCAGGCATAAGGGATGGTTGGAGCTTCTCAAAGACTATGACATGAGTCCTCGCTATTACCCATATAAGTCTAACATGGTTGCTGATGCTCTTATCCGGTTGTTCATGGGGAGTTTCGCTCATTGGAAAAAAGAAAGCGGGAATTGGTGAAATATTTTCCCCGTTTGTCTAATCTTGGAATTTGCCTATTGGACTCTAAGTGTGAAGGTGTAATGATATAAGAAGTAGTTCGGTCGTCTCTTGGTGTAGAGGTTAAGGAGAAGCAAGTATTGGATTATGTCTTAATGAAAATCAAGGGTGATGTTGGTGAGCAAAAGGTGGTGGTGTTTGAGATCAGTGGAGATAATACTTTACTGTACAAAGAGAGGTTGTACAATCCTGATATCGACGGTTTGTGGCAAAGGATCTTGGCTGAGGTGCATGAATTGCACTATATTGTACATCCTGGTTTGAAAAAGATGTATCATGATCTCAAGGAAATATATTGGTGGAATAATATGAAAAGGGATGCGGCTGATTTTGTGGCCGAGTGCTTGGTATGTCAACAAGTTAAAGTTGAATACATGAGGCCTAGAAGGTTATATCAAGAGATTATTTTTCCTGAATGAAATTTAGAGGTAATCAATATATATTATGTTACGGATCTTGCTCGGTCTCGGAATCATATGATTCTATTTGGGTCATCGTGGATAGGATGACAAAGTCTATACACTTCTTGCCAAAAACGAGTACCCTTTTGATGGAGGATTATGCAAAGTTATATCTTCAGAAGAAAGTGAATCTTAATGGGTTACTTATTTTGATTATATCTGATCGTGTTATGCAGTTTTCATTTCATTTATGATGGTTTTTTCAGAAGGGATTGAGTACTAAGGTGAGTCTGACTACTTCTTTTCATCCTCCGACGGATAGACAAGCAGAAAGAACTATACAGACATTGAAAGATATTCTTTGGGCATGTGTGGTTGATGACGGTGGCAGTTAGGTTGAGCATCTACCTTTGGTAGAGTTTGCTTACAACAATAGCTATTATTCTAGTACTGGCATGGCTACGTTTAAGGAATTGTACGCTAGGAGGTATAGATATCTTATTGGTTGGTTTGAGTTCAGTAATTTGGACATGTTCTGTTCGAATTTGGTCTATCAGTCTATGAAAAAGGAGAAAGTGATTCGAGATAGGCTTAAGGCTGCCCAAAGTTGCCAAACGTCCTGTGTGGATGTTAGGCTTAGAGACTTGGAGTTTGAGGTTAGGGATAAGCTTTTGCTAAAAGTATTTCCTATGAAGGGAGTAGTGCAATTTGGTAAGAAGCGAAAGCTCAGTCCTTGGTATATTGGTCCTTATGAGATTTCTTGGAGGGTTAATAATATTTCTTATGAATTAGAGATACCTTGTAGCTTAATCCTTATTCATCTAGTATTTTATGTCTCTATACTGAGGAAGTGACTTGCTGATCCTTCTTTGATCTATCCTTAGGAGGGATTGGGTATCTCAGACTCTCTGTCCTATGAAGAGGTCATGTTGATAACTTGGATAGGCAATTTGTTGGTTGCAAACCAAGGATGTGTCTTAAGTTAATATTCTATGGTGAAACCTTAAGGTGGAAGAAGCTACATAGGAAGCGGAGGGGGACATGATGTCCAAATATATGCATCTATTTTTTTCTCCTAGGATTCGTGCTGAAGGTATGTGTCATCAACACATCTTTATTTTCTGACTTTGTTAAGGGAAAGATTAATAGCTTTTCCTCTTTGTTTTCAAACTTTGTTAAAGATTGGAAATACATTTGATAATGCAAATGACTCATGAGTGTGGTTACCCTTACCTTGTCTGTCATTTGGGGATGAATGTTCCTAGTGGGAGAGATTGAAACACCCTGGTTTCTAGAACTAAGAAAATTTGCTGGAATTTTGATCGCTGAACCCAATATGACTCATAAATACGAGCCCTAAGGTTGGGTACGAATAGTATGGTCCAGTTGTATGTTGTCCGGTGTTGGTTGGTGGGATGGATTTTGGTCACTGTAATAAGTACGACATGAATTGTACAAGTCATATGGTTGGATATGGATTGTTTGGTTTGGGTTTTCCTTAGCATAATCCTAGACTTAGTATCTTAAAATGGATCTGAGTACGAGTGGATCACTATAAGCCGTAAGACAGGGTACGAGTCTTGCCCATGACTCATAAGGTGGTCAGTGCTCAATCCTCCTATGGATTCTATTCTGCCAGGGATACGAGTGAAGGGTACGAATTGTATACTGTCAATAAGACTTAGGGAGGATGATTCATGCACTGGATAGTGTTGGGTCCAAGGGTTGAGGCTCTAGACACAAGTGTTGGGTACCACTCGTATCAAAAGGTACAACTCTAGAGGGTTAGACATAATCTAGACATTTCCCCACTTACACTAATAAGTTCCCAGGACTTCTAACTCATTTGGGAGGTTATTCACCCTATCATTTTGTTAATTAATACTTAGAAACTCTTCAACACTCTATAAATCTCTCAAGATATTTTGGGCAGGAAGCTAGGGTTTCAACTAGAGGCTTAAATTTGGGATCCTATCGGAGTTTCTCTCCGTCTACTTTGTCAATTAAGGAATGTTATCTTCCCTCACTATTAGTTACAACTAAAGGCATGATTTTTATGAATGGTTTTCATGATTTTAGTGTTGTATGATTTTGGACTTTCAACTATGATTTGGGTGTTTTGATTTTAAATGAGTGGTTATGGTTTCCGATGGTTTTAATTATGTCTTTGCATACTTAATTGGTCCAATGTCTATTCAGTTGGGAGAAGGATTCAGCATCGATTGAACCCAAGGATGGGGGCTCACCTGCCAGTAGAGGGTGTAGTCCTTAGAAGAAATCCTTGTATTCCAGAACTACGTAGCTAGCGTAGGTTGAGATATCTCCCTACGAGACTAGGATTGATATATCTCATTTCAGTTTTCCTACTTGCAAGGGTTGGAGGAAGAGCTTCCTATCAGAGAGAGAGAGCTCATAGCTTGTCTCTACCCATGGTATAGTATTGACACCCTTTCGACTAGGGTTACAAGTTGGACCTAAATTAGTTAAGAGAGGGGCATGTCGATTAGATGATAACCTCCTATAGTCTCAGTTTTAGACTCAGTCTCAGTATATAACTCAGTTCAGTTCTACAAATTCAGGACTTTCAGATATAGTCACTCAGCTCAGTTCGAAAATTAGTATAGTTCCATAGGTTTAGAACTGTCAGATACAGTCATTCATTTTCCAGTAATTCAATATCGGTATACTCAGATATCAATTAATCAATATTTAGACTCAATATTCAGTGTTATCACGATCTTAGTTGCAGTTACATATTCATACATGTCCTCTCATCCAGTTATACGCATGTCGTTCAATCAGTATTGTTCATGCATATAAACCCTATGCATTTCAGCCTACCACTCTTACCATACCAGTACATTCAAAGTACTGACACATACCTTTCTCTTGCACTATGATGTCTTATATCATAGGTTCAGACGCACGGGCTCCCGAGCATATTTAGCAGTTCAGATTCTCAGCATACAAAGTTAGTGGTGAGTCCTCATAGTTCGAGCACATAATTATTTATTTCATCATTTCATTTCATTTTTGGTAAACGGAGTTAGTTGGGGACTTATCCCATAAACTTCACATATCAGATAGTTTAGAGTTTTTTTAGACTAGAGTATTTTTAGATAGTTGTTCAGTTTGCAGTATTGATATTTAGTTTTGGTATAGAGATACCATATTATATATTATTTATAGTATAGAACCTAATGTTTAGTTTCTCTCCTAATTTTCGTATATTCCAGTATTATTGTAATTCAGTTATTACAGCAAGTACCAGTCAAGGGTTAGCTTGTGGTCATTCGGGATTATGAGCATCGTGTAGCATCCAGGGTATAGAATCAGGGCGTTACAAACTTGGTTTCATATCGTAAGGTTCAACATTGTCCTAGGAAGTCTGAAAACCACATCTAGTAGAGTCTTGTACATGGGTGTGTTGCACACCACACTTATGGACAGGAGGCTACGTGGTGTTTTAGGAACAATTCCCTTCTTTTAGTATTCATGACATGCGAATAAGCATAAGATCCAGTAAAAATCTACGTCTAATCTACTTCTTCCTTTCACTAATAGAACGTGCCTACTAAAATGACTAATGAAAGAAGGACTGAAAATCAGTCAGCACCTCAGCCCATTTAGGCAGATCCCCTGGATGAGCATGTCTGTCATGCCGAATTTAGGGCTGCATTCACTACTCTAGCCAATTCAGTCCCAACTCAGAATGAATGTCCAGCTACTATTCCGGTAAACCTAGTGGCTTATATTGCTGCAGCCAGGATTTGAGGCTTCACCCAAATGAATCCTCCCTTATTCTCAAGTTTTAAATCTAAAGAGGATTCATAGAAGTTCCTCGATAAGGTTCAGAATGTCAGAAATATCATGGGAGTGACTTCCAGTGAGTGTGCTGAGTTAGCTGTATGTCAGCTACAAGATATAGCCCATACATGGTTTAAGTAGTGGAAGGTAGAAAGGGGTGTAAATGCAGGGCCCATAGAATAGGAAGAGATTGCTATGGCCTTCTTAGATAGATTCTTCCCCTTAGAGCTGAAAGAATCCAAGATGCTAGAGTTCATCAATCTTAGGCAAGGCAATATCAATGTGAAAGAGTATTCCCCCAAGTTTACTCATTTATCCATGTATTCTCCCCATGTAGTATCAGAATATAGATCCAGAATAAGCAAGTTTATGTCTAGGATATCGAGTAGAGTGGTTAAAAAGTACCGGACTGCGATGGTTTTAGGGAGATAGGCATATCTAGCCTTATGGTACATGCTCAATAGATTGAGGAATAGAAACTTAAGAAGAAGGAAAGAGAAAATAAGAGAGCCACAATAGGTAGCTTTAGTTTTACCCAACCAAGGTCAGAGGGTGGTAACCATTCTCCGTTTAGTCAGAAGTTTTCAACACTAGTTTTCATCCCTAGTTCCATCTTCAGCTAGTACACCAGTATAAAGGTTTAGGAATGACAGTCATGATGGGGATCCAGGCTCCAAAAACCAGAGTAGTGTAAGCGGTGTTTGTACTAATCCACTTTGCAAAGAAAGTGGTAAGAATCAAAAGGGTATGTATAGAACCGGTGGTGATGTGTGTTTTGGATATGGAGAGTTAGGTTACCGAGTCTGAGACTATCCAAAAGATGGTCTACAAAGTCAGCAAAGTTGCCTTTCAGCTTAGTCCGATTGCCTAAATTTGCAAGGTGCCTCTTCCAGTGCCACCAGTGGGAAACGCCCAAACAAACTCTATTTTCTTCAGTCCTGACTAGATCAGGAAAGTTATCTTGATATGGTCATTGGTATGATATAAGTTTTCCATTTGCATGTTTACACTTTGCTAGATTCAGGAGCTTTCTTGTACTTTGTTATTCCATATATAGTAGTTGATTTCAGAGTCAGTCCTGAAATTTTAGCAGGGCCTTTCTAAGCCTTCACCTAAGTAGGTTAGTCTATCATAGCTTGGTGGGAATACAAGAACTGTTTGGTTATGATATCTCAAGAATTCAGGCTTCTAGATTTTAGTAGTAATATTAGTATGTGTAGAAAAGTAATGGGTGGGAATGATGCCCAACCCATCTTTGACTCCATGCAAACTTTTGTACTCTAGTCATCATGATACTTATGCAAGAACACAACTTATATTCACGCACTTAATATAGAATCATATGCATTTACAGTTCTTTGTATGAGGTGTTCTAGTTCACTCAGTAGTTAAAATAATGTTCCATGAACATGCACTCATACCTTGTAGAGTGTTTAGTCCCAGTTACCGTCTGAACCATAGTCTCAATTACAATCTTCGTTAAAGTGTCAGTCTCAGTCCAATAATCATATCAGAAACTCAGTTCAGTTTCAAGTTTGCTCAACCATAGCGTGTAGTTATCAGTTACTCAGTTATTAGTGTTTCAGTACCTTAGTTTACAAAATATTTTAGAACCATATTATATGTTTGGTCTTGCATTCTCAAATAGTGCAGCTTTCACGAATTCATGATTAGTTATATCATATTACCCAGTCATTTCTTACCTCGTATACATGATACTCTATAGTTTCAGTCCAATTATCTAGGCTAAGTACTATTTATTCTTACATGCCCAGTGTTCAGCTATCAGTCATTTAGTTAATTAGATAAGTTAGTATATTTATGCATTCGTGCTCAACTTTTATGTGAATACTTTCAGTAGTCTCAGGCAATGTGTCGTAATGAGGTAGAGTGTGTAGTTGAAAGAGTGTTAGAGAAAAGCTCCAGTTAAGAATACTTTTTTAGTATGAGTTAGTTCGTAAAGCCAGTAATTTAGTGTAGCAGTCAGGAAGACAAGGTCGTATGGTTTGGTTTTCCATCTTCCCATCTAGTCGCACTATCCGAAGTCTCATGAATGTAACCATTCCAAGATGGGGCACACAGGTAGTTGTGTGTTCAGTTCAATTACTGTATCATGTCTTAGTTTCAGATCCCAAATATTCAGTCACAACATAGTTCGTAGGTGCCTTGTGCATCGCCCTAGTTTTCCTCAGTATCTCAGCCAAGTCAGTATTCTTCAGGGGACATAATGTCCCAAGGGGATGATACACTATACCCCTAAGATTTCATGTCCTAAACCTTCCAGTTCTTTTCACGTAACGAATCTAGTTTGGAGTAGTGGGTACTCATAAGTTGACCCTCAAGTTCCAATATCAGCTTTAAACCACGTATTCAAGGGGCATCAATTCAGTTCATGATATTCAATTCATGTATCACATTCCAGTCTCAGTTATGTTCTCATGTTCCCATTCATGCGTACTCCAAAAATGATCTTGGATTCATCAGTATATTTCAGTTTAAGTAATAGCTTTTCCTTAAGCTTATTCAGTTTCATGCTCAGATTTTCTATGAAAAACTTGGTATCAGTTACCATTACATATTCAGTCATATGCTTATGCGTCAGTTCAGCCATGTATTCATGCATTAGATATGCATGTTCTGTATGAGCAACTCAGTTTATCAGTAATCCTAGTCAAGAATTCATGAATCAACTCAGTCATGCATTAGGTATGCATGCTCAGTATAAAATTCAGTATGAGAGTAATGTCAATCATATAATCATGTTTAGGATATTCATATCCAGTAAGTAAGTTCAGTCTACCAAGTATTCTCAGCTTTGTCAGTCTTATTCGAGGATGAATGTTCCCAAGGAGTAGATAATGTAAGACCCTACAAAAATTTCTAGCTTAAATCGGTCCTTTAAGCTTGTTAGGGGTCCCAGACTTAGAATATATTAACTAAGTATTAAGACAGTGCCATTTTAGCCTTCAAAATTTGAAAATCTTATTTCATGACCTTAACGCCCTTTAAATTTTGATATTTGAGTTAATTCATGATCAAGAATGTTAGTAGAGGTTCCTGGACATGTTTCAAATTTTTTGGACCAATTTTATATAATGTTTGAGTGCCTCAATCAGTGGGTCAACACTATCTTGATGCATCATCTTGACCATCACATAGATAAGATATTTTTTTTCCCAACTTTAGTGCAAATTCCAGTGAATCAATGCATAATTGATGTGGTGAATTGGCTATCGCATCGATGCCAATAATACGGCATGTCGGCCTGCACGTCGGTAACACAGTTTACAAGGATTAAAATGTCGCTTCCTCAAGGCTAATTAGGTATTTTTCCCACACCCTTCAGCCCCTAAAACATAAAACTAAGCCCTTTCGAGAGTAATTCTATTCAATTTTTCACAAATTTCTCAAGAACAAGAACCCTAGGTGTTCAAATTTCAAATCAAGAACTCAAGAACTCACCAGTAACTTTTAGAAATTCATCCACTAACATAGGTGAAGTGTTCATACAAGGGTACCTCCTTCCACCCTTGGAGTCCAAGAAACTGTTTTTAAATTTCAAGTTTATGGATTTCCTAAATTCCATGTTGGGTTTGATTATGTTCATATTTCTAATGAATAATTGGGATTCTAATCCATGTTTTGTGATATGTTTCATGTGAGGTTAATTGATATGCATTTAATATCATGAGGATCCATGTACAACCCTTGAAATTGTCAATGGGGATTTGAATTATGATGTCTACTTATTGTTTAGTGTCATGTGCATATGTATGATCACCAAGTGCTTGATGAATGGTTCATGTGAACCAAGAAGGGAAAGAAATTATATCATGCTAGTTTATTACAAATTATACCATGCAAAAGTTTGATAATATGTCTCCATAGATGCATTATGAATTCAATGTGTATGCTTATGCTAAGCAAGATCATGTGATGCTTTATTTTCATGATCTCTATTACTGGGGGTATTTAATACCCGATAATTTAGCTATTTACTTAAAGACATTGTTAGTTAAGAAGTAATCTCAGAAGTGACTCGATCAGTAGAACTAAGCCAGTTACAAAAACCCAAGAAATCTTAGTAGTGTTCGTAATTTAGTCACAGTACTCAGATCAGACCTTAGTAGACTCAGTCAATTAATAGAATTCAATAGTATACTATCATTTCATGAAACTCAGTGAACTTAGTTTAGTTCAGTCAAACAGTATGATCAGTAAATAGTTCAGTCCAACCTAGTACAGTTTAGGATTCAGTTTGGTGTCTAATAATTTAGATTTAAAATAATTAAGCAAATAAATAGTTAAACACAAATTAAAATCATAGAGATTTATCCTAGTTTGGAATACTAGTGTGGTGCCTACTTCCAGTACCCTTGGGTTTCAAAGTTTTCTTTGATTGTTCAATGTCGGGCTCGAGTACAATGACAAAAAAACAAGTTCTGAAGACTTATTTTAGTCTTCAGATTTTGTGACACAACTTTATTTGATGTTAAAAAGTTGACTCGATCCTACTATTTATATAACAACTGTAAACTAAAAGTTGAAAAGCCTTGTGAGACAAAGATTGAGACACTCTGATGTTTCTTATTGAAGTTGTGTAACCTGTGTCCATCTTCAGTCTTCTTCTTTTATAGTCTTCTATTGCAATTAAGAATTTGAATAGATTCCTTCAATGAGGGATGACACCATGATGCATGTCCATATCAGATATGTTTATTCGTGTTACAGTTTCCATAATTATACATGTCCATATCAGATATGTCCATGTAATGACTGTAGACTTCCTTTCTTTTGCTTTATGTACTATTGATTTGGTCGGCCGTGGTTATGGGATTATGATCTTTCTTCTATTTCTTAGATATTTGATTGATTTTCTTGTGATACTATTTGAATATGGTGATCCTTCTTTTTCTGATTGGATGTTCTTCAATTTTTAGAGCTTGTTCCCTTGCTTTCTTCTATGTTGAATCATTTTTTTTATCCCTCATATCTTTGGGTGAAATACCCTTCAATCTTTTAATATTATTTTTCTTATCTTACTTGACCGTGATTGATTTGATTTTTCATGACCTTTGGGGCTGAGATTCTCCTTCCATTTGTTCTCATCATGACTGATTTACTTGGATGTCATGGATTATGAATTGATATCCTTCAAATATTAGAAGTCCTCAATATCCTGCAAGGATACACTTGTTAGTTCGTTATTATTTATACGTAGACTTAAGAGGCTAACAATCTCCTGCAAATATACACTTGTTAGTTTGTCATTATTATAATGTAGACTTAGAATGCTAGCAATTACCCAATTTGAGTAAGAGATTGGATTTTTTTATGTGGTCCAGGCATTTTCATATGCTACAATATTCTGAGCCAAACATTGGTGCATGGATGTGTTAGAGGATTAGTACTATCACTCCATTTGGCATCGGAGTGCTTGATAGTGACAAAATCTTCCTTTACTCTAGGTGTTGATTATAAGAGGGCCATAGGGAGCACAAACGTTGAGACTTAAAGAAATGGCGGTAAGAGACATACCATTAATATAGTGTTATTGGTATTATACATAGAAGTGAGGATCTCTCTGGTAGAATTCAACTTCATCTGCAGCCCATCAGCTCTATGCATACTGTATTCTATATTGTGGGTAGTTTTCATATTAGTCATGATGATCATAGTTGGCAGGGTCTCCATTATACTTATGGAGTGTGGTATGGTTCCTTGGGCCATGTCGACCATTTTTAGATTATGAGGGGTAGTATCTCAAAGTATTCTAGGATCTGGGTTTAATTGTGTTATGATGAGACACTAGTTCAGAGAATGCCCTAGGTATGAGATAGATGATCGACTAGAGTTAGTATGCATTTCCCCGCTAGCCTAGAGTTCCTGAGATAGACTATGATTACAAAAGTTTAGACATAATTCTATGAATTTCTCTCAGCCTGTAGGTCAGTTAATTAGGCTCTGTTGTACTCTCTCCATGTTAGTGCATCAAAAGTTTGCTTCGACTGTAGAGAGACCGACTACTAATCTAAGGAGTGTCCTTGGCGTGAGATTTTTAGTCATGTAGCTTATTTAGATCAGCTTGTGATGTGTTGACATCTTCAGTTAGCGATGGTGTGCTTGGCACATCAGTTGATGATACAGTTGGTCAGTTTAATTTGGACCTTTGCATATTTAATTTCCCTATGCCCGTCAAGCATATGATTGCAAATGTCACCATAATTAGTGTGTTTTTAATTCTCATATTTATCTATTATGTATTGGGATTTTCATACCCATTAGTGATTATATGCCTTGATAAATTGATATTGATTATTATGTGCCTTGTTATTAAATTCATGATTATGTTACCACTCTGTGGTTAATTTATATTAGTAATGGATGGAGTAGATCTATATTGATATTTTTCAGCTATGCGTGTGGTTTGGATTCGAGTCCCATTTATCTTAGCACATTAGCCTTGTTGTGGCCCTTGAGTGGTTCATTATATTGATGTTAATTTTAGTACCACCTGTTCAGTATGATTGATATTGATATTGTTGTTTCTATTTCTCCCACTGCGTAAGGTTACTAATATTACTTTAAATTATCACTTGATGTTGTTACTTGATATAATTGGTTCTTGCTAGGTAGCTGTATCGTCTAGTGTAATCTAGTTAAACTTTTATTTTTTTTATATTATTTGGTGGCTTAGGTAGATATAGCCTAATTTAATGAATTCTTTCCCCTAGCACGGTGAGGTTGACTGTGTTCCCTCTTGGTTAGCTATATTCAACTGATTTGGGAATGTCTAGTAGTATCAAAGGTATGTTAACCTTTAGTGTCTCTTTGTGGATTTTGAGTCGGCAATTTAGTTATGTTGTTTATTATCGAGTTTGAGATGATTGGACTTATCTCCTGGGTCGCAAAGGCTTTTGTTTGGCTATCCCTTCCAATATATCTCATTTATGAGAGTAACCACTATGAGTTTCATTCTTTATTTGTGGCTACTTTCTTCGTATGATAGCAGTTTTGATATTTAAGTTGAGATGTCATAGATTTATCTCTTAGATTTATTGGGTTCATTCCATTGTAATGGTTTGTCCTGACATTGATGTCGAGATTGGATGCTTCTTTTCTGTGATATGGTTTTGCCTTAAGTAGAGTTACATAGTTGGAAGCAGGTAGCCTTTACTGTGATCGCTTTTTGAGTTGGAAAATTGGAAGTTCCATATCTCAAATTATTGATTTTTGGGTACTGGTTTTGACTTTGACCTTGGTTTTGAGATCGGTATATTCCTCCTATAATGATGTAATCCTTGAATGGATCGAATGATGATTGTCCTACTTGGGTAGATTTGGGGAAACCTCTATTTAAGAGTTTTTTTGGCCTAATAGGGCATGGAGGAGTGTTTTCCTTGATGATATGTGACTATTCTTTCTGAGACAGAGTATTGAATTCGTTAGTTTTTGGATGTAGTTGTATTTTTTGAGTTGCTGGAGCTTTTTTCCTCTCTTGGTATGGCTTTCAGCCTTGGAAAGTTTTTGAGTACATTTTCATCTAGTGATTCATCCTTTGGCATGATTCTATTTTGCAGATATATTTCGGTGCCTTCAACTGATATATAAAGTTGGTTGCATGTGTTATTAGTCAGTTATTAACCATGTGATTATTTTGTTCTTCAGATATGACTCAATTGTGGCTTGGTATGATTAATCTTGGATATGTCAGGTTTTGATACTAGAGAAGATTTAAGATGGTTGATATTGATATAGCCTTACCAGGTCAGTGTTGGATTTGAATTCGTAATATGGTGATTGAGAAGTATTTTAGATTTGGTGTATTAGTGCCTACTACCAGTTTTCAATTTTGATTTAGATATTTGAGACCTAGTGATTCAGTCTTGGTATTAAGATTTCAGGTTTGCATTTTTTAGCTCGCGTTCAACTTTTGTTTTAGACTTGTCCTTTTTCAAGTTTCAATTATAGGCCAGTTGAGCCTACTCCATAGTTACCTATTTGATCTTCTCAACATCGGTTGGACTATAATTAATAAATGTTCAGATGATATCCCATGGGCCCCGTATTAGTTACTTTAGTCTTGACTTACAATTTTCAGTTTTCCTTGGGAATTTTGGATGATTTACTTAATGGAGTAATATACACGACTTGGATTTAGTGTGACTTAATTCCCGATGGATGAGACATACTAGTGCAGAATATTTATTAATTAGTAGTTATACCTTGGACTTTGAGATATTAGTTTAATTGTCATCCAAACTAGTAGTAGCATTGGCATGGATCACATTCCTTCATTATCTCTATTTGTATGCCCAGATAATGCCTTATTATCTCATTCTTATTATTTCTTTATGGACTTTCAGTGAACCATCTTCAGTTCTTTGAATTCCCCTTGATCAAGCTGAGTGGATGAGACTCAAGTGAATTTTCCTCCTGGATTGGAGTAGATAGCATGTGCAAGTTTTAAAGCAAGGTTATTTTTGGGATTAAGATTTGGTTTTATGACACATATCTTGGGGTGCTTTGGATCGGATGAGCCTTTTTTTATTTATCCAGATATCGAGATAGTATCTCTGTGATATGGTTCAGATGTACGTGCATCATCCTTCTCGATTCAGTGTGAGGACAGCGAGCGGTTAAGTTAAGTTTTATCTATTTTGGAATTAGAATGAGGGTGTTGGTTGAGAAAATGATACCTGTGGCAAAATCCCTTAGAAGTATTTTCTCTTTGCTGAAGTTATCTGGGAAGTAATGCATGGAGAATTCAGGGTCATTTATACCTTTCAAGATTCTTTCCATTCATTGACTTTTGGGGACGAAAGTCCTTTTAGTAGTGGATATTGTATTGCCCCTTTAGGTCATTTTCTATATTTTCACTTATTCCCATCGCTTGAGCTTCTCCATAGTTTTCCCAAGACATTTATGACTTGCTAGAACCGAAAGTTTGATTACAAGGCAGTTTTTTTGGTTTTTAGGACCAATTCCCTGTTTAGAAGTCTTCGTTGATTTTGAATGGCCACCGAGCAAAAAGTTTAGTAAAACTATCTCGGATGCGATTTCAACTGTGCCAGCAGATTTGAATTATCAATTTTAGGCTAGTTAGACCTTTGGTTCGGGTCCCAATGCACTGGAACTCATTTTAGCCTATCGATCAAAAAGTTACAAATTTGAAAGTTTAGGTGTGGGACCCATATTTTGTCAAAATGACCTCGTATTTAAAATCCGAGTTTTCTAACGCATATGGAACATCGAATTTAGTGTGGATACATATTTTGTTTTGTAAAAATTTGATTTTGAATGCATCTCGAGGCATTAACCATAATTTGGAACCAAAGTCTAAGATTTAACTGCCATCTGGTGCAACCAAGATTGCAATCGCGAAGGACTTAGCGCGATCATGATTGCCGCAAATGTGGCCTGTTTGTGCATGATCACGAGGATCGAGGGCCATGGTTGGGTCTTTACTAGCCATTTTTGCCTAGAATTAGCCATTTGATTCCTACCTTGAGAGCTTAAAACCCTAATATGGTGTGCTAATCACAAATTGATCATGGTGGGTGACTTGCGAGCTTAGTTATCATCTTTTATCACGATTATCTTCAAATTTAAGGTAAGAATCCTTTGAATTCATGCTTGAAATTCCTATTTTGGACCCATAACCCCAATTTGGCTTAAGGCTTGATTTTAGACAAAAGTATGGTTAAGTTTCACTCGTTTCTTGAGGGTTATGACTTCTTGTTCATGTGTGAACATTGGGTTTGTCTATAAAACTCATTTTTCATATATGGGACCCACTTGGGATTTTGGTATTGCTTTTGAAACCGAAGCACAATAGTGCAATGTGGATATTGATAGACTCGTACTGAGTAGTAGATTATAGCTAAGGGATGGCCTTAGCTCAGCGGTAAGCTTGCTTACCGTGGTGTGCCAGGGTCGGGGGTTCGAAACACCCCTCCAGCGAAGCTGGGGTGAGGGCGCGTAGGTCAGGCCCGAAGTGGTCCCCCCCTCCCCGACACCTATGGAGTAGGTATGAATCGGGTCGTCCCTTAGTGTGATGTCATTTTAAGGATTGTAAAATGGAGACTATAATGTGGTGCATAATTTGATATTTTGTGGTTCAGCTTCGAGGTAAGCCTCAATATACTCCTTTCCATAGATGACATGTGATATGTATTACGTGTGAATATGGATGTTAGGCTTGACAATGCAAAGAATAGCTTAGCCTTGATTGTTGATGCTTTGGGGATTAGATAAGGGATTTCGAGCCGTAAGATGATATGTTAATAAGCCTTTTGAATCCTAGTGCCTTCTCTCTCTATTTTAGATTAGTTGTAGCGTGGTTGTAATATAATGCTATGTTTGGGATATGGTTTTAGCATTTGAAGCATGATTTTTATATTTAACTTTAATGGGATAGTGTGGTAGTCTTGAAACCATAAGTTGGGTAGAGTTGACTTGAGTACCCCCATCTCTAGTCAAAGTTGTTATCTTAGTTTTGAATGTGGCTTATTTGACATCTAGAAGTTGAACTAGATACCTTAACCTAGTTTGTGGAATGGTGTGCCTAATTATGGAAATTGAGATTTAGAAGCGGGATCATCCGGCCCACTTAAACCTAGAGTGTTAGTCTCAGAAGTTTATGTTTTAATAATGACAATCTAACAAATGAATCTTTGTAGGATATTGAATATTATTGATAAAGTAAGGTGGCTCCACGTATGGAAGGACATCAACCTACGATCCGCGACATCAAAGAAAATCAATTTGATGAGGACAAATGGAAGGAGAATCTCATTCCCATTAGTCTAGAAAAATCAGATCAATCACGGAGAATCTCTGGACCAAAAGTCTCGACAAATCAGATCAATAACAACTAAAGAAAAAGAGGAAAATATCACAAGAACATTTGGAAAGACATCAATCTATACAATAACAAAAGGAAAAATAGATCACGGACATATCTAATATAGACGTGAACCAAATCCGTATATGGACATATCTGATATGGAATATTATACGGCTATATTCCTCGACCAAGGAATCAATTTAAATCCTTGATTGAGAAGAAATCTCTTGGGATTCCTTATGAATTGTAGTAACCGAAGAATATAAAGGATAAAGATTGAAGACAGATATGGGTCATGCAACTTCAAGGAGAAAAATCAAAGTGTCTTAATCTTAGTCTCACAAGGCTTTGTAACTTCTAGTTTACAATTGGTATATAAAGAGTAGCATCGAGTCAACTTTGTAATATTAACTAAAGTTGTGTCATAAGATCTGAAGAGTAAAATAACTCTTCATAACTTGTTTCCTATCATTATACTTGAGTCCGACATTGAACAATCTAAGAAAACTTTGAAACCTAAGAGGATTGCAAGTAGGCACCACACTGGTGTTCTGAACCAGGACAATTCTCTGTGTTATTACTTTATGTTCTGTTAATTATTTGCTTAATCATTTTAAATCTACTGATCTGCAGGTGAGTTGACTGTGAGTAGTCAATAGTTGACTATAGAAAAATTTCAATCAACCCCCCTCTTAAATTCCAATTGGTATCAGAGCAGGTCTCACCAACAGTGTTACTTAACCCCAAGTTAGTAAAGATCAAATGGCAAGTTATCAAATCCCCAGTGCTCTTCTACATGATGGACACTTGTCCACAAGACAACCATACTTTAATGGATATCATTACTATTATTGAAAAAATAGGTTCAGGATCTTTGTCCAGTCAAATGACTTCAAAGTATGGGTTGTTATCAAGAATGATCCAAGCACTACTAAAAAACTATCAAAAAGCGACGGCCAAATGCGACGCCCAGCGTCGCTTTTTTGGCCAAAACCAATGAAAAAGCGTTGTTTTTTGTCATCGCAAAAAGACCTGTTGTTTTTTTTGAAAACGATGGCTTGTGTCATTTTTTTACGATGGACAATGTCGCTTTTTTAAAAAAGTTTTTTTAGTTGCTTTTACAAAAAGCAACGTTGTGTGTCATTTTTTTTCTTCATGTGAAGAACACGTAATTAACAAAAAATGATGCACTGCATCATTTATTGAAAAAAAAGAATTCCTAAAAATGACATTATCCATCATATTTTGAGAAAAATAAATTTTTTCTTTTTCATAATGAAGACAAAAAGCGACGGACAACATCGCATATTCTAAAATTTATTTTAAAAATTTTCAAAAAAGTAACGGACAAAATGGACTATGCTTGTTGCTTTTCTGCAGGTTTTTTGTAAGCAATAATCAGTATTTCCTGCATCCCACCTGCCAAATAAAAATATAATTTATACAACCTTATGCAATACACATTTCTAAAATAACCATACAACGCACTACATTATCAAAACATTTAAGCAATTCAAATCAACAACACTTAAACAATCAAATCCAAAACGCTTAATAATTAATCCAACAACCATAGAAACACTTAAACAATCTTAAGATTTTTTAATTAGAGTCTATAGGTGTCCTAGATTTCTTTTTAGCAGTTTACTTCAAACTTTTATCAGGACGAGGCCAATCACCGTCACCAGCGAATGTCATCTGTATGCAAGTTTACTTCAAAAAATATAAAAATCAAGTCATTAGTTCATATATCATGTGACTACAATTACTATTTTCAAGTTACTAGTACACATTTCACGTCACTACATACAAACTAGTATAAAATATCTAATTAATATTTTATTTCACTGCACTTAACCATTTTTAAGTAACTACACTTAACCATTTTAAAGTCACTACTACACACTTTAAGTCACTATACTTCACCATTTTCAAATAACTAATTCACATTGCAAGTGTAATACCCCAATCTTTTTGTGAAGTCAAATCTTGTCTCCAGAAGAGTTAGTGATGACTTCTTTAATGATTAATGTTTAAATCAGATAGAATTTCTCTAATTTTGACTTTTTATCATGTGTAAAATTAAATTATCTTTCCAATGATACCAATTTCATCCAAATCCAGTATCAGAGTAAAAAGTTATGGATGTTTTACAGAGAACTGTCGGAATTGACCAAAAGCGACGGTCAGGCTGACAGACCGTCGAGCCAGCGACAGACCGTCGCCCAAGCCGTCGCAACTAATTAGTGACACTGACTTTTGGTAAAGTGCGACGGCCATGACCGACATACCATCGGGCTAGCGATAGACCATCGCCCAAGCCATTGCTACTAAGGCAGTGAGTCCCTATTCTTGCCCAGGTGCGGCGGTCAGAACAATGGACCATCGAGCCAGTGATGGACCTTTGCACGAGCCAGCCCAGATACCGTTTAGTGAATTCTAATCCATTTTTAAAAGGGTATTTGGGTCTTTTCCACCCATTTTAACCCTTAATTATATCAGACCAAGGCTCATAAGTTCATTATTCATCTATAACACAAAATTAGGGTTTCACTCAAAGATCAATCCCCAAGAATAAGAAGACCCTAGGTGCTTAATTATAAGTCAAGAATTCAAGATTTCCTCCACCAATCTTCAAGAAATTATCCACCCAGGTATGTCATATGTTGATTCATGGGTCCCTTTCACCCATAAAGCTCAAGAATCTTTTTTCAAAATTCAAGATTTGTGTATGTATGAATGTTCATGATTTAAATAGAATTGAAATTTATGTTCATAATGTTTTGGGGTTTTGATTCATGTTTTAAGTTACATATTCCAATGATTGACCCTAGTATGTGATGATTTCCATAATAATCATGATAAACCCTTCAAACTTGCAAAATTATTCATGTAATCATGACAATTAGATGCATAGATGATGGTATAACCAAAGTATGCTCCTCATGTGTTTGATTAAATGCCTATGTGAAGGAAAAGTGTCATACTAGTATGATAATATGAAATCCCCAATCATGTACAAGTTTATACATGTCAAATGTTTGATGAAATCTCTTAGTCAGTGAATTATGGATACATGTGTAACCCTTGTGGTGCTTTAGAACTTCTACTTCATGAAATCTCCAACTTATTGTATTACGGATTGTGATGTTGTCATGTATTCAATAAAGTCATGCATTGTCAGTTTCATGCTATCGAGTCCTGGGGGTACTTGTACTCGACAATTAGTTGTGATGCTAGAGCCAGTGTAATGTTTTCAAGATACTCTCAGTCGAGCCATATTCAGAGAAATTCAGTCAGTCATGTGACTCAGTAAACTCAGTAATCTCAGAAATTCAGTTATCTCAGTAGTATTCCATCAGTCAACGAAACTTAGTTAATTCAGTTTAGTCCAGTTCAGTTAATCATGTTCAGTGTCTATTTAGATAGGAGTAGGAATTAACACTGAGTGAACCCAAGGATGGGAACACACACTGTCAAATGAGGGTGTGATTCTTAGAAGTCATCCTTGCATTCCAGAACTATGTAGCCAGCATAGGTTTAGATATCAAAAATGTCAAGTGAGGGTTGATGAGGTGGATAAGCACTGTCAGATGAGGAACCCACCGTTCTCTTTTGGGGATACTATCAGATGAGGGCTACCCACAACTTGTCATTACCAGTGGTACAGTTTGACACCCTTTAAATTAGGGTTACAAATTAGACCCCACCTCAGCTATATTGATTTATTTGGGGCATGTCAGTTAGATGAATACTTCCCACAGTTTCAATTATAGATTAGGACTATTATACACTGCCATTTAGTTTCTGTAATAGAACTTAAATAGTTCTACAGAATTCAGGACTGTCAGATACAGTCAACTCGAAATAGAATGAAACTCAGCTAGTTCCATCAGAACCTACACTGTCAGATACTATCGCTCCATATTAGTAATTTTATTTGTACAGTTATTAGTATCTCATGTTATTAGTACTTAGGCTCAGCAATCATGTTATCACAAACTCAGTTATAGTTATTATATATTCATGCATGTATTCTCACATTTATGTTCTCCAGTCAGTTAGTATTGTTCATGCATGTGAACTCTTTGCATTCAGCCTACCTCACATGCATACCAGTACATTCAAACATACTGACGCATTTGCGCTATGGTAGTCTATACCATAGGTTCAGAAGCATGAGCTCCAGAGTATCAATAGTATTCCATTCTTAGCAGTCAGAGTTAGCAGTGAGTCCTCATCCTTCGAGGACGTGACCATTACTTTATTATCTTATTAATTAAATTATTTTAGTAGTTGGAGTTAGTTGGGGACATGTCCCATCAGCTCCTTATTCAGAAAGTTTAGAGGCTTTCGCACTAGAATATTCAGACATTTATTTCAGTTGTTTTGGGTATTTTATACCCCACCGAGATGTTATATTTTAACTAATATTATGTCTCAGTTTTGAACCTTTTGGCCTTACAACCTTTATTTCTGCATTTATACAGTGTATTATACAGTGTTCAGATACAGATATCAGTCATCAGTTAGCTTGTGGTCCTTCGTAGTCATGAGCATCGTGTAGCATTCTGGTTATCATATTTGGAGCATTACAACAAGTCACCACACTTAAAACATTTTCAAGTCACTATACACATTTCAAATCACTATACTTAACTATTTTCAATTAACTAAATCACATTTCAAGTCAATATACTTAATCATTTTCAAGTGACTATACTTTATTATTTTAAAGTTATTAGTACACATTTCAAGTGAATACACTTAACCATTTTCAAGTCACAAGTTCACAATATCAAGTAATTACACTTAACCATTTTCAAGTCACAAGTTCACAATTTCAAGTAACTACACTTAATCATTATCAAGTTACTACACTTAATAATTTTCAAATAACTTATTCACTAGTACGCATTTCAAGTCACTACACTCAAACAACTTTCAAATATCTAATTGACATTTCAAGTCACTATACTTACCATTTTGAAGTAACTATACTTAACCATTTTCAAGTCACTAGTACACATTTCAAGTCAATACACTTAACCATTTTCAAATAACTAGTAGACATTTCAAGTCACTAAACTTAACCATTTTCAAATAACTAATTCACATTTCAAGTCAATACATTTAACCATTTTCAAATAAATAATTTACATTTCAAGTCACTATACTTAACCATTTTTAAGTAACTACTTCACATTTCAAATAACTATACTTAACCGTTTATAACTCACTACACTTAATCATTCATTTCAAGTCACTATACTTACCAACTTTCATGTAACTAATTGACATTTTAAAGTCACTATACTTAACCATTTTCAAATAACTACACTTAACCATTTTCAAGTCACTAGTTCACATTTCAAGTCAAAACACTTAACCATTTTCAAATAACTAGTAGACATTTCAAGTCACTACACTGAACCATTTTCAAATAACTAATTCACATTTCAACTCACTACACTTAACCATTTTTGAATAATTTATTCACATTTTAAGTCACTATACTTAACCATTTTCAAGTAACTACTTCACATATCAAATAACTATACTTAATCATTTTCAACTCACTACACTTATCAATCATTTCAAGCACTATACTTAACCACTTTCAAGTAACTAATTCACATTTCAAGTAACTACACTTAATCTTTTTCAAGTCACTTGTTCACAATTTCAAGTAACTACACTTAACCATTTTCAAGTCACAAGTTTGCAATTTCAAGTAACTACCCTTAAACCATTTTCAAGTCACTACACTTAATAATTTTTAAATAACTAATTAAAATTTCTAGTCAATACACTCGAACCATTTTCAAATAGTTAATTGACATTTCAAGTCACCATACTTAACCATTTTCAAGTAACTAAACTTAACCATTTTCAAGTCATGTGTAAGCATTTCAAGTCACTACACTTAACTATTTTCAATTAACTAGTTCACATTTTCAAGTCACTATACATAACCATTTTCAAATAACTACAGTTAAACATTTTCAAGTCACTAGTACATATTTCAAGTCACTACACTTAACCATTTTCAAATAACTAGTGGATATTTCAAGTCGCTACACTTAACCATTTTAAAATAACTAATTCAAACTTCAAGCCACTACACTTAACCAATTTCAAATAATTAATTCAAATTTTAGGTCACTACACTTACCCATTTTCAAGTAACTACTTCACATATCAAATAACTATACTTAACCGTTTTCAACTCACTATACTTAATCATTCATTTTCAAGTCACTAGACTTAACCACTTTCAAGTAACTAATTCAAATTTCAAGTAACTACACTTAACCATTTTCATGTCACTAGTTCACAATTTCACATAACTACACTTAACCATTTTCAAGTCACAAGTTTGCAATTTTAAGTAACTACACTAAACTATTTTCAAATCACTACACTTAATAATTTCCAAATAATTTATTCACATTTCAAGTCACTACACTCGAACTATTTTCCAATAGCTACTTGATATTTCAAGTCACTATACTTAACCATTTTCAAGTAATTACTTTAAATATTATTAAGGCATGTACTAGCATTTCAAGTCACTACACTTAACTATTTTCAATCAACTAATTAACATTTTCAAGTCACTACACTTAACCATATTCAAATAACTACACTTAACTATTTTTAAGTCACTAGTACATATTTCAAATTATTACACTAGCCATTTTCAAATAACTAATTCATGTTGCAAGTCACTATACGTATCCATTTTCAAGTAACTAAATTTAACCATTTTCAAGTCACTAGTACATATTTTGATACAAGAACGACCAAGAACACACCAAAACATACTCCCAAAATAGTCTACAAGTTTAAGAGAACCGTAGACCCTATGGATGCCCACTCTCGTATTCACAAACAATATGTAACGACCCAAAATCACCTCCCGGGACGCCACGCGGTGCTTAGGGATACAAGTAGCCCCAAGCTAACTCTTTGAGCTTATCACTTCTCATAATAACTCATTCAAGAAAGAATATACAAAATACTATCGCTATCATATCAAATGATAAGAAATATAAAGGTAATACTCGGTCCAAATGACCATAATACTAGAAATGTCAACACAACCACAGTCTGATAACTAGTCTGACAAAGCCTCTACTACTCAATGAACTCGAGATCCATTGGCCCCAACTGACTCAAACTGAACTGAAAGTAATAACATAAACACTCGACAACTGAAATGTCTGAAGATAGTTCCTCAAACCATGAGGACTCATCACTGTAAAAATATACACGAAGGTACTCGAGAATCACTGACGAGACTAGGACTGAGCACCTGAACCTACATTATAAGATAATGTAGAACATAGACTGAGTACTAATATAATATAATAATAAATCTATCCTCTAACAATAAGGACTCACCACTAGTCTCCTGTTGATGGATTGGGCAACTAAGTCAGGAGCCCGTGCGTCTAAACCTATAATATAAGACATCATAGAGCAAAGAAAGGTATGCATCAGTACTTTGAATATATTGGTATGCTAAGTGAGGTAGGCTAAGATGCATGGGTTCATATGCACGAAAAATACTGACTAAATAACATTAGTATAAATGAATGAAAGTACATGTATAAATACATAAATTGTAACTAAGGTCATGGTAACATTGGATATTGAGTTTTGAATTACTTATTTACTGATATCTGAGTTTACTGATACTGTATTACTGATAGCTGAATGAATGTTCTGACAGTCCTGATTCTGTAGAACTATACTAAGTTCCATACTGAACTGAGTGACTATATCTAACAATCCTGATTCTGTAAAACTGAAATGAGTTCTATACTAAGACTTGAACTGAAATTGAGACTATGGGAGGTAATCATCTAATCGACATACCCTTTTCTTAATAGATTAGGGTCTAGTCTGTAACCTCAGTTAGAAGGGTGTCAATACCATTCCACAAGTAAAGAAAACTATAGGTTAACCTTCTCAGATAGGAATCTCTTTCATCAACCCTCGCTGGCAAAAAAACTTGTATGAGATGTATCAACCCTAGTCTAGAAGGAAGATTTATCAACCTACGCTGTCAATATAATTCTGTAATACAGGGATTGATACTAAGTGTCAAACCCTCTGCTGGCAGAAATGCCCCCATCCCTAGATTTGCTCGATGCTGAATCATACTCCCAACTGAAGAGAAACTGATCTGATTCTTAGTTCATACAAGGCTTGACTGAACTATTACTGATTATACTTTCTAACTAAACTGAACTGAGTTTACTAAATTTTATTGACTGATGGATTACTATTGAATTCTATTAACTGACTAAATTTACTAAGGTCTGAACTGAATACTAAAATGGACTAGACTAATACTGAGTCTACTAAGTTTTTCCTAAGTTATGTAACTAATTGAGAGTAATACTGATCATGACATGACTGAAATTATTCTGTAAGTGACAATGGCTCTAGGTAAATAGCTAAATTATTAGGTATTATATATCCCTAAGACTCGATAGAATAAAAAGTCAAGCATCACATGACCTTGCATCGCATAGAAATGCGCACTTGTTCATAATGCATCTATAGAGGCATTTTATAAAAAACTTGAATTGCATGAAGTAGTATACATACTAACATTATATAATCTACCTATTTAATTCACATGAACAACTCATCAAGTACTTGGAAGGCATTGTATGTGCACATAGTACCAATTAACACATGAGCATCATATTTTCAAGGCTTTAACATGAATTCACATGATACTACATACATAAAAATTGTTTTGTACATAAATCTTGCACTTAATCATGGAATAGAAATCCAATTAACATTATAATCATGAATACACTTGAATCCAAATTATGGAAATCATGAAATCAATTTTATTAAAGTTTAAAAGAGTTTCTTGGAATCCAGGGGTGGAAGGGACCCTTGGATAAACACTTGTCATACCTTAAAGCTTGAATTCTGAAAGATTGATGGATTTTCTTGGAACTTTGATTCTTGAATATGATGAAATAGGTTTTGTTCTTAAGAAATTCTAGAGAGAATGAGTAAATTTTACCTTTTGGATGGATTAATTACATGCTTTGGGGCTAATATAAGATGGAAAAAGACCCATTTACCCCTTTAATTATTGAAAAATGGACTAGTGCCGCACAAACTAATGCAATGGTCATTGTGCCGTATCAAGTCCTCATCGATTCACTAGAATTTGCACTGGGAGATGGATAAAAATATTCATCAATGCGATGGGTGATGCGGAGTGTCGATATCACATCGATCCACTAGTTTGAGCTTTCAAATGTGCCTCAAATGAAATCCAAAAATTGGAAACTTATCCGAGAACATATAATGACATTCCTGATCATGAATCAATCTAAAAATCAATATTTAAAAGTCATAAAGGTCGTGAAAAGGATTGCCAACTTACGAAGGCTAAAATAACTCTAAGTATGAACACTTAGCTAAAATTTTCTAAGTTTGGGACCCCTTAACAAGGTTTAAAGGACTTAGTTAAGCTTAGGATTTTATGGGGTATTACAACATATTTTAAATCCACATCTCTCTGGTATGGGATGAAGGAAGATGCGGTATATTTCTTACAACTTATTTGATTGTATATTGGTGATGGCATGCATAGATTTTGTATATTCATGATTATTATATGTGTAACTTACACAATTCTTCATGAAATATGGTCTTATGATTGTTCTGATTAATTAAGGGTCTAGTTATGGGGTAGTTAGTCATCTATTGGGAGACTAAAGAACTTGGTGGCTCGGAATCAAATATTTTAGTTAATGAAACTTTCTTAGTTAAAATATGGTAGCTATAGATGGTTGATATATGGCTAATAATAATGTCGAATTTAGCATAGGCAGGCATTAGTGATATTTATCCCTAATTTTATTATGACAATTAGTTTTAAATAAGGATTTGTATGTTAATAAGGCTATATAATAAATGATTTTAGTATTACCAGGTATCTAGTTAATAATGATGTATAGTTTCTAACTAGTTGATTAATGAACAATTAAACAAGGATTAGTTGGTTAACGAGGTTAGTTCATTAATGATGACAGTTAATAAAAGATGGTTAGATGATAAATGGTTATTTTTTGTCTAATAATGGTTAGGGGATGTATAATGATTAGTTGATAATATGGAATGGTGGGTAAATGGCGATTATGGTCTAGTGATGAACCTTGGCTAGATGTTAGATTTTGTCTATCTAATAAATAATGGTTATTTGTGATCCCTTGAATATGGTTAATGTTTAGACTAATAATTAAAGCTCATGTGATGACGAGTAGACTAGTGGTTTCATTATAAATAACATTGGTTAGCTAATAATGAGTAGTTAGGAAGTATTATCTAGAAGGATAGTTTGTGGTGATATGATTATGTTCATGAGTATAGTAGTATATGTTATTCTCTAATGGTAATTATGATGATATTGATACCCAAAAAGGCCAGAGTATACTATGGTGATGATATTAATACCCGAAAATGCCAGAGGATACTATTATGATGATATTGATACCTGGCAAGGATAAAGGATACTGTTGTGATAATATTGATACCCATCAAGGCCGTAGGATGCTATTTTAATGATGTTGATACCCGACAAGGCCGGAGGACACTTTGATGATATTATGATACCCGGCTTGGCCGGAAGTTGATTACTATGATGATGGTCATGATGATGACATTTAAGATGAGTTATGATATTGATTATATACCCGATATTTATTCCTGCATATGCATCGCCTATCACCAGTATACACCTATGTCTATCAATCGGTATGGAAGGGTTGCATAAATATTGGTTAAAAATATGCCTTGTGTTGTTGTGTGTTGATTGAACCTTTCGATTCTAGGGAGGTGGGGATACTCATAGGCTCAGTTAGGTATATGGATATCTAGAGTAGCCGGTTATTTGCATTGTTATTGATATTGTTATTATTTATCATTATGATCATTAGTATGGCTTGGTTCTGACAGATTGGCCATTGATTTAGTATCGAGAATTGAGGTATTTTTTTTGCCTCTTTTATCTTATGATTGCATTATTACCTATGATTATATCATGTCTAGACATATGGATTATAACCCTAAGCATGATAGCCTTAAATCCTAATGGTATTATAATGATCCCTTAGAATGAGGATATGATAATCTTGGTTAACTTGTGTTGACCTTATGTTTATTTGAATATGCATATATATATATATATATATATATATATGTATATATATATATATGTATATATATATGTATATATATATATATGTATTTGTATAGTCATATAAAGCTATGGAACTACCGTATAACCCTTCCTTCTCTTGTTCTTATTGTATACTCCTTTCTTGACTTTGTATATTACTATATATCTTGGTTCTGCTCTTTATTCATATATTGACCTTGGGATATACGGTATAGCATAGACGTATATTGATGTAGCTGGAATAGGATTGTTCACCCTTATACTTCCTTAGTCTTACTATGTTAGGCTTTTGGACATAAATAAAATAGTTTTTCCTTATTATCTCATTAACTTGTTATATGGGTTTAGGACTTTTGGGTTTATTTTCCATTTTGTTTATATTCTTTATATATCTACTTTATCTTTGGAGATCAATTGGCATTTGCCTACTGAGTACCATTCGTTTGGTACTCATTCTACACTTCTGCAGCTACAGATCATAGTACGGGCAATTACCATTGATGTGTGCATCGTGCGGAACTTCAATGGTTCAGAGACTTAGGGTGAGCTGTTCACTTTCGGAGTATAACTTATCTCTCTCTTATGTATTAGACTATTCTCCATGTTGTATTCAGAGATAAGTTGTATCAGAGTATTTCTCTTTATTATTTCATTTTTCTACTCTAAATATATTAGAAGCTCATGTACTTATACCACCAGGTTTTGGGACATTCTTATGTATTGAACTTTACTTTATATATATTCCACAATCTTTTCCTTATATCGATTGAGTATTCTGTTACTACCTGTTCGGGTTGGCTTGCCTACTGGTGGGTTATGGTCGGCACAATCATAAACTGAGAAATTGGGTCATGACAATAATTAAAAACATGGTAGTCCATTACTAGCCATTCTAGACTACAAGTTGGCTTGCCTAATGGTGGGTTATGGTAGGCGTTATCATGACCTGAGAAATTGGGTCATGATAATAATTACAAAACATAGATTTCCTCCCAAGCACCGTTTGATTTAACGTTGCAGCACGATGTGGCTATGTTGGATACTCAAAATTCCCCAACCAGCCCTATATGTTGCCTTCCATGCAACGCCTGATTAAACTTCATAGATCAACTAAGTTTACTTAGTTACTTTGACTTCACCAAGGCTCAAATCATCAACAACTTTTACTTCCCAGTGTTACCCATAAAGTGCTTTACCCTCTGCCTAACGGGGATTCACCATCACTCTTTAATTTAATAGAACCATATTGGAACACCCTCACCATAATGAATGGACCATACCACCTAGACTTCAACTTGCCTGGAAACTAGCAAAATTACAAATTATACAGCAACACCTGATCACCAGACTCAAATACTTTTTTCGTAATTTTTGTGTCATGATATAACTTCATCTTCTACTTATAAATAGTACAACTCCTATTATCCCAGAGTAAGAATTCATTCTACTCATTCAGTTTGCTCATCCTCAACTTCGTTGCATCATACCACTCAAAATTTAGCTTTTTTACTGCCCGTAGTGCCTTAAGCTCAAGTTCAAAAGGCAAGTGGCACACTTTGCCTTACACCGGTATAGAGACGAATCTATAGGTGTCTTATAAGCTGTCTGATATACCCACAATGCATCATCCAACTTTCTCGACCAATCAGTCTTATTGGCATTCACAATTTTTTCCAATATGGACTTGATTTCTCAATTAGAAACCTTAACTTGTCCACTTATCTAAGGGTGATAAGGTGTTTCCACCTTATGATTTAATGCATAGTTCTCAAGTAGTCTCTTAAATAGATGATTACAGAAATGCGACCCTTTATCACTAATCATTACATGTGGATTGCCAAACTGAGAAAAATTAAGTTTTTCAAAAATAATGTGACACTTCTACCTTCATTGTTTGGGAGCACAGATAACGCTCAACTTACATGTCAATTTAAGTGCAAGGCAGTCATCGTCAATATATTGACCCAACTTTAGAGTCGGGGTCAAATCCATGAGGAATAATATGAGTGGCAATCAAGTTAATTTGAAGTAATAGATACAAGTTAAATTCAAACCAATGGTACAAAAATATAAAAATGGGGGAGACAAGTATCTAAACTAATTTTTCTTTTTGGGCTTTTTTCTAGTATAAATTCAAGGCTATGAATACTTAGAGTTTTAACAATTATGCACGAACCTTGGGATTATGAATTACTAAGGGAGTGACATGAGGATGCTAATAGCTAACTTCATTATTAGTAGATCAAGTAAGGGTAGGTTTGGTTATAGGTTTAGATTCTAGTCTTTCAACAAAAAACAAACTTTCACCCATTGATTCTTTCGAATACCTAATGGGTGTGTTCAAAAATTGGTAACTACAACCTAAATCTAGGCATCCCTATTTGTAGGATGATACCCATGGTAATATGAACCTCACAATCACACTTATGTATAAGATAGTGAAAATTTAGAAAACTACACACACAATTGTTTATCATTTGTTTGGTCTCCACAGCCCTCTTTCGGGGATGATGTGGATTCCTAAAGTTCACCCAAAACCCTTCCTTCGAAGATAGCTTTGAGATTTATAGAGTTTGGAGCCTTCACTCATTAAACCCATGTGGGTATTTGGGGCTTTCACCCACAAATACCAACCAAGTTAGCACAACAATGATAAAACCCATACGTATGAACTACCAAATAGAGGCTAACAATAACAACCCACACACACTTTAACCCCTATTCACACATAACCCCAAGAGGAAGATATAGCTAAACATAAGATAAATAAGAAAATATATACCCATAATCTCCATTGAAATGATTTATTGAAGCTGAAGTGAAAATATTGCACTCCCATAAATCGTCAATGGAAGTGAGCTCTTCCTCCTCTTAGAAGGTCTCCAATGTATTCTTCACCCAAAATTTATAAAATATTTTCTTCTCCAAGTATGGAGGATATCAACTCAAGAGATAAACATAAAAATTATGGGGAAGATGTAATATGATGAATTACTTAAGGTTTGAGTCTTTTTGCCCAAATTGGGATCAGCTACATGCATTTTCAGTTTTTCCCTTGGACTGCTTTCTTCTGATGATCCATGATTGCGTGGGTTTGGCCACGACCACAGCTATGATAGAATTACATGACCACATTTGATTGGCCCTGCTTCACTGCCGAGATTGCGGTCAGTTGACTGCGACTGCGGTAACTAAGGCCCTTCTGCTCCAGGTCTTCAGCTGTACTTCTCTTGTTTTCTTTTGATCAATTTAAGCTTCATTCCACATCTTTCTATATCTTAAACTCTATGACTACAAAGAGTGGATATTAGTGCATTTACTTATAAATATGTCTCATTTATTCATTTAAAAAAGGTAATGTGCATAAATATTGAGTGTGAATGAGTTGTTAAATCACCTTTCATCAACAACCCAACTAAAAGCTTTTTATTTTCCTCAAAAAACACTACCTCTTAGCATGAGGCAACAATTATCTATGCCCAAACTTTATGCCTTAAAGATAACAATAACTCTAACTTTAGTTGCCACCATAAGTAGATCATTGCACGTGGGCTAAGTTGATTTCCACTAAACCCCTCATCATACGATGCAATATTTAAGGATGCACAAAAATTCCAAGAGTAACTGAATAAAAATAACCAATACTCTAGAAGTGGATCACTTTTTGACCGAAACTAAATTACACTCCATTTGTCTCAATGTTGGGAAGGTGAAAAAATCGCCCACCTCAACTTATTTGCAGGCCTTATCTCTAGAAAGAAAATTCTACAAACCAAGCTACCAAATATGCATCAAGGAATTTTAAGTGCAAGAAGTCTCTTCCTCACAAAAGAAATCTCTTTGCGCAAAGTGTCATACCTTAGGCTTGCCCCTATTTTCAATCGCCACTACACAGAAAGTAAATGGTAGGAGATCTCAAAGGGATTTTTAAGGTTGTAACGTTGGCTCAGCTTAGGGTATGATATCATTTGGAGAACAACATGGCTACTGCCTTCCTTGAACATTTACATCATATTATTCAATTCGTCTCTTTTACTATAGGCCACTCCTCTTTGTTTTCTCCCTTTTAGCATGCCTACTTTTTGCTTCCTTTGTTCACCCATTTTGATTTGTATTTCTTTTTCTTGCAATTTTCTTGCAATTCCTTCCTTTATTGGATCCTTTCTTTTTTCTATTCCTTTATTTTCAACACTTAGGCACATTCGACATTTTACTAACACTTCGTAGTCTCAAACTTCCTTGCATAAAATTTTTCCACCCCCAACTTAGGTTTATATATTCAAGCTACATCTTTAAGTTCAAGGAGGGTATAGTTTAAACGAGGGATAAAAACAATAGTACACGGTTTGTAATTAGTTTTCCAACAAAAAGGCCCAAAGGATCAAAGTGGGTTACTAGGTACTACAATTTTGCACGGGTAGGATTTTTAGGCTAAAGTGGTTTCCAAAGTCACAAAGATGGCCTAAGATCACTTATTCAACCACAGACAATAAAAACTAGATTTGGAAGACTAACGAGGCAAGTTCTAGATAAAACAAGTATACAAGAGACGAATGCTAATAGCCCACCACACATGGCATACAAAATTCCCCAAGGGAGCTCAAATGTCCCTCCCTATAGAGATAAAATTATAGTATCTATTTTTATTCACAAGTCAAAAAATTATGAAGCCATAAAAAAAGATAAAATGAATTGTTAGAACATAGCTCACGTCCATGCCCTTGATTGTCAAAAATTTTGGACAGAGGGGATTGTTCATTTTACATTAGCCCCATGAACAATTTTCTAAACTATGGCTACAACCAAAACCTTAGTCTCACATTTTGGCTAAAAAGGGGCAAACTAACCATATGGCTACTCAGACTTTACCAATGGCGTAGAATGTAATCCCAAATTTGTACTTTACTATGCTACAGGTACTCATACTTCCCTTGTATTAATGGCATTTATGCTATGGGTACTAAGAATTCCCTTGAACCTATGCCTTAAAAACCAAACACGATGCTTTAACCTTAAGAATGTCATCGCCTAATCTATTATGCGGAAAAGCTAGTCATGCATCACCACAATTAAAATAAAACTAAAAGAAAGAAGAAGAACTATAACTAAAAGAAAAACATGATAATCCATAAAATATGTGCACCATCAAGGTACCCAAAAATGTAGTATTACAAAAACAAAACAAAATAATATCCAAGGTGTCATCCCAAACAACATAAAAAGAAATATCCAACAATACTTCACCAAAATAATACAGATCTGGGGGAATCCCCAATAAAAAATAATGCAGTGTCATCACTATAAGTGTAAAAAAGCAAGAGTAAAAAAGTCTCCCTGTACCTGCATCAACTGCTATCTTCTCCCGCTGACTCGACATCACCACCACCACCATCATCAGCTGACTAATTTGTAGGGGCCTCATCCTCACTATCCAACCTTAGTAAAGGTAATGGATTTGTAGTTATTGATGAGGGTCTACAAGAGTCTGTGTCCTTTTGGACTGATTTACCTGTGTCCATCTTCCTTTTCTTACTTTGACCTGAGGTACCCTCACCTCTGAATTTGAGTGGGAAGGTAAGGAAGCTTGGACATGCCCAGGTATCTGCAACACACTCCTCCACTTTTGATGTTTTACATAGCTTAGTGATAAAGGAAGGAAATAAAAGATGAGTACCTCTATAGTTCTTGAAGTAACGCAGTTCTAAATTCATAATCTCTCAATATTTAGAGCAATTCCAGATAGAATACAAGCCATCATCCGAGCACGCGTGTCTATGGCAATTATCATATGGGTACATGGAGACACTCTACTACAGATGATATTCATCCACAGCCTTCTTTCAGCCTTGAAGTCATTCATCAAAATATATCTTTTGGTAATTTCCCAGGAAACTGCTTTTCCATGACAGAAGACACTAGCCATCCAGGTCCCTAGCTCATAAGCGCTGGCATAAAACTGCCCTATGTCAGCATCTGCGAGCCAATACACTGCATTAATATACTTCATTCCAAAGTTCACTTTCTTACCCTAAATTTTCATCACTGGGTTTGTGAGAGAAACTGTACTATGTTCTGCGTAGAACTCACGTACCCACTGCTCATTAGTATAGTAGGGTTTTGGGGAAAAGCACATCCATTGAAGTGAATATGGCATGGAATTTTGGGAGCTTCTCCTCCACCTTGTCTATGAGAATACCCCTTTCAGGGAGTAACTTAGTCCTGTTGAAATCCTCATATTAGAGGTTCTAACATTGTGCGGCTATGAATCTGGTGTGATTGAGATCTTCCATCTTTGAGGTTGAAAACCCTTTAGCAATGCAAATTAGACAAAGATTAGTATTATCATACTAAAATATGCTAGATCAAATAGATAAGCTTATGTGGTAGTGTTTGGGAGGTTTGGGGGTATCAAAGGATGTAAAAAATTTTCATTTCTGCCAAAAATTTCCCTTAGATATGGCGATTGTGTAGTGTTAGTAGCGATTATGGTGTCGCGATCGCGGCACTTGAGATCAAGTTTGGCAGTTTCTGTCCAATGCTCAAAATTACAACTTTACCCAACCCCTTTGTTTCAACTAGGAATAACAACATTACAAATAATTAATTAAAGCCTAGAATGTGTGATTATTGCCCCCAACTTGAAATAATTCAAATTAAAATCCTTAGGGCATTAAATCAAAACATGGTGTACACGATCACTTCAACCGTTTAAAGATTAAGTTCGGATACTTAAGACTTCCCCAATAGTGTGTACACCAACTACAATATCTAAACACAACAATAATCACTACTAATCATGTATTTAGCAGTGAAAACACTATTTTAGGCTTTTCTCTATACTATGAGTTCTAACTATGAAATTATATCAAAACCAAGAAAATTGAGACAACTTACTGAATTAGATGATGCAAGGGATGAATTAATGCTTGGATATGCAATGTAATGCCAAAACTTAAAGAGAATTATGAGAGAAACTGAAAAACAAGCATGGGGGGGGAAAGTGGCATACGAATGGTCATTTAAACTATTTGATTGTGATAGCAGGCCTAGTCACGCGATCGCGGTCATGCGGCCTTTGTGATCGAAGTGACATAAACTGGGTCGCGGTAACTAAGACCAAACAACTGGGTTTCCTTCACTTTCTTATTTAATCTAACATTCCAATTTCACGCATTTCTTTTTCAAATTTAACAAATATTTCTCTTAGCACCAATATTTCATGGATTGGACATGCATAAACAAAATTGAAATCTACTTTATCATGCATAAATAAAAAGGATACGGGCCATTTTTCATAGAGTGACGGGTTGCCCCCCATATAGAGGTTAGTTTAATGTTGCGGCACAAAGCCTTCACCACTTCCTGTTATGTTTCTACTTAGAATATTTGAATCTCCATTCCAACTTTCGTTCAATATGCAATGAGTGGAAGAGGGACAGAAGATTCAACTCTTCAAAGATAAAACTTAGAAGATGTGTGGACATGGCGAGCTAGTTTCAACCTTGCCATTTTGAAGACTTAAACCTTTTACCCAATTGGATATCAAATTTCTAAATCGGTTCTTTGGGCAAAGGTAATGACATCAATAGGCCAATTGTTGTGCATTGGAAATTATGTTCCTTGGCCTTTGATGGATGGGGTTCTATATGCTCCTTTGGAATATCAAATTCCAAACTATACGGATGGTCCTTCTTCTCCCTATAATATTTCATATGCCTAGGTAGATGGATTCTCATTATATCCTCCAAGCACAATGTTGAGAAGTGGTTTGAATGAGGTTCAACCTCTAATTTTAGAATAGCCTCCTCTAAAGTATCTTTACTATGAAATGAGCTAGAGTCATCATAAAATATTTGACTTGATTTTTAGTTTGACTCTAGTATCATTTCTTTTATTTTGGCTTCGTCTTCCTCATATGATTCAGTTGATTGGGAAGTCAACGAGGAGTCTTCACTACCAAGCTTATAATCATATTTTGGTTTCTCTTCTTGATTAACCTCCTCTTGGGAAATGGGCATGGTAGTGGCAGTTTCAAGCTTTTCTCTTTGCCTATTTCCTTAGTTTTAACTTTTTTCCATCCTAATACCTCTTGATGCATGTCTTGTAGATTCTACCCCGCTATATCCAACTGATCCAAAATAGCTAGTAGCCTTGGGTCAACACTATTACACTCGATATTTTTCTCTTCCTTCTTTTCATCATAAGTCCTATCAACCTCATGTGAAGAACTAGCAACCCTATTAGCATAATAGGGGGAGGGGTCATTTGGAAAATCATTCCAATGTCCATCTTGACTACCACATGTGGTACAACCATACTCCCCATAGGATCGATATGGTGATTCTATATCTCTCTGGGGAGTATAGCTACAATCTTTCCTGAAGTGTGGTTCGTCACAATATAGACATACGCCATCAATATCGGCGCCTCAACTACCAAAATAATTTTTGTCGGAAGATGCCATAGTGAAAAATAAAATAAAATAATCTAAAATCTACCAACAAAGAAAGTTAAAAACTTGAATTCAAGCAAGGAACTAAAATTCAAAACCAACTTATTACGCCATATTATTCCCTGGAAACAACACCATTTTTTATAACGCTCAACTTACACGTCAACTTAAGTGAAAGACGATCGTCGTCAACATATTTACCCAACTTTGAAGTTGGGTTTGAATCCACGAGGAACAATATGAGTGGCAATCAAGTTAATTCAAAGTAATAGATGAAAGTTAAATTTAAACTAATGGTATAAAAATATAAAAATAGGGAAGACAAGTGTCTACCCTAATGTTTCTATATGTTTTTTTTCTAGTATAAATTTAGGGCTATGAATACTTAGAGTTTTAACAATTATGCATGGACCTTGGGATTATGCATTACTAATGGAGTGACATAAGGATGCTAATAGAAAATTTCATTATTAGTTGATCAAGTATGTGTAGGTTTGGTTATAGGTTTTGATGCTAGTCTTTCGGCAAACAACCAAACTTTCACCCATTGATTCTTTCGAATAGCCAATGCGTGTGTTCAACCATTGGTAACCACAACTCAATATACGCATCCTTATTTCTAGGATGATACCCATGGTAATGTTAATCACACAATCACCCTTATGTCATCGATAGTGAAAATTTAGCAAACTACATACATAATTGTCTATCATTGCTTTGGTCTCCACATCCCTCTTTCGAAGATAATGTGGATTACTAAAGTTCACCCAAAACCCTTGGTTTGAAGATGTCATTAATCTTTCTAGAGCTTGGAGCTTCCACTCATCAAAATCATGTGAGTATTTGCGGCTTTCACCTATAAAGCCCAACCAAGTTAGTACAACAATGATAAAATCCATAAGTATGAACTACCAAAAAGAGGCTAACAATAACAACCCACACACACTTTAACGCTATTCACACATTACCCCAAGAGAGAGATCTAGCTACACATAAAATAAATAAGCAACGATATACCCACAATCTCCATCGAAATGATTTATTGAAGATTAAGTGAATTTTACTTCAAACATTGCACTCTCACAAATCAACTGAGAAAGTGAGCTATTCGTCCTCTTAGAAGGTCTCCAATGTATTCTTCACCCAAAATTTATACAATATTTTCTTCTCCAAGTATGTAGTCTATGAACTCAAGAGCTAAACCTAAAAATTAAGGGGAAGATGGAATATCATAAATGACTTAGGGTTTGAGTCTTTTTGCCCAAATTAGGATTAACCATGTCTATATCCAATTTTTCCCTAGGGCTGCTTTCTTTCGCTAAGATGCGATCATGTGTGCTTGGCTGCGACTGCGGCTATCGCTGCCATGATAGACTTATGCAACCATAGTTGATTGGCCCTACTTGACTATCGTGATCATTGTCAGCTGACCACGACTGCAGTAACTGAAGCCCTTTATTTCCAGGTCTTCAGATGAACTTTTCTTTCTTTGTTTTAATCATTTAAAGCTCCATTCCATATCTATCTCTTCAACTCTATGCCTACAAAGAGTGGATATTAATGTATTTACTCATAAATATATCTCATTTATTCATTTAAAACTAGGTAATATGCAGGAATGTTGAGTGCAAATTAGTGGTAAAATCACCACGCATTAAGCGCTACAGCTTCCACCAATTTGGACACATAGCCAACCATAATTAGAATATATTTCATACCATAGGAGCTCAAAAATGAAACCATGAAGTCAACACCCAATACATCAAACAACTCTGATTCCAGAATGGGTGTCATGGGGAGGTCATGATGTCGAGAGATATTGCCTTGATGTTGACATTGGTCATAGCCTAATATAAAGTCATTAGCATCCTTGGATATTGTAGGCCAGTAGTACCCATATTGCAAGATATTTTATGGGTTGTGAAAGTTCCTCCATGGTGACCCTACGCAAGTGAAGCATGATAATCATCTCAACCTCTGGGATGCATCAACGAATCATACCATCCTTACAAATCCTAAATAAATAAGGCTTATCCTAAGAAAAAATCCTTACATCATGCATAAATCTCTTTCTCTGCTGGAAGAAAAAGTCTTCTTGGACAAGATCACTTACCAAGTATTAGGAAAAATTAGCAAACCAGGGAATTCGGTCTTGTGATGCTGCCAAAATCTGTTTGTCTTGAAAAGTAACATCTATTTCAAGCCCATCCATTAATTTCTTCATTTCTGCTTTCTCAAGTCTAGACAGGTGATCCGTAACTTGATTTTATATGCCTTTCCAGTCCTTTACCTCATAATCAAACTCTTATAATAAGAGAACCCAACAAATCAATCTTGGATTTGCATCTTTCTTCGCCATTAGGTATATCAGGGCTACATGATTTATATAAACAATGACCTTAGACCCAATAAAGTAATAATAGAATTTTTTTTAAGGCAAAAACCACTAAGATATTCTTGCTTAGTAAAAGTGTAGTTCTTTATAGCAGATTTTAATGTCTTGCTAGCATTATAAATTGGGTGAAGTATATTTTCTCGCCTTTGGACTAGGACAACACCTAAATCCACACCATTTGTATCACACATGATCTTCAATGGTAAGGACCAGTTGGGAGACACTATAATAGGGGTTGACACCCACCTCTCCTTCAGGCACTCAAAAGCCTTCAGACATGCCTCATTAAAATCATACATCATCTCATTCATAAGAAGCTTTAATGGAGGGTTTGAAATCTTCGAGAAATCCTTGATGAAATGCATATAAAAGCTAGCATGGCTCAAAAAATTCCAAATACCCTTCACTGAGACTGATGGTGGAAACTTCTCAATGACTTTAATTTTTACCTTATCCACCTCTATTCCAAATTTCGAGATCTTATAACCAAGCATGATTAATTCTTTCACCATGAAATGACACGTATCCCAATTTAGAACAAAATTAGATTCCTCACAGATACGAAGAGCATTGGCCAAATGGACCAAACAATCGTAAAAAGTATCACCAACCATAGAAAAATCCTCCATAAATACCTCAATGATTTTTTTCACCATATAATAGAATATCAACATCATACATATCTGAAAAATGGCAGGAGCATTGCAAAACTCAAATGGAATTCTCTTAAATGCAAAATTCTTGTAAGGGCTGGTAAAGGTCGTGTTTTCTTGGTCTTCGAATGCAATAGTGATCTTATTATAGACCAAATACCCATTACAAAAACAATACTAACCCCCACATGCTAACGTGTCCAACATATGATCCATAAATAACATGGGAAAATGGTCCTTCTGAGTCTATATATTTAGCTTTCTTTAGTCCGTGCTCACTCTCCAACCCATGACTGGTCTCATTAGCATGAGTTTATTTTTCTCATTTGGCACTACTGTAATTCCTCTTTTCTTTAGGATACATTGAACAAGACTAACCCACTTGCTATTTGAAATGGGGTAAAGTACATCAACATCCAACCACTTGATAATTTATTTCTTTATCACCTCTTGTATAGGAGAATTTAGTCGACGCTGATGCTTAATACTAGGAATGTAGTCTGGTTCAAGCTAGATCTTGTGAGTAAAAATGTCAAGCAGAGTACCCACAATATCTACTATTATCCTACCCTATATCTCTTTTAAACCACTGTAACACTAATAATAATGTCTCTACCTCATTCTCAATTAGGTCAATTGGAATAATCAAAAACAAAGTGTTGTCGTCCCCTAAAAATACATAGCACAAGTGTGACGGAAGGGCCTTCAACTCTAAGACTAGTGGATCCTCAAAAGACAATCGATCAGGAGAAGTGGTGCTATTTTCTAGATCCAGATCAATCTTGGTCTGAGTATACGTGTAAGAACCTCTTATGTACAGAGCTCCCACCATCTTGTCATATTCTGTAATTCTATCACTATAAAAATTCATAATTACCGTTGTCATATCTCAATTCTAAGTCATTCTTCAATGGGCACAACAACCTCATCCATACTATCATTAAGGGAGTCTATCACTGATATGACCCACATATCATTAGGCTACTTTATTAAATGGCACGCAATGAAGATCACTTGCTCATTATTTAGTCTGTATTTCATCTATCCTAATTCTATATCAACTAATGCCCTACCTGTATCTAGGAAGAGTCTACCTAAAATGATCAGGACTTAAAAGTCTATCTCACAGTCAAAAATAATGAAATCAACTGGAAATACGAAGGATGCTACCTTCACCAACACATCATAAAGTACCAACTGGCTGTTTTACCGTATGGTCAAGCATCAAGAATCTCATCGATGTTGGATTAAGTGCCCCCAATCCCACCTACTTATAAACCACCAGTGGCATAAGATTAAAGTTGGTTCCCACATCATATAAAGCTTGAGCAAAGTTGAAGGACCCAATAGAGCATGGACTAGTGAAGGCTCATGGGTCCTCCTTCTTCTCTATAATAATTTAGAAGCAATAACACTACAATGGTTGCACATTATCAGCGGGCTCAAAGCTCACCATATGTTTTCTAGTAATTAAATCTTTCACAAACTTTACGTAACTAGGCATTTGCTCAAATTCCTTAACAAGGGGAATATTTATAGACAAATCCTTCAACATCAGTAGGAACTTCTGATATATACCTTTTTTTTATTTTTTTTTAGCCTTTTCGGAAAAGGTGGAGGAGGTCTCAGAATAGTCTTCAACATTGGCTCATTAACCTTTACCTTTCCTTTATCCTAATCATAGTATGTTTAACATTGGTTGATTTTTAGAATCCTTATATAGGTGTGTTAGTAACATCAATCTCATTACCATCATTACTTAGCTCTTCTGCAGTGGTCATGGGGGAATCTAAGGTGGTTTTACAACTCTAAGTGGTAATATCATGATAATCACTCTCATATTTTGGATTTTACACTATATTATTTGGAAGAGTTCTAGGATGCCTCTAGTTCAATATGCTAGACATTTATCTAAACTACTATTCCAGTTGTTTTATCATAGTGGCATGCGACTCAATTTTCTGATTCAACCCAGATATGTCTGCCTTAATCAACTTAAGATAGCTTTCCTAACTTTCTTGTCCTTTCACTAGATTTGACAACATTGCTTCTATTCTCAACTGAGTATCTTGGCTACCCAGTAGAACATATCTATCACTTTTCTCTTTATAGTCATCTTTACGCCTCTAATCACCATCTCACTCTCTACTTCTATCTCGGTACCTGTCGTTATAATAGTTCCAACCTTGGCTTCCTTTCTCTTTGGCTCAAAACCCTGCCATTTCTCAATCCAAATATTTTGCTTCATCATTGAAATCAGACTCATAAGACCTAGTAGCAAACCTATGTACTCTAATGTATTTATTGTTCTAGAATTCATCACTATAAATTATTTCTTAAGATACCCAATAGTTTTTCTTATTTGGGCTATTTCCCGTGCTATTGAGTCATCCCCAACTCTATAGTCACTAGAAACACTAATAGCATATATACTAGCACCTCTATCAGCCTTTCGAGTATGCTATCTTTGGTTAATGATAGAGATCTCATCAAGGATTTCATACACCATATCCCAACGAAGATTCATTAGTGCACCTCTAGGTATTATGTCTACCATTTCCCTAGAACTTATTGAGGGACCTATAGAATATCTCCTACA
Organism: Capsicum baccatum var. pendulum; assembly: GCA_030864225.1. Taxonomy (NCBI): domain Eukaryota; kingdom Viridiplantae; phylum Streptophyta; class Magnoliopsida; order Solanales; family Solanaceae; genus Capsicum; species Capsicum baccatum. Next base: position 121,710,099 of record CM061556.1, on the reverse strand, counting down.
AATAGACCCTAGAATCCAGTAATTAGGTACCATGCTAAACCTTTTTGAACTAGAACCATGCCTCATACATGTACTCAGCAGCCAACTATTGAAAAATATAAATCTCATCTTTTAGGTTTAGCATCATAGAAGAAGGAAAGAATTAATTTCAAAACTATCGACGGAGCTCATTCTAAGTAGTGATTGAGCCTCTAGGAAGTTCCCCAACCACAATGCTGTATTTCTTATTAACGAGAATAAGAAAAATCTTAATCTCAATGCTTTCTAATCCACCCCTAGGATGGTATATGAAGTACAGATCCTAGTAAAATTGGCATGATGCATATTTGTATCATCTATCGACAACCCTAAAAACACACCTTTTAGATTCAGTAGTTGGAACATTGTACTGATAATGACAAACTTAACATTTAGGGGTAAAATGGGAAGAATAATGGCTTCTATCTCAGCAGGCTCAACATATCCCATATCCTCATCTTTATCATATGAAAGTAATACTAATAAGTTGGGATAACTCCAGATCTACCACCACACACTCTATCTCGATCACCATTGACTATTGCTCGATGATTAGCTATTAGTCTTAGCCTTTCTAGTTCTATCCACTGAGCCAATCGGGCTTTCTCAGCCACTCTTCTCTTTTTTTCTACTACTTTTGCTAACATCAAATCTTTATATATATATATATATATATATATATATATATATATATATATATATATTATCAGTACTATATGGATGAACTGGAGTAAAGGAAGGTACAACAAGAGGGTTATCCCAAACCTCTTCTAAATCACCTGCTCGTACTTTTTCACATACTGTACGATTAAGCTATAGTAGTCTTTCTATCTCAGAATTAAATAGGAGAAAAGTATTTCCTTGACTCCTAGTGTTAGGTATACACTGGTGTATACCTAACTATAAATAGAGAATAAAATACCCAAAACTTTAACTAATTTAATAAATAGCTCAACACCATATTTCCCGGCAATGATGCCAAAATTTAATATTGCCCAAAACTGACTTCCAAGAACTATAATGCGGTTAATGTCAAAATAGTAACCCAAACTAGGTAGGAGTTGAACCCACAGGGAATGTGTAGAATTATAACTTGAAATTGAAAAAAAAAAATGGGCAATGCAAAAAAGTAAAATGAGGGATTTTAAAGTCACAGTAATGCACAACCAAACTTAAGTACGAGCGGTTGTAAATAATAAAAGATGAACACTAGGACTGTACACCCTAACTACTAACTTCGTAAGATTATCATGTTTGATTCACCTATCATACTGCTCTGAATGCAAAGTCTAATAAGTTATATATTATCAACCATTTTATGAATGTGTTGATAAATCTCGCCCGTCACCTTTTGAGTCTCAAGGATTCTCCTTACTATCCCTTGTCCTTGACTCTAGTAAAAATATCACCTTTTGGGTCTCAAGTTGATCAGATAAGGGTTCATATCCTCAAATCACTATTGTAATACCTTTTCCCAGTCTTAAACTCTATTATGAGAATAATATCAAATATAGGCAATTCTAATGCTTCTGCAGTAGCTTAGAAAACAATTAACATAAAGAAGATTATAATACATACAATTAAAGCAATCTAGATGAATCTCATACTTCTCTTACGTTGTTAATACACTAAGGTTCCCATAGACTAGTTAAGGATATTAGCTGCTCATGCTTATGCATTAATCCATGGAAATCAATGAGGAAGGCATGTAAATTAATTGCACAATTATGAAAGAGTACAATCCAAAATTTACAATTAAATATGAAACCAAAAACCTAAGAAAAAAATATCACGTATCTAGAAGTCAAAGTATACAAAAAATTTCTCCAAAGTACATAACATAATAAAGGAATTATATCAAAATAATAAACAAAATCCTAATAAAAATAAGATAGGAAAATTAAGTCGGTAGTGGTCACACATTTAGCGATGAGTCATTTGGTTTCCTTACGACTCGTTACTTGACATCATAGCTCTCTTTAGGCTTCAATGGCTATGAGTTATATGTTGGCTTTATGAATCATATACTGCTATTCATTGTCACTCTAGTAGCTTTTTTCCTTTAAGGTACTCAAATCAGTTGTCTTTAAAATTCCTTAACACAAGTAGTACTAAGACATTACAACTCATCGTATCCACTTGTAACCACTAGAGCATCAATCTTTAATACTTTAGACACTCATTACAATTTGACTTTTTATTATGAGTTGTACTATAACCTTACGACTCGTAGCTTTCAATGCCTTCTCTCCTAAACTTTTTGCTCATTGTTATTATTATGGTTGCACACGATGACTTATAGTCAATCCTTACGAGTCCTGGTTAGTTTTTAGTTAGTTTTTCAACTTATCTTTTTACACTATTATCCTTACATATTTGACTATGAGTCATAAGGTGAATAACTTATAGGCAGACCAGTACTTTAATATTTGAGAGCATTTTCTTCTATTTTTCATTCCCAGTCACTTCTTACCTAATTTCCCTGAAATACATACAAAACACACATTATATCTGACAAAATAACCTAAGTCACTACAAGATTTCACTATTTTAAGCATCGAATGTTCCATGAAACCACGAAACATTAGGAGGCTATGAAACATTTAAGGAAAACCTCCATTCTTTCAGTATTCATGTCGTATAATTAAGTGTAAGCTATGTTAAAATTCCTATTATAATTCATTCTCTAACCTATATAGAAAATTCATCCTAGAAGGGCAAAACAAAGGAAGAAATGGGGACCAAGCTATACCACCACCTATTCTCAAAGACCCTTTGAGTGAGTGATAACGCTCAATCTACAGCTCACGTAGGAGTGTAAAGCGGTCGTTAGCAAATATAGAACCCAACCTGGGTTGGGTGTCGATCCCTCAGGGAATAGCTTGGCCAACAAGTAAGTAACGGTTACTAGACTTTTAGTGCAAGTCTCGTAAAAAGGGGGGATTGTAATGTGTAACCAAAACAATAAAGTAAAAGCTGAAAATAGCAAAGTAAAAAGAGAAAGATTGTTACGTAAGTTGTAAACAATGAGAATTGAAGCGTTGGGGTTATGTCCACCTCCTGAGTTATACGTCTCTATTGGCTATGAGTGTGTAGAATTGTGACATGCATGTGCTTATAGAGAATTGTATTCGATGGTAAATCCAGGCGTCTTTCGATCTATTTGAGGATTATTTCACTTTAACTCTTTCGAGCTTAAAGAGTGTCTAACGGTACGAATTCTCCAAGAGGTTAGTCTAGTTACGACACTAGCTTTTTAATAGGAAAGGGTGTCCTACTACCTTGACACTATCTCTTTTCCAGACAAATAACCTTTCTTTCAAACAAGTTAAATGTTATACTGGCGTATTCTTGCGTTTGCAACTACAAAGAATGTAGATTAAGATGAAGAGAATAATGATATAAGCAGTATACGTGTCACGAACTCACAAACTCACAGCAATAGATAGTAGCTCAGTTGGCTTCCATAACCCCAACAGAGAAGTTTAGTTACCCATGAATGCGAAGGAGATCACGATTGACACTGTTATTATATCACAATATTGGTTAATTGCGTGTAGCTCAAGTGATAGGCGTGAGGCGTGAATTCCTTAGCAAAGTAACGGTTCTCTTATTGCGGGTTTTAAGAATAGAAGAAAATAAGATTAATGGAAAGATTAGAAGAGTTGTAGAATTGTTGTGGTGGAAGAAGAGAGGGATGGAAGAAGATTAATTGTTGAATAGAAGATTGTTAAAAATCTCTAGCATGATAGGGTATTTATAATACCCATATCCTAATCCTACTAGGTAAATAAATATCTAACCAAATCCTACTAGGCTAATGGAATACTTAACCCAAATGTACTAGGTTAATGTAACATTATCATAATCCAAATAAACTAATGAAATACATAACCCAATTGTACTAGGTTAATGCATCATTGTCCAAATCCAACTAAGTTACTGCAAGTCCCCAAAGTCTTCAGAAATGTTGTTTAAGCCCGGGACAGATTTTCCATGCAGCATTTTTGGTCCTTAGGCGTGTAAACTCCCTTTCCTTCCTTCGTGAGCTTTCTTTTGCGTCAAGTAAGCCATAAAAAGTTGAATTCCGCATAATTTATACCCTAAACTTTGCTAATCATGTTCGTTAGCTCACTTATAGGAAAAAGGACTAAAAGTGCATGAAATATATAATTTGTTCTCAAAACTAGGCTAAAATATGGGCAAAATATATTGATATAGGCGTGTAAATTCGCCTATCATCAACACCCCACACTTGAAGCATTGTTCGTCCTCGAACAAAATATCATGCCCCTCTAAACATCAACTTAGGGTTTCACAGCAACAACACAAAACATTCTTCAAGACAGGCGCAACAGTTATCAACAAAGAGTAGTTTTCCGATCATTAGTAGAAACAGTTTAGCCTCTAGCATAGACTCGTGATGGTGGTCAACTCGCATGCAAAAGATAAGGTACAAGAAATCATATACAACTACCCAAAACTCATCAACCATGTGTGTCTCACAATATTTTACCCATAGTCACTCACAAGTATAGCATATTTTTCAAACATGGGTATCAAAATATCCTTTCTCTCACTCTCACAAAGAATTCATATGCAGCAACTGATGACCATAGGCTTGCCCTTAGTGTAATACTCCATTAAATGTCAGAATGTTAAGATTAGGATCAAGTAGGTCTTTTGATGGTTGTAATGTAGGCTAAGGGACGGGTAGGACTATTTTGGCCAGAAATAGTGACTAAGTTCCTAAGCACTTTAATACATCACATTGTTTCATTGACACTTTTTTCTTTCAACCTTTCTTCTTTCTTTTATTCTTCCACCCTTGTTCTCCTCTTTTGTTTTTCAATTTTTAAGCATGACTCACTTTTCAACTTTATTTTCACAACATACCTCTTATGATAGCACTTTCTTTTTCATAACACATTCAAGCACCATTACAATTTAAAGCATCATACTCACCCAATTTCCTCTTATGTTGTCACATGACTTTTTCACTTTAAAGTACTTAGGAATTCGGATCAAATTATGGTCTTGAAAAAGTGGATTAGGCTTACATACAAGGTTGTCAAAGAAATAGGCTAAAGGCTCAAAAGGATTTAACTAGGATCATGTCCAAGGGTAGGTCAAACGAAGGTAAACAAGTATAGGTTGCCAAAGAAATGCCTAAATCATCTCCTAAACTTACACTCCTTATTTTCGCTTTGCATACATACCGGGCAAGTTCTAGCATCATCCACAAACATAGAATATACTATTATCTCACACACACAAGGCACATGGTCGACTTTATTGGAAGTAATATAGACTCTCGACCGAACAAGTGAAGGAATTGAACCACACAATATCACATGATGAGTCACAACTAGAGCCTAAACGTCTCAACAGTCATAATTGTAGCACATACTCTTGTTATATTCTCATGCTGCCTATTAGAATTATTTTATGCGAAGCTAAAAAATAAAAAATTAAAAAAACTAAAAAACGAAAAAACACGAAACAACAAAAACACAGTAAAACACAGTAAACAAACATAGATGCAAATAGAGAAGTATAGCATGCGATACCGCCACCCCACACTTAAACGGGACACTGCCCTCAGTGGAAAGTAAATACCAAGAACCTGGTCAGTAGGACTCTTCCTCAATGTCGGGGGTCATACCCCCTTCGTCGGAATCAGCATAAGAGTCGTCGTCAGAGTTCTCCTCCTCATCGAAGTCTGGCAATCGTCGATCGTCATCGGTCGGCACGTCATCGTCTAGAGGTTCCTTAAAGTATACACCCACTCCACACATCTCTCGTGCATGTATGTTCATTGGATAATCATGGTCCAGCTGGTGGAGCTCTTCAGCAGTTGGAATACGACCTCCACTCATCATTGTGAAGCATGTCATGCCATAAAGATAACGGAAGAAACTCTCATCACGAGCATGTCTCTCCGTAGTAGTAAGGTTGACACCATGAGTTGTTTCAGCATCTTTGACCTTGGTGAGGTCAACCTTCTTTGGGTTATGTGGGAGTTTGTGATCAGCTGGTTCCTCTTCGATATCCTCCTTCCGCAAGAGTGCTGTCAACAGATTACCAAAAGTGAAGTGGGACCTTTTGTGGAGTCTGGCTTTCCGCATTGTAGAGCGAATAATTGCCCCAAAGTTGATAGGGACATTCGTCATCAAAGCACACTCTATCTCTTGATATCTTGGTGTATTGAGTCCCAGGAATAAGGCATGAGTTGACAATACGCATCTAGATTCTTGCTTCCCTATTCAGTGGTGCATAGGGGAAGGTGTTGTGTTGTCCGGTGTCTCTATGTCTGCCCCACCTTGCCATCGATCTACTTTCACAAAGTGTGTGTCGTATTTCTCTATAAGGAGGCCTGCTGTACAGCTCTTTGAATGGTGCTGTGTCGACCGAAGGTAAGCCAAGAAAGGAGTTGATCAAATCCGTGTTGAGCTGTATTACTTGATCCCAAATTTTGACTTCGTTGCCCGTTGTGTTAGGCGACCAGTTGGCATAAAACTCTCTTGTTAAATCAAGGTTGCATTCTCCCATATCGCGGAAGATGAAATCCAGCTTCAATGCCATTATTTGCGCCAACATACGCGGCTCCTTCTTCGCTAAGGTGTCCTTGTTGATCAAGTCGACGTGAACATATTTTCTCTCTTTGTTGTTCCTATACCATTCTTTGGCTTCCTCCTCAAGAACCCATTTGATTCCAAACATTCGGCGTGGTAGTTGCTTTGAGGATGATTCTCCTTGGTCCTTGCGACCTCTCTTCTTGCCCTTTTGGGGAGTGGTAGCCTTCTCCTTGCCTTGCCTCGCTTTAGGTGCCATTGTACCTGAGACTAGAAATAGTGTTAATGGCAGCACAATCTCAATTGATACAATCTATCAACAAGCAGTAGGGGTACCACCCCACACTTAGTTTTGTTAACAGAAATCAGTGAAGCGAAAGTGGTCGATTACTTAGATTTAGTTGATATACGTTTTAGGATTATATTCCGACAAGAAAATCAGCATTGCATCGCTTACTTGCAGCCATTGCACTACTTTCATGTTAGATAAAACAACACTACTACATAGGGGTTGTATCATGGTATGGACATTTTCAACACTTGCAACCTCCTAAGTCGGTAGGCAACTATAAGGCTTATCCTGATGAACGGGATAGTCTAACATGTAAGCATCCAAGTAACAAGATCATAACATGATAGTCGATGTTCATAACCCTAGCAATTTCGCAAATAGTATAACAACGCTATTAAGACCAAATTCAAGTCAGAAACAAGTCAAGATGATTCTAACGTATATATTCACTCACATGATTTTGCATTAACAATCCAATCACATGAACATCACCAACAATCTTATACAATGTAGCACTTCATAATATACATAGCAACGTAGTACTTACGAGAAATAAATGAATTATAAAAGAGTACTTACTTGCTTGAAGCTTTTGGAGATGGTTTTGTGAAATTGGAAGAGCAAATAAGAAAATTTTGAGAGGTTTTGGATGAATATGCGGCACCTTTAGGTTACTTTGCAATGTGATTTGTGTTTCAAGACCAAGTCCCCTTTATATAGGAGGAGAATGGGTCGGGTTTTGACCCATTTCCAAACGGTTTTGGAGACAAAAATACCACATATGCGGCGCATAATGCTCGGCATAGTCATGACATATGCGGCGCATAGTCTATGGCATTTAGGTACATATGCGCCGCATAGTATATGGCATATGAGATCCTGAAAACCTAATGCCATAGCATAGGCGGCGCATAGTCAAAAGCACACTTAAGAATGGGCGGCGCATAGTGTATAGCACACTAGATTCCGAGACCTTAGGCTATAGGATAGGTTTTGCGTCGTTCGTGGCCTAGTTTTACCTAGGCCTAGCCTTCCTCGATGCTTATTTAAGCATGAGTAATGCTCAATCCATAGCCTTATGCATCCTTATAACTAACTTACCACCTTTGCCATCCAATACGTCGAAATCGTCATTTGAGACCAATCTCCTCGTTGAATATTCCCGCACCTATATTTGCTCAAAACCAATGAAAACGATTAGTACGATGGGTTGCCTCCCACCAAGCGCCTTAGTTTTGGTCGTGGCACGACTCTTATTTTTGTATTTTTATTTATCAAAAGCAAAACAAGTACTAAACCAAACGATAAAACGATAAAATGATAAAACAATAAAACGATAAAACGATGGGTTGCCTCCCATCTAGCGCCTTAGTTATTGTCATGGCTCGACATAGTTACCTCGAGTACTTAGACTTCGTCGAGATAAGTGATATCCATATAATTCATCGAGTCGAGAGGACCGATATAAGGTTTAACACGTTGGCCATTCACTTTGAAGACAACACCATTATTGTCTTCCAATTCGACTACTCCAAACGAGTAGACTTGGATAACTTTGTATGGACCAGACCACTTAGATTTTAACTTACCTAGAAAGAGCTTCAATCTGGAGTTGAAGAGAAGTACCATATCACCCCTTTGGAAGTTTCGTCGAACAATCCGCTGATCATGATACTTTTTCATCCTCTCCTTGTATAGGTCTGTCCTTTCATATGCATGGAGACGGAATTCATCTAATTCGTTCAGCTGCTCCAACCTCAGATTCATAGCATCATCCCAATTCAAATTTAATATCTTCAATGCCCATAATGCCTTATGCTCAAGCTCGATGGGTAAGTGACAAGCCTTCCCATAAACTAGTTGATAAGGAGACATGCCAATGGATGTTTTGAATGCAGTCCTGTACGCCCATAGTGCATCATCAAGCTTCCTAGACCAATCCTTCCTATTAGCATTGACCGTCTTCGCAAGGATTTTCTTGATCTCCCGATTGGAAACTTCTACTTGTCCACTAGTTTGGGGATGATAAGGCATAGCTACCTTATGTTGCTTGACACCATACTTGGCCAAAACCGATTTGAATAGTTTGTTGCAAAAGTGAGATCCTCCATCACTTATGATAGTACGTGGTACTCCAAAGTGGGACAAGATATTCTTCTTTAAGAACGCTACAACACGCTTCCCTTCATTGTCGGCCAAAGCTACAGCTTCTACCATTTTGAAACATAATCTACAACAACCAAGATGTCATTCATTCCAAACGAATTCACGAATGGACCCATGAAATCAATACCCCATACATCAAAGAGTTCTACCTCAAGAATTTTGGACATGGGCATTTCATGGTGTTTTGAAATAGCACCTTGACGTTGGCATTGGTCGCACCTTCTAACATAGTCGTAGGCATCTCTAAATATCGAAGGCCAATAATAACCACTTTGCAAAACTTTTCTTGCCGTCCGATTGCTTGCGTGATGTCCTCCAACTTGGGAAGTGTGGCATGCTTCCAATATAGTAGGCACTTCTTTATGAGATATACATCATTGAATGATACCATCCGCGCATCATCGAAACAAATAAGGTTCATCCCAATAGTAGTGCTTGACGTCATGCATAAACTTCCTCCTTTGGTGGTAAGATAAATTGGCAGGTGTCACATTACTCGCCACAAAATTTGCAAAGTCGGCATACCATGGTAGTTCCTCCATTATTGTCGCTAATATCTCTTCGTCCGGGAATGCATCATCAATTTGATTTTCAGGTTGCGCCACATGTTCATTCTCAAGTCAAGATAGGTGATCGGCCACTTGGTTCTCGCAACCTCGTCTATCTTTGACCTCAAAATCGAACTCTTGTAGCAGCAACACCCATCGAATTAACCTTGGTTTTGCATCCTTCTTTGTCATGAGATACCTAAGAGTTGCATGGTCTGTATGAATGATCACCTTAGTACCCAATAGATAGGCACGAAACTTCTCAAACGCATACACCACCGCTAGGAGCTCTTGTTCAGTAACAGTGTAGTTCCTTTGGGCTTCATTTAGAACCTTACTCGCATAGTAGATAGGATGAAACAGTTTCTCCTTTCTCTGACCGAGAACAGCACCAACAGCTACACCACTAGCATCACACATGACTTCGAACGGGAGAGACCAATCTGGTGCTACCATGATAGGGGCTTCAATAAGTTTTCCTTTAAGGCATTCGAATGCCTTTAGGCAATCTTTATTGAAGTCGAACTTTGCATCTTTCTCCAAGAGTTTTCACAATGGACTAGCAATTTTGGAGAAGTCTTTGATGAACCGACGATAGAAACCTGCATGGCCGAGAAAACTACAAACTCCCTTCACCGAAATTGGAGGTGGTAGCTTCTTAATAACCTCTATTTTTGCTTGATCAACCTCTATTCCTCTTGCGGAGATCTTGTGCCCAAGAATGATTCCTTCTTTTACCATGAAGTGTCACTTTTCCCAATTCAGCACAAGGTTGAATTCTACACATCTTTGCAATGCCATGCTCAAGTTTTCCAAGCACGACTCAAAAGATTCACCAACAACTGAAAAATCATCCATGAATACCTCCAAAGTTTCCTCAACCATATCAGAGAAAATGTACATCATACAGCGTTGAAAGGTGGCTGGTGCATTACATAACCCGAATGGCATACGTTTGAAGGAAAACGTACCATATGGGCATGTAAACGTTGTCTTCTCTTGGTCTTCGGGTGCAATACAAATCTGATTGTAGCCTGAATAACCGTCCAAGAAACAAAACCATCCTTTCCCCGCAAATCGATCTATCATTTGGTCCATGAAGGGCATTGGGAAGTGATCTTTGAGTGTCCAAGAATTCAGCTTTCGGTAGTCCATGCATACTCTCCATCCAGTGACGGGTCTGAGTGGAATAAGCTCATTCTTTGCATTCGCGACCACCGTCATGCCTCCTTTCTTGGGAACACATTGTACCGAGCTTACCCATGTACTATCCGAGATAGGATACACAACCCCAGCGTCTAACCACTTGATAATTTCTTTCTTCACCACTTCTTGCATAGGTGGGTTGAGACGTCTTTGTTGTTCAATGGTGGGCGTGCAATTTTCTTGAAGCTGAATTTTATGTGTGCAAATCCCAGGTGGAATACCAATAATATCCGCAATGGTCCATCCAATGGCTCTAATATACTTGCGTAGAATAGCAATAAGAGCTGCAACTTGTTGCGCACCCAAATCGGCTGCTACAATAACTGGAAGTGTGTTTCTGCTTCCTAAAAAGGCGTACTTCAAATGACTTGGCAGCTCCTTCAATTCTAACGTGGGTGGCTCTTCAATAGATGGCTTAGCTGGTGGTGTGGGTCGATTCTTGAGATCAAGATCCAGCTTCTTGGGAGCATAGCAATATGTCCCTAATCCTGATAGAGCACAAGTAGCTTCTTCAGAATTTTCAGCATCCTCATTCTCTCCATTCATGAGCACAACCACCAAAGGGTCATCAATAATTTGCTCTTCTTCAAGTAATTCTTTCTCATCATCAAAAAAACATCAGCCACCGAAAATACACTTAGATCTTTGGGTTGCTTCATTGATTTGCAAACATCAAAGCGAACCACTTCGTCATTTATTCGGAATGAAAGCTCATTGGCTCTCAAATCAATGAGCACGCTTCCTGTAGCAAGGAAAGGGCGCCCCAAGATTATGGGAACTTCTGAGTCTTCTTCACAATCCAAAATAATAAAGTCTGCCGAAAAGATGAATGAAGAAACCTTTACCAATACGTCACATAGAATACCAACAGGTCATTTTACCGACCTATCCGCCATGACGAGCCTCATATTGGTTGGAGTAGGGTCACCCAACCCCAACTTCTTGTAGATCGATAATGGCATCAAATTGATGTTGGCTCCCAAGTCACATAATGCTTTGGCAAAATTCAAAGATCCAACGGTGCAAGGAATAGTGAAAGCTCCGGGGTCGGCCTTCTTCTGAACTATCGATCGGGTAGCAATTGCACTACAATGATACACATCTTCTCTCAACTCATAACTTTCTTCCCGCTTCTTAGTCAGAAGATCCTTCCTAAATTTTGCATACCCAGGCATTTTTTCAAGTGCCTCCACCAATGGAACATTAATGGTCAGCTGCTTTAACATAGTCATGAATTTGCTGAACTTAGTGTCATCCTCCACCTTCTTCAATCGTTGGGGAAAAGGTGGTGGTGGGTATGGAAGTGTTCTCTTCACGGTTTTCTTCTCCTCTTGCTTTTGTTTTCCAGATTTTTCAGGTTGCACAGCACTGGGTGAGGCGTCCTTGACATCAGGAGTAGGTGCTGTGGCATCTTCTCCTTTTTTATTGTCATCTAGGTCCGCAACCTCGTCAACCACTTGCTTTCCTTTTTCTGAAGATTCCAGCACCTTACCACTTCTGGTAGTGATGGCCATGCATGACCCCTCATTCCTTGGGTTTTGCACAGTATCACTAGGTAAAGTGCCGGCCTTTCTTTGATTGAGTGCTGCTGAAAGTTGGCTCAATTGCTGCTCTATTTGCTCGATTGAAGTGGAATGAGAATCAACTAATTGTTTCATGGAGTACAAATCATTAACTACCTCCGTTACTCCCGCACTTGTTGCTTCCACTCCTTTCAAGATTTTAGCCATCATGTCTTCCATGCTTCCAGAATTAGATGTGGTGGTGTCACGTCTACCAGGGGGAACGTACAAACCACTCTTTTCATTCTTGTTTTTCCAACTACCTTGGTCTTTGTTTCCAGATTTATCATAATAGTTCCGACCTTGGTTTCCTTGGGCATTCCCGCGGAAACCCCCCTGATTGTTCAAGTAGTTGGCCTCCTCTTTCGAATCAGATTCGTCTCTTCCTTTTGACGCAATAGCTTTCACTTTTTCGGTCTTCCCTGAAAATAAATGCTTTGTAAGAAGATCCATTTGTGTTTTCAAGTGCGCCATATCCTGATCACGTTCTTCTTCTCTTCTTTTTTGATCTGTGGTCATGCCAATAGATAAAGTGGGGCTTGCTACCTCAGAATCCCTGGTATGCCAAGCTCTACTTTGTTTCGTCATACGATCTAGCATATTACTTGCTTGACCAAAGGTGAGGTCCATGAAAGATCCTCCAGCTGCATTATCCACCACTAGTTTAGTTATTGAATTCAAGGCTCTATACAAGATCTCCATTAGGTGAACATTGGTCATGTGATGGTTTGGGCACCTCGCTAGCTTTGTCTTGAACCTCTCCCATGTTTCATGAAGAGCTTCAGTGGGAAGCTGACGAAAGTTGCTGATTTCATCTCTCAATTGCGCCCTCTTGGATGGCGGAAAGAATCTTTCTGGGAAAGCGTCTCTCAATTGCCCCCAATTTGTAATAGAATCAGGAGTCAGCCCATTCAACCATATTGTTGCCTCCCCAGACAGAGATAATGGAAATAGACGTAATCGAATTGCATTCTGATCAACACCAGGATTGTCAAACGACTTGCATGTAGAAATAAGGTTGATGAGATGTATATTCGGATCATCGCCTGCTAGTCCACCAAATAATCCCTTGAGTTGCAATAACTGAATCATGGTTCTTGTGATGTTGAACTTAGCTCCGGGCCCTAATGGTGGAGGAATTATGGCTCCAGTGGCTGCGGCACCATCAAGATCATCATCATCATCGTCAAAAGCTGGCTACATAGGTTGGCGATCATACCTAAACTGAGCTTGTCGACCTCTTTGGTTGGCAGGTGTTATAATTTCAGCATCACGCCTAGGGTTTAGTAACTCGTCATCACCTAAATCCTCATCGTCGGGATTTGTTGCTCGTGCAGGGTTATCAATGTTCTGTTGTTGAACCTGGGCAGCGGCAAGGGCAGCTAATCTTGCTTGTTCCTGTTGAGCAGCCATCCTTTCGATTTCTGCTTGTGCATCCATTCTTCCAATGCGTTGTGGTTCAGGATTGATAGGTAATAAGGTTGACCAGAACTTCTAGTATGGGGCATGCACTGAATAAAAACCTGCAGTAAACAAAAACAAAAACTGAAAGTAAAAGTACAAGAATCTTTGACCAAAGGGTCTAGTAATTATTCCTCACTTGATTGACACTCGTATTCCCCGGCAACGGCGCTAATTTTTGATAACGCTCAATCTACAGCTCACGTAGGAGTGTAAAGCGGTCGTTAGCAAATATAGAACCCAACCTGGGTTGGGTGTCGATCCCACAGGGAATAGCTTGGCCAACAAGTAAGCAACGGTTACTAGACTTTTAGTGCAAGTCTCGTAAAAAGGGGGGATTGTAATGTGTAACCAAAACAATAAAGTAAAAGCTAAAAATAGCAAAGTAAAAAGAGAAAGATTGTTACGTAAGTTGTAAACAATGAGAATTGAAGCGTTGGGGTTATGTCCACCTCCTGAGTTATACGTCTCTATTGGCTATGAGCGTGTATAATTGTGACATGCATGTGCTTATAGAGAATTGTATTCGATGGTAAATCCAGGCGTCTTTCGACCTATTTGAGGATTATTTCACTTTAACTCTTTCGAGCTTAAAGAGTGTCTAACGGTACAAATTCTCCAAGAGGTTAGTCCAGTTACGACACTAGCTTTTTAATAGGAAAGGGTGTCCTACTACCTTGACACTATCTCTTTTCCAGACAAATAACCTTTCTTTCGAACAAGTTAAAAGTTATACTGGCGTATTCTTACGTTTGCAACCACAAAGAATGTAGATTAAGATGAAGAGAATAATGATATAAGCAGTATACGTGTCACGAACTCACAAACTCACAGCAATAGATAGTATCTCAGTTGGCTTCCATAACCCCAACAGAGAAGTTTAGTTACCCAGGAATGCGAAGGAGATCACGATTGACATTGTTATTATATCACAATATTGGTTAATTGCGTGTAGCTCAAGTGATAGGCGTGAGGCGTGAATTCCTTAGCAAAGTAACGGTTCTCTTATTGCGGGTTTTAAGAATAGAAGAAAATAAGATTAATGGAAAGATTAGAAGAGTTGTAGAATTGTTGTGGTGGAAGAAGAGAGGGATGGAAGAAGATTAATTGTTGAATAGAAGATTGTTAAAAATCTCTAGCATGATAGGGTATTTATAATACCCATATCCTAATCCTACTAGGTAAATAAATATCTAACCAAATCCTACTAGGCTAATGGAATACTTAACCCAAATGTACTAGGTTAATGTAACATTATCATAATCCAAATAAACTAATGAAATACATAACCCAATTGTACTAGGTTAATGCATCATTGTCCAAATCCAACTAAGTTACTGCAAGTCCCCAAAGTCTTCAGAAATGTTGTTTTAGCCCGGGACAGATTTTCCATGCAGTATTTTTGGTCCTTAGGCGTGTAAACTCCCTTTCCTTCCTTCGTGAGCTTTCTTTTGCGTCAAGTAAGCCATAAAATGCTGAATTTCGCATAATTTATACCTGAAACTTTGCTAATCATGTTCGTTAGCTCACTTATAGGAAAAAGGACTAAAAGTGCATGAAATAAATAATTTGTTCTCAAAACTAGGCTAAAATATGGGCAAAATATATTGATATAGGCGTGTAAATTCGCCTATCATCAGTGAGAAGGTCTCTTATACAAAATTTTGGGTGGATTTCATGGCCTAAGACCATTATATGGTGGCCTAGAATAATCAATAGTTCATTGACCCAACTAGCGTAATGGTGAGCACGTCAGCAGCTAAAATCCAAGATATTACTCAGATGATTCCTCTATTATTCTCTGGATATAAGTCTTAGGAATATCCAAAGGAGATCTTATATTGTTTATAGAAAGTGACAAATATCATAGGTGTTGCTCTGAGTAAAAGTGTTGACTTAGCTGCCTACTAATTGCAAAAGGTAGTCCAAACTTGGTTTAAGCAGTGGAAAAAAGATAAGGGCATTGAAATAGGGTTATAGAGTGAGATGAGTTTGGTAATGCTCTATTAGACAAGTTCTTATAACTCGAGTTGAGAAAGTCCAAGGTACAAGTGTTTATAAATTTGAACCAGGTTAACATAAGTGCGAAGGAGTATTTACTTAAGTTTACTCAGTTGGTGAGGTATGCTGCAAATATAGTGGTAGATTCTAGGGAAAGCATTAGTAAGTTCATATCTGGTGTTTTGAAGGATGTTTTCAAAGAGTTCAGAATAGCCATATTAATTAAGGAGATGGACCTCTCCAGGATGATAGTTCATACTCAATAGATTGAGGAGGAGAAGATCAAGGAAAGTTAAAGGGAGAATAAGATGGCTAGAACTATTAGTTTTAGTTTTTCTTAATAGAGGTCAGATGGAAGGAATCATTATCAGTTCCGCGAAATATCTTCAGCCCCATCCTAATCTTCTGATAGTGTTCTAGTTACTAAGTTTAGATAGGACAATCGATATAGAGCACTAGGCTCTAAGTCTTAGAGAGCATGAATAATGGTTGCACCAACCTAGTTTGTAGGATGTGTGGTAAGAACCACAAGGGTGAGTTCTTGGTAGGTAGTGATGTGTGTTTTCCATAGGATAAGGGATTGTCTAGCAGGTATGTGGAGGGGTATGAATGATCGTCAGTAGGGATAGAATAACTCCTCATCAGTCCCAACAGGTTGCCCGACTCAACAGGGTGTCACTTCTAGCACCACTAGTGCCCTTAAGACTCGATGATATCGGGAAGGTTCTATTAATAAGGTTACTGGTACATTACCAGTCTTTCATATGCATGTATATGCATTATTAATCCCTGGAGCCATACTTTTGTTCATGAATCCCTATATAGCAGCAAACTTTGACTTTAATCACAAAATCTTAGCCAAACTCTTCTCAGTGTAACCCTAATTTGTAGTTCTATTATATCCATATAGGTGTTCAGAAATTATCCAATCTCAGTATTTTAAAAAATCACCTCAGCCAATTTTATAAATTCAAAGATGACTAATTTTTATGTCATTCTTGGCATGAATTGGCGCCACTCTAGTTACTTCTCAGTAGACTATAAAAATAGAATAGTCCAATTTTAATTTTCAAATGAGCTAGTCATAGAATGGATGGGTAGTTCCTCAATGCCTATAGGTTATTTCCTACCTTAAGGCGAGGAAGATTGTATCCAAGTGTCATATCTCTAACTTTGTTTGAGCCAATGAATCATGTCCAAAATTCTAAGTATGTAGTCAGTTCCATTAGTTAATGAGTTTCAAGAAGTATTTCCTAAAGTCCAACTCAAATTTCCTCCTAAGAGGGAATTTTACTTTGGAATAGATCTTCTCCCAGAAACCCAACCTATTTTTAATCCACCTTGTAGAATGACTCCATCCGAGCTTACAAAATTGAAGATAGAGTTGCAAGACTCTTAGATAAGGGATTCATCAGGCCTAGTGTCTCTTCATGGGGTACCCCAGTTCTCTTAATGCACAAGAAATATAATTTACTCAAAATGTCCATCGACTACTACTGAATAAACAAAGTCCCAGTCAAGAATAAGTATCCTCTTCCTAGGATTGATGATTTGTTCATGCAAATTTTTTCTCTAAGATAGACCTTAGATTCAAATATCATCATCTTAGATTCCAAGAATGTGACATCCCGAAGACAACTTTCATAACTAAGTATGGTCACATCTAATTTGTAGCTAGGTTTTTTGGACTAATGAATGCTCCTGTAGCTTTTATGGACTTGATGAATATGCTATTACAGAAGTATTTGGACATTATTGTCATAGTCTTCATAGATGACACTATCGTTTATTCTCGTAGCAATGGTGAGCACACATACCACTTAAGGCTTGTTTTGCAGATCCTCAATATCACTAAGCATTCACCAAATTCATCAAGTTTAAATTCTTGTAGAAATCAATTGCTTTATTTGGTCAAATCGTTTTTGGTGATGGTATTCAAGTTGATCCACAAAAGATCGTAGTAGTAAGAAATTGTCCTACACCAATCTTTCTATTAGATATTAGTAGTTTCTTGGGTTTAGTCGATTAGTAAAAATGGTTTGTTGAGGGGTTTTCTTCTATAGATCCTCCCATTTATAGAATGACTCATAATAAATTTAAATTTTAGTGGTCCGATTCTTGTGAAAAGGGTTTTCAGAAGGTGAAGTCTCAAATCACTTTTGCTCCAATTTTGACCCTCTAAGAGGGATCAAATGATTTCATAGTTTATTGTGATGATTCTAAAGTTGGTCTTGGTTTTGTATTGGTGCAATGAGGCAAGGTTATAGAGTATGCCTCTAGACAACTCAAACCTCAAGAGAAGAACTACTAGACTCATGATCTTGAGTTGGTAGCATTTGTCTTTGCCTTAATGATTTGGAGAAATTACCTTTGTAGGGTCTATGTTGTTGTGTTTACTGATTACAAAAGGTTACAGTACATATTCACCTAGAAATACCTAAATCTCCATCAAAGAAGGTGGTTAGAATTGTTAAAGGACAATGATATGAGTGTGTTGTATCTCCCAAGTAAGGCAAAAGTTGTGGACGATTCCCATAGTAGATTTTCTATGAGGAGTTTTGCACATGTTGAGGATAATAAGAAAGACCTAGTTTGTAAGGTTCATTATCTTACTAGATTGAGTGTTCAGTTTATTTAATTGGCTGAAGCTTGTGTTTGGGTTCAGATTGGTTCAAAATCTTCTTTGGTTTCTAAGGTAAAGGAAAAGAAAAATAGATACCTTATGTTGGTTAAGTTGAAAGAGGTAGTCTAGTATTAGAAGGTTGAATTTTTCTCCCAATTGGGAGATGGTGTACTTTATTGTTAGGGCAGGTTATGTGTTCCAAACATTGATGAGTTGAGGCAGTGAATATTAGCAGAGGCACATGGTTCTCGATATTCTATTCACCCAGGAGACACTAAGATATATCGCAATTTGCAGGAAGCCTATTTATGGAATTTTATGTAGAATGATACAATAAAATTTATGATTAAGTGACTAAATTGCCATCAAGTTAAGGTTGAGAATCAGAGACCTAGTAGTACTCATCAGGAATTCATCATCCCCACTTGGAAGTGGGAAGTGGTAAATATGAACTTTGTTATAGGGTTACCTTATACATATCCTCAACATGATTCTATTTGGGTCATTATGGATAGAATGACTAAGTTAACCCATTTCTTGCTAGCCAACACTTAAAATTCAGCCAAGGATTATTCTATACTCTATCTTAGGGAGTTGTTAAATAAACATAGAGTCCCATTAACCATCATTTTAGAATGAGGTACCCAATTTACCTCTCATTTTTGAAGGCTTTCCATAAGGGACTTGGTACCCAAGTTTATCTTAGTATGACTTTTCACCTATAAACTGATGGTCAGGCAGAGAGGACCATTTAGACCTTAAAGGACATGTTGAGGGCTTGTGTTATTGACTTCAAGGGTAGTTGGGATAACCACTTGCCTTTGAGTTCTCCTATAATAACAGCTATCACTGCAGTATTCAGATGGCCCTATTTGAGGCGCTTTATGCTAAGAGGTACAGGTGTTCTATTGATTGATTTAATGTTGGGGAAACTTCTGTAATAGGCTAGATTCAGTATGTAGGGCAATAGAAAAGGTTTAGTTTATCTGAGAAAGGTTAAAGACAACTCAGAGTCGATAAAAATCCTATATAGATGTGAGGAAAAGGGAGGTTGAGTTTTATGTTTGTGACTTGATGTATTTTAAAATTTTGCCCATGAAAGGAGTGAAGAGATTTAGGAAGAAAGGGAATCTCAGACCTTGCTATGTTCACCTATATAGGATTTTGAAATTTTTTAGAAAAGTTGCTAATGAGTTAGATTTGCCTGCAGAGTTAGCATCAGTCCATCCTGTTTTTCATGTCTCATTGCTAAAGAAATGCATTGGTAATTCAGTTTCAGTAGTTCCCTTAGAGAGTGTGGTCGTGAAATATAGCCTCTCCTATGAATAAGCCCCTATTTAGATCCTTGAACATCAAATTCGTAGGTTGAGTAATAATGAAGTTTCCTTAGGAAAGGTTTTGTGGATAAATATGTTAGTTGACGGAGCTATTTGGGAAGCAGAAGTTGATATGCAAGCAAAGTACCCCTATTTTTTCTCTACGAACGTAGTTCCATCTTAAGGTAATAGTTTTCTTTACTAATTAATTCTCGCATTTTCTATCTCAGTCAATTAGCTAAATCCTCATGTCATAGCATGCATTCATGAATTTAGTATAGTCCATGTATTAGTTTTAAGTCTAGTTGTTTAGCCATGATTCATCTCATAAATATTCAGTTCATGATCTTTATTTTCCCTACTATTCTAGTTTAAACAGTTTTATTTAGGTATGAATGATCCCAAGGGGGAGATATTAGAATACCCTAAGATTTCAAACTCTAAGTTCATCAAGATAGGTCATAATAATTTGTGTTCCAATGCCACAATTCTCACCTTAATCTAAAGTGGTGACAAAGAGTTATAAGAAATTTTCTAAGGATCTGTCTGACTGGTGTGTTAACAACTCTAGTAATGAGTCGTTACCACACGTGAAAATTCATCACATGTAAGTCATAGTCACTCAAGTGAACACCCCAGGTTTTTTCCCAGTGATAATAAGTTTATATCACAACTTGTTATGTGACATAAGGAGTCGTGGTGCGGACTCATTATCAAGATACTAAAGGATCCCTAACCTCAGCCAAGAGAAAATGAGTCCAGCCTATGACTTATTATCAATCCTAATTGGACGTTAGAAGGACTCATTATCATAATAGTGGTCAACACAAAAATATACTCTCAGACCACGACTGCTCCTCATGACTCATGGTCAGTCCTAATGAGTCATAGGAAGGGGATTCATAGTCAGGATAGTGAAGGCCCAAACTCAGAGTCTAAGGTTACGACTCAGACTAAGACTCTTAACCAGTCGTGACAAGTCATAGTGTGAGTCCTAATGACTAGGAACCTAAAATTCATATATTCTTTAGAAGGGGCTTTTTGTTAATTTCTATCCCTTCTTAACCCAAAATCACATCGTTTACCCTTCCAAAACATCATTACCAAGGGTAAATATTACCTTAACCTATCATAAATTCAAAAATCTCTTCCCTTATCAAAAAAAGCAATTCTCTACTTCCTCAGATCAAACTAGGGTTCATCAAGTAAGTTCAGGATCCAAAAAGATCTCTTCAAGGGGTTGACTTCAAGTATGTGGTATTTCATCAATGGGTCCCTTCCACCATTGAGTCCCTAGAATTCCCTAAATTTACAAATACAAATACTCTTCTCTTTCTATCAGGTTTTCAAGTTAAATATGAATTTTATCAGCTTTTACTCAGTTGTTTTAGTTATGTACCATGAAAATATGTTCTCTAACTAGAATTGTGTTTCCATATGTTTGATAATATCCATTGTCCATATCATATTTAGTTATTGGAATATTGAGTACTATTCATAAATTTCCTATATTATGGTAAGTTTTACCATTTTCATGATTAGTTGCATTAGTTTGTGCTGGTGGGTTATGAACACCCGATACTTAGGAACTCATGCATATATCATCTCACGCGTAATTAAGTACTTCAAATTATACATGTATTGTATTTTATGTTTGGGGCCGTTCTCCCCTTTAATCCTTTAATGATCACACATATTTACTTATTTCATGATAACTTTTTTTAATTATACGTAATTCTTAAATTTGATGCTACACATATTTTTAAGTGATTTGATTTTCTAGCTAACAAATAGTTTAATGCTAAAGTTAAAGTTATTCAAATCGACATGGGAGACAAATTGCATTCATTAACTTCAATTTGTGTAAAACTTGACATTTTGCATAATCTTACCTCTCCTCATACACATGAACAAAAGAGTTAAAGCAAAAACATTGGCACATAATTGAAACTAATTTAAGCATCATGGTTCACAACTCGGGGTGAATCGGTCTGCTCGGTTTGATTTTACGTATTATAGGTTTGGTTTATCGATTTTTGATTTTTAAATATGCTAAATCAATAATCAAATTAATAAGAAATTTTTTATCGATTTTCGGTTTATCGGTTTTTAGTCCATAACGGTTCGATTTTAGGTTTAACCGATAAGAAAATACTCATAAAATAGAAAGAGTAGTAACTAACATGAAAAAAAAAGAATCTTAGTTGCAACCAAAAATCCTACATGACATGTTTTAATTTACAAGAATCTTCAAGTTTGAACTAAATGTTGTTATAAGAAATTAAGAGTTTGTATAATTGAAATAATATGTTTGTTAATTTGTAGAAATTAAAGAGAAATATATGTGTGTGTATATATATATATATATATATATATATATATATATATATATATATATATATATATAAAACCAATAACCCAATAATTTTTTTTTATAAAACCATTAACCCAATAACCCAATAACTAAACCAATAACATTTTTATCAGTTCGGTTTATTGGTCGG
This sequence comes from Capsicum baccatum var. pendulum, assembly GCA_030864225.1. Taxonomy (NCBI): domain Eukaryota; kingdom Viridiplantae; phylum Streptophyta; class Magnoliopsida; order Solanales; family Solanaceae; genus Capsicum; species Capsicum baccatum. The sequence goes on along the minus strand of CM061556.1, from coordinate 121,687,827 downwards.
TTTGGTTTTTGCACACCACTATTCACAACTTAATATTATTAAAATTTTGATATTTTAGCTTTAAGATTGTGATTTTCCTCATTAATTGGCTTCATACCCCTGTTAATAATGATAAAAAAAAATATACTCATTATGGCAGCCATCAAATTATTCATGGTCACCTTTTCCAATGCCATAGTACCTAACAAGAGAAATTCTAAAACAAAAACACAAAAAACAGCAAACTAGTTAATGTTAGAAAAGAAAATATCCTCACAAGCTCTCAAGCGCTCACACTTTGAAATGTCTCTCAATTGGCCTCACAAGTGTTGGTAACTCGTTTATACTCCAAGGAGATTACTTGGTACCAATTGGGGCTCAAGTTCAGAATAGATTATCTTTTGAAATAAATCAAAGAAAATATGTATGGACATGAATCAAGAAACTACAATAAATTTTAAAAGATAAAAGCACACAAAGAAACGTAAACTCAAATAAACGAACTCAAAAACTAACTTACAACCAAGTAGGAGATTACTAGCTTGCAAATTAGTATTGGAATCGACAAATGAAACTAAGAAACAAGAAAATGAAACTAAGAAATCAAATTTAAGCCTAAAATTATTGTGTGAACAGTAAAACATGATGTGGCAACCCACTATTTGTTGCGGTTTTATCAAGTTTTATTTTCCAAGTTTAAGTCTTGACCAATTAATAATTTGGAATTGGTGGATTTGTTTAAGGGGGGGGGGGGGGGGGAAATATAGTCTTGGTGCCTTTTTTTTTCAAATTCAAAAGCAAGACTTAACTTTGTTGTACTCCTTCCTTAAAACATGGAAAGTGGTCTTCCTTAAATCATGGAAAGTTGTTGGAAAAGGGTTGTTAAAGTCTTTGAGTGGTTGGAAGTGGTTGTAAAAGTCTTGAGAAGCCTTAAAACTTGGAAATATGTCTTTCAAGACTAACATAATACACACTCTCTTTCTTCAACTCCTAAGATCAAACATTCACTTTTTCTTCAACAATAGATGAAGATGGTGAAGAACACCAAGAACACACTTTTAAATCTTACAGTTGTAAGGTTCAGGTTGGACCCCAAACATCAACAACACTTTTCCAAGCTTAAGAACCACAACTCAATATCCACAATACACGTTCAAACCTTGAACTAAAAACATAACATACATCCAAAATGGTCCAAACTTTGAATCCACAACAACAATACCAACAACAACAAACGACCTATGTTTAGGTTCACAACAACAACATCAACAATGCAAGCTCAAACTTAGATATAGACTCAATGGTGTTAGTGAAGAATAAAACTAACACTAGAAACACTCAAGACAACTAAAAATTCTCAGCCAAGACACAACACAAGACAGTAATTTCAGCCTAGACAATAACAATGGACAAATTTCCTTCTTTTTGGAATTTTTAGTTTTCAACACTTTTCTTTTATCTTTTTTTTATTTTTAACTAACAAGCCCAAGATTGATCTTGTGTGAACAAGATCAAGCCATGCTCTGATACCAAATGATACAAAACAAATACCAAAACAGTCCACAAGTTGGAAGAACAGAGGACCCCTTTGGTGACCACTCTTGGATTCACTACAACAACAATGAAAACACAATAACAACAAGATATTGAGGTTTTCAAAACCTATAAAATGAGAGATCCAATAAACTATATTAACATCACAAACACAAGATCAACAAGAGCACAAAGTCTCAGTTTTAGGACACCAAACCCGAGAATGAACAACAATAATAATAAAATAGATAGACAGAGAGACAGAGAGACAGATAGACAGATAGACAGAGAGACAGAGAGACAGATAGACAGAGAGATAGAGAGACAGAGAGACAGAGAGACAGAGAGACAGAGAGACAGAGAGACAGAGAGACAGAGAGACAAAGAGACAGAGAGACAGAGAGACAGAGAGACAGAGAGACAGAGAGACAGAGAGACAGAGAGACAGATAGACAGATAGACAGATAGACAGATAGACAGATAGACAGATAGACAGATAGACAGATAGACAGATAGACAGATAGACAGAGAGACAGATAGACAGATAGACAGATAGACAGATAGACAGATAGACAGATAGACAGATAGACAGATAGACAGATAGACAGATAGACAGATAGACAGATAGACAGATAGACAGATAGACAGATAGACAGATAGACAGATAGACAGATAGACAGATAGACAGATAGACAGATAGATAGATAGACAGATAGACAGATAGACAGAGAGACAGAGAGACAGAGAGACAGATAGACAGGCAGAGAGGCAGAGAGGCAGAGAGGCAGAGAGGCAGACAGACAGACAGACAGACAGACAGAGAGACAGACAGACAGACAGACAGACAGAGAGACAGACAGACAGACAGACAGACAGACAGATAGATAGATAGGTAACTTGACATACAAATGTACAAACACTATGAACCTAAGTGTATATTAAACACAAAAACCCAAGAATCATACAAGTAACACCAAGCTCTACGGTGACCTCAAGGGAACGGAATTCCCAAGCAATCAATGTTTCAAAACTAGCACCAACACAAGTGATATCCACACTTGTTTACAAGGAATCCACCTTGAAAGACTTTCTCTCTAGAGCTCTCAAAATATCATCCAAGTTATGATAAAATGACCTAATATGTTCTATTTATAGCAGGTTACAACTTATTACAAAATAACTAAAATGCCTTTAATGAGCCATGGAAAAGGGGCAGCCTTAGAGTGAGCATATTAGATGGATTTGGAGTGTTGGGAATTGTTCTATATAATTCAAAGCTTTTTCCATTGGTTTGGCATCCATCCGATCTGGAGTCTTTATGTATTGGTCCACAATCACGATCATACTCGTATCAGAGCTGGTTCCTTCAGTAGAAACTTATAGTATCAATTTTATTACCTTCCTCAATCCCTTTATTATTTGTCCATGCTTTACTAACTCTTGTGTTTATTTGAATATGAGTTTTTATTTAGTTAATCGAATTTGGTTTAGTTTTATCTTTATTTATTTTATTTAGATTTAATCACCAAGAGTGTGTTTCTTTCAGCTAACCTCTCCTTCATTCGATTCTTATAAATATAGAATGACATGTCGCTTAACTATTAGCACATGGATAATTTTTTTTGGATAAAAGAGGCAAACCAAGGTTTAAAATACAATCTCAAATAAAAAATATATTGTTTCTCAGTTGAATAAAATGATTAACTATTCATTTTTCAAAAATATTCCTTAAAAGTTTTATCATATTAAATTGAAAATTTTCAAATAAATCTCTATAAATAACTTTCAATTAGTTACTACATTTATATTAGCAAATGATTCACTTATCAAAATGCAATGTTTATGCAACTCAATATGGTTCAAATGTTTATTTCATTCTATATTTATTCCTTAACACCATTTCAAGTTTTTTTACTTCAATTTATAAAGTCTCAAAAACTCAAGGTACATATATATACACACAAACTACCGTATACAAAATTTTTTCATTGATATTCTCTTTATTTAACTTTCTAAAAAAAGAAATTATTATTAATTTATGTCAAATATATTTTCATACATATTTTCACTATTACATTCATTTTAATCTAATTTAATTTATTACTTTTATTTTTATTTTACTCTTTGATATACATATTTAGTTTATAACATTTAAGTTTTTCACATAGATATTATATAATTCTTTACTTTGTAAAGATTTCATTGATATACTTTAGTTTATATGCCATTAGACTTCATATTTTTTATAAATTATGAAACTTCATTTATACACATATCATAATAAAATATTTAATTTCTATCTGGATTTTCATATTTCTTTGAATCATGCATGTATATTTTGATAATAAATTACGTTTCTTTTTCTTACATCGAAAGCATATGTTTATGTACCTTGTGTGTTTTTTGTAAGATCTGATAACTATTAAGTGTAGTTACCACCATTGCCTTAAATAATAAAATAAATATTTTCCAAATATTTTTCTAAACTTAGTTTAGGCACTATCTTTGTATAGGCTCTGAGGGGTGCCTAATACCTTTCCCTCGAGTAACCAAAATCCTTACTCAGAATCTCAAAATATTTTTGATAGAACTAAACAGAGTTTTACATAAAAAATGGTTTTCTTAATTTTCCTAAAAGTTAGGTGGAGAATCTAAAATGAATTTTCAAAATCCAAGAATCACGACAAGCCACCACATGTGTGTTGTTTCGATCGGTTTGAAATAGGGCGTGATACCCAGTAAGTCCAAATGATATATTGACTATATGATATTTCTCAGTAAGTTCAGAGGATATATTAATGTTATGATGTTTTCCGGTATGTCTGGAGGATATATTGATTATATGATGATGCTCGGTAACTTCAGAGAATATATTGATGATATGATGGTGCCCGATAAGTTTGGGGGTTATAATGATATTATTATGGTAAACATGTATTTATATATGTTTATGTGTGATTATGCTTTTATATATTACATCTGTATATGCTTTGAAGATATGATGTTAATCTTCGGATGTAGGATATAATTCTTTGATACTAATAACTTGTTAAGTGGTGTAATTCTTGCTAGAGTTGAATAGTGAATAGAAGTAGAATAAGTCGAATAATGAATTAGACAAGTTGGTAAATGAGATATTTGTGGCATTTGAGGATTCACCTAGTGAATTTAGATAGCATTGGATAAATAGTTTAATTAAGGTATACTAATTTAGGTGAGTTATGTGGTGACTAGTTGACTACTAAGTGACTATCTTACTTGATGACTTAAAGTCTAGAATTCTAGTTCGTGAACCTTGTTTGGTTGAAATGTGGTAACTATCAATTGTGGTTGTTACATTGTTAATGGTAATAATATGTTAGCATAGGTGATTATTATTGATATTGATGACTAAGTTATGATGTATATTAGTTATTAATTGAGGATTTGTATATTAATGATGCTAGCTACTAAAAGATGTTAATGATTAGATATATATGCGTATAATGATAGTTAGTGGCCTTTTATAGATGGTGATTAGTGCTATTATGATGATTAGAAATGGGTGTTATTTAAATGTGCCTATGGTTGATAGTGAACCTAGACTAGATGCTGAATGTTGGTTAATTGGGGAATAATAGTTAGTTACTATGTTGTGGATAAAGATTATGTAAAGAATCAGTTAGGCTAATAACTAGAGGTCCTCGATTACAAGAGAATTAGTAGTTTGATAATGAGTATTGGTTAGTTAATATTAGTGCATAGATCAAGTATATCAGTGAGATAGATTTCTAAGTAGTGATATGATTATGGTTATGAGTGCTTCGGTAAATGTTATTCAGTTACAGTAATTGATGAGGATTATTAATACTGGCAAATGACCATTGGTGTCAAATGTATGAAACCATGGATAAGAAGAAGTTGGTTATATATATCTATATACGTTGATGATTTGATCTTTTGATTCACTCTCCAGTGGTATGTGATGTCGTGATAGGTTCTTTACTTTGTGTCCTTTTGGATGTACTCTCCGGTGTTATGAGACACCATGGTGAGTTCTTTTATTTATGCTTTAATGGATGAATGTATGTGCATTAACTTAGTACTTATGTGGTTGTAATTGTATTAGTAGCGCTTTATGCTTCTAGATCAATTATCCATTATATATGATGGTATTAACATGTATTGATATAAGATGTCATATTATTACTCTAGTTGATCATTTATTTTATACAGTGATTATAAAGATGATTTAGGTTCGATTCTGTTCTTTGACTTAGACATAATTTATTTCTTTGTATCATCTTTATATTATAATTTAGCTCAGTCGTCCAATGATTCCTATTGATTACCGGTTGTTTTGGTACTCATACTACACTCTTGTACCATTTTAATAAAGACCCGAGTACTAGTTGTTGTCGTTGAGTTGAGTTCACGCAGCGTTGATCTTTAGGAGACATGGTGAGCTCTTAGAGTTTTGAGTCACCCATTTCCCTCTACCCTTGGTTAGTATTTTGTAGTCGTGATAGAATTCTTGACTATTCTAAACATTTTGGTTGTATTTTCTATTATCATACTTAGATGCTCTTGTATTGATATTACCAGCTCATGGGATTGGTATCCATAATTTGATTGTCTTCTTCTAGTGGAACATTGTTGATTATAATTGTATTTGTGTATTTAGGCCTGGTTGGGCATCTCTACCAAAGTAACTCATTGCCTTAGCTCCAAGTTATGGTACTGGCTTACCTACTGGTAGGTTTTAGTAGGTGTCATCATGACTTGTGAATCGGGTTGTGACACATGCACACATACGTGTGCACTCTAACATATATATATACATACACACACACACACATATATATATATATATATTATTTTTAGTAACATTTAGTGCAACATGAATATTTCCATTACAATTCAGTTCATACTTGATAAAACTCTGACTTATTCTTTTCAAGCTCGCTTGTGGTTATCCATCCCATGTACTGTTGTGTCTCTAAATAACTATTGTTGATGTTTCTTTAGATCGAATATTATCCCCCATTGTTACTGCTTGCCCCAATCATTCTATACATTTTTTCCATCCTCTAATTTTTTTTTAATACTTCTTCTTCTTGCACTCGTCTCTTTCCCCTTTTTTGATCCCTTCAACTATTGTTGATCTAAGCATTCATTCTTCCATGACTGAACTTCCACACTTTATATATATATATATGTGTGTGTGTGTGTGTGTGTTATTTTTGGGTTGACAAAATCTATATTTCGGCACAACAACGTCAACACAAATTCAAATATAAATAAGAACACTTATGAAGTTCTGTAACACCCTCAACACAAGATCAAAAAAACCTTTCAAAGAAGTATTTTTTTTATTTTAGAAATTAGATGAAACAGAAAAGGCCAAGTCCTTCGACTTCATGAAGTTTCCTTAAGGAAATAATTCCCCTCAACTACCCGAGGTTGCAGAATTTTACTCACATGATAAAATGGCCTAACAATTCTACTATAGTGGTACCTCAAATGATCGAATTCTCTTCAAACTCACTCAATCATCAGATGATCACACAGAGTATTTTAGAAGACAAGAAATGTTTTCAAGTGAAGAAAATTCATACTAAACCTATGGAAAAATGCAGGTTTATATAGCCATTAAGTGCCCCTTTTGAAAGGTGACAATGGTTCATCGAAAATGTGTATCCTTTCTGAACAGTCATGTCTGTCCATTCGGAAGAGTGTCTTTTTTCTGAACAGCCACAACCATCCAAACAGTCATACCTTTTTCCGAAGTAGTGTGTCTTTTACTCGAAGAGTTTGTCCTTTCCAAACAATTTTTTATTTTTCATTCACACCTATTGAACCCAACAATCCCCCACATGAATGGGGAATTGCTACTCTTTGTAAAACTTTACAGACAAGATGTGATCATCAACCAAAGACTAATTGCATCTAGATTAGTGGGTTTACCTTTGAACTTTCCTTAGTGAACATGCATCGGATGCACGCAGTCAATCGGTAGATTTGATATCTTTGAACTATTGAGCTTTAATATACACCTATACAATACATGTCACACAACCAGCCTTTTACCATTTATGGTTCTCATGGTTTTATATGTTTCAGATATGAACACATCCCGGTCTCATGAGAGCATAGAGAATAGGCCTTTACTAATATTTTCCTTAAAGAGGCTTCGACTTTGCCCTCACATAGGTGATTTATAAATGTTCAATCCTATAGACTAAATTTTTTGGTCAATCTGCCAAATTTAGATAATCATTAAAAGACTTCACAACATAAGTCTTACCCTTGTTTACTAAACATTGTCTACATCATGAGAATGGGTTGGGTATATTGACAATTTTGAACCTGTCAGACACAACTTTGTTTGATCTCCTTGAACCTAGCTTTTGGAATCTCCAGTCTGCAAGGTAGAGTTACTGCTATGCTGACTTGTCCTAGGCCTTAAACCCATTTTCTTAGATATTCTCTCAACTCCTTCTCTAGATAGGCCTTCTGTAAGTGGGTCCGACATAATATCCTTTGACTTTACATAGTTAACAGTGATAATTCCAATAGAGAGAAGTTCTCTAATAGTATTATATCTCTATTTTATGTGAGGAGATTTATCCTTGTACATCATGCTCCCTACCCTACCTATTGTCGTTTGGCTATCGTACTGTATACATACTAGTGCCACTGGTTTGGGCTAATAAGAAATATCTTCTAAGAAATTCCTAATCTATTTTGCTTCATCACTAGCTTTATCCAATGCGATAAATTCAGATTTCATTGTAGGGCGAGCAATACATGTTTGTTTGGATGATATCTAAGAGACTGCTCCTCCATCGATAGTAAATACATATTTACTCATGGGTTTTAATTCATTCAATCTGGTGATCCAATTTGCATCACTATATCCTTCAAGTACCGCAGGATATTTATTATAATACAAAGCATAGTCTTGAGTGTATTTAAGATACCCCAAACTCTTTTCATTTTTATCCAATGATTTTTATTGGGATTACTTATATACCGACTCAACTTACTAATGACACATGCTATGTCTGATTGTGTACAATTCATGATATATATTAAACATCCCAACACTCTCGTGTACTCCAACTGTGAGCCATTTTTACCTTCATTCTTTTGAAGTGCAAAGCTAATGTCTAATGGAGTCTTGGCAATACCAAATTCAAAATACTAGAATTTGTCAAGTACCTTTTCAATGTAATGAGACTGTGATAGTGCCAACCCTTGTGGAGTTTTATGGATTCTTATTTCTAAGATCACATCTGTAACTCTAAGGTGTTTCATATCAAACTTGCTCTCGAGCAATCTTCCCATAGCATTTATGTCAGAAATATCTCTACTGATGATCAACATGTCATCAATATATAAACAAATAATGACTTGGTGATTTGGAGTGTCTTTAATGTAAACACATTTATCACATTCATTTATCTGAAATCTATTGGCCAATATGGTTTGGTCAAACTTCGCATGCCATTGTTTAGGTGCTTGTTTTAGTCCATAAAGTGACTTAACAAGTTTACACACCTTATTTTATTTTCTTGGAACCACAAAACTCTCAGGCTATTCCATGTTGATGTATTCCTCCAATTCTCCATTTAGAAATACTGTTTTCACATCTATTTGATGAATTTCAGGACCATTTCCGCCAAGGCAATTAACATCCAAATTGACGTTATCCTTGTTACTGGCGAGTATGTATCCAAGTAACTAAGACCTTCTTTTTGTTTGAATCCTTTTACTACAAGTCTTGCCTTGTATTTATCAATAGTACCATCTGCTTTTATTTTTCTTTTGAAGATCCATTTAGAACCTAAAGGTTTATTTGCTGGAGGAAGATTAACCAACTCCCATGTATGGTTGCTTAAGATTGAATCAATCTCATTATTGACTACCTCTTTCCAAAAGGATGAGTTTGATGATGACATTGCTTTCTTAAACTTTGAGGCTCATTTTTTAAGATTAATGTTACAAAATTCAATCCAAATGAAGTTGACGTTCTTTGATATGTACTATGTCTTGGATTCTCATTATTATGTACATCCTCACTTGGTTCATCATCATTTAGACCCCCACTAGACTGTTCATATCTAATTTTATATGGATAAATATGTTTAAAGAAATCAGCATTATCTGATTCAATTATCATATTTTCATTGATATCTGGATGTTTGGATTTATAAACTAAAAATCGACATGCTTTACTATTTTTAGCATATCCTATGAACACACAGTCCACCATCTTAGGCCCTGTTCTTTCTCTTTTAGGCATAAGAACTTGGACTTTCGCTAGATACCCCCACAATTTGAGATATTTCAAGTTGGTTTCCTTCCTTTTAATTTTTCATATGGAATTGATTGTGTCGTACTATGGGGCACTTAATTGAGTATTCAGTTAGCTGTAAGGATAGCTTCCCCCATAGGTTTTGCAGTAAACCTGAACTTATTAGTAAGGGATTCATCATTTTCTTCAAGGTTCAATTGTTTGTTTCCATAATTTCATTAGATTGAGGTAAATACGGGGCCGTAGTTTGATGGACAATTCCATTCTCTACATATATTTATGCAAAGGTAGATTCATACTCTCCATCCCTATCACTTCTTATCATTTTGATCTTTTTCTCCAACTGATTTTCAACTTCTGTTTTATATTGCCAAAATGCATCTATTGCTTTATCCTTATTGTTTAACAAATAGACATAATAGTATCTAGTGAAATCATCAATAAAAGTTATAAAATACTTTTTTCCACCACAAAATGGTGTTGACTTCATATCATAAATGTCAGTGTGGATTAAGTCTAAGGGATTGGAATTCCTTTCAACAGACTCATGCAGATGCTTAGCATACTTTGATTCCACACATTTGAAATTTTTATTTATTACACTTAAATTTTGGCAAAAATTTTAATTTAATCATTTTTTGCAAGGTTTTGTACTTGACATATCCTACATGACTATGCCACAAATCGTTTGACTCTTAGCAAGTAAGAAGAAACCTCAACTTTCTTTATTTCAGCAACCATTACATAAAGTTTGAAAAGGCCCTCATTGAGGTAGCCCGTTCCTGGATATGTTTCATTCATGCTTATTACAACTTTCTCCAATACACACACACACTTAAATCTATTTTTATTAAGAAGTGTCATCGACAATAAGTTTTTCCTAATAGTAGAAACATGGAGAATATTGTTGAGAGTTAACACCTTGCCGAAAGTCACTTTTGGGAATATCTTCCCACTTCCTTCAACCTTGGTTTTTATATTATTTCCCATGAAGATCACTTCTTGTGGACCAACAAAATCATAAGTAGCAGAGCTTCTTTGTCTGCTCAAACATGTCTAGTGACTCCTAAATTAAACCACCATTCATTTGGATATCCAACTAGATTGCTTTTAGTAATCATATCACATAGATTTTCAAATTTTCAAGTTGTTTCCAGCATGTTTATCTAATCTCTTTTCTTGTCTGGAAGACTTCTTCATCTTCTTATTATTTAGAGCATCATCCTTAACAGGATTTGCTACCATCATTGATGATTTTTCATTCAACTTATTATCCCCGTCTATTTTGGAATGACTCATAAGATATTTCAAATAAAAAATTAATTTCAATAATTATTATTATTATTATTATTATTATTATTATTTAAAAATATGAGGATCTATACTTGTGAACATTTGCATCGCAAGTTTGGCCAGTCAAATAACATCAATTGCTGCCATTCTTTGAAGTTCACACCAAAATATTTTTCTATTTCTCTGTCATTTTCATTGCTAGAGAAATAGCTGAACGACTTAATGATGTAAAATTGGTAGTCATTGGGACAACACCATTCACAAGTAAATTAATTTATAGTTCAGCTTCATTCATCATTTTCTTGTCAATCTTTGATGTACTCTTTAGTATTTCAGAGTACTAACAAAAAAGAATTTAATCTTTAGCCAAATTGTTTCTAGCCAATGATGAGGTTTTTAGATCTTCATATCATCAACTGAATGAACAATGAAATATAACGAAGTTTTTATAACTTCAAATCATAATCAATTTCAAACAGAGTGAAATCCCACAGATTTTAAACACCAGAAACCAATGCAGAGATCTTAATTAATCGGTGAATTTTTTATATTCTTCAAACCGAATTCTCATACTGATTTCTCGATGAAGTTTTTATATTGTTCTAATCAAGGGAGTAGAAATCAAAAGATATTAGTCTCCACAAAATCAGACCCAATATACATTAACCAAATACTTGATTTACAAATGGCGGTAATTTTTTTTTCCTTCATCAAACAAAGCACAAAAATAAATATTTTTATACTTTCCTTAGTGTTGTTTTTCTCATTTTTGATAAAATTTGTATTTTTCGATAATAACTTCAAACACATGTTCAAATTAACATATAAACAATCAAATAAACTTATAACTCCATTTACAACTTTGAACTTTTAACTATAAGTTCAACCCAACTTATGAACATCAACAAAATGAAGTTCAAACTATTTTCTGAAAAATAGCAAAATAAAATGTTAAGAACTTCAACACAAGTTCAACCAACTTATGAAATATCAAAATGAAGTTTCAAGAACTTCAAACACAAGTTCAAAAAGTTGAAGAACTGTCAATGTGAATTTCAACTATTTACTGAAAAAATAGTAAACGAAATAGTACAAATTAGTAATATTATTTGCTTAAGGTTGTTGTTTTTAGGTACACAAAATTTATATTTCGGCACAAAAACTTTAACATAATTTCAACTATAAACAACAACACTTATGAAGTTCTGTAACACCCTCAAAATAAGATCAAAAAGACCTTTTAAAGAAGTGAGTTTTTTTTTCTAGAAATTAGATTAAACAAAAAAACGCCAAGTCCTTTGACTTCACGAAGTGTCCTCAAGGAAATAATTTCCCTCAAGTACCCGAGGTTGCAGAATTTTTCTCCCAGGATAAAATGGACTAACAATCCATATATAGTGGTATCTCAAACGATAAAATTCTCTTCGAACTCACTCAATAGTCAGATGATCACATTGAGTATTTAATAAGATAAGAAATATTTTCAAGTTCAGAAAAATTCATACTAAACCTGTGAAAAAATGCAGATTTATATAGTCATTAAGTGCCCCTTTTGAAAGGTAACAATGGTTCACCGAAAAGGTGTATCATTTTTGAACAGTCATGTCTGTCCATTCGAAAGAGTGTGTCTTTTCAAAACAGCCACAACCATCAAAAAAGTCATACCTTTTCCCGAAATAGTGTGTCTTTTACTCAAAGAGTTGTGTCCCTTCCAAGCAACCTTTTATTTTCCATTCACACCTATTAAACCCAATAATATATATATATATATATATATATATATATTTATAATACCCCGAGATTTTAACCAATAGTGCAACCATGACTCAAGCTCATGAGAAGTAAATTATAGTGCTTCGATTGTTTATGATCAAGGGTGATGTGTATTAAGGCCTCAGAGATGTACTAGCGATTAAGTGAATCAAAATATCCCTTATCGATTGAATTTTTGAGAAGGATTTTTGTATAGCCAATTTTAAATGAGCATATCTCTTGCTACCCTAATAATTTTTGAGCTCATAACCCACCAACATATAGATAATTGAATTAGATTTCCAATGATACCAGTTATACCAAATCCGATATTGGAGCAAAGAGTTATGCTCATTTTACTCCAACATGTCAGCCTAGAAATTTTGTGACAACATTTTGTGACGACTAGTCACAAGCCTAACGGCTTGTCCCAAAATGTCGTCATGGTTAATGAGAAAAAGAGCGCAGGTTGGTTAAGAAGAAAGTCACAAAATCCAACCTTTTGTGATGACATTTCGTGACAACTTATCACAGTTCTGATGACTTGTCACGAATGTCGTCAGCTATTTTTTTTAGCAATTAAGGGACGTTTTTGCAAGGGTATTTTGGTCTTTTCCCATCTTTTAGAGGCCTATATAAATATGAGAATCCTCATCCAAACCCTAATTTCTTCATTCTCTTTTTCAATTCTCTTAAGAAATATAGCTAGAGTTTTTATTTAAGGACATTAATCTTTTAAAAATTATCCATAAATCTTCAAGATTTCTTTAAGAATCAAGTTCCTCATAGTGTGGGCTTCAAGAATCATTTATTATAAGTGAGGATAGAGTCTCAAGAACTAGAATTCATCCAATTTCAAATATTAAGGTATGTGGAATTTTGAACAAGAGCAATTCTTTCGTTCTTGTGCCCAAAGCTTTGATTTCTATCATGGATTTATATGATTTTGCAAGTGGGTTTATACCCAAATTACTTCATCATGAGATTATGAGAATATAAATTGTTCAAGCTTTGTTATACATGATTATTTTACTATTCCCAACTTATGACTTGATATTTAATATTGTGAATTTCATATTTCTACCATGAGTTGATATTTCAAGTGCTTTCAAGATATGTGTCAAGATTTAAGCTTCCTTATGACAAATTGGATTATTGAGTATATTGATTCATGAGATTGAGTTGTTACAATGAGTCTTGATATTTCCTCAAAGTTATTGATGTTGCCATCATTTAATGAATTGATACATTTTGATATTGAGAAAGATTTATTTGATTTGAGTCGAGTTAGGAATCCACAAATTGATTATGATTTGATAAATAAGAAAGAGATTTGATTTGATCTTCATAATAGACCCTTATGATGTTTGTGGTGGATTTCCTAATGCGTTCTGAGCTTGTGTCTGGGAGTAGTATTTAGCACCGAGAGGGAAATGTGGCATTTTCTCCTAAACTACGTGCCACCATAGGATTGATATTAATAATTGTAGGCCAGAGGTCAAGTATGATATTGTGATCACTAAATTAAGGTTGTACTCCCTGGCAAGAGTACGACGCTCCCGTCAATGTGGGGTTCTCTCCTCAGGAGGTCAAAATGTTGGATTTCATGTAGTTCATATGTTTTATGTCAGTTATAAGAACCTCCCATGTCCATACGAGTTGAGTTTCTTGAATTACCAAGTCACTCTGATTCTTGAGTTATTTATGATGATTTATGAGGTTTTTATCATATGATTTATTTACTATGAGATCATGAAAAGTATGTTTCAATCTAAATCAAGCCAAATGAGCCATCAATGTATATATGCATATTTTTATGAAATTGATGATGATATTTGAATTGTTGCATGCACCCCCACATACTTAGTACATTCCAAAGTGTTGACCCACATATTTTTCTATGGACTACATTTTCTCATAATGTAGGTTCAGGTACTCAGTCACAGTCGCGTTAGCGATATTCGAGTGCCTCAAATACGTTCCCTCAGTGGTGACTCCTCATGGTTCGAGGACCGTGTCTATATTTTTGGTGATATTGTTCTGTTGTTATGGCTTTCAGTACTGTCTGAGTCAGTTGGAGGTTTGTGCCAATGGCTCCTTGATTTTGATATATAGAGGCTTTGTCCGACTAGAGGGTGGGTATGTACAAACATTCAATATATTTTTTGTTTTACAGTCTAGTATTCTCCAGTATTTCTCCTGAACCCGATGTGGTATATCTCTTTGTTGTGCATGACTATTATTGAATTGAATTCCTTGAGGTAGTGTCTGGCTCTGAGGGTTAGCTTGGGGCTACGTGTAGTCCTAATTACCGTGTGGTGTCTCAAGATAAAATTTTGAGGCGTTACAATATTACTAATGCATCCTCATTCAAATGTGCCCGAAAATCCTAACTAAAACTCATTCTATGTAGTTGAGGTAAGCCTGTCAAACTGGCTGGGTTGACCCGGCCCAATCTGGCCCGAATCGGCCAATGTAATGTATCGGATCCCGAGCTATTTTTTTGGGCCGGGTTAACCCGACCCAGACCCAACCCGTTTGGGGGTCGTTAGTTAACCAGCCCGGCCCGATTTTAATTTTCTTTTTTTTTAATTTTTAGATTTTGGGCCAAACTAGTTATTGGCCCAACGACTATATGGCCGTTTTGGGTCTAAATGGCTAAATTGGGCCAATTAATTAAAAAAAATACTTTTAAAATTATTTTTTAATCCCAAAAATAATTTTATAAATACCTTACACCTTCAAATTATTTTTTACACAATTTTTAGTTCTCTCAAATTTCATTCTCTCTCAAATCTCAATTCTCAATTCCCAAATATTCTATAAATTTAATTTCCTAAAGTGCGCACTTTAATTTTTAAATTTTGCGATTACAAAGTACGAGTGGAAGTTTCTAAAGTCGCAACCGTCGGATACTTCAAAAATTTGGTATTGTCGTTCCATCTCTTGCGTTTAATTTTTATTTAGTGTATTAATTGTTGAATATTTAATTTTATTATATTTGTGTATTTTGAATTTTTTAAATTTAATTTATATTATGGATAAATTAAGAAACCTCGCTACTAAAGGTGTTAAAAAAATTTGTCTCAAAAACGGTAGTGGTAGTAAAAAGTGAATTACTAGCGGTAAAGGTAGTTCAAGTAGTAGATATACCCGTGTGCCTCCGACACCGCTTAGTCAATCTTTTGAGGAAGAAGTAGGTGTACCTTTAGGTGTAGGTGCTCATGATATGGATTATGCAGAAGCTCAGGAAAATTATGGTATAGAAGAAGAAAATAAAGTAGATGCGGTTAATTTAGACGAAGATGATGAAAATATTGGTGAAACACCCGCAGTAGAAAATGCTAACGTTAGATCTGAATCAATTATCTCCCTTCCCATCCTCGTCGTGCCCCAAGAGCTCGTAAAACAACTAGTATTGCATGATAATCTTTTGAACGTATATCAGATACTGAGGTACAATACAATATTTGTCAACAAATATATAAGCATAAAAGCGGAGGCAAGCAAGGGGGTACGGGTACGTTAATGAGACATATAGGTGATGCCCACAAAAGAGAGTTAAATATTGTACGAGGTGGTGGGGATGTTGGTGGGCCCGCGCAAACTAGAATGGACCTAACAACCGGTCAAGTAACGAAGAAGTATAATAAATTGAGGAACCGGAAAAAAATTGCTAAAATGGTAGTTGTGGGTTGTTTGCCTTTTAGTTTTCCTTCTTTTGATTCCTTTATTTATTATATTCAAGCAATTTATAATCCTATGTTTAATAGTGTTCCTAGAAGTACTTGTCGATCTAATATTTTTAGACTTCATTCACAATATTATTTTTATTTATCAACATTATTAAAAAATATTCAATGTAGATTGTCCCTAACTTTTGATCTTGATTGTGCTGTAATTTAAAAAGATTATTTAACCGTTACTTGTCACTGGATGGATAGTAATTTTGTGATGCAAAAATGTATTCTTGCTTTTTTATATGATGAAGATCGTAAACATACTAGAGATTTTATTGTTGATTCTATAGTTAAAGTTGTCGGATTTTATTGTATCGAAAATAAAATTTTATGTATTATTTTTGATAATATTTCTAACAACAAGACTGCTATAAAAAAATTAAAATCTAAGCTATCCCGTCGTTGCCTGAAATTTTTCATATTAAATGTGCATTATATAATTTAATTGTAAAAGATGGTATTGAGTTTTTTGACCTTTATATTGAAAAAATCTGTCTTGCTGTTGGTTTTATTCAAGGAAATAATCAAAGAAAAATAATTAGAGAATTTAAAGTTAAATGACAAGAAAATGGACTTGCCCCGATATTAATGCCTGAGGAAATTGATATTAGATGGAATTCTACGTATGATTTTTTATAAACTTGTTATAAATATAGAGTTCCTATTACACTAGCTTTTAACCTACATTTCTGTTTATTTGCTGATTCTGCTGATTGCATGCTACATGATTCTGATTGAGTTGTAATTAATGATCTTGTTAAGTTTTTAGAAAAAATTTATGTAGCTACGGTTGAATTTTCCGGTGCTTATTATCCTACTGTTTGTAATATTTTGGCATATATAGCCGACATTTCTGGTTTTCTCAAAGAATATAAAAATAAAGAAGGTTATAAAGAAGTTATTTGTGCTATGTTTACTAAATTTTAAAAATATTTTTTCCTGGTTCCCCCTATTTACTTGGTTGGTGCTATGCTAAATTTGTGCATCAAAATATAATACTATGTGCCACTTTAGTACTATTATTTATGCTAACTTAGAAATAAATACTAACAATGATTCTGAACAAGTACAACCTAATTTGTGGACGGCTATGGGTGATGTGAATGAATACATAGAAAAATTACATAATCAATATGCTGATTTATTTGATTTAGCCGTACCTACAAATATCACACCAACTGTTGCTTCTCATCCTCCCGAGGAGCCATCATCCTTTAAAAGGCCGGCACATAGTGGTTTTTCTGATTCCTTTTATGATTTACCTTGTTGGAACAGTGTTGATGGCAGAGCTTACACATCAATTAATCAGGAAGAGCTGAAATATTATCTTCGGTCGCCGTCAAAGGATCACAGACGATAGATCAACACGTTGGATTGGTGGAGGAGTAATGAAACACAACATCCTGCGCTTTCAAGATTAGCTAGAGATATCTTGAATGTTTCAATGTCAACCGTTGCATCAGAGAGCGCCTTTAGTTAGGGACGACAGCAACTTGGAGACAACCGACACTCATTGAGAAGCAATGTTATGAATTTTCTAGTTTTCCTCAGAGATTGGATTAGAGCGGAAAGAAGAAACCAAGGAATGGAACCGGAGCCGAACGACGAGCTGAAACTTGAAGAAATTATGTCTTTATGGGAGAACTCAGTAGAATCAAGTCCAATGCATGGTTTTGCCCCCGTTGACTTGTACTATCCTATGCAAGTTCCTTTTAATATTAACATGAGTTGGAAAAAATGATGCATAATTTGTAGATTTTTCATTCATGTAAATTATGAATTTTACATCATTTCGCAATCAATAAAATTCAACATTCATTCACTCCTTAGTCCTTTCTTTGTAATTTTTTTCATTTAATGATTTAAATTGAATTTCTACTTTAAATTAAAAACTTAATTCTAATATATTATTAATTTACTACCAGGTATTATTAATTTATTATATTAAGTATCATATATTTTGTATATTTGTGTATATATCTTTTATAGATGTGTATATTTAATGTATACATATATATATGTTTTATATATTGTATATATATTGTAGTGTATATACATATATATATTGTAGTATATGTTTTATTTAAAGTAGTACATATATATTGAATAGTGTGTATATGTGTGTGTATATCTTCTATAGACGTGTATATTTAACATATACATGTGTATATATTTTATAAATTAGTATATAACTATATATATATATATATATATATATATATTGTAATGTATATATATTGTAGATATTTTATTTAAAGTAGTACATATAAATTGAATGGTGCGTATATATGTGTATATATCTTCAATAGACATGCATATTTAACGTATACATGTGTATGTATTTTATAAATTAGTATATAACTATATATATATATATATATATTATAATGTATATATATTGATGTATTTTTTATTTAAAATAGTACAAATATATTGAATGGTGCGTATATGTGTGTACACATCTTCCATACACGTGTATATTTAACGTATACATGTGTATATGTTTTATAAATTAGTATATAACTATATATATATATATATATATATATATATATATATATATATATTGTAATTTATATAATATTGTAGTATATTTTATTTAAAGTAGTGCATATATATTAAATGGTGCATATATGTGTGTATATATCTTCTATAGACGTGTATATTTAACGTATGCATGTGTATATGTTTTATAAATTAGTATATGTTATTTAAAGTAGTACATATACATTGAATGTTGCGTATATGTGTGTATATATCTTTTATAGACGTGTACATTTAACGTATACATGTGTATATATTTTATAAATTAGTATATAACTATATATATATATATATATATATATTGTAATTTATATATATATATTGTAGTATATTTTATTTAAAGTAGTACATATATATTAAATGGTGAGTATATGTGTGTATATATCTTCTATAGACGTGTATATTGAACGTATACATGTGTATATATTTTATAAATTAGTATATAACTATATAACTATATAATTATATATATATATATATAACTATATATATATATAACTATATATATATATATATATATATATATATATTGTAGTATATTTTATTTAAACTTTAAAGTAACAATATACGTTGAATAGTGCCTACATATGTGTAATTTTGTATATGTGTATATTTTTTTAAAATTCTAATGTAGTATATACTATATATACAGTGTATATATATTATTTAACGTATTTAAAATGTTTATAGGTGGGTATATATAGTGTATATTGAAAAAAAGTTTTTATTTTAATTTTTGACCGGGTTTGACCGAATTTTTAATCGGGTTTAGGTGGATTTGATCGGGTTGGATTTAGTGGGCCAGATTAGGGTTGTTTTTAAAAAGTTTACTGTTGAGCCGAGCCTGGCTACACCCGACCCACTTAACCCCAACCCGACCCCGGCCCACAACCTGAATAATTTTAATGGGCCGATTCCGGGTTGACCCGGCCCAGCCCACTTAACACCCTTAAGTTGAGGTGTATGCCGCCTTCCAAACATTTGGTTATTATTTTCATGTTAATCTTATATTTCATCACCAAACATAAAACGGATGTCTCTAGTCAAAGTATAAAGGTTTCATAAATGGTGAAAAATCTTGATTACTGAGTTGTCTGTCCCTTTCATGATAAAATTTGATTATTAGTTCTCTGGACCCTTCAATGAATATTTTCAATCCAAAATGGATATTCCATATTAAGAGAGATTCATCTTGAACTGTTCAACGTTACATGCCTTACCTAGTTAAGGAATTTTACAAAGTTGAAGATCATGACTTTATGACACATTCAATGTAGTGATAAAACCTTTACGATACATCATTTTTCCTTTATTCGTGTCCAACAACTACCCATTAAGACAATGGAATGTCCAAAATGCCTTTTAGGGATAGCAATAGAATAGGTTAGTATGGAGAAAATCTTGACCTACTAAGAACCCGCGATATTTCCTTACCAGTTTAACATGTTTCAAAAGGTAATTATCGTGCCCACCCCTCCCTCTCTTGTTTATGTTATGTTTTATTCCTCCTCTTTATTTTTTGCTTTGTACCATAAATTTTTCAAAACTCCTTTTGATAAATTTTTAACCATTAAGACTATAATTGCATTAATTCAATGCAAATGTCTTTATGTTATCGATACGTGGAAAACTAATAATATGCAGATTCAATCTTATTCCTAAGGTCTTAATATCAAGACACTAAATCTTATTTGTTGCTATGGCGAGCTAAAGAAAATAGAATTTAATTAGACCTTGTGTCCCTATTTGTAGCCGAGTTATATAATGAAGTTAAAAAGTAATTGCTACTCTTTTTATTTCAATTTACATGACACAATTAAAATTTAGAAATTCAAACTTTTAAAGTTTGATTGTGAAATCAGACATAGAAGTTTTAAGTTTATTTAGATTAAATTTTATATTTTAACATTACATAAAAGTACAATAAATCACTAGCAATTAATAATATTTAAAAGGCATACAAAAATTTTTTATCAAAGAAAAACTTGATTGACTCTCGAAATTTCAATCCTCCCACATAACATGAGAGGGGGAATAATAGATTTTAGATTTTGTATAACGTTTATCATTATTTAAACAACTTATTATTACAATTAAGTGGACATATTTTTTGTTTCTCTCTATCTAATTGTTTTATTATTTTTAGCTAAATAATTTTAACCCAAAATACCCCAAAGAAAGGACGAGAATCAAAATCATTGTCAAGATAAAAATCGATATAAGGAAAATTATCAATAATCGTAGTACATATATAGCAGTAGGGTACATGAAAATACTATAAACCACCTAGAAAACTAAAATTATGCTTGACTGGGTACATGCTCTACCCCGTTATGTATTTTCAATAAATAAGATTTGTTCTACCCCTCTCTGTTTACTTCTTTTCCTGCCTTGCCCCTAATGCCTTATTGCATGCTGACCTTCAAAAGCAGGTGTTTGTAGTGCAACCTCTCTAATCATTCTTAATTTCCTCATTGACACGACCCGCCTTGGAGACTGGTCGTAATTGGCATCCCAAGTCTGACCAAGACCGGAGACCACCCCCTTACCTAACCCAACCTCCAGCCGCCTACCTTGAGTAGGCTAAATTTCAAGCATGTGACAAGATAGTGTAACAACTCACATAAAGACTTTGGTCTAAGATCACAATTGTGACCAACCCAACCGAGTCCAACCATCCCATACCAACAATCCAATCATACCAAACCAATACTGAAACAAGGGTCGTAAACCAAACCATTACCAAAGGATATTCCAAAACATAATATAATTAATCCCAAAATGAAATATGATGGAACAGTGATACATTATGTCCGATAATGATAGCCTCAATACCAATACCAATGCTAAGGCTGACATCTATACTGGTCCTGCCCATTCCAATCCATAGAAGTACCATAAAGCCTATAACCAAAAGAGTAATGAAATTAAATTGTGATACAAGATCGATAAGGAACACACAAACAAGACCAAAATCAGTCCACAAGTTGAAAGAACCGTGGATCCTTTTGATGACAACTCTCGGATTCGCTACCAACAACGAGAATACAAGATTTTGTGGTGTATTTGACACCAAATCAGAGACCCAAACTAATATTATCAACAATTTATGAAGAACAAGATGGACAACAACAATGTCATAGTAACAGCACACGGGTTACAAGAGAAACAATACACCACACGGCTACAAGATTACAACAAAGAAAATGATAGAGAGTGTGACATACACAACTACAAAGATCAAGAATCTAAGTGTATTCAAGCACAAAGACCCTTGATAAAGATAGTATAAACACCTACACTATGTGGTACCTCAATTCGTCTAGCACCCAACAATCCAAGCAAACAAACAATAAAAGTGATTCCATACCTAAGTTATTTCCTAGTTTCAGCCAAGTTTCTATGGAAGAGAGAACTTGTGTTTTTCAAGTGTGTTATACAATATTCAATATAAAAAAACTAAGTAAAGTAACCCTAAAATGTTTCTTATATAGTGTATTAAAAATAGAAGGCAAAAAGTCCAAAATGCCCCTTAGAGATTAGGTGCCCCTCTAGTGTGAATTAATGGATGTTTTGATATGTTTTAAGACCTTAATTCCACTTCTCTTGAACGCACAAATGGAAGAATTCAATACAAATCCTCATAAGTTCATCTACGTGATCGTACTTGTATTATCCTCTCCATCTTGAGAGGAATTTGTCCACAAATTCAGGCAATTATCACCCGCAAGCTCTCCTCTTTAAATCATCTTTTCAATGTTCCTCCCAAGGTTAGGATGTTCAATCAAGGGTTCCATGAGGTCATAAAGCTTGCTACTTGGACTAAAATGTTCTTTAACCTGAACATAATAAGAAAGGATGCTAGGCAAAGTGCTAGCATCTTGGTTAGTAGGAAACAAAGGGTCTTTGTGGGCAAAACCCATAATCCTCTCTCTTGGCTTCTCTTCTTCACCCTCCTGACTCTCGGCTTCTTCTTCCACAACCTCACTAAGCATGATTATCCTTGCATATACATAGTCATAACACACTCTCCATTCACCGGCCAAATATCTTCCCTATCTTCATCAATTTACACCTCGGCCTCAAGCTCTCCATCTTGAGCTTTTTCATCACCCTCATTCGATTCAAGTCCTACCTCCTCACCAAGGTAATACAATTTTCCCTCCCTAAGGATTACATTCCTCCAGTTTGGGCACTCACTAGCCTTGTGCCCCTACCCTTGACATTTAAAATATTGAAATCCGATAGGACAAGAAGTAGAATTTGGTTTACCTTTATTTCTTAGAGGATACTTTTGGGAAGCATTGGTTTCGGTTTGTACAACCTTGTTCTTAGTTTAGTTGGCATTGTATGAATGTTATTGATGTTGGTGCCACTCTGAGGAAGGTCCTTGGTGATTCTTGGTTTTGGAGGCCGAGAGCTCCCTTTCAATTTCCAAGTCCGCTTGGAAAATACCATCAATTATGTCAAACTTGTAGAGGGTCATCCAAGAAGCTATGTCCCTATTAAACCTGACTTTGAATCGTATAATATCATGGCTCACTTGTTCTCCTCTATGGTCAAGCTTCAACATCAATTGTTGAAACTCGTCATAGTATGCCATGACACTTTTGTTTCCTAACCTCAAGTTATACAACTTGGCAAGAAGTTCTTGTTTGTAGCCCTCAGGTAAGTACCTTTGACACATAAGGTACCTCAATCTAAACCATGGAGGTGGCCGCCCGGCAATTAACTCATCACCAAAAATCTTCACATACTCCCACCAAGTGTTTGCATACCCCTCAAAGTAAACAACTCTTGTTCTCTTCGGTTAGATCATTCACTTGGAATATCCTATCACAAGATGACTCCCAAGCAAGATATGCCTCGGGATCACTCTCACCCTTGAAGATCATAAGACTAACTTTGATGGAATTAGGGCTAAGCTCTTGGGTTTGGTTACCACCCCTCACTTCTCTGCCTAAATCACCCTGCCTACCCTTCTCCTCCTTTTAACTCAAGTAAGCATCACCATAACCACCATATCCCCATGTTTTTCCTCCCTACCATAATCCTCAAAATGGTTTGGTGGATTTGCATTTGGAGGATAGTAAGGCCTTTGGTTCAATGGAGTTTGGATTGGAAAGTAAGGTCTTTGGATAAGTGAAGGGTTCGAGTTTGGTGGCATTTGGGTTCCAAATCTGTCATGTTGGACTTGGTGAAGTAGAGGGACAGTTGCTCTATCATACTCACGGTTTTGGGGAATATTTTGTGGTTGGCTCGGTGACTTGTTCATTTGGTGCAAGGCCTTGGGAGTAATGGTTGGGGAAATATTTTGAGGAGTGGAAGGTTGACTCCTTTGACTTTCCACACGTTCTAATCTCCCACTCATTGATGCCACATCCGTATCTAATTTTTCAAGACCCATATCCAACCAAGCCACATCTCGGGACATAGTTTCAAGGCAAGCCAAAATGATATTGATGGCATTATTGTCCATTGTTTGAGCATTTGATGCCTCGGGTTCTATTATGGTTGTATCGAAAATAGCCCTTCAAGTTTCTCCAAACTCAAGCTTAACAATGGTGGATGACTCAAATTACCTCCAATTTAGCTCAAATTTGAACCCTGTACTCCTATAGTGTTATAGAACACAAATCTAACACTAAAAACACAAGAAAAACACAAAATCAAAAACTCAAAATTTGACCTAGGGTCAAAAACGGGTTTAGTATTTTTTTTTTTTGTTTTTCAAGATTACAATCCCAAGATTGATATTGTTGGAACAAAATCAAACCTTGCTTTGATACCAAATGATACAAGATAGACAAGTAACACAAACAACACCAAAATCATTCCACAAGTTGAAAGAACCGTCGATCCTTTTGATGACCACTCTCGGATTCGCTACCAACAACAATAATACAACATTTCGTGGTGTATTTGACACCAAATCAGGGACCCAAACTAATATTAACAACAATTTATGAAGAACAAGATGGACAAAAACACTGTAATAATAATAACACACGGGTTACAAGAGAAACAATACACCACGTGACTACAAGATTACAACAAAGGAAATGATAGAGAGTGTGACATACACTAGTACAAAGACCAAGAACCTAAGTGTATTCAAGAACAAAGACTCTTGATAAAAATAGTAGAAACACCTACACTATACGGTCGACACAAGAGAGGACCTCAATCCGTCTAGCACCCAACGATCTAAGCAAACAAACAACAAAACGGATTCCACACCTAAGTTGTTTCCTTGTTTAAGCCAAGTCTCCATGGAAGAGAGAACTTGTGTTTTTCAAGTGTGTTATACAATCTTCACTATCAAAAAACTAAGTAAAGTAACCCTAAAATATTTCGTATATAGTGTATTAAAAATAGAAGGCAAAAAGTCCAAAATGCCCCTTAGAGATTAGGTGCCCCTCTAGGGTGAATTAGTCGATGTTTTTATATGTTTTAAGATCTTAATTTCACTTCTCTTACACAAACACATGGACGAATTCAATACACATCCTCATAAGTTCATCTACATGATCGAACTTGTATTAGGTTGGGACATGCCCAAAACCATAGCCAAAACCTATATCCAAAACTTAATCAAAGTGTCTAGAAATATCCATAACATTAAATGGAGCCTTCCAAATGAGTGAAAGCTCACCATTTCAGTCCAAATTCTGATCCCGAATCATTCACTATATAAGAGGAGTAGAATGGTCGGTTCCTGCATTGTGTGGGTATACAACCGCCAGTAGACGGGGTTAGGGAGTGACTGCTAGCATAATCTCAAGGTAAGGATAAAATAATGCCATTTATAAAACCAAGTAAAACCATCCATATGCACACAACCATACACACACACACACACACACATATATATATATATAACCATGCCGAGAAAAGGGATTGGGATTAGCATGCCTTTAAAACCTTTACCTAGGATGTGTAGCTTTGCCGTCCAAAACCACCCACGGGCTATATGGGTTCAGCTTCCCCTACTAAAAGGGCCTTGGAATTACTAGTACATCCCCCAAATATAGTGTGACATCATGCACACAATCACCAAGTCCAACCTCATATCGGCAAATATATGATTTCAATTTTGTTTCCTTGAGGACCTCCACCTTCCACGGTTTAGCTAAACCTCCTGCCATTATTTCCTAATTAAAACCAATTTCCAAATTGCCAAACCATTATCCATTTATTAACCAAGGTCATTAATATTGGTATCCTCATACCAATCCTTACTTGCTAGTATTACCCACAGCCAAACATATAGAGGTTTAAGGGGACTTTCAAATGCCCTTCCATTTACCATATTAAACCACTTAGGAGATTTCATGTACCCCACAAGCATAACCATTTAGCCATTTACCTTTCCAATCCATTTAAAGCATGCATAATTCCTTTACCAAGTTTTAAAACAAGCAAGATTGTCATTAAAAGTAGTCAATACAATAAACATATCTTTATAAACATTTTGTCAAACATATTGGGGGAATAATATGACCAAAACGAATTCCAATTACCATTAAATCATTCCCATGCAATCCAATTATCCAAAATCACCATTAATGCCTATAAAAGCATAATTAAGACCATGGGAAACCATAACCAACCATTTAATATCAAAATCCCCAAATCATATTTGAAAACCAAAATCATACAATAAATGACATCATGAAAACATTCATAAAAAACATGCCTTTAGTTAGAATTAACAATGAGGGAAGAGAACATGCCTTAAACCAAAATGACGATGGAAAGAAAGCACCAAGACAAGCCCCAAATTGATCCTTTAGTTGAAACCCTAGCTTCCCTTGCCCAAAAGGTCTTGAGAGAATTATGGAGTATTTTTTAAAAGTTTCTATGTGCTAATTAATGGAATAATAGGGTAAATAACCTCCTAAGTAGGTTACAAGTTATACGACCTTATTAGGATAAGTGGAAAAATATCAAGAATACACCCACTTACATAGCACCAAAATCCCATCACAGGGGTACGACTAACACACACGAGTCGTAACCTCCAATACGATTGGTATATTCTACTCATATCCTAGCCTTAACCCTCGGATCCAACACTATCCTGCATATGGCTCATCCAACTAAGTCGTATTGAAAGCATATGATTCATACCCTTTATCCATACCCCTGGCATATTTAAGCTTACGAAAGATTCAAACACTGTCCACCATACAAGTCCATGGTATGACTCGTACCCTGACTTATGAATCCCAAAAGCAGAAAACAAATGCTTATATTTGGACTTCATGTCCTTCTCTGCTTCCCATGTATCTTTTTCCAACTTATGGTTCTGCCAAAGAACCGTAACCGAAGCCATATCGTTGGTCCGCAACCGTTGAACCTTCCTATCTAAGATCTTTACCAAGACCTCTTCAAAAGACAAGGAATCCATGAGACCCAATCTTTCCAGAGAAATAACCGAAGAAGGATCACCAATGCACTTCCTCACTATGGAAACATAAAAAACCATATGAACCAAGCTCAAGATAAAAGGCAATTCCAGCTTATAAGCAACATTACCAACTCACCGCAAAATCTCATAAGGACCTACATACCAGGGACTGAGCTTCCCCTTCTTACAAAATCGCATTATTCCATCATGGGAGATACCTTAAGAAAAACCTTATCCCCAACCTCAAATTCCAAGTCTCTACACCTAACATCTTTATAGGACTTTTGGCAACTTTGGATAGCCTTAAGCCTATCTCGAATCACCTTCACCTTCTCCATAGCTTGGTAGACCAAATTAGGAGCAACTATGCTTGCCTCACCAAGCTCAAACCAACCAATAGGAGATCTACACCTCCTACCATACAATGCCTTAAAAGGGGCCATATCAATTGTAGAATGATAACTATTATTGTAAGCAAACTCTACCAAAGGTAGATGCTCAACCTAACTGCCACCATAATCGATCAAGCAGGCCCTAAGAATATCCTCTAATGTCAAAATAGATCTCTCTACTTGCCTATCTGTTTGTGGATAGAAAGCAGTACTCAAACTCACATTGGTCCCTAACTCTCTCTGAAAAGACCACTAAAAGTGAGATGTAAACTGTGATCCATAATAAAAAATAATATAAATAAGCACCCCATGCAGCTTCACAATCTCCTAAAGGTATAACTTAGCATAATCCTCCGCCGAGAAGGTAGTTTGCACTAGCAAAAAATAAACAGACTTTGCACTAGCAAAAAATAAACAGACTTAGTCAACCTATCCATAATGACCCAAATCGAATCATATTGATTTTGAGATCGAGGAAGACCGATCAAAGTCCATATTAATCACTTCCCTCTTCTATTTGGGCAAATCAATTTCTTAATACACACCATGCACTTGGCCATGAAATCAGTCACATCCCTCTTCATGCCATTCCACTAATAAATATCCTTAGGATCAGATACATCTTAGTCGAGCCAGAATGAACAATATAGCATGACTTATGTGCCTCAGCCAAAATCTTTTATCGCAACCCATCGACATTAGGAACACACAATCTCCCTTGGTACCGTAAAGTACCATCATCATTGATCTCTAACACCACTAATTTTTTCCCAACGTCACTCTTTATTTTTATCTAGATAGGATCTAATACTTGTTTCTCCTTAATCTCTATACCAAGAGATGATTGAACCACTTTTTTGCACCATCACACCACCATTCCTAGAGTCCAAGAGTCGAACTCTAAGATTAGCCAAGCGATGAAAATCCTTCACCAATTCTCGCTTTTCTTTCTCCAAATGAGTTAAGCTCCCCATGAATAACCTGCTAAGAGCATCAACAACCACATTAGCCTTACTTGGGCAATATTAAAGACTCATATCATAATTCTTAAAAAACTCAAGCCATTTTCTCTGCCTGAGATTAAGCTCTTTCTGGGTGAACACATGCTGTAGACTCTTATGATAGTAAAAGATATCCATGTGCACACCATACAAATAATGCCACCATATTTTTAAAGCAAACACAACCACCAAAAGCTTTAAATCATGAGTAGGATAATTTCTCTCATGTACCTTCAACTACGTGGAAGCATAGGCAATCACCTTCCCATGCTGCATCAACACAAAGCCAAGACCTACTCGAGATGCATCACAATAAGCCACAAACTCATCATTGCCCTCTGCAAAGTCAGAATTAAAGTTGAAGTTAACTTATTCTTCAACTTCTCTTAACTCATTTCACTAGCATCTGACCAAGAAAGCTTGACCTTCTTCAGAGTCAACTTAGTCAAAGGAGAAGCTATTGGCGAAAAGCTTTCCACAAACTACCTATAATACTCGACTAAACACAAGAAGCTTCGAATATCGGATGGAGTTGTAGGTCTAGGCCATCTCTTTACCACAACAACCTTCTGCAGATCCACCATGATCCCCCTACTAGAAATAATGTGACCCAAGAAAGTTACAACATTCAACCAAAACTAAGACTTGGAGAACTTGGCATATAACTGTTGTTCCTTTAAGGTTTGCAACACCACACAAAGTTGATTAGCATGATCCATATCGCTCTTCAAATAAACTAGAATGTCATCAATGACCACAATAATGAAGAATACTAATGAAAAACACTGTTCATTAGATCCATAAATGCCGCTGGAGCATTAGTCAACCCAAATGACATTACCAAAATCTCAAAGTGCCTATACCAAGTACAAAAAGTTATCTTAGGAATATCCACCTCCATAATCTTTAGATGATGGTACCCAGATCAAAGATTTATCTTAGAATAGAACTTGGCACCTTGTAATTGGTTAAACAGATTATCTAATCCTTGGAAGACGATACTTGTTCTTGACCATCACTTTGTTGTACAGAAACAACACTGTTGCACCCAAAGGAGATATGCTAGGATGAATAAACCCCTTAACCAGAAGATTCTTTAGTTGCTCCTTGAGTTCCCTCAACTCAGTCGGAGCCATTCTATATGGAGGAATAGAAATTTGATGCATGGTTAAAATTAGATCAATACCAAACTCGATTTCCCTATTCGAAGAAACACCAGGAAGATCAAACGAAAAGACTTCTGAAAACTCATCAACTACTGGAGCCGACTAAAAATAAGTATCTTCCAAGTTAGAATCTTTAAACCAAACCATATGATAAAGACAACCTTTGGTGATTAACCTCCGAGCTCTAAGATAAGAAATAAACCTCCCCCTAGGAGCTAAAGACACACCCTCCCACTCTATAACCAGTTCACTAGGGAACCTAAAGATAACCTTACCGATCTGACAATCAAAGGATGCGTAACAAGAGTGTAACAAATCCATACCCAGAATGACTTCAAAATCCACCATATCTAACCCAAAATGATCCACTAAGGTGTTTTTGACACCAATAGATACCACTCACCCTCTATAGATTATCCTTGCAATAACCGAGTAACCTATTGGGGTAGAATTAGAAAAAGGATCTGAAATAACTTCTGAATCAAAACCAAAAGATACAGCCATATAAAGAGTCACATTGGATAGAGTAGACCCCAGATTAAGTAAACAATATACATCATAAAAGAAAAGATACAATGTAGCAATAATGACATTAGGTGATGCCTTGGACTCCTGTCGAGATGCCAAAGCATACAACCTATTCTGACCAATGCTAGAACCAGGAGCCATAATAGAAGTAGATACAACACTACTAAGTCTAGGAGCAGAAGATGAAGCAACAAGAATCTTATTTGCCCCTATAGAAACTTTATTAACCAGATAATCCCTGGGATGATGGCCTGCCTGGCCATAATTGAAGCATTTATCCTTTCTTTCATTGCAACACCCTAATAAGGACGACCACAGAACCGACAAGGAGGGCATAAAGAAACTGATTGGCCTCATCTTTTCTGAGATTGGGCACCATGTGCCTAGAAATTATCACCACCATAATGATGCCTGTTGCCCGACTGGTAAAAAACACTAGCAGAAAAGAAGGAACCAGAACTCCCCCACTTCTTTTTCTGCCATTGGACAACATCCTGACCACCTGAGACTGAGCACCTCTCTGGTTAGAAAACCTACTTCTTTGAACTTGCCTATCTTTAAACTCTATCTATTTTTTTTTCTCATCGTCTACCTGCTTTATATGAATAGTCAACATAGAGATGTCTATATCTTTAATCAGCAAGGTAGTTTGGCTCTCCAAAATAAAATCTCGATTTAATCCAGAAGTAAACTTTTGTTATCCTTTCTTGCATGTCAACCACTAAATCAGGAGCATACCTTGACAATTGATAAAACTTCAAGGCATATTCCTTGACTGCTCTCCCCTACTTGAGGTTCACAAACTCCTCCATCTTTGCTTCCCTCAACTATTGGGGAAACAAATAATCTAAGAACGCCTTACAAAAAGTATCCCACATGACTGATTCTTCCACATCACTCCTATCCTTGTAGCACTCTTTATGCCACTAATAGGAAATATCTTTGAACCAATAAGTTGCAAGTTTACCCCCTCCATATTGGTAGCCTACATCATCTAAAATATCTTTTCCATTTCATCGAAGAAGCCCTCTGGACCCTCCTCAACCTCTACTCTAAAATAAGTGAGAGGAATTATCTTCATAAATTGGCCAACCCTCGTTGCCTCAGTAGATAAAGCACAAGTCATACCCCACTCAGACTAACCAGCGACCATCTGAGCAATAATATGAATAGATTGACAAAATTTTAAATTAGTCATCTCACCTTAAGGAGAAATAGTAAAAACCATTGGAACTCTAGAACTATCAGGGATAGAACCATGACATCAAAGATAAACCCCAGAAGTAGGAGACACCCCTTCAGTATTACCCCAAATGGGGTAGAAGAATTTTCTTGAGTTCCAGATCTATGAGGCATAATCTGAAAGAAGAACAAACATGGATTAGAGAAGATTTGAAGAGTAAGACTCTAATCTTAAAAATATAATACCAAAAAAGTGAAACATTCCTAAATGTCTTGTATCCTCTTCCTTATGAATGTTGCACGCTACACACCCCTTAAAGAGACTCTACTTGATACAGCTTTGTGGACTCCCAATTGACCATGAACCTAGTCTATGATACCAACTCAAAATGACCCACCCTGGGGACTTATCGTAATGGGGGTTTCAAGTCTGACCAGGACCAGAGACTACCCCCCATTACCCAACCCAACCTCCAGCTGCCTGCCCTAAGTTGGCTGAATTTTGAGAATGTAATAAGATAATTCAATAGATCATATAAAGTCTCTGGGATAAGATCACAACTATGACCATCCCAACTGAGTCCAACCATTCCATACCAAAAATCCAATCAAACTAAACCAATACTGAAATAAGGGCTATAGACCAAGACATAACCAAAGATGTTCTAAAATATAATATAATTAACCCCAAAATAAAATAAGATGGAACAATGATAAATTATATCCTATGATGCGAACCCCAATACCAATAAAAATCCTAAGGCTGAAACCTATACCGATCTCGCCCATTCTAACCCATAGAAGTGCCATAAAGCCTCTAACAAAAAAATTAATAAAATTTATTTGGGACATGCCCCCAACCATATCGAAAACCAATATGCAAAATAAAGTCAAAGTGTATAGAAATATCCATAATATAATGTAAGACCCCAAAAAAATCCTAAGCTTAATTCAGTCCATTAAAACTTGCCAAGGGTGCCAGACTTCAAAAATTCTAGCTAAGTTTTCAGACTTAGCCTATTTTTTTTAGCATTTGAAAGTTGGAAATCTCATTTTGTGACCTTAAAGTCCTTTAAATATCTATATCTTAGTTCACTCATGATCAAGGATGTCAATAGGTATTTTTGGATGAGTTTTGAATTTTTTGAACCCCATTTAGACCTCGTTTGGTGTCTTAAAATAGTCGACCAATAGGATATTAGTGCGCCGCATCGCCTATCTCGTTGGTCAATATTGTTCTAGGATTTCCAGTCAAAAGTACTGAGGCTTGGTCCGATCATGGTGCGATGTGTCAAGTATTGCGTCAATGCCATTAACGCGCCACATCGACCAATGCATCGGTGCCCCAGTTATCAGTCATTAAAACAATCATGACCCCAGGGTTATTTCAGTTATTTTCCTAACTATTTATAGCCCTAAAACATGATATTCACCAAAGTACACTTGTTTTCTCTCAAATTCTCTCAAGAACAAGCATTAAGGTTCTTAGTTCAAGACTCGAAACATAAGAATTTCACCGTCAACCTTCTTGAAGTCAAGTATTAAGGTATGATAGATGTTGATTCATGGGTCCCTTCTACCCAAGAAGTTCAGAATTCTTTTTACTAAATTCAAAGATTATATATATTTGAGTTTTCATAATATATGTGAATTGATATTCATGTTCATGTTGTTGTTGGGTATTGATTCATGTCTTAGATTACAAGTTTTAAGATTTGATCCTAGTATGTGTTGACTTACGTAATATTCATGATAAATAATTAAATTTGCAAGTGAGTTGATGTAGCCATGATGATTTAGATGTATTGATTGTTGTATGACAAAAGCATGCTCCCCATATGTTTGATAAAAGTCCTACGTGAATGAGATAGAGTCATTATAGCATGTTGACAAGAAATCCCCAATTATGTATAGGTTAATGCATTCTAAGTATATAATTAAAGACCTTATTAAATGAATCATGAGAAATTAGTATGCTTCTCTATACATTTAAAAGTTTATAACTTTCAAATGCTAAAAGAATTGCCTCATTGATTGTATTGTGAATGATAGACCATTGTCATGTTATTCAAGAATTTTCATGCTTTATATTATCCATGCTATCGAGTCGTGGGGGTATTTCATACTCGATAATTTAGTTATTTACCTAGATCCAGTGTCAATTATTGAATAGTATTAGTCATGTCACTATCAGTACTTTTAGTCTATTATAGAACTTAGTAGAGCTCAATTAATTATATAACTTAGGAAAACTCAGTAAACTCAGTCCCAGTCCAGTCCAGTCCAGTATACTCAGTTCAGTGTCTTTCAACTGGGAGTAGGAGTCACCACCGAGCGAACCTAGGGATGGGGCCTCACCAGTTATATAGGAATGAGATCCCTAAAAGAAAATCCCTAAGTTCTACAACTATGTAGCCAGGGTAGGTATGAGATGTCACCCGTTAGATAGGATTGATATACTCAGAGATCATCCACTAGTTATTGACTAATCTCAGGGGCCACCCATTAGATTAGGACTGACTCCATAGCAGTTGCCTTTACCCATGGCACGATATTGACACCTTTCCAGCTAGGGTTATAGGGTAGACCCTAAATAGTTTAGAAAGGGGCATGTCGGTTAGATGACTACCTCCCATAGTTTTAGTCTCAGTCTTCAGAATAGAACTTAGATTAGTATTATGGAAATCAGGACTGTTAGACACAGTCACTCAGCTCAGTAAAAAACTTAGATATTTTGATAAATTCAGAGATCACCCGCTAGATAGGCTTGATCTTAGATTCAGTCAATTATTTTCATTATCAGTAGACTAATTATCAGAAATCTAGTTATTAGAATTCAGTAGTTAGTGATACTACTATTTCAGTTATTGTTTATGCACCCATTCCTGCATTCTCACTCATTCATGTTCATGTTACATAGTCAGTTACAGTTCATGCATATGAACCCTTGCATTCAGCCTTACCTTATCTAGCATACTAGTACATTCTCATGTATTGACACATACGTTTCTCTTGCGCTATGGTTTCTTATACAATAGGTTTAGAAGCACGGGATCACGAGCACCCTTAGCAGTTTAGATTCAGCTTGTAGTAGTAGACTTAGGAGTGAGTCCTCATCATTTGATGATGTTATTTATTTTATTATTACATTATATCTAGTATTTTATTAGATAGAGTTAGTTGGGGGATTGTCCCATCAACTCCTTATTCAGATAGTTTAGAGGCTTTTCAGACTAGAGTACTTTTAGACAGTTTTTTTAGTTTTTGTATTGTTATAATTTATTCAGTTTTATTTCAGTATTGAACCTTATGGCAGGTTTTTTGCTAGTTTTTTGCATTTTAAAGTATATTATTTAGTGCTCAATTACAGATATCAGTCATGGGGCTTAGAATTTGGGGCATTACAGACTTGGTATCAGAGCCTAAGGTTCAACGTCCTAGGAAGTCTAAAAAGCCATATCTAGTAGAGTCTTATGCATGGGTGTTTTGCGCGCTACATTTATGTACAGGAGGCTATGAGATATTTTAGGAATAGTATCCCTTCATTCAGTATTCATGTCGTGCGAGTGAGCATAAGCTCAAGTTAAAATCTCAGTCTAATCTATTTTTTCCTTTTAATTACAAAATATGCCTCCTCACAGAGCTAATGCCTGTAGAAATTATAATCAGCCACCTCAACCCACAGATTCTCTAAATGAGAATGTGTCACATGCAGAGTTTCGGGCAGCTTTCCAGGTGCTAGCCCAAGCTATGACTACTAATGTTCAGGGTAACTATCAGGATGCAGCTCCACCTTAATAAGATGATGGTTTAGCCGTAGCCAGAATCAAATATTTTATAAAAATGAACCCGACAGAATACTTTGGGTTAAAGGAAGATGATGACCCATATCTTTATCTTGATGAGGTTAAGAAGATCACCCAGGTTATGCATGTTTCTGAAGAGGAAAGTATAGAATTGGTATCGTATAGGTTGAAGGATATTTCTTATGATTAGGTAGTGATGTGGAAGAAGACTACAGAGAAGGATGCAACTTCCATGACTTAGCAGATATCTTAGGATGCGTTCTTAGATAAGTTTTTACGACTTGAGATAAGAGAACTTAAGATAGAAGATTTTATGAACCTGAGGTAGGGATCTATGATAATGAAGGAGTGTTGCCTTAAGTTCAACTAGTTGTCTAAGTATGCCCATAAGCAGATGGCTGACCCTAGAGCAAGTATGAGTAGGTTTATGATCAGTGTGTCTGGGTTGGTGGTTAAGGAGTGTAGGACTGCTATGCTCAATAGAGACATGTATCTTTCTAGGTTGATGATACACGCTCAGAAAATTGAGGTAGAGAAAGCTAAGGAAAAAGAGAGAGTAAATAAGAGAGCCAGAACAGGTAGTTATAGTTTTTCAGCCACGGTCATAGGGTGGTAACCGTTCTAAGCATAGTCAGAAGTTTTTAGTCCCAGCTCCATCTTCAGCTAGTGCATCAGTACCAAAGTTTAGGAATGACTGCCATGATGGGGCGCCAGTCTCCAAAACCTAGGGTAGTATAAGAAATGATCGTACCTATCCGATTTGTGAAGAGTGTGGTAGGAATCACCTAGGTGCATGTAGAGAAGGCAATGAGGTATGTTTTGGATGTGGTAAGCTATGCCACAAGATACAGGAGTGTATATTTTGGATCAGAGGGGCAAAAATTTATGTCAGTAGGGCGCCACTTCCAGTACTACTAGTGGTCAGCGTTAGAATAGATTTTATGCACTTCAGGCTCGCCATGATTAGTAAAGTTCCCCTAACATAGATTTGGGTACGTTATGAGTTTTTTATCTTCATGATATACTTTGTTAGATCCTTTGCACCCAGTTGAGCTTACGTTTTCAGCATAATTCAGTCAATAAAGCCATAATTCAGTTTAGCAGTCAAGCAGTCAAATTCGTATGGTTTGTTTTTCCCATCTTTCCATCTAGTCATTTTATTAGAAATCTCCGAAATGTAACTATTCCCAGATAGAACATCCTAGTATTTGTGAGTTCAGCTCAGTTCATGAATCATGCATTAGTTTTAGATCCCAGATATTAAGTCATGATTCAGTTCGTAAGTGCCTTGTATATCACCCCAGTATCTCAGTGAAGTAAGCTCTCTTATAGGGACATAGTGTCCCAAAAGGGGAGATACCCTATTATTTCACCTAGTTTCACACTCAGATTTTCCTTAAAAACTCGATATCAGTCACCATTGTATATTCATTCATCCATTCATGAGTCAGGTATCCATGCATTAGATATGCATGTCCAGTATGAAATTACAGTAAATTAGAAATGTCGGTTATATAGTCATGCTTCAGATGTTTATTTCCAGTAAGTAAGTTTAGTCTATTAGAAATCTCAGCTTAGTAAGTCATATTCTAGGAAGAATGTTCCCAAGGGGGAGATATTGTAAGACCCTACAAAATCATAAGCTTAATTCAGTCCATTAAAGCTTGCCAAGGGGTATCAGACTTAGAAAATTCTAGCTAAGTTTTCAAACATTGTTTTGTTTTTTTAGCCTTTGAAAGCTGGCAACCTCATTTTGAGACCTTAAAGTCCTTTAAATGTCTATATAAGGTTAATTCATGATCAAGGATGTCAATAGGGATTTCCAAATAAGTTTCAGATTTTTTGGACCTCGTTTAGACCTCATTTGGTATCTCAATATAGTGGACCAACACGATATTGGCGCGCTGCACTGCCTATCACGTTGGTCAATATTGTTCCAGGATTTCCAGTAAAAATTACTAAGGCTTGGCACGATCATGGTGCGATGCATCGAGTATCACGTCAATGCCATCGATGTGCTGCGTCGACCAATGCGCCGGTGCCCCAGTTATCAATCATTAAAACAGTCATGAGC
Source organism: Capsicum baccatum var. pendulum (assembly GCA_030864225.1). Lineage (NCBI taxonomy): Eukaryota > Viridiplantae > Streptophyta > Magnoliopsida > Solanales > Solanaceae > Capsicum > Capsicum baccatum. The sequence goes on along the minus strand of CM061556.1, from coordinate 121,650,125 downwards.
TCAGGGTTATTCAGTCTTTTTCCCACCCTTATATATACCTAAAACATGAGATTCAGCCATTATTCACCAAAGTACACTTGTTTTCTCTTAAATTCTCTCAAGAACAAGCATAAGGGTTCTTAGTTCAAAACTCGGAACTCAAGAATTTCACCGTCAACCTTCTTGAAGTCAAGTATTAAGGTATGTTAGATGTTGATTCATGGGTCCCTTCCACCCACGATGTTCAACAATCCCTTTTTCTAAATTCAAAGATTACATATATATTTGAGTTTTCATGAATTATGTAAATTGATATGCATGTTCATGTTATTGTTGGGTGTTGATTCATGTCTTAGATACAAGTTTCAAGATTTGATCCTAGTATGTGATGAATTACATAATATTCATGATAAACCCTTAATTTGCAAGTGAGTTGATGTAGCCATGATGATTAAGATGTATTGATTGTTGTATGACTAAAGCATGCTCCCCATATGTTTGATAAAAGGCCTATGTAATTAAGATAGAGTCATTATAGGATGTTGACAAGAAATCCCCAATTATGTATAAGTTAATGCATGCCAAGTATTTGATGAAACACCTTATTGAATAAATTATGAGACATTAATATGCTTCTCTATACATTTACAAGTTTATGAATTTCAAGTGCTATATGAAATGCCTCATTGATTGTATTGTGAATGATACATCATTGTCTTGTTATTCAAGAATTTCCATGCTTTATTTTATCCATGCTATCGAGTCGTGGGGGTATTTCATACCCGATAATTTAGTTGTTTACCTAGAGCTAGTGTCAGTTACAAATAGTATCAGTTATGTCACGATTAGTACTTTCAACCCATTACAGAACTCAATAAAACTCAATAAATTATAGAACTTAGGAAAACTTAGTAAGCTCAGTCTCATTCCAGTTTAGTCCAGTATACTCAGTTCAGTGTCTTTCAATTGGGAGTAGGACTCAGCACCGAGTGAACCTAGGTATGGGGGCTTACCCATTAGATAGGACTGAGATCTCAAAAAGAAAATCCCTAAGTTCCAGAACTACGTAGCCAGTGTTGGTATGAGATATCATCCATTAGATAGGACTGACATACTTAGAGATTACCCACTAGTTTATGATTAATCTCAGGGGTCACCTGTTAGATTAGGACTGACTCCATAGAGTTGTCTTTACCTGTGGCACGGTACTGACACCCTTCTAGCTGGGGTTACAGGTTGGATCCCAATTAGTTCAGAAAGGGGCATGTTGGTTAGATGACTACCTTCTACAACTTTAGTCTTAGTCTTTGTAATAGAACTCAGATCAGTAATACGGAAATCAGGACAATTAAACATAGTCACTCAGCTTAGTAAAGAACTTAGATAGTTCTATAGATTCAGAGATCACCTACTAGATAAGCTTGATCTCAGATTCAGTCAATCATTTTCATTATCAGTAGACTCAGTTATTAGAAATCCAGTTATTAGAATTCAGTATTCAGTGATACTATAAATTTAGTTATAGTTTATGTACTCATGCCTGCATTCTCACTTAGTTAGGTTCACGTTACGTAGTCAGTTACAGTTCATGCATATGAACCTTTGCATTCAACCTTATCTCATCTAGCATGCCAGTACATTCTCACATACTGCGCATACTTTTCTATTGCACTATGGTGTCTCATACCATAGGTTCAGAAGTACTGGATCTGAGCACCCTTGGCAGTTCAGATTCAGCCAACAGCAGTAGACTTAGCAGTGAGTCCTCATTATTTGAGGATGTTCCTTATTTTATTATTACATTAGATCTAGCATTTCAGTAGATGGAAATAGTTGGGGGATTGTCCCATCAACTCCTTATTCAGATAGTTTAGAGGCTTTTTCAGAATAGAGTACTTTTAGATAGTTGTTTTAGTTTTGGTATTGTTATACTTATTCAGTTTTATTTCAGTATTGAACCTTATGGAAAGTTTTCCTCCAGTTTTTTGCATTTTACAGTATATTATTTAGTGCTCAGTTATAGATATCAGTCATGGATCAGCTTGTGGTCCTTCATGGTCATAAGCACCATGTCGCATCTAGGGTTCATAATTTTGGGCGTTACATATGAAATAGAACCTTCTAAAAGGATGGAAGCTCACCACTTCAATTTGAATACTAATCATGAGTCAATCACTATATAAGAGGATTAGAATGGACAGTTTTTGCATAGCGTGGTATATAATTGCCAATAGACGACGTTAGCGAGTGAGAGTTACCGCTAGCATGATCTCATGGTAAGGATAAAATAATGGAATTTATAAAACCAAGTAAAATCATCCATATGCACACTATCATATATATATATATAACTATGTCAGAAAAAGGGACCGAGTTTAGTATGCCTTTATAACCACTACTTGGGTTGTGTAGCTTTGCCGTCTTAAACCATCTATGGGCTATATGAGTTCTGCTCCTACTACTGAAAGGGCCCCAGTGTGTGTAGCCACATGAACAGGGACACATGGTCACCAAGACTAACCACATATCAGAAAACATACCTTAAACTAATATGACGACGGAGAGAAATCACCAAGTCAAGCCCCAAATCAATTCTTTAGTTGAAACCCTAGCTTCCCTTATCCAAAAATTCTTGTGTGAATTATGGAGTGTTTTTTAAAAGTTTCTAAGTGTTAATAAATGGAATAATAAGGTAAATAACCTCCCAAGTAGGTTAGAAGTCATGGGAACTTACAGGATAAGGGGGGAAATACCAGAATACCCCCTACTTAAGTTGCACCAAAATCCCATCACAGGGGTATGAATTACCCACACGAGTCGTATCCTCCAATACGATTGGTATCCTTCACTCATATCCTGGCTACAACCCTTGGATCTAACATTATCCTACATAAGACTTAACCAACCAAGTTATATTAACAGTATATAATTTGTACCGTTCATCTGTACCCCTGGCAGATTTAAGCTCAAGGAAGATTCAGACACTGTCCACCATACAAGTCCATGGTACGACTCGTTCTCTGGCTTATGGATAATAGTGAGTCGCTCGTACTCAAATCCATCCCAAGTAACCAAGTCTAAGATTAATTTAAGTAACAAAATGATGCATAACCACCAATAAGACTTATACCCCTTGATGTTCCAAATTTTGACAAAATATTTTGCATCTTTTTCTCGGGAAAATTATGTTTTTTTCAAGCAACTAAATTGTATTTAACACTGGATTTGAGTGCTTTCAGGAAAAGGAGTAAGCCACAAAAAAAACCTGGAAATATAACATAAAAATACATTTGATGGGCAAACTGGCAGACCATTGACCATGCGATGGACCGTCAGGGTGACTGCCAGAACAACACAAAATGAAGAAACCAAATGAGCTTTGAGATGGTCCAAGTGGAAAACCATAATACTTGTGACTGTTGTCCAACTTGGCCCTCAGGCTTAACCAGAATTCAGGATTTCAGAAGACCCAATGACAGCCAAGGCGACGGTTCAACAGTCCAGCGACGGTCCGCCAACATAACCATCAGACCTAAATAGAACCTTGTATTTTTAGACATTAAATAATGGCTCGTGTGATGGATGGTCAGGACTTTAACGGGCCGTCTGTCATACCATCAACTTGGATGCAGCTTTTTCTGAGTTTTAATTTTAAATCTTCTATACCTGGGAGAATATAAATACCCAGTTAGGGTTTTATTTCTTTCATTTTGGATATTGTTACCTTAGTTTTCCATCTTTAAAACCATGTAACGTAGTATTCTGTGAATCAAACAAAACATATGGATCTAAACATTTCATTTCTATTAAAGATTAAAGAACTAATCATTGTAACTTTTATAAGTAAATTCTAAATTTATTTAGGAATAACACAAAGACTTTTTCTCTTTCTTCTATGGAGATGTGTGGCTAAGCTCCCATAACTAGGGTTATGGGAGCCTTGATATGAAAAACTGATTTGGGTTGTGATTCTAATTGAGTTCCATGGGAAATTGATATTGCATAAACCCTTATTCATTTTACTGACTTTTCTTGATTGTAAATTTGAAAGGTGAGCCCAAGAACATCACTTGTTCGAAAAGAAAAGTGGTTGTTTGGAAAAGAAAGAGTTTACATGGAAGCTAGAGGATTTAATCTTTAGATTAATGGTAAATGCCTTAACAGGATTGACATACATGAGAAAGTAGTTGAATAATCAATGCATTCTTTAAGTTTGAGAGAACTAAATGATAAACTATCCATTTAGGTTGAGGAACTAATGGGTAAACAATAGGATTCAACTACTCTAGCAATTGAAGTTATTAATTAGAACTCTAAAGTGATTCACAACCCTAGCTGTTGAAGTATCTCGATAACCATAACTCTAGTTTGTTTAATATTATTGAATTATTACTTCAACAATGACAACAACAACAAACCCTGTATATTCCCACATAGTGAGGTCTGGGGAGGGTAAGATGTGCGTAGTCCATACTTTTACCTCTAAAGAAGTAGAAAGGTTGTTTCCGATAGACCCTCGGCTTGAGACACAGAATACTACACAAATACATAAAGCATGGAACAAGATGGCATAACATAAATATGACACCCACAAGTAATAGAAAACAGAGAAAAGTAAACAGATTTGTAATAAAATATGAAACAAGGTATCATAACAAGAATAATACCCCTACCAAGTAATTCCCTACACTAGCGACCCAAACTGACCCTAGCTTCTGCCCTAATTCGCGTTCTCCAGATCTTCCTATCTAGGGTCATGTCCTCAGTAAGCTGTAATTGCTCCATGTCCTGCCTAATCACCTCTCCCCAGTACTTCTTTGGCCTACCCCTACCCCGTCTAAAACTATCCAAAGCTAGCCGCTCACACCTCCTAACCGAGGCATCCATGCCCCTCCTCATCATATGTTCGAACCATCTCAATTGAAATTCCTGCATTTTATTCTCCACTGGAATCATACCAACCTTCTCCCTGATAGTTTTATTCTGAACTCTATCCCCCTAGTCAGTACACACATCCAACGCAACATCCGTATTTCTGCCACCTTGATTTTTTGAATGTGGGAGTTCTTAACTAGCCAACACTCCGCTCTATACAACATGGCTGGATAGACTGCCACCCTGTAGAATTTTCCTTTAAGATTGGGCGACACCTTTTTTATCACACAACACCCCCGAAGAGAGCTTCCACTTCATCTATCCTACCCCAATACGGTTCGAGACATCCTCGTCAATCTCATCATTACCTAAATCACGGCCTCGAGATACTTAAAGCTATCCCTCTTACATACCACTTGTGATTCCAACTTCACTACCACCTCATTCTCTAGCCTCACGTCATTAAACTTGCATTCTAAATACTCTGTTTTGCTCCTACTCAACCTGAACCCTTTAGAATCAAGAGTTTGTCTCCACACCTCTAATTTATCATTCACACCCCCTCCCTCCCCCCCCCCCCCCCCCCCCCGCGTCTCATCAGTCAAAATTACATTATTTGCAAAAAGCATACACCAAGGCATCTCTCTTTAAATACGCCACGTCAATACATCCATCACCAAAGCAAACAAAAAGGGACTAAGAGTAGATCCCTGATGCAATCCTATCAAGACAGTGGAATGCTTTGAGTCTCCTCCCGCCGTCCTCACCTGAGTTTTAGCTCCATCATACATATCCTTAATTGCTCTGATATTGCCACCAGGACTCCACTCACCTCCAAGCATCTCCAAAATACCTCCCTGAGGACTTTGTCGTATGCCTTCTCCAAGTCGATAAACACCATGTGAAGGTCCTTCTTCCTTTCCCTATACTGTTCCACCATCCTCCGTACTAGGTGAATTACCTCCATCGTCGAGCGGCCAGGAATAAATCTAAACTGTTTCTTCGAAATAGACACTATCCGCCTTAGCCTCACCTTGACCACTCTCTCCCAAATCTTCATAGAGTGACTTAATAACTTAATACCCCTATAGTTATTGAAACGCTGAATGTCACCTATGTTCTTATAAAGAGGGATCATAGTACTCCACCTCCAAGACTCGGGCATTTTTGCCGTCTTGAAAATTTTGTTAAACAATCCAGTCACCACCTTAAATGAATCATTAGTTGGAATAACTCTGTTGCAATTATTTAGAATATAATCCATAAATCAAAACCTTTTTATTTAGGAACCTTTTATCAACAGTCTGATAACAATCACACCACTTAGTAAACACGGTATTCCCTGTGGGATTCAATACCCAACCTAGTTGGGTTCTATATTTGACAGCAACCGCTTACTCTCTCATAAGAGAGGTGTAATTTGGTCATATCAAATAAACTGATTTCTTTATCAGAAGCCCCTTTTCTTTCTTTGGTACGGGAACTCTTTTTCCCTCTACTTTCTCTTTTGTAGTAGTTGTACATTTTTCAACATCAGAGTCCAAGAACTCATCTTCAGAGTCACTTAAGCCTTTAAAAATTTGTTCACTCTCACTATCCTCACTATTAGTATCTTCAACATCTGGTTCACCTATATTTATTCAACATTTCTTTTGCATTCGTATTTCTTTAGTATTTTCCTTGTTTTTTTCCATTGCTTCCTTCATTATGTCCCTGGAACTTGACCTTGTCCATGGAATTGGGGAGTTTGATCTTTTATTAATGTTTTCTAGGACAAAGATTCGTTATCCTTGCTATCGAAAACATCCATGCTACTTTTATTATCACTAGATAGATCAAGAACAGGTGGAATCACTATGTATTAATCATCAGCATCTTTAAAAAGATCATTCTATCTTCTAGTGGACAGAGTTGGTGGATTTCTATCAGAAACCTCATTGGGATTAGCATCATCAGCCCTTTTATAGATGAAGTTTTGGGATGGTTCATCTTTGTCTGAGAAATGTGATCCTTGGCAATTCTTTGTAAGAAAAGAGGAGAAAATTTAGTAATGACAAATTGGTCCTCTGGGTCTAAAGGAATAGAGGGGGTTTCTATCACTTTCAAAGAGAGAGGGTTATCTTTCTGAGAAGATGAGAAAGAGTAAGACATTTTATAGGGGTTGGATGGACTATGAGAGATGAGAAGATCTGGACTTTTGTTTTCCTTTTGAATGGTTGGAGAACTAATGAGGTTGGATGTGAGAGGATTTTCAAAATGAGAGAGAAAATAATCTATTTTTAGTATTTATATAGGGCATAAGTGAACGGTTGAGATTAGAAGATGGGATGCATCTGATGGGACGTGTCCGATCAATTGGACGGGTCTATTAAGTTTAAAGTAAAAGTAAAAGCTTTTTGAGAGGGTAGAAGAGTGATGTAACACAATTACTAAATATTAAAAATTGTCATTATTTAGTAATAGAAAGTGTCACCAACCTGATTAGGAACTTGGTCCCTAAGCGACGATAAAGTTTAATGACTTTGTGCTATCTCACCACTCCATAAAAAGAGAATCATGAGGGTCTCCTACATCCATCTTGATTCCATCGGCCATACTTCTTCTAATGTCCCTCAACCAGTTTCCTACTTACTTTAGCCAGAGATCTACTGAGGATTAGCATTTCAAAATTTAAATATGACATTTTTCTCATTGATCTATGATACAACCATCTTCAATCATACTCCAAATCATGATTTCATCACTTAGGAGACATATATCCCTTAAGGGCCTTTGTTCAAGAGGTGATCTTCATGTTTTTAATCAAGTGGTTTGAGCAACCATTTTTATCATCCTTGTTATTTTTCCCACGTTTGACTTTCCCTGCATCATTAATCACTTATCATCTTTGGGAACCCATTTGAGTCTGAGTTCCTACAAAGGTGAAAGAGGAGAGATTAGCTTTTTCTTTTTCTAGTTAGGTAGTCTATGTTTCCTCCTTTTAAGTGTTGTAACACTTATATTTTATCTAAGAGCTGTAGTTTTAGAGGGACATATTTTCTTAGAGTGACCATCCATTCCACAATGGGCACATGAGATAGCAATTTTGCTCCTTATAGGTCTAGCTGAAACACTAGATCCATCTTCTTGACTATTGTATCCCAAGCCTCTTCTTTTACTGGAATCTTGGCTTGCATGGTTGGTTATTTCTTGTGAGTATGTAGTCCACTTGAGAGCTTTCTCAAATTCAGTCTTTATCCTAGTCAATTCCTTCTCAAGATTAGAGTTCTATCATAGGTGGCAGCCAGTTCAGCTTTGGCATTTGTTAATTATTTTTCCAGTTGAAATAGTATTTTGCTTCCTTCACCTTTCCCTTATAGATTTTGATTCTTCTTTGATATTTCATCTACCCTTTTATTTAGTAAATTATTTTCACAAAAAAAAAGTCTTACATATGGCTTTACGCTCAGCCACTTGAACATTCAGTTCCACTATTTCTTTTTCACATTGTGTTAGTTCTTCATTCAATCTTTTATTTTTATTGTGAGTTCATCCACTTAAACACTCATTTCAATTACTTCTTCCTTATATTTTTCCAAGGCCTCCTTCTGATTTTCCTTGTCTCTAGAAAGATCACTCAGAGAGTCAATCAATGCAGAGGTAAGAGATCTTAGCTTACTCATGGAGTAGTCCTTTAAATTTTTCTTGATCAAGGAGAGTGACTGGTTTATCTTCCTCATTATCAGTGTTTGTCATTAGAGAAAAAGTGGATCTAACACTGATACTTCATCTTCCATTACCATCATGGAAGAATCTTCTCCTTATTTTGATCTTAATTTTGAATCACTTGAGGAGTCACCCCAATAAGCTTCCAAAACTTGATTGACAAGCTTGTCTGCTTCAGCCTTCTTGCTAGACCTTATAGAAACCTGATCACTCTCTTTCTTTACCAGTATTTTGCTTAGCATATTCCTTGTACTCAATCTTATGTATAGGGCAATATTTAATGTAATGGCCAAGCTTTCCATATTTGTGATATGTGTCACTTCTCCTTCCTTCCTTTAAGATCCTGCTAGAATCTTCTCTTTTGGGCAAGATTCCTGACTTTCTCAAGGCTTTGAGAATCCTCTTTGGAATATAGGTTGTCTCCTCATCTTCTACACTGATGTTTTTTTTTGCTGCCTTGAGGACCAAATTTCTTTTAGTCTTGGGGTCAACCTTTAATTTTTGAAGTTTCTTCAACATCCATAGGTTTTTAGATTGTATATGAGCTTATCCATGGGCTTCTTATTTAGATCCCTGGCTTCAGTGATTGAATCAACTTTTCTTTCCCACCTCTTTGGTAGAATGCTCAAGAATTTTCTAACCTATTTGTGAGTAGAAAGAACTTCACCAAGACAGTACAGTTCATTGGTAATTATAGTAAACCTTGTATGCATCTCTTGTATGGAATCCCCTTCCTGCATGGTGAAAGTCTCATATTGATTTGTCAACATATCCACCTTTTATTGCATTACCTGAGTTATTCCTTCATGGGTTACCTAGAGACAAACCCAAATTTTTTTAGCAGTTTGACAGTCATAGATCCTGTTGTACTCATTAGGACTAATACCACACACAGGGATCTTTTTGTCCTTGTAGTTTTTCTCTATCTTTTTTTTGTCAGCATCATCAAAATCCTTCTTGGTTTTGGGGACTTATGAGGTCACATCACCAATCTTCACCGCCCTTGTAGAAACAGAAGCATCATCGCCAATGACATCCCAAAGCTCAGAATCTTCAGCCATGATAAAGTCGTGCATTCTTATCTTCCACCACCAATAATATTCATCATTCAATCTTGGAGGTCTAGTGGTTGACTGGCTTTCTTCTAGATTTAGGGAAGTAGCCATTTTTCAAGGTCCTTCCAAGGTGTTAGCCTTTTTATGGTAGATCCTCTCTGATACCAAATGAAGAGTTGCAGTATGTTGCTCCTCAACTAATGGACTAGTGTTAAGATAAACTCATACAACAATAACTAGTAGAAATATAATCTGTGAATTACGGGAATAAAGTAAATAGTTGACAAAAGGTTTTTACATGGAAACTCTTGCTCAAGAGAGAAAAACCACGACCTGCCTCTAGGATTTCTAAGCTCAACTATATCCAAGCAATATCTTGAATACAGACTCTAAGGATTAACCTCCTAATCTTTTGTCTCCTAGCAATAACTCTATTACAAGGAAACACAGGCAGTAAATCTACTGCTTCAACCTCCAACTAACTCTAACTGGTCACAGCAAGCTAACTTTATCTTGAACAATCACCTAACTCTAGATGATTATAAAGGAAAGACTTGCACCTCAACACCTACTAACAATCATAAGCAAATGTAGTCAAACATTTAAGAATAATACACAAAGACTAACCTACAAGAAGGAAGTAAAAATACAACTCGATGAACAATCAGTTTCCTGTTGCAAGAGGAGTCTTTGATTCAGCTTCAGAAAGATATTTTGTTGTGAGAATTATGGAAGCGTTGGTTTTCTTGTTGAGGCAGATGAGCAATAGATATTATGAAACAAGAAAATCAAGGAGAGATCCCATTGGTTGAGGCAAAAAGGTGGCAACAGCTTTTCCACCAACTTTTGTACTTTGTGTCAGCTGAGACTGTTGACCGTGATAGTGACAGGTGAGCCAATCCATTCCATTCCCTAAGTTGTAGCAGCTTTGTCATCACAATATCTCCAGGAAACAGGTCCTAAACTATAAGTTGGTCAATCATCAAAACTAAGGACTTAGCAGTTTATGTTTTGTATTTATTTTGTCCAATTTAGCTTCCACTAGTTTAAATTTTATCATTTGTTTTATCAAGTTCTATAATGTTATACTGAATAGCAGCATAATACTGAAGTGAACAACAATAGCCAGTCCATGATTCAAAGCTTTCACGTTACTTTTTTGAGATCTTACCCCCTTTTAATTATAGAATTTAAACTAGACTGTATGCAACACAAAATGTAAGATGATCGAATTGTAAATTAGATTATATAATCTGAGAATTTGTTCGAGGCTAAAATCACTTCTTGTGAAATTCGAGATGTTTGGCCAACCAAAAAGAAAACATTTTTAATAGCGACAAAAACAATTTTTGTGCTGTTTAATAGCGACATAAACAAATTTGTGCTGTTGGAAATAAGCTATAAAATTTCTTCCATTTCAGGAAGCAAAAGAATGCAATAGATATTAATAGTGCATGTTGTAAGCAGAAATTGGGATTTTCATTAATAAAAGCAAACACAACTTGCAATATTTGTTTTCCCAAAAACTCAAACATAACAGTGAAAGATAAAAACCCTCCATGCAGAGGTTCATAGAGGAAGGAATTGCATTCAGAAAGAAAAGGGATTTAAAAGAAAAAAAATCAAAAGCAACAATCTCTCCTTCATTGTGTGTTCGCATGGAATTGCATTCAGAAAGAAAAGGGATTTAAAAGAAAAAAAATCAAAAGCAACAATCTCTCCTTCATTGTGTGTTCGCATCTTCTTGGGGATGCCTCTGTCTTTCCAACTATTCATCAATGGCCAATGGAACTTTCTCGGCCTGAAATACATAAACAACAAATATACACATCAGCAGCAGAGTGAAAAACTATATTAACAAGCTCAATCAAATAAATAAGTTATACTTACACATTTCTTTAACATGAGTTCATATAACATTTCGAGATAGCGCTTCTTTGCACTAGCAACTTTGTCATTTTTGGTTGCATACTTCCAGAATCCATAAATCCCAGATAGTGTCAGCACTTTCTGTGAATAAATTTGCCATGTGTACCTATCAAAAGAAGAAATTAATAAAGGGTTAGTTTTTCGTTAGTAGTTCAAAAGTTAAATCTTGGTTGTGCACTTGTGCTTAATTAAATTGCAGAAATCATACTTCTCAATGATACGTTGTAGGCCTCCCTTGGAAATGTTTTCCCAATAACTTGGATCTTCTTTGGATTTCTCGAAGAAATTGACTAAAAGATCAGCATTCTTGTCACCTTGAGTAGGATCAATGTGGAATCCAGATTTTCCATGCACTATAATCTCAAATGGTCCACCATTGCAAGTAGCAAAAGTTGGCAATCCACAAGTCATGGACTCAACAACTGTCAAACCAAAAGCCTCATAGAAGGCTGGCTGAACAAAAGCACCCCTCGTGTCTGCAATGTATCGGTAAAGCTCTCCATTCCTCAGACGATTCATTTGGGAAGAAATCCATCTGAATTGTCCATTCAGGTTGTAGGTCTCAATAAGGTCATACATCTTCTTCATCTCTGCTTGCTCTTCCAAATCCTTGGATTCTTTCCTTCTGTCTCCACCAACAACCACAAGGTTAACAAGCTCCCTCAGCCTAGCATTCTTTGCATACCATTCCACGAGCCCTGTTAGATTCTTCACGCGATCTAGCCTTGCCATGGTGAAGAGAATTGGCTTGTTCCGGTCCTTCAACACACATCTGATTAAGTCAATATGACAAATGATTAGTCTAGTTCGAAAATAAGTAGATAAATTGAATGAAATGAAAAGCAAATTAAGGAGACTAACAGGTGTTCCGTATTCTCAACAGGACTGTAGAGAAGTTCTTCAATTTCCGGGTGGAAGTTGGTTAGCCTTTTCTCCTTCTCAGTGTAAGGGAAGTAGATTGACATATCAGCACCAGGGGAGACGATGTTGAACTTTGGATCAAATGAATCGATTCCATGGACTACTCGGTACAATCCAGGCATGGTAAAAGCAGTGTGACTCTCATACTGCCCTACAGTGTTCTTGCTGCAAATCAAGAATTTTGAATATTAACAGAAATGCAATAATGAAACAGGACTTGAGATCAGCAACTTCATGCCATTTGTTTTTTCTTCTTCTTTTTTTTTTTTTTTGTTTTTTACCTTCCAGCAATTTCCTGGAAAGTGCTGGTGATGATGAAATCAGCGTGATTCATGGCAAAAAGATCAGCAGTGAACTGACTTGAGAAATGATACTTGTCATCAAATTTCTTCCAATAGAGGTCAGAGTTTGGATACTTGGTTTTCTCCAAAGCATGAGCAATAGTACATTGTGTAGCCCCAAATTTCTTAGCCAACAAGGAGGCAGCAAGGTTTCCCTCACTGTAGTTTCCAATGATCAAGTCTGGTTTAGCTTCCAATTCTTTGACAAGTTCTTCTGCAACATCCTGATCATTAATTTAAAATGTATACTTGTCAGAAAACATTTTCTGATCTTGAACGCCCTGCTAACTAATGAGAAATTTCAAATAGAATATGTTTGTTTTATTCTGAACCTCAGTGAAAGTTTCCATGTATGGCCAGACTTCGAATCTTGAGATCCATTTGCGCAACATTCCCTTCTCAGTTCTGAATGGAACACGAATTATGTGAGAATGCTCTGCCCCATATACTTTCTCCATGCGCTCACCGCAAGTGGTACCTACTGCATCAGGCAGCAGCCTGGTTACCTGGATAAAACAACAACAACAACAACACAACAAAAGATCAATTCAAGAAAGCAAGAAACTTGGACAAACAATTTTATTCTGAGGCAAATCAAACAGGGATACTTACAACAAGGATGCGAGGGATGATCTCATCAAGTCCTTGAAGCTTCAAACGGAGACGAATCTCACTCTCCATTGCTGGAACTTGATCAAGAATGTAAACAACCTATTCACAAGATTGTATAAGGAACTTGATTAAGAATGAAAATTTCTTTCAAGTATAAAACACTGAAAAAGGGAGATATGTCATTGGACACAAACCTGGCCACCAGTGTCAGGATAACCGAGTACGTTTTCCTGAGCGAAATAACCATGTGGGGTGAGAATGACAACATTGAATACAAAAGGTATTATACCGAGGAAATTTTCCAAGGAAGATGCATTAGGAGCCTCAAGGAGGTGCAACAGATGACTGATGGTTTTTTGCACGTATGCAGCAGTGTTTCCCCAACCTCTTTCCAAGCCAATCTCTTCAAACTTGGATTCAAAGTTGGAGTATGGAGTTTCTGGATTCAGGGTGTGCAGATAATCCTCTGCTTTTTTCAGGACAAGTTGGAAACTTTCCAGGCTGTGGATGGTTTCTTTCACCATCAATGACTGTTCACATTGACATGGTAAGAAAAACACACATAATAGTCAAACTTAACCAAAAATAGCCTAGATTATTTATCAGTTTACTTTGCTACCTTCCCTTTGTAGTTATGGTGTCTGAGAAAGTCAAGAAGGCACTTGGCAATCTCCTTGTCATGGAACATTGTCGAAGCAATGTGGCGATTAAGAAACTCCAAACCATTACCAATGGAATCCGAAAGTGTCTTTGGAGGAGTTACAGTAGTAAATGGTTCAAAATCCATTTCCAAGATGTTTCCACTGGTAACATATTTGTGACACAAACATTAAGAATCAAACCAGAAAAAAAAAAAATCAATTCACAAAGCAAAAACTATAGAGTACAATTATCTTCAAATTCATGACTTAAACTACCTTTCATCAACTACATTCTCTTTTAGTTGAAGGTATTCAGGGACAGTCAATTCAGCCACTTTCCTTGTCTTAAGATTCAGTGACAAATACTCCCACACACCGGGCCTTGGACGTACAGCTAGTGCAAGTCGTGGCGGTACAATCACAGCTTCCTGGCTGCAACTGAGAACTTCTACAAGTGCACTGGAATCAACATTTACTCCATTCTTCTTGCCATTCACAGACATCAAATGGTTCAAGAGATCAAGTGGTTTCATGACCCCTTTCCCTTCACTTTCAATCCTGTGCCAAAACAAAAACAATTCATACCCATCTTCTTTATTTTTCTTTTCAGAAAACAATATAACTATCACAAGCAAAACAACACAAGAATTAACGATAAACAAATTCTATAATTAAACAACAAAATCCACGAATTAGCAACAGATAATCAAAAATATCAGCTAGCTACAAACTATTTAGCGACTAAGTTCATAGCTAAGTCCAGCTTTTTGTGGTGTAATGTATTTAGCTTACACTAGCTATAGTTCTAAACAAAATTAGTAGTATTGTACCTTGATTTGAGTGCTGAAGTTTCATCTGGATGAGCCAAAATGGCTTCCTCCAAACGTTCCTTAATGCTAAGACCACTGACTGCCATTACTTTTCTCTGAAACTGAACTTTGTTTCTGTTCAAGAAGAAAGAAAGAAATAATGGAATAAACGTTGATGTGAAAACCAAATCAACCAGGCCAAATTTATAAGGCTTTTGCAGCTAATATGTTTAACTGTAGATGGCCCACAAGTGAAAAAAAAAAAGGTGATAGATTATTTCAATGATGAGAGATATCAATTTGCACTAAACTAATTTTCTAAGCAAGCCACTATATATGGTCATTGATTGGTGGAGCACCAAAAAAGATGTAACACAACCACCAAACTTTAGGTGTACGATTAATGATGACATTAGACACTAATTATCAACCTACATGAACTTTACAAAAAAATTTAAAAAATAAGCTGCATGAAAAAGGTTATAAATATGGCGAAATATGACCTTTATCCCGCAAATATTGGAAAAACGACTAATTAAGTGAATGCAACACTACAACGATAATGATACTGAAAGTCTGAATGGGAAAAAAGAAGCAAGAGAGAAAAGGACCGATTAATTGCTTTAATTTGCAGAAGGAATTAGAACTTGATAGTAAAGAGCAAATGTAGTGGTGAGGATGGATAAAATTTATAGGGAAGAGTCAGTTAAATAATTCTGAAACTGTAAACGGTAAGTGTAATAAATAATGTTGTTAGACTGCAAACAAAAAGGAATTGTACCTTTTCCTTTTCAAGATATTATTTACCAAATGAACTAATTCTTATCCGCCAAGAAAGCACCTTATAACTAACTATTTACGGTTTGCTAAATCTTCTATTTTCAGTGCTGATAATATCCTTTGCTTTAAATTTATTTTGCATGCAAAATGCGGTGGCCTTTTACTTTTTATGTCTTTTACCTCTAACCATAACCATAGTCCATAAGGGGAAAATGGAATAATGAAAAAAGAATCATAAATTAAAGAGGAAAAGAATTAATGTGTGGCTAAAAATAAGAGGACATAATTTCGGAATTAATGCATGCAAACATGCACATCAAAAAATATTATTCCTACTAGTTTCTCAGACAAATAATCTAGAACAGCGGTGTACACAAGACTTTTTTATAAGTGATCACCATATTTAAAAAAAAAAAAATGAACAATTGATGTAAAACATTATATTAATAAAAACTATTTAAAGTGTACTAATGAAACATATATAAACTACTACCTCTCTCCTCGCCGAGTTTTCATATTTTAAAATTTATTCATAATAACCTCATTGGAGATGGTACTAAATATTTCTTTTTTCTATATAAGGTACGAAACAACCACTCATCATTCATTTGATTTGGCAAATCCGTCTTAATCGACATAGCAGCAGCAACTGGCAAACATAAAGCAAACTTAACAAGTCGAAACACAAGAGGATAAGTTCCATGCTTCTTCATCTCTACGAGTATTGAAAAGATTAAGAAGTCACTTAAGACCGAAATATCTTTTATCATGATCCCTAACATCAATAATGTAATCCTCGTGCTAAAAGTAAAGGTCAACAATAGAGTATTAGAAGAGTAAATCACTGCAGTTACAATATTATATTATACTTCAACCTATTATGCTCAACAAACCTTTGAAGATTAGATGTATGATGCAATGACCATAAAAATATGTTTTCAAAAAAAAAAAATACAGTGATTCGAGGTTGAAAACCGTTGTTTGAATAATATATTGAAATGCTAAACTTTTTGGGTATCAACTTTTGAAGAATTTAAATAAAACTCTTCTAAAGATCGATATTTTATTATTAACTTATCCGTCCTTTCTTCCTAGCTAAATGATCTTAGGCAGATTTATGCACCTAAGTGTCATTGTCTATTCTTGTTTAACCTTGTTTTGAGGACATCTTGTGTGCTTAATGAATGGTTAATTATATAAATAAGAATCTAAGTGTTAATGTACTTGATTACAATGTTTAAGGTGTGTTTCAAACAAGTTTAGAATCAATTTGGTCACTTAGAGTTTAGACGAGAAAGCTAGTGTTACTAGCATGAGCTATGTGTTGTTCTAGTTGATCTCGATGGATTCTAGTGTGTGTAATGAGTTACTAAGGGTATTATTGTGTCATTATGTGTGGAATAACTTGTTTATAGTATTTAAGGTTCAATTTAAACAAGACAAGAGACAAAACACTAAGTTTAAGATCAAAAGACAAAAGCTAGTACTCTTAGCTTAAGTCACTATTTCATCGTCTTGGAATATGTGTTATTGTTAGCTCTAATCCATGGTTGCTTGGTAAGTTGATCATGATTATATGTATTATACAAAATCTATAATTCAAGTAAAAACATCACTACAAAGCTTGGAATGGATGGACAAAAGCACGGGACAAGATTTAACAAAAAATGAATGTTTTGGAGTCTTTGGTGTGCCATGGAGCTTAGGCACCACGTTAGGGTCGTCATGGACCTGGGGTCATCCTAGGAAGTCAATTAAAGTATATATCCATGATAAGGGAATTCCATGGACCTTAGGCACTGCGATATGGGTGTAGTACCCCGCTACGTCAAAACTGGCAGCTTGTGTCCTCCTATAAATAGGACCCTTAAACATTATGTTACACACCTTGGATGACCTTAGTAGTTGAATGGGAGATTTAAAATACTTCAATTAGGGTTCTTCTTCCATTAATTTAGTTTTTTTAATGAATTTTAACATGTATTCAACCATTGCAATTATGGTTATGTCCATGAGCGGCTAAACACACTTTTTTTGGGGTTAAGACCAAGAACATGATTACTCTTGATATGAATTGACTTGGTTGTGTTTATTTATCATATTTATTTGCTTATTTATCCTTTTTATCACTATTTTAAGGATCCACGACCCTTAAAATACATTCATTGTCATTTTGTTAGCCCAAAAGGAGGAATAAGAGGATAGAACGTGAGATAAATAGAATAGGATTATAATCTTCTACAGAATAAAGTTATAATTTGCATTTATGATAGAAATATACATACGTTCCCTATTTGGTTCACTTACAAAATGAAATATGAATGCATTTAACTTAGTTCTCATAACCCCGCTCAACGATGTAGTTGTGGGTCTATGTTAGGTGATTAGAGGCACAAAAGACAATAATCATAATATTAACCCCGTGAGTCAACAACCAAGATAAGTAAAATAATCAATGAAGTTTAATAGCATAGTATGATTATTAGCAGAACCATAACCCTGGGTTTCTCTCCATTGATTGTCCAAGACCTTTAATTTACTGCATTGTTAAGTTTACTTTATTTTTAAACTTCTAATTCTTTTGGTTATCTTTTCACCAATTTAATGCCAATAGTTAAAATTGAATTATATATTTGTTAACACAAGTCACCATGGGATCGATACTTGGCTTGAAAAAGTCCACTTTACTACTTGGTGGGACCACTACACTTGCGTGAGTGCTTAGGTGCAACAAGTTTTTAGCGTCGTTGCCAGAGACTTGTAAATAGGTAACTATATTATTTTAAGATTTCTATATTGAGTTATACATAGTTTTATTTTTATTTTTATTTTTTTTTACTTTTTTACCACACTTCGTGATATGTCAGCCTAGGATAAATGGTTTGCGAGTGATGATGATTATTGTTATTTTTGTAGAGGAACCCACCGAGAGAATTATTTTCTAAATTGTTAGGGAAGTGAGTGGTTGGAACCTTCACTAGATGAGGTGGCTATTGGCCAACCTGTGGAGCAGATATAAGAATTTTAGCCATTCAACTGTCAATTTTTTCTTAAGACTGATATTGTGAAGGTGAATAAGAGTAAGTGTGTTATGGATGGTGTAAATTTGGAAGTGGGATTGGTTGGGTCTCATTCAAAACACTTTTCTATATTATGTTCAAATGATGAGAAGTCTTTGGAGTTATCTGAAATAGTGAAAGGATGAGAAGATGAAGAACAAGAATCCTATATTCTTAAATTTGCACCACACAAGCAACACAAAAGCATGCCTCACTTCAAGGCCGAATGGTTTATCATGCATCATTCATTACTCAATTTTTCATCTTTATACCACCACCCTATGAGCAAAGAAAAAAATGGATATGAGGTTGGGGTGAAATGCATATCCTTGAGGTGGAGGAGAAAGTTGATGTGGGTCGTACCGCGATACTAAATCAGGGGTTGGTTGAGAGGCAACCCAAGTAAAGGTAGATATTTATTTTTCAATATTTTTAGTTTTTACTTAATGTATTTTTTGCTTTTATTGAGCCACAAGTTGATGGGATGTTTGAGAAATATAAAAATAAAAAAAATAAAAAATAAAAAAAGTTAAAATGTCCAAAAACCTAAGCTAAGGAGCATGGTAAAGACTGAGTGTGAGTCCTCGGACCTTCTTGAGGTATAAAGATGCTACTAGCTAGGCCTAGAGGCCTCAAGGAGTATTTCTATCTCTACTTTTAATTATACTTTGGGGAAAAATAGATTTTTTAGTATGGAGTGGAGAAATTTCATTGTATCGGGTAAAGTATGTAGTAGGATCTTGAGTCTTAGTTGTTTTTTTAGTTTTTGGGTTAAATTTGAAAATTTTGAAAAAAATTACAAAAATATTTTCTCTTTCTAGCTTTTAGTTGTTTGAGTCAGTCTAGTAGGTGCACACTTCACCCATGTTATGGTTGATTCTTTTTATTCTTTTCCACTAGGGCGTCCCTTGAACCCATTATCCTTTTTCCTTTTGTAGGAGTAATTTTAAATTTTTGTATTAGGAATGAGTAAGATATTTTTGTTAGTTCTATGGGTGATTACATTATGCAAGTGGTTTGTTTGTAAGAGCATGTTGATTATGTGAATTCCTACTTTTGAGAGTCCTAGCTCTAGTTTATGACTCTTGAATGTTGTTGGATTAATATTGAATTCATGTTGTTACTTAATTGAGAGTCTATGATGATCCTTTGTTATTTAAGCATGTGCCATGTATTTGTAAGGTTTTTATGTATTCCTTATTGCATTTGATGTCAAGAACTTATCTGGTGTCTGTGTAGAGAAAATTAAAGAGTGTGAGTTTAGGAGATGATATAGGCATTTCATTTATAGCCATGGTTCATACCCCTTTTGACCTACTATTGTGCATAATCCTAGTTAGCCCTATTGAGCCTCTAGCTTGTTTTCTTTGGTATCATCATATGTAGCATGTATACCCTTGTTTTATTCACCTTAATTTGATCCAAAGCTCCTAAGCTCTATAGTGTAAAATTAGTTTTCTTAAGGAGTTGGAAATCAAGGTAGTAGAATTAAAATTAAAGCCCCAAAGTAATAGTTATTGGTGTGTACAATTGATGTGTTGTGGTTGGGAGTGAAAGAAATTCATGCTAAAATTGAATCATGAATTAATAGACAATATTCTCTTCCACATTTTATGTGAGTGAGCTTAATAAAATGGGGGAAAATAAAATATGTGGGTAGAAAGAAGTGGTGGAAATTGGTTGTTAGAGGTGAATAGAATGAAAAGTATGATATATTAAAGTGATTAGGGAAGACAGCCATTCTTCTTGGCTAAAATAATCCCTATCCATCCCTTAGCCTGCAATACAACTCTTAAAGACCTATTTGATTTTAAGATTCATAATTATGATATTATTGGAGTATTACACTAAGAAAAAGACTATGGTTCATTCTATGTAACTTGTGAATTCTTTGAGAGAGTGAGTGTAATTTGATTCTTATACCCATTTTGTAATAAACTGCATCCCTATGAGTACGTATGGGTAAATCTCTTGTTGTAAGGGAACATGTTTAATGATAGTTAGGTGATTTGTATAATGTCTTTGAGTGAGCAATATGTATGAGTTTGCCAACTTAGTGAGTCAATTCTTGAGGAGAGGGTGTTTTAGAGTAGTATTCTTGATCTGTAAATTATGTATAGCATGCTTAGAGTAAAATATTGAATTTGTGTAGTCATGTAGTTCCAGATTGAGTGTCTTGCTTGTTGTATAGGTATGGAGTATTCCCTTACTATAATTCTGAGAGTAAACAGTAGTTCGAGGACGAATAAGGCATTAAGTGTGGGGTGATGTTCTTAGGCGGATTTATGCACCTAAGTGTCATTATCTTTGTTTGTTAGCCTTGTTTTGAGAACTTATGGTGTGCTTAATGAGTATTTAATGATATAAATGAGCATATGAGTGGTAAACTACTTTATTACAATGTTTAAGGTGTGTTTCAAAAAAGTTTATAATTAATTTGGTCACATAGAGTTTAGACGAGAAAACTAATGTTACTAGGTTGAGTTATGTGTTCTTCTAGTTGACCTCAATAGATTCTATAGAGTGTAATGGGTTAATAAGGGTATGATTGTGTTATTATCTGTGGAATAACTTTTTATAGTTTCTAAGGTTCAATTGAAACAAGACAAGAGACAAAAACACTAAGTTTAAGATCAAAAGACAAAAGTTAGTATTCTTAGCTTAAGTTACTACTTCATCGTCTTGGAATGTATGTTGGTTTGAGCTCTAATTCGTGGTGTATTATTTTATAAGATGCTTGGTGAGTTGATAATGATGATATATGGATGATTCACAAGATATAATTCAAGTAAAACCATCACCGCAAAGCTTGGAATGGATGGACAAAAGTACGGGACAAGATTTGACCAAAAACGAACGTTTTTGGAGTCATTGGCGTGCCACGAAGTTTAGGCACCACATTAGGGCCATAAAACATCCTTTGGGGAATCCTACTAAGTTAATTACTTTATCTAACCATGATAAGGACGTGTCACATACCCTAGTCACCATGGTATGGGCGTGGCAAGCCGCTACGTTAAAATCGAGAGATTGTGTCCTCCTATAAATATGATCCTTAAATATTATGTTACACACCTTGGATGACATTGGGACTTGAAGGGAGGTTAAATAACAGTTAAATTAGGATTTTTATTCCATTAATTTTGTTTGTTTATAGATTTTAACATGTATTTAATCATTGAAATTACTGTTATGTCCATGAGTGGCTAAACACCCTTTTCCGGGGTTAAGGCTAAGAACATGATTAATCTTGATTTTGATTATTTATAATACTTGGTTATTTATTTATACTTTCTATCACTATTTTAAGAATTTGCTATCCTAAGAATACATATATTGTCATCTTGTGAGCCCGAAAGGAGCAATAAGAGGATAGAACATGGGGTAAATAGAATAGGATTGTAATTTTCTATACAATAAAGTTATTATTTGTAAGGATATAGATATACCTACGTGCCCTGTTTGGTTCACTTATGGAATGAAATATGAATAGATTTAACTTATTTCTCACATCCTCGCTCAACGATACAGTTGTGGGTCTAAGTTAGATAGGTGATTAGAGGCTCGAAAGACCGTAATCGTAATATCAATCTCATGAATCAACATCCAAGATAAGTAACATAACAAATAAAATTCAATAGCATAGTATGATTGTTCGTAGAGCCTTAACCCTGGGTTTCTCCCCATTGATTGTCCAAGACCTTTAATTTACCGCATTGTTAAGTTTACTTTACTTTTAGTCTTCTAACTCTTTTGGTTACCTTAGCACCAATTTAATCTCAATAGTTAAAATTGAATTAGATAGGTTTTAACACAAGTCCTTGTGGGATTGATACTTGACTTGAAAAAGGGCACTTTACTACTTGGTGGGACCACGTCAACTTGCGTGTTCACTTTGGCGTAACACTAAATAAATGTTGAGATGTTAAATTTGATATTAAAAGTTTTGAAGATACTTTTAAAAATTATTTTTTTCCACTAAATTACAAATTAAAAGTTTGATTTGTTTGATTTATAAATCCTAAGCACTTTCATAAAATTCAATAAAAAAGGAAAAAATGAATTTCTTCAAGTTTTTAAAATTTTAGCTAAAATGAAGAAAAAATGAGTAACAAAATTTTACGTAAAAATCTAACAAATTTAAGAGGAGAATGATTAAGCTTCAAAAACTATGAAAGCACCTCGGTTAGAATTAAACCCATGACACTGCAAAGGAAATAGTGGTCCTTTACCGTTGAGCCAGCTAGCAATTAGCTGACAAGCAGTGTCACTGATATCAATTTTATACTTCTCTTTATAAGTTCTTATAAGCATATTTATTTTTTTCCCAACGAAGCATTGTCGGGTAACCCCCTTGTGTCAAGGTGAGTCAGCTCCTGCCAGGCTTCATCTCGTAATAGCTGCAATCGATCCTTTGTTACTCCAACAAGTAATATGGCATTTGCAATTTCTTGCTCTTTCTTTTCAAAAGCTGCATTTAGATCATTTATGATTGTTAAAGCATTGCGCATGAAATGCAACATAAAGACAACCTCAAATGCTAAACATTTGTTAAGATATTCCTTTATCCTACATTTCTCTTTAAGAAGTGCATTAATATCAATAGTATCAAGTACATCAATGATAGAACCAAACATAAGAATAAAATTGTTAAAGGATTTATAATGAGATCTCCATAGAGTATTACTTGCTCTAGCAAAACCTAGTTCTTGATTCAAGCCCTTACTAATTTCAAGTTCACCTTTACGTAATGACTCTTCAATTTCTTCTTCTTGATCTTCACGAAGTTCATTTGTACGATTGAAAGAAGATTCCGTCATATTTAGTATATAAAAAATAAATAATAAAAGCTCTTGAACTTCACCAAATTTTCTAGAAATCAGCAAAAGAGTTAATTGAAGTTGTTGAGCATAATAATGAACAGAATAGCACCACTACTTTCTTGTTGCATCAAATTTTTTAGGCCATTTATTTCACTTTAATAAGTTTCATGATTCAAACTTTAAGGGTCATGATGGCACCTATTGTGGCAAGCCTTTGCAAGTAAGCCTATCACTCAAACTGATATGAAATGAGAAAATAACACAAAAACCTATGGTAAGGTTTTTAGAAGAAAGCCGAACCAAACATATATAATGATAGTGGAAAAATATATAATAATGAATACCATAAATCACCCCAAAATTTG
This sequence comes from Capsicum baccatum var. pendulum, assembly GCA_030864225.1. Lineage (NCBI taxonomy): Eukaryota > Viridiplantae > Streptophyta > Magnoliopsida > Solanales > Solanaceae > Capsicum > Capsicum baccatum. Next base: position 121,626,231 of record CM061556.1, on the reverse strand, counting down.
GTGTCGTAGTGTAAGAACCAACTAAGTACATCTTGAAGTCAAAATATACAACTGATAGTTCAAAAAGAACATAATCTATCTCTGAATATGAAAAGAAGACATAAATTAAACAAGAGGTGGTAGTAGATCAACTCTGAAAGAATAGACCAACCGCTACCTCAAAAATGCTCCAAGAACCACCCTAAATCTGATATCATGTGCCGTACTCATGCCTAAATCTGAGCCAAAGAGGCGTAGTAGGGATGATTAAGGTTTACTTGTACCCAGTAGGTGTCGACTGAGAAAAGTAGAAAATAAAGTATATTAAATACATACTATGAGTTCGTCAATTGCAATAAAACAAATCCCAAATGGTAGCCCCAAGACATCTCCACTAATAGTTCTATAATAAACACATATACTAAATACAAGTACGAGAAACAAACACAAATAGATGGACATCAAATCAAATACGAAAATACAACACATAATGTACACAATGTACGAAATGCAATGAAGAAGAAAAAGATGATGATGATAATGTGATGCGTCCGAGATTGGCTCACAACCTCCATATAAACATACCGAGATGTGCTCCTGAGGTAGGACCCATGGGGAGTTCATCAATCCATAAAGAATCCAATAACCAATACTAATCCATTATTCATAACTCGACTCCAGCACATACATTAGCAGGGAGTTTTTACAGATGTCAAATTATCTATCAGAAAATCAGTATTTTCATAGTGGTACCAATGTTTCATGAATGTATATGATATGAGAATGTAATGGTCATAATAAACTAGAATGAGAATTACCAATTCCAATGAATATACCAAGCACTTGAGCCAAAAATCCATGCAATAAGCCAACCATCCATAATCCAATATAATCCATATATTATTAGAGGAAGATATACAATAATATTCCATCACTACCACATAAATCCCATCTTAGAAAATTTCCACCAAGAAGAAAACAATCAATTACTTAAATACCAGGCCAACAACATCATATTGACCACACACGATCACACATAGCAAATAAAGTCTCAAACCCACAAAACAACAATACCATAGGCCCCCACATGGGCACAAAATAGTATTATAGCCATTTACATGAGTAGTTCCCACACCCATAACATGATTTTATATCAGTATTAACTACCCAACCCAGTCTGAAGAAAGTTAAGTCATAGCCTACCTCGAAAGAAGAAAATCGGGTCTTAAAGACAACATAGAACGTTTCCCTTATGAATGGACTCAAAATTAACTAAAATATAGAAATATAGAATTTATGCATCAAAAGGAAGCCAACAAGATCCATATTGACCATTTTTTAGTCTGGGTCAAAATGGACCATAGAAATGAGTTTTCAATAAAGAAAGGTAAAGTGGAATATTAGTTCACAAATATACTACCCCTGATTAAAGGAACCCATAGAAGAAAACCCAAGTGAAAAGAGATTAAAGTTGGGGTTTAAATTGAAGAATACTAATTTAGGATTTTTGGTCCAAAATTCCAAAATCCCATATTTAAAATCAAATTTAACTAGATTTGCTGACAAGAATTGAAGAAAAATAACCAAAATAGGGATTTGGAGCTTTCCCAAGCTTGAAAATGAAAGAAATCACCCAAAACTCTAAAATCCAAAGCTCAAAGTATCGAAAATAGTAAAAACAAAAATGAGAACAAGGTATATATATCACCCAAGTGTTGCTTACGGGTAACTATGCCACTTAAGCGGCCATTGCTTAGGCGACCGATTGAAACTATCAGGATATCGGCCCCATATGCATACCTCGTTGAAGTTGACATAATGTCATTGACGTGAGTTGGTCTTGCTTAAGCAACACTCAACTAGTTAAGCCAGGTTACTTAAGTGATCGGTTGGCCGCTCAAGCAGATGCACCAGCTGAGTGGTGTATCGGCTGGGGACTTAAAGAATTTCAAGTGTACACAAACCCCAGAAGATTCATACGAAATACTGTAAATGCAAACAAATTATGTTACCTTACCAAATTTGATGCTTCAGACTCAATGGAAATATTAGATTTTTTTCTTAAAATGTCATTTTCACAAAATTGACCCTCGAGATCTAATTTCACAACTTTCCAAATTGATAGTTGAAATGTGATACAAAAGTCATAAAATCAGACCAACCATGTCACTAACCTAAAATAAATATTTTGGATCTGTTGGCACAGTTTGTTTTTCCATCCGATGCACAGTTTAGTAAATATTGATTGAAGCCAACTATAAGGCCTTTTTAACATCCAAAAACCTTAAACCAGATCAAACAAAACGAAATATATTGGAAAATGTACCAATCATACCCATACCTCAAAAATATCATAAATCAACCACGATAAAAGGTAAAATAGTTAATTCATATAGAAATAATAATTCATAAAAATTAAGTCAATACATCTTCCACCACTAAAAATCTAGTTCATTCTCAAACTATAGGTAACAGAATTACCTGAATCAGCTGGGGGTAACTACTACACATATTGGACTCAACCTCCCATCTATCCTCATCTATAGGTCGATGTTCCCACTGGACCTTAACCACTGAAATATCTCTAGAGCAAAATCGCCTAACATCTCTGGCTAAAATGGAGATGGGCTCCTCAACAAAAGAAACCTCTTATTTAACTGCAGTGAAATCCCAACGAATGATATGAGACTCATCTAGAATATAATCCAAAGCATGAAAATATGTAAAACTAGATGAAAAGCTAATAAATATGAGGGCAATGCTAACTTATATATCATTTTTACAATTGTCTGAAGAATCCTAAATGGTCCAATATACCTAGGGATAAGCTTACCCCTCTTTCTAAACCTCATCAAGACTTTCATGGGAAACACACAAAGGAAGACTCGATCAGCAATACTAAATCTCAAGGCATGAAGTCTACGATCCATGTAGCACTTCTGCCACTCTAAGCAGCTCGAAGTCTATCCTGAATTACTTGAAATCTATTCAAGGACTCACAAAAAAAGCCTGTACATCGAGATCTAATCTCAAAAACCTCAAACTAACCAATTGGAGAGCGACAACACCTACCATAAAAAGCCTTCAAAAGGAGACATCTCAATACTAGAATAGTAGTTATTATTATACACAAACTTCACCAAAGATAGATATTGCTCCTACTAACCTCCAAAGTCCATAACGCAATTATTGAGCATATCCTCCAAAACCTAAATAGTTTACATTGATTGACTGTTAGTCCGGGGGTGAAAAATTATGCTAAGATCAACCTAGATTCCCACTCCTTCTAAAAAAATCTTCCAAAAGTAAGATGCTGGCACTGAATCTCTATCCAAAATTATAGACACTGGTACACCATAAAGATGAACTATCTCATTAATATAGAAATGGGCCAACCTCTAAGCACTGAAAAAAACTAAACAAAAATAATATAAGCATATTGGTCAATCAATCCACGATGGAGCAAACACTATCAATTCATGAGAATTATAAGGAAACTTAGTCACGAAGTCCATAGTGATATGTTCCCATTTCCGCTCAGGAATGGGTAGCCTCTTGTAAGACCCCATAAAATTCTCATATAGTCTGAACCTTAGAGCGTGTTCAACAAAGTGTAAATCCAGCCCTAAAAGGTTGAGAAGTGTCTTCCCAAGTGAGAAATATTTTGAACCATGTAGAATTTCCCTAATATCGATATTTTTTTATGTAGAGCATTGAATAATCTTTCCATCGATACTGATTTTGTCAAAATCTAGCATCAAACTAGAAAGTTATGGCCATTTTGCTAAAAGCAGTCGGTACCGCCCAGGTATGATGCCAAGTTGATGGACCGTTGATCTTGTGATGGACCATTTCCCAAACCGTCGCAACCAAGGTAGTGACTGGCCAAAGTAAGACGGCCAGGATAACAGACCGTCAAGAGTGCAACAGACCGTCACTAGGACTATTGCCGCTGAGGCAGTGTGGCCTTATGAAATCAAATATGTGAATGGTCATGCTCTTTCTTATGAATTTTGGCTCACCCTTATCTTTAAAGATTTTCAAGTGCCTGTTCAAGTGTGGTGTCTTCAGACTCCCAAAGATGTTATAGGGACAGTGAACCATATGGAACTACCAATTTCAATGACTAGTGCTAATAATTCAATGCAGCGATTAGCGAATGCTCTTACTACTAAGACTACTTAATTGGAAGTTGCGCGGGCTAAAAATCTGCAACTTTGTGCTCAGATTGCTTCCCTTCAAGCTTCCCTTGAGAGTAAAAGATCTTTAAATGCTGAAATAGCGTGCAAATTGACTTCTCTCATTCCTTCTGCTTTTTCTTCCTTAAATTATCTCTCGTCTTAGAACCTTACGAATACTTTTGGTTTTGTGTGGCTGGCTTGTTTATTTTTATTAGTTTTTGGTACTAGTTGATTGTAGCTTTCTTTTGCATGGACTAGGCTTTATTGCATCTTGTGTTTTTCTCCTGTTTAAACTAATGCATGATGGTTCTTTACTCTACCTTTTGATTGTTTTAGTGATAGCTCTTGTGGCCATGGTCTATTAAACATCTTTTACTTAAATGAGTAATTGTTTTTCGATGATGTCAAAAGAGGGAAGAACTAGATTGTGCAATATTTATAACTCAAATAACTAACCTATTTCATTTTAGTATCTTTGTTCTTAATCCTTTATTGAGAATGTCAGGAACTCAAGAGAAATGTTATGAAACATATACTGGTTTGCCATCACCAAAATGGGGAATTTGTTAGAGAAGTGAAGTTTTGATGATTGACTTATGAATGAAACATGTTAGTCATGATGGTCCTCACAGGTGAAACTGGTGAGCAATGCTGATGATAAAATAATGGTTAAAGTCCGACGTGGATAAGCATGTAAATTCAGATATGCTTAAGCATTTGTCACGTGCAGAAAAGAAGTTGGAAAGAAGATAAAAACAACACTTGAAGATTGAGTTAATAAATGAATCCTACCCAAACAAGGAGATATATTGGAACAGGGAGTAAAACTAACTAAGAGTCCTATTGAAGAAAGAAGATTACATCATTTGAAGGACTTCATCAGAGTTTACTTAAATAGAAGAAATGATCTCAAAGAGTTTCACTCAAGCACTAATAAGAAAAGCATCAATCAACAAATTCATTCACTAGCTTGAAAAAGAACATCTTCCTTTACTTAAAGAGTCATAGACTTTGTGTAATAGGTTGTTTCTTTGAGTTGTAATGAGCTTTAATTCTAGTCTCAGTGAAATATAAACTGAGTTATGAGTGTGTCTTTAAGTTAGGAAACTCGAAGACTTGAGAACACTTATCTTGGGAAGATTTGTGTTATTGTAGAAATAGGAGTTAGAGTTTAATTTTTAGTTTACAAGAGTCTTGTAATTTGTTGATTGTTGAGGCACAATGAGTTTTAGTGAAGTTGGGGTTAAATCCTGTAGAGGTACAGGTCGTGGTTTTTTTCACCTTTGTTGAGCCGGGTGTTTTCCATGTAAAAATTTTCTCCTTATTTACTTTGCTTAAGTGAATCACGTTAGCTTACTTGTTTCACTGATAGGCAACTAATAGAGTAAAAACAGTAAAATCAGTAAGGCACACATTAGGTAATTCTTTCTTTTTTGAAAAATGATCGTCCAATGTATGCTAACATCATTAATGAATGCAGGAAATTAATCCGCGGGCTAGGGGACCCGCCCATTCAGCATAGCTATCGTGAAGCTAATCAGGCAGCAGATGTCTTAGCAAAGAGAGGAGCAATATCTAGTAATTATGATGACATCCAGGAATAAGCAGTTCCTCCTTTGTTTATGAACCATAGTTTGGACGCAGACAAAAAAGGAACTACTTTTGTTAGTCTTAAGCGGCTATCCCATCTAAACTCTAGTACTAGCTTTTCGGATAGTAATCTTGGTTTTTGTTATGGTCTATCAGCATCGAGACCAATGTTTTATACTGGTGTCCTTAGTTCTACTCTTCCTACTACTACTGTTTGTACTAATAGCTCTCTTTCGTACTCTGTTGCCCTAATGTCATGTAATGAATATTATTAACTACTAATAATCCTCTTTTACCAAAAAAAAAAAAAAGATATTTTTTAATTGTCATATAAGTATCACTGAAATTTTTTAAGCTTAAAGTACACTTTTGAATAAATTAAAAGTGTATAGAAAAATAAAAAAAAATAAAAAAATGTCTGTGGTGGTTAAAAGGCTTCAGTCTGTGGTAAGCTAAGATTTTGATTTTGATGGAGAATTTTTTTAATCAAATAATATTGTGATGTACTGTAGCTATATGGGTAATATATAGATGATGTAATGAGCTCTCATACGGGTATTATTTATCCTATCAAGGTTTGTATGTTGGTTATAATTATTTTTAAATGATTTGATCGATTAGTTAATTACTTGAGCATAATTTTATTCTTGTGAAAATATTAGAAGGAATATATTCACGCTGGATTACATTCTGAGTTATGTGTATTCATATGTTTAGTTGTTCATCATATCTTATTTATATGTACATACTATCATATGTGATTTTAATTTTGTTATGATACGCACGTCGAGTTTGTCTGTGCTGATTACTTGATAGGCGTGTTGAATTTCTTTATTTATGTGTGGTTAACACAGTTTTTCTCAATGGATCTCTATTCAAGTTAAGCCGAGTCAGACAATATTCATATTAGTGTGAAAATTATCAAGTTGTGATATTAAAAGAAAGTCAGTATTGTTTAATAAATCATTAATTGCTAATATGCATATTACTTCATATGTGTTAAAAGTGTTGGGTTCGAAATTGAGAGGGCGTCATTGGTTTCACCTTTAGGATGACATAGTTCTTAGGAAATTTTCTCCATTTCCACTTTGCTAATAAACTTCATAACATATTATTCTTCGAATAATTCTACTATAAAGTGACTAATATGAATTTATTTTATCATACCATGATTGTTGGGAATTATGAATTTAGCTATCCATAATCATAATTGATACCATTTATAGGGGGGTGCGGATTTATGCGGATAACTAACTTATGAAATAGATCTATTATATGTATAATGAATCTATTTTTCTTTGTGCGTGGATATTTCTTAAATTTTGTTTCAATATCTTTTAATGATTTATTCTTGTCGTAAGATGTATTCATTAATTTGTATGGTTTATTATTTTATCATGTAGTAATTGCAGAGTTACAAATTTCTGTATAATAATTTATCCTAATTGTACTGTAATGTATATCTAACTCTAGATTTTCAATGTTATTTATTATCTTGTGTTGTTCTTCTCGTAACGAGTTTTTTAAATTATATAAACTATCACAAGTACTTTTTTCTAAATTTTCTAAGGTTTCTTCTATCCATATTAATTTTTCTTTTAGATTTTCCATTATTTTTCTAATTCGGTTTCTATAATTAATTTCTTTATTTAGATTATCTTGATTTTCTCTAGTTTTTCTAATATATTCTAACATTTCTTAATCTGAATAATATCCTTCTAGGTAATTATCTAGGTATAACTGTGCTATCCAATTTATGGTTTCAATTTCATAGTTTAATACTTTTTCTAATATTATTTTCTGAATATCTATAATTTCTATATCCCTAAGTATATATAAGATTAATACTTTAAGATTATCTATCATGTAAAATTGACTAAATATTTTATTATAATATTTTGTAGTTGTTTGTTTTAGCCTTAGTAGTTCTTGCATATTTTTATTAAGAAATTCTATATATTTTATATCTTTAGTTTCCATGTATTTGTCTAAATTTAGTTTCATTTATTTTTCTATTAACTGTATGTTTCCCATATCTTTTTCCCAAAAATTCTATGTAATTTATCATGGTAAGTATTTGTAAGAGTAGTTAGGTAGGTATGGTATGTAATTTACTCTAGTTATATAATATTTACCAAATGCTTTTTCTAATATGATTTTTCTTATATCTACTACTTTTATATCCTTAAGTGCATACAAAATAAGTATTTTAAATTTATCTACCATCAACATCAGATAAATAATTATTCATTTTCATAAATTTGCTATTTTCAAAATATTCCCTTCAACCATGTACATAACAAAATATGGTCATCTTAGATTACTATATACTAGATTATTCTTAAATAACATGTTCTTCGGTCACTATTAGCATGGTAATTTAGATATTTTTTCCTTAAACAGCGCCTCTACTCTGGTTACTCCCCACCACGGCTTCTTGCCTCATTGGTTTCACCTTTAGGATGACATAGTTCTTAGGGAATTTTCTCCGTTTCCACTTTGCTAATAAACTTCTTAACATATTATTCTTCGAATAATTTTACTATAAAGTAATTAATATGAATTTATTTTATCATACCATGATTGTTGGAAATTATGAATTTAGTTATTCATAATCATAAATAAATATACCTGTTTGGGTAGTGTTGATATTTCTGAGGTTTGTTCCTCCATAGCTTTTTCCATTGAAATATATCTGATTTTTAATTAACTAAGCAAAATATTTATTGCGGACAGGAGAGAGTATTTGTGCTTCAACACATGAAGGCTTGCTTTGCAATGCCTTCGGTTCCTCTTATTTATAGAATGAAATTTTACAAAAGTCTTTACATTACTTATACGTTTTCTAAAATCCTAAAAAGTCTCCTTATGAGACAAGAATTAGTGTCATAGGCTAAAAAGGCTATAAGAATTAGTGCTATAGCCTAAAAAAGTCAAAAAGGCTAAAAAAAAAGGCTAAAATCTATATAATAATTTTACGTAAAATTTAATATCTTGTCTTCTATTATTACTCCGTTGATATCTTCTCGTTGTCGTATCTGCTGCTTTTCCATATCTCCATTATTTCTTCTTATCTTATCTTCCAGCTGGTATGCTTATCTTCTTTATTCTTTTATTCTAGGTGGACTTCTGGGATAATATTATCTTCTCCGTTACATCTTGAACATTGATGGTCTGGATATTTGTGTCCAATTATCTTACAATAGCTTGTCAATAATCCGTCTGAAATAAATCCTTTCTTAATTGCTCTTGCAGTAGATTGTTTTTTTGGGTTAAGTAATGCCATTATCCTTTGCCTAACATCTTCCATATCTGCTTGTCGTAGTTCTTTTGAATTTGAATAAATCATCTGATGGTCTCTTGAATAATAGCTCCATATTGGGTTTTCATTGGTATAATTATTTGCTAATTCTTGAATAATTGTAGCTAGTCCAATGAGTCATTTATTTGCGTAGAAATCAGGTATCTCAATTCTGGGTATCTCTGGCTGCTGCGTAATATCTTCCGGTATAATCATATCTCTGGTTAATCTTATTTTTACAACTTGTATAACTGGTTTTATTTCGTCGTATAATATCTCTGCTGGTGCAGTATAACACTTTATATAAAATAGATTTCCTTTTGTTATCCTTTTATAGGTGGTGAATATTTTATGTAATTCTTCCATAGATGTTAGTTCTTCTCCGTCTTGGGTGTATATGGTATTTAATAATCCATAGTCAAAACAAGTTTTCACTAGGCTTGGGTTGGTTTTGGATAGTGCAATTAGCTTGTTGTAACCTTGTAATTTTTGGGTTATATAATTTGTGATTGGTTCTTTGATATTTGTAGCTCTCTGAGGTTAAGGTTTAGGAAAGTTTGTACTCTATAGATATTTTCTATGTATTTTTGGGCTGTATAGTTGTAAACTTTTTTATCTTGTTTCAGACTATCTCGGTATATGGTAATTTGTGGGGGTATGAACAAGGGGTCTTTTTGTGTTTTTGGTATAAATGGTTTCTCAAATATCTTATTCATATTCATGTTCTAATATATTTATCTACTAACTTTTCTTCTTGTACCTGAAGAAGTAGATTGATAAACGTTATGGGTTTTATGGAGTGTCCCATTGTCTCCTTCTAACTCTGGAACTTTAATGTCTTCCGATCGACATAGCTCTGCACACTGCTGAGTTAACTGATTTGTAGCTATAGACTTCAGTTTGTCTTCATTAGTCTTTAGCTTTTCTATCTCATTACCCATACTGTCCACTTTCATTGAAAGCGTAGTTAGGGTGTTGAGTATTTTTTCTAGAGTATCTTCTTCTATTATATCAGTCTGTGTAGCTTTGTCTTGATATGTAATCTGCAATAATATTTTTGTTAGTACTAATTACTTCAATTATAAATGTGAAATTTAATATATTCAAGACTAGTCTCCGAATCTCTTTTGTTGTAACTGAATTTTGTATTTCCTTTGTTAACCACCAGCGTACCTGTGTATTATCTGTGTGTACAATAAATTTGTTATATACAATATATGGCTCAAATGCTAACAAACATCTATATAATGAACATAATTCTTTCCTATTTATTTTTCATTTTATTTCTGTTTCATTGAACGTACCTGAGTAGTATCTACAATGGTGTTCTAATTTTTCTGCTTCATATCGGTATTTAAGTACTCCCCCATAACTACATTCACTAGCATCTGTTTCTACTATATATATAAATTTTTTATTTTCATCTGGAAATTGTAGTTTTGGTAATTCTTTACAAAGTAATTTTATTTTCTGAACTTTTTTTTTATCTTCTTCATTATAATTATATTCTACATCCTTTTTTAATTTTTTTTGTACTGATTTTAAAGTTTCTGCTAATTTTGGAATATATTCTCTTACTTGGTTTACTAATCCTAAAAATGATTGTAATTTCTTTTTTGTATCTAATTCTTCTTTCGAATTTATTATTTTTTGTACTATATGTTGTTGCATTTTTACTCCACTCTTATCTATTTGTATTCCTAAAAATTCTATCTGATTTTTCATAATTTCAGCTTTCTTTTCGCTTAGACTTATTCCCGATTTTTCTATTATATCTGTAAATTGTCCTAATAATTTTAAATGTTCTTCTTTAGTTTTTGTATATTATAATAAATCATCTATGTATACTATACAATTCGATAATTGTTTAAAATAACTATCCATAAAATGTTGATATCTACCTGGTGCATTTTTATATCCAAATGGTAATACGTTCCATTCATAAAATCCTTGTGTTACCGTAAATGCGGTTGATTCTTTTGATTCTTCTTCTAACTTTAAATGGTAAAATCCTGATTTACAATCGAATTTGCTAAAATAATTATATCCCTGTATTTGCCTTATTTTTAATATCTTATTTGGTATTGGATAATTATATGTCATAGTTTTTGCATTTAAATTTCTATAGTCAATAACCATTCTACTTTTTCGTCTTTTTTGTTCACTATATTTATTTACTATAAATGCTGGACTATTATGTTTAATATTACTTTTTTGTATATATTGTTTTTATAATAATTCATCTATATGCATTTTAAATTCTTTTAAATCGTCAAAATTATATGTTAATGGTTTCTGGGTTATTATGCAATTTTTATCTATCAATTCAATTTTTATAGTAGTTTTATGTTTCCCATCCTTTTAATGGATCTTCACTATATAATTTTTCTAATTTTTTCTTAATTATTTCTATCTTATTTATTGAAAATATAGTTATTTTAGTTTTATTTATCGAAAATACTACTGGTTCAATTGTATCTTCAGTATTTTCTATATTTTCTAACTTTTGTGTAATTTTTTCACTTTCTTTTATCCAATCAGTTTTCTTTGTTATTTTATTATTAACTCTTTTTGCTCTCACTTTCTGTTTACATGGTGTTGTAAACCACCAGTCTGTTCTAGTTATTATATGTGGGTATAATTTATCTAAAAACGACATTCCTAAAAGTATATCTTTTGATGTTAGTTCATAATTATAAATTTCTTCTACTGTTAATATTTTATCCCATTCTTGTATTTTTACATTCCTAGCTTTATAAGTAATTAAGCTTCCTTCATTATTAAATCCTTTAACTATTATTGGTGTTTTAAATTTATCCCATTTACTTTCTGGTAAGCAATTATATCTACATAAATTAGTTTCTGCTCCTGTATCTATCATAGGGGTTTAATATCTACTGTAATATCCTTCTACTGCTACCTTCATTAATACATATATTTTCATTTTATGTTAAGGCTCTTCTTAAGAATAATTTCTCCCTGTTATATGTTAAGGTTAATTGTGTATGTTCTATATTATATGGTTTTACTTGTTCTAGCCATTTTATTCCTAATATTATATCTGCCTTTTGCATTTCTTCCTTTACTTCAAATTCTATTTTTATCTTTCTAATTCCTATTATTATTATTTTTTCTGCTATATTTTTAATATTTATTAAACTTCTTGGTAGATTTGAGCACATATCATTATCAGTTTTTATTTCTTCATTTTTTACTAGATATTTTGCTATATAATTTTCTTCTTGTCCTGTATTTAAGAGTATTAAATATTCTTTTTCATTTATTTTTCCTGTTATGTAATATTGGTTTAAATTACTTGTTGAATTTATTTCATAACTTGTTCTTTTTTATGAGCTTGATGATTCTGGTTTTTCATCAGCTATTCTTTTTGTTGTACTTATTCTATCATTTATTATTTCTAAATTTTCTTCTATATCTATGTCTTTATAGCTATAATCATTATAATTTATTGTTTTTACAATTTGTTCGAATGGACTTTCTATTCGTATTTTGTTAATCTTATTTTTTCCTGTTATTTTATGTTTTGTTGTTAATACATATAAATTTTTGCATCTTGCTGTAAATATTTTACTTCCTGGGGTTAATTCTAATCCTGATATTTTCCAATATAATACTAGTGATTTATCTATATTTTTATCTGTTACCGCTACTGAATAATTTGCACTTATTATAAATTTGAATTTTTGGTATATTAGATTTCCTTATACAACAGTTATTATGCTTTTTTCTATAGGTTTTATAATTCTATCATCTGCTAAATATAATTCTATTGGTGTATCTATTCCTTCTCTAAAACATGCTTTTATTAATATCTCTGTACCTCCAAGGTGTACATATTTTATTGGGTCTCCTTTACTTTTTATATCATTTATCTCTTTATTAATTATTCTTTTTGTTACTAGTGGTATACTAACTTTGCCTTTTGGATATCTACAGTCTATTACATGTTCCTTTTGGCATACTACATAATATTCTTCCTTTTTCCTAGTAAAAATATTTTTTATTGTTGGTATTTTAAATATTTTTTCTACACTTAAGTCTAATTCTTTTCCTTTTATTTCATCAAATATGTTACTGTCAACTATTATTTTTTGTTCTGTTCCTTCATCATTTAAATATTCTTCCTTTGTTATTATTTTTATATCTTCTTCAGTCATTTGATTCATCTATTTCACTACCTATTTCATTATCTGTTTTATTTTCTGAAATTTCATATATACTATCCTCACTTTCTAATTCATAATCTATATAGTCTATCTGCATATATTCCGTATTATCTATTTTTATTTCTGATATTTGTTTATTTTTCGGATTTTTTGGTAATTTACTATCTCTAGCTAAATGTCCTAATTTTCCACAATTATAACAAGTACATTCTTTTATAGATTTCTTTTTTCTATATGGTCTTTTGTATTTATAATTTTTTACATAATATCTTTTTCTTGGTTTCTTGTATTTATATTTTGATTTTTTATGTTTCTTATGTCTTTTTCTTTTCTTATAATATCTTTCTTCACATCCAAATTGGGGTGCTATTTTATTTTTGCAACATGCTAAATTTCTTATCAATGTTTTTTCCATTTTTAATTCTTCTCTATATTTTTCACATAAGTTTCTATACCATTGTTGTAAAAATTTTATTCTTGCTCCTAAAGTATCTACTATTTTTGCTTCTTCCCAACTCTTTATTATCTTTGAACTAAATGGTTCGGGTAATTTATTAAAATACAATTTTCTTATTTCTTTACTTTCTTCTATATTATATGATCCTTTACAATAATATTCTTTAAATTCGCAAGTATATTCATCTATATAACACATATTACATATTGCTAATTTTAACATTAAATTCCTATTTGTATCTTTTTCTTCATCTTGTTCTTCTTCTATTGTTGTCATACTACCAAATTCATCTTTTATAGCTGTTTCATATTTTTTTAATAATTCTATAGTTGTTAGTTTAGTTGTTGTTGATGATGTTCCTTCTATAGGTTTATTAGTTCTTATAACTTCTTACTATTTTCAGTTAAATTTGAAAACCATAATTTCACTGTTCCTATTAGTGTTCTTTCTATATATTCTGGTGCATCTGTTATGTTTATATTATTATCTAATAATTATTTTTTCATATATCCTATCCATAATTGTATTGTTTTTTCTGTGTCTATTACACAGTCTAAGTCTAAAAAGTTATAATTTTTATTAACTATTTGTTTTGGTTTCCATTTGTCATATTCATTATATCTTTTAAACTTATTCTTATAATATGTAGGTTTTCTTATTTCTGATGTTCTAGGTATTATATTTTCATCTTCTTTTTTATCAAGAGTATTTATTTCTGTGTTGATATTTTCTAAGTTTTCTTCATTAATTACTTCTTGTTTTTCGTTGATTTCTAAATTTTTTGTATTTGTTAATATTTCTGTATATGTTTCACTATCTTCTGAATCATAATTATCTGTCTCTTCAACATCTATATTATTTATTTCTAATTTTTCTTTAAATTGATTTATCTCGTTTAGTAATTTTTGTTCTTTAGCTTTTTCTTCCTTTTCCTTTTGTCTTTGTTCATACAATTCTTTTAACATTTGTAGTTCTTTTTCTAATTCAGCAATCCTACTATTCAGCAATCCTTCGTGATTTTCATATATTTTTTCATCTATTATAAATTCTTTTTTATTCATTTTATTGTAAATAGTTCATGTTAATATATATATTCTAAACTGTCTATTTGTGTTTCTAATTTTGATATTTCATCTTTTTGTGTATTTATTGAGTTTTCACTAATTCTGGAAAATATATTATAATGTAGTCTTTCTATTCTTATTTTTAATTCTTTACGTTTTTTAGAAATAATTTGTTTTAATTCTTTGTATTTTTGTACTTTATTTATTTAAACCATATTTATAATATCTTGGTGGATATCTAAATCTAATTTTATCATAATTAGGTGGTATTTGTCTCATTCTTCTAGATTTTAAATGGATTACTAATTTTGCTTCAATACTAGATATTAAGGTAATTAGGTAGGCTAATCTTTGTGTGTTTTCTTTTGTTTTATTTAGACTTATATATTCTGAATAATTACTAATTAATGATTCTTTAATTTTTCTAAAAACTTCTCTGTTTTTAAATGGTCTTCTCATAACTAATTCAATCCAATTTAAATTTAAACATAAATTCTAACATAAATGCTAACAAACATATATATATATACTACCGATATATTTTTTAAATAACTGGTCTCAGATACCATTTGTAGGGGTTGCGGATTTATGCGGATAACTAACTTAAAACGACGTATATATTTAAAATAAAATTGAAAAACCTAAAACCTATTGGGAGAAATCTCCCCCTAAACAAAGACTCTTTAATGACTACATTATGGATGTTATTGTGTTATGGTAATTTATAGATGTCCAAAATCTTTCTTCCAAAAAAGAGATTTGCCAAATATGAAAAAGTTTTATATTTTTTCCTTTCAGGAAAAGTAAAAGTAATTATGGCATTACTTTTATTTTTCTTTCGAGAAAAGTAAAACTTAAACTTGGTAAGAAAATCAAGGCAAAAATCCTAACAAATCTCCCCTTTTGGCTTGATTTTCTTGACATAATTTGATCCACCTTCTTCGCGTGCATGATCTTCATTCTTTACATAATCTTCATCACTGTTGCTTGCCATGGTTAAACATAAGATTTAAAATATTATGATTAAAAACGGGTTAAAAATAAATATTTTATTTTTATTTTTAAATATGCTGCAACAGGAATGTTGAAAAATGCTTAAAACTTCTTCTCCACATGTAGTTGGACAAAAAAATCTTCATTATCATGAAATTGATTGCAAATTGTCTTCAACCTCGTTTCACCGAACCATTAAAACTTTAAACCTTAGGCTCTGATACCATTAGTTGGCTTTGAAATCGAGAGGGCGTCATACGAAAACTTTTAGTTTGCAAACCATAAGACGATAAATCAGACGACACAAAAAACATAATACTAAAATGTATATTATTGATATGGTTTGGCCAAACGGCCTACATATTTAAAATAAAATTGAAAAATCTAAAACCTATTGAGAGAAATCTCTCCCTAAATAAAGACTCTTTAATGACTACATTGTGAATGCTACTGTGTTATGGTATGAGAAGGGGTCTTCTATTTATAGATGTCCAAAATCTTTTCTTCAAGAAAGAGGTTTGCCAAATATGAAAAAGTTTTATATTTTCCTTTCAGGAAAAGTAAAAGTAATTATGGTATTACTTTTATTTTTCGTTCAAGAAAAGTAAAACTTAAACTTAGTAAGAAATTAGGGCAAAAACCCTAACAAAAAGTTTCTTTAAGGATCAATGCACGTGATTTGTGTTTTATTTTTCTCCAATTTGTTTACATACAATTTCTAATTAAATTGAGATTTCATAGGAAATTGATTAGTTATTTATGTTATTTTTGGTATAAAATAGGTTACTTTTTTATGGTAAGTTTAACCTATTTTTCATTGTAATAGCGACTATTTAAGTTAGGAGTTGATGATCAATAAAATATGCTGCTTTATAAGAAAAAAATTCTCTATGTCTTCTTCTCTAACTCATCTCCGTTTTAGCTACTAGTTTTTGAATTTACTTGTTGCATTATTTCGCTTTAACGATATTAAAACCAATAATTGGTAGATAGCGTTATTTTTATTGAGGGACATATGAGTGAAGAGATGATTCTGAAATAGTTTTTTTACGAATAGCTCCACCCTTTTTTGATGGTGAAAATTATCAATTGTGGGCTCTAAGAATAAAAACTTACTTGGAGGCTCTTGATCTTTGAAAAACTGTGAAAGAGGATTATGAAATTAATCCACTGCCACATAATCCCACAACAGCCCAAATTAAGAGTCACAAGGAAAAAAATCACGAAGTCTAAGGCGAAGGCAACTATGTTTGCTTCTATTTTAACAACTATTTTTACAAGAATTATGTCTTACATCATCAAAAGAAATTTAGGATTATCTGAAGAAAGAATATTCTGGAGATGAAAGAATCCGGAGAATGCAAGTACGAAATTTAATAAGAGAGTTCAAGTTGCAGAGAATGAACTAAATAGAGACAGTCAAAGAGTATTCGAACATATTACTTGGTATTGTTAACAAGGTAAGATTACTAGACACTGAATTTAAAGATTCAAGAATTGTTGAAAAAATTCTTGTTACAGCATCCGAAAGATATGAAGCATGTATAACTACCCTGAAAAATACACATGATCTGTCTAAAATTATCTTGGTAGAGTTGTTAAATTCTTTTCTGGCACTGGAATAAAAGAGACTTATGAGGTGAGATGGTATGGTTGAAGGAGCCTTAGTAGACGGTCACAAAACTTAAAGAATGGTAAAAATTATAAAAATTACCCACCTTGTGAGCACTGTGGAAAAATTGATCATCCACCATACAGATGTTAGAAACGGCCAGACGCAAAGTGCAGCAAGAACAATCAGCTTAACCAAGAAGCAATGATTTGCAAAAATAAAATTGAGAACCATGAAACAGATGCACATATGGTCGATGAAAAAGAAGAAGAAGACCATCTTTTTGTTGCAACATATATCTCAAGTAAGGTTTCAATAAATTTTTGACTGACTGATAGCGATTGCACCAACCACATGATTTATAAAAAGATTTTGTTTATGAATTAAAGCCTACTAAAATATGCAAAGTTAGGATCGAAAATGATAACTAGTTTCTTGTTGAAGTAAAAGGAATTGTTATCATCAAAATAAGTTCAAGTAATAAAGTAATTCCGAATGTTCTTTATGTACCTGATATTGATCAAATTTTTTATAGTATTTTTCAATTGGTAGAAAAAGGATACGAAGTATTCTTTGAAGATAAGCATTGCTTCATTAATGATGGTGCTGGAAAAAAAGTTTTAAACATTAAGATGAGAGGTAAATATTTCTCATTTGATCCAATGAAAGATGTTTCTATAGAACATGAAAAAGATCATACGTTGAAGAAATTAGAAGATGAGCCTTTAATTGAAAAAGGCACAAGCAAAATGTGAACCTGCAAGATTTAAAGGATCTTTCAATGTTTCTAAAGGAATTGAAGCAATGGAGGAGTTATCTATATTTCAGAAAAATAAAATGGTTAATTTTAAATTCAAGATGCAAATGAAGCACAAAGACATGCCAAAAGGATTTAGTAATCAAGGGTTTCATTCAAGACGAGAAATGAATTTGGTTCACTACAAGTTCAAAGATGAATCTGCAGATTTTTTCATAAGGTCACTTTTGGTTATCAAGTGTGGAGATCACAAGCTAAAAGACCAAAATTTTGCAGTTCCTAAAGCAAGGAGAACTGTTAAAAGATGCTTTAAGGAATAATGCACGTGACTTATTTTTTATTTTTCTTCATCTTTTTTACAAACAACTTCTAGTCAAATTGGAATTTTTATTTTTGGTAGGATACTGATTAGTTGTTTCTATTATTTTTGGTAGAAAATATGTTGTTTTATTTTTATGGTGAATTTAACCTATTTTTAGTTGTAATAGCGACTATTTAAGTTAGGAGCTAATGATCAATAAAATACGTTACTTTAACAAGGAAAAGAAAATTCTCTGCATCTTTTTCTCTAACTCATCTCTATTTCAGCTGCTAGTTTTTGAATTTACTTATTGCGTTATTTTTCTTTAACGGTATTAAAACCAACAGTATGTTGTATATGAAAATACTTTATTGATTTAATTGGTTTACTTAAAATATTATTTTTTTCTGTATATGTAAAAATTATATCAATTGTACATGTTAAGATAAGTATCTACTGCCTTACCAGGACCAACTAATGATACTTATTGATTATGCATTGATTTTATTTTCACATTACACTTGCTATACTTTTTGTGTAGATTTTAATTCATGCACTAGTAGAGTTCGTGATCATATCTAATGAGGTTGATATGATAGTTTAAAATTGATTTGCTTGTCCATATTCATAGTATCGTGAACTTTCATGTGTGCGGTACCATGGACTTCAATTTATCTTTAGTCTCTCTATTGCTACATCATCTCAAACAATGTATACAATATTTCAGGTATACAGATTTCTATTCAATAAATGATCTTGACTCATATAGTTAATTTAAGAGGTTTTATTATATTTTCACACTTATAATAATTCAATTTATGTAATTATAATCTTCGACTAATTTAGATACGTTATTACTTTTTTAAGTAATAACTTAAATGAATTAATTTGCCAATTAGGTTATGTTGTAGATTTCTCACAAGTCACAACATAGTGAATTGGGTTATGACATAACTACAAGGATAAGCAACAGAGACTTAAATTTTTCATTAAGGAGTGATAATGGTCTCTTTAACATGCCTCTTAAGCGTGGTTTGTCCATTCAAACTTCCACCATTTTGCAATCAAGCTCTCCTTCTATTGCTTGCATTATCATCTTGGTCATACATATTTATCAAGTGCTCCATAAACATCATCTTCAATTATCCAGTTCCAATAATTTATGTAGGATTTGTTAACTTGGCAACTTATACAAATTCACTTTCTTAGTGAGTTAATAAAAATTCTTTTATTTTGACAACTTGATTTTATTTATGTTTTTCACTTTCTTATTGTGTTAATTAAAGTTCTTTTATTTTGACAACTTAATTTTTCCTAAAATCCCATGACTTGAGCATATCAATTAGAAGTACATTTTTTAGTTATATTTCAAAGTCATTTAGTTGGGAGTAACACGTAGCACAGAGTGGACACAGGGATAGCAGTTCCCCCGTCAGTTAGGCATGAGTCATTAGTAGCAATCCCTAAGTTCAAGAACTACGTTGTGACTATATGTTATAAGGGGTCCCCCGTCAATAGAGGCATGACACCCATGTCCTTTGGGATATTAGATTAGTGGATTCACGCCAGCTAGTGTTGGTACCCTTGGCAAGGTACTAGCACCCTTCCAATTTGGATTATAGGTTGGACACCCATTTTTTTCAGATTGGAGTATGTCGGTTGTTGTTGGATCCCATAATTTTTGGTTCAGTATTCAGATGATGTTTAGTTTAGGTTTTCTTTACCAAGTGTTCAGTATATCAGTTATTTAGTTATTCAAATTATTTTAGTATATCTTTATACTTGGTCTTACATTTGATTTTTATGTTCATGCATTCATGCTCAGTGCCTTTATGTATATCATCTAGTTTCCATCTGTTATACTAGTATATTCAAAGTACTGATTGCATACTCTCTTTTTTACTATGTTGTTATATAGCATAGGTTTGATGCTCAATTTCTAGATCGCACTTAATTCATTCTTGTGCTACTCAGATGCAGCATTGGTGAGTCCTTATTAGTCAAGGACTAGTTATTATATTAGTTATTCATTCTAGTATTTTTATTTCATGCTATTTCTATTAGTTAGAGTTAGTTGGGGACCTGTCACAATAACTCATCATATTTAGAGGCTTTTAGACAACCAGTCAGTTAGTTAGACATGTTTTCAGTGATGTATTTCAGTTACCTTTGAAACTATTTTTGATTATCAGATACAACTAAATGACTTCTGCACAGTGTTTTGTCGCCTTCTTCCATTATTTATAGCTTGTGCCAAATCATGGGTTAGCTTAGGGTCACTTGTTACCTTAAGCATTGTGTTACGAATAATAAGTAGCCTTAGGTTTTGACATAGACCACAAGCAAGCAAAAATTGCACTAAAGGGCAAAGATCTTGCATAAAGGAGTTATGCAAGCTTAATTCAAGGTAGGTGATGGTGTTATTATTTAAACCAATTTGTGACATATGTGCATGTTTATTACTTTTTAGTATGGCTTGTTAGTACATGTTGCTTGTTGTGGTCTATAAAATGCTTTGTGGTTGTTACATGATATTGACCTACCTTACTTGATAAATGAGGAATGTTTGCTATTAAGAATATTCTCTGGACGGTTAGTACATGTTTGCTATGAGGATTTTAGTACCTGGACGGTAATTATCCTCTGCAGGTCATGGTTAGATATTGGTCTTATAACCCTTAGCGTGTTTGTATGATGGTAAGTTTAATTTGATGATTCCATGATTAAATTGGGGAAATATATTTTTATACATAATAAATTATCCTGACTTTTTTTTGGGCTTGGTTTGACTAAACTTGACTTGGTAATAATATGTTGACTTGTTGGTTTTATTCTTAATTGTTCAATATTGCTTGTTATGCTAAGTATAGGTTTATTAAGCATGGATTGACTTTTGTACTATAACTTAGTTATATGTTCATATTCTCATCTTGGGTTGAAAAATTGACCCTACCAGTATAGTGTTGACCTTGTGTACTAATACTACTCTTGCATTTACTTTTGTGAGTACAACACACAATTAAGTGGCTCCTACAAGACCTCACTTGTGATTTCGGTTGTTGATGCTATATTTCAGGGTGAGCAGCATATTCGAGCTACCATGGAATCTTTCCTAATTGGTATAGCTCTCTAGTTTTGAACATATATTTTATTTCAGTTTCAAGGTGCATCCCCTTTTTGACATTCTTAGGTGTTTTCATACAAATGACTTTCGAGTCCTAGGGATGGTTTTTACATAAGTACTTTTTTTCCTTCAATTTTTTTTAGTTTAATTTTGGACTTTTATTAATAACCCACAACAAAGTGTGTATTTATATCAGATGGACCAACCCACCATTATTTAAAAACAACCGAGAATGGACCGACCTATTATGAAATATACCCGGCCCACTCCCATTTGTTATTACATATAAAATTATCTAAGGGTTTCCTAATCTCTTCTCCACTCTTCACCGTTGCATGCCCTACTACTTTACCTGATAAATATTTTCTTTCATTATGTGTAACTTAGAGTTCTTCATGTATCTGTTGTGGGTTATAAATCTAGTATCATGGAGTGAAGTTGGTCATGTATTTTTCATCTATCAAAAGTAGTTGTCTTTTTTTTTTTGTACTTTCAGCTTGCTCTTCTCCTCTATTAATGGACTATTTTGTTATTTTCAAGTGTGTTCTCTGGTGGATGGGATGAATTTCTTCTTTTTGTGTTGTGCTGAGGGTCTCAGGTTCCTAGATGAAACTTCAAATCTATGTAAGTTATTTCTCCTCTTATTCATCTTCCTTTTCAGCATTTATGCTTCCTTACCTTGCTTATTCTGATCATCATTGTAGTTGATGATGGGATGGAAATAGTGGGATGCTTAGACCCGCATGCAAGTAGACTGTATTAATTTATCCAGGTGTTTCAAATGCCAATATCTCATTTGACCCTCCCCTTTTGCTGAGAGTCCTTTTTAAAGGCTGACATAGATTAGGCTAGGAAACTTCTTATGTCTTTTTGTTAGTTTCCTCATTGTAAATATATGGAAGTGTATCTATGAAAACTGTAGCCTACTCAGCCTGTTCACTCTTTTCTTACTCGTATCATTATGTAAGGACATTGTAATTTATCACTGTTGAATATTTTTTCCCCTTACCTCTAATTACTGAAAACTGGTGATTGCCAACTCCCTACTATTTATGGCTACATTAGTTTGATAATCAGTCGACTGATTGCCTTCTCTTAGAATGTTTTGATATTGTACTTGCTTACTATTCATTAATTTCCATATTTGCTCGACATGGTCTATTATATTCCAAAGACACTTCCATTCCTTGATTAGAGAGCTCTGCATCAGTAGTGAATTAGTTTTCCTGTATGTGTTTCATCTGCATGAATAGCTACTTGTAGAATAGCTTTAGGTTCAACTTCAACATTAGAGGTATTTTCCATCTTAGCTCCTTCTGCATAAACTAGGTCTCCATTCTCATACTTTACATAAAAGTCCTATGAGTTGACCCTTGGGTTGCCTTTGGATGCCCCACCTGTATTGTATACAACCCAACCAGGCTCTGGAAACTTCCACAAAACTTTAGTAATCTTCATTTTCGGCTTCCGTCCTTCTAGCTCCTTCATTATATCTGGCCAGCTACTGGGAAAGACATGTCTTGAATTTCTTACTTTAAGCAATAATCCCATATTTCTAGTAATATTAACTATTAATTTATGAATAGACAAGTTTTTCCCCTCATGCTTCAAGCTTTTCCTTCTTTTTAACAATTCCCAAGTGATCATGCTTGGGAGGGACTGATAATAAGGCTTGATCCTCCCTTTGACTTTCTCATTTAACCATGTAAGTATTGTATCTCTGATATATAATCCTTCTATTACAATACCTGTACATAGAGAAAAGTAGGACCAAGTCCAGTTAGCTAAAGGTGATCTGAGAAGCACATGAGTAATGGTTTCTTGATCAGGATAAGTTCAATACCAACACTTAGTTGGTCCTTCAATTCCCCATCTTCTCATTAAAGTATCTATTGGAACCTTTCATTTCCATATTATCCACTGTAGGAAAGCCATTTTGAATTGCAATCCCTTTACCCATATAGATTTGTATATGATATTCCTTTCTTTCCTTTATCTAATATAAACCCATGCTGACTTAACTCTGAACGTGCCAAAATTTTCCAACCATCAAAAAGGGATACCCCTTTCTCCTTCAACAATTATAGACCTTAGTTTAGCTAAAATATGATTGACAGCTTCCATTGGTAATATCTGCATTAATACCTGCTCATTCTATTGGTCCTCAGTGATTAAATCCTTGACTAGCTGTATACTTTCATCACACCACTGGTTATTCAACATGTTAGCCAAATCACCAATATCAGTACAGTTTTTAAATTTTATACTAAACTGTCCACCACTGCTTTTCCACATGATTTGGTGGTCCACTAGATTTCTAGCCTGCAATATTTTCTTCCATTCCTGAGACCTAGCACCAGTCTTCCAGAAAATTTCATTAGGATATTGTTTTCTACAACATTTGTTAAGCATGAACCTACTCCATATATAGTTCTTAGTTCTAAAATACCACCACAACTTTCAAAACAAATCCATGGATACATCTTGCACCCTTCGAACCCCAAGCCCCCTTCTTCTTCTGGAAAGCATAAAGAAATCACAAACCCAATATCTATTTCTTTCCCAATATGACTGCTCTAGAAAAATTGAGCAAACAATCTCTTATTAGAACTCAAGACATTAGTAGGAAGGTTTATTACTAAAAGGCAGTGAATAGGGATACTTTGAAGTACACTCTTAATAAGAACTACCCTACCACCATATGACAATAATTTCCCTTTCCATCCTTATAGTTTACTACTTACCTTTTGAATAATAGGCTGATAGAAGTCTTTCTTCTTCTTTTTATGAAATATCGGACACCCTAGATAAGTAAAAGGAAACTCCTTTCTATTTATCCCTGTAGCTACTTCTGCCATGATCACACTACCTTGAGATACTCCTTTGTGCAAATAAATTGCACTCTTCTCTTTATTGATATTCTGGCTGAACACTTTTTCATACCTGTCTAAAGTATCAACTACTTTCTTCAAAGTAGTCAAGTCAGCATTGCAAAGGATGATTATATCATCAACAAAGGCAAAATGGTTCACCTTTGGACATCCTCTTGGAATCCCAAATGTTTTAAAATCTTTAGTAAAAATTAGTGATTTTAAAGCTATGGATACCACCTCTGCTGCTAAACTAAAGAGTGTAGATGCGAAGGGATCACCTTGCTTTAATCCTCTTTTTGACCTGAAAAACCCCTTAGGCTACCCATTCAGTAGTATAGAGTACCAATTGTTTCCAACCAGTCTATAAAACATATCAATTATTAATTCACTAAAAACCATTTTTCTCAATACTTTAGTCAGAAACAATGAGTCCAATCTGTTATAAGAATTCATCATATCTATCTTAATCAAAATGTTAGGAATTTTACCTCTTTTCCTAATATTAGTTATGATCTTCTGGACCACTAGTATATTTTCTACAATACTCCTACCTTGAACAATTCCTCCTTGTTCTTCAGAATTAACGTCAAGAAGAACCTTCTTGATTCTTTCATGTAGAATTCTGGAAAAAATCTTGTTCACAAAGTTTCTCAATGAAATAGGTCTCATTTTAGAGAAATTATTAATTATAAATTTTTAGGTAGAAGTACCAAATGTGTATGAGTTACAAGTTTTGGTAGTTCATACCCACAAAAGAAAGCAACCAATATTTTATGCACATCTTCCTTAATGATCTCCCAAGCATCCTAAAAAAATGCTCTATTCATCCCATCTGGTCCTGCTGTACTGTTTCTATTCATCCCTAATACAACCTCTTTTACTTCTTTGATTTCTAGAACTTTGTTAAGATCTTCATTTTGGCTATCATTTAGAATTGTTGGTAGTACCTCTAACATTTCAGAATCATTATTATCTTCTTCTTTTGCAAACTTCTTCTGAAAGAACTGTGTAGCAACTTCTGCAATATGATTTAGATCTTTCAACCATTCTCTATCATCATTCTAAATTCTTTTCTAGTTGAGCGTGCTTCTTCTATCTTTTACCACAGTATGAAAGAATTTGGTATTTCTTTCACCATCATTAAGCCACTCTAATCCAACATTCTATCTCCAAAATTCCTCTTTCCTTCCAAGCTTTAAGTTGAGTTCTACCTGAGCTTTAAACAACAGTTCTCTATTTGAACCTGAAGAATTCGCCTCAAATTGCTTATCCCTGACTTTAATAACTTCTTCTAGAGTACAAATCTCTTGAAAGATGTTACCAAAGCATTCATTGTTCCATTTAGTTAAAGTAGACTTCACTCTTTTCATCTTATGAGGAAACATAATGAAAGAGTGCCCATCAGATTAGACTGCTAGTTATCTTGTATTACCTCCACACAAGACTCATCTTTAAGCCATATATTTAAGAACTTGAAAGGTTTGGTAGTGTTCTCCTTCATAGTACTAAATTTGATTTTAAAGGTGTGTGATCAGAATCACTCCTAGATAAATGCTCAACTTCCAATGCAGGAAATAAATCAAGTCCATTATTTTAAAAATACACTTTTCATC
Source organism: Capsicum baccatum var. pendulum (assembly GCA_030864225.1). Classification (NCBI taxonomy): domain Eukaryota; kingdom Viridiplantae; phylum Streptophyta; class Magnoliopsida; order Solanales; family Solanaceae; genus Capsicum; species Capsicum baccatum. Next base: position 121,600,199 of record CM061556.1, on the reverse strand, counting down.
TATTCTGCCATTCCACCAAGTATTCTTGCTCCCCTTGAACCTTGGATCTTTTATATTACACATATTTATACAATGCTTGAAGTCTTTTGTTTCTGCTACTGTCAATGGTAAGCCTCCCAACTTCTCTTCCTGGCTAGTTATGACATTGAAATCCCCACCTACCAACTATGCATATTGAATTCCCTGAGTTAATTCTTCAAGTGACTCCCATAACATTAATCTCTCTTCCTAGTTACATTTAGCATAAATTAGTGATACCAGTACTATCACCCCAATTTCTTGATTCTCTAACTTTATGGTGAGTTATTTTTCTTCATCTCTTATGGCTATACATACAATATTAGACTCCACGAATTCCCATATCTTACCATAAGTATTCGTTATTGAAAGCTTCATTCCTAACCTTGTCCTATACTCTTCAATGTCTTTGGTTGCAACAGCCCTATAAAAGCAAACTAATATCTTTTATGTGATGTGATCTGTCTTGTAAAGGCCTTCTCTGTGTTGACTGATCTAATGTTCCATATAAGGTCATTTATTTCAACTTATTTTTCAGTGAGCTCCTTGTCTGCATTGAAATTTCTTTAACACCTTTGTGTTTTTTCCTCTAGATACCTTACTTTGCTTTCAACTTATCTATCTGCATAGGAGATAGATTTCCTTCAATCCCTACTCTGTCAATCATATCCTCCAAATTATCTTTAACAATCACTTTATTATCTTTACTATTGCATGCCAATTGTTTTTCATCTTGAATTATTAAAGGTAGAATGTCCTCTATCACTTCCATGTCGCCCTTATCACCTTCTGATTTCAATATGGCTAACTGTATGTCCCCCTTACCATCACCATCTTGATTTTATTGATTAGTTAATTCCACCTCTTTCTCTTTATCTACATTCTATTTACTCACTTCATCTATATTAAGCTCTATTGTCTTGTCATTCTCTGATCTACCAAAACTATTAGTAACCCATTCTTTTGTACTCTCTTTGTTCATCTGTTATTTTTCCCCTTTGTTACTTTTTTCAACTTTACTTCTCTCTAATTCTTTCTGATCATTTGCAAGTACATCAAAAGTCATCAACTTTGCATCTTCCTCTTCTATTTCTCCCAGGATGTGTCCAAACTTATCCCTTTTATACTTATTCTGCCTAGTAAGCCATTGTTGTTTATATATCCTTCTTCTTCTATGATTATTAAATTCTCGTGCTGCCTCATTATCTTTTCTTGATTCTTTCTGAACTTTTAGTTCTTATTGCTTCTCTTTTTTTTTCTCCATCAGCTCAGGGTGCACATTCCAGCAAGAGTTTTCATCATGCCCTTGTAAAAAACACTCTTTGCAATATTTAGGTTTATAAATATAGTGGATTTTTATCCATTTGAACTTAATTTTTCCAGTAACATCATCTTCTTTATTGATTATCACTCTCTTTGGAAGATTAGCTACTAGATCCACTTCAACTTTAACCCTTGCACAGCTTGGCCTTGTTTGATTCTTAGTAGCCGTATCCACTGTTAATGGCTTCCCTACTGCTGAAGCTATTAAAAATATAACTTTCTTTGCAAAATAGTTTGGTGGTATAACCGACATGGATATTCATGAAACGCTAATCAATGTTTCTACATCTGGTTCAAACCACGGATCCTACTTTAGGGTTCTCATCTGCTAGAGCCTGTCTTTGGATTTGATATAGTAAGCAGCCGTTGACATTAGATTGACATAATATTTAAAATATTAAATATAATAATAATGTGTCGTACATCCAATACACCAATATTACAATCTCTTTTGATACCACATTGAAATGGAATTTGTTTCCTCATCTCCATTATGTCTAGCTTTCTATAAGAAAATTTACCAATAACTGCATATTGTAAATTCTCTTATACAATCAGATTTCTTATTTCAAAAGATTTCCATGTAATACTAGGTTCACCATGCAGCATTACCACAGGCTTTGGTAGTATTTTTCTTACTATATTTTCACTTACTTTATTCCTTAACAAACTTCCATACGAGACCTTTTTAGATGCTTCTTTATCCATACTTCCTTCTATCTCCATAATCTTGAGATTACTTTCCAGTGGGTTAGTCCTACCAGACGTGGAGGCCATAGTTGACGACTCGTAGGCAAACTAAGTTTAGGGTTTATTTTGGATAAAGGGAGGTTTTTAATTCCTAAACAAGTCATCTATAACACATGCTGCTAGTCATCCTTTATTTGATGGGTGTTCACATTCTCAATTCTTTGCCTTCAATTATACTTATGTTACCACCTTAAAATTGACATTGTGAATCTGTTCGTGTAGTCCATTCAGCCATCCATCGCATGAATCAAAAGATAACCACAAAAGTCCATAATAAGGCTCTCGAAGCCTCCAAAAGCCATAATATCGCATAAATGATATCAAAATTCATCAAGAACTGTACCAATCAATCCACAACCCAGAAACACCATAATGCAACTATAGGGAATGGGCTAATTTGGTAGAAAATAGCATAAATGCTGGAGATATGAAACTAGTAGTCATACAAGTAATATAAAAAGAATAATAATAATACGAAAGATAAATAAGATGAAAAAAATATCCCACAACCTAGTAGTATTGGTACAAGAGCCACTAATCCAAAAAGAGTATGAATACTATCATAGTCAAATATACATTAGTCTCAAATATAGAATACTAAGCAAAATACAAAAGATGGAAAAAGGGTCAATCTGGCTCTAAGTGATCATCCTATCTCGAAACTCTAGCTCACATGATCGCATTGTCAATGGCAGCAACTAGTACTTCAATCTATACCAAAAGAGTAAAGAAATATAGTATGAGTACAAAAACCATCGGTACTCAATAGGCATTATCAGCCGACTGAGCTAGATCATAACATAAATATTATAAAAATGTGAGATAAATAAGCTAAGTCAAGGTAAGAGGGCACATTTGGAATAATGCTCTAAAGATTGTAATGTAATAACCCTTTAGGTTATTTTCCATATTTTATATTATTTTTATTGTTAGAGACTTTCCATGGCTTCCTCAAGTAATTATGACTTGCTGAAGCTGACAGTTCAATTATCAGGCAGTTCATTTATTTTTTAGAGTCAATTCTCCATTTTAAAGTCTTTGTTGGTTCCAAATGGCCACCAGGCAAAAGATTCAGTAAGATAATCTCGTATGCAAATTTTGATTGCACCAGCAGCTTTAGAATATTAATTTAGGCTAGGTAAATCTTTGGTTTGGGTCTCGAGGCACCCAGTCTCATTTTGACATATTGGTCAAAAAGTTAAGAAAATAAATATAGGTGTAGGACCCATATTTGGTCGAAAAGACATCAAATGGAAATTTTTAGTGTGTCATTGCATTTGGAATTTAAAATTTTTTATGGTTACATAGTTCATTTATGTATACAAGATTCTAGATAAATCCCAAGGGCTTGACGGAAACTTGGAAGATTTCCTAAGTTTCAGCTGTCATCTGGTGCAGCTGTAATCATAAGATAAGGGTCGCGATCGTGGTAACCTTCACAACAGATGATAGTGTAATCATAGATCATGTGTGCAATCATAACTCGCACTTGTATCCTCAAGAAGTTGTGATCACAGGTTTGGGTCAGTTATTATGGGACCCGAGTACCTGGTATGGGTATAAATAGACCCCAAATATCGTAAATTTATCCATGTTTCATCCTTTCTCTTAAGAGCATAAACCTTAAAGAGTGTTATAGCTAAAAATTGAGACTTTTTCATGACTTGGGAGTTTGATTAACATTTATTTTTGCAATTATCTTTCGATTTGAGGTAAGAATTCACCCTTTTCTTAGTGGACTTTAATGATTTATTGCTCAAAAACTTTAGGGCTTAATTTTATCCCAAATGTAGCTTGGTTTCACCCTTTTTTTTAGGGTAATGATTACTTGAGCTTGATATTATGTTGGGTTGGCTTTGGAAATCTGATTTCCATAAGTGGGACCCATATGCACAATGGTGTAATACTGGTATCATTATTTTCATATTAATGAGTAGCATGTGTTTATGATAGCTTGGCATCTTGAGGAGGCTTCTAAGAAGGGAAAAATAATGTTTTAGTAGTTCGTTAAGCTTTCTTCAGTGTCGAGGTAGGCTTGGTTTATCCCTTGTTAGATTGAGCTATCTCATAGTATTCTTATAATACTATGTTGGATTTAGGATAGGCTTTGTGTATTGGATTGATGAAATGAAAGACTTGGATTAGTTAGACCTTTAAGCTTATTTGAAATCATAGAATTGAAACACTTGGCTTGTTCCCTAATGCCTTAGGTGAATTGAACTTCATTACTCATGTTTAGGATAAGACTGCCTTAAATTATTCAAGTTAGGCAAAATTGCTTTAGACACTCATGCCTAGAGTAATATTGGCATTAGTTTATTATATTGAATTAGGTTTCCTTTGTTACTATTTTGGGTTGAACTATTGTGTTTGGGAAAGAACTTTACCTTAGGTCTAATTGTGGATTGCTATAATCTACGAGTAGATTTAGATACCTGATCCTAGTCCAGGGTAGCATTTGACTTAGAATGTATTTTAGGAATTTAGAAGTGGGTCTTTGACCCATCTTAAGTCATGATTGATGATTAGCTCTCTTAAAATCCTTGTACACCTATTAAATTCCTAGAGAATTCCCTTTTAACGCAATATTGAGGAACCTTGGTAATTTTTAGTTATGATGATTGATGTTGGAAGTAACTCCTAAATGATCATTCCATACGTATGATTTGTCGATTAAGCTTATGACGAGCTATTGATTATGCTATTATTTTGGCTATTGATTGGACTGCTGAATATACCATTGAAAGATCCCTTGACTATGATATTGTCTAAGCCATAAATTATGTTATTGACTATACTATGAATAAGCTATAGATTATGTCATGGATTAGCTATTGATAAGCTACCTTTTATGCTAATGATAAGACATTGAATATGCTATTTATAAGTCATTGCTTATGATTATGATCTTGCTAAGAAATTATGCTAGTAACTATACTAAAAATCATCTCTATTGATGATATTAGCAATTGTGCCATGAATTATGTTCAAAGTCATGCTTATTGATTATTTGGAAAGTTATGCTATTAATTATGCTTGAAATTATGATGGTTGATTATATGTTCACTTATGCTATCGATTTTTCCATCGACTATGATGATGTGCCTACCGGTTTGAATTTGGATATTATGATGATATATTAATACCCAGCAAGGCCGAAGGATATCATGATGATATGTTGATACCCGACAAGGCCGGAGGATGATTATGATGATATATTTATATCTGGTAAGGACGGAGGATATTATGATGATATATTGATACCCGGCAAGGTGGGAGGATGATTATGATGATATATTGATATCCGGCAAGGCTGGAGGATGACTATGATGATATATTGATACCCAGCAACACCGGAGGATGATTATGATGATATATATATACCCAACATAGACGAAGGATGATTATGATGATATTGGTACCTGGAAAGTCCAGAGGATAATTATATTGATCTGCCTATACGTACGTATATCTACCGGTTAAAATCTGAATATGCCCTATGTATGGCTATTATATATTTATATCCTTATATGTAGTTCGGTATCTTGTTGATATTAGGGATGCCGATTATAGCCTGATGTGGTAAATGATTATAAAATGGTCAACTTGATGATTAGTGGTAAATAAGGATTAGTGGTGTATATTGTTTATGCAAATAATCATGTCTAGTTGTTAAATAGGGATTAGTTGTAAAGGATGATTGGTAAATAAATATTGTCTAGTTGTTAAATATTGGTTAGTGGATAAATATTGGCTAGTTGTTAAATATTGGTTAGTGGATAAATATTGACTAGTTGTTAAATATTTGGTAGTGGATAAATATTGGCTAGTAGATAACTAATGATTAGTGGCTATGTGGTAAATAGTTATTTAATGATGACTAGAGGTTATATGATGACTAGTAACCAAATGAATTAGTTAATAAGTGGTTGTTAGCTAATAAATGGTGGCTAGTGAGTATCAATGACAACGTTGTTAAATGATGGTAATATTATGAAATGTGGATACTTGTCAAATATTAGTAGATGACCAGTTGATGGGAAATTATGGAATAATGGTTAAATAATGAGTCGGTTATTTATAAGCGATGAATGGTTGCTTTATTGTATCCTTGAGTATGCTCTCCAGGCGTATGGGAGTTTGTGATGAGTTATTTACTGTTTTGCACCAATTGGCATATGGGAGCTAATTTTGTGTTGTGGTTGCTTGTACGATGCCTTGTGATATGTTACAATTCTAATTTATTTACTTATATTGCTATGACGATGTTGGAATACGTTGACACCTTATGTTTTATTGTTATTTCGGTTAAATTACTTACTTTGTACAATAGTATTAGAGATGATTCAGGTTCATTTTTGTATCTTGACTTAGTTATGCTATCTTGCATTTATCTTACTCATATCATGATCTAGCTCAGTCAATCTATGATACCTACTTATTACCCATTATTTTGGTACTCATACTGCACTTCTGTACCTTTTTGGTGCAGATCCAAGTACTAGATGTCGTTGTTGATCATTGACAGTACTATTTTGATTTTTTGAAGATAGGGTGAGCTCTTGGAGTCGAAGTCACCTATTTCCTTCTAACTTTAGGTATTCAGTATTTTGTTATCAAGACAGATGTTGTTGAATATTCAAATTCTTTAAGTTGTAATACTATTAGATACTCTTATACTAGCTCTACCAGGGCATGGCTTGTATTGACTATTTTTAGCTATTTAGAATATTTTTCTTATTTTTAAGTGTGTTGTTCATTTTTTTCTATGAACGAGAATTTTATACCAAGTTAACCCATTGCATTTAGCTCTAGATTATGGTTTGGCTTACCTACTGACGGGTTAAAGTAGGTGCCATCATGACTCTAAATCAGGTAATGATATGTAAATAAATTAATAACTGAAACAATAATATTAAAGAAAACATATCGTTCACTATAAACTGGCTCCCATAAGCTAGAAAATACAATAAAGTAGATAACCTAAGGCCAGTCCCCATAAACCCGACGGGTGAAATCAAAGAGGAATAATGACCAAAATTATACAAATTAATTGTATCTCGACCACATAATCGTGGATCCTTCCATACCAAAAATATTGGAATTGATACGTTCCCATAATATCATAAATAACCTTTTAATGCCAGACTTTAATCGAACCTCATACCATCATTTGTCGTACTTGAATCAGAACTCATATCATAAATAGTGTGAGAATTGAACCAATCTTAATATCATAAATCGTCGAATTTGAACTAGAACTAGCATCATCTCCAAGGTATCTATCTAGCCTAATGGATCAAGTATCTAACCTCTCAAGCTCTAAAATATACATTCAAATGATTAACACATCTATAAAGTCTACAAGGAGCTAATAATAGTCTTGGCCTAAGGTGGGGTCGGAGGGGCCCACTTCTAATCCCCAATATCCATTCTAAGGGAAAATTCTACCCGAACTAGGCTAATTATCTAATTTCTCTACTAGATATTCAATAAGACACATTTGAGTCATAACATAGAAATTCTACCTAAAGACGAATAGTTATGTCCATTATGCCCAATTTACGGTTTCTTAATTGGCTAAATAATCTAATTCACTCTAAAAGTTTCCCCAAGTCCCAATTTCCAACCCCTATCTAGCACATTATTATAGATATACTGCAATTTATCCCACTACAAAAAAATAGCCTTTAGTGATGGCTGAAAATCATCGCTATTCCATGTAAATCTATCGCTAAATAGAAATAGCGATGGATTAACAATAGATTATTATCTATTGGCATTATGCTCGTTGCTATCTAGTTAGGGATAAAAAATTAAATTCATTGCAAAACTTGTGACCACCTTCTACTAATGAGATTGATTGTTTCATGTTAGCGACGGATGAGGCCGTTGTTATACCGTTGCTATTTGCATAAATCATTTTCGTCTTAGTTAAATTTATGATGGAATATTTTATCGTTGCTTCATCACAACATGGTTTAATCATGGCGAAATTTACGGTGGAATACTTTGTTATTGATTCATATCAACATAGTTTAATTATGGCTAAATTTACAATGAAATACATTGTCAATGATTCATCGCAACATAGTTTAATTGGGGCAACCATATAATTGCGACCAAAAATTTATATTCACAATCTGTCGGTAATACTTTTCAGAAGCAACAATCAAAATCGTCACTAAAATAGTCACAAATTTTTCTATTGGTATAATTTTCATAAAAAACTATTGAAACATGTAAATTATTAAATGATTAACTAACCATCCTCATTTCAAATAATTGCTAATTAATAAATATATAATTTATAATGTTTAGCAAAATCCATCACAATATTAATCCAAATATCCACATCACAGTTTACTTCTAACATACACATGGATCAGGCTATTCAACACCAGGTCATAGGTTCATTACAAGAAAATAAATTAAGTGTTGATAGAATGTTAGAAACAAACAGCTTAGGAGTCAATCAAGTATAAACGTCTTACTTAAATATCAATTACACATCCAATATAATCTCCTGGTTTCCTCCCAAGAACCACCAATTATGAAAGAAAACTCCAACCCATCCTTTTACTATTTAGTAGTACATTCCATTAGAACAGAAAGATAAATCCTAATATCACATAAAGACATAGGATCCATATAGCTTATTTATTTAACACATATACACGCAAACACACATATAAAAAAATACCACACACAATAAGTGACACAAATATCAATGTCATCAGAGCTGTAAAAGATGAATACAACGCAGACTGAAAATTTTAATCAAAAACATTCATTAAATTAGAGAAGGAAAACCAATGAAGCATTCATTGAATCAAAGCAAATTTCAACCAAATTTCAATCAAAACATCATTATAATCAAAGCATTCATCCATGTTATAATTTTTCTCACTAATTTTCCAATCAAACCACTGATCAAAGAACCTAAAACCAATGAAAAAGTGTGTAAATGGGAATTCCAGACAATAGTTCATAGCTAAATTTCACTGAATCATAGAAGCAATTCACCATTGAATCAAAGAATTTGACTGAATCAGAGCACCAGTTCACCATTGAATCAATTGTAATCACACGTACCAAATTTCATCTAAATTTCACAATTGTAATCATGGACTTCCAACAAAATTCAAGATAAACCAGAACCTATTTTCCATAATAAAACAATAATATATACATGCAATGACCATGTCATAGCTATTATAGACTTACGTGGAGATTTCAGGAACGCTCAGCAACAAAAGATTTTCCGTCATGACCATGTGTATGGATATATAAATGTAACTTACTTGGGGTTGGATTTCGACCCAATTCAATAGCTTATATGATAAAAAATAATGAGTTTAATAGAAGAAAATATTAAAAAAAAAAAACTTAAAAATCAATAATCCACACATTCGGACAGTAGTAAAAAAGTATTAATCAGTAATCGGCACACAATTGGACAATAGTGAAATTTTGTACTTATAAGTTTTTTTGGTGCTCTCCAATTGTGATAGAGCCACCTGTGTGTATCCCAGCAGTGACTTCAACTCTACCATGATGATAATTTGAATTTATCTTTGACTTTTTAATACATTCATCACTTCCCCAAAGTTCTTGCCACCTTTCCCACACATGGTAATTTACGAATTATGGCTGAATTGTAGCTCTATATTATTTTATATTTGAAATGAAATTCTTGTAGCATAATGCAACCTTCTTCATCCTTTGTTGCTTTACTACAGTTTTGCTAATGGAAGCGTCCCAATAGAACTTCTTCTGAAATATACTTAAAAGAAATGTAAAATATTTTGGAGATTAAAGTAATATAAATATATAATTTAAAGTTTATAAGACACCTTGAATTCTCCAAAATAAACATCTTTTAAATTTTTTGAGACATCTTTTCAATTGATCTCATTGGAATCAACTTCACTTCTGAAAGACAATGAAATAAAACTGGAGTGTACTTTAGAAGGATCTAACCTGTATACATGTAAAGATATTGGTGTTGTTTGGCTTGGTGGAGGGATAATTAACAAAACATGAGTACAATAGTAAGTCGTAATCCTAAGAATATAGTGTCAAGTTCATGATCAATTACTAATATATATGTATTGTGTCCTTTCCTAAAAGAGTTTCAAAATATGTAGACTGCCTTTTTTCTCTTATAGTAGAAAATAACAGGTCTATAATTAAAAAAAATAGCTATAATAAATGCAATATCACTGCTTACTGCTATTAATAGCTATAATAAATGCAAAATCACTACTATAAATAGCTATAAAACAGTAGGTCTATAATTAAAAAACAGCTATGTAAATAGCTTTTTACATTTTGAATCACTGCAAAGTGCAATATCAAGAAAACAGTCAACCAACACCACTTGATAATAAATTAATTAAAGCTAATAGCTCACTGAACACTGGACACACACACTATAAATTAATTAACCAGCCAGAACCAAAACCACTGGCTACAGAACACATACACAATAATTAATTAAAGCTAATGGCTCACACCACCACTGGATACACACATTATAAATAAATTAACCAACTAGTACCACTGGATACATACACAGTATCAATTAAAGCTAACAGCTAACAACAAATAGCAATAGTAGATATGACATCAGTTACTACCAAGACTGTACAAAAGCAGTACTAACAATAGTTGTACAACCTGTTACTACTATAGTAAAAGCTAACAACTATAGCAGCTTGTTGGATATACACTAAGAGAAAAATAGGATGAAACCCAGACAATAAGCACAGAAAAATTATAGGATTACTGTATCTTAAAGTAAAAGAAGAAACAAGCAGCTTGTAGGATGGACAAAGAGCAAAAGTTGAAGGAAACAAACTAATCTTGAAATGAAATAGCAAAAACATTTTTGGATACACAACTAAGATTGAAATATATACAATTCAAAAGCCATGTAGAATTGTAATAACCCTGAAGAAGTTAGAAAAATAAGAGCCCATGCATGGCTTCTACTCGAATCACCTTCACAATTCCTCTGAGAAGATGCGCCCTCAACTATTGGTTTTTTGTGAGTATTCATACTTTGCTAATTTGGCTGCTTTGATTAGGTGTACGAAGATATGTCTCACAAATAATTGGGGTACTACTTTGACCCAACGTATCAACAGATGGCATAATGCTAGGAAGTAGTATTTGATCGATTGGCATACTACTAGGGATGGAACTTGTACCACCTTTTTCAATAACTATACTTGGAATAGAAGGCATATTTGTACAAACTACAGTCTGAGTTTTACTCTTACCTGAGGACTTGCCTACACGATATTTGCCTCGAGTCATATCTATAAAAAATAATAGTGTCATTAGATCATTACTAGTCAAAACCAAATGAAAATCATGTGCTATGAAAAACTGACAGCTAATTAAAATAAAACTAAAATTGTTACATGATACACTAATCTATTTAATGAATATCTTAGTCAATTAGATATCTAAATTTTTTTTCAAAGATATACAAATTTGCTTCCAAGGTTTTTGTATGCATACGTAAAAATTCACCATAAAATAGTGTTTCAATCTTTAGTTTTGCCCTTTTACAGACTCTCTGGGTGTTGCTTTTGATATATGTACAAAGTTGTTACCTTTATTTAAAAAAAGAACTGAAAAGCAGAAACCATGGAAATGATAATATTTTGAGAAAAAATTCTAAAACAAAAATACAACAAAGATAAAATAGCAGATTTTTATCAAACCAGGATTGTTTTCTTCTATGTTGTAATCTAAAGGACTGTGTTTCCTCCATACATTAAAGACATGCTAACTTACCCGCAATAATCCATCCAGATAACATAGAATATGTGGGAAAGTCACTAATTGTCCATATCAAAGCTGCCCTTAATTGAAAGTTTTGCTATTTTGAGATGTCAAATACTTCTACACCTGTCTCCCACAACAAGGTTAATTCCTTTATTAGAGGTTGCAGATAAACATTAATTTTATGTTTGGGATTACTTGGACCTAGAACAATTATTGTTAAGAACATGTAAGACTCTATTATGCACATTCCTGGAGGTAAATTGTATGGAGTGACAATCACTGGCCATGAAGAATATTTCCTTCCATATTGCTTGAATTGTTAAAAACCATCTATACATAACTATTAGACCCTACAATATTCTAAGCTTGACTCGGTCCTTTAAAGACTACAAAGGGGTCCCAGACTTAAAAACATTTAGCCAAGTATTTATACTTAGGGTTATTTTAGCCTTCGTAGTTTGGCATTCCTAGTTCATGACCTTTCCAACCTTATCTTTTTAATTTTCAAATTAATTCATGATTAGGGTCACTTGTAGGTCATCTCAGGTGAGTTTCAGATTTTTTAGACTAATGTAAGGGCGAGTTTGGATTCCCAAAATAGTGAGGGGTTGCGACGACCCCGCATCGCGAGGCTCAGTCAACCCAGCTAGGGGTCGCATCGTGATAGGTAGTCAACCCAAGTAGGGGTTGCGATGCAAGGGACAACCTAGTTTAGCGAATTTCAGTTACAGGTCTTTTTCCCACCTTATTTAGACTTAACACAAAATTAATCAGCCTATAGGGCAAAATCTCATTCTTTCTCTCAAACTCTCTCAAGAACAAGCATTAGGGTTTTCAATTCAAGATTCAAATCTCAAGAATTCTACCATCAATCTTTTTAAAAATAAGCATAAACGTATGTGAAGTGTTCATCCAAGGGCCCTTTCACCCTTGGAGTTCAAGATACCCTTTTTAAAATCTTAAATCGTGTTTTCATATTGTGGGTTATTTATATTCATGTTAATCTTGTTGTGTGATGTCCAAGATGATGTATTTAATGAATTTCATGAATTTATGTTAGCATATGGGTTGAAATCTTTGAAATTTAAATGATTAATGTAGCCATGATGTATTGAATTGTTATTCATGCCCAAGTATAATGTGATGCCTCCTATGTGTTTACCAAAAATTTCTAGGTGAAGTAATTGTGCAATTTGATCCATTGTTGATCTCAATTATGAACTCATGAATGAACTACGTGTCTAAAGGGATCCCATGTTAAATCTATGCCTTGAAGGTGTTTGTTGAAATGCCTATGTGAATTGTTAGTGTACTTATGACATGATAGCATACATCCCTATACATGTACAAGTTCAAGATTTTTAAGTGTTTGATGAAATGCCTTAGAAAGTGAATTATGAACATGTGGCCATTGTCGTGCCTTCAAGATTTATGTTACGCCTTACTCTTTATGCTATTAAGTCCTAGGGTTATTTAATACCCGACAATTTAGTTGTACACCTAGAGCCAGTGTCAGTTACAGAATAGTCTCAGTCAGGTCATGATTAGTGGTACTTTTAGCCAGTTTCAAAATCTAAGAAAACTCAGTAAACTCAGTACTAATCCAATCAAGTTCAGTAATAGTTAAGTCAAGCCTAGTATGAACTAGGAAATCAGTTCAATATCTCTTCAGTTAGAAGTAGAATTCAGCACCGAGTGAACCCAAGGATGGGTATACACCTGCCAGTAGACGGTGTGATTCTTAGAAGCAATCCTTGTATTCCAAAACTACGTAGCCAGTGTAGGTTGGGACATTAAACCTTCCAATCGAGGGTTGATGAGGTGTTTTAACCTGTCAGTTAAGGGTACTACCGTGCTCATTAGAGTACTTGCAAGATGAGGGTATCTCTTCAGTTGTATTTACCCATGGCATGGTACTGACACTTTTCCAACTGGGGTTACTAGTAGGATCCCAAAATCTATTTAAAAAAAGGGCATGTTGGTTAGATGATTACCTCCCACAATCTCAGTTTTATTTTCAGTATTAGATTAGAACTCAGTATAGTTCTACAGACTTTAGGACTGTTAGATACAGTTATCCATATAATCAGTAATTCAGTATCAGTAAACTCAGATATCAATAAATTAGTATTCAGACTCAGTATTTAGTATCATCACAATTTTAGTTACAGTCTACGTATTCATACATGCACTCCCATTTAGTCATATCCATGTTATTCAGTTCGTATTGTGCATGCATTATGAACCAATGCATTTCCGTCAACCTCACTGAGCATACCAGTACATTCAAAGTACTAACGCATGTTTTTTTTGCTGTGATGTCTTATATCATAGGTTCAAATGCATGACCCCCAGAGCATCCTCAATAGTACATCTTCTCAGCTGACAACGTGGTGGTGAGTCCTCATATTTTGAGGACATGATTATTTTTAGCATTTTAGTTATTTCAGTAGTCAGTTAGAGTTAGTTAGGGATTTATCCTATCAACTCCATATTTCATACAGTTTATAGGCTTATCAAACTAGAGTGTTTTTCAGACAGTTGTTTTCCAATATTTAGTTTTCAGTATACAGTATTGTTTTTAGATTTGAACCTCATGGCAGTTTCCACATTTACTTCCCTATTTGTTATTACAATATCTTTATTATTCACTGCTCAGAGCAGGTACCAGTCATGGGTTAGCTAGTAGTCTTTCGGGATTGTTAGTGTCGTGTAGCATCCGGGGTACAGACTCGAGGCGTTATAATAACCCCAACCTAATATTATTTGGTTTATCAACAAAAAAGAAATGAGTTTCATTGAAGTGCTTCAAAGCCTCAGAATCTGATGGATGACGCATCACACAATCCTCTTTTTATGTTCATGATGCCATCTCATATCGGCAGCTTTGCATAGGATGCATATAATCTTTGTAATCTTAGAGTCAAAGAAAAGTAATACATTGTCTTGTAAGGGACCAATTTTCTCTTACGAGAGCTAACACAATGCTTTTATCTTTGTTTGCCACAAAATTTACAAGATAAGGTGTTCATCATCACCCCAATACAATGTACATCCTGATTCACAACAATCAATCTTTTCAATCGGTAAACCTAAGTTATGCACTAGCTTTTGGACTAATAATAACTATCAAGAAATATGCTATCTTTCAGTAAAGCCCCTTTAAGTAATTACATGATCCGATTATAACTTCTCTGTGACATATTATTCTCTATTTTAATGTTTAATATAAAAGAGACAACTGCAAGTTGAGAAAGGAAACAACCAAGATATAATTCTGCATCAGTAACTTGAAGCAAATCATAAAATTTTTGAGACACGGGATTAGGATCTTCCTCTATTGAATGTTCAAAAGGATGAGAAGACTCAGGTTCAATATTGGTAGAAGATTGCCAACTAGAATCCTAGGTAAAGTTAGGGCCAGCTGCATCCAAAATCACTTGTCAGTATGAATTTTCTCCTAATCTAGATTGACCACCACCATGCAAGTCATTATCATAGGAAGTCCCACTTATCATATTTTTCCCCCTTAGTACTTCCAAATAAAATAGTTCTCAACAAATTCAGAGTGATAAAGTTACATTTAACTGTTTCAATATCCATGAATTTAAAGTTCTGACACTTTATACATGGACATCTAACTTTGTCACCACTCATCTGATTTGGTTGAGAATATGCGAATTGAATAAATTCATTCACACCAATTACAAAACTAGAGTATAAAGCTTCTCGGCCATCTAACCTCTCATACATCCAACCATGATCTAGGTTATTCATGTTCGAATTAATGATGAAATAAAAGAATATGACTATCAGTGCTTATTATCCAGCTTGCTGGAAGTTCATATTAAGAAATGCGACAATTACTGTTAATAATTAACCTTATTGGAAATTCATATTAAGAAATACGACAATCAATGATTAGGCTCTATATAAAGAACTAGTTAGCAAAGAAAGCATAATTAAGTTGATCAATTGACATTTTAAAAGTTTCACTAAAATATTCAAAGTGATGCTCTCAAAGAAGAAAACAAAACTAGTTTATCATAAGAAAAAAGGTAAAAGTGATATATACTTCTACATTAACAAGAAATTTATCATTGCATGCATAATAACAAAAATAAGTTACAAACATAATCGAGAAGCCAACAATCATAGAAAGAAAAATGAAATAACAGACAGAAAGTTTAAAAAATATTACTTGAAAAACTTTCTTATAAAAAACGCACCTGATGTATACAATGCTCCACTTATTTTTCCACAAATCTACACTGCACTACTTGATTTTCCAATAAAAGGCACCTGAAAGAAAAGTGTATCAAATAAATATTTAAAAATATGAAAATCATAATTAATTTACAATTCATAATTAATGTTTGACCGGAGAGTGAGCTGCTCAACTTATTTGAAACTATCCACTATACTAAAAAGCTCCAGATTATAGTAAAACAATTAAAAGAAAGTTTGAAGTAGTAGTAAAAGAAACAGATACCCACAAAAAAGTTGAAATATTTAAGCAGAAGATCTTCATTACATATAACCAGAAAAAAGGACCCCAAATAAGGAAATTGAGAAGAGCAAGAAACTAATAAATGGTTCAATTTGTATAGAAGATATATCTATTATAAAAAAATGTGTTATGTCCATTTCCAATAGCTTAACAAACAATAGGAAGACCTAACTCAAACGACAGTAGTTAACCAAAAAAATCAAACAAAAGTAAGCAAACTACTAAAAATGGACAAAAGGGTGTTACACAACAAGTCCATATAAAATCAAGAAATGGCTATATGGTGCTCTATCCATTTTCAGAAGCTAAACAAACAAGAGAAAAAACAACCTCAAACAAAACTTTTAAAAATACTAAAAAATAGACAAAAGGGGTTACACAACAAGTCCATACAAAATCAAGAATGAACTCTGTGGTGCTTTATGCCTCTATCCATTTTCAGAAGCTTTTCCTAAAACAACAATAACAAACTCAAAATAAAAGTAAGCAAAATAATAAAAATCAACTTTTCAGCCAATAGGAGCATAGCTTCAAGTATATATAGACAACAAATACAAAAGCTCCTCAAATCTCCCATTTGACAAAACGAACAAAACAACACACTGAAGGAACAAAAAGAGGTTAAACAGTAAGTCCATACAAAATCAAGAAATGAGTTTTACAATCTCCTATCCCTTTTCAGTAGAATAACAAACAAACAACAACAACCAACTCAAGCAAAAGTAAGCAAAATACTAAAAAATAAACATAAGGGTTACACAATAAGTCCCTACAAATTCAAGAAATAAAATTTTTATAGTGTTTTGTCCATTTACAGTAGCATAACAAACATCAACAATTAACTCAAACAAAAATAAGTGAAATACTAAAAAATAAATAAAAAGGGTTAGATAGTAAGATCCATACAAATCAATAAATAATATTTAAGGTTTCTGCCCATTTTCAGTAGCTTAACTAACAACAGCAACAACCAACTCAAACAAAAGTAAGAAAAATACTAAAAAATAAACAAAAGGGGTAAGGGTTACACAATAAGTTCATACAAAATCAAGAAATAAACTTTACAGGTAAATTATTTCATCCAAATGAGACTAATGAGCAGTAGAATAAGAGATTCAATTTGCAATAACACAACTTTATCTACTATTAACCAACGATAAGTAACAAATGTCGTAGGCAGACAAGTATGAGACGAATGTTACAACTACAGGTATAAACTAGTGATTACCTTTACAATGATTCATTATCGGTGGAACTAATGGACTGTAAAACAATTACTAGACCATTTGGTATGTCATAAATATTAGTAATTATAGATAAAGAATTATTGAGCTGCTACTTCTTGAAGCCTAGACTTGATTCTTTCCAAAGTAAATTCTATTGAAATATGAAAGGCATCTTTTTAAAGCCACCTAACAATCTTTTAATTTTTTTTGAAAAAAGAAAATTAATTTATATAAATTGAGAGAATTATACACATCAAGAGATGAACATATGAAAAATAAAATAATTCTAAGCCTTGTAAATATTAGATATCACCAAAATTACAGAAATAAACCCTATACCCAAATAGTCAACTATCAAGTTTTAGATATCACATAAATATACCCTAGCCCCAAATACTTGCATCAACCCTAACCCCAAATGGGTGCATGCACCCTAGACTCAGTCGATAAAGCAAATTAAATCAAAATAATCACAGATCTACCCTACCCATTGCAAAGTAAAATCCCAGACAAACATCAAAAAATAATTTATTTCTTGACAAAAATTGATAAGTTAAAACTCATTCAAGCTAGAATATGAACAATAATTTAAAACAAAATCTAAAAATTAAACAAAGCACAAGTTTCTTCATGTACAGAGTGGAAGAAAATACCTTCAATGCGTCAATTCGTGTAGAGAGTGTAAGCTCAACCTTCAATTTGTGCAGAAATAACTTTCAAAGACCTTCAATTCATGCATTTTGTTGTAGAGAGAGAAAGCAGTAGAGAGAGAGTAAGCTAAAAATGAATGAAAAACTCTAGAACCCGACCCTTTTGAACCTTTACATACATTTATTTTTAATTTAAAAATAAAAAATAATTATTCTGCCAGATAATTCGATCACTACAATAAATAAATTTTTTAAAAATAAATCTGAAGTTTACTGACAGTTTTTCCGTTGCTAAATCTATTGCTACGAAATAATTAAAATGGTCACACATTTTTGTATGCTAAATCCATCAATATATTTAGGCTCCTATTTTTTACACCATTATTTAGTGATGGAAACAGCGTTCCATCATTGATTTATTGCTAATAGCTTAAATAAAAATAGACTTTATATGCTTGAAACAAAATTGATTGTTCCATTGCTAATCTATCGCTATATAGTGACGGAATATAATCCATCGGTAAATTCTATCACTAAATGCTATTTTTCTTAGTGTCTCAATCTATGAGAAAGGTAAACCTAGCCTACATGGATGCCAAAGAAAGTCGGTGAAATCAGCTAAATCATTGATTTCCCCTTCGAGAAGCTTTGTCATAATTCCACTTTAACATAATGATAATTTACTTATCAATACGAGAATGATGGTACCCATAGTATATTTTTATGCGTTGGATCCAAAATCAAGCTAAAATTTTATGTATAGCCCGCTTGCAAAATCGCACTTTTAAAATCGTCAAGGAATCCCTCTATGCTCAAGAAATATTTACCTTCAAAATTAATAAATGTCACGCTCAAATGATGCTAAAATCAACCCTAAAAATCTATGAATTTTTTGAATAAATTGTGAAATTAACCACAAAATTAATGCAAACTTGCCAAGATGTTAATGAAGAAATGAGTAATCCAGGGTCACAAACATCCCAAAATCACCTACTAATATTTCTCCTAATTTTCCACTCTCTAGGGTTTTCACTCTTGAGACTTTTGAGAAAATAAGAGAAAATGGGGCTAATGGGGCATTTAATGGCCTCCATGTGTTCTTAACCGGCCACTTTACCACTTAAGTGGTCATCGCTAAAGTGGTACCTATTGAGGGTCTAGCATACCGCTAAAGCAGACAAGCCAATGCTAAAGCAGCACCTGATTTAGTAGTCATCTTGTCACTAAAACGGATCACTTGGAAAGCCAGGGCCGCTTAAATGTTAGGTTGGCTGCTAAATCAACGAATGGGCCACTTTAGAGAGTGCACCAGCTGAGACTTGGAAAATTTCCAAGTCTCCACCTATACCTTGAGATTTATCCCAAAACCTATAATGTAAATGAACTATACTATCCTATTAAGTTCGATGTTTTAGACTTAATGGGGCAATCAAAATTTCCATCTAAGGTTGTTTCAACCAAAAATGGGCCCACACCAAGGGCCATTTTTATCAATTTCCAACCAATAGTTGGGAATAAGTCTGAAACCATTGGTGCCCAAATGAAAGGTCCCCCTATCTTAATATTGATGTTCTAGAGCTGATGGAATTGTACGAATTGGTATACGAGGCTGTTAAACATATGTTTTTGCTTAATCTCAGTTCTTACAATCAAAGACACAAAAATAGGGAATTATCTCTACAAACCAAATGAACTACTATTCATAAGAAATACTGCTTGTTGAGAGACTTCTTTATGGAATCCCGGTGAGGCCTCAATCGACAACCTTGCTTCGTTCTGCGGTGTTTTTTATTCTAGGACCCATTTCAGCATATTATCTCATTCGATTCCAAAAAAATTGCAGTAGTAAGAACTACTTAAATAGAGGGATCGATTGTATTTCATCCTTCATTCCTCATGAAGACTGGGGATAAAAAAGCACCAAATTTTGATGAATTATTAGGGGAGAGATAAAGTAAGAGCATGCTATTGTAGATATTGCAACATGTGTCGAGAAGGCCTCCGTTGATTGTTTACGAACAAATATGATGTCTGATAACTAAACTATTAACTCCAAAAAGTCACAAATCACTTGGGGCAGTTATGGAAAATCTCTAAACAATGAAAATTTACGGAAAAGTAGAAAATGACTTGGAGGGTCATCACAACTTCGATCAATATTTCTTAATCTGAATGAGAATGGAAATTTAGACTGTGATAGAAGATCTTAAATACAAATTTGGGTTAGTAAAAGGGTTGGTTTGATCTTGGGACCTTTATACCTTATTTTGACCACTTATTTCAAATATAGTAAAAAGGGGTCTCGGGGGTTGATTTTGTGAAAACTATCTTTCTTTTAAAATCTAACATTAAAATTAAGCCCAAAACATCAAAATTAGCTTAGTAGCATTATTCATTTATTTTAGTGGGGTCATAAATGAGTACCAAGGGTCCGTTCGAAGAGCTTTTAAACTTAGGAGTTGTTTTTCTGGTTCATGATCCCTTCTTCGCGGTTACGACCCTATCGGTTATTTTTGCAAGGAACAATTAGCAAGGGCATTGCAATTATATGGTGGGCTAATTGAAATCATAATTGGTAATGGGCTTGGGTTAGTTTCTCTCCTTTATCGCATTCACAATTTCGAGGCTCGCATTCACGAAAGCTTTTTTGTAGATCACATCACGATTATAATAGAGAACCCATTATCACAATGTTATTTTTATTTTCAGTAAAAGTTTGCCTTTGATATCATGATGGGTTGATCGTGATTGCGAGGCACTACGTCCAAACTTGGTAAAACCTACCTTTTTTGTCGATTTTTCTTTTTTTTGGACTACTTAAGCTTGGATTAAGGTGTTTTCAAAGGGATTTTCATGATTTCTTCCATGATTAAGTTCCTATATCCTTATTCCATTATTTTCCATTGATTCCATCTTCAAAACAACATCTAATTTGCTATTTTGAATGTATTTTTAGGGTTTTTACCTGGTAAAGTATAAATTGGTTTTCCTTTTATTTGAGGCCTGATTTCTATTTCCTTTGAATTAGTTTTTTAATTATAGACTCCTCTTGATATGAGGAACCTTATTTTTCATTATTATTCTGATTTTACCCCTTTTATTTTTTAATTCATTTTTTGAACTCATTTTCACCCATTTTAAATAGGGTCAATATGGATATCATTAACTTTATTTTGACTTATATATGAAATATTTGCTTAGATTGGCGGCTTTTGGTGTTGAGTCAAGTTATTTGGGCTTTCGACTGAGGTTTTAAATTGAGCTTGGGCTTGCGGATCTTTATCAAAGGTATGTTGATATGTACCTTTACTTTTTCCAAAGTATTTATGTATTTTATAAGTTTTTGTTTGTATGTGTGTTTGCTTGTGTATTGATATTTGATTAGTAGTTAGGGTCCTACTTAGATGGAATATTGCGGATCTCCATGAGAACCAGAGTCTTTAGGTGGATTATAGTTGCTTTATGTCCTTGATTAGTTAGTGTTGATGCTCATAAATATCCTTAAAGTATGAATGGACTGTATCATTGATGAGACTTTAGGAATGGAATAGGCTAGGCTTGGATAGTTTCACAATATATGGTTATTGGGATTATTGTTTATTTCATGTCACCCTTGTGGGCTTATGTGGATATATTTGTAGACTTTAGTAAGTATTTATGATCATGTGCCTGAGTAGGGATATATGCATATTTTGGTTGATTTAAGAAGGTATATTATCTATTATCATGTACCTGAGTAGGGCTATATGCATATTTTTGTTAATTTTAGAAGATATATTATTGTGATGCTTGAGTGGGGGCTTGATTTGATGTTATTGGTCATGTTTGTGCATTATATGCCTTATTTAATTTTATATTGCCCAACTGGGTCTTGAATTATCATCATAGGTCTTATTTGTGCTTTAGACTGTCTTATCTATCATTGTGTCACAAGATTGTTGCTTGACTTTTCATCATAGGTCTTATATCTGCATTAGAATATCTTATCAATTATTATGTCTCCTAAGTGGGACTTAACTTGATATTATAGGCCTCATTTGAATATTTAATTGCATTATTATTATAGTGATGCCCAAGTGAGGGGTTGGAAATGATATTTTTGATGATTACAAGATTATTTATTCTAGTGGTGCCCAGTAGACTCTAAAAACATAAATTAATAAGTTGATTTCAAGCTCACTTATACATGTATTGAATGAATTTTGATCTTTAAACTATTTGGTTGTGAGCATTACATCCTCATGTCATGAGATATTGGTACCATTAGGAAATACTATTTTTTTTAAAAAGATACTTTTATGAAAACCCTCTTTGTAAACATGAGTCGGAGAAGTGTGTTAGATTGAGATTGAGATACAAGATACAGTATATTTGTTATACACCCCCCATGGTTCTTACCTAGTAGTTGCAAGCATGATGGATGTATAAGGAAAGTCATGCATGACTTTCACTATTAATCATCATCCCATCATCATTATTCCATCACATTGCATTATTTGCATTACATTTCTTGGTTTAGTTTGATATTGTATTCACATTTACTTTTGTATTGTATTCCCATCAACGAACCTTATTTGTGATATTGTGTTTGATCATTTATTTTACTTCATTACGTTGTCTTATATCACCTTATACTAATTTGGAGGGTAGAAAATTATGAGACGTGGGGTATGGCTGAGGCTTGATAGAAGAGATAGATATTTAACCCTATTGCTAGTATGTGATACACTCGTATATATGTACACTCTCTTTTTATTTTTCATCCCTTATTACTTGGTTGATTATAATTGATTAAGCTTGAGGTATCTTATTAGTGAGTCTTCTTCATAAATAACTTTCCTTATAGATTGATCATAGAATGAATTGTGTTGACTCACTTAGGTTAGTGTGCCTAGCCTATTTTTGGTTTGTTGACCATTGAGTTGGGCTACCCAGTTAGGATAAAAGGATATAATTATGAGATATAGATTGATTGAAGGAAACCTTGGATAGTTAGAATGGTGGTTCTGGCCATCACTTTGGATTATGGTTGTTTATCGATGATGTTTACTAAGTACATGCGATTTTGTACTCACCCTTGATTTTTCTCTTTTTTTCTTGTTTTTTGCACCTTATGTAGGTATTAATTTGATTAGTAAATGGTAGATGGCATTCCGTTGGAGTTGATATTGTAGAGAATGAGATTATGGCTGATTGACTCTGAAACATCTTGGATCTCTGTATTTATTGCTTATATTTTTATTCACATCTAAGACATTTTAGAAACTTATTATTATTAGTTGGATCTGTCTAAAGGCTTGTGCTAATGACAACTATACCTAGGATGTATCTTCGAAACTCGTGCCTTTTACTTTACACACACACACACATATATATATATATTCATATTAGGATTATTTGTTCTTCTATTTTCATTTCCTCTTCCTTAACTGTATTGTATGGGATAGATTAGGCTTACTTGTCCAGTGTGTTTTACAAATGACATCGAATATCCATTTTGGGTCATGAAAAATTGGTATCAAAGCCCAGGTTCAATGGTTTAATTAATACAAGCCTAGTCTAATAAAGTCTTCCAAACTGGTATGGAGATATTCATTATCTATCTTCAAGAGGCTATATTACTTTAGGAGATTTTTATTCCTTCACTCTATTTTTGGAGTTTGGAGCCTTGTATATCTCAAAACTTCTTATTCCCTCTCTCCAAATGGTAAGAATGTGTTCTTCAATGGATAAAAATTTAGAGCTCGTGCCTTTAGAGGGCGAAAGAAGAAGGATTTGAGGTAGAGATTGGATTAGGATGTTTAGACTAGCTAAAGGTCAGGTTAGAGTTTTTTCTTCAGGTTCTAGGATTTCTAGTAGTGGTAGGTCCAGTGAGTTAGAGTATTTGAGTCCAATGTAGACACGACATATGACCATACCTATGATTAAGGATTATTTTGTTTGAGTGTTAGGTTTCCTTCAGTGGGTGACTCCTATTTCGGTTCAGCATGCTACTTCAAGGTTTCAAACTACATATGCACATGTGACTATTTTTTGTTCTCCTAGTGTTGATAAGGTATTTTTAGGGATTACTCTATATCAAATGACTTTACCTTTCATGTCCGTGGTAGGAAATATTAGATATGTAGAGTTCATGTGGATAGATTCTCCCCAATTTAACGGAGATCCTAGGTTTGATGGTTATATGTTCTTGCTTGGTTATCATGAGAGGTTGCATAGGTTGTGTTTGGTGGATTTTAATGGAGTATACTTCACTTTATTTTAGCTATTTGGGACAACTAGAAAGTGGTAGAGGACTTTGTAGAGGGTAGACCAGTTGGGTCACCTCCTCTTTTATGGGATCAGTTTGCTTGAGTGTTCTTATAGGAGTTTGTATATAGATAAGAAAGGCTTAAAAGCAAGAGGGTCTAGGGATTTGATGACCATAGTGATATGCCAAATGAAGGTTATTATATTTATGGTTATGCTTAGAGAAAGTTAGATCAGGGTTGTCCTTTGGGTCCTTTAGGTTTGGTTAAGCAGGCTCCGACTACTTTGGTTTGG
Source organism: Capsicum baccatum var. pendulum (assembly GCA_030864225.1). Lineage (NCBI taxonomy): Eukaryota > Viridiplantae > Streptophyta > Magnoliopsida > Solanales > Solanaceae > Capsicum > Capsicum baccatum. The sequence goes on along the minus strand of CM061556.1, from coordinate 121,575,378 downwards.
TTTTGATGTAGATGTCTTAATCAAGATAGGAGGGATTACCCATAGCTTAGACAGATAGATCATTCATTTTTTTCTAGGGGTATGACAAGTCTTAGTATCATGTTCCTTGGGATAGACTCAAGGTTAAACACAGTAGCCATAAGTATTATTTTAGTACGCTATTTGATTTTTAATGGTATCATTTGATTATGGTTCTGTATTTTTATATGCCTTTACTTTTTTTGCATTGGGCTTTAATATGATTCATAAGTATTGATGAGTTTGTTAATATTGCCTCCCCAAAGATTATTCCTTAGTGGTTGATCAGTTTAGGATGAGAAAGCATTCTAATTATTTGGATGGTGAGTTGTGAGTAAAGAAATTTACAACTCGAAGGCTTGTGCAGAATTGCCTACAATCTCTATTGATAGTGTGTGTACATGAGTTATTTGTTTTAGGGAGGTAGATTCGATGAAATTATGGTTTAGGTTAATATCATTGACGATATTGACTTTCTAGGATTACTAGTGGTGCAGTTAGATTATTCAGAAGACCATGAGGTAAGTCAACTTAGTATAGTAAACTGGAGGGAACGCCTTTAAAAGATTCTAGTTGGATAAGGGAAGATTTTTAGGCATTTATGCCTTGCATACTGATTACTTCCTTGGTTATTTAACTTTGTTGCATGATGGGATTTAATAGTATTTAGACCCTTCTCCATTATTTTTGAAGGATTTCAGCTTATAATGGATTGTCGCTTTGGTTCGGGAAGAGTTTCAAATAAAAAGAAAAACATACTTCTAGAAAATTCTACTTCTATAGCTATGTGTCCATTGCCCAAATTCATTCAATACTTAGCCTCAAATAGAGAAAAGAAGTGATTCTTCTTCCTTCAAAGCAAAATGGAGTTCATCTCTTTCAAGCTGCAAGTTTAAAGATTTCTCCAAGATTTCTATCTCCAAGTATGTGGGATTTAATCATTGGGTCTTGTTTCACCCATTTACTCCCAAAGTTAACTCAATTCCTTAGTTTAATTCTTTCCCTAAATCCTAAGGTTCATGGATGTTGTGAATTTCTTGACATTCCAGTTCTTTGATATTATTGAGTTATAATCCCAAATTTTAACATGAATTTCTATCCCATTACATGTTGGAATCATATACCATAATTATATTGTGAAATCGATAATTGTTGGACTTGATTTATTAAATTCCATAAATTTTCTAAGTTTCTAAAAGTAGCATAATAGTTGCATTCTTCAGAGCTAGTAGGTTATAAACACCCGATGCCTTGGATTTCATCCATATACTTATGAGTGTTAAATCATCCAACTTACATGCTTTTGAATGCTTTTATATAATGCATTTATTTTCAATTTTCAAATTATTATCATTGAGCATTTTAGTTATTAGTGTTATTCAGTTGGGAATAGTATTTAGCATCAAGCGCATACGGGAATGAAGGCTCACCCGTTAGAGCTTATACCTTTAGTAGAATTTCCTAAAGCCCAGAACTATGGTGCCATTGTAGGTTCTAAGGGGTCACGCCATCAGACCACACTTTATAATTTATTCCTTTCGGGCATCAATTTAATGAATCCACATCAGTCAGTGTTTGTACCCTTAGCAAGGTACTAAACACCCTTCTAACTGAGGTTGCAGGTTGGACCCCTATTAGCTTAAATTGAGGTATGTCAGTTATTAGTATCTCCACGCGGTCCACAATATATAGTTCAGTTCAGATTCTTGCATGACTTAGTATTTAGTTATTTAGCTTATCATACAGTACATGTTTATTACTTGGTCTTGCATCAGTTTATCATGTTACATGCATCCTGTTCAACCAATATTAGTCATTTTCCAATATCAAATAGTACATTCAAATAATAATGGTATACTTTATTTTATGCTATATTGTCTCACAATATACGTCCTGATGCGGAATCTGAATCGCACTTAGTACAATCTCCTACTATATCAACAATAGTACTTCGGTGAGTCCTTATCAATCGAGGACTAGTATTAGTATTTCTTTATATTTTGTTTCAATTTTAGATAGTTAGAGTTAGTTGGGGGCTTATCCCAGTAACTCATTTTAGTAGAGGCTTTTGGACTTACTATTAGATGTTCAGCTTTGTGGTTTCAAACTCAGATATTGTTGTTGGTTTTGATTATTATTTCACCATTTAGTTTAACTTCCACATAGCATTTTTATCAATTATTTCAGTATTATTATTGTCAAGCCAGGCTATGGGTTAGCTTGGAGTCACTGGTGACTCTAAGCATCGTGTTACAACTAAGGGGTAGTTTCGCGTCATGATAAACTTGGTATCATAGCATTAGGCTTAAAATGTCTAGGGTGTCTAAAAGCTACATTAAGTAGAGTCTTATTCATTGGTGTGAAGCACACTTCACATATGAGTGAGAGGCTATGAAACATTTTAGAAAAAGTTTTAATTATTTCATGTTCATATCAAGCAATAGAGTATGAACTCTATTAAAACCTTCTTCTAACTTGTTCTCTACATATTAATAGAATATGCCTCCCAATATAGCTAAAAGAAAGTAGAATAGAAATGATAACGGTATTGGGAATCGGCAAGAACCACTACTAGCTCCAGAAAACCCATTGAATGAATAAGTCTCCTTTGATGAATTTAAGGTATCTTTCACAGTGTTAGCCCAGTCCATGACCACCCAAAATAACTAGAAGATAGTTACACTAGCCAACCCAACAGTGAATACAGCAGCCACCAAAGTCTGGGACTTCATTCAAATGAATCACCCGGTATTCTTTGGGTCTAAGTCTGAAGAAGATCCACATGAGTTCTCGGATAGTATTCAAAAATTATTGAGATCGTGGTTTTCACTCCAACTGAAAGTTCTGACTTTGTTACTTATCATTTGCAAGGAGTGGCTCACACTTGGTACAACAAATGGAAGGATGATAGAGGTGCGGATGCAGGACCGGTAGAGTAGGAGAGTTTGTTATTGCATATCTAAATAGATTCTTCCCACTTTAGTTAAGGTAAACCAAGGTATAGGAATTCATCAATATGAATAAAGGTAACATGAGTGTGAAGGAGTATTCTCTTAAGTTTACTCATTTGGCAAAGTTGTCCCGGCTATGGTTGCTGACTCTAGGGCCTGAATGAGCAAGTTCGTGTCAGGTATTTCTGAGAATGTGTTCAATAAGTGTAGGAATTCTATGTTGGTGAATGAGATGGAAATCTCCATATTGATGTTTTATGCTCAACAGATTAAAGATAAGTAAATTAAGAAGAATAAAAAGGAGAGTAAGAGGGCCAAACAGGTAGCTTTCATTTCTTTCAGCAAAGATTTGATGGTGGTAATCATCCTCAGTTCCATAAAAAATACTCAACTCCAGCCCAATCTTCTACTGAGTTTGTAAGTTCTGGATAGACCACTAGGCTTCAAATTTTAGGGTAGTGTGAATAGTATTTGTACAAACCCAATTCATAAGAAGTGTGGTAAGAACCACAAGGGTAAATGCATGGCTGGTAGTGATATTAGTTTTAGGTGTGGGAAGCTAGGACACAAATTAAGGGAATTCCCAGTAGCATCACAAAAACGTAGGGATTCTCTACAACAAAGTAGTCTAACTCTTCAGTAGCTTCGGCAAGCCGCCGACTCAGCAGGGTGACTCATCTAGTGCTGTCAGCAAACAGTGTCAAAATAGATTTTATGCCTTTTAGACTTGATGAGATCAAGAAGGGTCTCCTGATGTGGTCACTAGTATGTTGTAAGTCTGTCATATTCATGTTTATGCATTGTTAGATCCTCGAGCCACACTTTCCTTTGTGACTCCCTATATATTTGTAGACTTCGATATCACCCTCAAATTCTTAAAACTTTTCTCAGTCTATTCTCCAATAGATATTAGTCATATCCAAATTGGTATAGAATGTCTCCCAAAGCTATGACTCTAAATAAGGCTAAAGCGGACGAAGCAAAATATAGTAACCCAACAAGGTTGGGATCAAATCCCAAGGAAATACGTGGAATTATATCTCTTATTTTCTGGAATCAATGGGCAGTGTAGAAAGTATTATATGAAAGATAAACATCTTAAGTAGATGATGTTGATTAGCCTATATCAATAATTAATTTACAAATTACTATTGTAATTATCTTTTCATAATATTTACTCCTCTTGGGAAGTAAGTAATGATATACTAGGTGGGATCTTGACATATGCAATCGCTAATAAGTCTATTAAACTCAAGACAACCATAATACATGCAAGAATATTGATTCAAAACATCTTATCACTTCTCTTACTTCGTCAATCTAGTAGGATTCCCACAACCCTAACTAAGGGCTTTAGCCACTCATTATTGTGAAATTATTAATGAAATTCATAATTAAAAGCATTAAAAAATATCAGAGTGATCAACAAATAAAACCCTATGTCTTTAACTTAATTATACACCAAAATCAAGAACAGAGTAATCCCAAGATCAAAATCAGATCTCAAAATCAAATATATAGTTATAGTAAAAGAGTGTGTAAAAAACTGAAAAAATATCAGAAGGATATATATAGAGTACAATGAAACCCTGTGAAACCATTCTTGAACAAAGGAAAAAAATCAAGGTCGACGACCACTTATTAGGTCACCTACGGGCTATAGGTGAGTAGGTGGTCCCACGTAGGTGCCCATGGTCCAAATTCTTTTGAGTATTCTCTGGATTCTGCTCCTCCTCGACCTACTTTGTCACCTATAGACTGTAGGTGGCACTTATGGTTATAGGTGCCCTCCGTAAGTGGCGGGGTCTTCTTTTCTTCATCTTTTGAGCTCTATTTATCAAGTTCTTACACAAACTCTAGTACCTATGCCTCGTAGATAGTACATACGAGTCATAGGTTCCTACTTCAATGGTCCAAAACTTCAACTTTCACTCTTTTTCTCAAGAATAGTTCCAAAACATTATTTTCTGCAAAACATAACACAAAACACATCATATCTAACAAAAAGACCTCAGTAACTTGAATATTTTCATCATTTTAAATGTTGAAATTGCTATGAAACCATAGCACATCAACACCCTCAACTTAGAATGTTTGGATGTCCTCAGGCAACACAACACAACAAATCAAACAACGACACTTAACAAGGATAAATCTAAGCTATCTAAGGTAGTCAATCATCACTTTAAGCTCAAGAATATTACCCCCTCCTATTTCAATAATTCAAAACCAAAACTGTGTGTATATGAAGCACAATAATGTGACATAAGGAAATCAAGATATGGCATTACATTAGCAACAAACATCCATGCATATGTACAAGTTACATTACCCAAACACGCAAGCAGCTAGCAAAATAACCCATGTGCACTTACAACAAAGAAGTCCCAAAAACTCATGTCAAATCATGCATGGAAATATAGGGACTATCAAGAGACATTCACACTCATAAGAGAAGCTCCACCAATGTGCATCAAATACTATACTTGCCCTTATATTCTTTACCTTAGCCTTCAGACAGTCAAGTTAGGATTACTATAGGACTTTATTCGGCTTATAATGTAGGCTTGGGGACTGGTATGGTACATATGGATATATTTAGTAACTAAGCCTCCTTGGCACTACAGTTACTTTGGGGTCCAGTCAACAACCAATTTACTTTTTATTCTACCCTTATTTCTCCTCTCTTATTCTTTCATTGCACATTCAGGTTGGATGTGGTTTTTTCATTCTTTCTTTTTCTTTTTTCATAATTTTTTTTTCTTTTATTTTCTACTACACCCAACCCTACTCTTATTTTCTCTTATTTTACCACTCTTCATACCTATTTCACTATATGGACCCCTATAATAGCCACCCTCAACTTAGGTGATTTTTCTGAGTGGAGGTGCATAATGTCCAAGGAAGACCAGTGCCAAATAGGTTCATGGTAACAAAAAATGAGAAGGTGAAAGTTGTAACAGGAAAAATAGGCTATGTAGGCTCAAAATAGGGATCAAGGTATACTTATTCAAACATAGAAGGTCGTTTAGGCTAAAAGTAAACTAATATAAAAAAACGGACCATGATTCTTTCCTAACTGACTATCCTACAACCTAGGAAAGACTAATCGGGCCAGTTATAGATTCAACACACAAATAGAACTAAGTAGTATGTCATACACACATGGCATATGGTCACATCAAAAGCTACTGCCTATTTGGTTCATGCACTTGTTTGCAATGATTATCATGTCCCTAATCCTAAGGCCATAATGAGATTCACAATGGTCACACAAACACATACAGACATATATATACATACATATCACACAGTTCTAAAAAAAATTTTGGAGAGGTATTATATTTCTCAAAAATCAACCAAAAAAATATATCAACTACCCTAGATACTCAAAAATCTCCTAATTAAACAAAAAACACAATACAATACGAAACAAATAGAATACGACACAAAATTTACCTAGAAATATTAGTTCTACAACCATACCACGTCCAATTAAAAAAAGAAGCATGACAACAAAAACCTGTGGCAGCTATAGTTCACCCCACCCCCAATGAAAAAGACTATCTACTATCCTCAGTGTATGAAAATAATGTAAAGTAAGGAAGTGGGGACATACCTAAGATGAACTAGGCGTCTATATCATGATCTTCCCCATGTGAGGGTATCTTGATTATAGGAAGTGGTGGTGGTGGCAGTGCACTACTAGAGAATATACCCACAACTATCTCGATACATATTTTTCTATCAGAAAATTCAATCTCCCTTGAATCACGTGTGGCTAATTTTAAGGCCTGATCATAAGGTACAATGGGATCCTATAACTCTACCTTTCTTTCTCTCTTGGTCCCAACTACAGGAACCATCTCCTTAACCTCCATGAATAAGTCAAAGTATCTAGATCCATATAAAGGTTCTGACTGAATAAATAGAGGTATAATTGGAGGGATGGATGGAATGATGCTCTCAATAAAAGAGCATAACTTTGTCCGTAGTGTGACCATTGTCTCTCTAATCTCACCAAGATCAGGTGCCTCAATATAACTGAACAGGGATGACACTTAACCCTCAAAAAAATCTATATGGGATTTCACCTTAGCTCAAAAATTTGACATCTCATCCCTGTTTGCAGCCTCTAATCTAGACTCTGTTGTCTCAAGTATGATCTGGACCTAAGGTCACATCCATCTATACAACAATTCCACCATGGCCTCAATATTCTCTAGTCGGGTGGTGGTAGCACTTTGACTCTCTACTAATCTCTACAAAAACTCTCATGATACAAACACCATACCAGCAGTAGCAACTGTAGTAGAGGGATAAAGGGGCACTGAAGATGTACCAACTAACTCTGAAGAGGAAGCTGGGACTAAAATAGATATGGTTGGGGTCCCCTCACCCTATGTGATCATCTCAGGAGCTTCTCTATGCTCCCTAATTTCAAAATCCATACTAATAGTAGCATTTCCTCCTTTCTATCAGTAGACTTTGCAGGAATAAAAGGGCCCTCAGACTGGGTCGGGATCACTATCGGAAGCGCACGGGTCCTTTATGCAAGGATTGGGTTTTCTAAATACTTTATCATAATCATTTGGTCTACACCCATTGACTCAACCCTATGGTTAACTCCTGGAATCTCGGGCACACCGGCCTCATCACATAATAACTGTATAAGGCAAGGAAATAGTAGTCTAGTCAGCTCACCAAAAGCCTGCTCATGAAGCTCATATATAATAATGGCCACAAAATTAATATCATAACCATCCATCATGCTCACAATCAGTGTTGCACTATCCCATGTAAGTAAGTCATCCATTTTATTTAGACATAAATAATAATGCACTACCAACCACTATAACTTTGCAGTGAAATTCAGCGTCGCCTTGTTAATCACAACTTACCCCTCGACCCATGTGTCATCCAAACCAAGAGGTAAAATATAACTGGTGATCTTTCTTGCCAACCCTACCCTCTTACTCATATGCTTAGCATCTCACGTAGTGCATCTTTCATGCGCCAATCTCAATTGGTGATCACACTATGGTGTAAACACAGAAGTTGTATAATCAAGTCTGAATAGAATTCAGTAGATGGCTTTCACTAAAATATCAATCATAACCCCTCTCACCAGTGTCTTCTCTAGCTGAGGCTGCTCTGGATGCCTACCACCTCAAGGCTTGGTCAAAGATACCATGGCATAATAGGATGCATAAAACTCCTACACCACTTCCTGGCTTTATGAACCCTAGGGTTTGATCATCCTCCCCAACTTATAACAATCAAATGCAGCGTACAAAGTGGTGCTCCATCCAACCCTGATAACTATATCTGTCTCTCCTTCCAGATAGTTTGTTTGGGCTAGTTTGTCTTAGTCCTAAAGTTGTTTCTATCTTAAATCAGTTGTAACCCTTTTATGTTTCATATTGAGTTTACCTCATCAATAGGATCTACCGATATATAAGTAGGGTCGAAAGTCTAGTTTATCTTGGTCGTGGCTCCTGATGGGATATCTGTGTTATACCCTTCTTAGATTAGGGTGCTATAATTGATTGATCAGGATTTCTAATTATAGACTCATTCTAGGACCCATCCTTAGACTAGGAGTCCTGTATATCTAACTTTAGAAGTGGCTCCAACTCTACCTCTTTATCGTTATCATTTTCTCCCTCCTCAAACTAGGGAGAGTATGACATTGAAATCCTGGATGACTTTATCATTTTCCTAGGTACTATTATAATGATCTATGGATGAGCTCCAGACTGAGTAGAAGTAGGATGTCTGCCCCACTATGAACTATCTGCAAGTAGTATGACCAAGGTATCTTTAATAATAGTCTTAGCCGAAGCATGTCTCTGGGCTCTAGTCCATCGTCGTATCACTTTGGTTGGATGCTCAGATTGGATTAATTGAGTACTCCTTCATTGAGCCACTACTCTTAAGGGATTCATCCTATTTCCTTAAGGGTCTAGCCTTTTTATTTAAAGCCTTTGGTTCCATGTGTACCTGAAAACCCAAGTGTTAGTGTCTGAAAGATAGTGAGGGACTACAAAACTTGAAGAAAAATTCAAAATTCAAAAACTTCAAATTTTCCCTTAATTTCACATCTCTATAACCTATACTCGGTCCAAACAAGTCTGCTATTTGCACGTAAAACTAGAATTAATTTTTCAATACAAATGTAGTATACATGACTCTTGGGATTCCTCGACCTATTCAACTTCAACTTCCATTTAGGGCATGATCATCAAGTTACAATTCAAAAACAATGCACCTATTTTGAATTTTAGGCTAATTCTAGGCTCCCATACATAAGTTTGTCTATTTTCATATATTTTGCAAGCAAGTAAACATATCAACTTACTTATTTCAAGTTTAGCATAATATACTATTATTAGGAGCCAAAAAGTTTACCATTTGTTTCAAGAACCGCAAGTGAATATTGAAAAGATGAAGAACCTACATTTGATGTGCAATACGGGTAATTTAGACTATTTGGACCCAATCAAAATTAGTGTTCTTGCCTTATATGGGCTTTGGAGGAAGGTGATAAGTTTAAATTTTAGAGGGAAGGGGAAATTTTGAGGTTTTGTGGGGTTGAGGATATGATTTGGGTCCTTAAATAGCCCTATGGGTTGGTTTTGGGTCGGGTTAGGTGAGGTTGGACCTAAATTTTAATAGAAATTAGGCCCAAAATTGGGACACTTACGGTACCACCTACGGGCCGTAAGTGCATCTACAGGTCGTAGGTCGGCCAAATTTTTTTGGCCCTTCTCCTACTCTCTGGACTTGTTTTTTTACATATATTGCACTACTTACAAAGACATAAGTTTTATTTATGATCTCATACATATGTCCACAAGTTCAAGTCCAGAAAATCCTCAAAATTTCCTTTTAACATTTAATACACAACTTACCTGGCCTGAGTGAGACTTTTGACCCCTATAAGTTGGTAAAGAAGTCCTCTTACATGGAATCTTATGAATTATGCAGTGTCTTACCATGTTCTAGGTCGTTCCTTATGCTATTTCACCTATAATAAAAGAAACCAATGTGAACACTACAATAGTTGGTTGCCTTCTACCCAGCCCTTAATTTAACAGCACAGCATGACATGGCTAAGTTGGTTACCTCATGGGTTGCCTCTCATGCAGTGCTTGATTTGACGTTGAGGCCTAACATGGGTACCTTGATTACACAGAATTCATCAAGGTACCCAAAAGAGTAATCTCTAGGATCATCAACACAATGAATAACTGACACCACCCTCATGTCGGTTGGCTGCTTCATAGTTATTCAAGTGTTTGATATGACTTCCTTGTTATTGACTCTGAACGTGAGCTCCCCCTTCTTTATATCCACCATCATTCTTTCTGTGTCCATGAAAATTCTTCCTAATATGATGGGTATCCTCGAAGTCAACTTCACAATCCAGGATAACAAAGTTAGCCTAAAAAATAAAGTTATCAACTTTAACCAACACATCAAATGATATGCCCACGGGTTTCTTCACTGTATGGTCTTCCATAAAAAACCTTATAGTCATCAGTTCTTGAGATATTAAGCCCAACTGTTTGAACACAGCCAGCAACATCAAACTAATATTGTCTCCTAAGTCACATAACACTCTGACAAACATGAATGTCCCTATGGTGCATGGAATCGTGAATGCTCTGGGATCACCCTTATTGTAGGCCAGACTTAGCAGTAATTCTACTATAATGGTGTAATCCACCAATATCCTCAAAAATCACATCTCTCTTCCTTGTCACCAATTCTTTCATAAACCTAGCGTACCCAGACATCTAATCCAAAGCCTCAAGATGAGGGATGTTCAAGCTAAACTCTTTTAGCATGGCAATGAACTTCTTAAACTTTCTTTCTTCTTTCTTATGTTTTAGCCTTTGAGGAATATGTGGGTCCAGTTGTGGAATTTTCATCACTATTGTCTTATATACCTTGCCCTTAGCTTTATCCTCACCAAAACTAGCATCAAAACATGTTTCCTTTTTTGACTCGTTGTCATATTTCTCAATAACCACAACACTATCATTTATTAACTCATCAACAGTAGGCAACTGGGAATAAATAGTAGACTTACCACTCTGAGTGGTGATAGCTAGAAAATGACCATGATTCTTGGGATTTTGAATTGTGTGGCTCGGAATTGTAACTGGCTACCTCTGATTAAAAGTTTTAGACATATGCCTAAACTGTTGTTGTAATTGTTTTATTGCAATTACATGCAATTCAACCTTTTGGGTCAATCCTGAGATATCTTCCCTAATCACCTTAAGTCAAGTTTCCTGACTTTCTTGACCCTTAAGAAGCTTGAAAAATATAGACTTCACCCTTAACTTAGTATCACGATTTCCCGATGGAACATGCCTGTTTTCCTTCTCCTTGTAGTCATCCTTTTTATTCCATTCACTATCATGATCCCTGCTACAATCTATGAATCTATCTCCTTAATAGTTCTAACCTTAGTTTCCTTGCATCTTATCATGGAAAACTGCCAATTCTAGATTAAAATATTAAGCCTCCTCTTTTAAATTAGAATCATAAGACTTAGAGACCTTACCCTGTGAACCTATTATATTTACCTTCTCAACATTCACTGTAATGAACTGCTTTGCCAGCAACCTAATATAAGTTCTAAGATACACAATCTATTATGCCACAGAATAATCAACAACTCTATTAGCACCAAAATCCCTAATGGCACAAGTGCCAGCACCCCTATCTACCTCTCAAGTATGCCACCCTCAGTTGATGAGAGTGATCTGGTCTATAATATTAGGTGTTACTTCCCAATAGAAATAAATCTAGTAATGGTATCTTCCATGGCTCTAGAACTGATATTCAGGGCTCTATAAAGTATCTCAAGCTAGTTTGTCCCTAAAATGCAATGATTGGGTACTATGCTCAACTTCTTTTTAAATTAGAACCAAGCCTCATACATCAACTCAGAATGTAACTTCTTGAAGTTGTATATCTTATCTTTCAACTGCAACATTCTATGAGGAGGGAATAAATTTTCTATAAATTAACTGTGCAACTTATTCCAAGTAGTAATCGATACTCGAAGAAGTTCTCCCAACCACAATAAAGCTTCTTCAGTCAAAGAAAAAGGGAACAACCTCAGCTTGAGTGCCTCCCCATACATGCAGGTATAGTATATCCCAATATAATTTTCCAGATGCATATTTTCATCATCTATAGCCAAACCTTCAAACACATCTCTCAATCTCAAGAGCTAGATCATAGCACTAATAATGTCTAACTTAACACATAGTGACAAAGCAGGTTGAATGATGGCTCCTATCTCGACCGGCTCAACGTATCCTAAATCCACCTCTTCATCTTATAGCAGTAAGTACTGGTATTAAGGGATCACTTGAGCTCTAACACCTCAAACTCTATCTTGATAATTGTCGAGTGTTTCTCGATGATCAATTGTCGGTCTTTACCTCACCAGCTCTGCCTCTTGAGCTATATGATGGGCCGCAGCTTTACTCCTCTGGGTCTTAGCTTCTTCTTCTAATAACTGCTAAGTTCACTCATCAATAATGTTTTGAACATTCATAAGAGGGGGAGGCACCACATTAGGATCATCCTAAAACCTTTTAAGATGGTTGTCACATGTGTGTTCTATCATCATATGATTTAGCTGTAGAATTCTCTCTGGGTTTAGATGTAGTAGGAGTAAGGGAATGCCTTGACTCCTGGTGTTAGGCATACACCAGCGTACACCCAACTAAAATAGAAAACAAAAACGCAAATACTTCAACAACTTCAATCAAAATTCAACACCACATTCTCCATCAATGGACCAAAATTTCAAATTCGCCCAAAGCTACACCTCTAAATAAGGGTAGCATAGTTGAAGCAAAATATAGTAATCCAACAAGATTATGGTCAAATCCTAAAGGAATAAGTGGAATTATATCTCTTATTTGTTGGAATCAACGAGCAATGTTGAAAGTAAATGGGGGTGTAAAGTTGTAAATAGTCAGCAACAAAAGAACTCAACTTTACTGGTAATCAATTAGAGATGAACACTAGGATTGTGTTCCCCCTGACTTCTCAACTCAGTAGGTTTATCATGCTTTGTTGAGCCAATCCGATATCTTGCATGCAGAATTCGATAAGTTATGTACCATCTACTGTCTTGTGGACTTATTAACATATTTTACCCTTTATATTTTGAGTCTTAGGATGTTGCATTATTAACCCTTATCCTAGAACCTAGTTAATTATTACCTTTTTGAGTCTTAAGTTATTAGATGAAAGATAACTGTCTTAAGTAGATAATATTGATTAGCCTAGATCGATAATTAATCTTCAATTTATTGTTGTGTATATTTTCCTAATATCTACTCCTCTTGTGAAGTAAGTAGTAATGTTCTAGGCGGAATCTTAACCTTTTCAACCACTAAGAAATCTATTAAACTGAAGACAACCACAACACATGGAAGAGTATCGGTTTAGAACAACTTAGCACTTCCCCTACTTCGTCAATCTACTATGGTCCCTACAACTCTAGCTAAGTTCTTTTGCCCTTCATTTTATGAAACGATTAAAAAAATTCATAATTAAAATCATTAAATAGTATCATAGTTATCAACAAATAAAACCCAAAGCCTTCAACTGAATTATCAACTAAAATCAAGAACAAAGTAATCCCAAGATCAAAATTGGATCTCAGAATCAAATATATATTTGTAAGTATCAAGAGTGCATAAAAAATTAAAAACATCAAAAGGGTATACATAGAGTACAATGAAACAATTTTTGAACAAATAAGAAAAATCAAGGTCGGTGGCATAACTGTGCCATCTATGGGTCATAGGTGAAACCTATGGCCGTTGGTGGTCCCACATAGGTGACCTTGGTCTAAATTCTTATGATTACTTCTTTGGATTTTTCTCCTCTACAACCTACTCTATCACCTACGGACCATAATGGCACCTACGGGCCGTAAGTGCCCTCCGTAAGTGGCAGGGTATTTTTTTGTTCATCTTTTGACCCTCTTCGTCTCAGTTCTAACACATACTCTGTCTCCTATGCCTTTTAGATAGTAAATATGGGCCATATTTGCCACTTCAGTGGTCCAAAACTTTAACTTTCACTCTTTTTCTCTAGAATAGTTCACCAAAACCTGATTTCTTGCAAAACATAATAGAAAACACATCATATCTAAAAAAAGGACCTAAGTAACTTGCATATTTTTATTATTTTAAGCATTGAAAGTGCTATGAAGCCATAGAAAATCAGTGTATAGAAATTACTTAGTCATAGTTTCTCATAAAGTTACCTCAATCGATCATGTAGAGTTAGACATGACAAATTTTGATATTATTCTTGGAATGGATTGGATCCACTCTTGATATGCCTCAATTGATTGTAGAAATAGAGTAGTTTAGTTTCAGTTTTCAAATAAGCTAATCATAGAGTAGAAGGGTAGTACCTTAGTGCTTATAGGTTGGTTCATCTCTTACTTTAAGGCAAAAAATATAATTTCCAAGGAGTGCATATATCATCTTGTTTGGGTTAAGGATTTAAGGTCTAAAACCCCAACTCTTAATTTAGTTCCTATGGTAAATAAATTTCTAGAAGTGTTTCCTAAGATCTGCCTGGAGTTCCTACCGATCTAGAAATTGACTTTGGAATAGATCTCCTTTCAGATACCTAACGTATTTCAATCTCGAACTATAGAATAGCTCCATTTGAGCTTAAAAAACTGAAGGAAAAGTTAAAATATCTCTTATATAATGGTTTCATCAAGCCCATCATCTCTCCATAGGTGCTCCACATCTTTTTTATGCAAGAATTATGGTTCTCTTAGAATGTACATTGACTATCATCACTTGAACAAAGTCACAATCACGAATAAATATCCCATTCCCAAGATTGATGACTTGTTCGACCAACTTTAGGGTGCTACTTTTTTCTCTAAGATAGACCTTAAATCTATCTATCATCATCTCGAAGTCAAAGAACATAATATTTTAAAGATAGCCATCAGAACTTAATATGGTCACTTCAAATTTGTTGTTATGTCTTTTGGACTGATGAATGCTCCAACGGATTTTATGGACTTGATGAAGAGGGTTTTTAACCAGTACTTGAACTTGTTTGTTACGGTCTTAATAGATCACTTCCTCGCTTATTCTCAAAGTGAGGATGAACACATAGACTATTTGAAGATTGTTTTGTAACTATCAAAGATGACAAGATATTCGATAAGTTTAGAAAGTATGAATTTTGGTTGAAATTAGTAGCATTCCTTGGTCATACCATTTTTGGTGAAGGCATTCCGGTGGATCCTCAAAATACCAAAGAAGTTAGAAATTGGATACCTATCTCGCCATCAGATATTAGGAGTTTCTTGGATTTAGTTGGTTACTACATATGGTTTATTGAAGGATTTTTCTCTATTATTTTTCTTATATCCATACATACTTGGAATAAAGTCAAATTCTATGGTCTGATTCGTGTGAGAAGAGTTTTTAGGAGTTGAAGACTCGACTCACCACTGCTCCAATTTTAACTCTACAGAGAGTTCAAATGGTTTTGTGGTTTATTGTGATAGTTCCCTTGTTGGACTTTGTTGCATGTTGATGCAGCAAGGAAAAGTTATAAAATATTCCTTAAGACAAGCACAACCTCATAAGAAGAACTACTGACTTATGATCTTGAGTTAGTAACAGTGGTTTTTGCCTTTAATATTTGGAGGCATTACCTCTATGGGGTTATGTTGGTATGTTGGCACATCACAAAAGACTTCAGAATGTATTCAGTTAGAAAGATCTAAGTCTTTATTAGAGAAGATGACTAGAGTTATTATAGGATTATGACATAAGTATATTATACCATCGGGATAGAGCCAATATAATAGTTGATGCTCTTAGTGGGTTGTTTATGGGAATTTTTTCTCATAGAGATGATTAGAAGAAAGGGTTAGTTGAGGTTTACTAATGAGTTAGTCCACAAGGTTCGCCACCTTGTTAAATTAGGTATCCAATTAGTTGATTTAATCAAAGGTAATATCCTGATTCACAATGGTTTAGAATCCTATTTGATGGTCGACGTTAAAGAAAATCAAGATATTTATCCTACTTTGATTAGGTTAAAAGAAGTGGTCCAAAATCAGAAGGTTGAGGTTTTTTTCCAAGAGGGAGATGGTGTTATGCATTGTCAAGGAAGGCTTTGTGTTAGATATAGATGAATTAAGATAATAGATGCTGCAGAATCTCACAGCGCCTGATATTCCATTCACCTACAAGACACTAAGATGTACCTTGATTTACGGGAAGTATATTGGTTAAAGTTCATGAAAAAAGCTATTGCAAAATTTATGGCTAAATGTCCAAATTGCCAGTAGGTTAAGGTTGAGCACCGTAGACCTGGTGGTACACTTTAGGATATCAGTATTCCTACTTAAAAGTGGGAAGTGGTGAATATGGACTTTATTATAGGGTTTCCTCATACGCATTGAAGGCGTGATTCTATTTGGGTTACATAGACCGAATGACTAAGTCAACCCATTTCTTGCTAGTTAACACATCGGAATCGGCCAAGGCTTATGCTATACACAACCTTAGGGAGTTGGTGAAATATCATGGAGTCTCTATGACTATCATTTCAGATAGAGGCATTCAGTTTACCTCTTGGTTTTGAAAGTCTTTTCAAAAGAGTCGTGGTACCTAAGTTCATTTTAGTATGGCTTTTCACCCGCAGACAAATTGTTAGTTAGAGAGGACAATTTAGATGTTAGAGGACATGTTAAGAGCATGTGTGATCAATTTCAATGGTAGTTGGGATGATTAGTTGCCTTTGATTGAGTTTGCTTATAATAAAAGTTATTTCTCTTATATTTAGGTAGCCTTGTTTAAAGAACTTTATTGTACGAAATGTAGATCTCCTATTGGTTTGAAGTTGGTAAAGGAACATTGATAGGTCTAGATTCAATTTATAAGTCCATGAAGAAAGTTTAGCTGATTAGAGAAAGGCTAAAAATAGCTCAGAGTCATCAAAAATCTTATGCAGATGTGAGGAGAAAGAAACCTGAGTTTACTATTGGTGATCTTGTCTACTTTAAGGTTCCAACCATGAAAGGGAAGAAGATATTTAGAAATAAGGGAAAAATTAGTCCCCGCTATATTAAACCTTGTAAGATTGTAGGTCGTTTAGCAAATAGACTATGAGTTAGAGTTGTCTGCAGACTTAGCATTAGTGTATCTAATATTTCATGTTTTTTGTTAAAGAAATGCATTAGTTGATCCCACATTGGTTGTTCCATTATAGAGTGGGGTGTGAAAGATATTCTCTCTTACAAAGAGGTACTAATTAGATCCTTAACTAGCAGGTTCATAAGTTGAGAAATAAAGAGGTTCATTTGTTAAAGGTTCTTGGGTAAAATTTGTCAGTTGAGGGAGCTACTTGGGAAACAGAGGTAGATATGATAACCAAGTAGAACCATCTTTTTCGTTCGAGCTCAGTTCCAACTTGAGGTAATAGTTTTTCTTTAATTAACTAATTCTTTATGTCTCATGCCACCTAGTTATTATCATGTCATATAATGAATTCATTAGTTTGGTTCAGTCCATGTTTCAGTTACGGACTTAATCATCATGTCACTAATTAGCTCTTAGAAATTTAATGTTAGGATTGCATCTCTTTCCCTATCATTTCAACTTAGTTTACATTCGGGGATGAATGACCCCAAGAAGGAGATATTGTAACACCCCAAATATCCAAGATAAGATTAGAACCATGCTTCAAGTACATGTAAGCCCACATAGCATGTTTTGGTGGTATGGAAAGTGATTTAGACATGCATTAAGTCCACAATTAACTCCTAGATTATGGCTAAGACAATATCTTTTGTACTAATAGATTTATAGTGAAGAATATCCCTATGGTCAACTTCAACTGACCATAACCCCTCAAGATCCACCAAATTATATATATCTGAATTATCTTTCCAACGCATAAAGCTTTTCCTAAATCTAATACCGAAGTAAAACGTTATGGCCATTTTAGTAAAGCACTCGTCAATATTATTAACCAATGAGAGTATGAGAAATCGTGGGGAGATTGTACTACCTTATAATACTCCTGTTAGATTAAAAAAAAGTCCCAAACATCTCAAAATTAATAAGTATATTGTAACGCCCTATGTCTGTACCCCAGACACTACACAGTGCTTACGACCCCGAAGGACCACAAGCTAACCTATGACTAATATCTATTGTGAGCACTAAATAATAATACTGTAATAAATGCAGAAATAGACTAAAAACAAAGGTTCAAATTCTAAAATACTGGTAAATAATAATATCTGATAAACATCTAAAATCTGAATGTTGTCTAAACTAGTCTAGTCTAAAAATCCTCTAACTGAATTGTCTGAATGTGGAGTTGATGGGATAATCCCCCAACTAACTCCAACTACTAAACTACTGATAAAATGATAACTGGAATAAAAACATACCCTCGATAGATAAGGACTCACTACTGAAACTATTGTTGATAACTGAATTTGTCTATGCGCGGTCAAGAACCTAAGCGTTCGAACCTACGATATGAGACATCATAGCACAAAGAAAGAGTATGTGTCAGTACGTGAAATGTACTGGTATGCTAGATGAGGTAGGCTGATATGCATGGGTCCATATGTATGAATAAATAAATGACTCGGTAACATGACTATAACTGAATGAGAGTACATGTATAATTTAAACTGATGAAACACTGATTATGCAATACTGTACACATATCTACATATACTGTGTCTGAGATCATAGTAACACTGTATACTAAGTTTGGATAACTGAAAGACTGATAACTGAGTTTACTGTTACTATAATACTCCTAATTGAGTGACGGTTTCTGACAGTTGTGATTTTATGGAGCTGTGCTGAATTCCATACTGAGTTGAGTGACTATGTCTGATAGTCCTGATTCTATAGAACTGAACTGAGTTCTATACTGAGACTGAGACTGATACTGTGGTAGGTAATTATCTAACCGACATACCCCTCTTTAAACTGATTAGGGTTCAACCTGTAACCCTAGCTGGAAGGGTGTCAGTACCATGCCATAGGTAATGACAAGTGTTGAGTCACCCTTATCTAGAATGCGCTCTGAACAAGAATGGTGGTACCCTCAACTGGTAGGTAGAGCATCTCATCAGCCCTCAACTGGCAGGTTGATGTATCAACCTAAGCTGGCTACGAAGATCTAAAACACAAGGTCTGCTTTTAGGGATCACACCCTCTATTGGCAGGTGAGTATCCATCCTTGGGTTCACTTGAAGCTGAATACTAATCCTAACTGAATAGACATTGAACTGATTTCTAAAATGTTCTAGGCTAGAATAAATTGTTACTGATCGTGGTAACTGATTGAACATGCAATGATAATGGATACAAAGTTTATAATTGTAATTGAACATAGAACTAAGCCAATCGAAGGAAGACTGTTACTTTAAGATGAGAACACTGATGAACCTGATATCATTTACAGAACATGAATGAATGGGAACATGAGAACATAACTGAGTCTAAAATACGATACATGAACTGAATATCATAAACTGAGCTGATTTCTTAGATACATACCATGACTTGGGAATGGTTATATGACTGAGATTGAAATGAGATATTCAACTTATAAGTACTTATTACTCCAACTAGATCTTGTTATGTAATGAGAAACTAGAAGGTTTAGGACATAAAAGCTCGGGAGTTATAGTGCATCTCCTCCTTCAGACATTATGTCCCTCAAAGAATACTGACTTGGCTGAGATACTGAGGAAAAGCTAAGACGATGCATGAGGCACCTACAAACTGAATCATGACTAAATATCTAGGATCTAAAACTGAGGCATGATACATGAACTGATCTGAACTTGTAACTACCAGAATGCTCAATTTTGGAATGGTCATATTCATAAGACTTCAGGTAGGATGACTTGGTGTAAAGATGGGAAACCATACAAACTTAACCACCTGACTGCTAAAATAAATTGCTGGCTTTATGGACTAACTCATACTAAAAACTTATACTCAACTGGAGCATTTCTTGACACTCTTTCTATAAGATTCTACTGACTTTAGGGAGCAAGGAAATCTTGGTATGGTCTGAATAAGAAATTACCACGTGGCTATATTCTGTAATATAGAGAAAGGCCTACGAAACATCATCTAAGATATAGTTACTAAGACTTATGCATTGCAACTACTAACTTGCAATTTTAGCCACGTTTCTCAACTATTCCCTCAACTGGAATTTCTTCTTCAACACTGTATTTCACTTTAGGCTATTAAAAATATTTACATAGGCACTACTAACCCTACCTACTAAGGTACGAGCTGGACTGAATTCTCCTACTATGTTCAAGCCTACTCAAATCTCAGAAATGCATGTATCCACTTACACATCATCATGACATTCAAGCGTATCATCATAACTACAGCCTCGTGTGAAATAAGCATGTAACAGTCTTTCCTAAAATGAAACATTTACTCTCTCCCATCTAAGCAATTGCCCACCACTACATCATTTCATAAGGAGAGTTACTGAAAGGTTAAAACATGAGGTCCTGAAGCATGACACTCAACTGAGACCCGAGGGATAGAATATAATATCAACATTATCGATTTATCATGAGATCTAAATTAAGGATATACATGACATAATTTGAGTTTAGCGGATCATTATAAGTGTAGCATGAGTCATGGGAACTAAGCATACTATAAAGCATGAGTACATGAGTCATGAGTGGCATGACCTGAGTTTGGAGTTTCTGTATTCATGGAGCATAATTCATAACATTGAGTGAAATGGAACTCCTTATACTAGGAACGGTAAGCGTACATGATTTTTGATCATGTGAACGAATATGAGCTTTGATCATAGAGATGACATGTAAGGCATGAGTAGATATCATGATAGCTAAAGTGCAAAACTTTTCACTGAGGTAAAGCCATTATTCTAAGTCTGTGAGCTACTTAATAAACTTTAAATTAAACTAAAA
Source organism: Capsicum baccatum var. pendulum (assembly GCA_030864225.1). Taxonomy (NCBI): domain Eukaryota; kingdom Viridiplantae; phylum Streptophyta; class Magnoliopsida; order Solanales; family Solanaceae; genus Capsicum; species Capsicum baccatum. Next base: position 121,554,366 of record CM061556.1, on the reverse strand, counting down.
CCTCTTTACTCTAGAGCCTTAGATATAACAATACTCATAAACACTAAACTTATTCTGAAGGACTACACCTGATAATGTAAGGTCCACTGCTAGTACTTTCTTTTAATACATGATTTTTAGTTTTCTATTGCCCCAACAATCATCATATAGCAACCTCAACACTGACTAACTTAGAATTCTCAACTCTTCTTTCTACTGGTTCAATCTAAGAAAATTCAAGCTTAAATCAACTGAACCTGAGGTACTACCCCTTCATTTAATGATTGGCCCATCAGGAAACTGGAATGGAATGACTTTATTACTGAAATCAACTGAAGGGATTTTCTGAAATACTATCACCAAGTAATTTATGTATACTCATCTGGCTGGAATAGATTTACCTACTGGAGTAGGCACTAAAAAAAGGTTCAGTTAAGATTTCTAGTCTGACTTTAAAGTTGACTGCTATGTAAGGAGTTACTAGATACAAAGAAGCTCCTGGATCTAATACAACATAAGCATATAAATGGAATATCTGTAACGTACTGGTGACCACATCAGGGGAATTTTCCTGATCCTACCTAGACAGAAGTGTATAAAGCCTGTTTGGGCACTGCCTATTGGTGGCATTAGAAGTGGAACCCTGCTGATTCAGGCGATTGGACTGAGCTTAAGGATGATTGTACTGACCCTGTGAACCTGACTGAGGACAATCTCTGACTCTATGTCCTGTCTTGCCATACCCAAAACATACATCAGTACCATCCCTACATACACCCTTATGATTCTTACCATATTCCTCGCAAGATGGATGGGTACGACCACTGATCACGCTACCCTAGATTTGAGAGGATGGTGTCTTATCCTGACTGTCATTCCTAAACTTTGGTATTGGGTACTAGCTGATAACTGAATCTATCTATGCGCGGTCAGGAACCTGAGTGTCTGAACCTATGATATGAGACATCATAGCACAAAAGAAAGAGTATGCGTCAGTACGTTGAATATACTATTATGGTAGATGAGGTAGGGTGATATGTATAGGTCCATATGTATGAACAAATAACTTATTGGGTAACATGACTATAACTAAAAGAGAGTACATGTATAACTGAAATTGATGAAACACTAACTATGTAATACTGTGCACATATCTACATATACTGTGTTTGAGATCATAGTAACACTAGATACTGAGTTTTGATAACTGAGTTTATTGTTACTGTAATACTGCTAACTGAGTGATTATTTCAAACAGTCCTAATTTTGTGGAACTGTGCTAAGTTCCATACTGAGCTGAGTGATTGGTCTGACAGTCCTGATTCTGTAGAACTAAACTGAGTTCTATACAGAGACTGAGACTGAAACAATGGTAGGTAATCATCTAATCGACATGCCTCTCTCTGAACTGATTGGGGTCCAACCTATAACCCAGCTGGAAGGGTGTCAGTACCGTGCTACCACGGGTAAAGACAACTACTGAGTCACCCTCATCTGGCAGGTGCTCTAAACAAGAATGGTGGTACCCTCAACTGGCAGGTAAAACACCTCACCAACCCTTAACTGGCAGATTGATGTCTCAACTCACGCTGGCTACATTGTTCTAAAACATAAGGACTACTTATAGGGATCACAACCTCTACTGGCAGGTGAGTACCCATCCTTGGGTTCACTCGGTGCTGAATCCTACTCCCAACTGAATAGACACTGAACTAATTTCTAAATTGTTCTACGCTTGATTGAATTGTTACTGATTATGTTAACTGTCTAGACTGGACTGGACTGAGTTTATTGAGTACTGTTACTGCTTGAGTGTTCTGAGTTCTATTTGCTGACTGGATATACTGAGTTATGTACTGAATAAATGCTACTGTACATGACATTACTGAGACTATTCTAAAACTACTGTAGTTCTAGGTAAACAGCTAGATTGTCAAGTATTAGATATCCTCAGGACTCGATAATATGAAGAGTAATAGCATGATCTTGAAAAGTATTAAAATGTTCATAACTCATTCATAGAGAAATTTTATCAAACACTTATAAGACATAAGCTTATACATATGCTAACATGTTATGATTTCCCCATTTAATCCACATGAGCAATTTATCAAACACTTGGAGAACATAATCTACACAGATAATACTATTCAACATGTAGGCATCATGATTTCCAATCCCAACTTATAATTTCAAGGCCTTTTACATGAATTCACATAATACTACACACATGTCAAATAAAGTTACATGAATATTTTAGTAAATCATTTATTAGAAACCTAATTAACATCATAATCATGAATACATTCAAACCCAACATAGAATTCATAAAATCAATAAACTTGAAGTTTTAAAAGAGGTTCTTGAAATCCAAGGGTGGAAGGAAACACTTGGATGAACACCTAACATACCTAGGTGCTTGAATTCGTGAAGATTGATGGTGAATTTCTTGGATTTTGATCTTGACTTTGATGGGTTAGGTTTTATGTCTTGAGAGAATTTGAGAAAAAGTGAGTGTATTTTGCTTATTGAGGGTTGAATTTTGTATTTTTGAGGCTGATTAAGGGTGGAAAATGACTTAAATACCTCTCTAGACACAGGATTTTAATTAATGAAAGCATGCCAAGTGATGCACAGACCGATGCACCAAATCAATGGCATCAATGCGATGACTAACACGTCACATCGAGTTCGTGTTTGTTCACTGAAATTGCACTGAAAGCTGGAGGGGAATTTTTTATCAACACGATGGGCGATGCGACGCGTCGACCTACTATTTTGGTCACCTGAACATGGTTCAAATGAGGTTCAAAAAAACCCTAAACTTACTCGAAGTGACCTACTGATATTCTTAATCATGAATAAACCTAAAAATTAATACTTTAAGGTCATAAGGGTTGTGAAATAGGATTTCCAAGTTATGAAGGCTAAAATACTTCTAAGTATAAACACTTAGCTGAAATTTCTAAGTTGGGACCTCTTTTTGCAATAGTCAATCTTTTCAACCGGCAAGCCCAATCCTCTCATTAGCTTTTTGGTACTATAAAAGCTATCTATCATTATATTATCAGTTGGCATCAGTTCTGATATAAATTGACACAACTCATCATACAATCTTTTAGAAAAATGATGTTCCGCCTTTAGATTCAACAAACGAGCAACGAAAGACAATTGTGTATGTCTATATGGATTTCCTGGCCGAATTTTTTGTTTCGATGCTTTGAGTAAATTATAAAGATTTTGTGTTATTGGGTTTGGATCCTCTTCTATGTTACCATAGTAAGAATGCCCAGCAACATCGAGAACCATATCTTGAAATTCATTATAAGACTGAGAATTCACGATTTCACCTGAAGCTAAAGCTTCTTCTTGATGATTATCAAGCACACTTGAATTTGGAATATAACTTTCTCCATGATAATGCCAACTATAATAATTCGGTACAAAGGCATTATTTCCAAGATGTGTCGTAACTGTAAACTCATCGAATTCTTTTTTATTTTGACACTTACGATGATTAGAAGGACATCTTAATTTTTCACCGTCCATACATTCTGGATGACTTTTATCGAATTCAACAAAGCTCTCAACCCCATCAATAAACCTAGGATTTATGAATCCATCTTCTAACAATCTATTATACATCCACTCACGGTCAGAATTATTCATATCGTGCACTCTGAAATTGAATAAATATGTTAAAACTTACGTGTTGACAAGTTATTTTCATATAACAGTACAACATATGTATAAATTTGAGCTTACAAATAATGCTACCATAGAAATGCTGAAATTTTAGGAACTGTTCCTATTTCAGTCTTACATAGCTAGTTTCTTTTGGGAATTTGAGTACTCATTATGTATAATTCAAACTCAACAGGGTAACTATACATACAGGGCAAATTTCTAATCTCCAAATTCATATTCACAGATTCATAAACATAACCAATAACATCAACAAACTAAAAGATGAATATCCATCAACCCAAATATGTAAATTAACCACCAAAACCACATCTATCTTGAGCAGGCAGGCTTGACAATTCCAAAAAAAATCATCATGAAGCATCTTATAGTGTCATTTTGCTACTCATAAACAAATTATCAACACAAAAATGAAAAACTAACAAGCAAATCAAAGATGAAAATGCATAAAAATTGAAACGTCCACAACCAGATCAGAAATTGAACAAACAGATAAAAAATAACCATTTTAAGATAGATCCAACTATAGCAACAACACAAGACAAAAGTTTAAAAATCACAAAAATAATTCATTGACAAATGCTCTAGTCCTTTCTTCAAACCAGTTCATCACATAGACTTCTTGGATCATAAATTTTACACAAAATAAAATGATTCTTCAAAGTCATAGCGAAAACAGCCAAATCGAAGCTGAACGCACTTCTGCGACCATTGAAATTACCCAAACAAGAAGAAGAATAGAATGTACCTCAAATAAGGATTTCTGTCAAAGAATGAGAGGAATCGAGAATAAGTATTATTTGCAAGTTATTGAGAAACAAAGGTCGTTGTTGCTCTCCAATACCTTTTTACCTCAAAGGTTTTTCTACGTTTTGAGAGAACTAAAAAGATGTAAAAAATTGAGGGAAAATGAAAACAGAGAAAAAATTTCGAGGGAAAAAATGCGTCCAATTCTGCTTTTGAGGAAACAAATCGATCAAAGATGTTTTTTTTAAAAAAATTTATTGTGATGGAATAAATCCGACAGAAAATTTTATTATATTAGTTTTTTCTTTTTAAAATTATTGTGTGGAATACTCAATCTGTCATAAATTTAGTAATGGATTTGTGACAGAAAGTTCTTATTTTTTATCATCAGCTTTAATTTGTGACAAAAATATGTCAATCACAAAACATATATTTAAATCTGTCAAAAATTTGTCACAATTATGTTACACTTTGAATTTTTATGAGAAAATAAGAAAATTAAAATTTTTATATTTATGCAAAAATAATCCATCATAATTTCATCAAAATTCTATCACAAATTGTGATAGAAGTGTTCTGTCTCAAATATTCCATCAAAATTTTACCATTTTATTGTAGTAATAATAATCTTCTTATCTTTAGTCTTTAAACGAAATATATTTACAAAATTTATGTGCATATAAATTAAAATATATTCTAATCATTCACTTTTTTAAATAGTGAATCGACTAAATGCATAAGATGATATGACACCTCTCTATGATTAAGAATTTTATTTTTTATTTTTTTTATTTTAAAAAAAATTATCTTCATGACTATCACCTCTTCATCTTCATAAATTCTCGTCTTAATTGATAATATTCTTAATAGAAAAGACATAAAATAACACATAAACTTGTCCAACAAATTTGTTTTAGACCTTTAACTACACAAACATTTATTTACCCCACTTAACAATTTTAAAATAAATATATACAAGGAAAAAGAACATGGACTGACCTTTCTCAAACTAATTGGCCTATATTTGAGCCATTAGATATTCATGATCAGTCGATCCAAACAAATTATATATTATGGTCATTTCATAATTTGGGACATTTTGACTCAGGTAGTTCAGACACAGTTCATATATCATATTGATATAATTCATATATCATACTGATATAATTCAAAAAAATAAAGCAACAAATTTATGGAGAAACGTTATATCATTGTTATATAAAATATGCATTTTTAATATGATGCGCACAAAATTTGTATCATTTTGTTGTATAGTATATATATATATATATGTATATATATGTATATATAATACATATAAACATTGTATCTTCATTGTATAGAATACATATGTGTATAAGATATTTATTAAATTTGTATTAATATTGTGTAAAGTTGCCAGCAAATGACTAGAAAATGAAATTAAAATTCAATGGTCATTTTTGTTTAAATAGTTTCATTTGAAGTGTTATTTATGTCTTTTTTTCTATATACAACCCTAAAGCTGACATGGCATAAAAGCTAAATAATAAAAAATGCATCCCTTCCATCCTGCTCCCTTCCTTCTTCAAACCCCCACCCTAATTTTTTTATCTCTGTAAATCCCTTCCCACTCTCTTTCTCCTTCTCCACCCCCTCCTCTCTTTTCTAACCCCCATCCACCCCTCCTTATGCACCTTTATTTTTATTGTCTTTTTTATTTTTTAAATTTTTTTTGAAACTTAAAGAGAGTAAAATCATCAATGAAAATTAGTAAATTATCAAAATTTTATTTTTATTAGAATTGATATTTATGTATGAAAGAAAAATAAATAAATAAAAATATTTTAGGATTATTTCAGGCTACAATGTTGAAAAAGTGATTGTATGCTTTTTCTTTTTGAAGGATCTAGTTTAATGTTTCATTTTTAACATAGAGATAAGATAAATTAAAAATTTTGTTAGAGATAGAAAATAAAGAGAAAATTGGAAAAATTACATTAATCAAAAACTAAAAAGGCATGAATGGAGGATTGCAGAAAGGGAAAGGCGGAGGAAGGGCGAAGATGGGTGGGGGTATTGAAGAAGGTGGATTTGGGTGGGTGGATACGATGATGAAAGGCGATGGTCAAGGATATATATATATATATATATATACATATATATATATATATATATATTTATTGTGAAAGTGATTTTATATTTTTAGGATTGTATTTATTCACTTTAAAATTTAATAGGGGTAAATAAATGACCGCAGAGTTAAAGGCCTAAAGTAAATTTAGCTGACAAGTTTAGGGATGATTTTATGTCTTTTCTCTATTCTTAACTCACATCAAAATACCTTAACTATAGATATAGAGACAAATCTAAAATTTTAAGCTTGTGATTTTCCAATAAAATAAATAAATATATCAAAAGAAGTTAAAAATGGTCGGTTGTTCCACGGGATTTGAACTAGGGTAAATAACATGTGAGACACTTCCTCAAATCTCTTTTGAACCACCAAGCCAACTGACAACTATGTTAATGGGTTTCTCATTTATTATTCTTATACATTTAATATATTTTTAATATAATTACAAGGTATATGAAAATACTTGAAAATTTCCAGAAACACCCACCCCCAATGCTAGATCCGCCCCTGTGTATATATATATATTAAAAAAATAAAATATTTATTTTAAAAGAGATAGTAAGCATTTATTACTTACAAAATAAAATATTATTTATGATCAAATAATAAAATGAACTGAAGGAAAGATATTCGTTTTTCTCTATGCTAGTAAAGACAACTAACTTAAAACTAACTCCTTACAAAAAGGTGTGGAAAGGTGATATCTTTCTAATTATCCTTTTTCTCAGTTTTGGGAAATTTCCCTTATATTAGGAATTAAAATTAAAATTTCAAAATTGTTGCATCAAATTAATGGTGGTCTATTAATTTTTTTCCTTATTGTTACTATAATATTTAAATATTCTCCTAAAATTAGTTTACATTTCTATGGGAACAATATGAAAATCAATATTGTAATTAATGGTATTTAAATGGTCAGTTTCTTGGAGCATTTTGTTAAAAGTGACAGAAGACTTTCAAAATGAGGTGTAGGTTACTCATGTCTTAATAATTGAGTGTAGGTGACAATTACTTTATTATGGATTAAGAAAGTTGGAAAAGTTTGAGAATAGCCCACAAGTTTTTAAATTTATACTTTAATCCAAATGTTAACCTAATATAATAGGAAACGGAGGAAAAAGGGCGTGTTTCTCTCTCTTCTATTCCATTGTTGTTTTCTCTCTCTTAGCGATTTTTGTTGTTCATTATTGCTGTTGCTTTATTCATATCTTCTGCTTCATTATCATTATCTTCTACTTCATTATCATCTTCATTTTCTTTTTGTTGACCATTGTTGTTGTTGTTGTTGTTACCACTATTGCTGCTACTTGATCAATTTCTTAGGTCAAATATTATTTCGTACATCTCTTTCCACTTAACCAATTTCTTAGATCAAATTTTGTTTCATACATCACTTTCCACTTTGGCATTACTTCATAGGAGACTTTCGTAAGTCAAATTATAATTTTTAGTTGAATTTTCAATCTGGGTAACTGCTATTGTGATATTTTTTCAACAATAGATAGCACGTGAACATGAATTCAACATAAGAGCCATCTGTTTAAATAGATCACTCATATGTTGCAACAAATGAGCCATCTGTTGCAACAAAAGACTCATATGTTGGATTCATGTTTATGGTTCTATAATGCCGTAACATGAATCGAATACATGGGTCATCTGTTATAATATATGACCCCTCTGTTGCAACAGACTAGTTATATGTTGTAATAAACTAGTTATCTATTGCAATAGACTGTTATCTATTGCAACATCGTAAATATCTGTTGTAATATATTAGTCATCTGTTGTAATAGAACCTAAACTCGATTCCAACAGATGCGTTATCTATTGCAACAGGTAAGTAATCTGTCACAACAAGTTAGTTATCTGTTGCAACATATCACTCATCTGTTGGCATCAGCTTTAAAGGGTTTTTAGTACTATAACATCTATCCCAATAGGCACTTCATCTGTTGCAACCGATGTATAGTCTGTTGTAACATATGATTTACCTGTTATAATAGATAACTCATATGTTAAAATCAACTTCAAGAGCGTAACATAAATCCTAACAGATAAATAATCTATTGCAATGAATCACTTACCTGTTGCAACATATTTTTCACCTATTGCAACAAATTACATATCTATTTGGGGTTCATGTTATAACACTATGAAGCCACTATTAATTTTATTATGATATCATTATTAACTTTTTTAAAAAATGACATTATTTAGGTACCACTAATGGAGGGATCAAAACAATAGGGGTGGATTGTCATGGTCAATAAATTGAGAAAAGAAATTGATATGTATGGCATTGGAATGAGGGTAAAATGCAAGAGACGATAGCTATGAAAGTCTAAAGTGATGTTTCGTATGATTATTTTGTGAACTTAATCATCAGCTATTGTGGACTTAATTGTCAATTGAAAGAACCCGTCATCAACTACATGCACAGATCTTTTGAAAATTAGAGGGTACTACCTTTCATGATAACCCATCATGTTTGGTTGCGTGCTTATCTTAGTAATTCAACTAGGCCGGTGTTAAGGGTGTACATGATTGAAAAATCGAGTGAGAATGAGAACTAGAATGTAGAAGAAGAAAAATAAAAAGACAACTTTGATGATAAGTGGGATGATCCAGACATGAATATTCCAGATGATGATCAAACACCTACGCCCATTGTTATGAGTAATATGGTGGGAAGTTCTTCTCAATTGACACAGTCTGGCAATCATTAAGACGATAAGATCAGGTTTTACAAGGGAATGTTATTCAAGTATAAGGACAAACTATCTATTTTATTTATTGCCTTCTTGAAAAAAAACTTTAGAATAATGAAGGTGATTAATTTGAGCAAAGTCTTTTGCTTCAGATGTTCTAATCCAAACTGTAAGTGGTAGTTGAGAGTAGTGAAGCACTTAAGTTCTAATAGATTTGTCATTCATAAATATGAAAAGTATCACACATGTGGTTTGGAGCAAATTTTTGGTCAAAATCTTCACGCCACGGCAAAGGTCCTCGATCAATATTTCAAGAATAGATTTCCCAATAGCCAAGGCCCTTCTACAAGGGATATGGCCAATTAACTCATTACGAAATTGGATATCATGGTTATTTATTGAGATATATATATGGCCATGAGGATTTACAAGGACTTGGTTAAGGGGACACACGAGCATGGGTATGCAGTCCTCGATGCCTACCGTTACATGCTTGAGTCCACAAATCCCGAAAGTAAGATGGCGTTGTATGTTGATGAAAATGGAAGGTTTAAGTAATTTTTTGTATCCTATGGTTCTTTGATTCAAGGTTTTAAACATTTGAGAAAATTCATAGCCATAGACTAGACCTTCTTGAGGAGCAGGTATAATGGAGTTTTGCTAGCAGTGGTGGCACATGATGCGGAGAATTACATTTTTCCTATCGCTTTTTATGTAGCGGACAAGGAATGTGATGCTTCTTACGGATATATTTTTTGAATAGATATGAATCTACATCAAAGATACCAAATATTTGTGTTTTGTTTTGGATAGGCATCCAAGTATTCCAAATTTGGGTTCAATTTTCTACATTTCAACTCACTTTGGTTGTTGCATAAGTCATCATGGAGATAATATTAGGAACAACTTTCACAATGAAAGGGTCGTGATCCCTTTTTATAAAGCCGCTATAGCATATAATAGAGAGGAGTTTTAAGATTATTTCAATCAAATAATGGATATGCATCCCAAGGCAGCAGAACATCTCATACGTATCCGTTTCAAGAGATGGAGCCGAGCATTCTGTCCGGTAAATAGGTACATTCTTATAAATTTAATGTCTTGTTTGAGTTACAAGTTTAGTATGATATCGTACTAAGTGATTCGTTTGTATAGGTACAATATTATGATGTCAAACAAAGTTAAATCGGTGAATTCATTGTTTAATAATGAAAGAGAGTTTCCCATCGTGGATCTATTTGATATAATAAACCAGAAGTATGGAAGAAATTTTCATGAAAGGCATGTGAAGTTCGATAACACAGGAATCAAATATGTTCTAGAAGCGGAAAAAATAATATTAATGAATGTCAATCAGGGGAATAGGTTATTTTTTTATCAAATAGTAGATTACAAGTTTAGTAATGATGGTCATGGTGATGTTGCCATGGTCAATCTTCAAACAAGATCTTGCACGTGCAGAGTTTTTGAATTGGAAAAAATACCCTATCCACATGCTATGGCAGCTCTTTAATCTCAATACGGTGTACAATATGGAACCAAAATTTATGTGATCCTCTCTATATTATTCGGTGCAAAAATATATAATGTCATATAGTGAGAATATTAATCTGGTGCCTTCTAAAGGATCTTGGGTTGTTCCTGTAGAGGTTTAGGGGAGATTATTACCTCTCCCATATATTAACCTAAGCACTATCAAACTGGGATAGAGACCATATAAGAGGAGGCGTGGAGTTGGAGGAATCATTTCCATCAACAAAAAACAAGTGCTCCGTATGTAAGAGCGTTGGTAACAAAAGAACTACATGCTCGGATTGTAATCCATCATGATCGTTTCAATAGCAAGAACTTGTGTTGTTGTTTGTTATGGAATTTTATATATTTAAATCATTATTGTGAACGTAAATGCTATCATTTATTATATAAAATATCTTTTTTAATAACTTGTGCATCAATAAAAAGAGGCAAACCAGGAACTAAATACAACAAACCACCAAATTATTTTCAATAGATTAACCATCTGTTGCAACAGATGAACATTGGCTGGAAGAACATAATACAGTTCATCAAATTGGAATGTGTTCCTCCAACTGATGAATAGTTCATTGATAGAAACCCAATGATGACCAACCAGTTTCAACAGATGGTCCATCTGTTGAAAGAACTAAAAAATCTTAATATTGCTACTGGATTCAAAATTGCTCCTTACGTCCAACGTCGACATGTTTGTTGATAAAAAGAAATAGATAGAATGAAAATCAAACAACAATTAAAAATCCAAAGTAGACCAAAAATAAATTATTCATTAAACAAAAATAAAATACATTAGGTATAGATCCGATATAGAAAATTAAAATACATATGCTAAAAGAAAAAACATCACCAAAATATTATTATCATCATCATTATCATTAATATTATTGCTAGCCGACCAACCAGCAAAAGTAGGGTCCTCCTCAGCCTGCGCATCTGTCCGAACATCCTTGCTCTCACGGCGATAACCTCTTATTGCAGGTCATTAACCTACCTCTGAAGTTCCTGCATGGTGTCATGCAGAATAGCAATGTCCCAAATAGGATCAGCCATATCTGAAACACGCATGAATTGACAAAATATGTAAACACAAAAGTAAAGAAAAGAGTCCAAATGTAATAAAATATATAGTACCAACTAGTAGATTTACATACAAAAAATTACTTACCTCAATGAGAAAGGAATATGATCTATGAAGAGAAGTTGTTAAAGATATAATACGAAAAGAAAATATGCAAGAAATAAATAAAATAGAGTAGAATGATGATTAAGGAAGGACATATGTATAGAGAATTAAATTTGAATATGTTAGGTAAAAAGGCATGACTATTCATCTCCATTGTATTAATTACATTTAAACTGCTGACTTTTTATTTTTTATAAAAAGTCATGACTTTTTCTTTTACATTCAAACTTCTAACCTTTTCAAAACAATTTCTCTCTTAACAACAACCGTTATTATTAAGCTATAGCAAAAGATCGTCTATCTATCGCAACAGATAACCCATATGTCATAACAAATTTACCATCTGTTGTAATAGATAGTCTATGTGTGCAACAGATGTGACACCTGTTGCAACATATGGATTATCTGTTGAGACAGATAGGCCATCTATTGGAGGACATATTTTGATTTCATCTAATAGCTGATTCATCAGTTGCAATAGATAGAGAATTTGATTCATCAGCAGTTTTGAATATGTTAGACAAAATGTCATGATTGTTCACCACTTTTTAATAGTCATCACATACCTTAATTAATCAAAATTGGTGATTTTTTTATTATATAAAATTAATAAAACAAATTGAAAAACCACAAAGGTGAAAAGTCATGATTTGTAGCACTTATTTTTTCTTGACAGGCATGTTGTCCTTTGACATTGAATATGGTTACCCTTTAAGCCTCTGTAGTCTTGTACATATAACACCCCATATTCAAGTACGTGTATTGGCGTATTCAAGTACCTGTATTGGTCTTATTTATATGGAATTAATTTTATTTTATTTTATTTATACCGGAATTTGCCCGTCGATGGTTTCATACGAAGGTTATTGAATAAGCTTTCCAACGATATAAAGATTTCCAGATATAATCGATCATGTTCAAAACTATAAAACTGTGGCCGGGATATTTGGGAATAGTAAATGTGCAGGAAAATTTCCTTCACACAAACTACTGAGGCCAGCCAATTTTTTGGGTCAACTTTGAATGATCATAACTCCCTTAATATAATGAACTGGGAGATCTGAGACTTATGAAAAGAAAGATCTTTGAGTCTTATTTCCAATGCAATTGTTTTCATCCAAATACAACGTCTGAGTAAGGAGTTATACTCATTTCACTTCAGCCTCTCAAAATAGATTTTTAGGGTCAACTTCAAACGATCATAACTCCTTGTACAGGACGAACTGGGTGGCCTACTTTATATGAAATAAAATCCCTTTGAATTATATTTCCAACGATACCAATTTCACCCAAATCCGATATCGTAGCAAAGAGTTATGATTGATCTAATTTAGCTTATCAAAACAATCCACCAAAGGACAAATTTGACATTATTTAAATTTTAAAGGCACTTTGGTCATTCCCTATGATATTATGGATGGGAATATGTGTATATATACATGTATATGAGTTCAAAAACTCATTTTCATCATCAATCATTGAGAAAGAACAAACCCTAGCCAAATTTGACCTTTAAATTACTTTTGATTCAACCGTGGAAATTCCAAAGTAATCCGGTAACTGTGTTTGTCATCTCGAGAGCTTCGAATGACACCTATTATTTGTGCAAACAGGATTGCATAATCAAGAGGTGAATTCTAAGGTATGAATATTATTTGACTTTGTTCTCTTCCATATGTATATGTGTGATAGAGGATTATATGTATTGGTTGTTATTGAAAGGTGATGAAAATAGAGTTATGGACTATTTTGTATGGTTTGGTTGTATTGAATTGTGGAAGGTGGATATGGTAATTGAGTTATGGAAGGTGGATATGGTGATATACTATTGAATTGATGATTATTTATGTCTATGGCTCAATTTGGTTTAATGGATTGGTAGGAAGGATAAATGAATCCAAACTTGATATTGGAGGATGTTGTATGAATATGCATGACATGTGAATGTAATTGGAGTATAAGAGGGTTAAAGTGACACCTTTTATGGTGTAATTAAGGCTTACTACTTAACCACTAGTTTGGTGAACTCAAATAATTGAATTGTGACATTTGGTCGCTAATACTAGATTGCTATATATGTTTATTGTAGATGAGTAATCCAAAAAGATGAGAAGTGCATTTGGGACTAGTATTGAAGGTTGACAGTCATGTATGTAAAGCATACTCTATACTATATCTTTGGCATGAAAGTGAACAATTGTTCTATTAAGAAAGTTTCCAAAGTTATTCAGTAAGATATGATCCATAATGATTTTGTATGATGTCCTACGTTACTAATGAACTTGTTTCCACCCTACAAGATGTCAAGACATTCCAATACTTACTTGTTTTCCAAATCTTACATATTTATTGCACTGATGAATGTCAGAAGGTATCCGGTTACTCGAACAAGATCCATGTGCTATTAATGACTCTAAAACGTTTCATTGATATACCAATAAGTTCCTACTTCATTGTTATGGCATTGATGACTCCAAAACACTTTATTGATGTGCCAATGAGTTCTTACTTCATTGTTATTGCATTGATGGTCTATTTATATGTCTCTTATTGATGTATCATTATTTCAAACTATCAAAAATGTGGTGGTGGCTGAAATAACAATTTCAAAGATTAATTGAACTAAGTGATGGAAGTTCTCTCTTATCGGGTGGTATCCCAGGGGCATAAGCCTATCATGGGTTGATCCCTAGTTATGTGTTTATGGGTGGTATCCCAGTGGCATAAGCCTATCATGGGTCGATCCCTAGTTATATGTTTATGGGTGGTATCCCAGGGGCATAAGCCGATCATGGGTCGATCCCAGTTGATATGTATTGGAGGCAGCCTAATGGTCACAGTACAGTACAGTAATATTACAAAGATGATAAGAACGAAGGTAAAGTGATTGAATAAATACAATGTACAGGTTGTCACAAGTTCTAGTAAGTGTGGCCCACTCCTATTATGATTTATCATGGGTCGTACTGATGTCCACCACGGGGGACCTGGATTTCATGCTGCAGGCACAGGTACCTCAGCTCATACACCACACAAGTAGGAGCTAGGATACCCAGCTGCTTTTGGTGAGCTCCAGTTTGCTTCGGGGCTTTCCATGTCATATCCAGTCATTTTTGGTATTGTATAGAAGTTAGTTATATGGCGGGGTGTGTCCCGACCTTAGTTAAACTCTGTGTATTATCTAGAGGCTTTGTAGACCTAATGTACTGTCAAGGTGGTGTTTTGTTAATAGACGTGATGGCTCCAACGGCCAAGTATTGTATATACATATATATGTGTGCTCGAGTTTATACAGGTGATTATTTCCTTTTATATGCGATACGATGTTGTCCGAATTTTAGGTTGTCATAGAGATATGCATAGGAAGTATAAGGTTATGAGCTAGTTCTCCCGGGTCTCCTCGGTTACGGGTGCCAGTCCGCCCCAATAGGATTTGAGGCGTGACAAAAGTGGTATCAGAAAAGTTCGTCCTAGTGAGTCTACAAAGACGTGTCTACGTAGAGTCTTGTTTATTGGTGTGTCGTGCACCGCACTATAAACAAGAGGCTATGAACATTTAGGAATTGCTTCTTTTCTTTATGTCTTAGATCGTACGATAGAGCCAATATTGTGTATAAAGTCATAGTTGACCACTGAATCTGTTTGTTTCTCTTATTTTAGTAATGATGTTGGTTACCAGAAGTAACAATACCAGTAAGCAAGTAGATGTGGCTGCCGGAGAGGGGACTAGTAAGTCACCCACTATACCAGCTAATCAAAGTGAGGCTCCAGCTGAGCATGCATCAGAAACTTCTTCCACTTCGGAAGAAATAATGGGGAGGAGAACTATATCCCCAGAGCCACCTATTAATGTTGTTGATCAAGATCTTAGAAATGCAGTGCAACTTTTGACTCGTATAGTTGCTGGGCAAGCTCAAGGGCAAGCCATTCCTACCACGGGTCCTAGTGGTACAGATAGGGCGGCTAGCCTTCGAACACAGGATTTTCTTAAGATGGATCCTTCCACTTTTACTGGATCAGATCTTAACGAGGACCCACAGGACTTTATTGATCAAATTCAAAGGGCCTTAGATATTATGCATGTAACGGGTAGAGAGACAGTGGAGTTAGCGGCGTATAGATTTAAGGAGAGGCTATATATTGGTATGAGGACTGGAAATGATCTAGGGGTATTGATGCACCCCGAGCTACTTGGAAAGAGTTCAAAGAGGCATTTCTTGATCATTATCTTCCATTCGATATTCGTCAGGCCCATGTAGATCATTTTTTAAATCATTGTCAGGGGAATATGAGCGTGAGGGAGTACAGTCTTCGATTTAATTCCTTGTCGAGATATGCTCCTAATGTTGTAGCTACTATGGATGACAGAGTTCATCAATATGTGGATAGGCTAGATCCATATCTGGTTAGAGATTATACTGTTGTCGCTTTGAACAAAGATATGGACATTGCGAGGATCCAAGCTTTTGCACAGAAAATGGAAGATTAGAGGTAGAGGAGAAGAATGCAGGAATTAGAAAGAGGATATTCCAAGAGGGTCAGATCTACAGGGCAGTTCATGGCATCCCAAGGAGGGTTCAGACCATATATTTCTGCTAGACCACCTAGGCCATTATTTTCTTATTCTGCAGCTAGTGCCTCACCACAGTTCCAAAGGTCCAGAGGAAATCAATTTAGGCACAGAAGTGAGAGTCAGAGTTCGCGGATAGTGGGGTACCAAGGGCAAGGGAATATGAGCCAATCGAGACCTCCTCAAGAGCTATTCAATAAATGTGGAAGGTATCATTTGGGCGCATGTTGGCTGGGGACCAATGCTTGCTTTTGGTGTGGTATGTCGAGGCATATGATGAGGGAATGCCCACGAAGGGACATAGGGGGTATGGCACGATCTACGGGGTCATTTGTTGCATCATCATCATCGATGCCTTATTCAGGAAGGGGTGCACAACCAATGGGTCATGTTAGAGGTGATAGAGGATCCACAAGTTCTAGCGGGGCTCAAAATCGTATGTATGCTCTAGAGGATCGACAAAATTTAGAGGCTTTGCCAGATGTGGTTACGGATACATTGTCTATCTTTTCATTTGATTTATATGCCTTAATTGATCTCAGTTCTACATTATCTTATGTTACTCCATTGGTTGCTGGAAAGTTCGAAAGAATACCCGAACTGTTAGTTAAGCCATTTGAAGTGTCCACACCGGTTGGGGAATCTATTATAGCTAGAAGGGTTTATCGAAACTGCATAGTAACTGTTTGTGGTTGTGATACGATGGCTGATCTTGTGGAGTTAGAAATGGTAGATTTTGATGTTATAATGGGTATGGACTGGTTGGCGTCTTGTTATTCCATAATTGATTGCTGCACGAAAAAGGTATATTTCCATTTTCCAAATGAATCAGTCCTTGAATGGAAAGGTGAAATTAGTGCGCCAAGAGGTAGATTTATTTATTATTTTAAGGCAAGAAGAATAATTTCCAAGGGATACATATATCATTTAGTCAGAGTAAGGGATACAGAAGCGAAGCCACCAACTCTTCACGCTGTTTCGATGGTAAATGAATTTTTTCATGTATTTCCTGAAGATCTTCCAGGTTTGCCTCCTGAATGAGAAGTAGATTTTGGTATTGATGTAATAATAGGAACCCAACCAATCTTCATTCCTCCGTATAGAATGGCCCCAGTAGAATTACGAGAATTGAAAGAGCAATTGAAAGATTTGCTAGAGAAGGGATTCATAAGGCCTAGTATGTCCCCCTGGGGAGCACCGGTGTTATTTGTGCGCAAAAAGGATGGATCGCTGAGGATGTGTATTAATTATTGGCAATTGCATAAGGTGACTATTAAGAATAAATATCCTCTCCCAAGAATTGATGATTTATTTGATCAGTTACAGGGCGCCAAGTGCTTTTCTAAGATTGATTTGAGATCAGGTTATCACCAAGTGAGGGTCAAAGAGAAGGATATACCCAAGACAGCTTTCCGAACATGGTATGGTCATTATGAGTTTCTAGTTATGTCATTTGGGCTAACAAATGCACCCGCAGCTTTTATGGATTTGATGAATAGGGTGTTTAAGCCATTCATGGATGTATTTGTGATAGTTTTTATAGATGATATTCTTGTTTATTCTAGATCAGAAGAGGACCATGACAATCACTTACGAAAGGCATTGCAGACTCTTCGTGATTGTAAGCTTTATGTAAAGGTCTCTAAATGTGAGTTTTGGTTAAAGTCGGTGGCATTTTAGGTCATATTATATCTAGTGAAGGGATAAAGGTTGATGCTCAAAAGATAGAAGCTGTGAAGAACTGGCCAAGGCCCACAACGCCTACGAAAATTCATAGTTTTCTCGGGTTGTCCGGTTATTATAGAATGTTTGTTAAAGACTTTTCTTCCATTTCAGCACCCTTAACCAAGCTAACCCATAAAGCATCCAAATTCTAATGGAATGATGCCTGTGAGAAGAGTTTTCAAGATTTAAAGAACAAGTTGATTTCTATACCCATGTTGGTACGTCCAGAAGGCACCGAAGGGTATACAGTGTATTGTGATGCTTCTAGAATTTGTTTAGGATGTGTATTGATACAGCATGGTAAGGTAATAGCATATGCTTCTAGACAATTGCGGCCACATGAGAAAAATTATCCTACACACGATCTTGAGCTGGCAGCAGTTATTTTTGCTTTAAAGATATGGCGCCACTACTTATATGGGGTTCATGTTGATATATATACTGACCATAAGAGCTTGCAATATATTTTTAATCAGAAGGATCTAAATTTAAGGCATCGGTGATGGCTTGAACTATTAAAGGACTACGATGTTGATATCTTGTACCATCCAGGGAAAGCAAATGTGGTAGTTGATACATTAAGTCGTAAGGCTATGATGGCGCCTATAGAAAGGCAAGGGATGGTTAAAGATCTTCACCAGTTAGCTAGTTTGGGAGTTCACCTTCTTGAAACTCCGAATAAAGAGCTTATCATACATAATGATGCGGAATCTTCATTAGTAGCTGAAGTGAAAGAGAAGCAATATGCAGATCCTATTTTATTACAACTTAAGGAGAACGTTCAGAGTGGTGCGACCAAGGCATTTGAGATTACGCGAGAGGAAGTACTTCAGTACCAAAATCGATTGTGTGTGCCAGATGTAGATGGGCTAAGAAAGAAGATTATGACAGAGGCATATTTTTCAAGGTATTCCATTCATCCAGGATCAACCAAAATGTATCAAGATTTGAAAGATATGTATTTATGGAATGACATGAAGAAGAGCATTGCAGAATTTGTAGCTGAATGTCCAAATTGTCAAAGAGTTAAAGTTGAACACCAAAAACCAGGAGGTTATATGCAATGCATTGATCTTCCAAGCTGGAAGTGGGACATGATCAACATGGATTTCATTATTGGTTTACCTCGTACATCCCGGAAGTTTGATTCTATATGGGTGATTGTTGATAGGCTTAGCAAATCTGCACAATTCCTACTAGTTAGGACCACTTACACAGTTGAAGAGTATGCGAAGATATACATTAAAGAGATAGTCCTATTACATGGAGTGCCAATCTCTATTATATCATATTGAGGAACCCAATTTACCGCAAACTTTTGGAAGTCTTTTCAGAGGTGTTTGGGAACACAAATGAAGTTGAGTACCGCTTTTCACCCTCAAACAGATGGACAAGCAGAACGTACCATCCAAACACTTGAAGATATGCTATGAGCTTGTGTAATAGATTTTAAGGG
Source organism: Capsicum baccatum var. pendulum (assembly GCA_030864225.1). Lineage (NCBI taxonomy): Eukaryota > Viridiplantae > Streptophyta > Magnoliopsida > Solanales > Solanaceae > Capsicum > Capsicum baccatum. The sequence goes on along the minus strand of CM061556.1, from coordinate 121,534,638 downwards.
AAACTGGGATGATCATTTACCTCTTATTGAGTTTGCCTACAATAATAGCTATCATTCAAGTATCAAAATGACACCATATGAAACTTTATATAGAAGGAAGTGTAGATCACCAATAGGATGGTTTGAAGTGGGTGAAACTCTTTTGTTCGGACCAGATCTTTTTTATCAAGCCATAGAGAAGGTTAAAGTAATTCAGCAACGACTGAAAATAGACCAAAGTCGACACAAGTCATATGCGGATAGTAGAAGGAGAGGGCTAGAGTTTTCTATAGGTGATTGGGTATTTTTGAAGGTATCACCAATAAAAGAGGTAATGAGATTTGGCAAGAAAGGGAAGTTGATTCCACATTATATAGGCCCGTATAAGATCACTCCAAGGTTTGGACAAGTTGCATATGAATTAGAGCTACCCCAAGAGCTCTCATTAGTACATTCGGTATTTCATGTGTCAATGCTTCGAAAGTGCATCGGAGATCCATCACATATCACTTCTACTGAGGATGTGTAAATTACGTAAGATCTTACCTATGAGGAAGTGCCTATTGCTTTCTAGATCGCCAAGTTAAGAAGATGAGAAATAAAGAGATAGCATCGGTGAAAATACGTTGGAGAAATCATCAAATGGAAGAGATTACATGGGAAGCTAAGGAAGCAATGAAATCTAAGTACCCTCATTTATTCAAAGATGAAGAGAAAGTTTAAGAAACGGAGTTAGAACATTAACAAGTAAGTAATTTTATATATGCATAGTATTTATGTGATGATGTGAATGTTAATGATGGACTTGAACTTGTTTTGGTTGAATAACTACGCTAAAATTAGAGGACGAATATCCTAAAGAGGGGAAGGATGTAACACCCCATATTCAAGTACGTGTATTGGCGTATTCAAGTACGTGTATTGGTCTTATTTATATGGAATTAATTTTATTTTATTTTAATTATACCAGAATTTTCCCGTCGATGGTTCCATACGAAGGTTATTGAATAAGCTTTCCAACGATATAAAGATATCCAAAAACGGATAGGTTTCGGATATAATCGAGCACGTTCAAAACTATAAAACGGTGGCCGGGATATTTGAGAATAGTAAATGTCCAGGAAAATTTCCTGCATACAAACTACTGAGGCCAACCAATTTTTTGGGTCAAAGTTGAATGATAATAACTCCCTTAATATAATGAACCGGGAGAGCTGCGACCTATGAAAAGAAATATCTTTGAGTCTTCTTTCCAATGCAATTGGTTTCATCCAAATCTAACGTCTGAGTAAGGAGTTATACTCGTTTTAATTCAGCCTCTCAAAATAGATTTTTAGCGTCAACTTCAAATGATCATAACTCCTTGTACAGTACAAACTGGGTGTCCTAATTTATATGAAATAAAATACCTTTGAATTATCTTTCCAACGATACCAATTTCACCCAAATCCGATATCGGAGCAAAGAGTTATGGTCGATCTACTTTATCTTATCAAAACAGTCCACCAAAGGACATATTTGACATTATTTAAATTTTAAAGGCACTTTGGTCATTCCCTATGATATTATGGATGGGAATATGTGTATATATACATGTATATGAGTTCAAAAACTCATTTTCATCATCAATCATTGAGAAAGAACAAACCCTGGTCAAATTTGACCTTTAAATTACTTTTGATTCAACTGTGGAAATTCCAAAGTAATCCGATAACTGCGTTTATCATCTCTAGAGCTTTGAATGACACCTATTATTTGTGCAAACAGGAATGCATAATCAAGAGGTGAATTCTAAGGTATGAATATTGTTTGACTTTGTTCTCTTCCATATGTATATGTGTGATAGAGGATTATATGTATTGGTCGTTATTGAAAGGTGATGAAAATAGGGTTATGGACTATTTTGCATGGTTTGGTTGTATTGAATTGTGGAAGGTGGATATGGTAATTGAGTTATGGAAGGTGGATATGGTGATATACTATTGAATTGATGATTATTTATGTCTATGTCTCAATTTGGTTTAATGTATTGGTTGGAAGGATAAATGAATCCAAACATGATATTGGAGGATGTTGTATGAATATGCATGGCATGTGAATGTAATTGGAGTATAAGAGGGTTAAAGTGACACCTTTTATGGTGTAATTAAGGCTTACTACTTAACCACTAGTTTGGTGAATTCAAATAATTAAATTGTGACATTTGGTCGCTAATACTAGATTGCTATATATGTTCATTGTAGATAAGTAATCCAAAAAGATGATAAGTCCATTTGGGACTAGTATTGATGGTTGACAGTCAGGTATGTAAAGCATACTCTATACCATTTCTTTGGCATGAAAGTGAACAATTGTTCTATTAAGAAAGTTTCCAATGTTATTCTGTAACATATGATCCATAATGATTTTGTATGATGTCCTACGTGACTAATGAACTTGTTTCCACCTTACAAGATGTCAAGACATTCCAATACTTACTTGTTTTCCAAATCTTACATATTTATTGCACTAATGAATGTCAGAAGGTATCCAGTTACTCGAACAAGATCCATGTGCTATTAATGACTCCAAAATATTTCATTGATATACCAATAAGTTCCTACTTCATTATTATGGCATTGATGACTCCAAAACACTTTGTTGATGTGCCAATGAGTTCTTACTTCATTGTTATTCCATTGATGGCCTATTTATATGTCTCTTATTGATGTATCATTGTTTCAAAGTATCAAAAATGTGGTGGCGACCGAAATAACAATCTCAAAGATTAATTGAACTAAGTGATGGAAGTTCTCTATTATCGGGTGGTATCCCAGGGGCATAAGCCTATCATGGGTCGATCCCTAGTTATGTGTCTATGGGTGGTATCCCAAGGGCATAAGCCTATCATGGGTCGATCCCAGTTGATATGTACTAGAGGCAGCCTAATAGTCACAGTATAGTACAGTACAGTAATGATTACAAAGATGATAAAAACAAAGGTAAAGTGATTGAATAAATACAATGTATAGGTTGTCACAAGTTCTAGTAAGTGTGGCCCACTTCTATTACGATTTATTCACTTGTTTCTGATTTTTACTGAGCTCCTATATCATATGTGATTATCTACAGCTTTACTTACTCAGTACATATTTCATACTGATGTCCCCTACGGGGGACCTGCATTTTATGCTGCAGGCACAGGTACCTCAGCTCATACACCGCACAAGTAGGAGCCAGGATACCCAGCTGCTTTTGGTGAGCTCCAGTTTGCTTCAGGGCTTTTCGTGTCATATCCAGTCATTTTTGGTATTGTATAGAAGTTAGTTATATGGCGGGGTATGTCCTGACCTTAGTTAAACTCTGTGTATTGTCTAGAGGCTTTGTAGACCTAATGTACAGTCAAGGTGGTGTTTTGTTAATAGACATGATGGCTCCAACGGCCAAGTATTGTATATACATATATATGTGTGCTCGAGCTTATACAGGTGATTATTTACTTTTATATGCGACATGATGCTATCTGAATTTTGGGTTGTCATAGAGGTATGCATGGGAAGTATAAGGTTATGAGCTGGTTCTCCCGGGCCTCCTCTATTACGGGTGCCAGTCCGCCCTAATAGGATTTGAGGCATGACAGTACACTACTTAACGATGGAAAGTGAAGAATAAACACTGTATGACATTGATGGAATAGGAATAATAAGGTACGTTCAGATAGATGGATCCACTTTCATGCATGGAAGTTATGTATTATTATAACACCCTGAATCTGTACCCCAGAAGCTACATGGTGCTTACAACCCTGAAGGACCAAAAGCTAACCTATGACTGATACCTGCTATCAACACTAAATGATAATACTGTAATAACTATAGAAAATAAGCTGAAATGCCATAAGGTTAAAAATCTAAAATACTGAATAAAAATATCGACTGTAATAATAATCTGTAAAACTAAATACTGTCTAAAAGTCTAGTTTAAAAAGCCTCTAACTGAACTGTTCGAATGTGGAGTTGATGGGACAGGCCTCCAACTAACTCCAACTACTGAACTACTAATAAAATGAAATACTAAAATAAAAGCATGCCCTCGATAGATGAAAACTCACTACTAAAACTGCTGTTGATAACTGTATCTGTTTATGCATGGTTAGGAACCTGAGCATCTGAACCTATGATATGAGACATCATAGCGCAAAGAAAGAGTATGCATCAGTACGTGGAATATACTGGTATGCTAGATGAGGTAAGCCTGAATGTAAGGGTTCATATGTATAAATAATAACTGACTGAATGATATAGAGTAACTGAATATGAGAGTACATGGATAACTAAAACTACTGTAAATACTGAGTATACAATACTGTGCATATATGTGTATGCTGTAACTAAGCTTTTACTGAAGCTGAGTTCTGATAAATGTGTAATTGATATCTGAGATTACTGATAATTGAGTTACTGAAACTGATTGACTATATATGACAGTCCTAATTTTGTAGAACTGAACTGAGTTCTATATTGAGATTGAAATTGAGACTGTGGGAAGTAATCTTATAATTGACATGCCCCTTTTCTAAATAGATTTGGGATCCAACCTGTAACGCCAGCTGGAAAGGTGTCAGTACCATGCCACGGTTAAAGACACTGTAGATTTACCCTCATCTGGCAGGTACTCTAATGAGAATGGTTGAACCCTCAACTGGCAGGTGAAAATACCTCATCAACCCTCAACTGACATGTTTATATCTCAACCTACACTAGCTAAGTAGTTGTGGAATGTAAGGACTGCTTCTAAGGATCACACACTCTACTGGTAGGTGATCCCCCATCCTTGGGTTCACTTGGTGTTTAATCCTACTTCCAACTGAATAGACCTTGAACTGATTATACTCAACTAGATTGGACTGATACTAGGTTTGAGTCATGTCTTTGACGGAGTACTATTGAGTGATATAATTGACTGAGTTCTATTGATTGCGACATGACTTATACTATTTTATAACTACTATAACTCTAGGTAAACAACTAGATTTTGGGTATTAAATACCCCCAGGACTCGATAGCATGAAAAGTAGAGCATAGCATGATCTTGAGAAACATAACAATGTACATTTATCCATAATTCGTTCATAGAGACATTTTATCAAACACATGTAGAGCATAAGCTTGTACATATACTAGCATGTAATGATTTCAGAATTTAATTCCATGAACATTCTATTAAACACTTGGGGAGCACACCTTAATGAACATAATCATGGATATCATATAAACATTGCAACTACAATTCCCAAACTTTCAAATTCAAGTATTATAATATGGAAATTACATAATTCAATATACATTCTATTTCAATTTCATGGAAACCCCAATTAATCATGGATTGATACTCAATTAATGTTATGAACATGAATACAATCTAATTTCAAGCATATAATTCATAAATCAATAATCTCATGGTTTTAAAAATGGATTCTTGGACTCTATAGGAGAAATAAACCCATAGATGAACACCTAACATACCTTGGAATGTTAATTCTTGAAGGTTGTTGGAGATATTCTTGAGTTTGTTCTTGATTTCTTGAAGCTAGAGTTTTGTATCTTCAGAGAAGAGTTTTTTAATTCATGAGAGAAAGTGAAGAAATAATAATATAATAGGGTATTTAGGACTTTAATCCCGTGTTTAGGCTGACTGAGGTAAGGGAAAAGTACTTAAAATCCCTTGGAATTAAAACTCAGAATTAACTAAAAAATCTTGATTTGGCATGCTGGCGCGATACGGCGCTATCGTTTCGTGTCACTAGAATTTGACAAATACGACCAGGAAGCTTGGCACGATGCGGTGGAATTGCGTTTCTTCACTGTATGGGAATTTGGCCCTTGGTGCAGTACGGTGGAATCGCATTGCCTCACTGGAAATTGACAATTGTGAATTAGGTCTATGGCGTGATATGCCAATTTCACAGAACAACACTGGAATTTGATGATTACCATTTGGTTGGCCTTTGCGACGCGGTGAAGTGCCAATTGGCACACTTCTTTACAAAAATGGCCATAACTCTTCGCCGGGTGTCAGATTTGGGCAAATTTTATATCGTTGAAAAGCTGAATGAATTTCCTATGCAATGGCAGGCTCTAAACTGAAAATTATTGAGTATTTAGAAAAATTTATATAGAATAACTCATGTACTGAGAGTTAAAATGAGCTAAGAAAATACAAGGTATTACAATATCTCCCCCTTGGGAACATTTATCCTCGAATGAGACTAATTAAGCTAGAAATACTGATAGACTAAGTTTACACACTGAACATGCATATCTAATGCAAGGAATACATGACTGAGGAACTGATAGCTTTAATTTTTTCATACTAACATGCATATCTGATGCATGAGTACATGTCTGAACTGATTCATGAATGCATGACTGCATATGCAATAGTAAGAAATACCAAGATTATAACTGTAACTGAACATGGAATTGAGCAAAGCTAAGGAAGACTGTTACCTTAAGCTGAATCTAAATTTGTGGAGAAGAGGTGAGGATACTTTATCCAAATATCTGCTTCTGTTTCCCAAGTAGCTCCCTCAATGGACTAATTCCATCAAAGAACTTTGACTAAGGGAACTTCTTTGTTCCTCAGTCTATGAATCTAACGATCGAGGATCTGGACTAGAACCTCATCGAAAGAGAGATTATTCTAAATATTTACATCCTCTAAAGAAACTACCACTGCTGGGTCACTAAAGCATTTGTTTAGCAAGGAGACGTGGAATACTGGATGCACTGAAGCTAGATTTGAAGGCAACTCAAGTCATAAGCTACCTTTATAAAATGGTCGAGAATTCTATAAGGACCGACATATCGGGGACTGAGTTTTCCCTTATTTCCGAACCTCTTTACCCCCTTCATAGGAGAGGTTTTCAAGAATAAAAAAATCATCAATCTCAAACTCAAGATCCTTTCTCCTCACATTTGGATACAATTTCTGTCGGCTCCGAGCAGCCCTAAGCCTTTCTCTGACCATCTGAACCTTCTCCAAGGCATCAAACACTAAGTGAGGCCCTACTATTGCAGCATCACCTACCTCGAACCAACCAATTAGAGATCTACATCTCCTATTGTAGAGAGCCTCAAATAGATCCATCTAAATATTGGAATGATAGTTGTTATTGTATATGAATTTGATCAAACACAAGTAGTCATCCCAACTACCCTTAAAATCGACAATGCAAACTCTTAGAATATCTTCTAGAATCTAAATGGTCCTTTTTACTTGACTATCTATCTGCGGGTGGAAGGCTGTACTAAGGTGAACTCGTGTACCAAGACCCTTTTGGAATGCTTTCCAGACATGAGAGGTAAATTGGGTACCTCTATCTGAGATGATGTAACTGGGACTCCGTGTAACTTGACAAACTCTCTGATATAGAGTTTGGCATAGTTCTCGACTGAACAAGAAGTATGAATTGGTAAGAAATGAGCTGATTTAGTCATCCTATCTATGATAACCCAAATGGAATCATGCTGATGATAAGTATGAGGCAAACCCATCTTTAAGTCCATGTTCACTTTCTTCCATTTCCATATAGGAATACTGAACTCCTGGATGGAGCCACTAGGATTCTGGGGCTCAATCTTAACCTTCTGACATGTGGATCACTTAGTTACAAACTCTGCAATATCCCTCTTTATCCCACTCCACTAATAATATGGTACATCTTAGTGGCCCTGGATGAATAGAGTATTTCTCACCATGCGCTTCTACAAGAATTCGTTTCCTCAAGTCATCTACACCTGGCACATATAAACGACCTTAGCAACACAACACACCATCTCCCCCTTAGGAGAAAACCTCTATTTTTTGATCTTTGACCAACTCTTTCAACTTAACAAGACTAAGATCTCTATCCTGCTTTTCCTTTACTTTAGAAACTAGAGATGATTCTGAACTACTCTGCACCCACACACTACCCTCTGCTGAATCAACTAAGCGAACACCTAGTCGTGCAAGCTGATGAACTTCCTGAACTAACTTCTTCTTATCATTCTCAACATGAGAAACACTACCCATAGACAATCTACTGATAGCATCAACCACTAATTGGCCTTACTAGGATGATACAAAACATTCATATCTAATCTTTCAACAACTCTAACCACCTTCTCTGATGTAAATTTAAATCTTTCTGAGAAAAGACATACTACAAGCTTTTGTGATCTATGAACATATCAACAAGCATCCCATACACGTAATGCCTCCAAATATTTAAGGCAAACACCATAATTGCTAACTCGAGATCATGAGTCGGGTAATTCTTCTCATGTTGCTTAAGCTATCTAAAGGCATAGGTTATGACCGTACCTCTCTGCATGAGGACATAACCCATACCTACTCTAGATACATCACAATACCCAACAAACACATCTGAACCATCTAGTAGACTCAAGACTGGGGATGAGGTGAGTCGAGTATTCAACTCTTAAAAACTCTTCTTGCAGGAATCTGACCACTAAAACTGGACTTTTTTCTGAGTCAATTTGGACATGGGGGATGCAATAGATGAAAACTATTCAACAAACCAACAGTAATAGCCAGCTAAACCCAAGAAACTCTGGATATATAATGGAGAGATGGGTCTAGTCCAGTTTCTCACCACCTCGGTCTTTTAAGGATCAATTCTAATACCATCACCAAAAATAATATGACTAAGGAATGCAACTGACCTTAGCCAAAATTTGCACTTACTGAATTTAGCAAACAACTGATGAGTTCTAAGAGTCTGAAGTACAATCCTAAGGTGATCTGCATGATCATTCTCGCTATGAGAATAGACAAGAATGTCATTGATGAAGACTATAATGAACATGTCTAAGTAATACTTGAACACACGGTTTATTAAGTCTATGAAAGTTGCTAGGGCATTTGTAAGACCAAAGGACATGACTAGAAACTCGAAGTGACCATACCGGGTTCTGAAAGTTGTTTTCAAAATGTCACATTCCCTAACTCTGAGCTAATAATAGCCTAATCTGAGGTTATCTTAGAAAAGTAATTGGCTCCTTGAATTTGGTTAAATAAGTCATCGATTCTAAGAAGTGGATATTTATTCTTGACTATGACTTTGTTCAATTGGCGGTGGTCTATACACATTCTGAGTGAACCGTATTTCTTATGCAAAAATAAGATTGGTGCATCTCACGGGAAAACACTGGGTTTGATAAACCCCTTATCTAAAAGGTCTTTTAACTACTCTTTCAATTCCTTGAGTTTCGCTAGTGCTGTTTTGTATTGCTGAATAGATATAAGTTGAGTATCTGGAAGAAAGACTATTTCGAAGTCAATTTCCCTTTTAGGAGGAACTCTGGGAAGATCTTCAAGAAGCATGTCTGAGAATTCATTTACTACTGGAACTGACTCAAGACTAGAAATGTTTGAACTAGAGCCTTTGACGAGCACAAGATGATAGACACATTCCTTTGATATCATTTTCTCGCTCTAAGGTATCAAATCAACTAACCTTTAAGCGCTATAGTACTACCACTCCATTCAAGGACTGGTTCATTTGGAAACTAAAAATGACCAATTTTGTTTCTACAATCAACAGAGGAATAGCATGAATGGAGCCAATCTATGCCGAGAATGACATCAAAATCCACCATCTCCAGCCCTACAAGGTCTGCTGAAGTAACTTTCAAAGATATCATAATCGGAATGTTTTTGTATACCTATTGGGCTATGATAGATTTACGTACTTGGATAAAAACTGAGAAAGGCTCTACTAGGATTTCTGGACTAACTCCGAAGTTAACGACTATATAAGGAGTTATGAAAGATAAAGAACCTCCTAGATCTAGAAAGGCATAAACATGTAAATAAAAGATCTATAACGTACTAGTGACCACACCAGGAGAATATTTCTGATCTTGTCTGGACTGAACCGCATACAGCCTATTTAGGCATTGCCCACTGGTGGCACTAGAAGTGGTACCCTGCTGATTCAGGTGACCTGACTGAGATGAAGAATGATTATACTTACCCTGAGAACCTAGCTGAGGACAATCTCTAACTCTGTGGCCTGGCTTGCCACACCCGAAACAAACATCACTGCCAGCTCTGCAGACACCCTCATAGTTTCTGCCACATATCTGACAAAGAAGATTTTTTCGAGCATTCCTGACACTACTTTGAGATTTAGATCCTAGAACCCTATCTTTGTTACCATTTCTAAACTTAGGTACTAGAGCACTAGCTGAGGACGGAGCTGGAACTGAAGACTTTGGATAAAGCTGGAAACAGTTATCGCCCTCTAACTTAGGCTGATTAAAATTGAAGCTACCTCTTCTAGCTTTCTTGTTTTTCCTCTCTCTCTCTCTCTATTCTTAGCCTATTCTATATACTAAGCATGGAACATGATCCTGTATATGTCCATCTTCTTAATCCAAATTACAGTTCTGCACTTTTTAACACACTATCTGACACCCCATACATGAACTTGCTCATTTTGGACCTACTGTCTGCTACTACATAGGGAGCATAACTGTATAACTGATTAAACTTAAGGGAATAATCTTTTACACTCATACTGCCCTGCCTAATATTGATGAACTCTAACACCTTGGCTTTTCTCATCTCTAAGGGAAAGAATCTATCTAGGAAAGCAGTAACAAACTCTTCACACTCTATGGGCTCAACATCTGTGCCCCTGTCTACCTTCCACTGCTTAAACCACGTATGAGCTACATATTGTAGCTGATAGGAGTCTAACTCAGCACTCTCACTGGAAGTCACTCCTATAATATCCATGACTTTTTGTACCTGATTGAGGAACTCCTGTGGATCCTCTTCTAACTTTGATCCTGCGAATAGGGAAGGATTCATTTAGGAGAAGTCCCAAATCCTAGCTGCAGTAGTATTGGCCACTGGGTTATCCTAAACAGTAGTTGTTCGTTCATTCTGAGCTGTTATGAAATTGGCAAGAGTAGTGAACGCAACTCTGAATTCTACATGGGAGACATGCTCGTCCAGGGGATTTGCTTTAATGGGCTGAGGTGCTGACTGATTTCCCGTCCTTCTTTAGTTAGTCTTTTTAGGAGGCATGTTCTGTAAACAAAAGAATAAACAAATTAGACTAAAAGTTTAACTTGAGCTCATGCTCACTCACAGACATGAATACTGAAAGAAGGGAAACTTTTCTAAAATATCGCATAGCCTCTTGTCCATAAGTGTGGCATGCTACACACATATGCATAAGACTCTACTAGATATGGATTTCAGACTGCTTAAGACTCTATTGAACCTTAGGTTATGATACCAAGTTTGTAATGCCCCGAGTCTGTATCCAAAATGCTACACGGTGCTTACGACCCTGAAAGACCACAAGCTAACCCATAACTAATAGCTGCTGTGAGAACTGAATGATAATACGTTTAAAAATATAGAAAATATGTTCAAATGCCATAAGGTTCAAAACTTTAAATACTGAATAAGAATATCGACTGTAATAATAATATGTAAACTGAATATTGTCTGAAAGTCTAGTCTGAAAAGACTCTAACTCAACTGTCTGAATATGGTGTTGATGGGACAAGCCCCTAACTAAATCCGACTACTAAACTACTAATAAACTGAAATACTAAAATAAAAGCATGCCCTTAATAGATGAGGAATCATTATTGAAACTACTACTGATAATTAGGCTTGTCTATGCGCGGTCAGGAACCTGAGTGTCCGAACCTATGACATGAAACATTATAGCACAAAGAAAGAGTATGCGTCAGTACAGGGAATGTACTGGTATGCTAGATGAGGTAAGGATGAATACAAGGGTTCATATGCATGAACAGTAACAGACTGAATAATTTAGTGTAACTAAATATGAGAGTACATGGATAACTGAAACTGCTGTAAATACTGAGTATGCAATACTGTGCATATACTTGTATACTAGAACTGAGCTTTTACTGAAGCTGAGTTTTGAGTTATGATATCTGAGATTACTGATAACTAAGTTACTGAAATTGATTGACTGTATCTGACAGTCCTAATTCTGTAAAACTAAACCGAGTTCTATACTGAGACTGAAACTAAGACTGTGGGAAGTAATCATTTAACAAACATGCCCCTTTTCTAAATAAATTTAGGGTCCAACCTGTAACCAAGCTGGAAGGGTAACAGTACCATGCCATGGGTAAAGACACTGAAGAGTTACCCTTATCTAGTAGGTACTTTAATGAGAATGGTGGAACCCTCAACTGACAGGTTAAAACACCTCATCAACCCTCAACTAGCATATTAATGTCATAACCTATGCTAGATACATAGTTCAGAAACACGAGGACTGCTTCTAAAGATCACATCCTCTACTGGCAGGTGAGCCCCCATCCTTGGATTTACTCGGTGCTGAATCCTACTCCCAACTGAATAGACCCTGAACTGATTATACTTAACTAGTATGGACTAATACTAAGTTTTTACTGAGTTCTATCACTGACTAAGTACTACTAAGTTTTGTAACCGACTGAGTTCTAGTGATAGCGACATGTTAATACTATTCTATAACTATTGTCGCTCTAGGTAAACAACTAAATTTTTGGGTGTTAAATACCACCAGGACTTGCTAGAATGAAAAGTAGAGCATAGCATGATCTTGAGAAACATAACAATGTACATTTGTCCATAATTCGTTCATAGAGACATTTTATCAAACACATGTAGAGCATAAGCTTGTACATAAACTAGCATGTCATGATTTAACAATTTAATTCACATGAACATTCTTTTAAACACTTGGGGAGCACAACTTACTACACATAATCATAGATATCATATAAACATTGCAACTACAATGCCGAAACTTGAAATTTCAAGGATTATAACCTAGAAATAACACAATTCAATATATATGCTATTTAAATTTCATGGAAACCCCAATTAATCATGGATTGATACTCAATTAATGTCATGAACATGAATACAATCCAATTTCAAGCATGTAATTCATAAATCAACAATTGCATGGTTTTTAAAAATAGATTCTTGGACTCTATGAGTGAAAGGAACCCATAGATGAATACCTAACATAACTTTAAATATTAATTATTGAAGGTTCTTGGAGAAATTCTTGAGTTTTTTCTTGATTTCTTGAAGCTAGAGTTTTGTATCTTGAGAGATGATGTTTTTAATTCTTGAGAAAAAGTGATGAAATAATGATATAATAGAGTATTTAGGTCTTTAATCCAGTGTTTTGGCAGACTGAGGTAAGGGAAAAGTACTTAAAAACCCTTGGAATTAAAACTCAAAATTAACTGAAAAATCTCGATTTGGAATGCTAGCGCGACACGATGAGATCACTGGAATTTGACAACTACAACCTAGAAGCTTGGCGCGTCACGGTGGAACATTTCTTCACTGCATAGGAATTCGTCCCTTAGCGCGGCATGGTGGAATAGCATTGCCTTACTGGAAATTGACAATTGTGAACTGGGTCAACGACGCAATGTCCCAATATAGCTGAGCAACACTGGAATTTGACAATTTCCATTTGGCTAGCCTGCGCGATGCGGTGAAGTGTCCATTGGCACACTGCTTTACCAAAATGGACATAACTTTTTGCCTGGGTATTGGATTTGGATGAATTTTATTTCATTGGAAAGCTGACTGAATATCCTATGCAATGGTAGGATCTAAACTGAAAATTATTGAGTATTTAGAAAAATTTACATAGAATAACTCATGCACTGAGATTTAAGATAAGCTAAGGAAATACGGGGTATTACAATTATTGATCAGGCTTTTGTGACAGACACACATAAAGTATAATGATTTTGTGAATGTAGTTTTTAATCGATTATACATTGATACTTCAAATAAGATCCTGCATGTTATAGTTTGGTTTGATAGGTGCAAACTGATAAGGCCGGAGGGTTCCAAGAAGATCGTTTCGTTACCCTGTTACTATTTAATGATGGTTTTGCTTATGTTTATGCGTCTAATTCTAAGAAGGGATTAATATTTGATGGTATTATAGACATTCCATAGTGATTGACCAATTTTAATGGGGCAATGGACTTTGAGATGGACTTCGAAGCCTTCGACTGCAGCAAAAAAGAATGGAAAACCAGTAGAAATTTCCTTCGTCCAAATTTATATAGATGGGTTGCTCGAGGAGACTATTATACAATAGAAAGTTCTTAGGAGAATACCTATGCGGAAAAGGGAAGGTGGCAAAGAGCATATATCATATCAGACCTTGTTTAAGAGGAAACACAAGGAAGTAAGTAAGGAACTTCTAGCCAATCTAGCTAATGAAATTGACTTGAAAGATGAAATAACTGAATGGGCTACAAATGTGAAATTGTATCGAACTATTAAAATCCATCAGTCGTTCTTGAAAAAGAAAATGCTAGAGAGGACTGGAGCTGGACACTTTTCTAGGGAGTGCGACTATCTAGCATATACTAAATGAAGACCGATGATGTGTGCACAATTGCGAACATATTTGAGTCCTTTAACCTACAATAATTGTGAGGCCTTAAGAAACTTTTGTCATTTTTTGATGTGTTTATGTTAATTTTACAGATTAATCTAATGGGATAGAGAACCAACAAGAATAGAGGCAAAGAAGTCGAAATCTGAAGAAATTAAAAGAAAGGTGTGACTGACAACATCTATGACAAGGTGTAATCCCCATGATAGTGTAATACTCAGGGAAATTTTTCATTGAAATTTTGTGCGTAAATGTGTTGGGTTCTATCGTCTAGAATGAATTATAAATCTTTCGTGTGGAATGTCTTAGATTATGACCCACCATTGCGTAGAGTATCAAATAATCTTTCCAACAATATGTGGATCATCCAAAACAGACACTCAAGCGACGAGTTATGAACATTACAATCGAACCGTGAATAGTAATGAACAGTAAAACGTGCAGGAAAAGTACTGAGACCTGGCGTATTTTTGCTCCAACTTTAAATAATGATTACTCCTTGTAAATAATGATCTGGGTGATCTACTATATATCAACAGAAATATCTGCTAGTCCTCTTTATAATGAAATTGGTTTCATCCAATTTGTCTATCGGAGCAAAAAGTTATGATCGATCTACTTCAGCCTATCAAAAGCAATTTTTTTTGGTCAACTTTAAACAATCATAAATCCTCGTACACAATGATCTGTGTGAGATACTATATATAAATGGAAATATATGAGATTCCTCTTTCTAATGAAATTGGTTTCATCGAATTTGGATATCGTAGTAAAACGTTATGGTTGATCTACTTCAGACTATCAAAACAGTCCACCAAAGGATAGATTCGAGATTTTTTTTGATTTTTAAGGGCGTTTTGGTCATTCTACCTCAACCAAAATCCGTCCAAACCCTATATTAAAGCCTATTAGAAGTATTATATGTTATATTTCATCAAATTCCCTCAAAAAGAAAATCCTAAGCTTCTACATCCTACTTCAAGAAGCTCCAAAGTTCACCATTAATTCTGCAAATTTATTCTAGATTCCAAGTTCCTGATTCAAGAACTACAAGAACCATCATTCAAAGGCACGATTAACATCTCAAAAATGAGTATCGATCTAAAGTTCATCATTCAAGGTATGTGGGGTTTTTCAACAAGAAGTCTCTTTCGTTCTTGTGCCCAAAAGTAATTTTCCTTACAAAGGCATGATTTTTATTTGATTTTTTACGAATTTGAAGCATGAACCCATATCTTATGATGATTATTATGAAATCTTGATGTCTATGATTTTGAAAGATGAATTTACATGTGTGAAGATATAAAGCATGAATTTTGAACGATATTTATCATGATTTTGATATTTGGATCGTGAATCCCCATTGGAAATTGTATTTTTTTGAGAAAGTGTGTGCTATAAGCACGTTGATGTTGAATATTTGAGATATTTTGAATGATTTGACCTTTTGGTCTTAATGGAGTTGTTTTGAACTCGAGTGTGAAAGAAATCCACAATGTGGTTGATTTTGATAGATGGGAAGTGTGATGGCTCCTGATGTATATTTATATATTACTGAAATTGTTTTGTTTTGGATTGTCTTTGAAATGATCTGAGCTAAATTTGGGAGAAATCTTTAGCACTGAGTGGGAGGTATAAAGCAACCTTACTTCCCTAGAACTACGTGTCCCCGTAAGAGTGAGCCTGAGGCTGATTTATATAGTGATCACTAGTTTGTGTGGATTTGATATCTATAGTCCTTCTCCGATGGCAAGGATAGGATGGCTCTCCCCAACGTGGGTTGTACGTTGGACTCCATGTAGCTCACATAGTTTATGTCGGTTATAGGATCTCCCAGTGTGTGTGTGTGTGTTTCCTTATATCTATGGTGAATGGTGAAGTGATTTAAAAGTGGAATTGTGAAAGTTATTCTTTTGAAAGATTTAAATGATATTTACATTATGAGAATTGATATTCTTAATGAACTGAAAGTGATTGACAAATTATATGATGACTCATATGTGTTATTGTACTTATTTCATCCTCTCATGATTATGATAATTTTCTTCGGGCTATGTGAGTCTTTCATACATCCTGCATATTTCTTATAAATATTTGTGATGATGATGTTTATACAACTGCATACACCCTCATATACTCGGTTTCTTTCTATGGTACTAACCCACATCTTCGGATGTGGGCTGCATTTTCTCGGAATGTAAGTTTAGGTGCTTAGTTCCAGGTTTGACAGTGATTCTTTGGGCACACTGTTCTATATCCTCTATTATGGTGAGTCATCATGTTTTGAGGACGTGATGTCTGATGTTGGTTTTACAAAATTGTTTACATTTGATACCTGAGTATGAGTCAGTTGGGGCATGTCTTAATGGCTTGCTGGTTTTATTGATTTTCTTAGAGGCTTGTCAGACTGGTATAGATGTTGGGTGTTGACTAATAAATTATATTTTGTTATCTTTCTGAAATTCTTTTATTCTTGGATGATGATTACTTTGTTGATTTTTGAGGGTTATTTATGGAAAACCCATTAATTTGTGTTGAACTGAATGATAATAGCTCAAAGGGTTAACTTGGGGCTACTCGTAGCCTCAAGCATCGTGTGACGCTTCGGGACCCATTTTTTGAGGCGTTATAAACTTGGTATCAGAGCCAAAGGTTTTAAGGTATCCTAGGGAGTCTGACAAGACGCGTTAAGTAGAGTCTTGATCATCAGTGTGTAGCGCGCCACATCTATGAGCAAGAGGCTACAAGACATTTTAGGAAAAAGTGTGATTCTTTCTTTCAGAAATCTGTCGTGCTTAAAGTGTCCTGTTACCGTTCTTCAAAGAGTCTTGTTGGCTGATCTGATTGAGTTAGACATGGTAGATTTTGATGTGATTCTGGGTATGGACTGGATGTATTCTTCTTATGCCTCTATTGATTATCGTACCCGAGTGGTCAAGTTTCAGTTTCTGAGTGCATCCGTGTTTGAGTGGTTTGGGAATTCTGTGTCACCCTAGAGTCATTTTATCTCTTACCTCAAAGCTATAAAGCTTATTTCCAAGGGGTGTATTTGCCATTTGGTTATATTCAAAGACACTAAGTTTGAGACTCCAACTCTTTAGTCTGTTAACATCGTCAATGAGTTTTCTGATGTCTTTCCGGATGATCTTCCAGGAATACCTCCTGATAGAGAGATAGAGTTTGGGATTGATCTTCTTCTCGATACTCAACCTATTTCTATTCCTCTTTACCATATGACCCCTGCAGAACTTAAGGAGTTGAACGAGCAACTTAAATATCTACTAGATAAGGGTTTCATAAGGCCAGTGTTTCTCCTTGGGGCGTTCTTATGTTGTTTGTGAGAAAGAAAGATGGCTCTTTACGTATGTGCATTAATTACCGCCAACTGAATAAAGTCACCATAGAAAATAAGTACCCCCTTTCGAGAATAGATAATTTGTTTGACCAATTAGAAGGTGCAAGTTATTTCTCAAAGATAGACCTTCGTTCCGGCCATCATCAACTCAAAGTTAGGGAGTGTGACATCCCAAAAACCTCTTTTCGAACTTGTTTTGGCCATTTTGAGTTTCTTGTTATGTCTTTCGGGTTAACTAATGCCCCAGCAGCTTTTATGGACCTCATGAAATAGTGTTCATCGATGATATACTGGTGTACTCCCATAGTGAGGATGAATATTCTGATCATCTCTGAACTGTCTTGCAAACCCTCAGAGATCACAAGTTATTTGCCAAGTTTAGTAAGTGTAAGTTTTGGCTAAGTTCAGTTGCTTTTCTGGGTCATATCATTTCTTTCGAGGGTATTAGAGTTGATCCCCAAAACACTGAAGCTGTTAGAAATTGGCCTAGACCTATTTCTCCGAATGATATCTGAAGTTTCTTGGGTTTAGCTAGCTATTACCACCATTTTTTTGAGGGTTTCTCCTCTATAGATTCTCCTATGCTCGTTTGACCCAAAAGAAAGTGAAGTTCTTGTGGTTCGAATCTTGTGAGAAGAGTTTTCAGGAGTTGAAGACTTGACTCACTTCAGCCCCTGTTTTGACTTTGCCTGATAGTGTTGATGGTTTTGTGGTGTACTGTGATGCTTCGAGAGTTGGGTTGGATTGCGTATTGATGCAGAAGGGTAAGGTGATAGATTATGCTTCTAGACAGTTGAAACCCCATGAGAAAAATTACCCCACCCATGACCTTGAGTTGGCTGCTATTGTGTTTGCTTTAAAAATCTAGAGACACTATTTGTATGGTGTCCATGTTGATGTTTTCACTGATTATAAGAGTCTGCAGTATGTATTTACCCAGAGAGAATTGAATCTTAGGCAGAGACGATGGTGAGAATTGTTAAAGGACTATGATATGAGTGTGTTGTACCATTCGGGCAAGGCCAATGTTGTGGCGGATGCCCTAAGTAGAGTGTCCATGGGTAGTGTTTCACATGTGGTAGAAGGTAAGAAAGAGTTGGCTCATGATGTACATAGTTTGGCTAGATTGGGGGTTAGGTTGTTTGACTCTACTGAAGGCAGTATAGGGGTTCAGAGTAGTTCTCAATCCTCCTTGGTTTCGGAAGTGAAGGAAAAACAATACTTAGATGCTAGTTTGGTCAGACTGAAGGAGTCAGTCAAGGACCAAAAATAGAGGTTTTCTCCCAAGGGGGAGATGGTGTGTTGAGATTACAGGATAGATTGTGTGTCCCTAATATTGATGATCTGAGACAAAGGATTATAGCTGAAATGCAAGGGGCGCGATATTCGATTCATCCTGGTGCCACCAAGATGTACCAAGACTTGTGGAAAATCTATTGGTGGAGCGTCATGAAGAAAGATATAGTAGCATTTGTAGCTAAGTGTCCAACATGCCAATAGGTTAAGGTTGGACACCAAAGACCTGGTGGTATGATGCAAGAGTTTAGTATTCCCACCTGGAAGTGGGAAGAGATAAATATGGACCACATGATTGTTTTACCTCCTTCCCGACACCATCATGGTTCCATTTGGGTTGTGGTTGATAGGTTGACTAAGTCTTCTCATTTCTTGCCTGCTCATACTTCATATACTGCTGAGGATTACGCTAGATTGTATATCCAAGAGCTAGTCAGACTGCATAGAGTTTCCTTGTCTATCATTTCGGATAGAGGTACTCAGTTCACTTCGCAATTTTGGAAAGCTTTTCAGAAGGTTCTTGCTACCCAAGTGCTTTTGAGTTCTGCTTTTCATCCGTAGACCGATGGTCAGGCTGAGCAGACCATCCAGACCTTAGAGGATATGTTGAGATCTTGTGCACTTGACTTTAAGGGAAGTTGGGATGATCACTTACCGTTGATAGAGTTTGCTTACAATAACAGTTTCCACCCTAGTATTGGCATAGCTCTGTTTGAAGCCATATATGGGAGGAAGTGTAGATCACCCATAGGTTGGTTTGAGGTGGGTGAAACGGCTGTGAGTGGTCCTGATTCGGTATTTGAGGCTATGGAAAAATTTAAGTTGATTAGGGAAAGGTTAAAAACTACACTGAGTCGTCAGAAGTCATATGCGGATGTTAGAAGGAGAGACCTTGAGTTTGAAGTTGGTGACCTAGTGTATCTGAAAATTTCACCCATGAGGGGAGTGAAGAGATTCAGAAAGAAGGGGAAGCTTAGTCCCCGTTATGTTGGTACTTACAAAATTCTTAGCAGTGTTGGTAAGGTAGCTTATCAGGTCGAGTTGCCTTCCGAGTTGTCCTCTGTTCATCCAATATTCCATGTCTCCATGCTTAGAAAACATATTAGCGATGCTGTTGTAGTGGATTCCTTTGTGAGTGCTGACATTCAAGAAAATCTTTCTTTTGATGAGATTCCTATTGAGATTCTTGATTTCAGTATCCGAAGATTAAGGAACAAAGAAGTTCCCTTGGTCAAGGTGTTGTGGTGAAACCAATCTGTTGAGGGTGCAACTTGGGAAGCTAAAGCGGATATGCGATCCAAGTACCTGCACCTATTTTCTGTGAACTCCGATCAAGCCTAAGGTACCGTTCTTTCCTAAATCATGCACTTTTGATAAAAGTTGCAGCAGTGCTGTCATTTATTATGAGTTCAGCTGTAGTTTCTTGAATTTATGCATTCTATGTTGCATTTGGAGTGAGAAACGATGTGGTGATGAGTCTAACGAATGGTTTCAGCTGTATGCTCTATTCCCTAACTAATCTTGGCATGTCTAGCATCATTTGATGATGAATGTTTCCAAGGGGGGATGATGTAATACCCTGG
This sequence comes from Capsicum baccatum var. pendulum, assembly GCA_030864225.1. NCBI lineage: Eukaryota > Viridiplantae > Streptophyta > Magnoliopsida > Solanales > Solanaceae > Capsicum > Capsicum baccatum. The sequence continues at coordinate 121,513,955 of CM061556.1, read as the reverse complement.
GAAATTTTTCGTTGAAATTTTGTGCGTAAACATGTTGGGTTCTATCTTCTAGAATGAATTATAAATTTTCCATGTGGAATGTCTTAGATTATGACCCACCATTGCGTAGAGTATCTAATAATATTTCCAACGATATATGGATCATCCAAAATGGACACCCGAGCGACGAGTTATGAACATTCCGATAGAACCGTGAATAGTAGTGAACAGTAAAATGTGCAGGAAAAGTACTGAGGCCTGACGTATTTTTTCTTCAACTTTAAACGATCATAACTCCTTGTATATAATAATCTGGGTGATCTACTATATATCAATGGAAAGCTCTGTGAGTTCTCTTTCCAATGAAATTGGTTTCATCCAATTTTTCTATTCGAGCAAAACGTTATGGTCGATCTACTTCATCCTATCAAAAGCAAATTTTTGGGTCAAATTCAAACGATCATAAATCCTCATACACAATGATTTGGGCGAGATACTATATATCAATGGAAAGATATGAGAGTCCTCTTTCTAATGAAATTAGTTTCATCCCATTTGGATATCGGAGTAAAATGTTATGATTGATCTACTTCAGACTATCAAAACAGTCCACCAAAGGACAGATTCGAGAATTTTTTTAATTTTTAGGGGCGTTTTGGTCAATCCCCCTCACCCAAAATCCGTCCAAACCCTATATTAAAGCCTATTAGAAGCATTATATGTTATATTTCATCAAATTCCCTCAAAAAGAAAATCCTAAGCTTCTACATCCAACTTCAAGAACCTCCAAAGTTCACCATTAATTCTGCAAATTTATTCTAGATTCCAAGTTCCTGATTCAAGAACTACAAGAACCATCATTCAAAGGCACGATTAACATCTCAAAAATGAGTATCGATCTAAAGTTCATCATTCAAGGTATATGGGGTTTTTCAACAAGAACTCTCTTTCATTCTTGTGCCCAAATGTAATTTTCCTTACAAAGGCATGATTTTTATTTGATTTTTTATGAATTTGAGGCATGAACCTATATCTTATTATGATTATTATGAAATATTGATGTCTATAATTTTGAAAGATGAATTTACATGTGTGGAGATATAAAACATGAATCTTGAATGATATTTATCATGATTTTGATATTTGGGTCGTGAATCCCCCCATTGGAAATTGTGTTTTTTTAGAAAGTGTGTGTTATAAGCACGTTGATGTTGAATTTTTAAGATATTTTAAATGATTTGACCTTTTGGTCTTAATGGAGTTGTTTTGAACTCAAGTGTGAAAGAAATCCACAACGTTGTTGATTTTGATAGATGGGAAGCATGTTGGCTCCCAATGTATATTTATATATTACTGAAATTATTTTGTTGTGGATTGTCTTTGAAATAAACTAACCTAAGTTTGGGAGAAATATTTAGCACCGAGTGTGAGGTATAAAGCGACCTTACTTCCCTAGAACTACGTGTCCCTGTAGGAGTAAGCCTAAGGCTGATTTATATAGTGATCACTAGTTTGTGTGGATTTGATATCGATAATCCTACTCCGATGGCAAGGATAAGACGGCTCTCCCCAACGTCGGTTGTATGTTGGACTCTATGTAGCTCACATGGTCTGTGTCGGTTATAGGATCTCCTAGTGTGTGTGTGTTTCCTTGTGTCTATGGCGAATAGTGAAGTGATTTGAAAGTGGAATTGTGAAAGTTATTCTTTCGAAAGATTTAAATGATATTTACATTATGAGAATTGATATTCTTGATGAACTGAAAGTGATTGACAAATTATATGATGTCTTACATGTGTTATTGTACTTATTTCATCCTCTCATGATTATGATAATGGGCTGTCACGTTTTTTACGCCATTTCTAACGACGTCGTCACTTTCTGATGACATGTTTGACAATGTCATTATCCTTAGGCAAAAAATAAAAAATTCAACCCTTTTGTGACAACATTTTGTGACGGCCTATCACGAGTCTGACGGCCTATCACGGATGTCGTCAGCCATTTTTTTTAGCAATTAAGAGGCATTTTTAAAAGGGTATTTTGGTCTTTTCCATCCATTTTGACCCTGTATATATATCAAAGTAAAGAAGAAAAATTCATTCTTCTTCCATTTCATCAAGAATACAGGGTTTCTCTCTCAAAAATCCAATCCAAATTTCCCAAGAACATTAAGAATCCAACCATAGATTTTATAAATTGGTTCAAGATTCAAAGTACCAAAGTCAAAAGCATCAAGAACCCTAACTCAAGAAGCGAAAAAGGAGTCTATAACAAGTTTCTTGATTCAAATCCATAATCAAGGTATGTGGGATTTGAACAAGAACACCTCTTTCGTTCTTGTGCCCAAAGATTTAATTTCTACTATTGAAATCCATGATTTTGCAAAGTGGGTTTACACCCAAATTACTTTATTAATGATTTATGATATTTGAGTTATTCAAGATAGATACACATGACTATTTCATCATTTTATTTCTTAACTTGAGAACTTATGCCATGAGTTGAATATTATTATTATGAGTTGATGATTTTCGAATAATTTGAGATAAGAGTCATGATTTAATCTTTTCTATGAGAATTTTTATTATTGAATATATATATTGATATTTGATCTTGAGAGTCAAGGGTGAGTTCTATGATGTTTTCTTGAAGTTTTGATACATGATTATATTACAACTTCCAAATTATGACTTGATATTTAATATTGTGAATTTCATGTTCTACCATGAGTTGGTATTTCAAGCGCTTCCAAGACATGTGTCAAGCTTTAAGCTTCCTTATGAAAAATTGGATTATTGAGTATATTGATCCATAAGATTGAGTTGTTATAATGAGTCTTGATATTTCCTCAAAGTTATTGATGTTGCCATGACTAAATGAATTGATACATCATGATGTTGAGAAAGATTGTTTGATTTTGAGTCGAGTTAGGAATCCACAGTTGTATATGATTTACCGATGAGATATATATTTATGTTTTGGTCTTTATAATGGACCCATGAATTGATATTGATTAAGGTGGATTTCCTAATGCGTTCTGAGCTGAGTCTAGGAGAAGTATATAGCACCGAGTGGGAAATATGGTATTTTCCCAAAACTACGTGCCACCGTAAGATTGATATTGATGATTGTGGGCCAGAGTCCGAGTATGGGATTGTTATTGAGAAATTGAGGTTGTACTCCTTGTCAAGAGTACAACAGCCCCACCAATGTGGGGTTCTAGCCTTAGGAGGGAAAAACTTTGGACTCCATGCGGCTCATATGGTGTAGTTATGTCAGTTATAAGAAACTCCCAAGTCCATAAGAGTTCAAGTTTCATGAGTTACCGAGTCACTCTAAGTTATGATTTAAAGAGTTTGAGTTAAGTATAATGATTTATGATATTTATAATTCTTGTATTACTATTGATAATTTACAAGGAATATATTTTAGTTAATTCAAGCGAAGAAAGTTATTATTATCAGCATGCATAATTTTCATTATTATTTATGATATTATTTATAATGTTGCATTTCACCCCCACATACTCAGTACATTCCTTAAAGTACTGACCCCCATATATTTCTATATTCTACAGTGCCTTATAATGTAGGTACAAGTTATAACACAGATACCACATTCAGCCAGTTCGCAGCTTCCAGTCAGCAGGTAATGAGTCCTTTTGATTCAAGGGCATGAGTTATTTATACAGTTCAAGAAGTGTTGTATTTTTCTTACTTTAGTTGTATTAAGATTGGGTAGTAGGCAGTCATGACCCATCTATCTGAAGTCAGTACTAGTAGAGGCTTCATAGATAGTCAGTAGAAGTTGATGTATTCAGTTTCAGTTTCATTTGTAAAAGTAGAGTTGTAATCTTGTAAAGTTCATGTTTATATTGATCAAGTTCAGAAAAGTTCTATATTTTCGCTAACTTTATATAGATTGAAGCATTTTATCCAATTGTTTATGAGTTATGCCAATAGGAGGGTTAGCTTGGGGTCACTTGCGCCCCTAAGCACCGTGTGACGTCCCAGGACCCAAATTATAGAGCGTTATAAACTTGGTATCAGAGCACAGATTTCAAGTATCCTAGGGTGTCTATGAAGCCATGTCTAGTAGAGCCTTGCCGAACGGTACAGAGAAGTCTGTACTTTTCTTTGAAAGGCTACAAGACATTCAGGAAAGGTCTCTATTCTTTCAAGTCTTAGATCGTGCTATAGAAAGGTTTGTTGAGAAACTTATACAGATTCTCATCTTACCCTATTCGGGGCATCCCCGCCTTATTTTCAAGGTATTAGAGATAGTCAAACTTAATTTTTTATAGATAGTATTTTCTTAAATAGTCCCCACAAATAGTTATGAAGTTGTAAATGAGATAGAAAGTACCCTATTAGTGCCTTATCATGCTTTGCTAATAAATTGTGTAATAAGCCCAAGTCAGTTGTGCTTCCAGATTTCCTTCTCAGAATCCATATTGATAATCGATACTTCCTTATCTATGTACTGTTCTTGAGGTAACATGATCAACGAGTTCCAATTTTCTCCCTCTAATAATACTTTCAGACTTACAAGAGAGAAATTTTAGAAGTCTCATAAAGCGGCCTGAGAAGAGCTTTCCAACGTGTTATAAGTTTCCTAAGTTCAATGTTATGCCCTCTTCGTTATGATTCTTTCGGTTAGGACAGAGTAAGATGTGTATTCTTAGATTATCAAATATTGTATGATGAGTTTCTATCTCTTGTAACCTTGTTATCTTCATGATGTTGGAACTAAAAGTCTAGTGAAGCCGTGTGGGGATCTTTCAATTCACTAGCATAATTGTTTTTTTATCCATCTAAAATTCTTTTTCAAAATGCAAATCAATGACTAGTGAAGCCGGGGAAGGCCAATTTTGATTCACTAGTGACTCATTGTGTATCTTGTTTCCTCGTGCTAGTTAGAACTGGTTTAGAGGTGTTGTGGCAAGAAAGGGTGGAAAGTGTGATTTATTGAAAGTATGTATAGCTGTGCCTTTTGCATATGATCGATTTAGTGATTAAGTGATATTATTCTTGTGTGTCAGCTCATGAAAGAAAGATAAGGAGTTATTGGTGGAGGTAAATAATGGTTTTCTTAAGGTATGAATAGAGTTTTTGACGGTGTGTTGCACAAGATAAGTATAAGTTATGGATGATGATACTTAGTGGATATGTGTTGTTAACTTAGATGCTCTTGAGATTGTAAGGGAAAGTTAAGTTGAGGCTTAGAGAGTTATGAACTAAGTTAATTTGTGTATGAAGGATAGATAGTAATGATGGGCAGAAGAAGAGCGTGTTGATGGATGATAAATGAGAGAGGACATATGATTATGACCAATTATTGTTATTATGGGCTTTAAGTGGACTGGCGTTTATTGAAATTTTGTTTTATAGTTTCCAAGTGAGAATGGTGTGTAAGCTAGAGTTGTAAGTTATGTTGAGCGCTAGGTATTAATCTTGGATAAATGGTAGCTATGAAGGTGGATATGATGATTTCTTGGTTAATGGTGCTAGTTATAGGGAAGTGATCTAATGGGATTGGACAGTGTATACGAGAGCTTGAGTTTGATCAACTTGTAATTAAGTTTGATTTTGTGTTCTTGGGGGGAAATCTTGCCCAAGGTTCTATAGGGCTGCTTTATTTTTTTCTAGGGTCATTGTATGTGGCGTAATTAGTAAGTGTCGTGGAGTTGCTAGGTGGAGGAAGACTAGTTAGGAAACAACGGCGTTCCTAATAATTGAGTCAAGAAGTGTGATGGCTTTAGTCTAAGGGGGAGATAGTAAAACAAGCGACCAAGTTTGTTTGTTAGGTTCTAGTGGGTATGCCAATAAGTTGTGGAACAGTTGTGAGAAGGGATACTGCTTGACCCATTTTTATTTTAGTATTTTTAGTCATTCCTATATTTATTCATGCTTTGTATTTTGATTCCATGATCATGATTCATGTCCAGGCATGCCAAAAAAAAAATCCTGGCTTCACTTAGTTACCAAAATGCTGAGTCTCAAACCTTTCATCAGTTGGAATCACAATTCATAGTTATGAATTACCAATTTAGGTCATGTAACACATGACTTATGTACTTAAGCTTTGTGATATGTTCAGTTCCAATGTTCAAGCGCTACTTTTAATGATCAGCAAGAAAGGAATTCAGATCATACCGTGCATGTCCCCTGGCCGTATTTCTTTGATGGGTGTATGATGTTAAATTCTCTATTCCTCAAGCGTCAGTTGAGTGTCAAGTTATTCATAGTATATATTCATATGTCAGATCCTCATGCTCTAATCTTTTAGTTATCTTTTCTTACCTAACATAGTGGTGGTGAATAGTTGTTTAGTTGGAAGAGAAGAGATATTTCCTTATCAACGATAGAGAGTGCCATGCCTACTTTGGCTTGGCGGTAATGTGAAGTAAGATTGAGGCTATGTCTTTGATACATGTTATGGTTAGTTAAAGTTTAATGTGTTATGATTGGGAAGATTGTGGTGTGTTCATTTTGTGTAATTCCATGAGTTGGAAGGAATATTGGAGTGAAGCATTTGTGTAGGACTCGATTAGCAAGGAGTATGTCAGGTGTGCTTGAGGTGAGTGCATGGAAATTCTTTTGATAAGAGGTGTATAGGGTATGAAGAAGAGGCTTTATAAGTGTTTGATCAGGAATGCGCATGTGGTTATGAAGATAGGCTTGAATGTCGTGTTTGTGTGCACGCGGATGGGTGCTTTGCACATTAGTAAATGGCTAGTCCTAGGTGGATTGGATTTGTCGAAGTGGTAATGAGAATTACTCTTGAAGTGAGAGGTTATAAGAATGTAGATGTGTGGGAGCTCATGATTCAGAATGGGGTTATGTGGCGAATCTTGTGGTTCTAGGTTACGCATGAAAATGATGAGGGGGTTTGGTTCAAGGGGATATGAGTAGATAGAAGTATCGGTGTCATGTGAGGATTGTAAGTCGAATCAATCAAATATAGTATTAGAAGGGTATAGTATAGTCGAGAGAGTGTTTGAGAAGTGTGGTTGAGTTGAGAGTAAGGAGTTGCCTTGCTTCAAGCTTAGTACTTTTATCCTGACTTATGATTCATAGGTTTACGTTTCAAGTTATGGGATTATGGTAATTTTATGATCTCCGATTCAGATGTCTTGTTTAGATCTTGCCTAAAGTTCTTTGCTCCTTCAGACCATTAGAATTCCTTGGGAGGGTGTTGAAGAAATCCTCTAATTAAATATGAGTATCTAGTACGATTCAGTTTGCATAGCTAGCAACCCAGTTTTTAAAATTTGGCAGATAGATTTCTATGGTCTTCCATTTTTTTCGAACTAGTATGGTCTTACCGCTCGAAATTTCATAGGTATGATCAATTCGATAAGTAGTTGGTCGCGCCCAAAATCTATGAATTTAGTTCAGTATGTGTATCAGGCATCAGTTTCATATCCGGATATATAATTGTGATTCATTCTATGAGCATTCATTGAACAATCTTTGTTTTCCAAGTATTCTAGTCCAGACAATGTAATACCCATTGTGTAGTCTTATCCTTGTTGCTCATGACCTATGCCTGCAAAAATTATCTCTTCGCCGTCTATGAGTATGATTGCACCCTTATCACATCAAGTGAATTCTAAACTCTCAGTATGATCCCGCTCTTTAATATAGAAAGAAGGCAAATCAGTTCAGATTCAATCGAGAATTACAGTTGTCCTCTATCTATTTTTTTCCAGTCTCGGATCCAGCTGTATAGCTACTATCATCATAAGTTTATACATTCAACGAAGTACTTCAAAGTTTATAAAGATATAGATTTATATTTGCAAGTTGTTTCAGCTGTGTGTCTTCAGTTTTCTCTATATTCTTGGCCAAAAAGCAACATTCTAGGACGAATGTTTCTAAGGGGAAGATATTGTAATACCCCAATTGTTTCTTAAGCCTAAATCCATCTTTTGATTGAATATGGATGGCTTCCAAATTGAATGTTATTTATCTCATATTTTATTTCCCTAAATTCTACACTCGATCATGTGGAGAATTGGATAAGCTTTCCATCGACATAAGATTCACCCGAATCAGACACCCGGTGAGAAGTTAGAGCCATTTTGTAATTCCTTGAGACTCTAATTACTAGTGAAACCATAAATCAAGCTCTTGAGAAATGAATTATATTTCTTTGGTTGTTTTCTAATCAAGGATGGTGTGTATTAAGGCCTTAAAGATGTCCTAACGATTGGGCGAATGAAAACATTCCTTACCGATTGAGTTCTTGGGAAGGATATTGATATAGTCAACTTCAAAAGAGCATATCTCTCTTTATACTTGGATTTTTTGAGCTCCTGACCTACCAAAAGATAGGTAATTGAATTATATTTCCAACGATACCAATTTCTCCAAAATCCGATATCGGAGAAAAGAGTTATGCCCATTTTACTCCAACATGGTCAAACTGGAAAATGGTGACGACGGTTCTGACGCCATTTTTGACGACGTCGTCACTTTCTGATGACATTTCTGATGAAGTCGTCAGCCTTAGGAAGAAAATCAAAAATTCAACCCTTTTGTGACGGCCTATCACGGGTCTGACAGTCTATCACGAATGTCGTCGGCCATTTTTTCAGCAATTAAGGGGTGTTTTTAAAAGGGTATTTTGGTCTTTTGCACCCATTTTAACCCTCTATATATATCCAAGTAAAGAAGAAAACTTCATTCTTCTTCCATTTCATCAAGAATACTAGGGTTTCTCTCTCAAAAATCCAATCCAAAAAATTTCCCAAGAACATGAAGAATCCAACCATAGATTTTATAAATTGGTTCAAGATTCAAGGTACCCAAGTCAAAAGCATCAAGAAACCTAACTCAAGAAGTGGAAAAGGAGTCTATAACCAGTTTCTTCATTCAAATCCATAATCAAGGTATGTGGGGTTTGAACAAGAATACTTCTTTCATTCTTGTGCCCAAAGATTTAATTTCTACTATTGAAATCCATGATTTTCCAAAGTGGTTTACACCCAAATTACTTTATAATTATTTATGATATTTGAGCTATTCAAGATCTATACACATGTCTATTTCATCATTTTATTTCTTAAATTGAGAACTTATTCCATGAGTTGAATATTATTATTATGAGTTGATGATTTCCGAATGATTTGAGATAAGAGTCATGATTTAAGCTTTTCTATGAGAATTTTTATTATTGAATATATATATATATATATATATATATATATATATATATATATATATATATATATATATATTTGAGCTTGAGAGTTAAGGATGAGTTCTATGATATTTTCTTGAAGTTTTTGATACATGATTATTTTACAATTTCCAAATTATGACTTGATATTTAATAGTGTGAATTTCATGTTCTACCATGAGTTGGTATTTCAAGTGCTTTCAAGACATGTGTCAATTTTTAAGCTTCCTTATGACAAATTAGATTATTGAGTATATTGATTCATAAGATTGAGTTGTCATAATGAGTCCTGATATTTCCTCAAAGTTATTGATGTTGCCATGACTAAATAAATTGATACATATTGATGTTGAGAAAGATTATTTGATTTTGAGTCGAGTTAGGAATCCACAGTTGTATATGATTTACCGATGAGATATATATATTTATGTTTTGGTCTTTATAATGGACCCACAAATTGATATTGATTAACGTGGATTTCCTAATGCGTTCTGAGCTAAGTCTGGGAGGAGTATTTAGCACCGAGCGAGAAATGTGGTATTTCCCGAAAACTACGTGCCACTGTAGGATTGATATTGATGATTGTGGGCCAGAGGCTGAGTATGAGATTATGATTAAGAAATTGAGGTTGTACTCCTTGGCTAGAGTACGACACCCCCACCTATGTGGGGTTCTCTCCTTAGGAGGGCAAAACGTTGGACTCTATGCGGCTCACATGGTGTAGTTATGTCGGTTATAAGAAAATCCCAAGTTTTGTTGATACTATAGCAGACCCAATGATGGAGTTAATAAAGAAGGAATTTTCTGGAGCAACAACCACATGAAGAGTAGTTATGAAAGCTCTACCTAATATTGAGGCTCTTCATGACCAACCTGCTGCAACAGATTCGAGTGCTGCTTATGGGGGTATTGCTGGTGGAGTTGTTGATGTTGGTGGTAGCCATGCTGAGACTAATGTTGCCGCCAGTCGCGATGATAAGCATGTTTATGCTCGATAAAAAATAAATATATTTGAAAACACCCATTTCACAGTTCCCTCCCCTTCCCCCGTTACAGTGTTCCCTCTTACCCTTATTCACCCTCATGTTCTCATTACAAATACAATGAGTGCAAGGAAAGACATGATAAACCCTATAAAAAAGTAGAGGCTATCGCTAAAGCTATCGAGGAATTGAAATCCAAGAGGGGTGTCATACCATCTAAGAAGGTGAGGGAGCCATACACTCATACAATAATGGTTAGGAGAAAGAAAAGAGAAATTAGCCAAAACTCTCTAATTGAAAACCCAAAAAAATTGCAACTCCTCCCTCTCAAAAAGTTGTTGAATTTTAGGAGCCATTAAAAAAGGTGAACATATACGCGGAACTTGGCGCCAAAGAAAAGAGGGATCTGCGATGGGCCATGAGTGCCAACCAATGAGCACAAGATTACTCCATGCATACCTTTCTAGCCCAAGACTTCAACAATATGATAGATATACGTAACTGGTACATGGACAAGGTAAGTTTACATTTCCTAACCTAGCCTTCTATTCAACTCCGTGAAAAAGAAGCTATGCAATAGATGTGTTATCTGTTGCAATAGTTGGGTATTCTATAGCAAATGGTGATGGTTCTATTGCAATAGATTATCCATCTATTGAATAAGTTGTATAATCTGTGAATAGATTCAGAGAACCCTCTATAATAAATGGATCATTCATTGTATCTTTCTACTATATTTTCCTTCTTTACTATTACTAACCTATTTAAAAATTATCTTCTTATATCAGAGTATGTTAAAGAAACTCTCTGCCTCATTAGGGGCAAGAAATTAGCGTATCCAGAAGCATATGATATTGCCAATAGGATAATAAACCTCAACTTCTTCAATAATTTCAAGGATAGGTATGATGAGCTTATTATGTTAACATTTACTCCCGGTGGACCAGGATTTGATTCATTAGTTTTTGGGTTTTAGTGGGATGAAGAAATGATTAAATATGTTAGAGGGAAGAGGCCATATCCACACGACAAGAGCTGCACCAAGGAAAAGAGAATTTTTGCAGTCATGAACATGGACGTCATACATATTCTAGCTGGAGATACTACTCAAGAAGGGAAAGATCAAGGTTTATGACTGCAACTTACCTTCTTTCAACGAGGCCATTTTTTTACCCACATACAACCTCTATTGGATTTGTTCCCCAACTTATTAAAATAGAGTAAACTGATGATCATTTGTAGCGAAAGTGTTGATAAATAAAACATGTGATTTTCAAGGTCAAAACAAGGACATGCACCTTCCAAAATATGAAACCACTGCCGCGTACGGGTCGTATGTGCTTGCATACATTGGATGTTTGCTGGCTGGTATAGAAATGGCTGAGTCAATAACCCTTTTATATAACAATGTTATGGCAAATATTCAAGTAGTATGGGCTTATGGGGTAATGACTGGACTCTTGGAGCTTGTGTATAAAGAAAAAGATGTGGAAACACAAACACCATAACAATTTTTTATTTCAAGTCACTTCACTTTACATGTAGTGGCAATTTTTTTGTATTTTCTTATAATACAATGAATTGTCTATCTGTTGTAACTTCTACCTGTTCTAATAGATAGTTTATCTATTTTAATAGGTTGGTCATCTATTTCATTATGTTAATATTTCTATCCAAGTCTATCTGTTACAACGGTGGGAAGACATGTTTGATAATTTCCAACATATGGCCTACATGTTGCAATATATTTCTAAATTTGTTTGATATATTCCCATAATTAGCTTGAATATCCATGTGCTCAACAATACCAAACTAGTAGAAAATATATCACCAAGAAAATTTCAGCAATTATTCTTGAATATCCACGTGCACAAAAACACCAAACCAGTAGCCATAACACAACTAATGTAGTATCTTCTTGCCTGATTTTGTTTCTCTTCAAAAGCCTTGATTTTCTTTAACAAACCCCAGATAACATAATTTTTTTGTGAAGGGTTTCATTCTTCATACCAATCAAAGTAATCACATCCCCAATTTCTATAAAAATAAGACCACAATTACAAAACAATTACAAGTCAATAATTAATCAACTAATTAAATAAAAAAATATTACCTTTGAAATCTTACAAGTAAAAAACCTATGACCTAGACTTTGTTGAGTCCAAGAAGTCTTCAATAGAGATTCATGACCACACTTACAATATCAAAAATCTTTATCACAAAATATAGTGGAAGATGAGCTCGATATTGTCAAGCTCGGTTGGAAAAAATGAAAAAAAGATGAAGAAAAAAAATTTACAAATAATTTAAAGAATTTGGATAGAGAAAAAATATGATGAAGAAGATTTGAGAATTTAAGGTTAAATTTTAGGAAGAAGATGAATAAATAAGAAAATGATGGAAAAATAACCGTTAGGGGCCAAATAAGCTGCCAAGTCAGTAAAAATGGGGGTTCAATGAACCTTGGCTGTATGAATTACATGAGAGCTGCTAACAGGGAAAAAGTGCCAAACTGACACATTTGATGCCTATTTTAGGTGTTTAAAATGAACACTGTCTACTTGAGGTTCCAAAGTGAAAGATCGCTGCAACTTTAGGTGCATGTCGATGGGTTTTGCCTTTTTTATTTCAAGTCACTTCACTTTACATGTAGTGATAATTTTTTATGTCTGATGAAAGTTGAATTATTTATAATGCAACAGATTGTCTATCTATTGTAACAGATATTCTATCTGTTCTGAAAGATAGTTTATCTGTTGTAATAGGTTGGTCATCTATTGCATTATATCGATATTTCTATCTAGGTCTATCTATTACAACAGTGGGAAGACCTGTTTGATAATTTCCAATAGATGACCTACATGTTGCAATATATGTCTAAATTTGTTTGATGTTTTCCAACAGATATGTCATCTGTTGCAACAGATACCTTATCTTTTGTAATATTTGAATCTAGTATTCTATTTCAATTAATAAGTTCAAATCTAAGGGTAAAATAAAACTTATAAACAACATAAAATAATCGAAACCTTCAAAAATTACATGAAAAAAAATTAACAAATAAATAAAATGTAAAAAAATTGTTATGGGTACAGATCTCAACAAATAAATCAACAATTTAAGTTTTGATGCCAACAGTTCCTAAGGAGGGTGAGGTTTCAAGCTATAAAAGATCTACTCAATATGGAAAAGTTGTTCTTCATCCGGTACTATGGAATTCGGCTTGGGTCGTCGTGGATCTTTAATGTTATTTCCATATAGTTTCTGCACTTTGGCTTCTCCATATTTCCATAATAAGAGTAGCATATTGTCAATGATGCTCAACAGTAGCTTCTACTGTGAAATCCACCTGGAAAGCCAGAATTGGCAATTCTAATCACAGAGATACAGAAAAATGGAAAAGGATAACTCATCTATTTTAACAAACAGATTATCTTTCTATTGCAATATATAGATCATCTGTTGGGACGAATTAAAACATGAGGAAGACTCGTATTATAATTTCCAATGGAAGAACCATTTGATGTAACACATGACTCACTTGTTTGAAAAAACTGAAATAGTAGGAAGCCTTGATTTAATTTGTCCCAACAGATGACCCATTTATTGCAGCATATTGGTCATTTGTTGGAATAAATAAAAATGATACGTAGAGCTGTTTGATTTGATAAAATAGATGAGAAACATGTTGCAATAGATATTGCATCTGATGCAATAGGTTAGTCAACTATTACAACAGATGTATATATCTGTTTGATAATTTTCAGCAGATGCGTCATCTATTGAAATAGATAGGTGTCTGTTTGTTAGTTGGAACAAATGTTGTATATTCACCTTCTTTATCTCATTCACTTCTTAAGCTCATGCTGCTCTCCTAAGGCCCTTGTACATTTCTCAATAGTGCAACACAAAGATAGCAGAGTTGTAAGTTTTCTTTTTCGGATGCTTGATAATTCCTTGGAAATTACTTTCCTTCTCCTCTTATCCTTAATCTCTAATGGAGTGGATGGATATGAAATACTCTTTGATGAAATGACACCCATATTAGATGTCAATCTTTTACAGAAGAAGTTAATGCAGTAGTAGTATCAATCACTACATCATATTTTGCCTTGTAGTCTTGATATTTGCGTGTAGAACATTCACTAGGAGGGGCAAAATATGTATAACCAATATGATCATACTCATATTGGTTTATTTTAAAAACTGTAAGAGGAGTATCATTAGCCCCAATAGCAGGACCACTACCACCACCAACAAGCTCTATAACTACTAATACCATCAATAATAACATGGCCACCCTCTAAAATTATTTTCTTTTTGTGATGGTTGTTTCTCCAAAAAATTACATTTTTATTCTATCAATGACCTTAGGGTACGGTAAAGTTTGTACAGATTGTAAAGTAAGAAAAATGGTATTTTCAACTCTCAATTGCTCGGAACAAGCGATGGATGCATAATCTAAGATAAATCAGTACATATATTAGAATGATAATGAGATTATTCAATAAATTCATTAATTAAAATAAAAACTTAATTAAAATTAGACTTACTACATCCTTTAGGGGGTTGAAGAGATCAAATTTTTTTATATTTTTATCAGTTTTGGCCGAAAAATATCTCAATATTCTTGGATAGAAAACTTCTTCCTGGTAGTTCACTTGTTGTCTCAAATAAGAAATGACTTCAAACGCCCAAGCCTATAAAATAATGCCAATAAATCAAAAATATTATCAAATAAAAAAATGAATCATATCATAATAAAAGAAATATTTACCATGAAAGCCGATGGAAATCCATATAAGTTGATTGTGTTTGGCGCTAATGAAGTCAACAAATATTTGATAGTCATTTTAAAGTTTTCATAACCCCAAGGATAGCTATTAAATGCCTTAGGATCCTCAGAGAGTTTTATTAAACCAAAGGGTATGTTGTTGTTAACGTTTTTTCGTCCAATGAATATTATCTACAAATCAAACTAAGCACAATGATTTCTTATGCTTCTTTGAAAGTCTTTTAACTTTCAACGCTTTTATTAAATTTTTTTTTTAAAGCTTGAACCAACAAGGGACACCAAGTCTTCACGATCACTTAACTTGCATTTGACTTTTTTGGGTGTGTGGGGGTGCCTTTTTGGGGAAAGAATAGGTATAACTTAAGAAGGAGAAGGTGGATAACATTTTAATCTAGTAACTATGGCAAACTCCTTCCAAACAAAAAAAATAGGCATTTCACAGTAATTTATACATACCTCATCCATCTTATCTTTGTTTTCATACATAAACCTACCCTTGAGAAGATCATATACTATTTTTATTTGGAAACGAGCATTGTTGTCCTCAGAAAAACCAAGATATTACCCAAAGTAGCTGTCCCTGAAATAAGTACCCAAATTTTGTTCTCAAAGTATTTTTCTAAAGATATCAAAAGATTTTCCCATGGATAACTTAGCCACGAAATCACCCATTAAATCTGTGGCATCATCACACTATATTCTCACAAGATAACTATCAATATTGAAGGTTTTGGCTAACTCTTCGGTGAAAGGTCTATTAGAATTTGGATCATCTCTTTTGAAAAATGCCTCCTCCCCATGTTCATTATCTTCTTCTTCTGATAAAGATAACGTTTGTAAAGCAAGCTCATGGAGTAGTGGATGTAGCCTAGCAGCTTCACTTGTTCCTTTACTTGGACTTGATTCAGTTTTTATTCTTTAGGGAGCCATATAATCTAAAAATAATAGGAATATAAAATAAATTATAATTGATTAATGCATCATTAAAAAAGGATAACAATATATCTAACACACACAATAGCACAATAATAGTTCCAACAGATCACATATCTATTGCACCAGGTAGGTTATCTATTGCAATATATACCTAATATGTTACAACGTATAAGTAATGTATTGCAACAATAAAAATAGATTACTCATCTATTGAAATAAATAAATTATCTGTGCAACAGATCACATATCTATTGCAATGTATGAGTAATCTATTGTAACATATAAGTAACTTGTTGTAATAGATGAGTAATTTATTACAACAATAAAAATAGACCACTCATCTATTGAAACAGATGACTGGTCTGTGCAATATATCACACATATGTTGCAACGTATGAGTGATCTATTGGAATAGTTATGAATGGTCAATATTGTTTAGATTTCTTCCAACAGAAGGGACGTCTATCACGAAAAATGAATGATCAGTTGGAAAAATCAAGTTTTGGACATGTCCTATTGGAATAATTGATAGGATTTTATTCAATAAAAGGTTTATCTGTTACATCAGATGATTAATCAGTTGCATTAAATTTTTAACCTGGTGGTTCCTTCATTACATCAGATGATATATCTGTTGCATCATATGATTAATCTGTTGAATTAGATTTTCAATCGGATGTCTGTTCTATCTAATGTTAAATCTGTTGTATCAAATTTTAATTTTGATGATAAATCTGTTGCATCAGATGGTTAATCTATTGCATCAAATTTTTTATCTGATGGTTAATCTATTACATCAAATTTTATATCGGATGGTTCCTCTATTGCATCATACGATAAATCTGTTGTATTAGATGATTAATATGCTGCATCAGATGGTAAATCTTTTTGCATCAGATAATAAATCTATTGCATTAGATGGTTAATTCATTACATCAGATGATAAATTTGTTGCATTAGATGGTTCATCTATTGCACTATATGGTTAATCTGTTGCATCAAAAGGTTAATCTATTGCAAAAAAAATATTATGGTGATATTATTCAAATAGAACAACAACAATATCACCATTTTTACCAAGAACAAGAAAAAATCAACCCAGCAATGGGCATAACACCAAAAATACCAACATCGTTGTTTTGTTTGTACAAACACAAACAACAAAAATCAAACTTCAAAAAATACAACAAACAAAAAATCACACTGAAAACTAAAGAGAATAAATACCAGAAATAGGGTTTTATTCAGACTGCATTTCAAACTAAAGCAACAAATATTGAAATTATTAACCAATACGAGAAGAGAAGTTGATTCAAGTTCCTCTTTTTCTTCAAAACTAAAATTGCAATAATTTTTACCTATGAAAGAAAAAAATAACGAAGAACTCGAAGTTGTTGTGGTCGGAGAGCAAGGCTATCATGTCGATTGATGGTTGAAAGTTGAAAAGGAACTCAACGTCCAAGTATTTATAGAGGGAGATTGGAGTCATAGGAAATTGAAAGTAGAAATTTGAGTAACTGTTGGTTGGTAGAAACTGTCGAGATAGAAAGGAGGGAGATGGATGATTTGGAGAGAAAAGGGGTGTGGGTTGATTCATATTTTTTAAAAGATTAAAATTTTTTGAGAATAATAATGAAGTACAATTAACTTAATCAAGTACAATTAACTTAATCAAATTTCCTAATTATGTTTGACCCTTTAAGTTCGTCAATGTCATCAATCCTTCATTCAAAACTTAAGTGTCACCCTCCTTCAATTTTCTCATCTTTATTTGTTCGGTATAATAAAAATAAATGTTCAACAAGACTTGAATAGTTTGAAAATAAATGAGTAATTTATTTTGTATTCATTTTACCTTTATTATTAATATAATTCATTACTTAGTACATTTCTCAAAATATTAAATTTGTTATATTATAAAAGGTAAACTATGAATTGTTACATCATATTTTGCAGGAGCAAATGTTATTGATTTTTTCAGGAAGATTTCATCGACATGGATTCTTTATATTGCTAATTTAATTTTAAAATAATCAACCTAATATCTTAATTTTTACACTCAAAATCATATGAGAATCTTCTACTGCCTCTTTTTCTCTCTCTCAGATTATTTTCTTTAATTAAAATTTTATTGTTTTTGCAATTAAGAACAAAAATCATAAACTTAGAACTCTAAAAGGTGGTTGATTCAATATTTTCGGATATATAATCCTATAGTGGAGAGAGAGAAAAAAATAAAGAGGGAGAGCAGTGAATTTGCAAATAAAAAGTAAAAATGTGGATAGTTGAAAAACAATTGGTCATTTCTTACCCCGAATATTTGTTATTTTTCTTCATAATTTCATTTTTATAAGTTCTTCTTTAAAATATGCCATTGCAGAAAAATTAATAAATTTGTTCCTTTTGTCCATGAATCATTATTCATGTAGTTTCCATGCGTGATTTACAATTTACAAAGTTCAAATAAAAGATGAAAACTCGTCCTCGAACGAATTAAGGATTGTGGGCGCTGAAATTTTATTAAATTTAAATCCGTATGAAATTTGAATTTTATTAAATTCAAAATATATTAGTCCCAAATAAATATTGTGGGTTAATATAATTGAATAAATTATTTAATTCTAAACATATATGGATTTAAATAAGGTCCAATATTTATTGGGTTAGTCCACTAGTTTAGGATACAAATGATGAGCCCACTTTACTTAGCCCAAGATATTGTCATATACTAGAGGCCCAAATAAACATCACGTGTCAAATGATGTGGCATGCCAAGTCAAGGGAATGAGCCAATAGGACCATGCCGCATGTCAAAATGATGCAACAGGCCCAATAAAATCAAAGCCCATAAAAGGTGCCATGTCACTCAAATCTGATTGGTCAAAGAAAGTCCATCTTCATCGTGACTCTTCTCTTTCCACAACTATAAATAGGGGTCTCATAATTTAAAAAAAATACTTAGAACTCTAACAAGTAGCAAGAGAAAGAACGTGAGTCAAACGCCACAATTTCTCTAAAAAGCTCAAGCATTCAAATCAAGTTCATCAAGACTCAAGATCAAGATCGAAATATTCAAGAACATGCTCAAAAGCCCTTGAATTCAATCACAAGTCAATATCAAGTTCCTCAAATCAACAAATCAAGTTCAAATTCAAGATCAAGCTTTAAGTCCTTGAATTTATATTTGAAAACGTGAATGAGAGGAATCATAGAAATTGTAACATTCACTTATTGAAATCAATAAATCGATTGTTGCAATATTTTTCTTGTGTCGAATTATTATTTTTGGACTAAACAATTTTTATCATCCAACAAATTCTAGCACGGCTAGTGGGACAATATCTACCTCTCATCTCAACTTTTTCAACTACAAAGTTAAATAACACTAAAATAACTTCCAAGAAGGTTAACTCTTAATCAAATTCTTCCAAGGTTGTTGATTCAGAGTTCTCTACTGAAGTAGAAAGCACCCTTGGTGTTACATCTGAAAGATTAGAAGCTGTCACAAGGAGCAAAGCAGGCTTGCTGGGACAACAAATATATCCAGTATCATCTGCGTCAACTCCAATTTTTGGATATTTAACCCCAAAAGGAATGAAGTCCAATACAAGTGCTTCTGAAGGAGGAAGCAATATGGAAGAATCTCTTAAGAGGACTCTAGGTGTAATACCCTGATCGTTTCTTAAGCCTAAATCCATCTTTTGAGTGAATATGGATGACTTCCAAATTGATTGTTATTTATATCATGTTGTATTTTCCTAAATTATACTCTCGATCATGTGGAGAATTGGATAAGTTTCCATCGACATAAGATTCACTCGAATCGAACACCCGGTGAGAAGTTAGAGCCATTTTGTAATTCGCCGAGACTTTAACAAATAGTGAAACCATGAACCAAGCTCTTGAGAAATAAATTATAGTGATTTGTTTGTTTTATAATCAAGGATGGTGTGTATTAAGGCCTTAAATATTTCCTAACGATTGGGCGAATGAAAACATTCCTTACCGATTGAGTTCTTGGGAAGGATATTAGTATAGTTAACTTTAAACAAGAATATCTCTCATTATACTTCTAATTTTGGATCTCATGACTGATCAAAATATATATAATTGAATTATCTTTCCAATTATACCAATTTCTCTAAAATTCGATATCGAAGCAAAGAGTTATGCCCATTATACTCCAACATGGTCAAGCTTGAAAATGGTGACAACGGTTCTGATGGGCTGTAACGTTTCTGATGCCTTTTATGATGATGTCGTCACTTTATGATGAAATTTTTGACGACGTCGTCAGCCTTAGGCAGAAAATCAAAACTTTGACCCTTTTGTGACTACATTTCGTGATGGCCTATCACGGGTCTGACGGCCTATCACGGATGTCTCAACCATTTTTTTCAGCAATTAAGGGGCATTTTTAAAAGGGTATTTTGGTCTTTTCCACTCATTTTGACCCTCTATATATATCAAAGTAATGAAGAAAACTTCATTCTTCTTCCATTTCATCAAGAATACTAGGGTTTGTCTCTAAAAAATTCAATCCAAATTTTTCAAGAACATTAAGAATCCAACCATAGATTTTATAAATTGGTTCAAGATTCAAAGTACCCAAGTCAAAATCATAAATAATCCTAACTCAAGAATTGAAAAAGGAGTCTACAACAAGTTTCTTCATTCAAATCCATAATCAAGGTATGTGGGATTTGAATAAGAACACTTCTTTCATTCTTGTGCCCAAAGATTTAACTTTTACTATTGAAATCCATGATTTTGCAAAGAGGGTTTACACCCAAATTACTTGATTAATGATTTATGACATTTCAGCTATTCAAGATCGATACACATGACTATTTCATCATTTTATTTCTTAAATTGAGAACCTATGCCATGAATTGAATGTTATTATTATGAGTTGATGATTTTCGAACGATTTGAGATAAGAGTTATGATTTAAGCTTTTCTATGAGAATTTTTATTATTGAATATATATATATATTGATATTTGAGATTGAGAGTCAAGAATGAGTTCTATGATGTTTTTTTGAAGTTTTTGATACATGATTATTTTACAACTTCCAAATTATGACTTGATAGTTAATATTGTGAATTTCATGTTCTATCATGAGTTGGTATTTCAAGTGCTTTCAATACATGTGTCAAGCTTTAAGATTCCTTATGAAAAATTAGATTATTGAGTATATTGATTCATAAGATTGAGTTGTTATAATGAGTCTTGATATTTTCTCAAAGTTATTGATGTTGCCATGACTAAATGAATTGATACATCTTGATATTGAGAAAGATTGTTTGATTTTGAGTCGAGTTAGGAAGCCACAGTTGTATATGATTTACCGATGAGATATATATTTATGTTTTGGTTATTATAATGGACCTACAAATTGATATTGATTAAGGAGAATTTCCTAATACGTTCTGAGCTGAGTCTGGGAGGAGTATTTAGCACCGAGTGGGAAATATGGTATTTTCCCAAAACTACGTGCCACCGTAGGATTGATATTGATGATTGTGGGTCAGAGGCTGAGTATGGTATTGTGATTGAGAAATTGAGGTTGTACTCTTTCTCAAGAGTATGACACCCCCGCCAATTTGGGGTTCTATCCGTAGGAGGGAAAAACTTTGGACTCCATGCGGATCATATGGTGTAGTTATGCAGTTATATGAAACTCCCAAGTCCATAAGAGTTCAAGTTTCATGAGTTACCGAGTCACTCTAAGTTATGATTTAAAGAGTTTCAATTAAGTATAATGATTTATGAGATTTATAATACTTGTATTACTATTGATGATTTACAAGGAATATATTTCAGTTAATTAAAGCAAAGAAAGTTGTTATCGTCAGAATGCATGATTTTCATAATCATTTATGATATTATTTATAATGTTGCATTGCACCCCCATATACTTAGTACATTCCTTAAAGTACTGACCCTAATATATTTTTATATGCTACAGTGCCTTATAATATAGGTACAAGTTATAGCGCAGATACCGCATTCAGTCAGTTCGTAGCTTTCAGTCCGCAGGTGATGAGTCCTTTTGATTCGAGGACATGAGTCAGTTATATAGTTTGAGAAGTGTTGTATTTTTCTTACTTTAGTCTTATTGATATTGGGTAGTTGGGAGTCATGACCCATCTATCTAAAGTCAGTACTAGTAGAGGCTTTATAGACAGTCAGTAGAAGTTGATGTATTCAGTTTCAGTTTCATTTGTAAAAGTAGAGTTGTAATCTTGTAAAGTTCATATTTATATTGATCAAGTTCAGAGAAGTTCTATATTTTCACTAAATTTATATAGATTTAAGTATTTTATCCAGTTGTTTATGAGTTGTGCTAGTAGGAGGGTTAGCTTAGGGTCACTTGCGCCCCTAAGCATTGTGTGACGTTCCGGGACCCAAATTTTGGGGCGTTACATCTCATGAATGGCATGAGAATGCTCTAGTTTCTCTATTTAGATGGGAGTGACCTTGTTCACTTATCTTAAGCGGATGTTGACTTAGATATGCGTAGTTTTGAATTCGCATTAGATGCTTTGGATGACTTAAGATTAATACATGGGGAATAATTATCCTATAGAACTAGTGTGGATTGATAAACCTTAAAGAAATGATTTAGATAACTTTCTCTAATTCTGGGTAGAAGTTAGACTTGAAGAAGATAATTTGGGATATTATAAGCGGAACTTGACCCGCCTTAAGGTTTAACTGTGTAACTTCATTAGTGACCTAGATACGTGTTGAACACCTAGTTGGTAATATGATGGCTAAACCTAGTAAATGGTTTATTTATTATGTTAATTTTGGGGATAATGTGCATACTTGAATGATTATCTTATTGTTATTATTTGGATAGAATTGGAAAGTATTGTGAATTGAACGTATGTCTATGCTATCACTTAACCTATTGGTTAGTTTACTGTGTGAGCCTTGGATTACGTTATTACTTATATTATGCTCAAGCTTAGTGACTAAACTTACATTTTTTCCAAGGAATCCCTTTTGTACCAGTATTGTGAAACATGCCTAATAAGTTAGATTCTAGAAAGTATAGCCATGACTTGTAATTTACCATGCTAATAATCATGTCAAGCCCGGTAATTTATTAAGTGTTGACATCATATGGATATGCATGTTTATGCACTTACTGTTATAATGTATTAATAATCAATGGTAAGATACTATGAAATGTCTTTGTTTGCATCTCTGATACTTTATTGTTTTTGGGGCTTTTACTTATCAAATATTTGGCTATATATATATATATTAATGATATGATGATACCCGGCAAGACCAAAGAATATCTTGATGACATGATGATACTCTATAAGTCCAGATAATATATTGATGATATGATGTCTTGTAAGTCTAGAGGATATGTTTATTGTATGATAATGCTCGATAAGTTCGGAGGATATATTGATATTGTGATGCTCGGTATGTTCAAAGGATATGTTGATAATATTATGATTCCTGGTACATCCGAAAGATATATTGATGTTATGATGATGCCCAATAAGTCCAAAGGATATATTGATGTTATGGCGATGCCCAATAATTCTGAAGGATATATTGATGGTATTATGATGCTCGGTACATTCAGAGGATATATTAAAGATATTATGATGCCTTGTACATACGGAGGATATACTGATAATATTATGATGCCCAAAATATTCAGAGGATATATTGATAATATTAGGATTCCCAATACATTCGGAGGATATATTGATGTTATGTATGGTAAACATGTGTATATATGTTTATTTATGATTATGCCTTTATATGTTTACATCCATATGTTCCTTGAAGATATGAGGCTAATCATGGGATGTCGGTTATAATTCGTCAATCCTAACTATTTGCTTAGTGGTGTTGTTATCACTTGTATTAAATGGTGAGTATAAATAGAATATGTCAAATAAAGAGTTAAGGCTAATTGGCAAGTGGAATCTTGTGTAGAAATAAGAATTCACCCAGTGGGTATGTTTGGCTTGAATAAAGGGGTTAACAAGGAATATTGCCTAGTTAAATGAGTTGTGTGGTAACTAGTTAACTACTTAGTGACTATTTCATTTGATGTCTAAAAGTATAGAATACTAAATAATAAACCTTGATAGTTGAAATGTGATAACTAGCAATTGTGGTTTTTATGTGGTCAGTGGTGACAATAGGTTAGCATTGGTGATAATTAATTATATTGATGACTAAAGTATAATGTTGTTGGGTTGTTAAATAAGGATTTGTAGATCTTGATGCTAGATGTTAAGAGGCATTGGTTCATTGATAGATATGCGCATTTGATGATATGTAACCTTGTGTCTGTATAATGACTAGTGCACCTATGATAACTACAAATAAGCTTTGGTCTAATGGTGTCTATCGATTAGTAGTGCATCTTGACTAGGTGTGGATATTGGCTATTTAGTGAATAATAGTTAGTGTTAACTCATCGGTTTATGTAAATAATCAGTTAGTCTATAATTGGTGAGCCTATAAGGGCTAGTGAATTTGTAGCCTAATAATAATAAGTGTTAGTTTATAATGACTAGATAGAGTGTATTGGTATCTAAATGGCTATATTACTATGGTTATGATTACTGATGATAGGCGTATTTACACGCCTAAAGCACCTTAATTCACCCATATTTTAGCTAAGTTTTAAGGACAAAATATATAATTCCTGCACTTTTAGTCCCTTTTCATGTAAGTGAGCTAACCAACGTGATTAGAAAGTTTTCAGGTATAAATGATGAAGATTTCAGCATTTTATGGACTGTGTGATGCCAAAAGAAGCTTCACGTAAGAAGGAAGGCAGCTTTTGGAAGCCTATGGACTGAAAGTGATGCATAGAAAACTTGTCCCGGGCAAAAACAGTATTTCCAAAGACTTGTGGATCAGCAGTAACTTAGTAGGATTAGGATAAGGAAGCAGTAACCTAGTAGGATTAGGAGAAGTATGCAGTGACTTAGTAGGAATAGGATATGGATGTTATAAAAACCCTATTTTGCTGAACTTTTCAGCATTCATTCTCATTCAATTCATTCAATTCAATTCATTCTATTTTCTATTCATCCTATTTTCTATTCAATTCTATTCGACAGTCAGTACTATTCACGTTACTTTTTGACAGAGAAAGCACGGCTCTTGTGACCAATGTGAGATTGTTCAAGCTTTGGTACGATGATGATGTTTATTGTGATCTCCGTTGCACTCATGAGTAGCTAAACTTCTCTGTTAGGGTTATGGAAGCCTTATGAGATACTATCTATTGCTATGAGTTTGTGAATTCTTGATACGTATACTGCTTATATCATTACTCTCTTCATCTTAATTGAATTCTTGTGGTTGCAAACATATAGAATACGCCAGTATAGCATTAACTTGTTCGAAAGAAAAGTTACATGTCTGGAAAAGAGAGAGTGACAAGGAAATAGGGCTACCAACCCCTGTTTAAAAGTTAGTGCCATAACTGGATTAACCTCTTGGAGAATTCGTACCATTAGTTATACGCTTTAAGCTCGAAAGAGTTAAAGTGAGATAATCCTTGATGGTCAAAAGATGCTAGGATTTACCATAGAATATGAAACTCTATAAGCGCATGCATGTCTGAATTCCGCATAACTCATAGCCAATAGATATGTAGAACTCATAAGGTGGACATAACCCTAACTTACAAATCTCATTGATTAAAATCTTGCTAAACAAAACATTACGTTTTTACTTCGTTATTTTGATACTTCTAGTTCACGCCAAACCCTAAACCCCCTTTTTTTGTAGAATTTTCGATCAACAGTCTACTAATCGTTGCTTACTTAGTGACCAAGTATTCCGTGTGGGATTCGACACCCAATCCAATTGGGTTCTATATTTGACAGTGACCGCTTACACTCTTACGAGAGCTGTAGTTTGAGCGTTAACAAATTTTGGCGCCGTTGCTGGGGAATACGGTTGTCAACTAAGTTTGTGATAATTACTAGACCCTTTGGTCAAAGATTCTCGTACTTTACTTTTAGTTGTTGTTTTTGTTTTCTGCAGGTTTTTGTTCAGTGCATGCTAAATACTCAAAGTTCAGGACAACCATTATTACCCATAAACCCTGAACCGCAACTTATTGGAAGGATGGATGCACAATGTGACATTGAGAGAAGGGCTGCTCAATAGGAGCAGGCTAGACTAGCTGCGTTGGCCGCTGCCCAAGTACATCAACAGAATATTGATAACCCTGGGCGGGCAACAAATCCTGACGATGAGGACATAGGTGATGACGAGCTACTAAACCCTAGGTGTGATGCTGAGGTGGCGACACCTGCAAACAGAAGAGATCGTCAAGCAAGATTTAGGCCTGAAAGCCGCACTATACAGATGCCTTTCGATGATGATGATGACGACCTGTACGGAGCTGGTGCCACAAGAGCTATTATTCCTCCGCCCTTGGCACCTGGAGCTAAGTTCAACATCACTAGCACCATGATTCAGTTATTGCAGCTCAAAGGACTATTTGGTGGACTTGCAGGTGATGATCCGAACATGCATCTGGTCAATTTTATCTCTACATGCAAGTCATTTGACAATCCAGGCGTTGGACAGAATGCTATTCGGCTGCGCTTATTTCCATTGTCTCTGTCTGGGGAGGCAACTCTATGGTTGAATGGGATGACTCCTGATTCTATTACAAATTGGAGGCAACTGAAAGACGCTTTCCTAGAAAGATTTCATCCGTCATCCAAGAGAGCACAGTTGAGAGATGAGATCAACAACTTTCGACAGCTTCTAACTAAAGCACTCCATGAAACATGGAAGAGGTTTAAGAAGAAGCTTATGCGGTGCCCAAACCATCATATGACCAACGTCCACTTGATGGAGATATTGTACAGATCTCTGAATTCGGTGACTAAGCCAGTAGTGGATAATACAGTAGGAGGGTCATTTATGGACCTTACTTTTGTTCAGGCAAGTGATATGCTAGACCGTATGACAAAGCAAAGTAGATCTTGGCATACCAGGGATTCTGAGGTAGCAAGCTCTACTACATCCATTGGCATGACTGCAGAACAAACGCGAAGAGAGGAGGAATGTGATAAAGATATGGCGCACATGAAAACACAGATGGATCTTCTTACAAAGCATCTATTATCAGGGAAGACCGAAAAACTCAAAGCGGTTGCGTCAAAAGGAAGAGAGGAATCTGATTCCGAGAAAGAAGCCAACTACTTGAATAATCAGGGGGGTTTCCGAGGCAATGCCCAAGGAAATCAAGGTCGGAACTATTATGACAAATCTGGA
This sequence comes from Capsicum baccatum var. pendulum, assembly GCA_030864225.1. Classification (NCBI taxonomy): domain Eukaryota; kingdom Viridiplantae; phylum Streptophyta; class Magnoliopsida; order Solanales; family Solanaceae; genus Capsicum; species Capsicum baccatum. Next base: position 121,486,774 of record CM061556.1, on the reverse strand, counting down.
AACAAGGACCGTGGTCAAGGTAGTTGGAAGAACAAGACTAACAGGAGTGGTTTGTATATTCCTCCTGGAAATCATGAGGCCACGGCATATAGTTCGGGGAAGATGTCAATGGAAGATATGTTGGCTAAGCTGGTGAAAGGAGTGGAAGCGACCAACACGGGAGTAACTGAGGTAATAAATGATTTGTCCTTAATGACACAATTGGTTGACTCGCATTCCACTTCAATAAAATAGCTGGAGCAACAATTGAGTCAACTTTCAGCAGCGTTTAACCAAAGAAAGGCTGGCACTTTACCTAGTGACACTGTGCAAAATCTATGGAATGATGGATCATGTATGGCTATTACTACCAGAAGTGGTAAGGTGTTTGAGAATCCTTCCAAAGATAAGCAGGTGGTTGATGATATAGCAGATGATGTTGTTGATGCCGAAGAAGCTGAGGTGAGTGTGCATGATGTTACACCTCGACGTCACTAGCCTGAAAAGAGTGATAATCGGAATCAAAATAAAAAGGAAGTGATGGAGAAAACAATTCCCATTCCACCACCACCTTTTCCTCAGAGATTGACGAAAAAAGCTGATGACACCAAGTTCAGTAAATTCATGACTATGTTGAAGCAGCTAACCATTAATGTTCCTTTGGTGGAGGCATTGGAACAGATGCCTGGGTATGCTAAATTCATGAATGACCTTTTGACAAAGAAGCGGGCAGTAAGCCATGAGCTGGCGGATAATGTTCATCATTGCAGTGCAATCGCTACAAGATCGCTAGTTCAGAAAAAGGCAGATCCTGGTGCTTTCACTATTCCTTGCACGATTGGATCATTGGATTTTGCTAAGGCATTGTGCGATTTGGGAGTTAGAATCAACTTGATGCCGCTATCCATCTACAGAAAGTTGGGTTTGGGTGACCCTACACCAACCAATATGCGGCTCGTGATGGCAGATAGGTCAGTAAAACAAACTGTGGGTATCTTGAATGATGTGTTGGTGAAGGTTTCTTCCTTCATTTTTCCTGTAGACTTTGTTATTCTGGATTGCGAGGTGGATTCTGAAGCTCCCATAATTTTGGGTCGTCCTTTCCTCACAATAGGGAGTGCGCTTATTGATTTGAGAGCTAATGAGCTTTTATTTCGGTTGAAGGACGAAATGGTCCATTTTGATGTATGCAAAGCAATGAAGCAGCCCAGCGATATGAATGTGTTCTCCGTAGATGATGTTTATTATGAGGATGAAAAACAATTATCTGTAGGGACGCAGCTTACTGATGAGCCATTGTCTGCTGTGCTTTTGAATTTCGAGAGTGAAGATGTTGAGGATCATGAAGAAACTATTTGTGCTCTAACAGGAATAGGGTCCTATTCTCATGCTTCTAAGAATCTGGACCTTGATATTAAGCATAAACCTTCACCAATAGTGAAGACTTCCGTTGAAGAGACACCAGTGCTAGAATCGGAAGAGCTCCCCAGTCACCCAAGGTATGCGTTCTTAGGAAGTGGAAATACACTTCCGGTGAGTATTGCGGCCGATTTAGGTGAACAACACATAGAGGCTCTCATCTCTGCTCTGAAGAGGTATAAGATAGATATGGGTTGGACTATTGATGATATAATTAGTATCCCTCATGGGATATGTATGCCCACAAGTAAGCATCAGCATCGTCTAAATCCATTCAGAAAATGATGCACCATCTATCTCGATGAAGTCTAAGTAATCAAGATAGCTATGTCGTGCCGCGACAATAAATAAGGCGCTTGGTGGGAGGCAACCCATTGTTTTTAATTGTTTTGTTTTCCTAGGATTTTGTCGAGCCACGACCAAAACTAAGGCACTTGATGGGAGGCAACCCATCGTTCTAATCATTTTTGTTATTTTTGAGTAAGTTTAAGTGCAAGAGGTATAAAAGAGGAGATTGGTTTCAAATCTTGATTTGGAAGTGTTTCAGGTTGAAGGTGGTAAGTTTTGAATGAAGAAGCAAAGGCTATGGGTTAGGCATTGCCTATGAAAATCTAGGCAATGAACAAGGCAAGGCCTATGTAAATCTAGGCAATGAACAAGGCAAGGCCTATGCTATGACCTTTGGTCTCTGAATCTAGAATGCCATAGCATAGGCGCCGCCTATGCCAAAGCCTTTGGTCCAACAATGCCATAGCATAGGTGCCGCCTATGCCAAAGCCTTTGGTCCAACAATGCCATGGCATAGGCGCCGCCTATGCCAAAGCCTTTGCTCTCTGAATCTACAATGCCATAGCATAGGCGCCGCCTACTCCAAGCATAGGCAAAGTATTAGGCGCCGCCTATCCTTACTTTTTGGTCTCCTAACCCGAGTTTACATGGGTCAAACCTGATCCATAGCTTGTTCTATAAATAGATCTTCAACATTAGAACAAAACACACTTATTTGCTCAAACTAGGCGTCGCTTTTACTCTCCAAATCTCTCAAAACTTTTCTTTTTGCTCATCTAACCTTGCAAGATTATATTCCGAGTCCATAACCAAGTAAGTTCTTCTTTAATATTCCGTAAAGTGTTACAATACTACGCTTATAACGATTTGTTAGATCTTGAATTGGTGTTGGTGATTTGAATGTGGTTAGTTTGTTATGATACAACTAGTTGAGTGAAAGAATACGTGTGGGTATTCTTGACTTGATTTCGACTTGTATTTGATTGTTATACACTGTCGTAGATTCATGGAATCGAAATGGTGAAATTAATTGCATAATCTTCAAACTTGAATTCTTGAATGTTTGAGTGACTCGTTCATCGAGATAAAGATCATGATTGAATACAAGCATGAGATGTTGTGATTATTTCTATACCATAAACTTGATTCAATCTCTACATGGTCGTCTTGTTCCAAAAGTGTATTAATCCAAACCATAAAGTAAGGTCAAGATTACATAACATAGAGTTGAAAAGAATAGTTAAAGACAACATGCAAGTATGACTGTGCTGAACATATTGTTGGAACATATCGCCTATATGTATGTCGATGAAGTCTGAGTAATCGACATCACTCACTTAATTAGTTTTTACAAACAAATTAAGTGTGGGGTGGTGCCACTATAGTTTGTTTGTCAATTATATCTTCCGAGATGAGCTAACATGAATCTCAAGTAGAATGGCACCAAAAGGACGACAAGGAAAATAAAAAGCGTCCACCTCGCAGAAAGGTCAAAAAAGGGGAAGAAAAGAGCAAGTTGAATCGTCCTCGCTACAAATACCGCAATGCACTTTTGGGATCAATTGGGGTACAATTTGAGGAAACTCTGAGGATGACGACTCTGATGATGATTCCGACACAGGGGGTATGACCCCAGACATAGAGGATGAGTCCAACTAACCAGGTTCTTCTTATTTATTTTCCACTGAGGGCAGTGTGTCCCATCTAAGTGTGGGGTGCTGGTATTTGTATGCTATACTTCTTTATCTGCATTTACATTTTTTTTATGTTTGTTTAGTAGTTAAATTTTAGAATTTTTTTTTTAACTTTGCATGAAGTTGTTCTGATAGGCAGCATGGTATTATGACAAGAGTCTGTGATAAAATCATTACTATTGAGACGTTTAGGCTCTAAATATGACTCATTATGTGATAAGTGTGTGATTTAATTCCTTCATCTATTGGGTCAAGAGTCTATACCACTCCCAATAAAGTCAACCATGTGCCTTGTGTGTGTGAGGTGATAGTATATTCTGTGTTTGTGGCTGATGCTAGAACTTGCCTGGTGTGTGTGTGAAGTGAAATAAAGAGTGTGAGTTTAGGAGATGATTTAGTCATTTCTTTGGCAACCTGTGATTGATTAACTTTGGTTTAACTACCCATGGACAGTATCCTAGTCAACCCCTTTGAGCCTTTAGCCATTTTCTTTGACAGCCTCATATGTAAGCCTAATCCATTTTTTCAAGACCATAATTTGATCCAAATTCCTAAGTGCTTTAAATTGTAAAGTCATATGACAAAATAAGAGGAAATTGGGTTAGAGTGATGCCTTCGAATGTATTGGTGCTTGAATTAGTTATGAAAAAGAGTGGCTATCATAGATGTGTGTTATGAAAAAAAAGAAAAGAAAAATGAAAAGAAAACTAAAAATTTAATTCTGTTTAAAATCAAATAACAAAAGAGGTGAGAAGGGGTGGTAGATTAAAAAAAAGTAGAAAGGTTGTTTGAAAGAAAGTGTAAATGGCATAATGTGATGTATTAAAGCGCTTAGGGAACATAGTCACTATTTCTGGACAAAATAGTCCTACCCGTCCCTTAGCCTACATTACAACCTGTAAAAGACCTATTTGATCCTAAGCTTAGCATTCTGATATTTAGTGGAGCATTACACTAAGGGCAACCCTATGGTCATCAGTTGCAACATATGAATTCTTTGTAAGAGTGAGAGCAAGGAGAATATTGTACCCATATTTCTAATAATGCAAAATTTATGAGTGATTATGGGTAATATCTTTTGTGAGACACACATGGTTGACGTGTTTGGGTAGTTGTGTATGATTCTTTGTGCTTTAACTTGTGGATACGAATTAACCATCATCACGAGTCTATGTTGGACGTTGAATTGTTTCTAGTAGTGATCAATAAAACTACTCTTTGTTAATAATTGTTGTGCCTGTCTTGATGAATATTTTATGTTGTTACTGTGAAATCCTAAAATAGAAGTTTATATGGACATGATATTTTGTTCGAGGACGAACAAAGCTTTAAGTGTGGGGTGTTGATGATAGGCATATTTACACGCCTAAAGCACCTTAATTTACCCATATTTTAGCTAAGTTTTAAGGACAAAATATATAATTCCTGCACTTTTAGTCCCTTTTCCTGTAAGTGAGCTAACCAACGTGATTAGCAAGTTTTCAGGTATAAATGATGAAGATTTCAGAATTTTATGGACTGTGTGACGCCAAAGGAAGCTTCACGTAAGAAGGAAGGCAGCTTTTGGAAGCCTATGGACTGAAAGTGATGCATGGAAAACTTGTCCCGGGCAAAAATAGTATTTCCAAAGACTTGGGGATCAGCAATAACTGAGTAGGATTCGGATAAGGAAGCAGTAACCTAGTAGGATTAGGAGAAGTATGCAGTGACTTAGTAGGAATAGGATATGGATGTTATAAAAACCCTATTTTGCTGAACTTTTCAGCATTCATTCTCATTCAATTCATTCAATTCAATTCATTCTATTTTCTATTCATCCTATTTTCTATTCAATTCTATTCGACAGTCAGTACTATTCACGCTACTTTCTGATAGAGAAAGCACGGATCTTGCGACCAACGTGAGATTATTCAAGATTTGGTACGATGATGATGTATATTGTGATCTCCGTTTCACTCATGAGTAGCTAAACTTCTCTGTTAGGGTTATGGAAGCCTTATGAGATACTATCTATTGCTATGAGTTTGTGAATTCTTGATACGTATGTTGCTTATATCATTACTCTTTTCATCTTAATTGAATTCTTCTGGTTGCAAATATATAGCATACGCTAGTATAGCATTAACTTGTTCGAAAGAAAAGTTACATGTCTAGAAAAGAGAGAGTGACAAGGAAATAGGGCTACCAACCCCTGTTTAAAAGTTAGTGTCGTAACTGGATTAACCTCTTGGAGAATTCGTACCATTAGTTATATGCTTTAAGCTCGAAAGAGTTAAAGTAAGATAATCCTTGATGGTCGAAAGACGCTAGGATTTACCATAGAATACGAAACTCTATAAGCGCATGCATGTCTGAATTCCGCATAACTCATAGCCAATAGATACGTAGAACTCATAAGGTGGACATAACCCTAACTTACAAATCTCATTGATTAAAATCTTGCTAAACAAAACATTCCGTTTTTACTTCGCTATTTTGATACTTCTAGTTCACGCCAAACCCTAAACCCCCCTTTTTGTAGAATTTTCGATCAATAGTCTACTAACCATTGCTTACTTAGTGATCAAGTATTCCATGTGGGATTCGACACCCAACCCAGTTGGGTTCTATATTTGACAGCGACCGCTTACACTCTTATGAGAGCTGTAGTTTGAGCGTTATCAATTACCTTTCTATATGTTATTTCAATTGTGGTAATTCTTGATGATTATGAATCTTGGTAAATGACCTTTGATGGGAATTTTGGAAACCATGGAAATTGAGAAGTTGGTTATATATCTATAAACTTTGATGATTTGATCCTTTCATGTAATCTCCGGTGGTATGGGATGCCATGATGAGTTCTTTACTTTTTGTTCTTTTGGGTGTACTTCCCGATGGTATAGGAATTCAAGGTGAGTTCTTTTACTTTATGCTCTAATGGTTTTATGTAGGTTGAACTTGGTATTTATGTGATTGTAATAGTATATACTTCGCCTTACGCTTCCAAATCGATTACTCATGTTATATGACGGCTTTGGTTTGTATTAATATGAGATGTCATATAACTGTTATAGATGATTAGTTATTTTGTATAGTGATGATAAAGATGATTCAGGTATGATTCTGTACCTTGACTTAGAAATATTATCTTGCTTTATATCATCTTTATAAAATAATTTATCTCAATCGCCACTGATGCCTACTGAGTACCCATTCTTTTTATACTCATAACACGCTTCTGTACCTTTTAGGTGCAGACCTGAGTGCTAATTATCATTTCTGATTTGAGATTGTGCATTGTTGATCCTCAGAAGGCTGAGTTGAGTCTTCTATTTCCTTCTTATCTTTATTTAGTCTTTTGTATTCGAGATGAATGTATAAGACTATTTAGACTTTGAGTTGTATTTCCTATTGTCTTACTTAGATGATCTTGTACTGATATTATTAGGCTATGGGATTAGTATCTAGAGTTGATTGTCTATTATGGAACATTATTGTTTATGATTGTGTTTATCTATTGTATCCCTTGTTGGGTGTTTCTACCAATGTAACCTATTGCCTTAGCTTTGGGTTATAGTGTTGGCTTACGTACTAGTGGGTTTTAGTAGGTACCATTATATCTCTTGAATTGGGTCATGAAAAATTAGTATTAGAGCCTAGGTTTCACCTATATTATTTGTACAAGAGCAAGTTCTAATAGAGTCCTACGGATCAGAACCTTTATGTTTGTTTGATATCTTTAGAAGACTATGCGACATTCTTAGTAGTCTTTTACCTTTTTCACTCATATCGTGCTATGAGTATGAGATGGTTTATAGGATATTTTCATGACTTTACTCTTTCATAGATGCCTAGGACACGTGCTACAGCTACGCATGATGAGGGCCCTAAGACTAAGCCCAAGGATCCTACTCCTGTTCGAGGACAACCTCATGATGTGTCCCCGGTTAGGGACCAGGATGGTTTGTCTTCCCAAAACCCTATTCCTATACCTAAGCCAGAGGTTTTTCCTCTACAGCCAGTGGTGGGCTAGAGACCGGCCCAAGCTCTACCAGGTTTTTATTTTCTCTTCTTTGATTAGAAATGCCTTTGTTCATCTTTTTGGTATTATTGATAGTACGTAGACTACTAGGGTAAAAGTGCAACCTAGAACTGTAGCTCCTAGAGTTGAGGTTCCTTCTATGTTGGTAGTTATTGAGCCGACATCCACTTAGCCAGTTGTGACCTAGCCTGCTATGTCAATCGAGGTGCAAAAGATGATAGGTCATGTTTTGAGGTTTAGCTCGGCCTAGGTTTTTCGGTGCTCCTGGAGAGGATGCATTTGAGTTTCTTATTACTTGTGCAGATAGGCTTTGTGGATTGGGCCTTTTTGGGAATTGTGGTATGGATTATACCATATTTCAGTTGGATTTGTCTGCTTGACATTGGTCGAGAGGTTTTATGAGTTCTAGGACAATTAGATCTTCTCCCCTATCATTGAATCAGTTTTCTAAGATGTTTCTTCATATATATATGCCGTACAATCTTAAAAATTGATTGAGGATCAGTTCACTAGATTAGAGGATGGTTCTATGATAGTCACCGAGTGTGAGGCCCATTTACATGAGTTGGCCAGGCATGCAACTTCTATTTGGATACTAAGTATGAAAGAGTTTTCTTTTTTATGAGAAGGATGAGATCCCCTATTCGGATGGCTACTTAGAGTCTAATTATTATGGGTAGGACCTTTGTTGAGGTTTCATATCATACTAGAGTAATAGAGGACGTACATCGTGAGGGTCGTGATAATAGGCCCAAGTATCAGGACAAATTTGGTAAGAGCCATAGTTATTCCTGATTCAGAGGTAGTATTTCTCATATTGGGCATCCTCCACGTCTATATTTTCAGCCTCAGAGTCAAACTAGTCAACCAGTTCATGCAGCTCTTCATACTACTAATAAAAGTTGTTTGGTATGAGTGGTGTCCCTAGTAAGGGCAGTGATCAGCCTTTGAGAGGTTCATCTGCAGTTCTTGCTAGATATGGTTGTTACTTTGGTTCAGTCGGATCTGTGGGTTCTAGTTCTGGTTGTGACTCTTATTTTACTTGTGGGCTTCTTGGTCATTTTTAGCAAGATTTCCCTGGTTGTAGAGCAATTATTTTTTCAACCCAAGGTACTTCCCCTATTAGGGCAAGTTATCTCTCAAGTAGTGGTGGTTATCAGGGTGCTTAAGGTTGTACTCAGGTAGGCAGGATAGGAGGTCTGTTAGGTGCCCAACTAGGTGGCGGGCATGGTTAGTTATATGCAGTACCTGCATGATTTGAGGTTAAGACTTTGAATGCTGTAGTTATAGATATGATTTTGGTGTTTCACAAGTCGGCTCTTGCTTTGTTTGATCATGAATCCATTTATTATTATATATCTCTTTATTATGCACCACGAATGGACTTGAATAGTGATTTATTACCTGTGCCATTGTGTGTATCTACTCCCGTGGGTGATTCTTTAGTAGTGGATTGAGTATTCAAATCATATGTCATGACAATTAGTGATGTTGATACTTATGTTGATCTTATTATTCTGGATATACTGGAATTCAATGTGATTCTGGGCACTAACTGGTTATTCCACTACCATGTGGTCATGGATTGTCTTGCCAAGACCGTTACCTTAGCCATGCCCAGAGTACCCCCAGTCGTGTTATAGGGAAGTTTAGCCATGAGCCGATGGGGATTATGCCTTTTATTTGTGGTAAGAGTCTTATATCGAGGGGTTTTGAGTCTTTTCTCACTTATATATGTGATACTCGTGTAGAGAGTCTATCTCTTGACTATATCCCTATTGTTTATGAGTTTTCTATTTTGTCACCTACCGACCTTCCTAGTTTTCCCTCTGACTGTGAGAATAAGTTTGCTATTGACCTTGAGCCTGGTACTCGACCTATTTCTATGGCACCTTACTGTATGACTCTTACTGATCTTAAGGAGTTGAATTCTCAACTTCAAGATCTTCTTGGTAAGGGTTTTATTAGACTGAGTGTATCTCCATGGGGAGCTCCTGTGTTGTTTGTAGAGAAGAAAAATGGCTTTATGTGTATGCATATCGATTATTGGTAAGTTAATAAGGTAACGGTAAAGAACTGTTATCCTATGCATCGCATTGATGACTTGTTCGACCAGCTTCATGGTACAACTATGTTTTCTATGATTTATTTGAGGTCCGATTATCATCAGCTAAGGATTTAGACTCAGGATATCCTAAAGATAACTTTTAGGACCCATTATGGTTATTATGGTTTTTTGGATGTCTTTTGGGTTGACTAATGCCCCAGCCACATTTATGGACTTGATGAACCATGTGTTTATACCCTACCTACCCTTCTTCATCATTGTGTTTATTGATAATATTCTAGTGTATTCGAGGAGTAGTGAGTAGCATGCACAATATTTGAGGATTATGCTTTAGATTTATAAGATTATGTGCTTTTCGCCAAGTTCTATGAGTATGAGTTTGGCTTAAGTCAGTTTCAATCCTTTGACATATGGTATGTAGAGCCAGTATCATGGTAGACCCGACCAAGATTACGGCAATTTGTGATTGGGCTAGGCCTACATCTCCAACTAAAGTTCACAGTTTCATTGGTTTTGATGGTTATTAAAGGTACTTTATTAAGAGATTTTCTACTATTTTAGCCCATATGACTAGATTGGCTTGAAAAGAAGTTCCCTTTTGATGGTCTGAAGAGTGTGAGTTGAACTTTAGATAGTTCAAGGATTGTCTTACTTCATCTCCAGTGTTATCTCTTCCTGTAGAGGGTGAGGGATTCATCATGTTTTGTGATGTTTCCAGTGTTGGTATTGGTTGTGTTTTTATGCAGCAGGGTCGTGACATAGCATATACTTCTAGACAGCTTAAAGTGCACGAGAATAACTACTCCACTCATGATTTGGAGTTAGCGGTGGTAGTTATTGTATGTGAGATTTGGAGGCATTGTTTGTATGGTATGCATTATAATATTTTCACCAATCATCACAGCCTTCAGCATCTTATGACCCAGCAAAAGCTTAATACTCACTAGCATTGATGGATGGAGTTGCTAAAGGAGTATGATATTTCCATCTTGTACCATTTAGGTAAGGCAAGTGTGGTAGATAATGCCTTGAGTCACAGGGCAGTGAGTATGGGTAGCTTGGCATACATATCAGTTTCTCAGATGCCCATGGCATGGGACATTTAGTCCTTAGCCAATTTAATAGTTCACCTTGATATTTTAGATCCTGCGAGGATTTTGTCTTGTATAGAGGTGAGGTCCTCCCTCTTTGAGTCGATTCGTGATAGTCAGTACGAGGATAGTAACCTGTGTTTTCTTTGTGACCAGGTGGTGAGTCTAGGAAGCACCCTATTGATTTCGAGGGTATCTTGAGATTCCAGGGTCGTATTTGTGTTCCCCTGCTTGATGATTTGATTTAGTCTATTCTTCATGAGGCTTATAACTCTAAATATTCTATTCACCCTGGTACAACTAATATGTATAAAGATTTAAGGCAGCATTACGAGTGGGATAGTATGAAGAGAGATATGGAATACTTTATGGCTCATTACCTATATTGTTAGTAGTTTAAGGCTGAGCATCATCATCCAGGTAAATTGACTCACAGATTGCCCATTCTCTAGTGGAAATGGGAAAGCATTACTATAGACTTCATTAGCAGTTTGCCTCGTACTTCCCATGGTCATAACTGTATTTGGGTCATTATAGATCGTTTGACCAAGTTGACATATTTCATTCCTATTCAGAAGACCTTCAGTGCTGAGTAATTAGCCTAAATTTATGTTTGGGAGATAATTTGTTTGCATGGGATGCCCGTTTCTATCATATCAAACCATGGTTATGTGTTTATTTGTAATTTTAGAGATTATTTTGGAGGTGTTGGGTACTTGTGTGGATTTGAGTATAGCCTTTCATTTATAGATAGATGGTCAGTCCGAGAGGACTATTTAGGTGCTCGGTGATATGATCCAAGCCTGTGTTATGGACTTTTGAGGACAATGGGATAAGTACTTACCATTAGCACATTTCACCTACAACAATAAATATAATTTGGGTATTGAGATGGCACCTTGTGAGGCTTTATATGGTAGGAGATGTCATTCTCAAATAGGATGGATTGAGACTTCTAAGGTGAGAACTTATAGTACAGATTTGGTTCAAGACTCATTGGATAAAATTAGGGTGATTTGAGATAGGCTATATTCATCCTTTAGTAGGTAGAAGGACTACCCTGATAGTAGGCTCCGCGGCTTGAGATTCAGAATTGGTGACCGTGTGTTCCCTTGTGTTTCTCTTATGAGAGGTGTGATGAGGTTCGGAAGGAATGGTAAGCTTATCCTTCGATATATTAGTACTTTTAAGATTCTCTGCGCAGTTGGCGAGGTTGCCTATGATTTAGCTTTACTTTAGACTTCTCTTTTGTTCATCTATTTTTCCATGTCTCTAAGTAACAGAAGTATATTCCTGATTTGGCTTATGTTCTTAGGTGGGATTTAGTCCAGTTAGGCAAGCAGATGACTTCTGTGGAAGATATTGCGCTTATTTTGGCTAGTGATGTGAGACAGTTACATACTTAAGAGATTCCTGTAGTTAAGGTTCAGTAGAAGAACTGCCCAGTGGAGGAGGCCACTTAGAAGATCAAGAGTGAGATGCAGGCCCAGTATCCTCATTTGTTCGAGACTTCAAGTATTTTTATTATTTTTAATTTTTGAGGACGAAAGTTCCTTAGTAGTGGATGTTGTAAAGAACCTTCAGGTAATTTCTCGCAATTCCACTTATTTTTGTCATTAGAGCTTTTCCATGGCTTCCCCAAGTCATTTATGACTTGCTGAAATTGATAGTTCAGTTATCGGGCAGTTTATTTGGGTTTTAGAACATTTTCCCTATTTAGAAGTCATCGCGTGTTCCAAATGGCCATCGACTAAGAACTTCAGTAAAATGATATCGAATGCGAATTCTAACTTCGACAACAGCTCTGGAATATCGATTTTAAGTTGGGTATACCTTTGGTTTAGGTTCCTCTACACCCAACACATTTTGATTAGTTGGTCAAAAGTTGATAAATTAGAAATTTAGGTGTGGGGAACACTTTTAGTTCAAATGATCTCAGATGGAAAATCTGAGTTTGCTAATGCATCCGAAACATCAAAATCAGTATGGTTGAATATCTCGTTTCCTCATATTGGACTCTGGATACATCCAGAGGCCTTGGCCAAAACTTGAAATCAAATTCCAAGTTTCAGCCGTCGTCAAGTACAGTAAGGTACCGCAATCACGGAGGCATTGGTGTGATCATGCGTGGGTATGCGATTTCCCTATTTGAGGGCCTGGGAGGGGATTATTTAACTACTTTTTTGGCTGAGGATTGGACATTTTCTCCATTGTCTTGAGTCCTAAAACCCAAATACAGAGTGGAGACCTCAAATTGAGTCTTAGGTGTTGATTAGGAGCTTGAATAACTTGCGTAATCATGGTTAACGTCGAATCTAAGGTATGAATCCTTTAATTTTTGTTTTGAATTCTTGATTGTTTTACCCAAAACCCTAAATTGCTTGAGGCTTGATTTGAGGCCCAAATATGGTTGATTTTCACCAATTTTCTTAGGAATATAACTCCCTAATGGTATTTCAACAATGGATTGGTCTCGAAGAAGAGCAATGGTTTAATATGGATGTTGATATTTTCTTAATAATCCATAGATTGCATTTTTGATAGCTTGGTTGGTGGAAAAGCTTCAAGAAAAGGAAAGTGAAGATTGTTGGTTCGTGAGCTATATTTTGATTCGAGGTAGGTTAGGTTTACTTGTGTTAGATTGAGCTTTATTGTGGTATAATTCTGATATCATGATAAGATTGGGTGGGGTCTTAGATATTGAAATGGTATATGGTAATGTTTAGGATTAATCGAATCACTTGTGTCGTTGAACACGTTAAGTGTGATATTTGACTCATAGTCTAGAACCTTGGTTAGCTGGACTTTTTATCTCATGAACAGCATAAGAATGCTCTAGTTGCTCTAATTAGATTGGAGTGACCTTGGTTACTTATCTTAAGAGGATGCTAACCAAGATACGCATCGCTATGAATTGGGATTAGATGCTTTGGATGACGTAAGAGTAATACTTGAGGAAGAATTGTCCTATAGAACTAATGTGGATTGATAAACCTTAGAAACATGGTTTAGTTACTTATTCTAATTGCGGGTAGAAATTAGACTTGAAGAAGATAATTTTGGATATTAGAAAAGGAACTTGACCCGCCTTAATCTTGAACTATGTAACTTCATTAGTGAACCAAATACATGTTGAACACCTAGAATATGCTTTTGGTAATATGATGGCTAAACCCGATAAATGGTTTATTCATGATGTTGATTTTGGGGATAATGTGCATACTTGAATGATTATCGTTTTGTCATTATTTGGATAGCATTGGAAGGTCTTGTCAAATGACCCTATGGCTTTGAAATCACTAAACCTATTGGTTAGTTTACAAGGTGATCCTTGGATTTGTCATTACTTATTTTATGCTCAAGCCAAGTGACTAACCTTATGTTTGTGTCGAAGAATCCATATTATGCTAGTATTGTGAAGCATGCCTAATAAGTGAGATTCTAGAAAGTATAAACATGACTTGTAATTGACCATGCTAATAATCATGTCAAGCTTGGTACTGTGTTGAGTGTTCGCACCATATGGATATGCATGTTCATGCACTTACTCTTATAATGTATTGATAATGAATGGTGAGATACTATGATATGTCTTTCCTTGCTTCTCTTACACTTTATTATTTAAGGGGCTTTACTTGTCAATAATTTGGCTACATATATATATATATATATATATATATATATATATATATATTGATGATATGATGATGCCCTATACGTCCGGAGGATATATTGATGATATGATGATACCTGGTAAGTTCGAATGATATGTCTATGCTATGATGATGCCCAGTTAGTCTGAAAGATATATTGATGATATTATGATGCCTGGTACATTCGAAGGATATATTGATTTTATGATGATGTCCGATTGGTTCGGAGGATATATTAATATTAAGATGATGCCCAGTAAGTTCAGAGAATATATTAATGATATTATGATACCTGGTATATTTGGAGGATATATAGATGACACTATGATGCCCGGTACATATGGAGGATATACTGACGATATTATGATGCCCGATACATCCAGAGGATATATTGATATTATGTATGGTGAATATGTTTATATATGTTTATGTTTGATTATACCGTTATATGATTACATCCATGTCTGCCTTGAAGATATGATGCTAATCATGGAATGTCAGTTATAATTCTTCACTCCAATTAACTTGTTTATAGGTGTAGTTCTCACTAGTGTTAAATTTTGAGTAGAAATAGCATATGTCGAATAAAGAGTTGAGGCTAATCGATAAGTGAAATCTTGTTTAGAAATAAGAATTCACATAGTGGGTATGTTTGGCTTGAATAAAGGGATTAACTAAGGAATATTGCCTAGTAAAATGAGTTGTGTGGTAACTAGTTGACTACTAAGTGACTATTTCATTTTATGACTAGAAGTCTAGAATACTAAATAATGAACCTTGATTGTTGAAATGTGATAACTAGCAATTGTGGTTGTTATGTGGTCAAGGGTAATAATAGGTTAGCATTGGTTATAATTAATGGTGTTGATGACTAAAGTAAAATGTTGTTGCGTTATTAAATGGGGATTTGTAGATTTGATGCTAGATAGTAAAAGGCGTTAGTTAATAGATAGATATGTGCATTCGATGATATATAACCTTATTCCTATATAATGACTAGTGCGCCTATGATAACTACAAATAAGCTTTGGTCTAATGGTGTCTATGGATTAGAAGTGCATCATGACTAAGTGCAACTATTGGTATTTAGTGAATAATAGTCAGTGCTAACTCATGGTTGAGGTTTATGTAAAGAATTAGTTGGGCTATAAATGCAGATCCTATAAGGGCTAGTGAATTAATTGCCTAATAATAATAAGTGTTTGTTAGTTAATAATGACTAGATAGGGTGTATTGATATCATAGATATCCAAATGGCTATATAAATGTGGTTAAGATTACCTTTGTATTTGTTATTTCAATTGTGGTAATTGATGATGATTATGAATCTTGGTAAATGACCTTTGATGGGAATTATGGAAATTGTGGAAATTGAGAAGCTGGTTATATGTCTATACACTTTGAAGATTTTGTCCTTTAATGTACTTTCCATTTGTATGGGATGTCGTGATGAGTTCTTTACTTTATGTTCTTTTGGATGTACACCCCAGTGGTATGAGACACCATGGTGAGCTCTTTTACTTTATGCTATGATGGTTGTATGCGTATTGACCTTGGTATTTATGCAATTGCAATTGTATATATGTTGCCTTACACTTCCAAATTGACTACTGCTGTTGTATGATGATTTTGGTTTGTATTACTATAAGACGCCGTATTATTATTCTAGTTGATTAGTTATTTGTATAGTGATGATGAAGAAGATTCAGGTTTGATTTTTTACCTTGACTTAGAGATATTATCTTACTTTATATCATCTTTATACCATAATTTAGCTCAGTCGGTCGATGATGCCTACTGAGTACCTGTTAATTTGGTACTCATACTACACTTTTGTACCTTTTTAGTACATACACGAGTTCTAGATACTGCTACTAAGTTGAGACATGCAGTGTTGATCCTTCGGAGATAGGGTGAGCTCTTATAGTTTTGAGTCTCCCATTTCCCTCCTATCTTTATTCATTCTTTTATACTCCAGATAAATGTATAAGACTATTTATATGTTGAGTTGTATTTCCTATTGCCATACTTAGATGATCTTGTACTGGTATTACTAGGTCGTGGGATTAGTATCCATAGTTTATTGTCTATTGTGGAACATTGTTGTTTATGATTGTGTTTATCTATTGTGGCCCTTTTTAGGCATTTCTACCAAAGTAAATCATTGCCTTAGCTCTGGGTTACGATGTTGGCTTACCTACTGGTGGGTTTTAGTAGGTGCCATCACGTCTCATGAATCGAGCCATGACAGATATCTATTTATATATGTACATATATATACACCCCTTATACTATGATGTCATACTTATTATGATATGGCAATATCGAGGTGCGAGATTGACAATAGAGATTCTAGCTAAGTATGAAAATGAGGAAATAGTTACAATGTGGTACGATATGAATGGATTCAAAAGATATAAGGATTAGTTGATAAATGTCAATTAGTTGATAAATGATGGTTGGCCAGTAAATAATGACTAGTTGATAAGTAATGATTAGTCGCTATATAAGAATTAGTTGATAATTGATGTTTAGATGAAAAGGATGATTTATTGATTTATGAGGATTAGTTGTTACATGATGGTTAGGTTATAAGTGTTGATTAATTGACAAATGAAGAATATGGACAATCGATGGTTATAGTGTGACATGACTTAGATGAATTCCAATGGTACTATGAGAGTTGATAAATGACGGTGGTAGATTATTCTATCTTGTTTGTACTATCTAGGCTTATGGGGGCTTGCGACGGGTTATTTACTTTTCCACAATAATTGGAATATGGGAACCAATTTCTTAGTTATGATTGAATATTTTGATACTTTATTTTACGTTGTGTTTTTATTCTAATTTATTTACTTATGTATGCACAGTGATGTTGGAGTTACTTCAAACTTGTCTATACCTTGTCTTAGTAATGTTACCTCATATTTTATCATTCTTATATCATGATTTAGCTCAGTCGGCTGATGATGCCAACTGAGTACCCATGGTTTTGGTACTCATACTATACTTTGTAACTTTTTAGTGCGAATTCGAGTACTAGTTGTCGTCGTTGATCAACGTTTGTTCTATTTTAATATTCGAAGATAGGGTAAGCTCTTGGAGTAGGAGTCACTTATTTCCTTCTATCTTTCTATGTTCAGTCTTTAGTTTTGAGATAAATGTTATTAACTATTATAGATACTTAGGTTGTATTATTATCACTAGATGCTCTTGTACCAGCTCTACTAGGTCGTGGGATGGTATCTATGTTGACTATCTATATCTATTTCAAATACTATGCTTATTTACAAGTTATATTGTTGATTTCCATCTATGTTGCGTATCTTCAACCTATTTAACCCATTGTGTTTAACTCAAAGTTACTGTTTGACTTACTTATAGTGTAGGTTCCATCATGACTCATAAATTGGGTCGTGACAAATTAGTATCAGAACCTAGGTTTCACCAATATTGTTGGTATAAGAGCAAGTGTCTAGTAGAGTCCTGCAAATTGGAGTAATGATGACCATTTTCTATCTTTAGAAGGCTATGGGACATTCTTAAGAGTTCTTCACTTCTTTCACTCATTTTGTGATAAAAGTCTGAGTTGATTTATAGAACATCTCTTTGATTTCACTCTTTTGTAGATGGCTAGGAAACGTGCTACCACTACATAAGATGAGGGTCTCGAGACCAAGGCTAGGGTCCTACCCTTATGCATGGATGACCCAAAGGTCGTCGACAACCTATAAATATGTCCACATATAGGATCCAGAAAGAAGGCCTTCACCAGATCATATTCCCGCTCCTGAGCTAGATATTCTTTTGCCCCATCCAACGGTGTGCTAAGGAATGACCCAGGATCCACCAAGGTTCATTTCTTCTTTAGTACTTAGAGATGTTTTAGTTCAGCTTTTGGGATTAATTAGTGGTGCATCGTCTGATGGTGTACAATCTACATATCAGAGTGGTACTAAGGTTGTGGCGCAGACTGTAGTTATGGCTCCCAAAGTTGAGGTCCCTCCTATGCTAGTGGTTTCTCAGTTGGTAGCTACTCAGTCAGTGGTTTCCCAGCCTACTATATATACTGAGGAGAAAAAAATGTTGGGAAGATTCTTAAGATTGACTCCGCCTAGTATTTTTGGTGCTCCAGGCGAGGATGCATATGAGTTCCTGATTGTTTGTAAGTATAGGCTCCACAATTTGGGACTTCTTGATACTCATGGTGTCAATTACACCATATTTTAGTTTGGCTTGGCTGCTCAACATTTGTAGGGAGGTTATATGGATTCTAGACTAGTTGGATCTTCTTCTTTGACATCGACTCAAATCTATGAGATATTCTTGGAGAAGTACATGATTTGCATCCATAGGGATTATTTGATGGATCAATTTTCTAAATTATAGTTGGGATCCATGATAGTGATGGGGTATGAGGCTCATTTTTATCAGTTGGATAGGCATGCTACTTCTATTTTGGGTACTGAGTATGAGAGAGTTTGTTGCTTTATTTGTGGATTGAGAGTTACTCTTCGTATGTCTAGTTAGAGTTTAGTTGCTGCTAGTGGGTCTTTTGATGATGTTTTTTATAACATTAGGTGATAGAAAAGATGCATCATGAAGCCTGTAGGGACATCGATAAAAGGCCTAGACATCAGATTATATTAAATTCAAAATATATTAGTCTCAAATAATATTGCGGATTAATATAATTGGATTAATTATTTAAGTTCAAACATGTATGGATTTAAATAAGGTCCAATATTTATTGGGTTAGTCCACTAATTTGGGCTACAAATGATGAGCCGACTTTACTAAGCCCAAGATATTGTCATATTCTATAGGCCCAAATAAGCGTCATGTGTCAAATGACGGGACATGTCAAGTAAAGGAAATGAGCCAATAAGACCATGTCACATGTCAAAATAATGCAACAGGCCCAATAAAATCAAAGCCCATAAAAGGTGCCATGTCACTCAAATTTGATTGGTCAAAGGAAGTCCATCTTTATCATGACTCTTCTCTTTCCACAACTATAAATAGGGATCTCATAATTCAGAAAAAACCCACCCAGAACTCTAACAAGTAGCAAGAGAAAGCTCGTGGATCAAACACCGTAATTTCTCTAAAAAGCTCAAGCATTCAAATCAAGTTCATCAAGACTCAAGATAAAGACTGCAATATTCAAGAACAAGCTCAAAAGCCCTTGAATTTAAGCACAATTCAAGATCAAGTCTCTCAAATCAACAAATCAAATTCAAATTCAAGATCAAGCTTTACGTCCTTGAACTTATATATTTGAAAAGGCGAATCAGAGGAATCATGAGATTGTAACACTCATTTATCGAAATCAATAAATTAATTGTTGCAATATTTTTCTTATCTCGAATTATTATTTTTGTCTTTAAAAATTCTATTGTCCAACAAGGATAATCAATCTCCTCTTAAAAAATTATCAAGAAAATCAAAATGAAGGTTTATTAAATTTATTATATAATAAGAAAAAAAAGTAACACCATATTTTTAGAGATAAAAATTATAATTAGTCACCATATATTATGCAATTTTAATTTTCAGTATTATTCTTTCTTGCGTTTCTTTAATTTCATGTTTTACTTTTCAAGTTTATATAGCTCATTTAATGGATTCCTTCATATTTATATTGAAATGTTTTCATCAAAAAACTCCACTTTATGAAAATATACTGGTTATGTTGTTGTTGTATTGAATTGTTTTACTCAAATATTTTCAGACAAATTTTTATATAGGTTATTAGTATAAAGAGATGATAGAATGATGAACGGTTATTTTAGCATTTTTTTTTTAATCAAAATTATGATGCTAATATCCATATTTATTTTTTCTTATTTTTGGGGGATTTTTTGCATTTTGATGCTTTTCTTTTTGTTTTTTTCTCTCTATCTATTTTTTCTTACTAAATGTAGAGGTAATTATGAGAATTATGTGGCCTCTTAACCCCATCAAACAAAGCGACAACAACACTAATAATTGTTCCATTTCAAAATAAAACACTTCTTCTCTTTTTATAATTAAATCCTTTTCTCCAAAAATAGACCCATGATCTTTTCCTTTACCCTTCACCAATTGCTATCAATTTTCTCCTCAAATCATTAGGTATGCTATTTCAAACATAAAACACAAGATTTTCAATTACCACTAATTATGAAAAACAATTGTAATGATGATTATTGTTATTGTATATTTTAAAACGTTTCAGGCCCAATGTACTGCATATGAAAAGGTAAGCTTCTTTAGAATTATTGATAAATTAGATTAAATCTTAACAGAGGCATAAGCCATGAAAAATACTAATTTTTTGCATTTTGAATTGTCAGTAGTCTCTATTTCAATAATGATTCATATGATAGAGTGGGCATTTGACTAGATTCTATAACTACTTAAGATTTCTACTTCCATGAGGTAGTGTCAAGATAGGTACACTCTACCCTCTCAAACATTAATTGTGGAATTTTACTAGTTTCATTGTTATATCATGTGGTTTGAGGTTTTGTTGGCAGCTATGCAAATGATTAGGGATATCTCTTTGTTTGTCGAGATTGTTCTTTCCATTTTTAAAACACGACTATTTTAGGTAGAATAAAAAAGAAATTCGAATATAAAAGATACAAATTAAATAATTACAATTAATTTACGATTCTTTAAATTCATGCTGCAACATGTCAATTATGATTTGTGAAAACACATAAAACTTATTGATACCAAAAGATCATTTTTCTTTCATTTATTATTTCATAATTATTAAAAAGTCATATTAAGATAGAACTAAAGTGAATAAGCGATAGTTGACACATCCAATTGTTAAAACATTAAAATTTGAATTGTTTTTTTAATCAAATTTTTTATTTTCACTAAATTCTTTGGAGCATTTATGTGAGATATTGTTAGAAGACAAAAATAAAAGATAAAGACATATGCAACTATAACATGTAACAATAATATACGTACGAATTCTCTTTGTGATTAGTTTTATATAATGCTTAAGAAATTAAAATAAGATCTCCACATACTCAACTTTTTACTATGAATGAACGAGTGAGAGATAGTCTACATTTTATATTTTTAATGAGTAAGATCTTGACAGTGTGATACCTACATTCTTAATTAGGTTTTTTAGGTGTCTTAGGTTAGTTATTTTGAATATTGGTTCAAAGTTGTTCTTTCCTTATCAATAGGATTAGTATATTGATTACCATCATCACATGAATGCTTGGGGATACGGAAGATATAACACCATTATAGATTGAGATCACATGATACAGCACCATTACAAATTGTGTAATGTGATAAAAAACTACAATCATGAATTCTACACAAATTCATATTGCACTAAAAGCAAGAGGAGAAAATATTGTATTTCAATATACTACAAATGACCGAAATAGAAAGATTTTCTATTATCAAGGATATGAGTGACTAGCATTCTTAAAATTTTATATCAAAATTATCAGTTTTCATGGAAGTTGAATTATTTAACTCTGTTAAAAATTGTGGCCATGAAAAACACTAATTTTTTACATTTTAAATTTTCAAATACGATGGATTTGACATTTGACTAGATTCTACAATGATTTAGGACCAGTACCTCCAAGAGGTAGCATCAAGGAAGGAACACTCTACTCTTTCAAACCCCACTTGTGAAATTTCACTCAGTGTGTTGTCATATTATTTAATTTGAGTTTTTGTTGGCAGCTATGCAAATGATTGGGGATATCTCTTCGCTTGTTGAGATTTGTTCTTTTCATTTTTGAAATGTGACTATTCCAGATAGATTAAAGAAGAAGATCAGATATAAAATATACAAATTAAATAACTACAAACAGTTTAAGACACTTTAAATTCATGCAGCAACATGTCAATTATGATTTGTGAAGACACATATAACTTATTGATACCAAAATATCATTTTTCTTCCATTTATTATTTCATAATTGTTAAAAGTCATATTATGATAAAATTAAAGTGAATAAACAATAGTTGACACATTCAATTTTTGAAACATTAAAACTTGAATTGGGTTTTATCTAAATCTTTATTTTAACTCAATTCTTTGGAGCCTTTGGGTGAGATATTGCTAGAAGAAAAAAACAAAAGATAAAGACTGATGTAACTATATTATGTATCCATTACATACTAGTGAATCCTTTCTGTGATTAGTTTTGTATAATGCTTAAGATATTAAAACAAGATCTCCATATACTCAATTTTTTACTATGAATGGACGAGTGAGAGATGGTGTACATTTTATATCTTGTAATGAGTAAGATCTTGACAGTGTGATACCTACATTCTTAATTATGTTTTGTAGGTATCTTAGGTTAGTTGTTTTGAATATTGGTTCAAATCTTTTCTTTTCATATCAGTAGGATTAGGATATTAATTACCAATATCATATGAATTCTTGAGGATACGGATGATATAATACCATTATAGATTATGATCACATGATATAGCACCATTATAAATTGTGTAATATGATAAAAAGCTATAGTCTTGGATTCTACACAAATTCATATTTCAATAAAATCAAGAGTAGAAATACATTTGTATTTAGTATACTACAAATGATTGAAATAAAAAGCTTTTCTGTTATCAAGAACATAAGTGACTTGTATTCTTAAAATTATGTAAAAAATTATTGGTTGTAATGGAAGTTGGATTATTTAACTCTGTTAAAGATTGCAGCCATGAAAATCACTAATTTTTTACATTTTGAATTTTCAATAGTCTCTATTCCATTAATGATTCATATGATAAAGTTGACATTTGACTAGATTCTATAATGATTTAGGATCTCTACCTCTACAAAAGAGTGTCTACTCCACCCTCTTAGACCCCACTTGTAGAATTTCACTAAGTATGTTGTTATATCTTTTGGTTTGAGTTTTTATTGGAAGCTATGGAAATGATTGGGGATATCTCTTCATTTTTCGAGATTTGTTCCTTTCATTTTTGAAATAGATTATATATGAAAGATACAAAACAAATAACTACAACCAGTTTAAGGTGCTTTAAATTTATGAAGCAACACATGATGATTTGTGAAAACACATAAAACTTATTGATACCAAAAGATCATTTTTCGTTCATTTGTTGTTCCATAATTGTTAAAAGTCATATAATGGTAGAACTAAAGTTAATAACTGAAGTTGATAAATTATATTGTTCAAACATTGTAACCTGAATTGTGTTTTATCTAAATTTTTATTTAAACTAAATTCTTTGGAGCATTAGTGTGAGATATTGTTAGAAGGCAAAATTGCAACTATAGTATGTGTCAGTTAGATACTAATGAATCCTCTCTGCAATTAGTTTTGTATAGTACTTAACATATTAAAACAAGATTTTCACATACTCAACTTTTCACTATGGATGAACGAGTGAGCGATGTTGTACATTTTATGTTTTGTAATGAGTAAGATCTTGACCATGTGATACCCACATTCTTAATTATGTTTTGTAGGTGTCTTAGGTTAGTTGTTTTAGATATTGTTTCAAAGTTTTTCTTTTCTTATTAATAGAATTAGTATATTGATTATCAACATTACGTGAATGCTTGTGTCTATGCATGATATAACACCATTATAGATTTTGATCACATAATATAACACCATTAGAAATTATGTAATGTGATAAAAAGCTACAATCATGAATTCTGCATAAATTCATATTGCACTAAAAGCAAGAATAGAAATACATTCGTATTTCTCTATACTACAAATGATTAGAATGGAGAGCTTTTTTGTTATCAAGGACATAAGTGACTTGCATTCTCAAAATTATGTGTTAAAATTATCAATTATAATAAAAGTTGAATTATTCAATTCTATTAAAGATCGCCTTTATCAATTGTACATTATAGTTATGTTAATAAGTATTTACTGTTTGCCATTAATTTATTAGTGAAAAGAGATTTTTTTTGTGTGTTTTTAAGATTATGTATTAAGCTAAAATTTTGTTCATATTTTCTTTCGTGTGATGCGTATCGTTTGGCTGATTTACCTAATTCTCGTGCTTGAAACTTTAGTAATTTTGCTGATGTATCATTTTTAAAGCTAACAAAAGTCAACGTGTGGTTGTATTTTATTAAAAGAAGCTGCAACAAAAATAGATGGAATTGCATTTTGGATACTGCTACAACAGAAGAAGTTTTGATGCTGAATTTTATTATAATCTCTTGCATTTCATTCTGTTGTTTTTTCTGAAAAGCTACAACATATTTTGAAAGTTGTATATTATGTTTGTTTATTAATATCTGTCATTTCTTATTTTCATTACACAGGAGGTACAAATTTCATCATGCTTGTAAATTTAATCTTATTGCTTCAGGGCCAAGGGAAGTTTTAAATTTATGTTGCAAAAAGTTTGCAGTTTGATGTTGCACTTGTGAGGGATTCATCAGAAATACACTATTTTTGGAGAATCTGACATGACCCATTGATATTTTTGAAAAGTTCAACAATATAATCTTTAATAGGTAAGTTTCTTTAGTTTCTACTGCCAGAGGATATACTTCTAATTTAAATAGTTATAATGATCAAATATTAATTAAAGAGCAGTTTGAGCTCTATCTTTTCAAGATTAATTCTACTATTTTTGATCTACTCTTACAAGTATATAAGCACACTATTTACTATTAGTTTCATATGTGAGAATTACGAGTCCTTGAACTTAGATTTATAGTATTATGCAGAACTATCCTTTTGAACTTCAACTATTGCATATTATCGTTGGCCTATAGATAACAATGTTACAATTTACTTGTTTTTCTATCTGTTAGAATATGGACAGAGAAAATAAGCTTATCGTCTTTCCTTTCTATTGAACATGGATTTGCCAAATTAATGTTGTCTCATGGGATTAATGCTTTCTTATTAGAGAAATATTTAGTATGAGTTGTACTTTGTGTTTGTCAATTATTGTACAATGTGTTTGTCTATTCATTTTGATACCTATGGACTAAGTACTAACCTTTTAAGACCAATAATTTTTTTAAGAAGCTAAGATGAATTTTTTAATAGGAAATCTAGGGTAGTTTTCAAAGGTATTTTTTATCAGTAAGTTGGTCTAGTAAATCATTATGACATAAAGAGATAAATTGATAATATCTTCAATTTTTGATGCACATCTCTTTGGTGATTAATTTATGTTCCTATATGTTTTAATACAATATTTCTCTTATCAAGCATATATGGATCGGGGGATTATAATTGGATTTTATGTATGTTAATTGAGAAGCAAACGAAAGCTTGCGTATGCTAAATAATAAAACTTCTCAATTGAAACACATGATTTCATTTGTATCAAATATATATTTGTATAAATCGTAGTTTTTCGTATGACTTTCTATTTTCCTTGTAAGTGCATTGCTTTCATGAATGAAGTTTTAATTATAATGACCGCACATATGTTTACTATTTAGATAAATATAATGAAAATATGGCAACACAAAATTGTTCAATTTATTTTAATTAAATATCTAGTTTGTTTTCAAGGTCGATCAAGAAAAACTTCATCATGCTTTATGCACTCAGAACCTTTATATCTACACATTAGATTCCTATCAGCAAGTATTAAAGTAGAGTATTGATTTATTTTTTCAACATATGACAATATTTTTCTTGAGATAAAATTTTACTATTTGTTTAAGTAATAGAAATAATTATGATTGCATGCTATGATGTTGGAGATTATGTGCTTGACATGAATATAAAAACAGAGAAAATGACACTTCAATTTAGAGCAACCAACCTCGATAACTAAAATTGTCTTCCAATATCTTTTATTCTCGCGCGAAGCGCACATAAGTTCACTAGTTATCCATATCTATGTGATGAATTAAGCAAGATATTAAACTTTGTTTAGACTTATGACTAATAAAATTTATTATTTTATAAATATATAATTCTTAATCTTTTAAAAACTGCATGAATCGCGGATAAGTTTACTAGTCTACAAAGAAAAAAAAACATTGAGAAATGTCAAAGTTATTTTAGTGTCACGACCCTCGTTATGAGTCATGATAACACCTACTAAATTTTGCCAGTAGGTAAGCCAAATCATAACCCAGAGAGAATGCAATAGGTTAATTTTGTAGGAAATGCCCAACATAGGTGAAGTTACAAGAACACAATTTATCAATAACAAGGGTTCTAGATAAAATAGACAGTCAATACAAGATACCAATTTCACGACCTGGTAGAGCCATTACAAGAGCATATAATAGTATCAACACAACTCAAAGTCTAGAATAGTCAATACATCTATCTCTAAACAAAAGACTGAAAATAAAGATAGAGGAAAATGGGTGACTCAAACTTCAAGAGTGTACTCTATCTTCTAAAATAAATCACTGCACAACTAGTGCTTGGATCTGCACCAAAAAGCTACAGAAGTGTAGTATGAGAACCAAACAATGGATACTCAGTAGACATCATCGACCGATTGGGCTAAATTATGATATTAGTATGATAAAATGCAAGATAACATAACTAAGTCAGGATAAAGAAACTAACCTGAATCATCTCCTACATCGCTGTACATAATAAGTAATTAAACTAGAATAACAATATAAAATGAGGAATCAACACATGCTAATTACCACTCAAACAAAATAAGTAAATAATTCAGAATAATAACGTATCATAAAGCATTAACATAAGAAACCACAAACTACAAAATTTGATCCCATATGCCAATTGATGCAGAAAAGTAAATAACTCGTCACAGCCTCCTATACGACTCGAGAGCACACTCAAGAGAAGAATAAAACAATCAACCAACATTTTAGCTAACTGTCATCATCATTTAACCATCATCCCATAATCATCATCAATCGGTTATTTAGGATAATTCACAATTTACCAATATTTTACAATATGCCCATAATTAATAATGCTATCATCATTTAACAAAATCATCATCGATACTCACTAGTTATTGGTTTTTGAGCTAACCATCTTTTATTAACTGATTGCTTTGATTACTAGTCATCATAGACTCTTGTCATCATTTAACAACTATTCTCCACATATCCAGTAATCATCATATATTAGATAACCATCTTTTATCAATGAACACCAGTTTTCAACTAACATCATTTATTAACTAATCACCAATTACCAATGAATCCTTGTTTATCAACTAGTCATTATTAGTCACTTAACCATATCCATCACTATTCCATATTTATCTCTACTCATCAACTATACCACTTTATAAATATTAATCACTTACGGACTATAACTAAAATCACTAATATCCACAACATACCCAAATTTCATATAAGTAGACATAAGCATATTGTTGCCATACATAGGGCATAACCGGACTCAAACCAATAGATTTACACATAGGTACATCTATATAATCATTCTCTAAACTTTTCGGGTATCAATATAACATCAAAAATATCCTTTGGACTTGTCAGGTTTTAATATCATCATAATCATCCTCTAAACTTGACGAGTATCAATATTTCATCATAATATCCTCTGGCCTTACCGGGTATCAATACATTATTACAATATTCTCCGACCTTATTGAGTATCAATATATCATTGCAGGAAGTGGAAAAATCAATCATATGAGCATTCATACAATTAAACATCATGATTTCGAGTATAATCAATAGTGTAAATTCCCATGTAATCAATAAGCATGACTTCTAGTATCATTAACATCATAATTTATAATATCATCACTAAGAATGGTTTCTAGCATAATTATTAAGCCTGATCATAAGAATGAGAAGTAGCACGGTCAATGGCCAGAATAATAACCTAATCAATAATTTAATCAATAACATAATCATCTGCTTATTCTATAACATATTCAATAGCTCATCATGGCATAATCAATAATCAAGTTCAATAATCCATAAACATTATTCCCAATGTCATCATCACTATAACCATTAAGTGCCAAGTTTCTCAATGTCATATCAATACACTTTTCTAAGTATTCAACAAGCATATAAGGGTTTTAAGAGTTCTAATCATCAATCTTGACTTAAGGTGGGTCCAGAGCCTACTTTTAAATCCTCAGAATATATTCTAAGTTAAATTCTACCTCAGACTAGGCTATAGTATCTAAATCCAGTCTTAGATGTATAGAAATCCATAAATAGCCCTGAGGTAGAGATTCTAATCAAGCACTTCAACTAAGTCCAAAGGAACTAAGACAACCTTCATTAGTGTAAGCAACTAAGGCCAAACTTAGACTAAGCATTATTAACTAGTTGTTTCTTAATTTATGCCAAACTAATACATTCTCATACTAAACATGAGTAATGAAGTCTAATGCACTAAGGTTCAAGGCAACAATCTATGTATTCCAACTCTACGGGTTTCATTATGACCTAAACGGTCCAACTATATCAAGTCTTTCATTTCATCAATCAAATTCCTAAACTCATCCCAAATCTAATACAATATCATAAGAATACTATGAGACAGCTCACTCTAACAATGAATAAACCTAGCCTAACTCAACCTCGAAGAAAGCTCAACAAACTACTAGACCTTCACTTTTTCCCTTTCGAGAATCCTCCTCAAAATGCTAAGCTATCAAAAAACATTCCACTCATCAATACGAGAATATATATACGCATATTACCCCATTGTGCTTTGAATTTAGAAATGACATCAAAACCTCATGTGGGTCCCACTTACCAAAAATGCATTTTCAAAACCAACCCAACACTCGTATAAGCTAAAAAATTCATTACCCTAAAAAATAGGTGAAAATCAAGCTAAATTAAGGCTAAGATCAAGACCTAAAGATTTTGGAGTTTTGAGCAATAAATCAAGAAGTTTCTCTAAGAAAAAGGTGAATTCTTATCTTAAATCAGAATACAATCGCGAAAATAAATGTTACTCAAGCTTTGCAATCACCAACAAGCTACAATTTTATGCTAACACATTATTTAGGGTTTTTAGCTCTTGAGAAGGTGATAAAGAATGGCCAAAATTGGGCTAAAAGGGTTTAATTTATACACTTTCTAGGTCCTCGACAATAACTATTGCAATCTAAAGCCTTGCAATTGTGGTACCTCTCTTCTGCCAGATAGGTCATGATCGCGACACCCTTTCACGACCACGACATTGCTGCTCCACATGGAGTCTCTATAGGGGCCCAATAAGGCGCGATCGCGATGGCACCATGTAATTCCCTGGGTTTTTTGGTCTTTGAAAATTCCTAAAATTTTGCACACACTGCCTTGACTACGACTTGGCCTATGAGTCATATGGTGTATTGATGGTTCATTGGAATAAGTCGTAACCAAATCAGTAAGTTTGTGGCTAGATTTTGAACTAAGAAAGAGTGTATCACCAAGAGCTACAAGGATTTGTTATGAGTTGTTAGGTGTAATTGTAGGGTGTCCAGTGTATACCCTAATTTGGGTTTTATGTTGACTACGACTAGACCCTATGAGTCGTAGGGTCCTATTACGATTCATGCCATTAAGTCATAAATTCAGCAGTGTATGGTGCATTGGTGGTTTTTTCTTGGTTACGACTCACGGTGATGAGTTTTAAGGAGTGTCTACGAGTCAACGATTGAACCATAGTCAATGGCAGCACTTTTTCAGCTTTTAAGTTAAAGGTATTATGGATATTTCCCCTCTTAGCCAAATTGAAACCCACATCTTATAACCCCTTTAGGGTGCCATTAGTTGTCAGAAACAAATCTAAGTAACTTCTCAAACACTCCAAAAGGCTCTCTAAATTCCCTCAGGCAAGTCAAGATAAGTTTTTATCAAGTTCGTTATCCAGGGGCCCTAAAGTTAAATTCTCTCTTTGAAACTTGATATTTCAGGCATGTGACTTTACCCTTAAACTTAATATCTCTATTGCATGAAAGAACATGGCTATTTACGAGATTAAAAGTAAGGGTTTTGACATGATTGAGGGTTTTTACATGAATGGTTAATTAATTATTCCTCATGGTTTTATTATGTATTTCTCATGCTTTAAATATGGTTTTGAACTTATGGGTGCATGGGTATGGTTAATGAACTTGGGCATTGTAATTTACCCCAAACTTGTGACTTTTGAAGTGATTATGGCCCTAACCCTATATTGTGAAGGTTTTGGTTATGAGAAATATCGGAATTTAACTATTATGGAACTATTGCATTATGATGTTGAATTGAACCTTGAGGGTTGGTGTTTCCAAGAGCTATTGCATAATTAAACTGAGAGGGGTTGTGAATTCCCAAAGTAATGAAATTATTTATTGATGTTGCCTTGCAAGTGTAGTTGGTATGATGATACCAACAATGTATGCCTATGACACGGCCCAAACTGGGGACTTGTTGTAATGGGCATCTCGAGCCCAACAAGGACCAGAGATCACCCTATTAACCTAACCTAACCATCACATCAATCTAAAAGAGCCAGATGAACTCCAAACATATAGAAAGATAGAGAAAACAAGACTAATAATCATAACTTAAGAAGTGTCTAATTAATCCATTAATGTCAACATACTAAACCAACGTACCTAAGTCCACAGTTATCCATAAATCCTCTAAAAATCCAAAGTCAGTAATATGGCAGGACATGCCCCCAACAATAGCCAAAACCAAGTGTAAAACAAGTCTATTACATAAGGTAAAAGGACCATGACATGTATGACTTTCGAAATATGAAATCTCACCACTTCAATGTCAACACACAAACAACTCGAACACCTGGCCACTGTGCTAGAAGAGAAGAAGAAGTTTAGGTCCCTGTATCACGTGGGGATACAGCGTCCAACGACGCTTACCGGTTGGAGAGATAGCATGTAACTCAGGGATAAGGATAAGCTACTGCCATTATTCTATAAAGTTAAAAATATCATATGCAATCACATGTGCATATATATTGTGCTAGGAAAGGCAACAAGGATTAGCTTGCATTTTGAAGCGCCCGATCATGAAGTATGAAATGGGGGACTCTAACCTTCCACTTATATAGTTTAGAAACTTTAAATTCCCGGCCATATTAAGCAAGTGGACACTAACCTCCAGCCGTTTTGACCCTTCGGACCTGCTAGCCATATTAAGCAAGGGGACTCTAACCTCAAGCTATTTTGACCCTTCTTAATTGACCTTATGATTCTAACCCTTATTCTATGGAATGATATCAATTCAATTCAACGCTTAGGACTCTAAACCATTTATCCAATTTAAACCACCAAGGTCACAGTTTCAACACCATATATGACCACAAGGTCTTCATGAATCCATTTGTCAACCATTTACTTTAATAGGCCAAGCCTTATAACAAATCACAATTCAAATCAATTTATGGTCATCAAAACCCTTTTAAAACTATTTATCTTTCATTAGCATTCCCATAACAAGCTTTAATTCAAAACACAATTCATTTTCATATTTAGGGACTCAAACCCTTTTACCAAATCAAAACACCAAGAATACCAATTAACACATTACATGTCCAATAAGGCCTTTACAAAACCATTTACCAACTATTCATACTCATTAACCCATTGCCTTAGTTTAAAACACCATTAACATGTGTATAGTTATTTCTCTTAGATATTTTCACAAACACCATGAGGGCATACATTTACCATGACTAAAACCAAAGTGAAAACCATCAAGATTAGGGGTACTCATGACCCATTTGTTAAACCATAATCAACAAGCAGCCACATGTGCAAACCATCACCAAAAACATGTATAAACGCAAGTTAAACCAAGAGTAAACAATACTCAACCATATGCAACAAAAGCCCCAATTTTTTCTTTTTAAAACCATCATATAAGAATCATAATCACACCTTAAAACACATGAGATTTATGAATTAACTAGGAGAGAAGAGTCAGATACCTTATACAAGATGATTCACAAAAAGAACTTGACCCCTTTAGCATCTAGATGAACACCTCTTTGAAACCATAGCCTCCAATCTTCAAGAGAGAGTTAGAGAGTATTTTTGGAGTGTTTAATCTTTCACAAGTGAGTTATGGGAGAACTAAACATGTTATAAGGTATGGGGACTTAAAAGCTGATAATTTGGTCACAGGAAGGTACAACCCATCCCTCAATTTGTACCTTAGGGTACTAGTGGTACCCTTAACTAGTACCCTAGAAATCACCTTGGACCTCCATGCTTACCAACATATGACCATACAAGACCAAGTAGTATCTTAACATACGACTAGTACCCACCTTAGTCGTACCTTAGGTAGAAACTAACCCAACTACACTGACTAATATATGAGAGAGGGGGATTTAAACTATATCTTAGCATATGACAGGTATGCTCAAACCGTACCCAGTCCAGATACTCAAACTTCAAAAATTTTATAAGGGTCCAAAGCCAAGGTGTATCAATTCTCTCCCATTTGGATCATTCATCCTCAAATGATGAGTTAAGGCAAGCACAAGCACGAGTTAACACATTATCACACATCAAACAAATCTTTAAGCAAGTTAGAAAAACAAAGGCACAGAATAAAGATAAGAGGATCAACACATACCTCAAGCAAGAGTTTTCAAAACGGAAAGCAAATGCGGATACTTGGACTTCATGTCCTCTTCCATCTCCCAAGTAGATTCCGTGGAATGGTTCATCCATAGAACCTTCATAGAAGCCACCTCTTTCATTTGCAACTGACAAATTTGTCAATCTAAGATCCTCACAGATAGTCCGAAATACCAATATCCTCCAAAAATATAACCAATAAAGGATCACCTTTCCTCAACATAGACACATAGAATACTGGATGGATTGAACTCAGACTAGATGGCAACCCTAAATCATAGGCAACATTATCAACCCTCTTCATAACCAAATATGGACCAATATACTAGGGAATAAGTTTTTTCTTCATACTAAATTGAATTACTCCCTTCCTGGGAGACACCTTCAAGAATACCTAATTGCCAATGTTGAACTCTAAATCCCTATGCCTCACATCTCCATATGACTTTTGGGGACTTTGAGCGGCTTTTAACCTATCACAAATCACCTTCACCTTCTCCAAGGCTTAGTGAACCAAATTAGGGCCAAACAACTTACCTTCACCAATCTCATACCACCTAATAGGAAAATGACATCTCCTACCATACAATGCCCCAAAAAGGATCGTACCAATGCTAGAATGATTACTATTATTATAGGCAAATTCAATCAAAGGCAAATGGTCATACCAACGGCCACCATTATCAATCACACATGCACAAAGCATGTCATCTAATGTTTGAATGATCCTCTCCGCTTATTCATTCATCTGTGGGTAGAAAGTGTTACTAAGGCACACCTTAGTTCCTACACCTTTCTAAAAAAACTTCCAAAAGTGAGACGAGAATGGAAACCATGATCTAAAATGATGGAAACCAGATAACCATGCAATTTTTGGAAACCAGATAACCATACAATTTTGCAATCTCCGCAAGGATAACTTAGCATAATCCTCTGCTAAATAACTAGACCTCACCAGTAAGAAGTGAGCGGACTTGGTCATTCTATCAGTAATGACTAAAATAAAATCACATTGATTCTGAGACCAGGGAAGACCAGTGATGAAATCCATATTAATTACCTCCCAATTCCATTCGGTCAACTCAATCTCTTGGTACAAACCTTTGGGTTTCATGTATTCAACCTTCAATTTTTGACACACCATATATTTAGGCACATAGTTAGCCGCATCTCACTTTATGTTATTCCACAAATAGAACTCCCTAAGATCATGATAAATCTTTGTGGAACCGGGATGAATAGCATAATGATATGCATGATATTTGTCCAAAATTCTTTCCCTCAATCCATACACATCGGTAACACATAACCTATGTTGGTACGTCAAGATACCATCGCCACCAATCGCAAAATCATTAACCTTTTGTGGACCCACATTCATCTTTATCTTCATCAAATCAAGATCCAACATTTTCTTTTCCTTTATATCAACAACAAGAGACAACTGTGACACCTGATGCACAAACACACCACCATCCCTAGAGTCCATGAGATGTACTCTAAGATTATCCAAATGATAAATGTCCTTCACCAACTCCCACTTATCCTCATCCACATAAGCTAGACTCCCCAATGGATAACCTACTAAGAGAATCAACAACTACATTAGCTTTACCTTTATGGTAATAGAGACTTATATCGTAGTCCTTTAGCAACTCAAGCCACATTCTTTGCCTAAGATTCAACTATTTCTGAGTAAACACATATCGGAGGATCTTATGATTAGAAAAGATGTCAACATAAACCCCACAAAGATAATGACGCAAAATCTTTAATGAAAATATCACTGCTAACAATTTTAAGTCATGAGTAGGGTAGTTCTTATCATGAACCTTCAATTTCCTTGATGCATATGCCACCACCCTACCATATTGCATCAACACAGATCAAACCCCAATACGAGAAGCATCGCAATACACTATAAAGCCATCATTACCCTTAGGCAAGGGTAAAACTAGAGATGAAGTCAATTTATCTTTTAACTTCTCAAAGCTACCCTCACACACATCCGGCCAGAAGAACTTGACCTTCTTTTGAGTTAACTTATTCAATGGATACGCTATAGTAAAAAAACTTTCCACAAACCTTCTATAGTAACCAACCAAACTCAACAAACTCAAAATATCGGTTAGAGTAGTGGGTCTAGGCCACTTCTTAACCACAACAACCTTTTGAGGATCCACCATAATCCCTTCACTAGACATAAAATGACCCAAAAAAGTTACAACATTTATCTAGAATTCACATTAATAGAACTTAACATACAACTGCTGATCCTTAAAGGTTTGCAACACAGCGCGGAGGTGATTAGTATGGTTCACCTTACTCTTAGAGTACACCAAAATATCATCAATGAAGACAATAACGAACAAAGCTAGAAACTGATAGAAGACCCTATTCATCAAATCCGTGAATGTTGCGGGGATATTGGTCAAGCCAAAAGACATAACCAAAAACATAAAGTGCCCATACCGGGTATGGAAAGCAGTCTTAGGGATATCCTCCTCCCTAATCTTTAGTGATGATACCCAAATTGAATATCAATCATAGAAAAGAATTTGGCACCCTGAAGTTGATCAAAGAGATTATCTATTCTCGAAAGGGGATACTTATTCTTTACTATCACCTTATTCAGTTGTCGATAATCCATACATATCATAAGAAACACATCCTTCTTTCGCACGAACAAGACTGGTGCACCCTAAAAAGATACACCAAAATAGATGTAACCCTTATCTAAAAGATCTTTGAATTTCTCCTTAAGCTCTTTCAACTCAACTGGAGCCATCCTATAAGGAGGAATAAAAATAGGATGAGTGTCCAAAACAAGATCAATTCCAAACTCAATCTCCCTATCAGGAGGGACACAAGGAAGGACATCAAAAAAGACCTCAGGAAACTCATTTACCATAGGGACAGATTGCAAAGCAGGACCCTCTGAGTTTGAATCTTTAACCCAGACCAAATGATAGAGACACCTTTTGGAGATTAACCTCTAAGCTCTAAGATATGAAATGAACTTCCCCTTAGGAGTTAGGGAACCAGCCTCCCACTCAACAATTGACTCATTAGGGAGTTTGAACATGGACTTATGGGTCCAACAATAGCATAAGTGCAACCAATCCATCCCCAGAATAACATCAAAATCAACCATGACCAACTCTATCAAGTCTACTAGAGTCTCTTTACTACCAACAAAAACCATAAACCCCCTATAGACTCTTTTAATAACCATAGTCTTTTACTAGGGTATAAATAGAAAAAAGAACCAACAGACACTCAGATCCAAAAACCAAATGCACAACCACAAATATGATCATATAAGAAAGAAAGGACCCCAGATTAAGTAAATAATACACAACACAGGAGAAAAGTTTCAATATACCCATAACTACATACGAAGATTCCTCAAACTCCTGGCGAGTAGAAAGTGCATACAAGTAATTTCAGCTAGCCCAGTACTAGAAATAGAAGTGAAGCAAAAATATCACCCTTTATTGCAGGACAAGATAAAGTAGCAATAGGGACCCTGTTGGCCCAAAAAGCCACTAGAAAGAGTTACTCTCGTTGTATTTTCCCAATCTAACCATATCTAAAATATTTTTTCCAATTCTTCTCACACCGGCTATGATAATGCTAACTATAGAATCTACAAGGAGGGTAGGTTGGTGCTTAATGGACCTCACTGGCTTGAGACTGGGCACCTTCTGCCTTAGAAGCATCATCAATCTAAAAATATCTAGATCCCGATGTCTTTAGGTAGGGAGAACTAGCCGTAGAGTAGGATTTAGGAATCCCTAACTCTTTCTCTTAGACCACTTACCACTAAACTATTAGCCTTTACTTTGCTTAAAAATTGAGACCTCTTACTCTTCCTCTCACCAATCTTAGCCTATTTTTTTTACTTTCTTTATTTGTTGCATATACATAACCAATTGAGAGATATCCATGTCTTTGATCAATAAGGTTGTCTTACTCTCGAGAATCAACTCACAAAACAATCTCAAAGAAAACTTTCTCATTTGGTCTCTCATGTTAGAGACCAACTCAGGAGCATACTTAGACAACTGATGAAATTTCAAGGCATACTCCTTGACAGACATCCTACCTTGCCTCAAATTTATAAACTCTTTTGCTTTTGCCTCCCTCAATTCCTAAGGAAAGAAATAGTCCATGAAGGTACTAGAAACGTCATCCCACAATATAGAGTCAACACTATCTCCCCTGCACTGTTCCCATTCCTCATACCATTGGTATGCCACATCCTTCAGCTGGTAAGCGGTGAACTCCATGACCTCCACATCGGTGGCATTCATTACATGAAAAATCTTCTCTATCTCATTAATAAAAGCTTAAAGATCCTCCTCAACCTTTGTATCTATAAACATAGAAGGATGAAACCTCATAAACTGGACAACCCTTATGTCCTTCAAAGATAGAGTAACCAGAACACCAAGCTCAGCTTGAGAATCTACCAACTGAGCAATCATATGAATAGATTGACAAAATACAACATTTATCACATTAGCCTAATAAACTGGAGGACTGGGGGGAACTAGTGGAACTCTTGGGCCAACAAGAACTGGACCCCTATATTAGGCCTGGACTCCATAAGTAAAGCTTTCCCCATTAACAGCATCCCTATATGGGACAAAAGAGTTTCCATGAGCATCACACCATCGAGGAGGCATGACCTAATAAAGAGCAAACAAAAATCAGAAGAATCCAAGACCTCAGACACTATAGATCTAAATAGAACCACGCAAAAGGTAAATATTCCTAAGTATATCATACCCTCTCTTTTATAAGTTTGGTGCTCTACAAACCCATATAACATACTCTACTAAACATGATTTTGTGGACACCTAATTGACCATGAACCTAGGCTCTAATACCAACTTGAAATGACCTAAACTGGCGCCTTGTTGTAATAGGAATCTCAAGCTTAACAAGGACCGGAGATCACCCAATTAACCTAACCTAACCATCATATCAATCTACAAGTGTTAGATAAAATTAAACATATAACAAGATAGCAGAAACAAGACTAAAAAGCATAACATAAGAAGTGTATAATTAATCTATTAATGCCATATGCTAAACCAAGATGCCCAATTCCATAGTCATCCACAAAGCCTCTATAAATCCGAAGTCAACAATATGTCAAGACATGCCCCCAAAAATATCCAAAACCATGTCTAAAACAAATCTATAACATAAGGTAAAAAGACCATAAAATGTATACCTTCTGAAATATAAAAGCTCACCACTTCAATGTCAAAACATGAACCGCTCAAACATCTGGTCACTACGCAAAAAGAGAAGAAAAAGCTCTGGCCCCTCTATCGCATAGGGATACAGCTATGGAAACAATTAGCAGTTGGAGTGCTAGAATGTAACTCAGGGATATCATTTAACCAAGTATGTATGTATATATATATTGTCGAGAAAAAAAACAAGGCTTAACATGCATTTTGAAAGACCGGATCATGAAGTATGAAATGGGGGACTCTTATCTCCTACTCATATAGTTTAGAAACTTTGAATATCGCAACCACATTAAGCAAGTGGACTCTAAGCTTAAGCCATTTTGACCCTTCAGACCTCCCGGTCATATTAAGCAAGTGGACTCTAACCTTAAGTTATTTTGACCCTTCTTAATCAACCTTGGGACTCTAACCCCTAGTCTATGGAATGACATCTATTCAAATTAATGATTAGGGACACTAACCTATTTAGCTAATATAAACCACCAAGGTCACAATTTCAATACCATATATGACCACAAGGTCTTCATGAAACCATTTTTCAACCATTTACTTTAATAGGCCAATCCTTAGATTAACTAATAATTCAAATCAATTTATGGTCATCAAAAACCATTCAAAACCATTCATCTTTCATTAGTATTCCCATACCAAGCTTTAATTCAAAACATAACTCAACTACATGTTTAGGGACTCAATCTCTTTTAACAAATAAAGCATCAAGGTTAGAAATTAACTCATTAAATGGCCAACAAGACCTTTAAAAAACCATTTACCAATCATTCATACTCATTAATCCATTGCCTTAGTTTAAAGAACCATTAACATGTGACTGGTTATTTCTCATAGACATTGTCATAAACACCTTGAGGGCATACCTTTTCCATGACCAAAACCAAAGTGAAAACAATAAATATTAGGGTTACACATGACCATTTATTAAAACACAATCAACAAGAACCCACATGCATAAAACATCACCAAAAACATGTATAAACACAAGTTAAACAAAGAGTAAACAATACTCAACCATATGCAACAAAACCCCCAATTTTTGGTTTAATTAACCATTATTTAAGAATCATAATCATACCTATAAACACATGAAATTTATGAATTAACAAGAAGGGATGAATCACATGCCTTATACAAGATGATTCACAGAAAGAAGTTGACCCCTTTAGCCTCTTAATGAACCGCTCTTTGAAACCCTAATCTCTAATCTTCAAGAGAGGGTTAGAGAGTGTTTTCGGAGTGTTTAATATTTCACAAGTGAGTTATGGGAGGCCCCAATATTTGTTATGGTGTGGTTACTTAAGGGTGTTGGGGTGGGAAATGTTTGGAATGCCCTCAACTAAAAAGCTGATAATTTAGTCACAAGAGGGTACGACCCATCCCCCAATCCGTACCCTAAGGTAAAACATGTACCCTTAAATTTTACCCTAGACCTCACCTTATACCTCTATACTTATCAGCATGCAACCATAGAAGCCCAAGTCGTATCTTAACATACGACTAATACCCACTTTACTCGTACCTTTGGCTAAATCCACAAGGCTAACTTCAGGCATCATATATCTTAGTAACATACTACTCATACCCTATCATACGGCTAGTATAATACCTAGCCGTACCTTGGGAAGAAACCAACCCAACTACACTGACTAACATATGAGAGAACGGGTTCTAAACCGTATCTTATCATACGTCAAGTATGCTCAAACCATACCTAGTCTAGAAACTCAAACTTAGGAAAGTTTATAAGGGTTGAAAAACAAAGTGTTTTTTACTAAATGTGCATTGTGGTTTAATGAATGGTAGTGTGTGATAATTGTTTAAATTAGGCTTTAAATAGGGTTATGTAGTTGAGTCATAAAAGTGAAGGTCTGAGAGACTAACACTAAAAATTATGGTTGCCGATGTGGGGGTTTATATGATCGGGTGGTTTGAGTCCCCCTATTATTATTATCATTATATGATTAGGAGGTTTGAGTCCCCTATATCTCTTTACATAATTTGGTGCCTGTGTCACCTTGATATGTAGGGAGGTTCAAGTACCATATAGTGCATATATTTACCCTCTGGTTAGTGCAACCACATGCACTGGGGACCTACCA
This sequence comes from Capsicum baccatum var. pendulum, assembly GCA_030864225.1. Taxonomy (NCBI): domain Eukaryota; kingdom Viridiplantae; phylum Streptophyta; class Magnoliopsida; order Solanales; family Solanaceae; genus Capsicum; species Capsicum baccatum. Next base: position 121,446,649 of record CM061556.1, on the reverse strand, counting down.
TATGGGGAGAGCTAAGAATATATAGCTCGTGGGTGCCTTGCATGTTATGACGGTTGGCGTAAACAATCCAAAATAAGGTTTTAAAATGAATGTTAAGCCTCATTACCTATCCCGACATATTATATATTTATATATGTATATGCATTAGATGATGTCCATGGAATCTCAAATGATTTTGAACTACTAATCATGACATTATGTTATCTCGTATCCCTAAGTTCCATGCTAGCACTCCAACCCTAATTGTCTTCAAATATTGTATCCCCATGAGATGCAGGAACTGTTCATACTTCTACTTCTCCTGCTCAGTGATTAGGATTTGAGATCAGCTAATGAGTTGACATTAAAGTGGTGATATTTCATACGTCAAAAGAATACATTTCATATTTTGGTCTTTTATGTTTTAGATTGTTTAGACTTGTTTTGGCTATAGTCGGAGGCATGTCTCGATACATTATTGATAGATAGTTTTGGTTCATATCTAGAATGCTTTGTTGGATTATTATGGACTTGGGTGATGTTGGTTGGTGATTGATTATTGATCATAGAAGTATCTATCAATTATTCTTGAATCTATCTTGCTAAATATTTGGAATTTATGTAATATTGGAAATGTTGTGTTCACTTGGTTAGGTGCAGGGGGTGGTCTCCGATCCATATAGGAATTAAGATACCCGTTATGGCCAGGAGCTAGTTTGGGTGGTGACAATGATAGAATTAGATCCTAGGTTTAGTGTCACTGGGTGTCCAATAAAGTTGTGTCGAGTAGAGTCTCTTTTATGGGTATGTAGTGCACCAAACCTAAAAGAGAGGGGCTATGAGGCATTTAGGCATATTTCCCTTTCTTGTTATTCTTTTTTCAAGCTATAGTGTCTAAGGTCTTAAATCTCTCTAATCCCTATTTATTTGCCTTTTAGATCATGCCTCTAAGAAGACCTGATAATCGTAGAAACTCTTCTATCCAATCTGAGGACAATGTGGACATAGCTTATCCTACTCTAGATATTCAGACCTGATCTAGGGTTTTTACTTCTAATTACCCTGATGGAAATCCACTAGTTCCTCCTATACCTACTAAGGCACCCCAGGATGGCATTTCTAACGTTGAGTTTTGCCAGTTGATTCATTTACTTACCTAGTTGGTGGCCTCTCAGACTGAGTAGGTCGCTTTTATTGCTTCATCCTCTAAGGCCACTGGAGTTGGTAAATTCATAAGAGTGTGTCCTCATGTATTCACTAGTTCTAAAGTTAAGAAAGATCTATAATATTTCATTGATGAAATGGAAAAGATCTTATGTATGATACATGCTACGAATATAGAGGGTATAAAATTCACAACTTATCAGTTGAAGGATGTAGAATACCAATGGTATGAAGAGTGGGAGAAACTTAGGGGTGATAATATTGAGTCCTCATTATCAGTTGAAGGATGTAGCATACCATCTTTGGGGTGCTAAATTCTTCTCTAAGATTGATATTTCATCTAGTTACCATCAATTTAAGACTCAGGAGATGAATATTCCTAAGACCTCATTCGAAACCTGATACGGTCATTTTTCGTTCTTGGTGATGTCTTTTGGCTTGGCCAATGCTCTAAAAATATTTATGGATCTTATGAATTGGATTTTTCATCAGTTCTTCAATTTGTTCATAATTATCTTTATTTATAACATTTTGGTGTAATCCAAGAGTGAGGTGGATTATGCTAATCACCTCCGCCTTGTATTGCAGGCCTTAAAGAATTAATTTTGTAGGCTAAGTTCTCTAAGTGTGAGATCTGGTTGAATGTTGTGACTTATCTGGGTTATATTGTTTCTATTGAGGGGATCAAGGTGGATCCCCAAAAGGTTGTGGTGGTAAAGAATGGACTAGACCCATGACTCCAATCGATATTTGAGGCTTCTTGGGTTTAGTCAGTTATTATAGAAGGTTTGTGGAGAGCTTCTCTTCTATTACTGTCCCTTTGATAAAATTAACTCAAAATTATGTGAAGTTCTTATGGTCGGGGTCCTATAAGGGCAGTTTTGAGAAGTTGAAGAATAAGTTAACTTTGGCTTTGGTCTTGATTCTTCTCGAGGGTACTGATGGTTTTGTGGTATATTTTGATACATCCCGAGTTAGACTTGGTTGTGTGTTAATGCAGCATGGCAAAGTGGTAGCTAATTCTTCTAGGCAATTGAAAGTTCATAAGAAATATTATCTAACTCATGATTTAGATTTGTTAGCTATGGTATTTGCATTAAAGAACTGGAGGCATTATTTGTATGGGGTTCATGCTGATATCTTTTTAGATAATAAGAACCTACAATACGTGTTCACTTAGAAAGAGCTAAATCTCAGGCAAAGGAGATGGCTTGAGTTGCTCAAGGACTACGACATGGGTCTTCACTACTATCCAGGTAAAGCTAATATGTTTGTAGATGCTGTTATCCAGTTATCTATGGGAAGCTTATCTTATATGGATGAGGATAAGTGAGATTCGGTAAAGGATATCCACTATTTATCTAATCTAGGAGTTCATCTTTTAGATTTTGAGAATGGTGGTGTGATCATTTAAGAGGTAGCAAAGTCATCACATGGAGATGAGGTGAAAAAGTAGCAAGTGTTGGATCCTATGTTGATGCAAATCAAGAATGATGTAGGTAAGTCGAAGGTAGTGGTTTTTGAGATTGACGGTGATGGTATCTTGAGATACCAAGATAGATTATGCATCCCCGATGTTGATGGGTTATGGGAGAGAATTTTATCTTTGTTTGATGAAAAGTTATTGTGATCTTAAGAAGATTTATAAGTGGAATAATATGAAGCGGTATTTGGCCAATTTTGTGGCTAAGTGCATGGTGTGTCAGCAAGTAAAGGTAGAACACTTGAGGCCTAGTGGGTTACCTCAAGAGATTGAGCTGACGGTATGGAAATGAGAGATAATTAATATGGATTTTGTTATCATTATTCTATGGTTTCACCAATAATTCAATTCAATTTGGTTCATAATGAATAGGATGACTAAGTCTGCTCTCTTCTTGCCAGTGAGGACAAATTTCTCTTCTGAGGATTATACTAATTTTTTCATTGACGAGATCGTGAATTTGCCACTCATAATTGAATATGGTGGTAGTTGGGTTAACAACTTGCCACTCATAGAGTTTACTTACAAAAATTGTTATTCAAACACCTAAACTTTGAACCAATGAAAAACTCTATCAGTTGATGTCTATGGACATGGTATGACTAAAGGTACTATTTGTACCCTTTGGATATGAGTTGGTTACCCCCTATCGTACCCTAGGCAGTTTGGTAAGGGTCACTTACTATCCTAGGTATGAGTGAGGCTCCAGGTAATTGTACCTTAAGGTATGAGTCATACAAAGGCCAATCATACAAAGGTATCTTGAAGCTTGGAGAGGACTATTTGGGTTACGATTGATGGATACGAGTTAGGGTTGAGTCGTAACCTTTGGATATGACTCAAGGGTGTGTGGTTGTACCTTTGACAGCGTTTTTGGCCTAGGATAATCCTAGAGTACGAGTTAGGCTACCACTCGTACCCTAGGGTACGACTACTTAAGTGAGTCGTATAGTGAGTCGTACCCCTGGACGGGTTCAATTTTCAGCTTTTAACTAAGGGCCTTTTTGTCATTTCCCAAGTCCAAAACCTTAAGACCTCTCACTATATAAGTGTTTATAGCCTTCTAAACATCCATTTTGATGGATCAAATACCCTAAATACGCTCTCAAACTCATCTTTGAAGAATTGGAGGCTAGGGTTTCAAGGGTGATCTTCAAGAGGCAAAGGGGAGTCAATATTCTTGGTGATTCATCTTTTTTAAGGCATGTAACTCTTCCCCTTGTTAAATAACTCTAGACCTATGTATTTCACACTTGGATTAGTAAATGTAAATGGTGGTTTTGAATCCAATGAAAAGGATTTTGTTTCCTAATGTGAATAATGATGATTCTTTCTTAGACTTATGTTTATACATGTTATTGATGGTAGTTTGCACATGTGAATGCTTGTTGTATGTGGTCTAAAATGTGAGTCTTAAGTAACCCTAGTCTTGATGAGTTCTATTATGAAATTGGCCTTCGTAAAGGCATGTACGCAAGATGTTTGTGAAAATGTCTAAGTGAGATATCTAGTTACATGATGATGAAGCTTTGAACTAGCGCAATAGCCCAATATGTCTGACTGCTTGATAAATGATACTGTAAAGGTATGATGAGCCATGTTTTATGTAATTGATGACCTTTATGGTTTGATGAATAAGAAGGGATTTAATGTCCCTAACATGAAAATGAACTTGAATTGTGTGTTGAACTAAATTATGGTATAGAATTGCTAATGAGGTATGAATTACTTGTAAGGGTCTTGAGGACCATAGTTTGAGTTGTATGATGACTTGAATTAAGTGATTGGCCATTGAAATAGTTGAGAAATAAAGGCACCTATAAGGACCATATGGTCATGCATGGTGTTGAATTGGCTAAATGGGTTAAAGTTCTTATATGTGGAATTGAATGTGTATGAGTGCATGGACAAAGGGAATGATGGCTTAAGGTTAATGTCCCTTACCTAATGAAATCGCTTGTTATTAAAGTCCCTTGAATAATGAGATCTCATGAGGTCGAAGCGCCTAGCCAAATAAATTAGCTTGGGGTTATAGTCCCCTATGTTATGTGTGTAGGAGGTTAGAGTCCATCACTTATATGCATATGTGTGTGTGGTTAGAGTCCCTCACTTATATAAATATGTGTGAGCTATTAGAGTCCCTCACTTATATGGATGTGTGCTAGTCGTTAGTGTTCCTTACATAAATAGATTTGTATGTGGTTAGAGTCCCTTACTTGATAATATGTCAACACGGTTAAAGTCATTTCCCTAATGAGAAATGCTTTAATCTATAAGTGGGGAAGGTTGGAGTCCTCCATTGCATATATGATGAATGAATGCTTCCAAAGTGTGGATAAGACTTATCCCCATGGTTAGACTATGATATGTCTATATGTATGAATAAGGTTATTAATGTGGTTGTATATGATATATATTGACTTATTATTGAATAATTATGCTATTTTATCCTTAACCTTGAGTTACATGCTAGCGTTCCAACTGTTAATCATCTTCGAATGCTATGTCCCCATGGGACATAGGTGTCGGAGCATTATCTTCTCTTCTTGTGCAGTGATTAGGTGATCGAAGTGGTTCGTGGATTGACTTGGGAGTAGTGAGCTTCCTTTATTCGGAAGACATTCATCCTTGGCCTCCTATCTTTAGACTTAGTCATTTGACTTGGTTTGGCTATTGTCGAGGGCTTGTCCCAATATATACATTTGTAAACTTTGGTTGTACAGAGGTATTGTGGATGATTGTGGACTTAGGTATATTGGCTAGTGTGTTGATTTTATGAAATGGTTAGACATTGTTTAAGTTATGACTTTTAGTATTAATTCTGCTATCTCATTCTATGATTGGGATTTACTTGACCCATGTGATTGATGTGATGATTGTGATGGGGTATCGGGATGACCTCTAGTTTATCTGATCTTGACGTGCCCCTACGACATGGCCCGATTTTAGGGCATGTCAAAATAGTACCAAAGCCTAGGTTCATGGATAGTTGGGTGTTCACAATATTGTGTCAAGTAGAGTCTCTTTTATGGGTGTGAAATATGCCACACCTATAAGAGAGAAGCTATGAGAACTTTTAGGAAATGTTTCCTTTTCTTGTGTTTCAATCTCAAGCTATAGACCCTAAGGTATTGGATTTCTCTAATTTCTTTTTGATTTCTTTCAATCATGCCTCCAAGGAGATCTGAGACTCAAGCAAACCCTTCTGAGGGCCCTATGGACAAAGCTCATCCAACTTCTAGAGTTTGAACCCAAGCTAGGGTCGCGGCATCCTACCATCTTTGTGAGGTGTCACCTGTCCTCACCAACCTCGACTATGATAGTGACCCCCATATTTCATCACCTCAACGGGATACTACTAATGCTGAGGTTTATCATTCTATCAACTTCTTGACTCAGTTGGTATCCTCTCAATTAGAGTATGGTGCTCCGGGTATCATTTGTTATTCGGCCACAAAAATTGGCCAATTTATGAGATTGAGCCCTTCTATGTTCTCTGGTACGAAGGTTGAGGAAGATTCTCAAGGCTTTATTAATGATATTGAGCAAATCTTCTGAATCATGCATGCTTTAGAGATTGAGGCCGTTGAGTTTGCTTCCTACCAATTGAAAGATATAGCGAACCGATAGTCTGAAGGGTGAGAGTTTTCTAGAGGTTTTGATGCTAGTCCCGCCATGTAGGAGGACTTCTTCAAAGCTTTCTTAGATTGCTTCTTTCCTCAAGAGTTGAGAGAGACAAAGTCAGAAGAGTTTGTGAACTTAAACAAGAAAGGATGTCCATTCAAGAGTATGCCTTGAAATTACATTAATTGTTAAGGTATGCTCCCGAGCTGATTTCTAGCATGAGATCTAAAATGTATAAGTTTATCTCAGGATTGTCTCGTGAGTTAGTCCTTGAGAGCAAGGAGGCCTTGCTGATTGAGAACATGGATATTTATAGGTTGATAGTGTATTTATAACAAGTGAAAGGAGAGAAAAAGAAGCAAGTTGATCTTAGTGGGAGACAAGGAAAGAAATTTAGGCCTTTCGAGCATAGTGGTAGTGATAGTGGCAAATGGCTATAGAAAAAGTAGGGGAGTTTGAGTTCTTTCTCTTAGGCTAGTGTTTGCTCTCCTTACCCATAATCTTTCTCCTAGGCTAGTGTTTGTGGTCCTTACTCAAAGCTTTTAGGTGATTGCTGAAATCAGTTTACTAGTGGGTGTCGGGCCCTAGCTGCCCAATTCCAAGATAGTGGTGCCCAGTCGGCCCTATCTCGCCCTCCTTACAGATTCTATGATTAGAGTCATCGTGGTCAGTATGAGAAAGGGAGAATCAGATGTTTTCATTGTGGTCAGGTTGGCCACATACAACACGAGTTCTCCTTTTTAGCAGTTTCTTTGGCCAACGGGGCCCTTATTGCTACTCTATCTACTCCCGTACCGAGGGGTGCTATGTTTACCTCTGCTTCTATTTCTAGCACCAGAGTTAGCTGAAACCTCTTGTATGCACTTCCTACTTGCCAGGATTCTGAGGCATCTCCCGATGTTGTCACGAGTATGTTGTGAATTTTCTCCTATGATGTTTATTTTTTTCTTGATCTAGGGTCTACTATTTCTTATGTGACCTCATATATGGCTGTGCATCTTGATTGTGTCCTGAAAGTCTGTCGGTTCCTTTTTTTATTTCAACCCTGATCACAGACCCTTTGGTTGTTAAAATGGTCTATAAGGGGTGTGTGATATCAGTTGTTGGTAGGGATACTCTTATAGATATGATAGAGTTTGTAATGGTTGATAATGATGTCATTATGGGAATGGATGGGTTGTACTCTTACTATGCTTTTTTATGTTGTCGAACCCATAGGGTCCCTTTAAATTCTCTAATTATTCGATCATTGTATGGGAAGGAGGCTCCCTATTGCCTAAGAGAAGGTTTATTTCTTATCTAAAGGCCCAAAAGTTGATTTCAAAAAGGTGTTTGTATCATTTGGTCCAAGTTAAGGATTCTAACTAGGAAGAGCCTTCTCTAGAATTTGTTACCATGGTTAATGAGCTTCTCGAGGTGTTTTGGTAATCTTTTTGGTGTTCCCCCCAATAGGGAAATTGATTTTGGGATTGATCTTATTCTGAAAAGTCATCTGATATCTGTCCCTCCTTATAAAATGGCTCCGATGGAGCTAAAAGAGCTTAAGGAGTAATTGAAAGACCCGTTAGTTAAAGGTTTTATCCTCCCTAGTATGTCACCGTGGGGTGCTCCCATGTTATTTGTCTACAAGAAGGATGGTTCTCTTCGTATGTGCATTGATTATCGTCAGTTGAACAAAGTGATCGTAAAGAATAAATATCCTCTTCCTAGGATCGATGATTTGTTTGATCAACTTCAGGGTACAAAGTGTTTTTCTAAAATTGATCTTAGATTGGGTTATCATCATCTTAGGATTAGGGACGCGAATATCCCTAAGACTATCTTTAGAACCCGATATGGTCACTATGAGTTTCTTGTCATGTATTTTGGTTGACTAATGCCCCGACGATATTTATGGACTTGATGAACAGGGTCTTTCGTCCGTTCTTAGACATTTTTATTATTGTCTTGATTGATGACATCTTAGTCTATTCTAAGAGTGAGGCGGATTATGTAGATCACCTACGTGCTATGTTGTAAACTTTGAAGGATCATCATTTGTAGGCCAAGTTCTCCAAGTGTGAGTTTTGGTTGAAATCCGTAGCTTTTTTTGGTCATGTCATCTCTGGTGAAGGGATCATGGTAGATCCCCAAAAGTTTGCGGCGGTAAAGAAGTGGCCTAGACCTACGACTCCAATCAATATTCAGAGCTACTAGGGTCTAGCCAATTACAATAGAATATTTGTGGAGAGTTTCTCTACTATAGATTCCTCATTGACCAAGTTGACCCAAAAGAAGGTCAAGTTCTTATGGTTCAATGTGTGTGAGGGTAATTTTGAGAATTTGAAGGATAAATTGACTTTGGCTCTAATTTTAACTTTGCCTGAAGGTAGTGATGGTTTTGTGGTTTATTGTGATGCTTCTTGTGTCGATCTTGGTTACGTGTTAATGCAACATAGTAGGGTGGTGGCCTACGCGTCTAGACAATTGAAAGTTCATGAGAAGAACTACCCTATTCATGACTTAGAGTTGTTAGCTGGGATCTTTGCATTAAATATTTGGAGACAATATCTGTATGAAGTTCATGTTGATATCTTTTTCGATCATAAGATTCTCCGATATGTATTTACCTAAAAGGAGTTAAATCTTTGGCAAAGAAGGTGGCTTGAGTTATTGAAAGATGTATTTATGTTTCTGGTATCTCAGTCATTTTTTGTTGTTGAGCTAAGGAAAATATAAGCATTAGACCATGACTTGATAAAAATCAAGAGTATTATGGGTCAACACAAACTTGCGGACTTTGTGATTGGTAGTGATTGTATCTTGAGATACCAAGGAAGGATATATGCTCTCGATATCAAAGGATTGAGGGAAAGGGTTATGGCCGAGGTTCATGGATCCCGTTATTCTATTCATCCCAGTTCTACCAAGATGTATCATGATCTTATAGAGGTTTATTTGTTGGGTAAGATGAAATGTGATGTGGCTAGTTATGTGGCCAAGAGTATAGTGTGTTAACAAGTGAAAGTTGAGCACATAAGGCCTGGGGTCTTGTATCAAGATATACTATTACCCGAATAAAAATGGGAGGCAATTAATACGGATTTCATTATCGGTCTCCCTAAATATGGGAATCAATGTGATTCCATTTGGGTCATTGTTAATAGAATGACCAAGTTCGCTCAGTTTTTGCCCGTTAGGACAAATTTCATAGTGGAAGATTATGCTAAGTTCTATCTTACAGAGATCGTGAAGTTGCATGGTGCTCTTATTTCAGTTATTTCAGATCGTGTTCCTCCATTTTCAACCCACTTTTGGAAGTCGTTCCAAAAGGGTTTGGTACTAGAGTGTGCCTTAGTACCACATTCCACCCATAAATGGATGGACAAGAAAAAAGGACCATCCAAATATTAAAGGACGTGTTGCGGGCTTGTGTGATTGATTATGGTGATAGTTGGTATGACCACTTGCCTTTGACTGAGTTTGCCTTTTATAATAGTTACTACTCTAGTATCTGCATGGCACCTTTTGAGGCATTGTATGGTAGAAGACATCGATCTACTATTGGGTCGTATGAAGTTGTCAAGGGTAAATTTCTTGGCCCAATTTAGTCCACCAAGCCTTAGAGAAGGTGAAGGTGATTTTTGATAGATTGAAATCACTCAAAGTCACCTAAAGCCCTATGCGGATGTGAACCGTAGGGACTTAGAGTTTAGTGTTGGAGATTTGGTATTCTTGAAAGTGTCTCTCATGAAGTGAGTGATGCAATTTGGTAAAAAGGGAAAGCTTAGAATCTGAGATGTTGGCTTCTACTTGATTGTGAAGAGGGTTGGCAATATTGCCTATGAGTTGGAGTTGCCTTCTAGTATGAATTCCATTCATCCAGTTTTCCATGTCTTTATATTGCGAAAGTGTGTTGGTGAACCTTCGTTGGTTTTTCCATTGAGAGATGTTGGTATCTCGGACTCCTTGTCCTATGAGGAGATCCCAGTGAGGATCTTGGATAGGAAAGTTTGCCGATTACAAATGAAAGATGTGGCTTCAATGAAGGTTCTATGGAGGAACCAAAAGTTTGAGGAAGCTACATAGGAAATGGAAGAGGACATAAATTCCAAGTATCTGCATTTTTTCCTTATTCCAGAAACTTGGGATGGAGGTATTGTTGATCTCCTTACTTTGATTTTTGTCTTTGATAGACAATGGGTTAAAGTCCCCAATGTGTTGAGTTGATTTGCGTCTTATTAAACCATGGGTTCAAGTCCCTAATGATTTAAAACTATATGTGTCCTTGTTGTAATGGGTTTAAATCCCTAGTATCAAGTGTTGATTCATATATTTAGTAAATGATGGGTTCGATTCCCTAATCCTTGAATTGAGCAAGTGTCTTGATAAATAATTGGTTTGAGTCCCAAAGACGATGACATGAATGATTGATTGATAATGAGCATGATGTGCGTTATATCCTTGTTGTATACTTGTTTTAACCTATTTGAAGGTCATTTTGATATGTGATAATGTGTTAGTTGTGTTTATTGCTTGCCTTAACCCTCTTTCAATGAATGATCCAAGTGGGGAGAATTGAAATACCTAGACTTTGAACCATTGAAAAACTCCCTCATTTGATGTCTTTGGACTTGGTACGACTAAGGGTAGCACTCGTACCCTATGGATATAAGTTGGTGACCCTCTATCATACGCTAGGTATTATGGTGAGGGTCACTCACTATCCTAGGTATGAGAGAGGCTCCAACCAATCATACCTTAAGGTATAAGTCGTACCATGGCCAATCATATAGAGGTGTCTTGAAGCTTGGAGTGGATTATTTGGGGTACGATTGATGGATATAAGTTAGGGTTGAGTCGTAGCCTTTGGATATGACTCAAGGGTGTATGTTCGTACCCTTGACAGTGTCTATGGCCTAGGAGAAGCCAAGGGTACGAGTCATGGTACCACTCGTACCCTAAGGTACAACTACTTAAGTTAGTCGTACCCCTGGACTGGTTTAATTTTCAACTTTTAACTAAGGGCCTTGTGGTCATTTCCCATGTCTAAAAACCTAAGCCCTCTAACTATATAAGTGTGTATATCCTCCTAAACATCCATTTTGATGGATTAAACACCCTAAATACGCTCTCATGCTCATCTTTAAAGAATTGGAGTTTAGGGTTTCAAGGGTAATCTTTAAGAAGGAAAGGGGAGTCAATATTCTTGGTGATTCATCTTGTTTAAGTCATATAAATCTTCCCCTTGTTAAATAACTCTAAACCCATGTATTTCACACTTAGATTAGTAAGTGTACATGGTTTGAAATTAAGTGAAAAGGGTTTTGTTGCCTAAGGATGCGTAATGATAATTCTTGCTCAGACTTATATTTATACATGATATTGATGGTAGTTTGCACATGTGAATGATTGTTGTATGTGGTCTAACATGTGAGTCTTGAGTAACCGTAGTCTTGATAATTTCTATCATGAAATTGGCCTTGGTAAAGGCATGTATGCATGGTGTCAGTGAAAATGTCTAGTTACATGATGATGAAGCTTTGAACTAGGGCAATGGCTTAATATGTATGAATGCTTGATAAATGATACTATGAATGTAAAATGAGCCATGTTTTGTGTAATTGATGACCTTGATTGTTCGATGAATAAGAAAGGGGTTAACGTCCCTAACATGAAAATGAACTTGAATTATGTGTTGAACTAAATTGTGGTATAGAATTGCTAGTATAGTATGAACGGCTTGTAAGGATCTTGAGGACCATTGTTTGAATTGTATGATGATTTGAATTAAGGCATTTTCCATTGAAATAGTTTACTAATGAAGGCTCTCAAAAGGACCATGTGGTCATGTATGGTCTTGAATTGGCTAAATGGGTTAAAGTCCTTATGTGTGGAATTGACTTTATGTAAGTGCATGGACAAAGGGTTAAAGTCCCAATAATGACTAATGATGGACGTGATGGATTGAGGTTAAAGTGCCTTTCCTAATGAAATCTCTTATGGTTAAGGTCCCTTGCATAATGATATCTCATGAGGTTGAAGTGCCTCGCCAAATTAATTGGCTTGGGGTTAGAGTCCCCTATCTAATGTGTGTGAGTAGTTAGAGTCTCTTACTTATATGAATGTTTGTGAGTAGTTAGAGTCCCTCACTTATATGAATATGCGTGAGTGGTTAGAGTCTCTCTCTAATATGGATGTGTCAGAGTGGTTAGTGTCCCTCACTTAAATGGATATGTATGTGGTTAGAGTCCCTTACTTGATGATATATGAACACGGTTAAATTCATATGCCTAATGAGAAATGATTGAATCTATAAGTGGGGATGGTTGGAGTCCTCTATTGCATAGATGATGAATGAGTGCTTCCAAAGTAACTATAAGACTTATCCCCTTGGTTAGAATGTGATATGTCTATATGTATGAATAAGGTTATGAATGTAATTGTATATGATATATATTGACTTGTTGTTGAATGATGATGTTATTTTATCCTTAACCTTGAATTTCATGCTAGCGTTCCAACTGCTAATCATCTCCGAATGCTATATCCCCAAGCAGCATAGGGGTCGTAGTATCATCTTCTCTTCCTGCGCAGTGATTAGGTGATCAAAGAGGTCCGTACATTAACTTGGGAGTGGTAAGATTCCTTTCTTCAAAAGACATTCATCCTTGGTCACTTATCTTTAGACATAGTTATTTGACTTGGTTTGGCTATTGTTGGGGGCTTGTCCCGATTTATACATTTCTAAACTTTGGTTATATCGAGGTATTGGGGATGACTGTGGACTTGGGTATATTGGATAGTGTGTTGATATTTATGAAATGGTTAGACATTATTTAAGTTATGAATTTTTGTATTATTTCTGCTACCTCATTATATGGTAAGGATTCACCTAACCTATGTGATGGATGTGATGATTGTGATGAGGTATCGGGGCCATCTCCAGTTCACATGGGCTTGGGGTGCCCCTATGACATGGCCCAGTTTTGGGGCGTGTCTTTTATCACTCTAGCATTAGTATGGCTAATTTTGAGTCCTTGTATAGTAGAAGATATAGATCTCCTATCGGGTGGTTTGAAATTGGTTAAGTTGAGATGTTTAGCCCAGATTTGGTTCACCAAACAATGGAAAAGGTGAAGATGATTTGGGATAGGAGTAAGACAACCCAAAGTCTCCAAAAGTCCAATGCAAACGTGAGGCTAATAGAATTGGAATTTAAGGTGGGAGTTTGGGTTTTCCTAATTGTGTTTCCTATAAAGGGAGTAATGCGGTTTAGGAAGAAGGAAACTCATTCCACACATATCAGTTTGTACTTTGTTTTGAAGAAGGTTGGTAATGTTGCTTATGAATTAGAGTTGCCTTCTGGTTTGGACTCCATTCACCCGGTGTCATAAAGGGGGGATATGTAACGCCCCAAGTTTTTTGGTCCTTGAAACTTCCTGAAATTTTGCACTCACTGCCTTGACTACGACTTGGCCTATAAGTCATAGGGTGTCTAGACAGGTCATTGGAACAAATCGTAACCAAATTAATAAGTTTATGGCTAGATTCTTCTCTGAGTAAGAGTGTCTCACCAAGAGCCGTAAGGATTTGTTATGAGTCATCAGGTGTAATCTTAGGGCGTCCAGTGTATACTGCAATTTGAGTTCTGTGTTGACAACAACTGGACCCTATGAGTCATAGGGTACCATTATGAGATATGTCATTGAGTCATAAGTTTAGTAGTGTATGGTGCCTTGGTGGTTCTATCTTGGTTATGACTCGTGGTGATGAGTCGTAAGGAGTGGCTATGAGTCAACGATTGATTTGTAGTCAATCGCAGCACTTTTTCATCTTTTAAGTTAAGGGCATTTTGGACATTTCCCCTCTTACCCAAATTGAAACCCATGTCTTGTAACCCTTTTAGGGTGTCATTAGCACTCAGAAAAAAAATCTAAGTAACTTCTCAAACATACCAAAAGTCTCTCTAAATTCCTTCAAGCAAGTCAAGCTAGGGTTTATGAAGTTGGTCATCTAGGGGATCTAGAGTTAAATTCTCTCTGTGAAACTTGATCTTTTAGGAATATGACTCTACCCTTAAAATTAATATCTTTATTGCATAAAAGTAGATGGTTATTTACATGATTAAAAGTAATGGTTTTGACATGATTAAGTGTTTTGACATGAATAGTCAGTTAATTGTTCCTCATGGTTTTATTATGCATTTCTCATGCTTTAAATATGGTTTTGAACTTATGGTTGCATGGGTATGGTGAATGAACTTGGGAATTGTAATTTTCCCCAAAATTGTGACTTTTAAAGTGATTATGGCCCCAACCCCATATTTCAAAGTTGTTTTTAGTTATGCAAAATATGGGAATTTAACTATTCTGGAACTATTACATTATGATGTTAAGCTGAACCTTGTGGATTGGTGTTTTCAAAAGATATTGCATAATTGAACCAAGAGGGGTTGTGAATTTCCTAAGTAATGAAATTATTTCAGCATATTGATGTTACCTAGCAAGTGTAATTGGTATAACGATACCAATAATGTATGCGTCAATGTGTATTATGGTTCAATGAATGGGATTGTATGATAATTATTTTAATTGGGCTTTAATGAGGGTTGTGTAGCTTAGTCATGAAAGTGGAGGTCCGTGAGACCAACACTGAAAAACATAGTTTCTGATGCGGGTGTCTATATGACCAGGTGGTTTGAGTCCCTCTATTATTTTTATTATATGATTAGGAGGTTTGAGTCCCCCATATCTCATTACGTGATTTGGTGCTCATGTCACCTTGATATGCAGGGAGGTTCAAGTCCCGCATAGTGCAGATACTTACCCTCTAGTTCATGCGGCTACACGCATTGAGGCCCTACCAGCTGGGGGAGAAAAGGGCCCAAATCGCCTATAGGTGCCTTGTATGTTATGACGGTTGAGCTACACAATCAAGACTAAGGTTTCAAATGCATGTTAAGCCACGTTCCCTATCCTGGCATGTGATATATTTATAAATATATGTGCATTGAATGATGTGCATAGAATCTCGAATGATTTTGAACTGTTGATTATGACATTATGTTATCTCGTATCCCTGAGTTACCTGCTAGCTGTCCAACCGCTAACTGTCTTCGAATGTTGTATTCCCATGAGATGCAGTAACTGAACATACTTCTACTTCTCTTTTTCAGTGATTAAGATTCAGGATCATCCCGTGAGTTGACATTGAAGTGGTGAGCTTCCATACATCGAAAGACTATATTTCATGTTTTGATCTATTGTGTTTTAGACTGTTTAGACATATTTTGGCTATTGTCAGGGGCATGTACTGACACTTTATTGATATAAAGTTTTGGTTCGTGTCTAGAAGGCTTTCTTGAATTACTGTAAACTTGGGTGGTGTTGGCCGGTTGTTTTGGCCAATGATTGATGTTGATCATCAAAGTATCTATTAATTTTTCAGGAATCTATCTTGTTATATGTTTGGGATTGATCTGATATTGGGAATATTGTGTTGACTTGGTTAGGTGCAGGGGGTGGTCTCTGGTCCATGTAGGACTTTACATACCCGTTACAGCCAGGCCCTGGTTCGAGTTGTGAGACACCAGCTTTGTTGATGCACCAGATTTCCCAAGTCTAAGAATAGACTCAACCGGGTGCTCAAGATTTGATGTACTATAGAAATATAGAACTTTCAACACTTAAAACGATACAAAAAATGCAAGTTTCTGAGGTTATTTAGTTAGATATGATGCTTTTGGTGTATGTTTTGTGGGAAATCATGTTTTGGATGATAAGTTCATGAAAAAGGTGAAAATGGTGTTTTTGGCTATGTTTAGAGCAATTATGGATGTTCGAGACACTTTTGGCTTGATTGTGACCAAAGCATTTTCAAGAATCGAAGAAGAGTTGAAAAAATGACTCCCAACACCTGCTAAGTCAACCTACAGACAGACTGTAGGACCAACGGACCGCAGGTAGGCAAAGTAAGTGCCAGAAGTCCAAAATCCTGAGAGCTGAACTTGCAAGTATTTCTCATTTGGTACCTGTGGTTTGTAACACCGCCCAGGGTCACTACAACAGGTACTACCTGCACCCAATGCCAGACCGTAGGTATGGACCACATGTGGCCACCGACTCAATTTTCTCCTTTTTCGTTTGGGTTTTGATTTTAAGGTTTCCTCATGTATTATAAATGCCTTTTATGTGTTTTTCAGTAGGAAATACGCACTTTTGATATTCACAAACTTATTTTGATTCCAAAATCCAATTTTGATCTTGGGATTTCTTGTATTGACTTTGGTTCATTAATTCAGTTACATTTGTGGGTTTTATTTCTTCTTATCATTGTGATTTCGTCTATGCTTTCGAATATGAATGTTATTGATTTCTTAAGAAGCATGAGCGTCTAAAACCCATAGCGAGGGTTGTGGAAACCCTGATCGATTGACGAAGTAGGGGACGTGCTTTCATTATTGTGAACCGATACCCATGCATGCATTGCTTTATCTTAGTTATGAGAGTTTTCTTAATGGGTGCACACATTAGAATCCCACCAAGATATCGTTGCCTACTCCAAAAGAGGAGTAGTGACTAGGAAAATATAAAACAGTAATTTGGAGTTTAACCGTCTATCGACACTTCTAGGTTTTATCTTAGTAAGATAGTTAGGTTTCATCTAATAACTAGAGACTCTAAAGGTAATAGTTAACTGGGATCAAGAAAATGGTTTGTAAGGCGATATAATGAGACTCAAAGGTAAAGGATAAAATCCTTTTGCTCGTCCTAAAGACTGCAGAAGGTACATAACTTATCGATTTTGCATACAAAGTATAAAGTTGGTTCAACAAAGCACGATAAGCGTACGGAATTGAGAAGCCAGAGGGAAGACAATCCTAGTGTTCACCTACACTAATTACAATTAAAGTCAATATAGTTACTTGCGCAAGATTACAACGTAACCCCCCTCCCCAATTTACTTTTCTTATTCTGCCCGCGAACTAAAATTGTTGAGATCTGCGAAGCCATGTGTCCCCTTAGGATTCGACCTCAACCACTATTGGGTTACTATATTTTGACAGCGATCATGTCATCTTCTATCGCTTGGAAGTCATCAGGACCATATTTGATCGAAATAACCTCAGATAAAAAAATTGAGAGCGCCATCACAACTGAAATATTAAATTTGATGTAGTTACATAGTTTATTTGCGTACACAAAATTTTGAACAAATCCTGAGCACTCGATCGTGTCCATTTTTAGCTTAGGAAAATCTTGTACTTCAGCAAATATGGTGCCACCGTCGTGCTTCTTTGGGCTACTATAGTGACTCCGTGTACAACAGAGATGTCGCGATCACAAACGGGTGTCACGACTTGTCTGGTAGACGAGAGGTACCGCAATGGAAAGGCCTCAGATCACGATAGAGATTGTCGAGGACCTGGAATGGGTATAACTTGAACCCTTTAGCCCAAATTTGGCCATTATTCATCACCTTCTTGAGAGCTAAAATCCTAAATAGTGTGTTAGCTTAAAATTGAAGCTTGTTAGTGATTAGAAAGATTGAGTAACATTTATTTTCATGATTATATTCTGATTTAAGGTAAGTATTCACCTTTTTCTTAATGACATTTCTTGCCCAAGACCCCAAAACCTTTCAGACTTGATTTTAGCCCCAATTTAGCTTGGTTTTCACCCATTTTGAAGGTAATTATTCCTTGAGCTTGTATTAATGTTTGGTTAGTTTCAATGCATTTTTTATAAGTGGGACCCACATGGGGTTTTGATGTTATTTTTGGACCCAAATCACAATGGTGCTTATGGGTATAGATATTCTCATATTGATGAGTAGAACGTGTTTTTGATATCTTGGCATCTCAAGGAGGCTTCTTGGAAAGGAAAAATAAAGGTTTAGCAATCCATTGAGCTTTTTTCGGCATCGACGTAGGCTAGTTTTATTCCTTATTAGAGTGAGCTATCTCATAGTATTCTGATGATATTGTGTTAGATTTGGGATGGGTTTAAGTATTGGATTGATAAAATATAAAACTTGGGATAGTTAGAATGTTTAGGCCATAGTGAAACCCATAGAGTTGGAATACTTAGCTTGTTGCCTTGAACCTTAGTGCATTAGACTTCATTACTCATGTTTAGCATAAGAATGCCTTAGTTTGGTCTAAATTAAGTAAAACTCCTAGTTAATCATGCTTAGGGTAAGTTTGGCCTTAGTTACTTACACTAATAAAGGTTGCCTAAGTTACTCTAGGCTTTGTTGAAGTACTTGAGTAAAATATCTACCTTTGGGCTAATTATGGCTTGCTATACATCTAAGAATGGATTTAGACACCTTAGCCTAATACCAAGTAGAATTTGACTTAGAATATATTTTGGGGATCTATAAGTGGGATCTTGACCCACCATAAGTCAAGATCAATGATTAGCTCTCTTGAAATCCTTATACGTTTGTTGAAGACTTAGAAAAGTTTATTTATGCCATATTGATAAACTTGGCACTTAATGGTTATGGTGACGATGACATTGGGAGTAATGTTTATGGATTATTTAATTAAATTATGGATTATATCATGATGAGCTATTGAATATGCTATGGAATAAGCCCATGAATATGTTATTGATTAAGCCATTGATTAGGCTATTATTTGAGCCATTGACTATGCTATTACTAGCTTATGATCATGCTTAATAATTATGCTAGAAATTATTCTTATTGATGATATTAGAAATTACGATGTTAATGATGCTAGAATTCATGCTTATTGATTACATGGGAATTTACACTATTTAATATACTTGAAATAATGATATTTAATTGTATAAGCACTCATGCTATTGGCTTTTCCACCTCCTATGATGATATATTGATACTCGATAAGGCCGGAGGATATTGTGATAATGTACTGATATTCTGCAAGGCCAAAAGATATTGTGATGATGTATTGATACCCAACAAGGCCGGAAGATGATTATGATGATATTGATACCTATCAAGGTCGGAGGATATTTATGGTGATGCATTGATACCCAATAGGTTCGTAGGATAATCATATTGATGTGCCTATGTGTACATCTATAAGTTTGAGTTCGACTTATGTCTACTTATATAAAATTTGGGTATATTGTTGATATTAGTGATGCCTGTTATAGTCTGTAAGTGATAAATGTTTATAAAGTGGTATAGTTTATGATTAGAGATAAATATGAAATAGTGATGGATATGGTTAAGTGACTAATATTGACTAGTTAATAAATGAAAACTAGTTGGTAAATGGTGATTAGTTAATAAATAATGTTAGTTGATAAATAGTGTTAGTTGATAAATGATGGTTATCTAATATATGATTATTAGTGGATATGTGCAGAATAGTTATTAAGTGATGACTAGAGGCTATATGATGATTAGTAATCAAAGGGATTAGTTAATAAGATATGGTTAACTCATAAACTGGTAACTAGTGAGTATCGATAATGATTTGGTTAAATGATGGTAGCATTATGGAATATGGGTACATTGCCAAATATTGGTAAATTATAAAATATCATAAATGACCGATTGATGATAATTGTGGGATGATGGTTAAATGATGATGAAAGTTAGCTATAATGTTGGTTGATTTTCTTATTCTTGTCTTGAGTGTACTCTCTATTCGTATGGGAGGCTGTAATAAGTTCTTTACTTTTCTGCATGAATTGGCGTATGAGAGTCAATTTTGTAGTTTGTTATTGCTTATGTTAATGCTTTACGATACATTATTATTTTGAATTATTTACTTATTATGTTCGAGCGGTGATTGACATATGTTGATGTCTTATGTTATATTGTTATTTTAGTTTAATTACTTATTATGTACAGCGATGTTGGAAATGATTCAAGTTCGTTTCTTTACCCTGATTTAGTTATGGTATCTTGCATTTTATCATACTTATATAATGATTTAGCTCAGTCAACCAGTGATACTCATTGTTTTGGTACTCATACTATACTTCTTTACTTTTTTGGTGTAGATCCAAGCACTAGCTATTGCTGTTGATCGTTGTTTGTGTGGTGATTAATTTTTGGTGATAAGATGAGATCTTCGAGTTTGAGTCACTCATTTTTCTCTATCTTTATTTTTAGTTTTCCATTTTGGGACAAATGTATTGACTATGCTAGACTTTGAGTTATATTGATACTATTAGATACTTATGTACTGGCTCTACCAGATCGTGGGATTGATATCTTGTATTGACTCTTTATTTTCTCTTGACCTTTAGTATTTATAAATTGCGTTCTTGAAACTTGACCTATGTTGGGCATTTCCTACTGAATTAACCCATTGGTTCACTTTGAGTTATGGTTTGACTTACCTACTGGTGGGATATAGTAGGTCCAGCATGACTCGTAAATTTGGTCATGACAAATTAGTATCAGAGCCAGGTTTCACCGGTATTATTGGTACAAGATTAAGTGTCTAGTAGAGTCCTGCATATCGAAATAATGACGTCCGTTTCCTATCTTTGAAAGGCTATGTAACATTTTTAAGAGTTCTTCACTTCTTTTACTCATATCGTGCCAATAGTTTGAGTTGGTTTATAGAAGTATTCCCTTGACTTGACGCTTTTATAGATGGCTAGGACATGTACTGCTACACGAGAAGAGGGTTCTAAGACCGAGCCTAGGGATCCTACTTCTATTTATGCATGACTTAAAGGTCGTGGACAACTACAAGATGTGTCCCTAACTAGGGGTTCCTATTCCTACTCCTGAGTTAGAGATTATTCCTCCTCAGTTAGTGGTTGGATAGGGACCATCCCAGGCTCTACTAGGATTTATTTCTTGTTTAGTGCTCAGAGATGTGTTGGTTCAGCTGTTGGGTTTAGTTGTTGGTGCACCATCTGATGGTGCACAATCTATAAATAAGAGTGGTAATAAAGCGAGGGGCGCAGCCTGTACCTACGACTCCCAGAATTGAGGTTCATCCTGCATTGATACTTGCTCAACCAGGGGTTGCTTAGCCTACTATATCTTTCGAGGAGATGAAAATATTGGGTAGATCTTGAGATTGGCTCCACCTAGGTTTTCTAATGCACTGGCAAGGATGCATATGAGTTCTTGATTGCTTGTGAGGATATGCTCCATAATTTAAGCCACGTTAAGACTCGTGGTGTGGAATCCATAACATTCAGTTAGATTTGGCTGCTCAACATTGGTGGAGAGGTTTTATGGATTCTGAACCAACTGGATCCTCTTCCTTGTCACGAACCTAGTTCTCTGAGATGTTCTTAGAGAAGTACATGCCTTACTGCCTTAGAAATTATTTAAGGGATCAGTTCTCTAGATTGGAGCAGGGCTCCAGAGTATGAGGCTCATTTTTACGAGTTAGGCATGTAACTTCTATACTGGATACTGAGTAGGAGAGAGTTTGCTTCTTTTTAGAGAGTTGGCACTTCCCATTCGTATGTCTACTCAAAGTTTAGTTGCTACACGTAGATCTTTTGCTGAGGTATCAGATCATGATTGAGTGATGAAGGAAATACACTATGCAGATCTTGAAGGCCATGATAAAAGGTTTAATTTTTAGGGAAAATTCAGTAGGATTTGTCGTGGTTCCCAACCCAAAGATGGTAGTTCTCAAAGTAGGTATCCTTTGCGTCCATCTTATTAGTCTCAGATTCATCCTAGTTTTCCTATTTAGGAAGCGCTTTAAATTACTGATAGAGGTCAGTCTAGTGCTAGTGATCTCCATGGTAAGGGCAGTGGTTAGTCTTTAAGAGGTTCATCTTCTGGCTATTCTAGTCATGGTGGTTACTCTGGGTCTGCTGGATCTCTTGGTTCTAGTTTAGCTCATGTTTCCTATTTTACTTGTTGACTTCCTGGTCACCATTCACATGATTACCCTAGTCATGAGGCAATTATTGTTTAAACTCATGGTGCTTCCCCTATTAGAGTAATTAATTCCTCATTTAAAAGTGGTTCTTATGGTCGTAGGGGTGGTTTCTAGGGTCCTTAAGGAGGTTCTCAGGTAGGCAGGATAGAAGGTCGATCAGGTGCCCAACTAGGTGGCAGACGTGGCCAATTGTATGCAGTACTTTCTAGACCCAATATTAATACATCGGATGTTATAGTTACATGTATGATTTTGGTTTTCCACCAGTCGGCCCTTGATTTATTTGGTTTGGGATCCACTTAGTCTTATATATCTATTTATTATGCACCATAATTAGAGTTGTCTTGTGACTTATTACCTGTGCTATTGCGGGTATTTGCTCTCGTGGGTGATTTTGTAATAGTGGATCGAGTTTTCAGATCATATATTATGACTGTTGGTGATGTTGATACTTACGCTAACCTTATTATTCTAGATATGGTGGATTTTAATATGATTCTTGGCATGGACTGAATATCCTACTATCATGCGGTCATGGATTATTTTGCTAAGACCTTTACCTTATCCATGCCCGGCGTACCCCCAGTCATGTGGCAGGGAGTGGTTAGCGCATTGATGGAGGTTGTTTCTTATGTTCATGATAAGAGGCTTATTTTAAGGGGCTGCAAGTATTATCTTGCTTATATTTGTGATACTAGTGTACAAAGTTTGTTGTTTAACTCTGTTCCTATTGTTTATGAGTTTCCTGATGCGTTTCCTACCGACCTGCATGGTATTCTCCTTGTCTATGAGATTTAGTTGGCTATTGATCTCTAGCCTATAATCAGATCTATTTTTATGGCACCTTACCTTCTGGCTCTTTCTGAGATTAAGAAGCTAAATTCTCAACTTTAGGATCTTTTTGGTATGGGCTTTATTAGACCGAGTGTATCTCCTCAGGGAGCTCTTTTATTGTTTGTGAAGAAGAAAGATATCTCCATGCATATGTGTATTGATTATAGGCAGCTTAGTAAGGTGATGATAAAAAACCATTATCCTGTGCCTCGCATTGATGATTTGTTTGACCAGTTTCAAGGGGCAACAATTTTTTCTAAGATAGATTTGATATTTGGTTAGCATTAGTTAAGGATATCCCAAGATAGCTTTCAGGACCCGTTATGGTCATTATGAGTTCATTGTGATGTCATTTGGGTTGGCTAATGCCCCAGCCATATTCATGGACTTGATAAATCGAGTATTCATGCCTTATTTGGATTTCTTTGTCATTGTGTTCATCATTGACATCCTTGTGCATTCGAGGAGTAGAGAGGAATATGCACAACATTTGAGGATCGTACTCCAAACTTTGAGAGTCATGTCTATTTTTGTCAAGTTCTCTAAGTGTGAGTTTTTTCTTGAGTCGATGACATTTCTTTGACATGTGGTGTCTTAGGATAGGATTATGGTAGACCCGGCTAAGATTGAGGTAATTCATGATTGGGATAGATGCACATCTCCGACTGAGGTTCGTACCTTCATTGGTTCGGCCGGTTATTATAGATGCTTTGTTGAGGATTTTGCTACTTTTTCAGCACCTATGACCTGATTGACTCATATTAAGGTTCCTTTTCGATGGTTCGAGGAGTATAAGTCGAGCTTTAGAAAGCTCAAGGACTTCCTTACTCCATCTCTTGTTCTATCTCTTTCTGTTGAGGGTGAGGGATTCACTATGTTTTGTGATGCTTCTATTATTGGTATAGGTTTTGTATTGATGCAGCAGGGTCGTGTTACTTCTTATGCTTCTTGAAAACTTAAGGTGCAAAAGCGGAACTACCCTACTTATGATTTGTAGTTGGCGGCAGTAGTCTTCGCGCTTAAGATTTGAAGGAATTATCTTTATGTTGTGCATTATGAGATTTTCACCGATCATCGCAGTCTTCAGCATCTTATGACCTAGAGGGAGCTTAATGCTAGACAGTGTAGATGGATGGAGTTGCTTAAGGATTATGATATTTTGATCTTGTATCATTTGGGCTAGGCAACAATGGTATAGATGCCTTGAGTTGGAAAGCAGTAAGTATGGGTAACATGGTTTGTTTTTAAGTTTCTTAGAGGTCGTTGGCACGTGACATTCAATTCTTAGCCAACTTGATTGTTCTCCTTGATATTTCAGATCCTAAGAGGATTTTGGCTAGTGTTGGGGTGAAGTCATCATTATTTGAGTAGATTCGAGATCATTAGTTTGAGGATAGCAATCTTCGGTTCCTTCATGATCAGGTGTAGAGTGGTGAGTCTGAGAGGAACACCATATATTCTGAGGGTGTTTTGAGATTTGATGGCTGCATTTATTTTCAACAGATGGATGACTTGATTTAGTTGATATTACATGAGGATCACAACTCTATATATTTCATTTATCCCGATATAGCCAAGATGTATAGAGAGTTGAGATAAAATTATTGGTGGAGTGGTATGAAGAGAGATATAACAGACTTTGTATCTCGTTGCCTATGTTGCCAATAGGTAAAAGACGAGCATCAGCGATAGGTTGTTTGGCTCAGAGATTGCCCATCCCTGAGTGGAAATGGAAATGGATTACCATGGATTTTGTTAGTGGTTCGCCTCACACTTTCTATGATTCCGATGGTATTTGGGTCATTGTAGATCATTTGACCAAGTCAGCATATTTCTTTCCTATTCAGATGTCCTTCAGTGCTAAGAGATTAGACCATATCTATGCTTGGGAGATAGTCTGTTTGCATGGTGTGTCCATTTCTATTATTTCAGACCGTGTTGCTGTGTTCACTTCGAGGTTTAAAAGAGATTTTTAGGAGGATTTGGGCACTCAGGTGCACTTTAGTACATCCTTTCATCTGCAGACAGATGGTCAATACGAGGAAACTACTCAGGTTCTTGAAGAGATGCTCTGAGCCCGTTTTATGGATTTTGGAGGCTAGAGGGAGCAACACTTAGCCTTGAAAGAGTTTGCATATACAAACAGCTATCATTCAAGTATTGAGATGGCGCTTTTTGAGGATTTTTATGGTAGTAGATGTCGTTCACCAGTTGGATAGTTTGAGACTTCCGAGGTTAGGCCCCGTGGTACTGATTTTCTTCAGGAGTCGATGGATAGAGTTAAGGAGATTCAGTATAGGTTGAGAGTGGCTCATAGTAGGAAGAAGGCCTATGAAGACCATAGTTTTTGTTCCTTAAGACTTAGAGTTAGTGATCGTGTATTCCTTCGATTATCGCCCATGAAGAGAGTGATGAGGTTTGAAAAGATGGGGAAGATCAGTCCTAGATATATTAGATCTTTTGAGATTCTTTGCGCAGTTGGTGAGGTAGCCTATGAGTTAGCTTTACCTACAAATTTTTCCATTTATCATCTAGTTTTCCATGTCTCCAAGTTGAGATAATACATTCCTGATCCTTCTCATGTGCTTAGATGGGACTCAGTTTAGTTAAACAAGCATTTGACCTTTGCAGAGGAGCCGGTGCTCATTTTGTCTAGTGATGTAAGGTTATTGCGCACTAGAGGAATTCCTATAGTTAAGGTTCAGTGGAGGCACTACCCGGTGGAAGAGGCCACTTGGTATATTGAGAAGGAGATATGGACCCAGTATCCTCACCTATTTGAGATTTCAGGTACATCCTAATCTTTAACTTTTGGGGACAAAAGTTCCTTTAGTAGTGGATATTATAATGACCCTTCATGTCATTTTCCATATTTCTACTTATTTTTGCCGTTAGAGCTTTTCTATGCCCCAAGTCATTTATGACTTCCTGGAGCTGTCAGTTCAGTTACCGGCCAGTTCCTTTGGTTTCTTAGAGCTAATTTCCTGTTTTGAAGTCTTTGCTGGTTCCAAATGGCCAGCAGGCAAAAACTGTAGTAAAACAATCTCGTATACAAATTTTTATTGCACCAGTAGCTCCTGAATATCAATTTTTGTTAGGTAGACCTTTGGTTTGGGTACCGAGGCGTCCGAGCTTATTGCAACCTAATGGTCGAAAAGTTAAGAAAATGAAATATGAGTGTTAGTCCCATATTTGATCGAAATGACCTCGGATGGAAAATCTAAGTGTTCCATCACGATCGGAATGTCAAATTTGGTGTGGTTACATATTTTATTTGAATATACGGGATTCCAACCCATATTTCATTTTTGTAACTTTTCAACCAATAGGTCGAAATAAGCTCAGGTGTCTCGGAACCCGAACCAAAGGTCTACCTGGTGGCTCGGAACCCGAACCAAAATTTACATATGAGATCATTTTACTAAAGTTTTTACTTGGTGGCTATTTTGAACTAGCGAAGACTTCAAAACAGGGAATTGACTCTAAAAATCAAAAGAACTATTATTCGGTAACTGAATTGTCAGCTCTAACAAGTCATTAATGACTTGGGACAGCTATAGAAAAGCTATAATAGTGAAAATAAGCAGAAATATAAAAAAATGAACTGAAGGGTCAATACATTTAGTGTAGAAATATCGCATTTTTTTGGTGATATTATAAATATTATATTATAATTTGAAATATATACTAAACCACCATAATTTTGTTGGAATTCGCACTTAGAATAAAAACACTATCATATTTTTTGTGTTGATCTTATTTCTATTTTCTAACAAATAATATTTCTATGTTGACAGTATTTTCCAACAAGTCATGAAGGTCATACATATCAGTAATAACGAATATGGCAAAAGTGTTCTGCATCAATAAGCACAATTTGGATAATTCTATAAAAATAAAAGAAGCATTTTGTTTACAAGTTATGGATACTGATGAAGCTTATGTATCAAAATAAGATTCATCGATAAGCATGTTTCTTTGTCTCAGAACTTGAAAATTTTGGCAAGACGAAGTAATTGCACATATTCAAACAACAATAATAAGAAAGAGTATTAAAAATATTGATATATTTATTACATTAAAAGTAGAGAGTGTTTTGTTCTAAAACACAAGAATAACAGAAAAAAAGTGATAGATTTATTACTTTTAAAGTGGAGAATTTCTTGTATAGAATTAGTGTCACGTCTTTCATTTTATGTGATGTGATCAACAAAGTACCTTATTAAGGAGGAAAAATGATATCTCATTTCCTTCATTTTCTTTAATGTGCACATGGAATAATGACTTTTCATTTCCTTCAATTTTTTAATATGCACTTTTATTGATACTTGTTCTGTTGTAAATTTGGATTCACAATTTACGTGTAAAAAAGTTAGTGTAGCCTCATTGATACAAAATCTGCCAACAACAAGGAAAACAAAAGAACAACAACAATATAGAATCAATGCCACACACGGCTTTCACTTAGAACAAGAAGATAACAACAAGAAGATTACAACAAGTAGGATAGATAGTTTGACATACAAATATCATAAAGTCTAAGAACCCTAATATGTATCAAATGTAAGGACCCTAAGACTAGAAGATATCAATAAAAAACTCTTACTTAGACCAAGAGAAACTCAAACAACCTCAAGACCCAAGTTTCTAGCCAAAGAACAACACAAGTGCCACTACACGTGGTAGCTACGGTTTAGACTTCTCAAGAGAGAGAGAGAGAAGCTTCCAAATGTTACAAGTCTTGTATTGTGAAATATCAATAATGAACTAAATCCTAGAGTAATCCTAATATATTCTATATATAGTATATTACAAAAGGAGTGAAAAATGATCAAATGTCCCTTGCCCTAAGGGGCGGCCTTGGAGTGTTAATTGTAGGCCTCTTCACACTTCAATAAATATAATCCCTTAGATGGATTAATAACACACTCACACAAGTCCATATTCATGAACATAACTTGGAGTTTTTGTAACTCCTGAGCTTGGCTCCTTGTGATTGATCTTGAGCTTGTTGTACCCATATCATCCTCTCCATCTTGAAGAGAATTTGACCTCAAATTCGGTGGTTGATCACCCCCAACCATGTAAATAAGAGAAAGGTCACATACGTAGAAGGTGTTGTGCACTTGATACTCCAGAGGAAGGTCAATTTTGTATGCATTGTCATTGATCCTTTCAAGCACTTGAAAAGGACCATCACCCCTCGGCATCAACTTAGTTTTCCTTTGAGATGGAAACTGATTCTTTCTAAGGTGCACCCATACCCAATCTCCCGATTCAAAAACAAGTTTCCTTCTCCCTTTGTGTCCCTTTTTGAAACCTCTTGATTTTTATTCTCAAGTTGTAGCCTCACCTTATCATGCAAACTCTTCATGGCCTCGGCCTTTTTGCTTCCATCTAGGCTTATCATAAGATTACTTAACAAAGGGGTTAGATCTAAAAGGTTAAGGGGATTTAGGCCGTATACACACTCAAAGGGTGTTATACCCATACTTGAGTGTATAACACGATTGTAAGCAAATTCAATCAAGGGTAGGTGATCCTTCCAAGAAGTTGTTTTACCTTTAACCATGGAATGTAGCATAGAACCCAAGGTCCTATTCACTACTTCCATTTGACCATTGGTTTGTGGGTGTCAAAAGGTTGAAAATAGCAACTTAGTACCAAACCTACTCCAATCGACCCCTAAAAGTGACTAAGTAACTTAGATTCCCTATCGCTCATAATGGTCCTCGGAACACCATGCAACTTAACAACATTTTCAACAAACAAAGAGGCTACACTAGATGCATCCTCACTATTAGAGCATTATGCCATCTTATAAAACCGATCAACCACAACAAAAATACTATCCCTACCTCTTTTAATCCTTAGCAACCCTAACACAAAATCCATAGATATATTAAGCCAATGGCATAAAGGAGTAGGAAGTGGGATATACAACCCTTGAGGGAGGAGCCAAGACTTGGCACTCCTGCAATCCATACATTGGCCACAAATTTTAGTAATATCTTTGTGCATCTTAGGCCAATAGAATTGTTCCTCTAAGATCCCGAGGGTCTTCCCAAAGTGCCCCATTAGGCCACCATCATGTGCTTTTCTTACAAATAACTCTCTCTAAGAACTAGAAGGCACACACAACTGTCTTCTTTTAAATAAGTAGCCGTCAAACTTGAAATAAGGATTTGATCCTCCATCCATGAGATACTTCTCCCTACATAATTCTTCACATTCTCTAAAGATAGGAGAAAAGTGAGGGTCCTTGGGATAAAATGATTTTGGTCTTTCAAATCCCATAAACTTAGAAGACAAGGTTGAAACAAGTACATGTTTCCTAGACAATGCGTCATCAACCATATTTTTCTAACACTTTTTGTATTGAATAATATAAGGGAAGGTTTCTAGGAATTCAATCCACATAGCATGTCATTTGTTGAGCTTGTTTTGGGCCCGAAGATTCTTTAAGAATTTATGGTCTGTGCGAATCATGAATTCTTTGGGCCACAAGTAGTGTTGCTAATTACCCAAAGCTCTAATCAAGGCGTATAACTCTAGATCATAAGTGGAATAATTTAGGGTCGCTCCTTTGAGATTTTCATTAAAATAGGCAATGGTTTTAAGGTCTTGCATCGAAATAACCTCTATACCTACTTTACTAGCATCACATTCAACTTCAAATATTTTATCAAAGTTGGGTAATTGTATCAAGGGTTCGAAAATGAGCATAACTTTCAAGGCTTCAAAGGCCTTAGCTTGTACATCACCCCACTTAAATGGTTGGTCTTTCCGAATGATTTCAATCAAGGGGGCAGCAATAGTACTAAACCCTTTGACAAACCATCTATAAAAACTAGCCAATCCGTGGAAGCTTCGGACTTCACCAATGGATTATGGGGTTAGCCAATTTTTAATAGCGTCTATCTTGGATTCATCCACTTTAACTCCTCTTGAAATAACAATAAAACCTAAGAAAATAACTTTATCAACACCAAAGGAGCACTTTTCAAGATTATCATACAATTTCTCCTTTCTAAGAACATCAAAAACACTTTGTAAATACAATACATGCTCGGCTAGGGACTTACTATAGATCAATACATCATCAAGATAGACATCAACAAACTTCTTAATAAAAAGTTTCATCACATGATTCATTAACCTCATGAAATACTTGGAGCATTAGTTAGGTTGAATTGTATAACCATCAATTCATAGAGACCAAATTTGGTCTTAAAGGTGGTTTTCCATTCATCAACGAGTTGCATTCTAATTTGGTAATGGCAACCCCTAAGATCAATCTTGGAAAATATATAAGAATCATTCAACTCATCAAGTATGTTATCCAACCTAGGAATGGGATGGTGATACTTTACCATAATTTTATTGATGGCTCGGCAGTCCACACACATGCACCATGTTCTGTCCTTCTTTGGCACTAGCAACATCAAAATCGCACATGGACTTATGCTTTTTATTATGTACCCTTTGTTAAGAAGTTTCTCAACTTGACATTGAAGCTTTTTAGTGTCTGTAGGATTACTTTTATAAGCCGGTTTATTTAGAAATTATAACCCTGGCACAAATTTAATTCGATGTTCAATACCCCAAAATCGGGGTAACCCTTGCCGAAGTTCTTGGGAAATAAATCCTCATAATCCTGCAAAACAAGATAATAGAATGAGAAATAGAAGAATGAGAAGGTTTCGTGCTTAAAACATGAGCCAAGAAGAGCATAGGTGTATTGCCATCATGTTCAAAGAAGAGTTCCTTACTTCTAGCCAACATCACCATAGTATCCTTCCCTTTTGAGTTTGAGACCCTCTTGGGTTCCCCCTTTTTCCCACTCTCGGGTTCTCCCTTTTCCTTGGCTTTCTTGCCTTTTTCTTTCAACTCCCTCATCTTTTGATGCAATTCATTCACTTGAGATAGCAAGAGAGGGTGAAGTGTAAACTTTCAGCCGTCCATGTCAATGGAGTATTGGTTGGTCCTCCTATCATGTTTGGTAGGCCTATCATATTGCCAAGGTCTATCCAACAACAAGTGACATGTTTGCATCGGAATCATATCACAAAGCACTTCGTCGTGGTAGTTTCCTACCTTAAATCAAATTACACATTTCATTGTGATTTTTAATTCTCCATAATTATTCAACCATTGTAAATTGTAAGGAATAACATGTAGAGTAGTAAACAGTTTTAAGAAATCCACCATAGTGGCACTAGCAACATTTGCACAACTCCCACTATCAATCGCCATGGTACACACATAACCTTTGATAAGGCACTTAGTATGGAATAGATTCTCCTTTTGGATAGGATCATATAATGCTTTACTAATCATAGCTCGTCTCACCATAAAATTTATAACTAGACACTCACCCTCTTACGGTCAAGTATCTTCTCCATCATCTTCTTTTTTCACTTTATTCACATTTTACTCTCCATATTGAGGCTCATCCTCACTTTTCTCAATTTTAATACCCACCTTCTCTCCAAGATAGTATAGTTTTCTTTTCATAAGGATCACATTCCATTGGTTTGGACATTCATTGGCTTTATATCCCCAACCTTGGCACTTGAAACATTGGAACCCTTTAGGATTAGGATACTTGTTTCCTTCTTTTCTTGGAGGAAATTTTGGGACTATTTTGGCCCACTTTTATCTAGAATTGGTGGGTTACTCCATTACTTTATGCCAACCCGAGGAGGGTTGAGCCATTTCTTTGTTTCTAGGAAAGAAACAGCCTCTCTACTTCTCTGGAGGTAGTGGTATGGACTGCGTACACTCTACCCTCCCTAGACCCCACTTGGTGGGAATACACTGCGTTTGTTGTTGTTGTTGTTGTTGTTGTTGTAGGACAACCTGAGGATGTTTATCCGCTTGCCTTGTAACTTGATCTCTCTTTGAGCTCTTTCTCAATCTCTATAGCTGCTTGAAAGATACCATAAATGGTATCAAAGTTGTGAAGGGTCAAGTAAGTGGAGATATCCTTGTTCAACCCAACCTTGAATCAAATGATGTCATGACCAACTTGTTTCCCCCGATGGTCAAGCTTCAACATGAGTTGTTGGAACTCATCATAATAGGCCATAAATACTTTTACTCCCTTACCTCAAATTATACAACTTGGCATGGAGCTTATGTTTATAGCTCTCGGGTAGGTATCATTGCCTTATGAGATACCTCAACCTAAACCAAGGTAGAGGTTGGACTTCAATCAACTCATTCCTGAACCGCTTGACATATTCCCACCAAGTGTTAGTATATCCCTCAAAATGAGCCACAGTATAGAAACTTTTCTTTTCTATCAAGATATCATTGACTTGAAAGATCTTGTCACAAGAAAATTTCCAATAAAGGTACGTCTTGGGGTTACTTTCTCCTTTAAATATTGGAAGACTCAATTTTACAGTATTGATACCTACATCCCTATCTTGGCGGCGATTCCCTTGTTGGTTCTATGGACCAAATCTTCCCCTATGCCCCCAGTATTCTCTTTGATCTAACAACCTTCTCTTACCTCTTTCTCCCTTATGTAAGCATGATTATACACTCCATACCCTTCGTATTCCTCTCTTCTATATTCCTCAAAGTAGACGGGTAAGTAGAACTTGGTTTAGAGGAATTAGATTTAGTGAAGGTTTTGGCCTTTGGTTGAGCGGAGCTTGGAAGGGAGGGTTTGGATTTAGTGAAGGTAATTAGAGGCCAAGTCCTTCTTGTAGGACTTGAGGAGATTGGGATCAATGAAATGATCTATTGGAGTCTCAGTTTTAGGGGTAAGGAGTAGCTTGGCTTGAGGCATTTAGTGGAGGTTGTGGTGGATTTAACATTTGATGTAAGGTCTTGGGAGTAATGGTAGCGGATGAGTTTCGATCATGTCCACTTGAAAAAAAATGTTGAGGCATATAAGGTCAAGAGTTCCTTTGACTATCCACTAGTTCTAACCTCCCACTTATTGTTGACACTTCCCCTTCAATGATGACAACTCCGTTTGCATATTTTCTATGCTTTGGCTTAGGGTCGTAAGAGAAGCAGTGAGAGTAACAAGTGTATTATTGTCTGCAGTTTGAAATGTGGTTTATTTCATTGTCAATGTACCTAAATAAATACCTACAAAACAATAAACAATTAGTTCAAAAGAGCCTCACCATACTCACACTGTTTGGATTACCTCACACTTAGTTCCACAAGTGTTGTAAGTTGGTTAGTAACCTGTGAGTATTCAAGGGATGAGTATACTCTTGTCCAGATTAGATTCTTGTTTGAAGACTCAAAGAAATATCGTTGAACTTGAACCAAAAAGTTACAATGAATCAAAAAGATAAAAGTACTCAAGGAACGTAGACACGAACAACAGATTCAACAACTAATTAACAACCTAGTAGAATTTTACTAGCTTGTTAATTAGTACTAGGATCAATTAAATGAAACTACGGATCAACAAATAAGAAACTAAGAATCCAAATTTGAGCTTAAATTGACGTGTGAACAGTAAAATGATGACATGGCAACCCTCAATTGGTTGCGATTCAAACACCTTTTATTTACTAATTTGATGTTCTTGGTCAATTCACAATTTGGAATAATGAAATTGGTTGTTGGAGGGAACTACAAGTATTGGAGCCTTTTATTTCAAATTCAAACTCATGAGTCTTTTTTGACTTGTACTTCTTCCTCAAAACATGGGAAAATGGTTGAAAAGTAGATGTCAAGTCTTTTGAGTGATGTAAGAAAGTTCATTCACCAACAAGTACTACAACTTTTATCCTTCACCTTTTTAGATCTAAGGTTCACTTTAAGGTTCAACAAGATGATGAAGGTGGTTAAGGATTTCAAGAACACAACAACAACACCAAGAACAAAAACAATGTCCAAAGTCTAACTCCAATCCATCACAACAAAGCCATAACACATGGCCAAACTTCAAGTTCACAACAACTTCAACAATATAAGCTCAAACTTTAGATCTAGACACTTTTATTGTTAGTGATGAAAAAACTAACACTAGAAATATTTAAAACAAACAAAATACTTCTAGATTTAGTCACAAAGTTTTGACCAAGACACTTCAAGAACACAATCACTTCTAGGCCAAGATACAACAACAAAATGTTACTACGTTTGGTAAGATCTTCCTAAGATTGATTTTGTTGGAACAAAATCAAGCCTTGACCTCTGATACCAAATGATACAAAATCAGCCAACAACAAGTAAAACAAGAGAACAACAACAATATAGAATCAATGCCATGCACGGCTTTCACTTAGAACAAGAAGATAACAACAACAAGATTACAATAAGTAGATAGATAGTTTGATATACAAATATCCTAAAGTCTAAGAACCCTAATATGTATCAAATATAAGGACCCTAATACTAGAAGATACCAACACCAAACTCTTACTTAGACCAAGAGGAACTCAAACAACCTCAAGACCCAAGTTTCTAGCCGAAGAACAACACAAGTGTCACTACACTTGCTAGCTATGATTTGGACTTCTCAAGAGAGAAAGAGAGATTCCAAATGTTACAAGTATTGTATTGTGAAATGTAAATAATGAAATAAGTCCTAGAATAACCCTAATATGTTCTACATATAGTATATTACAAAAGGAGTGGAAAATAACCAAACGACCCTTGGCCTAAGAGGTGTTAGAGTGTTAATTGTAGGCCTATTTACACTTCAATAAATGTAATACCTTATATGGATTAATAACACAATCACACATGGCCATATTCATGAACATGCCTTGGAGTTTTTATAACTCCCAAGCTTGGCTCCTTGTGAATGGTCTTGAGCTTGTTGTACCCGTATCACTCATGCATACTATTCGAATAAAATGTAACAACTTATAAATGAAATTACCTATTTATAAAATGATTATATAATATTGATGGAAACTTCATATACTTCCATTAACATTTTAATGTAGGCTAAATAAGCCCTACAAGAATATGCTTAAATAAATATCATTATTGTTTCAATTTTGAACCAACTATTATTTGGAGTGTTCACATTCATTGATCCATTTCAAATGGATGAAAGTTACTGTGAAGTTTTTATATTGTGGATTTCACAAAATTAAAGTTGAAGATAGGTCAAGAGCATGTTTTATGATTCAAGTCAGTTTATGTCCAATTTATGAGCAGTTTAATTACTAGACGATGAAGGAAAACAACTAAGTATGAAATTTGCATAATGAGTAAAGAAAATAAGTCTAGGCGAGATCCATTCGAGTAAGAGCACTCATTGGGAACTAATTAATCCGAGTTATCTGAAACATTAGCAAATCAAGGTTAACACTAGCTAGGCAAATAATCAAGAACAAGATAAAATGCTTCTGTACCAAGTATGAATTATTGTATTGAATGAGATAATGAGAGAGAAATACTTTTACAAATGACAATGGATAGCTATTTACAAATTACAATAATAGGCCTTGGTCTATCCATCTTGGACCCTAGGGCCTAAAAGGATTAGAACCTATGCTCTTCCACTAGGCGTCCTATCTGTTAGAAGTAGTGAAATAGCAATAATATGCCACTTATTCTGGTACAAGATTATCTACATCTCTAATCATTCTATCAGAGCTTGTCCCCTTTCTGTCCTTTCTACCGCATCATAGAAGGCTGATACAAGTACGACCACGAAGATGGATAAGTGCAAAAGTATGTTGAACCGAGACTTGAAGTGTACAAGTGAAGTGTAAATAAAGGCTTGTAACATGTCCAAAACCGTCCATAACTTACACTCCAAGGGCGCCTATTTGAGGCCTTTCATTAAAGGGTCCTTTTGGTCAATTTTACATTCTATTTGTAACCTAGTATATATAGAACATTGTAGGGCTTTTAGAATTATATTATTGATGATATTTTGTAAGTATTGAAATACATGAAACACAAGTCCTCTCTCCTTTGAGGTAAAACCCAAAACTAGGGGCCTTTGGCCGAAACTAGAGTATGGAATCACTCTTGTTGAACTCATGGCTTAGAACGTTAGGTGTTTGAGAGGTTGAGGTCTCTCTTGTGTCCACCGAAGAGATAGGTATTTGTTGTGTGTAGTTTTAAGGGTCCAATAGTATAACATGTTCTTAGGTTCTTAAGATTAAACTGCCATTTGTCTATTTATCTATCTTGTATCTTATTGCAATCGTGTAGTGTGTGTTTTTGTTATCGTAAACCGTGTGGTGTTCTAGTTATAACATTGTTATTGTTCATCCTTGTTCTTTATTTTTTTGTTGATAACATAGTTTGAGGTGGCTATTTTGGTGTTGAAAACACCTCATTATCTTGTTATTCTCTTGTTGTCGTATTTATGTTTATCTCAATTTTATCTCTAATTTGTGGACTATTTTGTGCATTTTTGATACATATATTATTTTTCTTGTATCGTTTGGTATCAGAGTCATCTTTGATTTTGTTCTATGTTAGTTGAAAAATAAAAAAAAGTGTTAAAAACTGAAAATTCCAAAAAAAAGCAAATTTGTCCATTGTTGTTGTCTTGGCTGAAATTGTTGTCTTGTGTTGTGTCTTGGCCGAGACTTTTACTTGTCTTAAGTGTTTCAAGTGTTAGTTTTGTTCTTCACTAACACATTGAGTCTATATCTATGTTTGAGCTTTAAATATTGATGTTGTTGTTGTGAACAAAGACTTGGCCGATTGTTGTTGAACATTATTGTGGTGGACTGTTTTGGCCATGTAGTAGTTGTTGGTTGTTCTTGGACATGTGGATTTAGTTTCTATTCTTGTGAAGATTGTTATTATCGTTCTTGTTATGGTTGTTGTTGTTTTTGAAGTTCTCATCTTACTTCATATATTGTTTGAATATAAAGTGAATGATAGATCCTAAAAGGTGAAAGAAAAAGGTGCATGTACTTGTTAGTCTTGAAAGACCCCCAACCACCAAAAGACTTTACATCACTTCTCAGCCATTTTTTCATGATTTAAGGACCCATGTTTTAAGGAGAAGTACAATGAAAGTCAAGTCTTTCTTTTTTAAAATTTGAAAAAGGATTCCAGACTTATATTTCCCTCCTTAACCAATTCCTACTAATTCCAAATTGTAAAATTGATCAAGACTTCCAAATTTGGAAAATAAAATTGTTAAAGAACCGCAACCAATATGTGGCTACCACTTCACGTTGTTACTATTCACACATCAATTTTTGGCTCGAGTTTTGATTTCTTAGTTTCATTTTGTTGTCTCTTAGTTTCGTTTAATTGATTTTAGTACTAATTAACAAGCTAGTAAACTTCTACTAGGTTGTCACTTAGTTCTTAAACCCGTTGTTCGTGTCTACGTTTCTTTTGTGCTTTTCTTTTTTGTGAATTTGTTGTATCATGTTGGTTCAAGTCTGTATACAAATTTTCTTTGAGTTAACTCAAACGAAAATCTATTCTGGACAAAGATAGGCTCATCCCTCAATCACTCGCGAAGTATAAGCCGGCTTTCAACACTTGTGAAACCAAGTGTGAGGTAAAATCGAGAGTGAGAGTGTGGTGAGGCTTTTATTTGAACTAACTAGTTGTTTTCTTTTGTTTGTTGTTGTATTTTATGTTAGGTACCTTGGATGCCCATAATTTCAATGCCACATTTGATCGCATCGATGACAATCTTGAAGATATGAAATGGCACATTAAAATTATACACCAATTGTTACCCAAACTCTTCCTTCAAAATCCAATTGTCCAAACACCTTATGATGAGAGATTCCCGAAAGAATTTGTTGGCCAAGGTTGTGAAGGTCTTTCATACCTAGGTAAAGACGAACATACTCATAAATGTCAAGGTAAAATAGCTAACTCTTACATTTTGGTGCATGTGAATGATAATCGTGTGGCTAATAAGTCATTGAGTATGAGTAGTAGCTTACCTAAATATGAGTATATTGATTCCTTACCACTTGTGAATAAAAGTACATCGTCATGTAAAAATTGTATTGACCAACTTGTGTGTAAAACTGTCCCACCACTTGATGATATGTGTGATGTGATTAATGAATCTCAAGTGAGTGAAGAATTTGAAGATGTTGGTCAAGGAAATAGGAGTGAACCCTTGATATTGTCTTGTGGTATAGATGCTAATGTTTGCTTGGCTCATTGGGATGATAATGCGTATGAAACATCTTTAAAACATGATAGTGAACTTATAGAGAGTGAGCCTGCTTATCCCAAATTTGTCCGCAAGGTAGATCTTTCTCTTTTTAGGTACAATGTCTTGTTTGAAGATAGTTTAATCACTCCTAATGAACCTAGTGGTGTGAGTGAAGTTGACAACATAGCTTGTCTTGGAGGCTATAGCCTATATGCCAACTCACTATGGTGTGACAACATTCCTCCTAAAGATGGAAATCTTTTCTTGGAAGATGGAAGTACTCTTACGGGCAAGGAATGTGGTCTCAAAAATGACTTCTTCTTCTACTTTGTACGGATTTCCCGAGGACACCATAGTAGAAGTAGAATTGAGTGCCACCTTTCTCTATTCTCTCTTTACTTGTGATGATATGTATGCCAATATAGAGAGTAGGTCATGTAGTTGTGGTAAAGACTACGGTAAATGGGTGTGTTGTCTATACCCGTGTCTACAGACACTCTTTCCCATTTGATCACGGTTCCCTCTTAGGGTGGGGAAGAGTTACTCTCGGCTTAGCGCATCCTTTCTAGATTTTCGTCATAACCAAGTCCTTGGTGCGGTTGTCAATGGTTTCCTAATGTGTAACTTTAAGGACTCTTGGTTGTATGTCAAGTATGAACTACCTCTGCATATTGATGATTATGTATTTTGCTAACTCTAACCCTCATGCCATGAGGATGTATGCTTATTTGTCTTCTCTTGATTTTGCAAGGTATGGATTCGAGGTCGAATTCTTTTTAAAGAGAGGAGGATGATACAAGTACGTCCACAAAGATGAATGAGTGCGAGAGTGTGTTGATCCGAGACTTGGAGTGTACAAGTGAAGTGTAAAGAAAGGCTTGGAACATGTCTAAAACCGTCCACAACTTACACTCCAAGGGCGCCTATTTGAGGCCTTTCATTAAAGGGTCTTTTTGGTTATTTTTGTATTTTGTTTGTAACCTAGTACATATAGAACATTGTAGGGCTTTTATAATTAGATTTTGGTGATATTTTGTAAGTCTTGAAAGACATGGAACACAAGTCCTCTCTCCTTTGAGGCAAAACCCAAAACTAGGGGCCTTTGGCCGAAACTAGAGTGTGAAATCACGCTTGTTGAACTCATGGCTTGGAACGTTGGGTGTTTGAGAGGCTGAGGTCTCTCTTGTGTCCACCGAAGAGATAGGTATTTGTTGTGTGTAGTGTTAAGGGTCCAAGAATATCACATGTTCTTGGGTTCTTAAGATTATACCACCATTTGTCTATCTATCTATCTTGTATCTTGTTGTAATCGTGTAGTTTGTGTTCTTGTTATTGTAAACCGTGTGGTGTTCTAGTTATAATATTGCTGTTGTTCGTCCTTGTTCTTCTTTTTGTGGTCGATAACATGTTTGAGGTGGCTGTTTTGGTGTTGAAAGCACCTCATTATCTTGTTATTCTCTTGTTGTCATTGTGGCCGAGATTGGCATTTGTGTTGCTCTCGGGTTTGTCTCCAATTTGTGGACTGTTTTGTGCGTTTTTGATACATATCTTGTTTTTCTTGTATCAAGGGGCACCCCATTAGATTCTCTTACGCTTGAGAGGGCGCTCTAAGTGCCTCTGAAATACCTCTTAGGGTTTCATACCACGTGCGATCCATTCTGCCACGTGTCCTAAAGCTTATGTTTTTCTCGGACATAGTTAAGATACAAAGTGTGGGTGCTCCACCATGGAAGTTGAGCTCCAGAGCATCGATGATCCACTATCATATTGAGTGTTGACCTGTAGCACCGGTGCTCCTCCTTTTTCACAGCCTCCTCAGTGAACTTCTCTAGCTGTAGCAATTTTTGTTTTAGCTTGTTCATAATGCTCAACGATATGCTCGCTTCAAGGTAAGGCAATTATCATAGTGAATAGCAGAATTATTCCGAATTGATTTTCACAAAGAACAATATATGAGGTAGTTAAGTTTAAGCTCGTTGATTTGTGCGTAACACTGCCAATTATATTGCAATTATGAACTATCTAAAACTATTAAGTAAACAAAACATAGTAAAGATAGATTTGTAATCACTTTGAGAGAAACCAAGAATTTCACCGACTCTATGCATTCATTCAATTTCATCGACTCTATTGGATTAGTATTATTATTTATTTATTGAGCAACTTTAATCATACGCTAGTGTCTTCCACAGAGAGTAATTTTTACTTTTAACTCATATCCTAATCATTAAGCATTCATTAATACTAATTCCGGCAGATCATCATTGAGCACTTAGGTGCACGAGATCGATATCAATTGCAAACTCACAAATCAGGAGCACAGATAAAATCAGATACGAACAACAACAAAATGACATAGTTCAGTTTTTCTTTCACCAAATCTACAACTTGTGAGTCACGAACTTAAACCTTCCATTCATACGTAAAGCACATAGAAAAGTTAACAACGGCTAAGTCAGATGATGAACACTCCAAATCAGATAGTTCCATTATTCAGACTGGGCTGTTTCAGAAGAATTATTAATTTCCATTGTGCTCTCGTGCAAAGAAGTCTGATCGTTCTGGTCGGAGACAGTTGGCATCTTTGATTTTTTCTTTTCCTCCTTGAGAATCACTTGTCTAGGCATCACATCTAGCATAAAGTTTCCACCATTCCATATAGACGCTGAAACCTTGAATATTTGGAATACAACATGCAACTTATATGACAGAAATATGGGCACCGTGAGCCCTGTAGTTGCTATCGTAAATATGGCCTGAAGCAGAATATACATAAACAAGCGATTCTGATCCCCAAGCAAACCACTAACGCGCCACCATACGTTGTTCGCTTTCTTTGCTTTTTTGGAGAGCTCCCTACCAAATGACGAAAATAACAGAATCAACACCGACCACAATACAAAAGGCAGGAAAAACTAAAGATAATGACCCATGTGACATTCATAAACTAGCACAGCAAGGGACAGATGGAAAAAGAAAGGTACATGCACCAAAAAGGAAGTTTCGTCATAGGCTGAAAAAGTAAGAACACTAAAACAACTACCTGTAAGATGTCATGACTTCAGGGTCGCGCAGAAATCTCTGTCGACGTAGGACATCTACTATGAGATAATAGAGAACTTGCCAAAGAAAGTATGCAGCTAATGGAATCCAAAATAGCCAAGTCCAAAGGTAGAATTGGCTTTCTACATAAGGCCATGATGCTCGTTCTGGGGTCCCTTCAGGATGCATAGCTCCAAAAAACTCAGGATCCCACCAGCGAATTGTAAAGAAAACTAACCCTGCAGATCAGAATAGTTGGAAGTAATCGATTTAAACTAACCAAGTGTTCTGTAATATTAATGTGGAGATAAAACAGGCATACTATCTCATTCATTGGAAAAGTAAAACTACGATCCCAAAAGATATATTATATGTAATACAGTGGTCACATAAACATCTTATGATCTCTGAACCGAAAACTTATTATTTCTAGGTAATTCACACAGTGCACATAAAAGGTTGATTAATAACTGAGTGTCTTATATCTTTACTTTTTCATCGAAAAAAGTTGATTGAGTGTTTTGCATGATGTGCTGCAGCAGAGGCAGACCAATCAGATAATTACAACTAAGATCTCGGACAGACTTTCGAGTATTAGCTTTACTTCTAAGTGGTTAGGAGTAAGGTGATTAGTTACTGGGTATCTTAGATGGTTTCCAAGTAGAATAACCAGATAAGTACAACTACGAAACTCTGACAGACTTTGAAGTATTAGCTTTCAGAGGAATTGAACACTCATGAAGCATGGTATCAGGCATCAAAAGATAATTGAAAGCACCCTTTCTACAATTGACCTATACAATGCAAATTAAACAAGATAACTGAAAGTACCCTTTTTACAATTGACAATGCAAATTAAACAAGAAATTATAGGGAAAGCAAATTGATCAAATCAAATATCACTAGCGAAGGCATGATCATAAGAAAAATTATATATCAAAAATGGAAAACACAACGCAAACAGATAAACTCTTCAAGAGGGGAATATTAATAAACCTCATTTCATCACCTTTTTTTCCCTTCTAAAAGTAACTTTTACACAACTAATCTCGGTAGCAATTACACCTTGAGTGGAGTACTTTGATAATGCAACAAAAAATAGCCAAAGCCAAGCTATGTCATCAAAGATAGAGAAATGAGAACTCTAAAAGGACAACCCAACATGAAATCAACTAGAAGTTATAAAGCAACACTGAACTCAGAAACCAGATCCTTAGAATGAGTCCACGACCAAAATATGGAGAATGACAGGGCCTCAACTATATATAAGCATGAGTATATTTGAAACAATACATTCTCTTATATTTAGAGTGGAAGTTGATTTAGTCCATACTCCACTGCAGTAGTCTATCATGGTGAGCGTGAAAAGGTTGTTGCTGCCCGCAATAGGAAAACAAAAGAATGCCTTACTAACCAGGTAAAAGATGTATAAAGACACTGACAATTTTATCAACTGAACTGAACACTAAGCTACACCGCCAAACAATCAATGCCCATGCTAGAGGTCCCTACAATTAAATGAAAGACAATAAAAATCTGTACACAAATCTTAAAATTAGCATTAAGGACCAATCAAATATAAGATATTTACCTCTGCAAATGAGAAGCAAACCATGAACAGCTTCTCCTTAGTAGGAAAAAACATAAGCGTGATTAAGAAAATTGTGTTAGCATAATAGCAGAAGTCCTGCAAAACAAGAAGCCCGA
This sequence comes from Capsicum baccatum var. pendulum, assembly GCA_030864225.1. Lineage (NCBI taxonomy): Eukaryota > Viridiplantae > Streptophyta > Magnoliopsida > Solanales > Solanaceae > Capsicum > Capsicum baccatum. Next base: position 121,403,872 of record CM061556.1, on the reverse strand, counting down.
ATTCGAATCATTTAGATGTGGAAGGAACAGAAACTTTATTCCCATGCTTTAAAGATTGAATTCCTATTACGATTTGAAATAGTAGGACCTGAAAGATTTGGGATCCAAATCATACCGTTTCATTTAAGATCTTGATTTTGCATTTGTTTAGTAAAACAAAAATAAATATATGAAAAAATAGATTAAAAGAGAGTGAAGGTACGACAAGCAAAAACTCAAAATTTCAAAGTGCAAATTTAACTACATGATATATATGTCTTTTGCATAGGGGTTCAACTAACAGATGAGAAGCAGAAATAGTAGGGGTGAAGGTGAGCTTACCAAAAGATAGTAATGCCATTTCTTGTATCTATAATAGATCCATCTCAGAGGAACAAAGATGACATAGAACAAACAGTAAACATATCGAATATCCTTGGGCCCTGAGCATTGAACAAGCCATTGCACAGTCAAAAAGAAAGCAAGTAAATTATTAAAATTCAGGAAGACTAGAAGTTTCACTCACTTGCACCCAAAATAAAGCAAAATGCCCCAAAACCAAGAACACCCATCAGATGAGTCACCTGCAAACTTCACGACTCCAATAAATACAACTTCAAAGAAAAAGGCAGTATAATACTGTAGACAAAGATTTGGTTCAACTTATCAACTCAAAACACAGTAAAAGCAGTAATATGCATGTAGTTGTGAAGTTGGATATTTAACCTTGTTAATGAATCGTTCATGTTCCTCGGCCCGTTTAGCGATCTGTGCTGCTTGTTTTGACAAGATCTGTTTCGTCTTCTCCTTCGTTTTCTACAATAGAGAAATAAAAGAAAAGAAGATACGGCTCATTCAAGAAATCCTTCAAACACGTACACTGCAATAAAACTCACCATGAAAACAAGAAAAAAAAAACAGAAATTAACAGAAATATGTACCTGGGATCGATCTTTGAAACGTTGTTTGACCTTACCGAATGAATGGCCATTGCTATCTTCCATGGATTCTTCGTTGCTTGACATTTCGGTGATGAATGAATATGAGTGCTTTGATGCGATGTTGCGCGCTTTAAATACTGGATTCACGCAGCGTTATCTCGAATTCAGGAATCCTTTATTTAAATCATAGAGACTTGATGATTGATTATTTATCTTGCGATTGCCCTTCGCTGGTTTTGTTTATTAAATGCCTTTTTTTCTTTTGTTTTTGCAGAGCACACAATTCCAGAAATACACGTAAGGCGTGGATATCCTTCGTTTTTTTTTTCGGCCCATACATATATAGTAACCCTGTCAACTTGTTTCTTTGTCAATACACTTCTATATTTGTTTTTATAATATGAAATTGTTATCAATGTGTATACTACAACAACATACCCACTATATTTTCATCAACTAGGGTTTGGGGAAGGTAAGTGTATGCAATCTATACCACTACCTCAGATGTGAGATTGAAAAATTATTGTCAATAGATTTCCGACTCAAAATAAAACAATTTGGACAAAAAATAGTAAAAGAACAAGATACAATAGAAATCAATGATATTCAATAATATAGTAAGCAAGATACACCAAGTAAAACAGCAAAAGATACAACATCCTAAACTCATACTAACCTTCCTGCCCTAACCCACCTCCTCCACAACTACCTATCTAGGGTCATGTCCTTGGTAACCTGGAGCTACTCAATGTCATGTCTAATCACCTCCCTCCAATATTTCTCAGACTACCTCTACCTCTCTTGAAACCATCTCTAGCCAACCTCTCACACCTCCGCAATGGGGCCTCCGTGTCCCTCATCATCACATGACCGAACCATCTCAACCTCGCTTCCCTCATCTTGGATTCCACCGAAGCCACTCTAACCTTATCTCAAATAACCTCATTTCTAATCCTATCTTCCCCAGTACACCCGAACATCCACCGAGGCATTCTTATCTCATCTACCTTCATCATCTGGGTGTGGGCCTTCTTAACAGGCCAACACTTCTCCCCATACAATAAATCCGGTCTAACCACCACTCTGTAGAACTAGCCTTTAAGTTTAGGCGGTACCTTCTTGTCACATAAGATTCCGGAGGTGAGCCTCCATTTCACCCACCCTACCTCAATTCTATGAGTGACATCCTCGTCGATCTCTCTATTTTCCTGAATCATAGACCCCAGATACTTGAAACTCTCTCTTTTATTAGTAGAATGATTATCAAGCTTAACAACTACATCGGACTCTCACTGAACTTATACATCATATATTTGGTCTTGGACCTACTCAACCTAAACCTTTTAGACTCAAGGGTTTGCCTCTAAACCTTCAATTTAACATTAACTCCACTATGTATATCATCAATCAAGACCATATCATCTGCAAAAAACAACTAGTAAGGCACCTCACCTTGAATTTGCTACATCAAAATATCCATCACTAAGGCAAAAAGAAACGGGCTAAGCGTCGATCCTTGGTATAACCCCATCAAGACAGGAAAATACTACGAGTCCCCTCTCCAAGTCTTCACTCGAGTTTTGGCTCTGTCATACATATCCTTAATCACCCTAACATACATCATAGGTACACCTTTAACCTCGAAACATCTCCAAAGAACCTCCCTGGGAACTCTATCATAAGCCTTCTCTAAGTTGATAAACACCATATGCAAATCCTTCTTCATTTTTCTATATTGCTCCACCAGTCTCCTCGCGAGATGGATGGCTTCAGTAGTCGAGCGCCATGGCCTAAATCCAAACTGATTTATCGTAACAATCCTTTACAACCTCAACTCTACCACTCTCTCCCATACTTTCATATTGTGCATCAATAACTTGATTCCCCTATAATTATTGCCATCCTGAATATCACACTTATTCTTATACAATGGTATCATCGTACTCCACCTCCAATCTTCAGGCATCCTCATCGTCTTAAAAATTATATTAAACAAGCTAGTAAACCACTCCATACCTGTCCCTTTTGTGCACTTCCAAAAATCTACCGAAATCTTATCTAGTCCTATCGCTTTACCTGTATGCATCCTATGAATATTCCCCTTCACCTTCTCAACCTTAATGCACCTACAATAACCATAATTGTAAAACTCTCAGAACGTCCCAAATCCCCCAACTCAATCAAGTGTTCGTGCCTTCATTCAGGAGTTTATGGACTTAAGATTGCTATCTCTTTCTAATACGATCCTCCTCTACCAAAACTTTGTTGTCCATATCCTTAATACACTTCACCTGATCCAGGTCCTGAGACTTCCTCTCCCTAACCTTTTCTAGCCTATACAACTTTTTATCCCTGCCTTTACTATCTAACGTTGTGTATAAACTCTAAAAAACTACATCCTTATCCATCACGACCACTAATGTTGCCTCTCGCCTAGCAATCTTATACTCCTCTTTATTCTTTCGTTTATCCTCTTCGTCCTTATTCCTAGCCAACTTTGTGTACGCTCTCTTCTTAACCTCCACCATTTTCTTCACCTCTTTGTTCCACCACCAGTCTTCTAGGTGCTTTCTCGAGCGGCCTCTCGAGATACCCAACACCTCTCTAGCTATCTCTCTGATGCAATTGGCAGTCTTATCCCACATACTATCAACATTCCCTCAACTCTTCTAAGTCTTCTTCGCCATCAACTTAACCCATATATCCAGTGCACTGGCCAAAGTTAGACTGCCCAATCTAATCGTTGGCTGAACCTCCACACCTCTCCTCATCCGCTCCTTAATGATCTCTAAGTCCATCACCAAAAGCCTATGTTGGGTTAAAAGACTCTCACTCAGTAAGACCTTAGAGTCCTTAAAAATACCTCTATCTCCTTTCTTGAGGAGCAACAAGTCAATTTAAGTCTTAACCACTGAACTACGAAAGGTAACCAAGTGAGCCTCCTTCTTGGGAAAGTTTGAATTCACTACCACCAATCCAAACACCCGAGCAAAATTCAAAAGTGTCACTCCTTTATCGTTTCTTATACCAAATCCATAGCCTCCATGCACACCATCATAACCTCTCGAAGAAACCCTATGTGCCCATTGAAATCCCCTCCTGTGAAATACTTCTCATTACTAGGGACACCCCTCACCATCTTGTTCAAAGCCTCCCAAAACGTCTTCTTCTCTTCCTCATCCAATCCTATATGCGGGGCATACACATTAATAATATTCCAAGGATACCCTCTAATAACTAACTTAATTGATATCATCCTATCATTGACCCTCTTAACCTCTACCTCTTGCTCCCTAAGCCCATCATCTACTAGGATACCTATACCATTCCCGTTCCTCATGCTTCCTGAATACCACAACTTATACCCATCTACTACCCTCGCCTTAGTACATACCCATTTAGTTTCTTGGAAAGAAGCTATATTAATTCACCTTTTCGTAAGAATTTTCACTAACTCTGTTGACTCCTCTAATAAAGAATCTATATTCCACTACCCTACTCTCAACCTAAAGTCACCCTTAGCCCCTTTACCCTTTCTGCCCCTTTCCCCTGCCTCTGCCCTCGCCCTACTCCCCGACCCCGACCCCTACCCAAGCCCCATCCGAATATATGACCTTAAACCAATACCATCTACTACAGCCACCACTTATCAATATGTATAGTCGAAGAAACTAACAAATTCATAGGTAATTATGAATTTTCTCTTATGTTTTCTACAAAATTTATTTTGAACAAGTGCATTTGGATGTGGATTTCAAACAGTTTTGAGATAGGAAAAAATTTATGTGTGATTTTGCACTAAATCAAGAATATTGTATGAATATTTTTATCGCTTCAATATAATTAAATTGAAAGAATTGAAATTTTCTTTTATAATTTTTAATATTAGATTATTCTAATTTGATAAAAAAGTTGAGTGTGAATCAGTGGGTCTTACTTTCGACTATTGACTATTGTTATCTTTGTAAACTTTGCATGTATGGAATTCCAATCCCATCAATGTTTCTTCCTTCTATTAATTTTTTCATCTATTATTTACGACTTTATTCACTTTCAAAAGACTATTGTTATTGTTTGTAACTAGGCAATTATGGAATTCCAATCCCACCAAATGTTTCTTCTTTCCTTTAATTTTCCCTTCTATTATTCACGACCTTATTCACTTTCAAAAGAGTTAAGTTGAAAAACTTACTACAAATAATTAATCAGGTCGGTGAATCTTTTTTTCAAATGTGTAGCTAAATTTTCATATATATATTGTTCAAATATGTACAGTAGTTTTTCATATTTAGAAGCTAACTCAAAAATACTTAAGTTTGTGCTCAATTTGAAAAAATGCGCTACGACAATAAGCTATAAACTGATAAACTTTGTGATAAATGGTGAATATTTTAGTAAGATACTTGATAATCTATTTTACACGTAAATTATATTAAAACTAGTGTTATAAAGATGTTTTCAGAATGAGTTTTATTGAGTGTTTGTTCTGATTTTCTTACCATAATTTGATTTTTCTTTAGGTACCATAATTGGGTTTCCCTTTAGGAATAGGAAAACATATTCTCCATAATTGGCTAATCCTTTATCACGACCCGAATCAGGGCCTGGCCGTGACGAGTATCCCAAATCCACCGTGGACCGGAGACTATCCCCTGAACTTAACCCAAATACCACACATTGCCCAACAATTGTCGAGTTCAAACATATAACAAGATAACATGAAATAAGCTCAAACAATAAAAGATATGATTGTAATCGATAATAGACAACTGACTCCGAAACAACCAACCAACACCACCCAAGTCCATAATAATCTAACAAATCCTCTACGCAAACAAAACCAAAACCAGTCTTGGTCGGGACATGTTTCGGACTCTGATAATGTTAATGGTAATGTGAATTCTCAATTCTAGTCTGTGAAAGGAACTGATGAAATGTCTAAGTCTTCTGGATAATGGAAGCTCACTATTTCACCACAACAAACCGACGAACCAAGCCGATCCACCTAACTCTGCGTAGGAAAAGTACAATATCTCTGGTTCCTGCATCACATGGAGATACAATGTCCGGAGACGGTTAGTGGGGTGAACACTAGCATATAACTCGGGGATAGAGGACAAAATAATGTCAAGTCAAACCATTTCAAATACCATAAAACCACATCATAATATATAAATAAATAATATGTCGGGATAGGGAACAAGGTTTAGCATGAAGTAAAACATTATCCTAGACTATGTAGCTCAACCATCATAATAGGCACCCACGAGCTATATGGGTTCAGCTCCCCCTACTAAAAGGGCGTCAGTGCATGTTAGCTGCACAACTCGAAGAAAATCAGATGGAAAGATAAAGCCATTGAGACAACTAGTTGTCCCAAAAATATATATCAAGTATGACATGTGCACACAGATCATCAAGACCAAACCTTATATCGGCAAACATGAGTTTCCATTACAAGTCATCCAAGACCCACACCTTTACGATTTCGCTATATAACCCTCATTAAGCCAAATTTAAAGCAAGTTTTACATAACACAATTGTTAATCAATGAACCAACCATTAATGAAAACCATGGGTATCGTCATACCCAAACACTTGCAAGCTTATCTCAATGTTATAACAATTATATTAAAACTTGGGGGAACATCTTGCCCCTTTTGTTCATTAATATCAAAATCTTGAGGGAATGCCTTGCCCTCTTTGTTCATTAATATGATAGCCATCAAGGCTTTTAAAATCCAAGTTCATTGGTTTACCAATTATGCAATGCAATAACATAGGTTGGCAAGTAAAATCAAGTGATAATTTTATAATTTAAAACCATTTACACAATTAGGTTGAGGGAATGATAACACTCAAATTACACTATTGAATGGGTGTAAGAGATCGTTGTCAATACAATAACCCATCTTAGGTTGGGGTCGAATCCACAAGGAGCGAAAGCATGGAATTCAAAACTCAAGAGTGTTGATAGTCTACTAAAAGGTGACTCGTAATGTGAATAAAACAAACATAAATGTAAAATAGGGGAATTAGTTTGAATGTGTTTATAGTGATAATTACTTCAATTTTAAAGAACTATCTTGACGTTGAAAAATGTTAAGAGTGACTTCAATTGAGAATAGGTCTTGGGGTTATGTAATTCTAGGAGTGGGTTCATTCATGGGTACTTGATAATTTATCCAACTTTTAGCTAAAAGTCACGGGTAGGCTAGATGTCAATGTATTAGTGTCAATCTTTCAATTATAACACCAAATTTCACAAGTGGGTTCTTTCAAACACCTCACAAGGGTGACAATTTTCCACATCTATTGCCTCAATTGACATCCTTATGTCTAAGAGATATCATTAAATGAAATGAATCATGTAATTGGTTGTATTTATTCCTCACTCTTGTCCCCTCTTTCAAGAATGACATAGGTTCAAGGGTGGTTGGGGTTTGCAACCCCCAACTCTTAGTTAAATCATGGAATAAATGCAACACCCATCACAAATAACTAATTAGAAGAATAATCAGCTAACACCCGTACATTACCACAACCTAAGAAAGCATAACCCCAAGATTTAGAATTAGCTACTCATAGATAAAAGGGGTAAAAATATACCTAAGTTATCATTGACTTCATCCATGAGAAGTAGAGAGAATGTAGTTCCAAACTTGGAATTTTAATAAAGCTTTAATGGAAAATCACTAACATATATTTTTCATTTAAGCTTAGTACAAAAGACTTCTAAGATGAAAAGAGAGAAGCTAATATGCTAAGCGATATGCTAAGTTCAAGAATAGAAGCTAGGTCATGAAAAATAAACTAAAAACCCTTCTTTAGGCCCCACTTCCACATTTGACAAAATTACAAAATTGCTACCTTTCTCTTGATCTGTTTGAGCGGATCCAAAGAAGTTGGAGAGAAGATAGAGAGCAGATGGATAGTAGCTCCAAAGCAGATGCAAAGCGGGTGCAAGGTGGATGCGAAACGGATGACTCTTTTCCTTGACATTTGGCTTCTTGTTGACTTGAATGACTTGCCCATCCCTTTTTAATTTTACCTATATAAATGAGCATTATTAAGATATTACCGTCAAAATAATGGAAAAACGTGATAATTTAGGCTTAAAAGGTGCTAACAAGTCGTCAAATTGACGACTTATCAGGGAACATTACTCAAAACCAATTTCTATTTTTTTTTAAAACATCAATTTGGGGAAAACCATGACCCCTTATTTTATTCACCATTCCATGCACTCTACGAGTTCCAAACCATTAAAAAAGCACAAGCAATGTATAATAAATTATGGGAAAGTAATTCAAGGAGAAGCCATATCAAAACCCTCAACCATGTAGGAAACCCACATTCAAAACCATTCAATTGAACCATGTAATAAATCCAAGTCGTTCACAAGATAATAACTAGGGAAGAGTAACATGACTGAATTATCCAAGTTTATGGAGAGAAATCAACCCTTGAGCCCTTGGATGGCCTACTTCTTGGAAACCCTAAGTATCTTGAACTTGAAGTTTTTGAGAGAGTTTTGAGAGTGTTTAATTATGTTATGAATGAGAAATATCCCTTTGAGTGCTTTAAGAACGTGGGGTTTTAATTGGGTAAGAACGGGATTGTCTAAAGTGCCCTTTAATTAAAATCTGAAATTTAGCCGTTAGTGACTACGGGTCATTATATGACTCGTAGGGGGACCCTTTAAGACTTATCACCATAAGTTGCTTGTCACCAAAAATCATAGCCAAGATAGTTTCTAGGGCACACACACTGTTGACCATACGAATCACCTAATACAACTCATAATGGGACACTATACTTGTAGGGTCCAATAGTAGTCAACACAACAACTATTTAGGTATATACTGAACATCTTACAATTTGTACACAATGGCCCGTAAAGATTCCTCGCGACTTATAGTGAGGCACTTATACTCAGAGCAGAAGACTTAGTCACACAAACTATTCAGGCTACGATTTGGGTATCAATGACTCATCAAGACTCCCTACGACTCGAAGGGTAAGTCAAAGTCAAGACAGAGAGGATAAAACTTTAGAAATTTGTAAGTACCAAAAACCCAGGATGTTCTATTCTCCCCCCCTCCCCCACCTTAGGATCATTCATCCTCGAATTACAAAACAAGGCATTTATTAGCACGATTTGACTCCCAATATATCAACACTTCCATTTAACCAAGACATAAAATAAAGATATTAAGGAATATACATATCTTAAGCACGATTATCCAAAGAAGGAAAGAGGAATGGGTATTTGTACTTCCCAAGAACCTTTATTGAAGCCACGTCCTTAGTCTATATCCAGCAAGTCCTAAAATCCCCACAAAGACTTCCTTGTACGAGCACTCTCCAAAGAAACAACCAAGGAAGGATCACCTATGCACTTCTTCAATATTAACACATGAAAGACTGGATGAATAGAATTCAAATTAGAAGGTAACTCTAACTCATAGTCCCAACTTTCTTCAAAACACAATATGGTCCAATATAAAGGGGACTAAGCTTTCCTTTCCTTAAAAACTGCATCACTCCCTTAATGAGATACACCTTCCAAAATACCAAATCATCCACATCAAACTCCAAATCTTTTCGTCTTACATCTGCATAGGACTTTTGGCAACTTTGGGTGGTTTTTAGCCTATCATGAATTACTTTCACCTCTTTCAAGGCTTGGTGAAACAAGTCCTGGATAAAATATCCATTTCACCAACCTCAAACCACCCAATAGGAGACCTACACCTCTTACCATATAACTATAACACCCTCAAATTTTGGGTATTTTATTTTTGGCCTTCCCATACGTGAAATATAAATTTTGACTTAAATATGTTCGGAGATGTAAAAAGGGTAACCCAAGAGAGTTTCAAAATTTTTGGACAAGGTTTGGGATTTTTTTATGTTACGGAGGCAGCAAACCTCTGTAATAGCCCTGTGACATAGAAGGTAGTCACCGCGATGAGGTCTGCGTTGCCGAATTATGTATTTTTATGGATGTTTTGGTTAATTAAAAAGAGAAAAGGGTAGAAAAGTCTTTTCACTCATACACAACTTATAAAACATACAAGGACCAAATTCTTATTTGTGTTTCAATATGCAAAGGTCATTATTCACTCTTAAACATCCTCTCTTAAAATCCTCTCTTCAACTCAAGGCTAGGGTACAAGGAGGTGATTATCTAGGGTCCTAGGGGTATGGTATTCTTTGAATTTCTTGGCAATTAAGGAATGTATCTCTTTCCCTTGAACTTATATTTTCTTATTGGCATAAATTGATTATTATGGCATGGTTTTGATGTGAGTTTTCACTACTAGAAAACTGCTTATTACCTGGGAATTTTACCTAGGGAATAATATCGCAGGAAATACATGCGCATTTACCTACAAAATTATTAAATTCATCAATATTAAAATATATTACCTGTGAACTATATATTTGCAACAAATTCTACAGGTAAATTTTGTGTCATATTGCGCAAATTTCGTACTTGCGACATTACCTAGGGAAATATATGGGCGGATATTTTATCTCTATGTAAATCCGCGGGTATATAGACAAATATATATATTTTGTAAATTCGTAGAAAATCCTCAGGTAATTTATCCTACGGATTTACTTAGAGATATTTTGGTGGAAATTTATGTAATGGATTTTATTACCTGGGAAATTATTTGGAGATTTTGTGCTGCGAATTTGGCTGAAAATTTATTTTTGGGGATTTACCTGCGAAATTATTACTTGCGACATTACCTGGGGAAATATATCGGCGGGTATTTTATCTCTAGGTAAATCTGCAGGTATAGGAACACACACACACACACACATATATATATATAAATCCATCAAAAAATTCTCAAGTAATTTATGCTATGGATTTACTTAGAGAAATTTTTTTGGAAATTTATGTAATGAATTTTATTACCTGGGAAATTATTTGGGGATTTTGTGCTGCAAATTTTGTTGGGGATTTATTCTTGGGAATTTATTTGTGAAATTATTACCTGCGACATTACTTGGGGAAATGTATCGGCGGGTATTTTATCTCTAGGTAAATCTGCAGGTATATGAACAAACATACATTTTTTTAAATCCATAGAAAAATCCCCAGGTAACTTATTCTACGGATTTACTTAGAGATATTTTGGTGGAAATTTATGTAATGGATTTTACTACCTGGAAAATTATTTGGGGATTTTGTGCTATGAATTTTGTTGGGGATTTATTCTTGGTGGTTTATCTGTGAAATTATTACTTGCGACATTACCTAGGAAAATGTATCGGCGGGTATTTTATCTCTAGGTAAATCCGCAGGTATATGAACAAATATACATATTTTTTAAATCCATAGAAAAATTCCCAAGTAACTTATCCTGCGAATTTACTTAGAGATATTTTGGTGAAAATTTATGTAATGGATTTTATTACCTGGGAAATTATTTAAGGATTTTGTGCCGCGAATTTTGCTGAGGATTTATTCTTGGGGATTTACCTAGGAAATTATTACTTGCGACATTATCTGGGGAAATATATCGGTTGATATTTTATCTCTAGGTAAATTCGCAGGTATATGGTCATATCTCTAGGTAAATTCGCAGGTATATGGATATATATATATATATATATAGCTGAAATTATTTCTTGAGGATTTATCTACGAAATTATTACTTGAGAAATTATTGGGGGGTTATGTTGCTACGAATTTAGCTGAAATTATTTCTTGCAGATTTACGTAGGATTTTTGTGACTTGAAAAATTTAAATAGGAAAAGGATAAACTTGAAGAATAAAAAACATAAAATACCATGAAATTAGACAATAATAAAAAATATTATTTATACCAAATATAATATATATATATATGTATAATTTATATATATAATAATATATATATATATATATTATTATTGTTATCGTTGATTTTGAAGTAATATATTATATATCGTACTTTTAGTTGCACAATTTATTCATAACTAGACTGAGTATAATTATATTATTTATTTTACTATTATTATTATTGTATTAATCCGCAACCTTAGTCGATTTTATTTTTCAATATATTTATTTTCTAGTCTGATTTTGCCAATTTTTAACAATTTTAGCCTAATTTTATCCAATTTATTACAATCCTAGCCCAAATTGTGTCCAATTTAACTCAATTTCAAATTTCATTCAATTTTTTAACCATATTCTTATTCTTTAGATCTCAGCCGTTGATCAATATTTATTTATTTATTATTATTATATTTATTTTTAATATTAATTTTATATACTTACTATATTTATTAAATATCAACCTAATTCAATTCAATTTTCCTAATTTATTTAAATTCTAGCCATTTTATACTCAATTTGTTTCAATTGAGTTTAATTTGACTCAATCAAAATCCTCAATTCAATTTATTTAACCCAATATCTAATCCCAATTTGATTCATCTCCTTAATTCTAATCTCAATCGTTCATTATATTCGATCAACGGCTAATATTAAATAAATTTTCACTAATATTTTTTTGAAATTGAACAATTTCAGACTATTTTTATTGAACCGAGGGTATATTGGAAACAACCTATTTACCTTAGCAGTAAGGCCTGCGTACACTGTACCCTCCACGAACGTCAATCTAAAGGAATTAATCGGGTTACTTATGTTGACACTCAATTTTGACCTTAGGCTGCTATTTTAGAAAATTTACAAACATTGTTTATTATTATTATTATTATTATTATTATTATCATGTCTTTCCTACATTTATTAAATATCAACCTAAGTCAATTCAATTTGCCCAACTTATGTAATGACTAGCCTAATTCTTATTCAATTAATATCAATTTTAGTCAAAATTGATATTAATTCGAGTTGAATAAACCTTATCTTGACTAAATTTTAAAAATACTTGTGAAGCTCACACGAGCTGATCAAGCAGCCAAATATGACATCAAAGATGTATTTAAGCTGATCATCAATCTTAGCTTGATTCGTTATTGAGATAAAAAAATTAATGGTCATTAGTGAAGGATAAATAATTCAAGATTAACTAACACCTCTACCCAAATGCACGTAAAATAATCTTGTATTTAATCTCAACTATTAATATAAGCCAAACAACTCCCTAGAGATAAGTTACTACTATTAATAAGTGCGAAGAAGCAGACAACACTTTGTTGACATACCTGCTTCTTTACTTGCTTTAGCGACTCCATTATTTTAATATATTACCCCCTAATTAATTATTATAAGTCATTTACATATTACAAAATTAATAATATTTAATAAAAAATAAAATAGACATTTATAACATGTCTGCTTCAGTTGCTGTTGACACCTAATTTTGAATACTCTGAGGTCTCTTAGGTTGCTATTTTATCAAAATTATTTAATTTTAAATATTAATACTTTTACACATTATTCCCGTATTATATAAATAATGACATGTCACATTAATGATTTGAATGTTTAAAAATTATTTTTATTAATTTTTATTATCATTTTTTTATAATTTATTAATTCAAATACAATATTTTACATAATTTTCTTACTTAAATCATCTTTCATAAATATGCACACTCACACTTTACAAATACATTGTCTAATTTTTATTATTATTATAATAATAATTATTATATTTAAATTTTGTAACTAATTTATTTTAAATTATTAATGATAATTTTGTAAATTATATTCCCAAGCAATGAAGAGGCATTTTTTGACACCCAATTTTAACCTCCCAATGCTCCTTTTAGGCTACTATTTTAGCAAAATTATTAATTCTAAATGTTAGAATTTTTTTACATACTTTTCTTGCATCAAACAAATTTTTGACGTGCCACATCCATGATTTTGAAATATACGAATTATTTTACAGTATCACAATTCATTAATTTAAATATAATATTTCTCCACATAATTTTATTAATATTTTTGTTAATTCTTTTCGTAAATGTGCACACACACAATTCACAAATGCATTGTCCATTATTGTTATTATTATTATTATTATTAGTTTATATATTAATTTTTTACGTAACATTAATTTGTACATGCTAACTTTATTTTTTGACGTTTTATTTAATTAACAGCCTAATTTAAACTGATTTTTCTAATCTATTTAAATTTTAGCCTTTTTCATCTAAATATAACAATTTTAGCCTAGTTCTATTCAAGAAATAAGAGAAGATTCTAAATAGAGGGAAAGGGTGTCTTTTTGTGTGTTAGGGATGCATAAATAGGTGTAAACTTAGAAGCCAAGTGAAAAAGAGAGAAGTAGAAATTAAGGGGAGAGAAGCTGCATCTTGCGTGAAGCAAACATATGTACTAGTATTGAGAGTTGATATAGGAGAGTGATAGTTCTATTTTAGAAATACCTGAGTTTTATATTGTAAAAAAAATTCCGCCGGGTGTCTAATGCCTATTTTAGGAATTCGATTAATTTAGATTCACCTCCGAACTCTCATTTTGGAAAATAAAACATTTTCAACATTTCCCTAGGTTTCGTATTTCGCTTAATTTTGCATCAATTTAATATTATCATCTTCTATTATTTTTCCTTTGATCGATTATTAAAATTTGAAATTAGAGACGTTGGATTCTGATTTTTTGATTCAATGCTTTTAATTTCATGATTTGCATTCTTTGATATGTGAAAACCCCAATTTTAGTAATGCTTAATTTTGTCATATATTGCTAATTCTGACTTTTGAAATTATCCATCTTGTTTAAGTGTAGGTACTTCAAATGTGAACTTGTGTTTTGAATTCAGTTTAGTTTGGTAACTTATGAAGTGAATTAGTGAATTAAAATGTTTAAGTGTAGGTATTTGAAAGGTAAAATTTTGTTTTGAATTTAGTAAGGTACATGGCCACTTGAGAAGTGAATTAGTGACTTTGATTTGTTTAAGTGCAGGTATTGAAATGTCAACTAGTGCTTTGAATTTAGTTTAGTTTGGTAACTTATGAAGTGAATTAGTGACTTGAAATGTTTTAAGTGTAGGTACTTGATAGGTGAAGTTTTGTTTTGAATTTAGTAAGGTACATGGTCACTTGAGAAATAAATTAGTGACTTTGATTTGTTTAAGTGTAGGTAATTGAAATTTGAACTTGTGTTTTGAATTTAGTTTAGTTTGGTAACTTGAGAAGTGAATTAGTGACTTGAAATGTTTTAAGTATAGGTACTTGATAGGTGAAGTTTTGTTTTGAATTTTGTAAGGTACATGGTCACTTGAGAAATGAATTAGTGACTTTGATTTGTTTAGTGTAGGTACTTGAAATGTGAACTTGTGTTTTGAATTTAGTAAAGTACATAGTCACTTGAGAAGTGAATTAATGACTTGAAAATGTTTAAGTGTAGGTACTTGAAATGTGCATTTGTGCTTTGAATTTAGTAAAGTGTGGTCACTTGAGAAGTGAATTAGTGACTTGAAAATATTTAAGTGTGGGTACTTGAAATATAAACTTTTGTTTTGAATTTAGTAAAGTACATGGTCACTTGTGAAGTGAATTAGTTACATGAAATGCTTAGTGTAGGTACTTGAAACATGAACTTTTGTTTTGAATTTAGTAAAGTACATGATCACTTGAGAAGTGAATTAGCAACTTGAAAATATTTTAAGTGTAGGTGCTTGAGATGTGAACTCTTGTTTTGAATTTAGTTTAGTTTGGTAACTTTTGAAGTGAATTAGTGACATGGAAATGTTGAAGTGTAGTTACTTGAAATGTGAAATTTTGTTTTGAATTTAGTTTAGTTTGGTAACTTGTGAAGTAAATTAGTGACTTGAAAATGTTTAAGTGTAAGTATTTGAAATGTGAACTTTTATTTTGAATTTAGTTTAGTTGGGTAACTTGTGAAGTGAATTAGCTATTTGAAGTGAAAAAAGGAAAAGCGACCACATGTGATCGGTTTTTGTGGTCGCTTTTCTTGTTTTTTCTAGTAGTGGTAGTTACTTGAAAATAGGGTTAAGTATAGTGACTTAAAACGTGTACTAATGACTTGAAAATTGTTAAAGTGTAGTTACTTGAAAGTGGTTAAGTATAGTTACTTGAAAATGGTTAAGTATAATTATTTGAAATGTGAATTAATTATTTGAAAATAGTTAAGTGTAGTGATTTGAAATATGTACTAGTGAATTGAAAATGGTTAAGTGTAGTGACTGGAAATATGAATTAGTTACTTGAAAATGGTCAAGTGTAGTGACTTGAAATGTATACTAGTGACTTAAAAATTATTAAGTATAGTTACTTGAAAATGCTAATATATACATATTTATATTGGTTGATTGTTGTGATTTTATTTGATACTACAATATCATATAATTTATGCTAATAATGTATTTTTTGCACTTTTTATGACCTGAATTAACATATTCTTATGCAGAATGAGTTTGAAAGAAAGAAACATGAAATATTAGCTGCTCAAAGTGCATCTATTGTGGAAGGAGGATGAAAAAGGAATTAGACTTGTTGATGAAGCATGTATACAAGAAATCATATGCAAATAATGAATGCCCATCTCAAGAAAACAACCAGGCTTATGAGGATGAAAGTGATGGTGACTCTGATGATGTGAATGAAATTGATAATCCTGATAACGTGAATGAAAGTGATCTGATTCTGATGGTAAAAAGTTTTATTGAGTATTCAAGTTTAAAATATTTTCTTTTGGACTATTTAAGAATCATACATTATTGATGTGGATGTTTAGAATAATATTTTTTTGGTTAGCCGTAAGGGTTTACATTAGATTTGTATTGAATGATGTTTTTGAGAATTATTGAAGGTTTTGAATAGATTTTTGATTAATTGTGAAATTAGTAATTTACATGTGAATTATTATTTGAGAATTTTTATGCGGATGTACATGCTAAATATTTATGAAAATTTTCTTGAAAAAATTTGTTCTTGCGAATTTACTTGGGATATTTTATACGAATATTTTTGCGGAATAGTTTCATAAATATCTGCAAGAAATTTTACCAAATAATTCATGCAAAATTTTTATGGTTAATCACAAATAAATTTACAAATAACGTACCTGTGGATTTATTTTTGCAGTTAAATTACCTAGGGATTTACTTGGGAATCTTTGTGGGGAATAATTAGGAAATTTTTTCCTGAAAATGCGCAGGTAAAATCCTTTTTATGGAATTTTACCAAATAATTCATACAAAATATTTATATTTAATTACAAATAAATCCGCAAATAACGTACCTATGGATTTATTTTTGCAGCTAAATTATCTAGGAATTTACTTGGAAATCTTCGTGGAGAATAATCTGTAATTGTTTTTGTGAAAATCCACAGGTAAAATCAGCAGGTAAATCCACAAATAACATACCTACGGATTTATTTCTACAGCTAAATTACCTAGGGAATTTATAAATCTGTAGGTAATAATTACCTACGAAGGTATTTCCTTTGGATTCTAATTGGTAAGAAAATCCGCAGGTAATCAAATTACCTGGGGATTTTACCACATTATCTCTCTGAAAATCCCCAGGTAATAAGCAGTTTTCTAGTAGTATTTGAAAAAGTTGAGGGCTTTTGACATGATTGGTTGTTAAATTGATTTTCCATGATTTATTATGCTAAATTCATGCTTTATTAATATTTATGAACATTGTGGGATGCATGAGAATGATAATTAAATGGATGGGTTATGTATAATCCCCAATTAAATGATTTTGCCTTGATATATGGTTTGGAAATAATGTGCCCTCAACTTATTTGTGAAATTGTCAATGAATGTGATTTTGTTATCTAATTTGATTCTTCTTATTCCCTTTGAAATTAATTCATGGTATAAATGGTTAAATGGTCAAGGATGGTTTTGAAAACCTTTTGGGGTACGATGGTACCCCCTAAATGAATGATTTATGAGAACCTTACGGGGTACGATGGAACCTCCTAAGTGATTTTAATAATGGAGTCTACGGGGTATGAAGGAATCCCCTAAGTGTTCGCTAATAACATTGCTTACAAGCTAACTCGGTATAATGATATCACTTAATAATGCCTTATTAATTGGCTCCTAGAATTACTTGATGGGTTATGTGTAAAATTTTTTAATTAGGCATTAATAGGGGATTGTGTTAGCTAGACGAGAAGGTGTGAATTCAAAAGACTTGTACAAAAAACTCAAATTTGTCGACGTAGGGGTTGGTCTACTGATCATGTGCTTGAGGTTTGAGGGAATCCCCCAAGTGTATCTATGTACATATGTATCATAGAGGGTGAAGGGTACATCAAAATCCTCGACCTTCTATGATACCTCCAGTTCGTATGGCTAACACGCATTGGGGCCTATTCGGAGGGTGACACTGGACCCATATAGCCATGGGTCGATTTTATGACAGTCAAGCTACACAATCCAGGAAAAAGTTTTAAATGTTCATGTTAAGCCTTGTTCTCTATCACGGCATGGTATATATATAAATATATGTGTGTGTGTGTGTCAGTGTATTTACATATGGTTATGTGCATTGAATTTTGATTGGTTTGAATTATTATGCATGGAATTATTTGTTCCCCTATCTTAATCATCTTCAGACATTGTATCCCCATGTGAAGCAGAAACTGACCATACTTCTACTCCTCCTGCTCAGTGATAAGGTGTTCATGGTTAGTTTGTGAGTTGACTTGAATTGGTGAGCTTCCATCTTTTGGAAGATGTTATTCCATGCTTGGTTTCTTATGTCATAGACTTTTTTTCATATTTTTTTTGGCTATGGTCAGGGGCATGTCTCGATACTTTATTGGTACTTGGTTTTTGGTTAGAGGCTTTATTGAACTACTGTGGACTTAGGTATTATGGTTGTCATTTGGTATTGGATTTTGGTATTGGGGATAGATTTGGATTTTGATTTTATTTAGAACTTTGAGTTTATCTTTTATATCTTGCTTTATATTGGTATTCATCCACCGCTAGGTGTTCTCAGTCATATTAGAATAGGCTTAGGGGGTGATCTCCGATCCTCGGTGGACTTGAGATGCCCGTCGAGATCAGGCCTTGGTTTGGGTCATAACAAAGTTGGTATTAGAGCCTAGGTTTAGGTGTTATGGGGTATCCATAACATTATGTCAAGTAGAGTCTCTTTTAAGGGTGTGTAAAGCGCCAGACTTATAACAGAGAGGCTATGAGGCATTTAGGAATATTTCTCATTCTTGTTGTCTTATTTTTGGGCTATGGAGTCTAAGGTCTTGGATTCCTCTAACTCCCATTTATTCGCCTTTCAGATAATTCCTCTAGATGATCTAAAGCTTGTGGAAACTCATATATCCCACCTAAGGAAAATATGGACAGAATTCATTCCACTCTTTCGGTACATACCCAGTTAGTTCACTGCTTCTTATTATCCCCTTGGAGTTCCACCTGTCTCTATTGATCTTTCTCCAACTGGTGCTACTCATACTCAGCCATCTCAGGGAGATATTACTAATGCTGAGTTTTGCTAATCCATTTATTTGTTGACTTAGTTAGTGGAATCTCAGTTACTTCAGTTATGTTCTGCTGGTAATGCTGGGAGTATATCGGAGGCCACTAGAGTTAGCTAGTTTTTGAGGCTGAGCCCTCCAACTTTTACTGGTACTACGGTTGAGGAGGTTACTCAAAGTTTTATAGATGAGATAGAGAAGATCTTTTGGGTTATGCATGATACTGAGGTAGAGGGTATGGAATTCACTGTTTATCAGTTGAAGAATGTGGCATGCCAATGGTACGAGGAGTGGGATTGTCTTAGGGGTGATGATGCCGAGTCTGCTTTATGTGATGACTTCTCTGGTGACTTTTTTGATCGCTTCTTTTTTCAGGAGTTGAGGGGTGATGATGCCAAGTCTTCGTTATGGGATGACTTCTCTAGTTGCTTTCTTGACCGCTTCTTTTCTCACGAGTTGAGGGAGGAATAAATAAAGGTGTTTGTGAATTTGAAGCAAGTCAAGATGATAGTAAAAGAGTATTCCTTGAAATTCCACATGTTACCATGATATGCTCTTGAGTTAGTGTCTAGCATGAGGGTTAGAATAAGGAAATTTTCTTTTTATCTGTCTTGTGAGTTGAATTTGGAGAAAAAGACTGCCTTATTAAATAAGGATATGGACATCTCTAGACTTGTGGTGTATGTGTAGCAAGTTAAGGGTGATAAGAATAGGTAGAAAGATATAATGGAGAGGTAGAGTAAGAAATTGTGGTATTCAAATCAGCGTGGATGATAGTAATAAAGCGGTAAAGATGGTAGGAAGTGGTCCAAGAAGAAGTGGGATAACTTTGGATCCTATTCAATGACTAGTGAACCTTATCCCAAGCCGTCTGGAGATTATTGTTTCTAGAATGGTGATGGTTATAGGGCGTAGGGTGCCCAATTTAGTCCAGTAGTGCCCACTTAGGTCCATCATATCCTCCTTATAAGTTTTGTGCTTGGTTTCATTGTGGTTTCCATAATAGGGGAAGAATCATTGTTTTAGTTATGGTTAGATTGGTCATTTACTGCAGAATTGTCCTTCAAAGGTTGCTTCTGGGGGCAAAATGATTCCTATTGCTACTTTGTTAGCTTCTTCACCAAAGGGTGCAACTTTTAGCTCTGGCACTAGCCGAAATTGTCTCTATGCTCTCACTACCCATTAGGGGTCTGAGGCATCTCCTAATGTCGTCACTAGTATGTTAAGACTCCTCTAACGTGATGTGTATTGTTTACTTGATCGGAGGTCTACCCTTTTTTATATGACCCAGTTTGTGGCATGCATTTGGGTTTTGGTCCCTTGTATTTCAGACCCCTTTCTATTTCTACACTAGTGGGTGACTCAGTGATTACTAAAAAGGTACATAGGGGTTGTGTGGTATCTGTCTGGGGTAGGGAAACCTTGGTGGATCTGTTTGAATTAAACATATTAGATTTTGATGTTATCTTAGGAATGGACTGGTTGAACTCGTGTTATGCCTCTTTAGATTGTCGGACCCGTAAGGCCAACTTTAAATTACCCAATGAGTTAGTTATTGAGTTGAAAGGGAGTTCCCTAATGCCTATGGGAAGGTTCATATTGTATCTTAGAGCTCGGGTTAAAGATTCTAACTCGGAGGGTCCTTCCTTACAATCTGTTCCTATGGTTAGTGAATTTCCTGAGGTTTTCTTGATGATCTTCCTTATGTTCCTCCCAATAGGAAAATTGATTTTAGGATTAATCTTATTTTGGACACTCGTCCTATCTCTATTCCTCTGTATAAAATAGCTCCGACTGAGTTAAAAAAGCTTAAGAAGCAGTTGAAGGATCTTCTTGACAAGGGTTTTATCTTCCCTAGTGTGTCTTTATGGAGTGCTCTTGTTCTCTTCTTGTTCTCTTCATGCATAAGAAGGATGGTTCTCTTTTGATGTGTATTGATTATCGTCACTTTAATAAGTTGACTGTGTATAATAAAAATCTTTTTTCTTGGATTGATGACTTGTTTGTGCTAAGTATTTCTCTAAGATTGACCTTTGATCGGGCTATCATCAGTCAAAGATTAAGGAGGAAGATATCCCTAAGATTGCCTTTCGTACTTGGTATGGATATTTTGAGTTCTTGGTTATGTCATTTGGGTTGATCAATGCCCCGACAACATTTATGGATCACATGAATTAGGTGTTTCATCAGTTCTTGGATTTTTTTATGATTGTGTCTATATATGATATTCTGGTATATTCAAAGAGTGAGGTGGATCTTTCCAATCACCTCTGTGCTATATTGCATATCCTAAAAGATCAGCAATTGTATGCTAAATTTTCTAAGTGTGAATTTTTGTTAAATATTGTCACTTTTTTGGGTCATGTTGTTTCTAGTGAAGTGATCATGGTAGATCTACAGAAGGTTGCGGTAGTTAAGAAGTGGCCTAGGCCCAGTACTATAATCGATATTTAGAATTTTTAGGGTTTAATGGGTTATTATAAGAGGTTTATGGAGAGCTTTTTGTCAATTGTTGCACCTTTGACTAGGTTGACTCCAAAGAAGGTAAAGTTTCTATGGTCTGATTCTTGTGAGGGGAGTTTTGAGAAGCTGAAAAATAAATTGACTTCTGCTTCGATTTTGAATTTTCCCAAGGGTAGTGGTGGATTCATTGTTTATTGTTATGCATCCCATGTGGGACTTGGTTGTTTATTAATAAAGCATATCAAGGTAGTTAAGTATGCTTCTAGACAGTTGAAAGTTCATGAGAGGGATTATCCAACTCATGATTTGGAGTTGTTAGTTTTGGTATTCGCATTGAAGATATGGCAGTATTATCTATATAGGATTCATGTTGACATCTTTTCTGATCATAAGAGCGTGCAATATGTTTTCACTCAGAAGGAGTTGAACTTAAAGCAAAGGATATGGCTTGAATTGCTCAAGGACTATGACATAAGTCTCCATTATCATTTAGGTAAGGCTAACATGGTTGTTTATTCCCTTAATGGGTTATCTTTGGGATCTTGTCTTATGTGAAAGAGGAAAAATAGGATTTTGTGAAGGATATTTACCATTTGGCTAATTTTAGAGTTCGTCTCCTAGATTCTAAGGATAGTAGTATATTTGTGCAAGAGGTGGTAAAGTCATCTCTTGCTGTTGAGGTCAAACAGAAACAGGTGTCGGATCCCATCTTGAAGCAAATCAAGAATGAGGGGGTAGGCATAAGGTGATGACTTTCGAGGGGTATGGTAATGGTATCTTGAGGTACCAAGGGAGGTTGTATGTTCCCGATGTGGATGGGCTGGGAGGTAGAATTTAAGGTGAAGCTGATGCATTATGTTATTCAGTTCATCCTGGTTCGACAAATATGTATCATGACCTTAAGGAGATTTATTAGTGGAATAACATGAAGAGAGATATAACTAATTTTGTGTCTAAGTGCATGGTATGTCAACAAGTGAAAGTGGAACACTTGAAGCCTGATGGCTTTCTTAAGAAAATAAGTTACTTGTATGGAAATTGGAATTGATAAATATGGATTTTTGTTACCGGTCTTCCACGGTCTCAAAATTAGTTTGATTCTATTTAGGTCATCATGGATAGGATGACTAAGTCTGCTTACTTCTTGTCGGTAAGGACTAACTATTTTACTGAGAATTATGCAAGGTTGTTTTATTCAGGAGGTCACGAAGTTGCATGGTGCTATTGTTTCCGTTATTTTGGATCGTGATACTCAATTTTCCTCTTATTTTTGGTGGTCATTTCAGTGAAATTTGGGAACTATGGTGACCCTTAGTACTCTTTCCACTCCCAGACGGATGGACAAGCAGAAAGGACCATTCAGACTCTAGAGGATATTCTTCGGGTTTGTGTAACTAACTTCGGTGGTAGGTAAGTTGACCACTTACCTCTTAAAGAGTTTGTATACAACAATAGCTATCACTCTAGCATTGGTATAACTCTTTTTAACGCATTGTATGATAGGAGGTATAGATCTCTTATTGGGTAGTTCAAGTTGGTGAGGAGAGGTTGTTCGGTCCTGATTTAATTCATCAAGCTATGGAGAAGGGGAAGGTGATTCGAGATAGGCTTAAAATTTCCAAAATTGCCAAAAGTTTTATGCGGATGAAAGGCGAAGAGAGTTGCAATTCAATGCGGGTAATTGGGTGTTCTTGAAGGTGTCTCCCATGAAGGGAGCGGTGAATTATGGAAAGAAGGAGAAGCTCAGTCCCCGTTTCATTGTTCCTTCTTTGATTTTGAAAAGAGTAGATAATTTTGCATATGAGTTGGAGTTGCCTTCGAGTTTGGGTTCTATTCACCCCGTATTTCATTTGTTCATGTTAAGGAAATGCATGGGTGATCTTTCCTTGGTGTTTTCTGTAGAAAATGTTGGTGTCTCGGATTCCCTATCTTACGAGAGGGTTCCGATGGACATCTTGGATAGGCAAGTTCATAGGTTGAGGACCAAAGATGTATCCTTGGTAAAGGTCTTTTGGAGGAACCATAAAGTGGAAGAAGCCACTTGGGAGGTGAAAAAGGATATAGGCTAAATATATATTTCTATTCCATGTGATGGATGAAGAAGCTTGAGGTATGAACTTCATTCTTTCTTGTTGCTACCTGGATTTATCCTTTAATTCTAGTGCATTGTTATTATTCTCGTGCGAAATGTGTCATAGCTCAACATTCGAGGACGAATGATCCTAAAGTGGGAGGGGGATTCTGTAACACCCTCAAATTTTGGGTATTTTATTTTTGGCCTTCCTATGCTTGAAATATCAATTTTTGATTCAAATCATGTTCAGGTGTGTAAAACGGGTAACTCGAAAGAGTTTTGGAATTCTCAGACGGGGTTTGAGGTAGTTTTGGGTCATGGAGGTAGTAAGCCTCCGCGATTGCCACGCGACGTGGAAGGTAGTCGCTGCGATGAGGTCTGTAATACTAACTTATGTATTTTAACAACTATTTTGTTTAATTAAAAAGGTAAGGAAGATAGTAAGGTCCTTCACTCATACACTACTTTTAGATCATACAAGGACCAAATTCTCATCAATTTTTCAATATGCAAAGGTCATTATTCACTCTTAAACATCCTCACTCAAAATCTCCTCTTCAACTCAAGGTTAGGGTTCAAGAAGGTGATTATCTAGGGTCTTAGGGATGTGATATTCTTTGAATTTCTTGGCAATTAAGGCATGTATATCTTTCCTTTGAACTTATATTTTCTTATTGGCATAAACTGATTATTATGGCATGGTTTGGATGTGAGTTTTAAAATAGTTGAGGACTTTTGACATGATTGGTCGCTAAATTGATTTACCATGGTTTATTATGCAAAATTCATGCTTTAATAGTGCTTATGAACATTGTGGTATGCATGGGAATGATAATTAAAAGGAGGGGTCATGGTTAATCCCCAATTTGATGTGTTTGGCTTGATATATGGTTTGAAACTAATGTGCCCTCAACCTGGTTGTGAAATTGTCAATGAATGTGATTTTGTCATCAAATTTGGTTTGGATTATTCCCTTTGAAACTAATGCATGGTATAAATGGTTAAATGGTTAAGGATGGTTTTAAAAACCTTATGGGTACAATGAAATTTCCTAAGTGAATGATTTATGTAAACCTTGTGGGGTACAATAGAATCCCCCAAGTGATTTTAATAATGGAGTAAGCGGGGTATGAAGGAACCCCCTAAGTGTTGGATAATGACATTGCTTGCAAGCTATAGTCGGTATGACTATACCAATTAATAATGCCTTATTAATTGACTCTTGATATTGGTTGATAGGTTATGTGTAAAATGTTTTAATTGGGCATTAATGGGGGGTTGTGTTAGCTAGTTGTGAAGGTGTGAGTCCGAAGAACTGATACTGGAAACTCATGTTTGCCGACGTGAGGGTTGGTCTTAGTGACCATGTTCTTGCAGGGTACGAGGGAATCCCCTAAGTGTATATATGTACATAGGCAAAAGGTACATTGGAATCCCCAGCCTTCTATGATATCTCCAATTCGTGCATCTAACACGCACTGGGGCCTGGTCAGGTGTTGACACTGGACCCATATCGCCCATGGGTAGAGTTTATGACGGTCAAGCTGCACAATACAGGCTAAAGTTTTAAACGTTCATGTTAAGCCTTGTTCCCTACCCGGCATGGTGTATGTATATATATATGTATGTATATATATATATGTATATATATGTATGTATGCATGTGTTTTCATATGGTTATGTGCATTGAATTTTTATTGGTTTGAATTATTATGCATGACATTATTTATTCCCCTATCCCTGAGTTACATACTAGCGCTCCAGCCACTAACCGTGTTCAGACGCTATACCTCCACATGATAAAGGGACTGACCATACTTCTACTCCTCTTACTCAATGATCAGGTGTTCGTGGTTGGTTCTTGAGTTGGCTTGAAGTGGTGAACTTCCATACTTTGGAAGATGTCATTTCCTGCTTGGTTTCTTATGTCATAGACTTTGTTCATATTTATTTTGGCTATGGTCAGGGGCATGTCCGGGTAGTTTATTTTGTACTCGGTTTTTGGTTAGAGGCTTTGTTGGACTATTGCAGACTTGGGTATTATGGTTGTCATTTGGTATTGGATTTCGGTACTGGGGATAGATTTGGATTTTGATTTTATATAGACCTTTGATTTTAACTTTTACATCTTGCTTTATATTGGTATTCATCCGCTGCTAGGTGATCTCAGTCATATTGGAATAGGCCTATGGGGCGGTCTCCGATCCTCGGTGGACTTGAGATGTCCGTCCAATTTGGCCCGGTTTCGGGTCGTGACAAAAACTCTTCAAAAGGAGCCATCAAAATACCTGAATGACCGCTATTATTATATGCAAACTCTATAAGAGGCAAAGTTCCATCTAACTCCCACCAAAATTGATCACACAAGACCTTAGCATATCCTCTAAAGTCTGAATGGTCCTGTCTGCTTGTCCATCCTACTGAGGGTGAAAAATGGTGCTAAGGTTCACCTTAGTACCCAAACCTCTCTGGCATGAATGCTAAAATAAGATGAGAACTGAGTACCTCGTTCAGACATGATGGAAACTGGAGTACTATGTAGCTTTACTATCTCCTCACTGAACAACTTGGCATAATCCTCTAAAGAGAAATTAGTTCTCACTAGCAAGAAGTGAGCCGACTTAGTCATCCTATCCATGATGACCCAAATGGAATCCAACTGGCTATGAGACCACGGGAGATCCATAACAAAA
The DNA here is from genome assembly GCA_030864225.1 of Capsicum baccatum var. pendulum. Classification (NCBI taxonomy): domain Eukaryota; kingdom Viridiplantae; phylum Streptophyta; class Magnoliopsida; order Solanales; family Solanaceae; genus Capsicum; species Capsicum baccatum. The sequence goes on along the minus strand of CM061556.1, from coordinate 121,377,284 downwards.
TCAATAGTAACCACTTTTAATTTCATCTAAGGTAACCTAATCTCTTGACAGTAACCCCCAGGCCTCAACTGCTCAAACTTTACTTGTTGACACACCATACACTTGGTCACATCCTCTTCATGTTATTCCACCAATAAATATCCTTCAATTCGTGATACATCTTTGTAGAACCAGGATAAATAGTATACCTTAACTCGTGAGCTTCAACTAAGATCCTCTCTCGCAGTCCATCAATGTCAGGAACACATAACATACCTTGGTACCTTAAGATGCAATCACCACCAATCTCAAAAGTCATCACTTTCTGGTGACTCACGTCATCCTTGATTTGTATCTAAACAAGATCTAAAATCTATTTGTCCTTCACCTCAGCACCTAGAGATGACTTCGACACTTCTTGAACAATCACACTACCATCTTCGGAGTCTAAGAGACGAACCCCAAAATTAGCCAAACGATGAATATCTTTCACTAATTATCTTCTCTCTGTATCAACAAGAGACAAGATTCCTATGGACATCCTGTTAAGGGCATCAACAACCACGTTAGCTTAACCTGGATGATAATAGAGACTCATTTCATAATCTTTGAGAAATTCTAGCCATCTCCTTTACATGAGTTTCAAGTCTTTCTAGGTGAACACATACTTAAAAGTCTTATGGTCTAAGAAAATATCAACATGAACCCCATACAAGTAATGGCGCCAGATCTTTAGGGAGAAAACTACAGCCAACAACTCCAAATCATGTGTCGTATAGTTCTTCTCATGAACTTTCAACTGTCTAGAAACATATGCAACCACCTTTCCATGTTACATTACAACACAACCTAATCCTACATAGGACACATCACAATAAACCACAAAACTAGTCGTTCCCTTGGGTAGGATCAAAACTGGTGCCTAAGTCAACTTATTCTTCAACTTTTTGAAAATACCCTCACAAGTCTTCGACTACAAGAAATTTTCCTTTCCTTGAGTCAACTTAGTCAATGTGGAAAAAATAGAATAGAAGCTCTCCACAAACCTTCTATAAAAGTCGGCTAAACCCAAGAAATTTTTAATATCGGTTGGAGTCGTGGGTCTAGGTCACCTCTTAACCACCACAACCTTCTGCGATCGACCATGATCCCTTCGCTAGAAACAATATGACCCAGATAAGTCACAATGTTTAATTAGAATTCACACTTAGAGAATTTACCATACAATCACTGCTCCTTAAGGGTCTGCAGCAATAAACGGAGGTGATCAACATGATTTGCCTCACTCTTTGAATATACCAAAATATCATAAATGAAAACAATGAAAAACAATTCTAGAAACTAATGAAAAACCCTTTTCATAAGATCTATGAATGCCGTAGGACCAAAGGATATCACCAAAAACTCAAAGTGACCATACTGGGTTTGGAAGGCAGTCTTAGGGACACCCACCTCCCTAATCTTCCACTGGTGATGACCTGACTGATGGTCGATCTTTGAAAAGAACTTAGCACCCTGAAGCTAATTAAAGTGATTATCATTCACCTTATTCAATTGGCGGGAGTCTATACACATTTAAAGAGAACCATCTTTCTTACACACGAATAAAACTGGAGTGTCCCATGGAGAAACACTAAGGTTAATAAAACCCTTATTCAGAAGATCTTTCAGCTGTTTTTTGAGTTCATTCAACCCAGCCGGAACTATTCTATAAGGAGAGATACAGATAGGACGAGTTTCCAAAAGAAGATCAATCCCAAAATCAATTTCCCTATCGGGAGAAACATTAGGAAGGTCATCAGGAAATACCTCAGAGAACTCACAGACTATAGGGACAAATTAAAATGAAGGACCTTCAGATCTAGAATCCTTAACATACACTAAATGTAGAGACACCCCTTGGAAATTAATTTTTGGGCTCTAAGATAATATATAAACCATCCCCTGGGAACTAGGTAACTACCTTCCAATTAAATCACCATCTCATTTAGGAATTAGAAACTGACCTTCCAGGTCCAACAGTTAAGGGAAGCATTGCACGAATGAACTAACCCATCACTAAAATCATATCGAAGTCTAGTATGTCCAACTCTATCAAATCCATTAATGTCTCCCAAGCATAGATAGATACCACACAACCCTTATGAATGAGAAATAACCCCTTTGAGTACTTTATGAATGTAGGGGTTCAATTGGATAAGAAGGGAATTGTACAAAGTGTCCTTAAATTAAACACCAAAATTTAGTCGTTTGTGACTACGTGTCAAAATATGACTCATAGGGATCCTTTATGACTCATCACCATGAGTCATAGACAAGATGGTTTCTAGGGGACACACACATTGTTGACCCTATGACTCACCTAATACAACTTGTAATGGGACACTATGACTCATAGAGTCCAATCATAGTCAGCATAGTGGCTATTTGGGTATATACTGGACATCCTACAATTTGTACAAAATGACCTATAAAGTGTCCTCATGACTCATAGTGAGCCACTCGTACTCAGAGTATAATACTTATTAACAGACACTGGTCAGGATATAATTTGGGTCCCAACGACTCGTTAAGACTCCGTACGACTTATAGGGTAAATCATAGTCAAGATAGTAAGGATAAATTTTTAGAAATTTGAAAGGACCAAAAACTCAGGGTGTTATATCCTTGTTCTTGTAGGAAATAGTTATACTCTTTATAAGTATAAGCTTCTTTCTTCTAGTTTGGCAGCATCCACAATGTAGTCCTAGTGTTAGAGAGTATTATTTTGGGGGGGGGGGGGGGGATTTGTAAGACACAAGTGTTGCAGTGTCTTTTGTGAGAACCTCTTTTTATTCTAAGTGAATTGTCTGAGGTTGTCTGTCTTGTTATTTTATACCCTCTTTTATATAGTGGGTTGCTCATCTCCTTTTATTGATGTACGTCGATTGACCGAACCACATTAAATATTATATCTCTTTTGGGGCATTTCTCACTTAAATTTTTGTGTGGCATCTTCTGATGTTTGATTTGCTAGATTTTGCATGACACCTAATTATTTTAATCATAACAAGTGGTATCAGAGTTAGGTTAAATCGGTGTTCATCTTGGTGAGTTCAGTTCTAGTCCCAACCAATTTGACGATAATAAAGATTTTGGTTTAAGAAATTCTATCAGAGTGTTACTATGTTAGAGACAAAAATTTAATAGAGGAGATTTTGGAGATAAGGATCAAACTTGTTGAAGACTATGTGAAAAAGGTGGAGCAAATTTTTTTTTTGTCAAAAATTCATGTTAAGGGGGAGAATTGTTGAGTGTTTGTCCGGAATTTTTTTACAATAATTTGGTTTTCCTTTAGGTATCATAATTGGGTTTCCTTTTAGAAAAAAGAAAACATATTCTCAATATTTGGCTAATACTTATTCATTTAGGAAAAGGTTATAGACTCTATAAATAGAGACTCCTTTCTTCTAGCTTGGTAACATCCATGATGTAGTCCTACGGGTTTGAGAGTTTCGTTTGAAGGGAGAATTTGTGAGACACAAGTGTTGTGGTATAACTTGTGTGAACCTCTTTTTATTCAGAGTGAATTTGTTTGAGGTTGTCTCTCTCTATATTTTGTTCTCTCTTTTATATAGTGGATTACTCATCTCCTTTTTTGGATGTAGGTCAATTGACCAAATCACGTTAAATTATTGTGTCTCTTTTGGTGTATTTCTTATTTATCTTCTTATGTGGCATCTTTTGAGGTTTGCTTTTCTAGATTCCATATGACACCTAATTATTTTGGTCCTAACAAGTAGTATTAGAGAGTAGGTTGCTATTGATTGTTGATTTCAATGATAGAGGTAAAGATGTGAAAAATTGTGTGTTTTAATGGTAGTAATTATCATACTTGAAAAGGCAAGATGAAAGATCTCTTATTTGTCAAGAAAATGCATTTACTTGTGTTTGTATCTACTAAACCTCAATCCATGGTAGATGAGGATTGGGAATATGAGAACCACTGGGTTTATGGATATATTAGACATTGGGTTGAAGATAATGTTAGAAACCATATTGTGAATTATACACATGGCAAAATTTTATGGGATAAGCTTGAGACACTTTATGCTTTAAAGACTGGCAATAACAAATTTTTTCTACTTAAGTAATTGATGAATATCAGGTATAAATAGGGCAATCCTATTTCTGATCATATAAATGATTTACAAGGTGTCCTTGACTAGCTGTTCAAAATGTGTGTAAAGTTCGGTGAAGAAATTTAGGGACTTTGGCTTTTTAATACTCTACCAGACTTTTGGGAAACTTTTCAAGTTTCTTTGACTAATTTTGCTGCCAGTGGTATTGTAGCTATGGAATATGCGAAGTGGTGTCTTAAATGAAAAGATGAGAAAAATATATCACCCCTTATATTCTTCATGTTTGCACTCTGATGTTTTGGTTACTGAAAAGAGGGGGAGAAATAAGTCCAAAGGTCTAAATAATAGAGATAAAAGTAGAAGCAAGTCAAAGTCTAAATTCAAGAATGTTACGTGTGACTATTACAACAAAAAGGGCACATCATGAAATATTGTTACAAGCATAAGAGAGATATGAGTCAATAAAAGAAAGAAGGTGATAATAAAAATTGTTCCATTGTTGTTGCTAATGATTATCTTCTTGTTTCTTATGGTGAAAATGCCATTAATCTTGTTCGTGATAAGTCTAGCTGGTTTATGAATTCTGGTGCTACTTCTCATGTTACACCAAAGAAGGAATTAGTTGTTGAGTGTTTGTCTTGTCTTTCTTACCATAATTTGGTTTTCCTTTAAGTATCATAATTAGATTTCCTTTTAGGAAAAGGAAAACATATTCTTCATATTTGGCTAATCCTTGTTCTTGTAGGAAAAAGTTATAAACCCTATAAATAGAGGCTTTTTTCTTCGAGCTTGGTAGCATCCATAATGTAGTCCTAAGGGTTTGAGATTTTTGTCTGGCTGAAGACTTTGTGAGACAAAAGGGTTGCGGTATCACTTGTGTGAATCTCTTTTTATTTTGAGTAAATTTGTGTGATGTTATCTCTCTCTCTATTTTGTACTCTTTTTTATATAATGGATTGGTCATCTCCTTTTTTGGATATAAGTCGATTGACCAAACCACGTTAAATTATAGTGTCTCTTTTAGTGTATTTCTCGTTTATCTTCTTATGTGGTGTCTTTTGAGGTTTGCATTGCTAGCTTTCATATGACACCTAATATTTTGGTTCTAATAAGTGGTATTAGAGCCAGGGTAAATCATTGTTCATCTTGGCAGGTTCAGTTCTAGTCGCAACTAATTTGACGATAATGAAGATTTTAGTTTGAGAAATCATCAGAGTGTTACTTTATGTAGAGACAAAAATTTAATGGAAGATATTTTTTATAGAAGTGAAAGTATTTCATGGCCAAGATTTAGAGATGAAAAGGAATATTATGATCCCCCATGAGAAGATTGGAAGAATAAAGGTTGCTCCATGTTGAGTTTTGAGCTTTGGGTCACTTTTGGGCCCAATTAGCATTTAGGGTAACTTTTGGGCCCAAGTTTTAATAAGTGGCCTTTGGCCTATAAATAGCTAGGACTCTTTTTATATTAGACTTGGTTGATCTTTATTATTTGTTTAGAAATGCTGGTTGTGAGTGATATATTTCACTCTCGGTTTTCATAAGAGGTTGGTGTTTATTGGCAATTCGATAGGAAGGTCGTTGGGTTTAATATACCCTTTGGTTGTCCTCTTTTTATCAATTTATCTATCCTTTTGTTTTCTATGTTGTTTCCTTGTTTTAGTGTTTTTATTTGTTTTTTTATTGTTTCTATTTTTGTGATTTTCATCATGTATCATTTGGTATTAGATCCTAGCTTGATTTTGTTCCCACGAAGTCAGTCTTGGCTCTCGTTGTCTTTTTAAGTTCTTTGTGTTCTTGAGGAAGATTCAAATATTCATCTTGAATTTTCTTCAAAAGGTGGAGTTTGATACCCAAAAATGAAGAAAAACGTGTGAAAATGTGTTGGTACAAATAACCTTTTGAAGATCCAAAAGAGTATTCCAAAAAAGAGGACAAAGGGGGACCACCAGAGGCCAAAAATGATACTTTTAGTGAGTTGGTGGCTAACTTGCATTTGGACTGCCTTGGGCTGGTGTTTGGGATGCTTCCACACATCCAAAGTAGGTCAAACCAGTGAAGAAACCTTCTACTACATCCAGACCGCATCCAGCATGTGCCCATTATGCTACTACCTATCAAAATAATCCCTTTATGCGTGAGACTTGCGTCTAAAGTGTGCCAAGGCTGCCAACACAGTCCCAATACATCTCAGATCTCTCTAACACATTTTAACAGATCTCTCTAACACATTTTAACTCTCCAAAAACCTTTGTTAATGTCTTGGTGTTTATTGGTAAATCGATAGGATTAGGATCAATTACCATTTAGGGTCACTTTTTGGTCCAAGTTGTAATAAGTGGCCTTTGACCTATAAATAGCTAGGACTCTTTTCATTTTAGACTTGGTTGATTTTGAATGATTGTACGCACTTGTGAGTGTCTTAATTGAAGCTTGTTTGGAGCTTTATTGGTTGCTTAGAAACGTTGGTTGTGAGTGACCTAATTCACTCTCGGTCTTCGTAAGAGGTTGGTGTCTATTTGTAATTCAATAGGAAGGTCGTTAGGTTTAATATACCCTTTGGTTATCCTCTCTTTATCAATTTATGTCAATCTATCTATCCTTTTGTTTTCTATCTTGTTTCCTTATTTTAGTATTTTCCTTTATTTATTTCTTGTTTCCACTTTAGTAGTTTTCATCGCGCATCAATTTTGGAGATGAGGATTGAACTTTTTGAAGGCTACATGAAAAAGGTGGAGCAATTTTGTTTTGTCAGAAATTTAGGCCAAGGAGGAGAATTGCTAAGTGTTTGTCCTGACTTTCTTAGCATAATTTTGTTTTCCTTTAGGTAACATAATTGGGTTTCTCTTTAGGAATAGGAAAACATATTCTCCATATTTGGTTAATCCTTGTTCTAGTAGGAAAAGGTTATACACTCTATAAATAGAGACTTCTTTTTGCTAGTTTGACAACATCCATAATGTAGTCCTAGGGGTTAGAGAGTATTGTTTGGGGAGAGAATTTTTAAGACATAAGTGTTGCGGTATCACTTGTGAGTAGGGGTGGGCATAAATACCAAAAAACCGAAATACCGAACCGAACCAAATCATTTCAATTTTTCAAGTTTGATTTTCAATTTTTCGGTTTGGGTTTTTTTTTTGTACAATTTCGGTATTTCGGTTCGAGTTTCAGGTTTTAGGTTCACATAATTCAGTTTTTCAGTTTAAACCAAAATTTTCAATATACCTTTTTGTAATTATATAATATATATAATATAATAATATATATTCAACTTTTAAGGCTTAGAAGAATTTAAATACATTCAATTGATTGATTGAATCCATTAAAGGGAACACACCCGGGCCCGCTACACTATATTATTTAATATATCTATATTATTAAATTAATATATTCCAAAAGGCCCCTTAATCAGTAAATTGATCAGTAAATTGATTTCATTCCAAAAGGCAAAGAAACCTAATTCCTAAATTCCTAAAGGCTGCTACTAATAATCGTTCATTATTCAACAAGAAGCCAAGGCAAGAAACCTAATTCCTAAATTCAATATCTTAAGAACTCAACGAAGGGGAACGCCAGAGCAATGAGTGGCGAAAGGGAATGACGAACGGGCGAACCAAGTCCAACGAACCAGGTACCCTTTGGCCTTTGTTTATCTTCTATGTGAGATTAGTGTTGTGTTTAAAGATTTTGTGTTTACACAATGTCCGTCTAATGTGTTTACAAATTATGTGTGAACTGTTTCTAATTCTATGTGACTACTGCTGTATATTATAATGTTGACTACTGCTGTTTTTGTCATCCTATTGCTAAGAAAAGAGCCTGGTTACTAGAATTGATTATTTCAGTTTTTATCATAGTGAAGTATAGTTTCTGTCATTTTGTTGCTAAGAAAAGGGCCTGGTTAGTGTTTACTGGTTACTAGAATTGATTATTCCAGTTTTTATAATATATATATATGACTTGGAAAACACTAATTTAACACTAAGAAGACAAGACCGAAAAACCAAAATTGTTAAAACGAAATAAGATAGAACCAAAATTTATATAAACCGAACCGAACAAATTCAGTTTGGTTTTCAGTTCTTATAATTTCAAAACTGAAAATCGAAAAAACCAAAATAAAAAAACCGAATTCGAACCGAAGTACCGAATGCCCACCTCTACTTGTGAGAACCTCTTTTTATTCTGATTGAATTGTGTCAGGTTGTCTCTCTAGATATTTTGTACTCTCTTTTATATAGTGGATTGCTTATTTCTTTTTGTGGATATAGTTCGATTGGCCGAACCACCTTAAATATTATTTCTCTTTTGATGCATTTCTCGTTTAATTCTTATGTGGCATCTTTCAAGATTTGCTTTGCTAGATTTTGCATGACACCTAATTATTTCGATTGTAACAAGTTTCAGGAAGAGACACTAAACACAATGAAATGCACTAACAGAGCTTAAGTTTTAATATATGGGGTATTCGCTTAAGAGGTCTTAACGTTGTGCGTGTTCATTAAGGGACATAATACCAGAGAACCTTTTAAAATCAAAGTTAAAATTACTTAATATATTCTTTCTTTTATTCTAATAGTTTAACCCTTTGGGTTTGAAATCGAGAGAGAAACATGTGGAAGCTTAAAGTTTGCAAATCATATAGAGATGATAAATTAGATGACAAAGAAAAACGTAATACTAAGAACATATTATCGATATGGTTTAGTCAAACGCCATACATATTAAAAAACTAATATTGAAAAAACATAAAACCTATTGGGAGAAAATCTCCCCCTAAACAAGACTCTTAAAAGACTATATTGTGGATGTTATTGTGTTATTGTATGAGAAGGGGAGTCTTCTAGTTATAGAGTTCAAAAACCTTTCCTCCAAAAAATAGGTTAGCCAAATATAGAAAAGAATTATATTTTTCATTCAGGAAAGGTAAAAATAATTATGATATTACTTTTGTTTTCTTTTCAAGAAAAGTAAAACTTAAACTTGATAAGAAAATCAGGGCAAAAACCCTAATAAATCGCTCCCCTTTGACTTGATTTTCTTAACAAAACTTGATCCACCTTCTTCACGTGCATGATTTTTGGTCTTCACATAATCTTCATCACTGCTGCTTGTCATGGTTAAAATTAATATTTAAAATATCATGATTAAAAATGGGTTAAAATTAATATTTTATTTTTATTTTTAAAGATGCAACAACAAAAATGTTGAAGATATGATTGGAACTTCTTCTCTCCACATGTAGTTGGACAAAAATCTTCATTATCATCAAACTTGTTGAATCTTGATTTGAACCCCCTTTGAACCTTTCTTTAATCTCCTTTCACCAAATCATTAGACCTTTGAACCGTAAGCTCTGATACCACTTATTGGGTTTGAAATCGGGTGTCAGACAGAAGCTTAAAGTTTGCAAACAATAGAGATGATAAATTAGATGACAAAGAAAAACATAATACTAAAAACTTATTATTGATATGGTTTGGAAAAATGACCTACTATATATTGAAATACTAATTGAAAAAATATAAAATCTATTGGGAGAAAATATCTCCCGAAATAATACTCTTAAAAGACTACAATGCGTGTTATTGTGTTACTATATAAAAATAGGGTCTTTTATTTATAATCTATAGATTTCTAAAATCTTTTTTTCAATAAAGAGGTTAGCCAAATATGATAAAAAAATTATATTTAAAAGTAATTATGATATTACTTTTATTTTCAAAAAAATAAAACTTGAACTTCATAAAAAAATAAGAGTTAACAAACCTAATTTCACAAATCTTTCTTTTTGTTGTCGACTGAGTAGGGGTGACAATTTCAGCCCATATTTATGAAAAGAGTCCATTTAACCCATATTTAGTGAATTGGATCACTCATATTTCAAATGGGTAAAGATGGACTTCAACTCATTTTAAAAGCTCATACAAATATGAACAAAATGGGTAAAATATGGATACCCATTTAAACACAGAGATCACCCCCTATGCTTACAGTATGAATTTTTTTCTTTTCTTCATCTTTTTTCTTTCTTTTTTTCTTTAATTTAATTTTTTTATTTTTCATCTTTTTTACTCATTCCTTATAATTTTTTTTTCTTTCTCATTTTTTCGTCTATTTTTTATTTCTTTTTCTTTGTATTCTTTTTGTTTTCGCTTTTCCCTTTTTCAATCTTATTTCATCATTCTTATTCACTTGAGACCTACATGGGTTAATAAATATAAGCTTCTAATTATCCCATTTAGCCTATATAATTCATAACATCTCTTATCAATTAAATATAATCAATAGTCTCACTCCTTTATTATTATTTTTTTCTATATTTTATTTCTCTTTATTTTTTTTTGTTTTTTTTCTTTCTTTTTTCTTTCTTTTTTCCTTCAATTTTGCTATTCTTTTTCTTTCTTTTTTCCTTTAAGGTTCCTCATTTTCGTCATTTTTCTTATTTTTTAATATTTTTTTCCTCATCTTTTTTTTTGTCATTGTATTTTATATTTTTTTACTTTAAATTTATTTGTATCATACTATATATTTCAAATAAATTTATTATTTATATTTGAATAGTTTAGTTGTCAATATGTGCAATTTATCATTTGTATTTATATACAAATAAGTGTATGAATTAAAATCAACATGAGTTATGGTACAGTGGATGGGGTTGCTCCACCCTTAATTAGAGGTCAAGGGTACGACCTTGGTTATAGAGAAAACTCTATTGGGAGTGCTGCCACCTTAATGGGCCCTACAACTCTCTATCCAGATTAATCGGAGCTCCAATGTAGGCACCGTACACCGGATGAAAAACCAAAAATAAGTATATGAATTAATTGTATTTTCTTGAGACTAAAATATATATAGCTGAGGATCCTCATAGCCCTCGAATTATAAATATTGGGAGAATATAAATCAATATGCGCTTATGGTATTTTCGTTATCATAAAAAAATCAGGAAACCAAAAATAGAAAAAAAATAAAAAAGTAGAACGAGAGGTAAAAGTTAGAGATAGAAGAGAGAAAAAAGCGTAAAGAAAGAATTGAAGAAAAAAATACAAAAAAAAAATCAAAAAGAAAAAATAATGAAAAAGGAGAAAGGGAAAAAGAAAAAAGATGATGGTGAAAATAAATATACTGAATGGTTATGATATTTTAGTCATCATCCATAATTTGTACTCGACTTAACCATGTTCTTCGAAAATAAAAAAAAATATAAAACATAAAATACAACCAAAAAAGAAAAAAAATGAGAAAGAAGTAAAAACAAAAAAATAAAAAATAGAAAAAAAGGAGACGAAAAAGGAAAAGGAAAAAAAGAAAGAGAAACAAAGGGTAGACGGTAGAGATAGAAGAGAGAAAAAAAAGAAATGGCAAAAAAATGAAAAAAGAAAAAAAAGAAAATTAGAGGCTACATATAGAAGAGAGACAAAAAAAAATAAAAATAAAAAACTAAAAAAAAAAAGAAATGGAAAAAAATTCAAGTTGATATGATATAGGTTTTTGATTTAGGAGTTAAAGCGGGTTGAAATCATTTTTACCCAATCCATATTCACCCATATTTATATGGGCGAATTACAATCAAACCATTTTTGCTCGATCCATATTTAATCCATCCATATCCAATCCAATCCGCCCGTTTGCCACCCCTAGTTGGTATGGTAATATTTATATTTTATTGTAAAAAAAAAATATATCAGATAATTGTAAAATATAAATTGTCCCTTCAAGGATTGGTGGCCAATAGCTTGTCGTCTCTACCCTACAAGGCCACAAGTCAATCATGCACAGGTAGGTCGTGGCCCCATCACCCAGCAAAATGAGCTTGTCGTCTTTACCCTACAAGGCCACAAGTCAATCATGCACAGGCAGGTCGTGGCCCCATCACCCAGCAAAATGACTTTGTAGAAATCAGTAGATAATACACAAAAGAATCTTATTAATTTATTCGAATATTTAATGTAAATATCTGACTAATTCTTCACTTGTAGTATTTGCATTTGAAAATGACTAGCGAGATGCATTATTCTTAAATTCTTAAATCTACAAATATTACTCCTACTTAAAAGTTAAGCAACTGTGCAAAGCTAACAGTTGCCTCAATTTTGCCCAATTTGTTTTGTTGGAAAAAAATATATTTTGAGCCTTATACATGGGGTGCTAGCTAATCGAGTAGGCCATTAGTTAATCTAATCATAAGCTCAAACGATGGCTATATATTTACCATTATGCGCAATGAAAGGCCCATTCTAAATCATTTAGAGAACGGCTAGGTGAAGAAATCTTCCACCAACTTAGGAATCTAATCCCAAATTGGCATATGTAATAATAAACAAGATTAAAGGTAAAAAAAATTGTAAAGAATAGTGCGCACACACAATAGTTTACATGGAAATATAGACTCCAGGGTTCTAGGATTAACCTCTTAATCCTATTCAACTTATAATAACTCTATTACAAAAGAAAATTCCAATGTAATAACTCTATTGCACTAACAAACTCAGCTAACTCTAATTGAACAATACCAAGCTAACTCTAGCTTCTATGTCAACTAATCTAGATGACAAAATCAACAATGAGAATACACCTACTATTAATGGAAAAGAGCAGTACGATAAACGTTTACAACCACAAAGAAAAGATTCAAATACTACAACAGCTTGAGACACGAAAGACGATTGAACAGGTCCCTGTTGCAAGTGAGGCTTTGGTTGAGAGCTTTGCTTCAAGAGAAATTTGATGTTGTTTGCATATGGAAGCTTAGGTTTCTTTGTTGAAACATGTCGAATGTATATAAGACAAGAAAATCTAGGATTTCTCTAATTGACTGGAACAAAAATGTAGTACAGCTTTGCCACCAACTTTCTGCCAAACAATACTTTTTCCAGCTGTAATGTTGATTGAGTGCTCCTCAAGCAATTACAGTGTCATCATCAACACATTCTTTATGGACCAGGTCCCAAGGTTGATAGTTTGTCATTCATCAAAACTAAGGACTTAACAATTCCCCAACAATTCCCCCTTTTTGTTGATGACAAACCCATACTCCATTTTGCATAAGATTCTCTATGAGAAAACTCTCATTACTTCCCTGTGTCATTGATACCACTCACCTAGATCCTTTCCCCCTGTCAATAGTACATCTTCCCACTTTAGAACATTCTTTCCCTATGTATAAGGGACTGGTCCCTATGTATACCACTCAGTCTAAACTCCCTACTGCTATACCAACTCTTTTTTTAACACCATCAAAAAGAGAAAAATAGTAAACCATATAAAAGAAAAGAACACATGTTAATTCATGGTCATTAAGGCTACACTGACATGAGTAAGTAAAATTAGAGAGAGTAAGAGGAATGATATCATCAGAACACAAGATTTCATTAATATCTTAAGTTAGCATCACACAATCTCTAAAACAAGAGCATTATAAAAACAAGAATAGGTAATACCATGACATAAGAACATGAACAAAATAGGGCTTAGTGAGAGTCTTGATAAGAGAACTAAAAAGACAGGGCTTAAAAGATCAAAACATGACAGGGACCCAGTTAAACAAACATCAAGAAGAAGAACCAGACTGGGATTGGACAACTGTCGAAGAAGGAGGATGATTCTCTCATTTTCAGTTGCGTGATTCTTCAATATTTGTTTATTTAGTTCCTCAACTTTAGCTTCCAATGGCTGGACCTTGGCTCACAACAGTTTATTTTCAACACAGAGACCCTTGTTTCCACCTTGGCCCTTCTCTTGACCCTTCAGATTAGCATCCTTCAAAGTGACAATTTCAACATTCTTTTGAGCTACGAGAGGAATCATCTTTTCCAACTCCCCTGTCAACCTGTTCTGAACTTCGATCAGGTTTACTACTACAAGCTTCGACTTCACTCCACTTCTTTTAGGGATGCAATCATTCTCCTTTAATTTGTACATTGTGAATATTTTCTTGATAGATTATCCTTCCCAAGACTACACTCAACTTCAAAATATGCAAACACCCTATTTAATAAAAATTAATTGGCAAATTCAAGTTTTTCACTGTCACAACCTAGTAATCCAAGGGTCGTAATGACACTTATCATGAAAAACCTTGACAAGTAAGACCATCACAAAAACTGATACAAAATAAAAATAAACATTCAAAACTCAAGGCAAGACTCCGAGAATGAAGCCAAACCATAATCAATATAATGAAAGTGGAAAGAAGCATAAACAATAATGTCATAAATTCCAAAACCTGGTGTCACAGTGTAAGAACTACTAATACAACTGAAGAAAATAAAGAACATAGGAATAACTCTTTCTCCAAATATTAATAAAGACATAGTCTAATAAGAAGAGGTAGCAGTATACTCCAAATATATGGAATTCATCGCTACCTTATAAAACTCCAAATATCGCTTGAATCAACCAATGTAGGGAGTACCCAAACTAGGATCTGCACCAAAAGGATAGGTATCATAGACCGACTAAGCAAAATAGAAAACATATAAAATACACACTAAGGGAACATCACCTGCAATAAAAAAATATCCTACCACAGTAACTCACACCACTTGCACTAACAGTTCTATAATACTCATATATATTGCAACAACACTAGAAAGGACTATAAGTATACATTATACAATATACAAGTAAGGCACAAAAGGACAACATATAAAAGAACATCAAGTACAAGTAAAAAAAGATATAACAAATGGATAGGTCACAAGTCAAGGAAGAAATACAATCATATCACAAGCATAATAAAGTAAATACAATGAAAATGAAGATAATGATGATAATGTAATGTACGAGGTCGTCTCACAACCTCTGAGACTGTCGCACAGTTCCTGTATACACCTATGGAGCTAAAGCTTTCCAAAATAGGACCTATGGGGGTTTCGTTAAACCATATACAATCCATAATCATATCTCCTCCTCGGTTAATCCCTTGGGGAGGATTTTATAAGATGTCACATTTTCTGTAAAAAAAGCCAGTGTTTCTCAATGTTTCCAGTATTTCTACTATGTTACCAATGTTTCATGAATGTACATGATATGAGGATGTAATTCTTATAACCAACCACAAAAAGTATTTCCATATCCAACTAATATACTAACTAAATGAGCCAAATATCTACTCAATATTTTAAACCATCCATGAAAACCAACATGATTCATATGTCAATAGAGTATGGCATATCACAATACACAATTGATACCACAATAGGCTTTTCATCAAACAAGATATAATTATTTTGATGTATATAGTCTATCAAAATCACCTAGGACCCCACACGGTATCACATAGAACATAATATCCCAAATCACTAAATACATCACATATAGTCTCCCACACAAGCACAACACAGTAAAATAACCATTTTTGATAATTAGTTCCCACATCCTTAACTTGCTTTTGTATCAAAATTAACTAAGTCTGAAAGATGTTAAGCCATAATCTACCTTAAATGTCAAAAATCAAAATAAAACTCTTCAATCTCAAAGTTTCACTCCTTACGAATAGTCCCAAAATCAATTAAAACATGGAAATATAGAATCTACGTATCAAAAGTAAGCCAACAATATCCATATTGCCTAGTTTTAAGTCGGGGTCAAAACGGATCTCTGAAATAAATTTTCTACAAAGAAGAAAATAATCATATATATATTTCAAAAATATGTTTTCTATATTTTTAGGAGTCTACAGTTGAAAATTCAAGTAAAAAAGAGTTAAAAATGAGGTCCAAATCAAAGAAAACCATTTTCAAGTTTTATCGGGTAAAAATCCCTGAAATCCATTTAAAAATCAAGAACTGAAGTTGTTTTGAAGATAAAATTGAGGAAAAATTGATAATAATAAAATTAGAAACTCACCCAAGTAAAAAGGATTTGAAATTGGGGTTTAAATTGGAGAAATATGTCACAACCCGACCCCAGGCCTGGTCGTGACGGGTATGTCAAGCCTAGCAATGACTGGAGACAACCCCTTAGACTTACCTTAAGAGCACAATAAATGTTAACAAAGAAAGACAAAAGTTAGACAAGTCTAATCAAGTTCTACGAGTCAAAACACAATGAATATCCCAACACTGTCCACAAAAGCCTCTAAAATCAGAATACCAACCTAAGTTGGGATATGCCCCCGACTATGACCAAAAGAAATCAAAATAGAATACTAAACAACACTAAAAGCAATAAAGAAAAAAATAAAATGATAGGGCCTTTTGAAAGATGGAGGCTCACCACTTCACAACAGATCTACAGGAATACCGAATCACCTAACCTGTATAGGAGTAATAGAAAACCGTTTAGACCCTACATCATAAAATGATGTAGCATTTAGGGATGGTCAATAGAGAGAGCACTGGCATGTAACTCAGATTAAGGATAAAATAATTCAATTACCAAAATTCAGTCAAAAATCATATGGACCACATTGATATACATATATAGGATGCCAGGATAGGGAAAAGGGTCATGAACATGAGCGTTTAAAGTATTATCCTGAAATATGTAGCTCAATCCATCCTAAAGGCACCCATGGGCTATATGGGTCTATCTCTCCTTTCTGGACAGGCCTCAATGCATGTTAGTCTCATGAACCAAGGAAAGGCTAAGATAACAAGGTTATATCCTTCATAAATACATATATATATATATATATGTATATATGTATGTATGTATATATATATATATTGTACACCAAACACACAGTCACATGGACCCCTAACACCAACAAATATGATTTCCAATGTTGATCCCCCCGGGACCTACACCTCACGGTGAGCTACGCAATTCCCTTTAAGCCCAAATTAAAAATAATTTACACATAACAAACCATTAACCTAAGATTCCTTCATTAAGGCATTTACCAGCTTGGTATCATGATAGCAATATGCTTGCAAACTTATATAATTATGCCAAACCAATCCATATAACTAAATAGACTCTCAAGTTCTATTTAAAATCCAAAATCAAGGCTACCAAGGCCATCCAAAACCAAATTCATTCATTTATCCTTTATTGCAGTGCAATGGGTTCAAAATATAAGTTAAACCATCCATTTATCCATATTCAAAATCAAGTTGACAAACTGGGTTAAGGTTAATGCAATCACCAAGTAAAATTTTTACCAATTTGGGAAATCCATGTCCCCCATTCAAACCATTAAAACAATGCACAAATTCTGTTCTTATAACAAAAAATTAAAGTATGAATAAACAATTTAAGACTTAAGGAAATCAATTTAAGTAAATCCAATCAAAATCCCTCAACCCGATTTAAAACCCACAATTTAAATCACATGAATATCCAATAATTCAATGCCACAATATAAAAATATAACTTAGGGATGAGAAACATGCCTGAAATATAGAACACTTTGAAGAGAATTCGAGGTTTGGAGCTTGAACAAGGAATTCCTTGTAAAACCCTAGAGCTTTCTTGGGTTTTGAGCTAGAGAGGAAAAAATAATTTTGATATTTGAAAACTGAAGGAAAAGGGTTAATTTTGTGTTTAAACGTCTTAGAAGGGGTAAAAAGTGTTAGCCTCCTATATTTATGTTTTATTTTTTAATAATGAAAATAATATAAGTGAACTTTTGCAGGATATTGAAGATCCTTAATAATAGAAGGAGATCTCACACAAAGGACATTGAAGATCTCAAATCATGGAGGATATCTCGCACAAGGCAAGGAATATTCTCTCAAAGAATATCGTGATAAATATAGAGCCACATCAAAGATATTGAAGATCCTTAATGATGGAAATAGATTTCATATAAAGGACATTGAAGATCTCAAATCATGGGAGGATATATATCACTTAAGGCAAGGAATATTTTCTCAAATATCATGCTAAATATGGAGCCACATCAAAAGTGGGATATTTCTTGAAAAAGTAACAAAAATCATATCAACTAAAGATTCCAATAGACAAGGCAATTGGACGCATATCATGACAAGATCAAAGGAGAAGAAAGATCTCAGTCCTTATATGGACATATCTGATATGCACATGTATAGATGTGAGAAAGGAAAACCGCACCAAGTATGGATATACCATAAGGTGCGAACTCCTTCAATTAAGGAATCAATTCAAATCCTTGATTGAGAAGAAATCTCTTGGGTTTCCATATGAAGAATAGCAACTGAAGACTATAGAAGAAGATGACTGAAGATAGACACGGGTTACGCAACTTCAAGCAGAAAATTCAAAGTGTCTCAATCTTAGTCTCACAAGGCTTTGTAACTTTATTTTACAATTGTTATATAAAGAGTAGGATCGAGTCAAATTTGTAACATCAACCAAAGCTATGTCACAAGATCTGAAGAGCGAAATAAGTTTTCAAAACTTGTTTCCTATCATTGTACTAGAGCCTGACATTTAACGATCTAAGAAAACTTTAAAACCCAAAGGGACTTAAAGTAGGCACCACATTGCTGCTACGGAATAGGATAAATCTTTGTGTTATTACTTTACATTCTATTATTTACGTGCTTAATTGTTTAAATCTAATCTGTTTATGAAGTGAACTAATCTATAGACGAGTCGACTGGGAGGAGTAGTAGTCTACTCGCAGAAGAAAATTTTAATTCACCCCCCTCTTGAATCTTAAAAAAACCAAAAGCCCCTCATCCAATTGAAAAAATAAAAATTAGATACTTTTAACATACTAGCATGACACACCAATATCACAGAGGCTAGCCTCCATGCCTTGCTATTATTGCGGAGCTGCAGTGGCGTGGCACGCCACTATTGTGTTGGTACACTGCCTCAGAGTTCAAAGATAGCCGTGAAACCCTTTCAAAAATTTTAAAACTTTACCAATACACCCTTTTAACATCCCTTAACATAATTAAAGTCAAAAATCAACATTACTCATTTGGGAGGGTCAAAAATTAATTCATTGAAATTTTATGGGTCTCACATTATCCCCTCTTTAGGATCATTCATCTCCGAATGATGAGTTATAATATTTTTAGCACGATAATAGCAAGAATATATCAGAATCAAATGATAAATTTTAAATTCAAGAGGGAAACAACACTTATACCTTAAGAACTTTCATTCAACTCGGGGAACAAAAATGGGTACTTAGAGCATACTTCTTAACATTAATCTTACACTAATAAAAGTTCATAAACTCTTTGGACTTAGCTTCCCTCAACTATTGAGGAAATAAGTGACCAATAATAGAACTTTAAAAGTCATCCTACTAAAATTTGAGAGGGTGGAGGGGTGAATCAAAAATTTTTGTGAGTCGACTATTGACCCCTTATAGTCAATTTGTCTGCAGATCAGTATACTTCACAAAATAGATTATACTTAAAATAAAAACATAAATAAATAACTAAATTTAAATTAAATAACACAAATATTTGTTCTGGTTCGAAACACCAATGTGGTGCCTACTTTCAGTCCACTTGGGTTTCGACGTTTCTAGAGATATTTTAGTGTTGGCTCAATTACAATGATGAGAAATAAGTTACAAAGACTTATTTTATTCTTCATATCTTGTGACACAACTTTAGTTTGTATTTAAAAGTTGACTCGATCCTATTCTTTATATAATAATTGTAAGCTACAGATTACAAAGCTTTGCAAAACTAAGATTGAGACACTTTGAGGTTTCTCCTTGAAGTTGTGTAACCTTTGTTTATCTTTAGTCATCTCTTTTATAGGCTTCAAATGCTACTCTTCATAAGAAAACCCAAGAGATTTTCTTCTCAATCAAGGATTTGGGGGTGATTCCTTGATTGAGGGTTTGCACAATTTTATATGTCCATATCAGATATGTCCATACGTGGTGTATCTTTCATAGTCATACATGTCCATATAAAATATATCTATGTAGAGGGTGTGATCTTCTTCTTTCATTTGTAAAATCTTGATTGATTTGTTTTTCATAAATTTGAATTGTCGATTGTCTATGATGAATACTAATTTAATATTGGTGTGATTTTCTTTCTTTCTGTCTTTGATCCATTTGCCACAAGTTTGGGAAGTTGGTGATTTGATATATTCTCATTTCCTTTCTTTCTTTTTTAGATATTCTAATTGATTCCTAACAGATCTTTTTAATCTTCAGCATATCTCCTTGACTTGTATCCATAAGGTGAGATCTTTGAATATCCTATGGATTTCCAATCATTAGTTTATCATTATTAAAACATAATATTAGAAGGCTAACAATCTCCCGCTTTTTGATAATGACAAATAAGTATAAACATCAGTTGACTTTCCTATTGCAGTAATCGTTGTGCTTCCCTACACTTGTAAGCACCTCTACTATTATAGACTTCATGAGCATCATTTGAATATTGATTATTGATAGTCGACTTGCTTCCCTGACTTGTAGGAACATATGATGTTCCTGTCTATCTCTTTTTTTTGGCATAATAAAAAAAGAACCATAGAGTAGCAAAATAAAGGCAGTAGAGAAATAACAGAGATAGAAATAATTTACTAACAAGTTCTAGGCAAAAACAAGAAGTGTAGAAGATAGTGTAAAAATTATCATCATACAAACAAGAAGGACAAGGGACATGACCCTCTTTTGAATTAAAAAAAGTCATAATTCACCATTTCTTTAAGAAATAGGTCAGGGTATTGTGCATATTATGGGATAAATTGTTATACAAATTTTCAATGTTCTTGAAGAAGGATGAGTAAGAATTCTAAACTGAAATGGCTAGATCATCATTGAAGGAGTAGACTTGGGTCTAGAGGGAATCCATATCGGTGAGCACTCGAGTAAAAAACTTGATACCCTCTTATTTGAATCTATCCAGAGCTAACCAGACCATGCCTATGTCTGTGCTGGTGCTTTTTCTCAGATCCAGAAGTTTGGAAGTTGACTTCTATAGCATCATAACAGTCTTCTCGATGACTTTGAAGTGATCCTTATTTTCTCCAGTTACTTTAAGATAGTAGTCATGGGGTTAAAAACAATTTTGCTTAACTTGGGGAGTTCGGAATTTGCTTGGGCAGACTCTTTCTTGCACCATTCATATTCAACCAATACATAGCCCATACTTACAAAGGTTTTGGAATCATATGTAGCAACAACTTCCACTAGATAGTAAGAAGAGAGATTAATTGAGTAGTATAAAAGAATTTGAGTAATAAGTAGACCATACGATAAACTGACTGAAGTATGAACGTTCGCTGCACTCTCGAGCATATATTCACAGATTCCGATTGACCAAATGATTTTGACCTTCTTAACTAGAATATACAATACAAAACATCACGTCCAATAATATTGCTAAGGGATTTTTTTGAGGGATCAATGTAGTAGCTATTATGTAGGCCATAATGCGAAACTTTAAGAATTGGGATATGGGACCAAAATTGGTCAAAATAGATTCAGGGCCAGACATGACTCTTTTTGCTTCTTCAAAGTTGACCTCAAAACCATCGGGGTAGTTACTATTAATAAAGCCAACTTCACCAGAGAACTTCGTATCAAAGGCATTTTCAAAGAAAAATCATTCAAAATGATTCTTGTGACAAGAACAAGAGTCTCGAGTTCACCACTATTAGGGGAGAGGTGATGATTCACATAAAATATGCGGACAGGATCCCCATAAACCAGAAGTCCAAAAATATAAAAAAATAGGGGCAAATCTTGAAACGTAAAAAAGTGACTAACATTACCAAAGGAATCTTTTAATTGAAAAAAATTGACAATGTATCCTGGTACGATGAGGCGACTTTTAAAGACGGAGAATTTGTCTTTCTGAGAACATGTCTAAAATTTATGCATGTCTTTGGGAGAGAGACAATTGAGAGAGTTAGAATAAGGTTTCTTGGTAGAGGGGGTTTACTTGGAATTAGGATGATGTCTTTTAATAAGAGTTGACTGATATTTCGACGAGGACTAGTCAAGGGACTTGGAGATTAGAACAGGACTATTAGAGAGGGCTTTGGGAAGAGATTTGGACATATTCTCTATCAAATGAGTTTTGGTCATGGAAGAAAATGGAGGATGATTTTTAAAGAGACAGATATAAAGAGAAAACAATGGTTAATAGGGTTGATGAGGATAGGGAGGATGAAGGCGACAATTTGAAAAGATAAAAGAGGGAAAGACAAAGATATGTAAGGAAAAATGGTGACTGATAGAAGTAAAAGGGTGGCATAGGGAGGGGGGTGTTGGGAAGGCAAGTGAATGTAGAGATAATAGAAGAGGCATGAAAATCAGTGAGAGTAATGATCACTTCCTTTGGAAAACCAATTTTTTTGATAAAAATCCAATGAGAAAATTTTGAACAAATAAAAGAAATACTTTTGTCCAAAAATAAACTCATAATTCATTAATACTGAAAATACTATGTCTTTTTCTAAGGTAACAAAATCTGTCTTCCAACAAGGGGTTTGTAAAAATATCTGTCAGTTGATTTTTAAAATCAACAAAGGTTAATGAAAAATCATCATTTTCTATATGATCCCAAATAAAATGATGCTTACTATCAATATGTTTGGTCCTAGAATGATGCACAACATATTTATATAAACTAATATTATTTGTGTTATCATGCATTATGGGAACAAATTCAAAAGACAATATAAAATCAAGTAGTTGGTGCATAATCCATAGGATTTGAGTACCACAACTTCCAACAGCTATGCATTCAACTTCAGTTGTTGACAAGGCAACTGATGTTTTCTTCTTATTGTGCCATAAAATTAGGGCATCACCAAGAATTTGACATGTTTTACTAGATTTTTTTCTATTATTTTTATCACCTTCTAAGTTAGCGTCTGAATATCCAATTAAATTGAAATGAGAAGAATAGGGGTACTAAAGTCTAATGTATTGAGTTCCTATGAGGTATCAGATGATATTTTTGATGGAAGTTATATGGGAATCTTTGGAAGTTGACTGGAACCTGACAAACTTACATACGCTGAACATGATGGCTGGTCGAATAGAGGTCAAATAGAGTAGTGATCCTATCATTCCCTTATATATTTTCTCATCAATATTATTTCCAGATGAGTTTGAATCAAGGCTTATGGATGGAATCATTGTAGTTCCATAATCCTTTTCCTTTTCCATACCAAATATTTTAATGATTTACTTCTTATAATTTGCTTGACTAATTAAAGTACCTCTAGGAGTTTACTTAATTTGTAATACCAAGAAGAATGTGAGCTCACCCATAAGACTCATTTCAAATTCTCCTTTCATAAAGTTAGCAAAATTCTCACACAGAGAGATATTAGAACTACCAAAAATAATATTATCAATGTAAATTTGCATAATATGAAGATTTGAATCAAGCTTCTGTATGAATAGAGTTGTATTAATTTTACCTTATTGAAAATTTTCATTTAGTAAAAAAGTACTCAATCTCTCATACCAAGACTTAGGAGCTTGTTTGAGACTGTAGATTTCTTTTGATAATTTGAAAACATGGTTTGGATACGATGGATTTTCAAAACCTGGGGGTTGTTTTACAAAAACTTTCTCATGAATAAAACCATTTAAGAAGGCACTTTTTGCTTCCATTTGATACAGCTTAAAATATTTGAAAGCAATAAACATGAATAAAATTCAAATTGATTCTAACCTTGCCACAACGGAAAAGGTTTCATCATAATCAATACCTTCTTGTTGGGAATAGCCTTGAGCTATAAGTTTGACTTTATTTCTGATAACCTTATCTTCTTTAATTAATTTTTCTGTAGACCCATCTAATTCCAATTACTGAGCAGTTCTTGGGTCTTTTAACCAAAGTTCAAACTCGGTTTCTTTCAAACTGGTCCTATTCATCCTATATATCTTTCACCCATGATTCACCTTTGAGGGCCTCATCAGTATTTTTTGGTTCAATTTGAGATATAAGGAAAACAAACACTTGTTTTATCAATGATGATCTTGTTTTCTCCATGTCATCCAAATTTCTGATGATGAATTTATTTGGATAGCTAGAATTATGTTTCCATTCTCTTGGAACACTTAGTTTCATTATTTCTGCTCTGGAAGTCAACTCGGGAGGGGGTATAATCGACTTGTCTTATGATGGCTCAGATGTTGTGCTAGTATTTTCTCTGAATTGTAGATCACTCACCTATTTTTTTATAATTACTTAAAATTATGGGGGTGATTAGATTCATCAAATACAATATGAATGGATTCTTTAACATAAAAAAGTAGGAGAATACCCAAGGAAAATACCTTTTTCAATTCGTGGATCGAATTTTTCCAAGTTATTCTTACCCTTGTTGTGGATAAAGCATTTTCATCCAAAAGGATAAAAGTAGTTGATGTTTGGCTTCTTTTCTCTCCAGAGTTCATAAGACATCTTTCTTAGAATAGGTCTGATCAGGCATCTATTAATGATGTGATTTGTTGCTCTTACTACTTTCATCAAAAAGTGATCTAAGAGATTATGTTCTAATAATATGGGCCTGGAAGTTTCTTGGAGAGACCAATTCTTTTCCTCCGCTACACCATTTTGCTGAGGAAACTGAGGTGATAAGAAGTCCTAAGAGTACCCATTTGAGCACAGTGCTTCTCAAATGCCTTATTTTCAAATTCTCCTTCGTGATCGCTGTGAACATAAATGATAAGGTGTCTAGCTTTTCTCTGTACCTTTCTACAAAAGATTGCAAAGTTTTTGAAAGCCTCATGTTTATGAGCAAGAAATATTACCCGAGTAAAACATGAGTAATCATCAACTATAATGAAAACATATCTCTTTCCACCAATACTTGCGATCTTTGTAGGGCCAAACAGATCCATGTGGATTGTTAAAGAGGTTTGGTAGTAGTGATAATGTCTTTGACTTTGAATGATGTCTAGGTCTGTTTACCCAATTGGCAAGCATCACAGATGTGATTCTTTTCAAACTTGAATTTTGGCAGACCCTTCACTAATTCCATTCTTCACAACTTCTCAATGATGTGCATACTAACATGTCTATTCTTTCTGTTCCACAACTAGATATCATTGGTTTTTAGAGTGAGGTAGGTTAAGGTAGTAAATTAAGGACTATTTAAGACATAAATATTATCAACGCATTCATCGATGAGAGAAATGTCTTTTTTGTCATGTTTAATGGAGAAACTTTCAGCTTTGAAGGAGACTCCAAATACAGTGTCACACAACTGACTGATTTTGACCAAGTTATGCTTGAGGAAATTTACCAAATACACTTCATTAAACTCACATGAGGAGCTAAGCTTTTCTAAGCTAACTTCGATGACGTTGTCTCTAGCGTTGTCACCGATTTTGATTGATCCCCCATCTACATTCTTTAAAGTTGTAAAAATTCGTTCTTTTTGGTCATGTTTCTAGAACATCCTCTATCAATGAACACATTCCCTTCTTATAGCTTTTGCAGACATGTTCCTTTAATACAAGAGAATTAATTTTGTTTAGGTACCCAATTAGTCTTAGGTCTTTGCGGGTTAGATGTGCTTTATTTAGGATTCTAAACTCACACACTCTTAGGATTATGCCTTCAATTATAGGATTTGTGCCCTCTCTATCCACAAATAAAATAGATAGCTCCTCGAGAGAAGAAAAAGGTCTTGGTTGATTTAAATGATTCTGATGAGGAACTTGAATTATTTTTAAAAGAGTTTGATATTATGAAACTGTGGCCTGGTGATTTCTTAATGCTATTTAATTATATTTTTTCATCATCAAGCTCTTTAAGAAGTAACACAGTTTTAATTTGACATGCTTCAAATTCTATTTGATAGTTTCTTTGTTCCTCTTTTTCATTTAAATCGAGCTTCACAACTTTTCTTCTCTTGAACAAGTTTGTTATATTCATCTATAATTTTTTGAAGATCATCAATTATCATATCTAAATTAGATTTAAGAATATTATAATTATTACAATTGAGTGGTCTTACCTTGCTAGATTCACCTATTGCCATGAAGCACATATGTGGGCTTCTATTTCTTCTTTATCACTCCAAGATCTAAAGTTTTGATTCTTTCTAGATGATCTTCTTCTTAATTCTAAACAGTTTTGTTTGAAGTGACCAGGCATTCCATAGTGATAACAATGATCATCGTTTCTAGTGAAGTCATTATTCTTGGCTCCTTGAGATCTTTACTATCTTTGTCTTATGATCTGCCTTGCTCCATGATTTATGAGAGCCATTTATTCACTATTGACATCTTCAAAAATGTCCTCTTCTTTAGTTCGTGCAGCGTTGAAGACTATTGGTTTCTTTTTTTCCTCTTTGTGGTACTTGTTGATATAATTTTGTTCATATGTAATGAGGTTACCTCGTATTTTATCATATGTCATGCTGTGAAGATCTCTATCTTTTTGAATGGCACCCTTGGTTTCCCAAAATTTTGGGAGACTTTGGACCAACTTTTGGACTTGCAGGATGTATGGATAGATCATCCACAGTGATTTTAGTTTGCATATGATCTTGCTGAATCTGGCAAACATTGTTTCGATGTTCTCATTCTCTTCCATTTTGAACAACTCATATTCATTGACCAGGGAAGTAATTTTTGATTTTTTGACCTTTCTGGTTCCTTCATATGTACCTCTAATATTTGCACATCTCTTTTATAGTTTCACAGGTTGATATCTTGTCATATTCTTCTCTACTAACTGCACAAAGAAGTAAACTTATGGCTCGTGCCTTAGTTTGAATTACATCTTATTGTTCTTTGGTGACCTTTAAGCTTTCAAGGTCTTCTACATCAATATTGCTCAATTATTTATCTTGGTCCTTTTGCTTGTCTTTGAGTCCTGGGATTATCTTTTTTCCTTTCTTAATAACAACCCAGGCTTGGAAGTCATTTGATTGGACAAAGATTCTAAATATGTTCTTCGAGTAAGAGTAGTGCTGTCCATTAAAGTATAGTGGTCTTGTGGAGGAGTGACCAGCTTGAATAAGAGCACCAAGAATTTGATAGTTTTCTATTTGATATTTGCTCATGTGTGGTTAAGCAACACTGTTGATGAGACCTTCTCTGATACCAATTGAAATTCAAGAGAAGGGGGTTAATTGAAAATTTTTGTGAGTCGACTATTGACTCCTCAAAGTGACTTACCTGCAGGTTAGTATACTTTACAAAATAGATTAGACTTAAAATAAACATGTAAATAAATAACTGAATTTAAAGTAAAGAACATGAAGATTTATCTTGGTTCGGAACACCAATGTGGTGTCTACTTCCAGTCCCTTGGGTTTCAACGTTTCCTTAGATCTTTTAGTATTGGCTCAAATACAATGATGAGCAAAAAATTTTGAAGACTTATTTTGTTCTTCAGATCTTGTGACACAACTTTAGTTTGTGTTATAAAGTTGACTTGATCCTATTCTGTATATAACATTTGTAAGCTGCAGATTACAAAGCTTTGTGCGACTAAGATTGAGATACTTTGAGGTTTCTCATTGATGTTGTATAACCTTTGTCGTCTTGTTATTTTATAGGCTTTAGTTGCTACTCTTCATAAGAAAACGCAAGAGATTTCTTCTCAATCAAGGATTTGGGGGTGATTCCTTGATTGAGGGATTGTACCATAAAGTATGTCCATACATGGTGCATCCTTCTCAGTCGTACATGTTCATATAAGATATTTCCATGTAGAGGGTGTTATGCTCCTCCTTCCTTTGTAAGAATCTTTATTGATTTATTTTCCATAAATCTGGGAAGTCGATGGTCTGTGATGAATACTACTTTAATCTTGGTGTGATGTTCTTTCCTTCTATCATTGATTCCTTTGCCAAAAGTCTGGAAAGTTTGTGATTTGATTGATTCTCTTTTCCTTGCGTTCTTTTTTGGATCTTCTGATTGATTCATCAAAGATATTTTCAATCTTCAGCAGCTCCTTGCCTTGTGTCCATCAGTGGAGATCCTTGAATATCCTATAGATTTCCAATCATTAGTTTGTCATTATTAAAACATAATTAGGAGGCTAACACCCACACGTTTGACTCAACATCATCACCCCTAATCGCTTACCACTTCTTATACCACCGATAAGCAACATCTTTCAACTGTATGCTACAAACTCCACAGTTTTTAAATCAGTAGCATGCATAACCCTAAAAATTTTCTCATCTCATCAATAATCCCCTGAGGATCCTCTTTAACCTTAGATCCTGTAAAGGTTGGGGGATTCAACATCATAAACTGGTCAACCCGACTGACCTTAGATGAACTAACAATAGGACAAACATGATCAGACTAATGATGCTGTGATGTTACCAACTAAGACAGCATATGAATAAACTGACAAAAATCCACATTAGATATATCTCCCTGATGTAACTGAGCATAAGTATCTCCAACCCATGAAGCTTGAGAAGGAATAGTAGGGAGTGGAACCCCAAGTAGAGCAGTACAGTTAGGAGCAGGGACCTTAGACTAGGTCTTCACTCCATAGGGTGATTTTCCTCAGGTGGGACGGAGTTTCCAACAAAGTTTTTTTGATCACCAGATTTTTGGGGAGGCATGATCTAAAATAAGATTAAGCCACGAGTTAGAGAAGTTCAAGGTAACTAGACTCTATAGTCCAAAATAGAACACAAGAAAGGGAAACATTTCTAAATTCCTTGTAACCTCTTCCTTATAAGTGCTGCGCTATACATCCGTAAAAGAGACTCTACTCGGTATGGCTTGGTAGACACCCAATAACCTTGAACCATGCTATGATACCAAGCTTGTCTCAATCCAACCTTGGGCCTGACTATGCCAGAGACCACCCCCTTAGACTTACCTCAAGAGCATGATAAAAATAAACAACGAAAGACAAACAAAATATACAATAAAGATAGACAAATCTAATCAAGTTCTAAGAGTCAAAACACAATGAACAAAACACCCTAACACTATAAAAAAAGCCTCTAAAACCAGAATACCAACCAAAGTCGAGACATACCATCAACTATGACCAAAAGAATCAAAAATAGAATACTAAATCCTATTAAAAATAATAAAAACCTGTAAAATGACAAAGCCTTCCAAAATATGGTGGCTCACCATTTCATAGCTGATCCACAGGAATACCAAATCACCTAATGCTGTACGGGAGCAACAAAAAACCCTTCAGACCCTATATTATGAAATAATATAGCATCCAGGGATGGTTAGTGGGAAAAGCAGTAACATGTAGCTCAGGGGTAGGGATAAAATAATGCAATTATAAAAATCCAGTCATAAACCATATGCACCACATTCATATATATATACACACACACACATATATATAAGATGTTGGGATAATGACAAGGGTCATGAACATGATATTTTAAAGTATTAGCCTAAATTATGTAGTTCGATCTTCCTAAAGGCTGATGTGGTATAGAAATATAGCACTTTCGATTTTTAAAACGAGGAAAATATGCAGGTTTCTAAGGTTTTTTTAAGATATGATCCATTTTGGGTATGTTTTTTCGAAATTCATGTTTTGGATTCTAAGTTCATAAAAAAGATGAAAAAGGTGAAAAAGATAAAAAAAAACATGTGTTTTTGCTGCTTATTGGAGCAATGATGGATGTTTGGGACAATTTCTTGCTTTTTTGTGATTAAACCTTGTGCGTGAATTGAAGAAGAGATAAAAATATGACTCTAGGAGCTTGCTAAGTCAACATGTGGACCACAAGTAGTACTTAGGGAGCACATGTAGGAAAAGCGAGGGCCAGAAGTCCAAAATCCCAAATGCTAACTTGTAGGAAAATTTTGGTCTTTCACTTGCCGTCTTCACTTGCGTATTACCTACTAGCCACAAGTGCTACCTGCGCCCAAGATTAGGGCATAAGTAGAGACCACAAGTGGCAACAAACCCTGTTTTCTCCTTTTTTGTTTGATTTTTGGTTTTAGGGTTTCCTCATGTACTATAAATACATTTGATGTGTTTTTAGTAGTAGTTAAGCACTTTTGATTCTCATAAATATATTTTTATTCCAAGATTAGATTTTGATCTTGGGATTCTCTTATATTAACTTCAGTTGATTAATTCAGTTACAATTGTGGGTTTTCAATTTCTTATTTCATCTATGCTTTCAATCATGAATGTTGTTGATTACTTTACAAGTATGAGCAGCTAAAAACATATAGCTAGGGTTTTAAAAACCCTGGCAGACTGACAAAGTAGGAGAATTGCTATTGTTGTTTAGAATCGATACCCATGAATATATTGCTTTGTCTTTATTATGATAGTTATCTTGATGAGTTCATACATTAGGACCCCACCAAGATTATTGCTACTTACTCTAAAAGAGGAGTAGTCACTAGGAAAAGATAAAGACAACAATAATTTGGAGTTTAACCATCGATCCACGCTTCTAGGTTTTATCTTACAAAGATGGTTATATTTCATCTAATAACTAGAGACTCAAAAGGTAATAGTTTACTAGGATAAAGATAAGAGTTAGTAAGGCAACATCCTGAGACTCAAAAGGTAAAGAGTGAAATCCTTTTACTCATCCAAAAGACTATAGAAGGTACATAACTTATTGATTTTGCATTCAAGGTATTGGGTTGGTTCAACTAAGCACCATAAGCCTATAGAGTTAAGAATTCAGGGGGAACACAATCCTAGTGTTCACTTATGATTGATTACAACTAAAATTGATATTTTCTACAAGTTTGACATTGATACACGAAACCCCATTTACTTTTCCATTTCTGCCCATTGATTACAATAGTTGAGAGCCATGATTCTACATATTCTCTTGGAATTCAACCCTAACCTTTGTTGGGTTTCTATATTTAGTAGCAATCATATCATATCTGAGAGGAGGTATAGCTTGGACGTCACCAAATTTTGGCACTATTTTCGGGGAGTCTAGTGTTGATTTTTGATTTGAAGTTGTTACAGTTATGGGTTTTCTTTTTATTTTTGTTTTAAGTTGGGCATAAAATGGTGAATGCCTAGCATAAGGGGTAGAGGCAGTCCCTTAGTCCCTGTAAATCATAATCCAGAGAGGATCACAGAATCACCTAGTTGGATGGTGGAAAAGAAAAGAGATGATAATCCTTAAGGGGTTCGTAATGTTATACCTCCCCCTCATTCTGAAGGAATATAGGATACTATTGATTGATAGATTGGTCAGTTTTTAGCTCAATATGAAAGTGAGAGTTAGGAAATAGAAGAAGATTAGTGGGCATCTTGGGAGGAAGAGTTAGATAAGCAGAGACAAGAAACAGACCACCAAGCAATACTCAGTGGAAATCAGAACAGAGCTTGAGGTGCATGTGTTCAAGTGATTCCAACATATCAGTATGTTCAGCCATATATAGATGATGAAGAAGATCTGGGATATATTGAGCAGTCATAGACTGGAGGCGTTATTCCTTCTTTTTTACCCCAAGGCATTAAGTTTGACATAACAATCACAATGATCCAACTCTTAAATCTAAAGGGTGTGTTTGCAAGTCTGCCTATAGATGATGTAAATTTTCACCTTGCTAATTTTATCAGGATCTGCAATTCGTACACAAATGTAGGGGTAAATGAGGAAGCACGTAGAATAAGGCTATTCCCCTTCTCACTTATAGGAGAAACATCTTTATGGTTAAGGGAACTTCCAAGAGATCTATCACAACATGAAATGAGTTTTGCAAGCAATTCTTGAACTAGTTCTTTCCTCCATCCAAGATATTGCAGCTTAAAGATGATATCTATAATTCTGGTAGCTATAGTTGAAATCAATGTACAAGGCATAGTTCATGATTAATAAGAAGCTGAGTACTATGCCCAACCATCGAATGTGAGGGATGAGCTTATTGGAGATATTTTACGAAGCCTTGACCATCAGTTCCAGAGCCATGATAAACACCATCTTTGGAGGAGATATTGTGAGGCTACACTTTGAGGTAGCTTTAAAGATGTTAGATCAGATCTCACTCACTAACTAAGGGTGGAAAACTCGGGAGGCTGAGAGGGGATTTGGTATGTATGCTATTAGTACCTCCTGCAACCAAAAAGTAGATGATGATTCAGTAGCATAAGATATTACGTTGCTAAGAACTAATCTAGGAGTAATAAAGAAGCAACTTGCAACAACCGATTTTGAGAAAGTAAATACAGTAGTAACATAGGGTTCAACGTACAAAGCTTACGAGTTAGAATTTTAGAGGAGGAAGCAAATTATCTGGATCATCATTTGGTAGGTTTTAGAGCCCAAGGCCAAGGGAACCAAGGTCAAAACTACTATAACAGATATAGAGACCATAATAGTCATTTAGATAGTGACTAGAGAAAGAAGGATGCCTACTGAGAGAATGGAGATAGGTACATACCATCTGGTAGATGAGATATAGAATCAAGAATGGAAGAGATACTGACGAAACTGGGGAAGGATCAAGAAAATTAGGAGATCAACCTTAAGGAGATTAAGGCCGATATTTCAAGGTTGACCCAAAAATTTAAATCTCATGCCACTACTATGAAGAATTTGGAACACCAGTTCGGGAAGATGTCAGCAACTCTGAACCAGAGGAAGCTAGGTACCCCTTTGAGCAACATTATGCAAAATTCAAAAAACGAAGGTCATGTCATTGCTATTACCAAGGGGAGTGGTATTACTTTTATAGATCCCCCACTAGTTACTGTGGAAGTTGATGATGATGAGAAACCTGTTGTGGATTCTGAAAAGGCAATAGGTGGTGATGATGCAGTTTCTAAGGAAAAATTTAAGGGCCTATTTGTTGAGTAGGAAATAAGACAGATTCCAAGACCACCCCTACTTTTTCCTTAGTGACTGCAGCAGAAAATAGAGGAAGAAAAATTCAAGCGATCTATTAAGATACTGAAAAAGTTGAGCTTGAATATTCCTATTTTTGAGGTGTTAGAGATGATTCCTAGATATGCAAGGTTTATGAAGCAGTTAGTCACAAAAAAGAAAGGATCTATGATTGAGGATGTTTATGGATTGCCCCACTGTCGTGTAGTCTCTATGAGGTCTTGGGGTCAGAAAAAGGGTGACCCAGAGCATTCACTATACCATGTACTAGTGGGTCATCCTGATTTGCCAGAGCCTTATGTGTCTTAGGATACAATATAAATTTGATATCGTTGGCTATATTCAAGTAAATGGGTTTGAATCATCAGGAACTGACTTTAATGCTGCTGTTGATGGATGACCGCATAGTGAAGAAACTCATTGATATTTCATTTGATATAATTGTAGGAGTGGGCAATTTCATATTTTAAGCTAAATTTGTCATTCTGGACTATGAGGTTGACATCAAGATGCCCATCATACTGGGAAGACCATTTATGGCCACAGGTAGAGCTATGATTGACATAGAGAAAGGAGAGTTGAAATTGTCAGTCAAAGGTGAGGAGGCTGCATTCAATATTCGAAAGCCATTAAACCAATCTACCGACATGAGGGTAGTATCAGTGATTGATTGTATTGATGACCCTGGAGGATACTCTTATAGGTATGTTAATGAATTCAGAGTAATCAAGATACACGCGTCATGCCACGATGTTATATCAAGTACTGAGTGGGAGGCAACCCACTATTTTAGTGTTCACCTTTTGTTGTTTTCTTGTAGGTTTTAGCTTATGGACTTGCTCGAAATATGGTAAGAATACTATTTTTATTGATTTATAGGTAAGGGGATTATGTTACCAACCCATCATGGTCACAAGTCCTAAATGGTCCAGGAAAGTTGAGAAATAAGATGAAAAGTTGACATTTTGAAGATGAGAATTAGAAGTTGCAGACTTTGACACCTAATCATACTTTTGGGACCATGAACTTAGGTTACGGGGCCATAAATCCTCATCCGGATTGTAGAAAAGTGGGACAAAATTTTTTGGCCCTGCACTTGCGCCCTACACCTGCGCCCTAAAAATTTCAGTCCACTAAAACTTAGATATGACCTAAAACAACCCCCCATCCTTATTTAGACATCCTTAACCTCATTCCAACTCATTCAAATCCTCAAAACCTTAATTTTCAGTTTGAATTCAAACTTTCTCCTTTAAACACAAACTAACCCTACACTTAAGTAAAGGCTAAATTGACACTTTTTTGAGATACCAACTTGTCCCAATAGACTAAAAACAAGTTCTAACTTTGATTTTGATCAAGTTCTTTGTTCACTTCTGGTTCATCTTAGAAGAGGTAACTTTCTTGTCTCCTAATGGTTATGTATTGATTTATTTATTGTTTAAACAATTTGATATGTGTACTCCATGCAATATATATAGATTTCATCATACTTGTATGTAGCATTCTTTAAGTAGCCTAAAAACTTAATGTGAAGCCTTATTTTGAATTAAATTCTAAGGTTAGACCCTAACCGAAAGTTGAACTTGAAAGATTAGAGTAATACCATAAGTTGAGAATGTTTAGTTTGTTTTGAAAATCATGATTCTTGATTAATGTGTGCACATTGGACTTGTTAGGATTTAAAATAAGTTATAGAGGTGTAAAAATTGAAGAAAAATTTGAAATTCTCCAATTTTGAGTTTTTCTTCAACTTTTGCTATCCCTTATTTTTGTGGAAACTAACAACTGGTTTTTCATGTACATATGGTACCTAAATCTGCAAAGAAGAAGAGAGTAAATACCTCAAAAATATGGGTAGAGTCTTTTGATCCTAGTGGTTTGGTGGAGGAACACCCAATACAGCAACGTAGAGACACCGCAGTTGGGGTGACATGTAGAATTACTAGAGGGAAGATGTGCCAGGCTACTCAAGATCTTGTATCCCAACCATGGATGAAGTTAGCACGGATGTCACCCCGACACACTCTTCCACTATATGATGATAATAATAAGGATGAGATAGAGTCTGAGTCCACTCCACAGGTTGCAGCTGACCCCCAATCTAAGGATAGTTCCCCCGGTCCATCTGAGGATACTGAGCATAAAAAGCCATCAACGTTACCCTAGTCTGAGGAGGGTACCACCGTACATGTACAATAATCAAATATACCTAGTCTAAGGAGGCTATAGAGCAAGCTACCCATGATGCATCAGTACAGCAGGGACAGAGTCCTGTATATACACATGCCTCAGAAGAACCTCTTGAGGAGGAAAATCAAAGGTGGTGTGTGGAATGGATGTGAGAGATATTTTATAGGGATAGTCATATTTCAAAGCCAGGTAAGCCTTAGAGGCTTATTTATGAGGAGCACCAGATTGATCTATCTGGTCTTAGTTGAGTACCATAGTTATGGGCTGCTTTCGATTGATCTCAATTAGAGTGGATTACTAGACCACTCAGTTCTTACAACCCATCCATGGTATGTGAGTTTTATGTATCCTACTAAGCTATAATAGTCCTTTCTATGTGCAGAGACCAGTCCTAGTGAAATTCATGAATCAGCCTTAACTTAGTCATACTCTTATGAGATATTCAGAGTTGATCTGTCAGTAGAGGCTATCTGCTAGGACATTTTTGGTCCTGATTATATTATTCCCGCAACTACAGCTAAGTGCGACCATAAATTAAGAGTCAACATGAGAGTACGTGGATAATCTGACCTACTATAAACACTAAGCATGCAATACTGTGCATATATATATACTGTAACTGAACTTTTCTGAAGCTAAGTACTGAGTTCTGATATAGAGTAATTGATAATCTGAGATATCTAATAACTGAGTTACTGATACTAATTGATTGTATCGGACCGTCCTGATTCTATAGAACTGGACTGAGTTCTATTCTGAAGACTGAAACTAAAACTGTGGGAGGTAATTATGTGACTGACATGCCCCAAATAATACAAGATAACTGACTTGGGGTCCAATCATAACCCCAATTAGAAGGGTTTCAGTACAGTGTCATAGGTAAAGACAGCTGAAGAGATACCCTCATCTGGTAGGCACTCTAATTAGAATGGTGGAACCAACATCTGGCAGGTTAAAACACCTCATCAACCCTCAATTGGGAGGTTTGATATCTCAACCTACGCTGGCTATGTAGTTCTGGAATGCAAGGATTTCTTCTAAGGGTCACACCTTCTACTGGCAGGTGATTCCCCATTCTTAGGTTTACTTGATGCTGAATCCTACTCCCAACTGAAAGGCACTAAACTGAGTGTTTTGAACTGGACTGGACCGACACTGAGTTTACTAAGTTTTCTTGAGTTCAGTAACTGACTGAGTTCTACTGAGTTCTGTAACTAAATGAGAGTACTACTGGTCATGACATAACTGATACTATTCTGTAACTGACACTGGCTCTACATAAATTGCTAAATTTTTAGGTATTAAATATCCCCAGGATTCAATAGCATGAAAAGTAAAGCATAGCATAATCTTGAATAACATAACATTGTTCACTTGTTCATAATTCATCCATAGAGACATTTTATCAAACACATGTGAGGCATCTACTTATACATGAATGGGGAATACATGCTATCATGTTATAATGACACTATTTTATTCACATAGGCATTTTATCAAACACATGGGGAGCATGCTTAGGTTATACAATAATAAACACATATAGTTATCATGGCTACATCGATCAACTTGCAAATTAAAGGGTTTATCATAAAGATCATGTAATTTAACACATATAATGATTAATTTCATGAAAGCTTGTAATTTAATCATGAACTAAGACCCAACAATAACATGAACATGAATTCAATTCCATTCAAACATGCAAGTTCATAATTCAACGATCTTGTAGTTTGAAAATGGATTCGTAGACTCTATGGGAGAAAGTAACCCATAGATGAATACCTAACATACCTTGAAAAGTTAATTCTTGAAGGTGCTTGAAGAAATTCTTGAGTTTTGACCTTGATTCTTAAAGCTAGGGTTTGTTTCCTTGAGAGAGAATTCTTTGATTTTGGGAAAAAGTTAATAAACAAATGATTTAAAACATTTTAGGTCTTTAATCTCACACCTGGGCGGAATAAAATCATGGGAAAAGACTGTTTTAACCCTGGAAAAAACATTTAATTTTTGTTAATTTTTTTTGAACTGGGGCCCTGGTGCAACGTGCCATAATCGAGTTGGGCTACTGGAAATAGACAATTGGGAACTGAGGGCTTAACGTAATGTGGTGGAATCACAGTGCCCCTTTGATTATGAAATTTGGACTCATCGCAATGTGGTGGGATTGCGTTGATACACTAGAAATTGACAAATGTGAAAATAAGCTTTGGCGCGATGCGCCAGTGTCATGGTACCACACTGGAAATTGGAAATTTCCATTTTGACATACTCCACAATGAGCTACTGGCCTGAATGATGGTGTTTAATGACTGAAACTTAAAATAGCCATAAATTCTTATCCGATTATTAGATTTAGGCAAATTTTATATCGTTGGAAAGCTAATTGAATTTCTACCCAATGACAGGCTCTAAGCTAAAAAATATTGGGTATTTCAAAAATTTGATAATAGATAAATCATGTACTGAGTGTTAATTAGGCTTGGGAAATACGGGGTTTAACAATGAAATTATCTTGAATATGACATGGGAAATTGATACTTGAAGCATAGGATAATCTAACTTTTCATGAAATCATCCTTGGGCATGAATTGAATAAAATTACACATAAAAGACATGATTTATAATCATTTTGAACATGTGCAACTTTATAAAAGGGAAAAACTCATACTTTTAATCAAAGTAAGTTTTTTGGGCTCCATCGGTGAAAGGGACCCATGGATGAACACCCACATACCTTAATTGAATGAATTTGTAAAGGAATCTTGAAATTGAAGCTTGAATCCTTGTGTTCTTGAGAGAACAAGATTGGATTGTTGTTCTTGAGAAAAGGGAGGGTTCTTACATGAGGTGATTTTAAGAATATGGGAAAATAATGCCCCTTTTGGTGCTTTAATTCATTGCTTTGGAATTTAGGGCTGAGGGGAAAGGACCAAAGTGCCCCTTGACCCTTAAGAAGTTGAAATAGAGTGGGAATAAGCCCCACGTCGCGTCCCATATTATATGTAGAGATAAATGCATCGCACCCCATATCGTATGGAGAGAGCAATATTCTGCGGCCAAATCACGGACCGTTACCGCCTCTCACAAAAAAAAACCATAACTTCACACTCGGGTATTAGATTAAGGCGAACTTGGTATCATCAGAAATATAATTCAAGTATATATCAGTTGAGGGTCTTGAGCTGAAAATTCCACGTATATAAAAAGTAATACATCTTTAAAGTCGACCCTTGTGGAATTGAACACCAAAATTTGTCCGAATCAAAGGCTCTTAGCTCAACTTTTCTCTAAGTAATTTCTATGAACATTTTTGACCTCATAAGCATTTGACACACTAGGATAAAGGTCATGACTCATGTATTAGAATATAAATCATGGTATTATAGTTTACATACATAGGAATGATGGTTTAAAGTCTAGCCCAAAAATGTGGGGTGTTATATTATCTCCCCCTTGGAATCATTTGTCCTCGAATGAATGATAGGAACTTGTTGAATCCTTAGAAGTATTGAATAATGTACAAATGAAATGTCTAGAAATGAAGGATATAGTTGATCTAAAGCATTATAACTTTATCATGAAACTGAATTCTGGGCTTACTTGACCTTACTTACTACAAGGAGCTGATTCATGATAAGAGTGTAGAACTCGCTTGAAGGGTTCATAATATAATCATGCATATAGAATGGCGAGGTAATAAATTATGCAAGAACGAATCATGAGATAACAAGACTAAGATCGTACAAGAGATACTACACTGTTTCGCTGAAATACATGGTAAACTAAGGTCATTCACTGAACACTTATGAACTGAATCATGACAATATAGCTCAATCTGAAACATGATGCATGAAATGAACTGAATTTGTACCTTGAATGGACGTGAATTAATTACCTCATGGAATAGCCATATTCATGAGACATCGGATAGTATGACTAGATGGAAAGATGGAAAACCATAGAAACTTACCTGTATGACTACTAAACTGAGTTACTGGCTATATGGACTGAATTATACTGGAAGCTTATACTCAACTAGAATATTCTGAATAAGATATCTGAGTAAGAAATCTTAATATGTCTATAACTTTATAACATGGAACATAGGGATATGATACATATTATGGGATACCACAACTATGCCTTAAGTAAGGCAACTTCTAACGCTCCAGCTTCGCCCCAAGCCTGAATTGAACTACATACCCTCACTATGTTCAAGGCAAAATCAAAATCACCAGGTACTGCACATAACACCATAACACTAGTCTGAACCATGAATTCAATACCCCATGCGTTTTTACAACTTCTCATCTCAAGAATAATTCTTCCTACCCCTGCAATAACTAAAAACATCTTACTAGGAATTCACTAGTGCACAATGCACCCATCCACTTATATACCAACATAATATTCAAGCCTATAATTATAACCACATATGAACTACTAGTCAAACACCCATAAAAAAATCTTTCTCATATTTTCTAAACCCCTACCAAAATAATTTTCTTGCACTATTCTTATAAAAACATACATGAAATTCTCAACTAACCATGACATATATCAAAAGTTCTACCTCAATCATCCTTCATGCTTATAGCTTGAGATACAACAAACATGTAACAATCTTTCCCCAGCATGATACATTTACTCTCTCCCATCTAAATAATTACTCATCACCACTATCATTATATATGGAGAGGTCGCTAAAAGGTTAGAACATGAGGACCTAAAACATGAAAAAATACTATGCATAACTTGAACACTTAACTGAGGCCTAAGAAATAGAGTATCAAAAGCATGAATTTATTAGAGACATAAAAGCTGAGGACATACATGACATGATCTGAATCTCACTGATCATTAAGAGTGTAGCATGAGTACCTTGAATTAAACATACAATAATACATGAGTGACCTAAGTTTGGAGTTCATAAATTCATGGAATATGATTTGTGCTACAGAGTGAACTGGAACTCCTCATACTAGAAACTAGAAGCATACATGATAGTTATGAAAAGTTTATGAATATGAGCTATAATCATAGAGCTAACTTGTAAGGCATAAGTAGATATCGTGATGACTGAAGTACATAAATTTTCACTGAGATAAAAATGGGTTGGGCATCTTCCTCCCCTACTAATGTTCTACAATACACTGACATCACTACTAGAAGTTGAGAGCCTAACTTGGTTCCTTGTTCTATCATCCCCCCTTTAGCTTTAAGCCATTATTTTAACTTTAATAACCCCTTTATAAGCTCTAAACTCAACTACAATTACTTTACTTTAGAGATTGGGTATAACAATACACATCAATACTAAACTCACCCTGAATAAAGACTGTACCTGAAAGTGTAAGACCCGCTGCTAGTACTTCCTTCTGATATACAACTCTTAACTTTCTATAGCCCATAACTTAGCTGGTAAGAATATTACATACTACATCACTAGCTTCATTCACACTTATCAACTCAAGGGCACTATCTAAGCACACCCGCACCATCATACTTAACTTAAATTCTTGCATATACTATTTCAAGCCTACTAATTCACCTTTAATACAACTAGCCCCATGGATATATAATCTACTAAATACCAATAAATACTATCCCCACTTTACTACTTCTGAACTTCTAGATTCATGCTTTTAACTCTAGATAATATGTTGTCATAGGATTCTAAGAAGGGATCTGAAAGTACATCTGATTTTGTCTTAGTGCATGATTTTCATGAATATGAATAAAATAATTCATGCTCTATAACATAAAGGCACTTATGGGATACTTTTGAGCCTACATATAATCCCATAATTGTCTGTGGGGACTATCTGAAAAAACTCTATCTGTAAGGGCTTAAGCTTCATTGTTTCTGTTACCTTAAAAATAAGACATAGTTGACATGAATGGTGTAAGATGATAATCTTTATAAATTTCTTAGAGGACACTTCTACTGCATGATCCTAGACATAAAAGAAGGGAAACATTTCATAAATACTTTGTAGACTCTCAAAGAAATATACAAATATCTTTGTACCATTCCGTAAGACTTTACTTGACACGACTTCATATACACCCTAGGACACTTGAACTCTGGGATATGATACCAAGTTTGTCACAACTTGAGATTGCCCCCTAGTCATAACATGGAGATTAGAACCACACGTAATCCCAAACTAACCCATGAAATGGCATATTTCTTGAGCAACTGATTTAAATGTTATAAAAACTAAGTTTACTGAGTGGGAACATGATTATAATGAAATCTAAATAAGTATAATACTGATAAAGCTTACATCATGATAAAACTAAAGAAAGAACATAAAACTGAAGAAACAACTGGAATTTACATTTCATGACTCTGACTGACTATCTATGAAGCCTCTATTATACTGACTATAGATAGATGGGAAATGCCTCCAACTACCACTAATAAATACATAATAATAAAATAAATAAATTATATGAACAACTATAATTGGAGTCCCTAAAATAAGATAACTCATCACCTGCCTGCTGAAAGCTACAATTGTTTGATTATAATGTGTAGGCTATAACTAGTACCTACATTATGAGACCATGTAGCACATAGACATATATATAGATCAGTACTTCTGGAATGTACTGAGTAAGTGGGGTAAATGAAATAACTAAAATTGAGTTCATATATAATCTTTAAACATGCATGGTAAGTGTAAGTAGAGTCACCAAGAGACTGAGATAAATTGAAAGTTGGTATATCATAAAAAATGATTAACCAACAAAATCTAATAAGCTGGTGAATCACTAAACTTAATTTCTTATGCTGAATGATCATAAAATACGATAACAAAGCTTAAAAACTAAAGTATGGGATCATGGTTCACAGACCAAAAATGTAAACATTCTATCAAACATGTAAAACTAATGAACTTGAATATGTGAATGTATAAACATAAGAAATCAACATGATTACATGGCTAAATTGAAAAATTAGGGGTTTAACATGAAATTCACTTAAATATGCATTGGAAATTGAAACTTGAAGCATGAGATAATCTAACTTTTCATGAAATCATCCTTGGGAATGAATTGAATCAAATTATTGAGGAAAGACATGATTTAAACTCATCTTGAATATTTGTAACATCATAAAAAGGGAAGACTCATATTTTAAATCAAAGTAAGATTTCTGGGCTCCATGGGTTAAATGGACCCATGGATGAACACCCACATACCTTTATTGAATGAATTTGTGAACGAATCTTGAAATTGAAGCTTGAATCCTTGTGTTCTCGAGAGAAGAAGCTTGGATTATTATTTTTAGAAAAAGGGAGGGTTCTTACATGAGTTGATTTGAAGAAGATGGGCAAATAATGCCTTTTTGGGTGCTTTAATTCGTGCCTTGGACGTTTAGGGCTGAGGGGAAAGGACTAAAGTTCCCCTTCACCTTTAAGAAGATGAAATATAAGAGAAATAAAGTCTGCGTTGCATTCTATATCGCATGGAGAGAGCAACATGTCACACCCCATATCGTGTGGAGAGAGCAATGCACCACGGTCAAATTGCGGACCCTTACTGCCTCTCACCATAAAAATCATAACTTTTTGCTCGGGTATTGAATTAAGGAAAAATTGGTATCATTTGAAATCTAATTCAATTATCTATAATTTGGTAGGTCTTGATCTAAAAAAATTCCTTGTATATAATAAATTTATATATATATATATATATTTAAAGTCTACCCTTGTTGAATCAAACACCAAAATTTGGCCGAATCAAAGGCTCTTAGCTCAACTTTGCTCTAAGTGATTTCTATGAATAGTTTTTACCTCACAAGCACTTCACACACTAAGATAAAGGTCATGACTCATGTATTTAAATATAAATCATGTTATTAGAGTTTACACATGTAGAAATAATTGTTCAAAGTCTACCACAAAATTGTGGGGTGTTACAGATTTGTCTGAAGGAAAAGGTATTGTCTCACATTCCAAACCTATTAATAGACAATAGTTAATATGAAAATCCAAAACCTAAGACTTAAAGTTCTAGACCAGTACAATTTAGTTATGATCATATAATGGGACCACAAATAATAATATAATTTGTGGTACCACTGCCTAAGATGTTCAAAAGTCCCCAGGTACCACAACTTATACTACAAGTCATGGATGGGTCTATTAAGTATGACCCAGGTATCATTATTTTTTTTATAGTATGACTCATAGGCTTAATAAAATGTACTATTAAGCCTATGAGTCATACTATAAAAAAAATAATGATACAAGAGTTGGAAAAACTATCAGGGACCAAGACTCATAGTATGAGTCATACTATTATACCATGAGTCATGCTCTGAAACCAAGAGAGTGATTTGACTTGTGTTTTGAAAATGATAATTTTTTAGAAATTTCTAAAAAAGAATTTTTTTCTACTTTTATTAACCCTATTACCCTATCTCACTATGTTTTGACTTTTAAGAAATATAAATATAATATTCTAGGTTTTTTCTCTCATTATTCTCTCCCAACCAAAGTCAAGAATAAGTTCCAAACCAAATCAAGCACATAGGGTTTGGTTCAAGCAAGTTCTTCAAAGTTCTTCCTTCAAGATTAGT
Organism: Capsicum baccatum var. pendulum; assembly: GCA_030864225.1. Lineage (NCBI taxonomy): Eukaryota > Viridiplantae > Streptophyta > Magnoliopsida > Solanales > Solanaceae > Capsicum > Capsicum baccatum. Next base: position 121,333,730 of record CM061556.1, on the reverse strand, counting down.
TGTCTTCTTCAGGTACACAAGATTTTAATGAGGTTTTCCTTACATATTCGCATCTAAGTCAATTCAAGATATATAAAAATTATGTTCAAAGTTAGGGTTTATGCTCAGATCAATAATGTTGGATTTTTTTGGATGTTTTACTTGATTTTCATAAACAAATTTTTTCATGATATTATAACTTTGTGAAAAACCTTATTTATGCAATAAAATTCATGCTTTAAAGTTGCTTTTGAAGTAATAAACTCTATTTTGAGAATCAATAAAGCTATGCATGTTAAAGTTTCCCATAATTTATATTATAAGCAAGATTTACAAGATATATTTTGAGCATAGGCGTCATAAAACTTATTGAAAAGCTGGGCACAAGATCAATCCATGATTTAGTTATATTATTGATCACTAGTATGTTTTTAGAGGACTACTAATAACCAAGAGGACAAGAGTTCAAATAACCAAGTCCTATAGCTATGTTGCCACTATAGGTTTTGCCCAAGAGGCATGATAGTAGAATTCTTCATTATATGTTTCTATACTTTGGAAGGTAAGAAAAATATTATAGTATGGATAAGACACTGGGTATCATGAGCTCTCATGGTATGTGTCAGTTATAAGAAACTCCCCATGTACATAAACTATATGAAAAATTCTATTTACATATTCATGAAATACTTTTATGCAGACTTCCACTATCATTATTTCATATATATTTATAACATTATGATTTTATTATGTATGTATTTATTAAATAAATTAGCTTTGATGCAAGATTTTTAGTTGTTCAGCTTTTATCAAAGTTTTAACATGTCCAAAGTGTTTTAAAGACTCTTCTCTCGATTCATGATTTAAACTTTACTCTTGTTTTAAGGATTTTAATCTCATGTGATCATGATTAGTTCTCAAATTTATAGCATATCAATGTATGTATGTAAGTTTTATATCAATACATTTTATTATATTAACTACATTTTGAATTATAGTTTCATGTGATGTTAATTCAAGTGTTTTGCTTAAGGTTTGCCACTAGACGTTCAGTAGCACTTTATATTCAACTGATTGGTAGGCAATCCTATCATTTTGGAGGTTTAGAGGAATTTCCAATTTTCTCCTTAGTTGGTTTATATCTTGTTTTAATAAAAGTCACAGGGTTTTCTCCTAACTGAATCCTATGTATAGTAGTAGATGCCTTCTTATATAATAGTTATGTAGTAGTTGACAGTCTTTCATTTATTTCTTTTTATGTCTCGATAAAAATTGTTTGTTTGAAGACTTATCCCATTATCAAAGTCTATATGTTTGCTTCCATTTCATTATTTACATTACACTATAGATATAATATGCCAAGGGTCCTTCTGGACCTCTAGTGAACAACTTGATATGGCTCATAGCTAAGGGGTATGCTCAGGTCATAACAATAACCATCAAGGGACGTGTGTTAATCAATACAATTAGACCATTTTACATCATAAAATACTTGCATATGAATTAAAGGTGTGGAAGAAATGGGAACTGATAGTTTCTTCAAGATAACAAAACACCCTCTTTAATGTTGCCCAATTACTCTAAGATAGAGAATGCTTGAATTAACATACTTTGATGATGATAATGTAACATCCCTCATATTGGATTCTTTTTAATTTCTATATATTTGACCATTTTATCCATTATTTTGTTGTTTTATGGTATATATAGTCTGCAGGTGTGAGTGTTATGATTTCTAAGGTAGTTGGATGAAATTTATGTAATTTTTTTTATTTAGAATATTTGAAAGTCAGTATAGTTGTACAAAGTCAACATTTGGTGATATCAAGTTAAAATAAAATCTTGACAGTTCCATTTGCTCTGTAATGTGATTTTTAGGTTGGTTGGACCTATGATTTAGGTCTCAAGGCATTCAAATATATTTTATGTAGTTTCTTAAAAATTTTGATGTTTAAGGCCTATGTTTAACTTCAGTCAATATAATCTCAAAATAACCTATCCTTGGAATTTTGATAGTTCCACTGGGTCTTGAATGTAATTGCTAGTCTAGTAGCATAGCTGGTTTGTGTTCACAAGGTTCTAGATGAATCTCGATGGTCAGTTTTGAGTTTGGGTTGTTTTTACTTAGATATTAGTCATTGGTGTCTAGTCTACTCACATTTGTAAGTCTTGGCCTTACTAATATAGTTACTCTTTCCATTTAAAAGTCTTTTTTATGGATCTTATCTGGTAGGCTTAGATAGCCTTCGCTCATTTGTTCCTACAGAAACTTGACTGCACCAATAGATCCTAACTATGATCTTTTGTCATGCCTGTGAGATTGATCCTATGTGATGAGGCCACTTCTATGATAGGAAACATGTTATATAACCTTTACTATTGCATAGGATTCTTCACAACTATAGTATTATTCCTGCGACCAGATCTCCGCTCTTATAGAGATCATGTAGACTAACAATAATTGGTCTTGTCCTGTAACTTATTTTATTTTTCAAAAATTGATTTTTTGAGCTTAGGAAATTATTTTTGGTAGATTTGAAAGGTGACTTTCAAGGATTATATTTTGGGTATCGTTCTTGCTCTATATTGACATATTTCCTAATAATATGTGATTTCATCTTCAAATCATGTTTTTTAAATTAGAAAATATGAGGATTTTGGCACAAAGTTAAAAAAAAGGTACTTTGATGATTTAAGGGGTGATTGTAAATTTTTCAATGAAATTTAATATTTTAATTTATCCATATTTATAATAAAATTCTAGTGTTCTCTTGTGGGTTCAGGAATGACTTTTGGATTGTATTTTTAGACTCAGAACTTACGTATATAAATATAAGTGTCTATGGTTTCATTTTCCTATGTAATATATGTGTTTGAACACATTGTCCTTTGTCTAGGGATATTTAGAGTTTGGCTTACAGCTTCGTAAGACTTAATATTTTTGAGTTTGATAGAGTTCATGCTTGTGTTGAGGCATGCCCACTTTTGACTGAGCAAATTAAGGATTGATAGTTTGAATAGAGAAGTTGTTCTTAATTTAAGCAACGTGTTAAAAGCTAAAAATATAAAATAAATTCTTGATCAAAAGGATGGTTTTGAGGATTAAGTGTTCGATTTGTGTCCTAGAGTTGGTGGTTGATTAAATTGATCATGGATAAGGCTTATAATTTGAGGAATTTTATTATCTAGGTGCAAACAAGATGTATCATGACTTGAAGCATTATTATTGGTTTTGTAGGAAAGAGGAACATCGTGATATTTATTGCCTAGTATTTAAACTGTCATCAACTAAATTATGAGCATAAGATATTGGCGATATAATTTAGAGATTGAAAAAAATCAAAATAAAGTTTGTTATTAGTTTTCCTCAAACATTGGGAAAGTTTATTTCCATTTGTATGATTGTGGATAGGTTGACAAAATTTGTAACGGTCCATATTAACTGCAGTGCGGACAAGTTGACAAATATCTACATTTAAGAAATTATTCATCTGTATAGTGTGACTATTTCTATTATTTTAATTGAGGCAATCAAGTTATATTGAATTTATGGAGTTTAATGCAATGAGAGTTGGTCACTCAGTTAGAGATGAGTACAACTTTTCACCCCTAGATAGATGACCAGTCAAAGAAAGCTATTCAGGTTTTATAGGACATGTTGGGAGCTTATGTAATTAACTTTATGGTCATAGGGTCCAGTTCTTACCTTTATCAATTTTGCATACAAAAATAATTACCATTCTAGAATCTAGATGAGGAATTATAAGGGATTAAATATAAATCATAGTGTAATACCCCGAATTTTCTTCCTAGCTAATTTAGTCCCAAGAATGCCTAGCATTAGCTTCTAAAGTGAATGATGATTATTATATGAGGAATTTTCAAGATTTTTACTTTTTTCATGTGGAAAATTCAATAAGATTTCCATCGATATAAAATTCGCCCAAATCCGACACTCGTGCGAAGAGTTAGAGCATTTTTAGTGAGACAGTGTATCACCTGAGCCTCCAGCGCATTGCGGAGATAGCTCAAATGGAAATTATCAATTTCCAGTGTTTCTCCACGATAGTGGTGTTCCGTTCCCCCGTGCAATTTACCATTTATAAATTTTTAGTGACTTGGCACAATAGTGGCGCGTCGCGCCAAGGATGGAAATCGGGAAATTTTCTCAGAAATTAAAGACGTGTCCTAGGGTTAAAAGGGTCAATTTTCCCACCCTGTATAATCCTTATAACACGAGATTTGGACTTAATTACTCTCAAAAACTCTCAAGAACAAGCCCTAGGGTTTTCATAGAAGGTTCAATTCCAAGGGAATTTATCATCAAATTTCAAGAATCTCTCCATCAATCTTCACAAAATCATGAACTAAGGTATGCGTAGTGTTCATCCACAGATCCCTTTCATTCATGGAGTCTAAGAATCATGTTTTAAATAACCTATTGTGATTTACCTATTCTGATTTGATCATGTTCATGTTGATAGTTGTTATTTATGTTTTAAGATGGTGTCTTGATGAATTTCCATAAAGTATGTGAGTTTGTTGATTGAAAACCTATGAGTTTGGGTAGTTTTAGATTCTTAAATTGATGATTTCACCTATGCTATAAAGTGTACATGTAAGGTGTTTGATAAAATGCCTAGAATGATAGAATCATATTCTTTATGACTCTATAGTATCTAAATGACAAGTCCATGCTAACCCTTATGATGCAACACAATTTTTATGCTCTTGTTGTGTATTGACTGTTGTGTTATGCAACATTCATGGTATTGAAATCATGCAAGTATGTACATGTTATATGCATTCCCTTCCATGATCAGGACTATGATAACCATGTGAAGCATAAAATCCCTTATTTATGGCATCATGAATTACGAACTCTATTCCTATGATCAAGAAGTATTATGGATTGTTGGTGTCGGTTATGTATTACGGAATATCATTCCTTTTCAGTTTCCTTTTATCAAGTCTTGGGGGTACTTTTACCCAAAAATATAGCTGTGTCCTTGAGCCATGTCATGTTTTCATGATACTCTCAGTCAAACCATGTTCCATAGAAGTCAGTCAACCATGTGACTCAGGAAATCTCAGAAATCTCATGAACTCAGTACTCAGTAAGATTAGTAATCTCATGAACTCAGTCAGTTATCAGATATCAATAGTATTCCGCCAGTAGATGGAATTCAGTAAACTCAGTCCATGTACAGTCAATCAATCATGTTCAGTCTCTTAAGATAGGAGTAGAAATTAGCATCGAGTGAACCCAAGGGTGGGAACACACACTCTTAGATGAGGGTGTGATTCATAGTAGTCATCCTTGTGTTCTAGAGCTATGTAGCCAGTATAGGGTGAGACGTCAAGACTGTCAGATGAGGGTTGATGAGGTGGATAAGCACTGCCAGATGAGGGTCCCACCATTCTCTTTTGGGGACACTGTCAGATGAGGGTACCCACAATTATCCTTACTAGTGGCGCTGTATTGACACTTTTTTAATCAGGGCACAAATTAGACCCCAGCTCAGCTGTTTAAGCACATTTGGGGCATATCAGTTAAATAACTATTCCCACAGTTTCAGTATCAAAATCAGTAAACGAACTTAGATAGTTCTTCAAATTTCAGGACTGTCAGATACAGTTAACTCAGATAGTTCCATTAGATTTAGGACTATTAGACACAGTCACTCGTGTTATCAGTTGTTTCAGTTATTGGAACTCCAGTATCATTCAAATTAGATATCAGTAAATTCATATCATTAGTATATAGATTCAGTTATCATGTTCTCACGATCTCAGTTACTATGTATTCATGTGTGCACTCTCACATTCATATTAGTCAGTCAGTTATTATCATTTATGCATGTAAGACCCATGTATTCAACCTACCTCATACATATACTCAGTACATTCTTTTGTACTGACGTATTTGTGCTATAGTGTTTTCTTTTTATGTTACACCATAGGTTCAGAGACACGACTCCCAAATTAGTAACAGAAGTAGCATTCCAGGGTTCAGAATTTTAGTAGTGAGTTCTCATTCTCTGAGGATGTGATCTTATTTTATCATACCAGTTCAGTTTTCAGTTGACGAATTTAGTTGGGGATATGTCCCATTAACTCCTTAGTCAGACAGTTAGAGGCTTTCAGATAACTATAGTATTCTTCATATTTTTTAAATTTTAGTATTTTAGTTTTGTTTTGGTATCGAGATAACACTCTATGTCAGACATTATTGTTATTATTCGGTTATGTTCAGTATTGAACCTTACAGCCTCTCAGTGCATGTTTCCGTATTTTTATGTCATATTATGCAATGTACAGGTATAGATATCAGTCATGGATTAGCTTTTGGTCCTTCAGGGTTATGAGCACTGTGTAGCATTCTGATTCAGATAATTGGGGCATTACAAACTTGGTATCAGAGCCTAAGGTTCAATAGTGTCCAAGGAAGTCTGAAAGCCTCATCTAGTAGAGTCTTGTACATGGATGTGTTGCATTCCACATTTATGTGCAGGAGGCTATGAGATGTTTTAAGAAACAGTTTCCCTTCTTTTAGTATTCATGACGTGCCTATGAGCATACTCAAAAGTCAATATCTCAGTCTAATCCATTTCTCCTCTTGATTTCAGGACATGGCTCCAAAGAGAAGAAACCAGTCAGCTCATCAGCCCGAAGATCCTTTGGTGAGCATATTTCTCATGCGGAATTCAGAACCGCATTTACCACTCTTGCTCAGTCAGTAACTGCCTATAATGAGCGGACAGTAGTTATTTTGGCTAACCCAATGGCCAACTTAGCCGCATCTAGGATTTGGGACTTTACCCGAATGAATCCTCCAACATTCCTTAGGTTTAAGGTAGATAAAGACCCTCAGGAATTTATTAATCATATCTAGAACGTGAAAAATATTATGGGGGTGACTACTGTTGAGAGTTCTGAGTTAACCGCATACCAGTTGCAAGATATGGCTCACTCTTGGTACAAGCAATGGAAGTCCAAAAGGGTAGATGATCCAGGTCTTATAGAGTGGAAAGAGTTTGTCATGACTTTCTTAGACAGATTCTTTCCCCTGAATCTAAGGGAAGAAAAGGTTCTATAGTTCATCAACATCAGGCAGGGCCATATGATGGTGAAAGAGTATTCTCTCATGTTTACTCAATTAGCCAGATATGCCCCTTATGTGGTTGTAGACAACAGAGCTAAGATGAGCAAGTTTGCTTTAGGGGTAAATGATAGTGTGGTTAACAAGTATAGATCCACCATGCTAAATAGTGAAATGACTTTAGCTCAACTCATGTCTCACGCTCAACAGATAGAGGAGCAAAAAATTAAGCAGAGAGAAAAGCAGAATAAGAAAGCTAGGACAGGTAGCTTCAATTTTAGACAGCCTAAATTAGAAGGAGGAAACCGTTCCCAGTTTCATCCTAAGTCATCAGTTCCAGCTCCTTCTACAGCCAGTGCTCCAGTTTTTAAGTTCAGAGAGGGTAACAAAGATATAGCGCCAGGCTTTAAGTCTCAGGGCAGTGTCAGTAATACCCGAACTAATCCCCTATGTCAGACTTATGGTAAGAACCACAAGGGTTTTTCTAGAGCTGGTAGCGATGTCTGTTTTAGTTGTGGCAAGCTAGGCCACAAAGTCAGAGATTGTCCCCAGTTGGGTTATTAGGGTCAGCAAAACCATTTTGTAACTCAGTTCGGTCGCCCAAACCAGCAGGGTGCCACTTCCAGTGCTACTAGTGGGCAACACCCAAATCATCTCTATGCTCTTTAGAATTGATAGGATCAGGAAAATTCTCCTGATATTGTTACTGGTATGTTACAAATCTTCTATGTTGATATTTACACTTTGCTAGATCCAGGTGCATCCTTGTGTTTTGTTACTCCTTATATAGCAGGTGATTTCAGAGACTGTCCTGAAATTCTAGCAGAGCCTTTTTCAGTCTCTACCCTAGTGGGTAAAACAATCATAGCTAATTGGGTATATAGGAACTGCCCGATTATGATATTTTATAAAGTCACATCAACAAATTTAGTCGAGTTAGAGATGAATGATTTTGATGTCATTCTCAGCATGGATTGGCTCATTCCTTCTATGCCATAGTCAACTGTAGAAATAGAGTATTTCAGTTTCAATTTCTGAATGAACCCATCCTAGAGTGGAAGGGTAATACTTTAGCGTTTTGAGGTCAGCTTGTTTCCTACCTTCGGGCAAGGAAAATGATATCTAAGGAGTGCGTTTATCATCTCGTGCATGTTAAGGACTCTAGTTGTGAATCTCCCAACCTTAAATAAGTCCCACTAGTTAATGAGTATTCAGATGTCTTTCCCGAAGATCTTCCAGGCATTCCCTCCGAAAGGGAAATAGACTTCTGCATAGACCTTTTTCCAGGTGCTCAGCCTATCTCTATTCTACCATACAGAATGGCACCAGTAGAACTCCAAGAACTGAAAGAACAATTGAAGGATATCTTAGATAAAGGATTCATTATACCCAGCATTTCCTCATGGGGCACACCATTCTTATTCGTGAGAAAAAAAGATGGTTCCCTTAGAATGTACATTGATTATCGTCAACTCAATAAAGTCACGATCAAGAACAAGTATCCTCTTCTCATAATTGATGAGTTGTTTGACCAACTTTAGGGTGCCAGTTATTTCTCTAACATAGACCTCAGATCAGGCTACCATCTGCTCAGAGTTAGAGAATGTGACATTCTGAAGATAGCTTTTTGTACTCGGTATGGTCATTTCAAATTTCTAGTCATGTTCTTTGTTCTTACCAATGCCCCAAAAACTTTTATGGACTTGATAAACCGTGTGTTTAAGTAGTACTTGGACATGTTTGTCATAGTATTTATAGATGATATTCTGGTCTATTCCCGCACAAAGCATGATCATGCAGACCATCTCAAAATAGTACTTCAGACTCTCAGAGATCATCAGATATTCGCCAAATTCAGTAAGTGCAAATTTTGGCTAAGGTCAGAAGCGTTCCTTGGTCAAATCATTTCCAATGATGGCATTAGAGTAGATCCTCAGAAGACTGAAGAGGTAAGAAACTATCCTTGCCCTATCTCTCCATCAGATATCAAGAGTTTCTTAGGCTTGGCTGGCTATTACAAATAGTTTGTTGAGGGATTTTCTTCTATTGCATGCCCTATGTCCAGATTGACTCAGAAGAAGGTTAAGTTTTAGAGATCAGATTCTTGCGAGAAGAGTTTTCAGGAGTTGAAGACTCAACTCACTTTAGCTCCAATTCTAGCTCTTCCAGATGGTTTCGATGGGTTCGTAGTGTATTGTGATGCATCTAGAGTAGGTTTGGGTTGTGTCCTTAAGCATCATAGTAAGGTCAAATCCTACGCCTTTAGATTGTTAAAACCCCATGAGAAGAATTATCCTACTCATGATCATGAGTTAGCAGCCATAGTATTTGCCTTGATGATTTGGAGGCATTATATCTACGGAGTTCATGTAGATGTCTTCATAGATCATAAGAGTCTTCAGTATGTCTTTTCTTAGAAAGATCTCAATCTTCGTCAGAGAAAATGGTTAGAGCTCTTGAAAGATTTGATATAAGCATTCTTTATCATCCGGGCCAGGCCAATGTAGTGGTGACTCTTTCAGTAGACTGTCCATGGGTAGTGTTTCTCATACTGAGGATAGTAAGAAAGAGTTAGTTTAGGAAGTTCATTAGCTTGCCAGACTAGGCATTCACTTAGTCGATTCTTCAGAGGGCGGAGTATGTGTTCAGAGTAGTTCAGAATCATCTGTAAGTAAGACAGGGATCCTAGCCTGTCAAGCTTAAAGTGTCGGTTTAGAATCAGAAAGTAGAGGTTTTCTCCCAAGGGGGAGATGGTGTTCTTCATTATCAGAGTCGTCTGTGTGTTCTAGGTGTAGATGACTTGAGGCAGTGAATTCTTGTAGAAGCACATAGCGTGCGATACTCTATTCATCCAGGGGCCACTAAGATGTACTACAACTTCCAGGAGATATATTAGTGGAGTAGGATGAAGAGAGATATTGTAGAGTGTGTGGTTAAGTTCTATATATGTCAGCAAGTTAAGATAGAGCATCAGAAGCCTAGTGGTTCCATGCAGGAATTCACCATTCCTACTTGGAAGTGGGAAGAAGTGAACATGGACTTTGTGACTGGTTTGCCTCGAACTCGTCATCAGCATGATTCAGTTTGGGTCATAGTATACCAAATAACCAAGTCAATTTATTTCCTTCTAGTTCATACCTCTTATTCCACCGAGGATTATGCCAAACTCTATATCAGCGAGTTGGTCAGATTACACAGTATTTCATTATCTATCATCTCAGACAAAGGTACCCAATTTACCTCTTACTTCTGGAAGGCATTCCAAAAGGGTCTTGGTACCCAAGTTTACCTCAGTACAACCTTTCATCCTCAGACAAATAGTTAAGCAGAAAGGACCATTCAAACTTTAGAAGATATGCTAAGGGCGTGTATAATTGATTTCAAGGGTAGTTGGGATGACCACTTTCCTTTGATTGAGTTTACATACAGCAATAGCTATCATTCCAGTATTCAGATGGCTCCATTCAAAGCTCTCTATGGTAGGAAATATAGATCTCCAATCGGTTGGTTCGAAGTTTGTGAGGCCTCAGTCATAGGGCCTGACTTAGTGTTTGATGCGTTAGAGAAAGTATAGTTGATCAAAGAACAGACTCTGGGCTACTCAGAGTCGGCAGAAGTATTATGCAAATGTGCATAGAAAATATATAGAGTTTGAGATTGGTGATCATGGCTACCTCAAGATCTCTCCCATGAAGGGAGTGAAGAGGTTCAGCAAGAAGGGAAATCTTAGTCCCCAATATATCGTCCCTTTCAAGATTCTCAGTCGCTTCGGTAATGTAGCTTATGAGCTTGATTTGACTTTAGATCTATCCTCAGTTCATCCAGTCTTTTATGTATATTTGCTCAAAAAGTGCATAGGTGACCCATCGGTCGTATTCCCTATTCAGAGAATTGCTGTTCAGAACAGCCTCTCTTATGAAGAGATTCCAGTAAAAATCTTAGACTATCAGACTCATAGATTGAGGAACAAAGAAGTCCCTCTAGTCAAATTTATTTGGTGAAATCAATCCATCGAGGGAGCTACTTGGGAAGTAGAAGAAGAAATGTCTACCAATTATCCTCAGCTCTGTCCTGCCAATCTAGATCAAGCTCAAGGTAACAGTTCTCCTTAAGCTTATTCAGCTTCACGTTCAGTATTCAGTGAAAACTTGGTATTTAGTTTCATACTCATGTGTCGTCAGAAACTTGGTATAAATTGCCATTGCATATTCAGTTATGCATTCATATACCAGCTCAGTTATATGATTATGCATCAGACATGCATTCTCATTGTGAGAAAATTTAGTTCCTCAGAGCACTCAGTTATGCATTCATGAATCAGTTACAGATGCATTAGATATGTCTATTCAGTATGTTATATTCATTTTTTCAGTCATGAAATCATGTTCTAGTTATCCATGTTCAATCCGTGTTCATCTTATTGTTCCCCCTCTCAGCCAGTCTCATTAGAGGATGAATGTTCCCAATGGGCAGATGTTGTAGTACCCCAAATTTTTATCCTATCTAATTTTGTCTGAAGAATGCCTAGTATTATCTCCTAAAGTGAATGATGATTATTCCATGAGGACTTTTTAAGATTTTCACATTTTTTCATGTGAAAAATTCAATAAGCTTTCCATCGTTATAAAATTCGCCCAAATCCAACACTTGGGCGAAGAGTTAGAGCCTTTTTAGTGAGACAGTGTATCACCTGAGCCTCCAGTGCATCACAGAGATAGATCAAATGGCAATTGTCAATTTCTAATTTTGCTCCGCGATAGTAGAGCGTCATGCCAAACTTCCAGGTCACAAACAAGGTGGCAACGCGATAGCTTCGTGTTGCACCCCCGTGCAATTTCCCATTTGTCACTTTCCAGTGACTTGGCGCGATAGTGGCGTGTCACACCAAGGATGAAAATTGGAAAATTTTCTCAGAAATTAAAGACGTGTCCTAGGGTTAAAAGAGTCAATTTTCCCACCCTATATAAGCCTTATAACATGAGATTTGGCCATAATTCAGCAACTTATACTTAATTACTCTAAAAAACTCTCAAGAACAAGCCCTAGGGTTTTCATAGAAGGTTCAATTCCAAGGGAATTCATCATCAACACTCAAGAATCTCTCCGCCAATCTTCATGAAATCACAAACTAAGGTATGCATAGTATTCATCCATGGATCCCTTTCATTCCTGGAGTCCAACAATCATGTTTTAAATAACCTATTTTGATTTGCTTATTGTGATTTGATCTGTTCATGTTGATAGTTGTTATTTATGTTTCAAGATGGTGTCTTGGTAAATTTCCATAAAGTATGTGAGTTTGTTGATTGAAAACCTATGAGTTTGGGTAGTTTTAGATTCTTAAATTGATGATTTCACCTATGCTATAAAGTGTACATGTAAAGTGTTTGATAAAATGCCTATAATGATAGAATCATGTTCCTTCTTAATAGTATCTAAATGACAAGTCCATGCTAACCCTTATGATGCAACACACTTTCCATGCTCTTATTGCATATTGACTCTTGTGTTATTCAACGTTTATGATATTGAAATCATGCAAGTATGTACATGTTATATGGATTCCCTTCCATGATCAAGACTATGCTAACCATGTGAAGCATGAAATCCCTTGTTTATGGCATTATGAATTATGAACTCTATTCCTATGATCAAGAACTATTATGGATTTTTGGTGTTGGTCATGTATTCAGGAATGTCATGCCTTGTTAGCTTCCTTTTATCGAGTCCTGGGGGTACTTGTACCTGAAAAATATATCTGTGTGCCTAGAGCCATGTCATGTTTTCATGATACTCTCAATCAAGCCATGTTCCATAGAAGTCAGTCAGTCATGTGACTTTGGAAATCTCAAAAATCTTATGAACACAGTACTCAGTAAGATCAGTAATCTCATGAACTTAGTTAGTTATCAGATATCAATAGTATTTCGCCAGTCAATGAAATTCAGTAAACTTAGTCCATGTACAGTCAGTCAATCATATTCTGTCTCTTTAAATGGGAGTAGAAATTAGCATCGAGTGAACCCAAGGGTGGGAACACACACTGTCAGAAGAGGGTGTGATTCTTAGGAGTCATCCTTGTATTCCAAAACTATGTAGCCAGCATAGGTTAAGACATCAACACTGTTAGATAAGGGTTGATGAGGTAGATAAGCACTGTCAGATGAGGGATCCACCATTCTCTTTTGGTGAAACTGTCAGATGAGGGTACCCACAGTTATCCTTAGTAGTGGCATGGTATTGACACCCTTCTAATCAGGGCACAAATTGGACCCTAGCTTAGCTGTTCTAGGCCATCTGTGGCATGTCGATTAAATAACTATTCCCAAAGTTTTAGTATCAATCTCTATAAAAGGACTAAGATAGTTCTTCAGATTTTAGGACTATCAGATACAGTCAACTCAGTCACAGTATGGAACTTGGATAGTTCCATCAGATTTAGGACTGTCAGACATAGTCACTCATGTTATCAGTTATTTCAGTTATCAAAACTCCAGTATCATTCATGCTAGATATCAGTAAATTCATGTCATCAGTATATAGATTTAGTTATCATGTTCTCACGATCTCAGTTGCTATGTATTCATGTGTGCATTCTCATGTTCATATTAGTCAGTCAGTTATTATCATTCATGCATGTAAGCCCCGTGTATTCAGCCTACCTCATAGGTATACTTAGTATATTCTTTTGTACTAATACATTTGCGCTATGGTGTTTTCTTCTTATGTTACACCATAGGTTCAGAGACACGACTCCTTGATCAGTAGCAGTAGCATTCCAGGATTTAGTGTTTTAGCAGTGAGTCCTCATTCTTTGAGGATTTTATTTTATTTTATCATATCAGTTTAGTTTTTAATTGATGGAGTTAGTTGGGGACATATCTCATCAACTCCTTGGTCAAACAGTTAGAGGCTTTCAAACAACTACTGTATTCTTTATGTTTTTCAGACTTCAGTATTTTAGTTTTGTTTTGGTATTGAGATACCACTCTATGTCAGACGTTATTATTATTATTCAGTTATGTTCAGTATGGAACCTTACAGCCTCTCAGTGCATGTTTCCATATTTTTATGTCATATTATGCAGTGTACAGGTACAAATATGAGTCATGGGTTAGTTTGTGATCCTTCGGGGTCATTAGCACTGTGTAGCATTTTGGTTCAGATAATTAGTGAGTTTGTTTATTTTGATGTTAGGTTGTGGGGTATATACTTATTAAGGGATTCATGGATAGAGTGAAGTTAATGCATGATCGACTTTTGACTACCTAGAGTAGATAAAAAAAGTTATACAAGTTGAAGAGTTTGTGATTGGTGAGCTCATTTCGTTATAAGTATCATCCATCAAGTATGATGAGGCTTGGAAAGAAGATCAAGATTAGCTCGAGATTTAATGGCCATTTTGAGATTCTTTACCTCATTGGGAAGGTGGTTTATGATTGGCTTTACCTTTGGGTATTTTATCCATAGATCTACTTTTTAATATTTTGATGTTGATGAAATATCATGCTGATAATTATCATATAATTTTGTGAGATTCGGTGGATTTGGATTAGAATATGACATTTTGATATGCATTATTTGCCTACATTGGACTAGTTGTTGTTCATATACCATGCATAATTATTGTGGTGATTGAGGTAGCATTAGAATAATATTGTAAGATTGTTAACTTCATTGATGCTTAGGTGCTAATTCCACACTTTTGTTTTTTAGAGAGTGAATAGAGTCCCTTTATGATGAACATTGTACTTATGGTTGTGAAATAATTGATAGGGTAAAAGTTGTGATCTAGATAAGGATAGTGGTTATTCTTACATGCTTTAGTTATGGAGGTTGTTGTTTGAGTTTAGATTTCTTGTTATATGATGATTGTTAATTTACTTATATTTGATTTATATTTATGTGTGGGTCTGAGTTAGACATTAGTTTGTTTTAGCAGTTCTTGTACAATGACTTTTGAGTCTTAGGGATTATAATAGATAAGTTTGATTATTGTGTAAATTTTTATTATTTTTTGGTGTTGTATATATTAATCTGTAACGACCCAAAATATTATTACGATGAATTAGTGGATAAATTTTTAGCTTAGCCTTAAATTTGTTAATTCAAGGCTAGCCTAAGTTTAGGAAAATTTTGGGTGTTGTGTGGATTAAATAAATATGGTAGTTATTGGTGGGTTATTTGTGGGATTTGATTTGATTTTATGTTAGATGCTAAGTTTAGAAAGCTACAGAAACTTTTAGTATGTAAAAAAGGTTTGTAGAACTCCGATTATAGCAATATCTATAAATAAGATAGTACATGATGTCAAAATCTGAGATGTGTGTTATGAAATAGGCATATCTGGGAACCAATATTGATTTTCTTTTCAAGTATCTATGTAGTGGAAGAATTGCCACTACAACTGCATCTCTACAATAATAAATGCATTATTCCAGTAATAATAAGACAGTTTTAATGTGGAACCCAAGACTTAGAAGGTGTAAGTGTTTATGTGTGAAATATAAAGTTGAATATTTATATTATAGTTCTTTAAGCATTTTGTTGAGGTTTTTAGTTGTTGTATTGATATTGGAATAGGGTGTCATGTCGGGAAAAATTGATATTGGGATTGGGTACCACGTTGGTATGGTAGATGGAATGAGTTTATGTCCTGCAGGTCATGACTAAGGGTACTTGCTGAGCCTACTATGTATGTACATTATTTTATGAATACATTCATTGGTTTCATTACACATACTATTGGTTACTTAATTGTTGTTGATTCAATTATATCAGAGTAAATGATTGACATTAATAACTTGAAACGAATTTCTATACAGAGGATAGTCAGTGGTTTGTAAGTGGGTGAGATTTACAAATATGTGGTGATATGTTTTCTTATTAGTAAGTTGTCTCTTAATAGCATTTTTCCTTTATTTAACTTATTAATTGGTATGATGTTAAGTTAAGTCGGGTGATGATGCCTACTAGTACATAATTTTTGTATTAATACTACCTATGCTCTTCATTTTGTTGAGTGCGGGCCATGTTCGAGTGGTCGAGATGAGACCTCATTGTTAGATTATAATCATCAAATCTAATTTAAGGGTGAGCACCATATTTGTGGAAATATTGGATCTTTCTCATGGTCATGTCCTTTATCCGGACAATGACTATATCTATTGATTTTAGAATTTTGGATTTTGATTTTAGACTTAGTTTTGGATAAGTAGTTTTAGTACGATGACTTTTGTTCTCAGGGAAATATAATAGTTTAGAGACGCTTCCTATTTTTTGTTATTTGTTTTGATTTATAGGATATTAGAATTGATGTTATACTTTAAGATAATAAATGGTGCTTTGGCTTATGATACTATTCCTATTATAGAGAGTTTGAATGTTGAAGCTCTTGCAACCGTGATCATAAACTTTGATAGTGATGGTATTAACGACAATATTTAGATGGTATGTTCTCCCTATGGGAGTGTTTCTTACCCTTATGCACCAAAGAAGCTTGATTTGGATTTGATAAATAGAACTACTACACCTGCTCTTCCATCTATTGAAGATCCACCAGTTTTGGAGTTGAAGGACCTCCCTTCTCATTACAATATGCATTTTAGGGCAAATAACACTTTGCCAGTATTTATTGCCGATGATTTGATCGACTCTAAAGTGGAAACATTTTTATCATTATTATAAAGATTCAAAAAGGCCATTGGTTGGTCCATTGCAGATGTTGTGGGTTTCCCACCTGGTTTTTGTACTCATAAAATTCAACTTAAGCTGGATTGTATTCCAAGTATACAACATTAGCATTGACTCAATCCTTCCATACAAGAGGTGGTAAAGAAAGAGATAATCAAGTGGTTGGATGCTAGTGTAGTATATCCTATTATAGATAGTAAGTTGGTCAGTCTAATACAATGTGTTCCAAAGAAAGGTGGTATTACTATTATGCCTCATGAGAAGAATAAGCTAGCGCCGATGAGGCTAGTCAAAGATGGAGAGTATAGATGGACTATAAATATTGAATGCGTGTACTCAGAAGGACTATTTTCCCATTCCCTTTATAGACTAGATATTAGACAGGTTAGTAGGCAGAGGGTGGTACTATTTTCTTGATGGTTATTCAGGTTGCAAACAAATCACTATTGCACCTACAAAGCTATGATAAGTCCACCTTCATATGTCCTTATTGGACTTTTATGTTCAGACGTATGTTGTTTGGGCTATATAATTCTCCAGCCATATTTCAGAGATTTATGATCTCCATATTCTCTGATATGGTAGAAGTCACCATCAAAGTATTTATGGATTATTTTTAGGTTGTTAGTGATTCTTTTGATGAATGCCTAGTGCACTTGGCTAATTCTCTAGAAGGTGTGATGAATGAACCTTGGTACTTAATTGGGAAAAGTATCATTTCATGGTTAAAGAAGGTATTATGCTTGGGAACAAGATTTCAAAAAGGGGCATAGAGGTTGATAGAGACAAAATAGTAGTGATTGAGAAATTACTTTCACCAATTTTTGTGAAGGGGATTTAGAGGTTTTTTAGGGAATGAAGGTTTTTATATGCGTTTTATCAAGGATTTCTTGAAGATTTCTAATCCTCTTTGAAAAATTCTTGAGAAGGAGGTAATATTTTTTTTTTTGATGATGCATGTATGAAGGATTTCAAAAGCCTAAAAGAGAAGTTGGTGTTGGCTCTAATCATTTTGTCTCCTGATTTTTCCTTTCCTTTAAAGGTTATGTATGACTCAAGTGGAGTGACTTTAGGTGCTGTCCTATGACAAAGAAAAGAAAAGATTCTTCATTCTATCTACTATGCTAGCAAGGCATTGAACACTGCTCAAAAGAACTATAAAGTGATTGAACAAGAGTTGTTTGCAGTGCTTTTTTCCTTTGAGAAATTTAAGTCGTATTTGATTGGGACGAAGGTACTTATGAAAACGGACCATGAAGCATTGAGGTACTTGATGTAAAACAAAGATGCAAAACCTAGACTGATTATGTGGTTTTTGTTGCTTCAAGAATTTGATTTTGAAGTCAAGGACAGAAAAGGCATAGAGAACCAATATGTGGATCACTTGTCTAGAATTGAGGAGGAAGTTATGCAAAATGTTGAAGATGGGAAAGAGATTGATGACAGCTTTCCAGATGAGCAGATATTAGAAGTTTCCCAAGATCAAATTCCATGATTTGCAGACTATGCAAATTATCTAGCAAGTGATCTAATTCCAGAAGATCTTTCCTTTCAGTAGAGAAAGAAGTTTATGCATGAGGTAAGGAAATTTTTTTGGGATGAGCTTTATTTATTTAGAATATTTTCAAATGGGATTATTCGAAGATGTATAATCAAGGTAGAAATGATAAGCATACTTGAGGCTTGTTATTCTTCGCTAGTTGGTGGTCATCATGGAGGAACCCACACACCCCACAAAATCTTGCAATGTGGGTATTATTGGCAATGAATCTACAAAGATGAACATGATTTTGATTCTTCTTATATCAATGTCAGTGAAAAAGTAATATCTCTAGAAGCCATGAACTTCCTATGACTCCTATTTTAGAATTCGAATTGTTTGATATATGGGATATAGGTTTCATAGGGCCTTTTTTGAGTTTGTTTGGAATGAAGTATATACTTGTGGTTGTGGAATTTATATCCAAATGGGTAGGAGCAGTTGCACTCCCAAATAATGAAGCATGTAGTGTCATTGCATTCCTGAAAAGGCATATATTTTCTTGATTTGGCACCCCCATGTGGTATCATTAGTGATGGTGGGTCACATTTTTGTAATCATCTATTCAAAAGTCTTCTTAAGAAGTATGGATTGAAACATAAGGTCAAGCACCTTATCATCCATAGGCTAGTGGGTAAGTTGAGGTGTCCAACAGAGAAATAAAGTCCATCTTGGCAAAGATAGTAAATTCCAATAGTATTGATTTGTCACGGAAATCAGATGATGCATTATGGGCATACCGAACAGTCTTCAAGACACCTATTGGTGCTTCACCTTATCAACTAGTGTATGGAAAGGTTTGTCATTTGCCTATTGTGCTTGAACATAAAGAATTATAGGCTTTGAAGAAGCTGAATTTTGAGTGGCAAGATGCAACCAAGGAAAGATTGAACAAGATGAATAAGTTGGATGAATTCCAAATTCGGGCTTATGAAAGTTCTACACACTTAAAGGAAAATATGAAGCTACATCATTATCTCAAATTTGAGAAAAGAATCTTTGAAAAAGGTGACTAAGTATTGCTCTACAACTCAAGGCTTCACTTGTTTTCAGGTAAGTTGAATTATAGATGGTATAGTCCCTTTATTGTGCTAAGAGTAATCCCATATGGTTCTTTGGAATTGAAGCGAGATGGTGAAGCCCTATTCAAAGTGAATGAGAGAGAGTAAAGAGAAATTAGGTAACATTTAGGAAATAAATGTGATTTTTGAGATGGGCCTTGGTGAAGTATGAGCAACAAAGGTAATTACGTCTTGCCGCGACATTAAATCAAGTGCTACATAGGAGGCAACCCATGAGGCTGGTTGGTGTAATCTAAGCACCCATATTATCCCCGTCATGTTGCGATGTTAAATCAAGCAATGCATAGGAGGAAACCCATGATTTGTACTTATTTAGTTATAGGGTAATGTTTTTGTTCAGTGGGCAGTACTAAAGATTGCAGAAAATATCTAGAAAAATATAAGAAGTTAGGTCATATGGAGTCATCATAAGTCGTATCATCGGGTACTACTCGTGAGTAAGAGTTGTAAGGACTTGGGAGAAGAATCAGTTCCAAGTAAATGTTTTCGGAGTGTATACGACTCTCTGAATGAGTCGTACCCACAAGGTACAACTCATCACATTGAATTTTATTAACTCCAGAACCCAGTCCAGGTTTCAGGTCTTTATGGGAAGAGAAAAAGACCTGTAAGCATAGGTATAAGTCATATATATGACTCATACCCAAGCTTATAAGGTCAGGGTCGTGGGTCAACCTGACCTAAATAACTGAATTAAAATAAATAGGGCTCCCAAAGATGGGTGCTCGATACCCGAGATCAAACCCACCTCTATTGTTATACAATTTTTGAGCTACCAACACACGAGTTCTATCACAAACACTTTGAATTAGACCATTTTTCTCGGATTCTTCACTTTGCACAAATTTAAGCATGAATTTGAGGAAGAACACATAAAAACTAGAAAAACCTAATTCTCACTCATTCAAATAAGTTTTGAACTCAAATCTTTACATTTCAATTTAGAATTGCGAATGTGAGATATCTTGAACTTGGTTTGAGCTGAATTTATGTATATGTTTAATTTTAGTACCATAGTTCATAGATTTTAAGTTGAAAATGAAAATTAGGGGTAAACTTGGTTTTGGGTGTTGATAATATATGTTGTTTTAACTGAAATTAGGTAATAGTATTGCAAAAAGTAGTGGGTAGTTTGGGAACTTCAAATTGGAGTCAACATCAAAGTTGAACTTGCATGTTTCAGTGGATACGAGACTTCTCATGACTCATACCCATAAGTATAGGGTCTTAAAGAGACTTGTACCAACTAATAATATAGAAGCTTAACTAAGTATATGTTCTAGTTTGGGTATGACTTGCTTAAACGAGTCATATCTGTACCATACAACTCGTACACAGAAATCATAAGGACCTGGGCAGATGTAATATATTATAAGTTGTTTTGATCTACTTATGACTGTTTGTAATGAGTCGTACCTTGGCTATACGACTGTTTAGGAGGGCTCGTAAGCAGACCAGTGAACACTTTCATGGATTCTATCTAGTATAAGACTCAGTGATTCAAGTCGTACCTAGTTGATACACTAGTACCTCCGACTCGTACCTTGAACCAAACTTGCACACTAAACTTTAGTTTCTTATTTTTGTTCTCTTTTATTTATTTAATTACTAATAAAGGTGTACTTTCAGGTACAATGCCTCCAAAAGGTACATCTTCTTCCAAACTAGTGGCTATAAAGGGAAGCAAAAAGGCACAATCTTCAAGTTCTGAGGCTACTGAGTCATCTACCAGTAGCAGTGACCTCTACCACTACCCAATGAAGGGCAAGGGTGATACAAAAGGACAAAAGGCTACAAAGGGAAAGAAGGTAGAAACTCAAGAGGACACACCTCTACGAGGAATAAAAAGAAAGAACTTGAGTACCTCCCCTCATCACTTATCTCCATCTTTGGAAGTAGAAGATAAGCTGAGTCCAGTTTTGAAGAAGCAAGTTCTGAAAATGATAATGGTATAGAAAAACTTAATGATGTGCCACCAATCGATGTGAAACACCCTGCATTTTCCATCAGTACTGACCCAATGACCATCGTTGAATAGTAGGGGTACCCTGATATACAATAAATATATAATGATAGCCTGAGAAGACACAGGACCAGAAATACAAAAAGAAACATTTATCTCTAGTGATGTTTGATTACTACTGGGATAGTAGAGTCATCCACTCGAGCACCCGACATGTATAGTCTTGCACTAGTGCGGGAGTTTTATGCGGCATACAAGGGAGAGCTACAAAGGCAGTATCCACAGGGTCAACTATAAAAGGGTGGACACCCCATTACCTTAGTGTTAATTTGTGGTATAAGGGGCAATGTATATGCATACACCCTTGGAAGATTTTTGTACGGGTCAGATTATAAACCTCCGATCAATACTAGGGAAACGGACTACGGTCTAAAGAGATGAGAAAAATTACTCAAAATCAATTAGGTTGGAGAAGAAGATAGGTTTATTTAGGTGGATTGCTACACATATAACATCTAACGGTGATAATGCGGAATGGTTAATTGGTGGCCTAGGTGTCACTTCATTGAGGATAGAGAAGCATACCCTCCATTTTGAGTCCAAGCCATAGTGGCTGCTGGACTGCCATAGATTATGTCCTATTAATGGGGACAATGTAATATGTCCAGTGTGAGCCGCGATGATAGCCATCTTTATAACTGGTTTTGAGTTTGACATTGGAGATTTCCTAGATTGGGAGATAAGAGATCGAGCTATAGGAAAAAAGAATTCATTGATGGAATATCCATGCATGATTATACAATTGTGCTTGGCTGTAGGAGTATGAGAACTCCCAAGTATTGATGAGATAATAGAGACCACGAATGCCTCAGACTTGGGCCTGATTAGAGACACAACCAACCCTATGGCTAGGCAGGCCAGACAGGGAGTAGATATACTTTCCAAGATGTACAGGAGCCAGACTGAGGCTGTTGAGACTGTTGATTTAGCTAGAAATACTAATACCATACAAACATCAGTCGTAGAGTGTACATCTAGTGCCTCTCCTTTAATTTATCTATACCATTGTACCTGAGAGGTGTACCTTCTTATTTTATGTTGATTCCATAGGAAACATGGAATAAGGATATAACTAGACTTTCACATTGGAAGCCAAGGTACGAAATATGGAAGGGGGTGTAAAGCCATGGGTAGATACTCAACTGGCGAGCCAGGATAGATGGGTGCAACTGTTACTCGATGCATTTGAGATGAGGATGACTTGGAAATTAAGTAGTGTCCAAAACCCAAATATTATAGAGGTGAAGGTTAAGGTAGCTGATATTTGAAGAATAGTGGAAGGGTTGTATGCCAGACTAGTTAACCTAGAGCCCAAGGTCATGACAGTCGTGCCTGATTTCATATTTCTAATATTTAGGATATTCCAAAACAGGTAGTTTAGGAAACCCAAGAAAAAAGAAGAGAAATAAAATGGATGAAGTGTGATGAGAATGAGAAAATGGAGAAGGCTAAGACAGCTACTCTATAGGATGAGTAGGACTAAAAGATGAGGGTCTGTGAGATGGCTGCTGGAGCTGGAGGTTATAGACTTCCAGTTGATGATGTTAAGGAAGGCAGTGTTGCAGTCCCACCAAGTATCAATTATGTAGATTCAGTCTCTAAAGATGATAGGACACATGTTGATGATAGTAGGACCCGATCTAAGGGCCCACATGCTGATGTTTTTGAGTTGGCGCCTTGAGTACCTAGGTATATTCCCAAATACTTTGTACCTTATTTTTAGCTAAACTAGGGACAATTGACATGCTTTAAGTTGGGTGTGGGGGTGTACTAAGTCTCCATGGGCTATGCTTGCCATGTTTTGAATCTCGTGGCCACATTCAAAAAATTTAAAGAAGTGGCATATCTTGTGTATATTTTGTTACTATTTTGTGTGCTGGGAATAACTAAAATCAGAAAAGAATTAGTACTTAGGGCAGTAGACCATGATTTGAATAATTATGCTTGAAATAGTCTGATCTGAAAAATACTTATGCTAAAAAATTGATACCCCTCCTAAATATTTTTGTGTAATTATGTGATATGCATGTGTATGAGACCACTGTGAAATGATTAATGGCATTAGGATTAGAGATGAAACAACTAGGGAAAAAACTTTTCATTGCTGGATAGGTAGTGCCTAGCAATATAACCCTGTGCAAGTGTGTGTGAGGTGCTACTGAGATTTGGGTGTATCAAAATATAGGACTTGTTGGTTGCTTTTATAGAAGGCCTACGATATTCGAGTAGGAGATGATCATATGCTATTTTTGTTATCATTCCACTTAAGCCTAAACTCCCAACCAAATTAATTAATCACTTGATCTAAATATTTGATCCTTAATCGACCAATTTTCTTGTATACACCGATTTCTCCTGCCCATTCTAC
This sequence comes from Capsicum baccatum var. pendulum, assembly GCA_030864225.1. Taxonomy (NCBI): domain Eukaryota; kingdom Viridiplantae; phylum Streptophyta; class Magnoliopsida; order Solanales; family Solanaceae; genus Capsicum; species Capsicum baccatum. The sequence goes on along the minus strand of CM061556.1, from coordinate 121,309,943 downwards.
AATGAACCTATACTTGACCTAGTCCTCCTTGGACATTATGTACCTCAAATAAGACAAATCACCTAAGTTGAGGGTGTCTATTATAAGGGTGCATAGGAAAAATGAGTGTGATGAAAGAAGTATGCACGAAAAAAAATAAAAAAGGACGGGTGCGGTAGGAATAAAAGAAAATTAAAAAAATTACAATAAAAGAAAGAAAAAGGAAAAAGTTTCAAGAAAAGAAAAAGAACATGTGCGGTAGGATTTCTATGTGTTTTTGAGATACTATAAATACACTAGGGTTTATCTTTTATTAGGTTACTTTCTATTTCATTCTTTTATATTATTTTGAGATTCCATAACATAATGTAGAATTATTCTTTAGATTATGGATTTTTATTCGATTGAAGACTTGGTATTTTATTCATATTATTATTGTGCAATTAATACATAATTTGTTTATTAATAATCATGGTTTCTTGCATGAACATGTGCGGCTAATCTCACAGACTAGGTTTGTGGGAACACTGGTGGATTAACGATATAAATGAATTGGGAGAGTCATCTTTTCTAAATTAAGATTCATGTATCTTAATCTTCTTCACATTAATTGACCTCAGAACTACTGTAGAAGCTTGGGGATAGCCTATATTCACAAACGTCCTCACAAGAGATTTTGTGATTAGGAAAAAAGATTAAGACTGTGATTTGACATTCACTTCCATCATTAATATTCCTCCATCTAATCTAATAAACTTGAGATACAAAAGGTGAGAGTTGAACTAAAGTCAAGACAAAGAGCAATAAAGTGACACCCTGAGACTCACAAAGGTACCGGATGAGATTTACCAACAAGTTCACAAGACTGTTGGTAATACATAGCTTGTTAACTTTACATACATAGTAGTAGAATATGTGTGTTGAACAAGATAAACTTATAGAGTTAAGAAGCTAGGGGGGAACATGGTCCTATTGTTCGTCTTCTATTGTTTACAACTCAAAGCACTCAAGTTCGGTTACTACTTACTAATTACTTCCAAAACCCCTTATATAATTTTCCACACTGCTCATGAATTACGTCAAGTTAAGTAACTATTCAGCCTCTTCCCTATAGGTTTGACCCCAACCTAGTTTGGTTACTATATTTGTCATTAACCACAACAAGCTTCTTTTGAGGTTAGTTTTGGGAGACATTAGTTCTTTCTTAGCTTGAATATAGAGATAAGGAATTTAACAAAGGAATTGTTGTACTATCATATTCTAGATTACAATAACCTAGCTCTACTCCTTCAAACCATCCTTCTAAGTCCCTCTCCTGTTTAACTTTTCTTGACTCCTATGAATTTTTCTCTAGAATATTCAAATTATGCACTACATTGATACTTATCTTCTACTTATTAATGAATCTTTATTTTGTGTGTTATATTTGTTCCCTTTATATTAAAAAGTCGTTCTTCATGTTAGTGTTTCCCCAGTGGGCATGAGTTAACTAATTTATGCTTATTTTACTCTTGGTTCTCTGTTTTTCCTTTTCAATGATGCCAAAAGGGGGAATATTGATTTCATATAGTAGGGACCAGGTACCAAGTGTAGTGTAACTATTGAAATTACAGATATAAATATGAATGGCATGTTGATTGAAGTAAGTGATATGTTGAATATATGAAAGAAGAAACGCATAATGACAAGGAAGTGAGTATAGTGACAAGGGATGTGATTAAATGATTGGATATCAACTGATAACAGAAGACCAGGTCCCTATGTTGCACGGAGGTGGAAGCATATTAATTGAATGATAGGGGGAACATTCATATTTAACAGTGGTAATCACTCTAATTAAATATGATGAATGAATATTGATGCTCTAATCTTTGTGGTTGGATTTTCATCATCAAAAAGAGGAAAAATTGTTATATGTTGCCTTGATAATGAGCAGTGTACTACAAGGGACCAGGTCCCTTTTTCTTTTTTCTTTGAGAATACCTAGTTAGAGTTGCCTAATTCCAAAATTGGTTAGAGTTAACCAATATTGAGAGAGTCTTGGCAGAGTTATAAAGTTGAAGTTATAGTAGAGATACTACAAGAAGAAGGATCCTTGAGTTAGGCTGAAATTGAGTTTGTAAACAAATGCTTAATTATAGTAGATTCCTGAGGTTCTTGTGAGGACAAGAAGTGTTTTTTACTCCCCAGAACAATAGGGTTTCCACGTTAAATCTTATGTTATTTATGTTTCCTGCACTGTTTTGTATTGCTGGTTAATTTACTGTCTTATTTTCTGTGATTGACTCTGAGGTACCAAGTCCCTCACTATGTAGTGCAACCTCTAAGTGTTTCAATAATCCCTAATATGTCACATGTACTTTGATGGGACTCAGTTTAATTAGATAAGAGATTGACATCCATGGAGGAGCTTGTTGTCGTATTAGCCAAGGATGTTAGGCATTTTCTCTCAAGGTAGATTTTAGTAGTTGAGATTTAGTGGAGACATTGCCTGGTAGAAGAGGTTACTTAGGAGATCAATAGATAGATGCAGACCTAGTATCCCTACGGGTTCGAGCCTTTAGGTATATCCTAACCCTTTACTTTTGCAAATAAAAGTCCTTTTATTAGTTTATATTGTAATGATTCTTTAAGTAATTCTCTACTTTTCTACACTAACCTATAGCTTCCCCAAGTCATTTATTACTTTCTGGAGCTGACAGTTTAGTTACCAACTAATTTGTTTAATTTTTAGAGTTAATTCCCTATTTTAAAGTCTTCGTTGGTAAGGATTGGTTATCCTGCATAAACTTTGGGTATAAACTTTTGGTTAATGGCCTCATACATCAACTTTAATAGTATCATTAGCTCCAAAACATTATTTTAGGATAGAGGAACCTTTCGTTTGGGTCCAAGGCTTCCACACTCACTTTGGGCTATTGGATTGATTTTAGTAAAAGTGGCCCTTGGGTTTTGAACCCACGTTTCATTGAAATGACTCTGGATGAAAATTTTGCCAGCACCATTGATTTTGGAATTTTGAATTTGATAAGACAGCATAGCCCATTTGCATTCACAAGATTTCAAATAAATCCCAAGGGATCAGTGGAAAATTGGAAAAATCTAAGTTTAGTAGGTTCATGGGCTTAACTAGGGAAACTTCTTAAGAGGTGGAAGCTTTAGTGGCTAATTGGTTTCTTTAGTAGCCAAGAATGGTCCCACCCATCTAACTTTCATGAAGGCCTAGCCGCTAAAGCAGACAATTCTTGAGCGACTTCTTGTGCGATTTAGCAGAGGTTGACCAAGTTCTAGAGACCGCTCAAATGATCCTATGCTACGTTAAAGGTGATTGCTTCAGTGATAATCGTAGGGGTATTTAATTACCCTCTCCACCAATTTATCCCTTTTTCTCCAAGTCCCAACAGATTAAGAAACCCTTAATATCTTGGAGAATTGGGAGATTTACTCTGGTTGATCATAGGGTGTTGGCGAGCTTAGGAAAGTCGTTTCGTCAATGTAATCCTTGCATATTTCCATGTAATTCAAGGTTTAATTCTCCATTTTAGTCATAAATCTCTAGTTTTTTGATGGGTTGAATTGGGTATCATTTGAGCTTGGAATTTACTCATTCTTGAGGTTAATTATCCTTAAGCATATAGAGACATGTTGATGGTGTTCAAAGTATAATTTTGTAAATTGGCTCCATATTAGATTTTGACTCAATTTTGGAGCCGAAGCACAAAAATACAATATGAATATCATTATTCTTGTATTAACGTGGATCATTATTTTGATTGCGTGACTTCGTGCTAAGGCTTCTCAGAAGCAGAAATCTCTAATTTAGCAGACTTTATCAGTCATTCTTCAGTGTTCAAATAGGCTAGTCTTACTCATCTCTTAGATTGAGCTTAAATATAGTATTATTATGATATTATTCTAGTTTATGGTTAGTAATAACAACTTGGTTTTATATTTAGCAAATTTAGATTATTTAGCCCGCTAGCTAGCCTTATTTAGGAGGAATTGACCTACCTGTCAGTTCCTTAGGTTGGATTGCTATTTTTGTGCTTACTAAACCTTATGAAGTACTTCATATTGATAATTTAAAACCCTAGTCTAGTTCTAGGTAGAAATTGTCTTAGGATGGACTTTCGAGGTTAAAGGTAGTCCCCTCCAGCTCGCTACTATTAGCTTATTGTAGAATCTATAGGCCTTTTCCTGTCTTTCTAATTTATATTATTGATTCCCGCAAAGGGTTTAGACATTTTACTACTTGTTCTAGTATTGTACTTGGGAGACATTAAGACAGGTTCAAGTCCGACATCTATGATAATATTATTTTTGATTCAAGTAGAACATGTGAGATACTATATTCGGTTCGAGTTTGGCATTGATAGGTGATTTATGATGATTATGGAATTATTTTGAGTCTAGTGTTTATGGTATGGGAGGATCCATGATAACGCCTTCAAGATTTTGATGGTTGGGATATTTACTATCATTACTTCTTTTTTATTGAATCCACTGGTCTTATGACGGCTCACGTGGAGTATTTACTCTTGTTGTGTATTTGGGATTATGGGGGCGCAGTTATGCTATAGTTATCTATGTTCACTTTGATATTATTTACTCATTTGCTTACTTTCATAATTGGAGCATTATTCCATATTTGTCCTTTATCCTTGACTTAGTTTATTGTGTCACATATTACTGTATTCATATTATGATTTATCTCAATGGGCCAATGATGCCTACTGAGTACCCATTGCTTTGGTACTCATATATAATTTTGCATCATTTTCTGATGTAGATTAAAGTAATAGCTGCTGCCAATGACGTTGTGTTACTGCTGGCTGAGGTTAAGAGATAGGGTGAGCTCTCGGATATGGAGTGGACATTCTTTTTTTCTTTTATTTTGGATTGTCTCTTATTCGAGACCATTTTGTGTTTGATACTTATAGTACTCTTATTCTTTTGGTAGAGCCTCTTGTTCTGACATTGTTAGGTCGCTGCGATATTTTACTCTTTCTCCTTATTTACCTTTAGTTATGCTAGCTTTCTTAAATATTATGGCTTGTAATATAATTACTAGTCTAATTCTGGCATCCATGCTATTTTCCACCATCTATCCTATTACTTGTCGTTCCAGGATTTGATTTGGATTACCTACTAGTGGGAGTAGATTCTGAGATGACTCATGAAATTGGATTGTGCCATTGATCTAGCATTTCATAAAACAATTATTATCACGATACAACTGGTCATTATTCACACCCACCCTATCCTATGGTGGGAGAACCATACTAATCTCATACTTACTAACTCAAGTGTTACTTTTACATTCATCTTTCAATAGTTTTTAGTTTTAAATAATTGAAAGAAGGAACTTTATTCAATACTTCGGCCCACCCATCAACCAACACCAATATTAAAAACTAATAGTGCAGAACCTCTATTTCTTACATTTTTGAGACCTGAAGTCACCATACAAGCACATCTAAGAATAAACCAAGTCTATAACAAGTAAAAATTCAAAAATATAAGTAATAAGGAATTATCTTATTCCCAAAACAGAGGACATCAACATCAATAGAAAGATTTGAAGGTCGCCCGATCATGGTACTCACCCTTAAATTAAAATTTGAAACATTAACTAGAGCCGAGATCATGTGACAAATGCTGGAAGATGTTCTGCACTCAACAAAAGAATAGTACAAGTAACATCAATATATCAACAAGAACTGGAAGCACCACAGGCTGAATAACTCAATAATGCACAAAGAAGCAAGCTAGAGAATTCTAAAAGTGATTATAACAGAACTCAAAATCAAAGACATCAACCACTGAATACAACATACTGAGATAAATCACAAGTTTACTTTCATAATCTTTTATACTTAGTCATTTTCATCAATAACTCATCACGAGATATAATTATTATAACGACACCAAATACATATGAAGGAGTGTATGCATGCAAGATCTTCACATTATCTCTTACTCTTATCATCATCAACAATATCATCTTCAATAATATGATATACTACCAATGTGGTACCCGATCCTCTATCAAAATATATCATATCTATACCAGCATGGTACCAGATCTTACTTCACCCAATATCATAATAATGCATATGAAATAAACTACAGTCAATATATCATAAGTCAGGCTAGAAGGCAATCATAGATATTTAATTTACAAATAAACACTAAGGCAAGAATGTCTAATGTATACAATAAAACTATAGCGTACCTCAATTCCTTGATCAAGTCACCTTTACGCCACATTTTTCTTTTTTATTCTTGTTCAGCTTGTTAATAGGAATATATACCCATTTCAATTATCGCCCATTTTTTAAACTACTAGGGATAAAAAAAATCACCAATTTTAGTCATAAATTCACCTAATTACGCGATCTTAGATTTTTCTATCTCTTAAAACATATGGATTCTACTTGAATTGTCATAAACAACTGCAATTTCACCACATTAGTATTTTCTAATACCTTAGTATCATTCGTTATCGAATTTATACACATTCTCACCATTTTTCATTAATTCCTATAAACTAGGATAATCTTAATTTTCTTCCATGAATTCATTTTAGTGATTTTCTAAGGTTATAAGATGTAATTTCAAGTCTAAAATGTAATAAATTTCCTCCCATGATGAAAAATCTCAAAAATCCTTTGCAATTCAATTTTCCCAAAGTTCCCTTATGTTTTTTCATAAAGTGGTGATCAAAACCATTTTTTGGTTTTTAAAATTGTCAAATTTTGTGGGCTACCAATTTAGTGGTTTATTACCATTATAGCAGCTAAAGTTCTTTTGGAATGTTTTGCATCTTAAAATGGAGGTCCGTTGTTGTGGTACCTATGATCATTGCAGCAGTTACTTTTCCTACTACAGCGATCCGAGGTAGACTTTTAGGACCTCTCTTCAATGTTTTTCATTTACAATACACCACATGAATTATAACATATCAGACTAACCCCTTCATACTAAACTTTATAATTAGAGTTCTACAATCTATTTAGATGCTAAAAATTACTATGGCTTCGTAAACTCATTGTCCATCTGGATATGCATCAAACATCACTACAACTAATCACGTTTCATCTAGATTCATTTTTATTAACACACCCTCTAAAATCTTCTGATCCGAAACTATCCTTAGATTTCTCAAAAAATGGCTAAGTGAAGTTTAATAGAAATTTTACCCACTCTTTCACCATAACGACAATTTGGGTAAATAATGTTTTTCAATGATATCCTTTTCAATACCTGGATACCAATATGGTCTTTTGTTTACTGGATTAGCATTGTCAATCAAAGGAATTCTAGGATAAAAAACCCTCTCTGTGGTGACAATTTTGTAGGTATCTAAAAAATACTAGCATATCCATCTATCAAAAGTGACAATTTAGGAGCTTGTGAGTTACTTTGAGTAAATTGAATATTGCAACATTGCAGGTCTTTATCTGATTTTGATAGAAAGTAAAAAATAAAGTACTGATTATCATGCACATTGATCTTGTTTACTACCTTAGAACTTGTATATTCTAAAGTGTTTCTTGCCCCTATTAACATATGTTTTTGTTCCTTTTTACCTGAACTCCATGGTTTTGTTTTAAAATCAAAAAGTATTTTTCCTAGTGTGCTCAACCATCTTACCCCTAGGACATTATCCATATTGCCTAGTGGTAGTAAAAAGAAGACCAAGGCAAATGTAGTTACTTGCATAATCCACTGTAAGTTCTTGCAAAATACAGTTGTTTGCACACTTCTTCTATCGGCAACACTGACTGACTATGTCATTATTGTAGTAGCTTTACAACCCAACATCTTAGAAACATTTTGATCAATAAATTTATGTTTACTACCAATGTCAATAAACACTTATAAGGACCTCTTTTCATAATAACCAATTACTCTCAGAGTTTGATACCTTATTATATACCAGTAAATGATTACAATGAGATTATCATGAGATCATCCAATTCCACTTTTCCCTCTTGACTGTAATATACTACGAAGTCCTCCACATCTAGACTATCTTTTACCATGTGAGACATAACGATTTGTATATTAGTTTTACATTTATGACCAAAAACATACTTCTTATCACAGAAGAGAAAATACCTTTTGCTCTCTATTCATCCCTTTCTGCTATACTATCTCATTTTCATTTCTATTTACCCAGTTTATATCTTTGTTTCGTGTGTTCCTGGGAGAAATTTAACCTCAGAATACCATCGAAATAACTACAACCACCATTTAACCTTGTTGTGTTATTATTAACTGATCATTATTTTCTTGAAGTTGTTACTTAGTACAAATGGTTTCTATGTAATTATTGGTTTATCTGGAGTAGGGTAGGCAAAAGAGGACTCTAAAACTGTCTCACTTGGGTTTTTGAAGTCTGAGCGTATGCTTCAAACACTATTTTTTGTAGCTTGGTAATTTTGAAAGCTTGCATCAGTATTCTTAGTGCTTGGATCCTACCAAATTTATTAATTTTAGGTTTAAAGGCTCCTATACATTCTTATTCAACAAATTCACACCTGTTCGTAACCTAGAAAAATTAGACTGATATTCGTTGACACTACTAGTTTGAGTTAAATTCTTCAAAGCTTCCATGGGATCCTCAAATTCATCCCCAAACCTCTTATTTAAAGCTAAGACATACTAAGTCCATGAAGTTACCCCAGAACTCCTAGATTTGATAAAATATCAATGTCAAGCAATAGCTTCTTTTCCAAATGAATTATTGGTATTTTAACCCAATGATCAAATCAGATTTCATCCATGGACAAAACTTATCCACCTTACACAATAAAATTCTAAGATCTTGACCATAAAATTTGAGAAATTCTACCCTAGAACATCGAGTTACGAAGTTACCAGAATTGTAGTGATTATCCTTATGCCTTCTCACTTGATGAAATTCCATATAACAAGCCCAATTATTGGATGATTCAGCTCTTCCTTAATCTTTTTCCTTTTGTTTGCCACCAATTTGATGCATTTATTTTTTAAGCTCCTCTATATCTTTATTAGTTCTAGAGTTCTTGTCATTCTTAACATTCACCCCTTCCATCAGTTTCTATAACTTCTCTTGAATTTATGTTAATTTGTCATCCATTTCTTTTGAATTTTTATCCAAGATATTATTTCTAGTAATTGGCATGTCAAGAAACGAGTGGATCTAACACCAATTGATTCACTTATTCAATGAATAGAGTTCTAGGATCTCATCTCAATGAACAAATATGGCTGATTAGGGATAAAAACCCAAGATTCCAGCTCAAATAAAGAAGAAGATTAGAAATTAAGGAAAGCGAGAACTGTAATTAACTTGGATGATTTCTAAAGATACATGTAATAGTACTTATAATTGAGAATTGGAAATAAATATTGATAACTAACTAACTAACAAACTAACAATTGGAATGCAACTATAGTATAACGAACTTCTAGAGTTAGCTACAATAATAACAGTTTTTTGAAAACAACAAAAACTATGTAATTTGCTGATTTACAATAATTAACTATATTTGCACTTTATCATCCTTTGCCACTTGGTCACTTGTATCAATAAAAATTAATTGACGTCAAGTCGCCAATAACTAGTTTCCATTCAAAAAATCCTCAAGAAGAACCATGAAACTATTCCAAATATGTTTATCCTTCTGTGAGGTTGAGTATGAAGAGAATCAAGAAGCCATTGCAATTTCCCAGAAAAAGAATACCAAAGGTAATATCACATTATGTGATATTCAATTTGGTTATCTAAACTGGCTTGATCTATTGTCAATTTATGTATTATTCACTTTAATTAATAATTTTGACATAATGAATTCTCTTGTAATTCATTATTCTTTAGATGATCTAGTACTCGAGAGGTCAATGATGGTGACGCCTTTTGGGTCTCTTAAGACTCGTGTCAATGACACCCATGAGTCTAGATCACATGTTCAACCTAGGTATAGTATCATAATGAGTCATTACACTTCACTGGATATTGGTATGGATAGGACAAAATAAATCTATTAGATCGAAGATGTACATTCGATTTAATAACAATTTTATTTTAGAGATGTGCAATCCTATGACTCTGAACACTCGGTAGGATAATAGAATTTAAATACGAAATACACGAGAGATGAAACCCTAAACTAAGAACAAGAAAATAAAGATAAAAGGATACAAAGGTAGAAAGAGAAATTAAAATCATGGCAACCAACACTATATTAAAGTGTAGACCTTCTTGAGTGTGCAAGATAAGAACCTAAATCTTAAAAGCAAGACATAAAAATTGGATCAAAAAGAAACCATCGCTATACTAAAATCAAGATTTCCTATTAAGAATCAAAACAAGAACCTATTCTATCCAGACATACTTAAGAGGAATGGTATCCATAATTAAGCAATCCTATGAATATTTCAAACAACCAAGGCCTTTTCCTAAATCCTTACAAGAGTTTTCACTCATATATACATAATACAAAAATATTCTACGCATAAAAATGAGCTAATCTCCATTCTTTATAACATACACTACTAATTATAAAAATACCCTTAATGGAATAAGGGTCTTCTAAGCATGAGGTTTGCATGTTAAGAATAACCACTTTGTGTCCATAGACTCTTTTTTTTTCGCCCTTCTTTCTAAACTTCTTCTTTAGCATATTCTTGAGCTCCAATTCTTCATTTCATGATATTAATGGAGCTTAACCTATATCATTCTCCCTTTTGTGAAAAAGATTCATTCTCAAATCAAAACCTAGCAAAAGTATAGGGAAAACAAACAACAAAGAGGTCCTCATAGCAGATGGTTAGCACAAGGGTTAACAAATCTACCAATATGCCAAGGATGCACAAATTTATAACATAGCCAAGTATCAAGTAAAATGTAGAATACAACCTCATATGGATAGGTAACATGACTATACAAAGAAAAATAAAATAAGAAAATGATTAAGGAACCCATGGAATTAAAAAAAATCCAAGTAGGTGTGCATACATTGATTCTAGTAGACATAAAGCACAAACAAACCTGTTTTTCAAGACAAAACAACTTGTGAGATGATGCATGACTAAATCCCATACATAAAAATTATTACTGGGGGTCAAAAGAAAATATTATCTATCCATCTTGGTAAAAAGAACATTCATGTACTCCATTTAAATCCATAGCAATCTAAGAGCCACTTTCAACAAAAGTATGAATATCATCATATACAAATAAATAGTAAAGAAAAGTGTCTAAAAAATTATATCAACAATGGAGCCTCATTTATAAGATCACTACTACATTTAAAAATATCATCAAGCATATTTTCAAAAATAGGACAACCCAAAAATGAGGAAAAATATTTAAAAGAAGTATCACTCCTCTTCTCAAAAGAAGAATCCCCAATTGACACACACCACCACTAACATCAAGGAGATTATAACTTAAGTCGTAAAATAAATTTTATATTCATCCTTATCTTCATTAAATAAGATGGAGTGTCATACAAAGGATCACAATCAAGGCCATCATCATAAAGACAATCTATTATTGGATTTTTCAAATTATCAAGCAAATCAAAGTTATATTTACCCAAAGAATCATCCTTTATAAGAATGAGAGATTACTATCAACAATTGGATAGTAAGAACAATCTTCACTTAACCCAATAGTTTTGTCATGATACGATTTTTCATGTCATGATGATACCTAATATAATCCTCCAGTTGATAAGCCAGCCCATAGTCTGAAACTCTTAGTAATGGACTACTAAGAGAAATGAAGGAAAGAGGCAGAATTAATATTGTAAAAGACATACATAAGGTAGTCCCAAAACCTGGTGGAATCAGTACAAGAACTTCTAATATAATAAGACTACATAATGACAGTACTAAATAAATATACTAATACAAACTAAGTCTAAATACAACATAGAGATTAGTCTAGTATATACAAGGGAGAAAAATAATATTATGAATACTAGGAGCTCATCCTACGTCTTCAAATTAGAGCTATTTCGTACACCACACAAAACAACAATGAGAACTTGTACTTTGATCTGCAGGCTGTAAAAGTGTAGTATGAGTACAAAACATGTGGTACTCAGTAGGAAACTGTCGACTGAGCTTTAAAAATAATGTAAATATAAATATCTTGCAAAGAGGAATGTATACTACGCCCAAATATTCAACAAACTACATAATAAAGCAATGAGAAAATGAGGATAAGCTGTCCTATTCCTATTAAAGAACTAACATAATAAAACTAATAGGGAAATAAGGATAAACTATCCTATTCATAAACAATAACTAACATAATAAAGCTAATGAGATAATAAGGATAAACTATCCTCTTCAAGCAATACTCAGGAACACAAACACTGTACCATATATAACTGATCAACATATGAATAAAGAGTGAAAGAAGGATATATAATAGTATACAAGGCTAAGAAATGGATATACAACATCAGTAAATGAAGAAAGGAACGGGCATACATTAATTCCTTAACTACATGTAGATAGATACACACAGACACGCACACACGCATACATATACACACACACATATGTGCATATATATATACAAGGCTAACTCAAAGGTACAACCTAAGTATCACATACTAGCTTATCAAGTCCTTCTAATCATAGTAGTAACTATTACTAACATAATTAGGGTCTAAAACCATAATGCCTAACCATGGAATAATCATGCATAATAATATAACTCTAAGAATAAGGAATCAAAATCATACCTTGAATATCAATACTAGTCCAATAACAAATCTGTCATGAGCTAATCATACTAATAACAATAATATAAAGTAACCAGCTAGCCCGAATAAATAATATCTAAATCGAGCCCCATGATTCAAAAGGTCCAATAAACACAAATAACATACAACAAGAAATACTCGTCACTTATTCCTACATAACCCCCATAAGGCAGATAGATAAAGGTGCATAATGGTGATAGCCACTAAGCACATAAACGCAATGATAATCTTTAATACCTTAATCAATCCAAGTACAATAATATAAAATAGTGTATAAACCTTCTCTAGCTTGGCGACTCATAAAGGCAGGACCTACGACGACTTTTATTCTCTGACATGATGACTTACAAACAAAGAGGACCCTAGGGGTTTGAGAGTAATCGTATACACTAACTTGATCCTGATCAAGGATTTTCAATAACCATAATTGTCATTAATATACTCTATCAAGTACCCTATATATATACACATATATATAGAAATATAAAATGCACGGGCTAGAATCATAGATAAAAGAGTGTAAGCGTATAAATCCATTATCCAAGGTAAAATTTAGAACTAAATCATCATAATAGTATAGAAAGGTCGAAATATCTCTCGATAGAGGTTAATAGTAGAAGTGTAACACTTAACTTACACTATTATTTTGATGCAAGATAGTCGTCATCTATATAAACCTAACAAGAGTCGGGGTCATATCCACAAGGAGTGTAAACTAGTTTTCTAAACCTATGTATGTTGAGAGTTAACCCATAATATAAGACTAAAATACACCATGAAATTAAGTGGGGGAGGGTATTAACTTGAACTTTTGTTGAACAAAATCACACTACAACACCAATGTAAGAGCAAACAAGTGATGAGTAAAATCAACAGAGAGAGTTCTTGGGGTAATACCATCCTCGGGGTAATTCGTGTATGGGTAATCAATACATAATTCTAATTTTTGGCAGTGAGTCTTAGGTAGGCTAGGTTTTGGGGTTTTAGTGCTAGTCTTTCAAAAAACACTAAAACTTCACTCAAGGATTCTTTTGAATACCCCATAGTGTGATAAATTCATCAACCCAATACCTTAATTTTTGGCATCCCTATTTCTAAGATAATGCCTATGAACTTAGAAAATCCACATAACATTTTTACTTCTCAGACAATGCTAAGGAAGAAGCTAAAATAAATTTGTTGTGCACAAATACTCATCATCCACATCCCTCTTTCAAGGATGATATAAGATCTAAAGCACTTGGTGTTTTCACCCTCAATTATCACTTCAAACTTAGAGTAATAGTAAAACCCAACACTATTAATTATGAATTTAAACTACTAATTAACACCCATAAACATTTACAGCGTATTCAAACAAAACTACAAGATGAAAATTTAGCTACTCATGAGATTGGAGAAAAGAGATATACCCAAGTTAACATTTAATGCTTCCATTGAAAATTAAAGCAAGAGTAATCCACACTTCAATGAAAAATTGAAGTAAAACTCTCTTGAGAACCTATTACACTTATTCTTTGCTATAATAGAATTGTTTTTCTCTCTACAAATAGAAGATTTATTGAAAGATGCCCTAATTGTGCAAGGGTTTGTGCTTTTGAGATGTGGGATTCAGCTCCACAAATTTATGATTCTGCCCTTGCAAATTTTTCTACTTTATCATGATTGAACTCCATTTATCTCGATATCAACTCTCATTATTCTGATAATCCCCTCATGATCATTGTAACTTGACTTGGCTTTGACTGGTCACAATCCCAACCCTCAAGCCGCAATAGCGGTACCTAAGTGTCAATCTCGGCTCCTAAATTCCATCTTGTTCAATGACTTTAGTTTTTTATTCCACTTTTTAACTTAGCTTCACTCATTTTCTTCCAATTGCCGACAAACATGTAAGCTGTGGGTTTTAATGCATTTAAATAAAGATTTTGCCTTATATTTACAATCATTTTATCATAGTGTGCACAAATTTGGATTTAAATATGTGGCAAACATGTTACTCACCAACACCTCCAACTTAAATCTTTTTTTGTCCTGAAGAAACAATAATTCACATTCGATGAGAATACTCAATTATGTTCCCATTTATTCAAATAAATGATCACAATGACTCTGAACTCAATAAGCACTAACACTTAGCCCTTAAGAATGGGAAAAGCTATTCGCACAAATCCCCTCAAAGTCAATCACACTTTTCAAGGATGCAAAAGTGTTTTGAGAACAACCAAGCAACATCCATAAACTCTCTACAAGTGGATCTCTATCAATAGTGACTCAACTATACCCCTTTACCTCATTTATGGTAGATGCCAACTTCACCAACCTAAACTAGTCCACATGCCTCCTCGGGAAAGAAAATCCCAACACATCATAGTATCTTTCATTGTTGTAAGGGACTAAAGCGTGAGCACTCATTGATATAAGGAATCTCTTAATGCAAACAAGTATCATGCCATATGCTTGCCCTTATTTTTGATCACTATTAACTTAAGGACACTTTGTTGGAAATCTTAAAGGAATTTTTCAAGATTGTAATGTAGGCTCGGGAAAGGGTAGGATAAATGTTTAGGATGAAAGTGACTACAACCTTCTTGAACTCTATATAATACGTTATTCACTTTAACTTTGATTCATGGGGGACCTTGCTTCTTCCTAACTCACGCATGTGCCTACTTTTACTACCTTGATCACCCACTTTTGATAGCATTTTCTTCTCATCTCTTTTCTTGGTACAATTTATGCAATTCTTTCCTTTGTTGAATCTTCTCTTTTTCCTATTCATTTGTTCTTATTATTTACCTTTTAGGCACTCATTTATAATCCCGTGGCCCAAAGTTACCTCTTTTAAGATTTACCACCCCAGACTTAGGAATTAGGCTTAAGTTTCACTTTCAAGTTCAAGGAGGGTAGGTTTCAAAAGAGCGATAAAATTCAAATGGTTCATTTCTTCTAATGAGGTTGTCAAAGAAAGTTCCAAAGGCTCAAAGTGGGTGACTAAGGATACAATCTATGTATGGGTAGGCTTTTTAGGCTAAAGTGGATTTCCATATTCACAAAAAAGGCCTAAGATCATTTCACCATCCATGCCTAATCAAGATTAGTTTTGAGAGACTAATGGGGAAATGTTTAGATGACACAAGTTAGCATGAGAATTACACAACTAAAATATCCGCACATGGGACACAAACTATTCAAAGAGTCTCAATTTCATTTCCTACTTAAGAAAAAAGGAGCTATTTATCATGCAATATAACCTAAAGACTTTGGAGTCATAAAAAATGGTAAAGTGCTGTTACAAAGTAACTCATGTCCAGTTTTAAAAAAAGTTTTTGGATGGAAGGGGATGCTTATTTTTCATTCACCACATAAGAATGGCTAATGTTAGCAGCAAATCAAGCCATTATCTCACATTTTGGCTCTCACAAAGGTAAACCATATGGCCACTCAAACTTCACCATAGAAAAAAAGGCAATCCCAAATCTATAATGCCACGGGTACTTAGACTTCCCTATATTTATGTCTCAAAAACCCAAAAACTCAATGATTTTTCCTTAAGAATGTCATTACTCAATCTATCATTGGGAAAGGCTAATCCAACATTATTATTAAAATAATATATAAATCTAAGAATAGAACTAACAAAAAACGAAAACACGTAACTAATTCACAAATGTAGGCACCATCGGGGTGCCCAATATTACAACCTAAATAAAAATAGCATCATCCAAAATAAACCTAATAATATCCAAATGAAACTGACTAAATAAGTATCAAATAAAATACGATGATGGACACCCCATCTAAAAGCTTGCAATGTCCTCACTACATATCAATAAAGCATAGAAAGAGTAGAAGAGGCTCTCTTTAAATGCATCAAGTACTGGCATCACTCGCCTTCTCCTCAATATAATCTTTGGCCTCAACAATAGTCGAATTTTGTTTGTCATACCGTGAAGATGTGAACTTATCATCTGACTCTACTCTTAGGGAAGGAAGCCTATCTCTGGGCTTTAGGACTTTCCACATGCCCTTCACTCATTTCCATATACAGATAAAAAATTTATCTCTCTTCTTCTCTCTTTTTATGATCTTATCATGAGACTCTCGTAGCTATCGATATAAACATGTTAATGTAATTACTCTTTAGGTAATTATCCATATTTTTGCCTATTTTTGCTGATAAAGATTCTCTATAGCTATCACAATTCATTAGTCACTTGTGATGATTGATAGTTCGATTACCTAGGGGTTCATTTGGTTCCTCGAACAACTTTCTCAATTAGAAGTCTTCGTTGGTCCTAATTGACCACTAAGTAAAAACTTTGGTAAAACAACCTTGTATGCAAAATTCAACTTTGCCAATACATTCGGAATGTCAAAAACTATGGGGTTGGATATCTTATTTGGTTAAAATGGATCCCCTATGTATCCCAAGGCATTGACCAAAGCTCGAGACCAAGTTTCAAGCTTCAGCTATGCCTAGTGTTGACCGAGATACCGGGGTTGTGATGGTCAAGGAGCAACCATGGTTCTGCAACCATGGCTAGGTAGAGGGCACAACTACACTACCTGAGGCTAGAGCAAAGCCTATTTAATTGTTGTCTTAGAAAATATTTTGGTCTTTTGTGCCTCTTTATTAAACCCTAAACCCTAATGGTGTGTAAAACCTTCTAAGTGAGTCTTGTGGGTTGAATTGGATCTTAAATAACTTGTGAAATTGAATCTTGCTACAATCTAAGGTAAAATATCTTCTCATTTAGTATTGATTTCAAGATTTCTTAACTTAAAATCCCTAAATCATTGAAGCTCAAGTTTAGTCCCAAATTTGATTCATTGACTTAAATTTCTTGAGAGTTATGACTCTCTAAAGGTAGTCGAACAATGGAGCGGTTTTGGAAACTCAGTTTCCAAAAGTGAAAGCCATTTGGGGTTTTGGTGTTATCTTAAATCCATGGTACAATGGTTCCATAATGGGTATTATTAATCTTCTTTTAATGCTTATATTGTATTGTTGATAGCTTTTCTTGTACAGGAAAAAGCTTTTAAAAAAGGAAAGATAAAGCTTGTTGGTTCATGAGTTGCTTGGACTCAAGGTAGGTTAGGCTTACTTGTAGTTAGATTAAGCTTGATTGTAATATAATTATTGATATATTGTGATATTGGGAGGGATCTAGATAATAAATTATTATATGGTGATAATTGGGATTAGATGGCTCTATAGGTTATTGAATTTGCAAGGTGATATGCTTGACCCTTAGCCTAGAACCTTTGATAGTCTACTTCTAGTTTCATGAATAGTATGATAATACTCAAGTTTCTCTATAGATGAGAATAGTGTTTCTCCCTAACCTTAGGAATACGTTGACCTTGCTAGTGCTTACTTAGGAAATGACCTTGGTATTGGATTGACTTTGGAGGAATACTTGAAGAACATTTCCCAATAGGCTTAGAAAGGATTGGCAAAACCTTATGATGTGATTTAGATAACTTAACCTAATATGGCTAGATATTAGCCTTATGATGGTGGACTTTGGCATTCTTGGAATATAAGTGTGGGACTTAACCCTCCTTAAGCGTGAACTATGAGATTCCTTAGACACCTAGATGCTAGGTGAGTGTCTAAATAATGTCGTGGAGAATCAATGGATAAACCCCGCTTGTTTGATTATATGTGTATTTGATGGTGGTTAATATGTACACTGAATGGATTATCTTTTATACATAATATGGATAACTTTGGGAAATTGATGATTATGTATATACTATATGAATACTAATACTTATATTTATGCTCATGTTATGTGGTAATGCTTAATAGTGAGGTAGGGTGATACATGTTCTCTTACATCGTTATTACCTTATTATTGTGGACTTGTATTTTCTTAATAATTTGTCTATGTATGTGTGTGTATGTATGTTGTTGCCTTGAGAAATCTAAAATAGCATGATAATGCTCGGTGAATTCAAAAGATGTGTTAATGTGATGATAATACTCAGTGAATCTGGAAGTGGTAATGATATATGATATTACCTGGTGAATCCAGAAGATATGTTGATGTATGATATTTCTCGATAAATTTAGAGGATATGTTGATGTTTGATGTTACCCGGTGAATTCAGAGCCAGGATATGTTGATGTTATGATGTTACCTAGTGAATTCGGAGGATATGTTGATATTATGATGTTGCTCGATAAATTCAGAGGATATGTTGATTTAATATTGATAACCGGTAAATCTGGAAGAGGTGATGATGTTATAATGATACCCGGTTAATCCAGAGGGTATGTTGATGTTATGTTAATACTTAGGGAATCTAGAAGAAGTAAAGATATTATGTTGCCGTGTGGGGAAAATTTACATAAATGCATTAATACTTGTGAGGTTAGGCCGTGTGGGGCTAGATTGCTTATGTACTTGGGACATGATGTCTTCTTTGGTAAATGGTTTTTCATTCCTTGTACTTATACACTAATTGAGAGGTGTGATACTTGTTGACCCTAATTGGTAAGTAGAAGTAACTTGTATCTATTAAAGGGTTAAGGGTAATTGGTATATGAAGCCTTGTGTAGGACCAAGGGCTTACCTAGAAAATCTATTCGACTTTGAATAATGGTCATGTTACGGAATTTCTCCTAGTAAAGTGGCTTATGTGACAACTAGTTATTGCTAATAAATTACTATGACTTGAATACTAGAAGTCTAGTAAATTAGTTGGTGGATTAATTGATGGCTTCTACAATAAGAGTACTAACTATAAAATGGCATTGTCATAGATGAATAATTAATAGTAGTGGTAACTTATGGCTTTTTCCTATTGAATGGCTAGTAACTATAAGACTTGTAACCTATTGGCTTACGTAAATAAAGGTTAACTAGTTTAGACCTCATATGGAGTTTTTTGGAAATTTAGAGGATGAGTAATTATATGATTATGCTATAACCATATTGGTTTTGTTATGATTACATTACAGTATGGACATTGGACGTGGATCTCGATAATAAGCCATAGTGGGGTTATACTACCCATAGCTTTGGCATTTGTGGAGTAGTTATGCTTTATTGTATTATTGGTTAATCTTTTGGTTTACTCTTTGGGGGTATGTGATGCCATGATGTGTTCTTTGTGTTGAATTCTTATGGTACTTCCCGACGGTATGGGACGTTGAGGTAAGTTCTTGTGCTTGTGTTATAAGAATGGTTGATGTTCTTTATGATTCATAAATGCCTTGTTATCGTATATATGACTTTACTCTTCCAAAATGGTACTTAGTTGGTATGGAAATGTTTTGGTACACTGATATAGTATGTCGTGCTATTGCCTTATTAGTATAGTTATTGATATCGTGACATCGAAGAAGATTCAAGTTTGATCCTATACTTAACTTTAAGACTATTGTCTTACCTTATATCGTCTTTATATTATAATTTAGCTTAGTCGGCCGATGATGCCTACGGAGTACCCATGTTTTGGTACTCGTACTACACTTCTGTACCTTTTTGGTGCAAACCCAAGTTCTAGTTGCCATTGTTGAGCTAGTTTATATTGCATTGACTATCTGGAGACAGGGAGAGCTCTTGGAGTTTGAGTTTCTCTCTTCCTTCTCTATATTTATTTGTCTTTTGTTTTTGAGACATATGTATGAGATTATTTAAGACATTTGAGACTTAGAGTTGTAAATTCTATTGTTATGTCTAGACTCTCTTGTACTAATACTATTAGGTCATGGGATTGGTATTGAATGTCGGTTGTCTTTAGTTGTGAAATGCTATTTTTATATTTTATTCATATATAGGGTCCGTGTTGGAAATTTCAACTGAGCTAACCTATTGTATTAGCTTCGGGTTATGTTATCGGATTTCCTATCGGTAGGAAGTGGTAGGTGCCATCACGACACAAAATTCGACAAATTGGTAATAGAGCCTAGGTTTCACCGATATTATTGGTAAAAGAGTAAGTGTCTAATAGATTCTTGTGGATTGAAACATTGACCCATGTTTCCTATCTTTGAAAGGCTATGGGACATTCTTAGGAGTCCTATACATATTTCATTCTTATTGTGCTAAGAGTCTGAGTTAGTTTGTAGGATACTCTGCTGACTTTACTCTTTCACAGAAGTCTAAGACACGTGCTTCAGTGATACAAAAGGAGGGTCCAAAGACCTAGACTCATGATTTGTCCCCAGTTAGGGATTAAGGTATATCTCTTCAGGATCATATTTCTGTAGCTGAGCAAGAGACTCTTCTATCTCAGCTAGCGGTAGGCCACGAACCATCCCAGGCACCACCAAGATTCATTCCCTCTTCTTTGCTTAGGGATGCTTTGGTTTAGTTATTGGGTATTTTGGATAGTCTGAACTCTACCAGAGCAGGAGTACAACCTGCACCCGCAACTCATAGAGTTGAGGTTCCTCCTATTTCGATAGTTGTTCAGGCTATTGTGACCTAACCTGTTATGTGTTGAGGAGTAGAAGACACTGTATAGGTTCTTGAGGTTGGATCTACATACGTTTGCTAGTGCTCTTGGTTAGGATGCATTTGAGTTTCTGACTTCTTGTGAGGATAGGCTTTGTGGGTTAGGTCTTATTGAGACTCATGGTGTGGACTACACCATATTTCTATTGGACTTGTCTGCAAGACACTGATGGAAGGTTTTTATAAGTTTGATCCAATTGGATCTTCCCCTTTCTCATTAGCTTAGTTTTCCAAGATGTTCTTGGATAAGTTCAGGATAATTAGCCTTAGAGATTATTTGAGAGATTTGTTATCAAAGTTTGACCAGGATTCTACAAAATTTGCTGAGTATGAGGCTCGTTTCTATGAGTTGGATAGATATGCGACTTCCTAATTAGATGTTGTGTATGAGAGAGTTCGCTTCTTTGTAAGAGGATTGTGACTTCCTATTTGGATGGGTAGTCAGAGTTTCGTTGCTTCAGCTAGGACCTTTTCTGAGCTTGTGAATGATGCTAGGTTGATGGATGACATATAACGAGAGGTCCATGATAAGAGGCCTAATTTTCAAGGCAGATTTGGGGGGAGTCATATTTGTTCCCAATTCAAAGGTGGTATTTTTTATGCTAGACATCTTCCACAACCATCTCTCTAGCCTCAGAGTTGACCAGTTTAGGCAGCTCTTCAAACCACTGATGGGGATTACTTTATTTCTAGTGGATTCCCTAGTAAGGGTGGTGATCAGCCTATGAGAGGTTCCTCTATGGGCCATCCTAGGCGTGGTAGCTATGTCGGATCAGTCGTATATATGGGTTTTGATTCTTCCCAGGAGTAGTTTTACTTGTGGACTTCCTGGTTATTTCTCTAGAGACTGCCCTAGTAGTAGGACAATAGTTGTTTCAGCCCAGGGAGATACTCCCATTAGGGTGATTCATCCTACAAGTAGGGGTGGTGCGCAAGGTCATAGAGATGGTTACTAGGGTGCTCAAGATGGTACTCAAAAAGGCAGGGTAGGTGGTCGTTCAGGTGCCCAGCCAGGTTGCGGGTATAGTAAAATGTATACAATACCTTCTAGGCTCGAGGCTGAGACTTTGAATGCTATAGTCACTTGTATGATTATAGTAGATCACAAATCGGCTATTTATTTGATCTCAGATCCATTTATTCTTATATATTTGCTTATTAAGCACCACAATTGGAGTTGACAAATGATTTATTACCTGTGCTATTGCGTATATCTACTCTTGTAGGTGATTCTTTTATAGTGGATCGGGTATTCATATCATGTATTATGATAGTTAGTGATATCAATACTTATGTTGATCTAATTATTCATGATATATTGGATTTTAATATAATTCTAGGCATAGACAAGTTATCCTACTATCATGCAATAATGGATTATTTTGCCAAGACTGTTACCTCATCCATGCCCATCGTTTCCCAAGTCGTATGGTAAGAAGCGATTAGTCGTTCTTCGATGGGGATTATTTCTTATGTTTGTGCTAGAAGGCTTATGTCGAGGGGTTGTAAATCTTATCTATCCTATATGTGTGATACTCGTATACAGAATCCAATGCTTGACTCTATTCCTATGGTGCGTGAGTTTCCTAATGTGTTTATTGACGATCTATCTGATACCCCTCCTAACCGTAAGAGTGAGTTTGCTATTGACCTTGGGCCTGGTACTCGACCTATTTCTATGACACCTTATCATATGGCTCCCATAGAGCTTAAGAAGTTGAACTCTCTGCTCTAGGATCTTCTTGGTAAAGGGTTTATTAGACCATGTGTGTCCTCATAGGGAGCCCCTATTTTTTTGGTAAAGAAGAAAAATAGCTCAATGCAGATGTGTATTGATTATAGGCAGCTTAATAAGTTGACGGTGAAGAACTGTTATCCTATGCCTTACATTGATGATTTATTTGACCAGCTTCAGGGTGAAACTATATTTTTTAGATAGATTTGAGGTCCAGTAATCATCAATTTAGGATTTGGGCTTAGGATATCTCGAAGCCAACCTTTAGAACCTGTTATGGTCACTATGAGTTCTTGGTGATGTGTTTTGGGATGATTAATGCCCAATCCGTATTTATGGACTTGATGAACTGCATGTTAAGACTTTATCTTGACTCTCTTGTTATTATGTTCAATAATGATATCCTTATGTATTCGAGGAGTAGTGAGGAGCACGCACAATATTTGAGAATTATGCTCCAGGTTTTGCGAGAGCATATGCTTTTTGCCAAGGTTTTGAAGATTGATTTTTTTCTTGAGTAGGTGTGTTTTCTTTGAGACATGGTGTCCAAGATGAGTATTATGGTCAACCCGACTAAGATTTTGGCAATTCATCATTGGTCTAGGCCTACGTATCAAACGAAGGTTCACAATCTTATTGGGTTGGCTAGTTATTATAGGCATTTTGTTAAGAGCTTTGATACCTTATCAACCCATATTACTAGATTGACCCAGAAGAAAGTTCCATTCCGACGATTTGAAAATTGTGAGTTGAGCTTTTAAAACCTCAAGGATTCTCTTACCTCAGCCCTAGTCTTAGCTCTTCCAGTTGAAGGTGAGGGGTTTATTATGTTTTGTAAGACTTCGGATATTCGTCTTGGGTGTTCTTTGATGCTGTGGGTTGTGTCATTGCTTATGGTTCTAGATAGCTTAAGGTGAATGAGCGCAACTACCCCACTCATGATTTGGATTGGTGGTGGTAGTTTTTGCTCTTAAGATTTGGAGGCATTACTTGTATGCTTTGCATTGTGAGATTTTCCCCGATCATCATAGTCTTCATTATCTTTTGAACTAGCAAGAGCTTAAAACTCACCAAAGTACGTGGATGGAGTTGCTAAAGGATTACGATATGTCTATCTAGTATCATCCGAATAAGGCTAATGTAGTGGCAGATAACTTGAATCGTAAGGCGGTGAGCATGGGTAGTTTGTCTTGTAGTTAACTTTTTTAGAGGCCCTTAGCGCAGGACATCCATTCATTGGCCAATTTGATTGATTTCCATGATATTTCAAATCCTGTGAGGGTCTTGGCATGTGTGGAGGCGAGGTCCTCCCTATTGGAGCTGATTCTTGACCATTATTTTAGGGATATTAAATTGTACCTTTTCTGTAATTGATTAGTGAGTAGTGAATCTGGGAGACACATCGTGGATTCATACGGTATCTTGAGATTTTAGGGTTGTATTTGTATTTCTCAATGTGATGATTTGATTTCATCGATTCTATACAAGGTTCAAAGTTTAAGATATTCTATTCATCCTAGTATAGCCAAGATGTATAGGGATCTGAGGTAGTTGTTCTGGTGGGATGGTATGAAGAAGTAAATGGAAGACTTTGTGGCTCATTGCCTATGTTGTTAATAGGTTAAGGCCAAGCATCAGTGATCGGGTAGATTGACTTAGAGATTGCCCATTCTCTAGTGAAAATAAGAAAGGATCACCATGGATAATGTTAGTGGGTTGCCTCGTAATTTGTATGGTCACGATGGTATTTGGGTAATTATGGATCTCTTGACCAAGTCAGTGCACTTCATTCCTATTTAGATGACCTTTAGTTCTAAGAGATTAGACCATATTTATGTACGATAGATAGTTTCGCAGATGGTTGGTTTGTCTAAGCAGACTATTCAGGTGCTTGAGGATATGTTCCGAGCTTGTGTTATGGACTTTGGAGGATAGTGGGATCAGTACTTAGCATTGATGAAGTTTGCCTACAACAACAATTATCATTCGAGTATTGCGATGTCACCTTATGAGGCGTTGTATGGTAGGTGGTGTCATTCCCTCAAAGGATGGTTTGAGACTTCCGAGGTTAGACCCTGTGGTACAGACTTGCTTCAGGACTTATTAGATAGAGTCAGGGTGATTCAAGATAGGCTGCGAGCAGCCTAGAGTAGGTAGAAGGCCTATGCCGGCCATAGAGTCCATGCGTTGAGATTCAAATTTTGTAACCATGTGTTCCTTCGTGTTTCACCTATGAGAGGTGTGATGATATTTGGGAGGAAGGGTAAGATTAGTCCTCACTATATTAGCCCTTTTGAGATTCTCAAAGTAGTTGATGAGGTGGCCTATGAGTTGTCCTTACCTCCAGACTTTGCCATTATTCATCCAGTTTTCCATGTCTCTATGTTACAGAAATATATTCTTAATCTTTTTAATGTGCTTATATGGGACTTGATCCAGTTGGATGAGTAATTGAACTTTATGGAGGAGCCCGTGCTTGTTCTGGCTTGTGATATGAGGCAACTGCGTACCAGGAAGATTCCGGTATTCATGGTCCAGTTGATGCATCACCCAGTAGAGGAAGCTACTTGGGAGATAAAAAGTGAGATGCAAGCCCAATATCCTCACTTGTTTGAGACTTCAGGTACTTTCTTGACTTTAACTTTCAGGGATGAAAGTACCTTAGTAGTGGATGTTGTAATGACCCTTCAAGTCATCATCCATATTCTAGCCTATTTTCGCCAATAGAGCTTCTTTATAGTCGTCCCAAGTCATTAATGACTTGTAGGGACTGATAGTTTGGTTACCTGGTAGTTTGTTTGGTTCCTCAAACCACTTTCTCAATAGGAAGTCTTTATTTGTCCTAATGAACCACTAAGCGAAAACTTTGGTAAAACATCCTCGTATGAAAAATTCAACTTTTCCAACACATCCTAAACGTCGAAGACTATGGGTTTCATATCTTATTTGTTCAAAACAAACCTTGGATGCATCTCGAGGCATTGATCAAAGGTTGGAATCAAATTTCACGCTTCAGCCAAGAATTTCAGCAGCAGAAGGTTGAGGTCTTCTCCCAAGAGGGAGATGTGTACTCCATTATTAAGGTAGACTTTGCATTTCAAATGTGGATGGGTTGAGAGAAAGGATATTATTTGGGGCTCATGGTTTGAGGTACTCATTTCATCCAGGTACTACTAAGATGTATCGAGACCTGCGAGACATAGCAGAGTTTGTGGCAAAATACCCAAATTGCCAACAAGTAAAAGTTGAACACCAGAGTCTGGGATATATAATGCAAGAGATTAGTATTCCTACTTTGAAGTGGGAAGTAGTGAATATAGATTTCATTACACGATTGCCTCATACAAGATGTCAGCATGATTTAATTTGGGTTATAGTAGATCGAATAACTAAGTCATCCCATTTCCTACCTATCAAGACATCAAATACGGTGAAGGATTATGCTCGAATGCACATCTGCGTGTTAGTAAGTATTCAAAGGATTCCCTTATCTATCATTTCAATTAGAGGCACATATTTCACTTTATAGTTTTGGCAATCTTTTTAGAAAGGCCTTGGTACAAAGGTTAATCTTAGTACTCCTTTTTCATTCACAAACTGATGGTCAGGCTGAATAAATAATTCAGACAGTAGAAGATATGTTGTGAGCATGTGTTTTGGATTTTAAAGGAAGTTGGGATGACCAATTGCCATTGATTGAGTTGCTTATAATAATAGTTATCTAGCTAGAACTTAGATGGCACCATTTGAAGCACTGTATGAGAAGAGGTATATATCACCCATAGGATGGTTTGAGGCTGGAGAAGTGGACTTGATTAGGCCATATTCTATTCTTGAAGCTATGGATAAGGTTCAGTTGATTCATGAGAGATTAAAGACTACTCATAGTCATCAGAAGTCATATATTGATGTGAGAAGAAGGGAGCTTGCATTTGAAGTAGGTGATTGGCTATTCCTGAAGGTGTCACCCATAAAGGGAAGAATGAGATTTTGACAAAAAAAAGGAAGTTAAGTCCATAATTTTTTGGTACTTATGAGATAGTAAAATGTGTAGGAGAGGTTGCCAAAGATTTAAATCTCCCATCAAAGTTAGATATGGTTCATACAGTGTTTCATGTTTCAGTTCTTAAGAAGTGCATTGGAAATCCATCCTTAATAGTTCCCCTAGAGAGTATTTAAATCAATGATAACTTTTCTTATAAGAGGCTCTAGCTGAGAAACTTAATAGGCATGTCCGAAGACTAAGAAATAAAGAAGTATTTGTGAAAGACCTTTGGAGAATCCAATTGGTTGAAGGGACTACATGGGAAGCGCAAGCACACATGATGGCTAAGTATCCTCATGTCTATTCTTCCTACTCTATTCCTACCAAAGGTAAATAGTTATCTTTCTTATATAGCTCTATATCTTTAAATCAGTCCAAGCACCCTTCAGTCGTATCATATATTAGTGTGATTGGAACCTTGAAATTGATGAAATATTATTTATGAGTTGTTATCGGTGTAATTTATCCTTTTTCCTAGTCCTAAATGGTGCCATATTCAAGGACGAATATTTCTAAGAGGAGATGTTATAATATCTCATCTCAGAATGTTTTTGTCCATTATATGACTCACCCCTCGAGTCATATGAGAAATATACAAGTCATATGTGGGAATCATGCCCAAGACTATATGGCATGGTGAACTTTCTATTAAAGGTAAAATTTGATCGTAGAAGTCGTAAAGTAGGGTATGAGTCGTATGAAGCCAAGTTGTAAGAACATCAATAAAGACTCCTTGAGATATTGTCTAAGTACAAGTGTGGGGCTAACGGTCGTATGATGATGATACTAGTTGTATAATCAACTTATATGTTAATCAGTGTGTACCCTCCAAGATTCTGGTAAGATTATGAGTTTTGAGACCAGTCATACCCTTGCATACGAGTTGTATGCTCAACTCGTAAGAACTGGCATGTAAATTTTGAGAAGTTAAGTTTAAAGGCCTTTTAGTCTTTTACCTTTTCTAACTCCCAACCCACGACATATTAACCCCAAGGGGCATTATTTTCCCCCTTTTTCTTAGTTGATTAAACAACAAAATCTCTCATTCCACTCTTTAGAACAAGATTAGGGTTTACTTTCAAGACTATCTCCTAAGTCTCCAAGGTTAAAGTTTGCTTCAGTAGGTCAAAAACTCCAAGGTATATGGGGTTTTTGAACAATGATTCTCTTCCGTCCTTTTATTAATATGTGAGTTTATGATATTATCATATGATTAAAGTATTAAAGTGCATCCATGTTCTCATCTATTAAGGTTTTGACTTTAAGATTCTTTATTATGGTTTGAATATCATGAGTTTGATATGATACTTTGATTAAAGGTTTCAATTAAGTTTTGAGCATGATATTGTATCAGAAGTTGTATGAAAGTAAGCATGAGATTTAAGACTCAACTATAAGCACTAAGTTTATAAGAAAGATTTGATATTTTGATCTAATAAGAAGAAGTGAAATCCATAAGTATTCATCTTGATTATGAGTTAAAGTAAAGAGATGCATAATTTGTTTTTGTTTGCAAACCCTTATGCTATTTTAAGGTGAATTTCTTAAAGTATGAGCATATAAGAATACTGGGAGTGGTATTTAGCACCGAGATAGGATTGCCGATGAGCGTATCCAAAGTTTCTAGAAATTACGAGCAAATGTAGGTAAGCATTTTCCAGATATGGATGAAGTTAGGTATAGTGATCACTAAGTTAAGGTTATATTCCAATGGCAAGCAAAAGACAGGTCTCCCCAACGTGGGTAAGACGTTGAACTCCCTAGTATCTCACATGGTTTATGTTAGTTAGAAGAATCTTCCATAAGCAAAGGTTTTTAAGAAACTAAGCGTTATGGCTCACTAAGTTATTCATATGCTACATTATTTAAGATTTGTAATTTTCCAGTCTCAAAGTTGTACTCAAGTTCCCGGTGAGTCATTTACACTTAGCATGCATTATTTGAAAGCTTGAATATTTATTCAGTTATTGTTTTTTTGTATGCATCCACCCCTACATAATCAGTAGATTCTAGAAGTACTGATCCATATATACATTTGTGTGCTACATTATCATATAATGTAGGTTCTACTGCCAGTAACTAGCAGCATGATGGACTATGGCATCATTACCTGCACACCTACTAGTGTTGAGCCCCCATGTTTGAGGGCCCAAGTTTATCAGATTCCTTTTATGGATGTTAGCACTTAGTCATTTTGTTTTAATTTGATGTTTAGGTCAATCGGGGTCTGTCGCAGTGACTCTCTAGTTATTAGTAGAGGCTTGTTTAACGGAGAATGTTTTAAGCTTCAGAAGATTGTTTAAGTATTTTAATGATTAAAGTTTCACTTTGAGATAGTAAGATAATCTTTCTCTGTTAACATATATACTAGTTTCACTTTTATATTAAATGATCTGAGTTTAATAGATATCATGGATTAGCTTGGGGTTACTTGTAGTATCGAGCATTGGGTTACCTCCTTGGGGTAGATTCATGGCGTTACGTTGACTCTCTATTTATGCTTAGCTTTTGAGAATACATTCTTCATCCAACGAGGGGCCTCATGACAAATTCTATTTTGGTATTTTAATAAAAAGACCCACGAGTCTATTTTTTATATAAATTTAAGTCTGAAGTTTTATATTCCAATAGGGATATCATTTTACTCCTATTAACGTGTAGATTATTATTTTTAAAGTGTGATGTCATTTTAATATTGTGGAGAAAAGATGAGAAATTCATGGATGGTTTGAAAATATGGTTTGGTATTGAGGTAGGCTTTTATCTACTCTTTACATTCTAGGTAGGGATTATAAGATAAGATTATGACTAGCGTATCATGACTTGAACTAATTAGGGGTTTTAGAATAGAAATATAACCCGAACTTTAGCCTAGAATATTATTTAAGGCTGTACAATCCAATAATATCTGGTGAGGGGATTGATTAACTATAAATTGACATTAGGAAATGTTTAGAATAAGATTTGTCATATTACTTATTATTTAGGTAAGATATTTTCCAATTAGACCCTTGTAGTAGATTTATTACCTTATTTACATTAGTCTCCATATTATGATTTGAATATCACTTTGAATTATAATTTTTGGGCTTGATGTAGTGATTATGGTACCAGTTGAGTATCAGGTTAGTATTCTACCCCCTGTAAGGATGTGGTTGGTTTATAGGTACTTATGGTTGTATTGTTTGGTTACTGGTGATGACAAGCATACTTTTAGGTGATTTCATGCTCACTTATGGTACAATGCGAAAGCTTGATTTTGCTACTATTTTATTGAAGGAAATTTATACCATTTTTTAGTTTTAAATGACTTCATTTACAAAGAAAATCGCACCATGTCATATAATGATACATGAGTTTTTGGAACTAAATGAGCTATTTTACAAATTAGACCAAGGATGATTTTTGTCCTTTATGAATCCACTATTTTAACAATATTATTTACTACGGTCTCTAAGATGACAATCCTTTCTATGCTATTATGCCAATTTAGTCCTGAACTTGATCTCGAATAATGGAGTTACTAATTTACACTCTTTTAATCTTGATTCAGTCCAAGCACTTTTTATACATATATATATATATATATACATTATCAAATGAATTATATTGATTATGATTGTTAATGAAAATCTTGATTTGGGATCAAGCACTATATATGGATATCCCGAGTCCCCTACGGGTCCCTTCTACATGATGCAAAATATTGGAGATAAGTAGTCGCCATAAGTTCTGTCTTTATAAGATAATGAGTAGGAAGTGTATATACTTGTTATGTTATGACTCTTGGATTGGACATGGTTTACTATTGTTTATGTTGCATTAATTCATCTACAATACCTATCACTAGTATGATTGTTTGGTGCTTATATCTATAATCCATATAGGGGTTATATAGGTATAATCTATGATTGTTTTTGTTGAGTGATCGCTTTTAGATTTCAAGCTTATGGAGGCACGGTTAGGTTATTATTAATCTGGGATAGCCAGTTACTTTATTATTAGTTATTCTGGTTAGTTCATGGTAGGATGATTATGGACTAGTTTTTGAGGTTGCCAGTATATTTCTAATTCCTTCTCTTTCTTATAATATGACATATTATTGTTATATTATCTCATGTTCAGTCATTCTTAGGTTAGAGACCTTGATTATGATTGTATTAGGTTTCTTTCTTGGATATGATCCTTGAGAGGTTAGGTTGGTTCCCTGTTATTCTCTCAGTTTAGTCCTCCTATATTGTGTGTGTGTGTTTATGTATGATATTATAATATATCCCAATATTTATTTATTTATTCACATCGTATATATATCTTTTGGCCTTGCATTACTACCGTATATCCTTCCCTCACTCTTCATTTAAATATTGGCTAGTGATATACGATATTGTACTTTAGTTCTTGAATACTATTAGATAGGATAGTTTACCCTTATTTCTTCATTAACATTATTATGTTTAGTATCTTAGAGATTTTTCTATAGTTTATATTTCTGCTTTACATGTTATTTATGCTTACATTATATTTGGAGATCAGAAGGACGATGCCTACTGAGTACTTTATGCTTAATACTCAGACTAAACTTTTATAGCCTGTAGATCATAGTACTAGTTTTTTCCATTGACGTATGCATCATGTGGAGTAGCTTTGAATTAGAGATTCGGGGTGAGATCTTAACGCTCGAAGTATTCCTGCTCACCCTTGTATTTATTAGGCTTATCTCTACTTTGTCTTTCACAGATGGTTCATACATGTATATTTATAATGTATTTTATTGTGTACAATTAGTATATTAGAAGCGTTTGTACTAACTTTACCAGGTCTTGCCCTTACATTTCATTTTATTCTTTTATTCAAATTCATATATGATTTTTTCTCCATTTATCTTTGATAGTCCATCACTAGTTGTTCTAGACTATGGGTTAGATGACCAATGGGTGGGTTATAGTAGGTGCCATCATGACCTGAGAAACTGGATTATGACATCCTTTTTCCTAAAAATTAGAAAATGCCTCCCTTTTAAGCTATCCCATGCCCTATCATTCATTCAGTCTCTCTTTACCCAAAAAAATAAAAAACTTCTTCCCCTTTATCCTTCTCCTCTTTCTACTAAAACACCTCAGATTTTTTCCCTTTAAAAGTTCTTGAGCTTTTACTACCTCTACTACGACTCGCCCTATGAGTCATGGGTGTCTTGATGGGTTGGGTAACCCTAGTCATTAGGTGTCCATTGAATGGTTTTTGAGTTTCTTTCTTGGATATGACTAGGGGATACGAGTCGTAAAGACTCATAACGAGTCATGGGGATGAAATCATAACCAAATTAGTGAAGTAAGTGGATAAGTTCTGCTTTGAGTATGAGTGGTTCTCTACAAGTCGTAAGGACTTATTACAATTCGTTGGATGCAAATCGTAGGATGTCTAGTATTTACCCAATTAGGTTCTCTGTTGACTACCACTGAACCCTATGAGTTATAGGATTTCATTACGAGGGGTACCAGTGTTTTGTAGGTTCAACAGTGTGTGGGGGTCCTAGAGATTGTCTTGGTTATGACTCATGGTGATGAGTCATAAGTAGTGGCTATGAATCACTGGTTGACCTATAGCCAAGAGCGACACTTTTCCATCTTTTAAGTTAAGTGTATTCTAGACATTTCCCCTCTTATCTAACTTGGAACCCACCTCTTATAACCCTTTTAGGGTGTCATTGGCTCTCAGAACAAACCTAAGTAACTTCTCCAACACTCTAAAAAATTATCTAAATTCCCTTAAGCAAACTAAGATAGGGTTTCATCAAAGTTGGTCATCTAAGGGCTCGAAGGTCAATTTCTCTCAAAATTTTATAGTGTTTAAGGCATGTTACTCTTCTCTCATTGTTAATTTTTTAAAATCATATATTTTAAAGTGTTGTTCACATAGAATTGTTATGGTTTTGAAACAAGGGTTGGAGGTTTTGGATGCTTACTGTTGAACAATATTTTCACATGGTTTAATTTGATTTTCCATGATTTAAATATGGTTTTGAATATGTTGGTGAATGGTTAGGGTGAATGAACATAGGAATTATT
Organism: Capsicum baccatum var. pendulum; assembly: GCA_030864225.1. Taxonomy (NCBI): domain Eukaryota; kingdom Viridiplantae; phylum Streptophyta; class Magnoliopsida; order Solanales; family Solanaceae; genus Capsicum; species Capsicum baccatum. The sequence continues at coordinate 121,276,872 of CM061556.1, read as the reverse complement.
TTTTCCCTAAACTTTATACACTTGAAAAGGTTATGACCCCAACCCTGTGTTGTGAAACTAGTTTTTAGTTATGAAAAATGTGGGAACTAAATTGTTCTTTAAACTATGGCATTATGATTTTGAATTAAATCTTAGGGATTTGTGTTTCTCAAGCTATAGTTTAATTTAACCAAGGGGGTTGTGAATTCTCCCAAGTGGTGTAATTGTTTTGGAATGTTGTTTTTACCTTGCAAGTGTAAGTTGGAATAACGATACCAATAGTGTATGCCTTAATGTGTAATATGGTTCAATGAATAGGAATGTGTGATAATTTTTTTAATTAGGCTTTAAAAGAGGGTTGTGTAGCTGAGTTGTGAAATTGTAGGTCCAATTGATCGATACTAGAAATCGTGCTAGCCGGTGCGGGGGTTGTTTTTTCTTAAGGGTTCGTGTCCCCTTGCTTGTGACCTGGTGGTTCGAGTCTGCCTTATTGTTATTATTATGATTGGAGGGTTTGAGTCACTCATATCACATTTTCTGATCGGGTGCTTAAGTCACCTTATTATATAATTAGATGGTTCAAGACCCACGTGTATATATATATATATCTCCAGTTCGTGCAGCTACATATATTGGGGCCTGAATAGGGGGTAAAAAATAGGGCCCATGTAGTCTGTGGGCACTATTAAATACCGATTGAGCTACATAATCCAGGTTAAGGTTTCAAAGTTCATGCTAAACCTTGTTCCCTATCCCAATAGAAAAAAAATATATGCATATACATAAAAATATATGTATTTGTATATGGTTATGTGCATTCGTTGACTTGGATTGACTTGATGGCATTATTTTTATCTTTATCCCTGAGTTATATGTTAGAGTTTACCCTATAAGCCATCTTTGGATGCTATATCCCCATGCGATGCAAGATTTTGAGATACTTCTAGTCCTCCTACTCAGTGAATATGGATTAATAGATAGTTGACTTGAAGTTTTGAGATTCTATTCTTCAAAAGGCTCTATTTCAGGATTATGTTTTCCTTTTTAGTTATAGAATATTGGATGCTATTTTTGGCTATAGTCGGGGGCATATCCTGACACTTTATTGATATTTAGTTTGGTAGATCCTTTGTCAGACTAGTGTGGACTTGGAATGGTTTGTAGTTGATTGGTTTCGATTATGGACATATCACAATATCTTTAATTTAAGTTCTCTTATTTCTTTATATGTTCAAAATTTGTCCGACATGGGTTTAAAGTGTTCGATTGTTTTAGTATTAGGGTGGTCTTCAGTCCTTGTTGGACTTGAGATACCCATCACGGCCCGACCCTGGTTCGGGTCATGTAAGGATGGTATTAGAGCCCAAGTTCATGGTTAATTGGGAGTCCACAAACACATGTCATGTAAAGTCTCTTTCATGGGTATGTAGCATGCCACACTTATAAGGGGGAAGCTACGAGGCATTTAGGAATGTTTCCCTTTCTTGTTGTCTTATTTTGTGATGTAGATTCTAAGGCCTCGAAATCTCCTCAATTTCCAACTTTTGAACTTTTCAAATCATGTAATACAGATGATCTATAGCTCATGGAAACTTCTCTGTCCCACTTGAGGACAATGCTGATAGGACACGCGCTACTTATGGGATACAGACTAGATCTAGGGGTCCTATTCTTGAATTTCCTTCTGGAGTTCCACCGGTCCCCTCAGTCCTTCCTGACCTCCTCAAGCGGATGTGTCGAATGCTGAGTTTTGCCAATCTATTTATATGTTGGCTCAATTAGTATCTTCTTAATCAGAGCGTATTGAGTTTAGTGCTGAGAATTAGTGGCTCTATACATCTCAACACTATGGTATAGAGACCCCTTATCCATCAATTAATGGCTCAATCAAAGATATGTGTAAATTTCTAATGAGTCAATTATTGAGTGGGAAGGGGGTTCTCTAGTGCCTAAGAAAAGGTTTATTCATATTTTAGACCTGAAAGTTGGTTTCCAAGGGGTATCTTTACCATTTGGTCTGGGATAAAGATTTAAGCTCAGAGAGTCCTTTCTTACATTTTGTTCCCATGGTAAAGTAATTTCGTTAGGTCTTCCATGATGATCTTCCTGGTGTCCCTTTCGATTGGGAAATTGACTTTTAGATTGACCTTGTTTAGAACACTCGTTCAATCTCTATCCCTCTCTATAGAATTGCTCTAGCTAAGTTGAAGGAGCATTTATAGTAGCTCCTTGATAAGGGTTTTATCCTTACTAGTATGTCTCCGTATGGTGCACCTATTTTGTTCGTGAGTAAAAGGATGGTTCCCTTCAGATGTGCATATATTATCGTCAGTTGAATAAAGTTATGATAAAGAATAAGTATCATCTTCCTAGGATTGATGATTTGTTGGACCAACTTTAGGGTGCTAGATGTTTGTTTAAAATTGATCTTCAGTTGGGTTATCATCAACTAAAGATTAGGGAGGTGGATATCTCTAAGACTACCTTCCAAACCTGATATGGTCATTTTGAGTTCCTAGTCATGTCTTTGGGTCTTAATAACGCCCGATGACATTTATGGATCTCATGAATTGGTTGTTCCATCAATTCTTGGATTTTTCATCATAGTATTCATTGATGATACTTTAGTGTACTCTAGGAGTGATGCGGATCACGTCAACCATCTCTACATTATGTTGCAATCCTTAAAAGATCAGCATTTTTTTGTTAAGTATTCAAATTAGGAATTCTGGTTGAAAGTTGTTATGTCTAGGTCATGTCATATCTAGTAAGGGGATATGGTGGATCCACAAAGTTATAGTGGTTGCGAAGTGGCCTAAACCAATGACTCCAATCGATATTCAGAGATTCATGGGTTTAGCCAATTACTATGAGAGATTTATGGTGAATTTCTTGACTATAGATTCCCCATTGACTATGTTGACCTAGAAAAAGGTGAAATTTTGGTGATCTGATTCTTGTGAGGGTAGTTTTGAGAAACTGAAAGATAAGTTAACTTCATCTCCAGTTTTGACCCTGCCCAAGGGTATTGATGGATTTGTGGTTTATTGAATAGCATTCTGTATGGGACTTGGTTGAGTATTAATGCAACATAGTAAGGTGGTGGCCTATGCCTCTAGACAATTGAAGGTGCATGAGAAAAACTATGCAACTAATGACATAGAGCTCTTTGCTTTGGTGTTTGCATTAAAGATTTGGCGTTACCATCTATATAAGGTTTATCTAGATATATTTTCAAATCATAAGAGCCTACAATACGTGTTCACCCAAAAGAAGTTGAATCTTGGGTAAAAGATATGGCTTGAGCTACTCAACGATTATGGCATGAGTCTCCATTACCACCTTGGTAAAGCTAATATGGCTGTTCATGCTCTTAGCAGGTTTCCATAGGAAGTCTATCTCTTTTGAAGAAAGAAAAGCGGGAATTGGTGAAATATATTCACTATTTGGCTAACCTTGGAATACGTCTCTTGGACTCTGAGGATGGAGTTGTGTTTGTACAAAAAATGGCGCAGTCATCTCTTGGTACTGAAATAAAGGAGAAACTGGTATTGGATCCTATCTTAATGAAATTTAAGAAAGATGTGGGTCAGCGAAAGGTTGTAGCTTTTGATATTAGTGGCAATAGTATCTTTAGGTACCAAGGCAGATTATGTGTTCCTGGTTAAGATAGATTGTGAGAGTAGAACTTGGCTGAGGCTCACGAGTCTCGGTATATGGTTCATCCTGGTTCGATGAAAATGTATCACAATCTTAGGGAAATTTATTTGTGGAATACATTAAAATAGATGTGGCTAATTTTGTGGCTAAATGCATGGTGTGTGAACAAATAAAGGTTGAGCACTTGAGACCCAGAGGGTTGCAAATTGAGTTGCCTGTATAGAAGTGGGAAGTGTTTAATATGGACTTCATTACTAGTCTTCCTCAGTCTCGGAATCATTTTGATTTGATTTGGGTCATCATAGATAGGATGACTAAGTCTTCTCACTTATTTCCAGTGAGAACTAACTTTTTAATAGAAAGCTATTCAACGTTGTTTCTCTAGGAGATTGTGATGCGACATGGGGTGCCTATTGATATCAGGTTGGATCTTGGTACACAGTTCTCATCAAACTTTTGGCATTCATTTCAAAGAGGTTTAGGAAATAAGGTAAGCCTTAGTATTGCTTTCCACCCACAATTGGTGGACAATAATAAAGGACTATTTAGACATTAGAAGATATGCTTAGATCTTGTGTGATTGACTATTGTGGTAGTAAGGTTGATCATTTACCTCTTGTAGAGTTTGCATATGATAATAGCTACCCTTTTGGTATTCAGATAGGTTCCAGTTGAGGCTTTTTATTATTTTAGGTTTTGTTCTCCTATTGGGTGGTTCAAAGTTGGAAAGGCGGGATTGTTTGGCCAGAATTTGGTTTACCAATCCATGGAGAAGGTGAAGGTGATTTCGGACAGGCTTAAGACCGTCCAAAGTCAGCATAATTCCTATGCAGATGTGAGGTTAGGGAGTTAGAGTTTAAGGTTGATAATTAGGTGTTCTTGTAGGTTTCTCCTATGAAAGGAGTGATGTGGTTTGGAAATAAAAGGCAACTCAGTCCCCGGTATGTTGGCCCTTACTTCATTTGAAAGAGGCTTGGTAATATTGCACATGAATTGGAGTTTCCCTCTAGTTTGAGCTCCATTCACCCGGTGTTCCATGTTTTGATGTTGAGAAAGTGTGCGGGTGACCCTTCAATGGTTGTTCCTTTGATGGAGGTGGGTATTTTGGATTCCTAATCTTATGAGAAAGTCCTAGTTAAAATTTTGGATCGACAAATTTGTTGATTATAGATGAAAAAAATAGCTTCGGTAAAGGTTCTATGAAGGAACCATAAGTTTGAAGAGGCTACTCGGGAAGCCTAAGAGGACCTGAAGTCCAAATATCCATTCTTGTTTTCGTCTTTGGATAATCGTTATTAAGGTATGTGTTATTCTTAACATCTTTATTTTTTGAGTTTGTTAAAGGAAATTGTTGTTCCTTGATAGTTTTGTTTTCTAACGTTGTTATAGGGAAGTGTGGTTGTTAGTTGTATTAAAATTGTGCTTGCAATTGCCTTGACCCATCATTTGAGGATGAATGATCCAAGTTGGGGAGAATTGAAACACCAAAATTTTGGCCCATGAAACTGCCTCGACTATGACATACCATACGAGTTGTAGGGGTGTCATGACGGGTCAAGTAACCCAAGTCGCTTGGTTTCCAGTGAATGGTGTTAGATTTTTTAACTTGGGTATGACATGGGGACATGTTCGTAAAGACTCAAGGCGAGTCAATGGGATGGAATGTAACCAAATTAGTGAAGTAAGTGGCTAAGTTTTGCTCTGAGTAAGAGTGGCTCTCTACAATTCGTAAGGACTTATTACAAGTCATTAGGTACAAATTGTAGCATGTCCAGCGTTTAGCCAATTTGGTTCTGTGTTGTCTAAAACTAGAACTTATGAGTCGTCGGGTCACATTATGAGTGGTACTAGTAAGTCGTAATGACAACAGTGTGTGGGGCTCCTAGAGTCTGTCTTGGGTATGAGTCGCGAGTCGTAAGGAGTGGCTATGAGTCACTAGTTTACCCATAGTAAAGGGCGACACTTTTCTTACTTTTAAGTTATGGGCATTCTATATGTTTTTCCTCTTGCACAACTTGAAACCCACGTCTTATTACCCATTAGGGTGTCATTAGAACTCAAAAACAAACCTATGTAAATTCTCCAACACTCTAAAGGGCTCTCTAAATTCCCTCAAGCAAGTAAGTCTAGGGTTTTATCAAAGTTTGTTATCTAAGGGACTCAAGGGTCTATTTCTCTCTAAATTTTTAGGTGTTTAAGTCATGTTACTCTTCCCTCATTGTTAATGTGTTAAAATAACACGTTTTAACATATTACTCACATGGAATTATCATGGTTTTGAAACAAAGGTTGGGGTTTTTTTATGCTTATTATTGAACAATGTTTTCCCATGGTTTAATTATGATTTCCATGCTTTAAATATGGTTTCGAACATTCGGGTGTATGGGTAACATAAATGAACTTTGAAATTGTTATCTTCCCCAAACTTGTGACTCTTGAAGTCGTAATGACCCCAACCCTATATTGTGAAACTAGTTTTTAGCTATGAGATTTGTGGGAATCGAACTATTTTTGAAAATATAGAATTGTGATTTTAATTGAATCTTATGGATTTGTGTTTTCACAAGATATGGCTTAATTGAACTAAGGGAGTTATGAATTTCTGCAAGGGGTGTAATTGTTTTGGCATGTTGTTGTTACCTTGCAAGTGTAAGTTGGTATGACAATGCCGATAGTGTATGCCTTAATATGTAATATGGTTCAATGAACGGCAATGTGGGATAATTTTTTTAATTAGACTTTAAAAAAGGGTTGTGTAGCACGAGTCGTGAAATTGGAAGAGGTTTGAGTGACCGATACTGAAAACCGCACTAGTTGATGCGGGGGTCATTATAGCTTGATGGTTTGAGTCCTCTTTCTTATGACTGAGTGGTTCGAGTACACCTTAGTGTTATTATTAGGATTTGAAGGTTCGATCCCCCATATCATATTTTATTATCGGGTGGTTAAGTCAGCTTAGTATATAATTAGAGGGTTCAAGTCCCCCATCCATATATATGATATTATTCTCCGATTCATGCTGCTAAACGCACTGAGGCCCAACCAAGGGGTGAGAACTGAGGACCAGATAGCCCGTAGGTACTATTATATGACGGTTAAGCTACACAATCCAGGTTAAAGTTTTGAAGTGTATGCTAAACCTTGTTCCCTTTCCCGACATCAAATATATACATGTATTTTTGTATGGTTATGTGTATTGGTTGACTTGGTTTGAATTAACGGCATTATTTTATCCTTATCCCTGAGTTACATGTTAGCGTTCACCCTACTGACTATATTTGGACGATGTATCCCCATATGATATAGGATTTTGCAATACTTCTACTCCACCTACTTAGTGATAGTGGATTGATTGAGAGTCAACTTAAAGTGGTGAGCTTCCATGCTTCAGAAGGCTCTATTTTAGGATTATGTTTTCCATTTTAGTTATAGATTATTGGATACTATTTTTGGCTATAGTCAGGGGCATGTCCTGGTACTTTATTGATATTCTATTTGGTAGAGACTTTTTTGGACTACTGTGTACTTGGGATGGTTTGGTTGTTGGTTGGTTTTGGTAATGAACATATCATAATATCTATATTTTAAGTTCTCTTATCTTGTGATATGTTTTGAATTCATCCGACATGGGGTGTATGATGGTTGATGGTTTGGGTATTGGAGTTAGTTTTCAGTCCTTTTTGGACTTGAAATACCTATCACGAGTCGACCCTGGTTCGAGTCGTGTCATCCAACTCCCCCTCCTCCTTCAGATGAGAAAACCCTAGACTCCACTATAGCTTTAAACTCAAGTAGATTACCCCCATATTAACATCCCCAAATCATTGAATCCTAACAACATAGAAAAAATAGTCACTAAAATGAAGCAACAATAGAAAATCAACTTCAAATTCACATTTAAAGACCTGGAAAAGCAAAGATTTGGAGAAGAAAAGGGATTAATTTTCAGTGAGTTGAATTCAAATTTCAAATTTCTCCTATGTTTTGGTGATTTTTATTTCAAATTTGAACTTGCAAGTAGAATTTGCCTATATTATGAGTGTTTACCATCCCCATAAAATTGAGATGAAAAATTAGGGGAAAGCTAGTTAACACTCTCAAAAACCATCTTCGAATGTTTGAAGTTAACTCACAAGAAAAGTCAAAAAAAATTTTGTTTTTCGTCTTTGTTTCAGTTTAAGTTAGAGTTTTTGGTGTTTGGGTTTTATCGCTGGAAAACCCTTGGTGTCGTAGCTCCAAATTGTTAGCCCCAAAAAAGGTGTGAAACTATCCCTTTAGTTTTATTCTTTGACTTTTTCTCCTTCATTTTCCCTTTATTTGTTTCACAAATATGTGATTTTTCCTATGTTTCGATAAAGCTTATGGTATTGTTGTTTACCCTAAAAAATGGGTTCGTATGTGAATTTCGATCAAGTGGATGTTGTTGTTGTCGAATCTGAAATGGAGTTGTTTGTGAATATATTGTATATTTTTGGTTTCATGGTTGGGTCATAGTATTTTTATTAGCTCTCAGGAAATCAGATTTCAATAAAGTATGGCCCCGTCATGATTTATTTCAAGGAGTGGTTATTTTTGAGTTCAAGTTGGGTTAAGTTCGAATACTTTTTTATGGCCTAAATTTTTCCTACTTCTTGTACTTTTTATGGAACTTGTTTATAATTGTGTGTTTTTTAGGTTAATTATGACTTGAAACTCCAACGTTGTAGTATGAATAAGTGGCCTAAGCAAATGAACTTGCATTTCGAAATATCTTCATTGTGTGTTACTAATTAAGTGTTGTCAACCTCTGTTAGAATAAGTCTGATTTTGGTTAAAGCATGAATATATGTGTGTTTGTGCCTTCTTAATTTTGGATAAAAGGTGATCGATTATTTCATCCTTAGTCTTGTTAGAGGACCTGTTGAAAATTTGTCTTGATTTTTGAATGAGATTTGTCTTGTCCATATGAAAGATTTTTTATGAGATCAAAAACTTCAGTTGTGTTCGAAATTATTGAATTATAGTCCTTTGTTAACATAAGATATGACTATTTAATTTCTAACAAGCTTGAAGGGCCTAATCTTGATAAGATCGTCTAAATTCATATTTCATAATTATACTGGTGAGCTTGAATAAAATAGTGGGTTTACTTTGATTTATGTTGCCATGTTTCCAATCATCACAAAACAATTAGCTTTGAATTACTTCTAATTTTCTTTTGAATGAAATGATAATATTTGTAATTGTTTGAGATATTATTGGTGTGTAGCTTCATCTAAGCATTTCTTTCTAAGATATTGCTCCACTTAGGTAATATTTTGTCAGGTCCATATTGAAGTTTATTTATTTTTATGTGTCTGTCTTAGTCAACATATTCAAGTTTGATTTATTTGGTCATGTAGTATATTATTTTTGTTATTTATTTCACTCAAATATGATTTCTAACCCTTATCTTTTTTTTTTTGTTTCATGTCAACTTGGGAGTTGGATTTTCAATTGAAACTCCATTTAGGCTCAAATCTTAGGCCATGGATATAGGATCACAGATACAGGGTCTAAACCGCTAGGAGCCGATTCCTTCATTAGGAACTTATAGTTTCTATTTTCTTACGCTCCTTGATTATTTTATTATTTGTACATGTTTTACTAACCCTTAAATGTACTTGCATATGAAATTGTATGTGATATATTGAATTTCAATTAGCTTTATCTTCATTTATCTTTTATTAACAAGATTTAGTTTTCTTTAGGAAATCTCTCATTCATTTGAGTTTAATAGTCACAAGATGACATGTTGCTTTACTATTGTAATACCCCATAAGATCCTAGCTCAATTCAGCTCATGATTGCATGTTAAAGGGGTCCAAGACTTAAAAATTTCACCAAGTGTTGGGACTTAGTCATTTCCAAGGCTCCTAAACTTCAATAATTCTATTTGTGACCTTCTCGACCTCAGAACGTCGAATTTTAGGTTGATTCAAGATTGGGGTTGTTCAAGATATGTCTTAGGTGAGTTTTAAAATTTTTAGATAAGCATAAAGGCGTGTTTGGAGAAGCAAAATAGTGAAGGAACTGGGATAGGACCATGATGGGTGGTTTAGCCCACCTGACGAGAGCCCACGACGCAGGGCATAACTAGCCACTTTGGAGCCAGTGGTGCGGGTTTCTGCCCTCTATCCTAGAACCTGCGGCGCCCCCTGCCCTTTTTTCCATCTTTTGTTCCTTGTTATTTAAAGACATTTGGGTCAATTTACCTCACTAAACTCGTCCATAACACAAATTAGGTCCCCTAGGAGTATTATTTTCCCCTTTATTCATAAAATCTCTCAAGAAAATCATCTTCTACCTTAAGAACAAACCCTAACCCTTACTCAAGAAATCAAGGAATTCAAGCTTCAAACCTAAAGAAATTCCCAAGAAACTTCACGAAATCATCTAGTCAGGTATGCGTGATGTTTATCCATGGGTTCCTTTCACCCATGGAGTCCAAGAATCCTTTTTTTTGTTTTAAATTATGAGTTTTTCATGTTTAAGTTGAAATATCTCTATGAATCTCTTGTGAATTCAATAACAAGTTGTGTTTCTAAGTGTTTTTCAAGTGGGATGAGTCATTACATGTTGTAAATGTTGTAATCTTCACGTTAAATCCCTAAGTTATTATTTTAGTCTCATAATCATGTTATTCTCGCATGCTTTACCCATTCCCATGCTTTAGTTCATGACTCATGTGTTTTATGAAATGCCTAAGTGTTTGGTTTTGAACAATGATCCCTTACTTTGGTTTTAAAGCATTTATATGGCATTATTGTTAATTCCATTCAGTTCTGGAGGGTAATGAACACCATATACCTATGTGTTTTACATGAATTCTGCTTTTAAAGTACTTAGACAGTTAATGCATGACTTCTATGAGTATAGTTATATGTTTATAATCATAATGAGAACTATCAATTATGTAATAATATGCAGTATAGTTCAGTCTATTCCAGTATCTGTGTTAGTTTAGTTGGGAGTAGGATTTAGCACCGATTAACTCAACGATAAGGGCTCACCTTACGGTAGAAGATGTGGCCCTTAGTAGCAATCCGCGAGTTCTAGAACTAATTAGCCAGCGTAGGTAGGAGATGTCTACCTGCCAGTTGAGGGTTGGCAAAGTGTTTACCTGCTAGTTGAGGGTGACACATATCTTATTAGAGCACCTGTTGGTTGATGGTGACTCCTTCATCCTTTGGGACACTAGTTTAGTGGATCCACACAGCCATGTGCTAGTACTAATGGCATGGTACTGACACCCTTCAGACTGGGGTTACAGGTTAGACCCCGTTTAGCTCAGATTAGGGCATATTGGTTAGATGATACTTCCCACAGTCTCAGTACAGTATTCAATATAGTATTTATGCTTGGTCTTGCATCCTCAGATGTTACAATTTTCATACATTTATGTTTAGTTAGTTCATGCTATTCAGTTAGTCCTTAATTTATATGCACAGTGACCCATGTAAATCAACCTAACCTCATCTCATATACCAGTACATTCAAAGTACTAACCGTATACTATTCTTTGCGCTAAGATGCCTTATATCTTAGGTTTGGACACATAGTTTCCTGACCGTAGTTAGACAACTCAATTTAATCAAATAACCATAGTGGTGAGTCCTTTTTCATCGAGGATATGTTACGTTTATTCAATTATTTTAGTATTTCATTCAGTAAGTCAGAGTTAGTTTGGGGTCTGTCCCGTTAACTCCTTCGTCAATTTAGAGGCTTTCTAACGTTCAGACAGTCAGTTAGACAGTCAGTGAGTTACTTTCAGCTTTTACCAGCTGTTTCAGACTTATGATTGATTTGGTATTTTAGTAGTTATATTTATATTTCCTTCTAAGTTTGTCTTCCGCATAGGTTTTATGTTCATATTTATTCAGCACTCACAGAAGGTACCAGCTCATGGGTTAGCTTGTGGTCAGTTGTGATAGTAAGAACCATTGTTGCGACTAAGGGGTAGCCCTGGGTAGTGACAAAACTTAGTATCAGAGCCTAGAACTGGTAGTTTTAACTTTTCTTACCCAAAGTTAGAGGGTGGAAACCATTCTTAGTTCTACCAGAAGTCTTAAGCCCCATCCCCAGTCGCATCTTCATCTAGTGTGCCAGTGCCTAAGTTCAATGTAAATAGTCGAGATACAGCGCAATGCTCCAAGTCCAAGAATAGTGAGAACAATATTCGTACTAATCCAATTTATGAGAAGTGTGGAAGGCATTATCAGGTGGTATGTATAGCTAGCACTGATGCATGTTTTGGATGTGGCAAGACAGGCCACAGAGTTAGATATTGCCCAAAGTCGGCCAACAGGGTCAGTCTAATCATATTCTAGTTCCTGCTGGGCACCCGACTCAGTAGGGTGCCACTTCTAGCGCAACTAGTGGTAAGCACCATAATAGATTGTATGAACTCTAATCCCGATAAGATTAGAAAAGTTCTCTTGATGTGGTTACAAGTACATTATAGGTCATTCATCTTCAAGTTTATACTTTATTAGACCCCGGAGCTTCACTTTTTTTGTGACTCCTTTTGTGGCTGTCCATTTTGGTGACACTTCTAAATCTTTAGCAGAAAAATTCTCAGTATCTAATCTAGTAGGTAGCTCCATTGTAGCCAAGTGAGTATACAGGAACTACCTAGTTACAGTGTCCCAGAGAGTTACCTTACTGGATCTTGTGGAGCTAGAGATGACTGATTTTGATGTCATTCTCATCATGGATTGGATCCACTTTTGTTATGCTTCATTTGATTTCAGAAATAGAGTAATTTATTCTAAGTTTCCTAAAGAACTAGTCAATGAATAGAGGGATAGTACCTCTGCGTTTAGGGGTCAGATCATTTCCTATCTTAAAGTAAAAAAAATGATTTCTAAGGGGTGTATTTATCATCTTGTTCGATTCAAAGACTCTAGTTCTGAGACTCCAAGTCTTTAATCAATTTTAGTAGTAAAGAAATTTCCAGCTATGTTCCTTGAAAACCTTTCCAGAGTTCCTCCAGAAAGGAAAATTGACTAACGAATAAATCTCCTTCCAAATACCCAGCCTATCTTTATTCCACCCTATAGAATTGTTTTGGCTGATCTTAAAAAGTTCAAAGAGCAGTTGACATCAAGTACAGTATTTCCTCTTGGGGCACTCCAATCCTGTTCATGCATAAGAAAGACGGTTCTATCAGAATATACATTGATTACTGTTAGTTAAATAAAGTCAAAATCAAGAATAAGTATCCACTCCCCATGATTGTTGACTTATTCGACCAACTTTAGCGTGCTAATTATTTCTCTAAGATAGACCTCAGATCTGGCTATTATCGACTTAGAGTCAGAGAATGTGACATTCTGAAGATAGCTTTCAGAACTTGGTATGGTCACTTTAAATTCTTAGTTATATCCTTTGGACTAACAAACTCCCCTGCAGCTTTCATGGAATTAATGAACATAGTTTTTAAGGATTACTTGGACATATTTATCATAGTTTTCATTGATGATATTCTTGTCTATTCCCATAGAGAAAATGATCATGCAGACCATCTGAGTATTGTGTTGCAGACCCTTAGAGCTCATTAGTTGTTCGCCAAATTTAGTAAGTGCGAATTTTGGCTAAGATCAATAGCCTTACTTATCCATATTATTTCCAGTGATGGCATTAGAGTTGACCCTCAAAAGACTAAAGTAGTTAGAAATAGGTCCAGACCCATCTCTCCATCAGATATTAGGAGTTTCTTGGGCTTGGCAGGCTATTACAGATTTTTTGTTGAGGGGTTTTCTTCTATTGCATCCCCCATGTATCTATTTACTTAGAATAAAGTCAAGTTTTAGTGGTCATATTCTTGCGAGAAAAGTTTTCAGGAGTTGAAGACTCGACTCACTTCTGTTCCAGTAGTGACTTTGCTCGATGGTTTATATGGATTTGTGGTTTACTATGATACTTCTAGAGTTTGTCTTGGTTGTGAGTTGATACAGAGAGATAAGGTCATAGCGTATTCCTCTAGACAACTTAATCCCTATGAAAAGAATTATCCTACCCATAATTTTGAGTTGGCATTGGTTGTGTTTACTTTTAAGATTTGGAGACATTAACTTTATGGGGTTCATATGGATGTGTTCACCGACCATCAGAGTTTTCAGTATGTATTCTCGCCGAAAAATCTGAATTTTCATCAAAAAAGAAGGTTTGAGTTATTGAAATATTACGATATGAGTGTGATGTATCATCCAAGAAAGGCTAATGTAGTGGCAGATGCCCTTAGCAGGTTGTCTATGGGTAGTGTTGTACATGTTGAGAAGGACAAGAAAAAGTTAGTTAGTAAGGTTCATCAGCTTACTAGATTAGGTGTCTAATTATTTGATTCACCAGAAGGTAGTGTATGGGTACAGAATGATTCAGAATCATCCTTGGTTGCCGAAGTAGAGACCAAAAGGTAGAAACCCTAGTTTGGTTAAGTTAAAGGGGGTGGTTAGAGACCAGAAGGTGGAGGTTTTATCCCAAAGTGGAGATGATGTACTGCGTTGTCAGGATAGATTATGTGTTTCGTGTGTTGATGACTTTAGAGAGAGAATACTTGCAGAAGCACATGGTGCGCTATTGATACAAGCCTAAAGTTCTTATGGATTGCAAGGACTTCTCAAAGGACCAAGCTTCAGAATTGACTAGTGTTGGAGTATTTTGAAGTCTTGTTCAAGAGAAGAAAAGGAGGAGAACTTAGTCACTCAAGAGGCGCCTCAGTTGAAGGGCAAGATAGACTTTGCACAGTCCAATTTAACACTCAAGAGGCGCCTCCTTTAAGCTCTCATTAAGGGCATTCTAGTATTTTGTTATGTAATAGTATAAATAGATATTTTAGCCTCTATTGTCATTAGTTTTGATGAATACTGAAAGAAAAATCTTAAGTTGATAATTTTAGTCTCCTAGTTTAGTGTAGAATCTGAAACTTCGAGGGTTTAATGCATTTAGAAGGTCTTTTACTTGTATTGAAATTTTGGCAAGAAAGGTGTAATTGGGGAAGTGTGAATTCCTTTGGTTCACCTAAGAGTCAAGTTTGATCTTACATTGGTGATGTATGTTTGAAGGTTTGATACACCTTCTAGTGCTATTCATTGGTGGAAGTAAGGGTCTCTCTACTATCTGTACTTTATGCATCTCTTCTTCATCTCTTTTCTTCCTAGTGTGTTGTTTTTACAATTTGTGTGCTTGCTAATTTTTGCTATCTACTGTCCATTTTTGTATGTTGATATTCAATAGGCTATCATTTGGTATCAAAAGGCTTGTTAGAGTTGTTCCCACAACTCTAATCCTTGGTTTCTGTGCCCTTAATAAGAAAATCTCACAAAAAGAGTCAAAAAAATCCAAAAATCTCAAAAACAAATTGTGTGTTGTCTTGTTGTTTGTTGTAGATCCGTGAGTTACAAGTTAGATCTAAAAAATTTTATTGTGTTTTTTTTGTTTCAAGTGCTGGATTCTTGTTCTCTAGTACTTAAAGTATCTAGATCTAAGTTTGAAACAAGATTTGGTTGTGTTTGCGCTAGGATCCACCATTGTTGTGGCGTTTTGAAGCTTTAGTGAAGAGGGTAACTTGTGAACTTGTGGTATTGTGGATGTTTGCGGCTGATTTTTTGGTAGTTGAGCTTGTCTTGACAAAGGGAAGCTAGGTCTAAATGAGAAATTGAATTTAGGGTTCATTTGCCTAGTGGTCAAACCTTGGTCAACTTTTGAATATTCATATTGTTCTTCATCATCTTCAAATCTTGTTGAAGAAGAATATTCAAAGCCCTACTTTGATCCACAAAAAGAAAGAAAGAGAAGGTGAAAGTTTTTTATACAAAGAATATTCCCTAGCATATTCACAATCTTCCAAAAGAAGAGGGGACAAAGGGAATATCAAAGTACAATTGAAAGTACAAAGGGGGACCAATTGTTTTCAAATCCATTTGAAAATTGAAAAAGGGCTCCAAACCATCCATTTTCACCCCAATTTCTTTCAAACACCTTTCTAGTTAAAGTATGGTCTAGACAAGAAAATTGGGAAATTGGAAATTTTTGAAAAGTGACGTCCAACCACAAGCTGCCACATCATCATTTTGGTGACCAACCAAATTGAGTTCAAATTTACATTTCCTAGTTTCTAATTGTTGATTCTAGTTTCAATTTTGTCTATTCTATCACTACTTAGCAAACTAGTAAGTACCTACTAGGTTGATAATTAGTCTTGATTCTGTTTTGTTCATAACCTTGTTTATTTGTGTGCTTTTCTTATTTTTTAGTCGTCGTAGTTTGTTGGTTCAAGTCCGTGCATCATTTTATTTGAGTCTCATCAAAGAAAAATCGATTCCGGACCAAGGCATATTCACTACTCAATTCTCTTGCCAAGTATTGCCAAGTTCTCAACACTTGTGAAACCAAGTGCGAGGTAAGATCCGAGTGTGGGTGTGGTGAGGCTTTGAAACTAATTTGTTTTTTCATATTGCAGGTGTTGTCTTGATGTTGTTTTTTTCTTTTGTTAGGTACATTATTGAATCCGAGGGTACCACATCTCCACCCTTGGGTAATGATTTTTTGGGAGCCTTGATAGCTCGGTTTGAGGCCCTTGCCCGAGATATCAAGGGTGATATGGATGTTATGAGGAGAGACATAAAGGGTGATATGGATGCTATGAAGAGTGAAATGGTGACTATGAAGGGTGAAGTGTCCACTATTAGTGGAAGGCTCGATTGTGTTGAGAGTAGGAGGAACTCATGACCTTCTACTCCTATTCCCTACCATGCATCCTATAGTGTCCTAGCCAATAACTCTTCCATGACTATGACACTCAAAACCCTCCATCAAATGCTTTACCCTCCAAGAGATCCACAAAAATAGCCACTAAACCAAGTCCAAACCCCTCCTAACCGAACCCTACAATGGCTACTACATTCCAAATGAACCAAGTCCAACAAAAAGGACTTGGAACTCAAACTCCACCACCAAATCCGAACCTACAAGTGACAAATCCCTTTGACCAAAGACCAACTTCTCTACATAACCAAATACCTCCACAAAATGTTACTTACCAAATGCCAAATTCCTTTGACCAAATACCTTACCCTCCATCACATTCAATTCCACAAGTTCAAGTACCAAATAATCAAAAACAAAACCCACCTCCCCAAAGACCCCAAATCCGAATCCCACCAATCCAAATTGAGGATTATGGTAGATGAGAGCAAGAAGGTTATGATGTTCACCATGATTACTATTATTTTGAGGAAGATAAAAGGTAAGACATAATCAAAGAGGGCATTATGGTAGATTCCGAGGGCAAGAGGCAAGGAACGGCCATGGTGATCATCAAAGAACCTGAGACATTGGTATACACTTAATCAAAGATGGCATTCCAATCTCAAAGGGTGAAAGTGACCTCGAGGTGTACTTAGCTTGGGAATATTCTTGTGAAAAGTTGTTCTAAGTGAATGACTTAACCGAGGAGAAAAAAAGTTATTATGCTATTGCTCACTTTAAAGGATATGACAACACTTGGTGGGATTACACTAAGAGATTTGGCAATGTATTAACTGGTGGCCAACTACCCCTTTGGGATGAGTTAAAAAGACTTATGAGAGAGAGATATATTCTGGAACACTATAGGCATGAGATTCTTGACAAACTCTACAAATTGAGTTAAGAGATTACTTCTTCAAGAAACTAAGAGATTCAAGTTCTTAAAGTTCAAGGACTTTAAGAAAACTCACAATCAAGGTATGTCATATGTTGATTCATGGGTCCCTTTCAACCATGAAGCTCAAGAATCTCTTTCCAAAATCCAAGATTTGTGTATTTATGAATTTTCATGATTTAAATTGAATTGAAATTCATGTTCATCATGTTGTGGGGTTTTGATTCATGTTTTAAATTACATATTCCAATGATTGACCTTAGTATATGATGATTTGCATAATAATCATGATAAACCTTTCAAATTTGCAAATTTATCTATGCAACTATGACAAGTAGATGCATTAATGATGGTATAACCAAAGTATGTTCCCCATGTGTTTGATTAAATGACTATGTGAAGGAAAAGTTCCATACTAGTGTGATAATATGAAATCCCCATTCATGTACAAGTTTATGCATGTCAAATGTTTGATAAAATGTTTTAGTCAGTGAATTATGGATGCATGTGTATCCCTGTGGGGCTTTAGAACTTGTACTTCATAAAATCTCCAACTTATTATATTATGGATTGTTGATGTTGGTCATGTATTCAAGAAAGTCATGCTTTGTCAGTTTCTTCCCATCGAGTCTTGGGGGTACTTGTACCCAAAAATTTAGTTGTGTGCCTATCAGTCAACGAGACTCGGTTACCTCAGTCTAGTTTAGTTTAGTAAATCATGTTCAGTGCTTATTCAGATGGGAGTAGTAAATTAGCATCGAGTGAACCCAAGGATGGGAACCCACCTGCTATATGAGGGTGTCATTCTTAGAAGCAATATTTGCATTCCAGAACTATATAGCCAGCGTATGTTGAGACATCATAGTCTGTTATATAAGGGTAGATGAGGTGGCTTAACTTGTTATATGAGGGTTCCCACCGTTCTCACTAGAGTCACCTATTATATGAGGGTTACTCATAGATTTTCCTTACCAGTGACATGGTATTGACACCCTTCTAATTTGGGTTACAAATTGGACCCCAACTCAGCTATATTGCATTATTTGGGGCATGTCGGTTAGATGACTACTTCCCACAGTTTCAGCTAAAGAATCAAGACTGCTAGATACAATTATTCAATCTCAATAATAGAATTAGATTGTTCTACAGAATTTAGGACTGTAAAATACAGTGAACTTAGAACAGCACGAAACTCAGCTAGTTCCATCAGAAAATAAACTTTCAGATATAGTCGCTCAGTATTAGTTATTTCAGTTATATAGTTATCAGTATCTCATTTTATCAGTTCTCAGATTTAGTTATCATGTTATCACGTACTTAGTTATAGTCATTATGTATTCATGTATGTATTCTCACGTTCATGTTATTCAGTCAATTAGTATAGTTCATGCATATAAACCCTTTTCATTCAGCCTACCTCATATGCATACCAGTACATTCAAACGTATTGACGCATTTACACCATGGTGTTTTATACAATAGGTTCAGAAGCACAAGCTCCATAGCAGCAGTAGCATTCGTGTCTTAACAGTCAGAGTTAGGAGTGAGTCCTTATCTTTCGATGACATGACCATTACTCTATTATGTCATTTCTTAGTTTATTTCAGTAGTAGGAGTTAGTTGGGGACATATCCCATCAACTCCTTATTCAGAAAGTACAGTCAGTTAGAGGTTTTTCAGACTAGCATGTTTAGACAGTTATTTCAGTTATATTGGATATTTCATACCCCACCCAGATGTTATATTTTAACAGATATTATGTCTCAATTTTGAACCTTACGGTCGTACAACCTTTATTTTCATATTTATACAATATATTATGCAGTGTTCAGGTACAAATATCAATCATAGGTTAGTTTGTGGTCCTTCGGGATCATGAGCATCGTGTGGCATTTCGGGTACCAGACTTGAGGCGTTACAAGGTGTTAGTCTAATGGATGGACATTAGAAACTCATGCTTACCAACACGAGGATTGGTCATGTCAACCATATATAATACTAATGGGGTACAGGGGAATCCCCAAAGTTAAACTTTTATATATGTGTCATGGAGAGCGAAGGGTACACTAGAAACCCCTATTCCTATAGTGCTCCAGTTTGTGCATCTATATGCACCGGGGCCCGTTTAGGGGGTAAAACTAGACCCATATAGCCCATAGGTGGTTCTAGGATTGTTAAGAAACACAAACCCAGGCTAAAGGTTTTAAACACATTCTAAACTAGGTTTCATTTCCCACCGTAGATATATATATATACATATATGTCTGTTTATAAATGCATATAGTTTTTTATTTTGTTTTAAAGGTCAATATTATTTTATTCATATCCTAAGTGCCTGATAGAGTTCATTCGCTTACTCATCTTTGGGCTCTATATCATGATGCGATGCAGGATGTGGCCATTCTACATTCTACCCGTCCTTCTTAGTGATCGAATTTGGGATCAGCTCAGTTGGATTAAAGCGGTAAACTTCCATATTCTATAAAGCTCCATTTTATTTCATAGATATTTTTATTTATTTTGGTTATTTTATGGACTATGGTTTTGCCTATGGTTGGGGTCATGTCCCGACCTAATATTGTTTTACTTTTGGATAAAGACTTAAACTTTTTTGGGTTGGTATAGGCTGTGTCGGTAGTGGTGTCAGCCTTAGTATTGGCACTGGTATTGGGGATGATAGTGTTTGACTGTATTTATGATTGTTCCATCCTATTATGTTATGTTATAGACATGAACTTTGTTATTATTTCGGTTTGGTTATGGTTTTTTGTTGGTATCAGATTATTGGGCTTGTTGGGTTTGTCACGGTTATGAACCTAATCCCAAAGTCTTTATGGTTTTAGACATGTTATATTGTTATATGTTTGGAATTCATTCGACTCAGGGCATGTGTTTGGAGGTTGGGTAAGGTAATGGGGGCGGTCTCCAATCCTAGTTGGACTTGGGAGGCCCATTATGACAAGTCCCTAGTTTGGGTCATGTCAGTATATTTATGATATCATGTTGGATTTGGGATTGGATTTACGTGTTGTATTAATGAAATGTGGGACTTAGGGTTAGTTGAATATTTAGGCTTCATTTCGCATGCTTGCCATGGGGACACCTTAGATCACTCATGTTATGAAAAAATTCTTTCGTTACTTATGTTTAGGGTAAGTTTGACCTTAGTTGCTTACACCCATGAAGGTTGCGTTAGCTTTTATTTGGATTAGCTGATGTATTTGGACGAATCTTTACCTTAGGACTAATTGTGGCTTGTTATACATCTAAAAGTGGATTTAGATACGTCAAGCCTAGTTCAGGTAGATTTTGTCTAAAATGGAATTTAAGGATTAGAAGTGGACTATTAATCCACTTTAGGCTATTAAACATGTTAGTTTTGTAAACCCTTTACGCTTATTGGACTCTTGGAATTGTGTATCTTGGTAAAATTGAGAAATACTAATATTTGGTGGTTATGTTGGTTGATGTGAGGGTTGACACCTATTGACTATGCTATTGTTTATACATATTGGTGATACTATTTATGTTTTGGATTGATCACGCTCACCTATACCATTGTTTTGGTGCAGGACAATCACTGTCAATATAATAACTAAACTTGAGTTAGGGTCGAATGCACGAGGAGTGTAACAAGTATTTGAATCCTATGGGTGTTGAAAGCTTCTAAGTATTTACCCGCATGTAAACATAAAGTAAGACATATATTAAAATTTAGGGGTATGGTTGGAAGGTTGTTTAAACAAAATCTACTTGAACTACTAAATTAGAGCAACAATTTTAGATAAAATTCCAATAGGATAATGGTCTTGGGATTATGTTTTCCTAGGGGAAAATAGTGCATGGATACATGAGAATCAAATGCAAACTCTAGTTAATGATTTTATGGGTAGGCTAGGTTCGGGGTTTAGATATTAGTCTTTCAACCAAATACCAAAATAGCACCCACAGATCCTTTCGAATACCTCATGGGTGTGGCAAACAAAATAACCCAAAACCTCAATTGGGCATCCATTTTTAGAAAGATTCCTGAGACATAGCAAATTCACAATTCATCCTTATTTATAAGACAATGTAAGGAATAAGCAAACATCCAATTATTGTTCACAAATACTTGTTACCCATATCCCTCCTACAGGGATGATATGGGATCTAAAAGAATACCCATATTTCTCTTTCAAGGATGATAGGGGATTTTTGGAAATTGGGGCATTCACCCATAAATTCCAACCTAACACTCAATTATTAGTGAAACCTGACATCATTAACCAAGAATCTACATTAACAAACAAAACCCACACACATTTGCACCCTATTCCAACATAACCCTGAGATAGTTGTTAACTACTCATGAAGTTTGAGGGAAGAAATATATCCAAATTGACGTTTAAAGATTTCACTGAAATGGAAAAACAAAGTTATTCTTAAATTTTACTTCAGTTACAACTAAAATCCTTGGAATATTAGCTACAATATTCTTTATAAATTTAGTAGGGTTTTTACAATGCCAAAAATTGAATTCTAGATAGGAGATCTCTCTAAAGTGAGGTTTTTTTTCTTTTGAAGGATTGGAACCAACTGTGTGAAATGACCAGTCTGTCCTTGGTAGGATTATACACCATCGCGATCTTCATGAGTTGATTGCAATAGCGATGCCCGAAATCACATTTAAATTATTAAGATCATGATACTTTGATCGGGCCTTGACTGGCTGCGATCGTGGCCCTCAGACCGCGGTCTCGATAACTGAGGTCAATCCCAGCTTTTGATTTTCCATTTTGCACTACTTTGCCCTTTTTGTTCCCTTTTTTGTATACCTATAAATCTGCAAACCATGGGAATTAGTGCGTTCAAACGGCAAAATTGCCTCATTTTACGATTTAATCATAGTAGTGTAACACTCTGATTTGCTGAACTGTAATGCTACACAGTGCTCATGACCCCGAGGGACCACAAGCTAACCCATGACTGATATCTGTAGCTGTATACTGCAAATCATAATATAATAAGGTGGAACACATGGAACTGTAAGTCCATAAGGTTCAACTGAACACAATTATATGGGTGAAATACCCAAAACAACTAAATCTGAACGTAAATTTGAAAGTAAATCGAAAAGCCTCTAAACTGTCTGAATAAGGAGTTGAAGGAACATGTCTCCAACTAACTCCGTAAAACTAAAATAAATAATAAATAAATAAATAAATCATATTGTCCTCGAATCAATGAGGATTCACTGTGTCTCTGTGACTGGAACGCTACTGCTACTGCTGGGCTGGAGCTCGTGTCTCAAAACCTATGGTGTAACATGAAAAGAAATCACCATAGCGCAAGTGTGTCAGTACAATTGGAGAACTGAGTATACGAGGAAGGTAGGCTAAACATAAAGGGTTTCATATATGAACAACACTGACTGACTAATATGAACGTGGGAGTGCAAACACACAAATATAGAAACTGGGACCATGAATACATGATAGAATGACTTGTAAGCTAATACATGGTTTACTGATAACTGTCCTGACTGATACTGAAACTGATAACATGGACGACTGTATCTGACAGTCCTGTATATACTAAAATTTGAAGAATGCTTCGGTTCTTTTACTGAGACTATTACTAAAACTGATAACATGGATAACTCTATCTGACAGTCCTGTACATACTAAAATCTGAAGAACGCTCTGAGTTCTTTTACTAAAACTGTGGGAAATAGTATTTAACCGACATGCCCTGTCTATGCCGTTATGGCAAAGATGGGGTCTAATCTCTGCCCCGACTGGAGGGGTGTCAATAGCGCACCACTGGTAAGGACAACTGTGAGTGACCCTTATCTGGTGGGTACTCAATGAGAACGGTGGAAACCCTAAACTGACAGGTTAAGCCACCTCATTAACCCTAAGCTGACGGGTTAAGATGTCTCAACCTATGCTGGCTACGTAGTTCTGGAACACAACGATTGCTATAAGAATCACACCCTGAACTGGTGGGTGAGTTCCCATCCTTTAGTTCACTCGGTGCTAACCTCTACTTCCATCTGAAGGACACTGAACTGAATAGCTAAGCTGAACTGAATAACTGAACTGAACGGATTAGCTGAACTGATAGTAATTAACTGGACTGATACTAGTGGTATTGTTTAGCAGAGCTAAACTAAGTTTATTAGATTCCAATGACTGACGAAATGTTACTGATATCTGACAACTGACTATCCTGAGTCACATGACTGATTGAAGTCTATGGAATCATAGCTTAAGTTCGGGTATCGTGAAACATGACATGGATCTAGGCACACAGCTATAGTTTTCAGGTACAAGTACCCCCAGGAGTCGATGGGAGAAAACTGACACACGTGACTGACTTGATTATAAGAGTAGAGTCCATAATATATAATATCATAAGTAGGGATCTTATACTATGCATGGTTATCAACAATGTATTGCATGGAAAATATTTCATATCACATGGAAGTACTTGCACAATCTGAATATAATGTTCGTTGCATAATCATATTGGCAACACATACTAATAGCATGTAAATTCATGTGGATTGTATGGTTGTCATACATCTTGTTCATAAGTAGGATTTGCAAGTAAACATAGCATAATCTCATAAGAATAGTTCATGAGTATTCCAACAATATTTACAAGGCACATTAACAACATAGAAGTCATTGGAACGTAAGGGCATATCATGAATCCTTCACTTAGTCACAATTTAGCTATAATGCATGATTTCTAGTTCCTTAGGCATTTTATCAAACACCTTACATGCACATCTTAAGCATAGGTGGATTCATCAAATTATACATCATGAACAACCAAATTTACATGTTTCCAACTCATATGATATCATGAATTCACAAAAACATATAAAAATTCCATCTTGGAATCACCCAATATCAACAACATGATCATCAACACCCAACAATATAGAAATCATATTTTTATAATGAAAAAGAGGAAAAAAAACAAGCATCAACATGGGTATGATCATATCACCACAATCAACCAAGCTTTTGTATTTTAAAGATTGATTCTTGAACTCTATGAACAATTGAATCCATAGATGAACACTATGCATACCTTAGAAGGAAGATTCTTGATGATTGACGGAGGAATTTCCTTGAAATCGGATCTTCAAGCTTAATTATACAACCCCAGTTGTTTTTCTCCTTTAGTGCTATTGGATGATGCGCTTTGAGATGAAAATAGGGCTGCAGTATGTTTAGAAGCTATATATTTCATAGGGTTAAGTTTAGGGACGTGTAAGTAGTATTTAAAGACTTAATTACCTTTAAAATAAATCAAGACGGAGTTTTTTTGACACCTGGAATTGGATTAGGCGGCGCCCAAGTGATCGCCTATTCTTGGGTTGGGCGGCGCCTAACCAATCGCCTATGCTTACTGTCTCTCACGAAAATGGGCATAACTTTTCGATCGGGTATTGGATTAAGGAGAAATTGGTATCGTTGGAAATCTAATTTGATTCTCTACAATTTGGTGGGTGTAAATCATCCAAAATACCACACTAATCCAAAATACCACACTAACATTGAGTTATACTCGTTCAAATATGACCCTTGCAAAATCGAATACTAAAACTTGATGGATTCAAAAACTCTTAGCTTGCATTACCTTAAGTGACTCATATGAACATGCTTAATGCATCATAACCTATCCTATCGCTAGTATATTCATTGTAAGTCATGTACTCAAGTATGAATCACAGCATTAGAAACATGCGGGGCATTACAATATCTCCCCCTTGGAAACATTCGTCCTCGAATGAGAATTTACTGAGAAGGGATACAACACAATAGAACCTGAACTGAACATGAAGAACTGAAAGTTGATCTCATGACTGACATGCTAAACATACTGAACTCGTGCATATCTAATGCACGGACAACTGATACATGAATGCATGACTCAGTATGAAATGATTAATAGGTACCAAGTTTATACTGGAAACATGAACATGCAACTTAATAAGCTTAAGGAGAACGGTTACCTTGAGCTTGATCTGAATTGGCGGGAAAGAGGTGAGGATACTTGGTACATATATCTGCTTCTGCTTCTATATTATATGTGATACGCCCAAATTATAACTCTCGTTATAAAGTGTAAGCGGTCGCTGTCAAATATAGAACCCAACTGGGTTGGGTGTCGAATCCCACAGGGAATACTCTGGTCACTAAGTGTTGCAATTATTAGTAGACTGTTGGTCAAAAATTCCAAGAAAAAGGGGGGTTTGGTTTAGGCGTGAACTAATATTATTAAAGTAATCATGGAATGATTTGTGTAGTAAGACTTAATAACAGAGAATAATAAGTTAGGGTTATGTCCACTTTGTAGTTTGTACTTCTCTATTAACTATGAGTAATGCAGAATTTAGACATGCATGCACTTATAGAGAGTCGTATTCTAATTTAAATCCAAGTGTTTTTCAACTGTCAAGGATTATTTCACCTTAGTTCTCTCGAGCCTAAAGTGTAATACAATTGGTACGAATTCTCTAAGAAGTTAATCCGGTTAAGACATTAACGTGTAATAGAGGTTGGAAACCCTATTTCCTTGTCACACTCTCTTTTCCAAACATGTAACTTTTCTCTCGAACAAGTTAATGCTATAATGGCTTATTCTTTATGATTGCAACCATGAGAATTCAATCAAAACAAAGAGAGTAATGATATAAGTAGCATAACACATCAAGAATTCACAAACTCATAGCAATAGATAGTATCTTACAAGGTTTCCATAACCCTAACAGATAAGTTTTCCTACTCATGAATACAACGGAAATCAAAGTAGACATCATCATCATACCAAAACTAGAACAACCTTCCCGATGGAGATAGTTTAGCGTCAATAAGAAGAGAACGTCGTTCTCTCACTCCGTTGCTCAATCTTAGCATTTTTCTCTGTTTCCCCAACTATTACAGAATCCGCAAATTGAATAATGAATAATGATGAAATAATGCTGAAAAATTCAGCGATAAGGTTTTTAATAACATCCTTGTCTAAAAAGTTGCTACTGCATCCTTAAGTATTTAAAAATACTGAGTTTGCCTGGGAAAGTTCCCATGCATCACATTCAGTCCAAAAGTTGCCTTCCCTCTTATGTGAAGTTTTTCTTTGCTGCCCACAGGTCCACAAAATGCTGAAATCTTCATCATTAGTACCTGAAAACATGCTAATCACATAGGTCAGCTCACTTAAAGGAAAATGGACTAAAAGTGCAAGAATTATATATTTTATCCTCAAACCTTAGCTAAAACATGGGTAAATTATGGTGCTTAGACGTATAAATACGCCCAACATCACCACCCCACACTTAATGCAATGTTTGTCCTCGAACGAAATATTACATCCATGCAAACACCTAACTAGAATTTCACAATAGCAACACAAAATTTTCAACAAGACATGCACGACAATTATTAACAAAGAGTAGGTTTCTTGATCACTACTAGAAACAACTCAACCTCCAACATAGACTCATTAGGATGGTTAATTCGTATCCACAAGTTAAGCCATAAATAATCATATAAAACTACCCAACAACCATCAACCATGTGTGCTCACACAAGATATCACCCATAATCACTCATAGTTTTGCATTTTTCGAAACATGGGTATAAGACTCTCCTTGCTCTCACTCTTGCAAAGAATTCTTATATTGCAACTTATGACCATAGGCTTGCCCTTAGTGTAATGCTCTACTAATATCAGACTGCTAAGCTTAGGATCAAAAAGGTCTTTATGGGTTGTAATGTAGGCTAAGGGACAGGTAGGACTATTTTGGCCAGAAATAGTGACTATGTTCCCTAAGCGCTTTAATACACTACATTATGCCATATACACAATCTTTTAACAACCACTCTACCTTCCTTTCATCTACCAACCCCTTTTCACCCATTTTGTTATTCAATCATAAACACAACTATCTTTTTGTTTTTCTATATATATTTTTTTTATTTATTATTATTTTTTTTATTTTTTTTTAAATTAGGCATCCCTATGATAGCCATTCTTTTTCACAACATTTTCAAGTACCAATACACTCTGAGGCATCACTTTCACCATTCTCCTCTTATTTTGCCACATGATTCTACAATTTAAAGCGCTTAGGAGTTTGGATCAAATTATGGTCTTGAAAAAAATGGATTAGGCTACATATGAGGCTGCCAAAGAAAATAACTAAAGGCTCAAAGAGTGTTCACTAGGACAATGTACAAAGGTAGGTAAAAAGAAGGTAAACAATTTCAGGCTGCCAAAGAAATGCCTAAATCATCTCCTAAACTCACAATCTTTATTTCGCTTCACACACACACCAGGCAAGTTCTAGCATCAGTCACAACAAAGAATATACAATAACCTCACACACACAAGGCACATGGTCAACTTCATTGGGAGCATTATAGATTCTTAACCCAATAGATTAATGAGTTAAACCACAACATTATCACACAGTGAGTCACAACTTAGAGCCTAAGCTTCTCAATAGTAATGATTTAGCACAAACTCTTGTTACAATACCATGCCGTCTATCAATACAATTTCATGCAAAATCTAAAATCTAACAAACTAATTATGACGAACTAACTACGACTAATTCAAACAAACAAGAATAAATATAGGCAAGCAGTACAATACAGCAGATATATACCCGCACCCCACACTTAGATGGGACACACTGCCCTCAGTGGAAATAAATAAGGAAAACCAGATTAGTCGGACTCCTCTTCTATGTCTGGGGTCATACCCCCTGCGTCGGAATCATTATCAGAGTTTTCATCATCAGAGTTGTCCTCCACATCTGAGTCTGGCAGTCGGCGATCATCGTCAGTCGGCATGTCATCATCGAGAGGTTCCTCAAAATGTACCCCCACTCCACACATGGCCCGCGCATGCTTATTAAGCGAGTAGTCATTGTCCAACTACTGAAGCTCTACATCAGTCGGAACACGACCCCCATTCATCATGGTAAACCTAGTCATGCCATACAGATGGCGGAAAAAACTTTCATCTCGAGCATGTCTCTCAGCAGTGGTAAGGCTGATGCCTTGACCAGTTTCAGGCTCTTTAATCTTCGTGAGATCAACCTTCTTCGGGTTGTGTGGCAGCTTATGGTCCATGGGTTCCTCTTCAATGTGCTCCTTCCTTAAGATTGCAGTCAACAAATTGCCGAAACTGAAATGGGACCTTTTGTACAGCCTAGACTTGCGCATTGACGATCGTATAACTGCACCAATGTTGATGGAAATATTCGTCATCAGAGCGTACACCAAGCAGACTCGATCACGAGTGATCTTAGTGTATTGTGTCCCAGAAATTTAGCAAGAGTTGACTATCCTTAACCATATGCGAGCTTCTCTGTTCAAAGAGGCATACGGGTAGGTGTTGTGACGACCATTATCCTTGTGACGAATCCACCGGGTCATGGACCTTGTTCCGAACAGTGTATGTCTGATGGCCCTGTAGGGAGGTTTGTGATAAAGCTCCTTGAGTGGTGCTGGATCCACAGATGGAGTGCCCAGAAAAGAGTTGAAGAACTCCACATTCAATTGCAAGATTTGGCCCCAAATTTTTACTTCACTTCCGGTAGTCTTTGGGGACCAATTAGCATAAAACTCTCGCATTAGATCAAGATTGCATTTCCCTATATCTCGGAAAATGAAGTCAAGATTTAGCGCCATGATTTTAGCCAAAATGCGGGGGTCTCTCTTTGCTAGACTCTCCTTCTGCATTAACTCCATATGAATATATTTTTTTACTTTGTTGTTCCTATACCACTCCTTCCCTTCCTCATCTAGAACCCACTTGATTCCAAAGGTGCGTCGAGGCACTTGCAGAGAGAAGGACTCAGCCTAGTCTTTTTTTCCCCTTTTCTGACCTTTTTCTGAGGTGGACACTTTTTGTTTTCCTTGTCGTCCTTTTGGGGCCATTCTACCTGAGATCATAATAGAGCCATGTTAGTTTCATCTTGGAAGATTTACTATATTCGAAAAAGAAAAGCATGATGGTACCAGCCCACACTTAATTCATTTGCACAACGTTATTAATCATGTAATCTTGACTATCCTTTCCGACTTTATTTCATTGGATTAAGGCAATGTTTGAACAAGACTATCACATAGAAATCGTATCAGGTTTTTGCATCGAAATAATCAAACCATCTTATGCTCGTGGTCAATCATGATCAATACCTTCGATGAACGAGTCATTCAAACATTCAAGCATACAACTTTCAAGATTATGCATTTACTTCACAATTTTGACTCCATAAAAATATGACAGTGTATACCAATCAAATACAAGTCGGAATAAAGTCAAGAACACCCACACGAATCCATTCACTCAACTAGATGCATCATAACAAACCAACCATATTCTTATCACTAAACACCACTTCAAAATCTAAAATACCATTATAAGCATAGTATTGCAACAACTACAGAATATAAAAGAGTAACTTACATGGTGATGGATCCGGAAGATGAGCTTGAAAGATTAGATGAGAAAAAAGAAAAACTTTGAGAGAATAGGGGATCTTGGGCGGCGCCTAGGTTGAGCAAACAATTGCATTTTGTACTAAGGTTGAAGATCTATTTAAAGGCTAAGCCATGGGTCGGGTTTGATCCATTTCCAAATGGGTTAGGAGGCAAAAAAGTATAAGTAGGCGGCGCCTTTTGCTTTGCCTATTCTAGCATAGGCGGAGCCTAAGGTATTGCCTAGATTGGCATAGGCGGCGCCTTGCCTATTGCCTAGATTGTCATAGGCGGCGCCTTGTCCATTGCCTATGTGAGGCAATAAGCATAGGCAATGTCATAGGCGGCACCTATATCATTGTCTACATTAGCATAGGCATTGCCTTGTCCATTGCCTATGTAAGGCAGTGAGCATAGGCAATGGCATAGGCATTGCCTTGTCCATTACCTACATTGGCATAGGCATTGCCTTGTCCATTGCCTACATTGGCATAGGCATTGCCTTATCCATAGCCTTTGCTTCATCATTCCTAACTTACCACCTTTAGCATGGATCACTTTTAAATCAAAATTTGGGACTAATTTCCTCCTTTGTACGTCTTGCACCTACACTTAATCAAAAAAAACAAAAATGATTAGAAAGATGGGTTGCCTCCCACCGAGCGCCTTAGTTTTGGTCGTGGCTCGACTCTTTTTTTTGAACTTTTATTTATCAAAAACAAAATCCTAGTGAAACAAAATGATTAAAAATGATGGGTTGCCTCCCAAGTAGCGCTTGATTTATTATCGTGGCACGACATAGTCATCTCGATTACTCAGACTTCATCAAGATATATGGTGGCTATACATTTTATCGAGTTGGGTGGACCGATATATGGATTCACTCATTGCCTATTCACCTTAAAGACACCACCATCATTGTTTTCTAACTCCACTACTTCAGATGGGTAAACTTGGCTAATTCTGAATGGACCAGACCATTTAGACTTTAACTTACCTGGAAATAGCTTCAATCTAGAGTTGAAAAGAAGTACCAAATCACCCTTCTGAAGGTTTCGTTGGACAATCTCCCGATCATGATACTTTTTCATCCTTTCCTTGTAGAGATCTACTCTTTTATACGCATGTAGACGGAATTCATCCATCTCATTCAACTGTTCCAACCTCAGATTAGTAGCATCCTCCCAATTCAAGTTTAGCCGCTTCAGTGCCCACAGTGCTTTATGTTCTAGCTCAATTAGCAAGTGACAAGCTTTCCCATAAACTAGTTGGTATGGTGACATGCCAATTGGTGTCTTAAACGCAGTCCTATATGCACATAAGGCATCATCCAGCTTTCTGGACAAATGTTTCCTACTAGCATTCATAGTCTTCGCAAGGATCAGCTTGATCTCCCGATTAGAAACCTCTACCTTCCCACTAGTTTGTGGGTGTTATGGTGTAGCTACCTTATGTTGCTTAACCCCATATTTCACCAATACGACTCTGAACAGCTTGTTGCAAAAGTGTGAACCTCCATCGCTTATGATGGTACGAGGTACCCCAAAATGAGAGAAGATATTTCTCTTTAAGAATGCTACAACACGCTTACCTTCATTATCAACTAGTGCAACTGTTTCAACCCATTTGGATACATAATCCATATCAACTAGGATATATTTCATCCCAAACGAACTCACAAATGGGCCCATGAAATCAATCCCCAAATATCAAATAACTCTACTTCAAGAATTTTAGACATGGGCATCTCATGGTGCTTCGAGATAGAGCCTTGCCTCTGACACTAATCACTTCTTCTCACAAAATCGTAGGCATCCTTGAATAATAAAGGCCAGTAATAGCCACTTTGGAGTACCTTCCTGGCCGTTCGATCACCTGCATGGTGACCCCCAACTTGGGAAGCATGACTTCCTTCCAGTATGCTAGGCACCTCCACATCTGAGATGCATCGCCTAATAATACCATCAGAACATTGTCGAAAAAGATACGGCTCATCCCAAAAGTAGTGTTTCACATCATGCATTAACGTTTTCTTTTTATGAAAGGAGAGATGCTCAGGAATTACTTTACTTACCACGTTGTTCGTAAAGTCTGCATACCACGGCAAGTCTTCTACCATAGTGGCTAGGATCTCTTCGTCGGGAAATGCATCATCAATATCAAGGTCGTGTTGCACTATGTGCTCACTCTCAAGTCTAGATAGATGATCAACTACTTGGTTTTTGTAACCTTTTCTATCTTTTACCTCGAAATCAAATTCTTGAAGCAATAACACCCACCTAATTAGCCTTGGCTTAGCATCCTTATTTGCCATCAAATATCTTAGAGTCACATGATCTGTATGAACTACTACTTTGGTTCCCAATAAGTAAGCACGGAACTTTTCGAAAGCATAAAAAACTGCTAGGAGCTCTTGTTCAGTGACGGTATAATTCTTATGTGCTCCATTCAAGGACCTGCTCACAAAGTAGATTGGGTGAAATAGCCTTTCTCTTTTTTGACCAAGTACAACACCCAATTATACCCCGCTTGCATCACATATAACTTCAAAAGGTAGAGACCAATCGGGTGCTACAAAAATAGGAGCTTCAACTAGCTTTCCTTTGAGGCATTCAAATGCCTTCAAGCACTCTTCACCAAAGTCAAATTTTGCATCCTTCTCCAAAAGTTTGCATAATGGGCTAGTAATCTTGGAGAAGTCTTTAATAAACCTCCGATAAAAACCTGCATGACCGAGAAAACTATGAACTCCCTTTATAGAAATTGGAGGTAGTAGTATCTTGATAACTTAAATCTTGGCTCGATCAACCTCAATTCCCTTTTCAGAGACTTTATGCCCAAGAACAGTGCCTTCCTTAACCATAAAATGATACTTCTCCCAATTTAGTACCAAGTTGAATTCAACAAATCTCTGCAAAGCCATAAGTCCTTACTAATATCCAGGTAAAGCTAACATAGTTATTGATGCTTTTAGAAGGTTATCTATGGGCAGCTTATCTCATGTGGATGAGCAGAAGTGATATTTGGTGAAGGAGATTTACTATTTAGCTATTCTTGGATTCCTTCTCTTGGATTTTGAGGATAGTGGTGAGATTGTTCAAGAGGCGGCAAAGTCATCTATTAGAGCAGAGGTAATAGAGAATCAAGTGTTAGATCCTATCTTGATGTAATTTAAGAATGATGTCGGTAGGTAAAAGGTGATGGTTTTCGAGAATGGTGATGATGGTATCTTCAGATACCAAGGCAGATTATGTGTTCCCAATGTTTATGGGTAGCGGGAAAATATTTTGTCCAAAGTTCATGAGTCGCGTTATATGGTCATCCATGTTCAATGGAGATGTATCATGATCGTAAGGAAATTTATTGGTGGAATAATATAAAGCGGGATGTGGCCAATTTTGTAGGTAAGTGCATAGTGTGTCAGCAAGTGAAACTGGACTACTTGAGGCTCGGTGGATTGACTTAAGAGATTGAGTTATCGATTTGGAAATGGGAAATAATTAATTTGGATTTTTATTCGTCTTTACAATCTATCCAACAATTTGATTTGATTTGGGTCATTGTGGATAGGATGACTAAGTCTGCTTACTTCTTGCCAGTAAGGACTAATTTCTCTTCTGCGAAGTATTCTAATTTGTTCATTGAAGAGATCGTGAAGTTACATGGTGCTCCTTTTTCAATCATACCTAATCGAGGTACTCAGTTCTCATCTCACTTCTGGAGGTCATTTTAGATAGGTTCGGGGACTAAGGTAACCCTTAGTACCCCTTCCAATCCGCAGAAGGATGGACAAGTGGAAAGGACAATTCAGGCCTTGGAAGATATGTTTCAGGCTTATATATTTTATTTTGGTTGAATTTGGTCTAGTCACTTGTCTCTTATAGAATTTGCCTACAACAATAGTTATCACTTTATCATTGGAATAGCCCCGTTTGAAGCATTATATGGTAGGAGTTGTAGGTCTCCTATTGGGTGGTTTGAGGTTGGTGAAAATAAGATCTTTGGCCCTGAATTAGTTCACCAAGCCATGATAAAAATCAAGGTGATTCGGGATAGACTGAAGGTCTCCCAAATTCTCCATAAGTCCTACGCAAATGTGAGTCAAAGGGAGTTGGATTTCATTGTTGGTGATTGGGTGTTCTTGAAGGTATCTCCCATGAAGAGAGTGAAGCATTTTGGTAAAAATGGAAAACTCAGTCTCTATTATATTGGTCTGTACTTGGTTTTGAAGAGCGTTGGTAATGTTGCAGATGAATTGGAGGTGCCTTCTAGCTTGAGCTCTATTCATTCGTTCATGTTTTGATGTTGAGGAAGTGCATATGTGATCCTTCGATAGTTGTTCCCTTGAAAATAGTGGGCATTTTGGATTCCTTGTCGTATAAGGAAGTCCTAATTAAGATTTTGGACCGGTAAGTCTGTCAGATGCAGTCAAATGATGTGGATTCGATAAAGGTTCTTTTAAGGAGAAACCAAAAGGTTGGGGAATCTACTTAGGAATCCAAGGAGGATATGAATCCAAGTAATCCATTCTTGTTCCCTATTTTAAAAAATCTTGCTTGAGGTATGTATATTCCATAAGATTTTATTTTCTGGCTTTGTTAAAGAAAATTATAATTTCCCAAGCATCTTTGTTTTCTGTTTGTGTTAAAGGTAATGTGTGATTTTTTTTGGAGTCAAATTGGGCAAATAAATTCTTTTTCATCTTATTCGAGGATGAATGATCCCAAGGGCGTAGTATGTAATAACCTATGATTTTGGTCCTTGAAGATTTCAGAAATTTTATCCTCACAGCCTTGACTACGACTTACCCTATGAGTTATAGGGATTCTTGACGAGTCGTTCGACTAAAATCGTAACCTAAGCAGTAAATATGTGACTAATTTTTTCTCTGAGTATAAGTGGCTCACTAGGAGTCGTAAGTACTCGTTTCAAGTCATAAGTACTCGTTACGAGTCATAGGGTGCAAATAATACGATATCCAGTGTTTACCCTAAATGGGTGATGTGTTGACTACGACTGGACACTACGAGTCATAGTAGTTGAGTCATAGGGTCAATAGTGTTTGGGTGCTCTGGAAACTGTGTTGACTACAACTCATGGTAACGAGTCGTAATAAGACTTTATAAATCATATAGTGACCCATAGTCTTTGACTACTAAATTTCATCTTTTAAATTGAGGGAACTTTGGTAATTTCCTCCCCACCCAATTAAAATACCACGTTCATAAAGAACTTGAGAGGGTTTATTTCTCATTCATAACATAATCAAACAATCTCAAAATTGTCTCAAATCTCTCAAGCAAGATACCTATGGTTTCCAAAAAGTAGGTCATCCAAGGGCTCCAGGGTGAAATTCTCTTCATAAACTTAGATATTTTAGGCAAGTTACTCTTCTCTAATTGCAAATTTGTTAAAAGCATGTATTTTAAAGTGTTTTTTTATTGTATTGGTGGTTTTTTAAACATGGGTTAAAGGTTTTGAATAACTATTGTTTATAAGATGTTTCAATTTGATGTATGTGTATATTGAATAAATTAAGGGATTGTGATTTCCCAAAACATATGACTTTTCAAGTGGTTATGACCTCAACCCCATATTGTGAAACTGATTTTTTAATACGAAAAGTATGCATATTGAACTACTCTTGAACTATTGCATAAAGTGAAATCAATGAAGCATAATGATTTTGAAATTGAACCTTATGGGGTTGGGTGATTCCCCAAGTTAATGTATAATTGATACAAGGTATGAATTCCCCTATTTATGAAATGGTTTTGGCATGTTGATATTACCTTACAAGTGTAGTTGGTATGATGTTACCACTAATGTATGTTTGGATGTGTTTCATGATTCAATCAATGGGAATGCATGGTAATTGTTTTTATTGGGCTTTAATGAGGTTTGTGTAGCTGAGTCATGAAAGTGGAGGCTCTGAAGACCAATACAAGAAATCGTGATTGTCAATGCGGACGCCTATATGACCAGGTGGTCTAAGTCCCCCTTATTGTTATCACATGATTGGGAGGTTCAAGCCCCCCACATTATATTACATGGTTTGGTGTTTGTGTCACCTTGATATTCCAGTATTTTTGAGTTCTCCATAGTGCATATCTATACCATTTGGTTCGTGCAGCTATACGTACTAGGGCCCTACCAACTAGGGAAGAGCTGGGCTCGTGCCTTCTCAGGTTATGAAGGTTGAGTTACACAATCAAGGCTAAAGTTTTATAGTGTATGCTAAGCCTTGTTGCCTTCCCCATCATGTGAAGTATATACATGTATTTCCATGTGATTAAGTGTATTAGATTGGCATTATTTTATCCCCTATCCCTGAGTTACATGCTAGCACTCCAACTGCTAACTTTCTCCAGAAGTTGTGTCCCCACGCGATGCAGGTAATGGAGATAACTCTACTTTTTATGTGTAAAGTTAAGTGGATTAGCTCGGTTTTTGTGTTCTTTGTGGTGAATAGTGAGCTTCTATTATACGGAAGACTTAGATATTTCATCCATTATTATCATATATTAGAATAAAGAGTTTTCATTATCATTAACATTATCATTGTCATTGTCATCTCTCAAAGCCTAGGATTTGTCCCAACTAAGCTTGTTTTTTTTGGTTCTCTTGTTTTAAGGCTTTATTGAATTACTGTGGACTTTAGTGATGTTTGTTGGTTGTTTGGCCGGTTACTGGTTATCGGTCGTAGACTTCTTTTTATTCATTAATATTACCTTGTTCTATCTTGTTATATGTTTGGAATTCATCCAACAATGGGGATATCGTGTTGTTGTGTTAAGTGAAAAGTTGTGATCTACGATCCTCGATGGACTGGAGATACTCATCACGAATAGTCCTTGGTTTAGATCATGATATTCACATAGTTGGAGAGGTACCTTATGAGTTAGCTTTACCTCTGAATTTTGTTGTCGTTCCTTTGGTTTTCTATGTCTCAATGTTGTGGTAGTATTTTCCTGATCCAACTTATATACGTAGATGGGACTTAGTACAGTTAGATAAGTATTTGTCCTTTATGGAGGTGCTTGTGCATATTTTGGCTAGTAATGTGAGACTTCAGGTACTTTCCCATCATTAACTTTCGGGGACGAAAGTTCCTTTAGGAGTAGATATTGTAGTGACCCTTTAGATTATTTTTGATATTTCCTCTTATTTTTGCCGTTAGAGCTTTTCCATAGCTTCCCTAACCCATTTATGGCTTGCTGGAACTGATAGTTCAGTTACCGGGCAGTTCACCTTATTTTTAGAGCCAATTCCTTATTTAGAAGTCATTATTGGTTTCAAATGGCCGCTAGGCAAAAATTTAAGTAAAATGATCTTGGATGTAAATTTCGACTTTTCCAGTAGCTTCGGAATATCAATTTTAGGCTACATAGACCATTAGTTTGGGTCTCAATGTACCCAGGCTCATTTCGACCTATTGGTCCGAAAGTTAGAAAATTGAAAGTTTGGATGTGGGACCCGTATTTGGTCGAAATGACCTCATATGGAAAATACAAGTTCATCAATATGTCCAAAACATCAAATTTAGTATGGTTACATAGTTTATTTGCATATATTGAATTCTGAATGAATCCCAACGTATTATTGGAAACTTGGCAAAATTTCCATTTTTCGATACTGCTAGTGCATTACAATCATACAAGAACCAGCATGATCGCACTATGGTGATCGTAATAAAAATATGGCGATTACACCATGGCGATTACAGTCCA
Organism: Capsicum baccatum var. pendulum; assembly: GCA_030864225.1. NCBI lineage: Eukaryota > Viridiplantae > Streptophyta > Magnoliopsida > Solanales > Solanaceae > Capsicum > Capsicum baccatum. The sequence continues at coordinate 121,239,346 of CM061556.1, read as the reverse complement.
AGAAGTGCGATAGCAACATCTCTTTACCTGATGTGGCTATTTAATGACCTCTTAGGCCACATTTTAGGCATTTCTCACTCAATTTTGAGACCTAGAAACCCTAAAATTGTGTGTTAACATTAAATTGAGTCTTGTGTGTGACTTCAAAGTGTTATTAACATATATTTTTGTGATTAACATTGGATTTAAGGTAAGAATCCTTCAATTTCATGCTTGAAATTGTTGATTATTTGACAAAGCCCCAAATCACGTAAGGCTTAATTTTAACCAAAAGTTTGCTTGGTTTTCACCCATCCATCGGGGTTTTGATCTCATGAGATTGATATTATGCTAGGTTGGCCTCAAAAATGTGTTTTTTGTAAGCGGGACCGACTTTAAATTTTTGGTGTCATTTTTTGAGCTATAGAACAATGGTGCAACATAGGTATCTATATTCTCAAAATGATGTGTAGAATGTGTTTTTGATAGCTTGGCACTTGAAGAAGCTGGTCGGAGGGAAAAAGCAAAGGTTAAGCGGTTTGTGAGTTTTCTTTAGATTTGAGGTAGGTTCGGCTTATTATTTGTTATATTGGGCTATGTTATAGTATAATTGTGGTATTTTATTAGATTAGGAAGGATTTTAGGTGTTGGATTGATAAATGGTAAGGCTTGGGAATAGTTTTATTATTTTGGTCACTTGAACTCATAGGTTGGAATGCTTATCTTGTAGTCTTAAACCATGGTGAAATGAGACTTCATGTCTCATGGTTAGCATGAGGATTCCTTAGTTACTCTAGTTAGATAGGAGTGACCTTGTCAATCAAGTTGTGGGTATCATGACCCAGTTGCTTACATTAATTGAAGTACTTTAGTTACTATGATTGAGTTAAGTGTAGTTCTTGGAAAGACCTTTATACATACATACATACACTTATCGATAACATGACATTGATGATGAACAAGGAAATATGGAGGTATGCTCTTCTTGCTTCTCCTTTTATGTTTTTTTCACTTTAGCCCTCATGGGACTTGTTCCGTACTATAGCCGTTGTGGGGCTTGTTCTTTACTTTATCCCTTGTGGGGCATGTTCTTTACTTTAGTCCTAGTAAGGCTTACTCTTTATTATCCATATTAAATTGGATATAATGATATATTTATACCTGACATGGCCAAAGGAGATTGTGATGATGATATTGATACCTGACAAGGCCGGAGGATGTTATGATGATGATATTGATACTCGGCAAGGCTGAAGGATATTGTGATGATGATGATAATACCCGGCAAGAACGGAGGGTGACTATGATGATATACCCAACAAGGAAATTAGATGGTTCCTTGATTTTCCTATGCATACATCTACCAGTTCGTGTTCGGCTAGCCCTATGTATGGAAGTATTATGCTTATATATATCCATCTGTGTAATTTGGACATATTGACACATTAGAATGCAAGATGTAGCCCACTAGTGTTAAATGTATGTAAAGCAAAGTTGTTAATGATCACTGAAAAATAAAGATTCACGATGGATATTATTTAAATGATTAATCAAGACTAGATGGTAAGCGAAAAACTAGTTGTAAAATGAGGCTTCACTTAGTGAGTAATGTTAGTGGTAAATAATGGTTAGTTAAGGAACGTTGACTATTAAAATGGCTATATGGTGAATAGTTATCTAATAAATAACTATAATTATATGATGGCTACAAATCTGATGGATTAGTTAATGACCCTTGTTTAGCTAATAAATAGAGGTTAATGGATATTGATGATAAGTGACTAATAATGGTAATAGTATGAAATATAGTTATATGATCAATGTTGGTAACTAACAAAAGTTCGATTAAATGTTCGATTGATGATAAACGTGGAATACGATTGAATAATGATGAGACTTGGATATGTTTTTGGTCAAATACCTTATTATTTTTTCTCTTGGGTGTACTCTCCAATAGTATATGATGTTATGATGGGTTCTTTATTTATGCACCAGTTGACGTATAGGAGACAACTTTGTACTTGTATTCGCTTGTGGTTATACGTATGATGCGTTATGGTTCCATTGTCTATTACTTATTCACGATAGTATTGGAAGGTGTTGATTCCTTATGCTTTACTACCTTTCTAATTTAATTACTTATTCTGTACAGTGATGATAGAGATGATTCATGTTCGATTGTATATCTTGACTTAGTTTTGATGATCATGCATTATATCATCTTTATATCATGACTTAGCTCAGTCGGGTGATGATACCTACTGAGTACCGATTGTTTTGATACTCATACTACAGTTTTGTACCTTTTTGGTGCTGATCCAAGTACAAGTTGTCATCGCTGACTCGAGTTTGTGAGGTGTTGACATCTTAGAGATAGTGTGAGCTCTTGGACTTTGAGTCGCCTATTTTCTTCTGTCTTATTGATATTCAGTCTTTTATTTTGAGACAGATGTATTAGCTACCTTTAGACCATTGGGTTGTATTATTGATACTGGATGCTTTTGTACTGACTATACCAGATCATGGTGTTGGTATTCGTGTTTATCTATTTATCTATATTAGAACACAGTTTATTTATAACTTGTGTTCATTGAATTTGACCCATATTTGCATTTCATACCAAATTAACCAATTGTGTTAGCTCCGGGTTATAGTATTGGCTTACCTACTTGAGAAATTTTGTAGGTGCCATCATGACCTGTAGATCGGATCGTGATATTTTATGTGCAACCCACAATGATTCTCCACTAAAGCCTTGTATTTTCTAAAATTCTCAAAAGCTTCTAATTTACATTTCAGAAAATACACCCAACTCATTTGACTTAAATCATCTGTGATAAGTAAGAAATATCAACTTTCACCAAAATATGAGTATTCATTGTACTATACAAATCTGCATGAATTAATTCTAGGCAAGTAAAAGCTCTCCTAGCCTTTCCCACAGGAAATGACTTTCTACTTTGCTTTTAAATGCAGCCTTCACATAAATCATAAAAAAATTATTTTTCGTAATCCAATGACCAAACCTTTTTTTCCTAGCAACTTCATCCCCTGGAAATTGAGATATACATACCTCAAATACCACAATTCAGAGTCATTTTTTCCACTAATAACCAAAGAAAACTTCTTCATATTTGAAACTTTTAGTGCAAATATTCTATTTCAAGCCATGAGCACACTAACCATCATTTGGTAAGATTTTCTTAGCTATAGTAACACATTCTTCATAATCAAACTAAAGTTAATATACAGTAGTCATTAATTGCCCAACACTCAATAAATTATGTGCCAAACTAGGAATAAATAGAACATCATAAAGAAAAATTACTTACCATTGTTGCATTTGATTACTACTATTTTCTTCCTTCCGTTTGGAGGCCGTTGTTGTTACTAAGTTTGATAGTTAATTTTTATGTATCATCAAGTTCTTTTGAAGATTGACTTCATGCCTGGCATATGGTAGGAGAAGACGCTATCTATAGACTAGATATCACTTACAATTATATTAGCATCATGCTCTGAATAACTTACTTTTTTCATTAGTTGTCTCAGCATAATTCACTTGTTTCTTCTTGTACTAGAAATATGCTTGCACATGCCTAAACCGCTTGCAACGATAACATTATTTGCTACTTTTATTACCTCTGTGATAATTAAAGTGCCTTTTCTCAAAGTCTTTGCCTTGGCCTCAACCTTGGCTATTTCCTCAAAATGCACCTTCGCCTCGTCCTCTTTCGGTCACACTTCCTTATCATGATCTCTTGAATTAGCTGCCACCATCTTAGATTGAAATGTTTTTTCTTCCTACTTTTTTGTTGATCTATTTATTCTTGCATCATGGTCTTGTAAAGAAACCATTAATTCATCGTATGAAAATTTAAATAAATCTTTAAGCTCCTAAATTATAGCCATAACATGATCAAAAGTCAGAGTTAAACTCTTTAAAATTTTTCAACAACAGTTTGATGGGTTATTTGGTCTCTGTATGATCTCATTTGACTAATAATAGCCATTACTCTAGACAAGAAATCTTGTTCAAATTCATTTACTTTCATTACTAAAGCTTCAAACTCATGCGGAAGAGTTTGGAGTTTTACAACTATTACCTTTGAGGAGCCTTGAAATTCAGTTTGCAAAACTTTTCATGCTTGCCTCAAAGTAGTGGTTGTTGTAATTTGGGAAAACGCCAACTTATGGACTACCTGTTGAAGTACAAATAATGCCTTTTTGTTCTTTTTTTTGTTTTCCTTCAGACGTTACTCTTTGTGCAGATCTATATGCCCAGTCTCAATCAAGCCCCATAGATTTTTTGACTTAAAAAAGTCTTCTTCTTGATGCTCCAAGACGAATAACTTTGTCCTATAAAAATAGGGATGATAGACTGAGATATGTTTAAAGAATTTTCATTGGAAGTCATGATTTTTTTCTGTTAAAAGATCATTTGAATCTAAACCTATCTCTAAAACCACAAATGTTCTAGAAAAAAGATCTTAAGCTCACTCAAGAAGAATATATTAGAAAGGAAAGAAGAAACTAGCAGGGAAATAAAATGGTAGTGTTTTTGTGGAATTGTAAGACTGTTTTTCACTCCACATTCATCACAGATAATGATTTATATATAGGCTTATGATTCAAATATAAATGCAGAAAATAAAGGGTACCAATTTAGTAGTGCATTCAACTAAACAGAAAAACTTAAGGACCAAACAACAACTATCTTAGACTAAGTCAAAAAACAGCAAAATACTAAAACAAAGCTACAGTAACTTTTGTTCCTTTTTTAATCACTTATTCAACAATATCATGTTAACGTCCATCCCATATGTATCCATGGGCGAAGTAAGCATAAGCAAGAAGATCAAAGAACATTTTTAAAAGGTTTATATCAGATATTGAAAAGTACATATTGACTGAAAGATAAGTTAATTAACAATAATCCTATGTGGAGAAATTCATGAACACAAGGTAAAAGATGGGTTTTCGGTCGTTTAATATTTTTTGGTTTCCCATCCGGTGTTCAGTACCCATATTGGAGCCCCGACTAATCTGGATTGCGCGTTGCAAGGCCCATTAAGTTGGCAGCGCTCCCGACAAAGTTTTCTCCATACCCAGGGTCAAACTCTCGATATCTGGTTAAGGATGGAGCAACCCTATTCACTATACCACAACTCATGTTGGTGGTCGTTTAATGTTTACATTACTTTTGTAGCAGCTACGAAAAACTCATTTTCTCAAATTTCTTGAGAAGAAAGCGTATGAAAACTTGAAATTGATAAAGAATTCGGTCACTCTAGAAGTCTAATTTATTTTTCACTTAACTTGATTGGTGATGTTTCACCAACCCATAATATCTACTAGAATTAGCAGGCAAGTACCATTAGTTTGATAGTACAACTTTTTGTACTCATTGTTTATTCTCGTTTGAGAAAAAAATTTGAAAATGTTGTTCGTTATTTCATACAATTCGGGTATGCCGACCCTCTTTTTAGATTGATGCAAAGAAAAGTGAACTACAACCAAAGTAAGTGAGGGATGGGAGGGTTAATTCAATTTCACAGGGAAACGACCTTTGAATTTAGAGGTAAAGCGCTGCTTAATTTATCACACTGGACAATGGAGAGATGTTGGGATCGGACCTCTTGCCTCTCGCATGCAAAGTGCACGCTCTACAATTTGAGCTACATCCTGCTAGAAGTGTCTGAAATATTTTACTCCTACTTTATGTGAGATAGTTTGAATAGCACAGAGTTTAAAAATAAAAAAAGGATTGATGATTTTTATGAAATTATCTTTTATTAAAAATATACTATTTATATATTTAATTAAGTAGGATCAATAAAGGGAAAAGTGAATTGTGTCTTTAAATAGTTATTAAATAAAAAAGGATAATATTATTTTTGAGATGGACAAAAAAGAAAATAACGATAAAATGAGATGGAGAAAGAATTTTAATTACGCTTGAAGGAGGTGAATCTAACTAGAACAACTTATAAATGCGAGTGCCGAAAACATTTTTAATTAAGGCCCTTTAGGCCTAGAAAAAGTAAAACAAAAGGAAATGTTACAAGTTTAGCTACACACCAGAAAGGAAAAAATATTGAAATATACATCCTTAGATTATATATTATAAGTCATAGCAATACTTCTTATATTGCAATTAATAACAAATTTAAAACCAAAAAAAAATATATATTTTTTAAAATATTTTTGTTGAAAAAATCTTTCATTTTAATAGAAGTTAGTAATTTAGTTGAATAAAAATATGGAACCTATTAATGAGCATGTTTTTTCCTATTTCTTCAATTTTATTTATATTCAATTTAAAAAGGAAAACAAATATTTTCCTTCTCTCTCCATTCTTTCTTCTTACCCAATCTCTCTATAATTACAGATTATAGTACAATATCTTCAATTTTAATTCGTGGATTTGAAATTCGTGATAATATTATTGGTAGAATTACCATATGAAAATTGATGCCAACAAATATTACATTTTAATAATTTTGTTTTAATATGTGAAAAATATATACAATCTAGTATTTATGTATTATCTTAAATAATTAAGTTGAAATCAGTTTATATATATCAAAGACATATTTTAAATGATTTTTAATTTTTAGCGTCTCAATTTATAAAATTGGTATATAAGATTTTACATACAAATGATTTAATTTTATAATAGTTTTAAGTGTATGAAAGTGTTACAGAATATTTCATCCATGAATTAGTTTAATGAATTTCGTTAGAGCCAATTTATATACTCATTTCATACTTAATTAAGGTATATTTTTTTGAGTTCTCAATCTACGAATTGATATTTAAATTAGTATCGATAAAATTTCGTATATTTCACAATTGTATGAAATAAGTTTTATGAATGTGACAATTGATAAGAAAAATGATCTTGCTTGTCACATAACTTTTTTTAGCATATGTAACAGATATAAAATTGAAAACTATCACTGTACATATTGAAAATAAGCTAATTCATAATTGTTTGATATCAAATAATTTTTCGTTGCAGTAAACAAAGTAATTAGTACTAGTCATGGTTTATATTAATGTTGATTCACTATGTTAGTTTTGAGACGAAGAAGGTGAAGTCAATTCTGGATGAAGAAGGAATACAAGTGAGAATTTTCTTACCATAATTTAACACTACTCGGTTATTAATATGAGAGAAAATGGATTTACACAACGATTTAAGAGGTAGCTAAATATATATTCTTTATCTTGTTTATTTTATTTAAAAACAAATTATTACTATGTTTTAAAAAAAATTGCTACAACTTGCAATTAATATCATAGTTCAATAATGTCACAACCCAAAAACAAGAGTCATGATGACACTTATCGCAGATACCTCCTGACAAGCAAGTCAATCATCCAAACTGATACGGATTAGAAAACAACACCAAAAATCTAAGGCGCGACTTCTAGAACAAAGTCAAACTAAGTCAAACCATACATACATAAACATAGCGAAAATCTGAATATCAAAACAATACATAAGCTATCTCAAAATTTGGTGTCACTGTGAAAGAATAATCTATATACAACTCAAAGTCTGAAAATACAATTGATAATCCAAAAAGGAACACAAGTTTGTTTCTGAATACAAAATAAGACATAACTAGATAGGATAGGGTTGAATGTCAACTCTAGAAGAATAAAGAGGCCACTACCTCAAAAATATCAAATCACTGCCCAAACTCAGCTGTGATGTGGTGCACTCGTATCTAGATCTGCATCGAAAGGACACAGTAGGGGTAAGTATGGTCCAATTCTAATTAGGAGGTATCTTAGGCTGACTGAACAAAGTAGGTATCCTAAAATGGTGCCAAGACCCGGTCATCTGGAAACGTATCATCTATGTCAAGCTCATCCCGTAATTTCTGCATTGCTTTATCCTCAAGGCGAGACAATTGATCCATAACCTGGTTTTTAATGCCCTTCTAATCTCTTACCTCAAAGTCAAATTCTTACAGCAAGATGACCCAATGTATCAATCTAAGCTTGGGAGTTTTTTGACATAAGATACCTCGAAGTTGCATGATCGGTATGGACTATGATTTTGGTCACAATCAAGTAAGGCTGGAACTTTTCAAAGGTAAAAACCACTACAAGCAACCCCTGCTCAGTAACTGTATAGTTTTTTTGTGTGGGGTTTAATTCCTTGATGGCATAGTATATTGGGTGAAGGATCTTTTCACACCTCTAGCCAAGGACAACACCTAGGGCCACTCTGCTCACATTGCACATCACCTAAAATGGTAAAGACCAATCTGGGGGTACAATAATAGGAGTCGTAATGAACCCTTTTTTAAGGAACTCAAAGGCCTTGAGACATGCATCATGAAAAATAACTTTCACCTCCTTATCTAAAAGCATGCAAATAAGGTTAGAAATTTTAGAAAAGTCCTTGGTCAACCTCCTATAGAAGCCAGCATGACCCAAAAAACATCGGATACCTTTAACTAAGAATGGATCAAATAAATTTTCAATCACCTTAATGTTCGCTCTATCCACCTCAATACCCCGTTTTGAGATTTTACACCCATGAAAAATACCTTTCTTAACATAAAATGGTACTTTTCCTAATTCAACATTAGGTCGCACTCCTCACACCTCTGGAGTGCGTTATCCAAATGGGCCAAACGGTCATCAAAAGTGTCCCCAACTACTGAAAAATCATGCATGAAGACCTCTATCATGTCCTCCACCATGTCATAAAATATAAACATCATACATCTCTAAAAAGTAGCAGGAGCATTACATAATCTAAATGACATCCTCTTGAATGGAAATGTCCCATAAAGGCAGGTAAGGATAGTTTTTTCCTTGTCCTTGAGAGCAATCAAAATCTGATTGTAACCCAAGTACCCATATAGAAAATAAAATCAACTTCTTTTTGCTAACCTGTCAAGTATCCGATCCATAAAATGCATGGGGAAATGGTCATTTTGAGTCTAAGTGTTTAGCATTTTGTAGTTCATGCATACTCTTCATCCAGTAATCGATCACTCTTCTTCAGATCACATTGAACCCACTTGTTGTCCTCAATAGGGTAAACCATTCTAGCATATAACCATTTAATAATTTTATTCTTAAAAACCTCCTGCCTAGGAGGATTCAAATGACGTTGAAGCTCAATGCTGGGAATGTAATTTGGCTCAAGCTGCATTTTATATGTACAAATACCTAATGGGATCCCCACAATATCTGCAATGGTCTATCCCCTAGCCCTTTTGAATCTCTACAACACTGAAAGTAATGTCTCAACCTATATCTCTAACAAATTAGCCGTAATAAGGATTCATAAGGTACTTTTGGGCCCCAAAAATACATATCACAAGTATGATAGGAGGGCCTTTAACTTTAAGACCGGTGGCTTTTCAATGGATGGTCGAGTTTGAGGAGTGGTTCTACTCTTCAGATCAAGATAAAGCTTCTTTAGAACATAACTGTAAGAACCTCTACCACACAATGAACTCATCATCTTGTCTTACTTATCGATGTCGTTGCTATCAAAATTCATGATGACTGATGCTAAAGCCTCAACCCCATGTCTTTCTTAAACGGTCACAATCATTTTATCATTATCAATAATCTTAATCATAGATACCACCCTCATATCCTTCGGCTACCACATAGATTAACAAACATTAAATGTGACTTGCTCATCATTAAGTCTGAACTTCATCTGCCCTATCTCTATGATAACTAGAGCCCTACCCATAGCTAGGAAAGGTCTTTCCAAGATAATATGGACTTCAAAGTCTACCTCACAATCTAAGATAATAAATTCAGTTGAAAATATAAAGGATACAACCTTCAACAATACTTCACACAAAATACCAATGGGCTTCTTAACAGTATGATCGGCAATCAACAGCTTCATGGATGTATGTTTAGGTGCCCTCAACCCCGACTTCCTGTATACCACCATGAAATGAGATTGATGCTAGCTCCTAAATCACATAATGCTTGAGAGAAGTAGAAGGAACAAATGGTATATGAAATAGTAAATGATCCAGGGTCCTCCTTTTTATCCACTAACGATCGGGTAGCCATAACACTACAGTGATGCATATTATCCGCGGGCTCAAAACTCCCCGTACGCTTCTTAGTGACCAAGTCCTTTATAAACTTTGTGTAACTTGGTATCTTCTCTAATACATCCATAAGAGAAATATTAATAGATGATTCCTTCATTATAGAAAATTTTTTTAGTACTACCCTTTCTCTTGTTTCTTTTTTAAATGTTGAGGAAAAGGTGGGGAAGGATGTGGAATAATCTTCAACACCTGCTCACTTGCCTTTCCTTTACCTTTAACCTTAGAAACTTCTTTCTTAAGACCTGTCGACTGTTGTGATGACTTAACATTAGTCACCACCTTCTCTGACTACACTTCAGATGCCTCATCTACATCAATGCTATAATTCTTTCACTCATCAACGATGGGTATAGGGTCAATAGTTGCCTTTCCACATTGAGTGATGATAGCAAGATAGTGATCGTCGTTCTTAGGATTTTGCAATACATATCTTTGAAGGGTACCTAGCTACCTCTGATACAAGGTTGCTGACATTTGATCAAATTATTGCTCCAACTATTTGATCACAGTAGCATGCGATTCTACCTTCTGGGTTGATATTGCCCAAAACTAATCTCCAAAGAAGTATGTCACGGTTGATGTCAAATATACTAACCCAAACAAGGTTGGGGTCGAACCCACAAGGAATACATGGAACAATATATCAAACTTGACAAAACTCACGAGTAGTGCAGAAAAATAAATAGGGGATATTATAGTCAATAGTAACAAGCAACCGAAATTGAATGCTTGTATTTGTAAATAATAGAGATGAACACTAGGTCAGTGTTCCTCCTAGCTTCAAAACTCCATAAGTTTCTCATGTTTGATCCACCTAACCTACTGCTCTGCGTGCAAAGTTGATAAGATATGTATTATCAATTGTCCTGTGAATATGTTGATAAATCTCACCCTTCACCTTATAAGTCTCAGAGTGATGCCTTACTATCTCTTGTCTTTAACTTCAGTACAACTCTGATTTATTGAGTCTCGAGTTAATTACACAAGGGTTGATAGCTATGAATTACTATCATAACTTACTTTTCCCAATTTCAAACTCCTTTTCTAGGACGTTCTCGAATACAGGCAATTTCTAAGCTTCTATAGTAGTTTGGGGTATGATTAATATTAAGAAGATTTCAATACACCCAGCTATAATAAAATAGATGAATCTCCTACTACTCTTATGTAGCTAAACCACCAGGGTTCCCACAACCCTAGTCAAGGAAATTAGACAATCATACTTATACAATAATCCTTGACAATCAATGAAGAAAACATGTAACAAATTTCAAAATTATGGAAGACTAAAATCCAAAATCTCCAATTAACTACCAAACCAAAAACTCAAGAACAATAGTATCAATGATCAAAGTATGTAAAAGTATGATGAAAATTATCAAAAGTGCTTACCATAATAAAGGAATAACCCTAGGGTATTTATAATATCTCCAAAAAACAAGGAATGCCTAATCAAAATAAAATTGGAAAATTATATAGGCAGTGGTAACACCTCTTACAATTAGTCGTTATGTCTGGCTACAACTCGTTTCTTATTGGCATATCTGTCTTCAAGCTTCAATGGCTACAACTCGTATAGTCCCCTTATGAGTTATACGATGATAGTCGTAGGAACTCTAGTGAAATTTAATCTTCAGGGATTTTGACTTTGTTAACCTTACAATTTCTTACCATGAGTCTTTAGCTGAATTGGGTAAGGGAAAAAGGACCTAAATGCCCTTTGAAACTCATAAGTTAATGGGCAAAACTGGCCCAGTGACACGATAGGTGATGCATCGCATCAATGGTGTCAACATGATCACCAATGCATCGCGTCAATGTGTATGATACGATAGTCAATGCGATGCATCAAGATCATGTTGGCTTGCTATTTTGGCCATTCAAACATCACTCAAATGATGTTCGAAATTTCCAAAACTCACCCAATATGACCTATTGACATCACTGATCATGAATAAATTTAAAAATTGACATTTTAAGGTCTATAAGATCATAAATGATGCCATTAAAATATCAAGGACAAAAATGAGACTAAGTTCCAACACTTAGCCAAAATTGTCTAAGTCTAGGACCTCCTTTGGCATGCTATAAAAGACTCAAAAGACTAGAACTTTATAGGATCTTACAATATCTCCCCCTTGGGAACATTCATCCCCAAATGATACTGATTGAAATGAGAGAAACTGAGGAACTGTACTTACACTAACATGCATAACTGAAGCATGACTGAATTCTGGAGACATGACATATGACTGAATTGTTTCATGAATTCATGAATGATATGATAATGATATGCAGTTGAAACAGAGTATGTAAAATAGTAAATCTAATGAATAGAATATTAACATCATGGAGTCATCAAAAGACCTAAACTGAGAATATACATGACATAATCGGAATTTCACTAATCATTCAGAGTGTTGCATGAGTACTGGAACTGAACATATTGTAAAGCATGAGCTTATGAGTCATGAGTTGTATTACCTGAGTTTGGAATTTTTTAATTCATCGAACATGATTCTCACTGTTGAGAAAATTGGAACTCCCCATACAAGGGACTGGAATCGTACATGGTTCTATGAAAAGTGCTTGAATATGAGCTATGAGCATAGAGCTAATATGTAAGGCATGAGTAGATATCATAATAACTGAAGTACAAATACTGAAATAAGCATGGGTTGGGAATTTCCCTCCCTAGTGTAGTTCGACAACACACTAGCATCACTGCTAGGATCTGAGAGCCTTACTTGGTTACTTGCCCTATCATCTCCTCCTTAGCTTAAAGCCATCATTTTATGTTTGTGAATCACTTATTAACAAATCTAAACTTAACTGGCACTATCGTACTCTAAAATATGGGGGATAATAATAGACATAGTTGGTAAACTCACCTTAAATGACTATGCCTGATAATGTAAAACTTGTTGCTACTACTTTCTTCTGAGATACAACTCTTAGCTCTCTATAGCTCCAACAATCATCATGTAACAACTTAATATTGACTAACTTAGAATTTTCAACTCATCTTTCCATTAGCTCAACCCTCAAAGATTCAAGCTTAGATTTTAACACACAACATGGATATCCCTAATTTTTTAATAGCCGTACTACTTTCATCATAGCCTACAAATAACATATTCACAACACATATTTTGAATCAACAAACATAAATTCTTGTATACACTGCTTCAAGCCTACTAATTCACCTTTCAGATGGCTAGTCTTATGAAATATATAAACTGGTTAAATTCAGATAACACCATCCCAACTCTACTACCATTGCTAAATTCTTAGTTTCATACTTTAAATTCTACATCATATTCTATCATAGGATTTTGAGAAAGAATCTAAAAACATGTATGACTCCTAAGCACTGAGGTACTACCCCTTCATTCAATGACTGGTTCATCAAGATACTAATATTTTACGACTCTAGTTTTGAAATCAACTGAAGTGGGTTGCTGGGGTACTATAACCGGGCAATTTTCGTGTACCACCTAGCTATGATGGGTATTCTCACTGAGGTAGACACTGAAAAGGGCTTTGCTAATGTTTCAGGCTGACAACAAAGTTGTGAAGATCTGGATCGAGTAAAACATACATAAGATTATGAGATGCCTATAACGTACCCATAACTACATCAGGAGAAATTTCTTCATCATGTCGGAGATGGAGTGCATAAAGTTTGTTCTGACATTAACCACAAGTAGCACTGGAGGTGGCACCCTACTGAGTCGGTCATCATATGGGACTGAAAGATGACTGTGATGACTCTGTGGAATAGCCTTAGGACATTCTCTGACTCTGTTTCTTGGCTCACCATATCCAAAACACACGTCACTACTCGCTCTACCTGTAACTTTATGATTTCTACCATACTCTTCACAAAGAAGATGGTTACGACCACTACTCACACTACCCTGGATTTTGGAGCCTAGTGCCCTATCCCGACAATAACTCATAAACATTGGTACTGACATACTAGCTAAAGATGGAGCTAGGTTTGAAAAGTTCTGAATGACCTGAGAACAGTCACCACCCTCTGACCTCAGCTGAGAAAAAATGAAACTACCTATTCTTACCCTCTTGTTCTATTTCTCTCTCTTTAACCTTCTTTTCTTTAATCTACTAAGCAATGACCATCAAACTAGAAAAGTCCATCTTCTTAATCAATATTGTGGTCCTACACTCCTTGACCATATTATCAGACACTCTAAATACAAATTTACTTATCCTAGACCTGCTATCAGCTACTACATGAAGAGCATACCTAGATAACTGAGTAAACTTTAGGGAATACTCTCTCACACTTATTTTTCCCTACTTTAAGTTGATAACTCCAACACCTTAGCTTGGCTTCTCTCTAAAAGGAATAATATATCTAAAAATGTTGTAGCAAAATTCTCCCATTCTATAGGACCTGCATCTGTGCCTCTATCCCCTTTCTACTACATAAACCAGGTGTGAGTTACATCCTACAACTGGTAAGCACTGATCCGCCCAAATTATAGATCTCGTTAGAAAGTGTAAGCGGTCGCTCTCAAATATAGAACCCAACTGAGTTGGGTGTCGAATCCCACAGGGAATACTCTGGTCACTAAGTGTTGCAATTATCAGTAGACTTTTGGTCGAAAAATCCAAGGAAAAGGGGGGTTTGGTTTAGGCGTGAACTAATATTAACCAAGTAACGAATGAGACAATATACGTAGTAAGATTTAATCAAAGAGAATAATAACTTAGGGTTATGTCCACCTTGTAGTTTCTACTTATCTATTAACTATGAGTAATGCGGAATTTAGACATGCATGCACTTACAGAGATTCGTATTCTAACTGTAAATCCAAGTGTTTTTCAACCATCAAGGATTATTTCACCTTAGCTCTCTCGAACCTAACGTGTATAACTAATGGTATGAATTCTCCAAGAATGTTAATCCTGCTAAGGCATTAACGTGTAAATAGAGGTTGAAACCCCTATTTTCTTGTCATACTCTCTTTTCCAAACATGTAACTTTTCTATCGAACAAGTTAATGATATACTGGCATATTCCCTATGTTTGCAACCATGAGAATTCAATTAAAACGAAGAGAGTAATGATATAAGTAGAATACACATCAAGAATTCACCAACTCATAGCAGTAGATAGTATCTTACAAGGTTTCCATAACCCTGACAGAGAAGTTTAGCTACTCATGGATACAACGGAAATCAAAGTAGACATAATCATCATACCATAACTTAGAATAATCTTAGCGTTGGAGATGAATAGCGACAGTGAGGGAGGAACGTATTCCCCTCTATCCGATGCTCAAGCCTTAGCCGTTTTTCTCTGTTCTAAAATATTATAGAATCTGAAAAGTGAATAATGAATAATGTCGAATGATGCTGAAAAATTCAGCAATAAGGTTTTTAATAATATCCTTGTCCAATAAGTTGCTACTGCCTCCTTAAGTATTTAAAAATACTGGGTTTGCCCAGGAAAAAGTTCCCATGCATCACTTTCAGTCCAAAAGCTGCCTTCCCTCTAATGTGAAGTTTTCCTTTGCTGCTTACAGGTCCATAAAGTACTGAAATCTTCATCATTAGTACCTGAAAAACATGCTAATCACATAGGTCAGCTCACTTAAAGGAAAATGGACTAAAAGTGCAGGAATTATATATTTTATCCTCAAAATTTAGCTAAAATATGGGTAAATTATGGTTCTTAGGGGTATAAATACGCCCAACATCAAGCACCCAACTCTACACTCTCATTAGGCATCACACCCATAATGTCATTCACTTTCTAAATTATGTCATGGAATTCCTATGGGTCATCTTCAGAGTTAGACCCTAAAAATATAGAAGGGTTTATTCGGGAGAAGTCCCAAATTCTAGTTGTAGTAGTATTGGCCACTGGGTTGTCCTGAATAGCAGCTGGGTATTTATATGGGCTGCTATAGAATGAGCTAGAGTGGTGAAAGTTGCTCTAAACTCTACATGAGAAATATGCTCATTCAGGGGACCTTCCCAAACGGGCAGAGGTACTGGCTGGTTTCCAGTTCTTCTTCCGTTAGTCTTTCTGGAAGGCATGTTCTTCAAATAGATGAAATAATAGAATTTTATAGAGAGTTCAACTTAATCTCATGCTCATTCATATAATATGAACACTAAAAGAAGTGAACTTTACCTAAGAACGTCTTGTAGCCTCTTGTCCATAAGTGTGGCACACTATAGACCCATGCACAAGACTCTACTTGACACTGATTTCAAACTGCCTAGGTTTCTTTAGAACCTTAGGCTCTGATACCAATTTTTGTAACGCCTCAAGACTACACCCTAGGTGTCACACGATGCTTACAATGACCAAAGACCACAAGCTAATCCTTGATTGGTATCTATTGTGAAACTGAATGATAATATGAAAACATATGTGAAAGTTAGGCTGAAAATGCCATAAGGTTAATAAACTAAAACAAATACCGAATACTGATAATAATACTAAAAATACTAAACATCTGTCTAAAGTAATCTAGTTCGAAAGCCTCTAACTTTCTGAATGTGGAGTTGATGGGACAATTCCCAAACTAACTCCAACTACTGAACATACTAAATTTACTAAAATTCTAAAATAATATCCTTGGTGGATAAAGACTTACTACTGAATCTACCACTGATATCCTGAGCTGTTAAGTATAGTTAGGAACCCATGCATCTAAACTTATGATATGAGACATCATAGTGCAAAAGAGAGTATAAGTCAGTACGTGGAATGTACTAGCATGCTAAGTGAGGAAAGGATGATATACATGGGTTTATATGCATGAGATGATAACTGACTGAATGAACATCATGAAGTAACTGGATGAGTGTACATGCAAAACTATAACTGTTGAACATATTGAACATGCAATACTGCTCAAGTAGATATGAATCATGTATCTGAGATTATACTGAAACTAAATAATGAATTTTGATGGCTGAGTAATTGGTAACTGATAGCCATAGTTCTGTAGAACTGACTAAGTTCTTTAATGAATAATGAGACTGAAACTGCAACTATGGGCGATAGCATCTAACCGACATTTCCCACTCTGAACTGATTAGGGTCTAATCTATAACCCCAGTTGAAAGGGTGTTAGCACTATGCCCATTCTATTTTTGTGCCTTTTACTGGCCTAAGTGTATTTGCATCCTCTAAAACCTAGGTCCCCTATGTTACAAAAATCCAGACAGTCCCAAAGTACACTAAATCTATTATTATTCATAGGAGCCCCTCCTAATTTTTCATTGGCCCTTAGGACTTCATTGAAGTCCCCACCAACCAAACAATCCCCTTTATAAGTGGTAGAGATATGGCATATTTCATCCCACATCCTCTTCATTTTAATTTTTTCTTTTTTACCTATTTTAATTTATTGGAAAGAAAATTTAATCTACTCTATAATTTTTTCAATCCATTAAATTGACATTATTAATTTTATAATGGTATAATGATAAGTTTGACTTATAAAAATAAGGCTAAACATATCAACAGGCCCCTCAAATTGACACTATCTTTCACTTTGGCACCTCAAGTGGACCATATTCATTTTAAACACCTTAAGTAGATTAATGTGTCTTACTTTAGCACTTTCTGTCTCGTTGGCAAAATGCGTGTGGAACACGCTGTAAAGGTGCGTCCAAGCCTCATTATTGTTGATTTGGCATAAAAATGCAACCCCCAACGGTAATTTCTCTCTTTCCTCTATTTATATCACCTTCTTCTTCATTCCACCATAAAAAAATAACCCTAATTTCTCAAATTTCTTCATTCTTCTTCAACTTCCTTATTTAAATTAATTTTATATTTTATTTTGAATGGAAAATTTATTCTTTAATTTCTCAAAAGTTTAATTTTTTTCTATATTTTCTCGAATTGAATTGGATAATGTCGAGCTCGTTGTTCATAGCATTTTCTGAAAAAGATTATCGCTATTGTAAATATAGTCATGAAGCATTACTAAAGACTTCTTAGACTCAACAAAATCTAGGTCATTGATTTTTTACTCGTAAAAGTTCAAAGGTAATATTTTTGACTTCTTAATTAAAGTAGTTAATTAATTATAATTTTGTAATCGATTTTGTAATTGATTTTGTATAAATTGGGCGGCTGTAATTACTTCTATTGGTATGAAGAACGACACCCTTCACAATTAAATAGGGTAATTTGGGTTTTGTTGAAAAAATTCAAGGTGTTTAAAGAGAAACAAAATCGAGCAAGAAGATTATATATTATTGGTGTCATTGCTACTAGTTTGGTGTTGTCGGGAATGTGGATATTCAAACCTAATTGCTGAAGTTTGGCATTGAAGTCATTCTACTAATATTGATATTGAAAAATGTCCTAAATTGCTTATTTTTTATGACAATTTAGGTGGATAGTTGTGATGTACATTAGGACTTGTAAGGTGTACTTTGTTGATGTAATGTTGGCCTTGTAATATTTCTTACATTTGATGAAATAAAATGTTTATTTATCATCTAATTTTGATCACACATTTATAGTAAAACAAGGTGTCAAAGAAAACAAGTGATACCAGCTTATTACAGCTCAAATCAACAACAACAACTTAACAAAGCTACACAAACAATAACTTTATTAGTATGCTCCATTTTGAGCTCAAAGTCATAGTAATGTACATATAAAACATGATTTAAACAACTAATTGTTTACTGCTGTACACTAGAAGATTTAAGGCCAGATTTAAACAAAAGAACAAAAGAACTAGCAGATTCAAATTACCAAATTATTTGTTACCATGTGTTACACAACAAAATCATAAAACACCATCAAAATATACTACTTCTTCTTTTTGTTTGCCATTTTCTGCAATTGATTGGTGGTGAAAGCATCTTTATTTTTCTATTTCAAGCCTTTTGGCTTATAACCAAGATCAACACATGTAGAACTTGCATCCTTATAAGTTGTACCAATTTGTAGTATCCTTTAGCTTGATGTCCTAGGCTGTTTTTTGACAAAAAAAGGAACAATAATTAATATATGTGCTTTCTTGTTAAAAAACCAATGTTTGAGCTAACTTACATTAAGTATTTGGGTTCCCCTTGGACTTGTGTAGATTCCAAATCCAGCATTCATTGACCTTTTAGATCCACCACAATTAGCATCCATTGTTGTTTCAACTCTACTTCTCTTATGCCCAACAGTTTCTCTATTTTTAGGAGGTAGTTGGTTGTTGATTTCTTCTGTAATAGGGATCCTTGTATCACCACAAAAGGTAGATGTTGTAGCTACCTTAAATCTCTAAACTCTGCTTGTATCACCATAAACTATTGTTGAAGATATAGCTTGACTTGAACTTGTTGGTGTAAGCTTACTTGAGCTATATTTTGCTGATTTTTTTAAGGTTGAAGGTATAGGTTGACTTGAGCTTTTAGGCTGGCAAATTGCCTATGAACTCTTATCACTAGGCTAGAACCCTTGGCTATGTACTTGTTCATTTGGATTAGGAATCTATAAACACATACACAAAAGTAAAATCAATATGAAATCAACTTCTAAAATTAAATTAAAAGTCATTGTTGTACCTACAATATCTTCTGTTATGGCCTTGTTGATGATACTTAGAATATGTTATTTTCACCCCTTATTTGGACAGTTTTCCATATTTATTCCTTGATTCATCTTTTCCTCTTCTTCTATTTCTTGTACGTCTGCTAGGCATTTTCTTAGGCTTAGGAGGCTCAATCTATGGATTGTTTGTCTCAGGCCACATTTTCATATTAGAGATTGGTTGTATAAATTGACTATAATCCTTTATGAAGGTTTTCTTTTTATACCATTACTCCACATAAGGTCTAGACTCTTGTTCAACATGATACAAAGCAACAATAGCATGTTGGCTAGGAATGCCACTTAATTTCCAGGTTCTACAAGTACAAATCCTACTACTCAAGTCCACTATATGCCTATACTCCCCTTCTCTAATCTCAAATACAACATCAGCATTCCAAAGAACCTTGAAAGCCCTATCCATATCCTTATTCTCCTTCAATATAAGTCTAGCAATAGGTGAAATATCACATATCCAAGTATTGGAAAACCTAATCATATCTACTATTCTACTTATGATTTTTCTCCTAATATCCTTCAAAAGTGTAATGATAGATTTGTGTCTATGAACTAAGATCCATCAGTTAAAGGTCTCACTATGTTATTTTCAACAACATCACACATAAATTCTTCTTTAAAGAATTCTCTAACCCATGACTACCTAGGATAATGCAAAAAATCACCAACAATATCCTTACCTTGCATACCAAGTTGGCTCATGTAATCAAGTTCCTCTTTGAACAACACTTTAAAGCTTTCCTTTGAGCATTTCTAGAACTATTTTCTCCTCTTTTCTCCCTTCCACTGTTGACTCCAATTGGACCAGATGTGTCTAGCATGTCTTCTAACTTTAGCATTTGGTAGCAAGTCCAAAACAGCAGCAAGAAATCCCTACATATAGAAAATAGTTAAAGTACTAGACAAAGAAATTTAGTATTTCAATTATTGACAGTTAAAAAAACTTAAATATGACCTTTTGCATATCATCCATCACAAGAAGACCTGCTCCAGTACCCAACTGTAGATCCTCTTTCAAATACTTAATGAAAAAACTCCAACTATGCTCGGTTTCCTTGTCCACAACAACCCAGGCTATAAGAAATACCTCATTATTACCATTCTTCCTAACTACAACTAGAAGTTCACCCTTATAAGCACCCTTTAAGAAACATCCATCAAACTCTATAATTCTTCTATAGCCTTCTATCCACCCTTTCTTCAATTCATCAAGACACACATACAAATACATAAATAAGTTTTTACAAGGGACAGTTTTTGTATACATTCTCAGCCAAACAGAACTATCAGGATTGGTTTATTTAATCATCTCAGCATAATTACATAATCTTGCAAACTCCAAGTTCCAGTCCCCCCTGGACTCTCTTAGAACCTGTAATCTAGACTTATAACAAATTTTTCTACCTACATATAGTCCTAATTTTTATATGTATAGTTCTTGTATTTCCCGAATCCTCAAAGATAGTTGTTTAATTATTTCTTCTCTGAATTTGTTAGCAATAAATTTAGTTGTACACATCTTGTTCTTGTTTGAGGTTGTGCACTTATGCACTGGATTATAGTTTTTAATCAAGAAATCACCAGAATCTCTGTCAATTGCACCATAACACAATCAACTGCATTTTGGCTTGAATTTGCACTTAGCCCTCACTCTATGAGCCTCATTAGGTTATAAAATAATCTGAACTCTATTTTCTACTGTATACCTCCCCAATGCTTTTCTAAATTCCTTAGGACCATTAAAAATTATCCCAAGTTCAAAAAAAACAACATAATCATTATCAAATTTGATTTTACTACTTCTTCTTCTCCATAGTAAGTCAACACCCATAACAACATCCTCATCTACCAAATAAGTTCTATCAATACTATCATAATCTGAACTATCAATGAACTCTTCATCACCTCCTAATCTACCCACATATTTCTTTCTTATTTCTAAAAATATTCTGAAAACCTTTGTCAATACTAGTTTCACCTACAAGTATTTCTTCTCTGGTTTTTTCTTTTCTTTTAGATCCTTTTTGCTTCTACTTTAAGCCCTAAAGGCTCTCAGCTCTTCATCAATGTCTAAACCATCCTATCAGGGATTTCAACATCTGAATCAGTATTAGGCATATCTAATTCATTACCATTCAGATATTCATCAAGACCCCTATGCTCATAACTATCACTGCCTATATTATCTTCATCAATACACTCAGGTGGCCCTTATAAAAGAAGAGAAGACTGTGACACAACCTCAAGAACTTATCCAATTCCTTGAAGAGAAAACACATTAAGCTTATCACCATCTTTTAAGTTCGTCACAAAGTCTAATAACTCACTATAAGAACTAATTAGAACTAACTCTTCACCATCTATATGTTGACAGTAGAACACCTTAATATTTGAATACCCGAGATCTTTGGAGTAGGAAAGAAGCCCCACAATACTATAATGATCGTTATCAATAGCAACAGCAAAGACAACTACCTCACCTTTATTACTAAGCTTAGGGCCGTAAACAACAGCCCCCCAATGATGAAAATAAGTCAAAATATGGTTGTCCATTATATTTCCTTAACAGTCCCCAGAAGATTCTCACAAAAAAAAATTACCAAAATGCCCTTGAATAGAAAAGTACCAAAATATCCCATTCTTTATCAGTAAAATCTGGAAAATAACACCTAAATTAGTGAAATCCCTAAAAAGCCAACAAAAACCCTAACTTTATCATTGAAATCCCTAAAAAAACCCTAAAAACAAAAATACAATAAAAACACTACAATTTGTCAGGGTAAAAGGTCCAAACAGTAAGGAAAAGATAAAAACATAAAGAACAAGTTTAGTCGTACCTCAAATTTCTTCAATTTCGTTATTTTAAACAAAATCCCTTCAATTTTGTTGATTAAAATTAATCTATATTGCATGCATTGTACCTACAAAAAATACTATTATTAACTAGATTTCACTACGAATAAACAAAAAATCTAATCAAAAGTGAAGAAAAAGAATTACTAGAGATTTCATCGGGTTTCACTAAATTTGGGAAATGAGACTTTTGGGGATCTTACCCCCTTAAGTACTCAACTTTGATGTGGAAAGTTATTTTTTGCATAGCAGGGTATAACTGGCTTATAAAATGCACATAGGTCGATTGAGCCACACGCGCCTAGGGTTATTTTTAATCAGTGCAAAAATTACAAAAGTAAGACACTTTAATCTACTTAAGTTGTTTAAAATGAACATGGTCTACTTGAGGTACCAAAGTGAAAGATGGTGCCAAGTTGAGGGGCCTGTCGATGTGTTTGGCCTAAAACTAATGTACATTTATATTTGTAAATATAAATTTGTTTTTCTTTTTTAGTAGTTATATAGTTAAAAATAAAAATTACATAAAAATATTATAAATTATAATAATTAATAATTTAAAGTATTTTTAAAAAAAATATAAAAATTTTGACTGATTCTTGAAATTCTATGTATGTCACGTAAATTAAAATACAGAGAGTAACATATCATATTTGAAAATTATGTAAGAAGTATTTTAAATTACAACAATTAACAACTTCGAAAGTATTTAAATAAAATGGATATTTGTTTATAGTATAATGAGAAAATAAAAACTAATGGGAGAAATAATAAATAATAATGTACTGCTAAAATGATTTTAAAGTTCAAAATTGGATCATGCACAATATGGCTTGACTCATCTGGTATTAATAATTTATTAGTATTAAAATAGAATATTTCCCTTATATTATTGCTCTCTTTTTGAATTTTTTTCTTATGAGGTGTTGTACTTTGAGATAAAATGAATATATGGGCCCCACAAGTATATAAATAATGTGTATTTTTAAAGAAAAGTGAATTTTCGAAGAACTTTGTATCATAATGTAGAAAGTGTGACCTAAGAAATCAAGCAATATTTGAATTATCTTTAATCACGACCCAAAAATGGATAATGATGGCACTTAACGCGGATTAGTATTGATAAGTGAGTCAATCACCCGAATTGATAAAGAAAAAATTAAAATCAACAATAACATAAATCAAAGCGAGACTTCTAAAATAAAGTTAGACCAATACAAGTACGATAATAGTGGAAATCTGAAAGAAATGTCGTGTGTCCCAAAATTTGGTGACACGATACAAGAGCATCTAGTACAATATTAGAAAATTGAAAATACATATCCACTTTTGACTCATAAATAAAGACAAGGTGGGATAGATGTGGTCCGAATCAGCGCCGAACTCAAGGGTAAATTAGTACCTCAAAAATCTGAATCTCCGCACAAATTAATCGCCATACGAGTATTCTATACAATGTAGTGCAATGATGATGGAATGAATGGTGAAATTCATCGCATGACTTTGTGTATACACCTTTCGAACTCGCAGCTCCCAAGATAGGATGCATAGGGGGTTTGCAAACCATATATTATATTTTATATCTCAAATCTCAACCCACCTCTCCAACTCATGTTCACGAATAGGATTTTATCAAAATGTCACTTTTTATTTCAAAGACAATATTCCTCAATGGTACTAGTATCTCATTTAATGTATATGTATGGAATAAGGACTTAACGCTCACAATCAATTCAGTATGTAGTTTTCCAATCCATCTAACATATATATAAGTGAGCCCATAAATCAACTCAATATGTCGACAATTCATTATTATGAACTCTAATTAGGCACCATAGGAATAAATAGGTATGTAAGACAAAATTTTGATCATATCAACTAGTAACTCAAGCATTTCTATCATGATAAAGGCAATCAATGCTCAAAAAGTCTTAAAATAATAATTCAAGTCCCCATATGGGCATTATATCTAGAATAAAGGCATTTAAACGCACAGATAAAACCTACGATGTCAAATAAAGCGCCCACATAAGTAACATGCAATATCATGTATCATAAGTCAACAACAACATAATAAAATCTCCAATACAGGCATACAACAGTAATAATATTCTCTAAATATAGATCCCGTAATTATTTTCCCCAACCCATCACATGCTTTACTTATTTATTAACTACCCACTCAACTTGAATGAAGTTAAATCCTAACCTACCTCAAAATAATGAAATCCCAGCATAAAGTTCTTTAATGAAGAGTTTTCCCTTTATGAACAGTCTCATAATCAACTACAATATTTAAATATAGCATATACGTATTAAGAGAAAGTTAAAGAAATACATATTGTCCATATTTGAGTTGGGTCCAAAGCGGATTTGAAAATGAAAAGGGTAAAAGTGAAATTTGTTTTTAGAAATACATTACTTAAGGTTATAGGATTCTACAGTTGAAAAGTCACGCAAAATGGATTAAAAATGAGGTCCAAATCGAATAAAATGCTTTTTAAGTTTTATCTATAAAAAAACTCAAATTCCTTCTACAAATTCATGATAGAAATGTGTTATTGAAAATGTAATCAATGGAAAAGAATGGATATGAGTTTAGAGGTTACCCACATGAAAAATAATAAAGAAACCCTCAAAAATTGCATTTCTCGAAACTTAGAAGTCCAGAAAAGGTAAAACAAAATTGAGAAAAAAGGGTTATATACAATATTTACCACTTTAGCGGCTAAATAACCGCTAAAGCCGTCACCGCTAAATCGACCAGGCACCACTTGATCAATCATCACCAAAGCAACCTGGAACCCCTTTTTAACTATTTCAAAATGAAGTATCAAAATACAAAATAAAGATTTCAAACCCAATCAATATCGTTACTAACACATATTTTCATTCCAAATCTATTGAAACTGTCCCAATTACCACCCGACACTAAAAACAACAAACGTTGACTAAAGTTACCTATATGGATTTTAAAGCCTTTAAAAAACACAAGCTCACCAAAATCATTCTCAATCGCATTAAAAATTATGCCAATCATCCACACATCCCAAAAGTAACATGTATCAACTATGATGAAGGACAAAATGGTCAAAACAAATTAAATCAAGATTCCATAAATTAATTCGTTACAATATCCACCCTAAGACTCTAGTTTGTCCTCAAACTAAAAGGCAAGGAAATAACTGAATCAGTAAGGAGTTGAGGATAACTACTATGGATACTGGACTTGACCTCCCAAGAATACTTCTCAATGTAATGGTGTGTCCACTGAACCTTAACTATAGGACTATCTCTAGAATGCAATTGTCTAACATTATTTTCTAAAATAGACACTGGCTCTTCTACCAAGGTCAACCTCTCATCTAACTGAAATAAATCCCAATGAAGCACTTGAGACTCATCAATAACGTAGAACTAAAGCATGGATACATAAAAAATTGGATGATTGGCTGAAAGTTTAGAGGTAATGCTATCTCATAAGCAACCTCCCCAAGTGTTCGAAGGATCTCAAATTGTCCAATATACCTCAGGCTAAGCTTTTCCCTCTTCCCAAACCTTGTCAGGCTCTTTATGGGTAACAAATGAGGAATGAATCAATCACCAATCCCAAACTTCAAGGGATAAATCATACCATCCACTTAATATTTTTTGCCTACTGTGGGCTTTCTGGAGCCTATGTTAAATTATTTGAACACTGTCCAAAGACTTTCCAAGCAAGTTGGTACCACGAGGTCTAACCTCTATAGTCTCAAACCATCCCATAATACATCGACAACACCTACCATATAGTACCTCAAAAGGTGTTATCTCAATACTCGAAGTGTAACCATTATTAAAAACAAACTCTCGTAAGGCCAAATGTAACCACTACTGACCTTTAAAGTTAATAATACATGAAAAAAGCATATCCTCAAAATCCTAAATAGTTTACTTTGACTAATCATTAGTTTGGAGGCAAAAAGTTGTGCTAAAGTCAACTTGGGTACCCAACTATTTTAGAAAAGTTTGCAAGAAACTAGAAGTGAACAATAAGCCTTTATTTGAAATAATAGAAATGAGTACTCCATGAAGATGAACTATCAAACAAACACTAACATGGGCTAACTGATGAGGGGTGAATTCACCTCTCATTTACATCTAAAATTCGTGCACACTACTATGATTTGAAGATATGAATGAGAAAAGTTTGTTAGTTAAATGAACTAATTTGCACATTTTATAGGTATGCATGTGATGAGATAGAACGATATGAATTTTAGCTAAAAAGAAATCAAAAGGAGAAGAAAAGTGCATAGCTGAAGACCCTATACGTAATAAGGCTCAGTTACTGTAATCACAGTCTTAGGGCCACAATCGCAACTATTCAAGATTGGTTATCCACCACGAATGAGAGGATATGACTAAGATCACAATAGCCATGATTGAGGATAAGCTTCAGCGATCTCAGCTAGGCGGGTATGCCTTGTGGCAATTCTGTCATTTTGTCCAGCCAATCCCAAATCCCTTATAATGTTAAAACCCTTTCCCATTTGGTATATTATAATTTGAACAATTGCATTTTTGAGAATTTTTAACCCTACTAATTTGGGAAACTTTAGTATTTGAATTTTCTAATTTGGGTTTGGTTAAAATAAAGTATAAATTGAAGAATCTTCTTACCTTTGATTACCACAAATGCTTTGAATAAACCTTATGGTATATTTCTTCCTCTTTACTTCATGAGTAGCTAAATTTTCGTTTCTTAGAATTATGTTGAACTAAGGTGCAATTATGTATGGGTTGTAATGTATTCTAGCTTATTGATTATGGGTTTCACTATTACTCGTTTGAACTAGTTGAGGTTTATGGGTGAAAACCCCAAATACCTAAAATGGACTTGTGGGTGAAAACCTCAAATTCTTGAAAGATTATGTCATCCTTGAAATAGAGATATGGGTGAACTTTTGAAACCCCTATCACCTTGAAATAGGTATATGGGTGACAAAACAATAATGGACAATAATGGATGTATTTTTCTATATTTTCACTGTCTTAGAAATAAGGATGAGTAGAGAGTTGGCTATGTCTTGGGCATCTTTCTAGAAATAAGGATGCCCAATAATGATATTAGGTGATTTTAATTGACATACTTATTAGGTAATCGAAAGGGTCAATGGGTGATATTCTTGAAGTTTTGTTGATAAAATAGTCTTAAGGACCTTTAACCTAGCCTACCATTTTGGTAATAACTAGAATTTGCACCAAATCATTATGCACCCATGCCTAACTTGCACTTAGGTAGATATAATCCCAAGATCTTTCTCATCTTGAATTTTTAATCACATTTGTTGCTTTTAGTTGGTTAACTTGAATAGATATTGATAAATCCTTATTCCAAATCAACCCCACATTTTTAATCATGTATTTTGCTTTGTTTATATTACGGGTATCTGTTTAGTAACTATTAACATCCATAAGACTAGTAAGCTAATTTCAATCCTTGTGGATTCTACCTTAACATAAGTTGAGCTATTGACAATGATCGTCCTCTACCAATTTAAATGGTATAAGTGAGCACAATCAATATGGCGCCATTCTCAGACATTGAAATTTAGTTTTCACTTATGCGATGTTGATTTTTAATTAGGGTATACCCGTGGTGGCGTGTATTTATGTTTGTTGTTTTTTCTATTCCCTTTTTACTGATCTCCATAGTATTCATAAATCTATGAGTGACAAGAAAGTAATGTTGGGTCTTTCAAAGGTCCTATTGATGACGAGGAGCAACTCAATGACATAGGGCATACAAGTGCAATCTGTATCCACCTACTTATGGGAATGGGGTATTTCACATTACAAGCATCATGTTGTGTAGACTGTAAATGAAAGGGATTTTTGGAGGCAAGATTATGAGGACCCCAACTTGTATTTGAATAACTTTGTAAAAGTTTGTGCACCCTTTGATATTGTACATATCGCCCAAAAGTCTATAAGGTTGCGTCTCTTTCCATTTTCTCTAATGGGAAAAGTGGTATTATGGATTTGATCCCTTCCAACCGGGTTAATTACTTCATGGGATGAACTCACTGTTGCCTTCCCTGACCAGTATTTCCCACCATCCCAGATGCTACAATTGCATAATGAAATCATCAACTTTTATGTAATGAACTACTTTCATCAATTGACCGAAGAACCTCTTTATGATGTGTGGGAAAGATTCAACGGGAAGCTAATGCAATATCCCAACCATAAGGTCCTAGAGGTGATGCTTCTCTAAATCTTCTATCGAGCCTTAGATCAAATCAACAAAATTGTGGTAGACAATGTGGCGGGGGGCTCTCTTATAAAGTTGACTTATCATGTGGCTACAAACTTGCTTGAGGAAGTGACCAAGAAAAAGTGGGGGTGGCACACCCGTGATATTGAGGAACCAAATGGATCCTCTACTACCTCCTTTATTGATAAAGAGAAAAATAAAAGAGATAAAGAGGGGGATAAAAACATGGCAAAACTGATGGGTGCACCCACAAAAATAGTGAATGTCATGGCATTCCCTATGATTTTAAAGAATCTAAGAGGACTAAAGAAGATATTTTGTATTTGGCTAGCTATATGGGGGGGTTCCCGCCTGACCCATCAAAGGCAAGGTGGGAACCAAGGCTAGATGGATCATGACTCCGACCATAATTGGAGGGATAAAGATCGAGAGTATGGTCATTATGTGCCCCTTTATAACCTGGCTAAGAACAAAGATGCAAACCCTATTGATCTCGACAAATATAAAACCAAAGATATCTTGGCAAGAATTTTGATGAAAGTGGAGGGAACAGACAAGATTGTCCATGAATTTTAAGGCGACTTTTTGCAAATCAACAAAATGGTTGTGCCCTACTCTTTTTCAATTAGACAACTAGAAATTCAAATAGGACAAATTTCCACCCAATACAATGCTAGACAAAAGGGGGCCTTCCTAGTTACACCATTGTGAATCCAAAAATTATGCCCAAGTAGTAGCTATTGTCACTAGGAGTGGTAAAACACTCATTGATCTTGTGATGGATGTTAAAAAAGTAACCAATGTTAAACAAACAAATTTAAAGAATAAGTTGGTGAATGATTCAAATATGGATGCTTCAAAGTCTCTAAAGGGGAACGAAAAAGAACCAGTGTTAAATGAAGAAGTGGGTGATAAAGAGGGAGACCCAAAGGTAGTTGAGAATAATAAAATGCAAAGTGACCCAATTGCTACCATTAAGGTTCCCCCTTCTATCCCTCAAAGGCTCAAAAATAAGAAGGAAAATGCTAAATTTAAATCATTTCTTTCTAAGCTTAGCAACCTCTCTATTATTATCTCTCTACTTGAGGTAATCCAAGAGATTATGGGGTATGCTAAGCTAATGAAAAAATTAATGTTAAAGAAGAATCTTGTTGAGGTGACACCATTGAAGTCACACATGGGTGTAGCTCTATAATGGCTAGTGTGATAGCGAAAAAGAAAGAGGATTTCGGGGCCTTTACCATTCCATTCACTATTCGGATACATATATTTGAAAAAGATTTATGTGACCTTAGTGCAAGTATCAATATTATTCCCTATACAATATACCAGAAGCTTGTCTTAGGAACCCCTACTACAAAGTTGATGAGGCTTTTAATGGTGAACCAGTTTATCTAGAAACCGATTGGCGTATTGTTCGATGTGTTGGTGAAAGTTGATAGATTCATTTTTCCGATGGCCTTTGTAGTGCTAGATTATGAGATAGACCAAGAGGTGCCTATTATCCTTAGTCAACCTTTCCTTTCTACCGGAAGAGCCATTGTCGATTTGTAGCTTAGGAAAATGAGGTTGACAGTTCATGATGGTGAAGTGTCCTTCTGGGTATGCAAAATGAAGAAACAAACCACGAAACCCCACTTGGTGTCGGTTATAGATGTTGAGAATGAGGAGGTGCATAATGGATCCCTTTGATATCTAACTTGAAAAAGATGAAGGACGTCGTGCCACGATGATAACTAAGGCACTATGTGGGAAGCAACCCATAAATGCCAATAAAGTGGCTCGTATCCTTTGTTTTTTATTTAGTAGCATAGATTTTAATTTTGACTTTTGATTAATCCATGCATTTGTGGGACTTGGAGTGTACTAATGAGTTTGAGAAGGTGAAAGTGTGAAATATTTGCATGTTAGACAAAACAAGAGAAAGTGTGTCAAAATGAAGTAATAAGTTGAACAGGGGAAAATAGAGGTTCGGAAATGCCCTCAGTTACCTCAATCGCAGGCCTTGTGTCTCCATGATCACGGTCAACACTTGTTTGCAATTGCATACCTCGGACTGCAATCGTGGTCAATTCTATTTAAAAACTATCCAAATGCCCCATTTCTATCACACTCCCTTATCAACTTTTCTCTCAAATTGTACCCACTCTTGGTCATATTTTGGGGCATCTTAGAATTTATTTTGCATCATTACTCTGGTAAGTGCTTTGAATTTGTGCTTAAATTATTGTATATAAGCCATAGAATGCATGAATTAGGGGAGGCCTAAACTTGTGCTTTTCATTGCTAAATTGTTAATTATTTATACTTGTGTGGTGGTTCGTTGTTGTAAATGGTTTTCACACACGTGAGGAAGTCTTGAATACCCATATTTTGTTCAAAATTGACAGAAATATAGTGAGAACACCAAGTGCTTGATCAAATGCCTAAACAAACTCATAACTAGTTGTTTTCACATTTAACGGATTGATCAATTATTTCCTAACATTGTTTAATGATATCTATGTTAAAACCTATGTTGGAATATTTTTTGTCTTAGAATTTGGAACTTTGCATTGTTTAAAATCTAGCCTGATCTGGCCTAAGATACCGCAATTGCGGTCATTGAATTGCGATCGTAGCACCGCGATTGCGGCTAAGTTAACCGCAATTACCATATCTGAGGATGAATATTGTCCTAGGAAAAAAACCTGCACTTTCAATTCTTGTCCAAACACCACCAAGTAGAAATCCTAGGAGCTTTATTGGACAACATAGCATAGTTTGTGCATAAAATGTTATTGATGAATGGTTTTGTGTTATTCTTATGTTTTTCAGGTTTACTACATATGAGACTAATATTAAGTTCATTTCATGGCCCCAGAGTGCCATAATCTATACTATAGTGATCTGTCAAAACCTACGCAGCTTTTGAAGAGGGGTATTTGTTTGGACAAGGTGTGGGAAAAGCTTCTGGCATTTCATGATAGATTGATTGCCACCAGGTGGAGATGTTTTCCCCCGTGTCTTGGAAAAGAAAATGAGCAATAGGTAAGGAGTTCTACACTAATATTAGCATGGTGTCTTTCTTGGACCCAGTCATTAGGATTCGAGATAAGGAGGTAAACTTTGGTTCCAAATATATAAATAACATATATGGGCTCCCAAATATGGATGTAGCTCAATTTGAAGTAAAGGGGTATGATTCGGGTAGCTGGATGGCAGAGAAGTTATGTATGGGCAAGAGGTCTGTTAGACGGCTACCAAGAGGAATATACCAATGAATGATTTCACTGTTGAGGCCTGAATTCAGTTGAACATCATCTATAGCCAAGTCTCACCCTGTATCTACATGACAACAGTACCAGACTTGGAGGCTCAAAAGGTTTCTTTTATACTTGCCGATATTGTTTTAAATATTGGTCAGCTTATGGTCTCAGACATGAAGTTCCTCAAGATTCATTGTGGTATGCATCTCTTATTCCCTTCTCTAATTACTGATATTTGAAAGAGAGCTAGGGTTTAGGTATACCCTGGATACACTTGGGTGTGCCATGGTACTCCCATTTATCCTCTCAAAATTTACGGTGAGGGTGCACCGGGAAAAATTAAAAAGAGAAAGATCAACTTGGGTAAGTCGACATTTGATGAGCTAGAGACTTATAGGCCATCTAAAACTGGTCCCTTTGAGGAGATCGCTGTTGATTTAAGGTTTATTAGGAAGTTTGTCTCGAGATTACCTCTAGGGCCGGGAGAGACCTCCACCACCCACCATTCATAAGTTGCTCGATTAGATTATAAGAAGTATTTAGAGGACCAGTAGAAGTAGGGTACCACCATTTCTAGGATTGAGAGTGCCTATTCATCCTTGGCAGAGTCTCACAGAGCTCCGGGATACACATGAGAAGATAAAAAAAGGGGAAGAAGAGGGATAAGTTCTTTAGCAAGATGTAAAAGGGGTGAAGGGCCTGTATAAGGTCCTAAAACCCTTAGAAAAACTACCTTTTTCCAGAATGGAGAGTGATGATGAGACCCTTGTTGAGTAGTCTGAGTCTAATGATATTGGAGATGATGCAAAGGCCCAGGGTGAGAGCAGCTCTTGATGTGGTTTCAGGCAATACCCTTATCTCTCTTTATGCTTTATTGTTTATATAGTGAGGACACTGCAAGATATTTAGTTGAGGTGCCTTTCTCTATATTTATTCATTAGGACCTATATTATTGAGATATTTTTGGATGTTTTTATGTTATTTTGGATGATTTTTATTTTTCTGGGTTGTAATATTTGGGCACTCTTATGATCCCAAATTTCATGGATTAGTTATTTGTTTCATTTTTAGATTTTTACTTTATCTTTTTTTATGGTGACATCGGATGAGTTGTTCCCTATGATATATTGATTGACGAAATTATTAAGGGAAAATCATCATGATTGGGTTTTCATCCATAGATGCATGGGACGTTTGAATACCTGTGGCATCGAACCTATAAATGCAAGAGAGATCTAAGGACATGCAGTATTTTGGATGTGGGATCATATTAATATCGATGCTGAAGTTTGAGTAACCATATTTTCCCATATGAAAGCCGAAATGTCAGACGTCGGCTTGGTTTGATGCCATAAATAGCAAACTGTGCATAGTGCAAATGAGAAGCAAACACCACCCTCTATCCAAAGATATTTTAAAAAAAAAACTAATGGCACGGATGTGAGAGACCTTATAAAAATACTTTACCTCTTTTTGTAACTCCAAAATTTCAGCTAACGGAAATTGGAAGATACTCCATTTAGCCTCTAGTGGGAAGGGCGGTTGAGCCTCTTTAAGGAGTTTGCAAGCCATGTGCGGTGAGCATATTTTTCTAAATCACTTACATACTTATACCATCTGTAACTTGCACCGTTAGTCTCTTAAGGCTTATTTTTACTATGCTTAGTTGGTGAAATGATCCTAGGCCATCTTTATGAACATAGGAACCTACTTTAGCCTAAATAGCCTACCCATGTTTAGGATACTACCCCTAGTCACCCAATTCTAGCCTTTAATCCTTTCTTTGTCAACCATGTTACAAGCCTTGATCCATTTAAAGTTTTTGAAAAAGAAAATTAAGGCGAAATGCCTAAGTTAGGGGTGGTAAGTTTGGAAGAGATGACCTTGGGCTAAGGTAAGGTAAGTGGATTCCTATGAGCTAAGCAATAAAAATTGAAAAAAAAAACGAATAATGAAAATAAGAATGAGGCACAGATTACAAAATAAATAATCGAATGAAAGATGCTTTCAAAAAGTTTGGTAAATCAAGATGGCTACAATAGGCATGTGAAAACAAAAGAAGGGGTCCATGGTCAAAAGTTTGATGGAATAGTATGTTAAAGATGTTCAAGGAGGGCATAGCCACTTTGTTCCAAAATGATATCCAACCCTTCCACTAACCTATGTTACAAACCTGAAAAGCCCTTCGAGATTATCAACTAAGTGTTTCATTGTAGTGGCAATGGAAAATAAGGGCAAGCCTATGATATGGTACTTATTAGCATTAAGAGTCATTGTGAGAGAGAGTTTTTCACTTATATCCCTTGTTGCATATTTGATAATTTGGTGTGTGGGGGATTTTCTTTCCTATGAGGAGGCATGTAAGCAAATTGAGGTAGGTGATTTTGTCATCTTCCAAATAATGAGGCAAAAGAAGTATAGTGGATTTGAGGCCAATACAGATTCACTTTTAAAGTGTTAATTATTGTTACATTGTTTTTCCTTAAAGTCTTTTACATCTTTGAGATTGTAGTTAACAACGAGGGGTGTCGTGAGAATAGCTTTGCCCATGTTTGAAGAACTACTTGTGGTAGCAATCAAGTCTGTGGTCATTATGATCATTGGGTTGTATAAATGGGCTTAAATTTACATTATCTCATAGAGTAAGAGGTAGTGTTTCTTGAGGACAAGCAAAGGTTAAGTTGGGGGTGTTTATGAGTAGTGAATTTACCACTTATTTACATCCAAAATTCGTGCACACTACTATTATTTGAGGATGTGAATTAGACAAGTTCGTTAGTTGAAAACACTAATTTCCATATTTTGCTGGTACATAGGTGATGAGATAGATAGATGTGGTTTTGAGTTGAAAATGAATCAAAAGAAGAAGAAAAGTGAAAATTTGAAGACCCTGCACATAATTAGGCTCAGTTACGATGATTGCGGTCTTAGGGCCGCGATCATGGCCAGTCTAGATTGGTCATCCTCTGCAGCCACAAGGATATAACTGTAGTTAGTCTAAATATTGATTTTCATACAAAGATGGATGGAAATGTAGAAAAGACTATTCAGATATTGGAATATATGCTTCAGGCATGTGTGATTGATTATGATGGTAATTTGGTTGAGCATTTACCTCTTGTAGAGTTTGCCTACAACATATAGCTATCATTCCAACTTTGGGATGGCCCCTTTTAAGGAATTGTATGGTAAGAGGTGTAGATCTCCTATTAGGTGGTTTGATCTTAGTAAGGCAGATATGATTGGCTCGAATTTGGTTTTTTAGGCTATAGAGAGGGTAAAGGTGATTCGAGGTAGGCTTAAGGCTGCCTATATTTACAAAAAATCCTATTCTAATATAAGGCAGTAGGACTTAGAGTTTGAGGTTGGGTATAGGGTATTCCTAAAGGTGTCTCCCATGAAAGGAGTGATGCGGTTTAGGAAAAAGGGAAATCTCACTCCCTGGTATATTTGTCCTTATGTAGTTTTAAGGAGGGTTGGTAATGGGGAATATGAATTAGAGTTTCCTACTAGTTTTAGCTCCATTCATCCAGTATTCCATGTCTCTATGTTGAGAAAGTGTATAGGTAATCCTTCATCAATTGTTCCTTTAGAAGGATTGAGTATGTCAGATTTTCTATCTTATGAAGAGATCGTAAATGAGATCTTGGATCTGCGGGTTCATCGGTTATAGACCAAGGATGTAGCTTCGATTAAGGTTCTATGGCAGAACCATAAGGTTGAAGAAGATACTTGGGAAGCAAAAGAGGACATAAAGTCCAAGTATCCACACTTATTTTTTGCTCTGGATATTTATGCAGAAAGTATGTGTTATTGATCACATCTTTGTTTTATAACTTGGTTAAAGAAAGATTGATTTCCTTGCATCCTTATTTTCTAACTTAGTTAAAGGTTAGAATGGTTATGTTGGGGTGTAACTCATTCTTATACTACCTTGTCCCTCATTTGTGGATGAATGATCCTAGTAGGGGAGACTGAAACATCCTGGGTTTTGGTCCTTAGAAACTTTTCCTGGGTTTTAGGCTTCTAGACATTATACGAGTTGGGATACTAATCGTATGGTAGGGTACGAGTCAAGTGACCCAATCATATGTTATCCAGTCTTGGGTGGTGTTAGGTGGTTGAGTTTCTAGAATGGGTACGACTTGGGTGGGTATGACTCGTATAGTGGGTGATGGGTCGTATAGTTGGGTTTTCCATCATTTAATATCAAACTTAGTAACTTAACTTAGATCTGTGTATGAGTGGCTCACCATGATTCGTGATACATGGTACGAGTGGTATAAACCAACTAGTATGTTAGACAGTATCAACCCCTCTTGATTTTACCTAGGGTACGATTTATGGGTATCAATTGTATGATTAGGTACGAGTGGGAATTTGGAGTCATGAGTTGGTCAGTTTGGGGGTTGAGATTCTGCTTGAAGTACGATTGGTGGGTACCACTCGTAACCTAGGGTACGAATGGGGGAGTGGTCGTACCCTCATGCAGGAAATTAATATAGTTTAAGTTGGGGGTAATCTGGATATTTCTGTTTTTAACCTATTATGACCTTACAACTTATATCACTCTAGGTACATCATTTACCCTAATATTCTAATCTTAAACACTTAGAAACTTTCTTAAGGATCTTCGGTTAAGCAAAATCTAGGGTTTCCTTTAAGGTGGTCAATTGAGCCTCATAAGAGTGATTTTTTCTCATCTTCTACTTATTCTACGGCATGTTACTCCTCCCTCATTGTTATTTCCAACTAAATTCATGTTTAATGAA
This sequence comes from Capsicum baccatum var. pendulum, assembly GCA_030864225.1. Lineage (NCBI taxonomy): Eukaryota > Viridiplantae > Streptophyta > Magnoliopsida > Solanales > Solanaceae > Capsicum > Capsicum baccatum. The sequence continues at coordinate 121,202,507 of CM061556.1, read as the reverse complement.
TTTCTTACATGGCATGAATGTTGAATGGTTTTGAGTTTTCTTGGCTATGGTTTTCCCATGTTTTAATTATAGATTTATATGTTTTAATGGTGGTTTTGACATTTGGTTCCATGGTAATGGATAATTGGTACATGGTTTTGTCTTTGGAAATACTATGCCCCCAACATGTATGATAAAATGCCAATGATAATGTTTTGGTTAAATTGTTGGACTTTCATTGAACCATTGCACAGTATAACTTGGTAATGGAACTCTAAACAGTATAAATGGTTTAAAAGGTTTGGAATAGTAAAATGGTAAGGTCTAGGTGGTTATGGTTGGTCTAATTGAAAGCCTTAAGGGGTACAATGGAACCCCTCAACCAAGCATAATAATGATCAGTAGTGGGGTACATGGGATTCCCTCAAGTCAACTTAATAATGTAATCTATGGGTTCATGGGAATCCTTTCTTCAGTAAAAGGTTGTCTAAGGACATTGGATTCAATCTATAGTCAGTATGACGATATCACTACTTATAGCCTTGGTTAATAATCAATGGAATGGTGGTTTGGTTGTGTGGCAATGGCTTTAATTGGGCAATAATGGCGGGGTGTGACAGATAGAAGGTGTGAGTCCAATGGACGGAAACTGAAAACTCATGTTTGCCGACATGAGGATTAGTCGTGGCGACCATATATGATACTTATAAGGTATAGGGGAATCCCTTGATACACTTGTACATATGTATCATAGAGAGCAAAGGGTACTCAGTAATCCCCTACTCTTATGTTATCTCCGGTTCGTGCGATAATACCTATTGGGATCTGTTTAGGGGGTTACACTGGACCTATATAACCTGTGGATGGCTCTAGGACGGTTAAGCTACACATACCCAGGTTAATGGTGTTAATGGCATGATAAACTCGATTCTCTTTTCCTAGCAGGGTGTTACATATATATTTATAGAGAGAGAGAGATATGGATGGTTGTGAATGCATATGGTTGATTTACTTGGTTTTAAAGGTTGGCATGATTTTATCCTTATCTTAAGTACTTGCTAGCATTCACCTGTTTACCCATCTTCAGGTAGTTTTATATATATATATGTATGGTTGTGAATGCATATGGTTGGTTTACTTGGTTTTAAAGGTTGGCATTGTTTTATCCTTATCCTGAGTACTTGCTAGCATTCACCTGCTAACCCATCTTCAGGCGGTTTTACCCCTGCGCGATGTTGGAACTAACCATTCTACTCATCCTACTTCTGATCGGATTCGGGATCATCTCGGTTGGATTAAAGTGGTAAGACTTCATATTCCGTAAGGCTCTATTTCATGTAATGGATGTTTTTACATACTTTGGTCATTTTATAGACATTGATTTTGGCTATGGTTACGGGTATGTCCCAATCTGATATTGTTTTACTTTTGGTTAGAGGCTTTGTGGAACTACTATGGGTTAGAATGGGTGGTATCGGTATTAGTGTCATCCTTAGTATTGGCATTAGTATTGGGGCTGATACCATTAGATTATATTTATGATTGTTTCATCTTTTTATGCTATGGACTCATACTTGGTTATTGTTTTGGTTTTGGTAGTGGTTGTTTGTTGGTTATTTGATGGTTGGACTTACTTAGGTTGGTAATGGGTATGGACCTATCCCAGAGTCTAGATTGGTATGAATACACTATCTTGTTATATGTTCAAAATTCATCTGAGTCTAGGTATGCATTTGGCGGTTGGGTTGGCTAACAGGGCTAGTCCCCGGTCCTAGCTGGACTTGGGATGCCCATTAGGACAAGGCCCTAGTTCAGATCCTGTCAATATAACTACCAAGCTCCCAGCTCCCATGATAGCACTCATAGGGGTTTTGCAACACATATACTATATCTTTTATCTCAACCCATCTCTCAAGCTCGTATTCACGAAGAGGGCTTTTATAACATTGTCTAATTTTCTTTCAAAAATAGTTTTCCACAATGGTATCAGTATCTCATGAATGTATATGTATCAAATAAAGATGTAATTCTCACAATCAACTCAATATAAAGATATCCAATCCATCTATATATATAAGTAAGATAAAAAATAAAATCAACATATCCACAATTTGTAATTATCAACTCTAATCAGGTACCATCAGAATAAATATACATGTAAGACATCACTTAGATCATATCAACTCATAGCTCAGGCATTTCAATCATGATAAAGGCAACCAATGCACAAAAAGCCTAATATAACAATTAAAGCCCCACACAGGCATTATAGATAATTAAGATATTTAAAGCACAAATAAGGCCAATTATGTCAGATAAATGGCCCCATATGGGCGATATGCAATATCAAGTACCACAAATCAGTAACAATGGAATAAAAGATCCCACACAGGCACAGAACAATCATAATAACCTCAAAATAAACAACCATTGTTATTTTTCCCAACTCATTACATGCTTTACTTATTTATTTACTACCTATCTCAATCCGAATCGAATTAGCACTTCTCAGATCAGGCAAGGCCTCTCCAGCTGAGCTAGGCATCGGGTGAAAGAAGTTAAGCCATGGCCTACTTTGAAATGATGAAATCTAGGTATAAAGTTCTTCAACAATTAGCTTTATACTTACAAAATGCCTCAAAATTAAATACAATATCCAAATATAGAATATATTCATTAAAAAAAGCTAAAGATACTCATATTGCCCATATTTGAGCTGGATCCAAAATGGGTTTAAAAAATGAGTTTGAAAATAAAAGGGGTAGAACTAAAATTATATTTTAGAAATACATTCCCTAAGGTTATAGGAGTATACTGTTGAAAACCCATGCAAATATGGGTTAAAATGAGGTCAAAATAAAAAAAAACATTTTAAATCTTAATCGGTAAAGACCTCAAAATACCATTTACAAATCATGATTAAAGTGTATTTTCAAAGATATAATCAATTGCCCATTTACGGGACTTTGGAGAATGCTAAAGAGACCCTTTCTTATGCTTTAATACCAATTGGTCGTTTAATCGGTTGCACTATCTAATGCCTTGCACCGACAAACTTATAATTTGCCAAGTTTCTGATTGGAACCTCAGAATTCATTCAGGACCTGACAAAAACAAACGATATGATCTACTAAGATATTTTTCATATTATGGAATCAATAGAGATGTTAGATTTTAGAAAAAAAATATTTTTAATAAATTAACCCCCAATACACCTATTATTTTTAATAAATTAACTCCGAGACCCTTTTTAATCTAATTTCCAAATAAAAGGATCGAAATACAAAGTAAAGGTTTTGAACTCAAATTAATATCAATACTAACCCATGTCTTGAGTTGTATGGAGGTAATGAAAAGAGGCCATGTCAGTAGTATAGTTTTAGTGGTATTTAATATAAGGGTATCACTTGCAGTTTAACACGTTAGTTGAGGTTGCGCCTTATCTTATAAGTGACTCTCGAATAGGTTGTGGTGATCACAGTGGAAAATTTCTAGTCAAGCATTATGGGGTATTAAATCTAGGTCTTTTGGTCATAGCAGTTGTTCTGGGTCACCAAGTACAATACATGAAAGAGTTCCAAGGGCATATTTTGACTGTAAGGGGATTGGTGATTGGTCTAGAGAGTGCCCGAAATCCTGATTTGGTCAGCCAATTGGGGATAACTTATGTTTCTCACTAGGTTAGTTCATTAGGGCTCGTCACCATTGCAGAGAGATCAACCATTGGTCTAGAGAGTGTCCCACGCATAGGATTATTGAAAAGTCTGTTCAGAAAAATCAATATCTTAGAGTTGTAGCACCTAGAGGAAGTGCCTCAGAGGTGTCATGACTAAAACCAGTGCTTAATCATGACGGGTATCTCAACACCACCATGGGTCGGCGACCAACCCCTTAGCAAAACCTTCAGAGCACAATATAACAAACAACAGAAGCCATAAAAATAGTAAATAAGATAGATCCATAAAATAAAATATAAAATTCTAAACAAGACAGCGAATCATCCTAATAGTGTCCACAAAATCCTCAAAAACCAGAAATACCAAACTTGGTCGGGACATGCCCCTGACCATGACAAAAAGAGTTCACAATTCCCAAAATATGAAAAGAAACCTAATGAAATAGAAGTGATGGAACATGGGAGGGTTGCACATCATAGTTAAGGACCAGGTCACTTAGAGTTAGTCATAGGCAAATAAACAGTTAAGCACTGGAAAAACTAAAACCTTACATGAAAGTAAAGAACACAATGATTTAACATGGAAACCTCCTTGCTCAAGAGAGGAAAAACCACGGCTTTCCCTCACAATCTCCCAATATACACTATGATAAACCTCTTGATTACAGACACCAATATGAACCTAACTCTAGGCTCCTCCTGCTTTCAATAGATCTACTGCAAGCCTAACTTAACAACTTTGCCAAGAACTCACTTCAATATTGATTAAATCTAGCCAATATTGAACTTAGGTAACTCTACCTAAGCACTCTCAAAAAAGCAAAGAAAACATTACTCCTATAACTTTGAGTAATTCATTTACAAATCAGGACATAACTCAAGAACACTGACTCTTTTTAGTACATAGAGAAAAACATGAACTTGCACTACACTTAAGCAAAGTAGAAAAATTGAATTTTCACCTCTTTAAACATTTAATAATCATATTATGAAAACTCACCAATTAAGAAGCATTCTTTTTCTTTTATAGTGGAGTAATGATTAAGGCAGAAATCTAATTGTGCTAAGTGTCCTAAAAGGTACACGTCTCCCCTACGCAGTTTCTTACATAGAAGACAAAATAGCACAAACCTTGTGACAACTGTATTTTTCTATAAAGACCCAGGGATCTGGTCTCTTGTTGTAAGCTTCTCGTTATTAAAACAAGATATAGCCTCTTCCCCTTTTTTGATGCTAACAAAGCCCAAAATGTTCACCCTATCATTTTGCACTTTGCTTCTCCTTGTCATTACAACTTAGGGACATAGTCCCTTGTTGTCTATTGACATAAAAAACTCAACTCATTCACTATGTTTCAATATTCCCTTTGTCAATATACTTCGCCATCATTGAATGTTCCTTTAATCATTCTTTCCTTTATAAATATGCCTTCATAACTTCACCATTTGAGCATTCTTAACATATCACCTATCACCTGGTTGAATTTGACATATTATACTTGCTTAGTACCTGGTGCTTTATATATCATGTATACACACCTATTACTACCATATGAATTCGGTATATCCCCTTTTAGCATTAGTGAAAAGTAATAACAGTACAATAAAGATAAGTTAAGCACAAGTTAGTTAATTCAGGACCACTCGGTAGTTAACTAATGACCACTGGGTAGTACTAATATGAGGAACAACTTTAAACATAAATAAGAGACATATGAAACACATAAGCAAAAGATTTGTTCATTGTTAAGAGATATTAGTACTAATATATTATACTATAACAAGCATAAAGGATATGAGTCATCAAAAGCCACACTAGTAATAAGGACTAGACACTGACACACAGAGATGAAAAAGTGACATGGGAATGGTAGGACATAGGAAGAAGGGGGCTTAGGGGAGAAAGATTTAAGCAACAACTCCATTCTAGAACTCTCTATAGCATGAGAATTTAGCAGTTGTTTAGTGAGGTATTTAACTTTGGTGTTCAGACCATAAACCTCCTGAGTGAATTCTGCAAGCTTAGTCAGGAGCTTAGTATTTTTTGCTGCAAATTCTTCTGTGGAATTAGGTCCCTCTAAGGATATCTTTTAATTATGCATCTTTAAATGCACTATCTCAATATCTTTTATGGAAAATTGGATCCTTATCTCCTCAATTTTCTTGCTTAAATTCTCCTGAGTAGACAAAAGTACTCACCCTTGCGACACAGTTCCCACCTTTTCTTCAATGCATTTATTTTCAAACAATGTTCTCAGACTAAACTTTTGTTTGAATGTTCTATGCGTTCTTTTAGTCCCAACCACTCTAAAGTATTAAAAAAATATATTCAAAAATACTCATACGACATCCCATGTCTTCCTTCTTTCTCAACAATCACTTTTTTCATGAGCTCAACCATAAGAGTGGGGAGACTTATTAGCTCAAACTTGCATAAACACTCAATTAGGAACAAATAAATAGCAGAGGCAATGGTCTTTTTCTCTAATCTAGGCAAAAGGACCTTGTTTATAAATTCAAATACTTACTGAAACTCACCAGTGAGAAATTTCTTCATCACACCTGCTATTTATGTTTCTCTAACTTAGAAGCATTCATCATGAACTCAGTTGAGGGTTGTTTCTTTACAACAATCCTCACCCCTATTATAGTCATATATAGGATTTTCCCTAATGACTTTTCATCCAATTTGATTTATTTTCCTTGCACTTTGGCTGTTAAGCTCAAACCATTATTTGAGAATTATATAGTGTAATAGAATTCTCTCACCTAACCCTCAAAGACCATGGGATTTGTTTTCTCCAAGAGGTGTAACCATCCCTGGTGTTTCACATATTCCACCAATTCAACCATTCCTAGCTTCTCATAAATCCTGGGATCAAACACTCTCCTAAATAATACATTTTTTGTTTTAAAATCCTATTTCTTTTATCTCTTTACCCAACCTTATTTTCTTATTCTTTTCATCTTCTCTTGAAATCACTACTTGGCTCCTTTTTTTCAACAGTTTTTCTCTTTTCGGGACTAGGTCCCTCAGATACTTTGTTTTCACAGCAATATGTTTCTTCTTTATTCCTATAGGGCTTCCAAACTTTAAAAGGGAGGATCTGGTCCTTCCTAAGACATGAATTTCGTGTCTTTTTTTCTCTATTGCCGCAGAAATATCACGATCAATGTTCTCATCCTCTCTTACCTATACAACTTTAATATTCTCCTCCTTCACTAAAGCAACTTTATTGAGCCTTCTTCTCTTAGTAGTATAAGACTTGATAGCCTTCATAGCATCGTCTAATAGATTTTTTTAGAACCACTGGGAGAATAATATCTAGCAATTTTTACACCAGAATAGATCACTTTCTCCTTTCCCTTACTACCTCTTAAATTTTTGCAGGCCATCTCAAAGGTGGTTCATTCTCATCCATACAATCTCCTTATCCTTAGTCACATTATTCTTCTTACCAACTGCTTGTATATCAGTGGTAACTGAGCTTTCCTTTCGATCATATACAAGAAAAAGCAAATTCTCAGCTACCCAGTCTATACTATTAGAAAGATCAGACCTCTTTATAGGTATTTTTTTCTCATCACATAATTGAGTAAAAATAGGGTTTGAATCAGAGGGAGTAGGGGAACTAGGTACTTGAGGGGTTTTTAGGAATTTAGTATTTTTGGTTCCTCAGAAGAAATAGGGATTTGAGGTTTTACGAGTAATTTGGATTCTTCTAGGAAAAGAGGAATTTTAGATTGAGGTATCTTACTTAATCGGTTAACCAAACCCTTGATTTGGATCCTCTATCAAAGTTGATTCAATAGAATCTTCGATAGTTGAAGATGTTTCAATATGGATAGGCTTAATTAAAGGTTGAGGATTTTCTAGAGAGGACTTGGTAAGAAAAGTTGATATAGGTTCTTATCGAGGACTTAAGGAGAAGTCTTCTATGATTTTGTGTGTTAGGGGATCAAAAGGCTCAATTTGGGATTGTTCTGATTCCCATTTGGAGGCTTTATTGACTTCAAGATCTTTTGCAGAGGTTGAGAAAGAGGGAATGTTTTCTATTAGAAGATTTTATGAGTGATAGTGTAAAGGACCAGTTTAATTAAAAAATGAAGGATAATTGGAAAAGATGAATTGAGTTAATTTTTGGAAGAAAATCTTAGAAGATAAATTTGGTTTGGTAATTTAAGTGAGGTGATCGTTGTCATTAAAGGTACCCTTTTGAAATTAAGTATGTGACTTTATTTGGGTGACTCTTCACATTGTTTAGGAATTGACGACTTTCGATCAGATAAGACATGACGTGTGGCTTTTTATAATGAATTTCATGATTATTAAAGCATATTATTTTGGTACTAACCTTGAGAGATGGGACCAGATCCCTCCCCTTCTTGAGAGAATCCTTAATATTGTGCAAGTCATATCTGTTCTCTTCCAAGGTTGTTCCTACGGGTGTATACCTGCTAAGGTATAGTAGTGAGTTATACCAAAATATTCCTACTTTACCAAGGATACCTATCTCCTGATCATAGCAAATTTAGGAAGAAAAACTAAATTATTTAGTAGGTTAGATCAATTTGATCGATCCCTGCTTTAACTGGTTTGTTTCAATACACCACTTCATTCTAGAGATTGTTTTGAAAATATATCTGAAGAAAAAATCCCAACTAAGCATCCTTTAAATTTCCAAGGTTCCTTTTGTATTACCTTGAACCAGCCAACATCTTTCAGACCTTTTTTCTTATTTTTAGCTCACTTTTGGGACAGAAATGCTGAGAAGACCATGGGATTTCTAAATTAATCTCTTGTTGAACTCCAATCTCCAAAAGATGAATTCATAATGTCAAGAGAGTATCTGCCTCTCTAGTTAGACCTTCTGAGATGAGTTTTACAAGGACCAGGTCCCTAAAGAGCTTAACTAAACCATTCTTAGTATTTCTTCAGCTGAAGCAGGGGTTTTTAATCGAAATGTTGGATCGTCATTAATCATTTCCTATCATCCATAAACTTTTTGATCTTTTCTACCATTTCTACATGAGACACCTCTACTTTAAAGTGCCTTGAAAGAGAGAATACAATAGGACCTTCTAGTAATGCTTTGAATAACTACTATTAATAAACCTATTTTGATTGTAATCCCTTTCTCCCTCCTACAAACAAAATAATTTGTTCGATTTGGGAACCCACTTGAGTTTGAGTTCCCAGTAGGAGGACAGAGGTGTGATTAAATCCGTATTTTCCTATCTAGGTAATAAGAGCTTCTTCACATTCTACAAAAGTCTATAACCCGTATGTTAAGTATTTCCTTGTTGAATATACCTAGCAATGTTCATTCTAGCTCTCATCCAACTTTGACAGTTTTCTTTTATATGACCATCTCTGCCACACTGAGTGCATAGAGGTTTGTGAGCTTTGTTTCTAGCATCCTGAACAACCTTGCCTTGAGACTCAGATGATTGAGCTTTGTACTGATACCCAAGTCCCTTAACAATTCTAACACCTTAACTAGTTAAATTAGAAAGAATTTGTGAGGATTTGGTCCTTTGTAGAGACTTGTTGAGTTCTTCTTAAACGGACCAAGTAACTTTCTAATTAATCATTATTATGGAGTGAATTCATGAGATACTTTTGAGAATCCCTCATTTTTTCTTCAAGATCAATTTGGAGCTTTGAGGCTTCTTTCTTCCCTTTACAATCAAAAGCATCTATTTTTTCTAGTGGACTTACCAAACACAAATTTTTAAATTTCAACTTTGTAACCTGTTCCTTAGTTTCAGACATCTAGAGAGGCAAAGCTATTACTTCAAGCTCCTGATCTCCTACATTCTCTTCTACAACATTTTCCTTTCCTTTATCAGTAGTATTATTAACTTTCTCCAGTTGACTAACTAAACTCAGATTTTCATATTTCAACTTTTTAACATGTTCTTTAGTTTCGAATATCTTGAGAGTTAAAGAAATCAACTCAAGATCTTGACTATCTACCTTTACTTCTAAAGCAATTTTGTAGCAGTCATTTCACACATAGAATCAATCAACACATTAGCAAGTTTTTTTTTCTTTCTAGCTAAGTAATTTTCCAAGTTTTCTTTAATTTCAGAGAGTGTTACCAAATTTTCTTCTTCATCTTCAGTGTTTTCCATAAAAGAAAACAAAGAATTAAAGGTCACTTTGTCTTCCTCCACTGTCATCATGGAAATATCTTCATGCTTCTCATCTTCTTCTAATTCACTGGAAGAATGTCCCAGATAGCTAAGGCCTGCTTAACTACAAAATCAGCTACAGTCTTTCTTCTTGATTTTACAGGCACCTGATCCCGGCCCTTACCTTTGTCACCTCCAGTCTTGAGGTATTCTTGGTAATCTATTTTGTGCATTGGACAGTCCTTTATGAAATACTCGAGACTTCCATATTTATGACAAACTTCAAAAGAGCCTCCCTTGTTGTTATTGCTTCCTCTTCTTTGAAACTGGCTACTTTTCTTCATTTCTTTAACAATTATTTTTTCCAAATAGGTAGCATCAGTGTTTTGTTTACTTGAACCTGACTTAAAATCCTTCAATGCCAAAGATTTTTATCGTTTTACTTCCTTCTTCTCTTACACTTGTGGTTTCTTGAGTTTATGTGTCTTCAGATTACCAATAAGCTCATCCATAGTAATACTTTGAAGGTTCCTTGCCTCAGTGATGGCATCCACTTTGCTTTTCCAAGATTTAGGTAGAACCCCCAGAATATTTCTCACCTACTTGTACAAAGGAATCACTTCTCCTAAATAGTGCAACTCATTGGTGATTGTAGTGAATCTTGTATCATATCTTTGATAGTTTCTCCTTATTTCATGGTAAATGTTTCAAACTAAGTAGTCAGCATATCAACTTTTGAATCCTTCACATCAGTGATTCCTTCATGACCAGTCTAAGAAATCCCAGATTTCTTTAGCATTTTCACATGCAAAAATCCCATTTTATTCATCAGACCCTATACCATAAACTAGCAGTTTCTTGGCCTTATAATTCTTCTCAACTTTTGCTCTATCTTTATCATCATATTCTCTCCTACTTTTTACAACCATTCTAGTTAGGCCTTCTTTCTTGACCTCTCCTACTGGCACATAAGGACCATTAAAAATAATGTCCATAAGCTCACTATCCTCAACCATAATAAAGTCAATCATCCTAGTTTTCTACTACCCATAGTACTACTCATTAAATTTAGGTGGTCCAGTGGTAGATTACCCTTCTTCTAGAATAGGTGGAGCAACCATGACAACCAAATCACTCTAGGTGTTAACCTTTTAGAATGTTCTGGCTCTGATATTAATTGATGGAATGTGGGAGGGTTGCACCACAAAGTGAAGGATCGGGTCCCTTAGAGTCAGTCACAGGCAATCAAATAGTTAAGCACTAGAAAAAATAAAACGTTGCAGAAAACTAAAGAACACAGTGATTTAACATGGAAACCTCCTTTCTCAAGGTAGGAAAAACCACGTATTTCCCTCACAATATCACAATAATCCACTATAATCGACCTCTTGATTATAGACACCAATATGAACCTAACTCTAGGCTCCTCCTGCTTGCAATAACTCTACTGCAAGCCTAACTTGAAAACTCTGCCAAACACTCACTTTAATATTGATTACTAAACAATATTGAACTTAGGTAACTCTACTAATCACTCTCAAAAAAGCAAAGAAAACATTACTCTTATAACTTTGAGTAATTCATTTACAAATCAGGACCCAAATCAAGATCACTCACTCTTTCAGTACATAGAGAAAAACAAGAATTTGAGCAATACTTGAGCAAAGTAGCATAACTGAGTTTTCACCTCTTTCACTCTTAAATAATCAAATTGTGAAAACTCACCAATTGAAAAACATTCTTTTTCTTTGATAGTGGAGTAATGATTATGGTAGAAATATGATTGGGCCAAGTGTCCTAAAAAAGTACACATCTCACTTGCGCAGTTTGTTACATTAGAAGAGAAAACTCTGCAGACCTTATGATAGCTGTATTGTACTATGATGACCCAGGGACCTGATCCCTTATTATTAGTTGCTCATCACTAAAATAAAATATATTAGGATGGGCTTTCGGAAAGATGGAGGCTCACCACTTCATAATAACTCAATCAATGTACCATACCATCTAACATTGCATAAGAGTAATAGAAAAGCCCTCGTACGCTACATCATAAAATAATGCAGCATCCAAGAATGATAAGTGGAATGAGCACTGGCATGTAACTCAGGAAAAAAATATAAAATAATCCCTTTTCCTAAAAACTAGTCAAAACCACATACACAACATTTATACATACATATATATGATATCGAGGTAGGAATAAGGGACATGAACATGAGAGTTTAAAATATTAACCTGAACTATGTAGCTTACTCCATCCTAAAAGCACCAATGGGCTATATGGGTCCAACTCCCCTTGCTGAAAGGGCCCCGGTGTATGTTAGCTGCATAAACCAAGGAAACCGAGAAAATTCTAAATTCACATACACCCCCATGTCCACAAACATAGTTTCCAGTGTTGGTCTCCTCGAGACTACACCTTTATGGTAAGCTACACAATTCCCTTTAATACCAAATAAAAATAGCTTACACATAAACCCAACAATCAACCAAGGAGTCTTTATTAAGGTATTTTACAATATGGTATCGACTTACCAATATCCTTGCAAGCTTATATAATTATGCCAACCCAATCCACGTAACAATCAGGCTCCCAAGTTCCATCTAAAATCCAAACCATTGCCACCAAGGGCATTCTAAAAACCAATTTTATCATCCATTATCCTTTAATACAATGCAATGTTTCCAAAATAAGTCAAATTATGCAAATTCCATATTCAAAACCAAAGTCATAAAGGTAGGTAGAGGTTAATGCTATTTTTAAGACAAAATTTTTATTAATTTGGGGAAACTCATGTTCCCCATTTCAATCCTCATAAAAATGCACCCATTCATCCCCAAAAATCATAAATTAAAGCATGAATGATCCATTTAAAACATGGGAGCAATTCAAGGGACAACAATCAAAAGCCCTCAATCCAATTTCAAACCCATCAATTATATCACATAAATAATGGTTAAGTAAATACCATAATATAAAATTCACGTTAAGGATGATAAAAATGCCTGAAATATAGAGGAAATTGGAAGGAATTTGATGTTTGGAGCTTGAGTGTTATATTTTCTGGTAAAACCCCAGTATCTCTTGCCTTGGGAGTTAATGAAGAAAAGAGTAATTTTAATCTTGATAACTAAAGGCAAAAAGGTTCTTTGAGTGTTTTTAAGTCATGGAAAAGATTTTAAAGGGAGGAAAAGACAAAAAACAACTGAATTAAAACATGCAGGAAAAATCAAGAATAGTCATCACGACTTGGGTAACTACAGGTAAGTTCTGACCACAAGTCGTTACTTAAGGACCTAAAATCTGGTCCTTAACTATTATGACAATGGGTCCCTCATAACGACTCATACTGTGAACTCATTGTCAAGGGATCCAAGTCTGGGCTTCCTCACTGTCATGGCAAGAGTCCTCCTAACAACTTGTGACTTTTGGAAATAAGTTGTTTTCAAAATTGTGCTTCACTTTTAGAGTTTTTCCTTCTCATTTTATTCTACTTCACTTCCAACCTTGTTTTCCTGTAACATACACATAAATACACATCATATCTAAAAAAAAAATAACCTAAGTACTTGCATATTTTTGTAGTTTTAAGCATCGAAAGTTCTATGAAACCATCTCACATCAACATTCCCAACTTAAAATGTTTGCACGTCCTCAGGAAATAAACATAACACGATGATTAACCAAGAGAAACCTAAGATACCTATGATAGTTGACTCAATTTCAGCTCAAAATTTTCACCCCTTTCTATGTTTAACTTTTCAAAACTATTGTGTGGATACATGTAGCACAATAATGTGACACAAAAAGATCAATCTATGGCACTATATTAATAACAAACAATCAAGAATATGTACAAATTAGATTGTCTGAAAAAATAAGAAGAAGCTAGCAACACAATCCATGTACCCTCACAACAAAGAAGTCCCACTCTCACAGTACACTTATGAATGTCAATGAATGGACGATAACGAGACACACACTCTCACAAAAAAAGTTTCAGTCAATGTGCATAGAATACCATAGACTTACCATTATTTTCTTTACCTTAATTTTTCAAACAGTCGGACTAGGATCACTATAAGAGTTTATTCGTCTTGTAATGTAGGCTTGGGGGATGGTAGGGTGTATTTGGGAATTACTGACTAACCATCTTTGACACTACAATTAATTTTGGGGTCCACTTCTCAACCACAATTTTTATTTATTTCTCTTTTTTTGCTTATTCAGGTTGGGTGTTATTTTTTTATTCATTCCTTTCTTTTTCTTTTTTTCTCTCTTTTTATTTTATTCTTTTTCTATTTTTTGTCTTTTTACCACTTCCAACCCTACTTTCTTTTCTCTTATTCAAATCCTTCTTCATACCCAATTCTATCTAGGCACCTCTATGACAACCACCTTCAACTTAGGTGATTTGTCTAAGATAAGATACACAATGTCTAAGGAGGGACCAAGGCCAAAACAGGTTTATTATAATTAAACTGGAAAAATGAATGGTGAAAATAAGAAAATAGGTCAATATAAGCTCAAAATAGGGATCAAGTGATACTTATTCAAACTTGGATGGTCGTTTAGGTTAAGAGTGGACTAAATGCAAGAACGACCTATGATCACATCCTAACCAACTATCCTACAACCTAGGAAAACTAATCGGACAAGTTCTGAATTATATGCACAAAGAAAAATAGGTAAGACTCTCACACACAGAGAGTACAAGGTTATATTACTAGCTACTACCTATCCAGTTCATGCAAAAGCTAGCTATCACAGTAATCATGCATATAAACAGATCACACAGTTCAAAACAACTTTTTCATTTTTCTCAAAACATTTAAACACGAACAAAATATGTCAATTGCCCTTAGATTACTCTTTTTTTCTCGTAGTTAAACATAAAAAAAATAAAACAACACAAACAAAATACGACGACCTAAATATGCCAGTTCTTTTATGATAGCGCATTAGAGAGGAAAAGAAATATGGCAAGAAAAACCCTTGATTGTGGTACACCCCCACCTCCAACTTAAAGGTTATGCATTGTCACACTACAACAAAATTGATATATAGCTATGAAATTATTAGCTACAAGATAGAATTCGTCACTAATTATTCACTTTTTATGACAAAGGTTATATTTTGAACCCAAATACATGAAGCACATACTTTTAGTGACGATACATAAAATTTGTAGAAAAGTTTTGTCCTCAAAATTTTTCCACCAAAAAGTATTTTTGTGTCATTTATTAAGTACCATTAGTGATGAATTTTAAGTTTTTAGTGAAACTCTTTTTTGTCACTAATAACGCATTCAATTTGTGACAAACTATTATTTGTCTTAAATTAGTTACAATTTTAGACACCAAAAAAAATTCATCATAATAAGTAAGTTGTTGTAATAGTGACAAGTTAGAGTTGATAGTTAAATAATGTAAGTTTTAGCTAAAAGTTTTGATATTTAATTGTGACCTCAATTTTTGTCACTAATACTATAAATAATTAGTGAAGGTCATTTTATTATCTCTAATCACTCTGTGATTTAGTGACAACATAATTTTATCACAAATATGCCATCTCTAAGTAGTGATGATTTAAAATTTGTAGCTGAATAATTTAATCATTTTTTTCTATGAAAAAAATTCGTAGCCAAATATAAATTAATCTTTATCTATTTTTGGTTATGATTATATAAAATGCATTGTATATTGATTGATATAGTTATAGAAAGCAAGACTTGATCTGACTGTGTGAAGGTTGAAGTGAACTTATTGAATGAATTTGTCGGAATGTGTAAAGTCAATGTATTAATCTTGTACATATGAAAAATATTTTACGTAGACCGAAGTTAAATATGATCAACTAATTAAAGTTTGGAGCTGTCACTGTAAGTTTTAGACATAAAATTTTATATTAAATTGTGACATAGCTTTTGTAACTAATAATTCTAACATTTAGCAACGATGGTATTATCGTCACCGTTTAACCTGTAATTAATCATAATAAAATTTTATCACAAAAAATAATTATGACTTAGATTTGGAAGTTGAATAGTGTAATTATTGGATACGAAGAAATTCATTGTTATAATTATGAGATCAATACTCTAAAAATATTTACCCAAATAAATAAAAATTAGTAAAAAAAATAATATATTATTGAAAATATATATTTAGACAAAGCAATATAGACTGCATCACATAATTAATATAAAAAGATAAAATTTCTAAACATTATTATGATAGTCTAAATTTTTTAAAAAGATACAAACAAAACCTCCAAAACTGCAAAAGAGCCGCAACAAGTTTTTAAAATATATTTTGACATATGCATTATCCAACAAAAGGCATTTATGAAAAAGTGATTACTAAGCTTCACTATAATAACCCACAATATTATCCAAAACAAGCCACAATATTGATTGATGAATTATTCAGAATATAATAACTCCACCATCTCCAAATAAGAAAAAAAAGGTAGTCAAAAGTTATAATAATGTCACTATAATACACCATATGTAAAATTATATTAGGTATTTATATTTCCTCGTAATCCAAAGTTCTACGTTACTACTCCCTCCATTCTTTTCATTTGCCTACTTTTGGTTTTTTAGAGTCAAAAGATACAAATTTGATCAAAATTTTAAAATGTATTTCTTAATCAAATTGAAAAAAATTATAATTTACAATACTTTTCATATAATTTTTGAATATCTAAATTTTAATTCTAAAAACATAAATTAATCTAATCAAAGAGATAGAGAGGTTATTTCTAAATATTTCTAAATTACTAACTGAATAATCATATTAATGTTATACTTGAACTACTAACCTGCTAACTAGCAACCAAATATAACATGTATCTAGTTGAGCAAAAACATCATTGAGATTTGCTCCCATACAAATAAAAAGTTTTAGAAAGAAAATTCATTAGTTTGTATCTAGTTAAGCACACTTCTTGTCGATCATATACAGAGTTGGCTCGCATTTTCTGATAGGCTAATATAAGGTCATGGAATTTATACTTCGAGTATCATATTTGCAGCATCAACTAATATTGGGAAAATATCACTAGAATCATGACCAAAAACAGTGTACCCTTATCCTCAATGACAACATTTGCTCCATGTCTTAGAGGAGTAAAGCTACCTGTTAAGTAAAAGTAAAAGTATTTTTATCAACGCTGATTTTCATGTACTTCAATAAACAATCTGAAGGATCCCAAATTCCCAGAGAACTCTCCCATTAGAGCAATCTTAAAACTAAGTTTCCAGTATTTAAGAGGGATAATTGAATTTCTCACAGCTGGTGAATATACTCTTATTTTGTGAGTTTATGATTATAAGATTTCTATTATCTGATATTGTCACTCTCCCACTAGAATCCTATAAAGGTTTTTCTCTGTTGGCTACCCATACAACAATTGGTGATTAGATATTAAACGTAACACCACGGTTCGTCTAAGTCTCAAGACTAAAGAACTCGAATTTGAATCTCTTGTCATTGGAAACTAGAGTTTCAGAATCTCGCAGGGATTCATTAGTGTTAACTGTTAATAGTTAATACATTCCAAAGTAGTTACTATAGAATATAATAGAAAAAGAACAACTGGAAATAGAAGTTTTGCTGTAAATTTTTTCATATCTGTTTCAATTTCCTCTTCATCGGAATCACCACAAGCTATAAAAAAATAAAATTGCCAAACTATTAGAAAGTTCATAAGGAAAATGAGATTAGGATATTGATATGGTGTACCTTGATGCCCATAAATCCAATCTCGAGAACACAATTTAGACCCAATATTTTTTTCTAAAATAGAACTTTGGTATTTGCCAATGATTCTCCCACCAACACTTAAAGCTAATTCAGATGCAACTATGCTGATAGGTAAAATGAGCTAAAGTGTATTGAACACACATCATAATAATACTAATCGGGTGTGTTTTCTTTATTTGATTAATTAGTCATGGGATACAATTTAATAGTGTACCATGAATCATCACTCGTAACGCATGACATATGTGAATACACGAAGAAAAACCATAGCCTCAGCATGCTCTAACACGTTCATTTACTAATCTAGCAGAATATTATTAAGAGTTCTGGGTTGCTTTTACTTGAGCCGAAGGTCTATCAGATTTAACCACTTTACCTTGTAAGGGTAAAGTCTGCGTATACACTACACTTCCCAAATTTCACCTCTAGGATTGTGGGTGTGTTTTTGTACTGTATGGTCCTTCACTAATTCTCTGACACTGCAGAAAACTCTTGGCAACCTTTTTATGCATTGTAGAAAAGCTAGACAATGTTGGAATTGTTTTTTAGTATATGTGCAATTTCTTGGTTTGATTTTCCCGATTTTTCTTTATAGACTAGAGTTGTAAGAAGTCCATAGAATAGTGATCCCAGAGGAATGTTGGTGATCAGAATATTGTGATTGATTTCTGCACTGCCAGGGGCGAATAATTCAGAGGTTATTGACTCTGTTGCTGGAAATAAAAAAACATGGCTCAACCCAAATAATGTTGTGGAAGCACTCAATGCATCTTTTCTTGCTGATATAACAAAAAGAAAGAAGCCACTGGTGTTGGAATTAGTGCAAATGCAAGCCATGTGGTCCTTTCATAGTACATCTTGCTGCATCCTGAAAACTATTTCTGCTATAGATAATTTTCCCATTATGGTGATTTAGAATAGTAAAGTAAATCTTTAAAGAAGATTGCAACAAGACAATAAAATCTCTAAACAAAGAGTGGAGAAACTTAAAGCCATCAGCATGTAGTTCAAGTCAACAAGGAAAAAAAATATTTTTTTCTGCCTCTTGTTTTTCTTGTATAAACTGTATTATTTGAGATATAGGTGGATCAATAGTAAAATTGGAAATGGTATACCATACTGGTGAAAATGAATACACATGACTTGAGCAAACAATTAAGCTAATTAAATGATTGGTGCCAAGCTGTGGACGTACCTGCGCTCATCGTCTGATTGGGTTCTCAGGGTTTGTTTCAAGCTTGAAAAGAGAACAAAATCAATCCCATCTCAGATAATTCCTCAAGTTTCAATCGAAACACTAAAATGCAAGAGAAACCTTGGATTCAACATTTTCCCCCATTTTGAGGGAGTCCCTGCAACCACTCTTTCCATCCTAGAATACACTTAATCCATGGGGAAAACTGAAATAGGAGCAGCATAGTAAACCATGAAATATAAAGTACACAAAAGGAAAAGTAAGCTAATAAAAAAATGAAAGTTTGGCATCTACATGATAGATAATATGATGAGCTTCTCATTTTAATATTTTGGATCCCTGTTGTTTATTAAATGATATGATATATAGCAAAGATAACAATTTTTTCTATGTAATTATTCAACACCATTGTGTCAGCGTGACAGATTGATCCGAGATCATTACATTCAAGGTCATTTGTTGCAAGCACCACAGCAATGTGATTCTTATTGTCTTAAAACTAGATCATCTTCATATCCTCTTACAGTTGTGTTTTGTAATTAATAAAAGTTTCTCTAGTTTTCCATCTTTCTACAAAGAAAGCAAGATACTAGAGTGTGAGGCAAGAGACTAGACAGGCTTATCAAATACTATCATCAGATAATTAAGATGGTACCAGGATATCCTATCCTGGGAGTGTGCTCTGCTCTGCTTGTACTTTCTGATCTAATCATCCAATAATAAAGATGGATGAAGTGTATCAGGTATGGAAAAATAATAAGATGGATCTATAACTTGAACAAGATGATAACAAGATTTTAGCCGTATTTTACACTACCAAACATGAATATATGGCTAACAAATAGGTTTAAATTTTAATCACCAAAACTTTAAATAACATAAGCAACTGAACAAGAAAAAGTAAATTTTCATATTGATGGAAAAAATAACTGCAACATATAGGCAGACTAACCTATTGGTTTCCATGAGAACTTAAATATTCCCTCGAGCATCAAAAACATCTAGTTGGTTCACAATTTAAAGCATGGTCCATTAAACTTCATTGTCTCCCCCGACTCCATCATCAAATCATGCACCTCCACGGCATTTACTTCTTCAAAAAAACACAATGCAGGCCCTCTTGGAGTTTGCCATCTATCATTTCAAATGAATCAGTGCTAAAGTTAAACCTAAATGATTTCAATAATAGGAGTGTATTTTTTGGCATTGGGATTTTGCTTCAATAGTAAAGACGTGAGGTGGTGAAGGTTAAGAGTTTGAACCCTGTAATAGATATAAAGTCCGATGTTTAAGTGGGAACATGGTAGAGGTGCAGGTCAATACTCTCAGTAGACTAGTTGGAGTTGGAAATTAGAGTACTTCTAACCTGGAACAGTTCACGACCTATTCTATCCCCCTCACCAACATATTTTTAAACATGCTCACTACAAATAACATGAATAAAGCATGCATCTGTACAATTTGTAACTACTCGAGAAAGCAATGTTTTCCCAGTACTAGGAGGACCATAGAACAGAACACCCTTAGGGGGATCAATTACAAGTTTGAATAATTTTTCAAGGTGAAGTATGGGAAGCTCAACACATTTTGTTAATTGAGCAAGAAAAGGAGCACAACTTAATTTGTCAACCAACCAAAGGGGAAATCAAAAATCTAAAACACAACAGAAAAATAAGCATTCATCATCACCTCTCAGATCTTCTCACTTTGCTCCTTACATATCCTCCTACATCATTATTTGTAACATCAGGTTTTTCCTTGACAGTTATCATTGTGAAACTTTGATCAATTTTCAGGGGCAATGGAATCTGAATTTGATATTTATTCCTATCAACACCACAACAACTAAATAGTCAAGCAAGACTTAATAATCTTATAAAAGACTTTTAAGAGAAGAGTACTTAATACTTTTATAGATGGCCCACCTAAAAGTTAAATAATATCTACTCTTGGCATATTTAGTAGGAAAAGAAGGTAAGTTATGAGGATTTGTTCCACTAACTAATAGTTTTGCAAGATGCGCACTAATCAAGCTTCATATTACCAATAAGCAACAATTTACTTCTAATAGAGAATGTGGATCCACCAATTAAAAAGATAAAATTCCTGCTAAACCAATAAAGATAAGTGTTTCTTTCTTTTACCATCTCCCAGGAAAAAAGTAGTTAACAAACTAGCTAAAGAAAATCAATACTCTTTTAGGGAAAAACCACAGAGTAAATCATCAGAGATTCTGAAAGAGAAGAAAAAGAATTTATCCGACTCTCATGCCTTCTTCTATATCAGTTAGCAAAACTTTATCACCCAATCCAACAACAAATTGCATGTATAAAAGAAGCATAGTCAAACAGGGTGATCATAATCCAGTGCAAAATAAATTCAACCAACTGTACAACAAAACTTGTCTTATGGAATACATCATTTACCCAAAAATTAAAGCAAACTAAAGAGAGCAAACACCAAGCTAAAGAAAAACATGGTAAGATATCTTATTAAATTAGTGTAGGTTCTCAAAATAAAAGAAAAATGATAGATAGATCTCCAAATCAAGACACGTCAAACATCTTACTTATGTGTTGTTGTTAACCAAAATATTCTACTAAATACTGGTTAAGCACATACCTATTAACTTTAAATCAGTTTGTGGAGACTTTCATGAAAAATTACTTCCAAACATACACAGAAATTGATATTGCCAATACCATACACAAAAGATACGATAACATACCTTAGCAATTTTCTTAACATTTATAACATATTTTGCATCTTTAATAATGGGGCTAATTATATTTGTACACCTAGCCACCTGCTCTAAATATCTAGTTATATCTTAAAGTATCTTATAAAAAAAGACATTATCATTTTTATTTACAAAAAACCACACCTGAAGAGGTTGCTCCTCCCGTATCACCTGCTTATCAGAAACTAGATCCCATTGACTTAGTGCAGCCAATCCAGAGTTAGATTTCTTAATACCTGCAGATGCAGTAAATTAGAATTTGCCATGCATTTATTGGGAAATGTGCAAAGGAAAAGAAGTAAGAAACACATCTACACATTTTAATAGAACCAAATCAATTACTAATATCAAAGGACAAGAAAACTTTCTTTTTTTGTATTGGTTATCATTAGCCCTTAAAAACAAAGATCAAAACTAGAGGTAACTGAATAGTAGTTTGAAAATAGTGATGTCATAAGTTCAATCACATACAAAAAAATAAATACATATAAAAAGTTAACAGTCAATCCCTATAACAAAAAATTTGAAGTCAACTGGAACACAACTATGCAAAAAGATGCTTTGTTGATCATTTTGGTAAAGCAGAAGAACAATAAGGATTGGAAAGGCATTTTGGTTTTGGATTTTTCCCTATGCTAACTTGTATTTTAGTTAGAAACTTATGCTATATTGCACCCTAGCCTCCATCAAACTGCTGAATTGCCTGATTAAATACACCTCATCAAAGTCTAGTTAAGATTCTGGCTCGACACTTAGAGGTTCTCCAATCAACTCTTGTTTTTATGCAATATCAGAATTACATTCTTCACCCTTATATACTTAACATTCAAACATTTTATTATAATTATATTCTTCCTCCTCATCATTATTTTCTGCCATAAAATAAGATGTATCACCACAATGGGGTTCTCCTATTCATCCAACTGCTTGGGCAGAACCACATTAGAGATATCTAAATTACTCTTGGTATTATCATCCATGTTTTGAAAATATTCTTCCTTTGAAGCCTCGGCA
The DNA here is from genome assembly GCA_030864225.1 of Capsicum baccatum var. pendulum. Lineage (NCBI taxonomy): Eukaryota > Viridiplantae > Streptophyta > Magnoliopsida > Solanales > Solanaceae > Capsicum > Capsicum baccatum. The sequence continues at coordinate 121,179,993 of CM061556.1, read as the reverse complement.
TATCAGTGTTTGTTCCATTTGTTTAACCACCAGACAAGCAAGTTTCAGATATATCTTGAGATATCTTTTCTTTAATCAAATATAGGATGAATAATGAAGGTGTCATGCAAACTGGAATATTAGAAACAAATAGGAAAGAACAACATCATAAGTTAATACATGGAACAATGGAAAAGCTGTACCAAAATTTGCTACATACCATTTATCATGATTAACTGACACATGTTTATATAGTAAACTCTGATTATGCTTATCCTGGTTTCATTGACTTTTCCTTCTATTATCAATTATTTGTCTATCTATTTATTTTTGGTAAGTTCATTTACTACGTTGTCTGTTTGTCTTTGAATGGCTTTCGTCTAAATTATTTGCAAGAATCAACTAAATTTTAGAGGAACAAATCACAACAAAATGTGAACTAAAATAAGTAAATGAAACTATCATAAAAGAGTACCAATATTGAAAAAATATATTGAATCAACAAAGTTTTCTCATTGATGAATGAAAAGCTAAGTGCAGGAGACAAAATTTTTAGATGAAATAAATTTGTTGAACTAGTATGATGCTGCACTTTTCCTTAGAGAGATCTGCATATCAGCAAACATACAAATATTATTTTTAGTGGTACTTCGTCTTTTGATGAAGTAAGTAATATCATTGATGGCACCAAGAAAATGAAATATCTAAAAGTTTGAGTGGTACTTCATTTCTATCATATCAATATCACAACTATAACTAATGTGAATATTTCCCACCAACCAACAAAAAATTAATGAATAAATGAAATGGATCCTACAAGGACCATGATTAGATGAAACAAGCTCAAGATTCAGCATAAAATGTGATAGGTCGAAAAGGACAAAATGTAAACAAACTCCATTCTTAGAGGTATAATTCCAGAGGAAGATCAAAGCCTTCGGTCTTACTAGTCATAATATAGTTCAAATATCATACTCTAAAATTAAGTTGGATTTTCTTTTAGGAACCACTTTGAAGACTACTCTGTTTAGTCAATCCAAGTGGTGAACAAAGCTCACTAACTTGTCACTTTTCTTTAGCTTTCTTTGTTCAATTTTTAAAATTAAACCACGCATGTAATCAGAATTTAGAATTCACTTAGCCATAATAGTGCTACTTACGAAGATGGGTTCAAAGGTAAGAACAAGAAGATATTTTTTTCTGGGGCAAGGAAATCAATCTAATCATTTACTGTCAGTAGGCTTGTAACAAGTAAAAGACAAATATTTCATTTTCTTTTTCATCTTTATGGAGATTTGGCTCAATAGGCGTGTCTACAAATAACTTATGAAATTCAGCCCTCTAAAATCAACTAAACAAGATATAAATAATTTAGGAGAGTTATATATTAACATATATGTAACTAAACTTACTTATTATGAGGTTACATCACAAGTCAATGTCGTCGTTGTCATCTGTGCTATCAGCTTTATTGTTAGTAGTACTATTTTTCCTTCATTCTCTTCATAGTCACTGAAGTACTCAACAATAGTGTCATACTCTTGGTCAGAATCTTCTCCATTATAATCAACTTTAACTTCATATTCTGTTTGATCCCCCAATTCAATTACATTTGTATCAATGATAATTGATTCAACATCATCTCTATTTAGTTGACTCACATATCAACTGTATCATTACAAATTAATTTTTGGTCAAGTGATGTATCTTGATACACTTCAGCATTTACAATAGGCAACTCATTATTTTTACCTCTAAGTTTTCCTTCTCTGGAATATCATATATGTGTCTAGCTTAAAATTTAAGCATAATTCACCAATCTTTCCTAGTTTTTGGTCATCAATATAAAATACTTGCTTTGCTTGAGTAGATAGTAAAAAGGTATCATGTTCATACCAAAATCTTTTAACACAGATACTCATAAAATTTTTATCTTCTTACATCCTTATTTTCTTGCGAAGATCAAACCAGTTGCATTTGAATAGGTGATGAGGGGTGAATTTACCACTCATTTGCACTAAATAATCGTGTACACTATGATGATTTGAATGTAAAAGTGAGACATATTTTGGGTTAAATGTACTAATTTTCATATTTTGTAGGTTTACAAGTGCTGAGAATAAAAGAAGCAAACTTGAGCTGAAAATGATCAAAAAAAGAATTGAATTGCAAGAGCTAGACAAGTTGAAGCAGGATCAGGATCTAGCCCTCAGTTATCACAATTACGGGCTAATGCCCATAATCTCTCCCAGTAAAGCTAGTCAACTAACTGCGATGCCATGGACTTACCATGACCAAAGTAAGAGCGATCGCAATCAATCTTCTGCAATCGCATGAGAGCAAAAAATGGCCCAAGGAAAGAAATGTCATTATGACTAACCAACCCCAATATCGAATACGATACCAACAGTCACAAATTAAAGCATTAAGTTCTCAATTGAATACTGTAGCGGCATGCCAAGAGAAAATGTTTAAGAAAATACAATTTCTTGCCAGCCCATCACCGTCAAAGTTAGAGGTAACGTAAATTTGTATGATATGTTCTATTTAATTTCTCTTAATTAAATATATAAATTATGTGTATCAATATGTTCCAACATGTTCTTGATGGGTTTGTTGCTGGGAGAGTTATTAAAATTGAAGTTTTACATGTAGTTTTGTTGTAACAAGTAAAAGTTTTATTTTTATTTGTGGTTTTATTTCTCTTAATGATAATATCGGTATCTGTTGCTTCAACAATGTTTACCAATACAGTTTGATCTTATATTTATCATTTAAAGGAGTTTTTTTGATGTTTTTATTGGATAGTTTTTATCTAATTTTTGACATTAAGGGTGTTTTCTGTTGTATGTTTCTTATTATGTGGTTATAATTCAGTCACCTTATATTAGGGGAAAGTGTATTCTTTTCTTTCTGCTTTTTCCTGCTTCATTTTTATTGCTTCTCGCTTCTTCTTTCTCATTTGAATTATGGATTTTTAGAAGTATCGACAATGCCCTTTCTATTCTTACATGTCTAATTCTGGCAGCCAACTAAAGCTTCAGCAAAAGCTAATGCATCACCAATACCAAAGGTAGGGGTATTAATTACATCTTTACTTTGTATAACCTTCTAGTTTTCCACATAACCAGTAACTTCATCATTAGCAAAAGTTTTAGGTGTAAACCCTTTCTCATATATCTGATCAATATTAGTTTTACCTTCTGATGGTTTATTGCAATGTCCAAGACTGCTGCAACTCTAATAGAAAGAGTCAATCTTTTGATTTAGAATTAATAAAAAATGATAAAAGCTGGTAGAATTTTAAAACCTTATAAAGGGATTACAAACTGCTTTGGTAGAATTATCAAGAATGAAGGTGTCCTTGCAGTTTAGAGAGGAAATACTGCAAATATCATCAGATATTTCTTCCCTACTGAGGTTGACTAAACTTACTTTTGTTGGTTGACCTCTATTCAGTGTCTAAAATTTAGCTTTCTACTAACTTTTTCATCATACTTGGCAAGCACTCCTTCATTTTTTGATTGCTCTTTAGTCAGAAGGTTGGTGTTATTTACGTACAAGGGAGTTATTGAGATAATATACTACTACAAAATATAGAACATAGGAACTATTTTTTCCATAATTATTTTGAATCTTTACATTTATTGTTAAATTGACTTTGAGATCTCATATCTATCTAAGGACGTTCTTAGTCATGATTTGTCTAGCGTAACTATTTTTGTGGTTCCTGGTAAAAAGCTTATTGTGTTCTCCAAGGATAAGTCCTGGATTTGAATACTTTTGCTGTCATTTATTAAATTCTTTGAATTATTTGTCATAAAGATTATGAAATTTTATTAATATCTCCAGTGATGCTCATTGTCAAAAAAGTTAAGAAGAGGACTTGAGAGTATAGTCAGTACCTAGTAGTTTAAAAAAAATTGTGGTCATCACTACATCATCATTTTCTAACAAGGAAATCACAAATCATCTTATGTCCTTGGGGATCATTAATTCCTGAATTTTTTTGGATAGTTATATTTTTCTTTGTATCTAGTGGTATACTATCCCATTTTGTTGTTTGTTTTTTTATTTTTTGTTTGTTATACTTCATTTGAGGTAGTATGGTTGCAATTCATTATTACAGGAGATTTGATGCAAAGCAAGGATGCTTTGACTCAATGTATGATTACAAGAACAAAATTGGTGAACCAATTTTATTTTCTTTCATCCTTGGTTTGGGAAAAGTGAGTTAACCTGTCTTTCATACTTGTCCATTGAGTTCTCTTACTCAAGAAAATTAGTTGAACATAAAAAGATGAATTTTCTTGGATTACTAGGGAGTTTTACTCGATATTCTAATATTTTCTTATGTTGTTGGCCTTTTTTACTTCTCTGTACCTTCTTGGTATTTTTTTTAATAAACTTGACCTTACCCAAAAAAGAATTGTTGAACCTAGATGTTGTTGATGGGTGACTTCTTGATGCTTTGGCAAGGAATCATTTAGAACCACTTGACCCATAATGAACTCCAATGCTTATTTCAACCTGATATTTGTTCTTCTTAACACAACATGCTACTACACTTACTTATTTAACTGGATGAAAATAGATTGAGTTTTCCTAAAGGAAAACATTTTGATTTCCTTTTGATGAGATAATAGCTAAGCATATGTGTTAGTTTGGTTGTGCTTCAACAATATGAATGAAACATGAAACTCCACTTGAGTGAAAAAAGCAAATTAATAGATGAATGTCATTTCCTTGAGCAAGTTTTGTGGATGAAACACTGAAGGTTTATTTAGCAATTTATGTTGTTTTTATTTAAAGAGGGACATTAAAATTTTTGTAGAAAATTGGACATTCCAAAAGGAGAAGCGTCTAAATTAATTATGACAAATGCAAAATCTACTCGATAAAAACTTGTGCTATTGTTAATTGACCCTATTGGTTGTGAACTTTTCAAATTTTAGGAATTTAAAAGTTTACCTTTAAGTTTTTCTTCTATAAAGTTGTTTACTTGATACTTAAAGCTATAAATTGTCTATCAAGCATGACTTTATCGCTACACCCCCAAAATAGAAGCATATGTTATTTATCAAATGGCATAGCAACATCTGGCATGTACGCTATAAGATCCCTACACAAATTACATTTTACTCTTCCAGAGATAAGTGAATAGGTAAGCGATACATGGTAGATAGAGAACATTTACTTGAAGTTGTTTCTACAACACTGATCCACTTAGATACACCATTTTTCTTGCATTATTATGCTAGTTTCTCTAGTAATTATGCTAACCAATCCTTATACAATTTTGCAATCAAGTGTGATGTCTATGATTTTAAATAGATAGTTTATAGTATTATCTTGTGGAGTCTTTTTCCATGTATTAGCTAGCAGTGTTTTATCCCATGTTTTTGTGTGATTTTATGTTTTTTTTGGTCTGTTATACTGTTATCTATCCTGAGTCGAGGGTCTATTAGAAATAATCCCTCTACTCCATCTGAGGTAATGTTATGGTCCGCGTACACATTATCCTGCCCACAATGTGCGAATACACTGGGTATGTTGTTGTTGTTGTTGCTGTATACTTCATTTAAGGTTGTGGTATAGACTGTGTACACTTTATCCTCCCCAAAGCCCAGTTTGTGAGAATACACTAGGTATGTTGTTGTTGTTGTAGAATTTTGATGTGTTTACTGGATAGTATTTATCTAGTTTTTTAGCAACCTCGCTTTTCATAATTACATGTTTAATGGATTCTAGTTGTGTCTTGGAGCAATAGTAGCATGTAGTCATTTTGACTATCAAATCTGAAAGGATCACCATAAATCTTAATTTTCTTCTCTTTTTCATAGGTATAAAAGTGAGTTGAATGAAGACTAATTGCAAGTTCAACACATTATTGGTACTTTGAAAGAAACCTCCTTTTCTATCTTATTTTAGGATAAGATTGATATTTAGTACTATATTTCAGTTAGATTTCCTTTGTGTTGGACTTGTTTTACTTTTCTTTGCCCTGTGAGGATATATTACCGTAGTACAATTTTAGTTTTTTTAATCGTATGATTGTAGGTGAATTTTATCATTATTTGGCATGTTTTATAATTTTATTTTCTATTTATTCAATTATAATTTAAAAAGATAATATTAATATGAAATAATTAAGCATTTTCTTGTAATCAGTGACAAAAGATTTTGCTATCAAAGATAACTTTTAGCAACGATCAAATTAGAATTTTCAAGATAAATATTTTTGTCACGAAATAAACTAGTTCTTCATAAGTTTGACTAAATTTAGTGACAAATGTATTTGTCTCAATATCTTCTTTTTTATTTGATACAAATTAATTTTTTATTCATGACAATTGTATGTGTCACTAATCATAATAATTTATTGATAATTCTATATCATCGGTAAAAAATATTATTTTTAGTGACAAAATAGTGGATTTAACTTCAAAATTATTAATCTTTATTACAATAATAAATTTGTTACTAATTCATACATTTAAGTACTAAAATATTTGTTGTATACAAAAAGTTATCAATAGTGATGAAAATACATTTGTTCAACCATGAAATATATATAACGTTAGAGACAATTGGTGTCGTTACTGATTGAACTAAATAATTAGGGACGATGAAATTTTGTTGCTATGATTACTTTTTAGTGACAAAAGCACATCGTCAACTACAAAAAATTAAATTTTTATGACAAACAAATTCGTCATAATTTTATACATTTGGGGAAGATTTTTTTTTAGTAGCTAATTTAATTTTTTTAGCAACGAAGCACTAAATCGTCTTTGTTTACTTTTAGCGACCACATTTGAAGATGATTGATTGACGAATTTTTTTTTGTTGCGCAAAATCTTTTGGGACGAAATATGACTTATAAGTGACAAAATAATTCATCCCAAATAATCAAATATGTTGTAGTGGTCCCCAGTGCATATATATAAAGTAAAAATAGGGAATGAAGGAATACATGGGTGCACTAGGCGTCGGATTATGACTCAGCTGGTAGGACCACAAAATAAGCCCCACTCTTATCAATCGTGATCCCAGCAATGATTGATACACTCACATCATCTGTGGAACCAACTGTGGTCGGTGTGCTCAAATTGGTTTGGCTCTTGGAAGGCAAAACGTTGCCCCACTCAATTATGCTACAGCTACAACAGTCGTGTCAACCACTCAGGAGCTACCATCTCTGTCCCCATCTCATGGACCCTAGTTTAATACTCATGTTCCATCTGCAAGCTATCTACTTTCGCTTCCTGGAAATTATCCTTTTTCTTTATTCTCTTCTTTTTTTCCTTGCTATCTCACTACGTTCATCAGTAATATTCTTTTCTTTTCCCTTCGTTCCTCAAATATATGGCACGTCTGCAATAAGTATCTTCTCAATGTTTGGGAATATAGCGAATGTCTTAGAATGCATATCCTCTATCACAACCTGGAGTGCAGCCAACTCTTCATGCACGCCCACTAAATTTGGGGCCTGAATGCCCACCAACATTTGGCTAATGCGTCGCTCGAATCAATCAAACCGGGTATACACACCACGAATCTCAGTCTTGATCTCATTCTTCACCCAAGGATGCACCCCCTGCTCTATATTTGTGACTCATCACTCAAGGGTGCCTAATCATTTTAGTATAGTAGTCAGGAACTCCTCCGGGACTAATGCATATCCACCTGGATATGGACTAGAAGTAAATAGTCTCGTAGTAGGAGTCAGAATCGGGCATGTGAAGAACCAACAGCAATAGTGGAAGCTTGAGACTCAGAGTGGACAGTCTCTATGGGGGCTTCACCAAGATCGGCGAAACTCGGTGAATCAATGTTCATCTACCCACCATCCTGAAAAGCTTCCTGAAGTAGTATAGCACTCATATTTGCCTTCAATATTGGGTTTGAAAAATCCCTAATTAACCCTAAATCTGTGATCCTCTAGACCGTTAAGAATTGGTCCACACCCAAAATCTCTGGTACACCCTCCTCCAGACAAATCTGTGTTATCAAGCATGGGAAGGCTAGGGTGGTATGTGTACTCACCGCTTGATCATTAAACTTCCTTGCTATGATCTTCGCTACGTCTATCTTGTAGCCCTCCATAATTCCCACGACCAGGGAAGCTCTGTCGAGACTCGGCATATTATGCCCCTTTGAGGGACTCAGTCAATAACGGACCAACATTCACTATGCCTTCATATCAAAACTCAACGTGCCCTTCGTAATTATGTTGAAGGTACCACAACCCACGATGCCTCCTCTTTAGCCAAAGAAATAATACTAGTTATCCATCTAAAATATGCAAACTTATCATCCAAATATATCTGCCTAGTCTTCACTTTCCACATTTACTACATGCTGTGGTCAATCTCTAAAGTGTTAGCAGGCAGCTGGAAATTCGTTCCATGAAGAAATTTGGATATCGTCTGGGTTAAGATATTCACTCGAACACCTCTGATCAATACTGAAAATAAAGGGTCACTACCCACCCACATCCCTTTTAAATAGATCAGCTTTAGCTCCATATAATAGGCTATATAAAATTCCTAGACCAATGTTGGGTTGTATTATCCTGGAGCCCTTGTCATCCACTCAAAATGGTATTATTTGAAGTGGGCCTCAAACTCCGACATCTTAGACGTGCCCATAGTACTCACTTTAGGATCTAGGTAAAGGCCTCTTTTAGATTTCTTGGTGGAAAGAATGATAGCACTATCACACTCATATAGTTTCTACATCTCAAGGTACTTCTAATGATTAACGATGGGCACCAAGACATGTGTAACTTATAGGGGCTCAATTGGCGGAGGAGGTTAGATCTCAACCAAACTATCATTGGACTCATCCTCCTCCTCCTCTTCATTTTTCTCATCATCTTTCGACCCCTCATTTTCGGACCCACTGTTTGATGTACCTTTAGTTTTATCATTCTTCCTCTTTAGGTCTAACTCTGACTCTCCTTTCTCTTCAGACTGGGTAGGCGAGTGCGGTGGTGACTAATTGGGTTTCTTCATCCTAGGCCTAGTCGGTTGAGGTGATTGGATTGGATGAGCAGCCTTAGTACCTCGAGGTAAGCTAGGCCTTGGTTCCATTGCCTCCTATATAGGATACTCTTCTACGAAGTCGCTTGACTTTTCATTTGTGCTCTCATCTTTTTGGTATCGAGTGAAGGGACGGTCTTGATTCTTAGGAGTTTGCTTGGTGGAGCCAATTTTTTGTGCCATTGGTACCTGTTTAGACACATACATTAGTTGATCATAAGAAAAGGAAAAAAAACAAGCAAAAACAATAAGTATGAACAGTGATTGGGCACCTACGAGCCAGGATACGACTCATCGTCTGAGGCTACAAGTCGTCCTAAGACTCATAGGGTAAATGGACCTATGAAGACTTTTCACTGGTCCCCTTACGATTCCAATTAATGAGTCATTGGGTGACCTTAAGGCTCATCAAGTGACTTGTAGTCTGACCAAAATACATTTCCTAAGTTATTTTTGGCCCAGTCACTGCAAGTCATAGGGTGAGACAATGACTCATAGTATGAGTCGTAGTGTTACCAGAGCATAATCACCCATGTTAACAGTTGCTATGAGTCACATAACAACTCGTTATGTTACCCTACGAATAATTACGACTCTCTTATAGATTATAACATAGATGCTCAGGGTGTTTGCTTTTTGATTTCAAGTTCCCAAGGGGTAGTCAGGATGCTTCCATGAATTCAACATCCTATTGCAATTTTAATTCATTCCCACATCAATATTCAAGAACAAATTAGGTCTAATCTTTTTTATTCAATATTCTCAAAATTTCTCAAGAACATTTGATAGACTATTATCCTATGCACAAACTTAAGAATGGAATGCAAGCTTTTTCAGCGTAAATTAGCACGAACTTCAAATATATAACATTAGTGCGAAACACTTACTTAAATATAGAGATATATTAGCTTGGGTCTCTTAGTATTAGGATACCTTTGTTCTTGAGAGTAAAAGCTTGTGAGAGAATAAAACTTTGAATTTGATATTGGGGAATGATTTACGGATAAGTTTGAGGATTTTTAGAATAGTTATGGGAATGGAGGAAGTGACTCATGTTTTAAAATGGAAGATGGATCAATTATGGGGATTAAATACCTTTTAATATGTTCGAGTTGGGTCGGGTTATCCCGTTGGGTTCGCGATGTCGCGCCTTACTACGACTCATGATTACAACTGTAGCCGGTGGCTATGAGTCGTAGACTCCCTTCATTAAGAGCTGGAACCTTACCTGGGTCTCCATTTATGATGACTCAACATGACGAGATATTGTGACTAACAATGACTCATTCTGAGAGTCATCATGACTCCAGAGAGCTTTTACTTAGGAGATGTCAGAGCTTCGGCTCTATACGACTCTGGTGACGAGTCGTAGGTTATCCCTATAACTCATAGGTCCCTCATAAGGACCTGGGCACCAAAAGACTTTTTGGTCTTTTTCTGCAATTTCCGGCATTGCACATTGAACACCTAAGTTACCCCGTAATGTAATAAGTACAAAACATGGGTTGCCTCCCATGTAGCGCTTGATTTAATATCCCAGCATAACATGACTAGGTTGGAACTTAGAATTCACCAACTAACCCTTGGGTTGCCTCCTATGAAATGCCTGATTTAATGTCGTGGCACGACTCGGTATTCTTGGCTACTTATATTTTACCAAGGCTTAAATTAACACAAGCTTTCACTTCATCGGTATTCCACATATAGTGCTTAACACATTTCATGTTCACCTTAAACGGGGCTTATCCATCACGCTTCAACTTAATAGCACCATGTGTAAACACTCTAATGATAGTGAATGGTCCGTACCACGTAGATTTCAGCTTGCTAGGAAACAAACAAAGTCTTGAATTATATAACAAGGCCAAATCACCCGGACCAAACACCCTTTTCTCGATCTTTTTATCATGATAGAACTTTATTTTATCCTTTTATAGAGATAAACTCTCAAAATCTCGAATTCAGAATTCATACAACTCATTCACCTTGCTTATTCTCAAATTTACTACATCACTCCACTCTAAATTGAGTTTTTCCAACACCCATAGGGCCTTGTACTAAAGTTCGACTGGCAAGTGGTATGCCTTTTCATACACAAGCTCATATAGAGAGACACATATTGGGGTCTTAAAAGTTGTCCGGTATGCCCAAAGAGCAATGTCTAACTTTCTTGACCAATCAGTCCTATTGGCATTTATAGTCTTTGCCAATATGGACTTGATCTCACGATTAAAAATCTTAACCTGCCCACTCGTCTGAGGGTGGTAAGGTGTTTCAACCTTATGCTTCACATAATATATTTTGAGTAGGGCCTTAAACAGAGGATTATAGAAGTGGGACCCACCATCACTAATAATTGCATGTAAAGTGCCAAATTGAGAAAATATGTTCTTCTTAAAAAAACATGGTGACACTTCTTCCCTCATTGTTAGTAAGAGCAACAGCCTCCACCCATTTAGAGACATAGTCAACCACCACCAATATATATTTCATCTCATAAGAGCTTACAAATAGGCCAATAAAATCAATTCCCCACACATCAAAAAACTCTAACTCCAAGATAGGTGTCATGGGGAGTTCATGTTTCCACGAAATATTACCTTGCGACTAACACTGATCATAGGCTCGAGGAAAATTAGGAGTATCCTTATAAATAGTTGATCAATAGTACCCACACTGCAAAATTTTATGGGTTGTATGGGTACTACTATGGTGACCCCTAACTAGTGATGAATGACAAGCCTCAAGGATGCTCATCATCTCTACCTCAAGAATACAGATATTAATAACTCCATCTACAAAAATCCAAAAAAGATAAGGCTCATCCCATGAAAACTTTCTCACCTCTTGCATGAACCGCTTACGTTGGTGAAATGATCCAGGATAAAATCACTTATAAAAAAATTGGCAAAATTTGCAAACTAGGGAATTAAGATGCTTCTATGATGCTTCTAAGACCTACTCATCTGAAAATTTTTCATCTATATCAAGCTCATCCTCTAATTTCAGCATTGCCTCCTCCTCGAGGCGAGATAAGTGATCTACAACCTATGTTTTAGTGCCTTTCTGATCTTTCACCTCAAAGTCAAATTCTTTCAACAAAGGTACCCAACGAATTAGCCTTGGATTAGCATCTTTCTTTTACATCAGATACCTTATTACTGAATGATCAGTATGAACAATGACTTTGGTTCCTATAAAATAGGACCAAAATTTCTCAATGCAAAATCCACCACAAATAACTCTTTCTCAGTGACTGTATAATTTTTCTGTCTGGGGTTTAATTCTTTGTTGGCATAGTAGATGGGGTGAAGGATCTTCTTACGTTGTTATCCTAGGATAGCTCCCAAGTCCACACCTATAGGATACACAAAACACCTTTAAAGGCAAGGAACCAATCAGTAGACACAATAATAGGAGTTGAGATCAACCGCTCCTTAGGTCACTCAAAGGCCTTGAGACAAGTATCATCAAACACGGACCTCACATCCTTCTCAAAAATCTTGCATAATGGATTAGCATTTTTAGAGAAGTCCTTGATAAATCTCCATTAAGACCCTAAAAGATCCAAGAAACTTCTGATACCTTTAACTGAAATTGGAGGAGATAATTTTTCAATCACCATTATCTTTGCCCTGTCAACCTTAATACCCCTCTTCAAAATCTTGTGTCCAAGATTAATCCCTTCCTTCACCCTAAAGTAGCACTTTCCCAATTCAAAACTAGGCTACACTCTTCACATCTCTGAAGTGCATTGACTAAATAGGAAAGACAATCATCAAAAGAGTCTCCAACAACCAAAAAGTCATCCATAAAGATCTCTATATTGTCCTCCACCAAATAAGAAAATATAAAAATCATAAAACGCTGAAAGATGGAGGGAGCATTGTATAGTCTGAACGGCATCCTCTTGAATGCAAAAATACCATAAGGGCAAGTAAAAATAGTCTTCTCTTGGTCTTTGGAGGCAATAAAATCTGATTGTGCCCCGAATAACCATCAAGAAATAGTACCAAACCTCGCTTGCAAGTCTCTCTAGCATCTGATCCATAAATGACATAGGCAAATGATCTTTTTGAGTTTAACATTCAACTTTCTATAGTCCATGCACACTCTCTAACCAGTAATCGGTCTCATCGGCACCAACTCATTCTTCTTGTTTGGGATCACAGTGATCCCACCCTTCTTAGGTATATATTGAACCGGGCCGATCTACTTATCATCCATAATGTAGTAAACCACGCCCGTTTTTAACCACTTTATGATCTTTTTGTTCATCACCTCTTGCATAGGTGGGTTCAAACAATGTTGGTGCTCGATGATGGGAATACAATTTGGTTCAAGTAGAATTTTATGAGTACAAATCCTGATAGAATCCCTATAATATCTACAATAGTCCATTTGATGGCCCTTTTGAATCTTTGTAATACTAAGATCAATGCCTCAACCTGCGTATCCAATAAATCAGCAGCAATAATGACTAACAGGGTATTTTTGGCCCCCAAAAATGCATATTGAAAGTGAGATGGGAGGGCCTTCAATTCCAATACTGGTGGCTCCTTAATAGATTAATGAGATGGTGGACACGTTCTATTCTTCAAATCAAGATCTAACTTCTTTGGAGCATAAGAAAAAGAAAATCTACCATATAGTGCGCTCACCATCTCATCATATTCATTGATACCATCACTATCAAAGTTCATAATAACCATCGCTAGTAACTTCGCCCCAAGTCTCTCCTCAATAGGGACAGTCAATGCATCATCATCAATAGTATCTATCACAGACACCACCTGCATACCCTTTGGTTGCCATATTGACTAACACATATTAAAAGTCACTTTTTCATCATTGAGTCTGAACTTTATCTGCCCCATCTCCATGCCAACCGATTCCTTACCCATAGCTAATAAGGGCTTTTACAAGATAATAGTCATGACCCAAACCTAGGCCGGGTCGTGATGGGTATCTAAAGTCTGCAATAGGCTGGAGACCACCCCTTTTCCCAGTTAGATAGAGGATACACACTAATAGGGACTGAGTTCTGAACATATAACAAGATAAAAAGTAAACTCAGATATATTTGAGATATACCAAAAGAACCAATAACCAATACCCAAGTCCACAGTAATATCTGTAAAGCCTCTAACCAACCGTGTATCAATAAGAGACGGGATATTCCCCAGACAATAGCAAAAAATAAGAACAAAGGAAAGAGTCAATAATATAAAGAAACCCAAAACATAAAATAAGGTGAGGAAGCTCACCACTTTAATCTGATAGCTGACCACCCAAAAATCGATCACTGCTCAAGAAAAGAAGAAGTGCCTACGTACCCTACATTCCGTGGGGATACAGTGTTTGAAGATAGTTTGTGGGATGAGCACTAGCATGTACCTCAGGGAATAGGCATAAAACATTCCCATGATCAAATCAGTCCAAAATCGTTCAAAACCAATGCAAATAATCATATACATATATATAACATGTTGGGATGGGGAATAAGGTTTAGTAGAAGAGTAAGATATTATCCTGGACTATGTATCTTCAATCATCATAAAGGCACCCATGGCCTATATAGGTCCCGCTCCCCCACCAGAAGGGTCCAGTGCATGTTAGCTATACAAACTAGAGGTGTTAAGGAAGGTCGGGGAATCCATCGTACCCTACACCATCCATGACACAAATATATATAGTGTGGCATAAGCACACGGTCATCAAGACCAACCCTTATGTCAGTAAACATGAATTTCCAGTACTAGTCCTTTGAGACTCACACCTTCATGGCTAACTACATAACCGCTTTTAATCCCAATTAAAACATTCAACACATAACCAATCCATTACATTAAAGAGTCAATCATAAAGGCATCACTAAGTGGTATCGTCATACCGACTACAGCCTGCATGCAATGCTATTAAACCAGCACTTTTGAGAATCCTTGTACCCCAGACTCCATTATTAAATTCACTTAGTGTAGTACATTGTACCCCACATGGTGTTTAGTAAAGTCATTCAGTTAGGGGAGTCCATTGTACCCTACAAGGTTTTCATGATTATTCTTATCCATTAGCCATTTATGCAATGCATCGATTTTAAAGAAGTAAACCAAACCAAGTGATTAACCACATTCTAAAACTAAGTATACAAATGGAATAGGGTTCTTATCAATTTCAATACCAAAATCCATTTATTTTGGGAATCCTTGTACCCCTAATTACATTATTCGCAAGTTCAGGAAATTCTTGTACCCCTAAATTCATTCACCATTCCTATGCACCCTAATGGGTATATAAACCAACAATTTAATACATAATAAAGCAATTGTAATCATGGGAAAAACACTCAAATAATTTAAATCCAAAATCCTCAACAAATACTTCAAAACAATACAAATAATAAACCAATTTCATGCCATTAAGAAAATTCAAGTGTAAGGGGAGAGAGACATACCTTAGAAACCCAAAAATTTGGAAGCAACTTAGAACTAGGAACCCGAGAGATGAACGTAAAGTGAAACCCCTAAGTTTTTCTTGGGTTTTGTGTTTGAGAATGAAATAATAACTTTTGCTCTTTGAAAACTGATGGAAATAGGCTTATATAATGTTTAAAGGTCATACATAGGTGAAAAGACCTCATTACCCCTCACCCTACGGAAAATAAAACAAGATAGCATAATTTTTACAAAGAAACATCACGTGGCCTTATCGCAGGGGATAACCTATGTGCCATGCTACTTATTACGGATATTATCCTCTATGACATAGCATTATTGCGGAGTCACACTGCCTCCATGCCACATCAAAACCGTGGAGGCTAACCTCTATGGCAAGATAAAAACACAGTGGCTCACTACCTTAAGATTCTAAAATGATCCCGAACCTCTTTTGAAAAAAACAAACCTCACCTGGATTACCCTTTTAACATCCCTAAGCACATTTCAGGTCAAAAATTGATGTTTTGAACACGGAAAGGTCAAAAATAAAATGGACAAAATTGTAAGGGTGTTACATTAACCCCCACCCCACCTCCTAGGATCATTTGTTCCCGAATAATGAGCTAGGACAATTATAGCACAAGAAATAGCAAAAATACACTAGAATCAAATGACGAACTCAGAAAGTAGCAAAAGGAAATGAATCTCACACCTTAAGCACTATTATCCAAAATGGGGAACAAGAACAAATACTTGGATTTCATTTCCTCTTCGACTTTTCAGGTAGCTTCCTCCAACTTTTAGTTCCTCCATAGAACCTTCACTGAAGCAACATCCTTAGTCATCAAACGATGGACTTGTCTATCCAAGATCTCAATGTGGACTTCAAGACAAGGAGTTTGAAATACCCACACATTCCAAAGAATCAATCAATAAAGGATCGCCGACACACTTCTTCAATATCAAAACATGGAAGACTGTATGAATGGAACCCAAACTAAAAGGGAAATACACTTCATAAGACACAGTACACACTCCCTTCAAAACCAAATACGGAGGGATTGCATTTTCCCTTTTTCCAAATCACATTACTACCTTCATGGGAGATGCCTTCAAGAACACTGAATCACCAACATCAAATTTGAACTCTCTTCACCTCACGTCCGCATAGGACTTTTGACGACTTTGGCTGGTCTTAAGCCTATCTCAAATCACCTTTAACTTCTTCATAGGTTGATAAATGAAGTCAGGGCCTAACAATCCAGCTTTACCAACTTTAAACCACCTAATAGGAGATCTACAACTCCTACCATACGAATCCTCAAATGGAGCTATTCCAATACTAGAGTGGTAGATATTGTTATAAACAAATTCTATGAGAGGAAAATGATCAACCCAACTACCACCAAAGTCAATTATACAAGCTCAAAGAATATCTTCCAATGTTTGAAAGATCCTTTTCACTTATCCATTCATCTGTGGATGGAAAGTGGTACTAAGGTTTACCTTAGTGCCCAAACCTCTCTGAAACGAACACCAAAAATGTAATGAGAACTAAGTACCTCGATCAGATATGATAGAAACTGGGACACCATGCAATTTTACAATCTCCTGAATGAAAAGTGTAGCATAACCATCAGCTGAATAATTAGTCCTCACAGGCAAGAAGTGAGCGTACTTAGTCATCCTATCCACGATGACCCAAATAGAATCAAACTGACTATGAGACCGAAGAAGATTGGTAATGAAATCCATGTTAATCACTTCTCATTTTCACACAGGCAACTCAATCTCTTGGGATAACCCACCTAGCCTCAAGTGCCCCGCCTTCACTTGTTGACACACTATGCACTTAGCCATAAAATTGGCCATATCTCGCTTCATATTACCCTACCACAAATCTCATTCAAGTCATGATACATCTTCATCAAAATAGGATGAACCGTATTCCACAACTCATGAGCTTCAGCTAAAATTCTTCCTAGCAACCCATCCATATCAGGAACACACAACCTTCTTTGGTACTGAAATAAAACATCACTGCCAAACTCAAAAGCTATAATTTTCTGTTGGCCCACATCAACCTTGATCTAAGTCAAGAATCCAACACCTACTTCTCTTTTACCTTAGCACCAAGAGATGACTTTACCACCTCTTGAACAAACATAACTCCATCTTTAAAATCCAAAAGACGAACTCTAGGGTTAGCCAAATGGTTAATATCCTTCACCAATCCATGCTTCTATTTATCCACATGAGATAAACTCCCCATAGATAACCTTCTAAAAGCATCAATAACCACATTAGCTTTACTTGGATGATAATGGAGACTGATGTCATAGTCCTTGAGCAACTCAAGACATCTTGTTTTCCTGAGATTCAGTTCCTTCTAAGTGAAAAAAATATTGTAGGCTCTAATGATTAGAATAAATGGCAACATGAACCCCATACAAGTAATGTCGCCAAATATTCAATGCAAACACCATAGCCAAAAGCTCCAAGTTATGAGTTGGATAATTCTTCTCATAAACTTTCACATATCTAGAAGCATAGTGCACTACCTTACCACGCTACATCAACACACAAACAAATCCTACACGAGATGCATCACAATAAACCATGAATCCATTAGTACCCTCGAATAGGGTAAAGATCAGAGTAGAAGCCAACTTATCCTTCAACTTCTCAAAACTTCCCTCAAAAGCATCTGACCATAGAAACTTCACCTTCTTCTGAGTTAACTTCATCAATGGAGAAGCAATAGAAGAGAAGTTCTTCACAAATCTTCTCTAATACCCAGCCAAACCTAAGAAGCTCTGAATATCGATTGGAGTCATGGTCTAGTCCACTTCTTCAACGTCTTAACCTTTTATGGATCCACCATGATCCCTGTACTAGAAAAAACATGACCCAAAAAAGTCACCGCTTTCAACTAGAACTCAGACTTAAAAAAATTTGCATACTATTTCTGACCCTTAAGGATTTGCAGCACTAAATAGAGGTGATCGACATAATCCGCCTCAATGTTGGAATACACCAAAATATCATCTATAAACATAATGATGAACAAATCCAAGAACTGACAAAATCCCTAGTTCATAAGATCCATAAATGCCACCGCAGCATTGGTCAACCCAAAAGACATGACCAAGAACTCAAAATGTCCATATCGAGTATGGAAAATAGTCTTAGGGTATCCACTACCCTAATATTTAGTTGATGACAACCCGATCAAAGATTAATCTTAGAAATACACTTAGCACCCTAGAGTTATTTGAATAAATCATCAATTCTTGGAATAGAATACTTATTTTTAACAGTCACATTATTTAATTAGCGGTAATCTATACACATCTGAAGGGAACTATTCTTTTTACATATGAGAAAAATAGGAGCACCCCATGAAGAAATACTAGAGCGGATAAAACCCTTATTAAGGAGATCTTTTAACTTTTTTTTAAGATCCTTCAACTTAGTTGGATCCATTCTACAAGGAGATATAGAGATATGACAGGTGTCCGTGAGGATATCGATACCAAAATCACTTTCCCTCTCGGGAGGGACATCAGGAAGATCATCATGGAAGACCTTGAGAAATTCATTAACCACAGGAATGGATTGTATAGATAGACGCTCGGAGTTAGAATCCTTAACCCAAACAAATAATAAAGACACCCATTGGAAATTAAGTTTTGGGCTCTAAGATAAGATATGAACCTTTCTTTAGGCAATAGGGAACTTCTTTCCCACTCAATAACTGCTTATTAGGGAATTTGAAATTAACTTATGAGATCTTAGATAAGATATGAACTTTCCCTTAGGCATTAGGGAACTTCCTTCCAATTCAATAACTGGCTTATTAGGGAATTTGAAAATGACCTTATGGGTCCGACAATCTAAAGAGGCATAGCACAAATGGAGCTAATCCATCCCAAGATAACATCGAAATCAACCATATCCAACTCTATAAAGTCTATGAAAGTCTCCCTACCATAGAATGATACCACACAACCCCTATAGACTTTCCTAGCCGCAAAACGTCACCTACAGGGGTAGACAAAACAAAGGGATCTGAAATACACTCGGGACCATAACTAAAATGAAAAGCCATATATGGGGTCACATAATAAATAGTAGCCCCTGGATCAAGCAAATATATCACGGGAAAAAAGTTGTAACATACCAGTGATAACATATGGGGATGCCTCAGATTCCTAGCAGGTGGCAAGGGCATACTAATGATTTCGACCACGGTAGATACTTAAAGTGGCATCCTTTGGTGTCGAAGTTGATGAAGTAGCTACAGGGACCTTATTATCCTTAAAAGCAACCTTAGCCATGGGACAATATCTCTATATATGCACAAGTTGACCAAAATTGCAACACTAATTCTCTCCTCATCATAGAAACCATAATACAACTGACCACAAAACTGACATGGAGGATAGGATGGAGCTGGCCCACTAGCCTAAAATTAGGCAACCTATGCCCTAGGACCATCACTACCCTTAAAATAAAAATCACCAGATGGCTTTGGATAAGAAGCGCTAGCCATAAGAAAGGAACCTGAATTGCCCCACTTCTTCTTAGACTATTTTTCACCATCTCTCCAACCCTGCTGATGACCTCTACCCTGATTCAAATATCAAAACTTCTTACCCTCTCTCCTCTATCTCTACTTGCTTACTTTTTTCCTTTTTAACTTATTGTATATACACTACAAGTCTAGAGATGTCCATATCATTGTTCAACAAGATGGACTTTCTCTCTAAAATCAAATTATAAGACAACCTAAAGGTACATTTTTTCATTCTAGCCCTCATGTTAGACACTAACTCTGGAGCATAACGGGACAGCTGATGAATTTTCAAGGCATACTCCTTTACAGTTATTTTGCCTTGCTTCATAGTCATGAACTCCTCACTTTAGCCTCCATTATCTTCAATGGAAAAAAGCAATATAAAAAGGCACTAGAAAAGTCATCCCACAATTCCACCTGCGCATCATCACCCCTAGACTGATCCCACTCTTCATACCGCTGATACGCTATATCCTTCAACTTATAAGTAGCAAACTCCAAACCCTCAATATTAGTAGTATGCATTTAATAGATTTTCTCTATCTCATCTATGAAACCTTGAGGATCCTCCTCAACTTTAGTGCCAGTGAAAATTAGAGAATTTAACCTCAAAAACTAGCCAACTTTAGCGGCCTCAGAAGAACTCTTGAAGCACCTGCTGGACCCGACTGATATGATTGAGATGTCACTAATTAGCTTAATACATGAATAGAACAGTGAAAATTAGCATTAGTAATATCTATGAGGGGTGACTGAGCAAAATTTTCACCAGCTGGAGAAGGATCTGTGGAGACCGGTGGAACTCTACTGGAACAATTAGAAGTAGTAACCCTACACCTAGTCTATTCCCATAAGAAGGATAAGTTTTATCTGTATTGTCCTCAGGTAGGACAGATGAGGTTCTACGAGTATCAAATCTTCTTGGAGGCATGATCTGAAAGGAAAACAAAAGGGAATTAAAGGAGACTTAAGACCTTAGAATCTATAGCTCAAAAATATAATAATAAGAAAGGAAATCATTTCTAGATGCCTCACAGCCTCTCCCTTATAAGTATGGTGTGCTATACACCCATAAAAGATACTCTACTTGACACTGCTTTATAGATACCTAATTGACCATGAACCTAGGCTCTCATACCAACTTTTTCATGACTTGAACCATTTACTGGCCATCAAGGGTATCTCAAATCTGTCGTGGACTAGTGACCACCCCATTTACCTAGTCAAACAAGGCATACAAAATAATCGGGACTGAGTTCTGAACATATGACAAGATAAAAGTAAACTCTAGAGACATCTATGATATGCCAAAAGAACTAATAACCAATATCTAAGTCCACAGTAATATCCATATAGCCTCTAACCAATTGAGTATCCATAAAAGTCGAGACATGCCCCTGATGATATCTAAAAATAAGTCCAAAGAAAAGAGTCAATAACATAAACAAACCCAAAATATGAAATAAGGTCTTCCAAAGTATGAAAGCTCACCACTTTAATCTGACGGTTGTTACTAAGTTGTATCATCATACCGACGATAGCTTATAAGCAATGTCATTAAACCAACACTTTTAGGGAATCATTGTACCCCTAACTCCATTATTAAAATCACTTGGGAGAGTCCATCGTACCCTAAAAGGTTTTCAAGAAAGTCATTCACAAGGGGGAGTCCATTGTACCCCACAAGGTTTTCAATAAATTCATTCACTTGGGGGAATCCATTGTACCCCACAAGGTTTTCAAGAAAGTTATTCACTTGGGGGAGTTCATTGTACTCCACTAGGTTTTCAAGAACATTGTTATCTGTTATCCATTTATGCAATGGATAAATTTTAAAAAAGTAGACCAATCCAAGTGATTAACCGTATTCCAAAACCAATTAGGCAAATGGGTTGGGGCTCTTATCAATTTCAAACCAAAATCTATTTATTTGGGGAATCCTTGTACCCCTAATTACATTGTTCATGAGTTTGGGGAATCCTTGTACCCTAAATTCATTCACCATCCCTATAAGTGTAAAAACTAACAATTCAATGCATAATAAGGCAATAGTAATCATGGGAATAATTTATATCATAAACCTTCAACCCATAGTTCAAAACCCAACATCAAATTTATATGAATAGTAAACCAAATTCATGCCGTTAAGAAAATCCAAGTGTAAGGAGAGAGATACATGCCTTAAACACTTAAAAATTTAGAAGCAATTTTTAACTTGGAACCTAGAAGATGAACGTATGATGAAACCCCTAAGTTTTATTGGGTTTTGTGTTTGAGAGTAAAATAATAGCTTTTTCTCTTTGAAAACTCATAAAAATAGTCTCATATATGTTTAAAGGTCCTGCATAGGTGAAAATACCTCATTGCCCCTCATCCTAAGGGAAAAAAAACAAGGCAATATGATTTTTACATAGTGGCATGGCACGGCCTTATAGTAGAGGCTAACCTCCAAGTCACACTACCTATTACAGAGTTTATCCTTCATAACCGACGGTAATGCAGAGGCACACTACCTACATGCCCCGTCAAAATTATGAAGGCTAACCTCTATGGCACACAAAAAATACGAAGGCTTACTGCCTCAAAATTCCAAAATATCCTCGAACCTCTTCTAAAAATTCTTGAACTTACCCGGATTATCCTTTTAAAATCCCTAAGCATATCTTAGGTAAAAAAATTGATGTTTCAAAGATGGTAAGGTCAAAAACAAAATGGAAAAAGTTTTAAGGGTGTACAATAATAGGGACTTGTCCATCTCACAGTTAAGGATTACAAAATCAGGTAAAAATATGAAGGATCCCACCTTCACCAACACATCACATATGATACCATCACAACCAGAACCAAGGCTTATCCATGATGGGTATCTCAAGTCCAACAAGGACTGGATACCACCCCTTGCACCTATCCAAATAGAACACCATACCCCCAACATTTATTAATTCCAAACATGTAACAAGATAGCATAAGATAAGATCAAAGAATTTAAGATATGTTTATAACTGATAACTGGTAACCAACCAACATAACCCAAGTCCACAGCAATGTCCACAAATCCTCTAACAAATACCAAAAACTAATCTAAGTTGAGACATACCCCCGACTATGACAATGACAATGATAATGTACACTCTTCAATTCTAGTTTATGAAAGAAAACTAATGAAATGACCAAGTCTTCTAGAAAACAAAAGCTCACCACTTCACCACCAATGATTAATGAATCAAGTCAATCCACCTAACATTGCACAAAAAAAGTAGAAGTATATCTGATGCCTACATCGCGTGTGGATACAACTTCTGGAGATGGTTGGTGGGTTGAGAACTAGCATGTAAATCAAGAGTAGAGGATAAAATAATTCCATAAACTATATTTTGAAAATCATTCAAGCTAATGCACATAATCACATATATAGATATAAATATGTCATATAGAGAAAAAGAAAGGCTAAGCATAAAGTCTCAACCATCATAATATAGGCATCACCGACTATATAGGTTCAGCTCCCCATGCTGAAAGGGCCCTAGTGCATGTTGTCACATGAACCGGAGATATTAAAGAAAGATCAAGGAATGACTCGACCCCACATAAATCCAAGATACAAATATATATATATATATATATATATATATATATATATATAGTGTGTGTGTGTGTGTGTGTGAACTCTTCATACAGGTCATCAAGAACAAACCTCATGTCAACATAAGTTTCCAGTACAAATCATTCAAGACCAACACCTTCACAGCTTTGCTACATAACCTCTATTAAGCCCTATTAAAACCAAGTTTCACATAACCCATTTATTATTCAATGAACCAACCATTAAGGCACACCATTGGTATCGTAATACCCTTACACTTGTAAGCTTATCTCTTTGCCATAACAATCACATTAACTTAAGAGAATGCCTTGACCCCCTTTTTTTCATTAAATCAAATCATAGATAACATAGATTTCAAAGTCTATGTTCATTGTTTAATCCTTCATGCAATGCAATAGCATAGGTGAGTAAGTCAAACCTATTGAAACTTTCACAATCCAAAGCCCTTTACACAAGTGAGTTAAGGGAATACTTGTGTAAATATATATATATAGTGTGTGAACTATGCACACAGATCATCAAGAACAAACGTTATGTCGGCAAACATAAGTTTTCAGTAGAAATCATCCAAGACCAACACCTTCACAGCTTCGCTAACCCCCATTAAGCCCAATTTAAAGCAGGTTTCACAAAACCCATTTATTATCCAATGAACCAACCCGTTTAAGCACACCATTGGTATCATAATACCCTTATACTTGCAAGCTTATCTCTTTGCTATAATAATCATATTAACTTAGGGGAATGCTCCGACCCCCTTTATTCATTAAATTAAATCATAGACAACATGTCTTTCAAAGTCCATGTTCGTTTTTTAATCCTTAATGAAATGCATTATCATAGGCGAGTAAGTCAAACCAATTGACAATTTAACAATCCAAAGCCATTTACACAAGTGGGTTGAGAGGACACAATTATTTTAAACCAATTCCAATTTCAAGATACCACTTTTAGGGAAAACCATGACCCTTTAGTTTATTAACCATTTCCATGCACCCCACAACCTCAAAACTATTAATAAAGCAAAAACAAAGCATAATAAATCATGGGAAAATAATTTAGGAATCAATCATGCCAATACCCTCAACCACATCAAAACCCACATTCAATACCATCCAATTAAACCATTTAAATATATGTCTCTAACAAAGCAATGATTGGCAAAGAGTAACATGCGTAAAATATCAAGAGCTATGGAGAGAATTTGGCCTTGAAAGTTCTAATGAATGAACTTCTTAGAAGCCTTAGTATCTTGCTTGAGAGAATTTAGAGAGTTTGAGAGTATTTTTTATTGTGTTAAGAATGAGAAATAACCCTTTAAATTACTTTATGGTCGTGGGTTTAAGTAAGGGAAATGGTGAATTGACCAGAATGCCCTTAATGAAGAATCTAAAAAATCACTGCCAGTCGTTATGAGTACCCCTACGACTCGTAGGGTCACCCTATAATTTTTATCGTCCAGTCGTAGGCTGGACACTGTCTAGGATCTCCTACTCTGACTTGGCTATGAGTCATGCCATGCAACTCTTACTTAGTCTTACAACTCGTTTGGCCCAATCATTGTCAAAGCAGACATAATTTAGGCATCGCACTAGTTTGGTTTTGAAAGACACCATATGACTCATTATAATACACTAAGACTCATAGGTTCTAGTTTGTAGTCAGGAAAAAAACTCCAGGAAAATATATTAGCCAGGCTATGACTGAGTCCATAAGACCTGTCAGGACTTCCTACAACTTATAAGGGGAGTCGTAGTCCTGGCAGTGAGGATAAAATTTTAGAAATTTTCAAGGACCGAAAATCCGGGGTGTTATAGATACCAACCAATTTTTTCATAGTGCGGTCGGCTATCAACAACCTCATAGATGCTGGTTTAGGTGCCCCCAACTCTAACTACTTGACATCACCAGTAGCATCAGATTGATACTAGCTCTTAAATCACATACAGCTCGAGAGAACTTGAAGGATCTAATAGTACATAGAATAGTAAAGGCTCTGAGGTCCTCCTTCTTCTCTACTAAAGATAGAGAAGCAATAGCACTATAATTTTGCATATTATTATCAGGTTCAAAAGTTACTATCTACTTCTTAATAACTAAATACTTCATGACCTTTGCATATCCTATCATCTGCTCTAATGCTTCCACAAGAGAATTATTAACATAAAGTTCCTTCAACAGTTACATGAACTTTTGATACTCCCCTTTCTCTTGTTTCTACTTCAGTCTTTGAGAAAAAAATAGGAAGGTCGTTGAATGGCCTTCACTATAGGCTCTACTTGCTTCCCCTTTCCTTTATCCTTCTCAACTTCTTTATCAATATCCATTAATTTTTATGATGACTCACCACTAGTCACCAACTTTTTTGGTTTTGCTTTGGCTGCATCATCACATCTATAACATCATCTCAAAACTCATCAACTATAATAATAGGGGGATCAATATTTGCCTTACACTCTAAGTGGTGATAGATCAATAGTGACTATCATTCTTTGGATTCTGTATAGTGTTACTTGGATGAGTGCCCGACTGATGTTGATTTAATGTTTCCAATATTTGACAAAATTGCTGATCAATTTGCTTGATCGCGGTAGCATGCGATTCCACTTCCTGGCTCAAACCTGAAATATTTGCCTTAATCTCCTTAAGGAAACTTTCTTGATTCTCTGAACCCTTAACCAACTTAGTATGCAATGCCTCCATCCTTGAATCAGTATCTCAATTTTCTAGTGGAACATATGCATCACTCTTCTCCTTATAATTATCCTTACACCTCCATTCACCATTTTTTTCTCTACTTTGGTCTCTATATTTGTCCCCATAACAATTCTGACCATAGTTTTCTTACCTTGAGTTCCAAGTGTCTTGAGTAGACCCTTGGCCCTTGGCTTGAAAACTCGCTAACTCTCTATCTAGATATTTTTCCTCCTTATCCGTATCAAAATTATATGACCTAGGAGATTTACCTTGTGCGCCCATAGCATTCACTTTCTCAAAATTCATAGATGCAAATTACTTCGTCAGTGTCATGACCCGAACCAGGGACAAGCCATGGAGGGCATCTCAAGCTCCACATGGACCGGAGACCACCCCCTTCACCTAACCAAGTGAACACAACATCCTCAACATTGGATGAATTTTGAACATAAAACAATATAGCACAAGGTAAGATTTAAGAATAAAAGATAAGTTTATGACCGATAACTAGTAACCGTCCAAAACAATTGACCAACATCACCCCAGTCCATAGTAATCCAACAAAGCCTTCTAACAAAAGAATCAAAAACCAATCTTGGTCGTGATATGTCCTCGACTCTGATAGATGATAACGAAAATAATAATATTAATGATAATAAAAACTCTTAATTCTAATCTATGATAATAACGGATGAAATGTCTAAGTCCTCTGGAGAATAAAAGCTTACCACTTCACTACAACAAACCGACGAACTGAGTCGATCTACCTAACTCTATACAGAAAAAGTAGAGGTATCGAGATACTGATGGTATACATATGCACTATGAGGGACTCAAACCTCCCAGCATATTAAGGAGACACAAACACCAAATCATAAAATATAACGTAAGGGACTCGAACCTCCCAATCATGTGATAGTAATAAAGAGGATTCGAATCACCCGGTCATATAAACCCCTGCATCATCAATGGTGGTTTCCAGTGTTAGTCCATTGGGAACTTTACTTTAATGACTCAGCTACTCAATTCTCATTAAATCCCAATTAAAACAATTATCACACATATCCATTCGTTGAACCACGATACACATTTAGGAATACA
This sequence comes from Capsicum baccatum var. pendulum, assembly GCA_030864225.1. NCBI lineage: Eukaryota > Viridiplantae > Streptophyta > Magnoliopsida > Solanales > Solanaceae > Capsicum > Capsicum baccatum. The sequence continues at coordinate 121,152,549 of CM061556.1, read as the reverse complement.
TTGTTGGTATCATTATACCAACTACACTTGCAAGGTAATATCAACATGCCAAAATAATTTTATAAATTGGGGAATTCATAGCCCCCCTCCCCCATGGTTCAATTATACATTAGTTTAGGGAATCACAAAATCCCTTAAGGTTCAATTTTAAAACCATTATGCTTTATTGACTTGTTACTTTATGCAATAGATCAAGAGTAGTTCAATATGCATACTTTTTCATATTCAAAAACCAATTTCACAATATTGGGCTGAGGTTATAACCACTTCAAAAGTCACAAGTTTGGGGAAATCACAATCCATTAATTTATTCACTATACATATGCATAAAATTGATTTTAAAACCACCATTTAAATATAACCCATGCAAGGACAAACATAAATATTATGTAAACAATAGTTTTTCAAAAACCTCAACCCGTGTTTTAAAAACGACATCAATACCATATGAACAACACTTTAAAACATATGATTTTAACAAATTAGAAATTACGGAAGAGTAACATGCCTAAAATATTCAAGTTTATGGAGAGAATTTTGCCTTTGAGCCCTTTGATAACCTTGTTCTTTGAAATCCTAAGTATCTTTCTGGAGAGATTTGAGAGAGTTTTGGAAGTGTTTGATTATGCTATGAATGATAAATAACCCCCTTAAGTGCTTTATGAATGTGGGGTGTTAATTTGATAAGAAGGGAATTGTCCAAAGTTCCCTCAATTTAAAAGCTAAAATTTAGTCGTCAGTTACTACAGGTCACTTTGCAGCTCATAAGGTCTCATTATGACTCGTTACCATGAGTCGTAGACAAGATAGTTTCTAGGGAACCCACCCACTATTGACCCTATGACTCAACTACTATGACTTGTAATGGGAACCTACAACTCGTAGGGTCCAATCGTAGTCAACACAGAACCCATTCAACATAAACACTGGACATCCTATGATTTTCACCCAATGACTCGTAGTGAGTCCTTAGGACTCTTAGTAAGCCACTCGTAATCAGAGCAGAAATTATTCACACACTTACAGTCTAGGTTATGATTTAAGTTCAATGACTCATCAAGACTCCCTACGACTCATAGGGTAAGTTGTATTAAAGGCAGTGAGGATAAAATTTTAGAAATTTTCATGGACCAGAAACCCGAGGTGTTACAGTCAATAACCCAATCAATATCCTCAGCTGCGCAACTTCTTGAGCTACTATATCATCTATGATTCTTTGCTTACTAGAAGCACTAATAGCATAAGTACTAGCGCCTCTTTCTGCCTCTCGAGTATGCCACCCTCAGTTGGTGATAGAGACCTGGTCTAGGATTTCTAAAGCTACCTCCCAACGCAGGCTCATGACTCCACCAATAATAGTATCCGTAATAACTTTGGAATTGACATTCAAGGATCGATAGAATATTCAAATAATATTCTCCCCAAAATTCAGTGATTGGTCACCATCATAAACTTTTTTTTAATCCTTAACCTCACCTCATACAGTGATTTAGAATGAAATTACCTAAATTATATATCTCATCCTTCAACTATAACATTCTATAAGGTTGAAAAATTGGTCCAAGAACTATTTCCATAACTCATTCCAATTAGTAATGGACCCCCAAGGTTGTTACATTAACCCTAAAATCTCTTTACCAGATAGAGAGAATGGGAACAACCTGAGTCTCAAAGCTTCTTGACTTATCCCAAGCATATTATACGAAGTGCATGCCCCAACAAAATTCATGATATCCATGTTTGAATCATCATCAGCAAACTAGAAAACACAATCTTCAAATTGTGCAGCAGAATAATATCAAACTAATATCAAACTTTACCCCCAAGGCAACTTAGGAAGAATGATAGCTTATGTATCAATAGGCTCAACATGCCCCAGGTCATTCTCTGGATCATCATATGTTGGTGAGTACTGGAAAGCTAGGAGCACTTGAGCTCTATATCTTTTACCTTTATTGAGTTCTTCTTGATGCTCTGCTTGTTATCTCTATTTCTCTTCTTAATTTGTATGATGGGTAGCCTCATTATCCATCCTCTCATTTGTTTCTACTTATAACCATGCAGTGGTTTACATAGCTATCTCGTGAACACCATACGGAGGTGGGGGAGGCAAGTCATTTGGAACATCTTGACGCATCTCATGATTAATTTATGGTCGTGTTACGCCATCCTATGATTCTGTCGTAGGGTTATTTAAATCTCTGGATCAAGTGGGGTAAGGGTATTTCCTTTACTCCTAATACTGGGCATACACTGACATACACACCAAGAAAAGTAGAAAAGTAAAACCCAATAGCCTCAATAACTTCAATCAATCAATCTATAATAGTATTCCCTAACAACAATGCCAAAATTTGATGTCGTCCAAAACTATACCTCCAAATTTCAATGTCAAATATAGTAACCCAACAGAGGTTGGGGTCAAACCCACTGGGAATATCACAAATATCCCTCATGAATCTACTGAAGTAGTTAGAAAAATATAGAAAAGTAAATAGGGGAATTTGTCAAAATAGTAAAGTAGTAACAAGTATTGATAACTTTGGGTTGATATCAATCTGAGATGAATACTAGGACTGTATTCCCTCTAGCTTCCTAACTTCATAGGCTTATCATGTTTAATCAGACTATCTCAACGCCCTACATGCATAATCTGACAAGTTATGTATTACCAACCATTTTATGAATGCTTTTGATAAATTTCACTTTTCACCTTGTTAGTCTCAGAGTGTCACCTTACTAACCCTTCTCTTGGACCCCAGTACAACTATCTCCTTTTGAGTATCAAGTTGATTAGACAAGGGTTGGTAGCCTTGAATTACTATTGTGATCCTCTTTTCCTAATCTTAACCTTTCTTGTGAAGATGATCTCAAATACAAGCCAATTCTTAACTTCTGCAATAGTTAAGAAATCATATAAAATGTATGTATAAATATTGATTTAGAAGGACCTCACACTTCTTCTACTTTGTTATTCCACTAGGGTTTCCATAACCCCAGTTAAGTGGTTTAGCCTCTCATGTTTGTAAAAATCTCCATAGAATTCAATAAAGAAAGTATATAAATAAACTTACAATAATTTCAAAAGAAAATCCAAAACCTCAAATTAATAATCAACTGTAAAATAAAGAATAAAGGATTCCAAGATCAAATGTCGAATTGTAGAAGAAATATGTACTTATGAATATAAAGAGTTAGTAAATTATTACAAAAATATCCAAGGAGTATTTATAGTTTCTCAAAATAACATAGAAAACCTAAAAAAACAAAATAGGAAAATAATATCGGTAGTGGGTATGCCTCAGGCAACGAGTCATTTGGACTGACAACGACTCATTGTCAGCTCCATTATCTTTATTTTTCACTCAGTGATGATGACTTATCGCAAGACCCTACGAGTCGTTGGCTGGACTCGTTGTCACTATAATAGATTTTCAAGTTTTAGTATCCTAACTTCAGGTGCTTAGAACAATTTCCATAATAATTCGTAGTCGGACCCTATGACTGGTTGACGACATTGTCTCTACTGGGCTTTAACTTGTTCATGCTCAGGACTTTACACCAAGTATGCTTAGAAAGATATTCTATACGACTCGTAGTCAGATCCCACAAGTCATAGCCATCATTTATTTTGCTCCTCAACTCACTTTTATCTATTTTTCTTCTAACGACTTGGTCTATGAGTCGTATAGTCACCCAATGACTCGTAGTCAAAGCAGTGACTTTACTTTTCAAAGCTTTTCCTTCTCATTTTATTCCACTTCACTTCCAACCCTAATTTCCTATAACATACACATAAACACACATTATATCTAACAAAATGACCTAAGTACTTGCATATTTTCATATTTTTAATCATCGAAAGTGCCATGAAACCATGGCACATCATTTTTCAATCAATTTTATAAGTTTGTTGTAAATATTAGTTGTTTATGAAAATAACCTTTGGCTGAAGCATAATTTTAGAAGATTTGAATTTTGAAAATAAATATATACATATTTATAAGCACAATTTAATATTTTACATGTTTTTTTATTTTTTTCTTATAAAAATACAATATTCTATAAGTACCCTATCCATTTCAACTTGTTTAATCTACTTTAATTTGGTATGAAATTTAAGAAAGTAAAAAAATATTTTGAATATTGTGTTTTTAAATAAAAGATATGTCAACTATACCAAAATATTCTTTAATATTATTGTCATGACCCGAGGCTACCCCCTAGTCGCAACAACGGTGCTTATGGTCAGAAGTGACCACAAGCTAACCCATGAGCTGGTACCTACTGTGAATACTAAATAAAATAATAAAATACACGTGTGTGGAATTAAATTGAGAATGCCATAAGGTTTCAATAATGGTAAGATAATATAATACTAGATACTAAATACGTATCAAAACATGTCTGAATAACTAAAAACTCTGATAAAAATTGACTGACTATCTAACTGACTGACTGCGTGTTTGAAAGCCTATAAAATGACTAAAGAGTTGATAGGATAGGCCCCAACTAACTCAAAAATAACCAACTGAAAGGAAATGTGGGAATGCTGAAATAACATAATAGGTCCTCGACATATAAGGACTCACCATAACTGTTACTGCTAATAGGCTGAACTGTCTACACACGGTTATGAAATTAATCATCCGAACCTATGATATAAGACATCATAGCTCGAAGAAAATATATGGTCAGTACTTCGAATGTAATGGTATATGAGATGAGGTTAGGATGAATTACATAGGTTTATATGCTTGAAATACTGACTGACTGAATAGCATGAGACAATGACTGACTGTATAACATAAAATAATAGATGAATAATATGCGCGAAAGCTGTAAAATCTGAGAATGCATGACCAAATATGTAGCATAATACTAAAATAGTCTATAAACTGAAATATTAAAATCTGATAACTGAATAATTATTAAAATGCATGTTATGGTAAAGTAAACCCGAACTGAGTTCTGTACTAAATACTGAACTAAGATTGTGGGAGGTATTATCTAACTGACATGCCCAATCTGAGCTAATCGGGGTCCAACCTGTGACTCCACCTGAAAGGGTTTTAGTGTCGTGCCACGGTACTAACAATGGCTGTGCGGATCCACTAAGCTACTGTCCTGAAAGACTAATGAGTCAGTCATAAACTAATGGGTGACCCTTAAGAGATTGTCAGTCCTAAACTGGAGGGTGACACCTCTGAGATTGTCAGTTCTAAACTAGCGGGTGACATCTAATAATGCTACACTGGCTACGTAGTTCTGAAACTTTGGGACTATTACTAATGACCCAGTCCTAGCTGACGGGTGAGCCCCAATCCCTAGGTTTGCTTGATGTTATATCCTACTTCCAACCAAACTGAAACTGATGGGTGAGCCCCAATCCCTAGGTTTGCTTGATGCTAAATCTTACTCCCAACTAAACTAACACTGATTTCTGGATTGAACTATGTTTAATGAACTAATAATTGATCATATTAACTAACTGAATGTTGATGCTCATGGTTTATCTAAAACCATTCTGTAAATACTGAAACTATGTTAATATCTAAGTAATGGGTGTTCTTAACCCTCTAGGACTCAATGGAATAACAACGGGAACACATAAGAGCTTTGAAACCATAAAAAGGGGATCATTGTTCCAAATTCAAAACTTAGACATTTCATCAAACATATGAGGGTCATGAGTTAAAGAACAGGAATGATTTAAACATGTAGTAATAACATAGCTTTAATTCTAAAACCATGAACCAATATTTAACATAAAAATATCATCATTCTAACGTGTAAGGGTTAATTCCTATGAAAAACAACTGCAAACATAATGTGTAATCAAGATTCATAAAAACTTCATGGAGATAATTTATCATAAACATGTAATTTCATAGTTCAAAACACAAAGATGGATTCTTGGACTCCATTGGTGAAAAGAGACCATGAATGAACATCTCGCATACCTTAATTGATGAATTTGTGAAGGTTCTTGTTCATTTTCTTTAAAATTAAGCTTGAATCCCTTATTTCTTTTGAAGAGGCTAGGGTTTGTTCTTGAGAGAGAATGTTTTCTTTTGAGAGAATTTTGTGAATCAGATGACAAATTATGAATTTGGAACCCGTAATCCTGTGTTATGGATAAATTGGGTGAAGGGAAAAGACCCAATTGCCCTTGCAAAGATGAGAATAAAAGCTGGTAGATGGGGCATGAGCCGCGGGCTCTGGACCATAGGATTGACCCCCGCACCGCGAGCTCTGCCACAAGCATCCCTAGCAGTGCACTGGAGGATGCATCGCGGGCTTATCCTAGTGCTACTACTATTTTGGTGATCCTAACACACCCTTACTCTCGTCCAAAAATTCTGAAACTCACCCGAGATGTACTATTGATAAGCCCAATCATGAATCAACTTAAAAATTAATGTTCCAAGGCCGGGAAGATCGAAAGTAAAATCATCAAAATTTAAGGGGCTTTGGAAATGACTAAGTCCTAACACTTAGTGAAATTTTCTAACTCTTGGACCTCTTTAACATGCAATAGTGAGCTTATATTGAGCTAAGAGCTTATGGGGTCTTACAATATCTCCCCCTTGGGAACATTCATCCTTGAATGAGACTAATTAAGCTGAGAATACTAAGGAACTAAGGTTACATACCGAATATGCATAACTGAAAACATGGTTACATTACTTAGTCTGAAACATGATAAATGACTGAACTGATTTGCGAATGCATGAAATGACATATAGATGATTATATGGCTGGGACTGAGAATGGAAAAGAGATAATCTAAGGAAAACAGTTACCTTAATCTGAGTCTAAGTTTGTGGAGAAAAGATGATGGTACTTGGTACGCATATCTGCTTTTGCTTCCCAAGTGGCTCCCTCAACGGATTGATTCCGCCAAAGAACTTTGACCAATGGAACCTCTTTGCTCCTTAGTCTACAAATTTGACGATCAAGGATCTCGACTGGGATTTCATCATAAAAAAGTTTGTATTGAACATCTATGGCTGGATCACCAATATATTTCTTTAGTAATGAAACATGGAACACTGGATGTACTGATGCCAAATCTGCAGGGAACTCAAACTCATATGCTATCTTTCCATAGTGACTCAAGATACTGTAGTGGCCAATATATCAGGGCCTGAGTTTCCCTTTCTTTCCAAATCCCTTCACTTCCCTCATGGGAGAGATTTTCAAATATACCAAATCACCAACCTCAAACTCAAGATATCTTCTCCTCACATCTAAGTAAGATTTCTATCAGCTTTGGGTTATCTTAATCCTCTCCCCAATTATTTGAACTTTCTCTATCGCATTAAATACTGAATCAGGTTGTATCAGCTCAGTCTCACCTACGCTAAACCAACCAATAGAAGATTTACATCTTCTCCCATAAAGAGACTCAAACTGAGCTATCTGAATACTGGAGTGATAACTGTTATTGTAGGCAAACTCAATCAATGGAAAATGATCATCCCAACTACCCTTGAAATCATTAACAAATTCTCTCAACATGTCCTTTAGGGTCTGAATAGTCCTCTCTGCCTAACTATCTGTCTAAGGATGAAAATCTATACAGAGATGAACTTGGGTACCAAGACTCTTCTGAAAAGCTTTCCAAAAATAAGAGGTAAACTAAGTACCTCTATTTGAAATGATAAACAACAGCACTCCATTTAACCTAACCAACTCTCTAAGGTAGAGCTTGGCGTAATGCTCGGCTGAATATTAAGTATGAACTAGTAAGAATTGGGCTGATTTGGTCATTTTGTCCGTAATAACCCATATTGAATCATGATGATGACGCATACGAGGAAAGCCTATCACAAAATCCATGTTCACCTCTTCCCACTTCTAAGAAGGGATGCTAAACTCCTGCATTGTTTCTCTAGGCCTCTGGTGCTCAACCTTAACCTACTGACAATTAGGACACTTAGCTACAAACTCTGTAATATCCTTCTATATACCACTCCTCTAATAGATTTCCCATAAATCATGAAACAACTTAGTGGATCCTGGGTGAATAGATGCTTCTACTAAAATTCATTATCTCAACCCATCAACACACGGCACACATAATATACCTTGACATCGCAACACACCATCTCCCCTTTAGGAGAAAACCTCTACTTTATAATTCTCTAACTAATATTTTCAACTTAACTAAACTAGAATCTCTATCTTGCTTTTCTTCGTCTTCAGAAACCAAAGAAGATTTCGAACTATTCCAAACCCATATACTACCCTCAACTGAATCAACCAACCGAATACATAATCTAGAAAGCTAATGAACCTCTTGGACAAACTTTTTCTTATCATTATCAACATGAGTAACACTACCCATAGACATCTACTAAGGGCATCTACCCCTACATTGGCCTTCCCCGTATAATATAATACACTCATATCATAATTTTTCAACAATTCTAACCATCTTCTCTGACCAAAATTCAAATTTTTTTGCGTGAACACACACTGCAAACTATTGTGATCTGTAAACACATCAACATGAACCCCATACAAGTAGTGCCTCTAAATTTTCAAGGTGAAACAAAAGCTGCTAATTCAAGATCATGGGTAGGATAATTCTTTTCATGGGGTTTAAGTTGTCTAGAGGCATAGTCTATGACCTAACCTCTCTGTATCAACACACAACCAATCCCAACTTTAGAAGCATAACAGTAAACAACAAACCTTTCTGAACTATTGAGCAAATTAAAACTAGGACAAGATGAGTTGAGTCTTCAACTCCTGTAAACTCTTTTCATAGGAATCTGACCACTGAAACTTGACTTTCTTCTAAGTCAATCGAGACATAGGGGATGTAATAGTCAAAAACTTCAACAAACCATCGATAATAGATAGCTAAACCCAAGAAACTCCTAATATTTGATGGAGAGATAGGCCTGGTCTGGTTTCTCACTATTTTGGTCTTTTAAGGGTCAAATCTAATGCCACCACCAAAAATAATATGGCTAAGGAAAGCTACTAATATTAGCCAAAACTCACACTTACTTAATTTGGCGAACAACTGATGGTCTCTAAGAGTCTGCAATATAATTCTGAGATAACTTGCATGATCATTTTCACTATAATATTAGATAAGAATATCATCAACGAAGACTATGACGAACATGTCTAAGTTCTACTTGAACACTCTATTCATTAATTCCATGAAATCTGTTAGGGTATTCGTTAGTCTAAAAGACATAACTAGAAATTTAAAGTGACCATATCGAGTTTTGAAAGCTATTTTTGGAATGTCACATCCTCTAACTCTAAGCTGATGATAGCAGGATTCGAGGTCTATCTTATAGAAATAACTGGAACCCTAAAGTTGATCGAACAAGTCATCAATCCTCTTGATTGTGACTTTGTTAAACTGACGGTATCGATGTACATTCTGAGAGAACCATCTTTCTTACGTACAAAAAGGATTAGAGTGCCCCATGGGTATTCTAAAGTCAATTCCCTTTTGCAAGGAACTCTGGGAAGATCTTCAGGGAATACATCTGGAAACTCTCTTACTACTGAAAATGACTCGAGGCTAGGAGTCTCAGAACTAGAGTCTCTGACTTGAACAAGATGGTAAAGACACCTCTTAGATATCATTTTTCTCACTCTAAGATATGACATAATTTGACCCCTGAGTGCTGAAGTATTACCCTTTCATTCAATAACTGGTTCATCTGGAAATTAAAACTAAACGAATCTATTTCTACATTCAACTGAAGCATAGCATAAGTAGAGCCAATCCATGTTGAGAATGACATCAAAATTGGTCATCTCTAACTTCACAAGATCTACTGAAGTGACTTTCTAGGATATTATGATCGAACAGTTCCTGTATACCTTTCTAGCAACAATAGAGACACCACTAGAGTAGACACTAGAAGTGTTTTACTAAATTTTTTAGACTGACATTAAAATTAACAGTTATATAGGGGGCTACAAAAAAAAGTAAAGCCTCAGGGTCTAGTAAAGGATAAACATGAAGATAAAACACATGTAATGTACCCGTAACCATATCGAGAGCTTTCCTAATCATGACGAGACTAGAGTGCATAAAGTCTATTTTGGAACTAACCCTTGGTGGTACTGGAAGTGGCGCCCTGCTGAGTTAAGCAACCTGTTGAAGCTGATGATAGATTGGACTGACCCTTTTGGCGCACGTTCTTTCCCCTCTGAGAAAGTACTGACATTATCTTAACCTGTGGCTTAGCTTGCCACATCCAAAACGTACTTCACTTCTAGCCCTGCATACACCCTGATGATTTCTACCATATTTTTGGCGAAGAGGATTATTACAACCTATGTTCACACTACCCTGGGGCTTGGGGCTTGGCGCCCTATACTGACTGTTATTTCTGATCTTTGACATTGGTGCACTAGCTGAAGATGGAGCTGGGGATAAAAACTTCTGATGGAACTGAGAATGATCACCACCCTCTGACTTCGGCTGAGCAAAACTAAACCTACCTATTTTAGCCCTCTTATTATCTCTCTCATTCTCCTTAAGCTTTTACTCCTCAATATGTTTAACATAGACCATAAGCCTAGATATGTCCATCTTTTTAATAAAAATAGCTCTCTCGCACTCCTTGACTACACTATAAGCTACACTAGAAACAAACTTACTCATTCTAGACCTATTATCAAAAACCACATGAGGAGCATACCTTACCAACTGAGTAAACTTAAGCAAAAACTCCTTCACACTCATACTACCCTACTTCAAAATAATAAACTCCATCACCTTAGCTTCCCTTAACTCTAAAGAAAAGAACCTATCTAAAAAGGCAGTGTAAAACTCCTTCCACTCTATAGGCCCTGCATCTGCACCCTATCCTCTTCCACTACTTATACCAGGTGTGAGAAACATCCTACAACTAGTAAGCAGCTAATTCTGTACTCTCACTAGATGTAACACCTATAATATTAGTCACCTTCTGAACCATATCAAGGAACTCCTATGGATCCTCATCTGACTTGGATCTAAAAAACTAAAGAAGGTTCATACGAGTAAAATCTTAAATCCTAGCTGCAGTTTTGTTTGCCACTGGATTAGCTAGGGCAATAGCCTGCTGTTTTATTTTAAGCATACATTAAATGAGCTAGGGTATTAAATGCAGCTCTGAAATTGGCATGAGAGACGTGCTCATTCAGGGGATCTTCCTGAATAGGTAGAGGTGTCTCCTAATTTCCATTCTTTCTTCCGTTCATCTTTCTGGAAGGTATTTTTTATAAATAGAAGAAAGAGTGAAATAGAAAATAGTTTAAATAAATCTCATGCTTATTCACATGACATGAACACTGAAAGAAGGGAAACTTTTCCTAAAATGTTTTGTAGCTTCTTGTCCATAAGTGTGGCACTTTACAACCGTACACAAGAATCTACTTAATGCGGCTTTTAAACTCACCAGGACACAATAAAATCTTAGGCTCTAATACCAACTTTTTTCACAACCCGAGGCTACCCCCTAGTCACGACAATGGTGCTTACGGTCATAAGTGACCATAAGCTAACCCATAAGTTGGTACATGATGTGAATACTGAATAAAGAAAAAAATACACGTGTGTGAAAGTAAACTAACAATGCCATAAGGTTACAATACTGATAAGAAAATGTAATACTGGATACTAATATAAGTATACATGTCTCAATGACAAAAAACATCTAATAAAAACTGACTAACTATCTAACTGACTGACTGCATGTTTGAAAGCCTCTAAACTGACTGAAGAGTTGATAGGACAGGCCCCAACTAACTCCAAAATAACTAACTGAAAGAAAATATGAGAATACTAAAATAACATAATAGGTCCTCGACATATGAGGACTTACCATAACTGCTACTGCTAATAGGATGAACTGCCTATGTACGGTCAGGAAACTGAGTGTCCGAACCTATGATATAAGACATCATAGCGTAAAGAAAATATGCGGCCACTACTTTAAATGTACTGGTATATGAGATGATGTTAGGCTGAATTACTTAGGTTTATATGCATGAAATACGGACTGACTGAATAGCATGAGATAATGACTGACTAAATAACATGAGATAACTAATGCATAATATGCGTTAAAGCTATAAAATCTAAGAATGCTTAACCAAGCATATAACATAAAATGGAAATAGTCTGTGAACTAAAATATTGAAATCTGATAACTGAACAACTGTTAAACTATATGCTATTGTTAAACAAACCTGAACTGAGTTCTGTACTGGATACTGAATGGAGACTGTGGGAGGTATCATCTAACCAACATGCCCCAATCTAAGTTAATCGGGGTTCAACCTATGACCCTAGTAGGAAGGGTGTTAGTACCTTTCATGGGGACTAAAAATGGTTGTATGGATTCACTAAGCTATTGTCCTAAAATACTAATGAGTCAGTCCTAAATTGGTGGGTGACCCTTAAGAGATTATCAATCCTAAACTGGCGGGTGACACCTCTGAGATTGTCAGTCCTAAACTAGCAAGTGAAATCTCATAATCCTACACTGGCTACGTAGTTCAGGAACTTAGAAACTATTACTAAGGTCAAAATCCTAACTGATGAATGATCCCTAATCCCTAGGTTAGCTCGATACTAAATCCTACTCCCAACTAAACTGACATTGATTTCTAGACTAAACTATATTTAATTGAACTAACAACTGATCATATTAACTGACAGAATGACGATGCTCATGGTTTATCTGAAACCATTCTGTAAATACTAAAACTATGTCAATAGCTAAGTACCGGGTGTTCATAAACCCTACAGTACTCAATGGAATAACAATGGGAACACATGAGATCTTTGAAACCATAAAAAGGGGATCATTGTTCTAAATTCAATACATAGAGATTTCATCAAACACCGAAGTGTCATGAGTTAAAGCATGGGAATGATTTAAACATGTCATAATAACATACCTTTAATTATAAAACCATGAACTAAGGACTTAACATGAAAATATCATCATTCCAATGTGTAAGGTTAATTCCCATGAAAAATGATCGAAAACCTAATTCCTAATCAAGATTCATAAAAACTTCATGGAGATAATTCAACATAAATATGTAATTTTATAGTTTAAAACACAAAGATGGATTCTTGGACTCCATTGGTTAAAATATCCCATGGATGAACGTCTCACATACCTTAATTGATGAATTTGTGAAGGTTCTTGATGATTTTCTTGAAAATTAAGCTTGAATCCCTTGTTTCTTTTGAAGAGGTTAGAGTTTGTTTTTGAGAGAGAATGTTTTCTCTTCAGAGAATTTTGTGAATAAAATGACAAATTATTCTTTTGGGACCATTGATCCCATGTTACGGACCAATTGGATAAAGGGAAAAGACCCAATTTCCCTTGCAAAAATGAGAATAGAAGCTGGAAAAATAAAGGGCAGGAGATGGGGCACGAGCCATGGGCTCTGGACCACAGGAATGACCCCCGCACTGTGAGCATCCTTAGCAGTGCACTGAAGGGTGCATCGCAGGCTTATCCTAGTGCTACTAGTGTTTTGGTGATCCAAATACACCCCTACGCTCGTCCAAAAATTCTGAAACTCACTCGAGATGTACTATTGGCAACCCTAATCATGAATCAACTTAAAAATTAATGTTTTGAGGCCGGGAAGATCAAAAATAAAAGCATCTAAGTTTAAGGGACTTTGGAAATGACTAAGTCCTAAAACTTAGTGAAATTTTCTAACTCTTAAACCCCTTTAACATGCAATAGTGAGCTTATTTTGAGCTATGATCTTATGAGGTTTTACACTTATAATCTTGAATGTGACATGTAGAAAATTAGAATTACAAAGGAATAAGATTTTTCTTAAATGAAATAAAAAATAAATAGGCCAAACGAATTGAATCAAAGAAAATACTAAATACGGACAAACAAAACTTCCAGAAAAAATATTTAAAAAGGTGAAAAAATAGAAGATGAAAAATGTTTATGATAGTTGAGCATTCATCAATAGACCCTTAAACTTGTACCTATCAAACATCTAAACCACTCAAAATTTGATCCACCTAAACCTTTTTTGCCCATGTCTCATGAGATCTCCTGCGCGTATTACCAAGTGCTACTTATGTGGAAAATTATTCCACTCAAATTTCTCTACATAGATTAAATATATTCACATAGAATGGCAGAGAGTTAAAGCAAAACACCCAAATTGATAGAAAGTTAACACATTTTTATCCCTCCCCAACCTTCATACTCTCTCTCTCTTAATTTTTAGCCATAATTCTTGTCAAATAAAAGAAGAGATTTAGGGGTTTTGCTCACATCTTCCTTGTGTAAGTGTTTTTATTATTAGTATTTGTTAAAAATTTTAAATTTTAGCGTAATTTAGTTTTTAGGATTTGAAATGTCACTGTAGAAGAAGTGTTTTTGGAAATATTCCGTCACTTTCTTCATATGCATTAAAGTTTGTTTATTTTTGTTTGTTGGTGTGTTCTTTGGGTATATTCCATTTAATAACTTTCATTTTTTACCATTTGTTGCAAGTGACCTAACAAATGGAGATAATTTTTTACAAAAGTTCACCACTGGGAGGGGGGATTTTTTATCTTCCTATCCCTACATATATTGGAAACTATGTGACAACACTAACCTATATCGATAAGGACCACTTTAAAATACTTTAACTTTTATATTATACTAGAGAACTAGGGTATGAAAATGTTGGGGGTTTTATCACCAAGATGTAGTAACTAAATAGTTCAACTTGGTTACAAATGATTGACACATCCTAGAACTATTTAAGTACTTAAAACATAAGGACTTTATTGACTTTTATATCAATTATATTTTAGATGAACCAGTACTTGAACCTAATGGACCTGCTAGTTTTTTAACTAGACCAGAGGTTATAGATAGTGAGAAGGTGTCAGTAGATAGGGTTAGTAAGGGTGTTAACTTAGAGAGAGAATTCATTGGTGTTGATAAGAGTACTAACTTAGAGAGAGAGTCTGCTAACTTAGGTGAACAGAGAAAGAATGTTAATATAAGTGGAGAGAGAGAGACTTCTAATAGAGTGGACAAGGCAGATATAGAAAATGTTAACGTAGAAGATATTAATATAGAAAGTAATGAGATAGATGTAAAAGATGTTGACCTAGAAGATGCTAATATAGAATGTGATTTATCATATTACTTAAGTAGTGATTCAGATCTTGGAGATGTTCCTCTAGGATATGGCTTAGATGTTGATGGGGAGTTGAGAGCTTTAAGACAAGAAAGAAGAAACAATAAGCAGCTAAATAAAAAAAGAAAAGAAAAAAGGTTGTTGAATTTGAATAAGTACATGTGCGAGTTGTTGGTTATGTAGATAAAGGCTTGAGGATATTAGAAAAAATAAGGCTAACAAATATGCTGGACAATTAAGCGGAGATAAGGAATATCTTAATAGTTTTAATGGATGGAGTGAAGATAGTAAAGAGGATCTATATGTAGATTTTGTTAGAAGAGTAGATCTACCTAGAAGAAAAAAGAGCAAGAAAGGTATGATGAAAATTGTGAAATGGTTGTGTTTGAGCTTGGAATGATATTTGAAGGTGAAAAATATTTTTGAAAAGTTATTGCAGATTATGTTGTAGAGTGTAGAAGGAAGTTGAAGTCAAAACATAATGAAAAATATAGAATAAGGGTGAAGTGAATTATACCTAATTAAAAGTGGTTGTTGTTTGCTTCTATTGATAGGGACTCGGGTGATTTTATTGTTAAGAACTATCACCCTATTCACAAGTGTATTCCTCTAAACAAGAATAATACATGTGATTCAAAGTGGATTGCTATAAATTTTAAGGATAGAATTGTTTCTCAACCATACATAAGGATCTGGGAAATTCAAGATTTGTTAAGAGAAGTGCTGGGTCTTTATATAGGTAAAACTATGTATTATAGGGCTAAATAGATTATTATAAGGGAGAATATGGCTGATTGAAATCTATAATTTTCCTAGTTATGTGAGTATGAAAATATGATCAATACAACAAATCTTGGAAGATCTTGTTGGATAAAAATTGACAAAGAAACTGAACCAGGGAAGAATCTGTTTTGTTTATTTCTATGTGTTCTTTCATCCTTCAAGAAAGGATAGTTAGGTGGTGTAGAAAAATTATTGGTTTTAATGAATGATTTATTAAAGGATCTTGTAAGGGTAAGTTGTTAGCTTGTGGGGGAAAATGGGGACAACCAAATATATCTTATTTTATGGGCAGTTGCGAATACAGAAACAAAACATAACTAGAATTGGTTTATTAGGTACCATTATTTAACTGTTTTTTCTTACAATTTGACTTTAATTT
Organism: Capsicum baccatum var. pendulum; assembly: GCA_030864225.1. Taxonomy (NCBI): domain Eukaryota; kingdom Viridiplantae; phylum Streptophyta; class Magnoliopsida; order Solanales; family Solanaceae; genus Capsicum; species Capsicum baccatum. The sequence continues at coordinate 121,136,225 of CM061556.1, read as the reverse complement.
TCATTAAAGTTCCTAATCTAATCATACTTATACTTATTATAAGGTCTTGGTCCTGTTTTGATGGAACTATAACCAAATGCTGAGTGAAGAATGTGTGCTAGACATATTTGGAGTAATTGGCATGTGCGCTGGAAAGGAGAAGAAAGAAGGAAGCAATTTTGGAGATGTGCAAAAGACAGCTTTGAAGTTAAGTTTAGAGAGGAGATGCAAGCAATGTCAAGATTAGGTAAGAAGGAAATAATTGAGGACATGTTGGTTAATCCTCCTTCTTCTTGGTATAGGGTATATTATAAAACACAATCAAAATATGATATTGTAGAAAATAACATGTGTGAGACTTTAATTCTTGGATCTTAGCTGATTTACATAAGTCCATAAACACAATGTTAGAGGATATTAGGCATGAAATAATGAATAGACATATAGATATGATCAGATTTGCTGAAACATGGAATTCAAACATAGCACCTATGGTAAGAACTATTTTAGAAGATAATAAGGAATATCAAATACGTGTAGAAAACAATGGAATGGAGTTAATGGTTTTGAAATTGGGGATAGAGGGTACATATTTGTTGTTCACTTGGATAAGAAGTATTCTGATTATAGGTTATGGTGTTAAGAGGCATTCCTTGTCCTCATGCTATATGTGCTTATTATTACTTGAATAAAGATCCTGATCAATATGTAGAGTAATGGTATAGGAAAGAAACCTTTCTTAAGTCTTATAACCATTTCATCCAACCAATTCCCAATATAAGAATGTGGCCAGAAACCACAAAACCATCAATTAAGCATCTAAACCAAGAAAGATGCCAAGTAGACCTAGCAAGAATAGGATAAAGATCAAGGGTGAGCCAAAAAAATGTGGGGCAAACTATCCATAAAAGGTATCAAGATGTCCTGCTCAAGATTCAATCAAGTTGTCGATAACAAGACTATATGTGAAAAAAGAGTAATCCTTAAATCAATTTCATAATAGTTAACATTTGTTTTAAAGTTATCATATTATTGAACCTTCAGTATTTCTATTTATCTACTAGAATAGGATGTGGAGCAATAACGGTATACAGTTTAGCACTCAGCTTGCACCCTCATAGAATCCACCATAGCCACCACAACTAAGTTCTATTTGTGGTGACACCAGTGCAATGTCAAGGGATACTTACATTGAAAGTCAAGAAAGAGTAAGTGATATATGTTCATCCTTTATATTTATTATTGAAATTGCTAGAAATATTGTGCTAAATTTATTGATCTTTTCTCCATCATGAAATATTTATGTTATATAGTCTAGGATGGGGTATCATTCATAATAAAGCTCCATGTGTCAAACATATCCAACTACACAATCTAGATAATCAGGGTCTATTTGTGATGACACAACTCTTGTGCTAAGAGAACCTCAAAAAATGGTGTCAAGTGAGAATGGTAGTGCTAGTAGAGGTGGTGCTAGTAGAGGTAAATGGTGGGGCTACTAGTGGTTAATGTGGTTTTGGTAGAGAGGTGAAGAAGGAACTGGTAGAGGTCAATATGGTCCTTGTAGGGAAGGTAAAGGAGGAACTATTAGAGGTCAAGCAGGGACTGGTAAAGGATTGGGTAGAAATATAGCCAATGCAAGAGGAACCCCATTTGAAAGTACAAGAAATGCTTCTTCGAGTCAAGTTCCACCTTTGCCAACCAACAAGAGGCTATATAGTATTGCCTCATTTGCTATTACTACTGGATACAAAAGGTCTACAATTGTTTTTTTTGTTTACTCTAATCCAAGAACTGAAAACCAAGTGTATAATGTATTTCTCTCTATCTTATTTTTTATCTATAACTATGTTCTCAACGTTTTAAAGTCCATTGTCTTATAATTTTTTGTTTGATTTTGCAACCTGGTAAATCAAGTGAGAGATCTCTTTATGGAGGTACAAATTTGAAAAGTGCTTCACCAACCAATATCGATATTAGTTTTAAACCCCATGGCCTAAAGTGGAATAGAATAGATGCAGTCACCAGTACACATTTACAACAAATAAAAGCAAATAAGAGAAATAAAGTGGATTTAGCCAAGTCTTCTTCATCGGTTAGATCATCCAAGAAGTAGTTCATTTAGGAATGGTCTATAATATGATACTATATGAGGTGTATACTCTCATTTTGAACAAATTGTGGTACTTGTCTATTGAATTTTTTTTCTTAAGTAGCAGTTATGATTTTGTGGTATGCTGCAGTAGTACTATCATGCTTAATGTTGAACCTTTTTATGCAATTTTATGTTGAACAACTTATTCAGTGTTGTAATGCACTTTTTATCTCAACTTTGGTATGTTAATATAATGTGCTTCTAAAGTGTTTTAATTCCAATTTTACTGCATTACTAGTTGTGTTTTCATTTATTTTTTAGTAATACTTAGAAATCACTAATATGTGGTTATGCCTAATTGGATGTCAATACTTTCGTTCACAATTGGACACAAAGTAATTGACAATCTGCTTGTGATGTGAAACAGGGCAATTCATTCACATTAAACTTGTCAAAATGATACAAAATAAAGATTCCCCAAACAACTCTATTAAATACAAACTAGGCGTAACTACTCAATACCAAATTATTTGTTCAACACCAAAGCTTTAATACTAGCTTACAACATACTAAAGAATATTTTATAGTCAGAACACAGAGAAGAAGTAGAACAAGTCTGTTAAATTTGAGTTTTGTACATTGCCTCTCAAATTTAACTTGTTTGAGTTTTTGCGATAATGCAATCAACTTCTGTCTAATGAATCTATTTTATAAGTTATATCCGCACCCCCCTCCAAATGGTATCAGAGCCCAGTAATCTAAAAAGTACAGTAGTAAGATATATGTTAGATATGTTAGAATTTATCTATGTTTATTGAATCAATTATGAGAAGACCATTTAAAAATAGAGAAGCTTTTAGAAAAATTAAAGAATCTTTAATTAGTAATTATTCAAAATATATAAGTCTAAATAAAATAAAAGAAAACCCACAAATATTAGTCTACCTAATTACACTAATATCTAGTATTGAAGCAAAATTAATAATCCATTTAAAATCTAGGAGAATGAGACACATACCACCTAATTATGATAAAATTAAATTTAGATATCCACCAAGATATTATAAATATGGTTTAAATGAATAAAGTGCAAAAATACAAAGAATTAAAACAAATTATTTCTGAAAAACGTAAAGAATTAAAAATAAGAATAGAAAGACTACATTATAATATATTTGCCGGAGTTAGTGAAAATTCAATAAATACACAAAAAGATGAAATATCAAAATTAGAATCACAAATAGACAGTTTAGAATATATATACCAACATGAACTATTCACAATAAAATGAAAAAAGAAGAATTTATAATAGATGAAAAAATATATGAAAATCACGAAGGATTAAAAATAAAAATAGTATTTTCTAATCTAGGAAGAAGATATAAGAAAATAGGTGAACATTTATATCTAATGTTAGAAAAAGAAGAATTAAAATTAGAAGATAAATTAACAGCAATGGTAAGAATAGAAAGAGAAAGTGAAGAAATAGATAGGAAAAAAGAAATAGAAAAAATTAAACAACAAACTACAGAAGAAATACGAAAAATAGAAGAAACTAAAAATAGTAGGATTGCTAAATTAGAAAAAGAACTACAAATGTTAAAAGATCTGTATGAACAAAGACAAAAGGAAAAAGAAGAAAAAGATAGAGAACAAAAATTACTGAACAAGATAAATCAATTTAAGGAAAAATTAGAAATAAATAATATAGATGTTGAAGAGACAGATAATTATGATTCAGAAGATAGTGAAACATATACAGAAATATTAACAAATACAAAAAATTTAGAAATCAATGAAAACCAAGAAGTAATTAATGAGGAAAACTTAGAAAGTACCAACACAGAAATAAATACTCTTGATAAAAAAGAAGATGAAAATATAATACCTAAAACAACAGAAATAAGAAAACCTATATATTATAAGAGTAAGTTTAAAAAATATAATGAATATGACAAATGGACACCAAAAAAGATAGTTAATAAAAATTATGACTTTTTAGACCTAGACTGTGTAATAGATACAGAAAAAACAATACAATTATGGATAGGATATATGACAAAACAATTATTAGATAATAATATAAACATAACAGATACACCAGAATATATAGAAAGAACATTAATAGGATCAGTAAAACTATGGTTTCCAAATTTAACTGAAAACAACAAGAAAGTATTAAGAGCTAATAAACCTATAGAAGGAACATCAACAACAACTAAAACAATACCTATAGAATTATTAAAAAAATATGAAACAGCTATAAAAGTTGAATTTAGTAGTATGACAACAATAGAAGAAGAAAAAGATACAAATAGGAATTTAATGTTAAAATTAGCAATATGTAATATGTGTTATATAGATGAATATACTTGCGCATTTAAAGAATATTATTATTAAGGAGCATATAGTATAGAAGAAAGTAAAGAAATAAGAAAATTATATTTTAATAAATTACCCGAACCATTTAGTTTAAAGATAATAAAAAGTTGGGAAGAAGCAAAAATAGTAGATACGTTAGGAGAAAGAATAAAATTTTTACAACAATGGTATAGAAATTTATGTGAAAAATATAGAGAAGAATTAAAAATGGAAAAAACATTAATAAGAAACTTAACATGCTGCAAAAATAAAATAGCACCCCAATTTGGATGTGAATCAAGATGTAATGGACAAGATAACATTATTCCAGAAGTACATCTAGAATAAAAATAAAGATGACAAAATGCCAGCTAGAAAGATAAGATAAGAAGCAATAATAGAGATATAGCAGATACGACAACATCAACGGAGACAAAATATTGAATTTTTTATAATCATTGTATAGATTTTTAGTCTTTACATAAAAGAATTGTAATTATTGTAAGTTCCTATGCCTATGTAGACTTGTAGACTTTTCTAGACTTGTAGAATTTTTTAAGGCTATGTAGACTTTAGACTTTTTAGGGTACTAGCATTTTTGACTTACAGGTTAGCATTTAAAAAACGTGTAAAGATGATTGTAAAGTTTTCTTTCATTCTATAAATGAAGGAAACTGAAGGCTTTGCAAGGCAAGCCTTCATGTGTTGAAGCAACACTCTCTTCAATTTACAACAAATATTTTGCTGAGTTAATTAAAAAACAGACATATTTCAATGGAAAAAGCTATGAAGGAACAAACTTCAGAAATATCAAAACTACCCGAACAGGTATATTTATTTATGATTATGAATAGCTAAATTCATAATTCCCAACAATCATGATATGATAAAATAAATTCATATTAGTTACTTTATAGTAGAATTATTCGAAGAATAATATGTTAAGAAGTTTATTAGCAAAGTGGAAACGGAGAAAAATCCCTAAGAACTATGCCATCCTAAAGGTGAAACCAATGAGGCAAGAAGCCGTGGCGGGGAGTAACCAGAGTAGAGGCGCTGTTTAAGAGAAAAATTATCCAAATTACCATACTAATAGTGACCGAAGAACATGTTATTTAAGAATAATCTAGTATATAGTAATCTAAGATGACCATATTTTGTTATGTACATGGTTGAAGGAAATATTTTGAAAAAAGCAATTTTATGAAAATGAATAATCATTTATCTGATGTGTCGGTAGATAAATTTAAAATACTTATTTTATATGCACTTAAAGATATAAAAGTAGTAGATATAAGAAAAATCATATTAGAAAAAGCATTTGGTGAATATTACATGACTAGAATAAATTATATACCATACTTACCTAACTACTCTTACAAATACTTATCATGATAAATTACATAGAATTTTTAGAAAAAAATATGAAAAACATACAGTTACTAGGAAACAGATGAAAATAAATATACACAAATACATGGAAAATAAAGATATACAATATATAGAATTTCTTAATAAAAATATGCAAAAACTACTAGGGCTAAAACAAATAACTACAAAATATTATAGTAAAATCAATTTTAAAAGATAGATCATCTAGATTATCTTAAAGTTTTAATCTTATATATACTTAAAGATATAGAAATTATAGATATTAAGAAAATAATATTAGAAAAAGTAATAGACTATGAAATTAAAACCATAAATTGGCTAGAACAGTTATACGAAGAAATTTACCCAGAAGGATATTATTCAGATTAAGGGATGTTAGAATATATTAGAAAAACTAGAGAAAATCAAGTTAATCTAAATAATGAAATTAATTATAGAAACCGAATTAGAAAAATAATGGAAAATCTAAAAGAAAAATTAATATGGATAGAAGAAACCTTAGAAAATTTAAGAAATATCCACGCACAAAGAAAAATAGATTCCTTAGATATATAATAAATCTATTTTATAAATTATATAATCTATTTTATAAGAGGAAATAGACAAAATAAAACAACAAACTTCGGAAGAAATACGAAAAATAGAAGAAACTAAAAATAGTAGGATTGTTGAATTAGAAAAAGAACTACAAATGATAAAAGATCTGTATAAGCAAAGGCAAAAGGAAAAAAAGAAAAAGATAGGGAACAAAAATTACTAAACGGGATAAATCAATTTAAGGAAAAATTAGAAATAAAAAATAAAAAATTAGAAATAAATAATATAGACGTTGAAGAGACAGATAATTATGATTCAGAAGATAGTAAAACATATACAGAAATATTAACAAATACAAAAAATTTAGAAATCAATGAAAAATAAGAGGTTGATAATGAGGAAAACTTAGAAAGTACCAACACAGAAATAAATACTCTTGATAAAAAAGAAGATGAAAATATAATACCTAAAACAACAGAAATAAGAAAATCTATATATTATAAGAGTAAGTTTAAAAAATATAATGAATATGACAAATGGACACCAAAACAGATAGTTAATAAAAATTATAACTTTTTAGACCTACACTGTGCAATAGATACAGAAAAAACAATACAATTATGGATAGGATATATGACAAAACAATTATTAGATAATAATATAAACATAACAGATGCACCAGAATATATAGAAAGAACATTAATAGGATCAGTAAAACTATGGTTTTCAAATTTAACTGAAAACAACAAGAAAATATTAAGAGCTAATAAACCTATAGAAGGAACATCATCAACAACAACTAAACTAACACCTATAGAATTATTAAAAAAATATAAAACAGCTATAAAAGATGAATTTGGTAGTATGACAACAATAGAAGAAGAACAAGATGAAGAAAAAGATACAAATAGGAATTTAATGTTAAAATTAGCAATATGTAATATGTGTTATATAAATGAATATACTTGCGCATTTAAAGAATATTATTATTAAGGAGCATATAGTATAGAAGAAAGTAAAGGAATAAGAAAATTATATTTTAATAAATTACCCGAACCATTTAGTTCAAAGATAATAAAAAGTTGGGAAGATGCAAAAATAGTAGATACGTTAGGAGCAAGAATAAAATTTTTACAACAATGGTATAGAAACTTATGTGAAAAATATAGAGAAGAATTAAAAATGGAAAAAAAATTAATAAGAAATTTAACATGCTGTAAAAATAAAATAGCACCCCAATTTGGATGTGAAGAAAGATATTATAAGAAAAGAAAAAGACACAAGAGATATAAGAAATATAAAAAATCAAAATATAAATACAAGAAACCAAGAAAAAGATATTATGTAAAAAATTATAAATATAAAAGACCATATAGAAAGAAGAAATCTATAAAAGAATGTACTTGTTATAATTGTGGAAAGTTAGGACATTTAGCTCGAGATTGTAAATTACCTAAAAATCCAAACAATAAACAAATATCAGAAATAAAAATAGATAATACAGAATATATGCAGATAGATTGTATAGATTATGAATTAGAAAGTAGGATAGTATATATGAAATTTCAGAAAACGAAACAGATACTGAAATAGATAGTGAACTAGACGAATCAAATGACTGAAAAAAATATAAAAATAATAACAAAGGAAGAATATTTAAATGATGAAGGAACGGAACAAAAAATAATATTTGACAGTAACATATTTGATGAAATAAAAGGAAAAGAATAAGATTTAAGTGTAGAAAAATATTTAAAATACCAACAATAGAAAATATTTTTACTAGGAAAAAAGATGAATATTATGTAGTATGCCAAAAAGAACATGTAATAGACTGTAGATATGCAAAAGGCAAAGCTAGTATACCACTAGTAACAAAAAGAATAATTAATAAAGAGATAAATGATATAAAAAGTAAAGGAGATCCAATAAAATATGTACACCTTGGAGGTACAGAGATATTAATAAAAGCATGTTTTAGAGAAGGAATAGATACACCAATAGAATTGTATTTAGCAGATGATAGAATTATAAAACCTATAAAAAAAAGCATAATAACTGCCATAAAAGGAAATCTAATATACCAAAAATTTAAATTTATAATAAGTGCAAATTATTCAGTAGATGTAACAGATAAAAATATAGATTAATCACTTGTATTATATTGAAAAATATCAGGAATAGAACTAACCCCAGGAAGTAAAATATTTACAGCAAGATGCAAATATATATATGTATTAACAACAAAACATAAAATAACAGGAAAAAATAAAATTAACAAAATACGAATAGAAGCTCATTCAAACAAATTGTAAAAACAATAAATTATAATGATTATAGCTATGAGACATAGATATAGAAGAAAATTTAGAAATAGTAAATGATAGAATAAGTACAACGAAAAGGATAGCAGATGAAAAACCAGAATCATCAAGCTCATCAAAAAAGAACAAGTTATGAAATAAATTCAATAAGTAATTTAAACCAATATTACATAACAGGAAAAATAAATGAAAAAGAATATTTAATACTTTTAAATACAGGACAGAAAGAAAATTATATAGCAAAATATCTAGTAAAAAATGAAGAAATAAAAAATGATAATGATATGTGCCCAGATCTACCAAGAAGTTTAATAAATAGTAAAAATATAGCAGAAAAAAAAATAATAATAGGAGTTAGAAAAATAAAAATAGAATTTGAAGTAAAGAAAGAAATGCAAAAAGTATATATAATATCAGGAATAGAATTGTTAGAACAAGTAAAACCATATAATATAGAACATACACAATTAACCTTAACATATAACAAAGAAAAATTATTCATAAAAAGAGCCTTAACATAAAAATGAAAATATATGTATTAATGAAGATAGTAGTAGAAAGATATTACAGTAGATATTATACGCCTATGATAGATACAGGAGCAGAAGCTAATTTATGTAGATATAATTGCTTACCAGAAAGTAAATAGGATAAATTAAAAACACCAATAATAGTTAAAGGATCTAATAATGAAGGAAGCTTAATTACTTAAAAAGCTAGGAATGTAAAAATGCAAGTATGGGATAAGATATTAACAATAGAAGAAATTTATAATTATGAACTAACATCAAAAGATATACTTTTAGGAATGCCATTTTTAGATAAATTATACCCACATATAATAACCAGAACAGACTGGTGGTTTACAACACCATGCAAACAGAAAGTAAGAGCAAAAAGAGTTAATAATAGAATAAGAAAGAAAACTGATTGGATAAAAGGAAGTGAAAAAATTACACAAAAGTTAGAAAATATAAAAAATACTGAAGATACAATAGAACTAGTAGTATTTTCGATAAATAAAACAGAAATAACTATATTTTAAATAAATAAGATAGAAATAGTTAAGAAAAAATTAGAACAATTATATAGTGAAGATCCATTAAAAAGATGGGAAAAACATAAAACTACTATAAAAATTGAATTAATAGACAAAAATAGTATAATAATCCAAAAACCATTAACATATAATTTTGACGATTGAAAAGAGTTAAAAATGCATATAGATGAATTATTAGAAAAACAATATATACAAAAAAGTAATCGTAAAAATAATAGTCCAGCATTTATGGTAAATAAACATAGTGAACAAAAAAGAGGAAAATGTAGGATGGTTATTGATTATAGAAATTTAAATACAAAAACTATAACATATAATTATCCAATACCAAATAAGATATTAAAAATAAGGCAAATACAAGGATATAATTATTTTACCAAATTCGATTGTAAATCAGGATTTTACCATTTAAAGTTAGAAGAAGAATCTAAAGAATTAACCGTATTTACGGTACCACAAGTATTTTATGAATGGAATGTATTATCATTTGGATATAAAAATGCACCAGGTAGATATCAACATTTTATGGATAATTATTTTAAACAATTATCTAATTGTATAGTATACATAGATGATATATTATTATATACAAAAACCAAAGAAGAACATTTAAAATTATTGGAACAGTTTACAGATATAATAGAAAAAACGGGAATAAGTCTAAGCGAAAAGAAAGCTGAAATTATGAAAAACCAGATAGAATTTTCAGGAATACAAATAGATAAAAGTGGAGTAAAAATGCAACAACATATAGTACAAAAAATAACAAATTCGAAAGAAGAATTAGATACAAAAAAGAAATTACAATCATTTTTAGGATTAGTAAACCAAGTGAAAGAATATATTCCAAAATCCAGCAAGAACTTTAAAACCACTACAGAAAAAATTAAAAAAGGATGTAGAATATAACTATAATGAAGAAGATAAAAAACAAGTTCAAAAAATAAAATTACTGTGTAAAGAATTACCAAAATTACAATTTCCAGATGAAAATAGAAAATTTATATACATAGTAGAAGTAGATGCTAGTGAATATAGTTATGGAGGAGTCCTTAAATATCGATATGAAGCAGAAAAAACAGAACACCATTGTAGATACTACTCAGATACGTTCAATGAGACAGAAATAAAATCGGAAATAAATAGGAAAGAATTATGTTCATTATATAAATGTTTGTTATCATTTGAGCCATATATTGTATATAACAAATTTATTGTACAGACAGATAATACACAAGTACGCTGGTGGTTAACAAAGAAAATACAAAATTCAGTTACAACAAAAGAGATTCGGAAACTAGTCTTGAATATATTAAATTTCACATATATAATAGAAGTAATCAGTACTAACAAAAATGTTATTGCAGATTACATATCAAGACAAAGCTACACAGACTGAAATAATAGAAGAAGATACTCTAGAAAAAATACTCAACACCGTAACTACACTTTCAATAAAAGTGGACAGTAGGGGTAATGAGATAGAAAAGCTAAAGACTAATGAAGATAAACTGAAGTCTATAGCTACAAATCAGCTAACTCAGCAGTGTGCAGAGTTATGTCGATCGGAAGACATTAAAGTTCCAGAGCTAGAAGGAGACGTTGGGACACTCCATAAAACCCATAACATTTATCAATCTACTTCTGCAGGTACAAGCAAAGGAGTTAGTCGACCAAGATACCAGAATATGAATATGAATAAAATATTTGAAAAACTATTTACACCAAAAACACAAAAAGACCACTTGTTCATACCCCCACAAATTACCACATACCGAGATAGTCTAAACCAAGATAAAAACGTTTATAACTACACAGCCCAGAAATACATAGAAAATATCTATAGAGTACAAACTTTTCTAAACCTTAACCCCAGAGCTACAAATACCAAAGAATCAAACACCAACTATATAACCCAAAAATTACAAGGATACAACAAGCTAATTGCACTACCCAAAACTAACCCAAGCCTAGTAAAAACTTGCTTTGACTATGGACTATTAAACACCATATATACCCAAGACGGAGAAGAACTAACAGCTATGGAAGAATAACACAAGATATTCACCACCTACAAAAGGAAAACAAAAGGAAGTTTATTTTATATAAAGTGTTATACTGCACCAACAGAGATATTATATGACGAAATAAAATCAGTTATACAAGTTGTAAAAATAGGACTAACCAGAGATATGATCATACCATAAGATATTACACAGCAACCGGAGATACCCAGAATTGAGATACCCAATTTCTACGCAAATAAATGACTTATTGGACTAGCTACAATTATCCAAGAACTAGCAAATAATTATACTAATGGAAACCCAATATGGAGCTATTATTCAAGAGATCATCAAATGATTTACTCAAATTCAAAAGAGCTACGACAAGCAGATATGGAAGATGTCAGACAATGGATAATGACATTACTTAACCCAGAAAAATAATCTACCGCAAGAGCAATTAAAAAAAGGATTTAATTCAGACGGACTACTGACAAGATATTGTAAAATAATTGGACACAAATATCCAGATCACCAATGTTCAAGATGTAATAGAGAAGATAACATTATTCCAGAAGTACATCTAGAATAAAAATCAAGAAGATAAAATGTCAACTGAAAAGATAAGATAAGAAGCAATAATAGAGATATAGCAGATACGACAACATCAACGGAGACAAAATATTGAATTATTTATAATCATTGTATAGATTTTTAGTCTTTACGTAAAAGAATTGTAATTATTGTAAGTTCCTATGCCTATGTAGACTTGTAGACTTTTCTAGACTTGTAGAATTTTTTAAGGCTATGTAGACTTTAGACTTTTTAGGGTACTAGCCTTTTTGACTTATAGTTTAGCATTTAAAAAACGTATGAAGATGATTGTAAAGTTTTTTTTCGTTCTATAAATGAAGAAAAATGAAGGCATTGCAAGGCAAGCCTTCATGCGTTGAAGAAACACTCTCTCCAGTTTACAACAAATATTTTGCTCAGTTAATTAAAAAACAGACATATTTCAATGGAAAAAGCTATGGAGGAACAAACTTCAGAAATATCAAAACTACCCAAACAGGTATATTTATTTATGATTATGAATAGCTAAATTTATAATTCCCAACAATCATGATATGATAAAATAAATACATATTAGTTACTTTATAGTAGAATTATTCGAAGAATAATATGTTAAGAAGTTTATTAGCAAAGTGGAAACGGAGAAAAATCCCTAAGAACTATGCCATCCTAAAGGTGAAACCAATGAGGCAAGAAGCCCTGGCGGGGGGTAACCAGAGTCGAGGCGTTGTTTAAGGGAAAAAGTATCCAAATTACCATGCTAATAGTGACCGAAGAACATGTTATTTAACAATAATCTAGAATATAGTAATCTAAGATGACCATATTTTGTTATGTACATGGTTGAAGGAAATATTATGAAAAAAGCAATTTTATGAAAATGAATAATTATTTATCTGATGTGATGGTAAATAAATTTAAAATACTTATTTTGTATGCACTTAAAGATATAAAAGTAGTAGATATAAGAAAAATCATATTAGAAAAAGCATTTGGTGAATATTACATGACTAGAGTAAATTATACACCATACCTACCTAACTACTCTTACAAATACTTATCATGACAAATTACATAAAATTTTTAGAAAAAGCTATGAAAAACATACAGTTACTAGAAAACAGATGAAAAACAATATACACAAATACATGGAAAATAAAGATATAAAATATATAGAATTTCTTAATAAAAAAATGCAAGAACTACTAAGGCTAAAACAAACAACTATAAAATATTATAGTAAAATCAATTTTAAAAGATAGATCATCTAGACTATCTTAAAGTTTTAATCTTATAAATACTTAAAGATATAGAAATTATAGACATTAAGAAAATAATATTAGAAAAAGTAATAGACTATGAAATTGAAACCATAAATTGGCTAGAACAGTTATACAAAGAAATTTACCCAGAAGGATATTATTCAGATTAAGGGATGTTAGAATATATTAGAAAAATTAGAGAAAATCAAGATAATCTAAATAATGAAATTAATTATAGAAACCGAATTAGAAAAATAATGGAAAATCTAAAAGAAAAATTAATATGGATAGAAGAAACCTTAGAAAATTTAGAAAAAAGTACATGTGATAGTTTATATAATTTAAATAACTCACTACGAGAAGAACAACACAAGATAATAAATAACATAGAAAATCTAGAATTAGATATACATTACAGTACAGTTAGAATAAATTATTATACAGAAATTTAACTCTACAGTTACTACAGGATAAAATAATAAACCAAACAAATTAATGAATACATCTTACGAAAAGAATAAATCATTAAAAGATATTGAAACAAAATTTAAGAAATATCCACGCACAAAGAAAAATAGATTCATTAGATATATAATAAATCTATTTTATAAGTTATATCCGCACCCCCCTCCAAATGGTATATTAGAATTTAATATATATATTTATTGAATTAATTATGAGAAGACCATTTAAAAACAGAGAAGCTTTTAAAAAAATTAAGGAATCTTTAATTAGTAATTATTCAGAATATATAAGACTAAATAAAATAAAAGAAAACCCACAAAGATTAGCCTACCTAATTACACTAATATCTAGTATTGAAGCAAAATTAATAATCCATTTAAAATCTAGGAGAATGAGACATATACCACCTAATTATGATAAAATTAGATTTAGATATCCGCCAAGATATTATAAATATGGTTTAAATGAATAAAGTGCAAAAATACAAAGAATTAAAACAAATTATTTCTAAAAAAACGTAAAGAATTAAAAATAAGAATAGAAAGACTACATTATAATATATTTACCGGAGTTAGTCAAAATTCAATAAATACACAAAAATATAAAATATCAAAATTAGAATCACAAATAGACAGTTTAGAATATATATACCAACATGAACTATTCATAATAAAATGAACAAAGAATAATTTATAATAGATGAAAAAATATATGAAAATCACGAAGGATTAAAAATAAAAATAGTATTTTCTAATCTAGGAAGAAGATATAAGAAAATAGGTGAACATTTATATCTGATGTTAGAAAAAGAAGAATTAAAATTAGAAGATAAATTGACAGCAATGGTAAGAATAGAAAAAGAAAATGAAGAAATAGATAGGAAAAAAGAAATAGAAAAAATAAAACAACAAACTACGAAAGAAATACGAAAAATAGAAGAAACTAAAAATAGTAGGATTGCTGAATTAGAAAAAGAACTACAAATGTTAAAAGATCTGTATGAACAAAGACAAAAGGAAAAAGAAGAAAAAGATAGAGAACAAAAATTACTGAACGAGATAAATCAATTTAAGGAAAAAATTAGAAATAAATAATATAGATATTCAAGAGACAGATAATTATGATTCAGAAGATAGTGAAACATATACAGAAATATTAACAAATACAAAAAATTTAGAAATCAATGAAAAACAAGAAGTAATTAATGAGGAAAACTTAGATAGTACCAACACAGAAATAAATACTCTTGATAAAAAAGAAGATAAAAATATAATACCTAAAACAACAAAAATAAGAAAACCAATGTATTATAAGAGTAAGTTTAAAAAATATAATGAATATGACAAATGGACACCAAAACAGATAGTTAATAAAAATTATGAGTTTTTCGACCTAGACTGTGTAATAGATACAGAAAAAACAATACAATTATGGATAGGATATATGACAAAACAATTATTAGATAATAATATAAACATAACAGATGCACCAGAATATATAGAAAGAACATTAATAGGATCAGTAAAACTATGATTTTCAAATTTAACTGAAAACAGCAAGAAAGTATTAAGAGCTAATAAACCTATAGAAGGAACATCATCAACAACAACTAAACTAACACCTATAGAATTATTAAAAAAATATAAAACAGCTATAAAAGATGAATTTGGTAGTATGACAACAATAGATAAAGAACAAGATGAAGAAAAAGATACAAATAGGAATTTAATGTTAAAATTAGCAATATGTAATATGTGTTATATAAATGAATATACTTGCGCATTTAAAGAATATTATTATTAAGGAGCATATAGTATAGAAGAAAGTAAAGGAATAAGAAAATTATATTTTAATAAATTACCCGAACCATTTAGTTAAAAGATAATAAAAAGTTGGGAAGATGCAAAAATAGTAGATACGTTAGGAGCGAGAATAAAATTTTTACAACAATGGTATAGAAACTTATGTGAAAAATATAGAGAAGAATTAAAAATGGAAAAAACATTAATAAGAAATTTAGCATGCTGTAGAAATAAAATATCACCCCAATTTATATGTGAAGAAAGATATTATAAGAAAAGAAAAAGACACAAGGGATATAAGAAATATAAAAAATATAAATATAAATACAAGAAACCAAGAAAAAGATATTATGTAAAAAATTATAAATACAAAAGACCATATAGAAAGAAGAAATCTATAAAAGAATGTACTTGTTATAATTGTGGAAAGTTAGGACATTTAGCTAGAGATTGTAAATTACCTAAAAATCCAAAAAATAAACAAATATCAGAAATAAAAATAGATAATACAGAATATATGCAGATAGATTATATACATTATAAATTAGAAAGTGAGGATAGTATATATGAAATTTCAGAAAACGAAACAGATACTGAAATAGATATTGAACTAGACGAATCAAATGACTGAAAAAGATATAAAAATAATAACAAAGGAAGAATATTTAAATGATGAAGGAACGGAACAAAAAATAATATTTGACAGTAACATATTTGATGAAATTAAAGGAAAAGAATTAGATTTAAGTGTAGAAAAAATATTTAAAATACCAACAATAAAAAATATTTTTACTAGGAGAAAAGACGAATATTATGTACTATGCCAAAAAGAACATGTAATAGACTGTAGATATGCAAAAGGCAAAACTAGTATACCACTAGTAACAAAAAGAATAATTAATAAAGAGATAAATGATATAAAAACTAAAGGAGATCCAATAAAATATGTACACCTTGGAGGTACAGAGATATTAATAAAAACATGTTTTAGAGAGGGAATAGATACACCGATAGAATTATACCTAGCAGATGATAGAATTATAAAACCTATAGAAAAAAGCATAATAACTGCCGCAAAAGGAAATCTAATATACCAAAAATTTAAATTTATAATAAGTGCAAATTGTTCAGTAGCAGTAACAGATAAAAATATAGATAAATCACTTGTATTATATTGGAAAATATCAGGAATAGAACTAACCCCAGGAAGTAAATATTTACAGCAAGATGCAAAAATCTATATGTATTAACAACAAAGCATAAAATAACCGAAAAAAATAAAATTAACAAAATACGAATAGAAAGCCCATTCGAACAAATTGTAAAAACAATAGATTATAATGATTATAGCTATAGAGACATAGATATAGAAGAAAATTTAGAAATAGTAAATGATAGAATAAGTACAACGAAAAGGATAGCAGATGAAAAACCAGAATCATCAAGCTCATAAAAAAAGAACAAGTTATGAAATAAATTCAATAAGTAATTTAAACCAATATTACATAACAGGAAAAATAAATGAAAAAGAGTATTTAATACTTTTAAATACAGGACAAGAAGAAAATTATATAGCAAAATATCTAGTAAAAATGAAGAAATAAAAACTGATAATGATATGTGCCCTGATCTACCAAGAAGTTTAATAAATAGTAAAAATATAGCAGAAAAAAAAATAATAATAGGAGTTAGAAAAATAAAAATAGAATTTGAAGTAAAGGAAGAAATGCAAAAAGCAGATATAATATTAGGAATAAAATGGTTAGAACAAGTAAAACCATATAATATAAAACATACATAATTAACCTTAACATATAACAAAGAAAAATTATTCATAAGAAGAGCCTTAACAAAAAATGAAAATATATGTATTAATGAAGATAGTAGTAGAAGGATATTACAGTAGATATGATACGCCTATGATAGATACAGGAGCAGAAGCTAATTTATGTTGATATAATTGCTTACCAGAAAGTAAATGGGATAAATTAAAAACACCAATAATAGTTAAAGGATTTAATAATGAAGGAAGCTTAATAACTTATAATGCTAGGAATGTAAAAATACAAGTATGAGATAAGATATTAACAATAGAAGAAATTTATAATTATGAACAAGCATCAAAAGATATACTTTTAGGAATGCCATTTTTAGATAAATTATACCCACATATAATAACTAGAACCGTCTGGTGGTTTACAACACCATGCAAACAGAAAGTAAGAGCAAAAAAGAGTTAATAATAAAATAAGAAAGAAAACTGATTGGATAAAAGGAAGTGAAAAAATTACACAAAAGTTAGAAAATATAAAAAATACTGAAGATACAATAGAACTAGTAGTATTTTCGATAAATAAAACAAAAATAACTATATTTTCAATAAATAAGGTAGAAATAGTTAAGAAAAAATTAGAACAATTATATAGTGAAGATCCATTAAAAGGATGGGAAAAACATAAAACTACTATAAAAATTGAATTAATAGACAAAAATAGTATAATAACCCAAAAAACATTAACATATAATTTTGACGATTTAAAGGAGTTTAAAATGCATATAGATAAATTATTAGAAAAATAATGTATACAAAAAATAATAGAAAACATAATAGTCCAGCATTTATAGTAAATAAACATAGTGAACAAAAAAGAGGAAAAAGTAGGATGGTTATTGATTATAGAAATTTAAATGCAAAAACTATAACATATAATTATCCAATACCAAATAAGATATTAAAAATAAGGCAAATACCAGGATATAATTATTTTAGCAAATTCGATTGAAATCAGGATTTTACCATCTAAAGTTAGAAGAAGAATCTAAAGAATTAACCGCATTTACGGTACCACAAGGATTTTATGAATGGAATGTATTATCATTTGGATATAAAAATGCACCAGGTAGATATTAACATTTTATGGATAATTATTTTAAACAATTATCTAATTGTATAGTATACATAGATGATATATTGTTATATACAATAACCAAAGAAGAACATTTAAAATTATTGAAACAGTTTACAGATATAATAGAAAAATCAGGAATAAGTCTAAGCGAAAAGAAAGCTGAAATTATGAAAAATCAGATATAATTTTCAGGAATACAAATAGATAAAAGTGGAGTAAAAATGCAACAACATATAGTACAAAAAATAATAAATTCGAAAGAAGAATTAGATACAAAAAATAAATTACAATCATTTTTAGGATTTGTAAACCAAATAAGAGAATATATTTCAAAATTAGCAGAAACTTTAAAACCACTACAGAAAAATTAAAAAAGATGTAGAATATAACTATAATGAAGAAGATAAAAAACAAGTTCAAAAAATAAAATTACTTTGTAAAGAATTACAAAAATTACAATTTCCAGATGAAAATAGAAAATTTATATACAAAGTAGAAGCAAATGCTAGTGAATATAGTTATGGAGGAGTACTTAAATATCGATATGAAGCAGAAAAAATATAACACCATTGTAGATACTACTCAGGTACGTTCAATGAGACAGAAATAAAATGGGAAATAAATAGGAAAGAATTATGTTCATTATATAAATGTTTGTTAGCATTTGAGCCATATATTGTATATAACAAATTTATTGTACGAACAGATAATACACAGGTACGCTGGTGGTTAACAAAGAAAATACAAAATTCAGTTACAACAAAAGAGATTCGGAGACTAGTCTTGAATATATTAAATTTCACATTTATAATAGAAGTAATTAGTACTAACAAAAATGTTATTGCAGATTACATATCAAGACAAAGCTACACAGACTGAAATAATAGAAGAAGATACTTTAGAAAAAAATACTCAATACCTTAACTACGCTTTCAATGAAAGTGGACATGTTCTTCGGTCACTATTAGCATGGTAATTTGGATACTTTTTCCCTTAAACAGTGTCTCTACTCTGGTTACTCCCCGCCACGGCTTCTTGCCTCATTGGTTTCACCTTTAGGATGGCATAGTTCTTAGAGATTTTTCTCCGTTTCCACTTTGCTAATAAACTTCTTAACATATTATTTTTCAAATAATTCTACTATAAAGTAACTAATATGAATTTATTTTATCATATCATGATTGTTGGAAATTATGAATTTAGCTATTCATAATCATAAATAAATATACTTGTTCGGGTAGTTTTGATATTTCTGAAGTTTGTTCCTCCATAGCTTTTTTCATTGAAATATGTCTGTTTTTTAATTAACTGAGCAAAATATTTGTTGTAAACTGAGAGAGTGTTGCTTCAACGCATGAAGGCTTGCCTTGCAATGCCTTCAGTTTCCTTCATTTATAGAACGAAAAAAAAACTTTACAATCATCTTTACACATTTTTTAAATGCTAACCTATAAGTCAAAAAGGCTAGTACCCTAAAAAGTCTAAAGTCTACATAGCCTTAAAAAATTCGACAAGTCTACATAGGCATAGGAACTTACAATAATTACAATTCTTTTACGTAAAGACTAAAATCGATACAATGATTATAAATAATTCAATATTTTGTCTCCGTTGATGTTGTCGTATCTGCTATATCTCCATTATTGCCTCTTATCTTATCTTTCCATCTGGCATTTTGTCTTCTTGATTTTTATTCTAGATGTACTTCTGGAATAATGTTATCTTCTCCATTACATCTTGAACATTGGTGATCTGGATATTTGTGTCCAATTATTTTACAATATCTTGTTAGTAGTCCGTCTGAAATAAATCCTTTTTTAATTGCTCTTACGGTAGATTGTTTTTCTGGGTTAAGTAATGTCATTATCCATTGTCTGACATCTTCCATATCTGCTTGTCGTAGCTCTTTTGAATTTGAGTAAATCATTTGATGATCTCTCGAATAATAGCTCCATATTGGGTTTCCATTAGTATAATTATTTGCTAGTTCTTGGATAATTGTAGCTAGTCCAATAAGTCATTTATTTGCGTAGAAATCAGGTATCTCAATTTTGGGTATCTCCGGTTGCTGTGTAATATCTTCTGCTATGATAATATCTCTGGTTAGTCCTATTTTTACAACTTGTATAACTGGTTTTATTTCGTCATATAATATCTCTGACGGTGCAGTATAACATTTTATATAAAATAAATTTCCTTTTGTTATCCTTTTGTAGGTGGTGAATATCTTGTGTAATTTTTCCATAGCTGTTAGTTCTTCTCCGTCTTGGGTGTATATGGTGTTTAATAGTCCATAGTCAAAGCAAGTTTCTACTAGGCTTGGGTTAGTTTTGGTTAGTGCAATTAGCTTGTTGTATCCTTGTAATTTTTGGGTTATATAGTTGGTGTTTGGTTCTTTGGTATTTGTAGCTCTGGGGTTAAGGTTTAGAAAAGTTTGTACTCTATAGATATTTTCTATGTATTTCTGGGCTGTATAATTATAAACTTTTTAATCTTGGTTTAGGCTATCTCGGTATGTGGTAATTTGTGGGGGTATGAACAAGTGATCTTTATGTGTTTTTGGTGTAAATGGTTTTTCAAATATTTTATTCATATTCATATTTTGGTATCTTGGTCGACTAACTCCTTTGCTTGTACCTGCAGAAGTAGATTGATAAATGTTATGGGTTTTATGGAGTGTCCCAACGTCTCCTTCTAGCTCTGGAACTTTAATGTCTTCCGATTGACATAGCTCTGCACACTGCTGAGTTAGCTGATTTGTAGCTATAGACTTCAGTTTGTCTTCATTAGTCTTTAGCTTTTCTATCTCATTACCTATACTGTCCACTTTCATTGAAAGCGTAGTTAAGGTATTTAGTATTTTTTTTAGAGTATCTTCTTCTATTATTTCAGTCTGTGTAGCTTTGTCTTGATATGTAATCTGCAATAACATTTTTGTTAGTACTAATTACTTCTATTATAAATGTGAAATTTAATATATTTAAGACTAGTCTCCGAATCTCTTTTGTTGTAACTGAATTTTGTATTTTCTTTGTTAACCACCAGCGTACCTGTGCACTATCTGTTCGTACAATAAATTTGTTCTATACAATATATGGCTCAAATGCTAACAAACATTTATATAATGAACATAATTCTTTTCTATTTATTTCCCATTATATTTCTGTCGCATTGAACGTACCTGAATAGTATCTACAATGGTGTTCTGTTTTTTCTGCTTCATATCAATATTTAAGTACTCCTCCATATTCACTAGCATCTG
Organism: Capsicum baccatum var. pendulum; assembly: GCA_030864225.1. Classification (NCBI taxonomy): domain Eukaryota; kingdom Viridiplantae; phylum Streptophyta; class Magnoliopsida; order Solanales; family Solanaceae; genus Capsicum; species Capsicum baccatum. The sequence continues at coordinate 121,114,198 of CM061556.1, read as the reverse complement.
CTTCTACTATGTATATAAATTTTCTATTTTCATCTGGAAATTGTAATTTTGGTAATTCTTTACAAAGTAATTTTATTTTTTGAAATTGTTTTTTATCTTCTTCATTATAGTTATATTCTACATCTTTTTTTAATTTTTTCTGTAGTGGTTTTACAGTTTCTGCTAATTTTGGAATATATTCTCTTACTTGGTTTACTAATCCTAAAAATGATTGTAATTTCTTTTTTATATCCAATTCTTCTTTCGAATTTATTATTTTTTGTACTATATGTTGTTGCATTTTTACTCCACTTTTATCTATTTGTATTCCTAAAAATTCTATCTGATTTTTCATAATTTCAGCTTTCTTTTCGCTTAGACTTATTCCTGATTTTTCTATTATATCTGTAAACTGTTTCAATAATTTTAAATGTTCTTCTTTATTTTTTGTATATAACAATATATCATCTATGTATACTATACAATTAGATAATTGTTTAAAATAATTATCCATAAAATATTGATATCTACCTGGTGCATTTTTATATCCAAATGATAATACATTCCATTCATAAAATCCTTGTGGTACCGTAAATGCAGTTAATTCTTTAGATTCTTCTTCTAACTTTAGATAGTAAAATCCTGATTTACAATTGAATTTGCTAAAATAATTATATCCTTGTATTTGCCTTATTTTTAATATCTTATTTGGTATTGGATAATTATATGTTATAGTTTTTGCATTTAAATTTCTATAATCAATAACCATCCTACTTTTTCCTTTTTTTTGTTCACTATGTTTATTTACTATAAATGTTGGACTATTATGTTTACTATTACTTTTTTGTATATATTGTTTTTCTAATAATTCATCTATATGCATTTTAAACTCTTTTAAATCGTCAAAATTATATGTTAATGGTTTTTGGGTTGTTATACTATTTTTGTCTATTAATTCAATTTTTATAGTAGTTTTATGTTTTTCCCATTCTTTTAACGGATCTTCACTATATAATTGTTCTAATTTTTTCTTAACTATTTCTATCTTATTTATTGAAAATATAGTTATTTTTGTTTTATTTATCAAAAATACTACTAGTTCTATTGTATCTTCAGTATTTTTTATATTTTCTAACTTTTGTGTAATTTTTTCTCTTCCTTTTATCCAATCAGTTTTCTTTCTTATTTTATTATTAACTCTTTTTGCTCTTACTTTCTGTTTACATGGTGTTGTAAACCACCAGTCGGTTCTAGTTATTATATGTGGGTATAATTTATCTAAAAATGACATTCCTAAAAGTATATCTTTTGATGTTAGTTCATAATTATAAATTTCTTCTATTGTTAATATCTTATCCCATACTTGTATTTTTACATTCCTAGCTTTATAAGTAATTAAGCTTCCTTCATTGTTAAATCCTTTAACTATTATTGGTGTTTTTAATTTATCCCATTTACTTTCTGGTAAGCAATTATATCAACATAAATTAGCTTCTGCTCCTGTATCTATCATAGGCGTATAATATCTACTGTAATATCCTTCTACTACTATCTTCATTAATACATATATTTTCATTTTTACGTTAAGGCTCTTCTTATGAATAATTTTTCTTTGTTATATGTTAAGGTTAATTGTGTATGTTCTATATTATATGGTTTTACTTGTTCTAACAATTCTATTCCTGATATTATATATACTTTTTGCATTTCTTCCTTTACTTCAAATTCTATTTTTATTTTTCTAACTCCTATTTGTATTTCTTTTTCTGCTATATTTTTACTATTTATTAAACTTCTTGGTAGATCAGGGCACATATCATTATCATTTTTTATTTCTTCATTTTTTACTAGATATTTTGCTATATAATTTTCTTCTTGTCCTGTATTTAAAAGTATTAAATATTATTTTTCATTTATTTTTCCTGTTATGTAATATTGGTTTAAATTACTTATTGAATTTATTTCATAACTTGTTCTTTTTTATGAGCTTGATGATTCTGGTTTTTCATCAGCTATCCTTTTCGTTGTACTTATTCTATCATTTACTATATCTAAATTTTCTTCTATATCTATGTCTCTATAGCTATAATCATTATAATCTATTGTTTCTACAATTTGTTCGAATGGGCTTTCTATTCGTATTTTGTTAATTTTTTTTTCCTGTTATTTTATGTTTTGTTGTTAATACATATAGATTTTTGCATCTTGCTGTAAATATTTTACTTCCTGGGGTTAATTCTATTTCTGATATTTCCAATATAATACGAGTGATTTATCTATATTTTTATCTGTTACCGCTACTGAATAATTTGTACTTATTATAAATTTAAATTTTTAGTATATTAAATTTTCTTTTACGGCAGTTATTATGCTTTTTTCTATAGGTTTTATAATTCTATCATCTGCTAGGTATAATTCTATCGGTGTATCTATTCCTTCTCTAAAATATGCTTTTATTAATATTTCTGTACATCCAAGGTGCACATATTTTATTGGATCTCCTTTACTTTTTATATCATTTATTTCTTTATTAATTATTCTTTTTGTTACTAGTGGTATACTAGCTTTGCCTTTTGCATATCTACAGTCTATTACATGTTCTTTTTGGCATACTACATAATATTCGTCTTTTTTCCTAGTAAACATATTTTTTATTGTTGGTATTTTAAATATTTTTTCTACACTTAAATATAATTCTTTTCCTTTTATTTCATCAAATATGTTACTGTCAAATATTATTTTTTGTTCCGTTCCTTCATCATTTAAATATTCTTCCTTTGTTATTATTTTTATATCTTTTTCAGTCATTTGATTCATCTAGTTCACTATCTATTTCAGTATCTGTTTCGTTTTCTGAAATTTTATATATACTATCCTCACTTTCTAATTCATAATCTATATAATCTATCTGCATATATTCTGTATTATCTATTTTTATTTCTGATATTTGTTTATTTTTTGTATTTTTAGGTAATTTACAATCTCTAGCTAGATGTCCTAACTTTCCACAATTATAACAAGTACATTCTTTTATAGATTTCTTCTTTCTATATGGTCTTTTGTATTTATAATTTTTACATAATATCTTTTTCTTGATTTCTTATATTTATATTTTGATTTTTTATATTTCTTATATTTCTTATGTCTTTTTCTTTTCTTATAATATCTTTCTTCACATCCAAATTAGGGTGCTATTTTATTTTTGCAACATGCTAAATTCCTTATTAATGTTTTTTCCATTTTTAATTCTTCTCTATATTTTTCACATAAGTTTCTATACCATTATTGTAAAAATTTTATTCTTGCTCCTAAAGTATCTACTATTTTTGCTTCTTCCCAGCTTTTTATTATTTTTGAACTAAATGGTTCGGGTAATTTATTAAAATATAATTTTCTTATCTGTTTACTTTCTTCTATACTATATGCTCCTTTATAATAATATTCTTTAAATGTGCAAGTATATTCATTTATATAACACATATTACATATTGCTAATTTTAACATTAAATTCTTATTTGTATCTTTTTCTTCATCTTGTTCTTCTTCTATTGTTGTCATACTACCAAATTCATCTTTTATAGCTGTTTCATATTTTTTTAATAATTCTATAGGTGTTAGTTTAGTTGTTGTTGATGATGTTCCTTCTATAGGTTTATTAGCTCTTAATACTTTCTTGCTGTTTTCAGTTAAATTTGAAAACCATAGTTTTACTGATCCTATTAATGTTCTTTCTATATATTCTGGTGTATCTGTTATGTTTATATTATTATCTAATAATTGTTTTGTCAAATATCCTATCCATAATTGTATTGTTTTTTCTGTATCTATTACACAGTCTAGGTCTAAAAAAATATAATTTTATTAACTATTTATTTTGGTGTCCATTTGTCATATTCATTGTATTTTTTAAATTTACTTTTATAATATCTAGGTTTTCTTATTTCTGCTGTTTTAGTTATTATATTTTCATCTTTTTTTTTATCAAGAGTATTTATTTCTGTGTTGGTACTTTCTAAGTTTTCTTCTTTAATTACCTCTTGTTTTTCATTGATTTCTAAATTTTTTGTATTTGTTAATATTTCTGTATATGTTTCACTATCTTCTGAATCATAATTATCTGTCTCTTCAACGTCTATATTATTTATTTCTAATTGTTTGTTTTTTATTTCTAATTTTTCCTTAAATTGATTTATCTCGTTTAGTAATTTTTGTTCCCTATCTTTTTCTTCTTTTTCCTTTTGTCTTTGTTCATACAAATCTTTTAACATTTGTAGTTCTTTTTCTAATTCAGCAATCCTACTATTTTTAGTTTCTTCTATTTTTTCGTATTTCTTTCGTAGTTTGTTGTTTTATTTTTTCTATTTCTTTTTTTCTATCTATTTCTTCATTTTCTTTTTCTATTCTTACCATTGCTGTCAATTTATCTTCTAATTTTAATTCTTCTTTTTTTAACATTAGATATAAATGTTCACCTATTTTCCTATATCTTCTTCCTAGATTAGAAAATACTATTTTTATTTTTAATCCTTCGTGATTTTCATATATTTTTTCATCTATTATAAATTCTTCTTTGTTCATTTTATTGTGAATAGTTCATGTTGGTATATATATTCTAAACTGTCTATTTGTGATTCTAATTTTGATATTTCATCTTTTTGTGTATTTATTGAATTTTTACTAACTCCGGCAAATATATTATAATGTAGTCTTTCTATTCTTATTTTTAATTCTTTACGTTTTTCAGAAATAATTTGTTTTAATTCTTTGTATTTTTGCACTTTATTCATTTAAACCATGTTTATAATATCTTGGTGGATATCTAAATCTAATTTTATCATAATTAGGTGGTATGTGTCTCATTCTCCTAGATTTTAAATGGATTATTAATTTTGCTTCAATACTAGATATTAATGTAATTAGGTAGGCTAATCTTTGTGGGTTTTCTTTTGTTTTATTTAGACTTATATATTCTGAATAATTACTAATTAAAGATTCTTTAATTTTTCTAAAAGCTTCTCTATTTTTAAATGGTCTTCTCATAATTAATTCAATAAACATAGATAAATTCTAACATATCTAACATATATCTTATTACTGTACTTTTTAGATTACTGGGCTCTGATACCATTTGGAGGGAGGTGCGAATATAACTTATAAAATAGATTCATTAGATTTCTCAGACAAAGTATCCCTCTCTTCTTCAACCTTTTTGAGCTTTTCCTTCAGTTGATCACACGAATTTTACCATCTTTGAACCAATTCATTAAGCTCAACATCACCTCAGAAGTTTGATGCTCAGCAATCAAAGGTGATGGATCAATCAATTTAAAGTAGTCCCATCCACCATTTTTTTAAAATGCAAAAAGAGTAACACTACCAAAAATTTACCTAAAAATCAAAATTTTAATTTTTGAAAATGTTTCAAGCCTTTGAAACTTTACATCCAAAAAATCTACACCCTGAATTTGATAGAGTCCTTGAAGTTCTCAAATGATAAAAATAGCCACACTTATACATATCTGGTACCTCAACATTAACTAAATTTTGAGACATTCTTGAATAAAATGAGAAAAAAATTCAAACTAAGTGGTATAAAGAGAAAGATGAGAGAAATATGACAGAAATGTGAGAGACGGAAGAGAGATAATGGGGAATGAGGCTATGAATTTAGGGTTTTTAATTTGAGAGTGAGGGGAGAGAAAATTTAACTTTTTTTAACTTTAACTTACTTGCACATTGGATGATTTTTCATTTGCACGCGCCCACCTTGAGTGGTTATCACTCTAGGTGTCATGTGGGCAAAAAAAGCTTAGGTGGATCAAATTTCACGTAGATTAGGTGTCGAATAGGTACAAGTCTGAGTTGAGGGGTGTAAATAAAATCTCAAAACAAGTTTAAGGATCTATCGATGACTTAAATCTAGATTTTACCATAGACAATAGATTTGAATAAATTTGTGTAGCAACAAGTACCAGCTATATGATATAAAGAGAATAGGCCCTACTATTACATGTGGTTAAAGGTAATTGATGATGAAATAAGACAAGGTAAAGTACATAATACAATTTGTACTGCATATTATACAATTTTTGATAGCCATGGACCATAGTCGTCCTTGCATGGCTTTTCTATATAGTAGAAAAAATAGAAATATATGTAATTACGAAACTGTCGAGTGATATATTAATTAATTATTTTTTATCCTTTTCTCTCATAACATGAAATAAAAAATTGACTCACTTATTGTTTACACTCTGCACCACAAAAATTGTTGAGAATATGTTGAGCCAGTGAGACATTTTCTTTTTTGGCTTGGACTTAGACGTGTAGATAGGACGTGTGGGAGGTTAATGAAGTACGAAAAGAAAAGGAATGAGAAAGTTTTTGATGAAATATCAAGCGAGGATGTATGATTTATATATATATATATATATATATATGTATGATTTATATATATATAAGTACGAAAAGAAAAGGAATGAGAAAGTTTTTGATGAAATATCAAGCGAGGATGTATGATTTATATATATATATATATATATATATATATATATATATATATATATATATATATATATATATATATATATATATATAGGAGAAATGCTATTATATGACTCTAAGTAAGAATTTCCTTTGATTGTCAACTTAACATCTTTTTATCTATAAAAATATAGGGGAATACATGTGACCATCATATATAAATAAATGAATATATTTTGTCTTTATACATGCGCAATCACACTTCAGTTGCTTGGGGTTAAAATAAAGTATAAAATGCAATTTGTAAGTTGGGACTTGGCTCCCCTTCACTGCATCTTTCCTTCATTTCCTCAAGTGCATATTTAGATGAGTGACACTTGTCATATTTAAAATTTAAAGATTTAGATTAATTTAATTTAATAAGCTCTAATTAATCATAGTTTTCCATATGAAAAAATTTAGCAACTCAAATATTATTCAAATCATAACTAGTACATCCTAAATCAAGGATGGAGGATGCATAATCCACTCCATGGTATCAGACATAGAACCTGCACCCCTAGCTAATATGTGGGCGCACTGATCCGTAGATCATTTAACAAAAAACAAATATATAGATGTTAAGTCACACATGAATGTTTTATAATGTTGCACAGTAATATCAAAATAGGAATTTTTTCTCTCAGATTTTTTCAGTACTTGTTTTCCCAAAAGACAATCCATCTCAACAACAATCAAGATTGTGCAGTAGTGGTTCCTCAACCAATTTAGAGCTTCATAGACTGTAAGGATTTCTAACATGAATGTATCATAGGAAGCATCTAGTGGTTGAGATGCAACCTGTCATTTCAGAGTTAATATCACATGAAGCATCAATATTCCATTTCAGAATATCTATATCAGGAGGAAACCATTTAACAAGAAAGTCTGGTTGAGATGCAAAATAACTATTATAATTAATACGTGTCGCAATGCATTCTTTTTGGAAGCGACTAGCTCTATGTATTATAATGTCTAGCCGCATAATTTATCATTCCAGATTAGATTATAGCATATATTCCAGATCAGATCATAGCGTACATTCCAGATATCCCAAAGAAGCATGATAGACTCATGAAACTTATCAAATGTCACAGCTTATATAAGTGTTGCAAACCAACCCATTAATGAGTTTCCCACTGGCTGCCAACCCAAAAAATACTTAAGCTAAGTCTTGTTTCATGGCATTACACATTTGAAGTCAATCAAAAATGATTTGGGGCTCCTGTAGACACGCGGGACAAACATTTTGATCAAGGGTCTTTCGAGTAATCAGGTTATCACCCATTGGTAACACTCCTTTCAATTCTCTCCAAGCAAAATTTAGAACCTTAGGGTGGCATTTTTAACATTCATATTTTCTTCCAAATTCTACCATTTGAAGTAGGGATATTATTTTCTTGTAGTGCCAATTAACCACTCTTAACAGCATATCTTGTCGATCAATCTAGGCTCCACATCTAGCGATCATTCTAGAATGTAAATCCCAGAGGAATTACTTTAATACAATCTATCTCATCTATAGTAAAAAAAAAAAGTTTCCAAAAAATGTAGTATTCATGTTTTTTTATCATTATCTATCGAATCTGCCACATAAAGATTCATGGTTTCAATATCATCTGGAACATTTTTTATAAACATAGATTGGCCGGTAGGTAGCTATGCATCATAGAAAATTCGTGTATAAAGTCTATTTCCAATTCTCTTCACACATCCCTTTTGAAGAAGATATTTTACCGCACAAAGTAACCGCCAGATAAAACTAGGATTTGATACCTCACCTATACTAAGAAAATCTGATATGCGATAGTACTTGGCCCCGAGGATGCAATTTATAAGAGCACCAATTCGTGTCATTATTGTCAAGCCTGTTTTGGCTAGCAATGCTGTATTTGTATGTTGAAGTCTCCAAAATCCATTACCACCTTCATAGCATGTTCAATATTAATACAAATGTCAATAGGAAATGCAAAAAGAGACATAAGATAGTTTAGGAGTGCCTATACAGTTGTTTTCAATAAATCGCTTTTCCTACTCTTGATAGGATTGTTCATTTCTAACTTTGAAGCTTTGAGCGCACCTTATCTACTACATATGCGACGAACCAAAAGCCAAAGGTCATGATGGCACTTGTCGCGGTAAACTTTAACAAGTAAGTCTATCACCCAAACTGATATAAAAAAGGATTTCAATACTAAAACCCAAGGCAAGGCTTCTACAGTGAAACTGAATCACACAAACAAGATAATAGCGGAAATACAATCAAGATACCAAACTAAATCCAAAACCTGGTGTCATAGTGTAAGAACTACTTAATACAGCTCGAATGTCAAAAATACAATAATAGTCCAAAAAGGATCAAAATCTATCTTAGAATACTAAATAAGACATGAAAATAGACAGGAAGAGATAATAGGCTAACTCCTAAAGCTTAGGACATTCGTTACCTTGAATACACTCCAAATGCTGCCTGAGTCAGCTATCCATGCGGCGCACTCATACCTGGATCTATGTCAAAAGGGCACAGTAGGGATGAGTATGGTACACTTGTACTCAATAGATATTATATGCCAACTAAGTAAAGTATAAAATAAAGCATATAAACGTAAACTATGGTCATTTCACCTACAATAAGAAAATATCTCAAATGGTAGCCAACACTGTCTCCATTAACAATTCTACTTTATACACATATAAACAATACTAATATAAGAATAAAACACAGATATACACGTATACCAGGTACGGATTAGGGAAAATGAACACAAATAGACAGATATCATATCAAGAACATAAATACAACACAGAATAAGCACAATATATGGGATGCAATGAAGATAATGATACACGAAGTCATCGTACAACTTTCATATACACCTACCGAGTTGTTCTCTCGAGATAGGACCCATGGGGGGTCTTCAAACCATATAAAACCAATATCCATAACTCTTCTCCATCCCATACATCAATTGAGGGGTTTTAACGATGTTACATTTTCTATCAGAAAAAGCCTATATTTCCATTATTTTCACTGTGGTACCTATTTTTCATGAATAAATATGATATGATGATGTAATTCTCATGACCAACCAAAATGAGAATTTCCAATATCTAACCAATATACCAATCATGTGAGCCAAAAATCCACTCAAGTCAATCAATCATCCATGATCTAATATAATTCAGAAACCATCAAGTGAAATATGCAAGGAAAGGGGCATTAATACCACGTAAATCCTAAAATCTTGGCATTTTTCCACCAAAAAGAGTGCAACTAAACATGCATATATCAATACCAGGCCAAAAATACTATATATGACCCCACACTGTCAAACATAGCAAATAATGTCTTAAAACCACTAAATATTATCCACACAGGCATATAAACCACCAAAGCACATATTCCATGATACAACCTAATACCTATAGCATGTTTTTACATTATTATTAACTATTCAACCCAGTCTGAAGAAAGTTAAGCCATAACCTACCTCGAATACTAAAACTAGAACAAAAATGCCTTTATCACCAAGATTTCACCTCACACGGACCCAGAATCAGCTAAAATACACAAATATAGAAACTACGCATCAAAAGAAAGCCAACGATGCTCATATTGCCCACTTCTGAATCAAGGTCAAAATGGATCCCCGAAATGGATTTTCAAAAATGAAGGGCAAAACTGGCATTTTTGACCAAAAAATATCCCCCAAGATTAAAGGAACTCATAGGAGAAACCTCAAGTGAAAATAGGTTGAAATTGGGGTTTTGAATCAAAGAAATGCTAATCTGGGCCTTTCGGACCAAAATCCCCAAATTCAACTTTTAAATTTGAGTTATAAACAAGATTTACATGATAAAATCAAAGAAAACTAGCTGAAATAAAATTTTGCAACTTATCTAATCTTGAAAATGAAGAAGATCGCCCATAAACCCTAAAACTCAAAGCTCCAAGTCTCAGAAATGGTGAAGAAAATGAAATAAGAATTTATATATACTGAAGTACCAGGTACCGCTAAAACGGACAAATGGCATCTTTAGCGATCACCGCTTAAGCTGACAAGTACCGTTTTAACGGTACCCGCTTAGTGTGCCAGTCTGCTAAAGCGAACAAGGGCTACTTTAGCGCCCTCCGATTAAGCAAACAAGGACCACTAAAATGCACTTGCTTAGTTGGTAGTCAGGTCGCTAAAGCGACCAAGTAGCTCTTTAGCGTCCAATCCTAAAGAGTCCAAGTGAATCTTTAGCTCCCACCACTAAACAGGCAAAAATAGTGCTTTAGCAATAGCACCACCTAGGTGGTGCACCAGCAAAATTGTAAAAAAATCCAAGTCTCTGCGAACCCCTCAAAATTCATTCGAAATTCCAAGAACACATATGAACTATCTACCTTATCAAATTTGATACACTGGACTCAATTGTGATATCAGAATTTTCAAAAAAAATATCATTTTCACAAGATTGATCCCCAAAACCCAATTTCACAACTTTTCCAAAGAACTGTCGAAATGAGATATAAATATCATAAAACCACACCAACTATGTTACCAACCTAAAATTGATGTATTGGATCTGCGGGCATAGTCCATTTTTCTATCCGATGCACAAATCAAAAAATGTTGGTCAAAGTCAACTAGTAAGCCTTTAAGACCCTCAAAAACCATAATCTCAAAAAAATCATACTAAAATACATTAGGAACCATGCCAATAATCCCCACACTAGAAATACTATAATGCAACCATAAGACGGAGTAAAATTGTCAAATCACACAGAACCAAATATATCATGCAAAATACCAAAAAGCAGGTCATTATATCATCCACCACTAAGAATCTAGTTTGTCCTCGAACTATGGCCAATTAGAAATACCTAAATCCATAAAAATTTAGGGATAACTACCATGCATATCAAACTCGAACTCCCAAGTAAACTTATCTACAGGTCGATGTCTCTATTAGACCTTAAACACTGGAATATTTCTAGAAAAACCATCTAACATCTCTAGCTAGAATAGAGATGGGCAAATCAACAAAACATAATTGCTTGTCTAACTGAACTGAATTACAACGAATGACATGAGACTCATCTAGAATATAAAGCTGAAGAAAAACTACATGAAAAATTAGATGAACAACTGATTAATCTGGGGAAAATGCTAACTCATAAGCCACATCCTCAATAATCTAAAGGATCTCAAAAGGTCGAATATACTTGGGGCTAAGCTTGCCCCTTTTTCCATACCTCATCACGCCCTTCACGGGAGAAACACAAAGAAATACATAATCACCAACACTAGATGTCAAGGCATGAAGTCTATAATTCGCATAGCATTTCTACCTACTCTGAACTTCTCGAAATCTATCCTGAATAACCTAAAATTTATTTATAGACTCAAACTTTATTCAAAGACTCACAAAGCAAGTCTATACCTTGAGGTATATTCTCAAAAACCTCAAACCAACAGATTAGAGAGCGACAACTCCTACCATATAAAGCCTAAAAAATAGCCATCTCAATACTGAAATGGTAGCTATTATTATATGTAAAATCTGCCAAAGCTAGATATGGCTCCTATTAACCACCAAATCCCATCACACAAGTATGGACCATATCCTTCAAAACCTGAATAGTCCACTCCAACTGGTCGGTTTAGGGGTGAAATATTGTACTAAGATCAACTCGCGTACCGAAATCCTCCTAAAAAGTTTTCCAAAAGTAGGATGTGAAAATTGAACCTCAATCTGAGATAATAGACACCGCAGACCATAAAGCTATCTCACAAATATAGATCCGGGCCAACCTCTCAACATTAAAAGAAACCTAAACTAGAATGATTTAAGAAGATTTGGTCAATCAATCCATGATGACCCAAACACTATCAGAACCATGAGAAATATGAGACCAACCTAGTCACAAAGTTCATAGTGATTTATTCCTATTTCCAATCAATAATGGGTAATCTCTAAAGCAAACCACCATGTCTCAAATGCTCGATCTTCACCTGCTGGTAATATAGGCAATGGGTTATAAAATTTGCCACATCCTTCGTTATACCACCACCAGTAATGTTGTCTTAAATAACAATACATCTTAGTTACTTCTGGATGAATGGAATATTGGAACAATGAGCCTTCTCCAAAATCAGTCTAATCTAATCACCCACTCTTGGCATACAAACCCGGCCTTCAATCCTTAAAACACCATCAGAATCAAGTGATATTTCCATAGACTCACCACTCAATGTCTTATCCTGAATCACTCTTAACTCTACATCATCAAACTGATAACCTTAAATTTTCTCCATCATTCTTGACCTAGCCTCCATAAATGCCAAAACACACCTAGGTGTCAAAACATCAAGCCTAATCATCTGGGTAGCCAAAGATTGAACCTCTAAGGACAAAGGCCTCTCCTGGGTCAAAAGATTGGCCAAGATACCCATGCTAGTCAACTTTTGGCTCAAGGCATCCGCAATAAGATACCCATGCTAGTCAACTTTTGACTCAAGGTATCCGCAACCATATTAGCCGCCTTGCCTAGATGATAGAGAATAGTCAAGTCATAATCATTAACCAACCTGAGCCAACGACGTTGTCTCATATTAAGATCTTGCTAGGTAAAGAAATAATAAAGGTTATGATGATCCAATAAAATCTCACAATGGATTTTATACAAGTAGTGTCTCCACAACTTCAAAACATACACTACCATGCATAACTATAAATCATGGATATGGATAATACCATTTATGCGACTTCAACTGAGGAGAAGCATACACAATTACATCACCCTTCTGTATTAGCACAACACCTAACCCAACACTATAAGCATCATAGAAAAAGGTAAAAACTATGCCCTTCTTGAGTAAGGTCAAGATAAGAGCTGAAGTCAACAAATTCTTGAGCTTTTGAAAGCTTTCCTTACAAGCATCGATCGACTGGAAGAAAATCTTCTTCTGAGTCAACGGGGTGGCAATTGATAAAAACCCTTAACAAAGTATCAATAGTAATCTACTAAACAAAAAAAGAATCTCCAAATCTAAGTCGAAGAAATAGGACTAGATAATCATAAACCACTGCAATCTTGGATGGATCGACCATAATACCATCCTTGGTCACCATGTGACCTAAGAAAGAATTAGACTCTAACCAAATCTCATACTTTTGATAAGAAATAGATAGATTGTAGGAGAGCTCCTTAGTTTAGATAGGGTCTTAGTGCTTTTGGAGAAACTAGCTTATAACTTCTCACCCCTCAATATCTGAAGCACAATCTGCAAATATTCCTTATAATTAGTCTCACTCTTATAATAAACTAAGATATCATTTATAAATATAATGACAAAAGAGTCGAGATATAATCGAGAAACCCAACCATTATAGAATAATTTTCTAACTGGAAATCTTTGACGGTTAGGGTTGATAAGCCAACACAAGTGTGAGGAGTTGCCACCTTAAGCCATTAAGAATAACTAGTTTATGTTCATTGATCACCTTGCCTAGTTTTCATTATATATTGATTGACTTATTTCTTCTACTAGTACAATATCTCAAAATCTTCAAGTAACACATGGTAGAGCATAAAGAAAGGAAAGACGGATCTACCTCAAACCTGAGACTATAGGATGAACCAAAAAATGGTTGAGAAGCCTGATGCACAAGCCAACTACACTAGAAAAACTGCAAAGAAACAAGATTATGCCAACTAGTATGAAGAAGAGGATGAGTTGTCAAGCAGAGAATACAATAGTGATGGGGAGAGTAGTGATAGTTTGAGCTTAAACCTAAATAAAAATGATAGTATTGAGGACACAAAGAGTCCAAAGAAGGAACCTAAGCTTGATGAGAGTTAAGTAATCAGAACTAAGGCCCCAGGTGCCAGGGATGTTATTTGATAGAAAGTTGAGAGTATAGAGAAATATTAGAAAGATGGTCTCTTCAAAACTAAGACAAAAAGATTAAAAAGATCTTTTCATGAAGAGGCTCATATTATGATGAGAAAATTACCTAAATACCTAAATATTCAAAGGCATTTCATAGGCTATGATTTGGGTTGGATAAGCACACTTCATGGGAATTACTACCCAGCCATGGTTTGGTAATTCTACATAAATTGTATAGCCATTCTTAAAGAGCTATTTAAAAAAAGGATAGAAGTCATTTGATACACAAGAATTGATCAAAGTTCTAGTTTGTAGAGTTTGAGTGAATATTTTTGAAAAGACAATCAAGAGGGTCCTATTTGGATAAGAATATATACCTCCAACAAGCATAATAGAGTTTGAGCACAAAATATTATTAGTGTCACAGTAGCGACTATGGCTAACACAAATGATGACTAGTGGTGAATACACATGGTTGAAAACATGAAGGAAAGGTGAGAAAGTCATCACTGAACTTTGCAGCAAAATTTTAGTGTATGGCTTGATAGAGATTGATGCCTATGATTAGACAAGCCTATTTGGATGAGACCATAGTTGTTGTGGTTTATAGTTTGATGTAGGGGTTCAAATAAACTTAAGACTTGTGATTATGGATTTAATGCATATAAGGGCCTCAAAGTTTGCAACAACAATTTCTATTCCTATGTCTAGTGACCAAGATATATGGCTTGTCAAAGTGCCCATCTTAAATAGGATTGATGATGAAGTGGTGACCGTAAAGAACTAAGATATCAACAAAACACGAGATGACTCAAAGTTTGAGTTGAGGGCTCATAGACCTCCATCATTTGGTCTTCAGACTCAAACCACTCTAAAGGCATTCGACACCCTTTCAGGTATGAACCTCACTATTATTGTTGTTGATCTATAGGATGCATCTATTGTATCTGGAGCTACTACTACTTCTATAACTAATGAGACTATTGAAATAACCTTCATTCCATCTATATATTTGAATATTTGGATGACTCTACAAAATTCATGAAAATAGTCAAGAGGCAAAATAAATTTGAGAAGTAGCTGCTGTATTAGGTAACCCAATTCAAGCCCTTCATGGATCAAGCTATTGGAGAAGAATTAAAGCCATATGTGGGGGTTTACATGATCATATTAATGAAATAAAGGTGAGGATGAATGATAGGTTGAATAAGATGATATTTCCAGACTTGGTGAAATTTTTAGCTTAATTAAAAAAGGCTTCGGCCTATATTTTCGCACTATAATATGAATCTACTAGGGCATTCTGAGATTTAGATGGGTGGAATTAAGGAAGAATGGTGCCATAATTAATTTGATGTTGAGACCTCTTAAAGTCAGTAGTAAGAGGATAATTAAAGGCAATGAAAAGAAGTAAAGGAAATAAAAACACTAGAAGAGAACTGAAGAAGAAGAAGAAGAAGAAGAAGAATCTATAAAAAAGTGAAAATGATTCTAAAAAGGATAAAGCATTGATATAAGAGCGAGTAAGAGCCTAAGTTACTAGGGATTCATCTAGTTTAGTGCATGGAGTTGAGTTTGATCCACAGGTGTTGATTATACCCACTCCAGAAACCAAGGTTATTATAGATGACTTTAGCATGCCAGTCAATATTAACATTACTATTCCTGATTCTGAGGCATTTACCGTTCGAGCGTTCTACTAGAATCTGAGACCTAAGGTCTTAAAAAGATTCATTTCTTCCAAATTCTTAGTTATTTCTTATGCATTACGGATAATGCATGGTTGTTTTGATGAAGGTGGGGCTACCTATGATTCTACGACCACCCGAGTATTTTTATTGTCATATTTCTTTTTCCTCGGGTGTGCTATCTAGTAGAATTGGCAAATTTTGGGTATTTTCTAGCTTTTAGTTATTTTAAAAGGAAATAAAGTTATTTTACAGCAATCAATGGAATAATTTGTCATTGTGCAATAAATAGAGGCCACTCCAAAATTTGTTTTGTACATAAGTTGTAGTTTGGGGTCGTTGCTTATTTTGGATCTTTGAATGTCATTAGTTCATATGGATGAAATAACTTTGCTTAAGCTGAATTGTTACTGTGACTATTGGTATTGATAAGTGTTTTTCTACACCAAGTATGTGTGAGCTTATTTTATTGTTTTTCTTAATTTGTGCCTGTATCTAGAACTTTTCCAGTATTCTATTAAGTTTAATGTTATTTGGTTAGGAAAGGATTTTAGGCCTTGTTTGAATGTTGTTCACTTCGCATAAAAATACCGTCCAAACAATGTGAATAATTCCCTCCATCCTTATTTTAAGCTGAGTAAGCCAGTTTTATTCAGTAACCTTTCACCTTTTTTGCTTTTTCTTTGAACCTCTATTTTAGGCTTGGTCCCTCCTTGAACATCGTACACCTCAACTCAGGCAAGTTTTCTAAATGAGGGTTGTTATTATGGGGATATATGATAAGTGAAATAGAGTATGAAAATATCAATTGTTGATAAAAAAAATTAGTGGGTGTTAGCATGAGAGAAACAATAAAAAAAATAGAAAGTTGAGTCAAAAGAGCGTTGCATCGTGAATGGAAACAATTCTTAGAAATGGTGAATAAAAGAGGAATGAGTAGTTTTAAGTGGAAATAAAAGGTTGCTGGTACCAAAAAGGGTTCATCCACTAATCCCTTAATATGTCCTGCCTGCACCTGAGCCTTCATTACAAGCCACAAAAAGTCCAGTATTGGTCGTAATCAATTGGTCAAAGACCCAAAGTCGAATAGAAAGGGCAAGCCTATGGCATTGTATCTACATTATTTGAAATTCTCTATGAGTGTGATTGTATTTATTATAGTCCCCAGTTGAATTAATTAAGTGGATGTAGGACTTCCTTGTATTGAGGGTACTAGAAATCATTGCTAATTACTAAATGTTAGGATAGTGGTTGTATGTGTATGCAAGTTATTCATTGATATCATGATGACACTCCTAGATCCTTAGTAGTTAACATTTTAAATGAATACTATGTACCTTGGTGAAAATAATAAGGAAGGGGTAGATGTTCCTTGGAATGCATTATGAAATACCAGTTGATTACTATGGTTTAACTTATCTATCTTTGATTCTAAGTGTCCATCTATTATAAGTTTGTGTTTTTGCTTGAGGACAAGCGAATGTTCTAAGTTAAGGGTGTTGATGTTTCGGCTATTGACGACACAGTTTACACTTTTAACCAATAATAAATGCAAGTTTTTAAGAAACATTTGTTAGATTTGATGTTCTTATGTTAAAATACAAGAATTGAAATCAAGATGAAATAATTAAAAAAACATGGCTTAAAGATGGTTGAGTGATGATTCATCTGACAAACCATTAGAAATGTGATGACCCACCATTCTATCCATAATACTAGGACATAACCAACATTAGAAGAGATCAATATGATAGCTTGAACTGATAATCAATCAATAATATGATGAGCCATCATACCTAACCATCAAACCTAAATAGATTTTAACAGACCATCATACCTTCGGTCAAAGCCAAGGCGGTCAGTTCTAATTTAAATTTGGATTAAAAATTTCCTAGATCCTATAAATACATAATTTAGGATTTAGAATATGCTTCTTTCCCTTTGTGAAGAATATTACATTATTTCATCTAAGTGTTGATGGCTTTGGGATTTAAACTAGCTATGTAGGTTTTGTTCTCAAAGATTCAAGTGTTGAATTTTATCATTGTAAGTATTCTTATTTTAATTATGAAATACATTATTTTCTTCATCTGAAAAAACATATATGTCTAAAAACCCACGAGTATGGCTGTGTGATCCATGGAAAAATAATAATACTATAGTTGATTTTGATGTGGATTTGAATAATATATGTGAAATGTATTGTTATTCTTTTGATTTTAACATACTTCTAATTGTTACAAACATTAGAACAAGCCCTAGGTTTAACTTGCTTGAAATAAGAAATTAAACCAGGAAAAAGGATTAACAATGAGCATTCAATGTTGTTAACCTCCATCTAATGGTAATGTTGTAGCGAGATAAATCAACTTGAGGCCAAAATTGAGTTTACTATTTCCATCTTCTTATGTTTGAAGGAATTAAGGGTATAGTCATCTAATAAGGTTGAGAAATATTTAGATGTACACTAGAATTCAATTGCCTTGCATTACTTTTGTTAGAAGAATCTATTATCAATATTAACCTGGAAGTGCTATAAAGCCATGGTGACCATAATCCTAGTTTGCTTTCTCTACTGATTGATATTTGCTTAATTTAATGTTTGTTATCCAAAACAAGTTGGATATTTATTCCAAATCACTTATCACAAACCCCTCTTTTTATGGAAATTGTAGATTAGTAGTTAGTTAAATCTCAAATGACTTAACCATATTCTCTATAGGATTCGACCCCAATCTTTGTTGAGTTATTTATTTGATAACAACCACTTACACTTCTTAGGGGAGGTGTAAATTATGTGACTCGCTGTAGCAACCTCATCTATCTATGGTGAACCCACTATGGATATAATATTCCCGATATAGTAGTCTCATAGTAGCGGGATACAACCTTCTATAGCAGAAGGTTGCAGGCAGTAGCCTCGTAGCCATAACCCAATTTTGGCCTTTTTCTAAAAAATCAATTTTGTTTATAATTATATGAGTTATAATTCTCTTTCTTACAATGTTTTGTAGATTTACTATTCCCATGAATGAAAATTAGGAAAATGCTCCTGCCTTCGCGAGATTTCCTAATGAAAACTATCAGGAAAGATTTTGTGACTACTAGAGGATCAAATTCTACTATGATTGGAGTTTTGTTATGAGAGAGGAAGTAGCCATGGTGCCAAAAGTTTAATACTGACTCCAAGAGTTTGGTTGGATGCCACTCTTAGAGGCTTCTCCGACAAGGGTCTCAAGCTGGGTTAGGGAGTTCTATGTCATACTCCCTATCGTGCTTTAGGATGACCCTAACCCTACCATTTATATTTGGGGAGTGAATGTCCCCATGGATGCTACTTCTATAAATGAGGTTCTTCTGGTACAAAATATTACCAATGCCTAGTATCAAGACAATGCACTAGAGATGAACATGAAGTGGCAGCGAGACATTCCGATTATGGAGGATGATAAGGATCAGATCTATTGGCCCACTATTATGGGGGTTAAAAGCACTTATTTCATTGTTGATGCTTGGAGATGGCTAAATCTGGTGGCCTAAAAGATTCGTCCGTTGGGTAATACTTTTAACATGAGCTATCCTCAGGCCCTGGTGGTGGCTTATGCCATACAAGAATCGAGTGGATTGTGGGGGCACAAATAGTGATGGAGTTGAAGGACTTCTACCTGGACAACAAGAAAAGCCACTACCTTCTTGAACTAGTCTCTAAGTTATACAGGCATACCAGGATGCCTAGGAAGGATGTTGATAGGGACATAGAGATGGCTAGACTAATCCTTCCAACCCCTCTAGGTGAACGTGGTCTCATCCAAGAGAAAGAAGAAAAGGAAAATTGATGCGACCTAGAGAAGTTGGGTCCTACAGTAGGACAATGATAATGATGATTCTTTCCCTACCTCCCAGCCCCAGATTTCTAGCAGTCATCAGGAAGCAAACTTGGCTACGTGAGGAGATACATGGAGTATGCCTATCTACCTTTCCAGGGTACAACCCCTTCTAACTAACAACCCCACCTCCCACTACCTAGGACTATGCAACACTCTATTAAGAGCTCAACGAGAATAGGAGAGGGAGGAACTCCTGAGACTACATGCTTGTAGGGATGTGGAAGAACGAAAAGCTCATGTTCAAGTGTGCAGTATCTGACAAGGAGCTTCCCCAGCTAGAGCCATAAGACATACATGAGTTCTCCTTCTTGAGTGATGAAAAAAAGAAAAGACCCACCCTAGAAATCCATTATAATAATGGGGCATCTAGTTAGGTTCCTGGCAAACGTCAGCTCAGTACCCCTTTTTGATATATGATACATTTGGGTTGCCCCCATTTGGCGCATGTAGAAAAAAATATTTTTCCTTTCCTTCTTCTTTCTATTTTATAGCACATGGATGCTAGTTTTTAATAATTTAATATTTAATGTATGCTTTTTACCTTGCTATGTGCAATTTCCATACACCATGCGGTAGCTCTTTGCTTAATTAAAGAATAATACAGGCCGAGAATGAAAAACAAAATAGGGGAAAATAGAGCAGGGATTCTGTCCTAGCCCATGCTGCTATAGAGGGTTGTACGCTGCTATAGTGTAAAATGTCCCACTATGGCATCCTTTCTGTAGTGGGCCTGTGCCGCTATGGCTACCCAATAGTAGTAATCTAGAAATTCTTAAATGGTTTGCAAATTTCCTCATTCACATTCCTTGTTTCCAATAATAAAGTATGAAATCACACTATGATCTTCATTATAATCCCAAGATCGAACCCAACAATTCCTAAAGCAATAAGTAGCATCATATTTCTTTAAATCAGTTATGAATCACAATAAGAAACTTTTACAACAATTTTGCTATCATGCAACAATAGCTCTTTTTCTGTGGTACTTATTCACATACCATCTACTTGAAACAAAAGTTTCCATAATCATGAACCATTTTTCCCCTTACCATTTCACCAATGATAAGATCATGCATAGTATTTAAAATACAATTTTCATTCAAACCACATAGAAAACAATTCCTTTATCAACTCACATATAATCCATGACTCTAGACCATTCATGAATTTCACCATAATTCAAACAATCACATTTCACATAAGTATCAAATCCATTGTTCATTTGTGCAAACAAGCCCTTTTTTTTTTATTCCTTTATTTGCCTCGTGGATAATTACTAGTTGGTTATCCAGAAATTTTACACCGCCTTTTCAGCCAGATACCAATTGGAACCTTTTCAATTCCAATTTTCATTACTTGTGTTATTCCAATGGAGTCAAACGACATCTAGTTGCCTCGTTGAGATACCAATTGTAATTAATAGATACCAATTAGGCTAAACTCATATAAACAAGCATAAAAACAGCATGAAAAGAGAGAAAAAAGTGCTTACAGTTTCCTAGAATGCCTCAGAGCTACCTGAAGATTAGATGTGGACGTCAAGACACCAATACGTAGGACTCTGCTTAATATTTACTTTTGTATGTGGAGACCAATAACCTAGGATCAAATACAAACTATACGACCCTAGTAACCAAATTATGTGGACACCTACTCTAATCTACCTAGTTAGGAGAACCCTTATCATCCATTTCAAAAATACGTGTGGAAGATATATTTATTTATTACATATGGTTTACAAAATTTTAAATACAAGGACCTAGTCTAAATAGATACAAGAGCTACTATGAGGAAATACAAAATAATATAAATGACCTATCTTCCACTATATAAACAATGATAGAAGATGTTGGATATCTTTACCACGTCAAGTATGAAACATCTATTGATCCTACAACCAGACTATACCCCAGAAAAGGGTATAGCGAGAGTAGTATTACTAAAAACAACATGTATTAGTAAGCACCATCGATCTATCCAAATTAAATCACATAAATATCCAAAAAGAACCATGCAACTTAAGAGTTTTATTAGTCAAAGATCTTCCATCCTTTAACTCCTTAACACCTTTAGTTCTTACTAACCTTACTAATTGAGAGCCAACTTTCCCTTACTAAATTCAGCCATATTCACCACCTTCTCATGGTATCATCAAGTAAAACCTCACTTCTTAATAAAATATCAATTCAACCATGCTCATCCCAAGAGTTACCACCCTTAACAATCTGTCATTTCAGACCCTTGCATCATACTTAACATTATTTTGTGCATCAACACCTTAGTAATTTGAGATTCATTTAAGGCTTTGCGAACTTAAACTGCAATACTACAAGACACCACCTACCTAATCTTAGAATAACCACTAGTAGATCCATGTCCATAACCTTCTTACAAGTATAATTAAGAACACCATTTTACCTTACTAAGGATGCTTAGCCTTTTTCAACTAGTCACAAATTTTACTCAAGTGTAAGTCAATATATACAACATACCAATTCAATACCATAACTATATGCATTATACAAGTCAATAACCAATGACTTCACAACAATACATTAACCATGTCTCAAATACATAAGTAGATAGACAACCAAGAGATATGCCAATCATTTGTAATTTAACTTGAACCTCTTAGACATCTATTTCAACAACAACAATGTTAATAATTATGAATTCCAATTTTCTCAAGAAACCAAATATAGCAATCCAACGCATAAGCTCAATTTACACAGAAAATCCATCTAACAAGTCAACACATAAGCCTAATTTACTTAGGAAACCAAATATATCAAGTCAACTCATAAGCCTGATTTACTCAAAAAACCACTAATTACACGCCAATACATAAGCTCAATTCACTCAAGGAACTAAATATAGAAAGTCAACACATAAGCTGGTCTACTCAAGAAACCAATATAACAAATCAAAATACAAGCTCGGTTCACTCAAGAAACCAATATAACAAATAAGTATATAACCTTGATTCACTCAAGGAACCTTCACACTCACCTATAACTTGTAAATACATGATATGGGTATTATGATTTCCCACTAGTGATGTTCTACATAGGATGAGCACTTTTTTATGTACCAAATTCCAGACATCAAGTGCCTGCCAACCTTATACCAACCAATCCTGTGAAGATGGAATATTAGTATATCCCACAATAACAACAATAATAATGATGATAAAAATAATAATTATTATTATAATAATAAAAAAGTTAAAGCAGTAGCAGCAACAACAGTAGTAGTATAAATCTCGTGAAGATTCTCAAATACTAGTACATCTAACAATAATCACAGTTCTCACAATAGTCATAATCACAATGATAACAACAATAATACTTGTAAAGCCAATAAGTTCTTAATATAAGTTCGTTGCATGTGATTAACACTTTCGATATCAAATAATCATTCACCTTCCTTGAACATGCATTATAATAAGTAATGTGAAGGAATAGTTATCGTGCACATATAAATCATGTTTGGGTTTCAATTACATTATATCATCACTGTCATAACCCAAACTAGGGCCTGGCCATGACGGGTATCTCAAGCCCACCATGGGCGGGAGACCACCCCCTTAGCCTAACCTCAAGAGCACAATAATAACAATAAAGTGGAAGACAATCAAACAATAATGAGATGATGAATAGACAAATCAAATAAAAACTAAAAGTCAAAACAAAAACCACCCCACACTTGTCTACAATATCCTTTAAAATCAAAATATCAACTGGTTGGGACATGCCCTCGACTGTGACCTAAAGAATCCAAAAGTACTATGACAATAAAGAAAGAATAATAAAATAACAAAGTCTTCCGAAGAATAGAGGATCACCACTTCACAGCAACTCAACGGACAACCACCTAACACTGCATAGGAGCAATAGAAAAGTCTTCGAACCCTATATCATGAAACGATGTAGCATCCTAGGACAGTTAGTGGGATAAGAATTGGCATATAACTCAGGAAAAGTGATAAAGTAATGCCATTTTTTAATTCAATCAAAACCACATGCACACATTTATATATACACACACATATATATACATATATATATATATGTTGAGATAGATAAAAGAGTCATGAACATGAGAGTTTAAAGATTTAACCTAAACTGTATAGCTCCATCCATCCTAAAGGCACTCACGGGCTATATGACTTTAGCTCTCCCTACAAAAAGGGCCTCAGTGCGTGTTAGCCTCACAAACTTAGGAAAAACTAAGGTAAAACTAAATCTACTAGGGAAATAGCTATCCCAAAATATATACATCAAGTGTGCACCAAGAATACGGTTATATATACCCCTAACGCCGGCAAACATGGTTTCCAGTGTTTGTCCCTCCGGGAATGACACCTTCACGATGAGCTACACAATTTCCTTTAACCTAAATTAAAATAATTTGCACATAAAACCAACCAGTAACCTAGTAGTCATCCATTACGACATTTACCACTTGGTAATGTCATTCTAATATTTTTGCAATCTAATATATTTATGACAAATCAATCTACATAACCAAATTAGAATCCCAAGTTTCATTTAAAATCAAAAACCAAGACCACCAAGGCCAACCAAACCATTTTCATTCATTTATCCTTTAATGCAATGCATTGGGTTAAAAAATAAATTAAACAATGCAATTTTCCATATTCAAAATCAAGTTTACAAAGTGGATTAAGGTTAATGCCAATTTCAAGACAAAATTCATCCAATTTAGGGAAACCTATGTCCCCTCATTCCAATTATTTAAATCGTGCATCAATTTAGTCCACACAATATAAATTTAAAGCATGAATAATTAATTTAAAATATGGGAGAAGTAATTCAGTGAGTAACAACCTAAACCCCTCAACCTAATTTCAAAAAACACAATTTAAATCATATAAAAATCCATTCAATTATTTCTACAATGTAAAATTCAAGTTTAGGAAAGAGAAACATGCCTGAAGTAGACCAGAAATTGAAGTCAATTTGATGTTTGGAGCTTGGATGATGAATTCATTATAAAACCCTTGAATATTCTTGGGTTTTGAGTTTAAAAGAGAAAAGAATGATTTGATATTTGAAAACTAAAGGGAATGATGTTATTTTATGTTATAGGTCATACAAGGGGTAAAAATACCAAAAGCCCCTCACCCCAAGTGGAAAAAACCAAAACTGGATAAAATTAAAACATTGGCGCGTCATGCTAATATCAGTGAGGTTAACCTCCATAACACGTCATTATCACGGACCCTCACTGCCTCAGTTCCCAAAATAATCCGAACCCCTACCAACAAATTTATAACATTTCTAAAACACCCTTTTAACGCTCCTAAACATAATTCAAGTCAAAAGTTGATGTTACGCATGTAGGAGGGTAAAAAGTAAAATGATGGACATTTTTAAAAGGTCTTACATTGTCCACAACTTAGGATTCATCGCTGAATGATGAGTTAGGCCAATTTTAGCATGAGAATAGCAAGAATACACCAGAATCAAATGTCAAACTCGAAAAGTGGCTAGATGAAAACAAAATGCATACCTTAAGCACTTTAATTCAACAGAGGGAACAAAAATGGATACTTGACTTTTATATCTTCCTCAGCTTCCTATGTAGCCTTTTCTACCTTCTGATTTCTCATAAGAACCTTCATCAAGGCTACATCCTTCTCGTCAACCTACGAACTTTTCTATCCAATATTTCAATTGAGACTTCCTAATAAGACAAAGAAATCGTAACACCAACATCCTCAATAGGTGCTATTAAGGAAGAATTACCCATACACTTTTTTATCACGGACACATGAAAAATAAGATAAATCAAAGCTAAACTTACAGGAAAATCTAAATCAAACGCCACATTCCCAGTTCTCCTTAAAAAATCAGAGGGAATAACATAACGGGGACTGTGCTTCCCCTTCTTGTAAGACCCCGCAAAATCTTAAGCTTAACTTAGTCTGTTAAAGCTTGAAAAAAGGTCCCAGACTTAAAAATTTTAGCTAAGTGCTTATGCTTAGAATTATTTTAGCCTTCATAATTAGGCGATCCTATTTTACGACCCTTATAACCTTAAAATATCGATCCTTAGATTAAATCATGATCAGGTGTGTCGATAGGCTACTTTGGGTTAGTTTCAAATTTTTCAAACCTTGTTCGGATTGTATTCAAGTGGTCAAAATAGTGGGTCGATGCAATATCGATGCATCGCGTTGCATTGACCATCGTGTCAACGGATAATTTTTCCCCAACTTTCAATGCAATTCCAGTAAACCAATGCAAACTCGATGCGGTGTGTTAGTCATTGCATTGATGCCATCGACATGGCACGTTGGTATGTGCATCGCTGGGCACATTTTTTAGTAATTAAATCAGCATCCAGAAAGGTATTTGGGACATTTTCCTTACTTCTATCCAGCCCCAAAACACTAGATTAAACCCTTCAATAGGCAAAATACACTCATTGTTCACTAAAATCCTCTCAAGAACAAACCTTAGTCCATCAAGTCAAGATCAAGATTTAAGAAATTTACCATCAATCTTCACAAATTTTTTTACCAAGGTATGTTAGGTGTTTATCCAATTGTTTCCTTCCACCCTTGGAGTTCAAGAATCCTTTTTTAAATTACAAGTTGATTTCTTTCATGAATTTCATGTTGAATTTGATTGTATTCATGAGTATGATGTTAGTTGGGTTTATAATCCATGATTAATTACAATTTTCAAGAGAAATAAATAGCATGTTTGTGTTGTTATATGGATTCATGTTAAAAATCCTTGAATTTGTGAGTTTGGAATTGTGATCATGATGCTTGCATGTTGACTAGTAATATGTGCATAAACTATGCCCCCCAAATGTCTGATAAAATGTTCATGTGAGTTAAATAGTGCAATCATATCACGTTAGCATGTATATGAGTTTATACCATGCAAGTGCTGGATGAAATACCTCAAAGAATGATTGTGGTGAAGTGTCTAGTTATCATGTTTTCAAGATTGTTCTATGTTTTACAATTTATGCAATCGAGTCCTGGAGGTATATAATACCCGACAATCTAGTTATTTACCTAGATTTACAACAGTTTAAGAATAATCTCAGTGATTTCACGTACAGTAGCACTCAGTTAATTATAGAACTCAGCGTATTCAGTGAGTTAATAGAATTCAGTGTACTCAGTCAGTTTATAAAACTTAGTGAACTCTATTCAGTTTAGTTAGACAGCATGATTAGTAACCGTTCAGTCAAGCCTAATACAGTCTAGAAATTAGTTCAGTGTCTATTAAGTTGGGAGTAGGAATCATCATCGAGTGAACCTAGGGATGGGGGCATTTCTATCAGTAAAGGGTTTGACCCTTAGTAGCAATCCCTGCATTACAGAACTACATAGCTAGCATAGGTTGAGATGTCTTCTTGCCAGTCTAGGGTTGATACGTCTTGTACAAGTTTTTCTGCCAGCGAGGGTTGATGAAAGGGCTTTCTGTTAGAGAGGTTTAACTCATAGCCATTGTTAGTATCCCTTGGCAAGTTGCTAACACCCTTCCAACTGGGGTCACAGGTTAGGCCCCAACTTCGTTCATAATTGGGGTATGTTGGTTAGATGAACACTCCCACAGTTTCAGTTTTAATTTCAAACTTAGTATAAAATTTCAGTTCAGTTTTAGAATCAGGACTATCAGATAAAGTCACCCAGCTCAGTATAGAACTCAGTTCAGTTCTATAGAATCAGGACTGTCAGAAATAGTCACTTAGTAAACAGTAATACAGTATCAGTAAACTCAGATATTAGTCATTTAATTTTCAGAACTCATTATCCAGTGCTAACAAAATCTCAGTTACAGTATACGCAGTTATGTGCATAGTATTGCATAATCAGTATTTATAGAAGTTTAAGATATACATGTACTCTCAATCAGTTATACTCATATTATTCAGTCAGTTATTGTTCTTTCATATGAACCCATGCATCCAGCCTTACCTCACCTACCATACCAGTACATTCAAGGTACTGATGCATATCTTTTTTTGTGCTATGATGTCTTGTATCATAGATTCAGACGCACGGGCTCCTGACCGTACCTAGAATCCTAGATTATCAGCAGCAGAATTAGTGGTAAGTCCTCATAGTTCGAGGATAGAGTTTTATTTTAGTTTATCAGTACCTCTGTAGTTGGAGTTAGTTAGGGGCTTGTCCCATCAACTCCACTTTCAGACAATTCAGTTAGAGGCTCTTCAAACTAGACTATTTTAGACAGATGTTCAGTATTCAGTATTTACATATCAATATTTGATTCAATTTTGAACCTTGTGACAGTTTTAGCCAAATTTCCTCATTTTTATAGTATTATTATTCAGTGATTATAGCAGGTATCAGTCATGGGTTAGCTTGTGGTCCTTCGAGATTATGAGCATCGTGTGATGCTTGGGGTACGGTCTCGGGGCATTACACTTCTTTCCAAACCTCATGACTCCTTTCATAGGATACACCTTCAACAATACACAATCACTTACTTCAAACTCCAATTCCCTTCACCTCACATCCGCATAAAACTTTTGGCTACTTTGAGCAGTCTTAAGTCCCTGACTAATCACTTTCACCTTCTTCATTGCTTGGTGAACCATGTCAAGACCAAAAAACCTATTCTTACCTACATCGAACCACCCAATAGGAGATGTGCACCTTCTACTATAAAAAGCCTCAAAAGGAGCCATCTGAATCCTGAATAATAACTGTTATTGTAAGAAAACAAAATAAGAGGAAAATAGTCAATCCAACTACCTTTAAAATCAATCACACATGCCCTTAGAATATTATTTAAAGTCTGAATAGTTTGTTCCACTTGTCTATTTATTTGAGGGTGAAAAGTGGTGCTAAGGTTAACCTGTGTACCAAAACATTTCTGAAACGAATGTTAGAAGTAACAATAAAATTGCATACCTCAGTCTGTAATGATGGACGTTGGTGCACCATGCATCTTCATAATCTCTTGAATGAACAATTTAGCATAATTCTCTCCTGAGTAGTTAACCCTCACAGGTAAGAAGTGAGAAGACTCAGTCATCCTATCCAAAATGACCCAAATCAAATCTTACTAATTGTAAGACAACAGAAGACCTGTAATGAAATCCATATTGATCACCTCCCACTTACATATGGGAAACTATATCTCTTGAGACATGCCACCAGGCCTCAAGTGTTCAACCCTAACTTGCTAACAAATGATACGCTTAGTAACAAAATTTTCCACATCCCTCTTTATAGTATTCCACCAATAGATTTCCTTTGAGTCATGATACATCTTCACCGAACCTGGTTAATTGTATATCTAGAGTCATGAGCCTTAGTCAAAATCTTTTGTCACAACCCATCAAGATCAGGAACACATAATCTTCCTTGATACCTCAGAATGCCATCTCTCCCAATCTCGATTGCCATAACTTTTTGCTGACCCACATCATCCTTAATCTACATAAGTATAGGATCAAAGCTGATTTCTCCTTTCCCTCTACACCAAGATATGACTTAACCGACTCCTTCATAATTACTTCTCTATCCACAAAGTCCAAAAGATGAACTCCCAAATTAGCCAACTTGTGAATATCCTTCACTAACACCCTTTTCTCTTTATCAAGATGAGATCATCATCCCACAGATAACCTGCTAAGAGCATTAGCAATACCATTAGCTTTACCTGGATGGTAATGAAGACCCATGTCATAATTCTTAAGAAACTCAAGCCACCTCCTTTGACTGAGATTCAATTTCTTCTACTAAATACATACTGCAAGCTCTTATGGTCTAAATAGATGCCTACCTGCACCCCGTACAAATAATGCTGCCAAATTTTTTATTCAAAACTACAGCCACCAACTACAAATCATGAACCGAATAATTCCTCTCATGAACATTAAGTTTCCTAGAAGCATAGAACACAACCTTACCATACTGCATCAAAACACAACCCAGTCCCACATGGGATGCATCACATAACACAACAAAACCCATCAGTACCCTAGGGCAGGATCAAAACTGGCGTAGAAGTCAACTTATTCTTCAACTTCTCAAAATTATCCTCACAAGCATCGGACCATAAAACCTTAACCTTTTTCTAAGTTAACTTCATCAACGGAGCAGCAATATATGAGAAACTCTCCACAAATCTTTTATAATACCCAGGTAAGCCGAAGAAACTCCTAATGCCAGTTAGAGTCGTGGGTCTAGGCCATTTCTTAACTACCTCAACTTTGTGTGAATCCATCTTGATACCCTTACTAGAAACAACATACCCAAGAACGGTCACCACTTATCCAAAACTCATACTTAGAAAATTTTGCATCACAACCTCTGGTCTTTACAAGACTATAACATAATTCAAAGGTGATTGGCATGATCCTACTCACTCTTAGAGTACACCAAGATGTCATCAACAAAGACTATAACAAACAAATATAGAAACTGCCTGAAAACTAAATTCATAAAATCCATGAACGCAGCAGGAGCATTAGTCAACCTAAAGCTCATAGTGACCATACCGAGTTAGGAAAGTAGTCTTGGGAATACAAACCTTCTTAATATTCAATTGATGATAGCCCAAATAAATATCAATCTTAGATAAACACCTAGCACCCTGAAGCTGATTGAAAAGATCATCAATCCTAGAAAAAGGATACTTATTCTTTATTGAAACCTTAATCAATTGGTGATAGTCTATATATATTGGAAGAGACCCATCTTTATTTCACACAAAAAGAACAGGAGCACCCCAAGGAAAAACACAAGGATGAATAAAGCCCTCATCAAGAAGTCTCATTAATTGCTCCTTTAGCTCTTTTAGTTTAGTCGGAGCCATCCTATAAAAAAGAATATAAGTAGGATGGATATCTAGTAGAAGATCAATCCTAAAATCTATTCCCTATCGGGAGGAATTCCAGAAATATCATCGAGAAACACTTCAGGAAATTCACTAACCACAGGGAGAGATTGTAAAGGAGTCTCAGAGTTAGAATCCTTAACATAAACTAGATGATGTAAAGACCCTTTAAAAATCAATTTCTGAGTTCCAAGATAGGAAATAAGCCTCCCTTTGGGTACTAAGGAACTCCCTCCCGTTCTAATATCGGCTTATTGGGAAAATAAAAACCGACCCATCGGGTCCTACAATTTGGAGAAGCATAGCATGAATGAATCCAATCCATCCCTAAGATAACATCAAAATCCACCATATCTATTCTATCAAATCCACCAATGTCTCTCTATGAAAGATAGACACCATACACACCCTATAGATGTTTTTGGTAAATATAGAATCATCCACCAGAGTAGACATAGAAAAGGGGTTGGAAATATTTTTAGGACCAAAACCAAAATGCACAACCACATAAGGAATCATATAAGAAAGTGTAGAACTCGGGTCAAGCAAATAATAAACATCATAGGAAAAGAGTTGTAACATACTCGTAACAACATCAGGGGATGACTCAGATGCTTGATGAGTGTCAAGTGCATAAAGATGATTTTGTCTAGTGTCGGTACTAGAAGTAGGTTCCTTTAGCGCGGGAGCTAAAAATATGGCTACTGAAACTTTATTAGCCCTAGTAGCAACCCTTATTGAAGATAATTTCACTGCATATGACCAAGCTGAGCATAATTATAGCACTAATTTCTCCCTTCCTCACAATAACCAAGGTGAAGTTGACCACAAAAATGACAAAAAAGATTACGAGGGATTGACTGAGATCCACTATCCTGATACTGGGCACCCTGTGCCTTAAGACCATTGTTAGCCTAAAAATGATGTTCACCCAAAGGCTTAGGATAAGGAGCACTGGAAGACAAATACGAATTCCCCCCAGTTTTTCTTCTTGGTTCACTAGCTATTATCTTTCCTACTATTTTATTGACCCCTACCTATTCTGAATACCTAAACTTTTTGTCCTGCCACTCTCCCATCTCTACTTATTTCTTTATTTCATTCTCTACCTGCTGCATATAAACCACCAACCTAGAGATGTCCATATCATTATTCAGCATCGTAGCCTTACACTCCAACACCAAATCACCGGGTAAGCCAATTGAAAAATTTCTCATGTTAGACACCAACTTTGGAGCATTACAGGACAACTACTGAAATTTCAGAGCATACTCCTCCACAGTTATCTTCCCATACTTCAAGTTCACAGACTCTTCTATGTTACCTTCCCTCAACTCCTGAGGAAAGAAGTGATAAAAAAAACCCAAAAAGTTATCCCACACTACCTACTCAACATCATCACTCCTTATAGCTTCTCACTCTTTATACCACTGTTAAGCTACATCCTTTAACTGATACATAATAAACTCTACACCCTTACAATCAGTAGCATGCATCACCCTAGAAATCTTCTCTATCTCATCAATAAACTCCTGAGGATCCTCCTCAACTTTAGAGACTGTAAAAGTTGGTGGATTTAACCTCATAAACTGGCCAACCCAAGTGACCTTAGATAAATAAGCAACAAAATCAACATGGTCAGATTAACGAGATTGTGATGTCACTAACTGAGTGAGCATATGAATGGACTAATGAAACTCTGCATTAGAGATATCTCCATGAGGTGACTGGGTGTATGAGTCACCAGCCTGGGAAGCTCGAAGAGGACTAGTAGGGATCGGTGGAACTCCATGAAGAGCGGTACAATAAGGAGCAGGGACCCTAGACCAGGTTTGCACTCCATAAATAGGGCGAGTCCCCTTCATATTTTCCAGTAGAGTATATACAAACATCAGATCTTTGAGGAGGTATGATCTGAAATGTGAGGAAGACAGTAGTTAGAGAAATTTCATAATCTAGACTCTACAACTCAAAATAGAACACAAGAAAGGAAAATATTCTGAAACGCCTTATAGCCTCCTCCTTATAAGTGTGGTACGCTACACACTCATAAAAGAGACTCTACTCGACATGAATTTGTGGACACTCAACTATCCTAACCCATGCTCTTATACTAAGCTTGACATAACTCGAACAAAGGCCTGGTCGTGATTAGTATATCAAGACCACTATGGGTCGGAGACAACCCCTTATCCTAACCTCAAAAGTACAATAATAACAATAAAGTGGAACCCAATCAAACTATAATAAGAAAATGAATAGATAGCTTAAATGAAAAATGAGAGTCAAAACAACAACCACCCCACACTTGTCTAGAATAGCCTATAAAACCAAAATATTAACGAAGTCGGAACATGCCCCTGATTGTGACCAAAAGAATCCAAAAGTACTATGACAATAAGGAAAGAATAATGAAATAACAAAGAATTTCTAAAGATGGAGGCTCACCACTTCACAAAAACTCAACGGATATGCTCAACCACCTAACGTTGCAAAAGAGCAACAAAAAAGTCTTTGGACCCTACATCATGAAATGATGTAGCATCCTAGGACGGTCGGTAGGATAAGCATTAGCATAAAACTCAGGGAAAGTGATAAAGTAATGTCATTCCAAATCAATCAAAACCACATGCACATAATCATATATATATATATATATATATATATATATATATAAATTTAGAGAAAAAGGATATTGGGATAAGGAAAAGGGTCCTGAACATGAGAGTTTAAAATTTTAACCTGAACGGTATAGCTCAATCCATCCTAAAGCACCCAGGGGCTATATTGGTTCAACTTCCCCTGCTGAAAGGGCCCCAGTGTGTGGTAGTCACACGAATTGAAAAAAATCTGAGGGATAACTAAATCCGCCCATGCAAAAGTCATCCCAAAATATATACATCAAGTTTGCATCAAGTACACCGTTATATAGACCCCCAACGCCGGCAAACGTGGTTTTCAATGTTCATCCCTCTAGGACATACACCTTCACATTGAGCTACACAACTCTTTTTTAAGCTAAAATTAAACCAATTTGCACATAAAACTAACTAGCAACCTAAGAGTCATTCATTATAGGATTTACCACTTGGTATCATCATACTAATATGCTTGCAAGCTAATATATTTATGCCAAACCAATTTACAAAATAAATTAGACTCACAAGTTCCATTTAAAATCCAAAACCAAGGCCACCAATGCCATCCAAACCGTTTTTATTCATTTATCCTTTAATGAAATGCATTGGGTTCAAAAACAAGTTAAACCACACAATTTTCCATATTCAAAATCAAGTTTACAAATTGGGTTAAGGTTAATGCCAATTCCAAGCCAAAGGTCATTCAATTTGGCTAAACCCGTGTACCCTCATTCCAATCATTAAAACCATGCATCAATTCAGTCTCCAAAATATTGAATTAAAGCAAGAATAATCAATTTAAAACTTTGGACAAGTAACTAAGTCAGTAACAACCAAACCCCCTCAATCCATTTTCAAAAACCATAATTTAAATCACATGAAAATCCATTCAATTAACCAAAAAAAAATTCAAGTTTAGGAAAGAGAAACATGCCTAAAATACACAAGAAATTGAAGTTAATTCAGAGTTTAGATCCCAGATGATGAATTTACTGTAAAACCCTTGAATTTTCTTAGGTTTTGAGTTTAAGAGAGAAGATGAATGATCTAATATTTTAAAACTGAAGGGAATAAGGTTATTTTATATTATAAAGTCGTACAAGAAGTAAAAGACCAAAAGCCCCTCAACCCAAGTGAAAAAAATAAAACTTGATAAAATTAAAACACTGGTGTGGGATGCCAATATTACAGAGGTTAGCCTTCATGCCACGCCAATATCGCGGAGGTTAACCTCAATGACATGGCCTTATTATAGATCCTCACTACCTCAGGGTTCCAAAATGACCCTGAACCCCTTCTAAAAAATTCGATACTATCACGACCCAAACCAGGGCCTAGCCATGACGGGTATCTCAAGTCCCACATAGACCGGATATCACCCCCACCAAGCCAAACCAAACATACTATACCCCAAGTTCGGCTGAATTTTGAACATATAACAAGATAGCATACAATAGTCTATGAAAGTTTAAATGCATGTCCATACCCAACCACCATCGATCGGCCAACCGACCGACTGATACCGCCCAATAGCCACAGTATTCCAAAGAAATCCTTCTAAACTATGATCCAAATTTGAACATAAATAAAGTGTCGGGACATGCCCCAATAATAGTCAAAAACCAAATCCAAAGGAATAGTCAAAATATAAAGGAAACCATAATCATGAAATGGAGTCTTCCAAAGAATGGAACCCATCACTTCAATCTAACTTTCTAGCTAATTTCGGACAAAGTCATTGAGCAGGAAAAGTAGAGGTATGACTAGTTCTTACATAGCATGGGGATACAACATCTGAATAACGATTAGTGGGCTGAACTCTAGCATACAACTCGGGGATAAGGATAACATAATGACATGATCAACACTTTAAAATCATTTCAAAAACTAATGCACATAATCAAACAAATAAACATATATATATATATATCACATGTCGGGATAGGGAACAAAGCTTAACATGCTTTTCAAAACCTTAACCTGGATTGGGTAGCTCAACCATCATGTAATAGTACCAGCGAGCTACATGGTCCCTTGGTCGGGCCCCAATGCGTGTAACCACACTAATCAGAGAATAATCGCATAAATATGCACATGGGGGACTCGAACCCTCCAATGTATACCAAGGTGACTTAAGCACCTGATCATATAATGATTTAAGGGGGACTCGAACCTCCCAAATCATGAAATAATAATAAAGGGGACTCAAACCTCCCTGGTCACTCTGACCCCCGTGTCGATAAATATAGTTTCCATTATCGATCACTCGAACCTCCACTTTCACAACTCGGCTACACAACTCTTATTATAGACCAATTAAAATAAGTATCACATATTCACATTTATTTAACAACATTCCACATTAAGGCATACAATGTTGGTATCATCATACTAACTACACTTGCAAGGTAACATGTCATTCTAATATAATTTCTATTAACTCAGGGAGAACAACTCCCTTTGTTCATTAATACACATTGGGGAACACCGACTCTATTTGTTCATTAAATCATACCCTTTTATTTCAAATACCTTTTATATCATCCAATAATTCAAGACTAATTCAATTTCACAAATTCCAACGTTCTAATAACTAAAACAAATTTCACATTTTGGGATTGGGGACATAACCACTTCAAAAGTCAAAAGTTTGGGAAAATAACAATCTCCTAGTTCATTTACCATCTCTATGCATCCACAAGTTCAGTACCATAATTGTAACATAAAAAGCATGTATAAATAATAAGAAACATTATTCAATTCATAAACATTCAAAAAACCCAACAAATGTTTTAATTCCATCACAATAATTTCATGAACAATACTTTAAATCACATGCTTTTAAAAAATTAAAAATGAGGTAAGAATAACATGCCTCTAATAGTAAGATGTACGAAGAGAAATCACCCTTGAGAGCCCTAATTGATCAACCTTTTAAAAACCCTGAGTGTTCTTAACCTTGAGGATTTAGGAGTATTTGAGGAGTTACGTAGATGTTTATGAGAGATAATGACACTCTAAAAAAGGTTATAAGTCAAGGGGTTCTATTTGGTTAAGAAGGGAAATGTCAAGAATGCCCTCAACTTAAAAGATGAAAAGTACCACCTTAGTCAACCCCTTGACACGTAGCCAATCCTTATGACTCATCACCATGATTCATAACCAAGGAAGTACCGCCAAGAAACCCTACACTATTTCTTCACGAATTAATGGCACCAATCATAATGGGGCTATATAACTCGTAGGGTCTAGCTGTAGTCAACATAAAACCCAATACATATGCTGGACACCCTACGATTACACCTAACATCTCATAATATCTCATTACGGCTCTTAGTGAGCAACTCATACTCATAGAAGAATCAAGCCACAAACTTATTAGTTTGGTTACAACTCATCCCAATAACTCGTCAGGATACCCGACGACTTAGGGGGTCCAGTCGTAACCAGAGCAGTGAGCTCAAAGCTTAGGAAATTTTCAAGGTCCAAAATCTAGGGTGTTCCAAAAACTTTCCCAAAACACCCTCTTAACACCCCCCCCCCCCAAACATAATTCAAGTAAAAAATTGATATTACTCACGTGGGAAGGTCAAAAATAAAATGATCAAAATTTTTAAGGGGTCTTACAATCACCTACCATTTGTACCTCAGTTAGGACTTGGTAAGGCTTTTTAATATCCAAGGTATACATCCGCACCTATGGTCCATATAATAATACAACCCAACCTTTCATCATAACATTGATATTTTATAATACTACCATTCCTTTAGTTACCACCATAGATTCCTCGAAATCCACCAACACCAGTCACTAACTACCTCTAATTAGGGAATTATTAGGTTCTAAGCTAATTTTTAGGTATAACACCACTTTATATTATACAAGGATGAACAACATCAATAGCAAGGCACATTAATTAATTGACAGATTTCAATATCAAAAGTAACAACAAATTTCTATCCAATAATTTAATTTTTATGCTTTTTATCCACTCTAACATCGTGTCCAAAGGCCTAAATATGAAATATCTCATCAATCTATGTCATTCCTATGCTTTCTAATCCAAGTTTAAACTACTCAGTTAAAACTAGCCTACTTGGATGCCAAATAGGTGTAATGGAGCCATGAATACATGATTTTGACTCTGCATTAGTAATTTCTGGCGTGAATTACATTTAACCCCTTCGAGCATATTTCTCCTTTGCTTTGCTCCATGGCCATGAGGAAAAACTAGGAGGGTTTTTATAAGCCTTTTTCATCCCTTTGCAACTGAATAGGAGAAAGAAAATAAATAAAATTAGGTTTCTGCCTTTGGCGTCCTGCTATAATGGTTTGTTAGCAACTACCACTGCGCTGCTATAGCGGAATAACGTCAGTCTAACCCAAAATTTTAAATTCCAAAAGTTTAGCTACATTATTTTGTACTAGTTTGGGACCATATTTTCAAACACCTATATAACCCATACCCATAAATGAGGTACCTTTTAGTAATGACATAACAAGTCGCTACAACAAAGTGGCCAAAAACTCAGAGTGGACTCTCGAAACTCATTTGGAAACTGTCAAACACAAACTAATAGTGTTAATAAGTTGTAAAACATATTTCAAATCTGCTGGAATTAAGGAAGCACCATTTTGATATTGTTTAGGTCAAATGTAGAACGAAATCAACTCACATTTAAAGAAAATCTAATTTTAACCAATTGACCAAAACATCCCCCCCCCCAAAAAAAAACCTCAGGAACTAAACTAAGCCTCCATCTAGACCAAACATTACCCTCTAGACCTAGTAGAGCCATCAAAACTTGATTCTGAGGTCTCTAACATCAGATGTTGATTTTTATCAAACTTTTTAAAATTCAAATCTTCAAAACTCAAAAACGTATCCGGTTGCCTCATGAATCAAACTCAAACTTAGCGATTTTCTAAAATTTCTACCAAATGACCAAAACACTACTGAAAGCCTTGGAAACTAAACCAACTCTCCACCTAGACCAAACATTACCGTCTGAATCTAGTGGAACCATCAAAACTCGGGTCTGGCCTCTCTAGCATCAAATGTTGATTTTGGTCAAACTTTCTTGGTTTCAAATTCTTAAAACTCAAAAAGTCATCTAGTTTCCTCAAAAATTGAACCACCCTTCCTTGCAAATTTTAAATACCAAATCAAAGCTATGGGGAGCATCAAAAGAGAAAAATAGTATAAAAAATACAAAAATAACCTTGAGGGTCGTTAAAAATTTATGTATGATAAATTTATGATTAATATATACTTAGTGTATAATATATATATATATATATATATATATATATATATATATATACAAATCAATTTTATACATATAATAAAATTATTATACACTAATTACACAATGTACAAATAAGAAGTATCAAGGAATCGAAAACCTTGACTAGAGAAAATATCTTCTCCAATAGTGGTAAAAAAATTCCAAAAAGTATGATACAATATCATATTTGAAAATGAACAACAAGCATCAACTATCTCCATACTTTGATTGGAAATTTTTAAGAGAATGTAGAGACTTTTTCATCTAAGTGAAAGAGGAGAAATTGGTCAGAAAAGGTGAGAAGATTAAAAACGAGGATAATTTGTACTCATTTTAGTGAAAAGAAAAAGAAATAAGGGAGGGAATGGACAATGGTGGTGGGTGAAAGAAGTGAGAAAATAATAAAAAAAAGTGGAACATGAAGTGGCTGAAAGGGAGTGAGCAAGGATAAATTTTAAGATTTATCTCTAAATCATTAATGTTTTGTGCCAAAGATTTATTTCTTGTCAAATACTATGAATTTGAACAATTAAATTTTTGGATAGCCACACTGTATTATTCTCTCTAAATTTAATATTGAATTCATCTTGTCCTATCCCTTTCATTCGCAACTTCAGAATTTGCCTCGGGTTATGGTATATGTTAAGTCATGCCTTTTAAGACTTTAACTATTTGTTTCCAAATATTATATATAAAAACTTACATAAATTCCTACTAGTTAACCCCTAATTACACCTTATCTCAACTTTTATATAAAAAATACAAAAAATCCTATTTTATTATTTTTCTAATAAATTCATTAATAAGAGATACATCTCTGGTGATACATCTAGTGAGGCCACTAATACACGCTGATTAAGAAAAATAATAGATATTTACTTATTTAAGGAGTAAATCACTTTTTATATCTTCAAATTAACAAACAAAAATCCTCTAAAAAATGTAATTAATTATTATATATATTTTCAAAATATCATTCTCCCTATTCTATTTGCAGAATCAATATTCTCCCTTTTTTCTCTAATTTTTGTTGCTGCCATTTTTTTTCAGCAGTTCGCCAAAACATGTCTCACTAAACATCTCTATTACTTTTAATGACAAAAGTTCTTCAAACTCTTCTAGAAACTTGGCATTACACAAGTTGTCAAAACCTTGAAGGATGTTGTGAAATCTTATCAATGGCATATTTTACCTGAAATAGAGTTACTCATTAATTAAACGTATCATTCAACTAAATCATGTCTCGATAAATAAAACATACATGAGATACATTATAGTATATATTTATAAGCATATGAATAAAAAACAGAGATACATATTCTATGTATATATGAGTAACATACAACAAAGATATGTTATGTATCTCTTAATATTAAAAATGTATCTTTTTCAATTGTAAAATGTATCTCTTTATAACATATCTAGGATATATTATGCATCTCAATGTATCTTTAGTAAGAAAATAAAAGAGATAAATTACACCAATCCTTTTAAAAATACATAACTATAGAGAGATATATAAAAATACTTATGTAACATACGCAGGGATCTAAGATGAAATAGCATCTGATACACTTAACATACGCATAGATTTGAGATGTAACACAAATTTAGAGATATACATAAAAATACTTATATAACATACGCATAGATGTGAGATAAAAGAAAGTATTTGATACAATCTTTGACATTGTTTGAGGTTGACATGGAAGAAAAAAATAATGAAATGCATATACATTTATACAAGAAAAACTAACAAAAGAACTATCAAAAATGTTAAGAAGGAAAAAGAAGTGTGAGCTATGGAAAAGGGAGGGAGAGAGAGCAGGAGGATAGGTGTCAGGTCCCAAACCAGGGACTAATCATGATAGGTATCTCAAGTGCACTGAGGGCCGGAGAACACCCCCATTTCCTAGACAAACAGAACATAACACACCTAGTTGTGGATGAATTCCAAACATATAACAAGATAGAAAAGTATAAGCTCAAAAGAATATAAGAATATCAACAACCAACCCAACCACAATAACGCATAAATCTTCTAAACAATACCAATCATCAACCTAAATCAGTACATATACCTGATGATGTCCAAAATGAGTTCAAAAAGGAATTAGTCTATAACATACTAACCAAGAAGTAACGGGCCTTTCGAAAGAAGGAGGCTCACCACTTCAAGCAGACACACAAATAACTCTGGAATCACCTATCATAGTGCAAAAAAAGTAGAAGTTTATTAGGACCCTATGTCGCATGAGGATACAACATTCGGAGACGGTTAATAGGTGAGCACTAGGTAACTCAAGATAAGGATAACGTAATGTCAATTGAAAGTTCAATTTCAAACTCAATGTACATGTTCACATTCATCCATACATATATATAATAAATATCGGGGTAAGGAAAAAGGTTTAGCATGATAGTAAAATATTAGCCTGGACCATGTAGCTCAACCATCACAAACAGGCACCCATGAGCAATATGGGTTCAGCTCCCCTTACTGAAAGGGCCCCACTGTATGTTAGCCGCACAAACCAGAGGTATCAAGGAAGTCTAGGGAATGATCCAATCCCACGTCAATCCTAGATACAAATATATTAATAGTGTGAACCATGCACACGGCTATCAAGACCAACCCACCCATAGGCAAACATGAGTTTCCGAATTAGTCCTCCGAGACATACACTTTTACTACTTAGCTACATAACCCCCATTAAGCTCAATTAAAATAAGTTTCACATAACATATTCATTAACCAAGGAATTATACATTAAAGCATGCCATAGGTATCATCATACCATTTATCTTGAAAGCTCATAATTATGCCATCACAATTCCATTAACTTGGGGGAATTCCCTTTTGTTCATTAAATCAATGTTCGTGGAGTAGTTTGACCTTCTTTAGTTTATCAAATCAATGTTAGGGGAATGTCTCTGCCCCTTTTGTTTATTAAATCAAAACATAGCCAACAAGGACTTCAAAATCCATGTTTATTATTTAACCATTTATGCAATGCGATAGTATAGATGAGTAAGTCAAACCAAATGAAAATTTCATGATTCAAAGCCATTTACATAAGTGGGTTGAAGAAACATGATTATTCAAACCAATTTCCAAGTTCAAAACATCAATTTGAGGGAATACCTCGACCCCCATTCCAATTCCCACACCCATGAACCCCATTAGTTTAAAGCATTTAATTCAAAGCATGAACAACTCATGAAAACCATAAGAAAATAATTCAAGGATCAACCTTTCCAAAATCCTCAACCTATATCAGAAACCCATATTCAAATTTATATAAATAAACCATTTTAAACACATATTTTACATAAAATAAGATTTGGAGAAGAGTATAAGGCCTGAAGTATCATAACTATGGAGAAAAATCACCCTAGAGAGCCCTATTAACCAACTTCTTGGAAACCCTAAGTGTTCTTGACCTTGGGAATTTGAGAGAATTTGAGAATTTATTTTGATTTATTTTAGAGTGATAATGATACCCTAAAGGGGTTTTAAGTCGTGGGTAACGATTGGGAAAGATGGGAAATATCCAAAGTGCCCTTAATTAAAAGCTGAAAAATGATCGCCAGTGACCACGGGTCACCCTACGACTCGTGATGAGACATTATGACTTATCACAATGAGTCATAGTCAAGACAGTAGCTTAGGAACCCTTTACTAGTTACCTTACAAGTCGTACACTACAACTCCTATACAAACTATAAAACTCGTAGGGACTTAATCATACTCTGATCAAAAACTTCGATCATCACACTGGTTTTACTACGGAAAGCATACTATAAATCGTAGAGAGTCCATACAACTTGTTAGGGACAACTTGTAGCCAATACAAAAACAAAGGGATTCTTCACTGGTCACCCTACGATTAGGGTCTGACGACTCGTGTAGACACCATACGACTTGTAGCATGAGTCGTAGGTTTGGCAGTAAGATCAAAGATCAAGGATTTTTTTGGGACCAAAATTCTGGGGTGTTATATTCTCCCCCGTTAAGATCATTCTTCCCCAAATGATAGTTAAGGTATTCATTGGCACGATTTAACACAGGACATAATTACACTTTCCTTTAACAAAGAAAGAAAACAAAGATTGTAGGGAATACATATACCTCAAGCACGATTATCCAAAGCAAGAAACAAGAATGGATATTTACACTTCATGTCCTCTTCAACTTCGCAAGTTGCTTCTTCAACCTTATGATTCCTTCATAGAACCTTCATGGAATACACATCCTTAGTCCTTAAATTACTAACTTTCCTATCTAAAATCTCAACTAGGACTTCCTCATAAGATAAGAAATCTAAAAATCAACGTTCTCCCAAAGAACAATCAAGGAAGGATCACCCACACACTTATTTAGCATCGAAACATGAAACAGCGGATGAATGGAACCCAAACTAGAAGGTAAATCTAATTCATAAGCCACATTGCCCACTCGTCTCAAAATAAAGTATGGGCCAACATAACAGGGATTGAGCTTCATTTCTTTCCAAAATGCATCACTCCCTTTATAAAAGACACCTTTAAAAACATAAAATCATCCATATCAAACTCCAAGTCCCTTCGCCCACATCCACATAGACTTTTGGAAACTTTGGGTAGTGTTAAGTTTATCTCAATCACCTTCACCTTTTCCATGGCTTGGTGAACCAAGTCGGGACCGAATAACCAGTTCTCACCAAGGTCAAACCACCCAATAAGAGACCTACATCTCCTACCATAAAGGGCCTCAAAAAGAGCCATCCCAATACTAGAGTGAAAGTTATTATTATATGCAAACTCAACAAGAGTCAAATGATCAACCCAACTACCACTAAAATCAAGAACATAAGACCTTAGTATATCTTCCAAAGAGTTTGAATCATTCTCTCCACTTGACCATCCGCTTGAGGATGAAAAACAGTGCTAATGTTCACTTTAGTCACCGAACCTCTCTAAAATGAGTGTAAAAAATGAGATGTGAACTGTGTTCCACAATCATATATAATAGAGACATGAACACCATACAACTTTACGATCTCCTGAATGAAGATCTTAGAATAATCCTCTATAGAACATTTAGTCTTTACTGGCAAAAGTGAGCAGACTTGGTCAACCTATCCATGATGACCCAAATTGAATCAAACTGATGGTGAGACCACGAAAGATCGGTAATGAAATCTATATTTATCACTTTTTATTTCCACATGGGAAACTCAATCTCTTGAGACAAACCACTGGGCCATAAAATTTGCCATATCTCTCTTTATGTTACTCCATCAATAGATCTCTTTTAATTTATGGTACGTCTTCGTCTATCCAGGATAAATAATGTACCTTGACTAGTGAGCCTCAGTCAAGATCCTTTCTCACAGCCCATCAACATAGGGAACACACAGTCTGCCTTGGTACCTCAAGATACTATCACTACCAATCTCAGAAACTAGGACCTTCTATTGACCCACAACACCTTTGACCTGCATTAAAATAGGATCTGAAGCATGTTTCTCCTTCACCTTAGCACCAAAAGATACCTTTACCCC
Source organism: Capsicum baccatum var. pendulum (assembly GCA_030864225.1). Taxonomy (NCBI): domain Eukaryota; kingdom Viridiplantae; phylum Streptophyta; class Magnoliopsida; order Solanales; family Solanaceae; genus Capsicum; species Capsicum baccatum. The sequence goes on along the minus strand of CM061556.1, from coordinate 121,069,906 downwards.
TTTTTAAACAATTACACCACCATCCTTAGAGTCTAAGATACAAACTCCAAAATTAGCAAGTCGGTGAATATCTTTCACCAATCCTTGTTTCTCCTTATCAATATGAGACAAGCTCCCCATATATAACCTGCTAAGAGCATCAGCAACCACTTTAGCATTACCTGGGTGAAAATGAAGACTCATATTATAGTCCTTGAGCAACTCAAGCGATCTTCTTTGCCTGAGATTCAACTACTTCTGAGTGAACACATATTACAAACTCTTATGGTCTGAGAAGATGTCAACATGAACCCCATATAGGTAATGGTGCCAAATCATTAAAGATAAAACCACAACCAACAACTCCAAATCATGAGTTGGATAGTTCTTCTCATGCACCTTCACCTACCTAGAAGCATATGCCATAATTTTGCCTGACCGCATCAACAAACAACCCAGTCCCACACGGGATGCATCACAATAAACAATGAAACCATCAATACCCTCGGGAAGGGTCAAAATAGGAGAAGAATTCAACTTATACTTTAACTTCTCAAAGATACCCTCACAAGTATTTGACCACAGAAACTTTACATTTTTCAGAGTCAATCAAGTCAACGGAGCAGCAACCTAAGAGAAACTCTCTATAAAACTCCTATAATATCTGGCCAAACCCAAAAAACTCTGAATATCGATTAGAGTCGTGGGTCTAGGCCACTTCTTAACCATCACAACTTTCTATGGATCTACCATGATCCCCTCACTAGAAATAATATGACCCAAAATATTAACAGCATTCAAACACTGATCCTTAAGGGTCTACAATACTATAGGGAGGTGATTGTCATAATCCTACTCACTTTTTGAATAAACTAAGATGTCATCAATAAACACAATGATGAATATGTCTAGAAATTGACAAAATACCCTGTTTATAAGATCCATAAATGCCATTGGGGCATTAGTCAAAATAAAGGACATCACCAAGAGCTTGAAATGACCATATCAGGTATGATAGGCAGACTTACGGATATCTACCTCCCTAATCTTCAATTGGTGGTAACTCGATTAAATATCAATCTTAGAAAAGTACTTAGCACCCTGAAGCTGGTCAAAGAGGTCATTTATTCTGAGAAGAGGATATTTATTCTTTATTGTCACCTTATTAGCTGGCAGTAATATATACACATCCGAAAGGACCCATCCTTCTTATGGACAAAAAGCACAGGAGAACCCTACAGGGAAATACTAGGGCGAATAAACCTCTTATCAAAAAGATCTTTCAACTGCTCCTTGAGTTCATTCAACACACTTGGAGCCATTTTATATGGAGGGATAGATATAGGATGAATGTTCGAGAGATGATCGATCCCAAAATTAATTTCCCTATCAGATAGGATGCTAGAAAGATCATTAGGAAACACTTTGGGAAACACATTGACTATAGGGACAGATAAAAAAGAAGGACCCTCAAAATTAAAATCTTTAACCCAAACCAGGTGACACAGACAACCCTTGGAAATCAATTTTTGGGCTCTTAGAAAAGAAATGGACCTTTTCTTAGGCACTAGGAAACTCTATTTCCACTCAATCACTGGTTCATTCAATAATTAGAAACTAACCCTTTGGGTCCTACTATCAAGAGAGAATAACACAGATGGAGTTAATCCATTTCTAAGATAACATTAAAATCATAAATCTCCAACTCTATCAAATCCACCAATGTCTCCCTACCACAGATATATACCACAAAACCCCTATAGACTTTTCTAGCCATAATAGAGTATAAAGGATTGGGAATATACACAGGAAGAAAACCAAAATGAATAGCCACATAAAGGGTCACATAAGAAAGGGTAGACCAGAGATCAAACAAACAATATACATCACAAAAGAAAAGTTTTATCATACCAGTAACAACATCAGGAGATGACTCAGAATCCTGATGGGTGATAAGAGCATACAGACGATTCTGATCCGTGCACCCTTTAGTGCAGGACCGGGACGTTATTAGCCCCAGTAGCAACATCGCCTAAAGGATAGTTCCTCTGAATATGGTTAGGCTGGCCACATATGAAATACTTATTTCTCTCCTTATCAAAAGAACTATTGTGTAACTATCCATAAAATCAATAGGAAGGATAGGATGGAGCTGAATGGGACCTATTGGCTTGAGATTGGGCACCTTGTGCCTTGAACCATCTGTTGCTCATAGAACGGTGATCACTGAATGGCTTAGGATATAGAGCACTAGCCTAGAATAAGAACTAGAATTTTCCCACTTCTTCTTAGACCATTGCCTGTCATCTTTACTAGTATTCTATTGGTCTCTACCCTGCTCAAAATACCTTGACCTCCTACCTTACCTCTTCCTTATTTTGGCTTGTTTTTTCTTTTTAACTTTAACCTATTGCATATAAACTACAAGCCTAAAGATATCCATGTCACTATTTAGCAAGGTGTATTTGCACTCTAATAGTAAGTCCCAAGACAAGCCTAAAGAAAACTTTCTCATCTTATCCCGCATGCTAGACACTAGCTTAGGAGTATAACGAGAAACTAACAAAATTTTAAGGCATACTATCACAGTCATCCTACCCTATTTTAGATTCACCAACTCCTGAACTTAGCCTTCCTCAACTCCCGAGGAAAGAAATAATCTAGAAAAGCACCAAAAACTCATCCTATAATGCCAACTCTACATCATCACCCCTATACTAGTCCTACTCGTCATACCACTAATATGACAGATCTTTCAAATGATACAGGATAAATTCCACACCCTCAGATTCAAAAGCATGTATTACCATGGATATCTTCTCTATCTTATCCATAAAACCCTGAGGATCCTCTTCCACCTTAGAGTCGGTGAAGGTTGAAGGAATCAGGTTCATGAATTGGCAAACTCTAGTGAACTTAGAAGATGAAGAAACCAAACCAACACAATTAGGCTGACGAGATTGAGAAGTCACCAACTAAGTCAGTAGATGAATAGATTGACCAAGCTCATCATTACAAATATCTCCTTGCGGTGGTGAGGCATGATCATTATCAGCTCGAGGAGTTCGAGGAGGACTACTAGGGACCGATGGAACTCCACATGTACAATCAAAAGCAGGGACCCTAGACTGGGTCTATACTCTATAAGCACGATGAGTTTCATCCACACTATCCTCAGGTGGGATAGAGAAGTTTCCATAAGCATCATATCTTTGGGGAGGCATGATCTAAAATGCAAACAAATAGAAATAGAGGAGATTTTAATATTCTAGAGTCTACAGCCCAAAAATAGAACAAAAAAAGGGAAACATTCCTAAACGCCTTGCAGTAGCTCCCTTATAAGTGTGGTACTCTATATACCCATAAAAGAAACTCTAATTGACACGGCTTTATGGACACCCAATAATATGAAACATATGCTCTTATACCAACTTTGTCATAACCTGAACCATGACTTGGGCATGAGGGGTATCTCAAGTCCACTGAGGATGGAAGACCACCCTCGCTTCCTAACCAAACAAAACACAACACATCTAGCAACAGATGAATTCCAAACACATAACAAGATAGAAAAGTATAAGCTCAAAAGACTTTGAGAATATCAATAACCAACCCAACCACAGTAACCCACAAAGCCTTTAAACAATACTAATCATCAACCTAAGTCAGGACATCCCACAACGATAGCCAAAATCAATATAAAAAAGAATTAGTCTATCACATACTAAACCATGAAGTAATGGGCCTTTTGGAATAAGGAGGCTCACCACTTCAAGCTGACATGCAAACAACTCTGGAATCACCTATCACTGCGTAGAAAAAGTAGAAGTTCCTTCAAACCTTGCATTGCATAGGGATACAACACCTGGGGACGGTTAGTGGGGTGAGCACTAGCATGTAACTCAGGATATGTATAAAGTAATGTCAATCAAAAGTTTAATTTCAAACTCAATGTACATGTTTACATTCATGAATACATACATACATATATATATATATATACATACATACATACATACATACATACATATATATATATATATAAAATAGATTCCGGAGTAGGGAACAAGTGTTAGCATGATAGTAAAATATTAGCCTAGACTATTATAACACCCCAGGAGTACACTCTGGACTCCATATGGTGCTTGGAACCATAAGTGATCCGAAGCTAACCCAAGAACTGCATATTATTAAGCTACTAAATTATAATATATTAAATAACAAGTTTTGTTGTGCGAAAATATAATCATGAAAAAATCTGAATAGTTACAATATTGATACAATTTACAATCTGATTAAAATTGAGGAGACAACTAAAATTTACATGACTGACTCTAACTGACATCTATGAAGCCTATACTATACTGACTTTAGGTAGCTGGGATAGCCTCCAACTACCACTAATCAATACATATGAAAAAATTGAAGCACAATATAGTACTTGAATTAAATATGACTGGATTTCCCGAAATAGGAAAACTCATCACCTGCTGGCTGGAAGCTGCAAGTTCTAATTATGATGTGTAGGCTATAACATGTACCTACATAATGAGACAATGTATCACATAGACACATATGTGGATTAGTACTTTAGGAATATACTGAGTAAGTGGGGGTGAATACAGTAAGTAAAACTGATTATATATGAAATCTTAAAGCATGCATGCTAAGCATAAGTAGACTCACCAATAGGCTAGAATAAACTGAACACTGTAAGACGTCTTAAAACATGAGTAACAAACATAATCTGATAAGATGGTGAATTACTACACTTAGTTTCTTAAAACTTTAATCTTAAAATATAAGTAGATTTGAAGTTGGGATACGATAAAATATGAATATTGAGTCTGAAACTACGTGTTAGAAACTGACATAACATTAGGGATCTGAACATACAATTATACTGAGCATGAATACCTAAACATACAGAACCAAACGTAACACATACTAAGCTTATCTGATTAACTGAATGATTGATAGCTGAATACTGGTCACGTAAGAGTGGACTGTACTTAGTCTAAATAACTGGACTAAAACTGTGGAGTACTATGCATATGAGATAAGGACAAACTAAACAACATGAGATGACAAAACATGAATGCTTGAAAACTATATTATCTGAGAAACCAAGACCAAGCATATAACATAATTCTGAAATAGTCTATAAACTAAAATACTGAAATTTTATATCTGAATGACTAATATTGTATATTATGGTTAAGTAGAACTGAACTGAGTTCTAAACTAAATATTGAAATTGAAACTTTGGGAGGTATTATCTAACTGACATACCCCAGTTTAAGCTAATCGGGGTCCAACCTGTAACCCCAGTTGTAAGGGTGTTCTTTAGCATGGCATGAGTACTAACAATGGTTGTGTGGATCCACTAAACTGGTGTCCCGAAGGACTAAGAAGTAATCCTATACTGGCATGAAATGTATGAGATATGTGTAAACCCTAAACTGGCAGGAAGACATCTCAAACCTACGTTGGCTACTTAGTTCAGTAACTCAAGGATTACTACTAAGGGTCAAACCCTATACTGGCAGGAATGCCCCCATCCTTGGGTTCGCTCGGTGTTGAATCCTATTCCCAACTTAACTAACACGGATTACTAACTGTCATATGTATTGATAACTAATAACTGATAATCTTAGGTCATGGTATTTTGAGGATAATAGTGCATATGGATTATGAGATAATTATTAATGTTTAAATTGATACTGGAATGGAAACTAGACTAAGCTAAGATTAATTGGAATCACAACCAACCATATTACTGGCTGGATGATTGATGATAGGCGAATTTACACGCCTATATCAATATATTTTGCCCATATTTTAGCCTAGTTTTGAGAACAAATTATATATTTCATGCACTTTTAGTCCTTTTCCTGTAAATGAGCTAACGAACATGATTAGTAAAGTTTCAGGTATAAATGATGCAAAATTCAGCATTTTATGGCTTACTTGACGCAAAAGAAAGCTCACGAAGAAAGGAAAAGGAGTGTACACGCCTAAGGACCAAAACTGCTGCATGGAAAATCTGTCCCGAGCTAAAACAACATTTCTGAAGACTTTGGGGACTTACAGACACATAGCTGAATTTGGACAATGATACATTAACCTAGTACAATTGGGTTATGTATTTCATTAGTTTATTTGGATTATGATAATGTTACATTAACCTAGTACATTTGGGTTAAGTATTCCATTAGCCTAGTAGGATTTGGTTATTTGTTTCATTAGCGTAGTAGGAGTAGGATATGGGTATTATAAATACCTATCATGCTAGAGATTTCTATTCATTCCTCCCTTAGTGGAGAGAATACATTCCTCCCTTAGTGGAGAGAACAATCTTCTATTCAACAATTAATCTTCTTCCATCCCTCTCTTCTTCCACCACAACAATTCTACAACTCTTCTAATCTTCCCATTAATTCTATTTTTCTTCTTCTATTCATATATTCAATTCTTAATTTCCGCAACAAGAGAAACGTTACTTTGCTAAGGAATTCACGCCTCACGCCTACCACCTAAGCTACACGAAAATTACTCAATCTTGTGGTATAACAACAATGTCAATCGTGATCTCCTTCCCATTCATGGGTAACTAAACTTCTCTGTTGGGGTTATGGAAGCCGAATGAGTTACTATCTATTGCTGTGAGTTTGTGAGTTCGCGACACGTATACTGCTTATATCATTATTCTTTTCATCTTAATCTACATTCTTTGCGGTTGCAAACGCAAGAATACGCCAGTCTAACATTTAACTTGTTCGAAAGAAAGGTTATTTGTCTGGAAAAGAGATAGTGTCAAGGTAGTAGGACACCCTTTCCTACTAAAAAGCTAGTGGGTAACTAGACTAACCTCTTGGAGAATTCGTACCGTTAGACACGCTTTAAGCTCAAAAGAGTTAAAGTGAAATAGTCCTTGTTGAGGTCGAAAGACGCTTGGATTTACCATCGAATACAATTCTCTATAAGCAGTTGCATGTCAAAACTCTACACACTCATAGCCAATAGAGACGTATACCACAGAAGGTGGACATAACCCCAACGCTTAAATTCTCATTGTTTACAACTTACATAACAATCTTTCTCTTTTTACTTTGCTATTTTCAGCTTTTACTTTATTGTTTTACACATTACAATCCCCCCTTCTTACGAGACTTGTACTAAAAGTTTAGTAATTTTGCTTACTTGTTGGCCAAGCTATTCCCTGTGGGATCGATACCCAACCGAGGTTGGGTTCTATATTTGCTAACGACCGTTTTACACTCCTACGTGAGTTGTAGATTGAGCGTTATCAATGATATAGCTCATGGTATAACTAAAATCATTCTGTAGATACTTAAAAATAGGTAAATAGCTAAATTTTGGGTATTCATAGCCCCCAAGACTCGATAACACTAACAATAGGACATACTAAAACTTTGGGACATGATAAGTAGTTAATATTCAAAACCCAATCATTAGGGCATTCCATCAAATATTTGGGAATCGTGAACTTGAACATGGGAATGTCTTAAACATGAGGGAACAATAGAGTTACATGGAAAAATTCACAACTTAAAGATTTGATATAAAGATCATAACATTCAAAATATGTATTGGCTCATTTTACTTAAAAACACAAATACTCTTAACTTGAAATCAAGCACATGAGGATCATGAGTTAAAACATGAGAGTATTTAAACCATGAAAATCACATAAATCTCAATATTAAAAATATGGGTTAAGGATTTAATAATGTGAAAATCACCATTGGAGCATAACAAGGCAATTTAAAAAAAACATTTGTAAACATGATACATAATCGAAATTCATGAGTGATCCCTCATCTAATAGGTACTCTAAGGAGAACGGTGGGACCCTCATCAGACAGTGTTTATTCACTTCATCAACCCTCATCTGTCAGTGTTGATGTCTCAACCTACGCTGACTACGTAGTTTTGGAGTGCAAGGATTGCTTCTAAGAATCACACCCTCTACTGCAGGTGAGTTCCCATTCTTGGACTCACTCGATGCTGAATTCTATTCCCATCTGATTAGACACTAAATTAATTATACTGAACTGACTGAACTGAGTTTACTGAGTTTTATTGACTGATGGAGTATCACTAAGATCTGATAACTGACTGAGATTACTAAGTTTTCTTGAGTCATGAGACTGACTAAATTCTACTGAACATGCTTGACTGAGAGTATCTTGAAAACTGACACTGGCTCTAGGTACATAGCTAAATTATCGAGTACAAGTACCCCCAGGACTCGATAGCATGAAACTGACAAGACATGACACTTCCTGGACTCACGAGCATAATTAACAATCCATAATACAATCATTGGAAAATTTCATGGGGCACTTGATTATCATGGTTTGGTACATGAATAGGAAAGCATATAAACATGTCATAATTTCATAGGCTAATCTCATGAACAATCCATCAAACAATTTCAATGCATAACAATAACATGGAAGTTATTTTGAACATAAAGGTAAAGCATAGGTTCATCATTTTGGTCACAATTGAGTCATAAGGCATATTTCCTATTCTCTTAGGCATTTTATCAAACACCTTGCATGCATAACTATAACCTTAGGCATGAACATAAAATTAATTCATCATGGTTGCATAAATAAACATAATTTAGTAGATTTCAATCCACATGCTAGCATAAATTAATGAAAACACATTTAACGATTCCAGCTTAGGTATCATACACAACATCAACATGATCATAATCAATCCACAACATAAACATCACAATTTATAATTTAAAATTGGATTCTTGGACTTTATGGATGAAAGGAATCCATGAATGAACACTTGATATACCTGGGTGGATGATTTCTTGAAGATTGGTAGAGGAAAACTTGAGTTCTTGACTCGGGATTAAGCACCTAGGGTTTCTTATTCTTGGGGATTGATCTTTGAGAGAAATCCTAATTTGGTGTTGTGAATGAATAATGAAGTTATGAGCTATGTTCTGGTATAATTAAGGGTTAAAACGGGTGGAAAAAACCCAAATACCCTTTTAAAAATGGCTTAAAAAATCATTGAACAGGATCTGCGATGGCTTGTGCGATGGTCAATCAATGGCCCAACGGTCCGTCGTCCTAACTGTCGCACTTGGATCAGAATATGGACTTACTGCCTTAGTATTGACGGCTTGGGCGATGGTCCATCACAAGATCGACGGTCCGTCAATCTGTCTGTCGCACCTTAGCCAGAAGATTGACTTACTGCCTCACCTGCGACGGTTTGGGCAACAGTCCATTGCTAGCTTGACGGTCCGTCGGCCTGACCGTCGTTTCTGAGCAGTTCCAACTTATCCTCTGTAAAATGTTCATAACTTTTTACTCCGATACAGAATTTGGATGAAATTGGTATTGTTGGAAAGCTAATTAAATTTTTCACATGATAAAAAGTCAAAATTGGGGAAATTCTATCTGGTTTAAACATTAATCATTTAGGAAGTCAACATTAACTCTTCTGGAGACTACATTTGACTTAAAGAAAGTCCAGGGTATTTCAATGGGTTCAACTCCCACTGCAAAAAGCACCACAGTGTGTGTTAGCTGCACGAACCGGAGGTATCAAGGAAGCCAGGGAATTCCCCAACCCCACGTCAATCTTAGATACACATAGGGATGACAATGGTGCGGTGCGGTGCAGGTTTTTACTAAACCCACAAGTTTTAAAACAACACCGTACTGCACCGCATAATATTTAAACCCGCCCCACATTCATACCTGCGGATAACCACACCGCACCGCCCCATGTTTTTATTTTTTCCTTTTTTTTGAAAAATTTGTAACTCCATTGTAAATCATAATATTTTCAAATCTACAACTAGAAAATAATAACTAATTTCTATTATATCACTTTTCACTAAAAAAAATTGTCAAAAAGTATAACGTGTACAAGTAATGATCAAATGTCATATTTTTATTCAAATGAATAGAGATGTTAAAAAACCTACTATAAAATTATTTATTTGTAGTGTTATGCATGTAGTTTTAAGTATCATAAAATTTAAGTAAAGAATACATATAATTTTAGGTATATTCACGAGAACAATACTAATTTTTAGCTTTTTTGTTAATTTAAACCCTCATATATACCCGCAACCCGCACCACACTGCACCATTTAAAAAAGTTACTTTAACCCGCACCGCACCGCATAATTTAAAACCCGCACCACACCGCACCCGCACCGCCCCATTGCCATCCCTAGATACACATATTTTAATAGTGTGAATCATGCACACGGTCATCAAGACCAACTCTCATGCCGGCAAATGTGAGTGTTCAGTATTAGTCCTTCGAGACTCACACCTTCACGGCTTAGCTACATAACCCCCACTAAACCCAATTAACACAAGTTTCAGATAACACATTCATTAACCGAGGAATTATACATTAAGGCACACCATAGGTATTGTCATACCATTTAGCTTGTAAGCTCGTAACTATGCCATCACAATTCAATTAACTTAGGAAAATGCCTCAACCCCCTTTTGTTCATTAAATCAATGTTGGAGGAATGTCTCGACCTCCTTTAGTTTATCAAATGAATGTTGGAAGAATGCCTCGGCCCCCTTTGTTCATTAAATCAAAACTTAGCCAACAAGACCTTCAAAATCCATGTTAATTATTTAACTATTTATGCAATGCGATAGTATAGGTGAGTAAGTCAAATCAAATGACAATTTCACGATTCAAAGTCATGTACACAAGTGGGTTGAGGAAACACGATTATTCAAAATCAATCTTCAAGTTCAAAACATCATAAAGTTTGGATATAGTTTAAATATGTCATCGCAACTTTGGATATAGTTTAGGAGTGTACTTGTCCCTTATTTTATTTATTTTTTCGTAAGATGAAACACCCACAAATGTAAAAACTATCAAAAATTCTCTAATTCTTATACAATCTTACTAAATGAACTAATCATAGTTCATAAGATTCGCAATATCTTAAAGTACAAATTGATAAATCACACATCTCCATGTTTCTTTTATAAATAAATATTTGCGATTAGAGATTTTTTAAATCACACATAATTTATAAAGATTTACTAGTTAACAATAATAGTAACTAGTTATTATGTAATATAATCCTCTAACATGCTATGAGCAATCTCTTCACCCTGAGCATTAATATTTTTTTTTTACAAAATTTAAAATGATGGTTTTTTTACAAAATATAAATTTATAGATCAAGTTTTACATTTTAAAAAATTAAAATCGTGATTTGAAATCTCAAATCATACTTTTTTGGAGAATTTAAGATTTTACTTCCTCCATTCTTCGGGGTTGAAAGAAAAGACACTCTAATTCAAATCATGATCACATTAATTTAAAATCACAACTTTTTATTGCATATTCAGTAACAAACTTAAAATAATATATTTTACTTATATATCACATACACAAAAAAAGAGAGTAAGAAAAAAAATTCTTCCTATGGAACACAGCCCTAGTATCTCCCTGTTCTCCATCATCTACTTATTCCTCCTCGTCCTCTCTTCTTTTTATAATTTGGTACGTAATGAGCTATAGAAGATTACAAAAAAGTTAATGAAATAGACTTGTTGATGGTAGGAAAAAAGGAAATAGGGAAATATGATGTCTGAATAAAAATTTAAAGGGAACAGAGTTTTTTATTAGGATATAGGGGTGGGCATGATATGGTATAGTATGATATTTTAAAATTTGGTAGGGTAACTTTGATTTTCGATATCTAAAAGAGCAATATCATTATCATACCAAATTAGTTCGATATGGTTCAGTATTTTTAAATTCAGTTTCGGTATTTTATGGTACGGTAATTCGGTAACCATACTTTATTTGATTTCGATTTACATATATTCATATAAAAAAACTATAACTTTAAAACTTAAAAACGCCTCAATCATATCAGACTAACAACTATCTTTGTTAATCATATCTACACAAAAAGAACATTTCAATCACGATTGAGTAATCCAAGATGCAAACTCTGAACAACATTATCTAAACTTAAGCATAGTACTTCGAAATAATAAGCTTCCCAAAAAATTTATTTTTGAATAAAAATTACTTTTATGTTCAATTGTCTAATGGATGACATATAATTTTAAATATAATATATTTGGATTTTATATATTATTAATAAACTTCCATGCGGTATACGATATTTCGGTATTTATTATATTAATACCAAATATCTTATCAAATACCATAATAATTTAAAACTCCTACCAAATACCATAACATCCATACCGCGGTATAAAAAATTTCAAGTTCATTATGATATTCGGTATATACCATACCATGCTCACCCCTATTAGCATGTTAAAATGTGAAGGAACAAGAAGTTCTGGTCGGCATATTGAAACTAATTTAATTTGTTTCTTTTTCTTGCCTTTTTTCCATTTAAATTCCTTCCTATTCATATGTTGATGAGAGGGACATAAGGATTACCCAGGTGAATAAATCAAATCAACTACTGGTTTTTGGAAAAATAGTTTTAATAGAACTTCAGACAGAAGGTTCAAATTTGTAGAATAACTCATCAGAAAATGTATGATATTAATAGAATTGTGGTGTGGATGTCTAGAACGTCTAAGACGTTACTTCCATTTCTGTGCTCCATGATGTATATTTAATTCTCCTTTATTTATTACTATCATAAGTTTAATCCTTACATCCTTTAATCATCTCATAATCTTCACGGTTAATGTCATGACAACAATTTGTTTGTCTCTATAAACATTATAATAAATACATAATAACTCATATCAGAATATGCATGAATGCAATTGTTTGTCTCTATAAACATTATAATAAATACATAAGAACTCATATCAGAATATGCATGAATGCTTGAAGATACTTGTAATAATAAGAAAACTCTTCTCTTTTATCTTTTTTTATTTACTTTGTTTATATATCTCATTTGTTATCTTCCTTATAATAATGGGAAAAGAACATGGGTTGATCACTCAAAAAAATATTAGCCCAGGTTTGGGCTTATGGACATTTTATGTTTTATCGGTCAAACTAATATCATTCAATGATCATTGGGTCATTTGGCCATATTAGTCACTTTCAGCCTTTTTCAATTTGGGTCATTTGATCATTTTCGAAAATATTTCAGTTTTCTTTTTTACTGCAATTTTTATAATTAAAAATAGTCTACTTTCTTTTTATTGTTTAAAAATAACAATTAAATATAATTGTATAAAAATGATATAATTCTTGTATAGAAGATGTTCCTATATTGTATAGTTATATCAAATTTGTATGCGTATAAAATATATATAAAAAATTATATAGAATGTGTATAGAAACTTATAGTTGTTGTATAAAATGCGTATCTGAATATTAATTGAAGCTAGAGGTTGTATGAAATGTGCATAAATATTATATAATTGTTGTATAAAATGTGTAAAAACACTGTATAATTATTGTATAAAATGTGTATTAAAACTATATAATTGTTCATAGAATATATTTTTTTATATATGATATGTATAATACTTCATTAGAGGTAGTGGTATAGGCTGCGTACACTCTACCCTTCCTAGACCCCACTATGTGGGAATATACTGGGTTTGTTGTTGTTGTATGATATGTATAAAAAATGCATAATGGTGTATGGAATATGTATCTGAATAATTGTTGTAGCATTGTATATGATGTGTTAAAAGTTTTATAATTGTTGAATAGAATATGTATATGTATAGGATATGTACAAAAATTGTAGAATTACTGTATAGAATATGTATATGTATAAGATATGTATAGAAATTAGATAACTATTGTATGGAATATGTATCTAAATGATTGTTTATAAATGTACATTATTTATATATCTATAAATGTGGTATAAGGACTGTCTCAATATGGTACAGGGATTGTACCAATATGGTATAAGGACTGTATCAATATGGTTATAGGGACTATATAGATATGGTATAAGTATTGCATCAATATGGTATAATATTGGACTTTTTTGTGTATGATGTGTATAGGGATTATAAAATTGTTATAAGATATATGTATGTGTACATGATGTGATATTTATTGTATCATTCCAATATAATACAATTACAAGAATATTTTTTAAAAAAGAAATATAAGAGCTTCAAGAAAAAGTATATAAAAGCAGTAAAAAAAAAACATAAAAGAGCAATGATTTTTTCTAATAACAAAATAAAGAAGCAAAATGTTTTGATAAAAATGGAGCATTAAAAATAGAAAAGAACCAGCAAAATAAAAAAAAATGAATCAACAAAAGTTCTTAAATAAATAAAGTGGTGCATCGGACAAAAGGCCTAAAGGTGCTTTTTGTCCTTTACCCTATGATAATACGATTTGTGAAATTAAGTCGACCCGTACAATTGGGTCGTTGGCTTCAATATTGAACTCCTTACTACAAATGCAAGTTTCTGGCGGGTTGATCCAAGCGAGCAACGAATTTGGCTGTTGGTCCGTACAATTGGCCCAAGATTTGATAACTCATTTTTGGCAAAACTTTACATAAAACTAACTTAGACCCCTTCTTAAATAAATTCTTAATCTAAGTTCTAATAATTATATTTCATAAATTTTGAGATAGCAATTAAATATATTTAGGACCCTAATATAGAATTATTAACCAACAGATTTTGTTACTATTTCAGTTACGTTTAGAGATTAAAAAAAAGAAGAGAAAAGAGAGTGATTCCCTCCCTTTATTCTCTCCAACATCCTCCATTATTCTCTAACATTCCCTTTATTATTGAATATTAAAATTCAAATGCTGAAAATTACGTGTGTGATCAAATATGAGCACGATGAATACGTTTATAACCATTCTAATTTGTAATAAACAATGTATATAGGAACAGGTATACATGTATGTATATGTATAGGTATATACATATATACAGATATACGTATGTATATATGCACAAACACAGACCAGATATATATATAATGTATATATGAACCAACATATAACAAACATATATGCATATTTATATATGTACCAACACAAAACAAACTTGTATACATATATACATCAAAAAATATACATTTAATACATTCATATGTATATATAAGTATACAAACGAAAAAATTCCTTTAAATTAAGTTTTATCAGCCACGAAAATACAATACTACCCAAAGAAAAAAGTAATCATGTATGCTACTTTTAGGTGAGAGGGGTGAGAGAAAAATCTTTACTTTTAATTAGAAATGGTATGTACGCAACTTTTATTATAAATAAGGACCCACATAAAAAATAGTTAAAGAAAAAAGTAATCATGTACAGTAATTATTTTAAACATTGACCATAATAGATAATTATGGAGTTATTTTATCCACATCACTTAATTTTTCCCTCATTTTTTGGTTCAGTGGTACATATGTTTCTATTTTGGGAAACTTAAATATATATACAATAAAGTAATACAACAAATATAGTTATATTTCTTACATAAAAATAGATCAAAAGTGTATTAGCTACAAAAGAAATTAGAACAGAAATGGGCTCATGTATATGTAATGTATCAATTGTATACAAATAGTTATGTAATATATATATATATATATATACTATCGATATTGTATAAATAATGTATAAATATGTATACAGGATGTATAACTATTTATTAGAGATGTATATACATCCATATTGTTTAAACAACATTTATACATTGCAATTCAAACAATTGTTCATATATAGTGTAACCTATTCATCCGTCGGTCCTAACACTACTTCCTAATTCAATGCTTATGTGGTAATTCCAATTTCTCACACTTCTACAGGTTTAATATCGCTTTTAAACTTTTTTTTTTTCTACACAAAAAAATGGCAGTTTCCAAGTTAGCGAAGAGCACATGATGATCGTACTCAAAATTTTCTTGTTCAAAAAGCACATTGAAGAAAAGCAAAGTTTGTCGGTACAAAGCATTTCGCTAAACGATAATTCCCTATAGCAAACCAGCCATAGCTAATGGCAGAAGAGGGAGGAAGAAGAAGAAGTCAATTTGAGTAAGAAAAAACAAGTGGCCTATCTTTTATATAAGAAAAAACAAGAAATTTAACCTAATTGGCATTTTGTCTAATTTTTCTTTTTATTTTTGAAGTGATCTTTATTTTTGCCTACAAACAAGAACGAGAATCAGATTAGTGCAAGAGAGCAATAAATTGGGCTTTTAGTTAGCCCAAGATCAAATAACTAATGATAGTACCTTTACTTATTTTATTTATTTCAAATAAACATAGGAAAAGATAGTACATTTACTTATTTTATTTATTTTCTTCTCCATCTATAACAGTGTCACTGTGTAAGTAGAAAATGCAAGGATTTTGTCAGGAAAATAGATAAGCTACGTGGATTTATACGCAAGTTGCTTAATAAAAAAAATTAGAAATTTTAAAATTTCCTATAACTTGCAATTATTTTCTTAGTTCAAAAATTATGCAAAAACATTGCTACAACTTGCAATAAATAATCTAATATGTATATACAAGATAATTTTTACTTTGAACAACAACTGTACAATTTTCTATCATTTGAAACCACATGAATGAAAATCATGTATTATAAATGACGGACAAATTTTGTAGATAAATATATCCGTCACTAATTTTATTTGGTGATTCTTGAAACGAAGGATAAATTCTGTAGCTAAATATCGAATCTCATTACTAATTCTATGTAGTGATGGATTAATGATGGATTTATCATAAAATTTTAATAGCTACGAGTAATTTAGTGATGAAATTAATAGCTAATTCCAGATTCTTTTTTTGTTTTGTAGTGATTTTAATTAGGAGTTTAAAAATGATTGAGTTGATTTAGGGTTTTTAAATATCAAATCAAATCATTTGTGTTAGGTTCTTAAACCTATAAATCAACCCAATAGCACTTGAGTTTTCCAACTTCAGTTTTTTTTTTCTCGGGGTGGGGGTGGGTGTTTCGATTTTCTTAAATTTTTTGAGTTTTTTCGAATTTTTCTAGTCATACAAGCATATAATTAACTTGTACTTCAAGTATTTCTTTAATCCTAGCAAGATACAACTATGCTAGGTGCTCCTTTAAAAAATTAACACTAAATATGAAATAAAACAATAAATTTTTATATAAAACTAAAGAATAAATATTTTACATTATTGTCATTCCTAGTGTTTAATTGAATTTTTTTATTAGCATTAGTATTGATTTGAGCTTTATTTGAGTTACCAATATCTATGAACTATAAAACCTATTGGACCATTCAAAATTCTAAGTTTAAACGGGAAATAATATGTTGAAAGATAAAAAAAAACTATGAAAAATGTTTAAGAAATATTTATAAATTATATAATTATAACTATTTTTATGTAGTAAATATTTTTAAAAGTTGCATAAATGTAATATGAGGTTGATTCGGTTCGGTTTGATTTTTTTTAGTTAAAATAAAACCAAACCAAATCACTTATAGTCGGATTTTTTTTCTAACACAAAACAAAGTCATACGAAATCATTAGTTGATTTTTTTCCTGATTAACTCGATGTACGATTTGATACGATTTGCGATTCGATTTTATTCACCATAATTTTAATAATCACGTATTTGTAGAATTCGGCCAAATAAATCATAAAAGATATGTTCCAACATTTATTTAGTAAGACTTTGCTTCTATCCTTGTTCTTTAAAATGTTGTCCATCTTAACATTTCCATTTAACGTGGGATGTTCGTCTTCTCCCTTTCATTTTACCTATTTTGGCCAGGCAAAGAATACGATTTGTCAATTTGAGCACATTTAGCTAGAAGTAGTGGTCTAAGTGAACAGTATTAGTTACATCACAAGTCAAATATTCTTGGGCATAATTCAAAGTTCTTTGCTTCTAAGCACATGACTTCAAGATCTTTTTGATTACATATAAATTCATTAATTAGTCCAAAATTAAGCACATGCATGTCCTTCCAAAGAGCTAGCAGTTAATGCCTATTCTTCTCTCTTAATGTTAGAGGACACTGTTAATCATCAGTTAGTGATAATTGTAGAGAGAAATTGATAATAAATAAATGCAGAGCTATTAGGGTCGTTTTGTTCGAAGATAAGGGTCGTTTTGTTCGAAGATAAGTTATGTTAAAATTAATTATTCTGAGATTAGTTATCTCAAAATTAATTATATTTGCATCATTTTTTATTGACCATTTGGTTTTTATATTAAACATTACATGAATTGCATGCATAATTTCTAAGAAGTTGTTTGTTTACACAAATTCTCCACGTTATTACTAAAAAAAGAATTTGAAGCTGCGGGCTATTTTTGTCACATAAGAAGCGGAGCAAAAATTTAAAGTTTGGGGGTTTTGAAATTTAGAAAGAGCCTCAAGCTAATATATAATAACCGTCAAACTAACAAGCGAGTATCTATATTCAATATATATTTAAAAAGCAACGAATCATTTAACACTACATAAATATATTAAGTATTATTAATATAATTACACTCGACAACTTGTCATGATTTGAAAACAATCCATGATCGGATCATTAGGTACACTTTCATATATTTAATCCTCTTTGTAACAAAACTAAATAATTCTTTAAAAAGTCATCATCAATTCTACTTCCCAGGCAATTTTTAATAAACTTCGTAGAGAAAAAAAGTCATTATCATTGTCTCCATCTATGTTTCACTGTCAACTCATATAAAGATTGTAAATTGTGAAAAGAAATTAATTAAAAAGGAATCAGAATTATGAAAGGTACTATATACTTGTCCGCTTGTGGTTGAGTTTTGGATTGATACTTTGGAAAGCAAAACAATAAATTTTAGTAAATATAGAAGAACAATATGGGGCAGTTCTAGAATTAAAGATTAAAATTAATTTTTGAATAGGCAAAAAATTGTCATAAGACACGAAGTTTGAACTCCACAAAGGGGTGAGTGGTGGGCAAGTAAAGAATTTTGTAGTTTTTGAAGAAGAAAAAGAAGAAGACCAAATAAGTTATAGTTTTTTTAAAAGAAAAAATTAACTTTGAATTTGATGTTTGTAAAAGAAATTGAATCTCTTTTATTTTAGAGATTAATAATTTTTTATATTTTTTGCTTCTTGTCACTGTTACTTTTATATTTTTAAAATAAAATATTTGGTTTTCAAAAAATTTGCATATATTAAGAATTAAGAAGGAATAAAAAGGTATTGATGGAATCAGCGAAAACCTGTTCCTTGAAAATAGACATTTCTTTTTCAAGAAATCTGTTTGAAAAAAATATGTGCAGGTAGCCGCGTTCAAATCCATAACCTCACGTGTAGAGAGTCTTCATAGCTTCCTTCGTATCACTGAACCATCAACCACGATTTGTTTATGAGTTTATAGGTTTATAAATATATATTTTAACTAAATTTGCTAATATAAAAATAGAGTTTACGTAAAAGCTACTGGATTCGTCCGAACCCCTTTAATATATTGTAGCTCCGCCCTTAATCACTTTCATTGTTTTATCCCACGCTAAGTAATCTGGTACCATTATTTAACCTCCCCGACATAGATAAACTATGTTGATACTAATTGCTAATCTTAATAACAAACGAACTATAAGACAACAATAAATTTTACCCCTGGACTATCCTTTATTGCCCAGCAGACCAAGTGATTCTTATACTAACACAAAGAAAAGGGTAATATTTGATAATGTTGTAATGGGAAGCGAACGTTTCTACACACAAAATTCATGGAAATTTTTTGTACATTTTATTAAATTAAATTAATAATTACTAGTATTTTAATGAAGAGATATCTTTTTAGTGAAGAGTATCTTTTAGATAGAGAGGTGTCTATAATGAATGATTGTGTTCTTCCATTCTTTGATTTCTAACCATCATATTTAAACCCAACTAGTTGTGATTTCAACGTAGTATTTTATTTTACAGAGAAATAATATTTATAGCTTTCCTCAAAGCTTTTCTTCTTTTCCAAAAAATCAAGTTCCTAACTTCTTACTTTTTCAAAAGTATTTCTTCATTATTTGTTTTGTGCATAATTTAATAAGCTTGTCATATCTATTAAAACTATTTGTATATAATCTCATAGCAATTGCAGAGGAGAAGGGGCAAATATCAATTTTAGAAAAGCATTATGCACATGTTTCAAGCCTCAAATCATGCGTTCGTTGTTTATATTATCAAGTCTTCATCTTTTTTTTTCTTCCTCGCGTATTTTATGTTCATGGAACATACTTTTCAACAATCTAAAAATGATATTGTTACTAAGAAGATTTTTCATATTCAAATTTGAGAATTAAAGTCGCATACAAAAATTGAAGCAAAGCAGAGATGGTTGTTATGAAAAGCCATCAGTAGAAATTAAATTAAAATAGTTATCTACAGTGAAACTAGTTTGCCATCCTAGGCCATGTGGAGATTATGGGTTATTGCCAAGTAAGATTAAAGTTTGTTGCTTTGATAAGATGATTTAATGTGGAAATGTGACGGTAATTTTAAATTAATAGGATAGTGTTACATGTCAGGCTGATGCCACAATTTTAGCTGCCACCTTCTCCAGCATTTTATTTTTGCAAATGTTTTAATCTAGTTAGGAATCTATTTCATTTGAAAGTAATTGTTGCTATTTTTACGTTGAGTAGTTGAGTTGTTACGCATGTTCTAGTTTAACGTTGCAAGTGCGATTATAAGCCAATGTTGCATCAATAAAAGGACATCACTTTTCTATGCAAACAATTGTTCAAGTTTTATCTTGACAGAGGCGGATCTCCTCCTAATTAGATCAATTATCAATCATATTTCCTTCTTTGTTCTTCGTTACTATTGTTAATCATAGGACCCAAAAGAGACCATGTTCCACAGTAGTACCAGAGCTTGGAAAAAATTATGGGTCAACGCGTAGAAAGTCTAGAAAATAGCTTTTAGACCCTCTCCAATCAAGTTCAAACTGTCACGAAGGGGCAATAGGCCCTTTCCCAGAAGTTGAATGACATTCTTTCTCAAATAGAGCGATTATTTTCTAAACCTCAAAAAGAAGGAGAAAATTCTTCTGTAGGTAGTTTTCGTAGCCGTCAAACACCTACAACCAGCAAGGCTACGTCAGGTGGTAGTGTCAAACCCATGAAGTTAGACTTCTCTCGATTCAAAGGGGATGAAGATCCTACGAGTTGGCTTTATAAAGCAGAACAATTCTTCTAATTTTATGAAACACGTGATGAGGAAAGAGTTTTTATTACCTCATTTCATTTAGAAGGGGAAGCACGTATATGGTTTCAACTGTTAAGGGAAAACACACTAGAGGTCTCCTGGAATGACTTCAAAGAGGGACTTCATGTGAGATATAGACCAAACCAATACATAAATTTCTTTGGAGAACTAACGAAACTGCAGCAGAAGGGAAACGTTCAAGATTATCAAGTGGATTTTGAAAAACTTCTTTCAAAAGTGGGATGTTTAACACCAAGTGAAGGGTCAGTTGTTTTGTGAGTAGCCTTTGAGACTCGATTCGTATAGAAATTCAGGCAGGGCGTTTGAAAACTCTCTAGAAAGCAATATGCCTTGCCCGTTTGTATGAAGTAAAGTTACTCACACAACAGAAAATGTCAATGATTCCAAAGCAGCCAAGACCATCTCTACGACTAGAAAATGCATCTCTGACACCCATAGTTAAAAGATTGAGTGTTGAAGAACTGAATAGGAGAAGAAGGCTGGGATTGTGTTTTCGATGAATGAAAAATTTGGTCCAGGATACAGATGTAAATTTTTTTTCTCTATTTAAGTAGGGCTTGATGAAGGCAATGAAGATGTGGAGATGGAGGTAGAAGTCCAAGACTCTCATGATACCCTTGCTATTTTCAATTCACGCACTAGCAGGTAGTTCTACTCCATGAACAATGCGATTGAGAGGAAAGATATATAGTTATGTTGCTACTATGTTAATTGATTCTAGAAGCATGTACAATTTTATAAATATTGAGTTTGCTTCTAAGGTTAGGTTGCATCTTGTAAATAGAAGAAAAATTTGAAGTTTTGGTTGCATCAGGTGATAAACTCACCAGTCAAGGCAAATGCAACCAGGTTCTAATTGTCCTTACTGGAGCGTCATTGTTTGTTGATATCTTTTTGTTGCCATTAGAAGGGTGGGAGGTGGCGTTTGGTACACAATGGCTACAAACACTTGGTCTTATCATGTGGGACTTTTCCAAATTTCTTATGAAATTTTTTGTGCGGGGTCGTGAGATCACTTTACAAGGGGACACTCTTTCAGAAAGTAGGGTGCTGGAAGATCTATAAGTTCATTCTCTTAGTCAAAAAATTATTTGGTGGTCTCTCTCAAGATGCACACTGATTTAGTTTCTTTGAAGGAACAAAAAGTGATCCTGTCGGAGGTGCGAAGCATCCTAAAAAAATATGACCAGGTGTTTCAGGAACCAAAAACTCTACCACCTTCTCAGACTCAAGATCATCACAGTCCTTTTCTAGGTAGATGTAGTCCGATCTTAATAAAATCTTACAAGTATCCTTATTTTCAAAAGGAGGAAATAGAGAAAATTGTGATTGATCTACTGAAATCTGGATTTATTAGCCCAAACACTGGTCTTTATTCTTCACCAGCGATCCTTGTTAAAACACGATGGCTCTTGGCAAATGTGTGTTGACTATAGGGCATTGAACAAAATACCATTAAGGACAAATTTCCAATCCTAGTAATTAATGAATTATTAGATGAGTTACATGGAGTACAATTTTTTCAAAATTGGATCTTCATTCAGGCTATTATCAAGTTTGAGTCCATCCAGTAGATGCAGAGAAGACTGAATTTCGTACTCATGAAGCTCACTATGAATTCTTGGTAATGCCATTTGGTTTGACCAGTGCACCATCTATATTTCAGTTTCTTATGAATGGGGTATTTAAGCTCTATATTTGGAAATCTATTTTGGTTTTCTTTGATGATATTTTGGTCTATAGCGAGAATTGGGATGATCATTTGGAGCATTTGGAGATAATTTTTTATATTTTACAAGCTCATAAACTATTTGTTAAAATAGAAATATGTCTCTTTGGGAAATGAAAGATTAAATATCTGGGTCATCTTGTTTCTAAACCATGGAATTGCACTGGATCCTAAAAAAATTATAGGTATCTCGGGTTGGCCAAAACCAATAACGACTAAGGTTGTGAAAGAATTTTAGGGACTTTGTAGATACTATCATAAGTTTATTTAGAATTTTAGAAAGATAGATGGTCCTCTCACGAAGATGATCAAGAAAGATGGGTTTGTATGGTCTCTAAATATAGAAAAAAGCCTTTGGTCAGTTGAAGGAAGTGATGACTCAAGCTCCAGTTTTGGCATTACCAAATTTTTCAAAACTATTTGTGGTAAAATGTGATGCCTTTGGGTCTGGTATCGTCGCCATACTATGACAAGAGATACCAATTGCATATTTTAGCCAAGCTTTATGTGGAAAGAACCTATTTCTATCTACTTATGAAAAGGAAATTTTAGCCCTAGTTCTTTCTGTGTATAAGTAGAGGCCTTATATCTTAGGCAGATAATTTGTTTTATTGATCGATCATCAAAGTTTGAACCACTTGTGTACTCAAAAGATCACTACAACGGCTCAACAAAGGTGGTTATTTGAGCTGTTGGGTTTTGATTTTGTTGTAGAGTACAAAAAAGGAAAAGAAAATATTGTGGCAGATGCTCTATCCTAGAGGTATGAAGATGATTGTAATGGAATCTTGTTGATAATTTCTCAACCAATTCCATCATGGTTAGAGACAATTAAAGAGGAACATTTTTAAAGTCCAAAGATTTAAGAAATCATTCGTCTGGTGCAAATTGGAGAGACAATCGATCCTTGAGAGTTTCATGATAGGGTGCTTTATTTCAAAAATTTTTTTTACTTATATGAGAATTCTCTTTCATTATAGGTACTTATTAATCAATTCCACAAAAGTACACATGAGGGGTTCCACAAAACTCTCTACCGAATTAGAGATAATTTTTATTCAAAGAAGTTGAGGAAGCAGGTTCTAAAATTCATTCCAGAATGTGATGTTTACCAAGGACACACAATTGAGAATATCACTTTTGCTGGCCTATTGCAACCTTTACCCGTTCCACAACAAATTTGGGAAGACATATCTATGGATTTTATAGATGGTTTGCCTAACTCGAGAGGAAATAGCAATATATATGTCGTGGTGGACAGGTTGTCCAAATATGCTTATATCATGGCCCTCTCACACCCATACAATGCTGTGAGCATAGCTCAAATTTTCTTTGATCAAATTTTTTGGTTACGTGGAATGCCAAAATCTATCGTTTGTGATCGAGATCGAGTTTTCACAAGTTTTTTTTGGAAGGAATTTTTCAAATTAAATAGGACTGCATTCACTTTCAATTCTTCTTATCATCCTCGAATTGACGGACAAATAAAGGTTGTTGATAGAAGCATAGAGATATAATTAAGGTGTTTCTCTATCTCTCACCTGAAGACATGGAAAAAATGGTTATCATGGGCTAAATATTGCTATAACACAAGTGTTCATTCTTCAACTAGAAAAACACCTTTTGAGGTAGTATATGGAAGAGAACAAGTCACTCTTCCTACATATGTTCCAGGTACAACTAAGTTTCAATCTATGGAGCAAGAGTTAATTAATCGAGATGCCATAATTAGAGAAGCTCATGAGAAAATGGCCAATGCTCAAAATTGAATGAAGAAGATATTTGATTCCAAGCATAGGGAGAGAGAATTTTCAATTGGCAATATGCTGTATATTAAGCTACAGGCATACAAAAAACTTTCAGTTTCTCAAAAAAAGATGCACAAACTATCTGCCAGATTTTATAGGCTATTCAAGATATTCAAAAAATTGGTTCGGTTGCCTACCAACTTGAATTGCCTCCTATGAGCAAAATTCATCCAGTATTTTATGTGTCTCTCCTTAAACCATGTATTGGTAATCACTGCTTAGCTGATCAGACATATCTTTCAGATTATCTCAAGGAAGCTTCTGTTACCCATCCTCTTGCAATATTGGATCAACGCACTTGTAAGGGCAGACAATATCTCCTAGTTCAATTGCAAGGGTTGGATCCTTTAAAGGCTGTGTGGGAAGAGTTAAAGTTTTTTCGACAATAATTTCTCACCTTTGTGCTTAAGGACAAACTTAATTCTTAAGGGAAGGGGAGTTGTGACATGTCAGGCTGAGACGTCACTAAGATCTCTATCTTGCTTTTCTTTCACCTCGAAAACTAGAGATGATTCTTAACTACCCTGAACCTATAAATCACCCTTCTTTGTATCAACTAAGTGAATACCTAGTTTGGCAAGCTGATAAAATTCCTGAGCTAACTTCTTGTTACTGTCCTCAACATAAGCAACACTACCCATAGACATTCTACTGAGAGCATCGGCCACTACGTTGGCCTTGCCTGGATGATAAAGGACACTCATGTCATAATTTTTCAAGAGCTCTAACCACCTTCTCTGGCGGAGTTTAAGATCTTTCCGAGAGAATACGTACTGAAGGCTCTTAAGGTCTGTGAACACATCTATATGAACATCGTATAGATAATGCCTCTAAATCTGTAAGGCAAATACTATGGCTGCTAACTCAAGATCATAAGTCGGATAATTTTTCTCATGGGGTTTAAGTTGTCTAGAGGCGTAGGCTATGACCTTACCATGCTGCATGAGGACATAACCCAAACCTACTCTGGTTGTATCACAATATACTATGAACCTATCTGAACCATCTGGAAGAGCTAGGACTGGAGCTTAGGTGAGTCGATTCTTCAGCTCCTGAAAACTCCTCTCGCAAGGATTTGATCACTGAAACTTGACCTTCTTCTGAGTCAATCTGGACATAGGGGATGCAATAGGAAAAAATCCCTCAACAAACCATCTGTAATAGCCAGCCAAACCAAAAAAACTCCTGATATCTGATGGAGATACAGGGCGAGGCCAGTTTCTTACCGCTTCGATCTTTTGAGGATCAACCCTAATGCCATCACCGGAAATGATATGACCAAGGAATGCTACTGACCTTAGCCAAACCTCGCACTTACTGAATTTGGCAAACAAGTGATGATCTTTGAGAGTCTGAAGTATAATTCTGAGATGGTGTGCATGATCACGCTCATTATGGGAATAGACCAGAATATCATCTATGAAGACTATGACATATATGTCCAAGTACTGCTTGAACACCCGGTTCATCAAGTCCATGAAAGCTGCTGGGGCATTAGTAAGACAAAAAGACATGAGTAGGAATTTTAAGTGACCATACCGAGTTTAGAAAGCTATTTTTGGAATGTCATATTCCCTTACTCTGAGCTGATGATAACCTGACTGAGGTCTATCTTAGAGAAATAGATGGCACCTTGAAGTTGGTCAAACAAGTCGTCAATATGGGGAAGTGGATACTTGTTCTTGACCATGACTTTATTGAGCTGAAGATAATCAATGCACATTCTGAGAGAACCATCTTTCTTGCAAATGAATAAGACTGGTGCGCCCCATCGGGATATGCTGGGCCTAATGAACCCCTTATTTAAGAGATCTTTCAACTGCTCTTTCAATTCTCTGAGTTCTGTTGGTGCCATTCTGTATGACAAAATAGGTATAGGCTGAGTATTTGAAAGAAGATTAATATCGAAGTCTATTTCCCTTTCGGGAGGAATTTCAAGAAGATCTTTGGGAAAGACATTTAAAAATCATTCACGACTGGGACTGAATTAATATTGGGAGTTTCAGAACTAGTTTTCTTAACTCAAACAAGATGATAGATACATCCTTTAGACATTATTTTCCTTGCCCGAAGGTAGGAAACAAGCTGGCCTCTAAACGCTGAAGTACTACCCCTCCACTCTAGGACGGGTTCAATAAAAAATTAGAACTGGACTATTCTATTTCTGTAGTCGACTATGGCATAGAAAGAGTGAAGCCAATCCATGCCAAGAATGACATCAAAATCAGTCATCTCTAATTTGACTAAGTCTACTGAAGTGACTTTCTGAAATATCATAACCCGACAATTTTTGTATACCCGTAGGGCTATAATGGTTTTACCTACTGGGGTAGAGACTAAAAAGGGCGCTGCTAGAATTTCAGGACTGGTTCCGAAATATCCTGCTATATAAGGAGTAAGAAAAGACAAAGAAACACCTGGATCTAGCAAAGAGTAAACATATAAGTGAAAGATCTATAACATACAAGTAACCATATCAGGAGAAATTTCCCGATTCTATCAGGACTGTAGAGCATAAAGTCTATTTAGGTATTGCCCACTAGTAGCACTGGAAGTAGCACCCTGCTTATTTGGGTGATCGGACTGAGCTAAGGAACGATTCTACTGACCCTGATAACCTGACTGGGGATAATCTCTGACTCTATAACCTGGCTTGCCACATCTGAAATAGACATCGCTGCCAGCTCTGCAAACACCCTTGTGTTTCTTACTACAAGTTTGACAAAGGGGATTAGTTCGGGCATTGCTGACACTGCCCTGAGATTTAGAGCCTGGCGCCTTATCTCTATTACCATCCTTGAACTTGAGAGCTGGAGCACTAGCTGAAAAAGGAGCTGGAACTGAGGACTTAGAATGAAATTGAGATCGATTTTCTCCTTCTGATTTGGGATGAGCAAAGTTGAAACTACCTATCCTTGCTCTCTTATTCTACTTCTCCCTCATCTTAATATTTTTCTCCTCTATTTGCTGAGCATGAGTCATAAGCCTGTCTATGTTCATATCACTATTCAACATCGTAGACTTGCAATCATTGACCATACTATCATTCACCCCAGAAACAAACTTACTCATCTTGGCCCTACTATCTGCAACCACATGAGGAGTATATCTGGCTAATTGAGTAAACTTAAGAGAATACTCTTTCACCGTCATATTTCCCTGCCTGAGGTTGATAAATTCTAACACCTTAACTTTTCTCAGCTCTTGGGGAAAGAATCTATCTAAGAATGTAGGGACAAAGTCCTCCCACTCAATAGGCCCTGCATCAACTAACCTCTCTGACTTCCATAATTTGAACCAAGTGTGAGCAACATCCTGCAACTAATATGCAGCTAGCTCAGCACTCTCACGATAATTAACCCCCATGATATCTGTAACCTTTTAAACCTGATCGATGAATTCTTAAGGGTCCTCATCTGACTTAGACCCGACAAAGGATGGAGAATTCATTCGGGTGAAGTCCCACTGGATGCAGCCAAATTAGATACTGGGTTGGACGAAATGACAATGGTCATTTATTCTAACTAGAAACTGACTGAGCAAGAGTAGTGAATGCAGCTCTGAACTCTGCATGAGAAACGTGTTCGTCCAAGGGATCTGCTTGGATAGGCTGAGGGGCTGACTGATTTCTATTTCTTCTTTTAGGAGGTATGTTCTGTAGAATAAAAGGAGAAATATATTAGACTGAGAGTTAAATTTAAGCTCACGCTCACTGGCACGACATGAATACTGAAAGAAGGAAAAATGTTCCTTAAATATTTCATAGCCTCCTGCATATAAATATGGCGCGCAACACATCTATGTACAAGACTCTACTAGATGCGACTTTTAGAATTCCTAGGACTCATTGAACCTTAGGATCTAATACTAAGTTTGTAACGCCTCAAATCTGGTACTCGGATCACTACACGATGCTCATGACCTCGAACGACCACAATCTAACCCATGACTGATATCTGTACTTGAACACTGCATAACATACAGTGTAAATATGGAAATAAAGGCTATAAGGACATAAGGTTCAAAATGAAGACACAATATCTGATAAAATATAACATTTGTGTGGGGTATGAAATACCCAAAACAAACTAATAAACTGACTGAACATGATAGTATGAAAAACCTCTAATTATCTGAATAAGGAGTTGATGGGACATGTCCCCAACTAACTTTAACTACTGAAATAAACTAAGTACTAAAATTATTAGATAATGCTCATGTTCTCTAAGGATGAGGACTCACTGCTGACTCTAACTGCTGAGTACTGGAATGCTACTGATGCTCTGGAGCTCATGCTTCTTAACCTCTGGTATAAAACACCATAGTTGGAATGCGTCAGTACAATTGAATGTACTGGTATGCATGTGAGGTAGGCTGAATGCAAAGGGTTCACATGCATGAACTATACTAACTGACTAAACAGCATGAACGTGAGAATACATGCGTGATTACATTATAACTATAACTAAGTTCGTGATAACTTGATTACTGAATCTGAGTACTTATAACATGAGATATTGATAACCATATAACTGAAACAACTAATACTAAGCGGTTGTATCTGGTAGTCTAGTTTTTGATGAAACTAGCTGAGTTTTATTCTGTTCTGAGGTGACTATATCTGATAGTCCTAAATTCTGTAGAGCTATCTGAGTTCTATTACTCAAACTGAATGACTGTATCTGGCAGTCCTGATCTGTAACTGAAACTATGGGAAGTAGTCATCTAACTAACATGCCCCATATGATACAATATAGCTGTGTTGGGGTCCAATCTATAACCCCAATTGGAAGGGTATCAATACCGCACCAATGGTAAGGATAAGCTGTGGGTGACCCTCATTAGATAGTGTCCCCAAAAGGGAATGGTGGGACCCTCATCTCACAGTGTTTATCCACCTCAATAACCCTCATCTGACTATGTTGATGTCTCAACCTATGCTGGTTATATAGTTCTGGAATGCAAGGATGACTTTTAAGAATCACACCCTCATTTGACAGTGCGTGTTCCTATTCTTGGGTTCACTCGGTGCTAATTCCTACTCCCATCTGAATAGACACTGAACGTGAATTACTAAGCTGAACTGGCCTGTATTAACTGAGTTTTTATTGACTGATGAAATAGTACTGAGATTACTGTATTACTGAGCTTTCCTGAGTCACATGACTGACTGAGTTCTATGAATCATGGCTTGACTGAGGATATCGTGAAAACATGACATTAGCTCTAGGCACACAACTATATTTTTTGGGTACAAGTACCTCCTGGACTCGATGGGAAAAAACTAACAACGCATGAATTTCTTTAATACATGACCAACATCACAATCCATAATACAATAAGTTGGAGATTTCATGAAGTACAAGTTCTAAAGCACCACAATGGCTACACATATAACCATACTTCATTCACTAAGATATTTCATCAAACATTTGACGTGCATAAACTTGTACATGAATTAAGATTTCATATTATTATAATAGTATGGCACTTTTCCTTCACATAAGCATTTAGTCAAACACATGGGGAGCATGCTTTGGTTATACCATCATCAACACATCTAATAATCATGGATACATCAATCAACTTGTAAACTGAAGGGGGTTTATCATTATTATTATGCAAATCTTCATATAGTAGGGTCAATCATTGGAATATATAATTTAAAACATGAATCAAAACCCCACAACAACATGAACATAAATTTCAATTCAATTTAAATCATGAACATTCATCAATACACAAATCTTGGATTTTGAAAGGAGATTCTTGAGCTTCATGGATAAAAGATACCCATGAATTAACACATGACATACCTTGATACTTGATTTGGGAAGATTGATGGAAGAATCCTTGAGATTTGGATCTTGAATTGTATACCCATTTTCTTGTTTTTGAGAGAATTTGAGAGAAAAGAATGTATTTTGGTGAAATAGAGGCTGAATTCAGTGTTTATGGAGCTTTAGGGTGAAGGTAAAATACCAAAATACCCCTAAAAAATTGTTTGGAAAATGCTGAATTCTACGGCTGACGACATTGGGTTGATGTCGTCACATATGTGATAAACCGTTAGCTCATGTCATCACTTGATGCTGGAATATATTAAATTTTGCTTACGGCTGGCGACATTAGCTGATAAGTCGTCAGATATGTGATAAGCCGTCAGCTAATGTCGTCACTTAGTTGCCAGGCTAATATGCTGGAGTAAAATGGGTATAACTTTTTGCTCTAATATTGAATTTGGGCGAAAAAAGTATTGTTGGAAATCTAATTCAATTATCTATTTGTTGGTGGGTCATGAGCTCAAAAATTCATCATATTACAAGATATATACTTGTTTAAATTTGACTATACCAGTATCTTTCCCAAGAATCCAATCGGTAAGGAATTATTTGATTCGCCTAATAGCTAGGACGTATTTGAGACCTTAATTGACATCAAACTTGGTCATAAAACTACCAAATAACTATGATGTGCTGTGTATAAGCTTGAAATATGGTGCTAATATTGATTTGCATTTTTTGGGGTATTACAATATCTTCCCCTTGGGAACATTCATCCTTGAATGAGACTGATTAGACTGAGAGAAATGATAACTGAAAGTATATATTGGACATGCACAACTGAAGCATGATTTCATGACTGACATGGCTAATAAGTTGGTTTTATCATATTGAACATGCATATGTGATGCATGAATACATGACTGAGATGACCATGAATGCATGACTGAATATGTAATGGTACTTGGTACTAAGTTTACTATGGAAATCTGAACATGAAACTGAATAAGCTCAAAGAAAATTATTACCTTGAGCTTAGTCTGAGTTTTCGGAGAAGAGGTGAGGGTACTTGGTTCATATGTCTGCTTCTATTTCCCAAGTATCTCCCTCAATGGACTGATTCCACCAAAGAACTTTGACTAGAGGGACTTCTTTATTCCTTAGTCTATGAATCTGGTAGTTAGGGTTTTCGACTAGAATTTCTTCATAAGAGAGACTCTGAACATCTATGCTCTGAAGACTATGACGAACATGTCCAAGTACTGCTTGAACACCCGGTTCATCAAGTCTATAAAAGTCGTTGGGGCATTAGTAAGACCAAAGGACATGACTAGTAATTCGAAGTGACCATACCGAGTTCAAAAAGCTATTTTTGAAATGTCACATTCCCTGAATCTAAGCTGATGATAGCCTGATCTGAGCTCTATCTTAGAGAAATAGTTGGTACCCTGAAGTTGGTCAAACACGTTTTTAATACGAGGAAGTGGATATTTGTTCTTGATTATGACTTTATTGAACCGACGGTAATCAATGCACATTCTGAGAGAACCACCTTTCTTGCGAATGAATAGGACTGGTGCATCCCAAGGGGACACATTGGTCCTGATGAACCCCTTATCTAAAAGATTCTTCAACTACTCTTTTAATTATTAAAGTTCTGCTGGTGCCATTCTAGATGGAGAAATAGATATAGGTTGAGTATCTGGAAGAAGATCAATGCCAAAGTCTCTTTCCCTTTTGGGTAGAATTCTGAAAATATCTTCGGAAAAGACACCTGAATATTCATTCACGACTGGGATTGAATCAAGAATAAGAGTTTCAAAACTAGTATCGTTAACTCGAACAAGATGATAGACACATCTTTTAAACATTACTTTCCTTGCACTAAGGTAGGAAACAAGCTGACCTCTGAACGCTGAAGTACTATCCCTCCACTCTAGGACAGGTTTAATCAGAAACCGAAACTTGACTATTCTATTTCTATAGTCAACTGTGGAATAGAAGGACTGAAACCAATCCATGCCGAGAATGACATCAAAATCAGTCATCTCTAATTCGACTAAGTCGACGGAAGTGACTTTCTAAAATATCATAATCGGACATTTCCTGTATACCCATCGAGCTATGATAGTTTTACCCACTAGGGTAGTGATTGAAAAGGGCTCTGCTAGAATTTTGGGACTGATTTCTAAATCACCTGCTATATAAGAAGTAACAAAAGACAAGAAGCACCTGGATCTAGCAAAGCGTAAACATGCAAGTGAAAGATTTGTAACGTAATAGTAACCATATCAGGAGAATTTTCCTGATCCTATCGGGACTGGAGAGCATAAAGTCTATTTGGGCGTTGCCCAATAGTAGCACTGGAAGTGACACCCTGCTGATTTGAACGATCGAACTGAGCTGAAGAACGATTCTGTTGACCCTGATAACCTGACTGGGGGCAATCTTTAACTCTGTGGCCTAGCTTGCCACATCCAAAACAGACATTGCTTCTAGCTTTGCAAACACCATAGTGGTTCTTACTACAAGTCTGACAAAGGGGATTAGTTCGGGCATTGCTGACACTGCCCTGAGACTTAGCGCCTGGTGACCTATCTTTATTACCATCCCTGAACTTAGGATCTAGAGCACTAGCCAAAAAAGGAGCTAGAACTAATGACTAAGGATGAAACTGAGAACGGTTTCCTCCTTCTAATTTAGGCTGAGCAAAGTTGAAACTACCTGTTCTTACTCTCTTAGTCTGCTTCTCCCCCATCTTAATTTTTTTCTGCTCTATCTGCTGAGCATGAGTCATGATCCTGGCTATGTTCATATCACTATTCAACATCGCAGACTTGTACTCATTGACCATACTATTATTCATCTCAGAAACAAACTTACTCATCTTGTCCTTGGTATCTGCAACCATATGAGGAGAATATCTGGCTAATTGAGTAAACTTAAGAGAATACTCTTTCATCGTCATGTTTCCCTACCTGAGGTTGATAAATTCTAACACCTTAGATTCCCTTAGCTCTTGGGGAAATAATCTATCTAAGAATGCAGAGACAAACTCCTCCCACTCAATAGGCCCTGCATCAACTGACCTCTATGACTTCAACTATTTGAACCAAGTATAAGCAACATCCTACAATTCATGTGCAACTAGCTCAGTACTCTCACTAGAATTAACCCCCATGATGTCTATAACCTTCTAAACCTGATCAATGAATTCCTAAGGGTCCTCATCTGACTTAGACCCGAGAAAGGATGAAGGATTCATTTAGGTGAAATCCCAAATCCTGGCTGCAGCTGAATTGGCCACTAGGTTGGTTAGAACAATAGCTGGTCGTTTATTCTAAGTAGCAAATAACTGAGCAAGAGTTGTGAAGGCAGCTCTGAGCTCTGCATCAGAAATGTATTTGTCCAAGGGATCTGCTTGGACGGGATGAGGGGCTGACTGATTACCGTTTTTTTTTTGGGAGGCATGTTCTATAGAAGAAAGGGAGAAACGGATTAGACTAAGATTTAAATTTAAGCTCATGCTCATTGGCACGACATGAATAGTGAAAGAAGGGAAACTGTTCCTAAAACATCTCATATCCTCCTGCACATAAATGTGGCACGCAACACATCTATGTATAAGACTCTATAAGATGCGTCTTTCAAACTTCCTAGGACTCTATTGAAACTTAAGCTCTGATACCAAGTTTGTAATGCCCAGAATCTGGTACTCGAAATACTACATGGTGCTCATGACCCCAAAGGACCACAAGCTAACCCATGACTGATATCTGTACCTGAACACTGCATAATATACTGTGTAAATATGGAAATAAAGGTTGTAAGGCCGTAAGGTTCAAAACTAAGACACAATATCTAAAAAAATATAACATCTATGTGGGGTATGAAATACCCAAAATAAACTAATAAACTGACTGAACATGATAGTCTGAAAAGCCTCTAATTGTCTGAATAAGGAGTTGATAGGATATGTCCCCAACTAACTCCAACAACTGAAATTAACTAAGTACTGAAATGATAAGATAATGCTCATGTCCTCGAAGGATGAGAACTCACTGCTGACTCTGACTGTAGAGTATTGGAATGCTACTGATGCTCTAGAGCCCGTGCTTCTAAACCTATGGTATAAAACACCATAGTGCAAATACGTCAGTAAGATTGAATGTACTGGTATGTATGTGAGGTATTCTAAATGCAAAAGGTTCACATGCATGAACTATACTAACTTACTGAGCAACATGGACGTGAGAATACATGCATGAATACATAATAACTGTAACTTAGTTCGTGATTACATGATTAATTAATTTGAGTACTGATAAGATGAGAAACTGATAACCGTATAACTAAAATAACTAATACTGCGTGACTATATCTGACAGTCTAGTTTCTGATGGAACTAGCTGAGTTTTATTCTGTTCTGAGATGACTGCATCTGACAATCCTGAATTTTGTAAAAGTATCTGAGTTCTATTACTAAGACTGAGTGACTGTATCTGACAATCCTGATCTGTAACTAACATTGTGGAAGTATTCATCTTACTGAAATGCCCCATATAACGCAATATAACTGTGTTGGGGTCCAATCTGTAACCC
Source organism: Capsicum baccatum var. pendulum (assembly GCA_030864225.1). NCBI lineage: Eukaryota > Viridiplantae > Streptophyta > Magnoliopsida > Solanales > Solanaceae > Capsicum > Capsicum baccatum. Next base: position 121,034,785 of record CM061556.1, on the reverse strand, counting down.
CAATTGGAAGGGTGTCAAGACCGCGCCACTGGTAAGGACAAGCTATGGGTGACCCTCATTTGATAGTGTCCCTAAAAGAGAACAGTGGGACCCTCATCTAACAATATTTATCCATCTCAACAACCCTTATCTGATAGTGTTGATGTCTCAATCTATGCTGGATATATAGTTATGGAACGCAAGAATGACTTCTAACCCTCATCTAACAATATTTATCCATCTCAACAACCCTTATCTGATAGTGTTGATGTCTCAACCTATGCTGGATATATAGTTATGGAACACAAGAATGACTTCTAAGAATCACACCCTCATCTGATAGTGTGTGTTCCCATCCTTGGGTTCACTCGGTGCTAATTCCTACTCCCATATGAATAGACACTGAACATGGATTACTAAACTAAATTGGACTGAATTAACTGAGTTTTCATTGATTGACAGAATAGTACTGAGATTACTGTATTACTGAGCTTTCCTGAGTCACATGACTGACTGAGTACTATGGATCATGGCTTGACTAAGGATATTGTGAAAATATGACTCTAACTCAAGCCACACAGCTATATTTTTCAGGTACAAGTACCCCCAGGACTCGATGGGAAGAAACTGACTACGCATGACTTTGTTGAATAGATGACCAACATCATAATCCATAATACAATAAGTTGGAGATTTCATGAAGTACAAGTTCTAAAGCACCACAATGGCTATATATATATCCATACTTCATTGACTAAGACATTTCATCAAACACTTGACGTGCATAAACTTGTACATGAATGGAGATTTCATATTATTATAGTAGTATGACACTTTTCCTTCACATAGACATTTAATCAAATACATAGGGAGCATGCTTTGGTACCATCATCAACACATGTAATAATCATGGATAATCAATCAACTTGTAAATTAAAGGGTGTTTATCTTAATTATCATGCAAATCTTCATATACTAGGGTCAATCATTGGAATATGTAATTTAAAACATGAATCGAAACCCCACAGCAACATGAACATAAATTTCAATTCCATTTAAATCATGAACATTCGTCAATACACAAATCTTAGATTTAGAAAGGAGATTCTTGAGCTTCATGGGTGAAAGATACCCATGAATCAACACATGACATACGTTGATACATGATTTAGGAAGATTGATGGAAGAATCCTTGAGATTTAGATCTTGAATTGGAAACCCTTCTTCTTGTTCTTGAGAGAATTTGAGAGAAAAGAATGTATTATGGTGGAATGGAGGTTGAATTCAGTGTTTATGGAGCTTTGGGGTGAAGAGAAAATACCCTTCCAAAACCGTTTGGAAAATGCTGAATTCTACGGCTGACGACATTGGGCTGATGTCGTCACATGTGTAATAAGCCGTCTGCTCATGTTGTCACTTAATGCTGGAATTTATGAATTTTTGCCTAAGGCTGGCGACATTAGCTGATAAGTCATCAGATATGTGATAAGCCGTCAGCTAATGTCATCACTTAGTTGCCAGGCTAATATGCTGGAGTAAAATAGGTACAAATTTTTGCTCCGATATCGGGATTTGGACAAAATTAGTATTGTTGGAGAGCTAATTCAATTATCTATCTGTTGGTGGGTCATGAGCTCAAAAATTCATAGTATAACGAGAGATATTCTCATTTGAAGTTGACTATACCAATATCCTTCCTAAGAATTCAATCGATAAGGAATTTTTTGATTCTCTTAATAGCTAGGACGTATTTGAGACCTTAATTGACATCAAACTTAATCATGAAACTACCAAAGAAGCATGATGTACTATGCCTAATCTTGAAATATGGCGCTAATATTGATTTGAATTTTTCAGGGTATTACACCATGACATTGAGTCCTCGTCACGACTCGTACGTGACATCACAACTTGTGCCCTGGATCGTTATCACTGGTAGTTTTGACATCACTTCAAAATACTGGCTAATTTAATTACTCAACTCTTGGAGGGTCTAAAGCTCAAGAACTTGGGGTATCATATTACCCCTCCCCCCAAGGATCATTCATCTTTGAATGAGAAGTTAGGACACCTTTAGTACGACAAAAGAAATGATACAACCAAAATCCAGGGACAATTTCTAAATTCAATATGAGGAAAATGAAACTCATACCTTTAGGATTTTCATCCAACATTGGAAATAAAAATGGTTATTTGGCTTTCATATCTTTCTCAGCTTCCTATGTAGCTTCTTCCATTATTTGATTTCTCCAAAGCACCTTTAATTGAAGCTTAGTCCTCAATATACGAACCTGCCTATCCAATATCTCAACTGGAACTTCCTCATAAGACAAAGAGTCTGAAACACCAACATCCTCTATAGACACTGCTGAAAAATACCCAAACACTTTTTCAGTTTAGATACATGGAAAACAAGATGAATCGAAGCCAACTTCTAGTAAATCAAATTCATAAGAGAGACCCCCAATTCTCTCCAAAATCTGATATGGAACAACGTAACGGGACTGAGCTTCTCCTTCTTACCGAATCTCGTGGCTCCTTTAATAGAAGAAATCTTTAAAAACACCTAATTCACTAACCTTAAACGCTAACTCCCTTCGCCTCACATTCGCATAAGACTTTTGGTGACTCTGAGAAGTCTTAAGTCTTTCTCTAATCACTTTTAACTGCTCCATGGCTTTCTGAACCAAGTCAGGGCCAAACCACCTAGTCTTACCAACCTCAAACCATCCAATATGAGATATACACCTTCTATTATAAAAGGCCTCAAAAGGAGCCATCTAAATTCTAGAATGGTAACTATTATAAGCAAACTCAGAGGCAAATTATGAACTTAACTTCCCTTTAAATCAATCACACAGGCCCTTTTCATATCCTTCAAAGTCTAAATGGTACGTTCTACTTGTCCATCTATTTGAGGGTGAAAAGTGGTGCTAAGGTTTACCTAAGTACCCAAACATTTTTGAAATAAACGCCATATGTGAGAAGAAAATTACGTACCCTAATCTAAAATGATGGACACCGACACTCCATATAATTTGACTATCTCTTAAATGAACAACTTAGCATAATCCTCTCTTCAGTAATTCATCCTCACTGACAAGAAGAGAGCAGACTTGGTCATTCTATACACAATGACACACATAGAATCATACTGATTGCAAGAACGCAAAAGACCTATAACAAATTCCATATTGATCATATACCACTTCCATATGGTCAAATTTATCTCTTGAGGCATGCCACTTAGCCTCAAATGTTCAACCTTAACTTGTAGACAAACCATATATTTTGCAACAAGATTTTCCATATCTCTCTTCATATTATTCCACCAGTAGATTTCCTTCAAGTTATAATACATCTTAGTCAAACCCTGAAGAACTGTATAAATGAACTCACGAGCCTCAGTCTAATTCCCATAATCCATCAACATCATGAACACACAATCTCTCGTGGTACCTAAGAATGTCACCTCTCCCAATCTTGAATGCCATAACCTTTTGCTGACCCACATCATCCTTAATTTGTATAAGTATAGGATAAAAAGTCTGCTTCTCTTTTACCTCAGCACCAAGAGATGATTTAACCACTTCTTGAACTATTACTCCCTCATCATTAGAGTCCAAGAAATGAAATCCCAATTCAGCCAACCTGTGAATATCCTCACCAACCCTTTTTCTGCTCATCAATGTGAGATAATCTCCCCATAGACGACTTAGTAAGAGTGTCAGCAACAACATTAGCTTTAACTGGATAGTAATGAAGGCTCATGTCATAATCCTTAAGCAATTCAAGGCACTGCCTCTACATGAGATTTAATTTTTTCTGAATATACACATATTACAAGCTCTTATGATCTGAATAAATATCTACATGCACCTCGTACCGATAATGGCACCATATTTTCAAAGAATAAACCAAAGCCGCCAACTCCAAATCATGTATAGAGTAATTCCTCTCATGAACCTTAAGCTACCTGGAAGCATAGGCTACAACTTTACTATAACACCCCAGATTTTTTGTCCTTGAAAATTTCTAAAATTTTATCCTTACTTTCCAGACTATGACTTTCCATACGAGTTGTAAGGAGTCTCGACGGGTCTTAAGGATCCAATCATAGACTTCCAGTAGGTAGGCTTGGAGTTTCTTCTATGACTATGATTAGGTCCTTATGAGTCGTAAGGTCTCGTAATGAGTCATTAAGTGGTAGTCGTAAGGTGATCATTGTATGCCTCAAAAGTTTCTATGTTGATAAAGGTTGGTGCATGCGATTCATAGAGACTGGTTACGAGTCTTAAGGTATGACTCATAGCCAGAGCCCTGGGGATGCCCCAGGGTACTGATACAAGAATAAACTACTAAAACCAAAAATGGACACTAAAGACACAAAAATCAGAAACCACAAGTAAAGGAAAACAACACATAGAAAGGAGTTGAAGAAGAGAAGCATAAAAGTAAAGATAGGTAATGAGACCCTTACTATCACCAGTGATTAGCAAAAAAAAGTGTATCAAACCTTCAAACACACCTTATCAATACTAGTTCAAACCTCACTCTTCGGTGGACCAAAGGAATTTACACTCCTCAATCATACCTTTCTTGTCAATTGAACAACACAAATGAAATCCATCAAATGTATTAATCTCTCAAGTTTGGATGTCTTTTCCAAGACCTATGCTAAGATGGCTTTTCCAAGCCTTACAATAAGGAAAGAAACTACACTAAGAGTAATACTCAATTTCAATTCATCAAAGTCTAATGAGAATAAAGGATAAAATATCTATTTATACAATTACATAACAAAAGACTATAATGCCCTTAATGAGAGCTTAAAGAGGAGCCTATTGAGAGTTAAATTGGAGTGTACAAAGTCCACCATTCCATTCAATTGAGGTGCCTCTTGAGTGTCTAATTTTCCCTTCTTTTCTTCTCTTGAACAAAACTTCAAAATACTCCAATACTTAGTCAATTCCGAAGCATGGTCCTTTGATAATTCCTTGCAATCCATAATCACTTTAGGCTTATATTATCCTCTCCATCTTAAAAGAAATTTGTCCTCAAATTCTCACCTTGCAAAACCAAAGAGAGAAAAGAAAACAATCACACATTACTCAAAGGAGGAGGGTTAGTATTAGTACTACAAGTAATGTAGACAAGCAAAGGTTGCACGTATTTGCAATATAACCAAGGATCCTTTTACTCAAATATTAAGAGTTCAATGAAAGATGCACAAAGGATTTGGTTTTGGGATTCACCAAAAGTGATACTTTGCTTGTCATGTAGACCAAGCAACAAGTTGGGTGCACCAACATCATCAATTCTTTATTTGGCACCGGGGTCAAACGGGAAGAGTGGAAATAGACATGGGTCTAGAAAACACTCTCATTTCCTATAGGCTTCACCCAAACTATACGACATACTCTTTACAATAGCATACATATCATCAAAATCAAGTGGAGAGTAGAGCAAGGTATCACTCAAGTCAACTTCTACTAAGGTGTATTCATGTATGTACTCACCACTAGTTTCAACATCATCACCATAAGTACTCTCATAAATAAGGTCACACATAGTAGAAGAAGAAGTAATTTCCAAGCAATGGACACTTTCTCCTCTTATGGAAGATCCCTCAAGTAAACACATACCACCACAGAAATCAAAGGGATTATTGCTTAAGTCTTTACAAGAGCAAACAATTCATCCTTATAATTATCAAACAAAGGTGGGGTGTCATACAAACGATCACATACGAAATCATTTTTGAAGGAAAAATTGCCTAATGGGTTTCTTAAATATTCACGCAAATCAAACATTCATCACCCAATTGGTTATTCCTTTCCAAGACCACATTTCTTACCCTTAAGAGTACTCTCATCTTTCAAGAAGAGATTTCCATCTTTAGAGGAATGTTGTCACACCATAGTGGGTTAGCATATAGGCTATAGCCTCCAAAGTAAGCTATGCCATGCTTTTCACCACTAGGCTCATTAGGAGTATCTATATCATCTTTAAAAAATCATTATTCCTAAAGAGAGAATGATCTAATCCACAGGAAGATTTGGAACACGTGAGTTATTCACTCTTTATAAGATCAATATTAAGTTTCAAAGCGGTTTCAAGCACAAGATTATTCCGAGAATAGCTCTCAGGTTCACTCCCATTTTGTTGACAACATTATCAAATTCTTCACTCACTTGAGTTCTATTAATTACAACACACATAAACTCAAGTGGTGGCAATTTTCACACATGAGTTGATCAATACAAATTTCACAAGACGATGTACGTTCATTCAACATAATGGCTTTAACACTAGGTGGACACAAATTAATCTTACAAGAAGATTCAATTCGGTCATCAATAGGATCAACTAGTGTATCCACTCTCATAATATGTACATCATCAATAATAGGCAAAGAATCAATAGACGATGTACTCTCATTCATCACATTGGCTTCAACACTAGGTGGACTCAAATTGATATTACAAGAAGAGTCAATTCAATCATTAATAGGATCAACTAGTCCATACTCACAACACGTACATCATCATCAAGAGGCAAAGAAATAATAAACTCACAAATAGATAAGAGACCACTCATGCTCAATGGGCTACTAGCCACACAATCATAGTTCACATGCACAAAAGTGTAAGAGTTAGCTATTTTACCTTTAAGTTCTTGAAAACATTTTTATTGTATCCCATCACTAAGTTTCTCTCTATCTTGAGGCTTGACCTCACTTTCCTTGCATTTTAAATCTTCCTCTTCTTCTACTTGGATAGAAAGAATTCATTTTTGGGATGTTTGGATAGGGGATACTGGATATGGTTGAAGGAGGATTTGAATTGGTGGCCTTAGATTTGGTGAAGTGTAGGATCTTTTGTTTTGAGCAATTTGAACTTATGGAGGGTTAGGTGGACATACTCTATCACATAGTTTATCAACCCTCGCTTTTATTCTAATCACACCATCCTTCAAAAATGTTATTTCGGTTTGCTCCATGTCTACCTTTCGGCCAAGAGCCTTAATTCCTGCCATAATAATCCCAAGTATGTTATTATCCAAGTTTTGGGTTTGTGAACCTTCAGATTCCATGGTCAAGTGTACCTAACAAGAAGCAAAAAAAAATAACAAAGAAAAATAATACCTACAAAACAAACAAACACGTTAGTTCAAAAACCTTACCACACTCACACTCGGATCTCACCTCACACTTGGTCTCACAAGTGTTGAAAACTGGGCAATACCTGGCAAGTGAATTGAGTGGAGAATAAGCCTTGGCCCGAAATCAATTTTTGTTTAATAAGACTTAAATAAAATGATGCATGGACTTGAACCAACAAACTACTATGAATTAAAAATGAGAAAAGTACACAAAAATCAAAGACACGAAACAAACAGACTTTAATCTAATTAACAACCTAGTAGGTAGTTACTAGTTTTCTAATTAGTGATAGAGTTTAACACACAAGAAACTAGAATAAAAAAGAGAAACTAAGAAATCTAGTTTAGAGATTAATAATGTTGATCAACTAGTGATGATGTGACACAATGTGGTTGGTTGCCAATTTTTGCAAAAAAATTCCAATTTCAAACTTGTAGTTTCGGCCAAGTATCCACTAAAGAGAGTGTTTGAACAAAACTTAGTGAAAAAAAATGGAGGATTGGAGCATTTTTTGCAAGTTCAAATGGATTTGAAATCAATGGTCCCTCCCACATGTACTGTCAATTGTACTTTGAATATTCCCTTTGTCTCTTCTTATTTTTGGATGACATAAATATTCTTGGAATATTCTTTTCTACAAACAATTTTTTCACTCTCTTTCTTTCTTTTTGTGGATATAACACCCTTTTTGAATATTCTTCTTCAACAAGCTTTGAAGATGGTGAAGAACAATATGAATATTCAAGAGTTGACCAAAGTTTGACCATAAGGCAAATGAACTCTAACTTCAATTTTTCTTTTGGATAGAGGTTCCTTGGGTCAAGGCAAGCTCAAATAATACAAAATCAGCCACAAACACGCCAAAAAATGATATGCACCATGAGATCCCACCTCAAAAATCTTCAAACAAGGCACAACAATGGTGGAACTAGCTCAAATTCAACCAAACCTTGCGCTAAACTTAGATCTAGACACTTTAAGTGCTAGAGAACAAGAATCTAGCACTTGAAACCTTCAAAACACAATAAAAAATTGTAGATCTAACTTGTAAATTTTGGATCTACAACAAGCAAAGAAAGATCTATCTCTTTTTGTGTTTTTTCTTTGGATTTTGACTCTTTTTGTAGGGATTTTCTAGATAAAGACACTAAAACCAAGACTTAGAGTTGTAGGAACAACTCTAAACAAGACTTTGATATCAAATGATACAAGAATAAACTACTAAAACCGAAAATGGAAACTAAAGACACAAAAATCCGCAACCACAAGTAAAGGAAAATAACACATAGAAAGGAGATGGAGAAGAGATTCATAAAAGTAAAGATAGGTAATAAGACCCTTACTATCACCAATGATTAGCACAAGAAAGTGTATCAAACCTTCAAACACACCTCATCAATGGTAGTTCAAACCTCACTCTTAGGTGGACCAAAGGAATTCACACTCCTCAATAACACCTTTCTTGCCAATTGATCAACACAAGTAAAATCCATCAAATGTATTAATCTTTCAAGTTTGGATGTCTTTTTCAAGACCTACACTAAGATGGATTTTCCAAGCTCTACACTAAGGAAATAAACGACACTAAGAGTAATACTCAATTTTAATTCATCAAAGTCTAATAAGAATAAAGGCTAAAATGTCTATTTATACTATTACATAACAAAAGACTAGAATGCCCTTAATGAGAGCTTAAAGGAGGAGCCTCTTGAGTGTTAAATTTGAGTGTGCAAAGTCCATCCTGCCTTTCGATTGAGGCACCTCTTGAGTGCCTAAGTTTCCCTCATTTTCTTGAGTGCCTAAGTTTCCCTCATTTTCTTCTCTTGAACAAGACTTCAAAATGCTCCAACATTTAGTCAATTTCGAAGCTTGGTCCATTGAGAAGTCCTTGCAATCCATAAGTACTTTAGGCTTGTATTAGGTACTATATTGACAACGACTTGAGGAGGCAAGTTGTAAGGAGTTGTAATGAGTCATTAGGATACCCATAGCGACTGGACGATATTTTTTCTAGTCTTTTCATTAAGGGAATTCTGGTGAATTCCATTTTGTCCTTACTTAGATCCCACGTCCATAAAGCACTAAAGAGGGTTAGTTCTCATTCATAACATAATCAAAATATATTCTCTTCTCTCTAAACTCTCCAAGGTCAAGATACTTAGGGTTTCTAAGAAGTTGGTGTTACACCCCTATTTTTACCGTATCCAACCATGCTAGGGAGTTGGTTTTAGAGAAAATGAATTTTTTCAATTTAAGTGATATTTTGAAAAGGGATTATTTATTTTACAAAGTCGCCACTTGGAATTGAGTTTGGGTGTTGGATTTTTCCAATTAAAGTGATGTTTTGAAAAGGGATTATTTATTTTACAAAGTTGCCACTTGAAATTGAGTTTGGGTGTTTCAAGTCACATTATTAAATCCCTATTCAAAAGGAAATGACTCTTTATTTTTTGGTCTGCGAACTAGAAATTCGGATAAGGAATTCTATTGACTGAGGGGAAGGTGTGAGGCACCCCTCGAGTCCCGTGGTTCTAGCACGGTCGCTTTAATGAATTATGTCTAGCTTAAATTAATCTTTTGGATATATAATATTTGTTAGCCTAAAAGTGAATTTTATCCCGCTTTTATTTATTTTTGAATATATTTAAAATTGCACTGATGTATGGCTTACCGATAGTAGTACTTTTCCGCCTTACCATGAGTTTTGATATATTTCTCAGGACTTTGTGGCATTTATGGATCATTTCCATTTCCCCCAAGTCTAAGCAAGATTCTAACATGTTTAAAAATTTATCCATCCCAATTAGATCGGCTTTAAAATAATATGTTAAATTTTTATTATAACGAATGGTCGATAGCAGGGCTTTCCAACTTCATCGTTAACTTTCACTTGTTTTACTTCTATCAAATGAATAGCACAAGAAGGTGTCTCAACCCTTCAAATACAACTCACCAATAGAAGCTCAAACCTTCCTCTTAGGTATACCAAAGGACTCACACTTCCTCAATTACACCTTTCTACCCAAATAACCCAATACAAGTGAAAACCAATTTAAATTGCATTCAAGGTTCAAATTTTGTTTTTCCTCTCTTGAGGAGAAGGAGAAGACCACAATCTAACACTAAGATTACAATCTAAAAAGTCACTCAATTCATTATGTCAAAAAATTATGAAAATAGAAGGCTACTTGTCTATTTATACTATTACATAACAAATGTCAAAAATGCCCTTAATGAGGGCTAGGCAAAGAGAGCCTCTTGATTGTTGAAATGTAGGGTATAAAGTCAACTTTTCCCTTCACTTAAGGCACCTCTTGAGTGTAACAATCCCTCCTCATTTCTCCTCTTGACCAAGACTTCAAAATGATCCAAAAGAGGTCTTCAATTGCTTGCTAATTCCGAAGCTTGAACCTTGGACAATGTCTTATGCTCTTGTAGCTACTTGTGCTTGTATCATCCTCTCCATCTTGAAAGGAATTTGTCCTCAAATTTAGATCTTGCAAAACCAAAGAGAGATAAAAAAAAAACACACACAATCCTCCTAGTAGGAGGGTTAGCATTAGCACCACAATTATATCATTACTCCAAGGTGGTTCACACTTAACATACATCCATATATCCTTGGTATTTGGAATGAAAATCTTGGAATAAAGGATAAAAATGAATTGAATGGCATCAATATCAAAATTAATTGAGCATGACCCAAAACTACAACTTTCACATCTCAAAAGTATTCCGGGGTCAAAGGGAAATAGTAAGCAAGGTTCTAGGCTGGGGTTAAGCATACCTTGCACTAGATTATCATGTCAATGGGGTACATATTTGACATACATCCAGAAATCCCTTGTTTTTTCCATGAAACAATTTGTATATGCATCACACAGGATAGGGCTAAGGTAAACATCAAGGGAAAATAGGCACAAGCCAAAACAATCCCTTCCCCACCCCACTAGTACACCGATATCAAATAGGTGAACCAACAAAATACTATGACTTTAAAATGAGAAAAGCACACAAAGACTGAAGACACGAAATTAACGAACTCTAGACTAAATACCAACCTAGTAGGTACTTACTAGTTTGCTAATTAGTGATAAAATTAGCTTAAAAAAATGAGAATAAAAATTAGAAACTAGGAAATCTACCTAAAAACTTAATTTGGCCGTTGATCTATGATGATGTGTCATTCAATGATTGGACATTGAATTTCCAAAATTTTTCACCCAAAATTTTCAAGTCTCGGCCTAGAACACCCTTAGAGAAGAAGAATTTTTGTTTGGGAGGGAAAATTGAAGGTTTGGAGCCCTTTTGGAGCTTTAAATGAATTTAAAATGGATTGGTCCCCCCTTGTACTTTCAATTGTACTTGATTATTCCCTTTGTCTCTTCTTTCTGTTAGATGACAATGAATATGCAATGAATATTCTTTCACAAACACCAAGTACACTCACTTTCTTCTCCTTTTTTGGATCAAACACACTCTTTGAATATTCTTCCTTTGCAAGACTTGATGAGCATGAAAGAACAAGATGAATATTTAAAAGTTAACCAAAGTTTGACCCCTAACCAAATGAACTCCAAATCTGGATTTTTTTTGTAGATCTAGGTTCCTTAGGACTAGGTGAACTCAAATATGTAAAAATCAGCCACAAAACTCATCCAAATTACAAGACCAATTTCGGATCTAGCTTAAAAGCTTCAAAAACACCATATCCATGGAGATTCTTAGCTCAAACTCAACCAAATCTTGTTCCAAGTGTAGAGAACAAAAATCCAACACAAGAAACTTCCAAAACAAAGTAAAAACATGTAGATCTAAGGATTAAATTTTGGATCTATCACAAGACAACACTAGACACCATTTTTTTTTTAGATTTTTGGATTTTTGACTCTTTTTTGTTGAGATTTTCTTAATAAGAACACTGAAATCAAGATTTAGGGATGTAGGAACAATCCTAACCAAGGAGCTGATACCAAATGTTAGCCTAAAGGAAGGCTAAACACGAAATGGAAACTTAGAAGGCAAAAATCAGCAAGCACACAAGACAAAACAACACACTAGAAAGGGGATGAAGAATAAGATTGCATAAAAAGTAAAGATAGGTAGAAAGACCCTGACTTCTATCAAATGAATAGCACAAGAAGGTGTCTCAAACCTTCAAACACACCTTACCAATAGAAGCTCAAACCTTCCTCTTAGGGGGACCAAAGGACTCATACTTCCTCAATCACACCTTTCATGCCAAATAACCCAATACAAGTGAAAACCAATTTCAATTGCATTCAAGGTTCAAATTTTAGTTTTCCTCTCTTAATAAGAAGGAGAAGACTACAATCTAACACTAAGATCACAATCTAAAAAGTCACTCAATTAATTATGTTAAAAACTTGTGAAAATAGAAGGCTACTTGTCTATTTATACTATTACATAACAAATGTCAAAAATGCCCTTAATGAGGGCTAGGAAAAGGGCGCCTCTTGAGTGTTGAAATGTAGGGTATAAAGTCAACTTTTCCCTTCACTTAAGGCGCCTCTTGAGTGTAACAACCCCTCCCCCTTTCTCCTATTGACCAAGGCTTTAAAATGAGCCTAAAGGGGTCTTCAATTGGCCAATTCCAAAGCTTGAACCTTGGACAATGTCTTATGCCCCTTTCTCCTCTTGACCAAGGCTTCAAAATTATCCAAAAGGGGTCTTCAATTGGCCAATTCCAAAGCTTGAACCTTGGACAATGTCTTATGCTCTTGTAGATACTTGTGTTTGTATCACTGGGACAAAACCCTCTACCTATATGCTCTTTATATTCTAATTAATAAAGATGACCAAAATACAACATATTAAGATAACAAATAAAATCTTGAGTTGAAAATAAAAAATAACAAAATATGAGATAAATAACGGTTGGCTACAATTTCATTCTCGCCTAAAATATTTGATCTAATACCCGAAATAAAATTTGTTATTCAAAAGAGATGCAAAGAAAGTAGCAGATTTATTTTCATTCTTGTAAACTATGTTATTAAGCATGTGAAATAGAGATTTAACTTCATTCATTAGAACCTAATCTCTTCCAAAACTCATCCTCTTACATAAGTGAACTCAAAAGAAGGTTACAAGTTCTTAACGAAGGATAACCTCCTACCCCTTGTTGTTCACTCTCCTTCTCACCCCCACACTTCATTGGAACAATAAATATACTACTACTAGCACTGCTAGAGAAAATATCAATAATGGAAGTTCAATTTGTAATCACTAATAAAAGACTTTCGCATCTTCTTCTTTTCTATAAACTTTTTTTTTCAAATTCCTTTTCTTTACACTCCAGTTTTCTCTAACCCCTTTTTGCATTCTATGTGTGTCATGCATTTATTCCTTTTTTTTTTGGTAATTTTTTTTTGTTTATCTTTGCATGCAAACATGCATGATTTGTAAATTGAAGTTTACAACACAACTACATAATAATTGTACATCAACTAAATATAATGTTAATTTTTAATACTAATAACTTTGAAATTATCTCATTTAAATTTCAAAATCAAACTAACTAACATTATTTAGTAATAACAAATGAGTTATAATCAAAGACGTATAATACGAATGACATATAAATAATAAACTACATATACTAAATAATATAAAAGTCATTGAAATAACTTCATTCATGCTTCGATTCACAAAGAAACTTTTACAATTAATAATGTAAGATCGAAAAATCTATATGACGAACTAAAACAAAAGAGAAGCTCTAATGTCAGTGCCAAAAACTCAAATAGGAACCCTGAACTCGACTTGTAACTCTTTTTCTTTCTCTCTATTTTTTTATTTCTTTTGCTCTGCAGTCTTTTTTTTTCTGTGTTTTGTATATTATTGGTTGTTGTTTCTAAAGAAAACGTGTCCAGTGAGGGAGTATAAGGATTATTATAGTATTATGTAGTTTGTTGTATTCGATGTTGTTTTCTAAAAAATGAATAAGGAGGAAGTAGCAGTCATATAGGGATGTAAAGGTGGTTGTGTGTAGGTTATGGACGTAGGGATTATGCATAACATGCATATGGGAAAAGTGGAGGACATGGGAGAGATTGAGGGGAATGGGAAGATTGGGTAGTTTAGGTCTTTTTTTTAATATTTTAAATAAAAATAATGATAACAAAAAAGATAAAATTATTTAAAACAAATAAAATATAAGTAAGTTAAATAATTAATCTTAGAACATGATTATGAAATATTAATATCACTAGATTATTTATTAAAAGTTAAAAAAAGAAAATAACATAAAATTTTCTTTTTTTTAAATAAATAAATAATAATAATGAAAATAAAAACTTATCTAAAATGTGACTCTATTTTTGTATTTTTCAAAACTATTAAACCAAACTTAATAAAAATAATATAAAATTACAATATCTAATTTAGACTTAAATAAATTAATAAACTGAACACTAAAATGACGTAAAAATATTAGGTTTAGTAAAAAAAATTAGGTGTTTACAGTTGGTTATCTGAAGGCTTAAGGGTTGATCTCTCTCCATAAAATTTGATATTTAAGGCATGTTACTCTTTCCTAATTCTTAATATAAAAAAACATGTGTTTTACACGATTTAAATTATATGAATTTGAATGTGGGTTTTTTCAAGGTTGAGGGTTTTGACATGGTTGATTCGTAAATTATTCTCCCATGATTTATTATGCATTATTTATGCTTTATTAATGGCTTTGAACTTGTGGGGTGAATGGGTATGGTGAATAAACAATGGGATCATGGTTTCCCCCAAATTGGTGTTTTGAAATTGAATTGCTTTTGAATAATTGTGTTTTCCTCAATTCACTTATGTAATTGACTTTAAATTATGAAATTGTCACTTGATTTGACTTACTCACCATTGTTATTGCACTGCATAAATGATTAAAACAATGAACATAGATTTTGAAAGCCTTGTTGGCTATGATGTGATTTAATGAACAAAGGAGGTCAGACATTCCTTCAAATTAATGTTATTGTTATGGCATAGAGAAATCTTGTAAGTGTAAAGGTAAGACAATACCCATGGTGTGCTCGCTTACGCCGAAGATAGATTGATTTGTTTGAGTGCATACAAATGGTGGATTTGACGAACCTGAATTGTTGGTTTATTATCTAATAAATGGGTTATGAGAAACTCGCTTAAAATTGGGCTTAATGGGGGTTATGTAGCGAAGCGGTAAAGGTGTGGGTCTTGGATTACTTCTACTGGATACTCATGTTTTCTAAAGTGAGGTTTGGTCTTATTGACATATGTGCATGGTTCGTACTATTGATCTATTTGTATCTTGGATGACATAGGGTCAGGGCATTTCCTAGTATTTCTTGATACATTTGGTTTATGTGGCTAATACGCACTGGGGCCATTTTAGCAGGAGGGCCTAAACCTATATATCTCATGGGTTCATGTTATGATAGTTGAGCTACATAGTCCAGGATAAAGTTTCACTTCATGCTGAGCCTTGTTCCCTTTCCCCGCATGACATGTTTATATGTATATATGATTTGTGCATTATTTTTTTTACTGATTTTAAAATATGAATCTTGACATTATTTTATCCCCTACCTCTGAATTACATACTAATGCTCAACCCATTAATCTTCTTTGTCTATTGTATCCTCACGCGATACAGGCACCAGAGATATCACTACTTTTCCTGCTCAGGGTTAAGTGGATCAGCTCGGTTCGTCGATCTTTGTTGGTGAAGTGGTGAGATTCTATTCTCCAAAAGAGTTGGTCATTTCATTAGTTTCCTTCCATAGACTAGAATTGAAAAGTTTACACTATTATTAACATTATCATTATCATTATAATTATCAGAGTTGGGGGCATATCCTGACTTAGATTGGTTTGCGGTTTGGTTAGAGTTTTTTCTGGATATTACTGTGGACTTGGGTGGTGGAGTTGTTTGGTGGTTTTAGGTTGGTTATTGTCTATAGACATATCTTGAATTCTTTGAGCTTATTTTTTCTATCTTATTATATATTCAGAATTTATCTGCTATTAGGGGTATTGTGTTCTATTGGTTAGGTACGACGGTGGTCTTCGGTCCTTGTTGGACTTGACATACCAATCAAGGCCAGGCCCTACTTCGGGTCGTGACAAAGTTGGTATCAGAGTCTAGGTTTGGTGTCATTGGGTATCCACAAAACTGTGTTAAGTAGAGTATCTTTTATGGGTATGTAGCACACCACACTTATAAGGGAGAGGCTATGAGGCATTTAGGAGTATTTCCCTTTCTTGTAATTTACCATTGCATTGTAGAGTCTAAGGTCTTGAAATATCTTCTAGTTTCTATTTGTTCGCCTTTCAGATCATGCCTCCCAGAAGATCTGATGTTTATGGAAACTTTTTTGTCCTACTTGAGGACAATGTGGATAGGGCTTGTCCTACTCAAGGAGTCCAGACCCAGTCTAGGGTCACTACTTCTGATTCCCCTAGTGGAGTTCTACCCGGTCCTTACCGATACTTCTCTCGCTGTTAAGACTTCTTCTCGGTCATCTCCAGAAGCTATTACCAATGTTGAGTTTCACTATTCCATTTATCTATGGACCAAGTTGGTGATATCTTAGTCATGTCAATCGGATCCTATTGGTGCTAACGTGAGTTCTTTTGAGGCTACTAGAGTTGGCTAGTTTATAAGGCTGAATACTCTGACCTTTACTGGTTCTATGGTTGAGAAATATCCTCAAGGTTTCATCTATGAGATGGAGAAGATCTTTTGTGTGATGCATTCTTTTGATTTTGAGGGTAGGGAGTTCGCTTCACACCAATTGAAGGATATGACGTATCAGTGGTATGATAAGTGGGATTAGTCTAGGGGAGATAATGTAAAGTTGGCTTTATAAGAGGATTTCTTGAGTGCTTTTCTTGATGGATTCTTTTCTTGAGAGTTGAGGGAGGTGAAAGTTGAGGAGTTCGTGAATTTGACATAGGGTAGGATGACTGTGAAAGAGTGTTCCCTAAAATTTCATCAGTTGTCCTGTTATGGTCTTGAGATAGTATCTAGTGTAAGGGCTAAAGATAAGGAAGTTTCCTTTAGGCTTGTCTTAGGACTTGGTGTTAGAGTGAAAGATTGCCTTACTAAATAGTAACATGGACATTTTGAGGCTTGTGGTGTATATGCAATAGGTCGAGGAAGAAAAGAAAAAAAAAGCAGAGATGGGCTTACAGTGCAATAGGCCGAGAAAGAAAAGAAGAAACAAATAGAGATGGGTGAAAGGTAGAGTAAGAAGTTTTAGTATTTAGACCAGGGTAGAGGTCAGTAGCAGAGTGGTAGAGATGGTGGGAAATAGTCTGAGAAAATGTGGGAAGTTTTGGTTCCTATTGTATGACAAGTTTCCAAGAAACTTTGAGCGGGAGACAGGGGGCGAACCCGCAGGTTCCCGATGCCTTACCTGAAGCCCCATCGCAGGGTCCCAATTTTCCTCTACCCGAAATAGTTGGGCAAGAAAGGGAGGAACCTTTTTTCATAAGAAGAAATAAAAGTATGGAGGCCTCTATGCTCAATCGAATAAGAAAGCTATACAGGCAAAATAGCCTTGCTCTATATCCTAAGCCATATGGTAATCACCGTATTCAAAGCAATAGTGGATTTAAGGCACACGATGCCCATTCTCAGACCAGTAGGGCTCAGTCGACTTTATCTTTTCTCCCTTATTGTTTCTGTGGGTAGGTCCATTGTGACTTTTATGATGAGGGAAGTAATAAGTGTTTGAGATATGGTTAACTTGGCTAGATTCTGAGAAACTGTCCTTCAGGTGGTGTTGCTATGGGGGATAATAAGGTCCCAGTTGCTTTTTTTTTTCTCTCGTACCAAAAGGTGCTATTTTTGGCTCTGACACTAGTCAAAATCATCTGTATACTCTTGTCACTCATCACGATTCTGAGGCATCTCCAAATATTTCTAATGGTATGCTAAAAGTCTTCTCTGGTGATGTATATTGTCTACTTGATCTCGGGTCTACTCTCTCGTATGTGATCTTTTATGTGTCTATTTATTTTGATTTTGATCCTGAGTATATTCTCGATGTCTTTTCTATTTATCCCCTGGTAGGTGACTCTATTGTGGCTAGAAGAGTCTATAGAGGTTGTGTGGTATCCATTCATAGTACGGAGATACTAGTGGATCCAATAGAGTTAGACATATTAAACTTTGATATGATTTTAGAGATGGTTTGGTTGCACTCATGTTATACGTCTCTTGATTGTTAGACTCGAATGGTCAGTTTTCAATTCTTGAATGAGCCGGTGGTTGAATGGGAAGGTAGTTCCCTGGTGCCTAAGGAAAGGTTTATTTTTAATCTTAGTGTTCGAAATTGGTTTCCAAGTAATGTCTCTACTATTTAGTGTATGTTATGAATTCTAGATTTAAAGGTCCATCCTTGCAATTGGTCCCTATGGTCGGTGAGTTTTTTGAGGTGTTTCCTGATTCTCTTCCTGATGTTCCTCCCAATAGGGAAATCTATTTTGGGATTGATCTTCTTCCGGACACTTGTTCTATCTCCATCCCTCTCTCTAGAATGGCTCCAACTAAGTTGAAAGATCTTTTAGATAATGATTTTATCCGCCCTAGTGTTTCTCCAAAAGGTGCTTCGATTCTTCTTGTGCGTAAGAAAGATGGTCCCTTTGGATGTGTATGGACTACCGCCAGTTGAATAGGGTGACTGTGAACAATAAATGTTCATTTTCTAGGATTGATTATCTGTTTGACAAGCTTCAGGGAGCTAAGTACTTTTCTATGATTGATCTTTGGTCGGGTTATCATCAGTTGAAGATTAGGAAAGTGGATATCCCTAAGACTTTTTTTTGAACTCGGTATGGTTATTTTGAGTTTTTGGTGATGTTTTTTGGTTTGACTAATTCCCCAACAGTATTCATGGATCTTATGAACTGGCTGTTTCGCCAGTTCTTTAATTTATTCGTAGTTGGGTTTATTAATGATTTTTTGGTGTATTCCAAGAGAGAGGTGGATCATGCCGATCATCTCCGCCTTCTGTTTCAAGCCTTAAAAGATCAATGGTTATATGTAAAGTTCTCTAAATATGAGTTATGGTTAAATATTATGACCTATCTGGGGGCCATGTTATTTCTAGTGAAGAGATCATGGTGGATTTACAGAAAGTTGCAGTGGTTAAGAAGTGGCCTAAACTTATGACTCCAACTCATATTCGAAGCTTCTTGGGTTTAGCCGGTTATTATAGAATATTTGTGAAAAGTTGAAGGATAAGTTGACTTTGGCTCTGATTTTGACCCTACCTGAGGGTACTGATAGTTTTGTTGTTTATTGTGATACGTCCCGGGTAGGACTGGTTTGTATGTATATGCAACATGGTAAAGTGGTTGCTTATGCTTCTAGGCGGTTGAAGGTGCAATTAGAAGAACTATTAGACACATGAATTTGAACTGTTGACTGTGGTCTTTACTTTAAAGATTTGGCGCCAATTCTTGTATGGGGTTCACGTTGACATCTTCTCAAACCATAAGAGTTTGCAATATATGTTTACTCAAAAGGAGTTAAATCTCAGACATTAGAGATGGCTTGAGTTGTTAAAGGACTACAATATGAGTCTTCATTATTATTCATGTAAGGCTAACATGGTTGTTGATGCTCTTAGAAGGTTTTCTATGAGAAGCTTATCTCATGTGGATGAGGAGAAGTGAGGTTTAGTGGAGTATATTCACCGTTTGGCTGATCTTGGAGTTTGTCTCTTGGACTCTGAGGATAGTGATGTATTTGTGCAAGAGATGGGGATGTTATCGCTTGGCGCTAAGGTGAAGAAAAAGCAGGCGTTGGATCTTATCCTGATCAAATAAAAGATGATATGGGTAAGCAGAAAGTAATGTCTTTTGAGATTATTGGTGGTGTTATTTGAGGTACTAAGGTCGATTATGTGTTCCTGATATTGATGGGCTGTGAGAGAGAATCTTGGCTGAGGCTCATGAGTCAAGGTGGATTGTTCATCCAGGTTAGATAAAGATGTACTATGATTTGAAAGAAATTTATTGGTGGAATAACCTGATGAGGGATGTGGCCAACTTTATGGCTAAGTGTTTGGTTTTTCAGCAAGTGAATATGGAGCACTTAAGGCCTGGTGGGTTGTCTTAAGCTATTGAATTGCCCATGTGGAAATGGGAAGTGATTAATATGGATTTCATTATTAGTCTTCCACGGTCTCTCCATCAGTTTGATTTCATTTGGTTTATCGTGGATAGGATGACTAAGTCTGCTTACTTTTTTCCAGTGAAGACTAATTATTCGGCAGAGGATTACTCTGCGCTCTTCATTGAGAAAATTGTAAAGTTGCATGGTGCTTGAGTTTCAATCATATTTGACCGAATACTCAGTTCTGATCTCACTTTTAGCATTCATTTTTTAGAGGTTTAAGGACTAAGGTGGGCCTCAGCACCGCCTTTCATCCGTAGAAAGATAGACAAGTAGAAAGGACTATACACACTTTGGAGGATATGCTAAGGTTTTATGTGATCAAATTTTGTGGTAGTTGGGTCGACCATCTGTCTCTCATAGAATTTTATTATAATAATATCTATAGTTCTAGTATCGGGATGGCTCTGTTTGAGGATTTGTATCGTAGAAGATGTAGGTCCCCTATTGGAGGTTTGAGGTTGACAAAAATAGGTTGTATTGTCCTGACTTGGTTCACAAAGATATGGAGAAGGTGAATGTGATTAGGGATAGGCTTAAGACTGCTCAAAGTCGCCAAAAGTCCTATGAGAACTTAAGGCAAAGGGACTTGGAGTTTGATGAGGGTGATTTGGTGTTCTTGAAGGTATCTCCCATGAAGGCAGTGATGCGGTTTTGCAAGAAGGGGAAGCTCAGTCCTCACTTTATTGGTCCGTACCATATTTTGAGGCGAGTGGGCAATATGGATTATGAGTTGGAATTGGCTTTGAGTTTGAGTTCCATTCATTCGATCTTCTACGTGTCAATGTTGAGAAGTGTGTGGGTGATCCTTGCTTGGTAGCTCCTTTGGATAGTGTTGGTTTTTTGAACTCCTTGTCGTATGAAGAAGTACCAATCGAGATCTTGGACTGGCAAGTCCATCGATTGTGGACTAAGGACATGGCTTCTATAAAGGTTCTATGGAGAAACCAAAAGCGTGAAGAAGCTACTTGGGAAGCTGAAGAGGATATGAAGTCCTAGTACCTATTCCTTTTTCCCTCTATGGAAAATTCTGAGAGACGTATGTGTATTCCTTAGCATTTTTATTTTCTAACTTTGTTAATGGAAATTGTGAATTCCATGGTATCTTTGTTTTCTGTCTTTGTTAAAGATAAGAGTGGGTGTGTTACTGTGTTAAATCATGCTAAGGGATACCTTGTCTTATCATTCAAGGATGAATGATCCTAAGGTGGTGAATGTAACACCCCATATTTTTGGTCCTTAAAAATTTCTAAAATTTTATCCTCACTGCCCAGAATATGACTCTCCATCTGAGTCATAGGGAGTCTTTAAGGATCTTAAGGACCCAATCTTATCCTGGCCAGTAGGTAAGAATGGAGTTTCTGCTATGATTATGACTTAGAAATTATGAGTTCTAAGGTCTTATGATGAGTCATTAAGTGGTAGTCGTAAGGTAATCAATGTATGCCTCAAAAGTTTCTGTCTTAATAATGGGTGGTGCATACAAGTCACAAGGACTAGTTATGAGTCTTAAGGTATGACTCATATCAAGACCAGTGGGGGTTCCCAAGGACTGTCTTGACTATGAATTGAGGAGGTGATTCATAAAGAGTCATAACGAGTCGTTAGGAGACCTATAGTGACTGGGAGGTATTTTTTCCAGTCTTTTCAATAAGGGAATTTTGGTTAATTCCCCTTTTTCCTTTAGTTAGACCCCACATCCATAAAACACTCAAGGGGGTTAATTCTTATTCATAAAATAATCAAAACACATTCTCTTCTTTCTAAATTCTCCAAGGTCAAGATACTTAGGGTTTCCAAGAATTCGGTTACTAAATCTTGTTTTGATGATGATTAATTGACA
This sequence comes from Capsicum baccatum var. pendulum, assembly GCA_030864225.1. NCBI lineage: Eukaryota > Viridiplantae > Streptophyta > Magnoliopsida > Solanales > Solanaceae > Capsicum > Capsicum baccatum. The sequence goes on along the minus strand of CM061556.1, from coordinate 121,012,615 downwards.
ATAGGGGACCAGGTCCCTGGGTGCTCATGGAATTATACAGCTGTCAAATGGCTTGTATAGTTTTGTCGTCTAGTGTAACAAACTACGCAGGTGAGATATGTACTAGTCAGGACACCTGGCCCAATAAGATTTTTTCCCTAATCATTATTCCACTATAAATAGAAAAAAGTGCTTATCAATTGGTGAGTTTTTGCAAATTAGAATATAAAAGAGTGAAATAGGCAAAAGCTCAACTTTGCGATATTGCTCAAGTTCTTAATTTCTATCTGTACTAAGAGAATGGGTGTTCTTAAGCCAAGTATTGTAATTCAATTACTCATGTTATAAGATTAATTCTCTTTTATTGTGTTCTTGAGAGTGCTTAGGTAGAGTTTCTTGAGTTTGATATTGGTTAGAGTTGATCCATATCAGGGTGAGTTCTTGTAAGAGTTATCAAGATAGGTTTTTAATAGAGTTGTTACAAACTATTTGAGCCTAAAGTTAAGTTCAAATCGAGTCTATAATCAAGAGTTTGATTATAGTGGATTGTTGAGTGCTTGTGAGGGCAAGCCATAGTTTTTACTCCCTTGAGCAAGGAGTTTTCCATGTTAAAACATTGCATTCTTTACTTTTATGTATTTACTGTTTTATTGCCCGTGTCTGACTTTAAGGGATTAGGTCCCTCATAGTGTGGTGCAATCCCCCACGTTTTATCAATTGGTATTAGAGCCAGAACACTGTAAGAGGTTCACACCTAGAGTGATTTGGTTATCATGGCTTCTCCACCTAATCTGGAAGAAGGGCAATCTACCAATAGACCACAACACTTTAATGGGCAGTTCTATGGGTGGTGGAAAGCAAGGATGTATGACTTCATTATGGTTGTGGACAGTAAGTTGATGGATTTAATACTAGATGGTCCTCATGTGCCAGTTAGAGAGGTCAAAGAAGGAGACATAACTAGAATAGTTATTAAAAGTAGGAGAGAGTATGATAATGAAGATAGAAAGAAAGTTGATAAGAATTACAAGACCAAGAAATTGCTAGTTTGTGGCATAGGACCTAATGAATACAATAGGATTTCTGCCTATGAAAATGCCAAGGAAATTTGGAATTTCTTGAAAACTGCTCATGAAGGAACCACTGATATGAAGGATTCAAAGTTGATATGCTGAGTACTTAGTATGAAACCTTCACCATAAAAGAAGCATAAACTACCTAAGAGATACATACTAGATTCACTTCAATCTCCAATGAGTTGCACTGCTTAGGAGAAGTAATTCCTTTGTACAGACAAGTGAGAAAATTTCTAGGGGTTCTGCCTAAATCTTGGGAAAGCAACGTGGATGCTATCATTGAGGCAAGGAGCCTAAAAACTCTCACTATGGATGAACTTATTGGTAATCTGAAGACACATGAACTCAAGAAGTAGCAGGGGAAATAGAATAAGGAAGTAAAAAGCAAAAATCTCTGGCACTGAAGGATTCTAAGTTAGATCAAGTTAAGAATACACTGATGTTATCTATTAGGCAAAAAGAATTGTTAAAGCTATGAAGAAAAGTAGTCAGTTTCAAAGAAGAGAAAGTAACCGCAAGAAGAGAGGCAATATTGAAGTTTTTTACCAATGTGAAAGCTCTGAGCACTTTAGTAAGGACTTACAATGCACAAAATGGATTACCAAGACTATCTCAAGATTGGAGGTGACAAAGGGAAGAACAGGGTCCAGGTCCCTTTAAAATCAAAAAGAAAGGTTACAGCTGATTATGTTGTGAAGCAGGTCCTAACAGTCTGGGGAGATTCCTCCAGTGAATCTGATGAAGCTGAAAAGTCTAAAGATATGTCTATTCTAGCTATGGAAGATTGTTATGTTATCTATGATTCCTTATTTTCTCTTATGGTAAAAAGAGAAGATGAAGAAGAAATGAGGTAACTCTTTCTAACATCAAGGAAAATTTAGATAATTACTCTGCTAGGAAGATAAAGAAGCTTGCAAATGTATTGATTGATTCTATCTGTGAACTGACTACTGATAAAAATGCTCAAGAAGAGAAAGTACAAAATCAAGAGCTTGCATTGATTGCCTTAGCCCTTCAGATATCTAAAATAGAAGAATTATTCACAAAGTTGAAATTTGAGAATTTGAATTTAATGAGTAAACTGGAAAAAATAAATGATTCTGATGGTAAAGAGAAGAAAGAAGCTTCAAGGCTTCAAGTTTATCTTGAAAAAAAATTGAGAGATTCTCAAAAGTACCTCATGACTGCCCTCCACAAGAACGAAAAATTAGAAAGGGACATAGTCTGCATAAGAGAGATCTTAAACAAATCCAAAATAGACCACTTCCTCTCAAATTCTTCCTAATTTAACTAATTAGGGAGTCAATAATGGTATGAGCTTTGGGTATCGGTATAACACCCAATCAATTGGGTCTCAAATAGAGGATGCTGATGGTGTTATAAGCAAGGTCCACAAACCTCTATGCACTCATTGTAGAAGAGATGAGCATTTGAAAGAACACTGTCAAAGTTGGCATAGAGATAAAATAAGCATTGCTGGATACATTCAGGAGAAGAATTCTTATCCTATGGGTTTCATACCCTTGAAAAATATGAATAAGAAATCTCTACCTAAATGGGCCAAGAAAGATTTGATCAGAGCCTTGTCTTTCTTCTAGGAACTCAAACTCAAGTGGGTTCGAAAATCCAAAAATGACTATGTAGGGAGAAGGAGGGGAATGCAGTCACAACTGATTTATGAATAATGGATGTTGAAAGCATATGAATGGAAGGACTGACTACTTTCTTTCTCTAAATAAACTACTTTCAAAAATGGTAAAAAGGCTATATTTATGGTGTGGGGAAAATTAGAAGATCTCTAGATCAAGCAATAAAAGATGTGTACTATGTAAATAGCCTCAAGTGAAATCTTCTAAGTGTGTCTCAAATATGTGATAAAGGTAATAACATGAAATTCTTATCTGATGGTGAAGTGATACTAAAATGCTCAAAGGGAATAATGTTAATCTAAGGCACGGAAGACTGGGATATGTAAGTTCCTCCTTGCTGAATAGGTTGATTTACAAGGACCTGGTCCTTCGCATTCCAAAGCTAAAATTTACAGACAACAAGGTTTGTAATTCCTATGTTAAGCAAAAACAAATCAGGTCTTCCTTTAAGTTCAAGATACAGTGAGTACTTCTAGACCCCTTGAGATGCTACATATGGATCTTTGTGAACCTGTTAAAGTCCAAAGTAGAGAAGGCAATAAGTATGTGTTTGTGATTGTTAATTACTACTCAATGTTAACTTGGATAATGTTCTTGAGAAAAAAAGATGAAATCTATGAGCTTCTGGTTACTTTTTCCAAGCAAGTTCAAGTGAAGCTAAATTGCAAGGTTGTTGAATTTAGCTCTAATAATGGAATTGAATTTGAGAACTCATAAGTTGAAAAATTTTGTGTTGAAAATAGAATCATTCATAAATTTTTTGCCCCAAGGCTCTTCAACAAAATGAAGTTATTGAAAGAAAGAACAATGACGCTTATAGATAGGGGTGTGCATCGGTCGGTTCTGTTCGGTATTACATATTATCGGTTCGGTTTATCGGTTTTTGGTTTTTAAATATGCTAAACTAATAACCAAACCAATAATATATTTTTTTATTGATTTTTAGTTTATCTGTTTTTAGTCCTTAACGGTTCAGTTTTCGGTTTAACCACTAAGAAAATACCCATAAAACAGAAATAGTAGTAACTAACATGAAAAAAATTGAATCTTAGTTGAAAAAAAAATCCTACATAATTTGTTTTAATTTACAAGAATCTTCAAGTTTGAACTAAATTTTTTAGGATAAATTAAGAGTTTGTATAATTGAAATAACAGGTTTGTTAATTTGTAGAGATTAAAGAGAAATATATAATAAGTCATATATGTATATGTATATATATATATATTCTTATTAGGTTATCGGTTTACCCAATAACCCAATAAGAAAAAATCAAACCAAACCAATAACCCAATAATTTGTTTTTATAAAACCATTAAAAAACCGTTAACCTAATAACCCAATAACAATAAGCCAATAATATTTTTATCGGTTCGATTTATCAGTTGGTTCAATTTTTGCACACCCCTACTCATAGAGATTATTAGGACTATGTAGATTGACAGTGGGTTACTCATCAACAAGTAAAGCATACAAAGCTTTCAATAAAAAGAACTCTGTATGTTGAAGAGAATATGCATGTGGCCCTTGACGAGTTTGGAAAGATGGTAAATCTAGGTGATGATGAAGATTCATAATTTGAAGAACTCATTCCTATTTATAAGAATGATGGAGTTGAAGAATGATGGTAAAGGAAAAGATGATGGAGATGAGAATAGTGAAGGTGATGGTGATCCGGGAACTCAGTTACAGACCCCAGCTCAGTAGAAGAACTACAAAAGGGTCTAGTCAAAATATTCAGGGACTTGGTCCTAGTAAAACTCATCAAACTAGAGGCTCAGATCTTCTAACTCCCTTGACAATCTCACTTCATCTTTGGAGACTAGAATCCAAACAAGAGCTCAAACTAGAAATTTCATGACTTTTTTCAGCTTCTTATTTCAAATTGAACCCAAAAATGTGAAAAAAGATCAGAAAAATGTTAACTGGATTAAAGCAATGAAGGAGGAGCTTCAAAAATTTGAAAAAAGTAAAGTATGGTACTTGGTCCCCAGACCTATTGACAGAATAATTTTTGGAATGAAGTAGTGTACTGAAACAAACAAGTTGAGGCTGGAATTGATCAAATTAACCTAACCTACTTGATGATCAGTTTTTCTCCCTAAAATTAGCTATAATTAGGAGACATGTATCCCTAGTAAAGTAGGTTCTTATTGGTCTAACTCAATACCATACCTTTGCAAGTATACACCCATGGGAACAACTTTTGAAGAGGACAGATGTGACTAGCACAAATTTGAGGATTCTCTCAAGAAAGAGTGGGACCTGGTCCTATCTCTCAATTTAACACCAAAACTTAGTACTTCAAAAATCATAGAACTCTATCTTAAAAGCCATGCATCTTGCCTTATCTAATTAAAAGTTATCAATTCTCTAGTGAGATAAAGAGTCGCACAAATTAGTACTAAATATATCATTTCATTTAAAAGATGTCTAAGTGACAACGGTCACCTTATTTAAATACAAAAATTAAATCTCTCTTAATTTATTCTTTTCTAAATGGCTAAAAGTTCTACTCTCTCAAGCCCCACTGAAGATTAAAAAATTCATCAAATATCATCTTCTCCATTAGAAACTCCTGAAATTGAACTTGTTGGTTCTTCTGTGTCCAAAACAGTAGAAGGGTCTTCTTTTAATATTTCTCAAGAATCATAAAGTGTTTTACCAACAACACCTTCCCTTGAAATCCCAAACACCCCAAATGAACCCAATTTAGAAGAAACCCCTATTAAGTCTTCCATTATGATGGATATAAATCAGGGATTCAGTTCACCCATTGAGCATGAAGTCTCTCAACCTGAAATTCCTCCTTTCTTAGAAAAAAAAAATCACCAAATGTTTTTGAATCACTTGAAGTACTTGGTTCCCCCACCCCCTCAAAGTCAAACCTCATTTTTGCTCAACTGTATAATAAAGAAATAATTATAAAAAGATCTGATCTTTCCAGTAGTGAGAATTGGGTAGCTAAAAACTTACTTCTACTTGCAAGTGATCCTCTTGGTGTAAAAGAACAAGTAGTAAGTGAAAATAATGATGTCTCAAAGAAATAAAAGCTTGTGCAACCTCCAAATGAGGAGGATAAAATAGATGATAAGGAATTACCTCTAAGGTGGTCAGTTCAAAAGAAGAGGGGTAGTTAGGAAAAAGAAAAGGTGATGGAATCTGGCATGAAGGTTATCAGAACATACTCTACTGGAGTACTGAGAGGAAATTCATGGGGGATGCTATGAAGGCTATCAAATTTTCTAATGCTAGAAGAAGGAGACTTAAGAAAGCTAGTTTTACAGAGAATGGAAATGTGGAAGTCGTGGATGTTGGAGAAGCGAGGATGTTCTGTTGAAACTGAAAAGAGATGAATAGAAGTCTATTTTGAAAAAAGAATCAGGTCTTTTACTTCAAAGTCTAGAAGCTCTGCTAGGATAAAATAAAAAGACATTGCAGTTAAAAGGAAAAAAAAAGTCTCTGAGGGACCTAGTCCCAAGAAAAGCTGCAGAAGAGATACCAAGCATAGGTTCTAAAAGAAGAATGAAAGATGAGAAAGAAAAGTTTGTATCCAGCAAAGAGACAAAGGAAATGCTTAAGTCGTAAAATGTATTGATTGGAAGAGTATTTGACCCAAGGATTCTTAAAAAATCCAGAATAGATAAACTTATAGAGTATGTTAAACATAAAGGAGCATATGACTTGATACAGAAGTCATAATAGAAATAATGGAGTTCTATTTTTCACATTTGTAATAAAAGATTTTGGAGAAATAGGTACTATGTTGGGTATCAAGATTAAATAAATTATGGGGTTAATATATTGAGTTAATCTTGCTACATTGAGAAAAGTGTGCTAAATAAATTTAGCCACTTAAACATAAAAAAGGAAAATACTCCATTTGATTCTAGATCTAATTAACTAATTATGATGAAAAAATATGGCTTTAACTTGTGTGAGCAAGCACTATAGGCAGGGTCAACAGTTTTCTTATTTTTCTTAGAGAACTAAAAATTTACAAAACTCCAAGTTTCATACTATTTTATAAGGATACATCGATACAAGTTGGTACCACATATGTGAGAAAAATAAATTTACCTTGCGATGGATATTTACATTGCGGGAAGGTACAATTTCTTGAAACCAAGAAAATCTTGCATTAGTAAAAGCAAGCAAATTAAAGGAGTTCAGTGGCTGATGAATTATTAAGAGAATCCATTGATTTTTCAGAACATGAGCCTAATTTGTGATATTCAAGCCACTTTAACTTGATCATATAGAGATTATATAATTGAGAGTCAAAATGCATAAGTTATTGACATGATTATCTAGAAAGTTAATTCAAGATGGAATAACTTCTATCATATTGGTGGAGTCAAATGAATTTGACTAATCTACTTACTAAACCTATTAAAAAGAAGTTGTTGAATAAAACTTCAAGTTTAATTATATTAAAATTCCTTAATTAGGTCCACCAATAATGATAACCTAGCTGACACTATGAAATGAATAGTTATGGGTTCAAAGGGTAACAATAAGTTATTGACATGCGGATGTTCCAGTACTTAAGTAAGAGATGTACTAGTACTAGTCGTCATAGATTGGAGAATTGAGTTTCAATACTCTTACCGAGATTCTATTTATGAAATAAGTGTCTAAAATATGACAAAGACATCGAAAGAACTTCACCTATATGAATATAGAAGTGGTGTTGCTTCCATTAAAAGTTGGAGTTGTTATCATAAATGTTCATTAATTTTCGATAGCACATGCCCATAAAAGTACTAAGAATGTTGAGTGAAAAGTTGAAATGAAATGTTTATGTGTGTAGTGTCACCGATGTTATCACAAGGATCGTACGTTCAAAGCTTTATGCTACGTGGAATTTCAATTTGTCTTGTGGCATTTCACTAAGGTACTGTTCAAATCAGAAGATATATTACTATATGCGTGAACATGACTTAATATTTGTGTCCTAATTTATAAATATATTAAAAGTGTGAAGGGACTTAGAAATGTTGTTTGAATTTTTTGTCCTTCATTAAAAGTTTTGGCTTTAGGTAAAATCGTCTTTTCATTATTTTTTCAAGTATTTATGAGTTGAAAATTAATTAAATCTATTTATGGTAAAACCTTTTCTTATTAGAAGTCATCAGAATTAATAATTTTTTTTAATATTTAAGTGTTGACAATCAATTAAATATATTTATGTAAAACCTTTCCTTATTAGAAGTCATCGGAATCAATGACAATTACTACTTTTATCATTAGTTTAGGAATTCAAAATCAACTAAATTTGATTTTAAAATTTTTTACAAAATCTAGAAATAAATATGAAACCGTTAGAATAAGAAAAATTTAAGATGTACCAATTTTTAAAAGTTGTAAGTACGTAATAGAATGTAATCAATGATTTTGTAAATATTTGACTTTAAAGACAAAGAAAAGTTTAAAATATAGAAAAACAATAATTATACCACAAATATGGTTCAAATTGATGTGTCTCTCTTAGCCTCTGGTAGCAAAAGAAAGAGGTACTGGATGGCAAACGTAAAAGCAATGATCGATCAACCACTTGAAACTTCTGGTGGTAAAATATATATGTTCTTATACTAAAATATATGTTTATATTTTATATTATTATATTAAAATGTGAAGGATTTTTGAAAAGTGAGTTGAACTTTTTACACTACACTAAAAAAATTTATAATAAATAAAATTATTTAATTTTAAATAATCAAACATTACATGTTTGAGGCACGTGCAGTTAAACTAGTATTTAAATAAGTGGAGGATTGTTGGATATTTTATTTTAATTAAATTAATAGTTACAAGCATTTTAATAAAAAGTGTCTTTTTTAGTGAAAAGGTATCTTTTAAGATAAAGATATGTCTTTTAATAAAGGGTTATGTTCTTTCATTCATTGATTTCCGCGAATTATATTTAAACCCGATTAGTTTGATTTCAACATAGTGTTTTTTTAACAGAGAAAAAATAATTACATCTTTCCCCAAAGTTTTTCTTCTTCCCCAAAATATCAAGTTTCTGACTTCATGCTTTCTAGAAGAAGTTCTTCACTATTTGCTTAGTATAGAATTCAATATGCTTGTCATATGTAGGGATCTTCATGGTTCGATTTGGGTAGATTTTTGACTAAACCATAACCAAATCAATTAAGTCAGTTTTTAAAATTCTAAAATCAAACCAATCAAATAAAACAAAAATCATCAATTTGGTTTGATTTTTCGATTTATGATTAGATAATAATAATTAGGTAATAGTAAAACAAGGGGACATGAGATAAATATTTCAAATGAACGTTAGGAATCGATAAATTTATCTCTATGATCACAACATGAATATAAAACTTCTATTTTTTTCAACACTATTCTCAAGTTATAGCATGTTTATGTTGCATAACTGTAGAGGTTCTTTCACTTCACATGTTTAATATCTAGTGAATAAATATACATCTTTAAATAAAATGGTCAATCTTGAAATACTCAATGGGGCAAGCCGTTGAAGAGTAGATGAACATCTTAGTAGAGAAGATTAAAAGTTGGCAATACACCATGCAACACAAATATAATTAGATAACTAGATTTAGAGTGTTGAGTTTGGATATATTTCTTAAGAAATGATATTTAAAAGTATTATAGTGCATGTAAAATAAGTAGATTAAAACCAAACTAATGATTAAAAAATATAAAATATTTATAATTATTTATAAGAAAAAACTAATATTATATATTCAAATAATTATAAAATTATGCATATAATTTATCGACTCAATTTGATTGTTTTTCTTAATTTTTTAAGCAGAATCATAACCAAACCAAATATTGCCTTTTAAAATTTTTTAAAATCAAATCAAATAAAATATTAAATTTTTAGTTGGTTTGCTTTGATATGTGGTTTGGTTAGATTTTTAATCAAATCATGAACATCCCTAGACATATGCACTAAAACTATTAACATATAAATAATAGCAATCTTGCAGAGGAGAGGGAGCAAATATTATTTTTAGGAAAGTATTTCGCACGTGTTTCAATCCTTAAATCATGTTTTGTTGTTTATATTATCAAGCCTTCATCTTTGTGTCTACTTCATATATTTCTATTCATGAAACATATTTTGCAACAAAATTACCATGGGACAATCTCATTGAACATATATTTAGTAAAATCCATAGTAGGACATAAAAGAAAGATACTTCATATTTCATCATCAAACTGTCCACTTTCTATTGGAAAACATGTTCCATGAACACATACAAAAAATATGAAGAAGAACAAAGAAGAAAATAAAGAGGAAGACTTAATAATCTGAATAGTTAAAGGTTTGAAACATACACGAAACACTTTTCTAAGAATGATATTTTATCCCTCTCCTCTACGAGGTTGTTATGGGATTGTATGCAAATAGTTTTAATGGATATGACAATCCTATTGAATTCTGCACTAAGAAAATAGTGAAGAGATTTTTCTGAAAAGAAAGACGTCAAAAAATTGATCTTTTTTGGAGAAAAAAACAACTTTTTGAAAATGTTGTAAGTACTCTGTAAAAAGTTTCTCAGTAAACACTTTCTGTAAACATACTTGAAATCACAAGCAGTAACATGTTGCGCCCAAGCAACATGCAAGTGTACGTGGTCTCACCATGTAGTAAAGTAGCCTTATAAAAGCCAAGTATTGATCCCATAGGGACAGTGTTAAGCAACGATCCAATTCTAGTTTAAATATTGAGATTTAATTGGTGCAAACGTAACCACAAGAGCTTAAGAGTTGTAATTAAATGTAAAGTAAACAGTGCAAGACAAACAATGGAGAGAAACCTATTTTTAAAGACCTGTGAACAATCGTACTATTCTATTGAACTTCATTGGTTATGTTACTTATCTTGGTTATTAATTCACAAGGTTTATATTATGACTATGATCTTCTGAACCTCTAATCACCTATCTAACTTAGACCCACAACTACATCATTGAGCGGGGATGCGAGAAAAAAGTTAAATCCATTCATATTTCATCCCATAATAAACCAAATACATCGATTTTGTATATTCCTATCCTAAGTGTAAATCATAACTTCATTCTATAGAAGATTATAGTCCTACTCTATTTACCCCACGTTCTATCCTCTTGTTCCTCCTTCCAGGGTCACAAGATAACAATGGATATATTCTAAGGGTCGAGAATCTTTAAAATAGTGATAGAAAGTAAAAATAAACAACCAAATATGATATATAATAATAAAAAAATCTATTCATGACAAGAGTAATCATGTTCTTGGCCTTAACCCCAGAAAGAGGCTTTTAGCCTCTCATGGACATAATCATAATTATGATAGATGAATAGATGATAAAATCCATAAAAAAAACTAAAATAAAGGAATAAAAACTCAATTTTAAGTGTTATACAGCCTCCCTCAAAGTTTCAAGGTCTTCCAAGGTGTATAGCCTCATGTTTAAGTGTCCTATTTATAGGAGGTCAAATCTGCCGAAATTGGACTAGGGTACGTGTTGTGCCCTCTATTGAGGTAACTAGGGTGTGATATGCACCATAATCATAGATACACATTGTTTTTGTTCCCTTAGGAAGCACCCAAGGTGTGACACGTTCCCCATAGAGGTGTCTAATCTCCATAATACGCCATTGACTCCAAAGTGTTTGTTTTATGTCAAATCTTGTCCTGTGCTTTTGTCCATCCATTCCAAGCCTTGTGATGTTTTTTTCAATTAATTTACAACTTTTATATTATCCATATATAATAATAATAATATCACCAAGCATCCTATATCATTAAACACCACAAATTATATATCAAAACAACACAACATCCAAGACGGTGAACTAGAAACTTAAGCTAAGAATACTAGTTTTTGTCCTTTTGATCTTTCACTTAGTTATCACTCTTGGATTGACTCAATTGAACCTTACACATTATAAACAAGTTGTTACACACATAAATACACAATCATACCATTTTGAACTCATTACACACATTATAATCTATCGAGATCAACTAGAGAAACACATAGCTCAAGTTAGTAACACTAGTTTTCTCGTCTAAACTCTAAGTGATCAATTTAAGTCCAAACATGTTTGAAAAACATCTTAAACATTTTAATCAAGTACTTTAACACTTATATGATCATTTATATCATTATTAACACAGTAATAACATAATAAGTCCTCTAAACAAGGCTAAATGAGCTCGGACAACAATACTGAGGTGTATAAATCCACCTCAGGTCATAACCCCACACTTAAAGCCTTGTTCATCCTCGAACAACTCTTTACGCTAAGCATCAAAATTGGAGAAGACTACACTTATACTACAAACAAGAAACTCATGCTAGTACTACAATGCCTACACATAATGCAAGTTTCTACACTAAGCATGTTATACACACAATTGAAATCCCAAGAACGCTACTGCAAAACGTCCTAGTCTCAAGAATCGATTCACCAAGTTGTAAAACTCATACCTATTGCTTAATAAAAAAGATTATACAAGTTACCCAACTCTCATCAAACATGTGATCTCACAACAAGAAAGTTACCCATAATCACTCACATAGATGTAATTTATTACAAATTGGGTACACGAATCAAATTATGCTCACTCTCACAAAGAATTCACAAGTTACACAAGATGAACCATAAGCTTTCCCTTAGTGTAGTACTCCACTAATATCAGAACGGATCAAGTAGGTTCTTAAGGGTTTTAATGTAGGCTAAGGGATGGATAGGAGCTATTTTTACCAACAATACTGACTATCTTCCCTAAGAATTTTAATACATCACACTTTTCATTCAATCCACTTTTAACAACCAACTTCACCACTTCTATCTACAACAAAATATGAAGGGGAGTATTGTATATTAATTCATAATTTAATTTTTTAGCACAAATTTCTTTCACTCCCAACCACAATGCATCAATTGTACACACCAATAACTATTACTTTGGGCCTTCGCTTTCACCTTTTCTCTTCTTATTTTTCAAACTCCTTAACTTTCTTAAGTTTTCACTAAAGAACTTAGGATCTTTGGATCAAATTAAGGACAATCAAAGAAGGGAATTAGGCTACATACGAGGCTACCAAAGAAAATAAGCTAAAGTCTCAATGGGGCTAACTAGGATTACACAATGATAGGTCACAAAAGGGTATGGAACATGGTTATCAAACAAATGCCTATATCATCTCCTAAACCCACACTCTTTATTTCGCTTTGCACACATACCAAAAAAGTTCTAGACATCACATACAACAAGGAATACAAAACAACCTTACATCACACATGGAACATGCTCAAATCAAGTAGAATCATCATAGGCTCTCAACCAAATAATCACATGAATTCAACATTAAGCCAACAATGTACAAGAGTTATAATCATAAGACTAGGATTCTCAAAAGTAGTAATTCACACAATTAACATGCTTTTACAATCAAAACACTTGCATCATGCAATCACACATAGAATCAATAAGAATATATCACTTACCTAAAACAAAAAATTTTAAAAATATACTCCTAAAAAACTAAAAAGGATACCATAGGACTTTCCCCACCCCACACTTAAAAATCTACTTTTCCCCCAAAGTATATATAATGTATAGATAGAAATACTCCCTGAGGCCTCTAGGCCTACCTAGTAGCATCTTTATACATTAAGAGGGTCTGGGAATTCCACACTTAGTCTTTGCCATGCTCCTTAGCTCAGGTTTATGGTACTCACTTTTTATCAACCTGTGACTAAACAAAAACAAAAAATATATGAAATAAAAACTAAAAATACTAAAAATAAAACCTACCTTAACTTGGGTTTCCTCCCAAAGCGCCTGATTTAGTCTCACGACACAACCCAACATCACACTTAATCATTTTTCTTCAGCCACTTTCTCCTAATTGGAGGCCATATTCTTATTCATTTCTAGCCTTTTGAGTGTGGACTCTCAAGGTCAACACTTTCTCAACAATATCCTTATCAAGATCATCAATCAGTATCTCTTCGGGCTTAGGTATTGGTGGCTTGTATAGCTTGATGAGAAAGTTTGAAGAGGTCCTTGGTGGATTGGGATCCACCACCCCACACTTATCCACTTCCATCAATGAATTATGCACAAATCCTTGTAGTGGGATAGTGTGTTGAGTGGTTTTTAAATTTCGAAGACCACCTCTTCATCATCCAATCTTATTTTGAAAATGCCTTCTCTCACATCTATCTATGCTCCGCCCGTCACCAAGAATGGACATCCCAAGATGACCGACACCCCATCATTTGCCTTATAATCAAAAGCAATAAAATCAACAAGAATAATAAACTCACCAAACTTGATGAGAACGTTCTCAACTATTTCTACAGGATGAACCAATGATCAGTCTGCCATTTGGAGTATCAAAGAGCTCGATCTCGATGTCCCCAAGCCTAGAGTGTTGAACATAGAAAGGGGTATCAGATTGATACTTGCCCCTAAATCACTCAGTGCATGGACCACCTCACTGTTCCCAATCTAAAAAGGGAGAGTAAAACTCCCATGGTTGCGGCGGTCTAATGCACACGTAAGTGTACATGATCGTATAAGTAATATAGTGACTAGAATAGTTAGATATCATACCCACGAGGACTATGTAACTAGCAATTCAACCAACTTTAGTTTTTGACAAGAATGTATTAAGTGTTCAAAGTATCAAGATGATTGTGAAGTTTCAAGTAAGAATATAATTAATAAAGAAATAACATAATGTGACAATAGCAACGTAAGTAGGGTTGTAAATAGTAATAGTGAGAATTTTAGGATTGAGACGTTTTTAACAACCCTACAAATCTCTATTCTTATCGTAGTTTAGTTGATTATTGGGTTATTGATTGGAAGGGTTTGTAGTATGATCATGGTCTCCTGACCTCTAATATTTTACCTAACTAGACATTGCAACTACATCATTGAGAGGGGATGAAATAATTCATTTAAATACATTAAGCTATTTTCCTGCAAGTGAACCAAACAAGGCTTCTAGATATATCCCCATCCTGCTAATTCAAATCCCTTATTTTATAAAAGAATAAGAACCTTTATTCTTAATCTCTTTGTTCTATCCTATGATTTTTCTCCCAGGTTCATATAGGAATATAGGTTTATTTTAATGGTGGCCAATCATCAAAATATTAAGCTCAAGAGATTAAGAATAACTTATACAATAATTCAACGCTAAACTACAATAAAGAATATCAAAGTGCAATCATGTCTTCGGTCTCAACCCTAGAACAAGGGTGTTTAACCACTCATATTCGAATTTAACATTAAAAATGAATAATTAAACATACCCAAAAGTAATCTCTAAATAATGAAGTTTAAAGAACCCTAAGAAATAAATTGTTGTGTTTTTCTCCTCTTCTTACATCAGCCAAAAGTGCCCTCTCAATTATGCTCAAGTACTCTTTTTATAGTTGGATGAATTTCACTTAGTAGGGAATTAGTACCGCGCCACGAGGATCACTTCTCAAAAATAGAGCTCGCAATGCGAGGTGTACTCCTTGTTTCTAGAACTCAAAATACGAGGGTTAGTTCTAGGAAATTGGGCTCGCACCTTGACCTTATCGTGAGACCCCACCAGAATTGCCATTTTCTCCACAATTTTACTCAGACTTTGTTTATTTTTCTTTCTTTCTTCAGACTTCCAATGCATGCTTTCCGAGCTCATCCCACTTCTTATCACATTCATGCCATCAATCCCAAAGCGTCAATTATCACCTGTTTTATGTCATGCATCCAATTTCATCCAATTCTATCTGAAATCCATTTTGCCTCACTAATCACGTCCCTTAGCTCAATCATGTTATTACACATCAAAACACAATAAGAACACATATTTTATCTCGTTGAACAAGTCCTATTACGGGTGAAAATTAGTGCTTAGACATATAAATACGCCCAAAATCACCACCCCATGCTTAGAACCTTGTTTGTCCTCGAACAACTTTATGCAACATAATAGTCAACTAAGCTCAACATCACAACCTAGGAAAAATACTTGTGTTAGGCACTCATTAATCGATCAATGAATTTTTTTAAAACATGTCAATTAAATTACATAACATGGGATTATTCTTTTTAAAATATCCTTACTTCAAAGGTTAATTTTCAATTCGCAGGAAAACTCAATCAAACTATACGATCAAGAGCATTATAAGTCACCTGACTATCATCCACACGCACCCTCACAACAAGAAGGTTTCCCACATTTATTCACGATATTATAATATATAAAAGAATGGAAATATAAAAAATAACTCACTCACTCTCAACAAAGGATTCATACATGATAGACAATGAACCATAAGCTTGCCCTTAGTGTCCTACTCCACTAATAGTCGAATGTTTGGATAAAGGATCAACTAGGTCTTTCAAGGTTGTAATTCAGGCTAAGGAACGGGTAGGAACTATTTGGAAAAATAGTGACTAATCTCCCTAATCCCTTCAATACATTACTTGAAACATTTAAATCATCAGATTAACAACCAAATTCTTTTCTCCCATCCTTCCCTTTTTCTTTTGCTTTAGCCCTATCTTTTCAAAATTATTACACACTATGGTGGGAAGGTCATCAATTTTTTTTCTTCTTCTTCTTCTTAACATTTTTCTCTTCTTTTTATTTTCATTATTTCATAATCCCTACCACCATAGGAATTAACGTATTATCTCAATATCAATCTCTTAAGGGCTTTAATTTCACCATCATCCTTATTCAAAATTTCTATTTCTACTATAATAATTTCATCTAAAGTGCCTAGGAGTTTTTTGGATCAAATTATGGTTCAATAACAAAAGGAGAATATGTTACTTATGAGGCTACCAAAAAAATTAAGCTATAGGTTCAATGGGACTAACTAGGGATATGTACAAGGGTAGGTGAACAAGGTCTAAAAATTCAGCTATCAACAAAATGCCTAGATCATTTCCTAAACCCAACATCCTTTATTTCGCTTTGTAAACACACTAGGAAAGTTCTATACATCACTGTGCATGTAAAATAATTAAATACCTCTCTCACTCTTGGTACATGCTAAATTTAAGTTGGATCCCTACAGTTATCGATCTTGCACTTGTCAAATTCATCTTTAAGCCAACAAACTAAAAATTTTATCTATTGAGATTAAGTGTCTACATTCGCTCCCTTTCTAAGTTATGACATGCTTCTAGTTCAATACAAGTATGTTCCAGGTTAAGCAACACATGGACCAACACAATGTTTTTCTCCTTAAAGTTGTGATGTAGTTCTTATCACTTCTCAAATTCCTATGACTAACTCCCCTTAAGACGGTCATCATCCATCCATCATAGGGGAGGGTAGCTAAATTATGATGACTTATTAAGAATTTCCTTGAGGGTAAAAACAAAAATTTTACTCCTACTTTAAACAAAAGTAACTAATAAGTACCCAACTGATAAGCAAACTACTACTAAATACTAACTATTACAGACCATATTGTTGTAAATAGTTAGAATGACTAAGTCCAACACTCAAAAAGAAAAAACATCCAGCAGAATAAAAATAAAAATGTGAAACAAAATAATATAGAATAAAAGTATAAGGAATGAGATACCGCCACCCCATACTTAAAATAAAGCGTTATCTTAGTATATGCAAAATAAAACAAATATGAGGTGGGGAGCAACTCCTTGGTCACATCTCATCCATGTCATCATCAGATTCTGGACCATAGGTCACAGGTCCCACATCTGCATCATCACCAACATCCTTCTCCTTTGACTCAATATCTGAATCACACAACCAATGCTCCTTGTCGTGGGAACATCATCGTCAACCATCTCTAAAAAGTTTGGACAAATCCATAGCATTATTCTTGCATGCAAACGAAGAGGATAGTCAAGATCAACAGCTCAAATCTCTTGTGGTGTCACTGGACTTCCCCCTATCCTCATCTGTAGCAGATACAGCCCATACATTCGTGCTTTGATCTCATTAGTACGAGCATGACACTCGGAATAGTTTATATTGGACCATGGCTCCCAGTGATCCCTTTATTACGAGATATATCTATCGGGAAAATATCCACTGGTGGCCTATAATCAAGGTCCTTCTCCTCTACACCAAGCTCCCTAAAAAACTGCATCAGTAAACTACCAACCCTATATCTACACATCACATGGCTCCTCGCCTTCTTCATAGCTAAAAAGTTAACAGCTCCCACATTATTCACATCAATATTATCACCCATTAGCACATAGATAAGACACACCCTATCACGTTTTACCTCACTCATATGTGTCCTATGAATGAGACAAGTGTAGATAATCTTAGCCTACATACGGGCCTCCCTGTTCATCTGACTAAAGGGTAATGTAAGATGAATACCATAGTCTTTCTAATGTTTCCACCTGGCTGTAGAGTGGTTCCCTCATAATAAATGGCGGATGTCTGTATGAGGCGGTTTGATGTTCATCTGCTTCAAAGTCTCCGTATCTACCTCAAATGTACCTAGAAGGACATTCAAAGAATGAGCAGTGAAAGTTATCACCTCACCTCATATCTTAACTTTTGAGTCTCTGTCCCGTGGGTCCCAAGTTATGTAAAACTCCCTAACAGGGCTCAAGTTGCACTCATGAGGCTAATCAAACAAAAAGTTCATGTGTAACTGATGATAGGCGAATTTACGCGCCTATATCAATATATTTTGCCCATATTTTAGCCTAGTTTTGAGAACTAATTATCTATTTCATGCACTTTTAGTCCTTTTTCCTATAAATGAGCTAACAAACATGATTAGTAAAGTTTTAGGTATAAATGATGCAAAATACAGCATTTTACGGCTTACTTGACCCAAAAGAAAAGCTCACAAACGAAGTAAAAGGGAGCTGGACGCCTAAAGGACCAAATCTGCTGCATGGAAAATCTGTCCCGAGCTAAAACAACAATTCTGAAGACTCTGGGGACTTACAGACACAAAGCTGGATTTTTGCCAAAATACATTAACCTAGTATAATTAGGTTATGTGTTTCACTAATCTATTTGGATTATGATATTGTAACCTTACCCTAGTACATTTGGGTCAAGGATTTCATTAGTATATTAGGATTTGGTTATTTATTTCATTAGCTTAGTAAGAGTAGGATAGGAGTATTATAAATACCCTATCATGCTAGAGATGTTTATTCATCTCCTTACAATTAAGACATCTTCTTACAATACATTCTCAATTATCACTTCTTCAATAATCAACTCAACAATTAATTTTCTTCCATCCCTCTCATCTTCCACTACAAACCCTTCTAATCTACTCTTCTACGCTTAAATTCCACAACAAGAGAATCGTTACTTGCTACGGAATCACCAAAACCACACGCCTAAACACCTACTTTTCACGCCATCCACCATGCAAAACGTGATATCCTCCGCATTCATGGGTAACTAAACCTCTTAGTTGGGGTTATGGAAGCCGAATGAGTTACTATCTATAGCTGTGAGTTTGTGAGTTCAAGACACGTATATTGCTGATATCATTACGCTCTTCATCTTAATCTACATTCTTTGCGGTTGCAAACGCAAGAATACGCCAGTCTAACATTTAACTTGTTCGAGAGAAAGGTTATTTGTCTGGAAAAGAGATAATGTCAAGGTAGTAGGACACCCTTTCCTATTAAAAAGCTAGTGCCGTAACTGGACTAACCTCTTGGAGAATTCGTACCGCTAGACACGCTTTAAGCTCGAGAGAGTTAAAGTGAAATAGTCCTTGTTTAGGTCAAGAGACGCTTGGATTTACCATCGACTACAATTCTCTATAAGCAATTGCATGTCAAGACTCTACACACTCATAGCCAATAGAGACGTATACCTCTGAAGGTGGACATAACCCCAACGCTTCAATTCTCATTGTTTCACAACCTACAAAATACTCTCTTTTTACTTTGCTATTTTTAACTTTTATTTCATTACTTTGGTTACTTATTACAATCCCCCCTTCTTACGAGACTTGCACCAAAAGTCTATTAATTTTGCTTACTTGTTGACCAAGCTATTCCCTGTGGGATCGACATCCAACCCAGGTTGGGTTCTATATTTGCTAACAACCGCTTTACACTCCCACGAGAGCTGTAGATTGAGCGTTATCAAAAATTGGCGCCGTTGCCGGGGAATACGAGTGTCAATTAAGTTCGTGATAATTATTAGACCCTTTGGTCAAAGATTCTCGTACTTTTACGTTTAGTTTTTTTTTTGTTTATTGCAGGTTTTTCTTTTAGTGCATGCCCCATACTAGAAGTTCTGGTCAACCGTTATTACCAATCAATCCTGAACCACAACGAATTAGAAGAATGGAAGCACAAGCTGAAATCGACAGGATGGCTGCTCAACACGAGCAAGCAAGATTAGCTGCTCTTGCCGCTGCTCAAGTCCAACAACAAAACATTGATAATCCTGGACGAGCAATAAATCCTGACGATGAAGATTTAGGTGATGACGAGTTACTGAACCCTAGGCGTGATGCTGAAATTATAACACCTGCCAATCGAAGAGGTCGACAAGCTCAGTATAGATATGATCGCCAACCTTTGCAACCAGCTTTCGACGATGATGATGATGATCTTGATGGTGCCGGAGCCACTGGAGCTATAATTCCACCACCATTAGCGCCCGGAGCCAAGTTCAACATCACTAGCACCATGATTCAGTTATTGCAACTCAAGGGATTATTTGGTGGACTAGCAGGCGATGATCCGAATATGCATCTCATCAACTTTATTTCTACATGCAAGTCTTTTGACAATCCTGGTGTTGGTCAGAATGCTATTCGATTACGTCTATTTCCATTGTCTCTGTCTGGGGAGGCAACACTATGGTTGAATGGGCTGACTCCTGATTCTATTACAAATTGGAGGCAATTGAGAGACGCTTTCCTAGAAAGATTCTTTCCGCCATCCAAGAGGGCTCAGTTAAGAGATGAAATCAGCAACTTTCGTCAGCTTCCCTCTGAAGCTCTTCACGAAACATGGGAGAGGTTCAAGACAAAGCTAACGAGATGCCCAAACCATCACATGACTAATGTTCACCTCATGGAGATCTTGTATAGAGCCTTGAATTCAGTAACTAAACCAGTGGTGGACAACGCAGCTGGAGGTTCTTTCATGGACCTCACCTTTGGTCAAGCAAGCAATATGCTAGATCGCATGACAAAGCAAAGTAGAGCTTGGCATACCAGAGATTCTGAGGTAGCAAGCCCCACTTTATCTATTGGCATGTCTGCAGACCAAAGAAGAAGAGAAGAAGAACGTGATCAAGATATGGCGCACATGAAAACCCAAATGGATCTTCTTACAAAGCATCTATTAGGGAAGACTAAAAAAGTGAAAGCTATTGCGTCAAAAGGGAGAGACGAATCTGATTCGGAAGAGGAGGCCAACTACTTGAACAATCAGGGGGGTTTTCGTGGGAATGCCCAAGGAAACCAAGGTCGGAACTATTATGATAAATCTGGAGGTAAAGACCAAGGTAGTTGGAAGAAAAATAATGAAAATAGTGGTTTGTACGTTCCCCCTGGTAGACGTGATACCACCACATCTAATTCTATGGAAGACATGATGGCGAAGTTATTAAAAGGAGTGGAAGCAACGAGCGCAGGAGTGAAGGAGGTAATTGACGATTTAGCCTCCATGAAGCAACTAGTTGATTCTCATTCCACTTCTATCAAGCAAATAGAGCAGCAATTAAGCCAACTTTCAGCAGCATTCAATCAAAGAAAGGCTGGCACCTTACCAAGCGATACAGTCCAAAACCTAAGGAATGATGGGTCATGCATGGCCATCACGACCAGGAGTGGTAAGGTGCTGGAAACTTCAGAAAAAGGCAAGCAAGTGGTTGACAGAACAGCAGATATGGACGCCACACCTAGTGACGTCACAAGAGAAGAAGCCGCAACATCTACTTCCAACGTCAAGGACGTTTCACCTAGTGATGTGCAGCCTGAAAAAAATAATAAACGGAAGCAAGAGGAGAAGAAAGCCATGGAGAGAACACTTCCATACCCACCACCACCTTTTCCACAAAGATTGAAGAAGGTGTCCGATGACACTAAGTTCAGCAAATTTATGACCATGTTGAAGCAGCTGACTATTAATGTCCCATTGGTAGAGGCACTTGAACAAATGCCTGGGTATGCGAAGTTTATGAAAGATCTTTTGACTAAGAAGAGGGCAGCAAGTTATGAGCTGAAAGATGATGTGCATCATTGTAGTGCAATTGCTACTCGATCGATAGTTCAGAAGAAGGCCGACCCCGGAGCTTTCACTATTCCTTGCACCGTCGGATCTTTGGACTTTGCTAAAGCATTGTGTGACTTAGGAGCCAGCATCAACTTGATGCCATTATCGATCTATAAGAAGTTGGGGTTAGGAGAACCTACACCAACTAATATGAGGCTTGTGATGGCGGATAGGTCGGTAAAACGACCGGTTGGTATTCTATGCGATGTCTTGGTGAAGGTATCTTCATTCATATTTCCGGCAGACTTTGTCATCTTAGATTGTGAAGCAGATTCAGAGGTTCCCATAATCTTAGGACGCCCCTTCCTTGCTACGGGAAGTGTGCTCATAGATTTGAGAGCTAATGAGCTTTCATTCCGAATAAATGATGAAGTGGTTCGCTTTGATGTTTGCAAATCAATGAAGCAACCCAAAGATCTGAGTGTATTTTATGTGGCTGATGTTGTCTTTGATGATGAGAAAGAGTTACTTGCTGAAGAGCGAATTCTTAATGATCCTTTGGAGGCTTTGTTCATGCAAGAAGAGGATGATGATGCTGAAATTTCTAAAGATGATATTTGTGCTCTATCGGGATTAGGAACATATCGTTATACTCCCAAGAAGCTGGATCTTGATCTCAAGAATCGACCCACACCACCAGCTAAGCCATCTATTGAAGAACCACCCACGTTAGAATTGAAGGAGCTGCCAAGCCATTTGAAGTACGCATTCTTAGGAAGCGGAAACACTCTTCCAGTCATAGTGGCAGCCGATTTAGGTGACCAACAAGTTGCAGCTCTTATTGCAATCTTACGCAAGTATATTAGAGCTATTGGATGGACCATTGCGGATATCATTGGTATTCCACCTGGGATTTGCACACATAAAATTCAGCTTCAAGAAAAGTGCACACCCACCATTGAACATCAAAGACGTCTAAACCCACCAATGCAAGAGGTGGTGAAGAAGGAGATTATCAAGTGGTTAGACGTGGGAGTCGTGTATCCTATTTCTGACAGTACATGGGTAAGCCCAGTACAATGTGTTCCCAAGAAAGGAGGTATGACGGTGGTCGCGAATGCAAAGAATGAGCTTATTCCACTCAGGCCCGTTACTGGATGGAGAGTATGCATGGACTACCGCAAGCTGAATTCTTGGACGCTCAAGGATCACTTCCCCATGCCATTTATGGACCAAATGCTAGATCGATTAGCGGGGAAAGGATGGTTTTGCTTTCTTGATGGATATTTAGGTTATAATCAGATTTGTATTGCACCAGAAGACCAAGAAAAGACAACGTTTACATGCCCATATGGTACGTTTGCCTTCAAACGCATGCCATTCGGGTTGTGCAACGCACCAGCCACCTTTCAACGTTGTATGATGTCTATTTTCTCTGATATGGTAGAAGACACTTTGGAGGTATTTATGGACGACTTTTCAGTTGTTGGTGAGTCTTTTGAAGCATGTTTGGTGAACTTGAGCATGGCATTACAAAGATGTGTAGAGTTCAACCTTGTGCTGAATTGGGAGAAGTGCCACTTTATGGTAAAAGAAGGAATTGTTCTTGGGCACAAGATCTCCGAAAGAGGAATAGAGGTTGATCGCGCCAAAATAGAGGTAATTGAGAAGCTACCACCTCCAATTTCGGTGAAGGGAGTTCGTAGTTTTCTTGGCCATGCTGGGTTTTATCGTAGATTCATCAAAGACTTCTCCAAAATCTCTAGTCCATTGTGCAAACTATTGGAGAAAGATGCGAAGTTTGACTTTAATGATGATTGCTTAAAGGCATTCGAATGCCTTAAAGAAAAACTCATTGAAGCCCCTATCATGGTAGCACCAGATTGGACGCTCCCGTTCGAAGTCATGTGTGATGCTAGTGGTGTAGCCGTTGGTGCTGTTCTTGGACAGAGAAAGGAGAAATTATTTCATCCTATCTACTATGCGAGTAAGGTCCTAAATGAAGCCCAAAGGAACTACACTGTCACTGAACAAGAGCTCTTAGCGGTTGTGTATGCGTTTGAGAAGTTCCGTGCCTATCTATTGGGTACTAAGGTGATCGTTCATACAGACCATGCAGCTCTTAGGTATCTAATGACAAAGAAGGATGCAAAACCAAGGCTGATTCAGTAGGTATTGCTGCTGCAAGAGTTCGATTTCGAAGTCAAAGATAGAAGAGGTTGCGAGAACCAAGTGGCTGATCACCTATCTAGACTTGAGAATGAGTATGTGGCGCAACCAGAAAATCAGATTGATGATGCATTCCCTGACGAGGAGATACTAGCGACAATAATGGAGAAATTACCATGGTATGCCGACTTTGCAAATTTCGTGGTGAGTAATGTGTTACCTTCCAATTTATCTTACCACCAGAGGAGGAAGTTTATGCATGACGTTAAGCACTACTATTGGGATGAGCCTTATTTGTTTCGAAGATGCGCGGATGGTATCATTCGATGATGTATATCCCATGAAGAAGTGCCTACTATATTGGAAGCATGCCACACTTCGCAAGTTGGAGGACATCATGCAGGGAATCGAACGTCAAGGAAAGTCTTGCAAAGTGGTTATTATTGGCCTACAATATTCAGAGATGCACACGACTATGTGAGAAGGTGTGACCAATGCCAACGTCAAGGTGCTATTTCAAAACACCATGAAATGCCCATGTCCAAAATTCTGGAGGTAGAACTCTTTGATGTGTGGGGTATTGATTTCATGGGACCATTAGTGAATTCGTTTGGAATGAAGTACATCTTGGTTGCTGTGGATTATGTGTCGAAATGGGTTGAAGCTGTAGCATTGGCCGATAACGAAGGAAAGCGTGTTGTAGCATTTTTAAAGAAGAATATCTTCTCTCGCTTTGGAGTACCTCGTACTATCATAAGTGATGGAGGATCTCACTTTTACAACAAGCTATTCAAATCTGTATTGGCCAAGTATGGAGTCAAGCAACACAAGGTAGCTACGCCTTATCATCCCCAAACTAGTGGACAAGTAGAGGTTTCCAATCGTGAGATCAAGCAAATCCTTGCCAAGACGGTTAATGCGAATCGGAAGGATTGGTCTCGGAAGCTAGATGATGCACTATGGGCGTATAGGACTGCATTCAAGACACCCATTGGCATGTCACCTTATCAGCTAGTTTATGGGAAGGCTTGTCATCTACCCATCGAGCTTGAATTCAAGGCATTGTGGGCATTGAAGCACTTTGGGATGATGTGAAGAACCTGAGGTTGGAGCAGCTGAACGAACTAGATGAATTCCGTCTCCATGCATATGAAAGATCAGATTTATACAAGGAGCGGATGAAGAAGTATCATGATCAGCGGATTGTTCGACGAAACTTCCAACAAGGTGACATGGTACTACTCTTTAATTCCAGACTCAAGCTCTTCCCAGGTAAGTTAAAATCAAAGTGGTCTGGTCCATTTAAAGTCATTCAAGTCTACTCGTCTGGAGTAGTCGAATTGGAAAACAATAAGGGTGTTATCTTCAAAGTGAATGGCCAACGTGTCAAGCCATATATCGGTCCTCTTGACTCGATGAATGACATGGCCATCACTTATCTCGACGAAGTATAAGTACTCGAGATTACTACGTCGAGCCACGACAATAAATAAGGCGCTAGATGGGAGGCAACCCATCGTTTTATTGTTTTATCGTTTTGTCGTTTTATCGTTTTATCGTTTCATCGTTTTAGTATTTTTTCTTTTTGATAAATGAAAATACAAAAATAAGAGTCGTGCCACGACCAAAACTAAGGCACTTGGTGGGAGGCAACCCATCGTACTAATCGTTTTCATTTTGTTTTGAGCAAATATAGGTGAAAGAAGTATGCAACGAGGAGATTGATTTCAAGTGACGATTTGGTCGCATTGTATGGTAAAGTCGGTAAGTTAGGAATGGTGATGCATAAGGCTATGAATTGAGCCTTTCTCACGTCACAATAGGCTTCGAGGAAGGCTAGGCCTTGGTAAAAATAGGCCACGAACGATGCACAACCTATTCTATAGCCTAAGGACTCGGAATCTAGTGTGCTATACACTATGCGCCGCCTATTCCTAGGTGTGCTTTTGACTATGCGCCGCCTATGCTATGGCATTTGAGATACTGAGACCAAATTCCATAGACTATGCGGCGCATATGTCTAGAAATGCCATAGACTATGCGGAGCATATGTCCCATTATGCCATGGACAATGCGCCGCATATGTAAGTGATATGCCGAGGGATATGCGCCGCATATGTGGTGATTTTGTCCCCAAATCCGATTGTAAATGGGTCATAACCCGACCCATACTCCTCCTATATAAAGGGGACTTGTTTTTATGTCACAAACACATTAAAATATTTCTAGCTACGCATGAAATTATTTTGATAGGCAGCATGAGATTAGAACAAGAGTATGTGCTACAATTGTGACTATTGAGACATTTAGGCTCTAGTTGTGACTTATGTGATATTATGTGATCCAATTCCTTCACTTGTTGGGTCGAGAGTCTATATTACTTCCAATCAAGTCAACCATGTGCCTTGTGTGTGTGAGATAATAGTATATTCTGTGTATGTGGCTGATGCTAGAACTTGCCTGGTATGTATGCAAAGCGAAAATAAGGAATGTAAGTTTAGGATATGATTTAGGCATTTCTTTGGCAACCTATACATGTTTACCTTCAGTTTTTCCTACCCATGTAAATCATCCTAGTTAAAACCTTTTGAGCCTTTAGCCTATTTCTTTGAAAACCTTGTATGTAAGCCTAATCCATTTTTTTTTCAAGACCGTAATTTGATCCAAATTCCTAAGTGCTTTAAAGTGAACAAGTCATGTGACAACATAAGAGGAAATTGGGTGAGTATGATGCTTTAAATTGTAATGGTGCTTGAATGTGTTATGAAAAAGGAAGAAAGTGCTATCATAAGAGGTATGTTGTGAAAAGAAAAAGGAAAAGAAAGCTGAAAAGTGAGTTGTGCTTAAAATTGAGAAACGAAATAGGAGAAAAAGGGTGGTAGAATAAAAGAGTAAAGAAAGGTTGAAAGAAAAAAAGTGTTAATGACCCAAAGTGATGTATTAAAGTGCTTAGGAACCTAGTCACTATTCTTGGCCAAAATAGTCCTACCCGTCCCTTAGCCTACATTACAACCATCTAAAGACCTACTTGATCCTAATCTTAACATTCCGACATTTAGTAGAGTACTACATTAAAGGCAAGCTTATGGTCATTAGTTGCTACATATGAATTCTTTGTGAGAGTGAGCGCAAGGATACTTTGATACCCATGTTTGAAAAAAATGCTATATTTGTGAGTGATTATGGGTACTATATTGTGAGACACACATGGTTGATGAGTTTTGGATAGTTGTATATGATTCTATGTACCTTAACGTTTGCATGCGGGTTGATCACTATCACGAGTCTATGCTTGAGGTTAAATTGTTTCTACTTATAATCGGAAAGCTACTCTTTGTTGCTAATTATTGTGCTTGTCTTGAAGAATGTTTTGTGTTGTTGCTGTAAAAACCTTAAAGTCGATGCTTAGAAGGACATGATATGTTGTTCGAGGATGAACAAAGCTCTAAGTGTGGGGTGTTGATGATAGGC
Organism: Capsicum baccatum var. pendulum; assembly: GCA_030864225.1. Classification (NCBI taxonomy): domain Eukaryota; kingdom Viridiplantae; phylum Streptophyta; class Magnoliopsida; order Solanales; family Solanaceae; genus Capsicum; species Capsicum baccatum. The sequence continues at coordinate 120,985,061 of CM061556.1, read as the reverse complement.
GAATTTACGCGCCTATATCAATATATTTTGCCCATATTTTAGCCTAGTTTTGAGAACTAATTATCTATTTCATGCACTTTTAGTCCTTTTTCCTATAAATGAGCTAACAAACATGATTAGTAAAGTTTCAGGTATAAATGATGCAAAATACAGCATTTTACGGCTTACTTGACGCAAAAGAAAAGCTCACAAACGAAGTAAAAGGGAGCTGGACGCCTAAAGGACCAAATCTGCTGCATGGAAAATCTGTCCCGGGCTAAAACAACAATTCTGAAGACTCTGGGGACTTACAGACACAAAGCTGGATTTTTGCCAAAATACATTAACCTAGTATAATTAGGTTATGTGTTTCACTAATCTATTTGGATTATGATATTGTAACCTTACCCTAGTACATTTGGGTCAAGGATTTCATTAGTATATTAGGATTTGGTTATTTATTTCATTAGCTTAGTAAGAGTAGGATAGGAGTATTATAAATACCCTATCATGCTAGAGATTTTTATTCATCTCCTTACAATTAAGACATCTTCTTACAATACATTCTCAATTATCACTTCTTCAATAATCAACTCAACAATTAATTTTCTTCCATCCCTCTCATCTTCCACTACAAACCCTTCTAATCTACTCTTCTACGCTTAAATTCCACAACAAGAGAATCGTTACTTGCTACGGAATCACCAAAACCACACGCCTAAACACCTACTTTTCACGCCATCCACCATGCAAAACGTGATATCCTCCGCATTCATGGGTAACTAAACCTCTTAGTTGGGGTTATGGAAGCCGAATGAGTTACTATCTATAGCTGTGAGTTTGTGAGTTCAAGACACGTATATTGCTTATATCATTACGCTCTTCATCTTAATCTACATTCTTTGCGGTTGCAAACGCAAGAATACGCCAGTCTAACATTTAACTTGTTCGAGAGAAAGGTTATTTGTCTGGAAAAGAGATAATGTCAAGGTAGTAGGACACCCTTTCCTATTAAAAAGCTAGTGCCGTAACTGGACTAACCTCTTGGAGAATTCGTACCGCTAGACACGCTTTAAGCTCGAGAGAGTTAAAGTGAAATAGTCCTTGTTTAGGTCGAGAGACGCTTGGATTTACCATCGACTACAATTCTCTATAAGCAATTGCATGTCAAGACTCTACACACTCATAGCCAATAGAGACGTATACCTCTGAAGGTGGACATAACCCCAACGCTTCAATTCTCATTGTTTCACAACCTACAAAATACTCTCTTTTTACTTTGCTATTTTCAACTTTTATTTCATTACTTTGGTTACTTATTACAATCCCCCCTTCTTACGAGACTTGCACCAAAAGTCTATTAATTTTGCTTACTTGTTGACCAAGCTATTCCCTGTGGGATCGACATCCAACCCAGGTTGGGTTCTATATTTGCTAACGACCGCTTTACACTCCCACGAGAGCTGTAGATTGAGCGTTATCAGTAACTCCTTTATGCGGTGCACCATACTGGGGAACCCTCTCAACTAGCTGGCTCGATTAATGAATTGGTCTGCACAATACTTAGACTCGTTGTACTTTGCATACCACTTATGCTCGGCCTCCACAACCTACCCAGCGCCATACCTCCTAACTTGCCCATGTGGGATAGCCGGAGGTCGGGGCACATGAGCAGATTGCCTATTTCTTTTATGTGCCAGCTTAGAAGGTTCAGCCACGGCCTTTTTTTTTGCTGACGACTAGATATCTCACCTGTTAATCACAACATTAAGCAAACACATCAAACAAGGCACCTAGTTTGAACTTGCAAACACAAAATGTAAGATATTGTTGAAAAAACCCCCACTTAGTTGCTAGCACATGTGCTTGAGAACCAGGGTACTCAGACTTCCCTTATTAAATATTAATTTTTTCTAAGCACAACTCTTAGATATCATGCAATCATTAAATCAAATCGTCATTCAATCTTACAACATTGATAATCCTCATCACTTCATCAAAACAACTCTAGGTAGACAAATTTCATTGTTCTACATAACCACACCAATATGTGCTCATACATATTCCCAATTTATCATTTTGTACAGAAGTGCATGCACAAGGCTAAGCATAGATTTAAGTGCAATGGCACACATATAACAACTTTTTACCACCACTAAGTTTGTGGAGATTTAACAAACCACCCCACACTTAGTTGTTGTCATGGTAGTGTACTTTAATAACCCTAAAGTACATAGACTTCCCTTATCAACTACATATACCACACATGCTAAAGTACGTTCCACATAGTATCTCATTCCTTTTACTTTTATTTGTCAACCATGCAAACTATTCACATGTGCTACGTTTCACTAACAATTCATGGCATAAAACTATATCCAAAAAAATGGCCAAACCACACACATGTAACATCATAAAAATTGCATTAGTACCAACATGTTCTTTGAACTCAAAATAACTCACTAAGGAGCAAGCTAAAAATTTTATTATTCAATTTACCTAAAATAAATCCACTTTATGCACTCAATTAAATTAAAGGAATAAGAACAGAAGACTTACCTTAATTGTCTTAAAGAAGATGAGTGAAAAGCTTCGTGTTTCTTTGATAGCAAATAACATAAAATAAAAGAGAAAATCTAGCTTCGGCGGCGTGGATAGGTTTCTTTATGGGAGATAGGAATAGGAAACAAGAGAGTATTTAAAGGGAATTAAAGAAATAGGGTATCAATTTTTGGGTTTTGGTTCGGCTTAGGGATGGGCCTCACGATGCGGAGGCATTCCTTGTTTCTAGGCCTTGCGACACGATGTGTAATCCTTATTTTTGTTACTCATGATGCGAGCTTCATTTATCCTTGTTAGGACTCGCCCCACATTCAAATCATGAGGGGCCATTGGAATTCACATGTTTGGCCTAATATTTTTGCATTCTGGGGGAGTATTTCATTCCCTCTCTTCTTTTTCACCCGATACCTCTCTTTAGTGCTTATTTACTTACTCGAAAGCTTTCCTTTCACAATGCCTCACTTGTTTCTCATTTCCCTCATGCCTCCAAGTTTCTTATTCCAGTATACTAAATTTAAAAAACAAACCAACGTAAGAAAAAGTGGGTTGCCTCCCACTAAGCGTTGTAGTTTTGGTCATGGCATGACACCTCTTTTTGTATTTTTGCTTATCTTTCTTTTTATTTTAGCAACTAAGAAAATAACTACACTATTACATTACATTTATGGGTTGCCTCCCATGCAGTGCCTTAGTTATCATCATGGCACGACCTAACTCAACCTCAGTCGTCTACAAATGTGATAGACGTATTGTGCTGATCCCCATGATATGCCCAATAATACTTTACTCTATATCCATTCACCATAAATTTTATAGTTTTATCCTTGTTCCATATTTCAACAACTCCATGGGAAGTCATCCTCACTACTTCAAACGGTCCAGACCACTTGGACCTCAGCTTACCCGGAAACAACTTCAATCTTGAATTAAATAACAACACAAGTTGTCCAAGCTCAAAAACTCCCTTTAGAAAATGCTTGTTATGACATATCTTAGTCTTTTCTTTGTACAATTTTGCATTCTCATAATTATGGAGACGAAACTTTTCAATTTCATACAGTTTCACCAATCTTTTCTCACTCTCCATCTTCATATCAAAATTTAATTTCTTCACTACCCAGTAAGCTTGATGCTTAAGTTCCACAGGAAAGTGGCAAGATTTTCCATATACTAAGCAATATGGAGAGGTCCCAATGGGATTCGTATAGGTTGTCCTATACGCCTACAGTGCATCATCTAGCTTTTTCAACCAATCCTTACAATGGTCATTATCAATCTTCTGTAATATCTGCTTGATTTTAGGATTAGAGACCTCTACTTGGACACTGGTTTATGAGTGATACATCATTGTCACCTTGTTCCTAACACCATATTTAGCTAACAAATCTTTAAACTAAGTGTTCACAAAATATGTACCTCCATCACTGCTAATAGCTCTGAGTGTACCAAAATGATAGAAGATATGCTTCTTCAAAAACTTCATCACAACTCTTGCATCATTTATGGGAAGGGAAGCAGCTTCTACCAACGTTGATACATAATTGACTGCCACTAGGATATATAAATTGCCATAAGATGGTGGAAATGGCCCCATAATGTCTATCCCCCAAACCTCAAGAATATTATTCAGGGGCATCTCGTAGTACCTTGCTAATGTGCCTACTCTCTAACATTGATCACACCCCCTTACATAGGCAACTGCATCTTGGAACAATGTTGGCCCAAAAAAACCTGACTATAGCATCTTTCTAGCTGCTCGTTCGCCCCCATGATGGCCTTCATAAGGAGATGAATGAATTTTTGTAGCACTTGTCTAGATTCAGCTTCAGAAACACATCTATGCACAGTCCCATCAGTGCCCTATTTAAATAGATAGGGTTCATCCTATATGTATACATAAGAAATATATAACAACTTCTTTCTCTATTGACTAGTTTCTTCAAGAGGATAAACACCACTTACTAACAGATTCACAATGTCTACATACCAAGGAATCTCAAACACATTAAGCGCTAATAATTTTTCATCTAGAAACTTTTCCCGAATGCAATGTGTATTATCATTAATGTGATCATGATTCTCTAGACTTGATAGATAATCTGCCACCTATTTTTCAGCTCTTTTTCTATCACGCAGTTCTAGATCAAATTCTTAGAGCAATAGAATCCACCTGATCAAACATTGTCTTGCATATTTTTTGTTGGACAAATACCTGATGACAACATGGTCTATGTGAAAAATTACCTTGGTGCCAACCAAGTATGATCTGAATTTATTAAATGCAAAAATGAGCACCAATATCTCCTTTTCTGTGACTGTGTAATTCACCTGGGCTATATTTAAGACTTTACTTGTATAGTAAATAGAATGAAATAACTTGTCTTTTTCCTGCCCTAACACCGCCCCAACAACCACATCAATGGCATCATATTTACTCGAATGGTAATGTCCAGTCAGAAGAAATCATGATGGGTACATCTATCAACCTTTTCTTCAGACCCTCTAATACTTGCTGACAATCAATTCCAAAATCAAAGTTATCCCCTTTTTCCAATAACTTGCACATTGGACTTGTGATCTTCGAAAAGTCCTAGATAAAGTGTATGTAAAATACCGTGTGCCTAAGAAAGCTTCTTACTTCCTTCACTGACACAGGATAAGGTAGCTTCTCAATAACTTTGACTTTGTCTCTATCTACTTCAAGTCCTTTGTGTGATACCTTATGACCAAGGACAATTCCTTCCTTAACCAAAAAGTGACACTTTTCCCAGTTCAGTACAAGATTTATCTCTTCACAATGGGCCAAAACTCTATCTGGATTCTGCAAGCAAATATTAAATGAGTTACCATAGATAGAAAATTCGTCCATAAATACCTCTACAAATTCTTCCACCATATCATGGAAGTTCGCCATCATATATCTCTGGAACATTGTTGAAGTATTGCAAAGGCCAAAAAGCATGCTTCTGAATGTGTATGTGCGATATGGACATATAAATATGGTCTTTTCCTGATCTTCTGGTGCTATTGTTATCTAATTATACCTTGAGTATCCATCCAAAAGCAATAGTATTTCTGCCCTAATAACCTGTCCAGTATTTGATTAATGAACGAGATAGGATGATGATCCTTCCTGGTGGCTTCATTCAGCTCTTGGTAATCAATGTAGATCCTCCAACCAATCACCATACGAGTGGGAATCAACTCATTAGCTTCTTTGGTCACCACAGTCATCCCACCTTTTATTGGGACACAGTGTACAGGGCTAACCTATTTGCTATTAGATATGGGATAGACTATCCCAGTATTAAACCACTTTGTTACTTCCTTTCTAACCACTTCTTTAATCACTGGATTCAGTCTGTGATAATGTTGGACACTTTCTTTATATACCTATTCCATATGTATTTTGTGCAAGCAGAAGGCTGGATTGATTCCTATAATGTCTGATATCTGCTATCCAATTACCTTCTTCCTTCATCTCAAAATTGCCACTATTTCTCTCACCTACACATTGGACAAACGTGAAGATAAAATCAAAGGCAAAGTATTATTATCACTAAGGAACACATATTTTAAATGAGGAGGAAGACCCTTGAGCTCTAGTTTAGGTATTTCATCAACAAATACCTTTGGACGTAGTCTAATTGGTCTATTCAATAGTTCAAACTCAGTGACTCTATTGTCAATTAATGTTAAATCCATATTTTAACCATTTCAAGTGCCTCAACATCACCATAGAGATCACACCCCATCAAAACTCGCTCAAGTGGGTCAATAAACATTAAAAGGTGGCACGCAGACTCAAGGTCGAGTACTATTATAACAGATAATTCTTCATATATAGCAGGCACCTTTAGTGCCTTATACATATTGGAAACCTCAACTCTATCATGAGCTCTCGTGGTCATCTTCGCTGCAGCTGCATTAATAATAGATTGCCTAGTGGCTAAGAATGGATGTCCTAAAATAAAAGAACTGTCGGATCAACATCAAAGTCAAGAACAACAAAATCCACTAGGAAAATAAGCAATCCCACTCTCACTAATACATATTTAATGATCCTGTCAGGCCTAGCAAAAGACCTATCAGCAAATTGCAAAATAATAGTTGTGGGTTTAGGACTCCCATAACCTATTTTCCTATACCAAAATGTGGGTATTACTGATGCTTGCCCCTATATTATTTAAAGCCCTAGCGTTTATGGATTGACCGATGGTAATCTGGAAGGTAAAGCTTTTTAGATCTTTCAGCTTTGTGAGTAACTTATTCTGAATTTTGGAAGTGCACTCCTCAGTAAGTGCGACTGTAGCATATTCAGTCAAGCGGTTCTTTTCTTCAAAAATATCCTTAACATATTTTGCATACTTTGGAACACTCTGCAAGATGTCAACAAGAGGGAGATTTACATAAACCTATTTCAAAATCCCTAAAAACTTCTTATAGCTAGTCTCCTTTTGATATTTCCGCAACCTTTGTAGGAAGGGTGGAGGTGGTCTAACTTTTTTAGCTTTTTATCCATTCACTTCCACTTTATCCTCCTCGCACTGCTTATCATCTTTTTCCTTTTTAGCATCAATGTCCTTTGATTATAATTGTTTAGGTTTTGACTCTTTTAACTCCAATCCACTCCGAGTTGTAACTATATTTACCTATTTTGGATTTGGCTCAGTGTCATTTGGAAAACCTCCCAGAGGTCTAGTGCTTTGTGGTCCCACCAACTAACTCATCTGTATCTCTAAGTTCTTAGTAATCAGCTGCTGGCTCTTCATATTTTCTACCAAATATTCTTGAGTAGCCATAATATTTTTCATCATCTCTTCAATATTGCTAGTCTGAGCTATGGTCTGATTCTGTTGAACTTGGGACTGTTGATTCTGTTGTACTTGCCCTCTATTTTGATTATTTTTTTCACTAATTTACACCCCTTAAGAAATTAGGATGGTTCCGTTAGTTTGGATTATAGCTGTTACCAAATATCTGTTGTCCCTGACGATTAGTATTCCCTATATAATTATCAGAATCTAGATAAACTGCACAAGCATCTGCTCCATCCTCAATACTATCACAAACTTTACACTACAAATTTTTCTGTCGAACTGTATTTATTGTTTTTTTCGGATATGCAACCCCTAAATTCATGCTGCTAAACTGATTAGTAATCTAATTTTATAGTCCAGCAAGTTGAGCTAATAACGCAGTGAACTAATCTACCTCTAACACACCCGTAAACTTCTTAGGAGAACTCTTTATGTCACTATGCAATTTAGGATTCCCCAATGAAATCTGATTTAGCAGTGTACATAATTCATCATATGTTTTCTGAAGAGCTTTTCCACTAGCTTCTAAATCCAAGAGAATCTTGGTATTTGGCTCCAAACCCTCTATGAAAGTATGAACAAGAACATCATTAGACTGATGATGGTGAGGGCAATTTCTGAGCATACCCTTAAATTTTTCCAAAGCTTGGTAAAGATTTTCTTCTTTTTTCTTCCTGAAACTTAGAATCTTGCTTCTTACAGTTATAGTTTTCCCTGATGGAAAGAATTGAATAAGAAACTTCTAAGCCAGTTCATCCCAAGAAGTGATGGAAAGCGGTGGTTTAACATGTAACCATCTTTTTGCTTCCACCATTAATGAAAGGTTAAAAGAGCCAGTATGACATAATCAGTAGATACCCCTATAGGAATGTAGGTATCGCTAATTTCCAAGAAGGTCTGTATGTAAAATCTAGCAAATTTCCCGGCCGAGCACAATAACTACATCATATTTTTCTTTAATTCAAACCGACCACCCGTCTCTACCTTATAGATGCTATTTGTAGCATGGTTAGTAAGTGGGATTTCCACGTTACGAATAGGGCTTTCTACTACTTGAGCAGGAATAACTGGAATCACCGGTGCTGGAACATGTCTAGCATTTGGTTCAACTAGATCAATAAGATTAGGATCTTATTGCTCTGCCATTTGAACTTATTGAATTGGATAATGAGACCTTTGCCGCTGTTGAGATACCAGTTCTACTTTTGAATAAGGCTCTACCAACTCTCTTTCTCTCACCAAATATGTATTCAAATAGTCCTACAAAAGTCATCCACTAATATCAAATCGTTAACACTTAGAACTTACTATCAAAAACCACAAATTTAGAAAATCATTAATTAAACTAGTCCCCGACAACGTCATAAAAAACTTGTTGCGGTCTAATGAATAAGCAAGTGCACACGATCGTACAAGTAATATAATGACTAAAATGGTTGGATATCATACCCACAAGGACTATGTAACAAGCAATTCAACCAACTTTAGTATTTGAAGAGAATGTATAAAGTGTTCAAAGTATCAAAATGATTGTGAAGTTTCAAGTAAAAATATAATTAATAACGAAATTACAATATGTGACAATAGCAATGTAAGCAGGGTTGTAAACAATAATAGTGAGAATTCCAAGGTTGAGAGACTTTTAAGAATCCTACAAATCTCTATTCTTATCATAGTTTTGTTAATTATTGGGTTATTGATTCACAGGGTTTGCAGTATGGTCATGGTCTCCCGACCTCTAATCTTCTACCTAACTTGACATTGCTATAACATCATTCAGAGGGGATGAAATAATCCATTTAGATGTATTAAGCCATGTTCCTGCAAGTGAACCAAACAAGTCTTCTAGGTATATCCCTATCCTAGATGTTAATTTGAATCCCTTATTTTATAAAAAAATGAGGACCTTTATCCTTAATCTCTTCGGTCTATCCTATAATTCTTCTCCCTGGTTCATATAGGAATATAGGTTTATTTTCATGGTGGCCAATCATCAAATTAGTAATCATAAGAGATTAAGAAGAACCCATACGATAATTTAACACTAAACTACAATAAAAAATATCAAAGTGAAATCATGTCTTCAGCCTCAACCCCAGAACAAGGGTGTTTAACCACTCATGTTCGAATTCAACATCAAAAATTAATAAATAAACATAACCAAAAGTAATATTTAAATAATTAAGTTTAAAGAACCCTAAGAAATAAATTGTAGTATTTTTATCCTCTACTTACGTCGACAAAAAGTGTCCTCTCAATTGTGCCCAAGTACTCCTTTTATAGTTGGGTTTTTCCTAGTGGGGAATAAGTACCACGCTGCGAGGATCACTTCTCGAAAATAAGGATCATGATGCGATGTGTACTCTTTATTTCTAAACCTCGTGATGCGAGGGTTAGTTCTAGGAAATGGGGTTCGCGTTGCGACCTTATTACGAGACCCCCCTGGAATTGCCATTTTCTCTACAATTTTACTCTCCTTTGTTTATTGTTTCTTTCTTTCTTCAGACTTCAAATGCATGCTTTCCAAGCTCATCCTACTTTTTCTCACATTTATGCCATCAATACCAAAGCGTCAATTATCACTTGCTTCACGTCATGTATCCAATTCCATCTAATTCCATTAGAAATCCACCCTGCATCACTAATCACATCCTTTACCTCAATCATGAAATTACATATCAAAACATAATACGAACATAAACTTTTACTTGTCAAACAAGTCCTATTACAGGTTAATATTGATGCTTAGACATATAAATTTGCCCAAGATCAATGGTCCTTAAGCTTTTTTGGCATCTTCTGCATCACCACAATGCTACACTCCTTAGTGAGTGTTATTGTCTTAACATCCTGAAGCTTAATTTTATTATTTACCACATCCTTCAAGTACTTAATATATTGGGCATTCCCTATAAAATATCTAAAAGAGGAAGGTTAATGTGAAGCTCTCTGAACGTGTCAAAGAACTTCTTGAATCCTGTATCCTTTTGTGCTTTTCTTAGCCTCTATGGAAATGAAGGTGGTGGATACACCTTAATTTGTTCAATAGCTTTTGTTTTCGGGTACTCAGACTTTTTCAAATAATCATCAACTTTGTCTATAATCGATTGAGAAATCAACTCTGCATCTACCTCCTTATTTGTCTTTAGAGGTATGTCAATCATATCTTTACCCCTCCTCAAACTGATTGCCATTGCTTTCTTAGAATGGTCAGTGTCACTTGGAAAACCACCTTAAGGCCTGATATTTTGTGCTAACTGATACTCCAACTATGTCTGAAGTACTTGCTGATTTTTGAGTTCGACATCCATCTGTTCTTGGGTGGCCATGATCTTTTTTAACATGTCCTATATGTTACTGGCTTGTATGTTTTGCTGCTGATGGATTTGCTGATTATTGTTCTATGAATAATTTGGTTCCTGCGTCTGCCACTTTAAATTGTAGGCATTACCATAATTTAGCCTTTGAGCATTACCCATAAAATTGACTGACTCAGTAATTGTACCACACATATCTGCAAAGAGTCCATTATTTCCAAACACCTCATACCAACTTGTGGTCTGCTGCACTGCATTCACCTGAGCCTGGGACTACTGCACACCCAACTTGCTGAATTATGTCATTATTTGGTTCTGTAGAGCTGATAGTTGGGAGGTTAAGGCTATAATACTATCAACTTCAATCACACCTTTAGCCTTTTTAATTGATCCTCTCAAGGCATGACCCTGTCAATCCAGATTTCCTTGTACAATATAATTCAATAAAGTATACAACTCATCATAAATCTTTTCCAAAGCTTGACCACCTACAGCTAAATCTAGAAAAATTTTCATGTTATGGTCAAGGGATTCAACAAAGGTGTGAGTTAATACCTCATTAGAATGTTGATGATGTGGACAATCCCAAAGAAGAGACTTAAATCTCTCCCAATCATGATAAAGGTTCTCATCAGGCCTTTATTTGAAGCTCAAAATATTACTGTGAAGTCTCATAATCTTTCATGGACAGAAAGAAATGGATAAGGAACTTTTGGGTTGAGTTATCCCATGTTGTGATTGAATCTATCGGCTCAGCGTTAAACTAATTCCTTGCTTTCCCCAACAGTGAAAAGGGGAAGAGAGTCAGTCTTATATAAATAGTCGATACACCCATAGGGATGAATATGCCACTGATCTCTAAAAATTTCTACAAGTGGACTTGTGGATCTTTATGTGATAGCCCAGTGAATTGTCCACTTCTATGCAAGGACAGCACCATGTTCTGCTTCAACTCAAATCTACCTTCAACATTTGGTTTTTAAATAGGGGAGGTAAAATTTATCTCAAGTGGGACTGCCACTTTGAAAACTGTCCTGCGGGGATGGTGGGTCCTCAGCCAAGGGGCAGGAATATCTTGTTCTTCATTGATTTGTAGGATACGATAAAGAAGGACTACTTTTCTTCTTCATTTGTATAAGTGTTGTTCGGGTTAAGGGTCGGATTCAACTAACTCTTTATCCCTTGCCATCTTACTAGTCTTTAAACCTATTTCCTACAAAGTCAGAACCAAGACCAAGTGAAAAGCACCAAGGAAATCCAAAAGGTAAAACTAAAATAAAAGCAGATTCCAAATTATAAGTCCCCAACAACAGCACCAAAAACTAGTTGCGCCCAAGCGCACACGCAAGTCTATGTTGTCTCACCCAGTGGTAAAGTGGCCTCATAAAAGCCAAGTATTGATCCCACAGGGACAGTGTTAACCAACTATTCAATTCTAGTTTAACTATTGAGATTTAATTAGTGCAAACGTAACCACAAGAGTTTTAGAGTTGTAATTAAACGTAAAGTAAATAGTGCAGAAAAGTAAAGTGCTTGGACAATCAATAAAGAGAATTCAGGGTTAATCTCTGCGAACAATCATACCATGATATTAAACTTCATTGGTTATGTTACTTATCTTGGTTATTGATTCACGGGCTTGATAGTATGACTATGGTCTTCTGAGCCTCTAATCACCTATCTAACTTATACCCACAATGACATCGTTAAGCGGGGATGTGAGAACTAAGTTAAATGCATTAATATTTCATCCCATAATGAACCAAATAGGTAAATTTGGTATATTACTATCCTAAGTATGAATCATAACTTTATTCTATAGAAGATTATAATCCTACTTTATTTACCCCGCGTTCTATCCTTTTGTTCCTCATTCTGGGCTCACAAGATGACAATGGATGTATTATAAGAGTCGAAAATTCTTAAAATAGAGATAAAAATGATAAATAAACAACCAAATATGATAAATAATCCAAACAAAAATCAATTCATATGAAGAGTAATCATGTTCTTGGCTTTAACCCCAGAAAGGGGGCTTTTAGCCTCTCATGGACATAATTGAAATCACGATAGATGAATGCATCAAAAAATCCATAAATAAACTAAAATAAAAGAATAAAAACCTAATTTTAAGTGTTATACATCCTCCCTCAAAGTTTCAAGGTCGTCCAAGGTGTATAGCCTTATGTTTAAGTGTCCTATTTATAAGAGGTCAAATTTGTCAAAATTGGACTAGGGTCCGCGTCGCGCCCTCTATTGTGGTACCTAACCTGTGATACGCGCCATATGTGTGGATAAATAATGTTTTTGGTCCCTTATGAATATCCCAAGGTGTATAAAATGCCCCATAGAGATGCCTAAGCTCTGCGACGCGCCATAGACTACAAAGTGTCCGTTTTATATCAAATCTTGTCCCATGCTTTTGTCCATCCATTCCAAGCCTTGTGGTGTTATTTATAATTGATTTGAAGCTTTTTCATCATCCATATATCATAATATAATCTCATAAATCATACTATATCATCAAAAACCATGAGTTAGAGATACTAGTTTTTGTCCTTTTGACCTTTCACTTACTTGTGACTCTTGTATTGATTCAAATGAACCTTAAAAATTATAAAAAAAAAATTTCACACAGAATTACACAATCATACCATTAGAAACTCATTACACATATTATAATCTATCGAGATCAATTAGAACAACACATAACTCAAGTTAGTAACACTAGTTTTCTCGTCTAAACTCTAAATGATCAATTTAAGTCCAAACTTGTTTGAAAAACATATTAAAAATTTTAATCAAGTACTTAACAATTAGATTCTCATTTATATCATTATTAACACATTAAACACACAAGAAGTCCTCGAAAGAAGGCTAAATAAGCTCGAATAACAACACTGAGGTGCATAAATCCACCTTAGATCATGGCATTTAAATAGAATGAAGGTAACTAAAAGATGAAAGGACAAAAACATTCACTAACAGACAGATTTTTATAAAGTTCACAATCTTTCACTAAAAGACACATTTTCTTCAAAAGACACCTCTTCATAAAATATATTTAGCAATTTAATTTAAATAAAAAATTCAATGATTCGCTACTTGTTTAGATATAAATTATGACACAAAGATCAATTTACATTCACACATAAAGTAATGTATCTGTCGATTTAAATAACAACTCCAACTCTCAATCGAAGCGATACCATTTTATGTTCATATAGGTGAAGTTTTTTCAGTGTCTTTTTCATATTTGAGACACTTATTTCTTGAGATAAACCTCATTAAGAGTACTATAACTCTCATGGAGGAGGATCTCAAGAACCACAACATGTGTTTTGTTTAGGTTCATAAATGTAAGAATTCTCCTTACCCCGATCCAAGTCATGTCGTATGGAAATGGCCTCTTCCCTCTAACATAGTCAATTATATCTTAGTTCCATTCAAACTCAAAATTTAAATTATCAAGTGTTGGGCCACCAGGATTTGTTGCTCGTGTACTGAGTACGTCGTACCTACTCTTGATATTATTGTAGAAGTTGAGGTCTATTATCCTATTGCCAAGATCATATGATTGTGTGTACGCGAGTTGCCTTTCCCTCTTATGGCAGAGAATTTCATCAACATACTGTGATATAAGAAGATTATTTTTAAATAGGTTAGTAATTTAAAGATACAAACTGGAAATATGCAATAGTTGGACCATCTGTTGTAACAGATGTTCTATCTGTTGCAACAAATTGGTAATATATTGAAATAAATGGTCGATTTGTTGCATAGGTTCTCTGAATCTATTAACAGATTACCCATATACTACAACTTATGCAATAGATAGACCATCTGTTGCAATATATTACTCATCTATTGCATTGTTTTTCCAAACCTGTGTTAACAGATTACCCAATCTACTGCAACTTTTGCAGCAAATGGATAATCTATTAAAAAAATAACTTAGAATGTAAGAAATAAAGTAGATTAGAAGGTTAAGTTAGAAAAAGTAAACTTACACCATCCCTGTACGACTCCCTCATATTTGTCATCTTCGGAGGAAAGCGGATTCATCATGAAGGTTCTTAAGGCATGCTTGGAATTCATGTACATTCTCATTGATTCATACTGTTGGGGTTAACAAACACGTATATTTCCATCTTCTTCAATGTTTCCTGAACTTCATCAATATTTGAAGGAGGAGGAGTTGCAATTTTTCTTATTTCCTATTTGAGAGTATAGTTCCAATTGTTTTTTCCTCTTCCTAACCTCCATTGTAGGAGTGTATGACTGTCTCACCTTCATTGATGGTATGCCACCTCTCTTGGATATCAATTTCTTGACAATATTAGTGAGAGTATCTATTCTTTTGATGAGTTCATCTTGTCTGTCCATGCATTTTTTACATTTGCAAAAAGAACATGAGCTTGAAGAGGGACCACTAAAAGGGGTGAGTTGGACATCACCATCTTCTAAAAGGTTAAACTTGATTTCAAACATATTTATTTTTTCTTGAGAATCAACAACATATTCATTATTACACCTGGCAGCAGCATTAGCATGGCTGGCACTAATATCAATAACCCAACCAACAATACCATCACCACCAACACCCCCACAAGCAACACCCAAATCTGTTGTAGAAGATTGGTCATGTAGAGCCTTAATATGAGACTGACCTTCCCTAATTTCTCTTCTTATGGATTTTACTCCAGCCAATTCCTTTTATATTAACTCCACAGTTGGGTCTGCTATTATATGAACAAACCTAGAGTAATAAAAGAAGGCATCCCTAACTCTTGCTCAGTAGGTACAAGCCATGGATGCACAACCTATAAATAAAAGTAGACATGTTTATATCAAATAATAATTTATAGGAAGTTGGGTAATATGTTATCACAAACAACTTATGCAACAGATAACATTTATGTTGCAACAGATGATTCATTTGTTGCATGTAATAGATTACAAATCTATTACAATAAACAACCCACCTATTGCAATATCTTTCTTTGAGTCAAATTAGTCTACTTGAAAGAAGACTTACTACATTATCAGAGGGTTAAAGAGATCAAGATCCTTCATTTTTGGGTTGCTCTTTACAGCCAACCACCTAAGGATCCTTAGATGAGTCACCTCATTCGAGTAATTCTTGATCTGCTTTTGAAGGTGAGGAATGGCTTTAAATATCTAAGCCTAAAAATGTAAACATAAAGAAAAAAAAGGTAAGAATAATTATTCAACACAAATAAATAGAAGATTAAACAAATAATGATGGTAAATTTAATAGTCAACTTATAGCTTTTATATCCCCAGGGATATCTGTTAAATCTATCGAAATCTTGAGCAACCACCAATAATTCAGGTTTTATGAATTTTTTGATGTTCTTGCCCTTATAATGGAATGAAAAAATCAAACTAAGCATAATTTCTCCTTGTACTTCTTTGGAATATTTTTATTCTAGATATCAGCTAATAACATCGTGGCTTTGTAGCCATGTCCAGCAACGTCCAAAACCCCATTTATTTTTTCATTGGTTTTGGTGGGTGGCCGCTTGGACAATGTCTTGCCTTTATTTAATGGTTCTGGTTTGGTGTTCTTCTTGCCTTGGACTCTTTGATGGGTGTTACCTTGGGAAGAGATTCATTTCGATGATTGCATCTCAAGCCAGTCACTATGGCAAACTCTTTCATGCTAACATAAATCGGCATGCCTCAGTAGTTAATCCATATTTCATCCATCTTCTTATCCTCCTCTTTCAAATCTTTATCATCACCCATATACTTGATCCTGCGCTTGAGAAGATCATATACCATAGATATTTAGAAGCACGCAACGTTGTTCTCTGGCATGTCAAGAAAGTATCCAAAGCAGCTGGACCTAAAATGATCCTCAAGTTTTTACTCCATCTTAATATTTCTAAAATCATCAAAACCTTTTCCCAAAAGAGATTTAACTACAAAATCACTAGTTAAATCTACAGGGTTATCTATCAGCATCTCAACTTGAAACTATCAGTACTAATAGTTTTGACAGGATCATTCTAGGATTTTGATTTAACTTCAAGTCCCATCAATGATGTATTATCATCATCTTTATCATTATCATCTTCATCCTCATTTAATTTTTCCTGAAATAGATTATCCAGGAAGCTTCTCTGAATCCATCTGTACTCTAACCTTTTTTGTTAGATAGTTAGAAGTTGATCCACTTTCACCTTTTTATTTAAATTTTGGGAGTCATCTTTTATCTGTAAATAAGAGAAAAACAAAAAAAATTACAATTGATATCTTCTTAATTTAAAAAAGGGTAACACAAAATTCAATAAATACAACACATTATACATAAATTCCAATAGATGACCCATATGTTGCAACAGATAACTAACCTATTGCAATAGATAGGTCATCTATTGGAAGTTACAAAATAGAACTGCTACTGGTTTGATTTCTTCCAACAGGTGATCCATCTGTTACAGTAGATGGGTTATCTGTTGGAAGAGTGGTTTTGATTTATTCCAATAAATGATCCACATAATGTTCCACCTGTTGGAAGACCTATTTTAATATCTTCCAACAGATGTTTAACCTGATCTAATAGGTGGGTCATCTGTTGAAAGTTATCAAAGTAGTAGTTTTTCTATTTTGAGAATTTCCAATAGATAAGCTACCTATTGAAACAGATGGGTCATCCGTTGGATGAAATTGAATCAGTTCTTCCACTTTTCCAACAAATGTGTAATCTGTTGGGCAATACAACACCTCAAAATGACCAACACCAACACGACCAACACCATCAACAATACCAATATCAATACCAATACCAATACCAATATCAACACCTCCAACACTACCACTACCACCAAAACCAACACCACCAACACCAATAATATAAACAACATCAATGAAACAAAAACAAATAACAAAACCAACAGTAAACAAACAACAAAAACAAACAACACTAATAGTGCCAACAACAACACCAACACCTACCAACAATACCACAAACACCCACCAATAACACCACGACTATCAAAAGAATATTATAATTAAAACGAGGATTTTCTCGAGTTATTCCAACATTTTTAGCATCAAAAATCAAAATTGTTAAGCCATTCTCGAAGATAATATAATTAAAAGTCTTCTTTTTCATCAGTAACTAAAAATCCCTAATAAAAAAAAATAACAAATATAGAACTCTTCTAAAACTCTTTTACCTGCAAAGAGAGAGAGAGAAATGCATATAAGTAAGAAAGAAGTCAAAAATAATAACTATGTGGTCAAAAATAGGAAGAAAATTGATCTATTATGAAGGTTTGAGCAATTTGTTGAGTGTTTGTTGAGAGAGAAAGAGAAAAGATGAAACGTTTTTATTTGCAACTATTGAAATGATTGACCCCTTGAAGTTTTTATTATGTATTAATTAAAGGGGTTGATTTTTACTTTGAAAGAGAATGACAAGTTTTGAAAATATTAATTTAGTCTCAATTGATCTTAATTAATTTTTTAAAAGTGATAAATTTTAACCCAACCCTTCTCTTTGTTCAAACCTAATTTGATAAACCATTGTTTTGTTGGTAATAAGTAAAATTAATTTCACTAAAGTTAGTTTTCATTTATTAAGTTCAATTACAACTTTAATGAATTAAATATTAATTACATGTCTATGTCTATGTCTGATGACCCTAAAGGACCATAAGCTAACCCATGACTGATATCTGTACCTGTATACATAATATACTGTATGATTACGGAAATATTAATTGAAAGGCCATAAAGTTCAAGACTATAACATAACTGATAAAGATATAACATTTGAATGGGGTATGAAATACCCAAAACAAAATTGAAATAACATGACAGTCTGGAAAGCCTCTAACTGACTGAACTGTCTGAATGAGGAGTTGATGATGAATATCCCCAACTAACTCCAACTAATAAATTACTTAATGAGATAATAAATAAATGATCATGTCCTCGACAGATGAGGACTCACTACTAACTCTGACAGCTGAGACTAGAATGATACTGATGCTCTGGAGCTCGTACTTCTAAACCCATGGAATAAGATACCATAGCGTAAATACGTCAGTACTTTGAATGTACTGGTATGCATGTGAGGTAGGCTGAATGATGGGGTTCATATGCATGAACAATACTGCTAACTAACTAATATGAATGTGAGAATACATGCATGAATACATAGTAACTATATCTGAGATCGTGATAATATGAATTTATTGATAACTAAAATGACTGATAACTGAGTTTTGATGGCTGATATAATTGATAACATGAGTGACTGTATCTGACAGTCCTAAATCTAATGGAACTAGCTGAGTTCCATACTATTCTGAGTTGACTGTATCTGACAGTCCTAAATTCTGTAGAACTATCTGAGTTCTAATACTAAGATTGATTGACTATATCGGACAGTCCTAATTTTGTAACTGAAATTGTGGAAAGTAGTTATCTAACTGACATACCCCAAATAATGCATTATAGCTGAGTTGGGGTCCAATTTATAACCAAAATTAGAAGGGTTTCAATATTGCGCCACCGGTAAGGAAAAGCTGTGAGTTACCCTCATCTGACAGTGTCCCCAAAAGAGAATGGTGGGGCCCTCATCTGACAGTGCTTGTCCACCTCATCAACCCTCATTTGACAGTGATGATGTCTTAACCTATGCTGGCTACATAGTTCTAGAACGCAAGGATGACTTCTAAGAATCACACCCTCATCTGACAGTGTGTGTTCCCATCCTTAGGTTTACTCGGTGATAATTCCTACTCCCATCTGAATAGACACTGATCATGGATTACTGAACTGACTGGACTAAATTAACTAAGTTCCATTGACTGACGGAATAGTACTGAGATTACTGTATTACTGAGCTTTCCTGAGTCACATAACTGACTGAGTTGTATAGATCATGGACTGACTGAGGATATCATGAAAAAATGACATAGACTCTAGGAACACAGCTATATTTTTTGGGTACAAGTACCACAAGGACTCAAAGGAAGGAAACTGACAAGGCATGACATTCTTGAATACATGACTAACATCAACAATCCATAATACAATAATTGAAGATATTTCATGGGCATTTGATTATCATAGCTTGCTACATGAATAAGATAGTATGAATTCATAGCATAATTTCATATGGCTAACTCATGAGCAATTCAACAAACAATTCCAATACATAAGAATAACATGGAAGTCATTTCTGATCATAATTAAGCTATAGTGCATAATTTCTATCCTCCTAGGCATTTTATCAAACACCTTGCATGCACCTTTAGGGGATAGGCCTAATCATCAAATTGACACATTATAAATAATTCAATTTATGGATTTCACTCACTTACTAATGTAGTTTCATGAAAAACACATAAATATTCAACATGGGAATCATATAACAAGATAAACATAGTTACAACCAACCCACAACATAAATATCATGATTCATAATTTAAAATAGGGTTCTTGAGCTTTATGGATGAAAGGAATCCATAAATCAACACAACGAATACCTTAGTTCTTAATTTAGCGAAGATTGACAGAGAGACTTTCTTGAAATTCAATCCCCAATTGAAATCCTAGCTTGCTCTTGAGAGAAAATTAAGAGAAACTAGTATATTTTGGGTTCCAAATAGTTGAATCTCATGTTAAAGGGATTTAATAGGTGTGGGAAATTAACCCTTTTAACCCTGGACACGTCTTTTAATTTCAGTGAATTTTCCCGAATTGGACCCCTGGCACAACATGGCGCTATCGCGTCGTGCACTAGAATTTGACAACTGGGAAATTGAAGGATGGCGTAATGTGGAGCCAACGCGTTGACACATTATTTGTGACTTGGAAGTTTGGCGCGATGTTCCACTATCGCGAACCCCTACTAGAATTTGATAATTATTATTTTCTCTTATGGCGCGGCACGCCACTGACTAATATGGCGTTGTTTTTACGACGGAAACTTGAAATAGTCATAACTTCTTACCCGGTTATTGGATTTAGGAGAATTTTATATCGATGGAAAGCTTATTGAATTTTCCACAAAAAAAAAGTGAAAATCTTGAAAAATCCTCAAGAAATAAACATCATTCAATTTAGAAGCTAATACTTGACATTCTTGAGACAAAATTAGTTTGGAAACTTCTGGGTATTACACCAATTTTATGAGTGTGATGTATATTAAGACCTCAAATAAATCCTAGCAATTAAATGAATCAAATCATACTTACCGATTGAATTTTGAGAATAATGTTGCTTTAGTCAACTTAAAACGAGAATATCTTTGCTTTACTCAGAATTTTTGAGTTCAAGACCTGCAAAATGATAGAAAATTGAATTAGCTTTCCAACGATACCAATTTTTCCCAAATTTGATACTTGGGTGAGAAGTTATTGCACTTTTAGTGGGAGGTAGTATCTCACTGCGATCATGCCACATCGCTGTGATTCCTCAATTCACGTTCGGCCTTTTTTCAGTGAATCACCGCAATGGAACCACGTTGTTCCAAGGTGAAATTTTGCACTCATCTATTTTTTAGTGACACAACGCGATAGCCCCGCGTCGTGCCAAAGTGCAATTTCTAACTCATCCTTGGACTACATTTACAGTGAAATTACAGTGACTTACCGTGATAGCACCGCATCACGGTGATGGTCAAAATTGAGATTTTCAGTGACAAAAATTAAATTTCTCCCAGAAGTAGTTTGGTCTTTTTTCCAGGACCCTAATCCATGAAAAACACAGGATTAAAGGCCCAATAGCCTATTAGGTCATTATTTTGTTCAATGTCTCCCAAATCAAAAGGAGTCTCTCTCAAAGAACAAACCCTAGCTCCAAGATTTAAGCACAAGTCTAAGAAAACCACCAAAGAACCTCCAAGATTCTTCAAGCAAGGTATGTTAGATGTTTATCCATGAGTATCTGTCACCCATGGACTCTAAGAATCTATGTTTAAGTTTTAAAAGTATGATCTTTACATGTTTCATGAATTATGTCCATGGATTTTGAATTTATGTCATGTCTACATGAAATTATTATTGTTATTAAACCCTACACATTTGAATGATGTTGTTCATTGATTTCAAAACTTAATTGGTGATTTAGTATCAAAATAATGCTATTACTACAAGCTTTAAACTATTTCCATGCTTAGCTTACACTATGAATATTAAGTGTTTGATAAAATGCCTAGATGAAAAGATGTTGAACAATGACTATTTAATATATCCCTAAAGATTTAGTATGTTTTGAATATTATAGTTTACATATCATGTTCATGCGAATTTAGAATAAAACCCTCTGTTTATGATTTGGTTATGTGATTGTGCGATCTTTTCATATTTATAAAGTATCCCCATGTTAAAGTCTTAGTCCCCATGTGCTTGATGAAATGCTTAAGTAAATAATTGTGACAATGATTTCCTTCCATGGTTTCAAAGCTTTTAAGTGGTTCTATTATTATTTTTATCGAGTCCTAGGGTTATGAATACCTGAAAACTTAGTTGTTTACTTAGTCTCGGTATCTTCAGAATAGTTCAGATAAATCAGTAGGATTAACATTCAGTTGGCCTTCATGATCAATTACTCATCTAGTTAAGCCTAGTTTAGCCCCATAATCAGTGTCAGTTCAGTTAGGAGTAGGATTCAGCACCGAGTGAACCCAGGTATGGAGGCATTCCTATTAGTATACTGTTTGACCCTTAGTACCAATCCTTGAGTTATAGAACTACGTAGCCAACATAGGTTTGAGATGTCTTCCAACTAGTTTAGGGTTGACACATATCTCATGAATCTTTTTGTTAGTGTAGGGTTGACAAGATGTCTTCCTTTTAGTTTAGGGTTGACACAACCATTGTTAGTAGCCGTGGCACGGTACTAGTACCCTTCCAACTGGGGTCACAGGTTGGTCCCCTATCATCTCAGACTAGGGCATATCAGTTAGATGATACCTCCCACAGCTTTAGTTTTAGTACTCAGTTCAGAATTCAGTTTAGTCTTGCTTAACCATAGCACAACTTTATCAGTTATTCAGTTATCAATTTCAATACTTCAATTTACAAATTATATTCAAAACATGTTTTATGTTTGGTCATGCATTCTCAGTACTTACAAATTTTATACATTCTATTCAGTACTTCATCCTACTCATTCTGTCAGTTATTACTTCTGTTCATGAAACCATGCACATTAGCCTACCTCATTTAGCATACCAGTATATTCAAAGTACTGGTCGCATACAAATTTCTTGTGCTATGATGAATCATATCATTGGTTCGAACACTCAGTTCCCGAATAGCACATACACCTTCTAGATTATCAAACGTAGCAGTGGTGAGTCCTCATATTTCAAGGAAAGACTATATTTATTTTCCTTCTTTCAGTGTTCAAATCCCGTGAGTCATCATAGTTTAACTTTGAAACATACTTGAAGGCATATTTCATTCACTTTAGGAAAATATCTCATTTCAAGCTTTAGAGAAATCATTCTATCTCACTGGAAAGATACTCTAGTTTAGGGAACTAACTTATCTCATAGCTTTAGAGAAAATACTTTAGTCTTAAGGAGCAAATCTGCAAATTTGCTATTAGGAAAATACCTTGTATCAAGGGAGGTTCTCTTAACTGACATAAAACATGCGAGCTACATGGAGTTCAATATTTTGTCCTCCTAAGGAAGAGACCCTATGTTGGGGAGGAGCATCATACTCTTTCCAGGGAGTATAACCTCAATTTAGTGATCACTTATCTTGGCCTCGGGCCTAATATCTTGGCCTTAGGCCCAAAATCTAAACCTATGGTGGCACGTAGTTCTGGAGTAAGAAACTATAGTAATTTACCCAACACGGTGCTAAATACTACTCCCTTTAGTTTATCTTGCTCATCTCATGGAAATCCAATTTAAAATAATCTCATGGTTCATCAAGAACCCAATAATCAAATTTGTAATCTCATGTAGTGAAGTGGGTTTTAAAACTCCATGACCATTAGGTCAAAACATTTCTCAATAATCTCAGAGTACTCAAATCGTGGTGCTCATAGAATAAGAGTTCATAAAATTACAAATCTCAAGTAGGGCTCAATAACCCATAATTAAATCTCAAGTTAAAACTCATCAAAAGAATAATAGATAGCATATAGATTCATAACTCATGTAGAAATCTGGAAATTTCAGCAATTTGTCTCAAAATTTCAACATACTCATGTACTTCAATATCTTCAACATTTCAACTATTAATTTTTCAAGAATTAGAATCATGGGTATAGACCCAGCTGCAATTTCTCAAGAAAACATGTGAAAATCATGTCATTAGACTCTCAATTCATGGGAAACATCAAAATACTGCAATCAATAATAATGGGTGAAAAAACCCTAATTCAAATTCCTGTAAAATCTCATAGATTGTGTAAAATCATAGTTTAAATAAGCCTTTGGGCATAAGGATGAAAGGATTACCCTTGTTCAAAACCCTACATACCTTGAATTATAAAATTAGATGAACAAGCTTGCTTTAAACTCTTCTTTTTACCCGTGAGAGAGGGTTCTTGCAACCCTTAAACTTGGAGAACTTAAATCTTAACTCAATTTTTAGAATCCATGATGAGTTCTTGGATTTCTTGGAGAAGGGTTTTAGATTTGCTCTTGAGGGAGAAACCCTAGCCTTTGGATGTTTTAGGAGATAATGAGGCTATCAGGTTTATTTGGACTATATCAGGTTGGTAAAAGAGTAGAGAGACCTAAAATCCCTTTTAAAAATAAGCTAAAAATACTGGACGGGGTCTGCAATGGTCAGAGCGACGGTCCGTCGCAAGTCCGACGGTCCGTCAGGTCATCCATCGCACGATGACCAAAAAAAGAGACACACTGCTTCAATGTGATGGTTGGATTGATGGTCTATCATAGGTTCGATGTTCTGTCGGATCGTCTGTCGCATGATGGCCAAGATGAGACAACAATGCCTTAGTAACGACTATCTCAGCGATGGTCCATCGCAGCCTTGATGGTCGTACTTGGGCCAGGAAGGGGAGTTTCTTCCTTGGTCGCGACGGTTTGAGAAACGGTCCATCGCAGACTCGACGGTTCATTGGATCACGTCAAACCTGGGCAGTTCCAAAAACTCTCAGTAAAACATAACTTCTCACCCCGATGCCGGATTTTGACGAAATTGGTATTGTTGGAAAGCTGATTCAATTCTCTTCATGACAAAATTCAAATTTAAGAAAATTCTATATGGTTTAAATACCAATCACTTCGGAAGCCTCTTCTCAATCTTTTAGGGCTAGAATTATACTTCACTTGACATGCTTTAAGTCCCGGACTACGAGGAAACTTTACGGGATCTTACACAGCCCACACCTCCGCCCATTTAGGAAGATCACCTGAATGAGAATATCTCTCATGCCAAATTTAGAGCAATTTTTACTACCTTCTCTTATTTAGTAGTTGCTCAGATCAATATGTAGGTTGTTGTCCTATCTAGGCTTTTGATTCGTGTTAAGCTTAGTAAGAGAGGAGAGCGTAGAAAGAAGGAGAAAAAGAATAAAAGGGCTAGAAAAAGTAGTCTTAAGCCTAGGTCAAGGGGTAGTAACTTAACCACTCCTAATTCTGTCAGAAATTCTCAGCTCCAGCTCCGCTTTCAGCTAGTGTGCCATTGTATGTATTTACCAATTATATGTATTTTCATACCCTGGATTCTAGAGTGAAGTGGTGGCAATCTAGTTTAAAGATGTTTATTAAGTGGTTCCAAGACGTAGAATGATGGTTTTAAGCTAAGGGAGAGATGATAGAACAAGTAATCAAATTAGACTCTCAGATTCTAGTAGTGGTGCCAGCATATTGTAGAACATCAGTAGGGGAGGGTAATACCCGACCCATCCTCATCTTAATGCAGAGTTTTGAACTTCAGTCATCACAACATAAACTCATGCTTTATATGTCAGCTCCATGATCATAGTTCACATTCTTGCACATCATGGAGAATCATGTGTGCTTCTAGTTCTTAGTATAATGAGTTCCAATTTGCTCAGTTGTACGAATCATATTCCATGAAACTTATGAACTCAAAACTCAGGTCATAAAACTAATGACTTATTCATTCATGCTTTATCATATATTCAGTTCCAGTACTCACGCTACATACATAATGATCAATGAAATTCAGATTTATGTCATGCATCATGTTTCAGATTTCAGATAATCAGTTATGATTTAGTTCGTATGTGTCTCATGCATCATCTCAGTCTTCCCTCGATATTTCAACTAAGTCAGCATCTTTCGTAGGACATAATATCCCAAGGGGGAGATGTACTGTAGTCCCTCAATCTTTTAGGTCCTAAACCTTCCATCTTCTCTTCACATAGTAAGATCTAGCTTGAAACAATGAGGTACTCATAAGTTGACTCTCTCAGTTATATCTCAGCCTTATAACTATTCTCATGTCATTTCATGTATTCAAGATTTAAATCAATTTAGTTTATGATATTCAGTCCATGTATCATGTTTCAGAATCATCTATGCAATCATATTCCAAGTCATGCATGTTCAGAACATGATCTTAGTTACTTAGTATAGTACTCTCAGTTTAACCAGTCCCATTCAAGGACGAATGTTCCCAAAGAGAAGATATTATAATACCTCAAAAATTCAAACCAATATTAGAACTACGCTTTAAGCTTATGAAAAATAAATTTTAGTGCTTTTCCAATTTTATGAGGGAGTTTGACGTATATTAAGACCTCAAATAACTCCTGGCTATTAGACAAATTAAAACATCCTTTACCGATTGAATTTTGAGAAGAATGTTGCGTTATTCAACTTCAAATGAGCATCTCTCTTTCTGTACTTAGAATTTTCCCACTTAAAACCCACCAAATAATAGGAAATTGAAGTAGCTTTTTAACGATATCAATTTTGCCCAAATCCAATACTTGATGAGAATTTATGACACTTTTAGTGTAAGACAGTAGCTCACCTCTATCATGCCGAGTCATGGTGATTCCTCAATTCATGTTCGTCCCTTTCCAGTGAAGCACCGCGATGGCGCCGCATCTCGCCAAGGTGCAATTTTGCACTCATCCATTTTTAAGTGACGTATGCGATAGCACTGCGTCACGACAATGTGCAATTTTGCACTCGTCCTTGGACTACACTTACAGTGAAATTCCAGTGACTCATTGTGATAGCACCGCATCGCAGTGATAGTCAAAATTGGTATTTTCAATGACAAAAATTAAATTTCTCCTAGGGGAAGTTTGGTTTTTTTCCGATGACCCCAATCCGTGAAAACATGGGATTAAAGCCCCAATAGCCTATTAGGTCATTAGGTTTTTCAATTTCTCCCAAACCAAAAGTAGTCACTCTCAAATAACAAATCCTAGCCTCCAAGATTCAAGCTCAAGTCTCTCTTAAACTAGTTTTTCTAGATGTAAAACTAGCTTGCTTTAGCTTTATCTGTTGTTAATCGTCTGGTTATTAATGAAAATTTCTAGTTTATGTTTTTGATTTTGCTTAATTTCCAATTTTTCTTCATTGATTTTGCTTGATTTTCCTATTTTCTTCACCGACTTTGCCTCATTTTCCTTTTTCCTTTTCCAATTTTGCTTGATTTTCAGTGTTTCTTCATTGTTTAGAATGAGTTTTCTCTTTGTCCAATTTAAAAAATTTCATATCAATTATGCCCTAATTTAAGTTTAGCTCATAGAAAAATTAATAGAAAATCAGCGATATGTTTAGAGAAGTCCATTTTTCAATTAAAAAGACGAAGATGAAGAATTTCATGACTTTGTTTTCTTATAGAGAATGCCATGACTTTATTGAACTGGCCAGGAAAGTAACAAGTAAGTGAATGAGAGTGCTGTTAGAAATAAGGAATTGTATGTTCTAAGATATCAAATCTAGTGAATAGAAGAATTATAAAAATAAATTGTGGATTTCTTGCTTCTATGGGTTGCTTCTTAATCTGTGAGGTCAAGACAGAGGGGTTGCTGCATTGGTATTTGGTATCAAACATATGAATTTTGTTACATAGTTTCTCCTAATCTTTGTATCCTTGTCTGCCAATATTTTAAGTAAGGTAGAGATTAAAAGTAGAGTTAAAACATAAAAGTCTCTTAGGTATTACGTGAAGGAGCTCAGAAGGGTGAAATCAGGGCTCTCAATGATTAAAATGAAAGAAAATTTGGGAAGAACTTTCAGGTAATTAAGAAATAGCCAAATTGTTTCTCTGAAAATGTATCAACAACATAGTGTAGTCCCAAAAGTAGGATTGGGGGATGGTAGAGTGTGCTTAAACTTACCACTACATCGAGGAGGTAGGGAGGCTATTTTGGATGACCCTCAGCTCGAGTAATGAATCAGAGTAGCTAACAAAATATTACAAAAGTAAAGAAGACATAAAATAATAAGGTAAACATAACATAGCATACCAAAAAGGAGCAACAACCATAACAACCTAATGGCACAGTAAATAATGAGGAATAACAAAAGTCATAATATAGGCCAACTAAGACAGAAATTCTGGTACTACTGGTCAAAAATAAAATCGGGAGACATGTACAATGTACCAACCTATCCTGTTAGGAACTATAATAAAGTTCAAGCCTCTTACCTGGATCATGTCTCTTTTCTCTTATGCTTTGTTAGATTATTAGCTGGACCACTTGTTCACGGCTCTTTGGGATATAATGGTGAGCTATTCAACCCAAAAACCACTTGTGGCTGCAGGTGATGTGTTCAAAGACCTAGTTGGTAGTGCATATTATGTTGCTCCTGAAGTTCTGCGCCGAGAATATGGACATGAAGCTGATATTTGGATTGTTAGAGTTATTCTATACATTCTACTCAGTGGTGTTCCACCATTTTATGGAGGTAACTTCATCTGCTATCTCTAGAATTTTAGCATCAGAAATGCATAAATCTTCTTCTTCATTATTGAGTTTCGTTTTCATTTCAGCACAGATAGAACTATGGTGGATTCTTGAATGTGCCATGAAATCTTTTTTGTTTCCCTTACATTAAAAATGAAGAAGAAACTAAAGAAAAATATCGTTCAGGAATTGTATCAAAGTGCAATGTAAATATTAGGGAACTCAAGGAAATGGCATAAAAATTTAAAAGAATTTCATTATCTTGTAGATATATTTGAAAAGCATTTTTACTGTAATTTCTTTCATTTACAAAAAATATATTTGAACTGCATTATCTTTGTTCCTTTTGTAATTTCCATAACATAACAATATAAACAGATTTATCCCACGTATATGGTATCTTGCATTAGTTAGTGTTTTCCTTTGTATCTGAGCATCGTAGTTTTCCAACTCCATATTTGCAACTGGCTTCCTGTAATGTCTGCTTTAATTTTTTAAAACCATTTGCCTGTGTTAAACTTGGGGTAGCATATCCTATTTTTAGTCGAATGATTTGTAAAATATTTACAAAACTTTTCTGAGCCTTTTGTTTCTAGTGCTGAATAGGTACCAGAAGTAAACTATATGCGGCAAAGTTTTCGTATAATATTTTCCTAGGAAATGACTGTTCTGATATACTTCTCATTGACTTAGATATATTTCTCTTTCCTGTACATAGAGAATGATCAGAGTATCTTTGATGCCATTCTTTGAGGTCATCTTGATTTTTCATTTGATCCTTGGCCTACAGTATCAAGTAGCGCTAAAGATCTTGTGAAGAAGATGCTAAGATCTAATCCTAGAGAAAGGATTTCTGCAGCTGAAGTCCTAAGTATGATTCATCTTTAATCAAAATTTTGTCATAGTTCACTGCAAAATGTCTTTCTTATCTTGTCTATATTTGGTATGATTTTTTTCATATATAATTATTCCCTGAATTTGTAGGTAATTGCTGAAAATATCTCCAAAGAAGAAATCATTGGCTTGAAGGAAATTCTCAAATCTATAGACACAGATAACAGTTGGACAATTACATTCGAAGAATTGAAAGCTGGTCTTCCAAAAATGGGTACAAAGCTTTCTGAGTCAGAAGTCAGGTAGTTGATGGAAGTAATATTTCCCTGGTCATTTCTTATTTTATGGTTACTGTTCCCTCTGTTTTTAGTTCATATCTCTATCTTGCAATTATTCATCATTTTTATTTTACAAATTTAGCAAGCGTTGGATCACTTGTTGAGTTTCTAATTACTAAACAATAAATCAGTGAAGCATATGAACAAGAGACTTACACAGTACAGGAGAAAAACTTCATTTTGGTGATGTGATATCTCGCTAAGTGATGCTCCAATCTTATTCAAAGCAAACTCTTCATTCATAACCTTTGATCTGATATATAACTTGTTATTCACAACATTAGTGTGAAATTTCACAAGGCTCAATTTTTCTCCCTCTCATTCTATTTCAATGTCTTCGCCATCGTCCAAGAAGACTTCTCCTGAACTATTTTCCCTGTCTTTCATGGCAACAAGTAGTTCAAATGGAGTTTCCCTTGCTGCTCTTGTTATCATGGCTTCTCCTTCCATCTCCACAATGTTTCTCTCTCGGAGGTGCATATTGATATGATCACGAGGCGCATCTAGGTTGATGTAGCTACTAGACTTCATGTTCACATAGTTTGAATAGTTGAAGAGGTTGAACCATGTACCAGATAGAAAATATGCATTAACTGAAACTGCACCAGATGTCAGTACTGGTGATCTCATTAATCCCTTACCGATTAGAAACTGAGAGTCGATGGTGTAAGTATTTGTATCCTCGAGGAATGAGAAAAAAAGAGGATATGCTATAGGGATGCCTTTGGTATGTACCTCAAACATTAACGTGTAGAAGTATGGTAAGAGCCGATAGCGTAGTCCAAGCACTTTCTTTGTTGTTGCAGCTACTGAATCCAAATGTATAGCTCTTGATGGATAGCGAACTTCTCACTGTGGTCCCTTGAAAAGGGATAAAATACACGTAGCTACATTCGACGAGAACTTTATTATCAGATATCAGAAAAGTATCATACTTCAAATTTGAATTTTTCATTTGAACATAAAATGGACATGTTGTTTCCATAGGGCACAACCTGTGTTTCACAAAATAGAACATAGAACGATAATAGAACAATAAAAGAGAAGAAAAACCATTGTTATAGATATCTTCACGGGTTTAAGCCATACAAATTATCCATCTTTTCTAATACACTTCACAATAGTATTTTACTCAAAAATTCGTAAACAAATCTCTAATTACCATATGAACCTCAACTTTTGTATTGTGAAAACCAACATATTGCAGAGGATTATTCATTTACTTGATAACGCTGTTAGCATAAAAAGTAAACTCCCTGGACTAGTTGGGTACTCATAATTCTAAGGTCATGAGGTGCCAGAGGAGAATCTAGTATTTATATTTAACGAGGTAAGGATTCTAGGTTTTGGTAGTACCTCAAGTTTATGTGCAATAATAACTGACCATATAATGAGTATCGGTATTTAATATATCATTAAGTTTAGCATAGACATAATAGATCGGGTATTTCTAACTAGTCGTGCCTTCTCTGACTCAATCTCCTTTTGTTCCTTAATCTTGACTAATTCAATTTGATCCAAGGCATAGCTAAGATTTACGGGATATGACATATCTAATATCCTATCCTAATTTAAAGTTTTTTCCTAGAAGTTTCGCATTTAAATAAGAAAAAGAAGAATGATCATGTAGACCATTTTGAACTTCTAGACTGAGATCATAAACTTTCAGTATATGCAACAAAGTATTTCTTTAAAGATAAAAGAACTTGTACCTGAATCCAACGGCAACATAATTCTTCAGTAGTATTTCTGGCCATTGTGGTAAAGTGCATAGACAAGTTTGTTCATCTGGTCAAGTGGGAAGTTAACTTGGGAATTTGTTTCTTTATTTTGCCTGTGCGTTAAACTGAGCAACATCAAGAGTATGATGTTGAAGTGCTTGGAATTTGTAAAGCTATTATATAGATATGTAAAGCTATTAGAATCTATCCAATCATGCTAACAAATGAATGCATGATCTTGGCAGTTCTTGTTGCATCATTTTTTATATATAATAGATACCTGGTGATAGTTAAGTGGCTTTAAACATCATTGGATATAGTGTGTATATGGTATTTTGTAGAAATGTTTGTTTCTATTTCACCACAAAAATGTTGAGTAATGCTTTATTTTATGCAATGGAGTCTATCAGTAATCTAGACAAAGGGTTGTTGTCCATTGAAGGGCTGTAAAACCTTTAATCAAGCTTCATTTAGTATAGTCTTTTCTTTTCTAACTTCATAGGACTGTACTGTAATTGCATCTTGTTTATGGTATTATTGGATATGCGGATTTCCAACATGGTGTTAAAGCATGATGTTCATATAACTTGTTGTTTATAATAAGCACTGAAAGTTTATTGATTGATTCTTATACTTTGCATTATTATGTAGCCAAGTGATGCGGCTAGTGGACCCATTTCACCCATGGATGCAAGAAGATCACGTGATAATAATGATCCTAGTGACATTCTTTGATTTTGTTGCATTTGTTTTGGATATTCAATATGATGATGTATTGTGAGGTTGGAGTGAATCTTAGAATATTAAAGATTTTGTGTTCAAATTTAATTTTATAGTTTGAAGATACAAGTTAATGTTGAAAATTTGGAGTTTGAAGTTGTTAATGTTGAAAATTTAATTTTGAATTTAATGTTCAATGTATTTTTGATATGCTTGTCAATTACAATGTTTAATTACTCTGTTGTATTAATGATATATGAATTGAACAAATATTGAATTGTAGGTTATGCCTAAAGGAACAATTAAATTTAAGCTAAAATTAGAATCTATAATTAGTTATTGAAAATTGATGGGCCCTACTAAATTTAAAAAAAAACAATTGCGGAGGTTTTAACCCCCGCAAGTTTTAAATAAAAATAACTAAATTTAGAAAAACGGGGGTCAATAACCGCCGCAAATTAATTACGGGGGTCGTAACCGCCGCAAAATAATCGCCGCAAATTAATTATGGGGGTCGGAAAAAATCCGCCGCAAATTATTTATGACAGCTCATATTCTGGGGGTTTTGGGAACCATCGGAATTACATTTTGTGGGTGTTTTAAACCCACGCAAATCGTAAAATTAACCCCTGTAATTTGACTCCTTGTGTGTGCTCGTTTCTTGTGCTATGATGTATCATATCATAGTTTTGGACGCTCAGTTCCCGGATCGCGCATAGACCTTCCAGATTATCAGATGTAGTAGTAGTGGGTCCTCATATTTCGAGGACATGCTATATTTATTTTCATGATTTCCGTTCAGTAATTAGTTAGGGGTTTGTCCCATCAGCTCCACAGTCGGTCAATAAAGGCTTTTTAGACTAATATAGACAGTTAGTCAGTCAACAGATTTTAAATCATCATTGTAAGACATTTTATTAGTATTATCAGTATTATTTTACAGATATTGTCAGAACTATGATTTAAAACCTTATGGAATTCCTCAGTTAAATTCCGCATATGATCTATTGTTATCAATTTTACTCAGTGCTCACAATAGGTACCAGCTCATGGGTTAGCATGTGGTCCCTCGGGACTGTAAGCACCGTGTGGCACCCAGGATGTACTCTTGGGGCGTTACATTCACTTTGTAGTGTTGATCATTTTATTTTATGTATGATTTATATGTGTTAATATCATATTTTTACAAGAAGAATTGTGTAAATCAATATCTTTAAAAAATATTTATGTACTTGTTGGCATGAAACTTTAACATACCATCGACGATCCATTTTAATAGGTGTTGATCAACTTTGTTAGTTTTGTTAGAACCTCATCCAATATATCAAACCCTTCAAATGTATAATTCTTTCATTCTTTCGGACTGACAGACTTCACTATTTCTTCCTCTTTGGAAGCAGTTGATGGATTATCAACTGTGATAGTATGCTATAATGTGACATCCACTTAGAAAGTCAAAATTGTCAATGTTAATCACAAAGAAACAAAAAAAATGAAAAAAGATAATTCATCTATTGAAGAAAATCAAACAGGTCTTCCTACTATTTTAATCTGTCCCAATAGATGCCTTATTTGTTACAACAGATGGGTCATCTGTTGGAACACATTCAAACAGGAGGAAGACCTATATGATAATTTCCAATAGATAACCCGTATGTTGCAATGGATATGTCATTTGTTGGGATAAATTAAAATGGTTTGAAGACCTATTGATTTTCTCCAACAGATGAGACATCTGTTGCAACAGATAATGCATCTGATGCAACAGGTTAGTCATCTATTACAACAGATGTCTATATCTGTTTGATCATTTTAAACAGATGTGTCATCTGTTGAAATAAATATTTAGTCTTTTTTGTTGTTGTTGGAATAGATGATAAATATTTACCTTTCCATCTCATCTTGTTTTTCCCCTGTGTCCCTTGTACATTGCTCAAAAGTGTAAGACAGAGGAATTGTAATTTTTATTTTTTGATGCTTGATAATGCCTTGGAAATTGCTTTCTTTCTCTTATTAGCTTTAAGCTCTAACGGGGTGAATGGATCTAAAATTATCTTTGATGGAATAACACCCCTCAAAGATGTCTATACCTTTACATCAGAAGTTAATGCATCAATAGCATTAATCACTGCATCACATTTTGCCTTGCAGCCTTGACATTTGCATGTCAATTTAAAGAAGGGGTATATCAACCACCAAAATTAGTAAAACCAGTATAATCATAATCATAATGGTTTGTTGTTTTAAAACTGCAAGAGGAGCATCATTAGCCCCAATATCAGCACCATCACCACTACCACCACCAACAACTCCATCATCACCACCATCACCAGTAGCACCATCAACAACAACAAGCCCACCATTCAAAAATATTTTTCTTGTAATGGTTGTTGCTCCAACCTTCATTTTTTAATCTATCAATTACCTTAGGGTCCAATAAAGTTTGTACAGACTTACTTAGAATTAGACTTACTGCCTCCTCCGTGAGGGGGTGAAAAGATCAAGAAATTTTACTTTTTTATCACTTTTGGCCGACAACCATTTCAGGATTCTTGGACATAAAACTTCTTCTTGGTAGTTCACTTGTTGTTTGAGATAGGGAATGACTTCAAATGCCCTAGCATATAAAATTATGCTAATAAATAAAACACATTATTTAATAAAAAATAAATAAATTATAATAAAAGAAATATTTTCCATGAAAGCCCACGAAAAGCCATATAAGTTGAGTACCTTTGGTGTTAACGGAGTAAATAAATATTTGACAGTCATTTTGAAGCTTTCATAAACCCAATGATAGCTGTTAAATGCCTCAATATCCTCAGAGAGGTTTATTAAACAAAGTAGTACATTGTTGTTAACATCTCTCGCCAAAAGAATATTATGTACAAACCAAATTAAGCACAATGATTGCTTGTCCTTCTTTGAAAGTCTTTTACCTTTCAACTCTTCTATCAAATTTATGTTTTTGAAGCTTGGACCAACAAGGGACAACAAGTCATCACCATCACTTGACTTTCCTTTGCCTTTTGGTTTGTGGGGTACTTTTTTGGGGTTAGAATAGGTATAGGTTTGGAAAGAGGATAATAATTTAGTCTAATAACTATGACAAACTCCTTTTAACCAAAACAAAATGGCATACCACAGTAATTTATCCACACACCATCTATCTTATCTTTATTTTCATACATAAGTCTATGCTTGAGAAGACCATACACCATGCTCATTTGAAAATGAACATTGTTGTCCTCCGATAAATCAAGATATTGCCCAAAGTAGTTGTCCCTGAAATAAGCATCCAATTTTCGTTCTCGAAGTATTTTTCTAAAGGTGTCAAAAGATTTTTTTCATTGATGATTTTATCAGAAGATCACATGTTAAATCTTTGGAACCATCACACTGTATTCTCACAGGATAAATAATAATGCTGAAGGTTTTGACCAACTCTTTAGTGGAAGGTCTATTAGCATTTGGATCATATCTTTTGAAAATTTCCTCTTCCTCATGTTCATTTTCTTCTGCTTTTGGTTAAGACATCACTTGTACAACAAGCTCATAGAGTGGTGGATATAGCCTAGCTACTACATCTATTCCTTTACTTGGACTTGATTCACTTTCTTTTCTTTTGGAAGCCATATTATCTAAAAGTAAGAGAAAAATAAAAAAGATTATAATTGATTAATGCATCATTATAAAAGGATAACAACAAATCTAACAAATACAACACAGTAAAATAATAGTTCCAATGGATCACTCATTTGTTGAAATAGGTGAATGATCTATTGCAATAAATAACTCATATGTTGCAACAGATGAGTGATTTGTTGCAAATAATAAAAATAGTTTTAATATTATTGTGATCTGTTGGAAGAAATCAAACTATTAATATTGTTTAGATCTCTTCCAACAGATGGGTCATCTGTTGCAATAGATGAGTGATCTGTTGGAAAAAAGCGAAGTCTTGGACATGTCATCTGTCGAAATAATTGTTAGGATTTCATCTAACAGATAATTCATCTGTTACGACAGATGACCCATCTATTACGACAGATGGTTCATCTGTTGAGAAAAAGCAAGCTAGTAGCAAGATTTATTCAATAGAACAACAATAATATCACTATTTATCAATACATTATTTTTACCAAGACCAACAACAATCTATAAATAATAAATCTACCCATCACACCAACACAACACATACACCAAGAACATCTACATTAACCAACAACAATACCAA
This sequence comes from Capsicum baccatum var. pendulum, assembly GCA_030864225.1. NCBI lineage: Eukaryota > Viridiplantae > Streptophyta > Magnoliopsida > Solanales > Solanaceae > Capsicum > Capsicum baccatum. Next base: position 120,948,659 of record CM061556.1, on the reverse strand, counting down.
ACACCTCTTTGAACAGACACAAACAACAAAAAACTTCAAAAAATACAACAAACACCAATAAATCAAATCAGCAGTTGTTTGTTAGATTTGGTCACAATAAATGTCTTAAAAAAATTAAAATTCAACTCTTGCTATTTTTTACAACAATGTTCAACAACAAAATCTACAATAAAAATAAAATTCATATTTTACTCTGGAAAGAGAAGGGAAGAAATACCACAAATACTAACACCGCCAACAGAAGTGTAATCTGTTGGGCAATACATCACCGCTACACCACCACCACTAACACTACTTATACCAATACCGCAATACCACCAACACCATCAACACTAATACCACTGATCTGTGTAACAGATCATTTATCTATTACACAGATGAGTGATCTGTTGGAAGAAATCAAATTATTCATATTGTTTAGACCTCTTCCAATAGATGGATCATCTGTTGCAACAGATGGTTCATTGTTGAAAAAAAATAACCTAATAGCAAGATTTATTCAATAGAACAACAACAATATCATCATTTATCAATACACAATTTTTCCCAAGACCAACAATAACCCACAAACAACAAATCAACTCAGCACACCAACACAACACACAAACACCAAGAATATCAACACTAATCGACAACAACTCCAAACACCTTTGTAAAGACACAAACAACAAAAAACTTCAAAAAAATACAACAAACACCAATAAATCAAATCAACACTTGTTTGTTAGATTTGGTCACAGTAGATGTCTCCAAAAAAATAAAAAAATTCATCTCTCACTATTTTTTACAATAAAGTTCGACAACAAGAATTACAGTAACAACAAAAAAATCATATTTCACTCTACAAAGAAAAGAGAAGAAATGCCATAAACTAGGGTTTTATTAAGTCCCCATTTTAAATTAAATATTGAAATTGTTAATCCATATTAGAAAAGAAGTTAACTCAAGTTCATCTTTTTCTTCATAACTAAAAAGACCTAATTTTTTACCTGTAAAAATCAAAAAAGGACGATGAAGAACTCGAAGTTTTTATCGTTGGAGAATGTTGTCACGTTGATTGATGGTTGAAAGTCAAAAAGGAACTCAAAACTAATTATCACTGGAGGTTCAAGTCGCTGAGAATTGAAGGAAAAAAATTTGAAGAATTATTGGTTGGGAGAAGTTTTCGAGAGACAAAATGTCAAGAAAGAGGAGAGAGACGGTTGATTTGGAAAGAAGAGAGGTATGGGTTGATTTATATTTTTAAAAAGATATAGAAAGTTTTTAAAATATTAATTAAGTCCACAATCAACTTAATCAAGTTTCTTAATTATGTTTGACCCTTTAAGTTAGTCAATGTCACCAATCCTTCATTCAAGACTTAAAAGACTCATTTCCTTCAATTTTCTCGAGTGAGATCATTTCTTTTGGACTGCCAAATGGTTGTTTTTTTTAATGTTTCTTTTGAGAATTTTGATATGCTTTGTATTTAAATAGATGAAACTTTAATATGCTTCTTCTAACACATAAAAATATAAAAGTTAAAAAAATGAGGGAAATATTCAACAAATGAGCTAACGTCTGTTGAAGAATTCTAACAGTCAGAACTATTAAATATAACATATTAAACATAACTAAGAGATTTAATTAGAGAAAATGTCAAAAAGATGAGAAAAATGATAAATATAAATAAAGGTCATCAAGATGTACCACATTACCTTGTCTTGTTTCTTCTTCATTATATATATATATATATATATATATATATATATATATATATATATATATATATATATATGTGTGTGTGTGTGTGTGTGTGTGTGTGTGTGTGTGTGTATGTATATCTTGATTTTTGAGTTTTCACAAATAATTTTTAAGTTTTTCTTGCATATTTAACATGATTAAGAGAGTTTGAGGAGTGTTTTTAATTTTTTTTTTTTTTTTACATAGCATATAAATGAGAAAATTTTAATAGCATTGACGATGAAAGTTATTTAATGTGATTATCTTTAATATTTTGTATAATGTTAAGGTGAATTTTTAATCTTTTAAAATTAAAAAATGACCAAAAAGTCATAAAAAGGATAAATAGCATTGGAGGCCTTTAAATACCACATCCGATGTGCTAAGAGTTTTCTTTATATATATATATATATATATATATATATATATATATATATATATATATATATATATATATATATATATATATATATATATATATATATATATATATATCGATTTGATTATCATGTTCAAGCCGTTATTTTTTTAAATTTGTTGATCTTTTTTCTTGTATTTCCCTTAAAATATTTGTATAAAATTAAAATAACTCTATCAATAAATTTATGTCCACTGTCATTGTTCAATTAAAAAAGAAAGAGAAAGGTGAGGTGGCACACTTCAAAGCTAGGATTTCTTTATTTATTTTTTTCATTTACTATTTTTTTTTATTATATTAGTTACTTCTCTTTCTCAATTATTGAATTTAAAATGGTATTTAACGTAAATTGTTTCTTTTGTATTAGGTCATAAATGTTCTTAAGTAATTGTGACTGGGTGTTAAATAGTCGTGCAATGAATGATTTATTTCTCATTCTTTATATAACGTATGTACTCATATTTCACTCACAAATGCACCCCTTTTAGTCTCATACATGGTATAACTAACCACATCTTGTAAGAGGTGAAGAAAGTATAAGTTTACAACCTCCTTTTTAAAATAATTATGAAATATATTTTATTTTAAAATTTTTTCTCAATGGGATAATTCTCAATATATTTGAACAAATAATGGAGTTTCTCAAATTATATATGCTTTGACTTGACAAAATATGTGGATCTCAATATTAAATATTATTATGTTGAAGGATTCGATGTTACAATGAGGTAGTTTGAGGCAGGATAAATCTATAAATTATCTCACACGGTTTAAAAGTTTGAGGCAGGATAAATCTATAAATTATCTAATGATAAACTCAGCCTTTATTAACTGTAAATTATTAATGTCCATAAAGTAAGATATGTACCATAAATTAAAATGTCTATAATCATTATTTACCTGTTAATAAGGACATGGTACTATAGTATTTATATGAGTCATCTTCGCTTTTAATCAGAGGTCTCAGGTTCGAACTGTTATGATTAATATGGAGAAATTTTATTGAGAGCACTACCCACTGAAGATCGAGCGGGAAAAAAAAAATATAACTCCTCTTTTTTTTTTTTTTACATATTTTTAAAATAATTTTGCCTCAATTGAATATGATAATTTTCGGCATAAGAACAAAGAGTAGTAATGTTTCTATTCTGTTTTATTATGTCTGACAAGGAATTATGTTGAAAATATACGACTAAAGAAATAGCAAATGAGAAAAGATATAATGATGATCTTTTTTAAAAGAATGTTTTAGCAAATTTAAGGAGTATTTTGTGTTAATGAAAACCCTAAGGATGTAATTAGTAAAAACACTAAGAAATTCAATAGAAGGTACGTAAAAATATTACTTCACTCCTTTCGTCCTATTTTATGTGACACAATTATATATTCAATGTGAATTCAAACATAAGCTTTAAGTTTTTAGCAATGAAATTACATGTTTGATAACTACATGCAAAATATTATATACAAGAAAAAAATCAGTGTACTAATCAATCTTATGAGAAATTAAACAACAACATACTTAGTGTACTGACACAAAGTAGAGGCTGAAGAGGGTCATACTTAGTGTACTGACACAAAGTAGAGGCTGAAGAGGGTCAATACACGTAGTCCATATCACTATCTTGGATGAGAAATTAAAATACTATATTATTTATAAAACAAGAGTGAGTTTCAAAAATTATGTAAAAGTGAACCCAAACAAGATGGAGCATCTTTTGGTAATTTTTCTCAAAATAAAAGAAAGTTGATAATATTTTTTTATAAGTAAAGGTCTCAAAATATTGTTAAAAGACATTTTATTTTTTTAAATCTATATATTTGTGAATAGAATATGAGTATCTTTTTTTAATTTACATTAATAAATTTTAATTATTAGGCAAAGCGTGAATCAATTCCCTAATTATATAATATCTATAATGAAAATAAAAAAGAAAACTGTTTGGAAAAATAAGTTGTACAGAAAATAGAAACATCTAGAATCGAAAATACATGAATAAAGGTGGACATGCATCTATAGGAAAATCCACTACTATTATTTAAAAATCGACTAGAGTGACAAAATAATAAAATGCTTAAACTTTTTTTTCTTCCAATGATGAAAATAACTATAAGTCAATAGATGATTAACATCTGAAGCTAAGCCTGAATCAATTCCCCAATTATCTATAATGAAAAGAAAAAAGAAAACTGCATGGAAAAATTAGTTGTACAGAAAATAGAAAAATCTAGAATCGAAAATACATGAATGAAGGTGGACATGCATCTATGGGAAAATCCACTACTATTATTTAAAAATCGACTAGAGTGACAAAATAATAAAATGCTTAAACTTTTTTTCCTCTAATGATGAAAATAACTACAAGTCAATCGATAAGTAACATCTGAAGTTGTAATATTCAAATATATTCTGCTTCTATTGAAAATAAATTAGTTAATTTTTCTTTTAAATCCTCTAAAATTGTGATATGTGATTGGTAAATTTCTTTTCTCATATAAAATTGTGACATGTAGTTGATAAAATAACTTTTCTCCCTCTAAAATTATGACATGTTGTTGATAAAATTATTTTTTCCCTTCTAAAATTGTGACATGTAGTTGATAAAATTATTTTTTTCATACACTTTTTCTTGCCACTTGGGCCTTTATATTCGGTATATCATAATGATATGATAAACTACTTTATTTATTGAGTTTGTCTTTGTGCTTTCACTTGTTTGACTAATCGGTTTAATTCTCTTAAAAGTTTTTATTATAATATTCTGATAAATTACATATTGTTTAATTAATTCAATTGATAAATATAAAAATTAAATATTGATACAAACCAGCCAATAAAATACAAGAAACAAGATGAAAACAACAACACTAAACCGAGAATACAAGATAACAACAACAATAATATAAAGATAGATAGTGAGACAAACAATATTACAACACTACAAGAAAGTAGAGATACGATGACATTATATAAATGTAGTGTTAAGGAGTTTAAATGTCGCAAATTTATCTACCGACATTTAATTTACATTTGAAACAAATATGTAAAACATTAACTTTGAGACATATATGTAAATGTCGAAATAAATTTACGACATTTATTTACAAAATATAGGTAAATGTTGGTAAGAAATTTACGACAATTTCTTTGACATTTAGATAAAAATCAGTATGAGATATATGACATCTTTTTTTCCGTCATTAAGGTAAATGTCGATAAAAAATTTATGACATTTATATGGAATGTCACTTAATTTCTAAAATTTAGATTAAATGTTTGGTAGATTTTTCTTTGTGACACTTACTTGTGACATTCATAAAATGTTGTATTTAAATTAATATTGTTTTAGTTGAGGTCAATAAATAAAATATTAATGTCGTAAAATTTAGTAACATTCATTTAGAACATTCCAAAACTGTCATCAATATTATTGCATTTAGATTAATGTCACTGTCAATTATTTTAAAAATGGATGCAAATTCTCTATAATTTTTCTCATGACACAAATATTTATAGTTAATTTAATCTATACATTCATAGATAACCACCTCTTATAATAAACATGAAATATAAGTAAAGTAAATGTGTTCATTATAACCAAATAACAAAATAGCAAAATAATAATTGTTCTGTAAAAATTAAATGGTATCAAATCAAATGATTTAAGTAAAAATGAAATATAAATATAATAGTTTTAACATGCAACCAATTTTAACACCTAATTCAAATCAATTTCGTTAAATTCTCAAATAAAATCTGCAATAAAGCTTTATGAAATCACCAACCCACAAGTTGAGAGCATTTCATAGCTAGTAATTGACCTTAATTCCCTGAAAAGCTCTGCATAAGAAATTCACAGAAAATAAAAAAGTATAACTATATGATGAAATTATTTCTCCATGACTAGAACTGCTTGGGATATAAAAAAAGCATATTGAATTTGTTTAACACAAGAATATTGAAAAATTGATGAAAAAGCATCAACTAGAGATGACAATTTTTTCTCTTTGAAAGAAAAGAAAAGAGAAAATCGATGTCTTGTAATTTTTCTAACTTACCCACTTTCATTTATTTGTGTCAACTATACTAGTTACACTCTTCTTGATCATCTTAGCTTTAGAAGAAAAATTAAGTTGATTACTTAAATATTTACAAAATTCAAAACATAACAAATCACAGCATACATAGTACGCCTATTTTTCCCAAAAGAAAAATCAAAATAAAATTATAAGATTTCTTCAATAACAAATAGCTTCAACAACAAATACTTGACCAAGATTACCGATGAAAAACTCTGATATAGCATAGCACTATGAAAAATTCATACATTAAAATACACAAAAGGCAATCAGTTAAAATGCAACTTAGTTACTCAATTATAATGTTCAGCTATAAGTTACAGCATTACTAAGGTTGAACTTCAATACCAATAGTTTACATGACGTAGTGATTCACAGTTGGTCGATTAATCCCAAATAGAAACAAGAAAAAAGAATCAACTGATCCCGAAATCATATGAATCTTAGGATTTAAACAAATTGAAATAAAAATCAAAACGTTATTTCTTCTAACTTGTTTTGTGTGAACAATTGAAATGGGTGATAATGGTTGTTGACGATCTTCAATTGAGTTATCAGAAACCTATCACCAAAAAAACTATTCTAATCAATGGGTGATAACGGTTGTTGACGATTTTCAATTGAGTTATAAGAAACCTATCACCAAAAAAACTATTCTAATTAAAAAAACTAAGTTATCAACTAACACAAGTAATTTTTGTGAACAGCACAATTATTTACCTGTCCTGATTTTGTATTTGCATCAATAGTAATACCCAAAGACTCTAGATATGCTTGTACACCTGCCTTTACTTTATCTGCTATAATTTTTTTTATGTCCATTTTTACTTCCGATAATTTTCTCTCCACTACTTCCTTATCCTCTTTTGCTTCCTCTTTTGCTTCAGACAACTTTTTATCCATCGCTTCTAATTCTTTTTATGCTTTAGCCATCTTTTTCTCCATCTCAATTTTCATAGCTGAGGTAGCTTTTTGAACTTCCAACTCAACCAGTGTATCAAAATTCCTTTTTTTATCTTGAGATCATTTATATACTGGACTATAAACTAAACTTGGAGCTGCTCACTTTCCTAGAGTTTGGAAAACCCCATGAGTGTCTGGTCCCATTACTTTTGAGTACATGTCGTTGGGAGCACTTTCAGGGACATTTAACTCGGGATACACCTCAGCGATATCATCCATTAGTTTCTTTTTGAAAGAAAAGTCAAGCAATGAAAAGTTAAAGAAAATTGCAATAGAATAAAATTACCAAAATACTTATAAAGAATCAGAATTTACCATAACTTCACCAGCAATCTCATTCACTGGTTGTGTATTCTCTCTCGTGTGAAGTTTTTTTAATACCTCAATACGGGTTGGCTTTACACCACTATTATTCTTTGTCATCTATTTCAATAGTATGAGAATACCATAAAATATTTAAGACATACATCAATTAATAAAAAAATTATAGAACAAAGAGTGTGATTATGTCATACCTCATCTATAACTTGAGCATGACTTTTTTTTCCTGCTATGTGTGGCATATTCAACTTTTTTTGAATTTCTTAGTTTATCTTGCTCTTTACCTAGAGAATTTTAACTTAATAATACATAATAGAACAATACACTTTATAATATAATTTGATTAGTTAAAAAGTTCCAGCATAACCAGAGTAGCAAACAGTGAGAAATAACAATCCAAGTGAAATCTCCAACTTCTTAGTCTAAGCATCCTGAGAACTTTGATGTAAATAGAGTTAATATCGACACAGAAACACCAATCCAATCTGTGAAACAGGCAGTTTCAAAATTTGGAGAGATTGTCGATTGGAAGGCTCATAGATAACTGATAGTGGAGGTATATTTTCTAAAATAAGCACTTTCTCTTCTCATAAGCTTGGCCAAATAGACTATTTCACGTTAATTTCTTGACTTTAAAAGTTTGCATTTTTTCTTCTTTGTTTGTGTAGAGATAGAATGTTATCGAGCAAGAACTAGCAAAAGTGCATGAGTAGATCCTATAGTATAAGAAAAAGTGTCAAGATGATAACACTAAGAGACTTATAGAAGAGTTGATACTCAACCTAGAGAGAGAACAAATAGAAGATCAATAAGCAAGACATGATTCAAAACTTGCCAAACTCAGGGTAGAAAAGATGGAGTGAAGGATTACTGATGATGTTAGTATTGCAGCCAAACCACAACTTGAGGTTGCCAGAGCCAGACTTGAAGCTGCAGTTTCAAGGCTACAATCAGTAAATTCTTAATTAGAAGTTATCCATAAGGATTATTACTTAGGATTATGATTTATTAGCGTCAGAAAAAGATATTGTTGTGAAAATACTGAAAAACTGTATCGTATCTAATGATGCTGAGAAGACAGTGGATAATTTGGCTGTTGATCTCACTACTTCAAAGGAGTTTTTGGAGGTTGCACATGCTGCACATATGGAGGCCAAGGAACATCGAGTTGGAGCAGCTATGGCAAGAGAATAAGATACTATAAACTGGAAGAAGGAATTAAAGGAGGCAGTAGAGGCGCTTGAGAGGATAAACTAGAAAATTTTGTCTGCAAAGGATCATAAAGAAAAATTAGATATTGTTTCATATTTCTTACAAAATCTCAAAAATGAGTTATCAGCTTACATGGAATTAAAGTTGAAACAGGAGGCTGATGAAGAAGAGAACTCGAAAGGCAAGCTATTAGATCCAGAGAAACGAAAGAATCATGATATACAAGAAGTAGTGGCATCAGCTTAGATGAAACTCGAAGAAGTAAAGCTCAATATTGATAAAGCAACAACTGAAGTAAAATGCTTGAAAGTAGAAACAATTACTTGAAGGAAGAGCTGGAAAAGAAAAAATCAGAACTAGCTTCTCTATAATAGAGAGAAGGAATAGCAGCAATTGCTGTTGTATTTCTTGAAGCTGAGTTGACTAGGACAAAGTAGAGATTTCACGACTTTAGAAATTAAAGAATCAAAAACTTCTGAACATGCACCAGAGGTTGCAGTACCTCATCAAACCTCAAGTCCAAAAGAAAATCTACAGACAAGAAAATAATGAAACTGATTCATCTCCAGATGTGAAGGTCGCAAAGAAAAAGAAGAAGTCCTTGTTTGCACGCATTTTAATGTTTCTGGGGCAAAACGTTAGTACAAGACAAGGCAAGATGATAATCTTTGCTCCATCTTTCTTGGTTTAAGGAGGGTAAATTCTTGTAGAATATTATGTATATACTAAGGAATCTTTATGTACGATACTGAAATAATTCTTACATTCTGGATGCCATATTATAGAGGGCAATAAGTTTCTCACATGTTTGTCTCTTTTATAAGCCTTTCCGTATTAAAGTTGTTAGAGGTTTCAAATGTTTACTCTTCTTAGTTCTGCAAAAAGCTAGCAGCAAACTCAAAAGTTTTGCCTCCTGAAAATATGAGTTTCCTAGTAATTCTTATTTCTATGGGTTATATAATACAACACATTGATTTTTGCTATCACTTGGCATACATTTCGCTGCTAATTTGCCCCACAACCACAACTATGTTATCTATATCTACTTAAAATGGGCCATTTACAGTGATGAATAGTTTCTTCTATTTTTTCAACTTAATTCCACGGGATGCTTACTACCTTCAGCAACACATGTAGTGTGTAATTCTTTCTACCAAGGTCATGAGAAGAAATCAACTCATATTTATGCCTATTGAGATCTCATTTTCCTCAATCCTCTTCACTAACTACTAGGCTACATCCCTGGGTGCTCTTCTTTTTCTTTTATTTCTTTTATCTGTAGTGTACTAGGCTATATTTAACTACTAATTCTCCCCACAGCCACAACTATGTTCTTTGTATCCACTTAAAATGGGTCATTTACAATGACAACTAGTTTCTTCTATTTTCTCAACTTAATTCTACGGGATGCTTACTACCTTCAGCAACACATGTAATGTGTAATTATATCTACCAAGGTCATGAGAAGAAATCAACTAATATTTATGCCTACCAAGATCTCATTTTCCTCAATCCTCTTCAGTAACTACTAGGCTACATCCCTGGGTGCTCTTCTTATTTTTTTCTTTTTTTTATCTGCAGTTTCAAAGCTACAATCTGTAAATTCTAAATTAGAAGCTATCCATAAGGATTATGACTTAGGATTACGATTTATTAGCATCTGAAAAAGATGTTGCTGTGAAAAATACTAAAAAACTGTATCGTATCTACTGATGTTGAGAAGACAGTGGAGAATTTGGTAGTTGATCTCATTACTTCAAAGGAGTTTTTGGAGGCTGCACATATTGCACATCTGGAGGACAATGAACACCTAGTTGGAGTAGCTATGGCAAGAAAATAAGATACTATAAACTGGGAGAAGGAATTGAAGGAGGCAGTAAAGGAGCTTGAGAGGCTAAACAAGAAAATTCTCTCTGCAAAGGATCATAAAGCAAAATTAGATACTACTTCATCTTTGTTACAAAATCTCAACAATGAGTTAGCATCTTACATGGAATCAAAGTTGAAACAGGAGGCTGATGAAGAAGAGAACTCAAAAGGCAAGCTATTAGAGCCAGAGAAACGAAAACATCATGAGATACAAGCAGCGGTGGCATCAGCTTAGATGAAACTCAAAGAAGTAAGGCTCAACATTGAGAAAGCAACAACTGAAGTACAATTCTTGAAAGTAGAAGCAATTGCTTGAAGGAAAAATTGGAAAAGGAAAAAATCAGAACTAGCTTCTCTAAAATAGAGAGAAGGAATGGCAGCAATTGTTGATGCATCTCTTAAAGATGAGTTGACCAGGACAAAGTCAGAGATTTCATGACTTTAGAAAATAAAGAATCAAAAGCTTTGAACATGTACCAGAGGATGCAGTACCTCATCAAACCTCAAGTCCAAAAGAAAATCTACAAACAATAAATAATGAAACTGATTCATCTCCAGATGTGAAGGCCGCAAAGAAAAAGAAAAAGTCCTTGTTTCCATGTATCTTAATGATTCTGGGTAGAAAGAGGGCACCGGCCAAGGCAAGATGATAATCTCTGCTCCATCTTTCTTGGTTTAAGGCAGTTAAATTCTTGTAGAATATTTATGTATATGCTAAGGAATTTTTATGTATGGTACTAAAATAATTCTCACATTCTGGATGGCAGATTGTAGAGGGAACTAAGATTGTCATAGGTTTGGATCTTTCATAAGCCTGTCCATATTAAAGTTGTTGGCAGCTTCAAGTGTTTACTCCTCTTAGTTTTGCAAAAAACTAGCAGCAAACTCAAAATTTTTGCCTCCTGAAAATATGAGTTTCTGAGTAATTCATGTTCCTATGGGTTATATAATACAACACATCGAATTTTGCTATCACTTGGTATACCTTTCACTGCTAATTCGCCCTACAACCACAACTATGTTCTCTGTATCTACTTAAAATGGGCCATTTACACTGACGAATAGTTTCTTCTATTTTCTCAACTTAATTCCACGGGATGCTTACTATCTTCAGCAACACATGTAGTGTGTAATTCTATCTACCAAGGTCATGAGAAGAAATCAACTAATATTTATGCCTATTGAGATCTCATTTTCCTCAATCCTCTTCACTAACTACTAGGCTACATACCCGGGTGCTTTTATTTTTTGTATCTTTCTTTTATATGTAGTGTTCTAGGCTATATTTCACTACTAATTTGCCACACAGCCACAACTATGTTCTCTGTATCTACTTAAAATAGGCCATTTACAGTGACAACTAGTTTCTTATATTTTCTCAACTTAATTCAACGGGATGCTTACTACCTTCAGCAACACATGTAGTATGTTATTCTATCTACCAAGGTCATGAGAAGAAATCAACTAATATTTATGCCTACCGAGATCTCATTTTCCTCAATCCTCTTCACTAACTACTAGGCTACATCCCCGGGTGCTCTTCTAATTTTTTTCTTTCTTTTATCTGCAGTTTCAAAGCTATAATTTATAAATTCTAAATTAGAAGTTATCCATAAGGATTATGACTTAGGATTATGATTTATTAGCGTTCGAAAAATATGTTGTGAAAATGCTGAAAACTGTATCTGTATCTAACGATGTTGAGAAGACAGTGGAGAATTTGGTTGTTGATCTCATTACTTCAAAGGAGTTTTTAAAAGCTGCATATTCTGCACATCTGGAGGCCAAGGAACACCAAGTTAGAGCATTTATGGAAAGAGAACAAGATACTATAAATTGGGAGAAGGAATTGAAGAAGGTAGAAGAGGAGCTTGAGAGGCTAAACTAGAAAATTCTATGTGCAAAGGATCATAAAGCAAAATTAGATACTGCTTCACCTTTGTTATGAGATCTCAATAATGAGTTAGAAGCTTACATGGAATCTAAGTTGAAATAGGAGACTGGTGAAGCAGATAAATGAAAGCATCATGAGATACAAAAAGTGGTGATATCAACTTAGATGTAACTTGAAGAAGTAAAGCTCAACAATGAGAAATCAACAACTGAAGTAGAATGATTGAATGTAGAAGCAATTGCTTAAAGGAAGAACTGGAAAAGGAAAAATCAGAACTAGCTTCTCTACAATAGAGAGAAGGAATAACAGCTATTGTTGTTACATCTCTTGAAGCTGAGTTGACCAAGACAAAGTCATAGATTTCACGACTTTAGAAAATATAAAATCAAAAGCTTCTGAACATGCACTAAAGGCTACAGTACCATATCAAACCTCAAGTCTAAAATAAAATGTAAAAATAAGAAATAATGAATTTGATTCATCTCCGGATGTGAAGGTCGCAAAGAAAAAGAAGAAGTCCTAGTTTGCACGCATCTTAATATTTCTGGGCAAAAAGTTAGTGCAAGATAAGGCAAGATGATGATCTTTGCTCCATCTTTCTTGGTTTAAGGCAGGTAAATTCTTGTAGAATATTATGTATATGCTAAGGAATCTTATGTACGGTACTGAAATAATTCTTACATTTTGGATGCCAGATTATAGAGGGCAATAAGTTTGTCATAGGTTTGGCTCTTTTATCAGCCTTTCTGTATTAAAGTTGTTGGAGGCTTCAAATGTTTACTCCTCTTAATTTTGCAAAAAGCTAGCAGCAAACTCAAAAGTTTTGCCTTCTGAAAATATGAGTCTCCTAGTAATTCATGTTCCTATGGGTTATATAATACAAAACATCAATTTTTGCTATCACTTGGCATACATTTCACTGCTAATTTGCCCCACAACCACAAATATGTTTTCTGTATCTACTTAAAATGGGCCATTTACAGTGACGACTAGTTTTTTCTATTTTCTCAATTTAATTCCATGGGATGCTTACTACCTTCAGCAACACATGTAGTCTGTAATTCTATCTACCAAGTTCATGAGAAGAAATCAACTAATATTTATGCCTACTGAGATCTTATTTTCCTCAGTCCTCTTCACTAACTATTAGGCTACATCCCCGGGTGCTCTTATTTTTCTTTTCTTTCTCTTATCTGTAGTGTAATTCAGAAGGAGAGATCTCAGCAGAGGGGAGAATTTTATCATTTGTAGAAAACTTTACTTATTAGAACTTTTTATTTTCTAGGTACTATCAGAAGTACATTATTAGTCCATAGAGGACTTTTTGCTCTTTAATAACGTGAAGAGCTCTGGCCATTTGACAACTTGATTTGTCTGTATAGTACTGGGAAAACATTGAATTTAGTTACTTGCTTACTATCTCTAGCTATGACTAACAAATCCTTATAACAGAATTTTATATTCTTATCAAAGAGAGATGAATGCCAAATAGTGTGTATTTCATGAGCACTACTATATGTAGGTATAACTATATTCACATGTCGATTAATGATCAAACACTTTGGGTAGTTGTAGTAGTACAATTCAAAAAAGAGGGGTATCTACGTGCCGTGATGGGGCAGGAGGTGGGTACTGTGATTTGTAGTCTACAAATTGCTCAAGTTGTTAGGAGATTTGTGTTCTCTAGGTTATAATCATCAAACTTCATAATACTTTATGCCTTCTACTTAAGTTTTGCCTTCTACCTCCTCCTGGTACACCACTTTAGAAAGGTTATCCTTCTAAAATTGGATTACCAGCTTTATCAGGGGCTTCTCAGCAGTATAAAGAAAAATTTTATTTACTAATAGGAAGGTGGCACTGATATTTGTGACAATACACAAAAATGCGACACCTTGGGGTAATCATAAATCCTGCAATGAATTGAACAAGCACAAGAAAGAAAGAAAATAGAAAAAAACAAGAAGCAAAGTCTAGTAAAATGGTTGTCCAACTTTACTTGTTTATTAGACTAAAAATAGTTGTCCAACTTTACTTGTTGGAAAACCAAGAGATAGTTTATCATGTTATCTCTATTTTATCCTTACTATTAAATACTATTCACAATTAACATCTTATGGGTTTGTTGAATCAAACATGAACAAGTAAAGCTAATCTGGGAAGCAACAACTAGTAACTATTCAAAAAAGTACCCACTAACTTAAGCTATGGGATCTTTTCTTTGGAAGTGGGACATTGTGTGCACCTAAAATACAGTAGTAGGTGCTTTAGACTTTGGTTTTGAGAGGATACATGGATCCAATCTAAGTTATGGTAGGATAGAATTTATTCAATCTCAAGTGATGATATTGGGTTCGAGCGCTGGATAGGAAAAAAGTCTTGGTAGGGAGTAGTTTTCTCGATAACCTCTTATCCAATGCAAGTCTAAATTAATCGACACCCCAATACAGATAATACACATCGGGTGGAAAATTAAAAAGGTTATAATTGAAGTCAACAGATCTTAATAGGGATAACTAATTTTAGATGACTGTTATATTTCCTAGGGGCTCAATAAAGAAAAACAGATCTTAAGAAAAAGTATTCACAACCTAACCTAATATTTTGTAGTCTTTGCCAACTAGCTTATCAGACGCGATTCCTTACTCGACCAGATTTCTCCTTTTGCTCCACAGCCTACAAGGTATTAGCTGTCATTTTCAGTTGTTGTCCTTCCCGACCCAAGGAAAGGTTCTTATGTATTACTCATACTCACTCATCTACTACTGGAAACACCATTTTCTGTAGAAAGAACAGAATTCTAGAAGGATAGCTGGTAGCTGCATTGGCTGGTCATGAAGCAGCAGAGAAAATTTTTATCTTTTGCTATGAAGAGTAAATAGTATATGGAGAAAAATATGGTTAATGCTATAAATAGGAAATTTACTCTTCATTACTAAAATATTGCAGGTTTATTCTCTGGCAACTAAATAGGACAACGCTGAACCATGTCTACAGAGAACAAAATAGGTTAGTTGATGGTTTAGCGGCAATGACTTGTACTAATGATGCAAGTACCTCTGTAAGGTTTTTTTCTGGGGACGCTCTGACATCTTTATGGGATCTTTTGTGCACTGATAGGAATTGAGAGATGTTTGTTTGAAGGGTTAATGTACTAAATCTCAACCCTACTACTTTGTGTAATACTAGTTCTACAAGTACTCTTCTTTGCTCCAAAAAAAAAGGTTGCAGTATAGCAAAAATAGATGCAACACCATATCCTCATGCTAATTGCACTCCAAACTGGCCATTTTGCAAATCTTATACATGGTAAGGAAAGACCAATACACCAAAGATCAAAATAATAATATTTCGCAAGATCCAAATGATGGAATTTGGATATATAATCAGGAAATGATTAATCAACCTGCTACAACTTGCTTTTATATGCAATTTAAAACCAGTTACCTACAATCAAATTATGCTCCCAAGAACTAGCAACACTTGTTCCTTTAACTGTATGCCTTATAAGCTTCCTACACACGCTAAAGAACCCATCAAGACAGTACACATCTATCATAACTCAAACCCAATAGATAGTCTTTTCTGGTCATCTATTCGACAAAATTCAATCTACTAGGAACATGTTTTTCCTTTCTTTATTTGAAATAATTGGCTAGACAAAAACAATAAATTCCATATAACAAGGTTAAAATGATATCCCACTTTTATTACCCTTAGTTAGGACAATGAATTTCATTTATTTGACTAATAAAGAACCCCAACTACACAACAATGAAATATCTCTAAAATAAAGACATATTAATTTATAAACTATTAAATATGGTACGGGAGAAGTAATTCATTATGTCAATGCAAAGTGGATAGAGGTCTAGCATATACATGTACATCCTCTGAGGTCCAATAATGAACTGGTGATCGCTACTGATCTTCTTCAACATTATCTGGACAATGAGCTAAGCACTCAATATCAATATTGTACAGATCATATCCACTAGTTGTTGCTTAATGCTTTGCTTCTTTCCAATTAGTTCCAAGTGATATCATCAAAATGCACCTCATATCATTAGTTGCATCAGTATTGTCCTACATATATATTTAACACATAACTCATTTATATCGAAAAATATATAAATTAACAATATCTTAATATATATAGGTTTTGGTTATACTAAGCACCTTAATTTGATCCCACATTTTATTCTTGTACATTTTAGGAACAAGTCTCCAATTTGTATAATTAAGTGGCGCTAAGATGCCATTTCTCTCTAGCACACCAAGTTTGGAACTCAATCTAGGTCCTTTTGGCCCAATAACCTGATCATATTCGTTCAGTTCAATATGTAAATTGCCACCGTCTTTCCCCCATCCCGGATGCATCATAGTAGAACCCCTACAGCATTTAAGCTAATCTTCACTCTCACTAGAATTTGTAAGTAATCAAATATAAGATGATAACATACCCAGTGTATTCATAGAAAGGTATAATTATTATTCATAAAAATTAAGTTATCTAACAACTTTGTATTATAGAAGGAAGAAAAGATATCATGAAAATTTAATACCCGAAAGAGCTTCGATATCATGTAAATTACTTTTCGATGAGTTACTAGATTGGAGTTGTCTTTTATTTCGTGGCTAGTTTTGAGGTGGTAGTGGCATTGACGCACTTCCTACTTGTTGTTTTTGTTGCTTCAAAGAATCAGATAGAATCTCACCATGACTAGAATTTCTCTCTCTTTTAATTACCTTTTTCACAAAGTTTCTCAAAAACTATGAATCCTGCCAAAGTTTAAAAAAAATTCTACTATGCATAAATATTAATAATATCTAACTATCAGTCAAGTAATAAGACACATAAATATATGAGATTTTAACAACTAATGATATAATAATAAACATAAAAATCGCTATTGTTCAATAACCATTTGTACTAAAATAGTAATCAAACTATAATAGTAAGAACTAAGCCATGTCGTCATCTTCATCATATGTTTCATTACATTCCAGAGTTTGTGGGTCAATTTCTAATCCTGGTACTCCATTTTTAACCCATTCAATGTCCTCTTTACTTTCAAATATAGTATCATCTAGTTATTGCTTAGGCCACAACTCCATATGACCTTTCTTATCCTCAACTGCCAATGTATTTTCACCTAAATCAAAAAAACCTCCTGGCTTAAATTTAACAACAATTTTCCACTCATTTTTCATAGAATGATCAACATAAAATACTTTTTGAGCTTGAGAATCAAGTATGAAAGGTTCATCTGAAAACTGATTCCTTGGATAGAGTAGATGATTAAAATTCACAAGAGTAAAACCATAATCATCTTTCTCAAAATCCCCTTTTTATTGTTCACCCATTTACATCTAAACAATACAAACTTGAAATTTTTGGTATAATACAACTCAATTATATCTGTGAGAATCCCATAAAAAGAAACTTCTACCAATATAAGATTTTTATCTCTTGAGCTTGCATAATTTTGAGTGGTAGCCTTTACCATATTACCACTATTTTGAGTTTTTCTCTTAATATCCCGAGACACTGTTAAGTATCTAACTCCATTACATATATATCTAGTCACCTATTTTGCTTGTCTTAATAGACCAATAGCTAAATTTTGAATATCTTGAAATATTTGTTGACCAGCCATATGCATTTTCTCAACCTATCATTTAAAAGTAAAGATGTGATTAAAAGATATCACTATATAGTTATATATATAAAAATATTTTAGCTAGTTCATACTTACATGATTTCTAAACCACATTTGAAATCTTTCATTGTGAATTCGGTCCATGTCATGTCTCGATAAACGAGAATTTTTCTTCTTGATTTCTTTTATATGTTCACTGTAGATGTAAAATACATAAAAAATTAATAAACAAAATTTGAATAAAAATTATATAATAATTAATTGCTATGAATAAATTATGATCTAATACTTACTCACGATATGGAGTTGTGGAGGCAGAATTGAATAAAACATATTTGTGTGCTTGAGCACAACCCTTTCTCTCTACTTAATCGACGGCCCTCTTGGTTTGAGTTTTTATTAGACAAAATATTATTTCTTAAAAGACGATTAGACTTAGTCTCCACATCTTCTAAATATCTTGAGCAGAATGTCATGCACTCTTCTATCCAATATCCCTCTGCAATTGAACCTTCTACTGCTAACATAGTTTTAAGACTAAGAAAGAACCTATAGTAGAAAATTTTAAAAAGTCAATTATAATTTTGTATAAATTCAACAAAAATAATAAAATGATACCTTTCAATGAACCACATTGAACGATATTGTGAAGGTCTAGCCAACATTGCTTCTTCGGCTAAATGAATGACTAGATGTTCCATGCTATCAAAAAAAGATGGAGGAAATATTCTCTCCAAATGACAAAGAGCCAATGCAACTCGATCTTGAATCTTTTTTAAGTCACCAATCTTCAAAACTGTAGAACAAATGCCCCTAAAAAATTACTTATTTCAATCAGTGGCTTAAGGAAATTCAATTGCAGGAGATCCCGCAAGGCAATCGTATGGAGTTGTTTCATTAAAATATGACAATCATGACTCTTCAGATCATGCATCGTGTGTTTCTTAAGATCAACACAAATTGAGATATTTGATGCATATCCATCTGGAACTTTCACTTCTTTTCCTCTTATTTATAGACTGAATCTTTACAAGAGTATTCACGTTTCTAAAATTAGTCTACAAAAAAGTCTCCTAATAATACAAAAATTATTAATGCCTAGAATAATAGTCAAAAATCCTAAAGCCTAAAAGTTTAGCCTATACAAAAGTTTTCAATATTTTACGTAAAGTAAATTGTGAAAGTTTACATGTTGCTTTCACAATTTAATAGCTTGTCTTCTATTATTACTCCGTTGATATCTTCTCGTTGTCGTATCTGCTGCTTTTCCATATCTCCATTATTGCTTCTTTTTGTGAATTACTCTATGTGAAACATGCTGGAGGCAGATCATATTTTCCATTAGCCTTTTTCTTAGGATGCAAAGCTTTTCGGATTCCCATATCTTGTAAATCTAAATGAGAATTTAAATTATCTTTTCCTTTGACATCAACATTCAACAACATCCAGAATAACTTATCGAAGAAGTTCTTTTCAACATGCATCGTATCAAGATTATGATGAATCAGACTGTCTTTCCAGTAATCCAACTAAACAAATATGCCCTATTTGTTCCATATATTTTGCAACACATTATCACCATCCTCCCATTTTCTTTTTTTGAGATTTAACCAATGTATCTTTTCCATATTTGTTTCTAATATTACCCAATTGTTCAAGAATCTCAGTTCCATTCAGCCGTTTAGGTGCTACCTCTAACTCCACTAGGCCATCGAATGCAACTTTATCTTTTTGAAACTTATGTCCACGAGGTAACCATCTCCTATGAGACATGAAATAATACTTTCTTCCATTCTTCAATCTTTTTGATTTAGTCTTGGTAAGACAACATGGACAACCATATCTAGTTTTCAAACTATATCTTGATAAGTTACCCAGTGCTGGAAAATCACTTATTGTCCAAAGAAATGTCGCACGCATTTAAAACATGTGATTCTTTGATACATCATAGTGGCAACACCAATCCATAATTCTTTTAAATCATCAAATAAGGGTCGTAGATAGATATCAATATCATTGCCTGGTGCACGAGGACCATCAATGATAATTGATAATATCATATATGGTTGTTTCATGCACAACCACGGTGGCAAATTATATGAAATTAAGATAACTGGCCATGTACTATGTGAGGTAGACATAGATTTAAATGGACTAAATCCATCAGAAGCCAAACCAAGTCTTACAAATCAAGGATCCTGAGTAAAATCTACATTCTCTTCATCAAATTTCCTCCAAACAAAACTGTCAGCAGGATGTTGCATTACCCCATCCCTCATGCGACCTTCAGCAAACCATCTCATTTGAGTAGATGTTTTAGCAGACATAAACAGTCTTTGAAGTCATGGTATCAATGGAAAATATCTAAACACCTTTGCTGAAACTTTTGGTGTATCTGAATTGCAATTAACTGATCCACCTTTGAAATTTTTGTATCTGGGCGCTTTGCAAACCCAACAATCCATTCTATCTTTCGTTTCATTCCAATAAATCATACAATCATTAGGACATGCATGTATTTTTTTGTATTCAAGTCCTAAATCTTTAATAAGTTTCTTTGCATCATAAAAGGACTTGGGTAATGTTTCACCTTCAGGAAGCACATCTTTTAACAACTCTAGCAGCATGGAAAATGAATTATTACTCCACCCATTGAGACATTTTAAATGTAATAGACAGACAAGGAATGAAAGTAGAGAATACTTGCTACCAGGATATAATTCACGTTCAACTTCTTTCAATAAATTAAAAAATTCTTCAGTCTTCTTATCAAAACCCTCTATTATGTTGATTTGACCCACCAAATCCTTTACCACTATTGTCCATATCAGTATAGCTCGATGTAGGAGGTATTCCAAAAGCTTCATGTAACATGTCTTGCATCTCATCACCTTTATCTAACTGTGTCACAAATACTGAAGAAGATGATTGCTTACCATGATAAATGCAACTAGAACAACTAGTTAGAAATCCATTAACCACAATATGTTCAACAATCCAATCTTTTTTGATAAATTTCATATTACGACACTTTTGGCATGGACACAAGATTGAAGATGCATTAGGCCTATATAATAACGTAAAATGAAGAAATTCTTTTGCTCCATTCTCATATAATGGATCAAGCCTATTCAATAAGTTTATCTAGCTCTTATCCATTTAAGTGTATAACCTATACATGTAACAAAAAGAATCAACGAAATGTGATTTTTTTCTTGGTTAAAATTGTCTATATTATTTTTTTAGGCAAACAAAGTTGTACATGTTCACGTCTAAGAACTAAAAAAATACTTTTCAAAATTCTTACACAACAAAGAATTAGACCTCCATAATATCAAATGAAATAAAAAAGCACATAATAACCTGCAAGTCAATGTTCTTCCAATAGTGTTGCCTGTGTTGTATACTCAAAACTGCAAATCAATAAAAAAAAGTTTGATAAATATATAAAATAGATGACGGCTATTCATATGGAACTGCTTAATCAGTGAAAACAACATAAGAAGTACTTCCACATGTGTAACTGTCTATGGACATATCACTAAATTGATTTTCTGTAACAATCTCTATTTCATCAATAGATTGGTAACAAATCTCAAATTAGTAAAGACCTATATTAGATTACGTAATAGTTAGCCTCAACCACAGACAAAAGAGCTTTGGAGAAAATAGTAAAGATTATGTAGGAAACTGCAATTATACTTGATAAAAGAAATCGCAAAAGTTGGAATTAAAAAGAGGAAAGCTCTAAAACCTGAACTAAAATGAGGGAAACCCAAAATCTTACCGCCAATTTATTTTTTTCCTCCACATATGCAATACTTCTATTTTTATCGCTCCACATTTCCACAATTTCATATTTTTATAACTTTAATTTGTGGAAAAAAATGTACGAGAGAGTAGATTCGACCAATTTTAACACAAATGTACTAAATTTGAGATAAAAAATGAGTCAAATTGAGCCGATTGACAATATTTGGTTCTTGTCCATGGTGAGACTCAAATGGGTCTTCTCGTGCTGAGATACTCGTGCTTTATTCAAATGGCTCAAATTGGATTTGGTATGTGTTAAAGTCACTGTGTCATATTTTAGCCATACGAAACTTAAAAGTATTAAAAAAATTATAATTCTCATTTAATAATTATGCAAATAAAGATATCGAGGGGGCGTGCCTATAATATATGTTATTTTTTTGTCTTTATGTATGTGACACAAATATGATTTGGATAATCAATCATATTTTTTATATATTTTACATATTTTAATATGTTAACTATTATAATTTTGAAATAATATATGTTACTCTCCTGACCAAACTTTTATCGTATTGATATTCAATTATATTTTTAAAATAATTTAAGTTATTAATTATTATAATTTATAATATTTTTTCTTTTATTTCAATCTAAGTGGCACTGGTATAACTTCTTGTCCAAATATTTTATATCTTTTAAATTGTTTAAGTTGTTTATTATTGTTATTTATAGTATTTTTTTTAAATATATAAAAAATTAAGAAAATAAGATAAATAAATTAAAGCAATTTATAATATTTTTTCTTCTATTTTAATCTAAGTGGCACTACTATAACTTCTTGTCCAAATATTTCATATCTTTAAAATTTTTTAAGTTGTTGATTATTGTGATTTATAGTATTTTTTATATATTTTTTTGAAATGTATAACAAATTAAGAAAAATAAGATAAATAAATTAAAGCAAAGGATAAAAGACCAATGAAATAGTGTCAAAGCAAGCAACAGGTCATCATATCTACTTTGACACTTCTTCATTATTATATAGTAAAAATTACATTAAAAAGTTATATATATAATAAAGGGTAATAGTCTAGCATAGGTTATGCCAAGCGTGACATTTTGAAAACTAGCACTATACAATAAAAAAATAATTTGTATATTATTTATTAATCAAAAAAGGATCAAAAATACCCCTAAACTATTTGAAATGGAGAAAAAATACCCTTTGTTAATTTTTTAGATCGAAAATACCCTTTCATTAATTTTTTCGCTCGAAAATAACCCCCTCTCTAACGAAATGACGCCAAGCATGTTGTGCGGACAAAAAAAACACCACTTGGACAATCCACATCGGCATCCACATGAAAAATCCAATCATTTTCTTTTAAAATTTTTTCAAAAAAGCTCAATTCAATATTAGGTAATTTAATCAAGATAAAGAAAAGAAGTAATCTTTTCAGTAGAAAATTCTACAAGACATGATTTCGAGCAAAAATAAAAACCCAAAAGCAATGGATAAAATAAGTGAAATTACCATAGCAAGTAATTTCCAGATTGGATGAAGATCGCTTTTCCTCAATATCCAACAGGTAAAAATAACTAAGTTTGATCACAACGTCACATCAAAATAATAAAAAACATTATGAAAAAAATGTCATCTCCTAAAATATGTGAATAATTGATTAAAATAATATAAATAATATTATTATAAAAATAAATATTTATGATCACTATAATTGAGAAATCAAAATAAATGTAGGATACTTACTAAAAGATATCTTCCCTAGAACAAATAATTATTTCAAATAAAAAAATATTTATGTTTTTATTACAATTGAATAAATTTAGAAAGTAGTACAAGAAAATTCAATTAAGAGAAAAAACTATTTTAATCAAGAAATAATATTATAAAAATAAGTATTTATCATTTAATTACAATTGAGTAAATAAAAAATGTATTACAAGAAACATCAATAACAAAGATCAATTAGTAAATAATCAAAAGCAACTTATATGAAAAATATTATTATATCCAAAGAATAATTCAAAAATTCAAAATATCATGAAAAATATGTCATCCCCAAATATGTAAATAATTAATTTAAATAATACTATTTTTAAAAAAAACATATGTTTCACTATAATTAAGTGAATCAAGAAAGTATTTTACATGCATAAAAATGAAAACTTTCATCTTCATATTTAAAGAATTTGTATAAACAAAGAGTAAATATGTTATTTGAATTTGAAAAGTAGAATATGCAATTCTTTATGATCTTCTTAGATTTTTTTGAGAGGGGCATGACCACACATATTATAGATGAATATAGATCACAATATATTATTTAAAATTGACCTCGCATCGAGTGAGAACTAATTCTAGTGTATTATTAAAAAATAATTTATTATTTTGAGTTACCCAAATTGATTTTTACCTATTTTCTAGCCAAAATTGGCCCAATCATCTCGATCCGAGCAAATATATTTGGCCAAATATGATTTAGTGTTTATTGATTTTTGAACTTATCCAAATATCGTTCAACTTTCTCATTGACAACCTTCCTTTCTAGTGAGCATTAAAATGTATTTGGTTGAACAATATTTACTTTGGTATGTAACTAAATTATTTCGAGATCATAATAGTCAGGATCATACTATCTAGACCAGTTATCCTATATGGCATCATAATAAGGTAATTTTAACTTATATCGTATTGTACTCCGTAGAAAAATTAAAACCTTTACCAAAAAATAGTGATGCATAACTTAAAAAGGTTTTCAAAATTAGGAGTAAATATCGGTAATTAGAGATTAATAATATGTTTTAATGATGATTTTGTCAATTGTTGTTAAAAATGACATTTGCAATAAATATCTAATTTATCCAATATTTATATCAAATGACACTATTTCACATTATTTTCACTAAATGTCGCTAAAATAAACTACATTTGCAGCAAACATCAAATATATTCGACGTTTGCATCAAATGTCACTATTTTATCAACATTTTTGCTAAATGATGCTAAAATTAACGGTATTTGCAATAAATGTCATTATTTTATTGACATTTTGGATCAAATGACATCTTTTATGATATTTGATATCAAATATCATCGCTTTTACGACATTTGATATCAAATGTCGTCATTTTTATGAAATTTGATATCAAATGTCATTGTTTTACGACAATTGTTCATAGATATCAAGAAATTCTTTATTTTCTGACATATATGTCAAATGTCGCCAAATAAATATCGATGTATGTCCATATTCTTGTAGTGCAAGCTTTAGGAACTAAAGTGTGTATCAAACACTAGAACCCCTAAGACCCATAATATCAATACCACACTCTTACGAAGACCTTAAGGGAACTGGAATTCCCAAGCAACCTCCGTTTCTAAACGAGTAACTAACACCAAACGATTCCACGTTCGACCACAAGTGAATCCACACTTATCACAAGTGAATCCACACTTGTAAAGACACTATTAAGAGTATTCTCAAAATATAATATCAATGTTAAAGACAACAACCTTAATATGAAGCTACTTATAGTCTTGGCTAAACATATTACATAAAATGACCAAAAGGCCCTTAATAAGAGCAACAAAAGGGGCACCCTTGGAGTGTAAACTTGGGGCGGCTTTGGAGTGTTTGAAGGCCTCCTTCACACTTCAATGCTTACTTTCTGGTTAAGCATCCCAAGCTTGAGTCTTTACGTATGGTGCCCCCTTGACTCCTTCTTGAATTCAAACCTTGCAAAATAGTAGGAGATACAAGCAAACATTTTCCTCAAGGCTTGAGGGTTAGGGTTAGCACAATCAATTATACCATAGTCATACCAATCACCCAAACCTGAACGCCCTTCCAAAGAAGAAATAACTTATCTATCCACATAAGTATGACAAGAAATAAGAGATAAGAGTTTTTTATCAAGTGGAGTCCACAGACTCTTCCTGAAATAACAAATAAGCTTGCAAACCAAAATAGGAAGGTCGTGCATTCCATGCACATTCAAGCCATTCCACAAAACATCAATACTATCTAAGTAGAACTTTAAATCAAATATCTTCATAGCATTGTTTATTCTAGGGTAAATGTCATCATGATTCCAAGAAAAGCTAGAAATAGGAGGGAATAGGTACATATCTTTAGAGCAAAGACTTGAGCTAGCTCTTTTGCCTTCTAAACTTGTACCATGGAAATTCATCTCCTTAGGCCTCAACTTGGAAGTTGGAATAATGTTAGTGCCGAATGTGGTGAATAACAAGTGCTTGGTTTTGACACCAAGTTCTTTTTCTTGAACTCAAAACATCTCACCTTCATCATTCGGGTCCTTCCTCATCATGAGGTTAAATTTTAAGACTTCTCCTTCTTTGGGCTAAACATCTTCATTAGGATCTTTCATCATCACCCACAAGGTACAAAGACATTTCCTTCTTCCTCTACCAATTTGTCACCACCATCATTGTCATCATCCTCTTGAGGAATTTCCTCACTACCATCATTTAGGGTTACTTTACCACCAATAAAGTAAGGATCACCCTCCACCAACACAATGTTTCTTCGATTGGGGCATTCACTAGCCTTATGACCCCAACCTTGACATTTAAAGTAAACAGTACCTTTAGGATTAGAAGTGGAAGATGGATTACCTTCAAGCCGTGGTGGATACCTTTGGATTGCCCTATAATTGGGTTTCTTCTCTAAGGACTTGTACGAGTCCTTGTTCTTATTCCATCCGAAGTTCTTCTTAGCAATATTGCTTTTTTCAACCTCAATAACCGCTTTAAAAAGGTCCTCTATTCGGTTAAACTTGTGGACAATTAGTTTAGAAACAACTTCATAATCTAAATTATCTTTGAACCGAGCTATGCAATGATTTGTAGGTTCAATAATATCAAAACAAAGAATTATGTTTTGAAACTCCTCATAATATTCCTTCATACTTCTATCCCCTTGCCTCAAATTACAGACCCTTGTTGGTTGCTCTTGCTTGAACCTTTCTGTGAAATATCTCTTTCTCATAAGTGCTTTCAATTCATCCCAATCTGGAAGGTAGAGGGTGCCATTTCTTGCCCTTTGCAATATTTTGGTCTCCCACCAAATAGACACAAATCCTTCAAGTTGAGCAATGGCATGTGTAGTTTTCTTATGTGGAGTCAACTCATTGAGTTGGAAAATCTGATTGCATTGTAGTTCCCAATCAAGGTAGATAGATGGATCACTAGTTCCCTTGAAGGAAGGAAGAGTGATCTTGATTGAGTTGAGAACCGTGTCTTTACACATATTTCCCCCTTGATCCACTTGAAGAACTTCTTGAACTTGAGGACAGTTTTCCAAGTTGCCTTTACCATGAGGAACCGGACCAAACCTTCCCCCTCATCCCCTATGTCTTCCTTCTTGAGCTTAACTTTTATTACACATAAATTCCGCAAAGAGAGACACTTCATCTAAATTCTCACCTACATAATAACCCTCACTTTCCACATCATCAATTTGGATTGGTTGGTTTCTGTTAAAAGGGACTCTCGACATTTGTTAGTTTTGTGGAGCTTCTTGGTGGATTTGGTTTCAATTATTTGGATAAGTTGGGACTTGGTTGATGGGTTCATGTACTTGTCTAGGTGGATTGAACATTTGCTGAAGTGTTTCCAGAGTTATAGTAGGGAAGGTGTGGGGAGCATGTCCACTAGATGAGGCATGGTAGTTTTTAGTACTTGAGTGGGTGGAGTCTAGACGAACTTCTAAGGTGTTCATTCTCCTTGAAAGAGAACCTTCCAACCCTTCCATTCTTTCTTCCATCCTCTCAATTTGACTACTAAGATCATGTCTCACACCCATTATGGTCGCCATTAAAGCAGCCATATTTACCTCTCCCAAAATACCTTGATCATCATCTCCAGGTGCCATTGTACCTAACAAGAAATGCTAAACAAAACACAAACAACAACAAGTCAAGGTTAGCAAAAATCAGCCTTACAAACTCTCAAGCCCACACCTTTGAAATGCCACTCAATTGGAGTTGTAAGTACTGGTATCCCATTTATACTCCAATGAGGTTACTTGGTTCAAATTGCGGCTTATGTTCGGAATAGATTCTTGTTTGAAACAACTCAAATAAAATATGTACGGACTTGAATCAAGAAACTACAATGAATTACAAAAAGATAAAAGCACACAAAGAAATATAACACGAAAGAAATGGACTCAAACAACTAATTCACACCCTAGTAGATGAATATTAGTTGCTAATTAGTATTAGAATAAAACAATGCAACCAAATAAATGAAACTAAGAATCCAAAAATTAAGCTTAAGACGTGAGCTGTACAAATTTAGTGATGTGGCAGCCTTTAGTTGGTTGAAAATTTTTGAAAAAAAAAATTCTTTTTTACAAATTGGACTTGGTCAATCTTCAAGTTGGAAGAGAGAAATTGGTTTTGGAGGGAACAATAACAATCTTTGGAATCTTTTTTGCATTAAAAAAGGTTTGACTTGTCTTAGCACCTTTTTGGTAAGACACCTTTTTGAAGGGTTGTTGGCTCTTTCCTCTTTTGTTAGTCTTAGAAAGTCCCCTTTCTCCCTTTTGGCAGAAAGTCTTTTTGAAAGTCTTTTTATCCCCTTACTTCTTTGGTATATTTTAGGGGAATGTTTTTCAAGACAAACACAAGACTACACTCTTTTCCACCTTGTTATAAGATCAAACCACCACTTTTTCTTCAACAAGTTATGAAGATGGTAAAGAACACCAAGAACACAACTTTTGAACTTGGAGTTCTAAGGTTCATATAGGGCCATACAATATCAACAACACATGTTCAACCACAAATCTTCAACAACAAACATCAACTACACCCCTTCAAGCCATCATTCTTCAACAACAACATCAACAAAACACGTTTTTCAAGCTCAAGAATTTAGATCTAGACTCAAATAGTGTTAGTGAAGAAGAATCTAACACTGGAAACAATCAAAACACACAAAATGCCCCTAGATCTAAGTTCAAACTTTTGTCCAAGACACAACACAAGAAATATTATGAAATGTTTCATAAAAATATCAATCAATTTTTTTTTTTTATGAAAATTGTCTTCTCTAGGTAACATAATCTATTAATAAATTGGTATTCTTTTGTTATATAATCCATAAGGAAAATTGGGTTAGACACATATAAAAAGTGTTAAGATATGAATAATTTTTATGTTTTCTTAAATTAAAATTAAGAACTAATTAAGGTTGTCAAATTATTTTTTCGGGTGGGATTATTGTAAAATCCGGCTATAGTTACTTTTGTGATGGCCGAAGCAAAGTAAAATGACTTTTGTGTAATAAATGAAAGAAAAGTTACTTTTACATAATAGACACAAAGCTAAGTGATCATGAATGAAATTTACTCATAAAAAGAAATCAAAATAATTGGAATGGTTTCAAAAAAGCCAATTTTGATTAGACAAAATAAAGTAAATCGGAAAATTAATATGATATATTTTTAAAAAACAATTAATCGGCCCAATCGACTCATTGAAACCAAAATATTAATCGGGTCGATCTACTCATTGACACCCCTAGATATACTAGTTATTAATAGCCCGTGCAAGGCACGGGCCCAACAAATATTTTTTAAGAATACATTTTAATTATTGTAATTTATAGTATTTTTTAAAAATATATAACATATTATTTTTTTAGATATTCTAAATTGTTAACTATTGTAATTTATAATACTTTTTATGTAATTTTTAAATGCTTAGATAGTCATAATAATTAATTATGGGTGATATAGTAATGCTACGATTAAAGCAGCGAAGCACACATGTGTTAATGACTCACAACAACTAATTAGAAGCTATACGACAAAATTACTATACAAAATACTTGTGAAAAAATTTAAATGGTCATAATAATTAATTAGGAGTGACATAGTAAAATCACGATTAAACAACAAAGTAGACATGTCAAATTAAAAGTGATATAACAAAATTATTATACAAAAATACCTGGATGAAGCAGTTGAAGAAGACATGTCATAAATATCTATTTTACTTTTTTATTAAATATTATTAATTTTCTAATACATAAATAACTTATAATAACTAATTAGAGATGATATAATAAAATTATGGAGGAAGCAACTTATGAAGCAGGCAAGATCATAAAAATCTATTTCACTTTTTTTATTAAATATTATTAATTTTTTAATGTATAAACAGCTTATAATAATTAATTAGAGATC
Organism: Capsicum baccatum var. pendulum; assembly: GCA_030864225.1. Lineage (NCBI taxonomy): Eukaryota > Viridiplantae > Streptophyta > Magnoliopsida > Solanales > Solanaceae > Capsicum > Capsicum baccatum. Next base: position 120,918,524 of record CM061556.1, on the reverse strand, counting down.
ACATAATTAAAATCACGGAAGAAGCAGCTGATGAAGCAGGCAGAAGAAACGGGCATGTTAATGGAGACCTGCCTGCCTCTCCTACCTTGTGCCTCTTATTAGGTAGTAAAATAACTTATAATAATAAATTAGAGATGACATAATAAAATCATGGAGAAAGCAACTTATGAAGTAGGAAGGATCATAAATATCTATTTTACTTTTTTTATTAGATATTAATAGTAATTAATACATAAATAACTTATAATAATAAATTATAGATCACATAATTAAAATTACAGAATAAGCAGCAGATGAAGCAGGCAGGAGAAGCGGGCTTGTTAACGGAGGGCTGCCTGCTTCTCCTACCTTTTGCTTCTTATTAGATAGTATTTTTTTTATTAAACATTAATAGTAATGAATACATAAATAAATTATAATAATTAATTAGAGATCACATAATTAAAATCACAAAAGAAGCAGCTGATGAAGTGGGCAGGAGAAGCAGGCACGTTGACAAAGAGCTGTCTGCTTCTGATATCACATAATTAAAATCATGGAAGAAGCAGCTGATGAAGAACGCAGGAGAAGTAGGCATGTTGACGGAGAGATGACTGCTTCTCTGGCCTTTTGCTTCTTATTAAATAGTAAATAACTAGTTACTAATAGCCCGTGCAAGGCACGGGCCCAACAAATATTTTTAAAAAAATTGTTCTAATTATTTGATTTATAGTATTTTTTAAAAATATATAATAATTTATTTTTAGATATTTTAAGCTATTATCTATTGTAATTTATAATACTTCTTATGTAATTTTTAAATAATATATATCATTTCGTTGTCCAAACTTTTGTGGAATTGATAGTCAATTATATTTTTTTAAATAATTTAAGTTTTTAAATTATTGTGATATATAATATTTTTTCTTCTATTCCAATTTAAGTTTCATAATGCTTATATGAAAATAATAATTAATTATGAGTGATGTAGTAAAGTTATTTGTCTTAATGAATCACAATAACTAATTAGAAGTGATATAACAAAATTACAATAAAACATACTTGTAAATTTTTTTGCTTAACTTATCATTTTATATCTATTTTACCTTTTTTATCAAATATTATTAATTGACACAATGCTTAAATGGTCATAATAATTAATTAGAAGTGACATAGTAAAATCACGGTTGAAACAACGAAGCAAACATGTCTAATTAGAAGTGATATAACAAAATTACTATACAAAAATACTTGCAAAAAAAATTAAATGGGCCTCATATAAAATGACAAGTAAATTTAACATTAATTATTATAAATTTTTAATACTTAAATGAATTTATAATAATTTTTAATAATCAATTATAGATGACATAATAAAATTACGGAGGAAGCAGCTGATGAAACAGCAAGGAGAAACAGGCATGTTGACGGAGACCTGCCTGCTTCTATTAGATGAACATAATAATTAATTATGAGTGATATATTAAAATTATGTGTCTTAATGACTCACAACAACTAATTAGAAGTGATATAACAAAATTACAATAAAACATACTTGTGAAATTTTTTTGATTAACTTATCATTCTATTTCTATTTTATCTTTTTTTTAATCAAATATTATTAATTGACTCAATGCTTAAATGGTCATAATAATTAATTAGGAGTGACATAGTAAAACCACAATTGAAACAGGAAAGCAGATATATCTAATTAGAAGTGATATAATAAAATTGCTATACAAAAATACTTGTGAATAAAATTAAATGGGTCTCATATAAAATGTCAAGTAAATTTAACATTAATTATTATAAATTTTTAATACTTAAATGAATTTATAATAATTTTTTAATAATTAATTAGAGATGACATGATAAAATTACGGAGGAAGCAGCTGATGAAGCAGACAAGAGAAGCAGGCAGGAGAAGCAGACATGTTGACAGAGACCTGCATGCTTCTATTAGATTAGCATAATAATTAATTATGAGTGATATAGTAAAGTTACATGTCTTAATGACTCACAACAACTAAATAAAAGTGATATAACAAAATTACAATAAAACATACTTGTGAAATTTTTTTGATTAACTGATCATTTTATATCTATTTTATATTTTTTTAATCAAATATTATTGATTGACACGATTCTTAAATGGTCATTACAATTAATTAGGAGTGACATAGTAAAATCATGGTTGAAACATCAAAGCAGACATGTCTAACTAAAAGTGATAGAACAAAATTACTATATAAAAATACTTACGAAAAAAATTAAATGGGTCTCATATAAAACGTCAAGTAAATTTAACATTATTATTATAAATTTTTAATACATAAATAATTTTATAATAGTTTTTTAATAATTAATTAGAGATGACATAATAAAATTATGAAAAAAGCAGTTGATGAAGCAGGCATGTTAACGGAGACATATCTGTTTCTCCCACAAATTCCCTCTTATTAGAGATTAAAAAAAATAAAATACAAAATGACAAATTAATATTGTATATTTCATGGTGAAATTTCTCAAGCCTTGAAAATGAAACACCACGTCTCTCCTTGAGCAAAACCATGTGAGCACACATGGACTCTCCCTATAAGACAAGCATTTTTTCCATGTCAACCTTTTTCTTTAATGCGAAAAACTCCCGTAACTCCCACAACTCCCACGTGGAAATCTCTATTTTTATCAATGTAGCCTTTTGTAACATAACCTCCCCATTTGGTTCTAACTCATACAATAAACCATTTTTCTTCTCTGTTCTTTGTACATAGGCATAAATATGTTATGCGTTTGGCTCTGTCCAACAGGTCTATATTTATTTATGTTCGAACTTCTTTTTCACGTAGATGTCACGTGTCAAGCTATTTGTGCCATATCTCCTTCCTTATATATTAATCCACCAATCAATTTTCAGTTACATAACATGCCATGGGAAGGAAACAACTGGCACAGGTGGCTAGCATCTCGTATCCCGAGAAGGAAAGAGGTGTAAAAGAGTCTGGGGCAGTTAGTTAAAAGTGATAAAAGAGTATGAAAATGAGGTGTGCGTGACTCAAGTCTTAATAATTGAGTGAAGGTGACAATTAATTTATTATGAATTAAGAAAGTTGAAAAAGTTTGAATATATCCCACAAGTTTTTAAATTTACACTTTGATTCAAATGATAATTAATATAACAGGATACAGAAGGAAAAGGACATGTTTCTCTCTCTTTTATTCGTTGTTATTTTCTGTCTCTTTGCAATTTTTGTTGTTAATTGTTGTTGTACTTTATTCATCATCTTCTGCTTTATTATCATCATTTTCTACTTCATTATCATCTTCATCTTCCTCTTGTCGACCATTGTTGTTGTTTTTCCTACTACTGCTGGTACTTGAACAATTTTTAGGTCAAATTTTATTTCGTAGATCACTTTGACATTACTTTATAGGTGACTTTGGTAAGTAAAATTATGATTTTTAGTTAAATTTGTTATATAGGTACACTGCTACTACTATTTTTTCAAAAATGAATAGAACTCGTTCATGAATCCAACATAAGAGTTATCTATTTAAACAGATCACTCATCTGTTGCGACAGATGAGTCATCTGTTGCAAAGGAAGACTCATATGTTGGATTTATGATTATAGTTCTATATAGTGCCCGTAATAGATAGGTCATCTATTACAACAGATGGGTCATTTATTTCAACAAGCGGGTTATCTGTTGCAACAGATAGGTCATTTGTTACAATAGACAGATCACCTATTACAATAGATGGGTTATCTGTTGCAACAGGCGAGTCATCTGTTACCAAAAAGTAGTCATTTGTTGCATCAGACTAGTCATCTGTTGCAACAGATGCCTTATCTGTTGCAACAAAGTGTAATTTATTGTAACATACTATATAGATGATTAATCTGTTGCAACAGATAAGTAATCTATTTGGAATAGCACAAAATAACTCCTGCCACAAACCCAACAAATAACCAATATGTTTCAATAGATGGTCCATTTGTTGAAGAACTCAAAACTCTTGTTATTGCTACTGAATTACAAATTGTTCCCTACATCCAATTGTCGACATGTTTGTTGAGAAGAAGAAATAGACATAAACATAAATTTTTCATTAAACAAAAACAAAATACATTAATATAAATAAAAATAAAAATACATACGCTAAAAGAAAAAACATAACCTAATTATTATTATTATAATCACCATCATTATTATTATTGCTAGCAGCCAATCATCAATCGGCGGCAGCAGGAGCGAATCTCTCGGAGCATCCTTGCTCTCACGGTGCCTAACTCTCACTACAGGTGATTAAACTGCCTCTGAAGTTCCTGCATGGTGCCACACAGAATAGCAATGTCTCAAATAGGATTAGTCATATCTAGAAAACGCATGAATTGACAAAAAATATAAAAACACATAGAAAAAAGTCCAAATGCAATACAATGTATACTATCAATTGGATAGATTTACACAAAAAGAAAGAAAAAAGCCTACTTAATTCAGTGAAAAGGTATCTAGTCTTTGAAGAGAAAGTGGTTGAAAATGTAATATGAAAGACAAAATGCAAGAAATAAATAGAGTGTAGCAGAATGAATGAGAAAGGAGGGATCAATTTATAGAGGGTTGAATTTGAATGAGTTTGGCAAAAAAGCGCGACTGTTCACCTCCATTTTATTAATTACATTCAAACTGGTGACTTTTTTATTACTGTGAAAAGTTATGACTTAATTAAATCAAGCCGCTGACCTTTTGATTATTGTGATAAGTCATGACTTATCAGCTTATTATTATTAATTAGTTCTTAAATTTAAAAAACCTTTTTCACAATTAAATAATCAAATATTTCTCACCTTTTCAATAATTGTTTCTTTTAATAATAATAATTTTTATTGAGTTGTGACAACAGATTGTATATTTGTTGCATCAGATAACCCACCTGTGTTAACAGATATACCATCTATTTCAATAATTCAACCATCAGTTGCAATAGATAATCTATCTGTTGCAACATATAATCTATCTTTTGCAATATATAACTATCTTTTTTAATCCAAATTGGTCACTTTTTAATTATATAAATTAAAAAAATATATATATTTAAAAATAAAAAATGGTGAAAAGTCACTACTTGTTGCCTATTTAATATTAAAAACAATTATTCAAATTAAATTACCATTTTATACGGTTATAAGTTGTGTTTATCATTTATTTCCTTATTGTTTTCTGTGAAAAAAATGACTTAATTAAATCAAGCTTGTGAGTTTTTTATTATTGTGACAAGTCATGCTTTTCAGCTTATTATTATTAATTAGTTCTTAAATTTAAATAATCCTTTTCTCAATTAAATAATCGAAAACTTCTCACCTTTTTCATAACTATTTCTTTTAATAAAATAATAACAATTTTTATTGAGTTGTGGCAACAGATTATATATTTGTTGCATCAGATAACTGATCTATGGCAATAGATATACCATCTGTTGCAACACATTGACCATCTGGAGCTTTTTTTATTTCCACTAACAACTTATTCATCAGTTGCAATAGATGGAGAATTTGATTTATCAGCTATTTTGAATGTATTAGACAAAAAGTCACGACTGTTCACGTTTTTTTTAACAATTATTATATACCTTAATTAATTCAAAGTGGTGAATTTTTCTTACATAATAAATAAATTTAAAAACAAAAATGATGAAAAGTCACTACCTGTCGCCTATTTAATATTAACATCAGTTATTAAAATTAAATAACCATTCTTATGGTTATAAATTGTGTTTATCATTTATTTTCTTATTATTTATTTACAAGCCATTTTTCTTATTAAATAATCAAAAAGTCATGACATTTCACGTTCTCAATAACAATAACCCTTTTTATTAACAATCGTTTGTTGTAATATATGATCCACCTGTCACAACAAATTAACCATCTGTTGCAACATATGGTCCATCTGTTGCCATAAACGCTCAACCCCTGCCTCCAACCATCGACATTTTGAGAATAAGGAATAGACAGAATGAATATTAAATAGGAATTAAAAATTCAAAGTCTACCAAACGTAGATTTTTGAATTCATGATATACAAATATACAATAAAAAATAAAACATATATTAGGTTCCGCCCTTAGGTAGATCCGATATAATAAAAGAAAATACATACTCTAAAAGATAAAACATAACCTAATTATTATTATTGCTATTATTATTATTATTATTATTATTATTATTATTATTATTATCATCATTATCATTATCATTATTATTAGTAGTAGTAGTATTAATAATAATAATATTATCAACCGGCCGATTGTCATCCGACAGCTGCAGGGCGCTCCTCAGCCTTGCTTTCATGTCACCCAACTCTCACCGGAGTTCATGAATTTGCCTTTCAAGTTCCCGCAAGGAGTTGCGCAAAATCATCTTGTCCGAATCCAGATCAGACATATCTAGAAGTGGAGTAGAATGAACGAGTAAGGAGAGACCTATTTTATAAAGAATTGAATTTGAATGGATTAGTCAAAAAGCCACGACTTTTCACATATTTTTAATAATTACCTCCCTTAATTAAATAAAAGTGGTGATTTTTTGAATATGTAAATTAAAAAACGGATCTAAATACAACATTTTATATTTATTGTATTTCAAAAAGAAAAAAATGCTTTAAAATAAATCTAATAGATGGGTAATATGTTGCAAAATATATTCTACCTGTTTGATAATTTACAACATATTGACAATCTATAACAATATATGTATATATATGTTTGATTATTTCCAAAAGATAAGTCATATTTTGTAACATATTTATTATCTGTTATAACAGATGTCTATAATTATTTGATAATTTTAACATATGTGTCATCTGTTGCAACAGGTTAGTCATCTGTTTATTCAAATAGGATTGAATTTGAATGGGCTAGTAAAACAGTCACAACTGTTCACCTATTTTTTAATAATTAAACCCCTTAATTAAATAAAACTGGTGACTTTTTGAATATGTAAATTAAAAAAATGGGATCTAAAACTAATATTTTATATTTATTATATTTTGAAAAGAAAAGAAAACTGCTTTAAAATAAATCTAACAGATGAGTAATCTGTTGCAAAATATATTCTATTTGTTTGATAATTTACAACATAATGACAATCTGTTGCAACAGTTGTCTATAATTATTTGATAATTTTAACAAATGTGTCATCTGTTGCAATAGGTTAGTCATCTATTTATTCAAATTAAGTCATAGATGGGCTAGGAAGAATAAGGTGCGTGCAGATAGATGGATCCACTTTCATGTGTGGGAGTTATGTATTACTGATAAGGTCATTGGGATAACACACAGAAAGTACAATGATTTTTTGAATGTAGTTTTTAACCTATTAGGCATTGATCATTCAAACAAGATCTTACATTGTACAGTTAAGTTTGATAGGTTCAAATTAATAAGGCCGAGAGGCCCATGAAGATGGTGCTGATAACCTGTTATAAATTAATAACGGTTGTTGCTCAGGTTTATGCGTGTCAAGTTTTGAGAAGTGATCAATATTTGTTTTCATTGCAAAGATCCAATAGCGATTGGACTTAAATTTAAGTGTGCATTGGACTCTAGAAGTCCTTCGAAGCCTCGCACTGCATCAAACAAGAACGAAAAATCAATAAAAATTTCCCTAGCCTAAATTTATATGCAACGGTTGTTCGATAAGATGATTATACGTCAAAAGGAGCCGTAGGAGAATACCTGCGAGGTAAAGAGGAGTTGATGAAAGACTACATTATCTGAGAGCTAATTGAAGAGGAAACATAGGGTAGCAAGGAACTTCTAGTGAATTTGGATGATTAAACTGAATTAAAACATGAGAAAAGTTAATCAAGTGCAAATATGAAATTGTATCCAGTAATGAAAATCCATCTGTTGTCTCTCTCAAAGAAAAATAGTGTAGCTGGGCACTTTGCTAGGGAGCTGTGACTAGTTAGAGCGGTCAAAATGATCACCGACATAGAAAATAATAAAACACCAAGAAAGCAGCTTTGCGGACATTGAGGGTTGTAATGATGTACAGTAAGTCAAGAAAAATTGTGCCAAGAACATCTGAATTTAAAATAAGGAATCAATCCAAGGCGACAATTTTTGAATTTTAAATTGCATCCCATGACTTCTTGTTTGTGGTTCCGATTAGGTCCACTGCTATTGACTTTATCAGAACCACAAACAAGAATGAAAGGCAGCTTTAGTATCATTACTTCCTTAGAAATATGGGTATAATTGATTATGTTTTCTTTCCTTAGCATGCTTTCAACATATCTTGGAGAAGATCAGAGGCTTGATGTAGTATGTGAATCCCAATAATTTTCAAGCTTACCTCCAGCTTGCTGATTTGGTCTTTAAGTTTGTCATTGTTGTCTTTGAGGTTAGTATACAGTTCCTGGTCTTTTGTGAGATCGTCAATGAGGAACACTTTCTTCAAAATTATGGCATTGTAAAAGCTCTTCAGAAGGCTTCTAGAACACTTTCTTCAGAAGGCTTAAATGATAAATGGAGGGTCGCTTTATTTGTTTTAGGTCAACGTGTTGATATACACTCAAGAAGTGGTCCCAACAGTTGCAAAGTTAGTAAAGTGAGAAATTCAACTATTGGGACCACTACTTTAGTGTGCATCCATACGTTGACCTAAGAAAAACATAGTGACCCTCCATGTATCATTTAAGCCTTCTGAAGAAAGTATTCTGGAATCCTTCTGAAGGCCTTTTACAATGCCACAAATTCGAAAGAAGTGTTCCTAATTGATACTCTCACAAAATACCAAGAAATCTATACTAACATCAAAGACAACAATGACAAACTTGAAGATCAAATCAGCAAGCTGGAGGAAAGCTTGAAAATTATCGGGATTCACATACTACAACAAGCCTCTGATCTTCTCCAAGATATGTTGAAAGCATGCTAAGGCAAGAAAACACAATCAAATATATTCATATTACTAAGGAAGTAATGATACTCAATCTGCCTTTCATTCTTGTTTGTGGTTCCGATCAGGTCAATAGCGGTGGACCTAATCGGAACCATAAATAAGAAGGCATGGGATGCAATTTAAAATTCAAAAATTACTGCCTTCACTTAGATTCCATATTTTAAATGCAGATGCTGACTTACTGTACATCATTTTAACCCTCGGTGCCTGCAAATTTACTTTCTTGATGTTCTACTATTTTCTATATAGGTGATCATTCCGACCACGCCAGCTAGTTGCACCTCCCAAGCAAAGTGCCCAACTGCACTATTTTTCTTCGAGAGAGATAATAGAAAGATTTTCATTTTTGGATACACTTTTATATTTGCACTTGATTTAGATTTCTCATGTTTTAAGTCAATTTAATCAGCCAGATTCGCTACAAATTCCGTTATATCCTATGTGTCCTCTTCAATTAGTTCTCAGATGATATAATCTTCATCAATTCCCTTTTTCCCGCATAGGTATTCTCCTAACACAGCTTCTATCGTATAATCATCACCTTGAGTAACCCAACCATATACATTTGGGCTAGGGAAATAACTATATTGATTTTCGTTCTTGGTTGCAGTAGTGAGAGACTTCAAAGGCCTTCTCAAAGTCCAATGCACCCTAAAAGTTAGTCCAATTGTTATTGAATCTTTTTACAGTGCCACCAAAACTTGATTCCTTCACAAAGCATGACGCATAAACTTGAGCAATAACCGTCATTAAATCTTAACAGGGTATCAAACCATATTCATGGTCCCTCGGCCTTATCAGTTTAGATCTATCAAAATTAACTGTAAAATTACAGATATCTTGTTTAAATTATCAATGCCTAATCTATAAAAAAACAACATTCACAAAATCAGTGTACTCTATGTGTTTTTTCACGATAACATCATCAGTAATACATGCCTCCCATATATGAAGTAATGCCATCTGCAAGCAACTTATTTCTCCAAACCCATCTTTACTGTAGCCTTATGTGTTGGTCGGGTGAAATTTGATCAACTTTTATTTCCTTATATCTACAAACAAGAGAAAAACAATTAATGTCAAATAAGAGAATAACAAAAAGAACAATACAATTGATGTCTACATAATTTTAAAAAAGGTAACAAAAAATTAAATAAATATAACATATTTCAACAGCTTCCCTACCTGTTACAATAGATTGTCCATCTGTTACAACATATTACCCATATGTTGCAATAGATTACACATCTGTTGTAACAGACTCTATATTTGTTGAAACAAATTCCACATTTATTGCAATAGATTCCCGAACAGATAGGCAATCTATTGTAATAGGCTATGCATCTGTTATAACAGATGTGGAGTTTGTTAAAACATATGTGTAATCTGTTGGAATACATCAAGCCAGCCTTGCTTGTCATTTAATTTGTTCCAATAGTTACTCCATCTATTGTAACATCAACAACAACATCAATAACAAAGAAACAACAAAGAAACAACATCATTTGTTCCAACACCATCAACAACACCACACCACATGTTCCAACCCCACCAACAACATGAATAACAACATCAACAATAAGGAAATAACAAAATACATACAAAAAATTGATACTGCCAACAAGGCTTTTAAACTTAAAAGTCACCATTCCTCCAAATTTTTTAAATAAATAGGATATGGGTAAACGGTAATTTATAAATAAAAGAATAGATGTAAATAACTAATTTAAATAACTTGCAAAGAAAAAGATGAGAATGAAAGAGCAATAGTGAACTATATTTGCAATGTCAAAAGTAAGGGGATCAAAATGATAATTTCAAATGAAAACAGATATAGATCGATTGAGATCCGAAAAGATCCTCATGATAAAGAGGAGAGAAAAGAGATAAAAAAAGAAGAAGACAATTGTGATAAACCTAAAGAGGAGAGAAAGAAAAAGAAGAAAGATGAATTAATTTATGGATGAAGGAGAGGTAATTTTAGAGGTGGGTTTAAATATTCATTATTCATTAATATTCATTAATAACTTTGAGGGGCACGAGGAGACAAGTGACATTGAAAATAAATGATAGGACGAATCAAGGAGAAAATATTTGAGTTATTCAAGAAATATTTTTTGCTGCCTTAGTATTTTATATTTTTTATTATAGACAGAAAATTACTTTAAAATGAAAATAAAAGATTTTCAAACAGATATGTCATCTGTTGCAACATATATCAATGTCTGATTTAAAAATTCAAACAACTCAGTCATCAGTCATAACAGATACAAATATATATTCGATATTTAAAACAGATAGGAAATCTATTGTAACAAATCTCAATATCTGTTTGAAAATTTCCAACAGCTTAGTTGTCTATTGTAACAGATTTTTTTGCAATTGATTTAGCTAGAACTAGGGATGAGTTGAAAGGGTCAACTACAACTTTAATTGAGTCATTGCAATTGCATGATGTTGGTAATGCATTCCACCCGACCTGAGTCGTCAATTGATCGATCTGAGTTAAAATGACTCTTATTAAATTATTATTAAGCTAATACCTAAATTGATTTAGCTAGAAATAGGGATGAGTTGATAGGGTCAACTACAACTTCAATTAAGTCTTTGTAGATGCATGATGTTGGTATTGCAGTCCTCCTGACCTGAGTCATCAATCGATCACTCTAAGTTGAAATGATTCATATTAACTAATTATTAAGATAATACCTAAACTGATTTAGCTATAACTACAGATGAGTTGATAGGGTCACCTATAACTTCAATTGAGTCTTTTCAGTTGCATGATGTTGGTATTGCGTTTCTCCCAGCCTGAGTCGTCAATTGATCAATCTGACTTAAAATGATTCTTATTAACTTATTAATAAAATAATACCTAAATTGATTTAGCTAGAACTAAGGATAAGTACACAGGGTTAACTACAACTTTAATTGAGTCTTTGCAAATGCATGATGTTGGTATTGCGTTCCTCCCGACCAGAGTCATCAATCGATCACTCTCAGTTGAAATGATTCATATTAACTTATTATTAAAATAATACCTAAATTAATTTAGTTAGAACTAGGGATGATTTTATAGGGTCAACTACAACTTTAATTGAGTCTTTGCTATTGCATGATATTGGTATTGCGTTCCTCCCGACCTGAGTCATCAATCGATCAATCTGAGTTGAAACGATTCTTATTAACTTACTATTATTATTAAGATAATATATAAATTGATTTATCTAAAACTAGGGATGAGTTGATAGGGTCAACTACAACTTTAATTTAGTCTTTGTTGTTGCATGATGTTGGTATTGCGTTCCTTCTGACATGAGTCATTAATCGATCAATTTAAGTTAAAACGATTCATATTAAATTATTATTAAGATAATACCTAAATTGATTTATCTAGAACTATGGATGAGTACATAAGGTCAACTACAACTTTAATTGAGTCTTTGTAGTTGCATGATGTTGGTATTGCGTTTCTCCCATCCTGAGTCGTCAATCGATCACTCTGAGTTGAAAAAATTCATATTAACTTATTATTAAGATAATACCTAAATTAATTTTTCTATAACTAGGGATGAGTTGATAGGATCAACTACAACTTTAATTTAGTCTTTGAAGTTACATGATGTTGGTATTGCGTTCCTCTCGACCTAAGTCATCAATCGATCACACTTAGTTAAAATGATTCATATTAACTTATTATTATTATTATTATTATTATAATACCTAAATTGATTTAGCTATAACTAGGGATGAGTTGATAGGGTCAACTATAACTTCAATTGAGTCTTTATAGTTGCATGATGTTGGTATTGCATTCCTCCCGACTTGAGTCATCAATATGAGTTGAAATGATTCTTATTAACTTATTATTAAGCTAATGCCTAAATTGATTTAGCTATAACTAGTGATGAGTTGACCGGGTCAACTACAACTTCAGTTGAGTCTTTGTAATTACATGATGTTGGTATTGAGTTCCTCCCGACCTGAGTCGTCAATCAATCACTCTGAGTTGAAATAATTCATATTAACTTATTATTAATATAATACCTAAATTTATTTAGCTATAACTATGGAAGAGTTGATAGGGTCAACTACAACTTCAATTGGGTCTTTGCAATTGCATGATACTGGTATTATGTTCCTCCTGACTTGAGTCGTCAATCGATCAATCTGAGTTGAAATGATTCTTAATAACTTATTATTAAGCTAATACCTAAACTAATTTAGCTATAACTAGGGATGGGTAAATAGAGTCAACTACAACTTCAATTGAGTGTTTGCAATTGCATGATGTTGGTATTGCGTTCCTCCCGACCTGAGTCGTCAATCATCACGCTGAGTTGAAATGATTCATATTAACTTATTATTAAGCTAATACCTAAATTGATTTATCTAGAAATAGGGATGAGTTGATAAGGCTAACTACAACTTCAATTGATTCTTTGCAGTTGTATGATGTTGGTATTGTATTCCTCCCAACCTAAGTCGTCAATCGATGAATCTGAGTTAAAATAATTCTTTTTAACTTATTATTAAGCTAATACCTAAAATTCATTAGTGTTCCAGTTGAACTTATGTCACAACCCAAAAATGAGGGTCATGATGGCACTTGTCGCGACGTACCTTAACAAGTAAACCTATCACCCAAACTGATATGGAAAGAATAAAAGACAGAAATATCCCAGGATACGGCTTCGAGAATCAAACCGAACCATTTAAGTAATCATAACAATGTGGAAAGAACTTATCCAAAATGCCAATCATGCCCAAAACCAGGTGTCAATAGTGTAAGAACTACTAATACAATCCAAGAGTCAAATGCATCAAAAAAATAACCACAAAGGAATAATAATTGTCTCCGAATACTAATAAAGACATAACAACTATAAAAAGGTAGAGGTGAACTTCAAACGCATGAATATCCAATATGCTACCTTGGAAGCTCCAACAATTGCCTGAGTTAATCAAGCTGAGGCGCACTTGAGCTAAGACCTGCACCGAAAGGGCGCAGTAGGCATGAGTACGGTCCACTTGTACTCAGTAGGTATCATAGGCCGACTAAGCAAAGTACTAAATAAAGCATACAAAATATACACCATACAAGTAGCGTCTTTACAACTCAAGGCAAACACAATTGCGCACAGCTCCAAATCATGGGTAGGATAATTCTTCTCATGAGGCACTAATCTTGACGAGACGCATACACAATTACCTTTCCCTCCTGCATTAACACAACATCTAACCTAACACCTGAAGCATAAAAAAAGACAATAAAACCCATACCTTCCTTGGTAAAGCCAATATAGGAGCTGAAGTCAACAAGTCCTTGACCTTTTGGAACCTCGCCTCACAAGCATCAGACCACTAGATGGAAATATTTTTCTAAGTCAACTTGGTCGACAAAGCTATAATGGAAGAGAAACCCTCAACAAAACACTAATAATACCCGGCCAAGCCAGTAAAACTCTAAATCTCGGTGGGCAAAGTAGGTCTAGCCCAATCACGAACTACGGCAACCTTAGATGGATCAACCATAATACCTCACTTAGTCATCATATGATCCAAGAAAGAAACTGACTCCAACCAAAACTTGCACTTAGACAACTTAGCATACAACTTCTTATCCCTCAATCTCTAAAGCATAATCCATAAATGCTCCTCATGCTCAACCTCACTCTTGGAATAAATCAAGATATCATCAATAAATACCATAACAAAGGAGAAGAGATATGATCGAAACACCCAGTTCATCAACTCCATGAATGCGATAGGGGAATTAGTCAACCCAAAAGACATGACCAAGAACTCATAATGACCATATCGAGTTCGAAAAGCAGTTTTCGAAATATCCAAAGCTCTAATCCTCAACTAGTGATAACTGAACCTCAAATCAATCTTCAAAAATACTACAGCACCCTGAAACTGATCAAACAAATCATCGATGCGAGGGAGAGGATACTTATTCTTAACCATCACCTTGTTCAACTATCGATAATCAATACACATCTATATAGACCTATCCTTTCTCTTCATAAACAAGACAGGCACACCCAAGGTGAAATACTATGTCGGATATATCTCTTGTCCAACAACTCCTACAACTGATCCTCAGTTTCTTCAGCTCTGCTGGGTCCATCCTATAAGGAAGAATAAAAATGGGCTTGGTTCTAGACTCAACATCAACAATAAAATCAATATCTCGATCCAAAGGCATACTAGGCAAGTCCGTGGAGAACATCTCCATAAACTCACAAACAATACGGACAAAATCCAAGGAAGGAGGCAAAACAACACTTGTGTCATGAATATCATCCAAGTAATACAAACATCCCTTCTCAACCAATTTACGAGCCTGAATATAAGATATGACCCTCTTAGGATCCAAATGAAGTGTACCCTTCCAAGCTATCCTTGGCACACCCAACGAAGCTAAAGTCATAGCCTTGGCATAACAATTTAGGACGGCATAAGAAGGAGCCAACCAATCTATACCCAAAATAGAATCAAAATCAACTATGTCTAATATAAGCAAGTCTATCAAAGTCACACATCCGGCAAAAGTCACAACACAAGATCGATGCACCTGATCCTCCACTAAAGAATCACCTACCGGGGGTAGATACATGAATAGTCATGAAAAGAATCTCAATAACAAAATCAAAACCCAATGCAAAATACACAGACGCATAAGAGAAAGTCGATCCAGGATCAAATAATAAGATGCAGGTCTGAAATAAACTGAGTGGTACCTGCGATCATAGCATCTGAAGCCTCCGCCTTAAATTTGAATGATATAGTGTAACACTGTCCATGACTACCAATTGGCTGAATAGCCCCACGACCACCAACATGACTCTACCATTTCTACCTATTGTACGTTTGGTAGAAACCCTACCTCTCACAGCTAAAATACGAGTAGCTCTAAACACATGGCAAGAGCAGTCCTTAGCCACATGGCCAACCTCATCACACACATAGCAACCTCTATGACCAGTCTCAACAAGATAAAGTACAACTGAGCCCGAATGGTCACCCTAAACTTTTGAACTAGAAGATCTACCAGCTGAACTCTATAAAGTCACCTACACTAGCCTACTATGATATCCATGAGAACTTCTAAAATCTTTACCTCGAGAGGTCCGACTCCTGAACTTACCAAAACGATGCACACTTTTGGTGCCTCCCTGAGATGCACTAAGAATATCCTCTGTCATCTTAGCATAATCCACAATACTCTAAAAATAATCCCTAATCACAATCATCTGAGATGTATCCAACTAAAGAGAAACATCCAAACCCTTTACAAACTTTGTATCTGCTTAAGCTTGGTGGAAATACTATCATAGAAATATCTAGACAGGGTATGAAAGCATGCCTCATACTCAACAACTGTCATAAAGCCCTGCTCTGAATGATCAAACTCATTTCATATACGATCTCTCAAACTAAAAGGCATAAATCTCTCCAGAAAGGCATCAACAAGCTGATCCCATGACAACTCAGGAGCATCAACAAGCCTACAACCAACAAATGATATCCATTAATTTCTCACAGTATCTCTCAACTGATAGTAGCATAAACAACTCCATTCGCATAAGAAAAGAGTGAAACACAAATTAGAACACAAGGTATGAAAAACTTTGCATGATAAAGAATAAAATAAGAGAAATTTCCTAAAGACGTCTTATAGCCTCTCGAAGATAGATATGGACGTCTACGTATAGATATGGACGTCTATGTACCAATCCACGAGACTCTATTAGACATCCCATTCTTACACCATCGAGACCAATGAAACCTGGATGCTCTCATACCAATTTATCACAACCCAAAAATGAGGGTCATGATGGAACTTGTCGCGGTGTACCTTTACAAGTAAGCCTATCACCCAAACTGATATGAAAAGAATAAAAGAAAGAAATATCCCATGGTAAGTCTTCTAGAATAAAGCCGAACTATATAAGTAATTATAACAATGCGGAAAGAACTTATCCAAAATGCCAATCATGCCTAAAACCAGGTGTTAATAGTGTAAGAACTACTAATACAATCCAAGAGTCAAATGCATATAAAAAAAAACAAAAAGGAATAATAATAACTATCTCCGAATACTAATAAACACATAAAAGCTATAAAAAGATAGAGGAAAACTTTAGACATATGACTGTCCAATCCGCTACCTTGGAAGCTCCAATAATCGCCCAAGTCAATCAAGCTGAGGCGCACTCGAGCTAAGACCTCCACCGAAAGGGCGCATTAGGCATGAGTACAGTTCACTTGTACTCAGTAGGTATCATAGGCCAACCAAGCAAAGTAGTAAATAAAGCATACAAAATATACACTAAGGGCACGTCACCTGCAATCAGAAAATATCCCACAATAGTAGCCCATACCACTTGCACTAAAATTTTTAATATATCTTATATATTAAAACAACACATCAAGATATTGAACACAAGTATACATTATGTCACATATAAATAGAACAAGAGAGAACATGTAGATACAAGATCATCAAATATAAGTAAATGGAGGTAAGACAAATAAATAGATGACAAGTCAATATGGCAATTCAACACGACATAAACAAAATAAAGTAAGTGCAATGTATATGATGATGATGATGATGATAATGCTGTATGAGGTCGTCGCACAATCTCCGGGATCATTGCACAATCCTCGTATACACCTACGAAGCTAAAGCTTCTCGACGTAGGACCCATAGGGGGTTCGTCAACCCATATACAATACACATATCTTATATCTCCTTTCGAGCATATCCCTCGAAAGGGGTTTTATAAGGTGTTACAATATTTTTTAAAAAAAAGTGTTGCCAGTGTTTCTCAGATGTTGCCACGGTGGTACCAATATTTCATGAATGAGTATGATATGAAGATCTGATGCTCACAAACAATCATAATGAGTATTTCCACAGTCAATCACATGATATACTTCGACAACCAACCACAATAATACATTCCCACAACCATATGAGCCAGTATCCACTTATTATTTTCGTTTTATCCATGAATTTCCACATGTCTCATATGCCAATAAAGTATGATATAATCAAAATACACCAATGGTACCATATTAAACAACACAATACAAGTATTCACATGTATTTAAGGCTATCAATATCACATAGGACCCCTCACGGTCAAACATATCACATAATATCTCAATTTCGACAGTACATCACATATAGGCCCCCACACGGGCAAAACACATAGATAGCCATTTTTATGATTAGTTTCCACCCTTAACATGCATTTGTACCATCATTCACTACCCAACCCAATCTGAAGAGTCAAGCCATAACCTACCTCCAAAGCTGAAACCGGTTCGCTACACTTGAACTCGCGACCTTAATTTTCAAGAATAATTTTGAAATCTACTAAAAACATCAAATATGAAATCTATGCATCAAAATAAAACCAACGACACCCATATTGACTACTTTTAGTTCGAGATCAAAATGGGCCCCTAAAATGGGTTTCTAAAAAAGAAGGGAAAAATCAAAACTTTACTTCAAAAATATGTTCCCCATATTTTTAGGAATCTACAGCTAAAAATCCAAGTTAAATAGAGTAAAAAACGGGGTTCAAATCGAAGAAAAACCATTTTTGAGCTTTATCGGATAAAATATTTGAAATCTGGATTAAAATCAAGAATCGAAGTTGTTTTGAAGGTTAAATTGATGAAAAACTAGTAATTAAAAGATAAAAATATTATTCAAGTAAAAATAAGCTTTAAAATCAAGCCCTAAGATTTTAGAGGTTTTGAGAAATTAGTTAAGAAATTACTAAGAAATGGGTGAATTCTTACCTTAAATCCGTAATAAAATCAAGAAATGGATGTTGATCTAGCTTTCCAAGCTCCCACAAATTTTACTTTTGCGCTTCCATACTATTTTAGGGTTTACCTCTCAAGAGTCAAGATGAAAATGAGCAAAATGGGTCAAAAGGATGAAAAAACTGTTATTTATTGCAGAAAATCTGCAATAACATTTTTTTGTTGGTTGATCGGACTTCGATGGGGTGCCCGAAATTCGTTCGAAGTCCTATATACACAAACGAACTATGCAACTATACTAAATTTGATGTTCTGGATGCGATGGAAATACCAGATTTTCTAGAAAATATCTTTTTCACAAAATTGACCCCCAAAACCCGAAATCATAATTTTCCAAATCTAGGGTCAAAATGAGATTTAAAAGCCGTAAAATCATACCAAACATGCTAACACCCTAAAATCAACATTTCGGATCTGCTGGTGAAGTCGGATTTTCCATCCGAGGTTGTTTCGCTCAAATGTGGGTCCTACACACATATTTCCAATTTTTTAACTTTTCGACCGATAAGTCAAAATGAGCTCGGATGCATCGGGACCCGAACCAAAGGTCTATATAGTTTAAAATTGATATTCCGGAGCGGCTGGCGTAGTCCGTTCAGCCATCCGTCTCACGGATCAAAAGATATCTACATAAGTCCAAAATAAGGCTCTCGAAATCATAAAAAACCACAATATTGCATAAATGATATCAAAATGCATCAAAAATAATGTCAATCACTCCTACACCCCAGAAATATCATAATGCAACTACGGAGAGGGATAAAACAGTCAAATCACATAAAATCATAAATTTCACATATTTCATCAAATTTTTAGATCGTTACTTCATACACTTTATTATGATGAGATGGTTAAAAATTATATCATTTAAAATTTAAAAAATAATTAAGATCAATTCGGACCAAATTAACAATTTCAAAACTTACCATTCTTTTCCAAAAATATAAATCAATCCATACAAATCATCCATTTATGGAAAAAAATATGTCATCATGTCAAATCTTGATTCTCACTCTTTTCTTTCTCTCTCAATAATACAGACAACAACTACGCAGTATATTGCTCATCCCTTCAAAACATATCAATTTTCTTTCTATTTTTGACCACATAGTTATTATTTTTGACTTCATTCTCGCTTGTACCCATCGTTTTCTCTATCTTTGCAGGTGACAGAGTTCGAGAAGAGTTCTACATTTGTTATTTATTCTAAAAATTAGGGCTTTTTAGTTAATGATGGAAAAAAAAGACTTTTGAGTTGTATTACCTTCGAGAATGGATTAATAATTTTGAATTTTGATGCTAAAAATATAGGAAGAACCCGTGAAAACCCTAGTTATTATCACGATGTTTTGTTGACTGTAGTGGCATTATTGGATAGTGTTTGTGGAATTATTAATGGTTGTCGTTGGTAGTGTCGGTATTGGTCGTCTTGGTGGTGGTGTCGGT
This sequence comes from Capsicum baccatum var. pendulum, assembly GCA_030864225.1. Lineage (NCBI taxonomy): Eukaryota > Viridiplantae > Streptophyta > Magnoliopsida > Solanales > Solanaceae > Capsicum > Capsicum baccatum. The sequence continues at coordinate 120,898,273 of CM061556.1, read as the reverse complement.
GGTCTTGATGTTGGTATTGGTGGTTTTGGTGCTGGTATTGGGGGGCATTGGTAGTGGTGTTGGTGGTATTGGTGGTCTTGGTGGCATTGGGGGTGGTATTGGTGGTGGTCTTGGTGTTCCATCTGCTGCAGCAGGTGGAACAACTGTTGGGAGATATTAAATAGATCTTCAAACAGATTCTTCATCTGTTCCAACTGATGGGTTATCCGTTGGAATATTTTTTGTAATGTGGCATATATTAATTTATTAAAATTTGTCTTACCATTTTAAAAAAATTATGCAGACATCAAATGTAATGTATTTTTATTTTTTTATTATTTATAGTTAAAAGATGTCTCCCAAAAGAAAAGAAACTGAAAGTGGATCAATTTCTGACCTCCTAACAAAAAGGCTAGAGTACAGATGGATTCAGAGGAACTTCCTAAATAATCTTAGTTAGGAAAAAATAAAGCTGAGTAAAGTTATGAAATGGGAGGTGGAGAAGGGTATATAGAGGACGGTGAGGAAAATAAAAGTAAGGATGAAGAAGAAGATAAACAAGAAGAGGAAGAAGTAGAAAGTGAGAAAGAGAATGCTGATAAACATGATGATAAGCAAGAAGAGAAAGAAGTAAAAAGTGAGAAAGAGGATGATGATCAACATAATGATAATGCATCACCAATGGGGAATAAATTAAGATCGAAATCCCAGCATGATCCTGTTAAAACTATTAGTATTGACAGGTTTTAAGTTTCGATGATGATAGATGACCCTGCAAAACTAATTGGTGATCTTGTACTTAAATGTCAGTTGAGAAAACCTTTTGAAAAATTTAGGAATATTATGAGGAATGAAAACATAGATGAAATTTTTAAGAAGAGCTATTTTGGACGCTTTCTTGAGTTGCCTGAGGACCATATTTCCCATTTCAAAATGAGTATGGTATATGGTCTTCTCAAATCCAGGATCAAGTATGTAAGGGATGCTAAAGATTTGACGGAAGGGGCAAAAAGATGGATGAAAACTAGATCAACTACTGTGGCATGTCGATTTGTTTTGGCATAAAAGAGTTTGCCATAGTGACAGGCTTGAGATTTGATTATCCAAAAGAACCTCTCATCAACGAAACACCCCAAAAGGCAAGCATGATAGTCAAACCACCACCATCAAATAAAGAGAAGGCATTGTCCAATTGACCACCCACCAAAACCAATAAATGTAAGGAAAAAATAGATGGGTTGTTCGACATTAAGGGACGTAGCTACAAAGCGACGGATTTGATAGAAGATCTCAAGGATAAAACCATACCAAAATAGTACAGAGAGAAATTGTGCTTAGTTTGGTTTGCCTATTCTTTTATATTGGTAACAGACGTCAAGAAAGTTATAGAAGATGATTTGTTGGTGCTTGTTGAGGATTTTGAGAAATTCAATAATTATCCCTAGGGATACGACAACTACAACTTGACTTTCAAATATTTACTGACAAAGCTATCCCCAAACACGATCACATTATATAGCTTTCCTTGGGCTTTCATGATAAATTTAATCACTGTTTGTTTGCTCATCCATTAATTTATATTGCATAATTATTATGACTTTTTTGCTTGTTTCCTATTTACATATTTTAGGCATGGGCATTTGAAGCCATTCTTCCCCTCCGAAAGTAGGTTAAGGATTACTCGCATGAGTTTTCTTATCCAAGAATCCTTAGGTGGTTAGCTGCAAAGAGCAGCACTAGAATTAAGGAGGAGGATCTCTGTAACCCTCTAGATAATGCAGTACGTCTTCTTTTAAGTAAAATAATTTGACTCAAAGAAAGATATTAAAATAGATGTGCCATCTGTTGCGACATATGGGTCATCTATTATAATAGATTACCCATCTATTACAACTGGTTCAACAAATGTGTAATCTATCGTGATAGATGATCCATATTTTGCAATAGATTACCCATCTGTTGCTTTGGTTTTTTGAACCCAACTCAATAGATTACCCATTTACTATAAATTGTATAACAAATGGGTAATCAGATACAACATATTATTAATCTATTGCGATATATAGATAAGTTATTATGATAGATAGATCATTTATTGTATAAGTTGTCTGTGTTAACATGTAACCCAATTGACTACAAATAATTATATGATTTAAATGTATCTTTCTTTTTTATAGGTTTCCCATCCATGGATCATGCCTACTGAGCAGGCGTTGGAGATAAATTCATTTATTACTCCAGGTCTTGTTGTGTAATACACTGGAAAATTTTTTGTTGAAATTTTATGCGTAAATGTGTTGGGTTCTATCTTCTAGAATGAATTATAAATTTTCCGTATGTAATGTATTAGATTATGACCCACCATTGCATAGAGTATCGAATAATCTTTCCACTGATATATGGATCATCCAAACCGGACACCCGAGCGATGAGTTATGAACATTCCAATCGAACCGTGAATAGTAGTGAACAGTAAAACGTGCAGGAAAAAGTATTGAGGCCTAGCGTAATTTTGCTCCAAATTTAAATGATCATAACTCCTTGTACATAATAATCTGGGTGATCTACTATATATCAACGGAAAGCTCTGCGAGTCCTCTTTCCAATGAAATTAGTTTCATCCAATTTGTTTATTGGAGCAAAAAGTTATGGTCGATCTACTTCAGCCTACCAAAAACAAATTTTGGGGTCAACTTCAAATGATTATAACTCCTCGTACACAATGATCTGGGTGAGATACTATATATCAACGGAAATATATGAGAGTCCTTTTTCTAATGAAATTAGTTTTATCCAATTTGGATATCGAAGTAAAACCTTATGGTTGATCTACTTTAGACTATCAAAATAGTCCACCAAAGGACAGATTCGAGAATTATTTGATTTTTAAGGGCGTTTTGGTCATTTCCCCTCACCCAAAATCCATCCAAACCCTATATTAAAGCTATTAGAAGCATTATATGTTATATTTTATCAAATTCCCTCAAAAAGAAAACCCTAAGCTCCTACATCCAGCTTCAAGAACCTCCAACGTTCACCATTAATTCTGCAAATTTATTCAAGATTCTAAGTTCCTAGTTCAAGAACTCCAAGAACCATCATTCAAAGGCATGATTAATATCTCAAAAATGAGTATCGATCTAAAGTTCATCATTCAAGGTATGTGGGGGTTTTCAACAAGAACTCTCTTTCGGTCTTATGCCCAAAAGTAATTTTCTTTAAAAAGGCATAATTTTTATTTGATTTTTATGAATTTGAAGCATTAACCCATATCTTATGATGATTATTATGAAATCTTGATGTTTATGATTTTGAAAGATGAATTTACATGTGTGGAGATATAAAGCGTGAATCTTGAATTATATTTATCATGATTTTGATATTTGGGTCGTGAATCCCCATCAGAAATTGTGTTTTTTTAGAAAGTATGTGTTATAAGCACGTTGATGTTAAATATTTGAGATATTTTGAATGATTTGACCTTTTGGTCTTAATGGAGTTATTTTGAACTCGAGTGTGAAAGAAATCCATAACATGGTTGATTTTGATAGATGGGAAGCATGATCGCTCCCGATGTATATTTATATATTACGGAAATTGTTTTGTTGTGGATTGTCTTTGAAATAATCTGAACTAAGTTTTAGAGAAATCTTTAGCATCGAGTGGGAGGTATAAAGTGACCTTACTTCCCTAGAACTACGTGCCCCCGTAGGAGTAGGTCACTTCCCTAGAACTACATGCCCCCATAGGAGTGAGCCTGAGGCTAATTTATATAGTGATCACTAGTTTGTGTGGATTTGATATCAATAGTCCTACTTTGATGGAAAGGATAGGACGGATCTCCCCAACGTGGGTTGTACGTTGGACTCCATGTAGCTCACATGGTTTATGTTGGTTATAGGATCTTCCAGTGTGTGTGTGTTTCCTTGTGTCTATGGTGAATGGTGAAGTGATTTGAAAGTGGAATTGTGAAAGTTATTCTTTCAAAATATTTAAATGATATTTACATTATGAGAATTGATATTCTTGATGAACTGAAAGTGAATGACAAATTATATGATGACTCACATGTGTTATTGTACTTATTTCATCCTCTCATAATTATGATGATTTTCTTCGGGCTATGTGAATCTTTCATACATCCTACGTATTTGTTATAAATATTTATGATGATGATGTTTATACAAATGCATACACCCCCATATACTCGGTTCCTTTCCATGGTACTGACCGACATCTTCAAATGTGGGCTGCATTTTCTCGAAATGTAGGTTCAGGTGCTCAGTTCCAGGTTTGACAGTGATTCTTCGGGTACATTATTCTACATCCTCTGTTGTGGTGAGTCCTCATGTTTCGAGGACGTAATGTCTGATGTTGGTTTCACGAAACTGTTTACATTTGATAACTGAGTATGAATCAGTTGGGGCATGTCTCAATGGTTCGCTAGTTTTATTGATTTTCTTAGAGGCTTATCAAACTAGTATAGATGTTGGGAGTTGACTAATAAGTCATATTTTGCTATCTTTTTGAAATTCTTTTATTCTTGGATGATGATTACTCTGTTGATATTTGAGGATTATTTATGGAAACCCCATTGATTTGTATTAAATTGAATGAAAATGGCTCAAACGGTTAGCTTGGGGCTACTTGTAGCCTCAAACACCGTGTGATGCTCTGGGACCCATTTTTTAAGGCGTTACAAACTTGGTATCAGAGCCTAAGGTTTTAAAGTATCCTAGGGAGTCTGACAAGCCGCGTTAAGTAGAGTCTTGATCATCGGTGTGTAGCGCGCAACATCTATGAGCAAGAGGCTACAAGACGTTTTAGGAAAAAGTGTGATTCTTTCTTTCATAAGTCTATCGTGCTTAAAGTGTCTCTCTCTACTATTGATTCGTGCTCTCTTCTTTTAGAAATATGCCTCCATGTCGAGCGAGAAGAAATAATGATGGTCAGCAACCTCAACCCGCTGACCCATTGAATGAAAATGTGTCTCATGCTTAATTTCGAGCAGCTTTTCAGGCGCTGGCCCAAGCTGTTACTGCAAATATTCAGTCCAACCCGGCCCCAACTCCACAGCAGCAGGGAGGTGATTCAGCTGCTGCCAGGATTCATGACTTCATGCAGATGAATTCTCCAGAATTCTATGGGTCCAAGTCTGATGAGGATCCACGGTTATTTTTAGAGAAAGTGCGGAAAATTACTCAGGTGATGCATGTATCTGAGAAACATAGTGTGGAGTTGGCTATATATAGGTTGAAAGACCTTACTTATGACTGGGTTGTTGCTTGGAGAAAAGGTAGGGGTGAGGAAGCTGTCCCTACAACTTGGCAAGAGTTCCAGGATGCATTCCTAGATAATTTTTTCCCTTTGGAGATGAGAGAGGCGAAGGTAGAAGAGCTTATAAACCTGCGACAGGGCTCTATGACTGTTAGGGAGTACTGTCTAAAGTTCAATCAGTTGGCTAAGTATGCTCCTAACTTAGTGGCTGATAATCGGGCTAGTATGAGTAAGTTTATGACTGGAGTGTCTAGTTATGTGGTTAAGGAGTGTAGGTCTGCTATGCTAAATAGTGAGATAAATCTTTCTAGGCTGATGACTCATGCCCAATAGATTGAGGCAGATAAGATTAAGGAGAGAGATAGAGTGAGAGGGAATAAAAGAGCTAGGTCCGAGCAGCACGAACAGGGTCAGACTAGATCGCAGGGAGGGAGTCGCCCTCAGTATCAGGATCATTCGTCTATGCCAGCACCGTCATCTGCTAGTGCTCCCATGCCTAGAGGTAGGAAGGAGCAAGGTAGCAGGTCATAGGAATCCAGGTCCCAGTACAGTGCTGGCAATAAGCCAAATTGTCCCCTATGTCCTAAGTATGGTAGGGATCATTTGGGTGAGTGTTGGGGTGAGAAGAGAGGTTGTTTCCGGTGTGGTGACATGGGTCACAGAGTTAGAGATTGTCCATAGGATGGACAAGGGAATCGTGACTATCGCCCTCAGACCCAAACTCAGACTGTTAGTGCTCCAGTTTCAGCAACTTGCCCAGCCCCAGCTTAAGGCACCTCTTCTAACAATGTTGGCGGGCAGCGCCATAATAGATTCTATGTTTACCATCCCGCCAAGAACAGGAGGACTCTCCCGATGTTGTTACTAGTATGCTTCATATATTTCAGTTTGATGTGTATGCTTTGTTAGATCCTGGATCCAGTTTCTCATATGTTACACCTTTGACTGTTGTGAATTTTGAAATAAGTCCTGAGATTATTCCTGAGCCTATCCTAGTTTCTAACCCAGTGGGTGATTCGGTTGTTGCCCAGAAAGTGTATAAAAAGTGTCCTGTTACCGTTCTTCATAGAGTCTTGTTGGCTGATTTGATTAAGTTAGACATGGTAGATTTTGATGTAATTCTGGGTATGGACGTTCTGTATTCTTCTTATGCCTCTATTGATTGTTGGACCCGAGTGGTCAAGTTTCAGTTTTCTGGTGTATCCATGTTTGAGTGGTCTAGGAATTCTTTGTCACCCAAGAGTGATTTTATCTCTTACCTCAAAGCTAGAAAGCTTATTTCCAAGGGGTGTATTTACCATTTGGTTAGAGTCAAAGACACTAAGTCTGAGACTCCAACTCTCCAATATGTTAACTTCTTCAATGAGTTTTCTGATGTCTTTTTGGATGATCTTCCAGGGATACCTCCTGATAGAGAGATAGAGTTCGGGATTGATCTTCTTCCCGATACTCAACCCATTTTTATTTATCCTTACCGTATGGCCCCTACAAAACTTAAGGAGTTGAAAGAGAAACTCAAAGATCTACTAGATAAGGGTTTCATAAGGCCCAATATTTCTCCTTGGGGTGCTCCTGTGTTGTTTGTGAGAAAGAAAGATGCCTCTTTGTGTATGTGCATTGATTACCGCCAACTGAATAAAGTCACCATAAAAAATAAGTACCCCCTTCCGAGAATAGATGATTTGTTTGACCAATTGCAAAGTGCAAGTTATTTCTCAAAGATAAACCTTCATTCCGGCTATCATCAACTCAAAGTTAGGGAGTGTGACATCTTGAAAACCATTTTCCGAACTCGTTACGGCCATTTTGAGTTTCTTGTTATGTCTTTTGGGTTAACTAATGCCCCAGCAGCTTTCATGGACCTCATGAATCGAGTGTTCAGAACTGGTGTCATAGTGTCATAGTGTTCATCGATGATATACTGGTGTACTGCCATAGTGAGGATGAATATTCTGATCATCTCCGAACTGTCTTGCAAACCCTTAGAGATCATAAGTTGTTTGCCAAGTTCAGTAAGTGTGAGTTTTGGCTAAGGTTAGTTGCTTTTCTGGGTCATATCATTTCTTTCGAGGGTATTAGGGTTGATCCCCAAGAGACCGAAGCTGTTAGAAATTGGCCTAGACCTATTTCTTCGACTGATATCTGAAGTTTCTTGGGTTTAGCTGGCTATTACCGCCGTTTTATTGAGCGTTTCTCCTCTATAGCATCTCCTATGACTCGGTTGACCCAAAATAAAGTGAAGTTATTGTGTTCCGAATCTTGTGAGAAGAGTTTTCAAGAGTTGAAGATTCGACTCACTTCATCCCCTGTTTTGACTTTGCCTAATGGTGTTGATGGTTTTATGATATACTGTGATGCTTCGAGAGTTGGGTTGGGTTGCATATTGATGCAGAAGGGTAAGGTGATAGCTTATGCTTCTAGACAGTTGAAACCCCATGAGAAAAATTACCCTACCCATGATCTTGAGTTGGTTGTTGTTGTGTTTTCTTTTAAAATCTGGAGACACTATTTGTATGGTGTCCATGTTGATGTTTTCACTGATCATAAGAGTTTGTAGTATGTGTTTACGCAGAGAGAATTGAATCTTAGGGAGAGACGATGGTTAGAATTGTTAAAGGACTATGATATGAGTGTGTTGTACCATCCAGGCAAGGCCAATATTGTGGTGGATGCCCTAAGTAGAGTGTCCATGGGTAGTGTTTCGCATATGGTAGAAGGTAAAAAAGAGTTGGCTCGTGATGTACATCATTTGTCTAGATTGGGGGTTAGGTTGTTTGACACTGCTGAAGGTAGTATAGGGGTTCAGAGTTGTTCCGAATCCTCTTTGGTTTTGCAAGTAAAGGAAAAGCAATACTTAGATGCTAGTTTGGTCAGACTGAAGGAGTTAGTCAAGGACCAAAAAGTAGAGGTTTTCTCCCAAGGGGGAGATGGTGAGTTGAGATTGCAGGGTAGATTGTGTGTCCCGAATGTTGATGATTTGAGACAGAGGATTATGGCTGAAGCGCATGGGGCACGATATTCTATTCATCCTGGTGCCACCAAGATGTACTGAGACTTGCGGGAAATCTATTAGTGGAGTGGCATAAAGAAAGATATAGCAGCGTTTGTAGCTAAGTGTGCAACATGCCAACAAGTTAAGGTTGAACACCAAAGACCTGGTGGTATGATGCAAGAGTTTAGTATTCCCACCTGGAAGTGGGAAGAGATAAATATGGACTTCGTGATTGGTTTACCTCCTTCCTGACGCCATCATGATTCCATTTAGTTGTGGTTGATAGATTGACTAAGTCTGCTTATTTCTTGCATGTTCATACTTCATATGCTGTTGAGGATTACGCTAGATTATATATCCTAGAGCTAGTTAGACTACATGGAGTTCCTTTGTTTATCATTTCGAATAAGGGTACTCAATTCACTTCACAATTTTGGAAAGCTTTTCAGAAGGGTCTTAGTACCCAAGTGCTTTTGAGTTCTGTTTTTCATCCGCAGACCGATGGTCAGGCTGACAGGACCATCCAGACCTTAGAGGATATGTTGAGAGCTTGTTCACTTGACTTTAAGAGAAGTTGGGATGATCACTTACCATTGATAGAGTTTGCTTACAATAACAGTTTCTACTCTAGTATTGGCATGGCTCCGTTTGAAGCCTTATATGGAAGGAAGTGTAGATCACCCATAAGTTGGTTCGAGGTGGGTGAAGCGGCTGTGAGTGGTCCTGATTCGTTATTTGAGGCTATGGAAAAATTTAAGTTTATTAAGGAAAGGTTGAAAACTGTGCAAATCATCAAAAGTCATATGCGGATGTTAGAAGGAGAGACCTTGAGTTTGAAATTGGGGACCTAGTGTATCTGAAAATTTCACCCATGAGAGGGGGTGAAGAGATTCGGAAAGAAGGGGAAGCTTAGTCCCCGTTATGTTGGTCCTTACAAAATTCTTAGTCGTGTTGGCAAGGTAGCTTATAAGGTCGAGTTGCCTTCCGAGTTGTCCTCTGTTCATCCAATATTCCATGTCTCCATGCTTAGAAAGCATATTAGCGATGTTGTGGTAGTGGATTCCTCTGTGAGTACTGACATTCAAGAAAATCTTTCTTGTGATGAGATTCCTGTTGAGATTCTTGATTTCAGTGTCCGAAGACTAAGGAACAAAGAAGTTCCCTTGGTCAAGGTGTTGTGGCAAAACCAATCTGTTAAGGGTGTAACTTGGGAAGCTGAGGCGAATATGCGATCCAAGTACCCGCACCTATTTACCGCGAACTCCGATCAAGCCGAAGGTACCGTTCTTTCCTAAATCATGCACTTTTGATAAAAGTTGCAGCAGTTCAGCTGTCATTTATTATGTGTTCAGCTGTAGTTTATTGAATTTATGCATTCTATGTTGCATTAGGAGTGAGAAACGATGTGGTGATGAGTCTAACGAATGGTTTCAGTTGTATACTCTATTCCCTATCTAATCTTGGCATGCCTATCATCATTTTAGGATGAATGTTTCCAAGGGGGGGATGATGTAATACCCCGGAAAATTTTTCGTTGAAATTTTGTGCGTAAACGTGTTGGGTTCTATCTTCTAGAATGAATTATAAATTTTCTATGTGAAATATCTTAGATTATGACCCACCATTGCGTAGAGTATCGAATAAGATTTCCAAATATATGTGGATCATCTAAAACGGACACCCGAGCGATGAGTTATGAACATTCTGATCGAACCATGAATAGTAGTGAACAGTAAAACGTGCAGGAAAAAGTACTGAGGCCTGGTGTATTTTTGCTCCAACTTTAAAAGATCATAACTCCTTGTAGATAATGATCTAGGTGATCTACTATATATCAACGGAAAGCTCTTCGAGTCCTCTTTCCAATGAAATTTGTTTTATCCAATTTGTCTATCGAAGCAAAAAGTTATGATCGATCTACTTCAGCCTATCAAAAGTGAATTTTTGGATCAACTTCAAATGATCATAACTCCTCGTACACAATGATCTGGGTGAGATAATATATATTAACGGAAATATATGAGAGTCCTCTTTCTAATGAAATTAGTTTCATCCAATTTCGATATCGGAGTAAAATGTTATGGTTGATCTACTTCAAACTATCAAAACAGTCCACCAAAGGACAAATTCGAGAATTATTTGATTTTTAGGGGTGTTTTGGTCATACTCCCTCACCCAAAATCCGTTCAAACCCTATATTAAATCCTATTAGAAGCATTATATATTATATTTCATCAAATTTCCTCAAAAAGAAAACCCTAAGCTCCTACATCCAACTTCAAGAACCTCCAAAGTTAACCATTAATTCTGCAAATTTATTCAAGATTCCAAGTTCCTAGTTCAAGAACTCCAAGAACCATCATTCAAAGGCAAGATTAACATCTCAAAAACGAGTATCGATCTAAATTTCATCATTCAAGGTATGTGAGGTTTTTCAACAAGAACTCTCTTTCGTTCTTGTGCCCAAAAGTAATTTTCTTTACAAAGACATGATTTTTATTTGATTTTTATGAATTTGAAGCATGAACCCATATCTTATGATGATTATTATGAAATATTAATGTTTATGATTTTGAAAGATGAATTTACATGTGTTGAGATATAAAGCATGAATCTTGAATGATATTTATCATGATTTTAATATTTGGATCGTGAATCCCCATTGGAAATTGTGTTTTTTTTAGAAAGTGTGTGTTATAAGCACGTTGATGTTGAATATTTGAGATATTTTGAATGATTTAACCTTTTGGTCTTAATGGAGTTGTGTTGAACTCGAGTGTGAAAGAAATCCACAACGTGGTTGATTTTGATAGATGGGAAGCATGATGGCTCCCGATGTATATATTACTGAAATTGTTTTGTTGTGGATTGTCTTTGAAATGATTTGAGTTAAGTTCGAGAGAAATCTTTAGCACTGAGTGGGAGGTATAAAGTGTCCTTACTTCCCTAGAACTACGTGCCCCCATAGGAGTGAGCCTGAGGCTGATTTATATAGTGATCACTAGTTTATGTGGATTTGATATCGATAGTCCTACTCCGATGGCAAGGATAGGACGGATCTTCCCAACGTGGGTTGTACGTTGGACTCCATGTAGCTCACATGGTTTATGTCGGTTATAGGATCTCCCAGTGTGTGTGTGTTTCCTTGTGTCTATGGTGAATGGTGAAGTGATTTGAAAGTGGAATTGTGAAAGTTATTCTTTCGAAAGATTTAAATGATATTTACATTATGAGAATTGATATTCTTGATGAACTGAAAGTGATTGACAAATTATATGATCACTCACATGTGTTATTGTACTTATTTCATCCTCTCATGATTATGATGATTTTATTCGAGCTATATGAGTCTTTCATACATCCTGCATATTTCTTATAAATATTTATGATGATGATGTTTATACAACTGCATACACCCCCATATACTCGGTTCCTTTCCATGGTACTGACCCACATCTTTGGATATGGGCTGCATTTTCTTGAAATATAGGTTTAGGTGCTCAGTTCCAGGTTCAACAGTGATTCTTCGGGCACATTGTTCTATATTCTCTTTGTGGTGAGTCCTCATGTTCCGAGGACATGATGTCTGATGTTGGTTTCACGGAATTGTTTACATTTGATAACTGAGTATAAGTCATTTGGGGCATGTCTCAATGGCTCGCTAGTTTTATTGATTTTCTTAGAGGCTTGTCAGACTAGTATAGATGTTGGGAGTTAACTAATAAGTCATATTTTTTTATCTTTCTGAAATTCTTTTATTCTTGGATGATGATTACTCTGTTGATATTTGAGGGTTATTTATGGAAACCCCGTTTATTTATGTTGAACTGAATGAAAATGGCTCAAACGGTTAGCTTGGGGCTACTCGTAGCCTCAAGCACCGTATGATGCTTCGGGACCCATTTTCTGGGGCGTTACATGTTGATACAATAGTAGACCCAACAGTAGAGTTAATAAGGAAGGAATTGGATGGAGCAACAACTATAAGAAAAGCAGTTAGGCAAGGTCAGCCTAATATTGAGGCTCTTTATTACTAACTTACTGTAATAGATCAGGGTGCTTTTTTTGGGAGTGTTACTGGTGGAGTTGTTGATGTTGATGGTAGCTATCCTGTTGCTGATGCTACTGCCAATCGTGATGATGAGCATGTTGATGCTCAAGAAAATATAAATATATTTGAAATCACCCCTCTTCACCCTCATATTCTCATTGCAAATGCAAAGTGTTAAAGGACAGACAGGATAAACTATTTGAAAAACTAGAGGCTATTACTAAAGTTGTCAAGGAAGTGAAATCCAAGAAGGGTGTCATACCGTCCAAGAAGAAGAGGGAGCCATACACTTCTACAATGGTAGTAAGGAGGAAGAAAAGACCAATTAGCCAAATACTCTCCAATATGAAATTAAAAAAATCCCTCTTAAAAAGTTGTTGAAGTTTAGGGGCCATTGAAGAAAGTAGACATATACATGACACTTGGTGACGAAGGGAAGACGGATCTGTGAAGGACCATGAATACTAAGAAACCTGCAAAAGAATATACCAAATATACCTTTCACGGCCAAGACTTCAAGAATATAACAAATATGCGTAAATTGTACATGGACAAGGTAAGTTTACTTTTCCTAACCTAGCCTTCTAATATACTCCATGAAGAACAAGCAACGCATTAGATGTGTCATCTGTTGCAACAACTGGGTATTCTGGTATAATTGGTGGTGATTCTATTGCAATAGATTACCCATCTGTTGCATAAGTTGTGTTAGATAGGTAATCTATAAACAGATTCAGAGAACCCTCTGCAATAGATGGACAATCCTTTACATCTTTCCACTATGTTTTTCTTCTTTACAGTTTCTAACCTATTACAAAATTATCTTCTCATCTCACAGTATGTTGATAAAATTCTCTGCCTCTTGAGGGACAGGCAATTAGTGTACCTGGATGCTTATGATATTGCCAATAGGATAATGAACCTCAACTTCTACAATAATTTTAAGGATAGGTACCATGAGCTCAGTACACTAGCCGACACTCCCGGTGGATCGATATTTGATTGGTTAGTTTCTAGTTTCTAATGGGATGAAGATATATTAAATATGTTAGAGGGAAGAGGCCATATCCACATGACAAGAGCTGGAACAAGGAAAAGAGAATTCTTCCAGTCATGAACGTGGACATCAAATATTTTCTAGTTGTTGAGATACTACTCGAGGAGGAAAAGATTAAGGTTTATGACTGCAACTTACCTGTCTTTGACGACAACATTTTTTACCCATATGCAACCACTGTTGGAGTTGTTCCCCAACTTGTTGAGGTAGAGTAAACTAATAGATCATTTGCTAGTGAAATTGTTAAGGAAGAAAGCATGGGATTTTAAAGGTCGAAATAAGGACATAGACCTTTCAAGAAATAAAATCGGTGTCGTGTGCGGATCGTACGCACTTGCATACATCGTATATTTGCTGACCGACACAGAAATAGCCGAGGCAACGACGGCTCTGTGTGATGACGTTGTGGCAAACATGCAAGAAGTCTGGGCTTATTGGGTACTAACTGGATACTTGAGGCATGTGTATAAAAAATATGTAGAAACACAAATACCATAATAATTTTTTATTTAAAGCAACTTCACTTTGCATGTAGTGGCAATTTTTTATGTTTGATGAAAGTTGAATTTTGTATAATGCAATAGATTGTCTATCTGTTGTAACAGATAGTCTATCTGTTCTAAAAGATTAATTATCTATTGCAATAGGTTGGTCATCTGTTGTATTATACAGATATTTCTAAGTCTATCTATTGCAACAGATATTTAATCTATTGCAACATATAGTCTGTATGTTGCAACTGATAGGTAATCTATTGAAACAAATCAAAATAGTAGGAAGAACTATTTGATAATTTCCAACAGATGACCTACATGTTGCAACATATCTCTAAATCTGTTTGATAATTTCCAATAGATATTTTGTCTGTTGCAACAGATGAATTATTCATTGCAACAGATGTATTATCTGTTGTGATATTTAAATCTAGTATTCCATTTCAATTAATAAGTTCAAATCTAAGGATAAAATTAAATTCATAGACAATATAAAATAAATCGAAGCATTCAGAAATTACTTGAAATAACTCAATAAATAAATAGAATGTAAAACAATTATTATTGGTACAGATGATCTACTCAATAAATAAATCAACAATTTAATCTTTGGTAACAACAATTCCTAAGAAAAGGTTATTACTTGACAGACTCAATCTATAAAGATCTACTCAATATGGACATGTTGTTCATCCGGTGCTATGAAATTCATCTTTGGTCATTGTGGATCTTTAATGTCACTTACGTACGCTTTCTAAGCTTTCGCATTTACATATTTCCATAAAAGAGTAGCATATGTTTTATGGAGTAATCCGGCATCACGTCCATCATTTGGTACCTGTAATCCATCGCTCAAATACTCGGCGTAAGCGACAATAAAGAGACTGTAATCCCTGTATTTTTAAAAATCTGATAATCCATATCTTTCAATTCATGTAAGCATTGCAAAATTTATGAAATTAAGCTAAATCATGATACTTACAGGCTACCAATGGATTGTTGAGCAATTCCTTCAACATATTCTATATCAAATGGATTACCCATTTTATCCCGGTATGCTTCAATTGTTAACCAATCAGTACAAATCTTTTGGTCCAAAAAAACACTTATATCAAGGTAAGTAGGGAATATTTTTGTCATCTTTTTATCTCAGACAATGTACCAAAACATCTCATTTCCGACATCGAGTCATAAACTCAGATGCGCCTCTCTTTCAGATCGATGATAGCCAACCAATGAAATTCATCACCACAATTGATTGTGATGTATAATTCACCGACCAAATTCCAAGGTAAGACAGTTAGAATGCTAAAACCTTTGATGATGTTGATTAAGCATTCCTCAATCCGAGAAACTTTCGGTTGTTCTTGACAATACCTATTGTAGACATTATTGATGTAAACTTTGTACATACAATTGTCTGTCATGTATCTGTATTGTTCTTGTGTTTGCAACTTGGCCTTCTTTTAGAGGTAGTAAAAAAATGACATCAATCTGATGCACATATTATCAAACATTTCAGATTACGTGATAATAAAATTAATACAAAAATGCAATTAAATAAAGTATTAATTAATAACTATATGTATGACATTGAAGCCTTATTATTCCAACAAGTTTGGAGATGTAACATCAAATAGAACCAATCCTTTATTCTGGGATGTGCAACAACAAAGTCGGACATATCAAAACCAATACCTAATTCATTCACTTTGTAGTGTTCATCATTTTATTTTCTACATAATTTATATAAGTTAATGTCATTTTTTACAACAAGAATTGTATAAATTAATATCTTTAAAAATGATTTATGTACCTGCCGGCATGATGCTTTAACAGCCTATCGGCAATCCATTCTGAATTATTATTGATCAACTTTGTTAATTGTTTTAGAGCCTCGTCCGAGATGTTGAACCCTTCAAATGGGTAATTCTTCTGTTCTTTCAAACTGACAGGCTCCATTTTTTCTTCTTCTTTAGAAGTAGTTGATGAATTATCAACTGTGATATTATGTTGTTCAATAGTAGATTCTACTGTGACATCCACTAGGAAAGCTAAAATTATCAATGCTAATCACATATATAGAATAAATTATCTATCTGTTATAACAGATGTATCATCTGTTGGGATAAATTTAAAAGATAAAAAGGAGCTATATGATAATTTCGAATAGATGGCCTATCTATTGAAAAATATGACTCATATGTTGGTACAAATTAAAACAGCACAAAGTCCTGTTTGATTTGCTGAAGTAGACAAACATATGTTGCAACAGATAACGCATTTGATGCAACAGCTTAGACAACTGTTACAACAAATGTATATATCTATTTGATAATTTTTAATAGATTTATCATCTGTTGAAACAGATATGTGTCTATTTATTTATTGGAACAGATAATATACATTCACCTTCTTCAGCTCATGTTGCTCTCCTGCGGCCTTTGTACACTGATCAAAGGTACAAGAAAAAAATAGATGATTTGCAATTTTGATTTTTTCGATGCTTGATAATGCCTCAGAAATTTCTTTCCTTCTTCTCTTACACACCTTAATCTCTAATGAAGTGTATGGATATGAAATCCTCTTTGATGGAATGACACCCCTCTTAGATGTCAATTCCTTTACAGAAGCAGTTAATGCATTAATAGTATTAATCACTTCATCATGTTTTGCCTTGCTGTCTTGAAATTTGCATGCAAAACATTCGCTAGAAGGGGCAAAATCTGTAACCCGTATGATCATAATCATAGTGGTT
The DNA here is from genome assembly GCA_030864225.1 of Capsicum baccatum var. pendulum. NCBI lineage: Eukaryota > Viridiplantae > Streptophyta > Magnoliopsida > Solanales > Solanaceae > Capsicum > Capsicum baccatum. Next base: position 120,881,665 of record CM061556.1, on the reverse strand, counting down.
TGTCGTTTCAAAAATTGTAAGAGGAGCATCATTAGCCCAAATAGTAGCACTACTACTACTACCATCATCAACAACAACAAGCTCACCCTCTAAAATTATTTTTCTTGTGATGGTTGTTGCTCCAAATAATTCCTTTTTTATTCTGTCAATGACCTTAGGGTCAGATAAAGTTTGCACAGACCATAAAGTAAGAAAAATAGAATCTTCAACTCTCGATTGGTTGGAACAAGCGACGGATACACAATCTAACATAAATTAGTACATATATTAGAATGATGATTAGATCATTCAAAAAAATCATTAATCAAAACAAAAACTTAGTTAGAATTAGACTTACTGCATCTGTCGAAGGGTTGAAGAGATTAAGAAATTTTGCATTTTTATCACTTTTAGCCGACAACTATCTCAGGATTCTTGGACAGAAAACTTCTTCCTAGTATTTCACTTGTTGTCTCAAATTAGGAATGACTTCAAAAGCTCAAGCCTATAAAATAACAACAATAAAACAAAAGTATTTTTGAATAAAAAAATAAATCATATCATAATAAAAGAAATATTTATCATGAAAGCCTATGGAAAACCATATAAGATGACTGTCTTTGACATTAATGGACTCAACAAATATTTGATAGATATTTTGAAACTTTCATAACCCTAAGGATAGTTGTTAGATATCTCAAGATCCTCGGGGAGCTTTATTAAACCAAGTGGTATATTGTTGTTAATGTCTCTCGCCTAAAGAATATTATGTACAAACTAAACCAAGCACAACGATTGCTTGTGCTTCTTTAAAAGTGTTTTACCATTCAACGCTTTTATCAAATTTTTGTTTTTGAAGTTTAGACCAACAAGGGACACCAAGTCTTCAAGATCACTTTATCTGCATTTGCCTTTTTTGGGGTGTGTGGGGTGATTTTTGCTTAATAGTTCCAACAGATCACACATCTGTTGCACTAGGTAGGTTATCTATTGTAACATATAACTAACATATTGCAACGAATGAGTAATCTATTGGAACAATAAAAATAGATCACTCACCTGTTAAAACAGATGGTTGGTCTGTTCAATAGATCACACATCTGTTGCAACATATGAGTGATCTATTGGAATAATTATTAACGATCAATATTGTTTAGATGTGGAAACTTGCTACACATGTATGCTTTGGTATCCCAAGTGGCCTTCTCAATAGGAAGATTCTTCCATTGGACCTTCATGGATGCAATCTCCTTAGTCTTCAACTTACAGACAACCAAATAAATAGTTAAACCTATGCGTACCCCCACCACCACAGACTTGAAAGGTTCAACCAGTATACAAGAACAAAAGGCATATTCTTCATCCACATATATGCAACCATCCTATACCGGCTGATAAATATAGGTGTCTACTGGAGATAGGCAATGCGCATGTAGGAATGACTCTAAAGTACACAATCAATAACTGTCCTCCTCAAAACCATCATCATCATAATCAACCTACGGCCTTGCCAAATATATCAACATATCATCATAATAGTCACAACCAAATAACATATACTAAGTTACTCATAAAAAATAGACATGTAACCATAGAATATCTATATAGTCAATACTTCCCAGCTACTCGTTATTAGCTAACCAACACTTATTATAATAGAATCACTAGTTCGCTCGTCATCACATAACCTCTAGTTATTAGCCTAAATACTATCCTTTACATAATCCTTATTCACTGGATAACAACTGACCACTATTTATTTAATAGCCAACGTCTAACATCTAGTTAAGGTTCATCACTAGACCAAAACCGCTATTTATCTACCATTCATTATTATCAACTAATCATACTATATCCGTTAATCATTACTAAACAACACATTACTGCTTGTCACCTAACTATCTTTTATTAACTGACACCATTCATTATCTAACCATTGTTTACCAACTAATTCTTGCTTAACTATTTATTAGTTAACCATTTAGAAACTATTCAAAGTTATTAACTAGTCACCTCTTATTACCAACATCTCTTATTGTCTAGCCTCATTAACACACAACTCCTCATTCATCGACTAATCGACATAACGAACTTAGTAATTAATTCCAAATAATCTTCACTTATGCTAGACCCGACCTCACCATAAGTCACGCATTAACTATCGTTACCTAACATATTTCAACTAAGCAAGATTCATTAACTAATACATTAGATTCCTAGCCATCACCAATATCCAATCAATAAAGTCGTAAGCAGCATATTTTATCTTCCTCTATCCTATACTGGAGAGATATGTATACAAATATATATGTATTCATAAACTGTAATCATATCCTTTACACTGATAAACACTCCCTGGATATTCAATCATTATCATAACAGTGCCCTTGACCCATTAATTTATTAGAAATAGTCACAACATCATAGTGACGGCCTTAGGCCCATATACATATCTGAAACTCATAGTGATAATCATATTTATAAGTCATAGCATATCTCTAATCATCTCACATATAGGAGGTATCTCACATATTGGGGGCATAATATAGATTTACATGTAATCGTCTATAGAATATCTTATATCGATGGGTCATACATCATGACTACTGGAAATATCACCTCTCTAGGCCAATTTTCATATCTCGGAGGAAATAGTATCTCTCTAGGTCAATTATCAAGCCAAAAGAAAATATCATCTCTATAAACCACATAACGTATCTAGGAGGAATGTCATCTCTAAATGTCCAATATCACTTCCACAGAAAGTATCATAACTATGACTCAAAAGCCACAATCCAGGAACATCAATACAAGTTACCAAGTTACAAAGTAACCTTATTCAAAGGTTTACTAGCTTCATATATGTCTAACATCCACAACTTATTCCACAAGACTTAACACAAGTTTAGGCCTAAGTGGGAAAAATGACCCCACTTCTAATCCTTAATTTTCATAAATAGGCACACTATACCGCAAACTAGGCTAAGGTATCTAGTTCATCTTCTAAATGTCAAGTAAGTCATATTCAAGCCTAAGATAGCAGCTTCGACTAGAACTATGGTAATCAAGTAAACTCTACCCAACTTATGGTTTCAAGACTACCACACTAGCCTAATAAGGCTAAATATACAAATCATGCTTCAAAATCTAAAACCATATCCCAAACATAGGTTTACATCATAGCCACGCTATAACTAATCTAAACTAGAGAGGAAAAGCAATAAAATTTAAAAGGGGTATAAACATGTCATTTTACGGGTCCTGCAGAATTAGAGCCTACAACACATTTTACTCCACAATATTGTTAATATTCATCTAATCATCATACCTTGACCACTCAACAAGAAATACCCACCAATTATCACTCAAGGAAAGATCAATCATGCCATTTAATAATTCATTTATTCTTCCATCCAGGATCATCCTTAATTATTTTATAAATGTAACTAAGTCATTTGATTTTGCATGTCCACTATCATGGCAATTACTATCCTCTAAAAGTGTCATATATCAGCCAACTTTGTGGAACATGCAAATATATAATTCAGCACAAGGTTAAGTCAATAATAATTTATCTTCTCAAAATTTTTCCTAAAGCATAAATCCACAGCTACAACTTATGTCCTGACAATCACTAACTCAATATTTTTCAACGACAACCACTTCATGGTCAAGCCAAACCTCTCTTATATCACTAACATCAATTTAAGATATACAGAGTCATTCTTACTTCTACCTAACAATATTTTTATTACGGGCTTTACTTAACTCTTAATCACCTCAAGAGTGGTCTGCACACCACTAGCATACAAGCAAGGCTAAACAAAATAAATCAATTATAGGTCATTGACAGTTTTACACCAATATCAAATTCCAGACAAGTCATCAATCAAATTATATAGGTATCAACAACCTCTACTAGTTTTTATCACTTTTATTTAAAACTCATTATTTTGCCAAGCATTAAGAATTTGTTCACATAAGGAACTCAACAATAATGTCACTTAGCCAGTCCTCACAAGGAACTCATTATAGTTTTAATAATAGAACTGCACAAAAATTCTAAAAACAGTCTCAATAGCTGGACCACACAAGGATCTCCAAATAATATCAAATAATCAAACTACATAAGAGTCCATCCACAACATTATTAACAAGAACCTCTCATTACAAAAAACACATATCACCTCAGTCTTTTATTCATGTCACTTTTTCACCATCTTTTCTCGATATCATATTCTCATATCATTCTCTCAATTCTCATACCATCCATCTCATTACTATAATAGTACCAAAAATAAATAAGCACCATAGAATTTCTAGTTTCACAATAATAAGAAATCAAATAATTCCATCATATTTATCAACAAAAACAACTTAGTCAATTTTCATCACTTAACAAAAATAATTCACAACAATGACAAAAATCTAGCAACACAAGTTTAGCCAAATATCAAACACAAGCAATCAATAAGTTCACAACTTTCACAAGTCTTTACCTATTAACAATAACTTTTAGACCTTATTAACAGATACTAATTGAAATATCCTGGATTTTTATTCACAATTTTAAAGATACCAATTGAAATTGTCTACATACCAATTGGATTCAATCCAGTAGTCCAAGATTAGGATGACACAATAGTGAGAAAGTAAGGAAAGTGACTTCTACATACCTCATAGACTTTTGAAGATTGGGTGTGAGGCCCTGCACACCAATCTACGAAACTCTACTTGACATTGCTCTTATTAACAGATATAAATTCAAGTAATAGCATGTAAGAAAGAAGAATTTGAATTTTCCTAGTGTCCTATAGCCTCTCGAAGAAAAGTACAGACGTCTCTGTACCGTTCTGCAAGACTCTACTGGATATGTTCTTATACGACGAGATCGACGAACCTAGGCTCTGATACCAACTTTGTCATGACCCAAATGGCCATGAGTGGCAACCATACTAATTTTCCTGTGGGAGAACCATCTAAACCGAACCATTAGCCAAACACTTAGTCAATATTAGATGATATTATTATAAAATTCAACATAATTACAAATATCCATGACTAATTATTATTAATGCAGAAATTCAAACTAACTACTTACTAAAATTACCAAGACCTGAAAGTTATCGTACAAAAACTACTAACAAATATAATATCTAAAGTGATATCCAAAAATAAAGTAAATAAAGAATGTTTCATTGCTCAAAGATGGACAAGAATAAATAAATTGACCCATGGCAGCCTGAAGACGGAGTGATCAACCTTAGATTAAGATCTGCTATCAAATTCAAGAGGTGAGGTCATATCTGAGTATAGAACACTTTCTGCACTTAACAAAAGAAAAGTACAGGGTAGTATTAGTACAAACCACTATGTACAAGTAGGTATCATAGGCCAACTCAGTTTAATAGCATGTACACAACATAAATAAAATAACAAGTTGACAGGCATCGTCACATAACAAATATTTAATGAATCAACAATACAATAACTACAGGTCAAACAATACTCACAAAAAATCCACATAACAATTAAGAGTATCAACCATACTGTAAACATCCACAGAAATAACATAAATATGTACACACATGCTATGGGACTTATTTTGCCCAAGTAGTCATGACCTGCAGGGAACAATCTATGTTTATGTACCATACCGGCATGGTACCCGATCCAACATGAATATGAATATACCAGCGTGGTACCCAATCCAACATAAATATAAATATACTGGTGTGGTACCCGATCCAACATGAATATAAACGTACTAGTGTAGTACCCAATCCAACATGAATATAAACGTACCAGCGTGGTACTCGATCCAACATGAATATAAACGTACCGACGTGGTATCCGATCCAACATAAATATAAACGTACCGACGTGGTACCCTATCCAACATGAATATAAATGTACCAGCATGGTACCCGATCCAACATAAATATAAACGTACCGGTGTGGTACCCGATACAACATAAACAAGTATTATCAATATCAATTTACACAACCTCACAGCACGCCACACAATGTACCAAGTTTACAAGTACACTTAAAATCATAAGACAATTACATCAAGTCATTCAATAAATAGTGATACACGAATCAACAATCCAAATATCAATAATTTCAAGCATGTCCAAATACCAATCCACAAGTATCCAATTTAGAAGCATACACACAATTAAGTCTAAACTCCAATTAAATCGTAACCTACCTCACTCGAAAAATCCGAATATCACTAGTCCACAAGTGTCTTGCCCTTCCTCAAACTTTTTAAATGTTCAAGATATGTTCAATATATAATATTCATAAGAGTATGAATTTAATGAAACTCATTTCTAATTTCTTATTCCAAAAGCTCTAGACCGACAATTCAATTTATCTAAGTCCCAGAATCAAAAGCAACGGGAAATAATTTACAGACCCTTTGTTTCATAATAACTAACATGCAGATTTCATGTTTATGCCAATGATTGGCAAATCATTATCAACATTAACAAAGAAAAACAAATGTACATTATTTTATTCACTAAAGACAATAATTTATTATCATTCCTAATCATTATTTTGTCCATTAGACAACATATTCATTGTTCATCACTGGCCACTTCTAATGACCAAAATTATAATCAGTAACCAAATTTAATCGATTAAATTCACTAGCTATTCGACCTTCCCTTGCCCAAATCTATTTGCATAGTTATCAATGCTATTCCATTTGGTGGAATCAAAGATTCCATACCATAGCATACTAATATTTATATAAATTATAACATGCATGCTACTATTAACCATTACCTGGCTATGCGGTGAGAATCAATGGGAAAACCACAAGCTCTGTGCCCCTCCGCTCTTTCCTTTATGATATTATTGCTATGTATATTATAAATGCTACCCATTTTAAATCTTTCTTATAAACGCCATATAAGTAAATAAATTGTAGTTTTGACCCGTTAACTAATTAAAAACTAATTATCTAATATATTCGAAACTTCACATCGATACTCAAAATTTATTTGAAATTTCATAAAAATTATTAAATATGTAAGTTGACTAAAAAGTATGTTCCGATTCTATTGAAAACATTACAACATTTATTTGAGATCGTCTTGGCCAAAGGTTAATTGTGATCAAACTTAATAATCCAACTAATGACTTCAATTACTTCCAAACACTTCAAGAATTTATTCTACTCATCCCGTGAGTCATAACCCACGTATATAAATTATGGAGAGCACTAAAATAGAGAAGATGAGAAAATTTCACAAACGACCAGGAGGGTCATTACAGAGATTTTAGTCTATTTTTAAAAACTTTGTTAAGTTGTAAGGGTATGCGATTATAGGTTTAATGCTAGTATCTTAAGTGGTGGAGAATGGATTGTTACGTGATATAAGTGTGGATGTGTATGCTCATGGGAGTGGGATTTGTAGGATGATGACTATAGAGGCTAGCAAAAGTTAAGAGTAGCATTCTCGAAAAGCAATGCCTTCAGAGTATAGTTTATTAAAAAGATTTTAGCGTTTATGTGTATGGTCTATCCCTATGGTGTTGAGTGTTGTGCTTGTAGATTTAATGAGAGGATATGTCCTTAAGTCTAGGATTCTGACTTTGATCTATGGGGGAGAAGATGAGCTAAGGTAGTTCCCAAATTTTCTCATGGTGGCAAGTTTCAGAGAAGAGTCATGATAAATATTATTCCTATTCAATAAAACTCCTCATACTTCAATTTAAGAGGTCATTCTACTAATTTATTAAGTATTCAAGTCATGCCTATTCCTATGGTTTGAGTTCTCTATGCACTTAGGTCCATGATCCGAACTCCAAACTAAAAGAAATGATGTCCCTCAGAAATCCAATCTTTCAAGTATTCAAGCTCTATGTTATGATGTTCATAATCCATAAATCTATGTCTCGCATCATACATGGTTCTAAGAAACTATGTTTTTTATATGTTACCGATTCATTTTACATTGGGTCTAGCCTAAAGTAATAAGGTTTATGCAAACTCATGGCCATTTCTAGTTCTTTAAATAAGGAACAATAGCTTCAAGTTGCAATCCTTGTCTCAATCGTTGACGACATGAATTTTGACTTTATGCTATACAACTCATGATATATGCTATCTTATTTCTCGCCATTCCTAGTCCTAAGAACTCATGTTATGTTATGTTTGTATCCGAACAACTCTCTATTTATGATCTAGACATCTGATGTATGAAGTACTTTGTGACTATTGTATCGTGTCTTCTATCTCAGGCCCCACCTTGAGTAGATCACCAATATAAGTCCTAATTGAATAGTGTTATTCCTATTTTGATTCTTGTGGTCTGGTCCCTCAAGGAACCTATTTATGTTAGTATGTTAGTGGTTATGGAAATGCAGTAATATTTTAGATAAGAGGGTAGGTATTTTGTTATTTTAAATTTTGGTGTGACTACCTTGAGATGAGGTTATAGATGAAGAGGGAGGAGGGAGATGAGCTTTCATTATGTGAAATAATTAGAAAGTGGATATGTGATGAAAATCTTTGTAAGAGTAAGTAAAGTTGTTGGCTTTTAGTGGGGAGATCTATAAAGTGGATGTAGTAAAGATAGGATTGAATGTTTTGATTTATGAAAACACAAATCAATGTGCTATGTGATTAGTACCCCTTGAATTAAGACCTGAAGTTGTTGGATTATAGTGATACGGTGAAGAGATATTCTTAATTAAAAGTAGAGTACAGCGTCCCATAGCTTAAGTTAGCACCTTTTAACTCTGGATTAGGCTTCAACATGGAAGTATTATTTAGTAAGACTCAAACTCTTGTGGTTGGGTGTGTTATAGGAGAAAGGTAAGTTGGAAATGATGAAGTATGTTATTTATTGTTAGGGTCATAGTCGAGTAGTGTCTCTAAGTTTAAGGTCTATTGTTGCATCTTGTAAGGTGGAGAATGCTTCTATACCTATCTCCCGTGAAACTCAATTTTATGTCAAGTATCAATGCAAATCAGCACCTATGATCACCAAATAACCCATGTCTTATATTATTATGATTATGATCTATATAACTTATATGCAAAGCCATCTCTATATTGATTCTCACTATCTCATGCTTTGTGCTGACATAATACACTAGTGGTTATCAAGAAGATCTTTTGATGCCTTTTCCTATTTTGTTGAAGAAAATTCCTAATGGGAGATTACGTTCTTCATTCCATACTTTTAGAGCTTCAACAAGTTCCTACCCATCATTTGAGGATTAATGATCTCAAAGGGAAGATAATGTAACACCCCATACTTTAATTGCTCAAATAATGCATTAAAATGGACTTTAAAACCCCTATATCGATGGTAAATTATGTATAGCTAGGATGGTGAGTGTTGGGGGTGCTTTTAGGCTTTAGAATGGGGTTGGCATCGCAAAGGGAATGCTCCGCAAAGGCCTCGCACCATGGAGACATCGCCAAATACCACAGGAATGGGTTTTCCTTGGCCTTGCATCGCAAACCTTGAGGTTTGCTTTGGATTGGTGCTGCAAAACTTGTGGTTTGATTTGGCCTTGCACCGGAAAGTCATTGCCAAGCATCATAAGTTGCTCATTTTTATTTAATTTAAGGGCACTAAGGTCTTTTCACCCCCTATAACCGCCTCTAATCCCTTATGAATGAAATTTAGGTCTTTAAACACATCTTATAACTCTCAAAATCCCCAAATTAACTTTACATTAGCAAGAGAGGAGAAACTAGCTTTAAAGGTCAAATTTCTCTACATTTTCATCGCTTCAAGGTATGTGGGACTATCCTAACTCTTATAGGCATAAGTTTTTAATGTTCTTACAAATTTTAAGGTATATATATATATGTACGTATTATGAGATTTGAGATTGGTTGGATGAAATCTTTAAATTACTAGGGGGTTCTCTATAAAACTTGAATTATAATCATGTGAAACGAGTATTGAGCTTTCGAAAAGTAAATTATGAGCATGACTTCTGAAATTCCCTATCTATTTTTCCTTAACATGTTATGGGGTGTTGAAATATAATATTACATGCTTGAATTTAAATATTTTATGATCATTTAAGGATTTGCATTGTTTTTTATCCCTTGGGAGGGTGTTTTCTCGTTTGATTAATATAAATTCTCATCGAGTTAAATGGTTGATGATGAATTAAATGTGATTGATAAAAAAGATGACCACCTTATGATTTGAATCTTGAAAAGAGAGTGTTTTGCATAAGTTTTCATATGCTATTTGAAATAAGAACTCTCATGTGATGTTGAAACCCTTTGGTGGTCATTAACATGATTTTAGAATAAAAGGGCTATGGATATAATGTGGTATGATATGAATGACTCGAAAGTCTGGGTATGATGATACCCTGTTACAGTATACCCTTAACAAAATAAGAAATAAACTCTTTCATAAACATGAAGTATGATTTTAAGAAGGTTAAAAGTGGGCTTAAAGGAGAGTTAGATGGTTACCCAAAGAAAGGTCGAGTTCAGATAACTCATTGCCTAAAATCGTGTTTTACCAACGTGGGATTTATGATATATTATCTTACATGGGGGGATAATTGAAACATCTCACATAGGGGGATTCCTATGGTATACTCACATGAGGGGTATACCAGATTACAAAAACTCCAATTCTTGCGGCATTCTTAGATTGAGGACATGGCCACCGAGTCAAGGGCGGACCCATACGGCCCGTAGGTATTCAGAATTATAGGGTGTTCTATCTAGCTCAGAAGTAAAGAAAAGAGTTTAGTCTATGGTTTATAAGAATGTTTTGAAGCCTTTGAATTATGTCCATGTGTTTTACCTATATTATTCTTAATTGATTTTGAAATGCTCTCAATTATTTTACATGAATTATACATTATTTTGGGTTGTTCGACATACTAGTACTTTCCAAGTATTGATCTCGGCCCTTACAGGTTCTGAGGCACAGTTTCATGGCCCAGCTAAACAATAGATTTTCCCCAGATAGTGAGACTCTGTGAGCCTCTCTTACTTCGGAAGACATCTTATCTGTTTGGTAGTTTCAGTTACTTTATGGTCCAATCAGGGACCTTGTTCCGATTTAGATAAACTAGTTTATTCAGTTTAGTAGAGGCTTCATGGACTGTTTTAGATTAGATTTGAATTTCATTACGAATTTTTGTCATGAAGTATAAAGTTTGGTTATGGGCTTTCATATTTTCAGTTTATCTTCAGAATTTATTTTTCCATATGAATTATGTTTATAGTCACATGTTAAGGGGTCTCTCAGGACTTTATTGTTTGGGATTCCCATCGCGGCCAAGGCCATCATGGTTCGGGATGCCAGTCGTGGCCAAGGCCTCGGTTCGGGCGTGACATATATTCATGGCAAGAAGCACCAATGAGACATGTTAGGAAAATCAGGATAATAGACGACACAAAAGTCCTTGAAGTTTGATGATTTTTTTTTCTATTTTGTGTAGTATAAACATTTAATTGTAGGTTGACAGTGATGTAGTTGAGTAGTTGTTAAGTTTTATATCTTACTTTCGTGTTTCATGTGAAAAGTTAATTGAGTTTGACAACTATATTATTGTATTTTGAAGATTTGTCCTTAACCAAATTGAATGAAAGGTTTTCATTTTAGTATTGTGTTGAATATTTATCTTGTTTTCAATAGTTGTATATATAATTACATATGTATTAATAGGCGATTATACAGTTTGATATCCAAATTTTATATATATATTGCTTAGTTGAACAACTATATATTTGTATTAATATGTATTTCAAAAATCAATGGCAAGTACATTTAGGTAATTGTACATGTAATTTAATTAGATATATATTAATAATTGAGGACAAGTTTATATAGTTGTATAGATAAATACAAATTTATTTTTGTAGTTGCACAGTATTTTATATTTGTATTTATATGTATTTGTGATTGTACATGTACCCAAATATATAAATGTACTCTTAAATAAATATAGATAACTTTATTTATATTTTTCCAATCAAAATTGCAAATACTGAAAAGGTAACTGTAACATATTTTAATATATGAAACATAATTGTACTTGAAAAATTAATCACATCACAACAAATATTTTGAAATGTATCATTTACGACATTTCCTACATGAACGCCTATTATGACCCTTAAACCCGCAAGCACTGCATGAATTGATGATTTTCTTTTCGAACATATTCCTTCATGATTTTTCATGATCTTTCTTTAGAGGTTTGTCAGGAGGTCGCTTGTATTTTTGGAGCAGTACTATCTCAAAAAGTATGTTATCTGAAATTACCCAATCGTCTTTATGTGTTAAAGAACAAATTGAAACATCATATGTTCTTAATACTATTTTTGACTTGTACAAATTAGAGAAATATGGTCCCTTTGTAAAATTTTTGCTATCCAGAACTTCACAAGCATGTGCACATGGTATCTCATTCAATTGAAATGTGTGACAAGAACATATTTTTTCTTGAGGCAAATAATAAAATATTTTCTTGATCATGTATTGTATATATACATACTCTATGGTTAGTACAACCTGAAATTATTTTAAGAAAAGTAAATAGAAAAAATGTCAAATACAATTGCACATATATTTGTTTGTAACTATATTTATATATATATATGTATTTTCACTTAGAGAATTGCATATGTATTTTTACTTAGAGATCTGTTATTTGTTTATGTATTTTTCAAAAACAGAGAACTGTATATGTATTTTTCAACATAGCAGCATACACTATAGGTAGCTTTATATATATTTTCTTCAATACACAGTTGTACACACATATTTGTTAATACAAATGATATGAGATACCAGAAGAGCATATAGTTGATTGTAAGATGTATTTGTGCTTAACAAAATATAACATCAGTTATGTATTCTTCATAATTTTTTTCATATATTCATCTCCTAGAGTGCTTCACAAGAACAAGAATGCTTTCCATTGCCAATCTCCAACACATCAAAAACGTTACATAAAAATACAAATTAACAAAGACAACATATCAAATCACTCAAATAATAAACAATATACTGAGAACATACAAATAAAATCATAATGACAAAACTACAGTCAAAATATACATGGTAACTCTCATTATACAAATGCAAACATAATATACAAATTACACTTTCAACGTCATAATTGCACATAAAATATACAAATAAACTTACAACATACAAATAAACTAATAATATACAATTATAATTAACATGTACAAAACTCTAAGTATACAAATACAATCAAAATATATAAACACAAACCAAAATATACAAACAAAATATAAATACACTCTCTACCTATATAATTACATATAAAAAAAAAACTAATACTGTTTACTGAGTACGTAGCTGTAATACCCCTTACCTTTTTCTAACTAAAATTCGTCCCTAGAATGTTAAAGGATAGCTTCAAAAATAAAGAATAATTATTTCATGTGGAATTTTCCAGATTTAGACCTCCCATTGTGTGAAAAATTTAATAATCTTTCCAACGATATAAGATTCGCCCAAATCTGACACTCGATGAAGGAGTTATGGCATTTTTAAGTTGACAGTGTGTCATCTGGGCACTTAGCGCATCGCGAAGAAGGCAAAATCCGCAATTGTCAAATTCTATTGGCCCTCCGTGATAGCTCCACTTCGCAGAGAAGCCCATTTTCTCAATTGTCCCATTCCAGTGAGATTCCAATTTTTTGGCGCGTCGTGCCAAGGGCCAAAATGGCAATTCAAGGGGCACCGCAATTGTGGTGCATCGCGGTGAATGCCCAGTACCCGCTCGTCCTTTTCCAGAGAGCCACCGCTATAGTGGAGCATTGTGGTGGCCCAGTAAATTGGGATTTTTCATTGATTTTCAGTTTGGATTTAAAGTTTAATAGGGCCATATTGGTCAATCCCCAGGGCCCCAATCCATCCAAAACACATCATTAAGCATATACCAAAGCACTTTATACTTATTTCATCATTTTTCTCTCAAAATAAAACCCCAGATCATCAAAGACCTTCTCCAAGTTCTCCAAGGAAATTCAAGATTAAGGATTCTTAATACAAGAACTCTAAGAACTCATCTTCAAAGCATCAATAGAGATCCAAGATTCAAGTTTTAGCATCTAGTTCATCAATTGAGGTATGTAGGGTTATGATCAAGGATACTACTTTTATCCTTGTGCCCAAAACTTATTTTTTATTTACAAATTTACTGAATTTTATGTGATTTCCCATGAAATTGAAGTTAGGGTTTGTACCCATTAATGTTATTTACAAGCTTATGAGATTTTCAATGATTTAAAAGTTGAATTACATGATTATGTTCATATTTTCATGCATATTGCAGAAACTTCCAGATTTTGAATTGAATTATTAATATTTACATTATCAAGCATGAACATTTTGATGTTTTAACGTGAGATTGATACATGGGTCATTAAGACTAATTAAAGATTGTTATTTCAAAAATTGTTGTGCTATAAGCACCCTATAACTAGATTCCCTTCAGATTTTTGATAAAGATTTGACCTTTTGGTCTCAGAATAGATATGAAATCCACTTTATAGATTGTTATCTTTATAGATATACGGTTGGTTTTCATTATAAACCATTAGATTATTTTAAAAGTGGATTTCCATCAGAATGAGCATACAGACTTAATGGGAGTAGTATTTAGCACTGAGATGGGTACGTTACCACAGTTTCATACCCCAGAACTACGTTCCAATATAGGATTTAGATTGTTCCCACTTCTACGTGGATGATAGATATGTGATCACTTATATAGGTTGTACTCCCTGGCAAGAGTATGACTCCTTTCCCCAATGTGAGGATTCCTCCTTAGGGGGACAAGAATGTTGGACACCATGAATGCTCACATGATTTATGTCGGTTAAAAGAATCTTCATACTAGTAAAGAAAAGCTTTGAAAGAATTCTCTTCAGATAAATTATTTTTTCTTGCAGAATGAGTTTTCAGATTTCACTTAGCCTATATGATTTGAGAATAAGAATAGAATACAGATTTCAGAACTAAGCGTAACGTCTCACAAGATTTATATTATGTGTTTTACTATTCATGATTTATTATATTCAGATTTCAGATTACTCAAGCCTATGTGAGTCATTTACATTTAGCATGCATGATTTTATATATTGTGATGATATTGCTAACTTATTGCATTTACCCCCATATACTCAGTACATCATCAAAGTACTAATCAACATATACATCTATGTGCTACATTGTCTCATAATTTAGGTTCAAGTGCTTAGTCTCAGCAGCATGAGTGATTTTCGAGCATCTCATCTACATCCCTGCAGTTGGTGAGTCCTCATAGTTTGGGGACTTAGCTATTCAGATTTTCAATTTATTAGTAGATATTTCATTATTCATTTCAAATAGTTTGAGTCAATTGGGGCCTATCCTAATGACTCTCTAGATTCAGTCAGTAGAGGCTTGTCGAACTACTAGATTCAGTTTTAGACTTTTGATTCAGTATTCAGATTTTTCAGTATTGTTTCACCAAGACCTGTGAGATTAGTATGTTTCAGATAAGATTTCCATATTTATTATGTTTTCATATTCATATTTCCCCTATGTTGAGATTCAGATTCAGTAGAAAAGCAGCCAGAGTTAGCTCAGGACTACTTGTAGTTCAGAGCACCGTGTGGCATCCCGAAAATCAGATTTTGGGGCGTTACAGTAGCAAAATCAAGTTTGATCAAAGAATAACTCTCTTAGTTTAATCATCATTGAGTTCGATCAAATAGTGTTGTTCGATCAAATAGTCAAAATATAATCTGAAATGAAAAATGATTTGCTGAAAAAATAATCAAATATAAAAAATAATTTCGCACAGTATAATTTGAAAATTCGAATAGCAGGATTTTCATGATTAAGTCATCTTACTTTACTGAAATTCACATACGAAATCAATTTTATGACTCAATACAGGTAACAATAATGATGCTTTATTTTAAAACTAAGATCATGCTTGAGTTTGATTTAGAAAAAGAATCTACTATTTTAAATACATGGGGTAATTATTTTGTATTTAATTCAACTGATTTGAGTAAAGAAGGACAATAAATCTCATTATATATGTATTTTAGTATCATAAAGTGTCTAAAATACAAAATACAAATTGCTATTTCAGGTAATTATGAAATAGTTCCTACGAAGCTCCTAATTATGGATTTAAGTTTTCTATTTATGAATTTTTATCTATCTTATTTAGCGTAAATTTTAATTAATTACAATCCATAACCTTTCTTGATAATTAAATACAACCCACAGTCTTTCTCCTTTATTTTTTCTCTTAGTTTTCTTTCTTTCTCTATTTCTCTTTCTTTTTCAATTTTTTTTCTTTTCCTTTTTTCTCTCTCTTTTTACCTTTTTCTTTTTTTCTTTTCCATTTTTTTCTATTCCATTTTCATTTTTATTTTTTTATATTTTATTTTTTATTTATTTTTTCTTTGCAACCTTTTTTTATTTTCTTTTTTTTTGTTTTTGTTCTTGATTTTTTTCTTTTCTTGTCATTTTTTCTCCTTGTTTACTTTTTTTCATTTTTTTGTATTTCTTTATTTTCTCTCATTTTTTGTTGTCGTCATTTTCGTATTTTATATTTTATATTTATTTAAATCATACTATATATTTTAAATAAATTTATTATTTGTATTTGAATAGTTTAGCCATGAATATAATTTATCATTTGTATTTATATACAAAATAAATATATGGATTAGTTGTATTTACTTGAGTCTAAAATATATAACAAACAATATGTCATTCAATGCAAATGTATCGTTAGTATTTGTATGTCAAGTTTATCATTTGTATTTATATTTAAACAAGCATCATTCATGTGTATGGTTTAAGTTGTATAAACATGTATTATTTGATACAAAAGTAACATTTGTATTTATATAATTTATCATTTATATTTGCATTGTTCATTTTTTTTTTGATAAAATATAATTTGTATGAATAAATATAAATACAAGTGTTCGTAGAAAGAAAAATAACAATTGTTTTTTAATTGTGTAAAAAAAAATGACGTTGTCAACTACAAATTCAAATACAAACAAATTAAACTAGTGAAATAACAAATACAAATATAATATGTGGTCAATTTATAAATACAACTACAAAATAGTTCAATACAAGTGTATCGATGAAAATAGAATGCAAATACAAACACAAACAAAATGATACCACAAAATCAAATACAATATGCAGTCAACCATAAAATACAAATGCAATGTTCTTTAAAATACAAGTGCAAATTGTATAAAATATAAATGATGATGAGAATTATAAAATACAAGTACGAGCTATAAAATATAAATACAAATGCGAACTATAAAATACAAATACAATTACAAGCGCGGACTATAAAATACAAATACAATTGTATCAACGAATACAAAAGTATAAATGACGGTCTATAAGATACAAATACCAAGTGAGAATTATAAAATAAAAATATAAATGTGAAATATAAAATACAAATACAAATACAAGCGTGATGTATAAAATACAGATACAATGATATCAATGAATACCAAAATATAAATAATGGTACAAATACAAATACAATAAGCGATTGTGGTATTTTTTATCACCCATTACTTTTGCTCGACATAACCATATTTTTTCAAAAAATGTAAAAAAAAAAATAGAATTTAAACCAAAAAAAATAATATAAGAAAACTAAATAATAGAAAGAGAATAGAAGTTACAGATAGAAAAGAGAAGAAAACTAAAAAAAGAAAAGCAAAAAAAGGAAACGAAAAATTAAAAATAGAAAAAAATAAGAATAAAAACAAAAATAAGAAACAAATTAAAAATAAAAAAGGGGAAAATGAGAAAAAAAATGAAAAATAAAAAAAATAGAAAATGAAAAAAAAGAAAGAAAGAAAGAGAAATAGAATGTAAAGAGAGAAGAGAGATAAAAAATAATAAAAAGAATTGAAAAAAAAAAAGGAAAATAAAAATAGAAAAAAATAAAAGTAAAAAAAAAATGATGGTGAATACAAACACAATGTGTAGCTATGATTGTTGACACCTAATTTTTGTCTTTCATAACTAAGTCTAATCTCGAGTTTCTTCGATTTTTGAATAAAATTACAATATTTATTTTATCCGAATAAAAAGCTTTTCAAAATATTTATTTCGGTGAATTTGTCATTTTAAGTAGTGATTATATATTATCAAATTCAATTATATGAAATTTTATAATCTTTTTTATTTAAATATTTATTTTACAAAATATCAATTTTTAATCAAGGCTTATCTAGAAAATAAATTTCAATGATTAAAATCTGATTTAAATGTAATTTGTTCTTAAAATTAATTTATTTAGAAAAATACTTGTTTAATTTTATTAAATCAAGAAGCTCGAAATTAAAGGAAGAATTAATTGTATCGAATTTCAATTCAATTTAACCAATCTATTAAATTTGGTCATAATTGAAACTAATTTGACCACAATTGCAATGCAATTGGTCAGTTAACTTTTAATTTGGTCATAATAGAATAGGCTAAATCTTAATTGAAATTATTTTAAATAATTCCATAAATGACCAAATTCCTAATTTAATCAGAGATATTTTAACCCAATTAAATCTAATTGGGGTTATTTTAACCCCAAGTAAATCTAATTAGGGTTATTAAATAACCCCAATCTTAACCCAATAACATCATCAACCGGCCCAACAATTTAAGACCTACCCTCACTTGTCTTCAATAATAAAATTCATCCAGCCCATTACCCTTCCTGTGACCCGGCCCAATCCCCTTCTCGTTTCCCTCTTTATCTGATACGCACAAACACCAGAAAAATAACGACAGCAATATATCACACCAAATAACGATTTCAACACCGACCAGCAATCTGGCAATCGAACCCGACCCGTTCGCGACCCGTTGAAGCAACGACAATTCCAGTAATCCGCGCGCCAGCTCCGACCCGACCCATGCCCGACGCAGCTTCCAGAATCAGGACAACTCAACCACAATTGATCATTGCAACCTTGTACAATTTTCGTACGATTCTACAGCTGATCCCCATCCTTTTTTAAAATTTTGAATTTTTCCTTTAAGAATTCCAAAACTACCCTTCGAAATTCTGATCCCACATCGGCATTAGCTGAATTTTCCCCCACTCTTATTCTCTATATATATGGTTCATTGTAGAGCTAATGGGGCAAAGTCTCGGAAGGTGAAAAAAACTTTGAGCAAAATCACTGTCGATTTTCTTTTAAAGTAAAAAAATTGGTTTCGTGAAGTTCATCGGCTAATCAAAGTTTTCGAGTTGATGGCGCCGATGCTTTCCGATGGTGGTTGATTCTCGTGGTCCCATTTTGCTTCCCCAAAAGAGGTAAACTTCTCAACGTTTTATTTTCTTTCTTGTGATTCTGCCTCGTTTTTGTTTTTGTAGTAGTAATTTAGTCTTCTTTTATATGCTGTGATTTTTTCGCTGTAGAGGCCTTGAAGGCCGTAGGTTGGTTGCGATGATGTTTTTGTTGTGATATTCCTGTAATTTCAACCTCATTCTGTGTTAAATAGTTGTTTTCTGCGTGTTTATGTATTTTGCTAAAATATGAGCTTTTGAACGTATCTTTTCCCTTTGTATTGATTGCTCTACAAAGGTAAAAAATGCGTTGATCGAAAACTGGCTGGGTCAAGCTCTATACCATGTTTTGTTCGGCAACTTGAATTGAAAATTGCATCTTGATGAAATCTTGCACAGTGTATGTTCTTGATTTGTTTCATTCACAGTTGTTTGGCTTTCTCTAGATATGATGTTGCTCATATACTGGTGGCATTCATGTATTCAAAGCAGTAGCCTGGCATAGCGTAAGTTTTATATCCTCTCCGGTTGACATTTTGCAAAAGACTTTTCGAGTACTACGCATGTTTAGCCTAGCTTATCCTTTCTGTTTTCTAGATAAAGGGGACGCGTCACCATGTTTTCTTTGACTAATAATGTCAAAAGGAAACAAGGGAGTTCATTCCCTAAATGAATGTTAAGCTAATTTTTTCTCTCATTCTTGTGTATTTTCTCTACTCCTCATTTTTTCTCCTTTTGCTGTTTTGCTTGGAGTATGAGCTCATTCCCTAAACATACCCCTTTCCTTTTCTTTTTTTTTATATATATGAGGTACAGTCATGTCTAGTTCTTTTGAGTTATGTTTGAAGGGTGTTAGTCACAACATTCTTTCGATAATTAATATCGAGAGGGTCAGTAGGTTGGTGAGAAAATAACAGTCCAAGGAATTCCCTCAAAAAACCTATGGTTTGTAGTTTTCGTGACTCAGTAACGAGAGAATGAGGATGAAACTTTTGAAATTTTTGGGGTGTGTTTTCCTTTTGTTTTATTGGTTATCTGTCTCTCAATTGAATGAGAAAGAACGGATGAACGTAACTGTAACGCCTATTCATGCTTGTTTAGTGTTGTGTCATTAAGAAAGATTGCTTGAATTGTATTTGAAGTCTTGGTAATTTCCTTCAAAACCTGTATACTGTTTTCTTTGTTTTATTTATTCTAGATCATTTTGTTGCTTTGAGTATTAAAATATATATACATATATAAAGTGGTTGGTTAGTGTTGCTGAGTATTTCTTGCAAACTTAGACCATTGAGTTGTATTCCACATATTCTTCCTCGTTCGATGTTTTTACCTTGACCACCATATATTCTTTTATTTCTATTCATTTCTTCACATATTTTGAGGATCAGATTTCGCTTATAATTGATTTTGTTGACGTCATTCATTTTAGATCCTTTTATGCTTTGATGCTTAGTTTGGAAATATGTGTTAATTTTCTCTTTATTCTTTCTTCGCATGTGAATGTGTCTGAGTTCGAAACGAACTCAGTCCCTCTTTGCATTTCCTTCATGTCCATTGAGGCCCACCATCTCTATCGAGTCAACTCCGAAGGAATATCTACATAGATCTTATGGCATACCGAATGCGAGAAGACAAAAGAAGGAGAGGAAATGGGTTAAAACCTATTGACAAAGCTTTTAAGAGACTCTGAAGTCTCGATTTTATCCATCCCATTTCTAGATTTTATTTATTTATTTACTTATTTGTTTGTTTGTTTATTTATTTACTTATTTGTTTGGGCGTCCAAGCCGAAGTTGTAAATTAATACAGGTGAAGCGGATTTTGGGCCGAAAAGGCTCAAAAATATAGTTTAGGACAGGTTATGGGCCAAAGCCCAATATTTAGTTTAGAACAGGTGAAATTGGGCTGAAAGCCCAATTAGACTAGGACGGGTGATGGATTTGGGCTAAAGAGCCCAAAACATTTATTTCTTCCCCTCTTTCCCTTTTTTTATGTTGTTTGTTTTGTGTTCTTGCGAACCTACTTAAACCCCTAACAAAGTTACTAAAAAACTGATTTTCCAAAACTTTCAAAATACTCGAACAACTTCTTTTTCAAAACCCGACTTTTTCTTTCAGAAGTTAGTCAAAAGGGAATTATTTTTCAAAAACTCAGGATAACCGCAAGTTAGCGGATATTTTAGGTGCCTTAAAAAATCTTTCTAAAATATTTATAGGATCCGCTTACCTAGAATTTCAAAACTTAAATGATTTTCCTATTTTGAATCATCTAAGTACTTTATAAAGGTTTTCTTAATTCCTTTAATTGGCGACTCTAAAAAAGTCAAAAAATTTCGCAAAATAGAAATGGCGACTCTATTGGGGATTCTTAACTTAGTTCTAAATGTTTGAATTTATATTTTGACTAACTGTTTAAATTGTTTACGTGTTTATATATTTTAATTCTGCAATTTAATTATTTCATCTCATGGCATAAATCCTGCATGATTATTAAACTTTTTTGGGGTTTTATGGATATCCCGGCCTCTATTATTCAACTCCAAATAAAATGATTAAAATACGACAGTTTAATAGCACGCGAGGCCTCTGATGGCTGTTTGTATTTTCAAACCCAAGTCGTTTGCTTTGGAACCTGGTTCAAACCCACTCTAGATAATTAGGATAGAGCGAAATCAAAATCATATTTTAGGCATGAGCCTAGGACGACCCAATACATGAGGGAGTATTGTGCCCATTAAAAAACTTGCCCTGCGTCTATTAACCTGTGTCAATTACAAATGAATCATATTTATGTGTTAAAAAAATATATATTTGTTTAATCCAATCCATTATCCTTTAGGGATCGGGAGAATACTTGTTTAGCTTACTTTCGTATAAGGATGCCTTAATTATACACCAATTGAGGGAGAAATTGAAGCAAGTTAAGCAAAAAAATTGATCGATTTAGATGGTTGCATCTAGAGACCAAAAGTGGACAAAGCTAAGAGAGCGAAGGCCGACAGAAGAGCATTCAGGAACTAGTATTTCTTATCCCTTGCGGGGGATATCGTTCTTTTTCCCGTTTTATTTTTTTATTTTCTAAAGATTGTATCCTTTTTATACAACTTTTGTACGCATTTATGCCATTTATGTACACTTATGAAGCTTTTTGGAGGTTAATGGATTGATTTTAAAAAAGCACATACTTCTTTCAAATACGTTAGGTCAACCCTTAGCTCAAAAGGGTCACCCAATTAGGATGCACATTTATTAAAATATGCTTGTGTGATACAACTGTTTATGTGGTTATACGTGCTATGTTGATTCGAATCAAAGGCGAATGAATCCCATTTTCCACAGAGCATCTCTAGGCAGAAATATATCCTACTATACAAAAGTCTGACCAAACATATCCAAGTCTCCCAAGTTTCTTAGAAAAGTCCGTAATCATTCTCGCTACTTTTTCAGGAAGGTTGACCATGAACTCAGAAGAAGCCATTACATGTTTGAACTATGTAGGTCCTGATTTCTCCTCCGTGAAATACGTAGGCAGCCTTTCGGCCCAGCCCATGTCTTCAAAAGCTCTGTCGTCATCTACTTTCTTGATAAAGTAATATGGCCGGAAAGTAGAAAAGTTGAGTCTTCCTGATAAATTTCACCTAACCATATCATTGAGTGAAATCCTATTCATTAAAATTCTCGAGTTATCATTAATTCATGGATCAATTCGCATGAGATAAGAAACAACTCTATGTGTTTACTTTCTACCTTATCTTCTTTCTTTACTTATTACGAATGAAATCTAACAAGTCAGCGTTTGAGTGGTTTTTACTTTGCAGGTAATAGAAACTACTCTATATTTGCACAAAATGACCTTACTTCACTAAATCAAAGTGAATAAGAGACCCCCCCCTCTTGAATATAGTTGTATTACAGGAAAAGAAAAATGGCTAGTAGTAAAACTAGACTCTACCAATTATTTTTCAAAACCTGTAAACGATGGTCTCGAGGATGGAATAAGGAAAATGTGAGGAAAGAATTTTCCAAGATAACTGGGATTATGAACGATTAATTGGAGGAAAAATTGTTGAATTGGACCTCCACTCTACTCATGACTTGTCCCTCGTCGTATAACAATAACTTAAAACCTGCCATTGTAATGTTATGCCAAGAAGCAAGGTAATGATGAATGAGAGACAATAGCTCAAGAACAATCAACAGAAAAGCCAAAGAATTTGAGAATCAAGAAAGCCTAATCTAGAAGAAATTAAGGTGGTTAACTAGGAGGACTATGACTAGGAGAATCAGAGTCGATGTTTATCTAGAAAAGTGAGGAAAAATGTCTTATCAATTCTCTCAAAAAAATTGGACAGTTGATCTTTTGCTCTATCAAGATAAACGTAATGAAAGCGTCATGTCATCCGTAGAGTGCTTATTTTTAATAGGATGGATAAGAATGTCTAGGGACATTTAACCCTGAAGACGAGTTTATGTACGAACTACGTTTGACCTAAATTCCCAAGAAAGGGATACGTAGGCAGCCTATGTCGGCTTTGGTCAACCCCTTAAAAAAATTTATCCCTTCCTTTTATAATTGAACTACGTGATGACCTGAGTTCCCAATAAAAGGGATACATAGGCGGCCTATGTTGGCTTCAGTCAACCCATTAGATTTTCTTATCTCTAGCGTAGGCCCGAACTACGTTTGACCTAATTTCTGCTTTAGAAGAATACGTAGGCGCCCCAACGGCTCGGTCATATAACCCCAGAAAATAAAAACTGGGGCAGGATTTTTGAGAAGAAGTCTCAAAAATTCACAAGAGGAAGATCATCATCCAAAAAGAAGATAAAGACCAATAAAGACTTCAGATCCTCTCGAGTTAAGGTCATCTCAAAAAACTTTAAACTGGGCAGAATTTTTGAGGATGTCCTTAAAATTTCCACTGATATATTGGAATATATTTTAAATCCCACAGTATCAGAGGTCAAAGTCAAAGTTTCAGAAATCACCAGTTGCGATAGAGTCTAGATAGACTAAATCTCCGGCTATGACAGAACTTCTGATTGAGAGCCTCAACGATAATGAATCCTATATCAAACATCAGATACAATCGAACCAAGAGAAAGATGTTCATTAAGCTGGTACATGACATGACTGACAAATATTTTCTAAAGCTTTTACATAAGTTTTCGAAAATATTTTCTAAAATTAAGACTACTTTCAAAAATTTATACAAATCTTTTACTTAGTGATTGCCTAGGCATCTATTGGGATGGGGAGTCAGGGTATAAGCCCTAACATAACGAAGTATCCGAAATATGGCGAGGAGTAAATCAAGGATCGAAGAAAGTCAACACGGAGTAGTTTTACTCAAAACTAATTATTTTTTTGTAGATGTAGGGATAAGTACACAAAATGAGAATCTTTTTCAAAATATTTCCAAGCGAGTTGTGATCCACACCAGAGCATATAATGCTCAAGAACGGTACATTCAAGGGAGTCGACACAATGAATACAACAATCAAAAGGATCACTCAATATGAGAAAGAGCAGAAAGTCATCCTTAAAGTTCGCCTTGGAGCGAAGCAAACGATATTTGAGTAATCCCTAATTTACTTGCATCCGATGGATTTTCTATTTCTTTAAAAAGAAAAGATTAATAGCGGAATAAGTCATTCAAATCGTGATGCTCAGTATTCATAATTAAACAGTCATAAAGCTTGACTGTGATCGCCAGTGAGAGCGACATTGTGTCTACTAACTGTCTACGTTGAGTATAGGTACTTGTAGAAAGCAAAACACAGACAAACTCAGGTGAAACTGTTTTTAAATCACCGGAAGAACCATTTCATATCATTGCCAAGAGGGCCATTTCACGCTATTGCTAAGGGGCTATTTCATATCATTGCCCAAAGGGCCATTTCATGTCATTGCTTAGAGGGTCATTTCATGCAATTACTGAGAGAGCCATTTCATGTCATCTCATCGTTGAGAGGGCTATTTCATGCCATTGCCAAGAGAGCCATTGTATTTAATATCTATTGACATGCGAGATAGCATACGCTGGCATCGCGGATATCATCGGCATTTAATATATATTAAAATACGAGATAGCATACGCTGGCGTCGAGGATATCATCAATGTTCAATATCTGTTAACACGTGAGATAGCATACGCTGGCGTCGAGGATATCATCAACATTTAATATCTGTTGACACTCGAGATAACATACGCTGGCATCGAGGATATCATTAGCATTCAATATCTGTTGACACGCGAGATAGCATACGCTGACATCGAGTATATCATCGACATTTAATATTTTTTGACATGCGAGATAGCATCTGCTGGCGTCGAGGATATCATTAGCATTCACTATTTGTTGATACACAAGATAGCATACACTGGCGTCGAGGATATCATCAATATTCAATATCTGTTGACATGCGAGATAGCATACGCTAGCATCGAGGATATCTCATCAGTATATAAATTAGCATTTGAATACATCAAGAGCATGCAATTTAAAGGAACGCCTTTAAGTCGCCATATGAAGACGAGTGATATATGAGGTTTCCTAGAAATTAACAATTTGAGGGTCATCTGTAAGTCATATTATTTAAAATAGGATAGTGTGTAAGATTACCTATGAGTTGATAGTCCATAGGTCATCCATAAACCACAACGACATCCTAATTGGATAGTGTGCAAGGTTACCCAAAAATTGGTAGTCTGAAGGGTATCCATAAGTCACAACTAAATCCTTATCGGAGAATATGCGAGATTATCAAATTGATAAGTCTAAGGGTTCTCTATAAGCTGCGTCATATCCAAGATTGATTATGTGCAGGATTACCCAAAGACTAGTAATTTGAGACATATCTGTAAGTCATATTGTATCCAAGGTCGGATAATGCACAGGAATACTTGGGAGCTAGTGTCACGGCCCAAAATCCCATCGGGCCAGACTGGCACCCGAAGCCGAGAAGGCCCGGGAGAACCCGTTCAAATACCTGTACTTTCATTTACATGTCACCAAAAATTTGGGCAGCACTTCGCTGCATATAAAAGGGTCTAATTACCTGTATCAGCACAACACGCACAAATATATATACATATATATAATACTTGGCCGTCGGGGCCACCCCATATACGAATATAACATCACTATATAAACTTCCATGACTTTACCCTTCTTTATGTCTACAAAGCCTCTAGGATATACATGACATAACTAGGGTCGGGATGAACCCCCGCCCACACATGACTCCTGTACGATAACAAAATATAAGAAACCGACTCGAAAAGCTCCGAAGTAAACTGGAGCTCACCAACAGTAGCTGTATGACCTGGCTCCTATCTATGCTGTGAATGAGCTGAAGTACCTGATCCTGCAGCATGAAATGCAGGTCCCCCGTGAGGGACGTCAGTACGAAATATGTACTGAGTATGTAAAGCTGTAAATAATCATATGTGATATGGGGGATCAAGAAAATCATACACATGTGAATAAATCATAATAGAAGTGAACCACACTTCATAAACACTTTTAGGATCATGTACATTATTATTAATCTGAATTGGGTTCTTGAATACAAACACATTTGTGGAACGGTATACATTCGTTCATTTCATTCTTTACAATTATTATTCGCCATTACCTCCTCCTCCCGAACCTCCAACCACCTAACAATAATCAATAC
Organism: Capsicum baccatum var. pendulum; assembly: GCA_030864225.1. NCBI lineage: Eukaryota > Viridiplantae > Streptophyta > Magnoliopsida > Solanales > Solanaceae > Capsicum > Capsicum baccatum. The sequence continues at coordinate 120,854,665 of CM061556.1, read as the reverse complement.
TGTACCGTACTGTGACCATTAGGCTGCCCCCAGTACATATCAATTGGGATCGACCCATGCTAGGCTTATGCCCCTGGGATACCACCCACACGTATATCAAGTAACACATAAGAGATTTTTCCAATAACTTAGTTCAAAATCTTTTGAGATTATTACATTAGTGTTCATGCCAATATAGTACCTTTGGAACAATGATACATCAATAGGAATCGAGTAATAGACCTTCTATACAATAACGATGTAATAAGGACTCATTGGTACATCAACAATATGTTTCAGAATCATCAATATCACAACAATGAAATAGGAGCCTTTTGGTATATCAATGAAACATTTTGACACTTTATAGAATGGAAACAACTTCATTGGTAATGTAGAACAATACATGTGTTTGGATAACCATCGGAATCTTACTTTATGGAACATTGGTGTTTTCATGCCAAAGAACATCGTTAGAGTATGCTTTACATACCTCGTTGTAGATTCGGATACCAATTCAACACAACTTCCCGCCTTAACAAATCACTTATCTACAATGAAATATTTGGCATCTAGTATTAGCAACCCAACACCACAATTCTCTTCCATAATTCCATACAACCAATATTTGCAAAGCATTTCAAAAAAACCAACTTGAACAATAGGTTTATGTGTATATATATATATAATCATCATTTCAATATCATATCATCAATACCACATCATCCCTTCATAATTCAACATAATCCAACCATGCACAAGAATGATCCAACATCATTTCCAATCATCTTTCAACAACAATCAAATAACATACTTCTTATGCTCACATGCATATATATATATATATATACATATCCATATAAATAACACCAACATAATTTACATCCTTACCATAGAATGGCCCTTTGGGTTTTGAAGTCCTGTTAGCACAAATAAGGGGTGCTTCTCGAAGCCCTTGAGACGATGAACACAGCTACGGAATCAATTTGGACTTTCCACGGTTGAATCACAAGTAATTTGAAGGTCAAATTTGGCTAGGGTTTGTTCTCTCCTATGATTGATGATGGATATGAGTTTTTGAACTCATATACATGTACATATACACATATTTCCGTCCATAATATCATAGGAAATGACCAAAGTGCCTTTAAAATTTAAATAATGTCAAATATGTCCTCCGGTGGACCGTTTTGACAAGCTAAAGTAGATAGACCATAACGCTTTGCTCCGATATCGGATTTGGGTAAAATTGGTATCATTGGAAAGCTAATTCAAAGGTCTTTCATTTCATATAAATTAGGCCACCCAGTTCGTCCTGTACAAGGAGTTATGATCGTTTGAAGTTGACCCTAAAAATCTGTTTTGAGAGGCTGAAGTAAAACGCGTATAACTCCTTACGCAGATGTTGCATTTGGATGAAACCAATTGCATTGGAAAGAATACTCAAAGATCTTTCTTTTGATATATGGTAGATCTCCCAGTTCATTATATTGAGGGAGTTATGATCGTTCAAAGTTGACCCAAAAAACTGGCAGGCCTCAGTATTTTCCTTCTAATTTACTGTTCACAAAAATCTGTTTTGAGAGGCTGAAATAGAACGAGTATAACTCCTTACTCATATGTTGGATTTGGATGAAACCAATTTCATTAGAAAGAATACTCAAAGATCTTTCTTTTGATATGTGGTAGCTCGCCCAGTTCATTATATTGAGGGAGTTATGATCGTTCAAAGTTGACCCAAAAACTGGAAATTTTCCTGCAATTTTACTGTTCACATCCCGGCCACCGTTTTATAGTTTCGAACGTGCTCGCTTATATCCAAAACTTATCCGTTTTTGAAAATCTTTATATCGTCGGAAAGCTTATTCAATAACCTTCGTATGGAAATATCGACGGGCAAATTCCGGTATAAATAAGGTCGATTCCTATACACATATAATCAAACTATACACTTGAAACCATCTCAAAATAATCAATACTCATATATACCTAACTTAGGATCAATACATATACTCCAACACATATAACAATGGCTAATGCACGTAATTAAGTACGGGGTGTTACATCCTTCCCCCCTTAAGGACATTCGTCCTCGAATGTGAATGTAGTTATTTAGCCGAAACAAGTTCGAATTCATAATTGATATTCACGTCATCATATAGATGTTATGCATATGTAAAAACTTACTTATTAGTGTCCCAATTTCACTCCTTGAACTTTTTTTTCATCTTTGAACAAATAAGGGTATTTCAATTTCATTGCTTCCTCCGCTTCCCATGTAATCTCTTCCCTTTGTTGATTTCTCCAAAGTACTTTCACTGATGCTACTTCTTTATTTCTCATCTTCTTAACTTGACGATCTAATATAGCAACAGGCATCTCCTCGTACGTAAGATCTTCTGTTACTTGCACATCTTCAGTAGAAGTAATAAGGGACGGATCTCCGATGCACTTTCGAAGCATCGATACATGAAATACTGGATGCACTGATGAGAGTTCCTGGGGTAGCTCTAATTCATAAGCAACTTTCCCACATCTTCTAATAATCCTATACGGGCCTATATATCGTGGACTCAACTTTCCTTTCTTGCCAAATCTCATCACCCCTTTCATTGGCGATACCTTCAAAAATACCCAATCGCCTAACGAAAACTCTAGCCCTCTTCTTCTACTATCCGCATATGACTTGTGTGGACTTTGGACTGTTTTCAACCGTTGCTGAATCACCTTGACTTTTTCTATGGCTTGATACACAAGATCCGGTCCGAACATAAGAGTTTCATCCGCTTCGAACCATCCTATTGGTGATCTACACTTCCTCCCATATAAAGCTTCATATGGTGCCATTTTGATACTTGAATGATAGCTATTATTGTAGGCAAACTCAATAAGAGGTAAATGATCATCCCAGCTGCCTTTAAAATCTATAACACATGCTCGTAGCATATCTTCAAGTGTTTGAATGGTGCGCTCTGCTTGTCCATCCGTCTGAGGGTGAAAATCTGTACTCAGATTCACTTGTGTTCCCAAACTCCATTGGAAAGACTTCCAAAAGTTTGCAGTAAATTGAGTTCCCCGATCTGATATAATAGAAATTGGCACTCCATGTAATCGGACTATTTCTTTAACATACAGCTTCGAATATTCTTCAACTGTGTAAGTGGTCTTAACGGGTAAGAAATGTGCGGATTTAGTAAGCCTATCCACAATCACCCATATAGAATCAAATTTCCGAGCTGTACGAGGCAAACCTGTAACAAAATCCATGTTGATCATGTCCCACTTCCAAGTTGGAAGATCTATGCATTGCATATAGCTTCCGGGCTTTTGATGTTCCACTTTAACTCGTTGACAATTTGGACATTCAGCTACAAATTATGCGATGTTCCTTTTCATGTCATTCCACCAATACATATCTTTCAAATCTTGATACATTTTGGTTGATCCTGGATGAATGGAATACCTTGAAAAATGTGCCTCTGGCATAATCTTCTTTCTTAGCCCGTCTACATCCGGCACACACAATCGGTTTTGGCACTGAAGTACTCCTTCTCACGTAAGCTCAAATGCCTTGGTTGCACCACTCTGAACGTTCTCCTTAAGCTGTAATAAAATAGGATCTGCATATTGCTTCTCTTTCACTTCAGCTACTAATGAAGATTCCGCAGCATTATGTACGATAAGCTCTTTGTCCGGAGTTTCAAGAAGGCGAACTCCCAAACTATCTAACTGGTGAAGATCTTTAACCATCCTTTGTCTTTCTATAGGCATCATCATAGCCTTACGACTTAACGCATCAGCTACTATATTCGCTTTCCCTGGATGATACAAAATATCAACATCATAATCTTTTAATAGTTCCATCCACCTTCGCTGCCTCAGATTTAGATCCTTCTGACTGAAAATATATTGTAAGCTCTTGTGATCAGTATATATATCAACATGAACCCCATATAAATAGTGGCGCCATATTTTTAAAGCAAAGATAACCGCTGCCAGCTCAAGATCGTGTGTAGGATAATTTTTCTCATGTGACCGCAATTGTCTAGAAGCATATGCTATTACTTTACCATGCTGCATCAATACACATCCTAAACCAATTCTAGAAGCATCACAATACACTGTATACCCTTCTGTACCTTCTGGAAGTACCAACACAGGTGTAGAAGTCAACTTATTTTTCAATTCTTGGAAACTCTCCTCACACGTATCATTCCATTGGAACTTGGATGCTTTATGCGTTAGCTTGGTTAAAGGTGCTGAAATGGAAGAAAAGTCTTTAACAAACCTCCTATAATAACCGGCCAACCCGAGAAAACTACGAATCTCCGTCGGCGTTGTGGGCCTTGGCCAGTTCTTCACAGCTTCTATCTTTTGAGCATCAACCTTTATCCCTTCACTAGATACAATATGACCCAAAAATGCCACCGACTTTAACCAAAACTCACATTTAGAGAACTTTGCATAAAGCTTACAATCACGAAGAGTCTGCAATGTCTGTCGTAAGTGATTGGCATGGTCCTCTTCTGATCTAGAATAAACTAGAATATCATCTATAAAAACTATCACAAATACATCCAGGAATGGCTTAAACACCCTATTCATCAAATCCATAAAAGCTGCAGGTGCATTTGTTAGCCCAAATGACATAACTAGAAACTCATAATGACCATACCTTGTTCGGAAAGCTGTTTTGGGTATATCTTTTTCTTTGACCCTCACTTGGTGGTAACCTGACCTCAAATCAATCTTAGAAAAGCACTTGGCGCCCTGTAACTGATCAAATAAATCATCAATTCTTGGGAGAGGATATTTATTCTTAATAGTCACCTTATTCAATTGCCGATAATCAATACACATCCTCAGCGAGCCATCCTTTTTGCGCACAAATAACACTGGTGCTCCCTAGGGGGACATACTAGGCCTTATGAATCCCTTCTCAAGCAAATCTTTCAATTGCTCTTTCAATTCTCGCAATTCTGCTGGGGCCATTCTATATGGAGGAATGGAGATTGGTTGGGTGCCTGGAATTACATCAATACCAAACTCTACTTCTCGTTCAGGAGGCAAACCTAGAAGATCTTCAGGAAATACATCAGGAAATTCATTTACCACCGGAACAACGTGAAGAGTTGGTGGCTCCGCTTCTGTATCCCTTACTCTAACTAAATGATATAGGTATCCCTTGGAAATCATTTTTCTTGCTTTGAAATAAGAAATAAATCTACCTCTTGGTGCGCCGATCTTACCTTGCCATTCAATAACTACTTCATTCGGAAAATGTAAATACATCTTTTTTGTACAACAGTCAATTTTGGTATAACAAGACGCCAACCAATCCATACCCATTATAACATCAAAATCTACCATTTCTAGTTCCACGAGATTAGCCATCGTGTCTCGACCACACACAGTTACTACACAATCTTTATAAACTCTTCTAGCAATAATAGATTCCCCAACCGGGGTAGACACTTCCAACGGCTTATCTAACAATTCGGGGGTTCTTTTGAACTTTCCAGCAACCAAAGGAGTAACATATGATAATGTAGAACCGGGATCAATTAGAGCATATACATCAAATGAAAATATGGACAACGTACCCGTAACCACATCTGGGAAAGCCTCTAGATTCTGTCGATCCGCTAAAGCATAAGTGCGATTCTGAGTCCCGCTGGAACTGGCGACTCTTATTTCGTTTCTAGCGTGACCCACGGGTCGTGCGCCTCTACCAGAATAAGATACCGGTGACGATGATGCAACAGCTGATCCCGAAGGTCGTGCAACACCACCTGCGCCCCTTCGTGGGCATTCTCTCATCATATGCCCCGTCATACCGCACCAATAACAAACATTTGTTCCCATTAGACATGCACCCATATGATTCCTTCCACATTTATTGCATGGCTCTCGAGGATGTCTCAGTTGGATCATATTCCCTTGACCATGATAACCCACTGATCGCGAACTATGACCCTCACTTCTTTGCCCAATTTGACTGCCTCTGAACCCCTGATGCTGCGGTGGAGCACTAGCTGCAGAATAAGAAAATAATGGCCTAGGTGGTCTAGTAGAAAATTGAGGTCTAAAACCTCCCTGTGGAGCCATAAACTGCCCTGTAGATCTGGACCTCTTAGAAGATCCGCTTTCAAATTCCTGCGTTCTTCTTCTCTGCCTCTGATCTTCCATTTTCTGTGCAAATGCTTGGATCCTAGCTATATCCATATCTTTATTCAGTGCAGCAATAGTACAATCCCTAACCAAATATGGATCCAATCCGTTCACATACCGATGAACTCTGTCATCCATAGTAGCTATAACATTAGGAGCATATCTGGACAAGGAATTAAATCGAAGACTATACTCCCTCACACTTGTATTACCCTGCTGAAGATTTAAGAACTGATCCGCACGGGCCTGACGAGTCTCATATGGAAGATAATGATCAATAAATGCCTCTTTGAACTCTTTCCAAGTAGCTGGGGGTGCATCAATGCCCCTCGACCATTTCCAGTCTTCATACCAATATATAGCCTCACCTTTGAATCTATACGCGGCTAACTCCACTGTCTCTCTGCCCGATACATGCATCACCTCTAGGGCCCTTTGGATTTGATCAATAAAGTCCTGCGGATCTTCGTTAAGATCGGATCCGGTAAAAGTAGGCGGATCCATCTTAAGAAAATCTTGTGTCCGAAGACTAGCCGCCCTATCAGTACTGCTAGAACCCGCGACAGGAATGGCTTGCCCTTGGACTTGCCCAGCAACTATACGAGTCAAAAGTTGCACTACATTTCTAAGATCTTGATCAACAACATTAATAGGTGGCTCTGGGGATATAGTTCTCCTCCCCCTTATTTCTTCTGGACTGGGGGAAGTTTTTGATGCATGCTCAGCTGGAGCCTCACTTTGATTAGCTGGTATAGTGGGTGACTTACTAGTCCCCTCTCCGGCAGCCACATCTACTTGCTTACCGGTATTCTTGCTTCTGGTAACCGGCATCATTACTATAATAAGAGAAACAAACTGACTCAGTGGTCAACTATGACTTCATATACAATATAAGCTCTATCGCACGATCTAAGACATGAAGAAAAGAAACAATTCCTAAATGTCCATAGTCTCCTGTTTATAGATGTGGTGCACAACACACCGATAAACAAGACTCTACGTAGACACGGCTTTGTAGACTCACTAGGACGAACCGCTCTGATACCACTTTTGTCACGACCCAAAATCCCATCGGGCCGGACTGGCACCCGAAGCCGAGAAGGCCCGGGAGAACCCGTTCAAATACCTGTACTTTCATTTACATGTCACCAAAAATTTGGGCAGCACTTCGCTGCATATAAAAGGGTCTAATTACCTGTATCAGCACAACACGCACAAATATATATACATATATATAATACTTGGCCGTCGGGGCCACCCCATATACGAATATAACATCACTATATAAACTTCCATGACTTTACCCTTCTTTATGTCTACAAAGCCTCTAGGATATACATGACATAACTAGGGTCGGGATGAACCCCCGCCCACACATGACTCCTGTACGATAACAAAATATAAGAAACCGACTCGAAAAGCTCCGAAGTAAACTGGAGCTCACCAACAGTAGCTGTATGACCTGGCTCCTATCTATGCTGTGAATGAGCTGAAGTACCTGATCCTGCAGCATGAAATGCAGGTCCCCCGTGAGGGACGTCAGTACGAAATATGTACTGAGTATGTAAAGCTGTAAATAATCATATGTGATATGGGGGATCAAGAAAATCATACACATGTGAATAAATCATAATAGAAGTGAACCACACTTCATAAACACTTTTAGGATCATGTACATTATTATTAATCTGAATTGGGTTCTTGAATACAAACACATTTGTGGAACGGTATACATTCGTTCATTTCATTCTTTACAATTATTATTCGCCATTACCTCCTCCTCCCGAACCTCCAACCACCTAACAATAATCAATACTGTACCGTACTGTGACCATTAGGCTGCCCCCAGTACATATCAATTGGGATCGACCCATGCTAGGCTTATGCCCCTGGGATACCACCCACACGTATATCAAGTAACACATAAGAGATTTTTCCAATAACTTAGTTCAAAAGCTTTTGAGATTATTACATTAGTGTTCATGCCAATATAGTACCTTTGGAACAATGATACATCAATAGGAATCAAGTAATAGACCTTCTATACAATAACGATGTAATAAGGACTCATTGGTACATCAACAATATGTTTCAGAATCATCAATATCACAACAATGAAATAGGAGCCTTTTGGTATATCAATGAAACATTTTGACACTTTATAGAATGGAAACAACTTCATTGGTAATGTAGAACAATACATGTGTTTGGATAACCATCAGAATCTTACTTTATGGAACATTGGTGTTTTCATGCCAAAGAACATCGTTAGAGTATGCTTTACATACCTCGTTGTAGATTCGGATACCAATTCAACACAACTTCCCGCCTTTACAAATCACTTATCTACAATGAAATATTTGGCATCTAGTATTAGCAACCCAACACCACAATTCTCTTCCATAATTCCATACAACCAATATTTGCAAAGCATTCCAAAAAAACCAACTTGAACAATAGGTTTATGTGTATATATATATATAATCATCATTTCAATATCATATCATCAATACCACATCATCCCTTCACAATTCAACATAATCCAACCATGCACAAGAATGATCCAACATCATTTCCAATCATCTTTCAACAACAATCAAATAACATACTTCTTATGCTCACATGCATATATATATATATATGTATATATATATATATATATATATATATATATATATATATATATATATATATATACATATCCATATAAATAACACCAACATAATTTACATCCTTACCATAGAATGGCCCTTTGGGTTTTGAAGTCCTGTTAGCACAAATAAGGGGTGCTTCTCGAAGCCCTTGAGACAATGAACACAGCTACGGAATCAATTTGGACTTTCCACGGTTGAATCACAAGTAATTTGAAGGTCAAATTTGTCTAGGGTTTGTTCTCTCCTATGATTGATGATGGATATGAGTTTTTGAACTCATATACATGTACATATACACATATTTCCATCCATAATATCATAGGAAATGACCAAAGTGCCTTTAAAATTTAAATAATGTCAAATATGTCCTCCGGTGGACCGTTTTGACAAGCTGAAGTAGATAGACCATAACTCTTTGCTCCGATATCGGATTTGGGTGAAATTGGTATCATTGGAAAGCTAATTCAAAGGTCTTTCATTTCATATAAATTAGGCCACCCAGTTCGTCCTGTACAAGGAGTTATGATCATTTGAAGTTGACCCTAAAAATCTGTTTTGAGAGGCTGAAGTAAAACGCGTATAACTCCTTACGCAGATGTTGCATTTGGATGAAACCAATTGCATTGGAAAGAATACTCAAACATCTTTCTTTTGATATATGGTAGATCTACCAGTTCATTATATTGAGGGAGTTATGATCGTTCAAAGTTGACCCAAAAAACTGGCAGGCCTCAGTATTTTCCTGCTAATTTACTGTTCACAAAAATCTGTTTTGAGAGGCTGAAATAGAACGAGTATAACTCCTTACTCATATATTGGATTTGGATGAAACCAATTTCATTAGAAAGAATACTCAAATATATTTCTTTTGATATGTGGTAGCTCGCCCAGTTCATTATATTGAGGGAGTTATGATCGTTCAAAGTTGACCCAAAAACTGGAAATTTTCCTGCAATTTTACTGTTCACATCCCGGCCACCGTTTTATAGTTTCGAACGTGCTCGCTTATATCCAAAACTTATCCGTTTTTGAAAATCTTTATATCGTCGGAAAGCTTATTCAATAACCTTCGTATGGAAATATCGACGGGCAAATTCCGGTATAAATAAGGTCGATTCCTATACACATATAATCAAACTATACACTTGAAACCATCTCAAAATAATCAATACTCATATATACCTAACTTAGGATCAATACATATACTCCAACACATATAACAATGGCTAATGCACGTAATTAAGTACGGGGTGTTACAGCTAGCGATTGGAGGGATATCTATAAGTCATCTCTTATCCAAGGTCGGCTAATATGCAGGATCACCTAAAATCTAGCAATTCAAAGGATATATGTAAGTCGCCTCAAATCCAACATCAAATAATGCGTGAGATTTTTCAAAGATTGACAATTCCAGGGAAATCTAAGAGTCATATCGATACAAAAAATGCGCAAGACTTACCCAATATCATATGCAAAGAATCATTAGCAATAATCAGAGAGGTTATCATTTCACAAACATTATAGGTGACAAAAAGGGTTGTTGCATCACTATAAGACTACACTGTTACAGGGACCGTTTTGCATAAAGTATCATCGGTGTTTAAAAGGGTCGCCCCACTTTGAAGATACATTTAACCGACAAATAAGATAATTATGCAACAAAGATTTGTTGTGTCTGTTGTTGCAAGTTATTTCCTTCCAAACAGGTACATGAAAGGATGACTTTATTTTTTAGGCGACAACTCACGTGGAGTCATAGTAAAGACTATAGACCTCTTTCATGAATTATGTTCTAACATTTTTTGTTTGAAACATTATCGAGAGCATCCCAGAGGATGAAAATCTCAAATCAAAACCACAGGTGCGGACGACTCCAAAAAGGACACAATATAATGCAGAACTCTTTCTTAGCAGCAAAATGGGACATAGTCTAGTGAGAGACGTCAAACTCTTTGGACGTGAGCTAAAAGATAATTTCCACCACCATCCAACCACACCCCTATTAGAAGGCATATGGATATTTTGAGATATGCTGGTTTCAGCTTCACCATCGGGATATTTCTAAACTCATACCTAGGGTAAAGTTCTGTTCTTTCAAATTCAAGTGATAGGGCACTTAGAGTTTTGGAAATTATATCCAGGTAAGTTCTTGCCTACGGATGTGAAGCATCCTACATTTATGGTTAAGAGGTTACAAGCCTCTTTTCCGCAACTCTATCAACTTGTCACTCATCCCGAGCCAAAGATCGTCTAAAAAAAGACTATCTTTTCTACCGATCGATTCAAACTACAAGCAGTCTAATTCTCTGAGTCTCAAGGATATGTCGGATGGGCTCTGTGTAGAAAACTCAATTGTATTCCAACCTCCCACCAAATCCCTCTATTCCCAAGTTTTTTGGTTTTATCAAAAACTTTAAAAACCGTGATAACTTGTGAATCTTTTAAAAATCTTGCTTTAAATCAAGCTTTATGAACTACAAGTGGCCTGAATTCTTATGTAACCTGAGATATGTAGGAAACCTAATACCGAGGTCCGGCCATAACTCTCCTAAACTCGTGCAAAAATCAACCTCTTTCAGTTTTAAATTTGTGGTCGAACAAAAATTAGAAGCGCCAACCTCCTTTTGTCCAGAATTACTTGCATCCATCTTACCCAAAGGGATGGGGAAATTGTTGACACATAATTTTTGCCCCCCCCCCCCCCCCATAACTGAGTTTAATCTCGAGTTTCTTTGATTTTTGAATAAAATTGCAATATTTATTTTATCTGAATAAAAAGCTTTTCAAAATATTTATTTGGGTGAATTTGACATTTAAAGTAGTGATTATCTATTATCGTATTCAATTAATGAAATTTTATAATTTTTGTTACATAAATATTTATTTTATAAAATATCGATTTTTAATCAAGGCTTATCTTGAAATGAATTCCAATGATTAAAATCTTGATTTAAATGTAATTTGTTCTTAAAATTAATTTATTTGAAGAAATACTTGTTTGATTTTATTAAATCAAGAAGCCTGGGATTAAAGGAAGAACTATTTTATATCAAATTTTAATTCAATTTAACCAATCAATTAAATATGGTCATAATTGAAACTAATTTGACCACAATTGCAATGCAATTGGTCAGTTAACTTTTAATTTGGTCATAATTTAAATAGAATAGGCTAAATCTTAATTGAAATTATTTTAAATAATTCCAAAAATGACCAAATTTCTAATTTAATTAGGGATATTTTAACCCAATTAAATCTAATTGGGGTTATTTTAACCCCAAGTAAATCTAATTGGGGTTATTAACTAACCCCAATCTTAACCCAATAACATCACCAACCGGCCCAAGAATTTAAGACCTGACCCTCACTTGTCTTCCATAATAAAATTCGTCCAACCCATTACCCTTCCCGTGACCCGGCCCAATCCCCTTCTCCTTCCCCTCTTATGTGATACTCACAAACACACAAAAAAAAAACTATAACAATACACCACACCAAACAATGATTTCAACACCGACCAACAATCCGGCAATTGAACCCGACCCGTTCACGACTCGTAGAAGCAACGACAATTCCAGCGATCCGTGCGCCAGCTCCGACCCTACCAATGCCCAATGCAGCTTCAACGAAGCTTCCAGAATCAGGATAGCTCAGCCACAATTGATCGTTGCAAACTTGTACGATTTTCATACAATTCTACAACTCATCCCCATCCCCTCTTCAAATTTTGAAATTTTCCTTTTAGAATTCCAAAACTACCCCCCAAAATTTTGATCCCACATCGGCATTAGCTGAATTTTTTCCTACTTTTGTTCTCTATATATATGGTTCATTATAGAGCTAATGAAGGCAAGTCTCGGAAGGTGAAAAAAACTTTGAGCAAAACCACAATCGATTTTCTTTTAAAGTAAAATAATTTGTTCTATGAAGTTCGTCGGCTAATTGAAGTTCCCGAGTTGACGACGACGACTCTTTCTGGTGGTGGTGGATTCTGAACGAAGCTTGTGGTCCCTTCTTGCTGTCCTAAAAGAGGTAAACTTCTCGACACTTTATTTTCTTTCTTGTGATTCTGCCTCATTTTTGTCTTCGTAGTAGTAATTTAGTTTTCTCTTGTATGCTGGGATTTGTTCGCTGTAGAGGCCTTGAAGGCCGTAAGTTGGTTGCGATGATGTTTTTGTTGTGATATTCCTATAATTTAAACCCCATTCTGTGTTAAATATTTATTTTCTGCTTGTTTATGTATTTTGCTGAAATATGAGCTTTTGAACTATCTTTTCCCTTTGTATTGCTTTACAAAGGTAAAAAATGCGTCGATCGAAAACTGACTGGGTCAAGCTCTATACTATGTTTTGTTTGGCAACTTGAATTGAAAATCGCATCATGATGAAATCTTGCACAGTGTATGTTCTTGATTTGTTCCATTCACAGTTGTTTGGCTTTCTCTGGATATGATGTTGTTCATATACTATTGGCATTCATGTATTCAAAACAGTAGCCTAGCATAGCTTAAGTTTTATATCCTCTCCGGTTGACATTTTGCAAAAAACTTTTTGAGTACTACGGATGTTTAGCGTAGCTTGTCCTTTCTGTTTTCTAGATATATGGGACTCGTCACCATGTTTTCTTTGACTAATAATGACAAAAGGAAACAAGGGAGTTCATTCCCTAAATGAATGTTAAGCTAATTTTTCCTCTCATTCTTGTGTGTTTTCTCTACTCCTCGTTTTTTCTCCTTTTGTTGTTTTGCTTAGAGTATGAGCTCATTCCCTAAACATACCCCTTTCCCTTTTATTATATATATGAGGTGCAGTCATGTCTAGTTTTTTTGAGTTATGTTTGAAGGATGTTAGTCACAAGATTCCATCGATATTTAATATCGAGAGGGTTAGTAGGTTGGTGAGAAAATAACAGTCCCAGGACTTCCCTCGAAAAACCTCTGGTTTGTAGTTTCTGTGACTCAGTAACGAGAGAATGAGGATGAAACTCTTGAAATTTTTGGGGTGTGTTTTACTTTTGTTTTGTTAATTATTCGTCTGTCAATTGAATGAGAAATAATGGATGAACGTCACTGTAACGCCTATTCATGTTTGTTTAGTGTTGTGTCATTAAGAAAGATTGCTTGAATTGTGTTTGAAGTCTTGGTAATTTCCTTCAAAACCTGCATACTGTTTTCTTCGTTTTAGTTATTCTGGATCATTTTGTTGCTTTGAGTATTAATATATATATATATATATATATATATATATATATATAAACTGGTTGGCTAGTGTTGCTGAGTATTTCTTGCAAACTTAGACCATTAAGTTGTATTCCACATATTCTTCCTCGTTCGATTATCTTACCTTGACCGTCATATATATTCTTTTATTTCTATTCATTTTTTCATATTATTTTGAGAATTAGGTTTCTCTTATAATTGATTTTGTTGACTTTATTCATTTTAGATCCTTTTATGCTTTGACGCTTAGTTTGGAAATATGTGTTAATTTTTCTCTTTATTCTTTCTTCGCATGTGAATGTGTCTGAGTTCGAAACGAACTCAGTCCCTCTTTGCATTTCCTTCATGGTCCATTGAGGTCTACCATCACTATCAAGTCAACTCCAAAGGAAAATCCACATCGATCTTATGGCATACCGGATGCGAGAAAACGGAAGAAGGAGAGGAAATGGGTTAAAACCCATTGACAAAGCTTTTAAGAGACTCTGAAGTCTTGACTTTATCCATCCCATTTGTAGATTTTATTTGTTTATTTATTTATGTATTTATTTACTTATTTGTTTGGGCGTCGAAGTCAAAGTTGTAATTTTATACAGGTGAAGCGGATTTTGATCCGAAAAGGCTCGAAAATATAGTTTAGGACATTTATGGGCCAAAGTCCAATATTTAGATTATGACATGTGAATTTGCGCCAAAAGTCCAATTAGACTAGAACAGGGTGATGGATTTGGGCTTAAGAGCCCAAATAATTTATTTCTTCCCCTCTTTTCCCCTTTCTATGTTGTTTGCTTTGTGTTCTTGCGAACCTAGCTAAACCCCTAACTGAGTTGCTAAAAAATTGATTTTGCAAAACTTTCAAAATACTTCTTAATCAACTTCTTTTTTCAAAACCCGACTTTTTCTTTCAGAAGTTAGTCAAAAGAAAATTATTTTTCAAACAATTCGGATAACCGCAAGTTAGCGGACATTTCAGGTGCTTTAAAAAATCTTTTTAAAATGTTAATAGGAATCGCTTATTTAGAATTTCGAAACTTAAATTATTTTTCTGTTTTGAATCATCTAAGTACTTTATAAAGATTTTTTTAATTCCTTTTTAAATAAATTAAGTGACGATTTTAAAAAAGACAAAAATTTTCTCAAAACAATGATGTATGCACATTATTCATGGCTTGTACTTGATGTAATTATATTTTTTAAAAATATAAAATACAACACGAAAAGAAAAATATTGAGAAAGAAAAAGAACATAAAAAGGAAATTAAAAGAGAGATAAAAAGAGAAGTAGAGGCTAAAGATATAAGAGGGAAAAAAAAAAGAAACAAAAAGAAAAAAGAATAAAAAAAGATGTAGATTGTAATTTCTAGAGTTATGCTAGAAATACTTTTATTTTGCTGAAATCTAGACTATTTTTGTTAGGCTCCGACTATATATCTGATATAGACCTAATATGCGCTGAATATACATTGTGCTGGTTACAGCTATGCGCGTAATTTCATTTGCCGCTTGACTAAAACTGTAAATTTCCTCTTTTGTTTTGTAACGCAGACATTCTCCACCTAAAACACAATTAAAACTATACTTCTAAATATAGAGTACAATTTTTTCCAAAATTAACGGATTTATAGCATATAAATCACTAATGCTTGTATTAGGATAGATTGTCTGTATTATATTTCTTGAATGTGGTTCTTCCTCAAATTCTTTTAATGTGGGATGCCCTATGCACCAAACCTTTTACAGCATAGAGATCACTGATGATCACCATGTTCTTGGGGGATATTAAGAATACAATTAGATCTCATTGCTAGTCTTGTCTGGTCTTTATCTCTCATTCCATATCAAGTAACTTTAAGAGAAAAGCAATAAAAATTGTGGTTACGGAACCTAACATTGCCAGGAAAACTATAATTTTGTAGGGTTTCTAAGCTACCTAGTTTGTCAAACTATAGAGGAAAAAATCATAACTTTTCAAATAATGAAGATATATGTTAAGATTCTTCCTAGAATATTATTTGGTGACACTTCAATTTATAAATTGTTAAAAGATTTAGCATGTTGGTGGAAATGGAGAATTGATTCATCTATCATTTGATGCTCGGAGTTTCTTGTCACTATCAATGGGCATCTAAATACATTACATAATTGTGTTTTTGTATTATTAATGGGATTTGATTCTTCAGTAGCAACACAATCCAATCATTGCAGGATTTGCATACTAAACACTCACAAAGAACTGTATGTTTATGATAATTTTCCTGTAGCACATCCGAACAGCAGTTTCACCACAAGAATTAGGCGCGATTTTCTATAGTAATCTTAAGTCAATATAGCATGATAATTGAGTTTGCATTCTCTCTCTTTAAATCTCCATATACATAACTTCTATCCTAAAAATTAGAATATATTTATGAGATTAACTATGTATTTTCAATAACTTCTCAAATATAGTTATTTTATAAATTTTTAAATAAGGAAATTAGTAGTATAAGGCAAATAGGACACTACATTTATCTGTTTAACAAAAGTTTCTACGCCTCTACTGTCTCTTCTTTCTTTTCAGCATTGTCAACTTTGTTTCTTCACACACCATTAAAGCAATTACAATCACCACTCTTTACTCTTTATGCATCATTTAAGTTTCATATATACATTACCAAAATTTCTCCGGCGTATCCACTAGAGAAACAAGAAACAACGATGGCATATGATGTTTTCGATCACCGTCGATCCTTAATCCAGCAAACAATAATTCAATAGACAGTTGAGGATGAAACTTCATGAACTCCGTTAACATATTTCATCGAAGAAAAGAGAATCTAGCACTTCTAGACGTAAAGGTGTTATTTCAAAAAGAAAAGTTGAAGTCACAACGAGAGAAATGTTACCAAAGGTTTAACAATTTTTGTATCTGAGCATTTTAATTCGAGATATATTTTTTATTAGCTGAAGATACATAATATAGCTTAGTTCTATATGCATGTTCCAGGTGCATATTATTGTATCCGTACGCCTGATACATTTTTTTGATAAATATCTCTTTATATACATGTATATAGGTATAAAGGTTTCTGTATTTCTTTTAAAATATGTTTTTCTACCCTGATACGTTTTTTGTGTTGTGTATCTCTTATACCTTTGTATTTCAAATCTCATTTTTTATACTGATACATCATGTCTTATCATGATACGTTTTTAATTAATATTTGTATCTCTTTTTTTAGGATTTGAAATTAATTGCAAAAAGTTGAAAAGGCAAAATAACACCAAGAAAAACAGATCTGCAGATAAATTACTCCTTAAATGAGTTAATTACCATTATTTTCTATAATTACAGCGAATTAATTATTTCTTAAGATGTAACATCAATTATGTATCTATTTTAATATTATGTATTTGAAAAATTAAAAAATAAAAATTTATAAAATTTTGAAAAAAATTGATATAGGGTGTAATTATGGGTAAACTAGTCGTGATTTATGTAAAACTCTCTTAAATTAAATTACTAAATCTATTTTTTGAAGAAGTGTCTTTTGAAGAAAAGGTGTCTTTTAGTGAAAGGTTGTGTCCTTTATGAAAAAGTGCTTTTTAGTAAAAGATTGTGTTCTTACCTCCTTTGGTTACCTTAGTTCTATTTAAATCTGCCTCTTGTGATTTCAATGTATGCTTACAAAAGAGTGTTTACTGAGACGCTCAGAAACTTTTTACAGAGTATTTTCCTTACAACATTCTCAAAGAGTTGTTTTTTTTTCTCCAAAAAAGATCAAGTTTCTGACTTCTTGATTTCTAGAAGAATCTCTTCATATTTGCTTAGTACAGAATTCAATAGACTTGTGATATCCACTAAAACCATTTGCATATAATTCCATAACAATCTCGTCTAGGAGAGGGACAAATATTATTTTTAGGAAAATATTTCGTGCGTGTTTCAAGTCTTTTAACTGTTCAAATTATTAAATCTTCATCTTTGTATTCTCCTCATATTTTTTGTATGTGTTCAGGAAACATATTTTTCAACAATCTAAATATGATATTTATCATGAATGAAATTGAGGGTTGTCGTGGTTATCTGTTAAACGTTGGATCGCAACGCTGATTGTTTTCAAACTTGGCCATGTGGAGATGGACTGCTGCCAAGAGATTAAAGTTTGCTACTGCTTTTTGATAAAATGAGGTAAACGAAGAGGGGATGGTATTGGCAGAGTTTTGCTATGGAGAGAATAATTACATTTAAAGCAATGGTTGATTAATGCACTACCGATTATCGATCTACGTGTTGTACCAGAAAATTTTGATTGTTGCTAAGTTTATGTTATAGAGAAGGAATTAAAAAGAAAATGTGGACAGTTTACTTAAATGTTCCGCAGGCCCTCTTATTCTATGGATTTACTGAAATTAAAATAATTGTGATAATTTGACGGTCTTGGTGAAATTTATGCCTTTCCGCAATTATTGACGAAAGAGATCGTCAATGATTTTTTTAAGAAAAATATTAGTTTGATTGATGCGCAGAAAAATATTAGTTTGATTGATGCGCTGCTTCAGAGAAGGGATCTTGACACAACCCGAAATAGGGTCTAGTCGTGTCGGACGCCTCAAGCCCAACTGGGATCAAAGACCACCCCCAATGCCTAACCATAACCTCCCTACACCCTATGTCGGATAAATTTCGTACATATAACAAGATGGAACAATCATTAATCAAATACATTCAAACAATTTCATCCCCAATACCAATATAAATGCTAAGACTGACACCAATACCGACATCGCCCATGCAAACCCAAAGTAGTCTCACAAAACCTCTATCCAAAATCAAACCAATATTCGATTGGGACATGCCCGACCATAGCTAAAAATCAAAGTCTAAGAAATAACAAAAGTATGTAGAGAAATCCAAAACATGAAATGGACTCTTTCAAAATATGGAAGCTCACCACTTCAATTCGACACAAAGTTATCCCCGAATCCACACAAAGTTGTCCCTGAATCCAAGTCACTGAGCAGGAGGAGTAGTATGGTTGGTTCCTGCATCGCGTGGGGATATAGTTCCTCGAAGGCAGATTAGTGGGTGAACGCTAGCATGTACTAAGGAAAATTAATATTTATGGTAGGAGAATTAATTAATATTTTCCTTTCTACTCCTAAAATATATGAAACTCCTAAAATATATTGTAGGAGAATTAATTAATATTTTTCTTTCTACTATTCAATTAGAAAATTACTCCTAAAATAGGATTCTATTAAGGAAATACATCTATAAATATTGAGATGTACATTAAATTACTGAACAAACCGATTTGACTATTGGGAGAATAGATTCCCGATAGACAAATGGTGGAAGCTTTTAAAATTTACTCTTAGCAACTCCTATGTTCGAAGCAAACCGGTTTGACTATTGGGAGAATATGATTGATGTTCATCTAACTTGATTCAGTTGCATGTCTAGATTGGTGGATGTTTGATTTCTAACCCTCAACTTCTTCACTGTTTTTGTCAGCATAATAGAATTCAACATGTATGTATATATATTTTTTCTTTGTTTTCATTCAAAATCATTTTTTAGGGTCAAAATTTTTGCTCAGACAAAAATTAGTTGGATTAAATTCGAAACTTTTGATCACTTATATTTTTTTTATATTTTACAGGTCGATGATTAATATCGGTTGGCTTTAAAAATTTTTTTTAGGTAAAAGTTTAGTTTAATTGTAGTATCGTAATATCTCTATTAGTTTGTTATTTTGTGGTAGTTTACAGTACATAGATGAATCTTGATCAGCTTTGAGAATTTTTTGTGTGTAAAATTTAAGTTTAATTATATTATTTTGATATCACTTTTATCGTATTATTTTGTTGTACCTTACAGGTGATAGATAAATGTTGGTTGGCTTTGAAGAATTTTTTATGTAAAGGTTAGGTTTAATTGTATTATTTTGATATCTCTATTATCGTATTATTTTGTTGTTATTTACAGGTGGTAGATGAGTGTCAGACGACTTTTAGAAAATTTTTGTGTGTAAAACTTAAATTTAATTGTATTATTTTAATTTCTCTATCATTGTATTATTTTGTTGCAATTTACACATGGTAGATGAATATCAATCGACTTTTAAGAATATTTTTGATAAAGGTTAGATTTAATAAATAAATTCTTCATTTTTACATAGTCAAAAAATATTAAATTTAATTATTAAAGTCATCTTTATTATTTAAACAAATATCCTATTTAATGTAATGTTTGAACTCATCAAAGTGAGGTACACGCGTAAGGCGTGTACACCTAAACTAATATATATATATATATATATATATATATATATATATATATATATATATCATGCCGGAAGAGGAAACCGAGTTTAGCATGCATTTAAAATCTTAACCTGGGCTATGTAGCTTGATCATCCTAAAATCACCCACAGGCTATATGGGTCCAGTATTACTCCCTAAACAGGCCCCAGTGCATGTAGCCGCACAAACTGGAGATATCAATGGGACCGGGGATTCCCGTGCACCCTTCGCCCTCCATGATACATATACACAAGTATAACTTGGGAGATTCCTGTGTACCCCACAAATATATGGTCACCATGATCAACCCTCATGTCGGAAAAACATGAGTTTTCAGTGTCCATCCATCGAACTCACACCTTCACGGTCGCTATCATACCCCGCTATTATTTCCAATTAAAACCTTTATCACATAACCAAACCACCAATTTCAAGATTTAATTACCAAAGAATTATAAAGTGGTATCGTCATACCGCCTATAACTTGCAAGTAATGTCATTAGCCAACACTTAAGGGATTCCTATGTATACTATGAACTCCATTATAAAGATCACTTGGGTGATTCCCGTGTACCCCATAAGATTTTTAAAATCAAAGCCATGGCCACAAAGGTCTTACCAAACTATTTAAAACTATCCAAATAAATTTAAGTTTCATGACCATATTATGCAATGCAAAGATTTCGATAAAAGTCAAAGTATGTGATAAAACCATTCTCATAGGCATTTTAACAAACATGTTGGGGGCATATAGTTTCCAATACCAAAATCAATAACCAATTAACCATTTCCATGCAACCATATGTTTAAACCAACATTATAACATGAAAACCCATAAATAAAATATGGGAAAACATTATCCAACCATTAGTAACCAAAACCCCCAACATATATTTCAAAACCAACACAAACCCAGAATTTTTTCATGAAAGCCATTAAGTAAAACATGCTTTTAGTTTAACTAACAATGAAGGAGGAGAAAAATGCCTTATATACTAAAGAAGATGGAGAGAAACCACCCGTTAGAACCTTATTTGATTGCCTTGAAGAAAACCTTAGCCTTTCTTGACACAATACCTTAAGAGAGATTCAAGATTGATTTGAGAGTGTTTGATTGAGAATAATCGGGTAAATGAAGTACCTATAGTGTTTTAAGTCGTGGGGTCAATGGGAGTTAAGACAGAAAATGTCCAAAATACCCTCAACTTAAAAGCTGAAAAATGAATGTAGGTGGGTACAGTTTGGGCACCTCACTCGTACCCCATATTACGAGTAGTAACCCTAACTCATACCCAGACAGTACCTCAAGGGCTTGACACTGTTAATCATACGATTTGCCCTACTCTTCTCGTACCCTCTCCATACGACTCGTATGGAGTCTAGTCATATCTTGGACAGTGAATGACCTACCACGTACTAATTATTATATGACTTGGGTTACTAAGTCGTATCCACATCATATGACTAGTAAGCTTGAGTTGTATGATGTCTAAAAAGTTCAAAGCCCAGGAAATTTCTAAGGGTCAAACTCAAGGTGTTTTATATCTAAATCAAGAGGGAATTTTTAACCTCTTATTTCCACTGGTTTTGATTTTCTCCAATCTTCACTGTGCATTATTTTAAGAAGACACAAAATTAATTGTATAAGACATTAGTGATGGGTCTGCCACTTGTTGCAAGTGGGGAAATAACCCTAATGTCTATGACTATGAAGAAAGTTGATGCAAGACTTAGACAAAGATAATGTCAAATCATGGAACAACAAAAAGGTTATGCAACAAAACAATGGTCATAGAGAGAGAAAAAGAAGTCGCATAGACAGGTTCTATCTTCTAACTTTACTTATTATTTACGAGTCTTACCCTTGTAATTTTTGTAAATTATATTTTCATAAATATTAGGGTAAATAATATATTCTCTATGATCTTCAAATTCTTGATAATTGTAAGAATAATATTTTCTTATGTGATTATTGTGATATGTTATTCTTGCATAAAGATCATATGCTAAATTTATTTCAAGTTATGAGATTATATAAAATATTTTATTTATTAGGGTCATATTAATAATTTAAAAATGTATTTATAATTTTGAGATCCTGAGAATAAATGATATTTAGTATTTTATGTTATTTAAAGGGTAAAGATCATTTTTGTGTTTAATGTTCTAAAAGAAACACAATAATTTTGTGTAATTTATCTAGTTGTGATTCGAGTTTCCATGTGAGATGTTTATGACCTTGAAATATTTAAATTGTGGGGTTTCTTGCTTATGAATAGAAGTTAGTGGTAGACTTAACATTTAGTATGACCCAACTCTCTATTTAGAGGGATACGTAATTTTGTGTGATAGTTTATCCATATGTTGATCGCAAAAAATGATTTTAAAAAATCATAATTGAAATGAGAGGTTTTATTTCACATTTATAATAAAGGATCTTCGAAAAAACAGTACTACTTTGTGTATCAAGATCATACGAAATAGTGGGGGTAATGTATTGAGTTAATCTTATTGCATTGAGAAAAGAGTGCTAAATAAATTTAGCCACTTACACATAAAGAGGCTAATACCCCATTTCATCCTATATCCGGTTAACTAAGAACGAGGAAAGAATTATAGTTTAACTTATGTAATAAAACAATAGTGGAAGGGCCAGTAATCGAGTTCTTGATTTTCTTTAGAAAACTAAAGAGTTACAAAATCTAAATTTCATACTATTTTATAAGGATATATCGATACAAGTTGGTACTGAATATGTGAGAAAAATAAGTTTACTACATAATAGATCTTTACCTTACAAGAAGGTATGAATTCTTTAAATCAAGAATTAAACCTGCTTTAGTAGAAGCAAGGAAAGGAGTTGGATGGCTAAGGGATTCTATTCTTATTCATAAAATCCATTGATTTTGCAAACTATAAGCTTAATTTGTGATAGTCAAGCCACTCTAACTCTTGCATATAGAAATTATTTAATGAGAAGTCAAACACATAAGTTATTGATATGATTGTGTGATAAAATTAATTCAAGAGGGAATAACTTCTATCACATCGGTGGAGTAAAATTAATTTGACTAATTTATTTACTAAATCTATTAAAAAAAATTATTTTAATATAAGACTCCTTAATTAGGTCCACCAATGATGGAAACACTATCCAACATTGTGAAGTGAATAGTTACGAATTCAAAGGGTAACAAAAATTTATTGAAATGTGGATGTTTCGATACTTAAGCAAGAGATATACTAGTACTGGTTGTCATAGTTGGAGGGTTCATTGAGTCTTCTATCTATCACTTAAGCAAAACCACAAGAAATAATTAAATTGACACAATTTTAAATTTAGTAGCAAGGGTTTTGAGTTCTTCCAATAGATGGACCATCTGTTGCAACAGATTGATCATCTGTTGGAAGATACAATCCAATTGCAAGAACTGCATTGTGTTGTTCCAACAGATGGACTATCTGTTACAACATATTGGTCATATATTTGAGCAACACAATCTAGTGGCAAGAATTCTATTGTGTTCTTCCAGCAGATGGACCACCTGTTGCAATAAATGGGTCATCTGTTGCAATAGATGGGCCATCTATTATAATAGATGATTAATTTGTTAAAAATATTTTTGTAGTCTGTTATATTTAGTTAATTTATAGTTGCCTTTTTATTGATGAACAAAATAATTGTTGGACTATAAATAAAAATATATTTTATATAATAAAAAAATACATTTGTATTTCCAGCAATGAGTTAAAATTATCAAAGTCATAACAAACAACAACACATGTTTACTATTACAATGATCATGGTGCATTACGATTGGGGCATGTAGTTCTTTTGTGGACAATACTCTAACATATGGAGAACTTGTGTTTTCTTGATAGAAATGATTCTTCGACTCCACGCCTTTTCTTATATCACTTTCTTCCCGGCTTGATACTGCCTAGATTAATATATAGAGGAGGTATTAGTCTCTCCAAAAGCTAACAACCCAAGAATCTTCAGGAGGCACTAGATTGATATTCTCATAATATGCCATTAGATATCTTTCTACCAAATACTATGGAGACAATACTCATAAATTTGAGTTCCATATTGTGCACCAAATTGGGATCGAAGCATTGCCATAGCATGTGGACAAGGCATTTTGTCCAAGTCAAAAACTCTACTTGTACAAGACCTTCTCTGAAGATCAACCATGGAAACATCACCATGACCGATGATACTGATCTTGTAATTTGATATTTGTTGAGCCAATAACTTATTCCACAAACTGAGGCTCTTTGATATTTATTTTTTCATTTCTAGAACAATTTTGTTTCTTGAGTTCACAAACTTCATATGCCTTTTATGAAAGAATTTGGCATGCCTCTTGTTTATTTCATTAAATAGCACCACAATGGGAAATTTTCTTTCAATGCCAAACATTGAATTCACCGATTCAATTATGTTTGATATCATAATACTATATCTATACAAAAAATAATCACTTAGTACGACATACAATATTACAAACTGGTAACTTAAACAAGACATTAAATTTATGAAAATGGCTCAAAAATACCCCTGAACTGTCTAAAATAGCTCAAAAATTCCCCTCGTTAGATTTTTGACTCAAAAATACTCCTCCGTTAAATATTTGGCTCAAAAATACCCCCCTCTCTAACGGAATTCGGAAAAGGATCAAAAATACCCTGAACTATCTGAAATGGCTCAAAAATACCCCTCTGTTAAATATCTGGCTCAAAAATACCCCTCCCCTTAACGGAATTCCACCAAGCATGCCACCTAGATAAAAAAAAACTACGTGACTATGCCACATTATCATCCACATGTAAAATGTTAGTATTTTTTAATTATATGACATTTCTTTCTTCTTTATTTTTATTTTTATTTAAAAACGTCAGTGAAACAAACAAAATTTACATGTCTTTTTAATTTTTAATCAAAGTAGACAAACAGTGGTTATATAATATTTTTTTTTGAAAAAATTTATTAAATGTAACATCGCTATTATCAAATTCCTTTGATCATCTAAAAAATAAGTTTTTTCCTGTTAATAGGTTTAAAAGTGTGAAACCCAACAAAAAAGTCTTATTAAACTGATAAACCCATTAATTATTAGGCCAGTATAAAAGTCAAAATTAAGATGTACTCGTAAAAGTAACAAATTTCAAATGAAACATCAAATTAGTTACTCAAAAGATGTGTTTGGCTTTGCTAGCTTTTACTCAAAATGTTTATGTTAAAATGATTTAATAAATACCTCCTCTAATCTAAAATTAATGAATCTTTGAATGTGACACACATCTTCAAAAAGTTAATGAATGACATAATTAAAGAATAATTTATGAATATTAAGTATCATTTTACTTCTATTCAAACTTGTTCTAAAAATAATAAGATTATTCATCAAAACTGAATTTAGAAAAATGAATTCATTTCGAATGATTAAACAAGTGTTAAAAGGAATTCATTTATTTTGAAAAAGAATTTCCATGTAGTAAATTCAACTCAATTATTTGTACATCAACATTTGCTTGCTTAAAAGTTAAAATTCTAGCTCCTCCTCCGAGTCAACATCAGATCAAGATCAAGCTGTTCCTCATCCCAAAAGAATATAACAAGATAAAATTTAGAACTTTTAAAATACTAATGATAAGGTGAAATCTAGAGCTTTTAAAACACTAATGAAGTAATTAGCAAAAGATTGGTTTTTTGGCTTTTCCGTTTCACTGCTTTGCAAAAGAAATAAAAATAAAAATAAAGAAGAAAGGAATATCATATAATTAAAAAATACTAACATTTTACATGTGGATGGTAATGTGTCATAGTCACGTGATATTTTTAATCTAGGTGGCATGCTTGGTGGAATTTCGTTAAAAGGAGGGGTATTTTTTAGCCAAATATTTAACAGAGGGATGTTTTTGAGCCATTTTAGATAGATCAGGGGTATTTTTGATACTTTTACGAATCCCATTAGAGGGAGCGGTATTTTTTAGCCAAATATTTAACGGAGGGGTATTTTTGAGCCAAAAATCTAACGAGGGGCATTTTTGAGCTATTTAAGATAGTTCGGGGGTATTTTTGAGCCTTTTCCGTTAAATTTATTATATTGTACCTATTTCCTGAAAAAAAATGCCCGGCTTTATCTCTTGAAACCAAAACATTTGAGATGTTGTGCTGCCTTGGGCACCATATTTCTTATTTTATTGAAATAGTGAAAAAACTCAGCTCTATCATATGCTTTAGATGCTCTATATAAAAGAGATATGACCCTTTCATTGTGATAGTTGTTTCAAATATTTTCTCCAAGATGCCTCATGCAGCAACTAAATTGAGCTAAAGGGTAGAAAATTGAAGCCTTCTTTTGCATACTTGGATGATTCTCCAAAATTATACACAACTCATTGATATCGTTTACACAGCTTCGTATTTGTTCAAAAAATATTTATACAAGGTATCACATTCCTTGTCTACTACACAAAAAGAGACAAAAAAGATGTAATTCTCTGCATCCTATGCCATTGCCAATAGCAAAACTCCTTGATACTTACTCCTCAAGAAAGCCCCATTGATGGCTAAGACTTTTCTCACTTGTTGAAAATCAAGAATCCAAGCACCATAGGATAAAAAAAGTACTTGAAATTTCCATTTTCATCAACATGAAACATTGTATTACTTTTAAGATTTATGGACTCAAGCATGTAACGGTAGACATTAAGAACTACATACTCGTGCTCATGTGTTCCCCCAACCAAAGATTTGGAAATCTCCATGGGTGTATAAATCTTCCAATAACTGACCGTACAACCCAATTTTGTATGGAGTTGATTGGCCATATCACTTGTAGAAAGGCCTTTGCCATTAAGGAATCTATTTTGAAAATATTTATCGAGGACCTTTGTCGTGACGTGAGGATTATGGCTCGTAATATGCTCTGAACCACATGTGTAATATTTTCATAAACATTAATGGCGAATCTATCAGAACTTAAGTATTTCACAGTCCTGAACCACCACTTACTGTCAGGATTAGCACATCTAAAAAAATAGACATTGCTCGAATTAATTACCTTATTTAGTCAAAAATATTTTTTCAAGCAAACAATATACAAAGTGGTAGCTCGTCCATCCTTATTCTTGAATTTCATTCCCTTATAAAAACCAGTCTTACTATTTTGAAAATTGCCCGACAGTGTTGATTGAGAAGAACTGCCCACTGTAGTGCTCGCAACAACGGGCGTAGGTGTTTGATAGACTGCCCACTGTATTGCTTGCTGCAACGGGTGTAGGTGTTTGATAATCCTTCTTTACTTCATCTTTACTCTCATCAGCATCTGGAATATTCATGTATAGATCATTCAATTTATCATCAAACATATCTTGTTGTTTTTTCCTATATTCTGATTCTCATTATCTATAGGTTTTCAACCAGGTACACCCTTAACACTGGCCTCACTGAATCAATCAGATAAGCACGTAACCGAACCTGGTCGGTTATCTTAAATGATAACACTCTCTGATTTTCAAAGGAGTTTTGCATGTAGCTGATGACAAGTTCTTTCAGTTGATAATTTAGTCCATAATTGCTGATGATTGAGTTCACAAAATCATCATATGAAACATCACTTTGGACTGTCCTCGCTATCATATTTAACATTTTACCATCGTTCTAATGCCAAATATATCGATTGTTCTTCTCGATCCATTCACCATGACATTTCAGCCCTATTGTTTTTGATCTCTCCATTAGTGGTACCTAAAGATATTTGTTAAAAATATTAATAATGATATTATAGTAAAATTAATAATGCTTGTATAGTATATACAACAACATTTTAAATTATATACACTACACTATCATTATCAATATTGCAACAGATGAGACATCTGTTGAATTAAGCTTTAAATTTTTCCCCAGAATAGTAACTTGAATCCCAATAGATGAGTCATCTGTTGCAACAAATGACTCACCTATTGGGATTCATGTTATAGTACTATAGAACCTGAAGCTAATTCCAACAGATAAGTCATCTGTTAGAATAGGTGAATCATCTGTTACAATAAATTATCCATTTATTGCAACAGATAACTCACCTGTTGGGATTCATGTTAACCTAAAGCTGATTGCAACATACGAGTCATTTGTTGCAATAGATTACTTAGTTGGTCGATGCCAAATATAGTAACCCAACTTGATTGGGGTCGACACCACAGGGAAAACGTCGAACAATTGCTTAACCTTGATGTAAATAACGAGCAATGAGGAAATTAAATGGGGGGATTTTGGAATTATCAGTAACTAGTAACTAAATCTTGAATGCTTTGAGTTGTAAACAATAGAAGACAAACACTAGGACTGTGTTCCCCCTGGTTTCTCAACTCCGTAAATTTCTCGTGTTCAACCCACCTATTCTGTTGCTCTGCATATAAAGCCAACAAGATATGTATTATCAACCACCTTATGAATGTGTTGATAAATCTCACCATTTACCTTGTGAGTCTCAGGGTGTCTCCTTATTGCTCTTTGTATATGGCTTCTGTTAAACTTTCCCCTTTTGAGTTGATTAGATAAGATAATAAAATAATAAGATGGACGTGAATCTCAAATTACTATCTTAATCTTCTTTTCCTAATCACAAACTCCCTTGTGAGGACGTTTGCAAATACAGTCTATCCCCAAGCTTCTGCAGTAGCTCAGAGGTCAATTATATGAAGAAGATTAAGACACATGTGTAAACATTAGAATAGATGAATCTCCAACTTCCTTTACGTATCTAATATGCCAGGGTTCCCACAATCCTAGTCAGGGAAATTAGCCACTTATGTTCATGCAAGAATCCATGATAATCAATGGAGAATTCATGTGATTGATTGCACAAAATAAGATGAATAAAATCCAAAGTCTTGAATTTAATAATAACCCAAAAATTCAAGAATAATGTAAAGTATGTAAGAGTATGTAAACTAATATTAAGGACCGAAACCTAATAATACATAAACCCTAGGGTATTTATAGTATCTCAAAATAACCCATAAATCCTAATTAAAATGGAAAAGGAAAAGTAATGTCGGCATAAGGTACGACTCGCTCGTTCACTCGTAAGGTCTTCTTACAAGTCGTACTATGCTAGTAGTATCCATTCCAGTGTCTAATCTTCCAGGCTTTAACTTTGTGTTCTTATTATGACTCCTGATCACGAGTCGTACCTTGAATATACGACTCGTGGCCTTTAGTTGTTACCTCCTGGGACTTCTTACTTCAATTTTCTCAACACTTTTCTGCTTATGGTTAGATCATACGAGTCGTATTCAGACTTCTGACTCTTCTTTGATGACTTAAAACCCTGATTGGTAGCCTGAGGTTCTGTTCTCCTTATGGTTTCTTGACATGACCCGTATCATCATCTTACAACTCGTATGACTAAGTAGTATCTTTTCTTTACTTAGAATTTTTTCTTGGCCTTTGGTTCTGTTGTGCTTAGAGTCAACCTACGAGCCGTATGATGTGTTGAAGACTCGTGAGAAGACTCGTACCATATACAAATTTGTTTTTTTGGGGTATTTTTCTTTCGTTTTATTCCAAAACTATTATTGACCTATTTCACCTGCTGCAAGCAACAAACCACATCATATCAACCAAATCTGAGTACAAGCATAAATTCTTTATTTTAAGCATCGTAAGTTGCATACTTACACGGCACATCAACACCCTCAACTTAGAAGTTTGCATGTCCTTAAGCAAAACAAATCTCAAAACTACAAATTACAACATCGTTGCTTAAATAGGAAGATCCTAAGATACCCATGGCAATAAATTTTCAATTTAGTTTTCAATAACTTTGTTCTCCTCCTAGTTTTACTTTTCAAGGCTCAAATATGTATATCGATTTGTACATGGAGAAATATAAAGGAATCTTATGATGGCATTACATTAGTGAAAGACAACCAGGAATATATACAAACCATATTAACCGAATAATCTAGCAACCTAACAACATAACCCATCTGCGCTCACAGTCAAACAAATCCCATTTACTCAATTAAAATCAATTAATCTATTCAGGGATATAACAAAAAACGCTCTCTCTCACAAAGAAGTACTGTCGGTGTATACAGAATACCATAGGCTTTCCCATATGCTCTTTTCTTAGGTTTTTAGATTATCGAGAAAGGATCACTAAAGGACTCATTTGGCTTGTAACGTAGGTTAGGGGTTGATATGGTATCTTTTTGGGGTTTATTTAGTGACTAAGCCTCCTTGACACCACGATTTATTCAGGGTCCACCTTTTATTCATTTTATTTCTGCCCTTATGTCTCCCTTTTTCTCACTTTTTTTTCTTTTCTTTTATTTCTTTGCAATTTTTTTCTTTTTCTTTTATTTTCTTTTATGTTCACCGCACTTGTCCTTTTTCATTTTTCTTTCCACACTTCATTCGTCATACTTATTTTTTCCTACACACCCCTATAATAACGACCCTTAACTTAGGCAATTTTCCTGAGATGAGATGCACAATGCCAAAGGAGGACCAGGGCCAATACAAGTTCATTGTAGAAATGGGAAGGTAAAATCGCAAAAAAACTGGGTCAATTAAGGCTCAATATTTGGATCAAGGGATTTATTTCACATTTGGTTGGGCATATAGGCTTGAGTGGACTTTCAACAAATATAGCCTAAGATCATTTCCTACTCAACTATCCTGAACTCTAGGTAAGAGCAACTAGGCAGGTTCTAGATTCAGATACACCAGGAACTAAGAAATGCATCACACACACTCGCACATGGTTATACTGCTAAGTACTACTTATCCAATTTTGCAATTGTTCACCCTAGTTG
Organism: Capsicum baccatum var. pendulum; assembly: GCA_030864225.1. Lineage (NCBI taxonomy): Eukaryota > Viridiplantae > Streptophyta > Magnoliopsida > Solanales > Solanaceae > Capsicum > Capsicum baccatum. Next base: position 120,823,516 of record CM061556.1, on the reverse strand, counting down.
TTCTATACCTAATACTAATTTCATTAATAGATTCACAGTTGTCTCACACAATACACATCACATAGTAATAATATTTTCGGAGGGGCATCAATTTTTCAACACAAAATTTTTCAAAATCAAACACTTTCAAGCACGATCATTCAAAATAAGGTCTACTGCCATAAGCATAAATTTTCCTCCTATTTCAGCTATTTGTAGCATACACACAAAAATAAAAACAACACAAAACATAAACATGCCAATTCTTCAAAATTTTCAAATTGTGGCCACGAGCTTTGAATCATGAAAAGTATAGCCCGTAGCGACCTTGGTAAACCCCCACCTTATAAGACCCCATAAAATTCTAAGCTTAACTGAGTCTGTTAAAGCTTTAAAAGAGGTCTCAAACTTATAAAATTTTAGCTAAGTATTCAAACTTAGTGTTATTTTATCCTTCGTAGGTTGGCAAATCTATTTCACGACCCTCATGACCTTAAATTAATGATTTTTAGATTGAATCATGATCAGAAATGTTAGCGGGTGTTTCTAAAAAGTTTTGGATTTTTTAAACTTCGTTTGGATCACATTTGAAAGCTCAAACTAGTGGATCGATGCGATCTCGACGCGCTGCATTGCCCATCATGTCAATGAATATTTTTCTTTAGATCCCAATGCAAATTCTAGTGAACCTACGTGGTGCATTGGCCATTGATGAAATGGTGCATCAGTCTGCGCGTCGCTAGGCCAATTTTTCATTCATTAAAAACAATATCTAAAGGAGTAAATGGGACATTTTCCTCACTCTGACCCAACCCCTAAAACACTAATTCAGCCCTCACAAAGCAAATTAAACTCTTTTCTCTCAAATTGCTCTTAAGACGAAAACCTTAGAACATCAATTTCAAAATCAATTCTCAAGAACACTCCATCAATCTTTAAGAATTCAAGCATTAAGGTATGTTAAGTGTTCATCCAAGGGTTTTCTTCCACCCTTGGAGTTCAAGAAACCTTTTGAACTACAATCAAATAGTTTTTGATAAATTCATGATTGAATTTTGATTATGTTCATGACTATGATATTAGTTGAGTTTAGAATCCATGATTAATTATAAGTTCATGAGAAACAAATGGCATGTGTGGGTTGTGGTATGGTTACATGTTAAAAACCCCTTTGAAATTGTAAGTTGGAATTATGATTATGATGCTTGCATGTTGTATTACGGCCGTGTGCATAAATTATGCTCTTCAAGTATTTTGGTGAATTGTTCATGTGAGTTAAGTAATGAAATTATATCATGTCTACAAGCTCATCTATATCAAGTGTGTGACAAAATGTCTAAATGAATGCATTTTAGTGAGCAAGTACTATTATGCTACTAAATTCATCCAGTGTTCTACTTTTTATGCTATCGAGTCCTGGGGGTATTTAATACCCAAAGAATCTAGCTTTTTACTAAAGTTATAGTAGTTACAGAATAGTTTCAGTAGTATTCAGTAATCAGTTCAAAACTCAGTAGTATTTAGTTCCGAACTCAGTCAGTTTATAAAATTCAGTTAGTAATTAGTTCAGTACTCAAAGAACTCAGTATTAGTCTAGTCCAGTTCATATAGTTAATTTAGTGTCTTTTAGTTGGAAGTAGGATTTAGCATCGAGTGAGCCTAGGGATGTGGGATCACCCATTAGTTAGGACTGAGATCCTTAGAAACAGTCCCTAAGTTCCAGAACTACGTAGCCATCGTAAGTTATGAGATGTCAACCGTTAGATAGGACAAATATACTCAGGGATCACCCGATAGTCAGGACTGATCTCAAGGGTCACCCGCTAGACTAGGACTGACCCCACAATAAGTTGTCTTTACCCGTGGCACGGTACAGATACCCTTCCAACTGGGGTTACAGATTGGACCCCAATTCAGTTATCTTATTTCGGGCATATCGGTTAGATAATTACCTCCCACAGTCTTAGTTTCAGTTCCAGTCTTAGTATAAAATTCAATTTAGTTTTATAGAATCAAGACTGTCAGATACAGTCACATAGTTCAGTACGAAACTTAGTATAATTGCATAGAATTAAGACTGTCAGATATATTTATTCATTTATCAGTTATACACAGTAAATTAGTAATCCAGAACTTAGTATCCAGTGTTATCATGACCTCTGTTACAATTTATGTATTCATGCATGTACTCTCATTTAGTTATACTTATGTTATTTAGACAGTATTGTTCATGCATATGAACCCATACATCTCAGCCTACCTCACTTAGAATACCAGTATATTCGAAGTACTGATACATACCTTTCTTTGTGCTATGATGTCTTATATCATTGGTTCAGATGCAAGGGCTGCTAATCATACTTCGCAGATCGATCCATCAGCAATAGACTAGTGGTGAGTCCTCATTGTTCAAGGACAGATTTATTATTACAGTATTTCAGCACTCAATTTATTTCAGTAGTCAGAGTTAGTTGAGGACTTGTCCCATCAATTTCTTATTTAGACAGTAGAGGCTTTTCAGACTAAAGTATTTTCTGACAAATGTTCAGTTTTAGTATTTATTTTAGATTTGAACCTTATGGAAAGTTTTCACCTAATTTTTGCATAATTATAGTATTATTATTCAGTTATTATAGTAGGTACCAGTCATGGGTTAGCTTGTGGTCCTTCAGGACTATGAACATCGTGTAGTGTCCGGAGTACAGATTTGGGGCGTTACAAATATGGTATCAAAGCCTAAGGTTCAACAGAGTCCTAGGAAGTTTGAAAAATGTATCTAGTAGAGTCTTGTGAATGGGTGTGTAGTGCGCCAAACTTATGGATAGGAGGCTACAAGATGTTTTAGGAAAAGTTTTAGTTCTTTCAGTATTCATGACGTACGAATGAGCATGAGCTCAAGTTAAACTCTCAGTATAATCCACTTTTTTCTTTCATTTATAAAACATACCTCCCAAGATGAATAACGAAAGAAGAACAGAAAACTAGTCAACACCTCAATCCGTTAAGGCAGATCCCCTGGATGAGCATGCCTCTCATGTAAAATTTAGGGGTGCATTCACTTCTCTAGCCAATTCTGTAGAAGCTCAGAACGAACGGTCAGCTGCCGTTTAAGACAATATAGTGGTCAATACTACTATAGCTAAAATTTAGGACTTCACCCGAATGAACCCTCCTTCCTTCACGGGATCTAACTTAGAAGAGGATCCACAGGAGTTTCTCGACCAGGTTCAGAAAGCCATAAATATTATGAGAGTGAATTTCAGTGAGAGTTTTGAGTTAGCTACCTATCAAAAATAAGATGTAGCCCATACGTGGTTTAAGTAGTTAAAGGTAGATAAGGGTACAGATGCAGAGCCCATAGAGTGGGAGGAGTTTGCTACCACTTTCCTAGATAAATTCTTTCCTTTAGAGCTGAGAAAAGCTAGGATGTTAGAGTTTTTTAATCTCAGGCAAGACAATATGAGTGTGAAAGAGTATTCCTTCAAGTTTACTTAGTTAGCCAGATATGCTTCCTATGTAGTTGCAGACAATAGGTCCAGAAGGAGCAAGTTTGTGTCTGGGGTGTCAGAGAGTGTGGTCAAAGAGTGCAGGACTGCAATGTTGAATAAGGAGATGGACATATCTAAGTTTATGGTCCATGTTCAACAGATTGAGGAGCATAATCTTAAGAAGAAGGAGAGAGAAAATAAGAGAGCCAGAATGGGTAGCTTTAGTTTTGCTTAGCCAAGGACAGAGAGTGGTAACCGTCCTTAATTTATTTAAAAGTTTTTAGCCCCATTTCCATCTTTAGATAGTACACTATTACCAATGTTCATGAAAGATAGTCATGATGGGGAGCCAGGCTCCAAAACCACGGGTAGTGTGAGTAATGGTCGTACTCATCCACTTTGTGAAGAATGTGGTAGACACCACCTAGGTGTGTGTACAACTGGTAGTGATATATATTTAGGTTATGATAAGCCAGGCCACAGGATATGGGAGTGTAGATTTATGGCTCAGAGGGGAAAAGATATGCACTAGCAGGGTCATTCCAACCGTCCTTCAGTTCAGTTCGATCGCCCGAATCGGTAAGGTGCTACTTCCAGTGCCGCCAGTGGGAAACGCCCAAACAGGATTTATGCATTTCAGTCTAGATAAGATCAGGAAGGTTCTCCTGATATGGTCATTGGTATGTTACAAATCTCCCATTTACATGTTTTATCTTATTAGATCCAGGAGTTTCTCTGTCTTTTGTAACTCCTTACATAGCGGTCGATTTCAAAGTCAGACCAGAAACCTTAATAGAACTTTTCTCCATCTCCACCCCAGTGGGTCAGTCTATTATAGCCCGATGGGTATACAGTAACTACCCGATTATGATATCTCTGAAAGTCAAGCCTTCAGATTCAGTAGTAATATCGGTATATGTAGACAAACAGTGGGAGGGAATGATGCCCAACCCGTCTTTACCTCAGTGAAAAGTTTTGTACTTCAGTTATCATGATGTCTACTCATGCCTGACATGTCAGCTCTGTGATCATAACCCATATTCATGCATGTAATCATGTATGCTTACAGTTATTAGTATAAGGATTCTAGTTCACTCAGTGTTACGAATCATATTCCATGAATACAGAAACTCTGAACTCAGGTCATATGGTTCATGAATTCTGTACTTATGCCTTATAGTGTGTTCAGTTTCCATGATTCATTCTACACTCCTAATGATCAGCTATATTCAGATTTATGGCATGTATATCCTTAGTTTAGATCTCTTGATAAATCCATGATGTTAACATTCTATTCCTTAGGCCTCAGTGAGTGTCGAGTTTGGTATAGTATTCATTCATGCTTCAGGTCCTTATGTTTTAACCCTTCAGCAAATTCTCCTTATGTAGTGATAAGCGATTGCATACTTGTTTTACACGAGGCCGTAGTTATGAAGATAGACTTGAATATCAGGTTAGTGTGCAAACAAATGACTAGTAGGAAGTCATCTTTAGTACATAAAGGAAGGGAAATCAGAATTTTTCATAAGATGAGAAGTTGAGAAAATACAGAGTGTGAGTGTCTGTTCAGATCCTCAATTTATGTCAATCTCCATCACATAATTATCATAACCCAATATCAATTCTAGTATAGTCTCAGTTACCGTCTTAGTTACAGTGTCAGTCACAGTCTCAGTCCAGTAATCAGATCAGAAACTCAGTTTAGTTTCAGGTTTGCTTGACCATAACATACAGTTATAAGTTATTCAGTTATTAGTATTTTTGTACCTCAGTTTACAGAATAATTCAGAATCATGTTATATGCTTGGTCTTGCATTCTAAAATAATACAATTTTCATGAATTCAACCTCAATTATCTCCTGTTACATAGTTATTCCTTACATCATATGCATAATACTCTACAATTTCAGTCCAGTTATTCAGACTAAGTACAGTTTAGTCTTACAAGCCCAGTACGCAGCTATCAGACTTTTAGATAATCAAATAAGTTAGTATGTTTATACACCCATGTGTATATTTTCAGTAGTCTCAGGTGATGTGTTATACTACGGTGGAGAGTATAGTTGAGAGAGTATTCAAGGGATATTTCTAAGCTTGAAAATTTATAGTTGTAGTGCATAAGGCTTAGTCATTTCTTCTTAGATGATGTTTCATAGGCCTGACTCATATTATAGAATTTTAGCTAGGATGTGATTTTCTTATTCAGCTGTTTTATTCAGCCATGCCAAGACTCCTTCTCCCTAAAGCTGCTAGAACTCTATAGAAAGAGTTTCAAAGAAAGGCAACTAGCATTCTCTAAACTTTCCTTCTATGAACTTGATTCTGAACTAGACTCGACATTCTTCTCTTCCCCCATATTACCCTCAACTTCTTCAATTACATCATCCTTCCTATTCTCAGAACATAAAAATGGAGATAAGCATGGAGGAGAGATGTTTGAGTTCTTTATTCTAGGTCTCTGTGGAGATGTGTCCTAAACAGTATATGTATGATTCTTCAATAGTCTGCTTATGAGTCCTCCTAACCAGTCGTAAGGATAGGTTATGATTCAGTACCAACAATTATAAGCAGACCATAAACAAAACTTAATTGTATATTATCTTCCTAGGTCCTTACGACTTATGTTACGAGTCGTATAGGTTGGATACGACTCATTTAGGAAATTCGTACCATACTAGAACCTACACTCATTTGGACTTCTATGTTTTTAGTAGTTACAAGTCTCGTCACGACTCGTTACTTGTGGGTATGAGTCGTAAGGGGTCTCGTAACCCCTGGAACATAGAAGTTCAACTTATGAGCTGATTCCAACATATAATCCCTAAACTACCCTTTCATTGTAAAGTATTTCCACCCCATTTTAGTCAAACAACACACAATTTCAATACATAATATCAAGTTAAATCTAACTTCCATTTTAAGCTTAATTTCCAAGAACTAGGGTTCCAAATTTCAAAATACACATATATTTAACTTCAAAGAGATGCTATATTCTCAATTTAGATTCAATTTTTACTCAAAATATTAAGCAATATAGTTCAAAAAAACTTACTTGAATTGTTGAGAATGTAGGTTTCTTGAGTTTTCAATTTTATTCCCCAAGTTCTTTTCAACTTCGTGCAATGTGAGAGAATCAATTGATTAAGTGTGTGTTTTGGAGTGAAATCGTGCTTTTAGAGCTTCAAGATCAGAATTAATGGAGGTGGGTTGTGCTTTTATACTATAGGGTACCCGATCGGGTACCCTTTTTTGTTTAAAATAGAGATTTGGGCTAGGTTAACCGCGACCTTCGACCTAGTAATCTTGGGTATGAGTCATGTGTACGACTCTTACCCAGGCTTATGGCTCTTTTCCTTCATTCATAAAGAGCTAGAACTTTACCTAGGTTCTGGAGTTGATACAACTCGTTCTGAGAGTCGTAGAGACTCCAGAAACTCTTACCTGGATTTGCATCATTTTGTAGAGACTCCAGAAACTCTTACCTGTATTTGCATCATCTCCCAGGTCCTTACAACTCATGCACATGAGTCGTAACCTTAAGATACAACTCGTGAAGAGTCTATATGACCTAATTTCTTGAATTTTCTGGCTCTTTTTTCAATCTTTAACCCTACACAATAAACAAACATATTACCCTATAAATAAATAAATATAAATCATGGGTTATCTCCCACGCAATGCTTAATTTAGCACCGCGGAATGACATGAATAAGTTGGTTAATAGATTTCACCAACTAGCTTAGGGGTTGCCTCCTATGCAACACTTGATTTAACATCGCAACATGACGTAATTTCCTAGGTCACTCAGACTTCTCCAAGGTCCATCTCAAAAATTGCATTAATTTCCTTAGTGTTACCCATAAATGATTTACTCAATGCCCATTCACCTTAAATGGGGCTTCACCATCCCACTTCAACTCCCAATCACCATATGGGAACAATTTTAGCATAGTAAAGGGATCATACCATCTAGACTTCAACTTACCTGAAAACAAGTGAAGCCTTGAGTTGTAGAGAAATACCTGATAGCCTTTCTCAAATATTCTCTTCTCAATTATAATCGTGATGCAACTTCATCTATTCCTTGTAAAGTGTAGAACTTTCATTTTTCCAGAGTCGAAATTCATCTAACTTATTTATATTGTTCATCCTTGACTTTGTTGCATCTTGCCACTCAAAATCTAACTTTTTCAAAGCCTATAGTGATTTATGTTCAAGCTCAACAGGAAAGTGACAAGTCGTGCCTTATAATAGCTGATAAGGTAAAACACCAATGGAGATCTTAAAAGCTGTTTGGTAAGACCATAATACATCATCTAACTTTTGTGACCAATCAATGCTATTGGCATTTACTGTTTTTGCTAAGATGGACTTGATTTCTCTATTGAAAACCTCAACTTGTCCACTTGTCTATGGATGATAAGGTGTTACCACCTTGTGTTTTACTCCATACTTATCAAGCAGACTTTTAAATAGACTATTATAAAAATGTGACCCATCGTCACTAATGATAGCACATGATATGCCAAATCGAGAAAAGATGTGCTTTTTCAAGAATACTGTGACACTGCATGCTTCATTGTTGGGGAGCACAACTGCTTTCACCTATTTAGAAACATAATCCACGGCCATAAGTATATACTTCATGCCAAACAAACTCATAAAAGGTCCCATGAAATTTATACCCCATATATCAAACAATTCCAGTTCTAAAATAGGAGTCACGAAAGTTCATGGCATCTAGAGATGTTACCCTGGCGTTGACATTGATCACAATCTAAAGCAAAATCATTTGCATCTATGTAAATTGTTGGCCAATATTACCTACACTGAAAGATTTTGTGGGCTGTGCGAGTTTCACCATGATGATCCCCAACTGGTGAAGAGTGACAAGCCTAAAGTATGCTCATCATCTCTACCTCAGGTATGCATCTACAAATAATCCCATCGATACAAATTCAAAATAAATAAGTCTCATCCAAGAAAAATTTCCTTACCTCATGCATAAACTTCTTTCTCTTCTAAAAGAAAAGATATTCTGGGACTAGATCATTGGCTAGATAATTTACATAGTCTGGAAACCATGGGATTAGATCTTGGAAGATACTAATATCTACTCATTTGGAAAACTTTCATCAATCTCAAGCCCATCTTTAATATTCTGCATAGATTCCTCCTCAAGTCTAGATAAATTATCCACAACTTGGTTCTCAGTGTTTTTCTATCCTTGACCTCGAAATCAAATTCTTATAGTAAGAGGACCCACCTAATCAGCCTAGGCTTTGCATCTTTCTTTGACATCAAGTACCTCAATGCTGCATGATTAATGTGCATAATTACCTTTGTCAATCAAATATGACCTAAACTTCTCAAAGGCAAAAACCACTGCCAACAACTCTTGTTCAGTGACAGTGTAGTTCTTTTGAGTAGGATTAGTGCCTTTCTCGCATAGTAGATGGGATGAAGGATATTTTATTTTCCTTAGCCTAGTACAACACCTAAGGCTAATCCACTTGCGTCATACATAATCTCAAATGGAAAGGACTAATCTGGTGACACTATGATAGGAGTAGTAATCAACTTCTCTTTCATATATTCAAAAGCCTTCATGAATGATTTAGTAAACTCAAATTTCACCTTTTTCTTAAGAAGCCTACAAAAAGGGTTGGCAATCTTTGAGAAATCCTTGGTGAATCCCCTATAAAATCCAGCATGTCCCAAAAAGCTTTGAAATCCCTTCACATAAATTGGTAGAGGTAATTTCTCGATCACTTTAATCTTTGATCTATCTATCACAGTACCTCATTTTGAAATTTTATGTCCAAGCACTATACCTTATATGACCATAAAATGGCACTTTTCCCAATTAAGTACCAAGATGCATTCCTCACACCTTCTAAGAGAATTTGCCAAGTAAACTAGGCAGTCATTAAAAGAATCACCATAGACTGAGAAATCATCCATAAACACTTCGATGGTGTTTTCTAACATGTCAGAGAAGATTGACATCATGCATCTCTAAAAAGTGTCTGGAACGTTGCATAACCTAAATGGCATTCATTTTAATGAAAAGATTCCATAAGGACATGTGAAAGTTATCTTCTCTTGGTCCTCAGGTGTAATAGTTATTTGGTTGTATCCTGAGCACCCATCTAGAAAATAGTGTCATCCTCTACCCGTAAGTCTGTCTAGTATCTGGTCCATGAAGGGCATGAGAAAATGGTCTATCTGAGTCCATGCATTCAACTTTCTGTAATCCTTGTATACTCTCTATCTTGTGACTGGCCTCATCGATAATAGCTTATTCTTCTCACTAGGCACAATAGTAATATCGCTTTTCTTCAGAACATATTATATCAGATTGACCCACTTGTTATCAATAATGGTATACACTACACCAATATCAAGCCACTTGATTATTTCTTTATTCATCACCTCCTGTATAGGAGGATTGAGTCGACACTGATGTTCTATACTTGGAACACAACCAAGTGGGATACCCACAATATCGATAATGACCAACCAATGTCCCTCTTGAATCTATGTATCACTGATAATAAAGCTTTTACTTTTGCCTAAATCAATTCAACTGCAATTATTACAGGCAAAGTGTTATTGGCCCTAAAAAATACATAATACAAATGAGAAGAGAGGTCCTTCAACTCTAAGATGGGTGGCTCCTCAATAGATGGATGAGCAGGTGGAGTTGTTCTATTTTTCAGATCCAAATCAAGCTTCTTGGGTGCATAAATATAAGAACCACTCCCATAGAATGCACATACAATCTCTTCATAGTCGTCAAGAACATTATTATCGAAGTTCATGATCACGACTGCTAGAGATTCAACACCCAACCTCTCTTCAATAGGAGCAACATTAGAAGCATCATCCCAAATAGTACTGAATTAAAATTATAGAATGAATCCATCTCCTTATTATTCACATCAATCATGGATACCACTTCTAACTCATTAGGTTATTTCATGGATTTGCATCCATTGAATATCACCTGTTCATCATTGAGTCTCAGTATCAGATGTCCTAGCTCCAAAACAATCAACGTCTTTTATATAGCCAAAAATTATCTTCCCAAAGTAATTGGAACTTAAAAGTCCACTTTATAATCTAATATTACAAAATTAGTAGGAAAGATAAAAGAAGCCACATTCACTAACACATCATATAGAATACCAACTGGCTTTGTCACAGTTCTGTCTACCATTACTTGTCTCATCATGGTTGGTTTGGGATCCCCTAACCCCTACTATTTAAACACTGTGAATGACATGATGTTGATGCTAGCCCCCAAATCACATAATGCACGAGTAAAGTTGAAAAATCTAATGTTACGAGTTATAGTGAAAACACCAAGATCCTCCTTCTTCCCCACCAATGATTTAGTAGTTACAACACTACAATGATGAATATTATCGACTGGATAATAACTTAATGACCTCATCTTAGCAATTAAATCTTTCATAAATTTTGCATATCCTGACATTTTCTCTAATGCCTTCACATAGATAAGAATTTCTAATACTTACCCTTTTCTTGCTTCTTTTTTAGCCTTTGAGAAAAATGAAGGTGAGGTCTCGGTATCAACTTCAATACAGGATCCTCGACTGTGTCTTTTTCTTTATCTTGCTTTCTACTAATCTCAACATCAATGGAATTATCATCATTATTTTGTTCTTCAATAGTGGGTATAGGCTGATCCATGGTGGTTATACCACTTCGAGTGGTAATGGCGTGGCAGTGACTATCATTCTTTAGATTTACCAATGCCTTACTGGGGAGAGTACCAGGTTGCCTTTGATTTACGATGGCTGACATCTAACCAAATTGCTACTCCAACTATTTAATTGCGGTAGCATATGACTCAACTTTCTAGTTTAGCCCTGACAGTTCTGCCTTAATCTCCTTAAGACAACTTTCTTGACTTTATTGTCCTTTGACTAATTTTGACAAAAGTTCCTCTATTCTGGATTTTGAATAGCGACTACCTGGTGGAATATACTTGTCACTTTTCTCCTTGTAGTTATCTTTCCACTGCTAATCACCATTTCTCTCTCTACTTCTATCTTTGTATATGTCACTATAATAGTTCCGACCATGATTTCCTTGCCCTTGGGCTCAAAAATTTGTAACCTATGATCAAGATACTTTATTTAGTCTTCAGATTTAATCTCAAAAGTTCTAGAAGTAGATCCTTGTGATTCAACTACATTCACTTTCTAAGGAACTCATTATTGAGAATTATTTTGTAAGCAACCCAATATCTATATAAAGTTGTGAAACCTCTTGTCCTACCAAATCCTGACCAGCTCCATAATTATTAACTGCTCTAATATCATATGTACCGACAACATACTTAAAATCTCTACTATGCCAACCTCTATTAGTTACCGAAATATCATGAAGCATATCCTGCGTAGTATCCCACAGAAAATGAATGAATGCACTTCCTAAAATTATTTTTTCCATTGCTCTAGAACGAACATTCAGTGATCTGTAGAAAATTTCCAACAAATTTATCCTTGCGATTCTGTGATTAGGTACGATACTCAGCTTCTTCTTGAATCTAAACCATGCCTCATACATAGATTTTGTAGGTAACTTTCTAAAATTATAAATCTCATTTTTCAATTGTAGTATCCTTGTAGGAGGGAAAAATCTGTTCAAAAACTATCTATGCAACTCATACCAAGTAGTGATTGAACCTCTTAGAAGTTTCCCTAACCATAGTAATGCTTTACCTGTCAATGAAAATAAGGACAACCTCAACCTCAAATCTTCCTGATCCACCCCCAGAATAGTATATGACCTGTAGATCCTAATAAAATTAGAAAGATGCACGTTCACATCATCAGTAGTTGATCCGAAAACCAAACCCTTAAAATTAAACAATTGGATCATCGCACTCATCCACTCATAAGGTCTTTATATGAGTCGTACTGTGCTAGTCGTATCTATTCCAGTGTCTGATCTTTCAAGCTTCAACTTTTTGTTCTTCTTATGACTCTTGCTCACGAGTTGTACCTTGACCATATGAAACACTTGGGTTTCTGTACCTTAGAAAATTTCCTAAAATTATAATATATGGATGTAATACGACTTAAGGGTACGAGCAGCATATTAAGGTACATATGGTATGGTCTATTCATATGCTGATTGGTATTAGTTAGTGAGTTGTATTTTGGTTACTGGAATGGGCACGACATAGGTTTTCGAGTCATATCTGTGGTTACAAATCATTTGATTCCTTAACTTAATCTTAGACTTGGTTACTTAGGTTGGATTTGAGTATGATTGGCTCACCGTGAGCTGTAATCTATGGTATAAATCATACCATGGACTCATATGGTGGACAGTGTCTAAATCTTCCTTAGGTTTAAATATCCTCGGGGTACGGATCATATGCTTTAGATACGACTTGGTAGGATGATTCATATGCTATAAAGTGTTTTATCCAAAGGTTGAGGCTAGGGTACGAGTAGAAGGTGCCATTCGTATTAGAAAGGCATGACTTATGAGGGCCAGTCGTACCCCTATGACTAGATTTTTGTGCAACCTAAGTGGGGTATTCTGAATATTTCCCCACTTATCCTAATAAGGTCCCATGACTTCTAACCTCCTTGAAAGTTTATTTATCCTATTATTCCATTCATTAACACTTAAAAACTCTTCTAAACACTTTAAAATTCTCTTAAATTTTTTTGACTAAATGAAGCTAGGGTTTCAACTAGAGGATTGATTTGGGTCTTGTCTTGGATATTTCATTCCATCATCATCTTGGTTTAAGGCATGTTTCCTTCCTCATTGTTAATTTTATCTAAAGGCATGGTTATTATGAATATTTTCATGATTGAATGATTTTGGTTTTCAAATATGATTTAGGGGATTTGATATTAAATGGTTGGTTATGGTTTCCCATGGTTTTAATTATGCTTTTATATACAGTAATGGTGGTTTTGGATAATTGGATTGCATGGGAATGGTTTAATGGTAATTTGAATTGGTTTTGGTCAAATTATGCCCCCAATGTGTTTGACAAAATGCTTATAAAGATATGTTTATTGCATTGACTACTTTTAATGGAACTCTTGCTTGTTTTAAAACTTGGTAAAAGAATTATGCTTGGTTTAAATGGCTTGAAATGGTATATGGCTAGTGATTATGCTTGTGGGTCACATGGAATTACCCAGCTGGTTTAATATAGTAAATAGAAGGGCACTTGGAAGTCCTATTAAACCGATACATAGTTGGCTAAGGATAATACTTGCAAGGATTGGTACGATGATAACAATATTAATGGCCTTGGATAATAAATAGATAATGGTTTGGTTATTTGGAAATTGGTTTTAATTGGGCAATAATGGCGGGACGTGTAGCAAAGCCATGTAAGGTGTAACGCCCTAGAAAGTGGGTCCCGGAGCGTCACACGGTGCTTGAGGCTACGAGTAGCCCCAAGCTAGAGCCATTTTTATTCAGTTCAACACATATCAATGGGGTTTCCATAAATAACCTTCAAATACCAACAGAGTAATCATCATCCAAGAATAAAAGAATTTTAGAAAGATAACAAAATAAGACTTATTAGTCAACTCCCAACATCTATACTAGTCTGACAAGCCTCTAAGAAAATCAATAAAACCACCAAGCCATTGAGACATGCCCCAACTGACTCATACTCAATTATTAAATGTAAATAATTCTGTGAAACCAACATCAGACATCACGTCCTCGGAACATGAGGACTCACCACAACAGAGGATGTAGAACAGCGTGCCCGGAAAATCACTGTCGAACCGGAACTGAGCACCTGAACCTATATTTTGAGAAAATGCAGCCCACATCCGAAGATGTGGGTCAGTACCATGGAAAAGAATCGAGTATATGGGGGTGTATGCAGTTGTATAAACATCATCATCATAAATATTTATAAGAAATATGCAGGATGTATGAAAGAATCACATAGCCCGAAGAAAATCATCATAATCATGAGAGGATGAAATAAGTACAATAACACATGTGAGTGATCATATAATTTGTCAATCACTTTCAGTTCATCAAGAATATCAATTCTCATAATGTAATCTTTTGAAAGAATAACTTTCACAATTCCACTTTCAAATCACTTCACCATTCACCATAGACACAAGGAAACACAAATACACTGGGAGATCCTATAACCGACATAAATCATGTGAGCTACATAGAGTCCAATGTACAACCCACGTTGGGGAGAGCCGTCCTATCCTTGTTATCGGAGTAGGACAATCGATATCAAATCCACACAAACTAGTGATCACTATATAAATCAGCCTCAGGCTCACTCCTATGGGGGCACATAGTTCTAGGGAAGTAAGGTCGCTTTATACCTCCTACTTGGTGTTAAATATTTCTCCCGAACTTAGCTTAGATCATTTCAAAGACAATCCAAAACAAAATAATTTCAGTAATATATAAATATACATCGGGAGCCATCATGCTTCCCATCTATCAAAATCAACCACGTTGTGGATTTCTTTCACTCGAGTTCAAAACAACTCCATTAAGACCAAAAGGTCGAATCATTCAAAATATCTCAAATATTCAACATCAACATGCTTATAACACACACTTTCTAAAAAAACACAATTTCCAATGGGGATTCACGACCTAAATATCAAAATCATGATAAATATCATTCAAGATTCATGCTTTATTTCTCCACATATGTAAATTCATCTTTCAAATTCGTAAAAATCAAATAAAAATCATGCCTTTGTAAAGAAAATTACTTTTGGGCACAAGAACGAAAGAAAGTTCTTGTTGAAAAACCCCACATACCTTGAATGATGAACTTTAGATCGATAATCGTTTTTGAGATGTTAATTGTGACTTTGAATGATGTTTCTTGGAGTTCTTGAACTAGGAACTTGGAATCTTGAATAAATTTGCCGAATTAATGGTGAACTTTGGAGGTTCTTGAAGTTGGATGTAGGAGCTTAGGGTTTTCTTTTTGAGGGAATTTGATGAAATATAACATATAATACTTCTAATAGGCTTTAATATAGGGTTTGGATGGATTTTGGGTGAGGGTAAATGACCAAAACGCCCCTAAAATCAAATAATTCTTGAATCTGTCCTTTGGTGGATTGTTTTGATAGTCTGAAGTAGATCAACCATAACGTTTTACTCCGATATCCAAATTGGATGAAACCAATTTCATTAGAAAGAGGACTCTCATATATTTCCGTTGATATATAGTATCTCACCTATATTATTGTGTACGAGGATTTATGATGGTTTGAATTTGGAGCAAAAATACGCCAGGCCTCAGTACTTTTTCCTACACGTTTTACTGTTCACTACTATTTATGGTTTGATCGGAATGTTCATAACTCATCGCTCGGGTGTCTGTTTTGGATGATCCACATATCGTTGGAAATATTATTCGATAATATACGCAATGGTGGATCATAATCTAAGACATTCCACATGAAAAATTTATAATTCATTCTAGAAGTTAGAACCCAACACGTTTACGCACAAAATTTCAACGAAAAAATTCCCAGGGTATTACATAAGGTAGAGGTCCTAAGGGGACCAAAATTTGAAACTCATATTTGCCGATATGAGGTTGGTCTTTTTGACTGTGTGCATGATACCACACTATATTTGGGGGATGTATTAGTCATCCAAAGGTTTTCTTTCCTGGTCGTGTGGCTACATGCATTGGGGCTTTTCGGCGAGGGAGATGAACTCATATATCCCATGAGTGATTTAGGACGATAAAGCTAAATAGCCCAGGTAAAGGTTTTAAAGACATGCTAAGCCCAGTCCCTTTCCCCGGCATAGTTATATATGTATGTATGGATTTGTGCATATAGATCATCTTACTTGATTTTTATAAATGGTATTATTTTATCCTTATCCTGAGTTCATGCTAGCGTTCACCCGCTAATCCATGTACTAGTGGTTGTATACCCATGCTATGCAGGAATCAACCATTCTACTCCTCTAACATAGTAATTAACTCAGGGATATCATTTGGACTAAAGTGGTGAGCTTCTATCCTTTCGTAAGACTTCATTTCATGTTATGGGTATTTTTAAACATCTTATTTTTATTTTAGATATTGATTTTGGCTATGGTTGGGGGCATGTCCCAATCGACTTTATTACTCTTTTGGTTAGAGGATTTATGGTACTTCTATGGGTTGGAATTGGCGGGATTAGTATTGGTGTCAGCCTTGGCATTGGAATAAGTTGGTGGGATGACATCATTAGATATAATTTCTTACTGTCCCATCATATTTTATTTTGGGATTAATTACATTATATTTTGGAACTTATTCGGTTATGGCTTGGTTTATGGGCCGTATTTTGGTATGATTTGTTATGGCTGGATTGTTGGTATCGGATGGTTGGACTCATTTGGGTCGGTCATGGTTGTGATCCTATCTCAAAGTCTTCATGTAAGATGTTACACTATCTTGTTACATGCTCAAAATTCAGCCAACTTAGGGCAGGCGGCTGGAGGTTGGGTTGGGTAATAGAGGTGGTCTCCGATCTCGATCGGACTTGGGACGCCCATTACGACAAGGCCTCGATTGGTTTATGTTAAGTTGGTATTAGTTCCTAGGTTAATGGTCAATTGGGAGTCCATAAAGTTTTGTCGAGTTCTTTTTTAGAGGAGTGTAGCACGTCACACTCATAAGGGAGAGGCTACAAGACATTTAGGAATGTTTCACTTTCTTGGTATTCTATTTTCAAGATTGGAGTCTTAGTCTTGGAATCTTTCCTAAACCTTATTTTTTTGTCTTTCAGATCATACCTCATCAATCTGGAACACAAAGAAATTTTTCTATCATATTTGAGGGTAATGCTGAAGGGGTGCATCCTACTTCTAGGGTTCATCTTCAATCTCTCGATCCTATCCCTGATGGGTCTAGAGTTCCACCAGTTGTTCCTAGTCCTTCTCAAGGAGAGGTCACTAATGCAAAATTTTATCAATCTATTCATGCTATTTCTAAATTAGTTGTTGCTCAGGCTGAGTGGGGTACGACTGGTGCTTTACTTTCTAAGGCTGCAAGGGTTGGCTAATTTATAAAGATGGGTCCTCTCACTTTTTTAGGAGTGAAGGTGGAGAAGGATCCACAAGGCTTCTTGGATAAAATAGAAAAGATATTTCGGGTGATGCAGGTTACTAATGTGGAAAGGGTAAACTTTCCAGCTTATCAACTCAAAGATGTTTCTTATCAGTAGTATGAAGAGCGGAATAGGGATAGAGTATATGTGAAGGAGTCATCCTTATGGGATGCCTTCTCTGGTGCTTTTCTAGATCGTTTCTTTTCCCAAGAATTGAGGGAAGCAAAGATGGAGAAATTTGTAAACCTCAAGTAGGGAAGGATGTCTGTCAAGGAATATGCCATAAACTTTTGCTAATTGTTAAGGTATATGCTCCTGATTTAGTTGTTGACATGCGGGTAATGATGAGGAAGTTTTCTTTTAAGTTGAATTAGGATTTGATTTTGGAGAGAAAGACTATCTTTCTGATTAAATATATGGACTTCTCTAGCTTGACTATTCATATACAACAAATGGAGGATGAAAAGTGAAAGCAGCCAGAGTTTAGGGATGCCAGGGTAAGAGAAGTAGATTTTTTGACCAGGGAGATGCTAAGTCTTAGGGTGGTCAAGATGGTGGAAAATGGCAAAAAAAGAAGTAAGGAAGTTCTGGTTCCTACCTTTCCACTAGTTTTCCTTACTTTTCCAGCGTCAAGCGTCATCATGGTGGTGATAATTTTTGGGTACAGGGTGCCTAATCTCAGGCAAGCAGAGGTCAGTCAGTTTCTTTATGCCCCCCTTGTCAATTCTGTGGTCATCCTCATTGGGGTTATTGCAATGAAGAAAGGGACAACTACTTCAAGTGTGGCCAGACAGGCTATCAGATCAGGGATTGTCTGGTTAATAAGGTTGATATGGAGGAAAATAAGATCCTTATGGCTTTATCTTCTGCTCCAACACCTAGTGGTGTAGTTTTTACTTCCGTTACTTCTCTTGGTTCTAGTATTGGTCGGAATAGGTTATATATTTGGCATCCCAACAGGAATTTGAGGCATCACCTGATATCGTTAATGGCATGTTATAGGTTTTCTCTCATGACATATATTATTTGCTTTGTCCGAGTTCCACTCTCTTCTATATGACTCCCTATGTTATTTAGGTAAAGTTCCACACTCGGTATGGGCACTTTGAGTTTTTGGTAATGTTATTCAGGTTGACTAATGCCCAGGTGGCATTTATGGATCTAATGAACAGGTTTTTCATCAGTATTTGGATCTTTTTGTTAATATGTTTATTTATGACATTTTGGTTTATTCAAAGAGTAAGGTGGATTATTCTAATCACCTTCGTATGGTGTTGCAGATATTAAAGGAACAATAATTGTATGCCAAGTTGACTAAGTGTGAGTTTTGGTTGAACGCTATAACTTTCTTGGGTCATATTATTTCTAGTGAAGGGATCATGATGGCTTTGTAAAAGGTTGCTATGGTAAAGAGGTGGCCTATACCCACGAGTCCATCCAACATTTGGAGCTTCTTTGGTTTAACCGGGTATTATAGGCAGTTTGCGGAAAGCTTTTCATCGATAATTGCTTCTTTGACTAAGTTAACCTGGAAGAAGGTCAAGTTTTCTTGTTTAGATACTTGTGAAGAGAGTTTTGAGAAGTTAAAGGATAAGTTGACTTCGGCTTCACTTCTAACTTTGCCGAAAGGCAATGATGGGTTCGTGGTTTATTGCAATGTATCTCGAGTAGGGCTTGGTTGTGTTTTAATACATCATGAGAAGTTAGTTGCCTATGTTTTCAGGCAGTAGAAAGTTCATGAGAGGAATTATCCTACTCACGATTTGGAGCTGTTGGCAGTTGTGTTTGTTTTAAAAATATGGTGGCATTATTTGTATGGTGTTCACATGGATTTTTGTTCTGATCATAAGACTCTACAATATGTGTTCTCTCAAAGGGAGCTTAACCTCAGACAAAGAATATGGCTTGAGCTTCTTAAAGACTACGATATGAGTCTTCACTACCACCCATGTAAGGCTAACATGGTTGCTGATGCTCTTAGTAAGTTATCCATAGGGAGTTTGGCTCATGCGGAGAAAGGAAAACGAGAATTGGTAAAGGATATTCACCGCTTCGTTAATCTTAGAGTTATCCTCTTGGACTCCAAGGATGGTGGTGTAGTGGTGCAAAAAGTGGTTCGATCGTCTCTTGATATGGAAATAAAGGAGAAATAAGTTCTAGATCCTATCTTGATAAAAATCAAGAGTGACATTGATAGGCAAAAGGTAGCGGTGTTTGAGATCTGCGGTGATGGTGCTTTCCTGTACTAAAGAAAGTTGTGTGTTCATGATGTCAACGGTTTATGATAAAGTATTTTGGCTGAGGTGCATGAGTTACACTATGTTTTTTATCCTGGCTCGACTAAGATATATCATGATCTCAAGGAGATCTATTAGTGGAATGGCATGAAGAAGGATGTGGCTGATTTTGTGGACATATGCATGGTGTGTCAATAGGTTAAGATTGAGCACATAAGACCAAGAGGGTTGTAACAAGAGATTGATTTTCTTGAGTTAAAGTGGGAAGTGATCAATATGGACTTCGTTACCGGTATTCTTCGATCTCGAAATCAATATGATTTGATTTGGGTTAACATGGATAGGATGACTAAGTCGGTGCACTTTTTGCCAGTATGGACTATCTTCTAGATTGAGGATTATGTGAAGATGAATCTTTGGGGGATTGTGAAGCTGCATTGGGTTCCTGTTTCAATTATTTTTTATCATGGCACTCAGTCCACATCCCACTTCTGGTGATCTTTTCAGAAAAAGTTGGGGACTAAGGTTAGTCTGAGTACTGCTTTTCACCCGTAAATGGATGGGCAAATGGAGAGAACTATTTAGATATTGAAGGATATGCTTTGGGCCTGTGTGATTAATTATGGTAGCAATTGGGTTGAGCATCTACCTTTGGTGGAGTTTTCTTACAATAATAGATATCATTCTAGTATTGGAATGGCTATTTTTGAGTCATTATATAGTAAGAGGTATGGATCTCCTATTCGTTAGTTTAAGCTTAGTGAGGCAGATATGTTTGGTCCCGACTTGGTTTACCAGGCTATGGATAAAGTGAAGGTGATTTCGGAGAGGCTTAAGGTTGTCCAAAGTCGCCAAAAGTCCTATGCGGATGTTAGGCATAGAGACTTGGAGTGAGGTTAGGGATGAGGTTTTTCTCAAGGTATCTCACAAAAAAGGAGTACTGAGATTTGGTAAGAAGGGGAAGCTCAGTCCCAGGTATGTTGTTACTTATGAGGTATTGTGGAGAATTGGTAATGTTGCTTATGAGTTAGAGTTACCTTTTAGATTGAGCTTAGTTCATTTGGTTTTTCATGTTTCCATGTTGAGGAAGTGCATTAGCGATCCTTCTTTGATTATTCCTTTAGAAGGATTGGGTATCTCTGATTCTTTTCTTATAATTAAGTCTCGATTGAGATCTTGGATAGGTAGGTTTGCCGGTAGTGGACCAAGGATGTGGCTTCGGTTAAGGTTTTATGACAGAACCATAAGTGGAAGAAGCTAAATAGAAAACGAGAGAGGACATGTAGTCTAAATATTCATATTTATTTTCAGCTCCTGGGATTCGTGCAAGAGGTATATGTCTTCAACACAACTTTATTTTTAGAGTTTGTTAAATGAAAGATTAATATGTTTGCCTCTTTGTTTTCAAACTTTGTTAGAGATTGGGAATATATTTGATAATGCAAATGACTCTTGCGTGTGGTTAACCCTACCTTGTCCATCATTCGGGGATGAATGTTCTTAGTAGGAGAGACTGAAACACCTGGGTTTTAGGATCTTAGAAAATATCTTGGAACTCTGGTCTCTATACCCTATACGACTAGAGGGTATGAGTCGTATGTTGGGTTATAGATGGTATGGTCCAGTTGTATGCTGACCATTGTTGGTTGGTGGGATGGATTTTGGTTATTGGAATAGGTACGACTTAGGGGTACGAGTCGTATAGGTGGTTACGGATCATTTGGCTCCTTAATTTAATCTTAGACTTGGTTATCTAGGTTGAATGTAAGTACGAGTGACTCACCATGAGCCGTAAGCCAGGGTACGAATCATACCATGAACTCATATAGTGGATAGTGTCTAAATCTTCATTGGGTTTAAGTCTGCCAGGGGTCCGGATGAAGGGTATGGATCGTATGCTTTTTATGACTTGGTTGGATGAATCATATACTAGAAAGTGTTTGATCCAAAGGTTGAGGCTGGGGTACGAGTGGAGGGTACCACTTGTATTGGAAGAGTACGACTCGTGAGGGTTAGTCGTACCCCCGTGATAGGGATTTTCTGCAACCTAAGTGAGGGTATTCTGGATATTTCCCCACTTATCCTATTATAGTTCCATGACTTCTAACCTACTTGGAAGGTTATTTACCCTATTATTTCATTCATTAACACTTAGAAACTTTTCTAAACACATTAAAATTTTCTCAAAAGCTTTTGGGCAAGGGAAGCTAGGGTTTCAACTAGATGATTGATTTGGGGCTTGTCTTGGTGATTTCTTTCCATTATTATCTTGTTTTAAGGCATGTTCTCTTCCCTTATTGTTAATTTTATCTAAAGGTATATCTTTTATAAATGTTTCATGATTTCATTGATTGTATGCTTTTGGTTTTCAAATACGATTTGGAGGCTTTGGTATTAAATGGTTGATTATGGTTTCCCATGGTTTTAATTATTATATTATGTACATTAATGGTGGTTTTGGATAATTGGATTGCATGAGAATTGTTTAATGGTAATTGAGATTGGTTTTGGTCATATTATGCCCTTAATGTGTTTGACAAAATGCTTATAAAGATATGTTCATTGCATTGACTACATTTAATGGAACTCTTGCTTGTTTTGAAACTTGGTAAAGGAATTATGCATGGTATAAATGGCTTAGAATGGTAAATGGCTAATGTTTATGCTTGTAGGGCACATGGAATTCCCCAAGTGGTTTAATATAGTAAATCGAGGGCCACTTGAAATCCCCTTAAACCGATACATGGTTGGTTATGTATAATACTTGAAAGTAAGGATTCGTTTGACGATACCAATATTAATAGACTTGGTTAATAAATGGATAATGATTTGGTTATTTGGAAATTGATTTTAATTGGGGAATAATGGTAGGACATGTAGCAAAGCTATGAAAGGTAGAGGTCCCGGGGGACCACAACTGGAAACTCATGTTTACCGATATGAGGTTGGTCTTGGTGACCTTGTACATAATGTCACTCTATATTTGGGGGATGTACTAGTCATCCCAAGGTTTTGTTCCCTGGTCGTACTACTACTACATACACTGGGACCCTTTCAGCAGAGGGAGATGAAACCATATAGCCCGTAGGTGGTTCAGGACAGCAAAGCTACATATTCTAGGTAAAGGTTTTAAAGGCATGCTAAACTCCGTCCCTTTTCCCGACATGGTTATATATATGTATAGATGTGTGCATATGGATGGTCTTACTTGATTTTATAAATGGCATTATTTTATCCTTATCCTGAGATTATGCTAGTGTTCACCCATTAACCCATCTACTGGCGGCTATATACCCATGCTATGTAGGAATCGACCGTTCTACTCCTCTAACATAGCGATTGACTCGGGGACAACATTTGGACTGAAGTGGTAAGCTTCCATCCATTCGAAAGGCTCTGTTTCATGCTATGGATAATTCTAGACATCTTGTTTTCATTTTGGATATTGGTTTTGGCTATGGTTGGGGGCATGTCCCAATCGAATTTTATTACTCTTTTGGTTAGAGGCTTTGTAGTACTTCTATGAGTTGGAATAGGCGGAATCGGTATTGGTTTTAGACTTGGCATTGGAATAAGCTGGTGGGCTGATATCACTAGACATAATTTCTCATTGTTCCATTATATTTCATTTTGGGATTAATTACATTATGTTTTGGAACTTATTTGGTTCTGTCCTGGTTTATGGCCCTTGTTTTGGTATGGTTTGGTATGGTTGGATTGTTGGTATGAGATGGTTGGACTTGGTTAGGTCGATCATGGTTGTGATCCTATCCCAGAATCTTCATGTGAGATATTATACTTTTTTGTTACATACTCAAAATTCAGCCAACTCAGGGTAGGTGGCTAGAGGTTGGGTTGAGTAGTGGGGGTGGTCTCCGATCCCGGTCGGACTTGGGACGCCCATTACGACAAGGACCCGATCGGGTTGCGTCACCATACGACTCATGAATTTCACTCGTTACCACCTGGGACTTCTTCCTTCAATCCTTTGAACACTGGTCTGCTTACGGTTAGATCATATGAGTCGTACTTAGATTTTTGACTCATTTTCTTTGGTGACTTAAATATTGATTGGTAGCCTAAGGTTTTGTTCTCCTTACTGTTTCTTGACATGACCCATATCATCATCTTATGACTCGTATGACTGAGTCGTATCTTTTTTTTACTTTGTATTTCTTCTTAGCCGTTGGTTTTGTTGTGCTTACAAGTCAACCTACGAGTTGTATGATATGTGACGACTTGTGAGACAACTCGTACCATCTGTAACTTTTTCTTCTTTAGGTATTTTTCTTCTAGTTTCACTACAAAACTATTTTGGACCTGTTTCACTCGCAACAAGCAACAAACCACATCATATTAACCAAAATAACCTAAGTACAAGCATAAATTCTCTGTTTTAAGCATCGAAAGTACCGTATTTCCATGACACATCAAATCCCAACAGGTGAGTCATTTGTTGTAATAGATCACTCATTTGTTGCTACATATATATGAATCATCTATTTCAATAGATGACTCATCTGTTGGAATCAACTTCAGGTTCTATTGACACAGGTGAGTCATCTATTGCAACAGATAACAGATGACCTATCTGTTCGATTCATGTTGCAACACTATATATAACCTGTAACATAAATCCAACAATTATGTTATCTATTTAACAACTTACTCATCTGTTGGGTTCATGTTCAGGTCCTATCTATTATTCAAAAACAAAACTAACAGTGTACCTAGATGAGAAATTCAATTGAAAATCATAATTTAACTTACCAAAATCACCTATGTAGCAATTTCCAAGTGATATACAAACAAAATTTGACCTAAAATTTGATCAAATAGAAGCAGTAACGATAACAACAACAACAATGGTCAACAAGAAAAGAAGATGATGATGATGATGAACAAAGAATAGATGATGATGATGATGAAGAAGATGATAATGAAGAATATGATGATGAATAAAGTAAGCAAAGCAGTAACAACAATGAATAACAATAAACACGAAGAGAGAGAACAACAATAAATGAGAAGAGAGAGGAATACGTATTTTCCCACTCCTTTTCTAGTTATATTAGGGTTTACATTGAATCAAAGTGTAAATTAAAAAACTTGTGAACTATTCTCAAACTTTCTTAATCCATAATCAAATAATTATCACCAACACTCAATTATTAAAACTTAAGTCACCTGCACCTCATTTAAAACTCTTTTATCACATTTAATTCAAAATCCACTCATTACTACCACACAAAATTCTCAAAATCCCAAGAGTCACCTTTTTAAGAGTAATTAATTAAAATTAATTTGATTGATAAATGTAATTTACTATACACTATAATAGTTGCTTTACCCTCTTCAGTTTTGGGGAAAAACTTTCTAATCAAGTTCATTCGCCTTCTGTGAAATGCTTGATAATCTCCATATTTTTTTGTTATCCCTTTGTTTATCTGTTCATAATTATTTGAATACTATTCTCTTTGAATTTTTGTTACTCATTATTTTCTCTTTTTTGTGAACACAATCCCACAATGAAGAGGTCAATTCTTCTTTTCCTTTCCTTTTTGGGTTGTTGATTAACCATTGTATGATGTTATTCTAAATATTCTTTTTTATTTCTTAGAAAATCCTTATTGATATATTCTTAAATTTTAATTTTTATAGTCTGTAGATGTATAGACAGATTTGATTTGGAAAGATAAAAAGGAGGTCTACATATATTTTGGGGATATTCAGAAGTTGATATATCATCAGATTCAAAGGTTTCCAGTGTCAAATTTAAGCACTTTTTGGATGCTAACTTTCTTTATTATATAGTAATGTTTGAGACCTCTACATTTTATGATTAGTTTAAGCCTTTTTTGGAGATTCACTTTCCTAATTCTATAATTATGAATATTTTGCCTTTTGTTTTATAAGTCCTGTATGATTTTCTGGATATTTAAATTCAGAAGGTTCTCAGTTTATGTAAAATGAAAGGCTCTATGCGTCTGCAGTATGAGAATTGGAGCCTATGTTTGCACCGAATGATTTCATTATTCTATTTAACCATGCAATTTGAAACATTAATCCATTTTTTCCCTTTCACATTAATCTATTTTTTCCCTTTCATTTTATATCATGAGCAATTTTTTCTTCCCAAGGCCTTAGCCTCTTGGGAATGAAAAAAGTAGAAATTTTAAATGGTGAGAGATGTAATATTTGTTTTATTTGAGTAAAGGATTAAAAATACACTTAGGGGTCGTTTGGTGTGAGGTACTAAGGTAAATTATTTCGGAATAAAAAAATAGTCTCGGGATAAACTTTTTTATACATTGCTTGGTTGGCAATACTCGGGATAACTTATCCCGGGACTAATAATAATCCCGGGATATGTTATACCACATATTTGGTGGTATTAGTTATCCAAGTTTATTTATTCTCGGATAAAATTATAAATGACAAAAATATCCTCAAACCCTTTTCTTTCCACTTTCTCTCTCTCTCTCTCTCTCTCTCTCTATATATATATATATATATATATATCCTAGTTTAGGTGTACGCGCCTCGCGCGTGTACCTCACTATAATGAATTTAAATGCTACACTAAATACGATATTTATTCAAATAGTAAGAGAATTTATTTAATTAGATATATAGTAGTTGTAAATATCAAAGATACAAATGAGGTAGGTGTAAAATATATTGACAACCCCTTAAATTACGGTTGGTGTTTTAAAAAGAAAAAATAATCATAATATTTTATATGACTCAAAATTTTGATCATTAATTGTCTATATCATCATAATCATCATTCATCTTCAAGATACCTACAAAATTGGAAAAAAGAAAACTACGAACTCAATGCATCTAGGTAAATTAAATATCACAAAAATATATTTCTTTGATGTATCTTGGCGACCAAAAAAAAGAAGAAAATTCAAATCAAATAATAAAGAATCATTTAAGAACAAAAATAAATATATCTTGTTCCATTTGTTCATATTAGATATTATTGTATTTTTCTAAAAGATTTCTCAATTTATAGAAGTTCAAAACTTTTTTCTTCAATAAAAAAATTATATAAATATGATTGATTTTTACTTTTTTCATTAGTTATTTATCAATAATAGAATATTTTAAATTCCAAATAAACTGAACTAACATAAATAAGAGTGATTTTTTTAACCCTTTTTAGTTTTTGATAGACTTTTACTTTCCTTTTATTTAATAAAAAATAGAGTTTATTTTAAAAAAAAATATACGTAGTCCTAAAAAACGGAGGGAGGGAGGGAGGGGGGGGGAGGAGGGGGGGAAGAATTCGATTTTAGTTGGGTTTGAAGTCCTAAAATTAATTAAATATTATTAGGTAAATAATAAAAAGACGCTTTTATCTAAAGGACAATCTTTTAATGAAGGACAAAAAGTTTAAATCACTTTTCTAAGGGTCTTCACACTTTTAATATACTATAGATATAATATATATATATATATATATATATATATATATATATATATATATATTCTCTCATTTTAATTGTACTAAAACATTATCAGTTATAGAGCCTTGGACCCATGGCAAATTTATTTTATAATCCCCGATGGACAAGAGCCTTTGAAATTAAGACAACAAAAGATGGTAATCATATTCTCAGAAATCAAAACATTCTCTCTCAGAATATTATTCATTTGACATAAACGTGAAATGCCTTTTGTTGATATATTGGATATTATGGTGGTTACTGACTAGCTAATATAGAAATTAATTGAATTTATATATTCGAAGAAATTATCACCACCTCTCTTGGTTGTTTACCCAAGAAAAATTCTCTAGTATGAACAAGAAACGATGAATGTGTAGTGGTCAACTATCATTAAATATTATTCTACCCACTTTGTGTATTATGGCTGCTTTATATTTTCAACTATTTTTTTTGTTTTGATTCTTTCCAGTGTTTTTTTATGCCATTTAAAACTTGGGGATGGGTGATACAATTCCCAGGTAATTGTATAAGTTTTAGAGAACATTTTCAGCTTTAGAGGTTTGGTTTTCGAAAAGTTTGACCAAAATCAAAATTCTAGATTTGCGAGCTCGGGTATTTTGACAAATTAGGTTGAAAAGGTGATTTCTCACTTAGTGGGTGGTTGGTTAGAATTCGGTGGTTTTTGAGAGTGATTTGAGTCATTAGTTAGATTTCTTTAGTTTTAAGAAAGTTAAGTTTAAGTACAATCAACTATTGTTCAAGACAACCTCTAATAGGTGATTTGAATGATTCCAACATGAGCAAAATATATTTATGGTAAATCTACATCTTTACTTTATTTTTGTGGGGTTCCAAACATTTGAGTGTTCATTTGAAGTTTTGGATGCTTTTTAACATTGCTAGTTTGTTGTTTCTAGTGCATGTAAATGTATCTCTTTGCATTTGTGGACTCTCAGCATGTTTTCAAAAAGTAACTTAATCATCGTAGAGAGAAGGTCATGCTCGCGTAGTGCATTTTGGACATAATAAAGGTTGGGTTGACGTTACATATAGCATTTACGGGTGGGGTATCCCATTCAAAAGAGGATTATCACGATCGTGAAGGGTGAGGTTTGTAATGTTCAAGATGCTGTATCACGTTCACGATGAGCAAATACACCTAGTCAGAATTAAAATTTCACTTTCAAACTTAAGTCTGATAACTCGATTTTGGAAGCTCAATTTTGAATGATTTCAACAGGGTTTTCTCCAATCTTTTTGCGGAGTAAGATTTTAACCTTCTAATTATATTTTTCTCAACTAATCAATTTCTGAATTAGTGATTTAATCAGTTTTTGAGATTGGAGACTTTTTTGTTGGGGGAGGGGGATTGCCCTAATGCTTCTAGAAAGCACATTTTAATTATTTAAGGGTTAGTTCAAACTTTTTGATGAAATTTTATATCTTAAATTCTTATGTTATGATAATATAGTTTTGAAATACAATTATGATTGACCTCGAGGTTTGAAATTAACTTCTTAGGATTTCAAATAAAAGAATAGTAATATGAGTGTCTACGAACTTGTATACTCGTGCAGAGTTATATAGCTGACCAGATTGGGACCGTTCAGTTTCACATTTTCTTGCTCTGGCTTAAGGCAATTGAGACTTTTTAGATTCTTTATTAAGTGTTGTACTAGAAATTTCTTATATGATGGGTAAAGGGTGTTTGGGAGTCCCATATAGATGATATGTCAAACATTTATGCAAGTATCGATCCATGTTATATAACTATAATTCAGATATTTGACTGCCACGATCCAAAATCTAAGGTTGTGATGACACTTAACCCATCCTTCATGGTAGGTAATCCTTACTCAATAATCATGTAATAAATCAAAAATCAAGACAACAAATTGAAAAACTTGCACAATAATAACAAAAGATTTCCACTATATGAAAATACATTGGGTATTTTATTGTTGTTGTTGTGATAATAATAAAGGATAGATCCTTCAATCACACCCCAAATGATAAAAAATATAACAAAACCCCTAAGACTCAGAGTCACAAATACAAGAGAGATTCTATTATTAGAAAGAGAATGACAAGTAACCACATTAGTGTATTTGATAATAAATATAGACAAGATACAATAAATGTAGACTAAATATAACTCCAATTGGGAAAGCTTAACCTGACTCCCAATTCCTCAAATATGCACAATTAGGACCCGCAAAAAGCAATCATAATAGAATTCACACTGAAAGGAAACAAAAATTAACACCCCAAAAGTCCCTTAGATTATGTCTCAAACTTAAAGTAGAAAACCAGTTGGAAACAAGAAATTTTCACTTAGAACAACTGTCACCAAAACCCGTGGTGGGATAGGGCAAGTCATTCTATGACTCGTTCTGAGAAACCCAGGTCAAGTATCAAAACTTGAAAATATTGCCTTAGTGGCCACGAGTGGATATAACAATCTTTAGTAAATCCAACGAGTTATGAGATATGGTCATGGTCACTTGCCAGCCTTTACCCAAGAAACAACAACTCACTTCGAGAAACTCGTGGTGATACCCAATGAGTCATTCCACGTGGCCGTAGGGACAGAATTAGAAACCAAACCAAAGGTCACAGTGACCATGAGTCATGTCAACGACTCATTGGTACACTAAATGAGTCGTTTGTATCTCGTCCAACACAATCAACTGTTTTTAAAATAGTTTTCAAGGGTATTTTCATATTTTTCTTATTTCCTAATCTTATACTACGTTGTTTTAAGGCTTCTTAGGAAGGGACTAAAGGGACATAAACATTTCTTTTCCATCATTATTCTAAAAACACTCAGAAAATAGCAAGGTATTAAGCTTTCATTCTCTCAGGGTTAGAAATTAGGGTTCGTCTTGATCAAATCTTATTAATTCTAGGTATGTTAGTATTCAATGAGGGTCTTCTTTCACCCTCATAACCAACGTTAGTTTTAAAGTTCTATTTATATGAACTCCATGAATTAGGGCAAAGCTGCAAATTCCCAAATTATGATTCTTTCGATATTCATGTTTTAGAATTTCTTTATAACTATGAATAACACTTTTATACATTATTTCAAATATGGTTTTCTTAACCATTTGGTGTGTTATGAACACACCATGCTAGGTTCTTTATAAAATTAGAATGAACTATTCTACTAAGGCATGTTTTCAGATAAATATTCAGCACACCATATTTTCATGACTTTCATAAGATAGTATAATATACTTGACTAGATCTATGATGATTTCAGTCATATTTAGTAACAGTAAATTAAGCTAGTTCAAGTGTTTTCCTTCTATTTCAGTATAATTATGAGCATATATGTAAGATTATGAGAGTAATACTTAGCGTTGAGAGGCCACAAATTCAATCAACCCAAGTCCTAAACAATGTGTCGTCATAGGTTAATGGGTCCTCCCCAATTGAGAGTGTCTCCCTTAGTCCGAATGGGCTAATGAGTGAATTCACGCCAGTCATGGTTCTTACCCTTGTCAAGGTATAAAACACTCTCCCAACTATGTTACAAGTTGAATTTCATATAGCTCACATGATCTATAACGGTTACGAGAACCTCCCACGGTTTTATACTTAGTATTTTTACACAATTCTTAGTTTAGTTTTACTTGTTTTAAATATTGACTTTTAGGTTATCCATTCATATAAGTATATATATGCATCTCATACATGGTCATAGTACTACAATTCAAATTTACATTCAGTTATGCATTTTTGTATATTAAAATCAGTATTTCCAGCATGTTTAGTTTATTTTACAGTTGTATATCTCACATGCTCAATACATTCAAAGTATTGATCGCATATCTCTTTGTGTTATATCATTTTATGATATAGGTTCAAAGGATCAGTATTATCCCCAAAATTAGTATGCTAACATGCCACCTCAGCAACTGTCAGTAGTGAGTTCTCATCATTTGAAAACTAAAGTTTATGGTTTATTTCTTTTTTTGTATTACTTCTAATTTCACATTTAGAGTTAGCTGAGGGCTTGTCCCCACTACTTATTAGTTAGTAGAGGCTTTCAGACAGACAAATAGACTGTTTAGCTTTATAGTTTGAGTTAGACTTATTATTTATTTTAGGATAATACAGATATATACAACATATAAATAGAATGAAATCTAAACCTAAATGTCCAACATCCACATAACAAAGCTAGAGAGATTATAAGGATAAACTATCTTATTCCACTAGAGAGACAATAAGGATAAACTATCCTATTCTAGCCATACTCAAAAATCTCAACATTATACCGTATATCACCAGCCAATATACAAAATAAAGGCAAAGAAAGGATATATAATAGTATGCAAGGTCAAAGACTAAATATACAATCAAAATAACTGAATACAGGAAGGGATATACGATAACGCCATTGCTACATGTAGCTATATATATAACAAGGTCAACTTGAAGTACAACCTACATCATCAGATCCTTATTTTAATACCTCAAAACCTAGCATGATATGGTACTAAAAAACTAAGGTTTTCTAGTCTATCCATCTAGATGAGACAATCATGAGTAAGGATATACTCGTAAAGTGAAGGGGGCCCATAATCATACCTCAAATCTCAATTCTAGATCATTAGCCAAGCTATCATAAACTAAGTATGACAATGATCATTATAATAATAATAACAATAGCAATGACAATGCGAGTAACCGACAAGTCTGGACTAACAATACCTACCCGGGCCTATCACGTACCCCCATCTCCCTAGACTAAGAAGGTTCAATCAACATACAACACACCACAAGGCATAATCATCACTCATACCCATGCAACCCCCATAAGGTTGATAGATATAGGCATATACTGGTGATAGGCAATGCACATGCAAAAATGAATGCCCAAATATACAATTCGTAAAATCATAAATAACCCAGGAAGTTGCACAATATTTATTATAATGATATGATACAGGAGGTCATCGCATAACTCCCTGACTGTCGCACAACCTTTATAATAATGATGTGATACAGGAGGTTATCGCACAACCCCTAGGCCATCGCACAAGCTCTATAATAAAAAGCTATGATATGGGAGGTCGTAGCACAACCCCGAGGCCGTCGCACGATCTAAAAAAATATGATACGGGAGGTCTTCGCACAACCCCTGAGACCGTCACAAAGTCTTAAAAATAAAAAGATGTGATATGGGTCGCACAGTCTCAAAAATAAAAATATAAATCTATTGCCCAGGGTAAACTTTAGGACTAAATCATTATAAAAGTGTAAAAAGGGTTGAAATCTCTCATGACTGAAGTAATCTTTAGTATCCAAAATCATAGACCGAAATCCATCTTGGACAAATCCTTTAAAACACCATTTTTAATCTCAATCCACATAAATCACCTATTAAGGTGGTACAATTTCCGTTATGAAGAAATCCGATTAAAAAGGTGAAATGTAAGATTTTACCCTTTTTAGGAAAATAGTAGTAAATTATATTTTAGTTGGAATCGTACCATTTACCATTTTAAAAATAATGAATGTACCGAATCTATGTATGCCATCACCAGTATTCACAAAATGGAATCATAAACATCAATATGTATATAAAATATGGGCATATCCTTCACAAAGATAAACACTTCCCAAAATCCGATCGTTATCATAACACAACCTTAGGCCTAATAATATGTCCAAAATAATTACAGTATCACAATCACAGCCTTAGGACCACATAAATATTCGGAACTTATTCCCATAATCATATCTAGAAACCATAGCATATCCATGAGGCATAAAATATCTATAGGCCAATCTCATAATACGGTGAAAACTTATCACCATTCATCAAGTCATGAAGTAACTCATACTAAAGGCTCATTAGTCTCAACCAAGCCTAACATCCGTAAGTAAGTTCTTAAGGGCTAACGAAAGTCTTGTCCTAATGTGAGTCGGAGGAACCCTCTTCTAATCCTCAAAACTTCAATGGTAAAGACTAAGTCACGGTGTTCTACCCATAGTCAATCTCAATATTCACATGCAATATATATAACACATTATCTTATGAAGAAGAGTAGACAGAAGCCTACCTCTAATCCGAGTTGCAAATCTTTAAATCATCCATAAAATATCCATTTTTATTTCATGATATCCAAAATACCTCCACGCTATCAAAATCATAATCTATGCATCATTAGGAGTTAATAAGGCCCATATTGCTAGAATTAAGAAAACAATAAACATCATAGGAAAAAAATTATAACATATTAGTAACAACATCTAGGGATGACTAAGATTCCTGGTGAGTAGCAAATGCATAGAGACGATTCCGGTCAGTATTGGTACCAGAAGTAGTGCTCTTTGGTGCAAGAGATGAAGAAGTGGCGATCGAAACCTTATTAGCTTTAGTGGCGACCCTGGCTAAAGGATAATCTCGTTGCATATGACCAAGATGACCATAATTATAGCATTGATTTATCCCTTCCTCACAATATCCACGGTAAAGTTGCCCACAAAAAAGACAAAAAGGATAAGGTAGGATTAACTGAGCTCCACTGGCCTGAGACTGGGCACCCAGTGCCTTAGGACCACTGCTAACCTGAAAACACCTGAAGGATTAGGATAAAAAGCACTAGAAGATGAATACGAATTTCCCCAATTCTTCTACTATCTCTCCCACTCTTCTACAAAACTACACCCTCCCTAGAATATCTAAACTTCTTATTCTGCCTCTCTCCCATCTCTGCCTACTTTTTTTTCTTATCCTCAACCTGCTATATATAAACCATCATCCTAGAGATATTCATATCATTATTTAATATAGTAGCCTTACACTCCAGCACTAAATTATGGGAAAACTAGAATCAAACTTCCACATCTAAGACCTCATATTAGACACTAGTTCTAGAGCATAATGGGCCAACTGCTGAAACTTTGGAGCACACTCCTTAACACTCATCTTCCCTTGCTTCAAGTTCATAAACTCTTCAGCTTTAGTTTTCCTCAACTCCTGAGTAAAGAAGTGGTTGAGAAAAGTATCTAAAAAGTCATCCCATACTGACGGTTCAGCATTATCACCCCTCATTGTTTCCCATTCATCTTAACACTAATAAGCTATATCTTTCAACTGATATGCAGCAAACTCTATACACTTAGAATCAGTAGCATTCATCATCCTGGAAAGCATTTTCATCTTAACAATGAACCCCTGAGGATCTTCCTCAACCTTAGAGCCTATAAAGGTTGGGGTGTTCAACCTCATAAACTGGACAACTCGAGTGACCTCACATGAATGAGCAATAGAACCAACACGGTCAGACTAATGAGACTGCAATGGCACCAACTGAGTAAGCATATGAATAGACTGACGGAACTCTGCATTAGAGATATCTTCCTGAGGTGATTGGGCATGAGTATCACCATCTCAAAAAGCCCGAGAAGGACTAGTAGGGTGTCACAATCTCAACTATGGCCTAGCTGTGATGAATACTCAAGTCAATCAAAGATCAGAGACCGCCCCTTTGCTTAGCTAAACAAAACATAATATATGTAGCAACAAATGAATTTAAAATATATGACAAGATAGAATAATGTAAGCTCAATGGAGTCTAAGAGTAACAACAACAATACCCAGTCTACAGTAATCCATAAATCCTCTAGAAACACTAAATCAATCTAAGTCGGGACAGGCCCCCAAGTAT
This sequence comes from Capsicum baccatum var. pendulum, assembly GCA_030864225.1. Taxonomy (NCBI): domain Eukaryota; kingdom Viridiplantae; phylum Streptophyta; class Magnoliopsida; order Solanales; family Solanaceae; genus Capsicum; species Capsicum baccatum. The sequence continues at coordinate 120,788,529 of CM061556.1, read as the reverse complement.
AGCCAAAACAACTCTAGAGAACAGTCAATGATAATAGATAAACCAAGAAGCAATGACCTACCAGAAGAAGAAGGCTTACCGCTTCAAGCTGACTGCTGACAACCCAAAAATCCTATCACTGTGAAAGAAAACTAGAAGCGTCTCTGGTTCCTGCATCGCATGGGGATACAACATCTGAAGACGGTTAACGGGTTGAGCACTAGAATATAACTCGAAAAGGGGATAACATAATACCAAGTCAAAACCACAGTAGAAACCTACATGCAAACATTGCACATACATATATACATAACATGATGGGGTAGGGAACAAGGTTTAGCATGCTAGTAAAATATTAGTCTGGACTATGTAGCTCCACCATCATAAACAGGCACCCATGGGCTATATGGGTTCAGCTCCCCCTGTAGAAAGGGCTTATGCATGTTTGCCACACAAATCAGAAGTATCAAGAAAGACCATGGAATACCCCGACCCCACTTTTATATATATATATATATATATATATATATATATATATATATTAAAAGTATGAAGGGCTTTACGAATGTTGTTTGAACATTTTGCCCTTCATTAAAAGATCCTGCAATAGATAAAATCATTATTTCACTATTTTTCCTAATATATTATTCAATTTAAGAACTGCTAAAATATATAGAAAAATTATGACTCCTAATTAGGTTAAAACACACTACTATAAAAGAACCGACAAATAAATATATGGTCTGATCATTGACGACATACGTAATAACTCTTGTGCATATTAATTTTTTAATTGTCAAAAACATTATTTGAAGATTCGTGAAATTGATCTACTAATCAAAATGATGCTTTTGTGTTTTGCTTAGAACTTGCAATATATTGTATGTATGAGTAATATATAGTATTTATATATGAGTATAAGAAATTGTCTTTTGTAATTTTTTGCTTTTATTTTAAGTTAGATCGTCTTAGGTTTGCTTGGAACCAAAGTTTCAAGAGAGGAGATGATTTCAATAGTTGTTGGTACATTAGATATATTAGATGATTGTTTTAGTTCTTCTTTCTTGAAATACTTTTAATTATGAAACTTGCTTATGTTTACCTAAATTATTTTGTTGTTGAGCAATACTGTTAGTTTATTGCACTTTTATTTCTGTGACTATCGATTGTTTGTTGTGTTTTCATTATCGCATTATTTAGCGGTTGCTCCCGCCTTTTTTTCTTGAATTCTTTGTAATGCTTTCTCAATTATTTGTTTTTTCTTCTTTATTTCTTTATGTTTCTTGAACAATAAAGATCCTACTAAATGATTTTTCTTCATATTAGTTTGAAGTATTATACGTTAGAATTTATGTTCTTTCAATCTCCTTCTCATCATAGCAGAAACCCATAATTTATGAATCAAAAGAGTGATGATTCTTCTGAGTTAAAGTTCAAAGGATTTGTGGAAGGAAAATCCATTCCATTAGCATCTAAGAAAGCAAGTGCAGATGTAACAACTAGAAAACAACTTCGACTTCAAATCACTTAGCTGCAAAAACAATGAAGCTTCACAAAAAAGGGAAGTACGATAAAGTAAACAAACTTCTGAATAAAGAAGAGGATGTAAAAATAAAGCAAAATATAGTCAATGTGTCAAACATACAAATTGGTAGGAGGACAAGTGATATTGATATGCATCTTGCTCAGAAGATAGTGCAAAACAAAGAGTGCAATGCGTATTATCAGACAGATGAATATGATTATGATGATGAGCCAAGGAGAAAGATTCAGAAGAATCATAAATCAATTAACATGGCTAATTCTTGCACATTTTGACATTTTGGATATATGCCATTTTTTCTCTGAGAATCCATTCTGTTCAAACACTTGGTTGTTGTCATCATGAATTTTCATCATGAATTTCACATACTTATCATTGCCAAAGTGGAAACCAATTTGTCAAGCCCCGATCCAGGGCCTTGCCGTGATGGCTATCTCACGTCCATCGGGGACCAAAAACCACGCCTTTGCACCGAACCAACCAACACAATGTCTCTAGTGTCGGATGAATTTCGAATATATAACGAGATAGCACAAGATAAGATTAAAGAAAAAAGGATAAGTCTATGACCGATAACATGTAATAAGCCAAAACAACTTATCAACATCACCCAAGTCCACAGTAATGTAATAAATCCTTCTAACAAAAGAACCAAAACTCAGTCTTGGTTGGGACATGTCCCCAACCACTACTAGAAATATGGTATTTTTTGACGGCACATGTAGTCGAAATGTAATCGAAAACTAGAGGATTTTCGACCACTTTTCGACCACATGCTGCTGGATGGAAAAGAGCTTGTCGGAAATATATTTCCGACTACATCCGTCGGAAATTTCCGACTATTATAGTCGGAAATATAAATTAAGAATTAAAAATAATTATTTAATAAATAAAAATCTTCCGATTGATATGGTCGGAAGATTAATAAATAATTATTTAATAAATAAAATATTTCCGACCATTGTGGTCAGAAGATTAATAAATAATTATTTAATAAATAAAATAATTCTGACCATTATGGTCGGAAGATTTATTCATAATTATTTAATAAAATAAATTATTTTCGACTACTTTGGTCGAAATATCAATAAATAATAATTTAATAAATAAAATATTTCTGACCATAGTGGTTGAAAATAATTTATATATTTAATATTTTTTTACAGAATTTTCGACCATTGTAGTCGAAAAATTTTTATTTATTAAATAATTAATTATTATTTTCCTACCATCGTAGTCAAAAAATTAATAAATAATTATTTAATATATAAATTATTTGCAACCACTTTGAAACATCCTAAATAAATAGCGGAATCAAATAATTTAAGCATTTTAAAACAAGTGTAAACGTCACAATCCAAAACAAACACCAATTCTAATAGTTTATGTTTAAATGTCACAATCATAAACAAAAGCTAACCACTACAATCTAATCAGCTGATTTACTATCTTCACCATCCTCAAATACTTGCGGCATATGCTTCTTCACTAACGCTTCAAACTTGGCAAATTTGGCATAGTGTTGCGTCAACTCTTCAATTTTGTTCTCATCGCTTCCATTTCTTCCGCATTTTGCAAAATAGAAGTGGAGTTGGGCATCATTGGAGAAGAACTACTCGAGGATTGGTTACCTCCAACCCATAGGTGCGACCCTTTTTTTTGACCACCTACCACATTTGTCCACATTTTATTCATATCAGCAGGCGATGGTTGGACTATGGTACCATCCTCTAAAGCAGGTTGGGTTTAACGTCAATCTTTAATGCGTTTTAGAAATTCTTCCTGAAAGAGAAATAATTGTTATTATGTAAACAAGCTAAGTTGAATAATAAGAAAATAATATGTACAAACTTTATTATCTTATATGTGCATCCTTAGCATGCGGTTCCACCCATTCTTCTCTTGTACCCTCTGGATTTTTCTTTTTATGTGTCTCTTCGAAGGTCTTAGTTTGAGGTACTTCTACTCCTCCATTTAAGAAATTTTGCAAAATTTTACGGATATACAGGTCAATGCTACTGTAAGAGTTCATGCCAGAATTGAACAAAGTGCAGAAAGGAAGGAAACAATCATCATAGAGACTGTCCTAGTTTATAAAATGCAATCCAATTTATAACATCAAAGAGAATAAAACAACCAGCTTCTGAGGGCTCAGATTTGCTGTTTAGAATAAACCAAAAGAGGAGCAACACCACCATGACTGCAGACACTAGTTTGCTATTCAAAGCCATAAACAGGTCGCCATGCCAATATATGGGACGTGCTATTCTCGATGCCAGAATTGAACATAGTCTAGAAAGCAAGGAAGCAATCATCACAACCCCTTTACAACATAATTATCAGCAGCAGTAGAAGCACCAAAAAGCAAGTGCATAGGAAATGGGTACATATATATTATATGAAGCATGAAACAATTGATATAGTTGCCAGGTTCCTCAGAATGCTACGTGGGTCATCAGGAAAATATTTGAAACCAGGAAACGCATTAACACTCTGAATACTCTAAATGGTGGTATTGGTTCTAGGTTGCAAACAATGGTGAGCAGAGATAGATTCATGATAAAAAAGATGTACAATACACTAACACCTACATTTCCTAAAGCAAGCTGGAAGAGCTTGATAGAGCAGCCATGTATACACCTGAACAAGTCTCCGTGAGTATTTGCAGCATCTGGACACTCATTAGAATTACTGTGGAAAGCATTTTGTAATTAATTTCCTTATTGTAAGTGAAACATAAAGTGCGTGGCATAAACCAACTACATCAAGCATCCATTTAACCATATAATTATCAGCAGCAGCAGAAGCACAAAGAAATAAGAGACTGTCCTAGTTTAAAAAATGCAATCTAGTTTATAACATCAAAGAAAATGAAACAGCCGAATTATGTAGGCTCAGATTTGCTGTTTAAGAATAAACCAAAAGAGGAGCAACACCAACATGGCTACAGACACCAGTTTTCTATTCAAAGACATAACCGTGTCGCCCTACCAATATATGGGATATGTTATTCTGGATGCCAGAATTGAACATAGTCCAGAAAATAAGGAAGTAATCATCACAACCACTTTACCACATAATTATCAGTAACAGTAGAAACACAAAGAAATAAGAGACTATCCTAGTTTTAAAAATTCAATCCAATTTATAACATTAAAAAGAATGAAACAGCCGGCTTATGGAGGCTCAAATTTGTTGTTTTAGAATAAACCAAAAGAGGAGCAACACCAACATAGCTGCAGACACCAGTTTGCTATTCAAAGCCATAACCGAGTCGCCCTGCCAATATATGGGATGTGTTATTCTTGATGCTAGTATTGAACATAGTCCAGAAAATAAGGAAGAAATCATCACAGCCACTTTACCACATAATTATCAGTAGTAGCAGAAGCACAAAGAAATAAGAGACTATCTTAGTTTAAAAAATACAATCCAGGTTATAACATCAAACAGAATGAAATAGCTGGCTTATGGAGGCTCAGATTTGCTGTTTTAGAATAAACCAAAAGAGGAGCAACACCAATATGGATGCAAACACCAGTTTGCTATTCAAAGCCATAATCGGGTCGCCCTGCCAATATATGGGATGTGTTATTCTGGATGCCAGAATTGAACATAGTCCAGAAAATAAGAAAGCAATCATCACAGCCACTTTACCACATAAATATCAGCAGCAGCAGAAGCACAAAAAAACAAGAGACTGTCTGAGTTAAAAATATGCAATCTAGTTTATAACATCAAAGAGAATGAAACTACCAGCTTATGGAGGGCTCAAATTTGCTGTTTTAGAATAAACCAAAAGAAGAGTAACACCAACATGGCTGCAGACACTAGTTTTCTATTCAAAGACATAATCGGGTCGCCCTGCCAATATATGGGACGTGCTATTCTCGATGCCAGAATTGAACATAGTCCAAAAAATAAGGAAGCAATCATCACAACCACTTTACCACATAAATATCAGCAGCAGTAGAAGCACAAAAAAACAAGAGACTTTCTGATTTAAAAATATGCAATCTAGTTTATAACATCAAAGAGAATGAAACTACCAGCTTATGGAGGGCTCAGATTTGCTATTTTAGAATAAACCAAAAGAAGAGCAACACCAACATGGATGCAGACACTAGTTTACTATTCAAAGCTATAACTGGGTCGCCCTACTAATATATGGGACATACTATTCTCGATGCCAGAATTGAACATAGTCCAGAAAAGAAGGAAGCAATCATCACAGCCCCTTTACAACATAATTATCATCAGCATCAGAAGATACAAATTTGATAATAATAACAAATTATTACTCAATGTATCATGTGTAAATGGATAAAGGGATTGGACAAGAATAGTATTAGTCTTCGTTGGTGGGTAGCGAAACTCATCGAACCTCCGGTGTGCAGCGAGCCACCCATTTTAGAGGCTTTATTTGCCTTTCCTCGTTCCCTCTTCCCCTTAAATTTAGGAGTATCCCATAATATCAAGAACTGAGTCCACATTTTATCATTCAACCAATCAGGTTTTATCAGTTTCCTTCGGACCTCATATAAGTGTTCTTTGATCCGTTGAGCTTCTTTCAACCTAAAAATACGGTTTATTTCATTATCATAACAATCATTCCATGTACACTTTGTTTACAAAATAGTTTAACATAAAGTCATAAAATGAGTTAATGGAAACAATAGACAAACTAGCTTTAGGCAATGAGATTCATAGCTTATAAAACTGCTTATACTACAAATTATTTCCACATGAAAATTATAATTTCCCATGAAATCTCTAAGCAACTATTACACGACTTTGTCAAAAATGGTTTAATTGCTTCTATAACCATATGCCCCACGCATATGTTTGAATGAAACTGCAATAAGATTATATTAAAAAACCATCTTAGGTTTTGAAAATTAAGCAAAAGTTAAGTTTTACTTACCCATTACGAAAGGGACGATTCGTATCCTCCTAACATTGTCATATTCTAATACATCTTTAAATTGCAAAATTTGAGAAACAGGTGTTGTAGCATTAGGTATTGGTGCACTATCAATGGATAGCGATATTGGTGTGTTAGGAACTCCAACTCTCAATCCAGAAAGGCTTGGTATGGATGATGTCGAAGGCACTGATAAAGAGCTACTATGCAAACTATTTTGACATGAAAACATGTGCAACTGGTCAGACGGTGGAGGAATGAAAATGCATTTGGTAGTGAAATAGTGCATCTAAGAGGGGAAGGAATATTTGAAATAGCCGGTTGAAGAGTTGTGGTAACAGGTGGTAGTGCTCCTTTCTTACTTTTCTTATGTCGTCCATTACCATTACCTTTTGAGGCCATTGATTTTCTTTACTACCCACCTGAAAAAAGAAGGAACAACCAAATTTAAGAATAGTTATGTTTGTTATAAGGTAGGCAGATATATACTTTAAATACATAGGCCGGAAGTTCTTACCAAGACTTTAGATTGTCGTTTCTACCTCCAAGTTCTTGCCTGCATCATAAATATTTTGACATGATATAGATGTGGACAGTGAATCAAGAAATTCTTACTAAAAAGGAAACAAATACAATATCAAACGAATGAAACAAAATATAGTAAGTGTTCATACAAAATATTTTTTTTTACCTCTGCACATATAAAATGGATAGTTCTTTCCTGTACTACCAATTAAATAAAACAGAAAACACACAAATACAATAAAAATTCATCATTGCTATTTAAACCAACAACCTGCATGTTCTTACTGGCACTACAAATGTTAACAAAAAAAAAGACATTATAGTGTCAAGTAAAATAACAAAAAACAACTAAAATACAATTCAAAACCATGTTACTACACACTACTAGTAATAACAACTCAATCTTCATCGCTTGTATCATAGTCATTCATCAATTCTTCCTCATTACTTGACTCATAGTCATCCATCGATTCTTCCTCATCACTTGTTTCATTTCCATCAAGTAACTCCTCCTCGCTTATGTTATTTTCATCAGTTGGATCTTCCTCTTCATTTGCCCTGGATGTTCCTTCTCCAAAATCATTAACATTCAATCTAAGTTCAGAAGGATCAAATTCTTCATATAGGCCTTCGCTATTTTGCAATTCACCTGCTAATTCATCATCCACCCTTTCTTCAACACTTGAAATGTCATTCTGATACGCTACATCTAATGCATCCTCTACTATAACTCTACCCACAAGCTTTATTTTTATAACTACCCGCCATGCAGATTTATTCTACACAAAGGATAAGAAGCGTAATATACTTGCTTCAGATTTTGTGCAATGATAAATGGATCATACAGTCCATACTCCCTTGTACGCTTAATTTCGATTATTTTGTACTGAGGGTGCACCTTTGTACCTAACCAACTTTTTCTTTGGCCAACCAACATGATAATCAAGTTCTAAAATCCCCTGAACCACACCATAATAATCAACACCCCCATCACCTTTCACCCAAACCCCAATATTGTTGGTTTCTGGCCCTTAGATAACTCTTCTGTATGAAATCTTTACCCATTGACTGAGTACTTAGAAAGATTTTTGACTTTAGTAGCAGGTACCCAAGCTATATCACATAAAAATTGGCCATTTGGGTCATAATTAAGCGGATTATGAACCTAAAAAAAAGTTCAAGCAGAGTTAGAATTTAACTATACATAAGCCTGAACAAAAGTGTAAATTGTGTTAAATAATTAAGTTAAACTTACATATTCTCTAAACCACGCTGAAAACATAGGATAAATAGCAGCATTTCAGTGTAAAGCCACGAAGTAGCTATCCAACAAAGTTATGAATTTCATTAGTTTAAGTAGCTGTCCAACAAAGTTATGAATTTCATTACTTAAAGCTTATATAGTCCTTGAATGATTATTGTTAATATAAATGAACTCACTTATAAAAAGGTAGGACCTCGGGACAATTTAATAATACATGTGTTGTAGCTGACTTAAGCTCCACCTCATTCAAATACCGAAGTGGACCAACTTTTGGACTTTCTTTACCTGGTTGATTGAATATTGAAAATGGTGGTGCTGAAAGATTTGTATTGTCTCCATCATCATGCCTATTAGGTCGGTTTCTCAGACATGGTACATCATGGTAAAAATAATATGAACGAAAATACGAGATCTCTTTAGCCAAATAAGATGCACATATTGATCCCTCAATTCGAGATCTGTTTTTTATGGCCTGCTTACATTTGATAATAGTCCTGCATAGTATGATGTTTTAGATGAAATAATATTCAGTAATAACACATGAAAGTAAATGTTAAAAGTGAATAACTCTCAAAAGGATACATCCATCTACACTGAACAGGCACTCTAATTCGTGCCTCACGCACAAGGTGAATTGGAAGATTCTCCATAACATAAAAAAACCAGGAGGAAAAATCTTTGTCATCTTGTTTAAGCTTACGCGAATTTTGATATCCATCAAAGATAGGTTATCCTCCCTTAATGTGTTAGAACATAAGTCTTTGAAAAAAAAGCTTATCTCTGTTATGGGCTTCCATATTCTATTGGGCAATGCACTGAATGCAATAGGCATTAGTGACTCCATGAAAATGTGACAGTCATGGCTCTTCATAGAGGTCAACTTCCCTTCTTTTATGTCAACGCACCTCGATAAAGTTGATGCATATCCATCTGGCATTCTCAAATTCTTAACCCAATCACAAATCACTCTTCTATCCTTCAAAGTGAATGTGTAACTGGCCTTGGGCTTCTGAATCTTATTGTTTAAGTATTTCAGGTACAACTCACTGCTCCGACAATACTCCTTTAAGTCCATCCTAGCCTTCAAGTTATCTTTTATTTTGTTACTTACATCCATCACAGTATTAAACAAGTTGTCAAAGAAGTTTTTCTCAATATGAATGGGATCCAGATTATAAGGCAAAAGATTATCCTTCCAGTAATCTAACTCCCAAAAAATGCTTTGTTTAGTCCAGTTATGTGTAACACCATAACCAGGTATCCTAGATGGTGGAGACTTTATTACCTTAGGCAGATTCCTCACTTTATCCCAAACTTCGTGTCGCGACAAAATTGGTGGTGGCTCCTCAAAATCAGTCATATTCTTTATAAAATCACTGGTATTTTCCTAAACTGATGTTGCATTGGCAAGAATCGACGGTAAAGTCAAACCATGAGTTTTTACCCCCATGTTTCAAAGTGAATGATTTGTGTCTTTCATACAACTAGGGCAAGCTAACTTGCCCGTGGTCGACCACCCAGACATCATTCCACAAGCAGGAAAGTCATTTATAGTCCACATCAAAATAGCATGCAATCTAAAGTTCTGTTTCATTGATACATCATATGCTTCCACACATTCATGCCACAATACGTTCACCTCATCAATCAATGGCTACAGATATACATCAATCATAACTTTTGGATTGTGAGGTCCTGGAATAATACAAGTCAGAAATATATACGGACTTGTCATACACAATTCAGGCGGGAGATTATAAGGAGTCACAAACACTGGCCAAAATGAATATGATATAGCTAAGACAGAAAAAGGAGTGAATCCATCAGTAGATAATCCAACCTAATATTTCTTGGTTCACTAGAAAAATTCGGATACACAATATCAAAATGCTTCCATGCTTCTCTATCTGATGGGTGACATAAAATACCAGGAGGTCTTTTATTTTTATAGTGCCATCTCATGTGAGGGGCAGATCTCATTGATGTATACAACCTCTTTAACCGTGGTATAAGGGGTAAGTAATGCATCGACTTCACAGGAACCTTCTTCCCTTTGGCATGTGTGACTTCCTTATAGCGAGGCTGGTTATAAAATTTGCAATGTTCTAAATTTGCATCTTCCTTATAGAATAACATGGAACCTTTCGCATAATAGTGAATCCTCTCTGATGAAAGTCCTAACTTATAAACCAACTTCTTTGTTGTGTAAAAATCTTTGGGTAAGTCAAGTTCATTTGGATTAAGTTCATTCATAAGTCCAATGATAGAGTTCATGTCCTCTTGAGAAATAGAATAATCTGACTTAATACTCAGTGACCAAACGGCAACAGATAACTTGGAATATGTTGATCCTTTATACAATGGATGACTAGCTTTCTCCAACTGTTCATAAAAATGCTTAGACTCATCATTTGGTTTATTTTGAGACCCTGAATGTGTCCCAAAAGCATCCCTGACCATCTCACTATATCATGAACTTTCAACATTATTCTCTCTTATTGGACTTTCAACATAATTCTGAAAAGCAAAATCATTAGAATCACTACTCTCTCCATGAGCTGTCCACACAGTATAATTCACCATAAAACCCTTCTTATAAAGATATAATGTAACATCATCTGAACTCAATAACTTGCAACACTTTCAATTCCAACAAGGACACCTAATTTTTCCTTCGGTAAGAAAATCATCAAGTGTCATTACTTTAGCAATAAATCCAGCTACCCCAGCTTTATATTCTGCCCTCAACCCTGCACAATTAGGATAAATTCTATTATACATCCATGTACGATCTTCATTTACCATCTAAACAAGAAAGACAAACAATAATAACAAAGAAGACAAACAAAAACAAGAGAACCAAAACAATAACAGGAGAAAAAAACAACAACAATGTACTGAATGAGGTTAGAAAATTGATAGTCAGATACTATGGAAACTGGAAATAAAGTAGATGTACACGGAAAAGCATTTGAAGAAAGCAAAGGATTTATTAAAAAACAAAGACGCCATCACAATTTACTGATGATGGAGAAAATTAACTCAACTATTCAATTAAGTATTACATGAATCTTTAAAATGCCTCTTTATCATGTTAGGAACACATATTGCAAAAGGTTGCCTCTCTAACAATCCTCTATATGTGAATTAATGCAACTACTATTATGCCATGTTCTCAAGTATTAGTACATGACACTGCTCCTAAGCTAACAAATTTGTAACATGCAACCCATGGAAAACAACCTGCTTGGGAATGCACTTGTAAGAGAGGACTAAAAAAGATGCCAAATTTTAGGTTGATCCCTCACATTAGAAACTACTCGTCCTAGAAGCATAATCAGATGATATTAGGACTATTTTCAACATAAAACCTTTGCCATATCGCTTAGTCCTGATATCACAAAATACATGCTCTGTCATACTGTAACAGTTTGCACCATAAGTACATCACTCAGTTTGTGTCTAAAAAGAACCATGATACTATATATTCTAATCAGGGAATAGCTTGTGATTTATCGCCCATCGAATAAAAAAACAACAAAAGAATATGCTTAATGGATTTATAAATCAAATGAGCCATATCCCCAAGGCCAGAATCCTCAGGGGAAATGAAGGTCCACATTTCATGTTTCCATCTTTTTCATTGGCTTAGATTTAATCTTTTGCCTAAAGATACAACACAAAATTTTAAACTATGATACTATTCATAACTACACCTTAGTAAGTACTGTGATGTGGCCAAGGATCCAAACGACAAATACAAAGATATCCAGGAAGACTTAACAAAGGGTCACTTACAACACATTAGTGATATATCATTAAGCATGCTTTAACGGGTTGGCTAGCCACCATATTATTTGAAGCTCAGAGAATAGGCTTAGGTAGAAGGCAATGATAAGAATACAACACACCATTGTAAATTAAAAAAGGTGGTTTTTCCAGATCTTCCAGTCTCTCTCATCAACAAAATACAACAATGTATAAAATTCAATCAATGCATAGTAAAAATCATTCTAAGACAAACATATGACCTGCTATAAACTAGAAATAAACTACTTTCTCCGTCCTATCTCAAAATAAAACAAGGCATTTAACCAAAGTAAAAGCATACAATCGATATTCGAAGCACAAAGTGGAACCTAAAGACATTGTGAGTGAAGTCTTGTAGAAAATGGAACAAATTTTTACCTTGAATCAGTGAAGATGTGAGTGAAGAATGGAAATTCTTAAGAAATTGACCTTCACTACCTTTGTTCAATGAAATTGACCTTCAATACCGTCGTCGTTCCCACTCCACTGTCGCCATTATCAGTCCACCTTCGCTTAGAGAGATAGACTGCTTAGAGTGAGAGAGAGAGACGGCGAACAGTGAGAGACAGAATAAGGAAAGTCTCTATGATGTGGTTAGGGTTTATTAATATAACATTCCGACTACTTCAGTCGGAAAAAAATTTATTATATTTAATAATTTAATTTTTCTGACTACTATAGTCGAAAATATATATGATTTTTTTAATTATTTATTTTATCAACTAAATCAATCAGTTAAATAAAAATATATCTATAAATTTAATAATATATTTATTTAATTATATATATTTTTGACTAAAGTAGTCGGAATAAATATTTAATAATTTATTTAAATAACTATTTAATTTTTATATAAGGGTATAATATATATTTAATAATAACTTCATTTAATTATTTACATTTCTGACAACTTTAGTCAGAAATAATAATTATTCATTTTTATTTAAGGATCTTATTATACATTTAATAATTAATTATTTCTATTTCTGACTAAAGTAGTCAGAAAAATATATTTAATAATTTATTTAAATAATTATTTTAAGTTTTGTATAAGGGTATAATATATATTAAATATATTTACGACTACAGTAGTCGGAATAAATATTTAATAATTTATTTAAATAACTATTTAATTTTTGTATAAGGGTATAATATATATTTAATAATAACTTCATTTAATTATTTACATTTCCGACTACTTTAGTCGAAAATAATTATTCATTTTTATTTAAGGGTCTTATTATACATTTAATAATTTAATTATTTATATGTCAGAAAAAAGTAGTCAGAAATATATATTTAATAATTTATTTAAATAATTATTTTTAACTTTTCTATAAGGGTATAATATATATTTAATATATTTTCGACTATAGTAGTCGAAAACAAATATTAATATTTTATTTAAATAATTATTTAGTTTTTATATAAGGGTTTGATTATCCATTTAATAATATATTCATTTAATTATTTATAATTTTTGACTGATGTAGTCGAAAAAAATATTTCTTAATCTATTTAATAATTTATTTATTTAATTATTTATATTTTTCGACTGAAGTAGTCAGAAATAAATACTTCTTAATTTATTTAAATAGATATTGTATTTCTATGCAAGGGTCTGATTATATATCTAGTATATATTTATTTAATTATTTTTGTTTCCGACTAAAGTAGTTGAAATATACATTTCCCGTAATTTTTTGCCAAATATTCTGACGTTTTTAGTCACAAATAGTATCAGAATATTATTTTGTAAAAAATAAATTAAAAAAATAATGTTTTCGACCGAAGTCGTCGAAAAATTCCAACTACTTTTATTCCATCGAAAATTTCAGTCGAAAAATAGCGAAATTCTGGTAGTGAACTCCGAAAGATGATAATGACAGTAACAATGATAATGTAAATGATAATTAAGAACTATCAACTGAAATCTAAAAATGGAAAATGATGAAATACCTATGCCTTATGGAGAATCGAAGCTCGCCACTTCATTACAATGAACCAACGAACCGAGTCGATCCACCTAACTCTGTGCAAGAAAAGTAGAGGTATCCCCGGTGCCCACAGCGCGTGGGGATACTGCATCAGTAAACGGTTAGCGGTTGGAGCTCTAGCATGTAACTCAAGGATAGGGGATAAAATAATGCCATGAACATCAATTCAAAACCAGTCCAAAATCCATTACACGTAATCATATATATATACATACATATCGCGTGTTGGGGTAGGGAACAAGTCTTAACATACACTTTTAAAATTTAGCCTAGGTTGTGTAGCTTAACCGTCATTACATGAAAAGGTACCCAGGGCTATATTGGCCCATCTATCCCCAAGCTAGTAGGCTCCCAATGCATATGGACCCACGAGCCATAGGGTATGCATATGCACTATGGGGGACTCAAACCTCCCGACATATCAAGGTGACACAAGAACCAAATCATGTAATATAATGTGGGGGACTCAAACCTCCGAATCATATGATAATAGTAAGGGAGACTCAAACCACCCATTCATATAGACCTCCACATCATCAACTGCGGTTTCCAATGTTGGTTCCTGAGGACCTCCACTTTCAAGACTCATCTACACAACCCACATTAAATCCCCAATTAAAATAATTATAAGACATCCCATTCACCGAACCATGATACGCATTAAGGAATACATTGTTGGCATAGTCATATAAACTACACTTGTAATATATCATCAACATGTTGAAACACTTTCATTATTTGCGGATATTCATATCTCCCTTGGTTCAATTATGCATTAGCTTGGGAAATTACACAACCCATAAGGCTTAATTCAAAATCATTATACTTCAATAACCTTTTACATAATGCAATAACTTAAGAGTAGTTCAATATGCAAACTTTCATATTCAAAACCAATTTCACAATATGGGGTTGAAGTCATAACCACTTTAAAAGACACAAGTTTGGCAAAATCATAATCCCCTTATTTATTCATCACACCCATGCACCCCACACGTTCAAAATCGTAGTTAAAGTATGAACAATCACATGTAAACCATTGAAAAGACATTATTCAACAACAAGCATTCAAAACCCCTAACCCATGTTTCAAAACCATCATCAATACCATATGAAAAATACTTTAAAACATATGCTTTTAACAAATTAGAAATTAGGGAAGAGTAACTTGCCTCAAATATCTAAGTTCATAGAGAGAATTCAATCCTTGAGCCCCTGGATGACCTACTTCTTTGAAACCCTAGGTATGGTTGCTTGAGAGACTTGAGAGAGTTTTGGAAGTGTTTATGTTATGAATGAGAAATATCCCCCTTAAGTGATTTTTGAACGTAGGGTTTTAATTGGGTAAGTAGGAAATTGTCCAAAGTGCCCTCAATTTAAAAACTGAAATTTAGTCGTCAGTGATAATGGGTCACTATATGACTCGTAGAGACTCATTGCGACTCATTACCATGATTCGTAGCCATTATAGTTTCTAGGGCACCCCACACTATTGACCCTATAACTCAACTGATCCTACTCATAATGGGACCCTATGACTCGTAGAGTCCAATCGTAGGCAACACAGAATCCATTTAGGGTAAACACTGGACATCTTATGATTTGCACCCACTGACTCATAATGAGTCATTACGACTCTTAGTGAGCCACTCGTACTCAGAGAAGAACTTAGTCACACACTTACTATTTAGGTTATGATTCGAGTTCAATGACTTATCAATACACCTTACGACTCATAGGGTAAGTCGTAGTTGGGATAGTGAAGATAAAATTTCAAAAATTTTCAAGGACCAAAAACTCGGGGTGTTACATACTCCCCTTTAGAATTATTTGTTCTCGAATGATTGGACAAAGCATTTATTAGCACGATTTGACTCCAGCATAACCATAATTACCTTTAACAAAGAAAGAAAACAAGGATGTTAAAGGTTACACATACCTCCTGTAAAATTAACCTAAGTGGGGAACAAGAATGAATACTTGGACTTCATGTCCTCCTCAATTTCCCACATATCTTCCTCGGCTTTATGGTTCCTCCAAAGACCCTTTACCGATGCCGCTTTATTGGATCACAACCAACGGACTTGCCGATCCAAAATCTTGACTAGGACTTTCTTATAGGACAAAAAATCTGAAATACCTACCTCCTTCAAAGGAACAATCATTGAAGGATCCCCCACGTACTTTCTCAACATCGAAACATGAAACACTGGATAAATGGAGCTTAAAATAGAAGGAAACTCTAATTCATATGCAACATTACCAACCCTCTTCAAAACCAAGTACAGACTAATAAAATGGGGACTGAGTTTTCCTTTCTTACCAAACCACATCACTCCCTTCATGGAAGATATCTTCAAGAACACCCTATCACCAACACTAAACTCCAATTCCATTCGCATCATATCTGCATAGGACTTTTGTCAAATTTAGGTATCCTTAAGTCTTTCCCGAATCTTTTTCACCTTTTCCATGGCTTGGTGAACCAAATCGGAGGCAAATAACTTGATTTTACCAACCACAAACCACCCAATAGGAGATCTACACCTCCTATAATATAAGGACTCAAATGGGACAATACTAATACTAGAGTGATAACTGTTGTTGTAGGTAAAATCTATGAGAGGTAGTGGTCAACCCAACTACCACCATAATCAATTACACAAGACCAAAACATATCTTCAAAGTCCTGAAAGGTCCTTTTCGCTTTCCCTTCCATCTACGGGTGGAAAATGATACTAAGGGTTTCCTTAGTCCACAAACCTCGCTGGAATGACCCCTAAAAGTGTAATGAGAATTGAGTACCCTGATTAGATATGATGGAAATTGGAGTACCATGAAACTTCGTGGTCTTTTCAAAAAATAACTTGGCATAATCCTCAGAAGAAAACTTAGTCCTCACTGGCAAGAAGTCAGCAGATTTAGTCATCCTATCCACGATTACACAAAGCAAATCAAATTATTGGCGAGATCAAAGATGACTGGTAAAAAATCCATATTAATTATCTCCAATTTCCACGCCGACAACTCAATCTCTTGAGTTAATCCACCGATCCTCAAGTGCTCCACTTTTACTTGCTGACACACCATGTAATTTGCCATAAAATTTGCCACGCCCCTCTTCATATTATTCCACTAATATATCTCCTTAAGATCATGATAAATTTTTGTCGAACCAGGATGAGTAGTATAACACGACTCATGAGCTTCAGCCGAAACTCTTCCTCGTAACCTATCGATATCGAGAATGCACAACCTCTACCATCACCACCAATCTCAAAAACTATCACCTTCTGGCTACCCACATCATTATTGATTTACATCAAGATAGGATTCGACATCTTTATCTCCTTTACCTCAGTACCAAAAGATGACTTTGCCACCTCTTAAACAATCACACCACTATTTTTAAAGTCTAAAGATGAATGTTGAGATTAGCCAAATAGTGAATATCCTTCATTAAACTGCATTTCTCCTTATCTATATGAGATAAGCTTTTAATGGACAACCTGCTAAGAGCATCAGTAACTACGTTAGCTTTACCTAGATGATTGTAACGCTCTGAAACTGGTACCCAAAATGCTAGACGGTACTTATGATCCTGAAGGACCACAAGTTAACCCATGACTAATATCTGTATCGTATACTGCAAAATATACTGTATGAAAAGAAGAACTCAGCATGTCCATGAAGATCCCTTGGACGAATATGTTTCTCATGCAGAGTTCAGAGCTGCATTTCCTACTCTTGCTCAGTCAGTTGCTGCTCAGAATAAACGATCAACTGTCATTCCATCTAACCCACTGGCCAATTCAGCTGCAGCCAGGATTCAGGACTTCACCTGAATGAATCCTCTATTCTTTCTCGGGTCTAAGGTAGATGAGGACCCTTAGGAATTCCTAGATCAATTGCAGAAGGTTATAAACATCACAGGGTTACTTTTAGTAAGACTATTGAGCTAGCTGCATATTAGTTGCAGGATGTTGCTCACACTTGGTTCAAGCAGTGAAAGTCAGAAAGGGCAGTTAATGCAGGGTCAGTTGAGTGGGAGGAGTTTACCTTCTGCTTTCCTTGATAGATTCTTTCCCCTAATGCTTAGAGAAGCTAAGGTGTTAGAATTCATGAACCTCAGGTAGGGCAACATGATGATGAAAGAGTATTCTCTTAAGTTTACTCAATTAGCCAGATATACCCCTCATATGGTTGCAGATAGCAGGGCCAAGATGAGTAAGTTTGTTTTAGGGGTAAATGATAGCGTGGTTAATGAGTGCAGATCTACCATGCTGAATAGTGACATGACTTTAACCAGGCTTATGAATTATGCTCAGCAGATAGAGGAGCAGAAGATTAAGATGAGGGAGAAGCTGAATAAGAGAGCAAGGACAGGTAGTTTTAACTTTGCTCAACCTAAATTAGAAGGAGGAAACCGTTCTCAGTTTTATCCTAAGTCCTCAGTTTCAGCTCTTTCTTTATCTAGTGCTCTTGTGCCTAATTTTAGAGATAGAGCACCAGGCTCTAAGTATCAGGGCAGTCTTAACAGTGCCCGCACCTATCCCCTTTGTCAGACTTGTGGCAAGAACCATCAGGGTACTTGCAGAGCTGGCAGTGATACCTGTTTCGGGTATGGCAAGCCAGGACACATAGTTAGAGATTGTCTATAGTCAAGTCCGTAGGGTTAATTGAACGTTCCTCAGCTCAGTTTGGTTGCCCGAATTAGCAGGGTAACACCTCCAGTACTATAGTGGGCAACGCCCAAATAGACTCCATGCTCTTCAATCCCGATAAGATCAATAAAATTCTCATGATGTGGTTATTGATACGTTACAGATCTTTCATGTGCATGTTTACGCTTTGATAGATCTAGGTGCTTGTTTGTCTGTTGTTACTCCTTATATAGTAGTTGATTTTGGAGTTAGTCCTGAAATTCTAGTAGAGCCTTTTTCAGTTTCTACCCTCGTGGGCAAAACCATCATAGCTCGGCGGGTATACAAGAACTACCCATTATGATATCTTAGTAAGTCACTTCAGCAGTCTTAGTCGAATTAAAGATAATTGATTTTGATTTTATTCTCGGCATAGATTGGCTTTACTCCTGCTATGCCATAGTCAACTGCAGAAACAGAATAGTCCAGTTCTAGTTTCCAAATGAACCTGTCCTAGAGTGGAAGGTTATTGTATCCTCTTTCAGAGGTCAGCTCATTTCCTACCTACGAGCATGAAAAATGATATCTAAGGGATGTGTCTATCATCTTGTTTGTGTTAAGGACATTAGTTTTGAAACTCCCAGTCTTAAATCAATCTCAGTTGTGAATGAATATTCAGATGTCTTTTCCAAAGATCTTCCAGGAATTCCTCCCGAAAGGGAAATGGACTTTGGTATTGATCTACTTCCACATACTCAGTCTATATCTACAGAATAACACCACCAGAACTCAGAGAATTAAAAGAGCAGTTAAAGGATCTCTTAGATAAGGGATTCATCAGACCCAGTGTGTCCCCGTGGGGTGCTCTAGTATTATTCATGCGCAAGAAAGATGGTTCTCTCAGAATATGCATAGACTACCATCAACTTAATAAGGTCAAGGTTAAGAACAAGTATTCTCTTCCCAGAATCGACTACTTGTTTGACCAACTTCAGGGTGCTAGCTATTTCTCTAAGATAGACCTCAGATCTGGCTATCATCAGCTCAGAGTCAGAGAATGTGACATTCCTAAAATTGCTTTTCGTATTCGGTATAGTCACTTCGAATTCCTAGTCATATCCTTTGGTCTCACCAATGCCCCAACAGTTTTCACGAACTTGATGAACCATGTGTTCAAGCAGTACTTGGACATGTTAATCATAGTCTTCATAGATGATATTCTGGTCTATTCCTGTAGTGAGCGAGATCATGCAGACCATCTCAGAACTGTACTTTAGACTCTCAGAGATCATCGGCTATTCACCAAATTCACTAAGTGCGAATTTTGGATAAGGTCAGTAGCATTACTTGGCCATATCATTTTCCGTGATGGCATTAGAGTAGATCCTCAAAAGACCAAAGCAATAAAAAACTGGCCTCACCCTGTCTGTCCATCAGATATCAGGAGTTTCTTGGGTTTGGCTGGATATTGTAGATGGTTTGTTGAGGGATTTTCTTCTATTATATCCCCTATGTCTTGATTAACTCAGAAGAAACTCAAGTTTCAGTGGTCAGATCCTTGTGAGAAGAGTTTTCAGGAGTTGAAGACTCGACTTACCTCAGCTCCAGTTCTAGCTCTTCCAGATGGTTCAGATGGATTCATAGTGTATTGTGATGCATCCAGAGTAGCTTTGTTTTGTTTCCTCATGCAGAATGGTAAGGTCATAGCCTACGCCTCCAGAAAACATAAACCCCATGAGAAAAATTATCCTACTCATGATCTTGAGTTAGCCACCGAAGTATTTGCCTTGAAGATTTAGATGCATTATCTATACGATGTTCATGTATATGTGTTCACGGATCATAAGATCCTTCAGTATGTTTTTTTTTAGAAAGATCTCAATCTTCATCAGAGAATGTGGTTAGAGCTCTTGAAAGATTACGACATGAGTGTCCTTTATCATCCGGGCAAGGCCAACATAGAGGCAATGCTCTCAGTAGACAATCTATGGGTAGTGTTACTTATGTAGAGGACAGTAAGAAGAAGTTAGCCCAGGAAGTCCATCAGCTTGGCAAACTAGGCGTTTACTTAGTCGATACAGAGGAGAGTGATATATAGGTTCATAGTAGTATAGAATCATCTCTAGTTACCGAGGTGAAAGAAAAGAAAGATAGGGATCCTAGCTTTGTCAAGTTAAAAGAGTTGATCAAGGATAAAAAAGTAGAGGTTTTCTCCCAAGGGGGAGATGGTGTTCTGCATTGTCAGGGTCGTCTGTGTGTTCCAGTTGTAGATGACTTAAGGCAGCGAATTCTTGCAGAAGCACATGATTCGCACTACTCTATTCATCGAATGGCCACAAAGATATACTGCAATTTATGTAAAATCTATTGGTGGAGTGGGATGAAGAAAGACATTGCAAAGTTTGTGGCTAAGTGATTTACATGCCAGCAGGTTAAGATAGAGCATCAAAAGCCTAGTGGGTCCATGCAGGAGTTTAGTATTCCTACTTGGAAGTGGGAAGAAGTGAACATGGACTTCGTGATGGGTTTACCTCGAACTAGTCGTCAACATGATTCGGTTTGGGTCATTGTAGACAGGATAACCAAATCAGCTTATTTCCTTCCAGTTCATACCTCTTATTCTGCCGAGGATTACACCAAACTCTATATCAGAGAGTTGGTTAGATTGTATGGTGTTCCGTTATCTATTATCTCAGGCAGAGGTACCCAGCTCACCTCTCATTTCTGGAAAGCATTCCAAAAGGGTCTTGGTACCCAAGTTCATCTCAGTACAACCTTTCATCCTTAGACAGATGGTCAAGAAGAAAAGACCATTCAGACTTTAGAAGATATGTTGTATGCATGTGCAATTGATGTCAAGGGAAGTTGGGAT
This sequence comes from Capsicum baccatum var. pendulum, assembly GCA_030864225.1. Classification (NCBI taxonomy): domain Eukaryota; kingdom Viridiplantae; phylum Streptophyta; class Magnoliopsida; order Solanales; family Solanaceae; genus Capsicum; species Capsicum baccatum. The sequence goes on along the minus strand of CM061556.1, from coordinate 120,766,972 downwards.
GACCACTTGCCTTTGATTGAATTTGCATACAACAACAGCTATCATTCCAGTATTCATATGGTTCCATTCGAAGCTCTCTAAGGTAGGAGATGTAGATCTCTAATTGGTTGGTTCGAAGTTAGTGAGGCATCAGTTATAGGGCTTGACTTGGTATTTATCGCCTTAGAGAAAGTTCAGTTGATCAGAGAAAGACTTTGGGCTGCTCAAAGCTGACAGAAGTTTTATGTAGATTTTCATAAAAAAGATCTCGAGTTAGAGATTGATGATCATGTCTATCTAAATATCTCTCTAATGAAGGAAGCGAAGAGGTTCAGCAAGAAGGGAAAGCTCAGTCCCCGATATATTAGTCCCTTCAAGATTCTCTATCACTTTGGCAAGGTAGCTTATGAGCTCGAATTGCCTTTAGATCTAGCATCAGTTCATCTAGTCTTCCATGTCTCCTTGCTCAAGAAGTGCATAGGTGACCCAACAGTTGTAGTCCTTATTCAGAGCATAGATGTTCAGAACAACCTCTATTATGAAGAGATTTATATCAAAATCCTAGACTATCAGACTCGTAGATTGAGGAACAAAGAAGTTCCCCTAGTTGAGGTTATTTGGTGAAATCAGTCCGTCGAGGGAGCTACTTAGGAAGCAGAAGCATACATGCGTACCAAGTATCCTCACCTCTTCTCCACCAACTCAGATCAAACTCAAGATAACAGTTCTCCTTAAGCTTACTCAGTTTTATGTTCAGTGTTCATCACAAACTTAGTACCAAATACCATTACATATTCAGTCATGCATTCATGTATCGGCTTAGTTCTATAATTATGCATCAAACATTCATTCTCATTGTAAGAAACTTAGTTCATCAGAACACCCAGTCATGTATTCATAAATCAGTTACACATGCATCAGATATGCATGTTCAGTATGATATATTCAGTTATCAGTCATGTCAGTCATGAAATCATGTAACATCCAGTCATGTTCAATATGTACATTAGTTTATATTCTTTCCCCCTCACTCAGTCTCATTCGAGGACGAATGTTCTCAGGGGGGAGATATTGTAATACCACGTACTTTTTTCTAGCTTGAAATTTTCTCAAGAATGTTAGAATCTTTCTTTGAAAGATGAATCCACTTTTGCACATGCGAAATTTTTAAGATTGTCACAATGAACACTATGCATACCTGGGTTGAGATTCTTGAAGTTCTTGAACTTGAAGAATTTGAATCTTAGTTCTTAAAGGAGATTTGGATTTTGTTCTTGGGGATTAATCTTAGAGAGAAAACCCAAATTTTGTTGTTGTAGATGGATAATGAATTTCTTAGCTTTGCTCGGATATAACTAAGTATATAAATGGGTGGTAAAAGACCAAAACGCCCCTTTAAAAATGGCTTTAAAATGACTGAACGGAACATGCGATGGTTCGTCGCTGGGTTGATGGTCCGTCGGACTTACCATCGTACTGGGACCAAAACTGGAACTTAATACCTTGGTGTGATGGTCCATCACTGGGTCGATAGTCCGTCGGTCCTGACAATTGCTTCTGGGCAAAATAGGGCCTCACCGTTTCCCTTGCGACGGTACGAGCGATGATCCGTCACTAGTCCGACGGCCCGTCGACCTGGGCCATTAATTCAGGGAAGAAGGTAGTCTCATTGCCTCGCTGCGACGGTCGTGGGAGACGGTCCGTCGGCCTCACCCTCGCACCTGGGCAATTTTACTACCTTTTGTATTTCGGCCATAACTTTCTTTTCCGATGTCGAATTTGATGAAATTGGCATCGATGGAAAGCTTATTCAATTTCCCAGGTGACAAAAAGTGAAAATCTTAAGAATACCATGTGTACGAAAGTGGATTCATCTTTCAAAGAAATCTTCTAACATTCTTGGGACAATTTCAAGCTAGGAAAAAGTACGGAGTATTACAATGATAGTGAAGACTCATGCCATAGTCCTTGAGCAACCCAAACCACCTTCTTTTCTAAGATTTAGCTCCTTCTGAGTGAACATGTATTTCAGGCTCTGAAGATCAGAATAAATATGAACATGGACCCCATTAAAATAATGCCGCCAGATTTTTAATGCAAACACCACAGCTAATAATTCTAAATTGTGAGTCGAATAATTCATCTCATGAACTTTCAACTGTCTAAAAGCATGTGCAACCACCTTGCCATGTTGCATCAACACACAACTCTGTTCCACCTGAGAAATATCCTAATAGACAACAAAACCATCAGTGTCCTCAGGTAGAGTTAAGATCGGAGCCGAACTCATCTTATCCTTCAGCTTCTCGAAACTACCCTCACAAGCATCAGACCACAAGAATGTTACCTTCTTCTGATTCAGCTTAGTCAATGGGGTAGCAATTGAAGAGAAACTTTTCACAAACCTTCTATAATATCCTGTTAAACCCAAGAAGCTCCGAATGTTGGTTGGATTCGTGGGTCTAGGCAACTTCTTAAACAACATGACTTTCTGTGGATCCACCATGATCCCTTTACTAGAAACAACATGACCCAGACAAGTCACAACATTTAACCTGAATTCACACTTAGAAAATTTTGCATACAACCACTGATCTTTCAGGGTTCGCGACACTATATGGAGGTGATCGACATGATCTGCCTCAATCTTTAAATACACTAAAATATCATTGATAAACACGATCATGAACAAATCCAACAACTAATGGAAAACCAAATTCATAAGATCCATGAATGTGGCTGGGGCATTGGTCAAACCAAAGGACATCACCAAAACCTCAAAATGACCATATCAGGTTTTTAAAGTAGTCTTAGGGATATCCACCTCCCTAATTTTTAATTGATGGTAACCCGACCGAAGATCAATCTTAAAAAAGAACTTGGCGCCCTTAAGTTGATTGAATAAATAAGCAATCCTCAGAAAGGGATACTTATTCTTCACGGTCACCTTATTCAGTTGGTAGAAATCAACACACATTCGGAGGGTCCCATCCTTCTTAGCACGAATAGAACAATAGCACCCTACAGAGACACACTAGAGCGGATAAAACCCTTAACTAGAAGATTTTTCAACTACCCCTTGAGTTCTTTAAACTCATCTAGAGCCATTCTATAAGGTGGGATAAAAATAGGATGGGTGTCTAGAAGAAGATCAATCCCAAAATCAATTTCCCTATCGGGAGGAAAACTAAGAAGATCATCAGGAAACACCTCGGGAAATTTATAGACCGCAAAGACAGTCTATAAAGAAGGACCGTCGGATGTAGAATCCTTAACATGCACTAAGTGGTAGAGGCACCCTTTAGAAACCAATTTCCAAGCTCTAAGATATGAAATAAATCTTCCCTTCGGTACTAGGGAACTAACTTCCTATTTAATCACTGGCTCATTAGGAAAATCAAAACTGATCATTCTAGTCCAATAATTAATAGAAACGTAACACTAATGCAACCAATCCATCCCTTAAATAACATCAAAGTCTAACATGACCAACTTTATCAGGTCTACCAAGGTCTCCCTACCATAGACCGACATCACACAACCCCTAAAGACACTTCTAGCCACAATGGAGTCACCCACTGGAGTGGACACAAATAAGGGGTCCAAAATACATTCAGGATCAAAACCAAAATGGATAGCCACATAAGGGGTCACATAGGAGATGGTAGACCCAGGATCAAGTAATAAATACATATCATGAGAGAAAAGTTTAAGCATATGATACGGGAACGGATACGAAACACACAACCCAGCCAAGAACATAAGCCAAGGCCGAGAACAAGATGCAATAAGCTAAGGCAGCAACACAAAGAAATTGAGAAAAATAAGACAACAACAAATACACAATGATTGCAATAAAATAAAGGATAGGTAGTTTGACGAAAGATACTACCAAACCTAAGAATCAAGACGTGTCCCAAACGCCAAAACCCATAAATCTTGTAATAACAAACACCAAACTCTTACACGACCCAATAGGGAATCACTCACCTCAAGAACCTACATTTATAAGCCAAAGAAAACAACACAAGTGATATCCACACTTGATCCTAGTTACGGTTTGGTCTACTCTCACAAGAAAGCAAAATGATACATTATTTCTTTCAAATATCCATATTCAACAAAACTAAGTGAAATAACCCTAAAATGTTCTACTTATAGTTAATTAAAAGATGAATTAAAAAATAACCAAGATACCCTTAATGAATGGAGCGCCTATGGAGTGTAAAAGAGGGGCATAAAAATGACCAAACCACCCTTAAGGAGAGGGGCGGTCATGGAGTGTTTAAAGAGCTCTTCTTCACACTTCTACATATACAATCCCTTGTGTTATTTTGGCCTTCACAATTATTTGTCATCACTTGGAACTCTCGGGTTTCCCATCAAGGCAAGCTCCCAAGCAACCTTCCACATACGGAATTGCTCTTTTGTTGGCTCAAAATGGGTCTCCCATGCGTGTCCTCGTGCCCTCAATGTAAACACAACCAAATTCTTTATGTGTTGGCCTTGCATGATGTCATCAAAAGATATGATGGCTATTTGGCTCATATCATCCTTCCCTTCTTGAAAAGTATTTGACCTCAAATCCATACCTTGCAAAATCAAAGAAAGGATAAACAAGCAGAACTTTCTTATGGCATAAGGGTTAGGGTTAGTGTATCAAATAACGTCATCATGCCAAGATGGTACACAGTTGAAATATAACCACGAATCCTTTGTTTTTATTATGAAAATCTTAGTAAAAATGTCACAAAGGAAGTAGCTATGACAATCACCAAGAGATAATGAAACTACAAAAGTCGTAATGGCATCACTAGATACAAAAGTAAGATTACCTTTACCTTAGGAGCCATAAGACACAATTTCTTCATCACCTTCTTAAAAGACCACATCAAGAGTGGTGCCTCAATTAAAGTTAAAGTCCACCAAAAACATATAACAATGTCACTCAAATAAGTGCACCAACCAACAAATATCCTACCTCCACATAAGGCCAATCTAAGACTATCATGGATGTCATCATAAGCAAAGAGGTAGTATAGAAAAGAATCAAATGTAAATGTATCATCCAAGGTGTGGCCATCTATGAGATTGCCTTTTGGCTCAAAAGACTTAGCACGTGTTATACATAAGGATGAAATCAAAGAATTTAAGCACATACAAGTTATTCCTTTTAGAAAATTCATGCTAACATACAATGTAGATTCAGTAAGATAATGAATATCATCATATGCATAAAGGTAATGGAGAAAGGTACTAAGGACAATATCCTCAGCAAATATATATTCATAAGTAGGAACATATAAAGAGAGAATGAGACATGGTAAGTACAGAGGACCTCTTTTTTTTAACCCACTTCCTGAGGAACGGTATTCCATCAAGAGAGCCATGTTATTAGAGAGAATTGGGAAACTACTATGCAATAAACCAATCTAAGACAAGTAGTTTTCCTAAGAAATTTGTTTCCCTCTACTAATGGCGTTGAGCATGATCCCAAGAGTCCCACAAGATACTTTACATTATCCAACCCTATAAGGATACAAGAAGCCTTTAACATCCTTGGACTCTTCCACTCACAAGAATTCAACTTTGTATCCACAAGTTGTGGTCCATAGAACTTAAGCTCAAATGTGTCAAATATGGATGCAAGTACATGAGTAATACCCCAAAGATGCAATGACACAATTGCCCTTGAGTCCTTAATCATGAAGCCGCCTTTGAGAAAGGGGCCTCCCGTCACAACCACATCACAAAGAAGGATATCATGAGAAGGGACTTCATCCGAAGTGTTGTCAAGAGGGGACTCTTTCCTTGACCTACAAGTAGTGATACCTTGGTCAAGGATGGAAACACTTAAGGGTGAACTCCCTTTTTTCCTTTTATTACTCCCTGACAGTGTCCAAGCGCACATAAAGTGTGCATAGTCTTATCAAGTAGTAAAGTGGCTTCAAGGAAGCCCAAATATCGATCTCTCAGAAACTTGTGTTCGCTGACTATCTAATTCTAGTATAACCAATTGAGGAGAGTATAAAATAGAGTTTTAGAATTGTAAATTAAAAATTTAAATAAATAATGCATCAAAATAAAAGTCTTGGGACAATCAATGGATTAAAGCCCAGGGTTAAAGCACTTCAAATAATCATACTATGTTATTGAATTTCCTTCGTTAACTTGCTTATCTTTGTTGTTGATTCGTAGAGTTAATTGCATGCTCATGGTTTCGCAACCTATAATCTTTTACCTAATATGGGCATTACAACTACATCATTGAGCGGGGATGTAATAATCCAATTAAGTGAATTAAATCTATCATCCTATGTATGAATAAAGTAAGGCATTTAAGTACATCCCAATCCTAAACACTAAGTTAAATTCTTTATTTTATAAAAGAATAAAAACTCAAACTTTATTTATTCCCATGTTTTATCTTCATATTCCCTCTTCCGAGATCAAAAGGTTGATAATATATGTATTCTATGGGTTATCAATCCATAAAATAATTAAAGCAAAAATAAACAATATGATAAGCAAACAACCAAATATGTTAAGGAAAATTAATCAAAATTAACTCGAAACAATAGTAATTATGTTCTTGGCTTTAACCTCGAAAAGAGGATTTTTAGCCAGTAATATTCATAATCATGATCCAAATAATTGAATACATGATATAAAAAATTTAAAGCTAAATAAAATAATTAAAATCTAAAAAACCGTGTAGCAGCCTCCCTCTTTTTCTTAAAACCGTGTCCAATCAAATCTTTTGCACCGTTCCAGGTGTCTTCTCACCAAATAATCCAAAGCTGTCCACTTTTGTTCCCAGCAAATTATCCAAATATATATTAATTATTCCCAATTTAAGTGGGATTAGAAACCTTGCACGTGTTCCCATATAGATTCCCACCAAACTGTTAATAATATATTCCTTTTATTCCTTAGTAGTGGGATATACCCAATCTGTGTTGGCGAACAATATTCAATTGCATTACTTAATTATATCGACGCGATGCAAATGCGTCGACGCACTAGAATTTGCTTCTAAAATTTTGGTTAAGAGTTGGACATCTTATCCTTCGTCCATGCGTTTTGTACTGTATTTTTAATGCATTTTTGGCTTTTAAATCATCAATATATCACCGTATTTAGCTCACAAATCCTCTTACAATATCACACAAAACAAACTACAGATCAAAACAACAAAATATTGTCAATGAAAAATTAAAACAAGAGATAAGATAAGGCAAATTTGCAATGATCTTCCACTTATTATTCTGACTCTTGACTTAATCAAATTAAGCTTTGCTCTTTACAAACAAGTTATTTTGCTCATAATTGCATTTTAAAATCATTTGGAACAAATTAAACACATTAGAATCCAACGAAACTAACTAGACACACACCTAGCTCAAACTAGTAAAACTAGTTTTCCGGGTTGAACTCTAAATGACTCAATCAAGTACAAACTTGTTTGAAAAATACTTTGGACATTGTAAATACACACTTGGACACTTAAATGCTTATTTATATCAATATGAACACGCTAAGCACATGAATTTCTCTTAAAACAAAGTGAAATAAGCTAGAATAATGATACAAAAATGTATAAAACCACCTCAGATCATCACCCCACACTTAAACTCTTGTTTGTCCTCGAACAACTCTTTACTCTAAGAATAAAAATCTGAGGTGATACAATATTTCTACTAAATGCAAGACACTCAAGTTAGTACTACAATGATTACATGGAATGCAAGTTTCTACACAAAGCATGATATATACACAATTGAAAGCTCATGAACACTACTCCAAAACATCATAACCTTAAGAATTGACACAGCTAAGTGGCAAACTCATTCTTATAATTCAATCAAGGACATCATACAAATCATCCACATTCATCAAACATCTGCCCTCACAACAAGAGAGTTACCCATAATCACTTAAAATAATATAATTTATAATGTAATGGGTACAAGAATAAAATTATGCTCACTCTCTCAAGGAATTCACAAGTTACACATAATGAACTATAAGGTTGCCCTTAGTGTAATTCTCCACTAATAGCTGAATGTAAAGCTTAGGATCAATTAAAACTTTTCTGGGTTGTAATGTAGGCTAAGGGACGGGTAGGAACTATTTTGGCCAAGAATAGTGACTAACCTCTCTAAGCGCTTTAATAAACTACATTATACATTCAAAATTAGTTTTCAACAACCAAATTACACTTTTTCATCCACCCATATATTTTGTTTTTGCCCCATCTATTTTAAGCATTTTCATAAACACTTGGTGGACGCATAATTTAATACCACAAGAATCAATTTCTCTCTTTTTTTTCACAATCATGGCAATATTTCTAGCAGAATTTATATCACAACCATCCACCACACATCAATTATACACTAATAACCATTACCTTGGGGCATCAATTTTACCTTTTTCTTCTTCAATTTCTCAAAGCCATTACTAATTCAATTTTTATTAAAGCACTTAGGAGTTTTTTTGGATCAAATTATGATCTATCAAAGAAGAAAATTAAGCGACATATGAGTCTACCAAAGAAAAAGCTAAAGGCTCAATGGGGCTAGGATTATGCATAATGGGTAGGACAAATAGAAGGTATAGAATAAGGCTATCAAAGAAGTACCTAAATCATCTCCTAAATCCACGTTCTTTATTTCGCTTTACACATACACCGGGCAAGTTCTAGACATCATATGCAACAAGGAATATACAAAATTCTCACACTCACATGGCACATGCTCAACTCAATAGGATCATCAGAAACTCCCAACCAACAATAGCATGAATTAAAAATTAAGCCAACAAGTACAAGAGTCAAAAGCATGAGCCTAAGAGTCTAAAAAATAGTAGTTTCAAAAATAACGATTCACATCAATTAACATGCTTTTACAAACAAACCCACGTGCATCATGTAATAAAAAATAGCACCAATAAGAATATATCACTTATTTCTAAAAAAAAAAATTAAATTGAGCCAAAAATTTGGGAATTTTCCCTCACCCCACACTTAAAAATCTATTTTGTCCCCAAAGTGAACTTTTAAAGTAAGAGATAGAAATACTCTCTGAGATCTCTAGGACTAGCTAGTATCATCTTCACAAATAAAGAAGATTCATGGGAACCCCACACTCATTCTTTGCCATGCTTCAAGCTCAATTTTATGGTACCCAGACTTCCAATTAACCTGTGACTCAACCAAAAAAGACAAAAACTATGTGAAGTTAAAACTAAAGAATAAAAAACTGAAAATAAAATATATCTACTTTAATTTGGGTTGCCTCCCAAGAAGCGCCTGATTTAGTGTTGCGGCATGACCCACATCAATTTTTTTCTCCACCTTAAGGATATGAATTTCACTCCCAATTTTGCATTTATCTTTTTGCCTCGCTCATAAGGAGGTGGTACAAAGATTAAGGAACCGAGTAATGGATGATCCATGGTAAACCACTTGGCCTTGACGTGAGGTGTGTTTTTATATTGCTTATCCAGTGTAAAATTAAGATCATATGATTCTTGTTCCTCCTCTTCACATACTTCCACTATTTCAGATAATTCCACCGACAAGATATCATTTAAACATAATGTAGAAAAGTCCTTTGAATGAGGCACAAACAATCCCACTTCAAAATTTACATAATCTACTATACACTCACTCTCATTCACTTTCTCGATTTCAGTCTCAAGATACATATAACAATCGAGTTACTGCGATTATTGTATTTGCTCCACAAATTGGCTAATGTCCTCCTCATATTTTTCTTTGCTTATCCACTGTAGACATGGTAGCAGTGGTAACTCCTCAACCTGTTCAACAACATTAGTTTCTGAGTACTCAGACTTTCTTGAATTATCAGCAACTTTGTCTGCAGCTAGTTGGGTAGTCTACTCTGCATCTAACTTTAGCTTATTATCCAATTGGTTTGAAGCCTTTCGGTAGTTCTTCATATCTGCCAAAAACTCAACCTGAGATGCTAAATTTATTTCAACATCTCTTCCAAATTATTCGTTTGAATTATGGCTTACATATTTTGTTGTTGCTGCTGAAACTGCTATTGTTGATTGTTCCATGACTGAATTTGTGGATGATTTTGCACCATTTGATTGTAGTGGTTTATATAATTTTACCTTTCAGCATAGCCTACATACATTACTGAATCAGGGTTGACAGCACACATAGTTGCAGTATGACCACTTTGACCACAAACCAAGCACCAAGTTGTCTTTTTCTCTACAGAAAGAACAATATCTGCATCATATTATAAAGGTATCGTCCACACACTTCCATCAAAATCTGAAAAATAAGCCTCATGATGTGGTCCCCCACAAAAACAACAAGAATTGGCATCACTCGAAAACCATCTATCCCATGTTGACATCTCAAGGAGAGTGAGAAAAATAGAAATAAAAGAAACTAAAAAAAAATACACAAAAACTATTTACAACTCAAAATAGAAAAAATAAAAATAAGATAGTTTCCTATTTACAAGCTTCCGGCAACGGCGCCAAAAACTTGATAGCGCCCAAGCGCACACACAAGAGTACGTAGTCTTATCAAGTAGTAAAGTGGCTTCAAGGAAGCCCAAGTATCGATCTCTCAGGGACTTGCGTTCGCTGACTATCTAATTCTAGTTTAACCAATTGAGGAGAGTAGCAAATAGAGTTTTAGAATTGTAAATTAAAAAATAAAATAAATAATGCGTAAAAATAAAAGTCTTGGGACAATTAATGGATTAAAGCCTAGGGTTAAAGCACTTTGAATAATCATACTATGTTATTGAATTTTCTTCGTTAACTTGCTTATCTTGGTTGTTGATTCATAGGGTTAATTGCATGATCATGGTTTCCCAACCTATAATCTTTTACCTAATATGGACATTACAGCTACATCGTTTAGCGGGGATGTAATAATCCAATTAAATGAATTAAATCTATCATCCTACGTATGAATCAAGTAAGGCATCTAAGTACATCTCTGTCCTAGACACTAAGTTAAATTCTTTATTTTATAAAAGAATAAAAACTCAAAACTTTATTTATTCCCATCTTCTATCTCCCTATTCCCTCTCTCGAGATCAAAAGGTTGACAATATATGTATTCTATGGGTGATCAATCCAAAAAATAATTAAAGCAAGAATAAACAAACAACCAAATATGATAAGCAAAATTAATCAAAATTAATCCAAAATAATAGTAATCATGTTTTCGGCTTTAACCCCGAAAAAAGGATTTTTAGCCACTAATATTCATAATCGCGATTCAAATAGTTGAATACAAGATATAAAAAATTAAAAGCTAAATAAAATAATTAAAACCTAATAAATCATGTAGCAGCCTCCGACTTTTTCCTCCAAAAAGTGTCCAACCTCTCACCAAATAATCCAAAGTTGTTTACTTTTGTTCCTAGCAAATTGTCCAAACATATATTAATTATTCCCAATTTAAGTGGGATTAGAAACCTTGCACGTGTTCCTAAATAGATTCCCACCAAACTATTAATAATATATTCCTTTTATTCCTTAGTAGTGGGATATACCCAATCTTTGTCTTCGAACAATATTCAATTGCAGTTCTTAATTATATCGACGCGACGCATTGAATTCGCATCGACGAACTAGAATTTGCTTTTAAAATTTTGTTTAAGTGTTGGATGTCCTATTCTTCACTCATGCCTTTTGTACTGTATTTTCAATGCATTTTTTACTTTTAAATCATCAATATATCACCTTATTTAGCTCACAAAGCCTTTTAAAATATCACACACCACAAATTAAAGATCAAAACAACACAATATTCTCAATGACAAATCAAAACAAGAGCTAAGATAAGACAAATTTGCAATGATCTTCCACTTATTATTTCGACTCTTGACTTAATCAAATTAAGTTTTGTACATTATAAACAAGTTATTATACTCATAATTGAATATTTAAATCATTTGGAATAAATTAAACACATTAGAATCCAACGAAACCAACTAGACACACACCTAGATCAAGCTAGTAAAACTAATTTTCCGGGTTGAACTCTAAATGACTCAATCAAGTACAAACTTGTTTGAAAAATACTTTGGACATTGTAAATACGCTCTTGGACACTTAAATGCTTATTTATATCAATATGAACATGTTAATCACACAAATTGCTCTTAAAACAAGGCGAAATAAGCTAGAATAATGATACAAGTGTATAAAACCACCTCAGATCGGTCCCCTTATTTAGTGAACACTTAACTTTGTTAGAAATTCCCTCCATGCACAAATCGAGTCTATCAAGTGGGTTGTGAGTCCACAAGATAGACTTTACATCACAGGGAAGGATTCCAACACTCACAATCAAGCCTTGTTTGTTAAAGCATCAAGTCGGATATACAACAATTTCCATATCCCAAGAGGTTACCAGGGTCAAATGGGTGAAGTATCCAAGGACATAGGTTTTGGCTATACCCAATTTCCCTTATGGTGCCATCCCCAAAATTAGGCACACCCTCTATACTACCATTAGTGATATCATGAACACGAAAAGGGTAGAGAAAGGTTTCACATAAGTCAACTTTAACTATCGTGTCCTTATGCATGTACTCACTAGTTTCAAGTTCATCACCATTAGTAAGCTCAGCATAGGAAACACACAAAAGAGAAATCAAGGGAATTTCTAAGCAAGTATCACCTTATATTTCACAAGAGTAATCCTCACATAGATACAAATCACCATGAGCAGCAAAGGGATCACAAACAAAAACATTTTCACAAGAAAAATCACAATTCGGATTTCCTAAACATTCAATCAAATCGAGATCATTTTCACTCGATTGTTTATTTTCATGATTTCTATGAGCAAAAATAAGGCTTTCATCACACAACATATTAAAAAATCATCTCCAATCTCATGATCAACTCTATCAACATCATCACTAACTTGAGACTCATCAAACACACCATACACATGCTCAAGTAGCGGACTATATTCATGAGTAAGTTCATCATCATACATATCCTCACTAGTTGTTGGCAACTCATATACCAACATAGACTCACCTTGTTTTTCACAAGGATCAACTAATGTGTGAATACTCTCGTTAATTTTTAATGGAACCTCATCCATGTTACAAGTGCTAGTACTAGGTGGAGACAAATTATTCTTACAAAAAGAATCAATTGTGTTATCTATAGGATCAACTAGTGCTTGCATACTTACAACAAGAATTTGATCTTCATGCAACCTAGAAATACCAAGAGTATAACAAAGGTGAGACTTATGCAATTATCCTCTAGACAAATCACCAACTATATCCACTTGGCTACTACTAGCCACATCACAACATTATAAGTTTATAGAAGTGTAGGAGATAGTATCGTTAACTTGTAGCTCATATGAGGTGCGCTCTTCACCTTAGTGTGTGTCATGGCAGCCCACTGGCCTTCTTCTTTACTACTTCCCAAAATCCTCTCATGATCTCATGTTCCTTTCTCACTTGTTTGGTTGTCATTGGCTCAAGAAAGTATTTTTGTCCTCCAAATACAAATACATATTTGTTGGACTTCTCTCGTTATTGAACCGACCTTGCATCCTTCCATGGTTTACCAAGCAACATATGACAAGCTCTTGAGGGCATTACATCACATAGCACTTTGTCATGATACTTTCCCACACTAAAATCAACAACGGCTTACTTGGTGACTTCTATGGATTTGACCTTATTGCTCCATTGGAGTTTGCAAGGCTTGGGATGACTTTGTGTGGAAAGTTCCATGAGATCAACAAGGGTAAAAGACACAACATTAAGTCTTTTCTCCCCATCAATTACCAAGAAGCATACATTCTCTATCACCTCAAACCTTGTATGACAAAGGTTTTTGCCTTGATAAAGTTTCCCTTTCAAAGGTTCCCACACTATGTGCTATAAATCCAATTGTTCATCACTACCGTCTACATGGATGGGCTGGTTTTGATTAAGTGGAGCTTGTAATGGAGGAAATGGATTTGGTGGACTAAGTGTGCATATCATTTGGTGTAGCTTTTAAAGGTTCCATTGGAAATCTTCAAAAGGGTCCAAGGTAGTATTATTAGCAACACTATCCATGGCTTGTGGTGTTGTTCCTTCGGTTGCCATTGTACCTAAGAAGTAATAAACAAAAACAACAAACTAATTAGCTCAAAGGTATCCTCACATCTCTACACTCTTTTTGGTTACCTCACACTTGGCTTCACAAGTGTTGAAAGTTGGCTTACAATCCTTGAGAGGTTGAGGGATGAGTTCTACTCTTGCTCGGAGTTGACTTTTATTTGAAGTCTCAAAGAAATATTTTACGAACTTGAGCCAAGAAAGTACAACGAATCACAAAAGATAAAAGCATACAAAGAAATGTAACACGAAGAAACGGATTCAAACAACTAATTCACAACCTAGTAGGTGATTACTAGTTTGCCAATTAGTACTAGAATCAATAAATTAAACATAAAAAACCAAGAATCTGGAATTTTGAGCCTTAGATCATTTTGAAGGGTGATGATGTGGCAGCCACATGGCAGCCTTGGATTAGGCATTGGAATTGTTGAAATTTTGAAAAAGAAATTCTTGTTTTTAATTTGTATTGATCAATTATCAACTAAGGAATAGTGGAAATCAGCTTTGGGAGGGAAACAACAAGACTTGGAGCCTCTTTTTCAAATTCAAAAAGGTTTGACTTCCTTGCACCTTTTTGGCAACACACCTTTTTTAAGCTTTTTGTCTTTTTCCTCTTTTGTTAGTCTTGAGATAAGCTCTTACTCCATTTTGGTAAACAAGACTTTTGAAAGACTTTTTGTTCCCTTTTCTTTTTGGATATCTTGAGATTGCGTCTTTCAAGACAAACACAAACTACACTATCTTTCCTCCACTATTTTAGATCAAACAATACCCCTTTGAATGTTCTTGCTCAACAATACATGAAGAACATGAAGAACAACAAGAACATTCAAGAATGGAAACCAAACCAAATGGGCTTCAAATTAAATGATATTTGTTCCTTTTAGCTCACGTTGAACTCCACAACAACAACAACACATTTTTAAGCCCGCATCTCCAACAACAACATACGTACAAGCTTAAATCCATAATAACAACAACCTTAAAACTTCAAGAACAGCTCAAAAATAGCTCAAGATTCAGATCTAGACTCTATTAGTGTTAGTCAGAAAGGGGATAATGCTAGAAACAACTAAAATATATAAAAATCTCCTAAATCTAAGTCTTAAATTTCGACCAAAGTATAAAAATGGGACAACTCACTTTTTTTTTGAGATTTTTGATTTTGGACTTTCTTTTTTATGTGATTTTCAAGTTAACAAGCCCAAGATTGATTTTGTGGGAATGAAATAAATCATTTCTCTAATACAAAATGATGTAGGAACAGATACGAAACATATAAACCAGCTAAGAACACAAGCCAAGGCCGAGAACAAGATGAAACAAGCTAAGGCAACAATACAAAGAAATCAAGAGTAAGAAAAAAACAACAAAAACACAACGATTGTAATAAAATAAAGGATAGGTAGTTTTAAATAAGAGATTACCAAACCTAAGAACCAAGATGTGTCTCAAACGTCATGACCTATAAATATTGTAATAACAAACACCAAACTCTTACTCGGCCCAAGAGGGAAATTAATCATCTCAAGAACTTGCATTTCTAAGCCAAATAAAATAACACAAATGATATCCACACTTGATTCTAGTTACGGTTTGGTCTACTCTCATAAGAGAAGAAGATGATACAAGCACGGCCACGATGATGTAGGTATACGAGTGTGTCAAGAGTCCACCCGATATAAGACATTACTGAAGTGTGAAAGGAGGGCTTAAAAGGGCACCAAAACAGTCCACACCATACACTTGATGGGAACCCCACTCTCTGGGGGGCTTTTTGGTCATTTTACACTTTATTTTGTAATACGCTATATATAGAACCTTGTAGAGTTTTATTATTTATTTTTTTGATGATGTTGCAAGTCATAAGACACAAAGAAATACAATTGCTCTCCCTTTGGAGGCAAAAAACCGAAATTAGGTTTCAACTTGAGTGTGGAATCACTCGTGTTGGATTGTTGGCTTGATACGTTGGTGTTTAGAGGAGGTAAAGTCCATCTTATGTCAATGTAAGAACTTGGTATTAGTTTATATGTATGTAGGGGTTTTTGAGTTTAATAAACTCTTTAGTTTATATCTTACATATTCTCTTTATGTCAAGTTATTTATCCATTATCTCTTAAGTTAGTTTTACTTTCTTGTTGTCGTTTTATGCCTAGTTCAAGTGGACTATTTTGTGACATTTTGTGGGCTATTTGAGCCATATTTTTACCATTTGGTACCGGAGCTAAGGATGGTTTTTTTACCACAAGGCCAATCTTAGGCTCGTTTGATAGAAAATTCAAAAAAAGTGTTCTATGTATTGGTGTTCTTGGCCAAGAAGTGAGTCCTTGTTGTTGTATTGTCTTGGCAGAATGTTGTGTGTCTAGATATAGGTGTATTTTGATTGTTTTGAGTGTTTTTTGTGTTAGTTTTATTATTCTCTAATACCTTGAGTCTAGATCCAAGCGAGCTTAAATATTTGTGTGGTATTGTTGTTGGCCGGTTAAAGAATTTGACCATTGTTGGTGTTGTTGTATGGACCGAAACTTGAAGGTATAGTTTGAACTCATGTTGTTGGTATTTTTTTGTGTGTTATTAATATTGAAAAAGGTATTGTTGATTGTTTGAGGTTCAACGTGAGGCTAGGTTTTCAAACTTCTATTGAAAGTTCTTGTTGTTCTAGACCATCTTCATATCTAGTTGCAAAAAGTCTCTTCAATATTTTTGTTTGATCCAAAAGCCAAGTAGAAAGAAGTGAAACCTTTATTAGTCTTGAAAAAAAATCCCAAAGACCTACCAAAAGGGAAGGGTGACAAAAAGATCTACAAAAGACTTGATACTAAAAGAGAAAAAGAACACTTTTCTAGGTGTCCAAAAGAGGAAAGGGACACCAACCCTTCAAAAAGGTGTCTTGCGCAAAAGGTGTAAGACAGGTCAAACCTTTTGAATGTGGAAAAGGGCTCCAATCTTTATTTTTTCTTCCCCAAGGCTGAAATACACTTCTTCAAGAATTGAAAATTGATCCAAAATTTCAAAGTTGGAAAAATAAGAACCTTTCAAAAACCACAACCAATTCTAGACCGCCACATCACCAATTTCCATACAATACCGAAACTTAGGGCTAAAAATCTTGGATTCTTAGTTTCTTTTTGTTGATTCTTAGTTTCATTTTTTGTTGATTCTTATACTAATTGGCAAGTAGTAACTACCTACTAAGTTGTAAATTAGTTTTTGAATACGTTTCTTCGTATTAGCATTACTTTTTGTGCTTTTGTTGTTTTTGAATCATAAGATTTCTTGGTTCAAGTTCAAACATTAATTTCTGGAGTATTCAAGAAAGGAATTCATTCTGATCAAGGAGTAGACTCATCTCTCGACTCATCACAAACTACAAGCCGACGTGCAATATTTGTGAAACCAAGTGTGAGATGATCAAGACGTGAGAGAGAGTGTGGCGAGGAGTTTGTGAACTAATTGTTTTTTTGCTTCGTGAGTTTATTTTGTTTGTAGGTACAATTGCAATGGAATCTGCGGCTTCAACGTCTCCAACCTTGGGCAATGCTATTACAAGTGCCATTTTGGCCCACCTTGACACTATTACCCGATACTTGGCTATGATAAATGAAAGGTTGGATCGTATGGTAGGACAAAGGGAGAACATGGGCTGCCCAAAAACATGTCAAGATGACGGTTGTAGATCATGTGAGATGCAAGATAAAAATGCTATCCCCTACACTCTTATGAACTTAGAAATCATGCAACTGAAAATGGTTGTGAATCTCAGAGCATGTATTATGGTAAGGAATCTAATATTTGTCTTTCTCATTAAGATAATCATGTGTTTGAAACTTCTTTGGAACTTGATGGTTTTCCTTTAGAGAGTAAATATGTGTATTCTAAATCTGCCCCTAGGGTAGATTCTACTTTATTTAGGCATAATATCTTATTTGAAGATAGTACATTCACTCCTAATGAACCTAGTGGTGCGAATAATGATATGGCTTGTCTTGAAGTCTATAGCCTATACGTTAACCCACTATGGTTTGACAACATTCCTCATCATGATGAAAATCTCTTATTGGAAGATGAGAGTACTCTTAAGGGTAGGGAATGTATAGTCTTGGAAAGGAATAGTCAATCGGGTGAAGATGACCTTGAATTGCTTGAATGTTTTGGAAACCCGAAATGTCATTTTTCTTGTGATAATGTTTTTATGTGTAATACCTTGTCTTACCAAGGTGATTTATATCTATATGGGGATTACTCTCTTGAAAGAGAATGTGGTGAATGCTTAGAAATTCCATGTACTTCTTTTTTATATGTTTCCTATGTTAAGCATACTAGTGTTGATGGACTTGAAACTAGTGAGTACATGCATAAGGATACCATAATTGAAGTTGCCTTATGTGACACCTTTCTCTACCCCCTTTGTGCTCATGATATCTCTACTAGTGATCTAGATGGTGTGCCTAATTTTGAGGATGACATCCTAGGGAAAGTGAGAATGGTCGAGATGTAGGTCCTTGGTTACTTATTTCATTTGATCCCAGTTCTATCGTAGAGTATGGTAGGAGTAGTCTCAGCCTATACTCTTTATTTCTTGGTGTTTATCCTAGTCATTTCCTTTGTGCCATGTGTACTAAGCTTTTTATGTTCAACACAAAGGCCCCTTGGTTATACTTCAAGTTTGTCCTACCTCGGCATGACATGTTGATATGTTTATTTTGCTAAACCTAACCCTCATGCCATAAAGATATGTGCTTGTTTTTCTCTTCTTGGATTTTGTAAGGTTTGGATTCAAAGTCGAATCCTTTTTTAAGAAGGGGGGGATGATACAATCATGGCCAAGATGATGGAGGTGTACGAGTGTGTCAAGAGTCCACCCGAGCTAAGACATTGTTGAAGCGTGAGAGAAGGGCCTAAAAGGGCACCAAAATAGTCCACACATACACTTGAGGGGCTTTTTGGTCATTTTATACTTTATGTTGTAATACACTATATATAGAACCTTGTAGGGTTTCATTAGTTAGTTTGTTGATGATGTTGTAAGTCATAAGACACAAAGAAACACAATTCCTATCCCTTTGGAGGCACAAAACCGAAACTAGGTTTCAACTTGAGTGTGGAATCACTCGTGTTGGATTGTTGGCTTGATACGTTGGTGTTTAGAGGAGGTAAAGTCCCTCTTGTGTCAATGTAAGAACTTGGTGTTAGTTTACATTTTTGTAGGGGTTTTTGATTTTAATATACTCTTTAGTTTCTATCTTACATGTTCTCTTTATGTCAAGTTATTTATCCATTATCTCTTAAGTTAGTTTTGCTTTCTTGTTGCCGTTTTATGCCTAGTTAAAGTGGACTATTTTGTGACATTTTGTGGGCTGTTTTGAGCAATATTTTGACTGTTTGGTATCAGAAGATGATACAATATTTCTTTCAAATATCCATATTCAACAAAACAAAGTGACATAACCCTAAAATGTTGTTCTTATAGTCTATTACAAGATGAAGTCAAAATGACCAAGATACCCTTAATGAGTGGGGAACCTATAGTGTGTAAAGGAAAGGCATAAAAATGACCAAAACACCCTTAAGAAGAGAGACGGTCATGGAGTGTTTAAAGAGCTATTCTTCACACTTCAACATATGCAATCATTTGTCATTTTGGCCTTCACAATTATTCATCATCACTTGGAACTCTCGGGTGTCCCATCAAGGCAAGTTCCCAAGCAACCTTCCACATACGAAATTTCTCTCTTGTGGGCTCAAAATGGGTCTCCCATGCATATCCCTTTGCCCTCAATCTGAGCACAATAGGATTCATTATGCGTTGGCCTTTCATGATGTCATTAAAAGCTATGATAGACATTTGGCCCATACCAGTATACCGGTAACAAAATCGAGGGATGCCTCAGAATCCTGGCGAGTGGCAAGAATGTACAAATGGTTTCATTTAGTGCCGGTGCCAGAAGCAAAAGTATCACTTTTTGGTGAAGGAGCTAATGAAGTAGCAAAAAGAATCTTATTTGCCCCATAAGCAACATTAGAAGGAAAATCCCTCTGCATATGACAATCTGACCAAATTTAAAATACTTGTTCCTCCCTTTTTTCACAAACACAACGGTGCACCTAACCACAAAATCTACAGATAGGATATGATGGAGCTGACTAAGCCCCACTAGCCTGAGATGGGCTCCTGGTGCTCTAAACACACTATTATACTAAGAATGACGATCACCCAATGGCTTTGTATATGGAGCACTACTCGTAAAGTAGGAACCAGAGTTTCCCCACTTCTTCTTAGATCATTTTTCACCGTACCTACCACTTTGTTGTTGAACTCCACCCTGATCTGAATATCGAAACCTCTTACTCTGCCTTTCACTTATCTCTACTTACTTCTTATTTTTCTCTTCCATTTGTTGCATATACACCACAAGTATAGAGATGTCATATCCTTATTTAACAAGGCATCCTTTCTCACCAAGATCAACTCACGAGATAACCCAGAGGCAAACTTCCTCATTCTAGCCCTCATGCTAGACACCAATTCCGGAGCACAGCACAATAGCTGATGAATTTTCAAGGTATACCTATTTACTGTCATCCTGCCTTGCTTTAAATTCATGAATTCTTCAACCTTTGCATCCCTCAACTCCTTAGGAAAGAAGCAAACAAAAAAAGTACTAGAGAACTCATCTTACAAAGCGGACTCAACATCATCGTCCCTAACGTGCTCCCACTTTTCATACCATTAAATGTTATATCCTTCAACAGATAAGTTGCAAACTCTACACCCTCCACATCAGTATCATGCATCATACGAAAGATCTTTTCTTTCTCATTAATAAAACTTTAAAGATCTTCCTCGACTTTAGAATTGGTGAAAATAGGAGGACTCAACCTCATAAATTGGCCAACTCTAGTGGCCTCAGAGAATGGAGAAATAGAAAAAACATGCTCAGTAAAAGAAGGCCACCAACTGGGTAAGCAAATGAAAAGACTGGCAAAAATCAGAATTAGTCAGACCAGCATGAGGTTCCTGGGGAGGGATAGGGGGAATCGGGGGAGCTCCATCAGGGAAATCAGAAGCAGTGACCCTAGATCAAGACTGAACTCCTATAGTAAGAAGAGCTCCATCCATGTTGTCCTCAGACAGAACAGAAGAGTTTTCACGAACAACAAATCTCCTGGAGGTATGATATGGAAAGCAAACATATGGGAACTAGAGAAGATTCAAGACCTTAGACTTTATATCTCAAAATAGAACAAGAAGAAAGGGAAGCATTCTAAATGCCTCGTAGCCCCTCCTCTATAAGTGTGATGCACTACACACCCATAAAAAAGAATCTACTTGACATAGCTTTATGGATACCCAATGACACCAAACCTAGGCTCTGATACCTTCTTTGTCACAACTAAACTAGGGTCTGGCTTTGACAGGTATCTCAAGTCCACCGAGAAGCAGATACCACCCCTTTGCACCTAACCAAACAAAATATATCCCCAATGTCGGATGAATTTCAAATATATAACGAGATAACACAAGGTAAGATTAAAGAACAAAAGATAAGTCTATGACTAATAACTAGTAATCGGAAAAAATAACTGATTAACATTATCCAAGTCCACAGTACTCCAACAAAGCCTTCTAATAAAACAAGCAAAACCCAGTGGTCGGGATATGTCCCCGACTCCGACAAATAACAATGATAATGGTAATGTTAATGATAATGATAATGAAAAACTATCAAAAAATGGAAACTAATGAAATACCTAAGACTTTCAGATAATGAAACTCACAACTTTACCACAATGAACAGACGAACCAAGTTGATCCAGCTTACTTTGCGTAGGAAAAGTAGAGGTATCTCCAGTGCCTGCATCGCGTGGGGATATAGGTTCCAGAGATGGTAGTACTAGCAAGTAACTCAGGGATAGGGGATAAAATAATGCCATGAACATCATTTCAAAACCAGTCCAAAATCAAAAACACATAATCATATGCAAATACATACATATGTATATATATATTTATCACGTACTTGGGTAGGAAAAAGGCTTAGAATGTACTTTAAAACTTTATCCTTGGTTGTGTAGCTCAACTATCATAAAATAAGAAGGCAACCACGGGCTATATGGGCTCATATCTCCCCTAGCTGGTAGGGCCCTAAAGTGTGTGGCCGCACAAACCAGAGGGTACACATATGCACTACGGGGGACTCAAACCTCCCGGCATATCAAGGTTACACAAGCACCAAATCACATAATATGATATGGGGGACTCAAAGCTCCCAATTATATGATAATGATAAGGGAGACTCAAACCACCCAGTCATATAGACCCTTACGTCAGGAACTGCAGTTTCCAGTATTGGTCCTTTGGGACCTCCACTTTCACGACTCAGACACATAATCCTTATTAAAGCCCAATTAGAAAAAATTATCACATATTACCATTTATTAAATGATGATGCATATTTATTCATACATTGTTGGTATCGTAATACCAACTACATTTGTAAGGCAACATCGACATATCGAAACACTTTTATTATTTGAGAAAATTCATAGCCCCCTTGGTTAAATTATGCATTAGCTTGGGGAATTACACAATCCATAAAGTTCAATTCAAAATAATTATACTTCAATAACCTTTCACATCATGCAATAATTCAAGAGTAGTTCAATATGCATACTTTTTCATATTCAAAACCAATTTCAAAATATGGGGTGGAGGTCATAACCACTTCAAAAGTTACAAGTTTGGGTAAATCACAATCCTCCTTTTATTCACCATACCCATGAACCCCACACGTTTAATACCATTTAAAGCATGAACAATCCTATGTAAACCATGGAAAAATATTGTTCAACAACAAGCATTCAAAACTACCAATCCATGTTTCAAAACCATCATCAATATCATATGAAAAATACATTAAAATGTATGCTTTTAACAAATTAGCAATTAGGAAAGAGTCACATGCATGAAATATCCAAGTTTATGGAGAGAATTCAACCCTTGAGCCCTTGGATGACCTACTTTTTGAAAACCCTAAGTATGGCTGCTTGAGAGAGTTTTGAAAGTGTTTGAGTATGTTATGAATGAGAAAGACCGAATACATATACAGGCCCTCAACTATTCAAATTTTTCCTTATAGGAACCTCAATTAGGCCATGTACCTACTGAACCCTTTACTCCTTCACAAATGGTTTCAATTAAGCACAATCTGCAGATGTGGCAAAAATATAAAATACGTGTAATACACACGCTAATGATGTGGATAAGTGACAAATTAAACAACGACACATGGCATTTAACTTAAAATAATCATAAAAATAATTTTTTAATATAATTAAATCTAAATTTAAAAAAAAAACCATTAATACCCCCCCTAAAACATTACAGCCTACCTGATCCTCCCTCCTCCCTCTCTTCTCTTCCAAATACACAGACCTCATTTCCCTTCTCCTTTTTATAATTGGTTCTTTAGTTCTCAGTATAACTTATATTTAAGAATATCATTACAATAGATTAAGCGACATAAAACCCGCATCAGAATCATCGATTCGAATAATGGATTTATACACCCTTGAGCTCAAGCTTTTGGTATCCCCACTTCAAAATAGTTTCTTTTTCCTTTCAAGATAGTAAAGGTGCTACAAAGAGAAAAACATCCGTCTTGAATTCGCAAAACATCAAAAACACTAAGCAAAATTTGAAGAATTAACAAGACTCCAGAGTAAAATACAAAATTTTCCTCACAGCCGTAAAAACTAATTTGATCAAAAGCAAAAAAAAAATAGAAATTCAAACAATCAACTAAACCCCAAATTAGTCGAATCATCCACTCAACTTGTATTAAGGTAAATAACATAAATTCCAATAAAACTTAAAAACAATATTTACCTAAGTTTATAATAACGGAATCATCTTATATACACCACCATACACCAATCGGGAAAGGGGAAGAAAATAATTCACAAAAAAAGAGCTTATAAAGAAAATGAAAAGAAAATGAAGAAGAAGAACAGTAGAATAATTGAGTTTATAAACAAGAAAAAGGTGAGAAATTATATATTAAAAATAAAAAATTATGAGAAAGGAGAGAATTAAGAAAAATAAAAAAGATAAAGAGATTTAAGTAAAAAAAAAGATAAATTTAATATTTCACGCTCCTAAATTGAGTGTAATGCACACACTATGCCACATTAGCATCATGTTAGCAATTGTGCCTTGTTGAAATATTTTACGAAGGAGTAAAGGGTTCAATAGGTACATGGCTTGATTGAGGTTCCTATATGAAAAAAGTTGAATAGTTGAGGGGTCTGTATATGTATTATGCCACTGAGAAATAATCCACCATTAAGTGCTTTATGAATGTGGGGTTTTAATTGGGTGAGAAGGGAATTTTTCAAAGTGATCTCAATTTAAAAACTAAAATTTAGTCGTCAGTGACTACGGGTCACTATACAACTCATGGAGACTCATCATGACACATTACCATGAGTCGTAGCCAAGATAGTTTCCAGGACACCCACACACTATTGACCCTATGACTCAACTGGTCCGACTCCTAATGGGACCCTATGACTCGTAGGGTCCAATCATAGTCAACACAGTACCCATTTAGAGTAAAAACTAGACATCCTATGATTTGCACCTAACGACACGTAATAAGTCCTTACGACTCTTAGTGATCCACTCGTACTCAGAGTAGAACTGAGTCATACACTTACTGTTTAGGTTACAATTTGAGTACAATGACTCGTCAAGACACCCTACGACTCGTAAGGTAAGTCATAATCAGGACAGTGAGGATTAAATTTTAGAAATTTTAAGGGATCAAAAACCTAGGGTGTTACACAATTATCCCTGGTCAGTATTTTTAGATGATAATACCTGAAAAAAATTCAAAACTTCAAGAAATCCCTCATTACAATATTGGAAAAATAGTGGAAAGAACTTGTGTTTCTTGAAGAAGTGATAAATTTAGCTCAACAAGGGCTTCATTGTTTGGTAGAATACATTCCATTGAATAAGAGTCACAAAGCAGGCACCTTTGTTCTTTAAAAGGGTTATTATATTAATGGAGCGAAAGATGAATGGAGACAGTGCAACGCTAAAAAGCTTATAGATACATGTATAAAGAGGTTGCGGACTACTATTCCAAAAGATTTTCCCTATTTCTATGTTCAAATTGGCCTAAACAAAGGGTTTGTTCATGTAAGTGATGATGAAAAATAGTCAAAAGCAATTTTGGATGCAATGTGATAAGTAGGATGCTGAATTTTCCATCTGAGGACATGCATCAACATCGAAAGCATGAACCAATAGATACACTAAACAACTAGATTGACTATCATTTGGTATTTGATTGAAGTTAGCAATACATATGTGTGATATCTGTACTAAAATATATCACAGAGTGTACACAAATCATACCCGTACCTCATGGGAGTAGGAAAGGTTGTGTTCGAAGTTGTGATATCTGCAGTAGAAAGTTAAATGTTAGTACTTATTATCTATTGTTTTTTACCCCTCTAAATGTAGTTTCCCGTGCTGAAGTAGGCGGGTAGATAATATTTTATATCTTTATTATATAACTATGCATTTTGATTGGATTAAATAGCTAGCAATTAACTGATGTTAACACTTAGTAATGCATATGCATGATATGCATATGTATGCATGATATAGAAGATTGTGAGTTTGAGTCATCAACAAGTAATAGAAGACAAAAAAAAGTGGGAGCTCCTAGTGAGGGATGAAAAAAAAAGTCGTTATCCCTATCTAATAGTTTAGATCTAAACTATGCTTCAGTTATACCATCTTTGAACTATAATCTCTTTTTTTTTCTCAAATTAAAAAATACTGAAGTCCGAAAATAGACTTTTCATCATTATTTTTTCTCTGATTTCTTCAGGTTGAGTTCGAGCCATTAAGAAGGGAGAAAAAAGGTGGAAAATCTTAGGAAGTGTAAAATTCTCACATAATTAAGAGTATCTCAACACCTCATACATAATTTCCCATTTTTTTAATTACTAATATGATAATTTATACGCACACCTAACAATTTTCCCCTCAAACGAGTTCCATGTAGCTCATCATCACGATCCATAAATCTCCAACTCAAATTAAGTTTCATGTAACTCATTATTGTTAGCATTTTTTCCCTGATTTTCTTACCAAATTTAAGTTTTATTTTTCTTAGAAGGAAAATAAAAGTAACACCATAATTGCTTTTACTTTTCCTGAAAGAAAAAACATAAAACTTTTCAATATTTGACAAATATCTTTCTTAGAGGAAAGATTTTGGAACTCTATAAATAGAAAACTCCCCTTCTCACAGCATAACATAATAGCATCCATAATGTAGTCCTTAAAAGAGTCTTGTTTAGGGGAGACTTCTCCCATAGTTTTTATGTTTTTCAATAATATTAGTTTTAAATATTTAGGCCAGTTGGCCAAAACACATTTAATAATATGTCTTTAGTATATTTTTGTGTCATCTGATTTATTATCTCTATGGTTTGCAAATTTTAAGCTTCTACATGACGCCCTCTCGATTTCTAATCCAACAAGTGGTATAAGAGCCTACAGTTCAAAGATCCAGTAGTTTGGTGAAACGAGATTGAAGACAAGTTCAAGGTGGTTCAAATCAATTTGCAATCAATTTGATGATAATGAGGATTGTTGTCTAACTACATGTGGAGAATACGTTTCAACCATATTTTCAACATTCTTGTTGCTGCATCTTTAAAAATAAAAATAAAATATTAATTTTTAACCCATTTTTAATTATGATATTTTAAACTTTATTTTTAACCATGGCAAGCAGCAGTTATGAAGATTATACCAAGAACTAAGTTCATGCATGTGATATGAAGAAGACGGATCAAGTGAAGAAAATCAAGTAAAAATGGGGAGATTTGTTAGGGTTTTTGCCCTGATTTTCTTACCAAATTTAAGTTTATATTTCTTAGAAGGAAAATAAAAGTAGCACTATAATTAATTTTACTTTTCCTGAAAGAAAAATATAAAACTTTTCCATATTTGGCAAACATCTTTCTTGGAGGAAAGATTTTGGAACTCTATAAATAGAAAACCCCCTTTCTCATACCATAACACAATAGCATCCACAATGTAGTCCTTAAAAGAGTTTTGTTTAGGGAAGACTTCTCCCAAAGTTTTTATTCTTTTCAATAATATTAGTTTTTAATATTTAGGCCAATTGGCCAAACCATATTTAATAATATATTTTTAGTATATTTTTGTATCATTTGATTTATCATCTCTATGGTTTACAAATTTTAAGCTTCCGTATGACGCCCTCTCGATTTTGAACCCAACAATTACTACAATCCACATGTCAACTTCTAAACTTTAATGTGTTCCACCAATACGACAAAGTATTTATGACAACAAAGTCACAAAATTAGCTTGTTCTTATACGTATCCACACTATCTTTGGCAATATAAGGGTAAAGCACATATGTTAGCATATCTTTTGAATGAACATTAGGGTTTTTATTTAATAGGATACGCCTGGAGTTAATAGTATGTTTAACCCCCTTTGTTTCAATGCCTTAGAGAGGTGTTGGCGATAATTTAATCATCTTAGATGTCCCTTTTCTGTCTGTTAGTCAGTAACTTTACATTTCAATTAATTATTACTTTCAAATTTAATAAAATTGTGACTGTTAATTTTTTTCCTTAATTAAATTATATAACGGCTCCTAACATTTATATTAAGAGTTTAATATAAAATAATATTCTACTTATATAACCGTAACTCCTTTCCTCATTTAAGTAAGCTCTAATTTTGGAGTTGCATACATAATATAAGGCCAAAATATATGGAATATCAACCAAGAAAAAGTTTATAGAGTATAACTATTTAATAATTAATTATTTATGAAAAAAAGATACTCAAGTTAGTCAACAATTTTACAAAAGGATTAGGAACGAAGACATATGTAACAAGGTGAGAGTAGCTGGACTGATGTACCAGATGTGGGAAGCCAGGTTGAGATGCTTCAAACAAGTAAGATGTACAAATGTCATTGTAAGAAGGTGCGAGAAGTTCGCTATGGTAGAGTTTAGGACAGGTAAAGGTAGGCAAAAAAAATATTGGAGAACCGTGATTCAACATGACATCACATACCTATTTCTTACCAAAGAAATAACCCTAGATAGGAGGATATGGAGGCCGAGGATTACATTAGAAAGTTAGTACTTAGTCAAATGTTGTTTAATTTTCCTTATCAATAAAGCTTTAGACGTATATAAAGGTGACAAAGCACAAGCCATTGATATGTCTCATGCTGCAAAAGTAGTTTATAAATTTTGAAGTTTTCCACACAAAAAAAAAATTACTATCCTTCGCTCTAGGTATATATAGCTAATAAGTTAGGAGAAAAATGTCAGCAATTTATAGCTAATATTCTTACATAGTGATGAAGGACATCGGTAAGGATGACTATAACAGTGCTTGGACTATCAAGGTATTTGTCCTCTTAGTTTTTTATTCTTAACATAGTTTTGTCGCACTTAATTTGATTTGTCAATGAGTTAAAATATTAAACTAAGTTATTTCGAATGATGAAAGAAACATCTTCTATTTGACTGTAATCATTTCTATTATTATTACAAACTATTAAATCTGAATTAAATCTAATCGGATGAAAATAAATTTGCTTTATGAAATATTTGTTGTAACCACAGTTTTTTCCTCGTAGATATTGTTTCATGTTTTGCATTAATCATTGATGAAATTTATATTTGAACAATGGCGAAATAAACTTTATGATAGAAAGGATGTTATTTTCTGGCTTTGGTTGACGAGTAATCATAATTAGATTTTTTCAAAATAGTTTTTCGAGGTTAACCTTCAATTTTTACTTAGTTTATTATATTTTAAAAATACTTAATGATATAAAGCACAAGGACTCTAATTTTACCATGTCTATATAATGTTGATAGCAATGTATTATTTAAATTTCATAATTTTATGTTTGATTAATTAAATAATAAATTAATATTTTATCTAAATATAGGAGTTTAAAATAAATGAAGATATTGCTTATGTAGTTTGATGTTGGATAAACTTTGTGTTTGATCGTGTAATCAAGAAAATATATTTCTGTCTCGTAAATTATCTTTCTTCTTTATTACATTTATTTTTTCAAAGAGGTCGGGATATAAAAATAAGGAAAATAACTATCAGAACTGAGTTATTTGATATCGTCATCATTATTAGATTTTCCTGCAATTTCATATAAGATAACTTCCCCTTCATTTATTTTATTTTTAGATCTCTTTGTTCATTGATTCAGTGAAACACTAAGAAGTGACATTATTGAACTGGACAATCTCGAACTCTAAGTTGAATTAATCTATTTATGATGCTCCAAAGTACTTGAAGATTACATATTACAAAACATCCAACTGAATATACTGACTAAGGTTTAGGTTTGTTCTTTATTATCTCATGTTATTGTATGTGACTTTTATAACTAAAAACACATTTATCATATTTAGGCGAGGGGCAAGGATGTGGTTGGGGTGCTTGCTCCATGACTCCATCATGCTTATGTTATTAATCAATATTAATATGGTTTGATCAAAGAACCTAGATTAAAAATAGTATGAAAAATCATAAAACCTATTGGGAGAAATCTTCCTCTAAACAAGACTTTATAAGAAATACATTGCGGATCTTATTGGTGGAATAAGAAGAAAGATTGTCAATTTATAAAGTTACAAAACCTTTCCTCCAAGCAAGAATAAACCTAATATGGAAGAGATCTTTTCCATCAACAAAACTTTTCCACCAAAAAAAGTAATTTTAGTTATGATAGAAAATAAAGTAGAAAATTCAGAACAAAACCTAACAATGCTTGTGTTAATCAACTGCAATAAACAAAGTACAAGACATCATTATAGTCCTCAAAGTTTTAGCACATTCAATACAGAAACTCACTGAAAAATTTATAATTTCTATAAATTATTTGTTGTTGCTAAGAAAAAATTATATTATATTTTAATATTATATATTTTATTATAATTAATGTATGAAATGTTTGTGCAATTCGAATGCCAAATGATGTAAAAAAACGTACGATGGAATGTTATATAGATTTTGATTACTTACAAATCAAAGTTGGATTTTGACACGTATACCATAATGCTACAGATGCAGATTTTATCAATATGGCTCAATGATTGCATCTATTTTAAGAATTCAACATTTGCCATCAAAAATGAAGAAATTAGGGTATCCTATTAAATTTATTTGAAAATAAGTATACTTGTCCCTTTACAATGACAATATATTAAATACATGTTTAAACAATTCTCCTTAGAATTGTGTAAATTGGGTATGAAATAATCATCAGTAGGGAGAGCTATTTTCGAATGGACTGTACGCAACACAAAATTAGATTAGTCAGACTCTCATGTGGGTTCTGAACACTGAAATAGTAATCAGGATTTTCAAACAATTATAGTATTCAAGCTAATAATGTTGACCTAAAATACATGTGCAATGCATGTACACTAAACCGATATATATATATATGTGTGTGTGTATGCGTGTGTTTGTGTCACAAGCACACGATCATCAAGACCAACCCTCATACCGGCAAACGTGAGTTTTCAGTACAAGTCCTTCAAGACTCACACCTTCACAGCTTAGCTACATAACCCCCTTTAAGCCCATATTAAAAAAAGTTTCGTAGAACCCTTTCATTAAACCATGGAATTGCACATTATGGCACACCACAGGTATCGTCATACCCTTACACTTGCAATCTTACACTTATGTCATTTTAATTACATCCCATTATCTTGGGGAATGACTCGACCCCTTTTTGTTTATCAAATCAACTCAAGGGAATTTCTCAACCCACGAAGTTTCAATTTCAGTTAAAACACGATTAATGGGGCCTTTAAAATCCATGTTCATTGTTTAACCATTTATGCAATGCAAAAGTATAGGTGAGTATGTCAAACCAAGTGACAATTCCATAATTCAAAGTCATTTACACAAGTGGGTTGAGGGAACACAATTATTCAAAGCCAATTCTAAGATCAAACATCAATTTGAGAGAATACCTCGACGCCCACTCCAATTCCCATACCTATGCACCCCATTAGTTTCAAAACATTTCATTCCAAGCATGAACAACTCATAAAAACCTTGAGAAAACAATTCAAAGATCAACCATTCCATAATCCTCAACCCATATCAAAACCCACATTCAAATCCATAC
Source organism: Capsicum baccatum var. pendulum (assembly GCA_030864225.1). Taxonomy (NCBI): domain Eukaryota; kingdom Viridiplantae; phylum Streptophyta; class Magnoliopsida; order Solanales; family Solanaceae; genus Capsicum; species Capsicum baccatum. The sequence continues at coordinate 120,735,587 of CM061556.1, read as the reverse complement.
AAATAAACCATTTAAAACACATATTTTTCATAAAATAAGATTTAGGGAAGAGTAACATGCCTGAAAGTATAGAGAATTAGGGAGAGAAATCAACCCATGAGCCTTTAGATAACCAACTTTGAGCAATCCTAACTTGTTCTTTACTTAGGGATTTGAGAGAGTTTAAGAGTATATTTGATGTGATAAAGAATAAGGAATGACCCCTTCTTTAATATTTTATGAACATTGGGTCTAAGTTGTTAAAAAAGGGAAATAACCGGAATGACCTTAATAAAAGACTGAAAATTGGTCGTCCAGTCGCAACTGGTCACATGAAGACTCATAGAGACTAGTTATGAATCATTCCTTAAACTCGTAGTCTGGACAGTATCTTGGGACATGCACACTGATATGGCTATGAGTCGTACCCTACAACTCGTACTCAGATCTTACGACTCATATGGTCTAGTCGATGTCAAAATAGAAATGTCTGGGTACCACACTGCTTAGTCTACGAAAAGCTCTATATGAGTCATTTATAGTCTTGACGACTCATAGAGCCTAGTTGTACTCAAAACAAACGCATTGGGCAACCTCACTGGTCACCCTATGATTTAGGGTCCTACGACCAATATAGACACATTATGACTCCTAAGGTGAGTCGTAGCTTGGGCAGTGAGTTCAAAACTTAGAAAATTTTCCAAGGTCTAGAATTTAGGGTGTTACATTCTCCCCCCTAAGATCATTCATCCCCGAATGATGAGACAAGACATTCACTAGCACAATTTATCACAGAACAAAACCACACTTTTCTTTAACAAAGACAGAAAACAAAGATATAAAGAAATACACATACCTTAAGCACGATTATCCAAAGAGGAAAACAGGAATGAATATTTGGACTTCATGTCCTCTTCAGCTTCCTAAGTAGCTTCTTTAACCTTATGATTCCTCCATAGAACCTTCACCGAAGCCACATCCTTAATCCTTAAATGGCGAACTGGCCTATCCAAAATCTCCACCGAGAATTTCTCATAAGACAAGGAATCTAAAACACCAACACTATCTAAAGGAATAATCAAGGAAGGGTCACCCACACACTTCTTCAACATTGAAACATGAAAGACTGGTGGATAAAACACAAGTTTGGAAGTAACTCCAACTTATAAGCCACATTACCCACTCTCCTTAAGATCAAGTAAGGGCCAACAAAATGGAAACTTAGCTTCCCGTTCCTTCCAAACCTCATTACATTCTTCATGGGAGACACCTTCAAGAATACCTAATCACCAACATCATACTCCAACTCCCTACGCCTCACATTCGTATAGGGCTTTTGGCGACTTTAGGAGGTCTTAAGACTATCCCTAATCACCTTCACCTTCTACATGGTCAGAAGAACTATGTTCGGACAAAATAATCTAGTCTCGACAACTTTGAACCACCCAATAAGATACCTACACCTCCTACCATACAAAGCCTCTAATGGGGCCAATTGAATATCGAGTGATAGTTTTTAATATATGCAAACTATATAAGAAGCAAACGATCAACCCAACTACCACCAAAGCTAATCGTATACTTCCAAAGTCTGAATAGTTCTCTCCGCTTGTCCATCCATCTGAGAAGTGGTTCTAAGATTCACCTTACTCCCCAAACCTCTTTGAAAAGAACACCAAAAGTAAGAAGAGAAATGTGTACCTCGATCAGATATAATTGAAATGGGGATGCACAATCTCCCTTGGTACCTTAGGATATTATCACCACCAATCTTGAAAGCTAAGACTTTTTGTTGACCCAAATCTTCCTTAATTTGTATCAAGGTAAGATCTAAAAGATGTTTCTCCTTTACCTTAGTGCCAAGAGAAGACTTTACCTCCTTCTGAATGATTATTCCACCAGCTTTGGAATCCAAAAGACGAACTCTAAGATTAGTCAGATGGTGAATATCTTTTACAAAACCTTTCTCTCCTCATTAACATAAGATAAGATCCCCATGGATAACCTGCTAAAAGCATCAAAAACCACATTAGATTTTCATGGATAATAGTAGAGACTCATATCATAATCCTCGAGTAACTCAAGTCATCTCCTTTGCCTGAAATTCAACTCCTTCAAGGTGAACACATACTGCAAGCTCTTATGATCTAAATATATGTCAATATGAACTTCATACAAGTATGGCACCGAATCTTCAAAGAAAAAACAACATTTAACAATTCCAAATCATAATTCAAATAGTTTCTTTCATGGGCCTTCAACTGCCTAGAAGCATACGCAACTACTCTACCATGCTGCATCAACACACAACCCTTTCCCACACAGGATGCATCACAATATACAACAAAACTATCAGTGCCCTTGGGTAGGGTTAAGATTGGAGTCGAAGTCAACTTATCCTTCAACTTCTCAAATCTACCCTCACAAGCATCGGACCACAGAAACCTCATATTTTTCTGAGTCAACTTAGTCAATAGAGCAGCAATCGAAGAGAAAATCTCTATAAACCTTCTATATAATAACCGGCTAAGCCCAAGAAGCTCTGAATATCGATTAGAGTCATGGGTCTAGGCCACTTCCTTACTCCCTCTACCTTTTATGGAACCAACATGATCCCCTCACTAGAAATAACATGACCAAGGAAGGTCACGACATTTAACCAGAATTCACGCTTAGAAAATTTGGCATAAAACTATTGATTTTTCAAAATCTGTAACACTATACAGAGGTGATTGGCATGGTCCTCATCACTCTTAGAATAAACCAAGATTTCATAAATAAACACAATGACGAATAAGTCTAGAAACTGACGAAATACCCAGTTTATAAGATCCATAAATGTCACCGGTGCATTAGTAAACCCAAAAGACATGACCAAGAATTCATAATGGCTATATCGAGTATGAAAAGCAGTCTTAGGAAAATCCACCTCCCTAATATTTAATTGATGATAACCCGACCAAAGAATAATCTTAGAGAAATACTTAGCACCCTACAGCTGGTCAAAAAGGTCATCAATTCTAGGAAGAGGGTATTTATTCTTCACCGTCACCTTATTCAACGGGTGATAATCTATACAAATCTAAAGGGAACCATCCTTCTTGTGCACGAAGAGAATAGGAGCACTCTACGGAGAAATATTAGGGCAAATAAAACCCTTATTAAGAAGATCATTCAACTACTCCTTAAGTTTTAACTCTGCCGAAGCCATTCTATAAGGAAAGATAGAGCTAGGATGGATATCCAGGAGAAAAACAGTCCTAAAATCAATTTCCCTATTTGAAGGAATACCAGGAAGATCATCAAGAAAGACCTCAGGAAATTCACTAACCATGCAAATGGATTGCAAAGAATGACCCTCCGAGTTAGAATCTTTAATCTATACCAAATGATAAAGACACCCCTTGGAAACTAACTTTCGGGATCTAAGATAAGAAATGAACCTTCCCTTAGGCACTAGAAAACTCCCTTTCCATTTTATAATTGACTCATTAGCAAATTTTGAAAATGACCTTACGGGTCCGACAATCTAGATAGGTATAGCACAAATGAACCCAATCCATTCCCAAAATTACATCAGAATTGACCATCTCTAACTCTACTAAGTCTACCAATTCTCCCTACCATAGATAGATACCACACAAACCCTATAGACTCTTCTAGCCATAACAGAGTCACCCACCATGGTAGACAAAAAAATGGATCAAAAATATACTTAGGACCAAAACTAAAATTAATATCCATATAAGGGGTCACATAAGAAAATATAGACGTTGGATCAAGTTAGCAATACATATCATGAGAGAAAATGTAGACGATGTAGCGTACCAGTGACAACATCAGGAGAAGCCTCAGATTCCTAACGAGTGGCAAAAGCATATAGATGATTTTGGCCAGTGATGGTACTAGAAGTAAAACCCTTTGGTAAAGAAGCTAAAGAATCAGAAACTGGAACCTTATTAGCATCAATAGTGACATCACCGAAAGGATGGTTCCTCTGAATATTACCCTATTGGCAAAATCTAAAACAACTATTCCTTCCATCATCATAAAAACTATAATCCAACTGCCCACAAAATCTACAAGTAGGATATGATAGAGCTGACTAGGACCCACTGGCTTGAGATTAGGCATCTCGTGCCTTAAACCCACTATTTCTCTGAAAGCATCTATCACCGGATAGCTTAGGATATGGATCACTAGCCATAGAATAAAGACTAGAATTTCCCCACTTTTTCTTAGACCATTGTCTTCCATCTCTACCACTATCTTGCTAGCCTCCAACCTGCTCAAAATACCTGAATTTCTTACTTTGTCTTTCCCCCATTTTGACTTGCTTCTTCTTCTCCTCTTTAACCTGTTACATATACACCATAAGCCTAGAGATATTCATGTAATTATTCAGCAAAGAGGACTTCACCAAGTCTCGAGACAAGATCAAACTAAACTTTCTCAAGTTATCCCATATAGAACACTCCAACTCCGAAGCATAGCGAGAATATTGATGAAATTTTAGGGCGTACACTTTTACGCTCATCTTTCCCTATTTCAAATTCACAAACCCCTCATCCTTTGCCTCCCTCAATTCTTGAGGAAAGAAGCGATCAAGAAAATCACCAGAGAAGTCATCCTATATAGCTGGCTAACATCATCTTCTCTCAGCTATTCCAACTCTTCATACCATTGGTATTCCACATCCTTTAACAAATATAAGGAAAACTCTGCATCTTTAAATTCGGAAGCATGCATTGTCACACCCCTATTTTTACCTCCCTAACCCCTCTAGGGGGTTAGTTTTAGAGAAAATAGGTTTTTTCAATTAAAGTGACATTTTGAAAAGGAATTATTTATTTTACAGAGTCTCCACTTGGAATTGAGTTTGGGTGTTCCAAGTCACCTTGTTGAATCCCAAATCAAAAAGAAATTACACTTTATTTTTGGTCTGCAAACTAGAAATTTGGATAAGGAATTCTATTGACTGGGGGGAAGGTGTGACGCACCCCTCGAATCACGTTGTTCTAGCACGGTCGCTTTAACGACTTGCGTCTGGCTTAAATTAATAACTTGCGTTTGGCTTAAATTAATAATTTGGATATATAAGATTTGTCAGCCTAGAAGTTACTTACATTTCACTTTTAATTTATTTTAAATTATTTAATTATATTAATGTGTGGCTTGTCGGTAGCAGTACTTTTAGATCATGCCACGAGTTTGGATATATTTCTCGCGCCTTTGAGGCATTTATGGATTGACCATATTTTTCTAATCTAAATAAGCACCTAATAGGTTTAGAATCTACCCATCCCAATTCAAACGTCTTCAAATGGTATATTAAATTTTATTATAATGAATAGTCGGTAGTAGGGCTATCCAACTTCATCATTAATTTTCACTTGTATATTAAATTCTTAATTTTCTAAAGATCAGGAACCTAAATCATTCTTTTTCGAGTTCTCTCCATTACAAATGAGTTTTTTCTCTCTTTTATTACCGATGAATATTTTAAACATGCCTGAAAGAATTTAAAGGTAGACAAATTTTACGCATATTTAAAATATTCATCGATAATAAAAGAAAGGAAAAACTCATTTGTTAGGGAGCGAATTCGAAAAAGAATGATTTAGGTTCTTGGTCTTTAGAAAATTAAGAATTTAATATACAAGTGAAAATTAACGATGAAGTTGGAAAGCCCTGCTACCGACCATTCGTTATAACAAAATTTAATAACCATTTGAAGTCGTTTGAATTGGGATGGGTAGATTCTAAACCTATTATGTTCTTATTTAGATTAGAAAAATGGGGTTGATCCATAAATGCCTCAAAGGTGTGAGAAATATATCTAAACTCGTAGCATGATTGCAAAGTACTGCTACCGATAAGCCATACATTAATATAATTAAATAATTTGAAATAAATTAAAAGCGTGATGTAAGTAACTTCTAGGCTAACAAATCTTCTATATCCAAAAGATTAATTTAAGACAGAAACAAGTCATTAAAGCGACTGTGCTATAACCATGGGATTCGAGGGGTGCCTCACACCTTCCCCTCGGTCAACAGAATGTCTTATTCGGATTTCTAGTTCGCAGACCAAAAAGAAAGAGTCATTTCCTTTAGATTGGGGATTCAATAAGCTGACTTGGAACACCCAAACTTAATTCCAAGTGGCGTCTCTGTAAAATAAATAATCCCTTTTCAAAACATCACTTTAATTGGAAAAACCCATTTTCTCTAAAACTAACTCCTTAGCGAGGTTGGGGCGGTAAAAATAGGGGTGCGACATTCATCACTCAAATAAAATTTTCCATCTCATCTATGAACCCTTGAGGATCCCCTAGACCTTAAGATAGTAAAGGTCAGGGGATTCAATTTTATGAACTGGCCAACCCTAGTGGCCTCAAAATATAGAGCAATAGAACCAATATGATTAGGCTGACGAGACTGAGAAGACACCATCTATGTTAGTAGATGAATAAACTGATAGAACTCAGCATTAGAAATGTTTCCTTGGGTAGTAGGGCATGAATATTATCAGCTCGAGGAGGACTAGCAGGGACCAGTGAAACTCTATGAGGGGCGGTACAATCAGGAGGTGGGACCTTAGACCGACTCTGAACTCTATAAGTAGGACGAGTTCAATCCACATTGTCCTCGGGTGGTACAAAAAAGTTCTATGAGCATCAGATCTTCTGGGATACATGATCTAAAATGCAAAAAATTAGATATTAGAGGAGATTTCTACATCCTAGACTCCACAACCCAAAAATAGAGCATAATAAAGGAAACATTCCTAAATGCCTCAGTCTGTTCCTTATAAATGTAGCATGCTACACACCCATAAATAAATTATACTAAACACGGCTTTGTGGACACCCAATTGACCATCAACCTAGGCTTCGATACCAACTCTGTCACGACTCGAACAACGGCTTAGCAGTGATGGGCTCAAGTCTACTGAGGATCGAAGTCCATCCCTTTTGGTTAGCCAAACAAAACATAAGAGAACTAGCAACGATGAATTCCAAACATATAGCAATGTCGAATAATGTAAGCTAAAAGGATTCTAAGAATAACAACGACAATACCCAGTCCACAGTAATCCACAAAGCCTCTAGCAAAACCTAATCAATCTAAGTCATTATATATCCCCGATGATAGCCAAAATAATCCAAATAAAAGTCTATGATAGTAGATAAACCAAGAAGTAATGGCCTTCTGGAAGAAGGTGGCTTAATACTTCAAGCTGACCGTTGACAACTAAAAAATCCTATCACTGTACAGGAAAAGTAGAAGTGTAGCCAGTTCCTACATCTCATGAGGATACAACATCGAGAGGTAATTAGCAGGTTGAGTGCTAGCATATAACTTGGGAAAGGGATAACATAATGCCAAGTCAAAACCACAGTAGAAAACTAAATACACACATTATACATACATATATATAATATATTGGGGTGGGAACAAGGTTTAGCATGCAAATAAAATATTAGACTGAACTATGTAGCTCAACCATTATAAACACGCACCCACGGGTAATATGAGTTCAGCTGCTGAAAGGGCCCAGTACGTGTTTGGCGTACGAACCAGAGGTATCAAGAAGACCATGGAATGCCCTGAATCTATGTCAAACCAGGATACATATATATATATATATATATATATGTATGTATATAAATGTGTCACAAGCACATGGTCATCAAGACCAACCCTCACGCCGGCAAACAAAAGTTTCTAGTACAAGTCCTTCAAGACTCACACCTCCATGGCTTAGCTATATATCCTCTTTTAAGCCCATATTAAAACAACTTTCACAGAACCCTTTAATTAAACTGTGTAACTACACATTATGACACACCACAGGTATCATCATGCCCTTACAATTTCAAGATTACATTTACGCCATTTTAATTACATCCCATTATCTTAGTGGAATGCCTCAACCTCCTTTGTTCATTAAATTAAATTTGGAGAATGCCTCGACCCCTTTCAGTTTATCAAATCAACTCGGGGGAATGCCTCAGCCCCTAAGGTTTCAATTTCAGTTAAAACATGGCCAATGGGGTCTTTAAAATCCATGTTCATTGTTTAAACATTTATGCAATCCAAAATTATAGGTGAGTAAGTCAAACCAAGTAACAATTCCAGAATTCAAAGTCAATTACACAAGTTAGTTGAGGGAACACAATTATTCAATACCAATTCCAAGTTCAAACATCAATTTGGGGGAATACCTCGACCTCATTCCATTTCCATACCCATGCACCTCATTAGTTTTAAAAACATTCAGTTCCAAGCATGAACAGCTCATAAAAATCATAGGAAAATAATTCAAGGATCAACCATTATAAAACCCTCAACCCATATCAAAACCTACATTCAAATCCATATAAATAAACCATTTAAAACACATGCTTCATAAAATAAGATTTAGAGAAGAGTAACATGCTTGAAAGTATAGAGAATTATGGAGACAAATCAACTCTTGAGCCCTTAGATAACCAATTTTGAGGAACCCTAGCTTGTTCTTGCCTTAAGGATTTGAGAGAGTATAAGAGTATATTTGATGTAATAAAGAATGAGAAATAACCCTTTCTTGATGTTTTATAGACGTGGGGTCTAAGTAGGGCAAAAGGAGAAATGACCAAGATGCCCTTAATAAGAAACTAAAAATTGGCCGCCAAGTCATTACGGGTCACATGACGACTCGTAGAGACTGGCTATGAATCATCCCTTAAAATCAATATGGATAGTATCATGGGGTATGCACACTGATCTAACTACGATTCATACCCGACAACTCATACTCAGACCTTACGACTCATATGGTCTAGTAGTTGTCAAAATAGAAATATTTAGGCACAATACTGGTTAGGCTAAGAAAAGTACTATATGACTTATTTAAAGTCTTGAAAACTCATTAAGTCTTGTCATACTCAGAACAGACACATTGGGCAACATCACTGGTCACCTTATGATTTGAGGTCTTACGACCCGCATAGATATCTTACGATACGTAAGGTGAGTCGTAGCTTGGAAGAGTTCAAAATTTAGGGAATTCTCCAAGGACAAAAATCTGGGGTGTTACATAGGGACCATTATAACTCCATGTGGGTTGGAACAGTCAGGAGCAGGGACCCTGGACTGGGTCTGCACTCGATAAATAGGGCGAATCCCCTTAGCGTTCCCCCTATATGGAACAGAGGTTCCAGCAGAGTTTCTACAAACATCAGAGCTTCTGGGAAGTATGATCTGGGTTGCGAGAAATCTAGGAGTTAGAGAAGTTTCATAACACTAGACTCTATAGCTTGAAATAGAACACAAGAAAGGGAAACATTCCTAAATGCCTTGTAGCCTCCTCCTTATAAGTGTAGTGCGCTACACACCCATAAAAAGAACTGTACTCGACACAACTTTAAGGACACCTAACAATCCTAAACCTAGCTATGATACCAAGCTTATCATGACCCGACCCCAAGGTCGTGCCGAGTATCACAAGTCCACCATAGACCGAAGACCAACCCCTTATCCTAAGCTCAAGAACACAATAAGCATAAAAATAAAGCAAAAGTGAATCAAACCAATGATAATTGTAATATGAATAGATGAAGCAAATGATAATTCCAAAAAATCAAATAACAAGCCACCCACACTTGTCCACAATAGCCTCTAAAACCAGAATAGTAACTAAATCAGGACATGCCCCCGACTATGACCAAAAGAAGAGAAGCCAACAGTACTAAGTCAATATAGAAATAACAATAAAATGACAAGGCCTTCTGAAGAGTGGAGGCTCACCACTTTATAGTAACTTAACAAATAACTGAACAACCTAACGCTGCACAAGGGTAACAAAAACGTCTTTGGATACTACATCATGGAATGATATAGCATCTTAGGATAGTCAGTGGGATAAGCATTTACATGTAACTCAGGGAATTTACATGTAACTCAAGAAATAAGGATAAAATAATGTAATTACCAAAATACAGTAATAAACCATAAGCACCACATTCATATACATATATATAGGATGTCGGGATAGGGACAATGGTCATTAATATGAGATTTTAAGGATTTAACCTAAACTGTGTTGCTCGATTCATCCTAAAGGCACCTATGATGGGTTCAGATCCCCCTACTAAAAGGGCATCAGTGCGTGTTAGTCACACAAACTGAGGAAAATCTGAGAGAAACTAAAGCCACCAAGGCAATAATCGTCCTAATATATATATATCAAGTGTGTATTAAAAACACGATTATATACACCCCCAACGTCGGCAGACATGATTTTCAGTGTTCGTTCTCCCAGGATTTATGCCTTCACGGTGAGTTATACAATTCTCTTTAAGCCCATATGATAATGGGATAATACTCACAAAAATTCCTAAACTATGACCGAATTTCCAGTTGAGCACACTGAACTTTGCGGGGGTTCTAATACCCCCTAGACTTTTTTTTTCATATTTTAATAGCATATATCTACCCAATTGGACACATGTAAATATGATGTTAGCGCGTGTATTACACCGCCATCTGCCAAAAATACACGTGTAAAAATAAGATTGGCGCATGTATTATACCACCAGCTACCGAAATTAGGTATATCATTTGGGGGGGGGGGACTAAATCCACTTTAAAAATTTTAGGGGATAATAGGACCCCCGTAAAGTTCAGTATGCTAAACTGGAAATCCGGTCAAAGTTCAAGTATTTTTGTGAGTATTATCCCAAAATAATTTGCACATAAACCAATTCATTAACCCAGGAGTCATTCATTAAGGCATTTACCACTTAGGATCATCATACCAATATGCTTCCAAGCTAAATTAATTATTTCAAATCAAATTAGACTCCCAAGTTTTATTTAAAATCCAAAACTAGGGCCACCAAGGTCATCCAAAGCCATATTCATATCTATTTATCCGTTAATATAATGTAATGAGTACAAAATAAGTTAAACCATACAATTGTCCATATTTAAAACCAATATTATAAAGTGGGTTAAGGTTAATGCTAATTTCAAGCCAAAATACAACAATTTGGGGAAATCCATTTCCCCCATTCTAATCATTTAAACAATGCACCACTTTGGTCCCAAAAATATCAATTAGCATGAAAAATCAATTTAAAACATGGGACAAGTAGTTCAATTAGTAACAACCAAAATTCCTCAACCCAATTTCAAAACCTACAATTTAAATCATGTGAAATCCATTCAATTAATGCCACAATGTAAAATTCAAGTTTAGGAAAGAGAAACATTCCTAAAATACATAAAAATTAAAGTCAATTTGAAGTTTAGAGCCCGGATGATGAATTTTCTGTGAAACCCTTGAATGTTCTTGAGTTTTGAGTTTGAGAGAGAAAGAGAATGATTAGATATTTAAAAACTAAAGGAAATGGGGTTATTTTATATTATAAGATCGTACAAGAGTTAAAAATACCAAAATCCCCTCACCCCAAGTGAAAAAATAAAAATTGGTAAATTTAAAATAGTGGTGTGGCACACCAATATCTATAATACCCCAAAGATTTGTAGCAAATTTCATCCCAAGAATGCCTAGTATTAGCTTCTAAAGTGAATGATAATTATTCCATGAGGAATATTCAAGATTTTTACTTCTAATAATGTGGAAAATTCAATAAGTTTTCCATCGATATATGATTCGCTTAAATTCGATAATCGGGTAAAATGTTATGACTATTTTAAGTTTCCATCATAAAACAGCGCCACATTAGTCAGTGGAGCACCGCACCACAATAGGAAATGGCATTTGAAAATTTTCAGTAGGTGTCCATGAATATGGCGCACCGCGCCAGTACTCAAATTCAGAATTGTCCTTTTTCCAGTGTCTCAGCGCGATTTCCCCTACATCGCGCCAAAGTTCCAGGTCACGAAGGAAGGGGAAACGCGATGGCTCTACATCGCGCAATCCCTAGGTTTCCCAATTGTCAAATTCCAGTGACATAGTGCAAGAGCACCGCGTCGCGCCAGGGGTTCAATTCGGGAAATTTTTACTGAAATTACAAGACGCGTCCAAGGTTAAAATGGTTGATTTCCCACCCCTATTTAAGCCCTTTAACATGTGATTCAACCATTTGTCACCTAAATACACTCTCTTCTCTCAAGTTTCTCTTAAGCACAAGCTAGGGTTTTCATAGAAGATCTAATTTCAAGAAGGTTTCACCGTCAATATTTACGAAATCACGAACTAAGGTATGCATAGTGTTCATTCATGGACTCCTTTCGTCCATGAAGACCAAGCATCTCTTTTCTAAATTCAAGTTATGGATTTTCTTATGAATTTCATGATTGGGCTGCTTTTTTTCATGTTCAAAATGAGTAATTGAATTGTATTCCATGAATGAGTGTTAAATTCCATATGGGTTGATTTGTATCGGTATAGATTCATGAAACCCTAGGACTAAACCCTTGAATGATTAAATTGGAATTGAATCACAACAGTTAATTGTTGTATGATGTTGTTTACATATTTTATACCTACTATGTGTTTGGTTGAATGACTAGATAAAGGGAAAGTGCCTAATTAGCATGATATCAAGAAATCCCCATGTACGTACAAGCTTATGCCTATCACATTTTTAGTGAAATGCTTCAGTAAATGTATTATGATGATTATTATGTATTCAAGTAAGTCATGCTTTATCAGTTTTCTTCTATCGAGTCCTAGGGGTACTTATACTCAAAACATTAGATATGTACCTAGAGCCATGTCATGTTTTCACGATACTCTCAGTCAAGCCACGATCCTTAGGCTTTAGACAGTCTTATGACTCAGGAAATCTCCATGATCTCATGAACTCAGTCAGTTATCAGATATCAGTAATATTCCGTCAGTCAATGAAATTCAGTCACTCAGTCTATGTTCAGTTCAGTAAATCATGTTCAGTGTCCATTCAGATGGGAATAGAAATTAGCACCGAGTGAACCCAAGGATGGGGACACACACTATCAGATGAGGGTGTAATCCTTAGCAGTCATCCTTGCATTCCAGAACTATGTAGCCAGCATAGGTTGAGACATCAACACTGTTGATGAGGGTTGATAAGGTGGATAAGCACTATCATATAAGGACCCCATCATTCTCATATAGGGGACACTATTAGATGAGGGTCGTTCACAGCTTGTCCTTACCAGTGGTGCGGTATTGACACTCTTCCAACTAGTGTTACAGATTGGACCCCATCTCAGCCATAATGGCATATCAGGGAGATGTCGGTTAAATACTACCTCTCATAGTTTTAGTACTGGTCTCAGTAAAAGAACTCAGATAGTTCTTCAGATTCAAGACTGTCAGATACAGTCGACTCAGATATAGTAAAGAATTAAGATAGTTCCATCAGATTTAGGACTATCAGTTACAGTCACCCATGTTATCATTTACATTCAGATATAGCTATTTATGCTATCATATATATCAGTTTTTAGTATGTTATGCCATCAGTATTCAGATTCAGTAATCACGATATCATAGTGTCAATTATAGTTACATATTTAAATATCCATTCTTGCATTCATGTTAGACAGTCAGTTAGCATTATTCATGCATTCTCGCATTCATGTTAGATAGTCAGGATTATTTTTATGTTACACCATAGGTTCAGATACATGAGTTCCATATCAACAGTAGATTCAAGTCTCAGCAGTCAGAATAGAAGTGAGTCCTCATCCTTCGAGGACATGGTTATTTCTCCACTATTTCATTGATTAGTTATTAGTTGGAGTTAGTTGGGGACATGTACCATGAACTCCTTATTCAGATTATTCAGATAGCAGAGGTTTTCAGACTAGATACATACTATTATGTTTCAGACTTCAGTCTTTACAGTTTTGTTTTGGGTATTGTATTACCCCACAGATGTTATCTCATCCATGTTATGTTCAGTATTGAACCTTATAGCCTTTCAGTGCATGCTTCCACATTATTCAGTATTTTATTCAGTGTATAGGTACAGATATTAGTCATGGGTTAGCTTGTGGTCCTTCGGGGTCACGAGCACCGTATAGCATTCCAGTTCAGCCAATCGGCGCGTTACAATATCGCAGAGGTTAATCTTCGTGTCACACCAATATCATGGAGGTTAACCTCCGTGCCACAGCCTTATCGCGGATCCTCACTACCTTGAGTCCCAAAATGACCCCGAACCCCTTTCAAAAAATCTAAACATGTTCCAAAACACCATTTTAACATCCCTAAATATAATTCAAGTCAAAAATTGATATTACACACGTGAGAGGGTCAAAAATAAAATGATCAAAATGTTAAGGGGTATTACACCAGTACACTTTGTCTTAACTCTACCCCATAGCTCTCACTCTTCCACCCTATACTCCCACCTCTTATAGAAATCTAGATTATATACAAATGATTTTTGAATAATATTTTTTTACTTACATACCGAACTCAAGAAAATAAACAAAAATTATTTTTTTGGAAAATATTTCAAAATAATATATTTTTCATTAAAAAAATATGTTTATACCAACACACCCAAAAAGAGAACGTGGGGTATTATTAACGAGACATTATAAATGTTCTGATTGAAAATCAAATTGTAACTTCAAAATTGCATGAATTTGACTAAAATATACCATAACACATAATGTACTCTATCCATTTTATTTTGTTTTACATTTGTTGATTTGATACTCCCCTTAAAAAGCTACTAATTATATTAGAAAAATATGATTGACAACTATTACGTTGTATAGTTACTTAATAATAAGAATAATATTGAAAGAAAAAATAATAAACCTCTCATGGTTTGCTTAAATAATAAGTAAAAAAGATAATTTTATTTTCATTATAAAGGTCAAGAAAAATGAAAAGAAAGAGAAAAATATACTCTCAGAGCCTTTTTACTTGTCTCTTTGACTTGACAATTCACATAAAAAATTATATATTAGGAATAAAACATATAAAATTATATTTAATAATTATATTTTGAAAATTTAAGTTTGACTACTAATTTAGTTACAAAATAAATACGAAAAAAATAGAATTTTTTTAATCTTTCTTGATTTTCTAAAAATAAATAAGTAAAGAATAATTAATTTTTAATATAACAAACAAGAATACAAAAACAAGTAATTTAATAAGGAATAGAAAGATATGTTTAAAAAATTACTACCATGTATGTCACGACCCATAATCGATAGGTCATGATAGCGCTTGTCGCAGCGAACCTTGATAAGTAAACCTATCACACAAACCGATAGACAAAGGGTAAAATGATAGAAATAACCCAAAGGTAAGGCTTCTAGAATGAAATCGAACCATATAAGTATGGCAAATGCGGAAAGAAGCATAACAATCCAACCATAACTCCCAAAATCAGGTGTAAATAGTATAAAAATGTATCTAATACAACTCGAATCCAAATGGAATACATAATATATCCAAATACAAGAAAAATTTGTCTCTAAAATGAAAGTAAAAACACAGTCTATAAATAAAGGTATCAGAACACATCCAGATGCTTGAAAATCATCAACTACCTTGAGAGATCCAACAATTGCTCGAGTCAAGAAACATGGAGAACACCCAAACCTGAATATGTACCTAAAGGGTATTGTAGGAGTGAGTACTGTCCACTTGTACTCAGTAGGTATCAAGTTGATCGAGTGATGCAGTTTGGGAAAAGGGGATGCTCAGTCATTGGTATGTTGGTCCGTACTTGGTTTTGAAAAGGGTTGGTAATGTTGCATATGAATAGGACTTTCCTTCTAGTTTGAACTCCATTCACCTAGTGTTCCATGTGTCTATGATCTATCGCAGATTGTGCCTATCAAGGATGTTGGTATTTTGAATTTCTTGTCTTACGAGGAAGTCCCTATTAAAATCTTAGATCGGCAAGTTCATTGGTTATGGAAAAAGGACGTAGATTCGATAAAGGTTTTATGGAGAAACCACAAGGTTGAAGAGGCTACTTGGAAAGCCGAAGAGGACATGAAGTCCAAGTATCCATTTTTGTTTTCCACTCCAAAAGATCGTGCATAAAGTATGTGTTATTCTTAACATCTTTGTTTTCTAATTTAGTTAAAGGTAAGAGTATACACATTTGGAGCTTGATCGTGCTAGATAGTGCCTTGTTCCATCATTCGGGAATGAATGATCCATGTAGGGGAAATTAAAAGACCTTGGGTATTAGGGGTGGTCTCCGATCCTGGTTGGACTTGAGACACTCGACACGAATAGGCCCTATTTCAGGTTATGTCAGATTGGTATCATAGCTCTAGGTTCATGGTTAATTGGGTATCTACAAAATCGTGTCGAGTAGAGTATCTTTTAACAATATATAGCGTGCCACATTTTAAGGGAGATGTTCTCTTTCTTGTATTTGGTTTTTGGGCTGTAGAGTCTAAGGTCCTAAAATCTTCTCTAATTCCCTCTTGTTCGCTTTTTAGATCATGCCTACCTAACGATCTGAAGCTCATGGAAACTCTTTTATCTAACCCGAGGACAACAATGATGGGACATATCCTGCTTATGGGGTCCAGACCCAGTCTAGGGGTCCAGTTCCTGATTTCCCTCCTGGAGTTCCACCAGTCCCCTCCAGTCCTACTCGAGCCCCTCAGGAAGATATGATGAATGTTGAATTTTATCAATCCATATGTTGGCTCAGTTGGTAACTTCTCATTTCGAGCATGATGCTTCGGTTACTCCATTTTTTTAGGCCACAAGGGTTGGCCAATTTATGAGGTTGAAACCTTTTGTGTTCACTGGTGTTAAGGTTGAGGAGGATCCTCAAGGTTTTATTGATGAGATGGAGAAGATCTTCCACGTAGTGCATGCTACTAATGTGGCAGGTGTGGAATTTTCTGCCTACCAACTAAAAAATGTAGCCTACTAATGGTATGAGAAATGGGAACAGTCTAGGGGTGATGATACAGAGTCGGCCCTGAGGGATGATTTCTCTAGTAATTTTCTGGACTGCTTCTTTTCTCAGGAGTTGAGAAAGGCAAAGACGAAAGATTTTGTTAACTTAAAGTAAGGAAAAATATCAGTCAAAGAGTATGCCTTGAACTTTCACCAGTTATCTCGAGTCTTGATTTTGGAGTGTAAAGTTGCCTTATTGAACAAGGACTTGGACATCTCCAGTTTGGTTGTGTGCATGCAGTACATTGAGAAAGAAAATAAAAAGCAGAAGGAGATGGGGAAGTGGCCGAGCAAGAAGTTCAGATTCTTGGATTAGGGTGGCAGCCAATAGCAAAGTGACGAGGATGGTAGAAAGTGGTCCAAGAAGAGGGGGGAAATTCTGGGTCTCACTCGACAGCTAGTTTTCCCTACCCAAAGTCGTCTGATAATAGACATTTTCAGAGTGGCGATAATTATAAGGCATGGGGTACCCAATCTCAGGCTAGTGAGGCCCAATCAGCTTCATCTTATCCTCCTTATAGATTTTCCAGTCGACTGTATTAGGGTTTCTGTTATGAGGGAAAGGATAAGTACTTTAGCTGTGGTCATCCAGGGCATATGCTTAGAACTTATTCATTGGCTAAGGTTTCCTCTGGGGCAAACAAAGTTCCGATTTCCTCTTCATTAGCTCTGGCACCAAAGAGTGCACCATCTAGCTCCGAAACTGGTCGAACCGACTCTAAGCTCTCATTAGTCGTCAGTAGTCTGAGGTATCACCTGATGTCGTTATCGATATATTGAAATTCTTATCCTATGATTTGTACTATTTACTTGACCGGGGCCCACTCTTTTTTATGTGACCCCACTTGTGGTTATGCATTTTGATTTTAGTCCTGAGTGTATTTTGGACCTTTTTTCTATTTCTACCTCGGTGGGTAATTATGTGGTGGCTAGAAGAATTTATAGAGGTTGTATGGTATCTATAAGTGGTCGAGAGAATTTGGTAGATCTGTTTGAATTAGACATGGTGGATTTTGATGTTATATTAAGGATGGTTTGTTTACACTTATGCTATGCATCTTTAGACTTTCAAACCTGTAGGGTCGTCTTTAAATTCCCTAATGAGCCGATTATTGAATTAGAGAGTGTTTCTCTAACTCCTAAGGGAAGATTCATATCATATCTTATAGCTTAGAGATTAATCTCCAAGGGGTGTCACTATCATTTGGTTCAGGTTAAAGATTCTAACTCGGAGGGTCCTTCTTTACATTTCATCTCGGTACTGAGTGAATTTCCTAAAGTCTTCCCCAATGACCTTCCTGGTGTTCCTCCCGATAGGGATATTTATTTTGGGATAGACCTTGTTCCGGTCACTTGTCCTATTTTTATTCCCCCATATAGAATGGCTCCAACTAAGTTAAATGAGCTTAAGAAGCAACTAAAGGATCTTTTAGACAAGGGTTTTATCTGTCCTAGTGTCTCCATGGGGTGCACTAGTGTTATTCGTGCGTAAGAAGGATGGTCCCTTAAGATGTGTATTGATTATCGACAATTGAATAAGGTAATAGTAAAGAATAAATACCCTCTTCTAAGGAAAGATGTTTTGTTTGATCAGGTTCAAGGTGCTAAGTTTTTCTCCAAGATTGATCTTCGGTCGGGGTATCATCATCTAAAGATTAAGGAAGTGGATATCCTTAAGACTGTCTTTCGTACCTTATATGGGAATTTTGAGTTCTTAGTTATGTCTTTTGGATTGACTAATGCCCCGAAGGCATTCATGAACTTGATAAATCGAGTCTTTCATTAGTTTTTGGATTTGTTAGTCACTGTATTTATAGACGATAATCTAGTGTACTCAAAGAGCGAGGTAGGTCATGCCAATCACCTCCGTATTATGTTGTACACCCTGAAATATCAATAATTGTATTCCAAATTTTTGAAATGTGAATTCTGGTTGAATGCTGTCACTTTTTTGGGCTATGTCTTTTCTAGTGAAGGGATCATGGTGGATGCCACTGAATGTTGTAGTGGTTAAAAGGTTTCCTAGACCCAGTACTCCAATCGATATTCAGATCTTCTTGGTTTAGTTGGTTATTACAGAAGGTTTGTGAAAATTTTCTCTTCTATAACTACCTCATTGACTAAGTTGACTAAGAAGAAAGTGATGTTCTTGTAGTCTAAAGCGTGTGAGGGTAGTTTTGAAGAGCTGAAGAATAAGCTGACTTCGGCTCCAATCTTGACTTTGTCTGAAGGCACTGATGGATTTGTGGTATATTGTGATGCATCCTGTGTGGGTCTTGGTTGAGTCTTGATGCAGCATGGCAAAGTTATATCTTATGCCTCATACAGTTGAAGGTGCATGAGAAAAATTATCTGACTCATGACATAGAATTTTTTGTTATGGCATTCATATTGAAAATCTAGCGTCACTATTTTTACCGAGTGCATATGGATATCTTTTCAAATCATAAGAGCCTGCAATATGTGTTTACTCAGAAAGAGCTGAACCTCGGGCTAAGGAGATGGCTTGAGCTGCTCAAGGATTATAACATGAGTCTTCACTACCATCCAAGTAAAGCTAATGTGGATGTTGATACTCTTAGTAGGTTATCCATGGGGAGTCTAGCTTATGTGGATGAAGGGAAGCGTGAGTTGGTGAAAAATATTTACCATTTGTCTAACCTCGGAGTTCGTCTCTTGGACTCTATGGATGGTGGTGTATTTGTGCATAAGGTTGTGCCACCGTCTCTTGGTGCGGAAATAAAGGAGAAACAAGTGTTGGATGCTATCTTGATAAGGATCAAGGGTGATATAGGTGGCAGAAGGTGATGGCCTTCAAGATTAGTGGTGTTGGTACCTTGCGTTACCAAGGAAGGTTATGTGTTCCCGACATAAATGGATTTCGAGAGAGGATCTTGGCTGAGGCACATGAGTCGCACGACGCTATTCATCTTGGTTCAACTAAATAGTATCATGACCTTAAAGAGGTGTATTGGTGAAACTATGGCTGAATTTAGTTTTATTATTCATAATGCTTTAGAGATACAACCTGAAGAAGAACCTTCTTTGTTTATGGATACGAGTGATTCAAATAGTTACATGGAAGCATTATATAACCATTATATTGATTTACTTGATGAAGTTGTATCGTCAAATATCACTCTAATTGTCGCTCCTCAAGCTCCCGAGAAGTCATCATCTTCTAAAAAGTAGACACATAGTAGTTATCCTGATTACTTTTTTGATTTAAATGTTTGGGACAAGGTGCAACCTTCAACACACAGAACAACTTCTTAGGAAGAGCTTAAGTATTTTCTTCAACATCCGATAGAGGATCGTAAAGCAAAGATCTGCGCGTTGGAATGGTGGAAGAATAAGGAAAGACAATATCCGGTACTTTCAAAATTAGCTAGAGATATATTGAATGTTCTAATGTCAATCATTAATCAGAGAGCGTTTTTAGTCTGGGACGACAACGGTTTGGAGAAAACTGACACTCATTGGGAAACAAAGCTATGAATGTTCTAGTTTGCCTTAGAGATTGGATTAGAGCGGAACGAAGAAATCAAGGAATGGGGGAGGATCCAAAAGACGAACAGAATCTTGAAGAAATTATGACTTTAAGAGAGAACTCAGCACGTTCAAGTCCAATACATGGTTTAGCCTTTGCCCCCGTTGATTTTGACTTTTTTATGGCAGTTCTCATTAATATTAACATTCATGAGTTGGAAAAATTAATGCAAAATTTGTAGATTTTTCATTCATGTAAATTATAAGTTTGGATCCTTTTGCAATCAATAAAATACAATATTCATTCACTCCTTACTTATTTTTTCATTTAAATTAAATTTCTAGTTTGAATTAAATACTTTTAATATATACTATCAAACTTTACACTAAGTAATAAACATAACAAACATTTATAATATATTAAAAGTGTGAAGACCCTTATAAAAGTGATTTGAACTTTTTGTCCTTCGTTAAAAAACTCTCCTTTAGACAAAACTGCCTTTTCTATTATTTAATTATTTTTATTATATTAACTAGAATCCTAAAATATATAGGATTCCTAAAATATATGGAAAGAGAATCAATTAATATTTTTTTTTGTACTGATCAATTAAAAAAAGACTCCAAAAATAGGATAGAAAAATATTCCTAGGACTCTATTAAGAAAATACATCTATAAATATTGAGATGCACGTTAAACTAGAGAAGAACTGGTTTACTTATTGAAAAAATATGATTGATATTCATCTAACTTGATTCGATTGCATGTCTAGATTTGTGGATGCTTAATTTTCTAACCCTCAATTTCTTCACTATTTTTGTCAACATAATAGAATTCAACGTGTGGGTATATATAAATATCTTCTTTGTTTTCATTCAAGAATTCTTTATGTCAAAATTTTTGCTCAGACAAGAATTATTTTCATCAAAACTGAAGCTTTATGATCACTATTGTATTATTTTATTGTAGTTTAAAGGTCGTAGATGAATTTACAGGTGGTAGATGAATGTCGGTCGCCTTTGAAGAATTTTTTTGGGTAAAGGTTAGGTTTAATTGTATTAGTTTTATATCTCTATTTTGAGATATTTTTGTGTGTGTAAAGATAAAGTTTAGTTGTATTATTTTGATATCTCTATTGTCGTATTATTTTATTGTAGTTTACAGGTGGTAGATGAGAAGCAGAAGGCTTTGAGGATATTTTCATATAAAGTTTAGATTTAATTATATTGTTTTGATGTCTCTATCATCGTATTGTTTTGTTGCAGTTTACGTAGATGAATATCGATTGACTTTGGGAATTTTTTTTGGTAAAGGTTATGTTTAATTAAATAAATTCTCTAAAAAATGTTGAATTTAATTATTGTATTCATCTTTATTATTTAAACAAATATCCTATTTAGTGTAACGTTTGAACTCAATAAAGTGAGGTACACGAGCGAGACGCGTACACCTAAACTAGTATATACAAATAATGAAAAAATAAAAATAATGTTAGCAAATATTACTTAGACAACTAGTATTGACATATAAAAATACTATAAGTTTATCTTTTAAGTGTTGTATGTAAAATTATAAATTTTTTAATATATGTTCAAAACTTCAAGTATTATTATATTAAGTAGTATATTTGTGTATATTTTCTAAAGTACTATATCATGTAATGTATATATCTTTCAACTTTCTAGTGGTATTTTAAGTAGTATATATTCTACATATATGTGTATATATTTTCTATAAACTCTAAAGTAGTATATATTTAACGTATACATGTGTATATGTTTTCTAAATTAGTATATATATAGTGTATATATGTTGTATGTATATTATTTCAAGTGGTATTTTGAGTAGTATATATTGTACATATATGTGTATATATTTTCTATAGACTCAAATAGTATATATTTAATGTATACATGTGTATATGTTTCTATAGTAGTATAATATGTAATGTATATATGTTACATGTGTATATATTTTCTATATGCTCTAAAGTAGTATATATTTAACGTATACATGTGTATATATTTTCCAATGTTGTATATATATAGTGTATATATGTTGTATGTATATTGTTTTGAAGTAGTATTTTAAGTAGTATATATATTATATTGTACGTATATATGTGTAAATATTTTATATAGACTCTAAAGTAGTATATATTTAATGTATACATGTGTAATGTTTTCTAAAGTAGTACATATTTAGTGTATATATGTTGTATGTATATTATTTAAAGTAGTATTTTAAGTAGTATATATATATTATATTGTACGTATATATGTGTATATATTTTCTATAGACTTTAAACTAGTATATATTTAATGAATAAATGTGTATATGTTTTCTAAAGTAGTATGTATTTAGTGTATATATGTTGGATGTATATTATTTCAAGTAGTATTTTAAGTAGTATATATATTATATTGTACATATATATGTGTGTATATTTTCTATAGACTCTAAGCTAGTATATATTTAATGTATACATGTGTATATATTTTCTAAAGTATTATATATTTAGTGTATATATGTTGTATGTATATTTTTTAACGTATTTAAAATGTATATAGGTGTGTACATAGTATATATTGAAAAAACATAGAAATTCAAATTTTTTTTTTTTTTACATTTTGATCGGTCAAAATCGGATTCACGCTAAGTGGGCCAGTCCAGATCTATTTCAGCATATTTTACTGTTTGGGCCCGAATCGGCCCATTAAGAATGACCTGGGAGCGGACCAGCCCAAGAATTGGTAAAAAGAAGTGGGCCAGTGCTGATTTGAACCAGACCAGCTCAGTTGACAGGTTTACCTAGTCTGCCAAATAGTGTAAACATATAATGGACAGAGTTCGTTTCATTAAATAAGTACTACTCTATTCTTACAATCTCAAAGATCTTTATACCTTTGTTATAGTGTTTTACATGGGAGTTACTACTTTTTTCAAGAAAGCCTCATCTGCACCACCATAAGTAGGTTTTATAGAATGCCATCTGAATCAAGATTTGCAGATGTAAATATACTTGGAAACCTAAAAAGTAAAAGCAACATGAAGGATAAACAAGTTTGAAAATAAAAGACATAAGAACTACAAAGTCAGTTTCACATGTAACAGCTTAGCATCTTCTAAGAAAGAACCAAAACTGAACCCATGGAGAAGTATTTTGACAGGAAAGATAAAGATATGAAGACTGATTTCCAAATCCAACACTCCTCTTTACGTTATAATGATATGTATGTTGGGAAAAATGGACTATTTTTTCCGCCCCTTCCGGACCGCTTTCAAGCAGAAAATAATAGAGAAATTAAAGAGAATAACAACACAAAGATTTAACGTGGAAAACTCCCCAATTGGAGAAAAACCACGGGCCTCTCAGAAAAATATTCACTATATGGAAATTATTACACCATACAATACACAATATTTTTCTCACACACCCTCACTTCCTAAAATACTATTCTCAAAGAGATCTCCAAGAGAATTATCTCTAAATCTCTTTAATAGTAAACAAAGAAAATAATATTTTTGTGTGTATTAAACAATGAAGGAAGTGGAGTTTATTTATAACTCCCAACCTCCTCCCAACCAAAGTAAATTTCCGATGTGGGATTTTCTTTCTTCAAAACAAACTTCAACAAATCTCCACCTTTTGAAGAGAGGAAAATGCAATCCGTTGGCCCTTTATAGTTGTCTAGCTACACATAACAAAATCAGTTCTCCACCTGATTCTAAACTCGGCCAATCATATCTAACTGCAACTTCCTCATTGTCTGCTACTGACAATCATAATTCTAAATTCAAGAATTATCATACCCCTACCATAAAGAGTACATCCACTCAGATTAAAAAACCAATCCAAGCATTTTCACTTGAAATCACTTCCTAATTTCAAGAATTTCATTTTCGGCACATGTCAAAAAAACTGCTAATAACTTATGGTGCAACTCTATTGTTGATTTCTTGAGAGTTCATTAGTCATCGACATCCTTTCCACCACACACCTTGCATCA
The DNA here is from genome assembly GCA_030864225.1 of Capsicum baccatum var. pendulum. Classification (NCBI taxonomy): domain Eukaryota; kingdom Viridiplantae; phylum Streptophyta; class Magnoliopsida; order Solanales; family Solanaceae; genus Capsicum; species Capsicum baccatum. The sequence goes on along the minus strand of CM061556.1, from coordinate 120,711,209 downwards.
CCTATCAACCAATACCCATGTGCAAACTTGTGGGCCAACTACCAATTAAACATCCTCTTCCATGGCAATTCTAAAGGTAGCATTCATGCCATGAGGATTTTCATCTTTCTTACAAAGAAATATCATCCCACTGTTCTAGGGAGACAACATTGGCAGCATTTTCTTTGGAGCTTCCGGCCGAACTAGCCCTATTATTTGGACAATTATTTTAACATGTCCCGATTGTTTACAATTCTAGCAGATGACCTTCTTCTTAGAGCTTTGCTTCCATTTTCCTTTAACAAAAAGAGCTAAATATTCTAGAGATTTTTCATCTCCATTCTTCAATCTTTTTTCTTCAGAAATCAATTTGCTTGTCACTTCTGAGAAAATCACAGTTTCCTTACCATACATTAAAATGGGTTGTATGTGCTTGTAGGAAGATGGAAGAGACCAAATGAGTCGAAGTGTCTTGTCTTCATCATCAATTTTCACTCCAATAGATTCCAATTCAAAAATAATCCCATTCAAGACACTCAGATGATCAGAAATAGTTGTACCTTCAGCCATTTGCAATTTATGAAATCGCTCCTTCAAATATAAGCTATTTGAAATACTTTTGGTTTTGGTACGATTCTTCAAGTTTCTCCCACAACTCCTTTGTTGTAGACAATCCAATCACATCAGCAAGAACATTTTTAGCTAAACACAAGCGAATTTAACTTGCCGCTTTCATGTCTAGATCTTCCCATTCTTCATCACTAATTCTGGATTTTTCTGAGTCTTTACTACTTTTAGATTTTTCTGAATCCTTATCACCTTTTTCGCTAGTTGGTCTCTCTTTCAATGCCTTGTGTAATCCAGATTGGATTAACACATCCTTGACTTGCACTTGCCACAAGCCAAAATTAATTCTCCCATCAAATTTCTCAATCTCAAATTTTGTCCCCATCTTGTTTATCAGTACTTATAAATGGACAATAGTAATATAAAGTACCCACTAAACTAGTTCCCAGGAAAGAGAGGTGGATCAAAAGGAATACACTTAAGTATCAAGTCTTTCCTTAGCCAGAACCTCTTTAGATTGTACTTATTCCCACTATTATCAAATATACAAGTACCCCAAAGTAACTCCACCAGAATAGCAAACTCCACCGAAATCGGACTCTACTTGCTACTCAATTGGGACGAAACTTCTGCTTAAGAGCAATAATTCTAATTCAGAAATTTTTTCTGATGTGGAAGATCAGACAAAGCTGCAACCACAAAGCATACTAAAATTTCAAAAGAATTATTCCACACCAAAAGCTCTGATACCACTTGTTGGGAAAAATGAACTATTTTTCCCGCCCCTTTCGGACCGCTTCAGAAAATAATAGAGAAATTAAAGAGACTAACAGCACAAAGATTTAATGTGGAAAACTCTCCAATTGGAGAAAAACCACGGGACTCCCAGAAAAATATTCACTATATGGAAATTATTACACTATACAATACACAATATTTTTCTCACACACCCTCACTTCCTAAAATACTATTCTCAAAGAGATCTCCAAGAGAATCATCTCTAAACCGCTTTAATAGAAAACAAGGAAAATAATATTTTTGTGTGTATTAAACAATGAAGGAGGTGGAGTTTACTTATAACTCCCAACCTCCTCCCAACCAAAGTAAATTTCCGATGTGGAATTTTTTTTCTTCAAAACAAACTTCAACAATGTGTTCAGTATTTATATGAAAAGAAAAGGGCAACCCCATGCACTAAAGCTCCCGTGCTATGCGTAGAGTGCGTGGAAGGACTGATATAAGGTATAAGTACATAATTTGTAAGAATCGCTATTAACTTTCAATTAATAAACACTTCTTTAAAATAAGTAAACTGACAGATCTCACAATTTTGAATTTTTTGAACATTCAAATGCCATGTTCAATAATGACAAGTCCTCAAAATGGTCACTTTTCAAAATTAGGTGAATAACTCGACCTCTTTCTGTTATACACTAAGCGACCGTTGATATTATATTGAGTATGAGATGATGATTAATTAGATACTTGTGACAAATGATCCAAAAGAAATTATGATTCAATGTCTCCGAGAAGTAATAATACGATGTAACAGATCAATTAATTTCTAGAACCTAAAAATAAATAACAGAAACTGACACACTCAAGTGCAGACAAATGCGTAAGGATATAAAAAAATACTCAATACATGATGATAAATATAGCATATGCACTCAAGCATGATCTTAAATTTGCAGCTTCTCCCTATATAAGAAGATCATATGCAAAAAAAATATGCACAGCATTCGTTTAGAATGCTTAAGAATTATTTGATATCACTTGAAATCATCATATAGAGATGAACAATTATACCTAAGAAAATGTCGAACAAGTGGACCAAAAGGGAAAAGGCATCGTTTCCACCCCAAACTATACCCGAAAAGTCTAAGCCACACCTAAACTATATGAGTGACCTATTACATACCTTAACTATAAAAAAGTGATACTTTTAACACCCTGTCAGGTATAAGACCACTTGAATGTGGTGTGGTATTTTACATGCGCTGCCACATCAGCGCCACATTAGCACCACGTCAGTATCATCCAAAAAAATAATAAATTTATTATTTTCATAAATTTTTCTTTTTTCTTTCTTTTTTTTTAATTTAAATCATTTTTCTTTCTTTCTTAAAAGTGAATTATAAAAAATATCATCTCCTTAAATCCTTCTTCTTTTAGTTAAAATCTGGATAAAGCCCATTTACTGCTAAACAAACGGATTCGATCATATCAAAGCAATACAAATTCGGCAAATAAAATCACTTCAATCCTTTCACTATTTCACAATCTTTGCCATTTTTTGTGAAATTCTTGAAACCCACAACCCAATTTGATAAACTTCGAGCAAATCATAACCCAGACCGTAAAATGTAAACACAAAATTCAAGAAATCCACAACTTAGTTCAATAAAATTCAACTAATTTATAATTCAATTCGTAAATGCAAGAAACTCATAACTCAACTTCATAAAATTCAATTTGCAAAATTCGAGAAACCCACAACACAATTCAGTAAAATGCAAGAAACACAGAATCGAACTCATGAAATTCAAGATACATTTCAATTTTGGAAAATTCAAACAACCCACTATCTAACTCGTGAAATTCAAGATACCCATAATCGAATTTTATAAAATTTCAAAAACTCACAATCTAATTTAAATTAAAATTGAATAAATTTCGTCTACATAATACCCAGATTTACAAAGAAATATCAATTATAAATTGAAATGTGGGTATCTTGAAATGTGGGTTATGTGTTTGAATTCAACTCGTATTTTTTTGGTAACTGGTGGGATTATATTAAGTAAAGGTATATCTTAAAGACTTAATAAAAAACAAAAGCCATTACTGCTCCAAGAAGAAACTATTTAAGCGCCTCTAGTTGAGGCCAAAATTGAGTAATCCACATTTGGTTCTAACAAAAGCAAAAGGACATAGCACTAATAACAAATTTCTTCCTACTTGTAATAATAAAGGAAAAAAATAAAAGGGTAAGTTAATTTGTGAATTCATTGATGAATTGATGGAGGTTGACAGAAGCTAAGGAATAAGAAATGGATTTGAGGAAGAAATGAGAAAAGAAGAAAGAAGTTAGAGATGAAGAGTAAAAAAGAAAAAGGAAAAACAAATTAAAAGGTGAAGAAAGAAAATAAAAATTATATAAATATAAATCAAAAACTAATTAAATATAATTGATTGATAAAATGCAATTGAATAATGACACGTGTGCATTTTTTAATCTTCTTTTAATTTCCCTTTCTGCTTTTCACGCGCCTAAAACGAGTGTAAACAAAGCGCCATAGAATGAGTGTCGCGGGGAGGTAATTGTTTTACTTTTTTATAGTTTAGGTGTGTAATAGGTCACTAGTATAGTTTAAGTGTGGCTTAGACTTTTCGGGTATAGTTTAGGGTGGAAACGATGCCTTTTCCCTAGACCAAAATGCTAACCTGGGACAATCTTCCTTCTATTGTTGTTTCAAGACTTCGAATTACTGTTTATTTCTGCATCTGATTTCTCAGGTGATCTACTCAGCATGCCTTGTGCAACATTCCTTGAATTTAATAAAATGCATCATTAAGTCCACAAATATAGAGACAATATGTTCTAATCAAATTTAATGCAAAAAGCCGATACAAAATTTCTGAGTACATAGAAGAATAAAGTACCTAGTAAGCTTTTAATTCTTCAATATTATGTTGCAATGGAAGATCATGTGTTGCATGTATGTTAAAATACTATGCACTACACAAAGATAAGTTTTAGTCTGCTAACAACCTATGAATGTGTGCTTGTCAGAAATCATCTTCAGTCTTTGAAACCTAGTGCGCTGATTAGAGAACAAGCTCACTTTCGTTCTCTTCCTGCTTCTCCTGCTAATGCTATTGATACCTCCTCCTTTGCTTCTTCAATAAGTTCTTGGTTGAAATCTTGCTTTATTTATATTCTTCCTAAAAAATTCGTACTTCTACTTTCTTTTTTTCATCAACACATGCTAATAGTAATAAGAAAAAGGAAAAGAGAGATGATAGTTTAATTTGATGCATAATCAGAAATTATTCACCCTAAGTAAACTTCAGTCAAAGTGATATAGACATAATATCCCCTTTCTATAAAATAAGCAAACGAAATGTAAAATTCTATGTCATAAAGTACATTATATTAGAACAAGACATAAAAAGGGGTATAAATATTTCAAAGAAAATAAATAGACGTCAGTCAAAGCAATATAGACACAATATCCCCTCTCTGTAAAATAAGCAAACAAAATATTGAATTCTATATCATAAAGTACATTATAACAAAACAAGACATAAAAGGGGGTACAAATATTTCAAAGAAAATAAATAGATGCCCATGTTACATTCCTAGAATTTACATAATAAATTAGGATTGAAGTACCAAAAAACAAAAGAAATATAACACTTATTGGCTTATAAGTGTGCCACCATAGGCAACAACTACCTTGGTTCCAGTTTGATATGAAAATTGTTTAGCCTGATCATGAATCTGCAAATCACGACATAACTCTCAACCCTTCAGATAAAACTTATTTTTTGAAGCAAACCATGTATCAATGTACAAATAACAAAAATTTTTGAACATATATTCTTCTCTTATTAGACTATATATAGACCAATAATTTGAAAACTTACTTGGAATGTGATACAAGCCAAATTACCTCCGGACCTTTGGTTGATACGTATGATGCTCGAGGTACTTGATGACTGCTTAGTGATTTTAAAAGATGTCACATGGAAGAAGATTACCATTAAGGAGGGTCAAAATACTTTGGCGAGGTTGAGGGAGTTCAAAACGGGGCTCGAAAGCCCCTTTGAAGAGTCATGCGCCCAAGCCGCTATGGATCCGCTTTTGATCCGCTCTAGCATTTCAAGAGCGGATCAAAACAGCCCTAGTGGGTCTTTTCATTCATTTGGGTCACTTTGGGGCTCTAATTATATAATATGTAGCCAAAATATAAATTCTTGGTAGCTAGGCTTATTTTCCTAGTCTTTTTATGATAATTTTTACATGATGTATTCCTGGTACTCCATGGGAGTGTTTGAGTGCTTGGAAAAGAATTTGTTGAACCTTGTTTAGAAAAGATGGTTGTAAGAGTGATCTAATCCCCTTTGCGATCACCATAAGAGTTAGGTGCCTATTGATAGTCATTAAGGGAGGTTTTAGGATTTAATACATCTTTCAATTGCCTTTTCGGTATCAATTTCATATGTATCTTCCTATCTTGGTTATTCTATCCTTCTATCTATATTTTCTGCATCATAGATTCGAGCCCTCATGGGTTGATTGGTATCATTTGGTATCAGATCCGAGCTTAGGATCGTTCCCACGATTCTAGTCTTGGGTTTGTTATCTTGAAAATAAATAAAAAAAAGTGTCAAAAAATTGAAAATCCACAAAAAAAATCACTATTCACGTTTTAGGTCCTAGGTCATATTTTGAAATTTTTATTTTTGTGTTTTTTGTGTTTCTAGTGTTATATTTTCATTCCCTAACACTATACGAGTCTATAAACCAAATTTGAGTCAAATCGAAGCTTATTTGAGAGTTCTATCCTTGTTGGAAGCTTGGGTTGAAGACGTTTGAAATGAATTGAAATTCTAAAGATTTTGGTGAATAATTTGGATAAATTAATGTTTGGAATGAGTTTAAAAGGCTAAAAAGTACCTACTTTCAAAATTTCAACTCATTCCAAGCTCCGGAGAAAAAGTTAGAAAGATTGATGTTCTTAGTATTTTTGGAGTGTTCTTAAGAAGATTGTTATATTCATATTGAAATTCATCCAATAAAAGGTGTTTTAATCCAAGAAGATGGAATAAAAATATTTAAATGGTGTTTGTGTTTGAGCATCTAAAAGGATTTCAAGAATATGCCAAGAGAAAATTACACAAAGGGCATCAAGAAGGCTAATTTTGGCCAAACACAAAGGGAGGGGCGGGCCACTTGCTCCCCATCTGCGTCCAACCTGTGCCCAGGCTGTGGACATACCCCAAAAGCACCTCAAGTCAGTAAGTAAGGTCCAATATACGTCCAAGTTGCCTTGCACCTGCGTCCAAACTGCTAGAGGATGCTGCCCCAACGCAGACCACCGAAACCTATCGCAAATCACCTTCTTTTGGCGTGAATCAAATCCAACAACCCCAATACAAGTTTATCAATATATTACAGTATTAATTAAACTTCTAAAACATATCTCAACACTCTAAAATCTCCATTGCTCAAGGTTTGATTCTTAGTTTCAATTTCTTGATTCCTAATCTCTTCTTTTGGTTCTTAAACTACTCATCAACTAGTAATTTGTCTACTAAGTTGAGCAATTAGTTCTTGAGTCCGAATTATTTCATCATCCTATTTCTTTTGAGTTTTCTAGTTTTTATTTTGTTGTAGCTTTTTTATTCAAGTCCGTAAGTAGATTTTTTATTTCTTTGAGTCGATCAAACAAGAATCCACTCCGACCGCAAAGTAGAGATTGACACCTTAATGTCCACTGGAGTATAAGCAACTTTCAACATTCTTCACTCCAATTGTGAAGATCACAAAGGTAAGATTATATGAGTGTTGGAGAGGAGCTTTACTACTAATCTTATTTGTTCATTTTGTAGGTACAAGATAATATAAGGAAAAATGTCTTCGATAGCCTCGGACAATTGTGACTATGACATAGGAGACTATGATTATGGTGAAAATAGTTATGGCTACGAAAAAATGGAGATTATAGGGGCTATGAATATAGCCATGATCAAGAGTTAAATAAAAATAAGGGATACTATTCCCAAGGAGAATGTGAAATGAATTATGATCCTAGTTCTTATAGTGAGTACGGAGATGATGAAGAGCCTTGTAATGGTTCTTATGAGAAAGATGGGTAATGTGAGGAGTATTAAACTTCCCACACCGAGCCTATAGGTGATGTAACGTGTAACTCATTCATTTACAAATCTAATGAGGATAATGGTGAGAATGTACGTAAGGATTATGAAAATTCATATTCCTCATCTTGTAGTACTTATCAAAGTTAAAGTGGTGTAAATGGTTATACTAGATAACGTGTAAGTTTTCCCATGAATAGAATAGAGTATGCATCTCTGAAGTCAAAGTGTGTGACATCTTAAGATTCTTGTTCTAGTGCCTAAATGAGCGAAAGCGGGAACCAGGGTACGAATGAATGGTATAGTAGGAGTCAATGTATTCCTACTCTATCTATCTTTAAAAGAGAATGGGATCCCGAAGTTTACCTTGATTTGGAATGGCAATGCGAAAGAGTCTTCAAGAATTATTCTATGAGCGAAGCGGAACAAGATACATATGCCCTTAAGTACATTCAAGGTCCAACCTTAGCATGGTGTAAACTTGTAAGAACTTATACCCTAACTTGGGGTGCCTTGAAAGAGTTGTTTAGGCCAATTTATGTTCTAAAGGGTTACATGAAGCTTTATAATAGTGATCCAAGAAGACACCCATGTTCAAAGTGGGTACAAATTTGTGAAGTTCCGAGATGTGTTCTTATACTTGATGATGGGTTGCATGCAAACTACATATCTCCTCTTTTTGTTGATTATCTAGGGATACCTTGAGTGTCCAAGCATTTCACATATGTCTTGGAAGGCTATAGAGTCTTCGAGAGAGTAAAGGTTTCCTACACTCGAGATGGGTACTTTAAGGAGGTATGGTGTGACATAATCCCCTTGGAACGTGGACACTTATGCTTAAGTGCCGATTTTATTGCACAACAAGATTCCAAATATGCAAAATTAGCCTCAAATTGTATTAGACCAATGGGTAAACCATCTCTTTCCACCTACCCTTCCTAAACTCAAGGCAATGTGGTCACTTACTCCAAGCCAACAGAAATTAAGAGACATAAGATTGAGAGGAGTAAGGGAGTGCAAGGTGGCAACTTAAGAGACGAAAAAGGAGAGGTTGTGAGGAGTGAAGTGAGAGGGTTGGGACCAACTAGAGCTAACATTATTTTTCCTTCTTTTAATAATGACATGTGTGTAGGTACCAACATGGCAAGTGGAAGATAAAAAGTTCTAAAAAGGAAAATTCCCTTTGAAGACTTTACGAGGGAAATCTTAATTGAATCTAAAGCTTGTAGAGGACCTTCACACCAAGGTTAAGAAGAACAAGGTAATATAGCTAAATATTACACTTTTGTGCATGTGATGATAAGTGTGTGGCTAGTAGCCCATTGAGTATGAGTAGTAGCTTACCTATAGATGAGTCTATTGATTCTTTGCCTCTTGATGATGATGTACATATTGTGAGTGTGGATACACTAGTTAATCCTATTGATGACCGAAGTGACTCATTTTGGAAGATCAATTTGTGTCCACCTAGTGTTGAAGCCATTATGTTGAGTGATAGTACATCGTCTTGTGAAAATTGTGTTGATCAACTTGTGTGCAAAATTAGTCCACCACTTGAGTAAATGTGTAGCATGATTAAAGAACCTCAAGTGAGTGATGAAACTGAGAATGTTGGTCAAGCAAATGGGAGTAACCCTTTGATATTCTCCTTTAGTAAAGATCCTAATGCTTGTTTGGCTCATAGAGATGATCATATACTTGAAATATCTTTGACACTTGATAATGGTCTTTTAGGGAATGGACTTTTATTTTCTAACTCTTTTCCATGGATAGATCCTTCTCTCTTTAAGAACAATATTTTGTTTGAAGATGATGAGCTCACTTCTAGTAAATCACCTAGTAGTATGGATAGCATTGTTGATATAGCTCATCTTGAGGGATATATTCCGTATTACAACCCACTATAGTGTGACAACATTCCTTCTAAAGATACAAATCTCTTCTTAAAAGATAAGAGTACTCTTAAGGGAAAGGAATGTGAAGTCTTGGAAAGGAATAATCAATGGGGTGATGATAACTTTGATTTTCTTGAATCTTTAAGAAATCCAAAAAGTGAATTTTCCTTAGAAATGATTGTGGATGTGATCATTTATATGAAACCCCACCCTTGTTTGATATTAATAAGGATGCATTTCTTACTTCTTGTAAAGTCCTAAGTAATAATTCCTTTGATGTTGGTGGTGGTATGTGTCTACTTGAGGATTCTTCCATTGAAAGAGAAATTATCCATTGTTTGGTCATAGCTTCCTCTTCTACCTTGTGTGACTCTATTGTTGATAATACTCATGGTGATGATCTTGGATATAATATTGAGTATCCACATGGTGACACCTTTATTAAAGTAGACTTGGGTGATACCTTTCTCTACTCTCTGCTTGCTTCTAATGATGCTTATGTTATTATAGAGAGTATGTCTTTCTATTTGGGTGAAACCTATGGTGAAAAGGAGTGTTGTCTAGACCCGTGTCTATGGACACTCTTTCCATTTAACCCTGATGCCAAATTTAGAAATGGTGATATTGGTAAACCCAACTTGTTGCTTGGTCTACATGACAAGCAAAGTATGAATGAAGGTGTTGGTATCCTTCCCTATGATAGAAAGTCATTTTTGGGAATTCATAATCCACTTAAGGGACTAGAATTGTGTAAGGGAAATAACTCCAACAAGGATAAAGGGTTTTTAAAGAAGATGAGTAGTAAAAAGCTCCAAGAGAGTTCATCATTATGTCTTTCCATTCTTGACCAAGGTTCTATTACTTGTAGGTTAATAAAAGAGTCTTCTCTTGAAATAACTTTGGATCAATTCTATTTATGTGATACCCTTCTTCAATAATTGAGTGGAATTGATGACCTCCTTCTCCAAGGTGGTATCATTCTTGAGAACCCGAGGGCAAATATATCATTGTCTTCTTTGGGTGTTTCTTATAAACTAGCATCCTTGCTTGACACACTTGTGCTTAAATTATGTGAATTCCAACTTGTGGATGCCAAGTTGATTATTTGTTTGTTCAAGAGCCCATGGATGCTAAGGTTTTCTTGTCACCTTCATAGGGTTGGACAATTTGAAGTATCTTGTGGGGATCTTGGGAGCATGCTTAACTTTGTTAATAGAGATAAACAAACTATTAAGGGCATGACCCCATTAATGAATTTCTTTTCATTGGGATGTTGTTTAAAAAGAAAGAGCCATACATGCTTAAATGCTTTGATTCCATCCTTGTGTGCCTTATGTGTTATGCCTTTTGAGCCAAATGGCTTTCTTATAGATAATAGCACCTTGGATGATGGTTTTACAATTTATTCCTTCCTATACTACCTCTTTTCTTATGATGATATCCATGCTATTCTTGGATTTGTTTTATGTAGAGGTAGAAAACATATTGGTTGGTCCACTTGTTTGAAAGACAATGCTATATGGGTTTTGTGGACTTTAAAACCAATTGAGGCACCACTCTTGATGCAGTCTCTTGAAGAGGTAAAGAAACAATTATTTCTAATGGATCCTAGGGTGAAGGTAGTTTTACCCTTTGAATTATTTGATGCCATTATGACCTTTGTAATTTCCTTATCTCTTGATGAAACCCATAGCCAACCCCTTTGTGTATTCTTCGATAAGTTTCTAACGTTCAAAATAAGGGATCCTTGGTTGTATCTTAAGTGTTTTTTGTGCTAACCCTAACCCTCATGCCATGAGGATATTGTATTTATTTGTCCTTCCTTTGGTTTGCAAGGTTTGGATTCGAGGTCGAATCCTTTTCAAGAAGGGGAGGATAATACAAGCCAAATTGCCTCCGAACCTTTGGATAAGATACGTATTATGATCGAGGTGCTTGATGAATCCTTAGTTCTTTTAAAATATGCCACATGGAGAAATATTACCATTAAGGAAGGTCAAAGAACTTTGGCGAGGTCGAAGGAGTGCAAAACGAGGCTCGAAAGCCCCTTGGAAGGATCATGCGCCCAAGGCACTTTGGATCCGCTTTTGATCTGCTCTAGCATTTCAAGAGCTGGTCAAAACAGCCCTACTGGGTATTTTCTTTCATTTGGGTCACTTTTGGGCCCCAATTATTTTATATGTAGCCAAACTATAAATACTTGGTAGCTAGGCTTATTTCATTCGCTTTTTATGATAATTTTTACATGATGTATTCCTGAGACTCCATGGGAGTGTTTTAGTTCTTGAAAAAGCATTTGTTGAACGTTGTTTAGAAACGTTGGTTGTAAGGATGATCTAATCCTCTTTGCAGTCACCGTAATAGTTAGGTTCCTATTGATAGTAATTAAGGGAGGTTTTAGGATTTGATACATCCTTCGATTGCGCTTTCGATATCAATTTCGTGTCTATCTTCCTATCTTGGTTATTCTATCCTTCTATCTTTATTTTTTGCATCTTGGATTCTATTCCTCACGGGTTGATTAGTATCAGAATGAGAGCTCCCTTATCCGAGAGAGAATAAGAGCTAGAGAGAATGCCATACGTGGACGTGGAGGTCTAGAAAATTGACCCATCATGATCCCACTTATGATGGGGAAGTAGTAAGCAACGGTTTTTCCAGAACTAGTCTAAGCACAAACCATCAAGTCCCTCCCTGCAAGTGAAATAGGTATAGTATGTCATTGCACAGGGGTTGGCTTAATAATACAAAACTAACCTAGAAACCAAAATAACCACTCAAACTAAGGAGAAGAAGATGAGATAAAGTAGAATAAACTAACACACATTCGGATTCATCACAAAAAAAAGATGCACTAAAGTAAATGGATAATTAGTGAGACATAATCTAACACCAATGAATAGCACCAAGGTGTGTATCAAACACCAAGACACACAACACCAATGATAGATAACACCACACTCTTAGATGGACACAAAGGTATCAATGACCTCAAGCACCCACCTTTCTTGCCAAAGTTTCAACACAAGGCTAACCCTAGTTTCAATGTCTTTGCCAAGACCTAAAAACTACAAAATAAGAGTATCACTCATCAAAACTAATGAAACTAGAAGCTAAAATGTCTATTTATACTATTACAAGACAATGACCAAAATGCCCTTAATGGGGGCTTAAGAAGGGCGCCCCTTGAGTGTGGACTTATGGAGTGTAAAGTCCATCTTGACCTTAATGAATAGGTGCCTATATGATGTAAAGATGTGGTGCATTCAAGGTTCTTCTTCACATATCAATATGTACCCTCCCTTGGTTGTTTGTATGACACTCTCACACACCTTTATTTGCATGAACAAGGCTTAAAGATGTTGTAACTCCTTGGCTTGGCTTTGTATGAAAGGCCTTGAGGGCTTGACACTTGCATCATCCACTCCATCTTGAATATAGTTTGACCTCAAACTCATGGTTCCTAAACCTCAACAGTGTCCACGAGTGAAAGATCACACACATTGAAAGTGTGATGTACTTGGTAATCCAGTGCTAGATCAATCTTGTATGCATTATCGTTGATTCTTTCAAGTACTTGAAATGGTCCATCACCCCGAGGCATAAGTTGTTCTTCCTTTGATTTGGAAACCGCTCCTTCCTTAGGTGAACCCACACCCAATCTCCAGGTTCAAGCACAAGTCTCCTTCTCCCTTTGTTTGCCTTTTTTGCAATCTCTTGATTCATCTTTTCAAGTCAGCTTCTCACCTTCTCATGCATCCTTTTCATAGCTTTGTCTCACTTACTTCCATCTAGACTTATCATAATATTACTAGACAAATAAGTGAGATCTAAGGGGGTAAGGGGATTCATGCCATAAACACACTCAAAGGGAGTCATACCCATGCTTGAGTGTATAACCCGATTATATGCAAATTCCATCAAGGGTAGATAATCTTCCCATGAAGCCATTTCACCTTTAACCATGGAACGTAGCATAGAACCTAAGGTCCTATTTACTACTTCCATTTGGCCATAGGTTTGTGGGTGGCAAGAGGTTGAGAAAAGCAACTTCATACCAAGCCTACTCCACATTGAATTCCAAAAAAGACTTAGGAACTTTAAGTACCTATCACTCAAAATGGTTTTGGGAATCCTATGTATCTCGACAACATATTCCAAAAATAAAGAATCTACACTAGAGGCATCCTTAGTTTAGAATAAGGGATGAAATATGCCATTTTTTAGAATCTATCAACAACAACAAAGATGTTAACCCTACCTCTCCTTGTCCTTGGCATCCCCAAAACAAAGTCCATGGATATGTCAAAGTCTATGGATATGTCAAGCCAAGTTCTAAGGGAGTGAGAAGTGGGGTATACAACCCTTGAGGAAGGAGGCGAGATTTGCACTTTGTCAATCCATACATTGGCCACAAACCTTAGCAACATATTTACGCATATTTGGCTAATAGAATTGCTCCTCTAAGATGTCGAGGGTCTTGTCAACACCAAAATGTCCCATGAGGCCACCATCGTGTGACTCTCTAACAAACAACTCTCTCCATGAACTAGAAGGAACACATAATCGCCTTCTCTTGAACAAGTATCTATCAAACGGAGAGTAGGAGGAGCTACCATTCTTCTTGAGCCATCTTTCCCTTCCGTACTCTTCACATTCCCCAAAAATCAGAGCAAAGGTAGGATCCTGAGGATACAACATCCGCAAGCTCTCAAATCCCATTAAACTTGACGACAAAGTAGCAACAAGCACATGCTTCCTATACAATGTATCGGCAACTACATTTTCCTTGCCCTCTTTGTATTACATTACATAAAGGAAGGTCTCTAGGAATTCAATCCATTTAGCATGTCACTTATTCAACTTTTCTCAGGCCCTAAGTTGTTTCAATGATTCATGATCCATTCGAATTACAAACTCCTTAGGCTACAAATAATGTTGCCAATTGCCCAAAGCTCTAACCAAGGCGTACAACTCTAACTCATAAGTGGAATAGTTTAGAGTTGCTCCTTTGAGATTTTCACTAAAGTAAGAAATGGGTCTTTGTTCTTGCATCAAAACATCCCCAGTACCCACTTTTATAGCATCACATTCGACCTCAAACATTTTGTCAATTTGGGCAATTGCAACAAAGGAGCCGAGATGAGAAAAGTTTTCAAGGTCTCAAAGGCCTTTGATTTCTCATCACCTCACTTAAAGGGTTGGTACTTTATAATAATCTCAGTTAAGGGGGATTCTATGGTACTAAATCCCTTGAAAAACCTCCTATAAAATCTTGCCAACCCATGGAAACTTCGGATTTATAGTCTTCGGGGTCGGCCAACTTCGTATAGAGTCTATCTTGGATTCTTCCACTTCCACACACCTTGAGATAACAACAAACCCCAAGAATACCACTTTGTCAACATCAAAATAACATTTTTCCATATTATCATACAACCTCTCCTTTTGGAGGACATCAAATACACATTGTAAATGCACTACATATTCTTTAAGAGACTTGTTATAGACCAAGACATCATCAAAGTACACAACCACAAACTTTCTTAGAGGATTCATCACATGATTAATTATCCTCATGAAAGTGCTAGGAGAATTTGTGAGGCCGAATGGCATGACAAACCATTCATATAGACCAAACTTGGTCTTGAATGCGGTTTTTCATTCATCGCCTCATTTCATTTGAATTTGGTGATAGTCACTCCTAAGATCAACTTTAGAAAACACACAATATATATTTAATTCATCAATTATATCATCTAATCTAGGGATAGGATGACGATACCTTACTGTAATTTAGTTGATGGCTCGACAATCCACACACATGCGCTAAGTTCCATCTTTCTTTGGCACCAATAGAACCAAAACCACGCATGGACTCATGCATTTATTGATATATAATTTATTGAGAAGTTTCTCAACTTGTCTCTTAAGCTCCTTAGTTTCCATAGGTTTACTTCGATAGGTCGGTTTATTGGGCAATTGTGAACCCGACACAAACTCAATTTGATGTTCAATACCCCGGATTGGGGGTAACCCTTGCAGCAACTACTTTATAAAAACATCATCATAGTCCTGCAAAACAATGGAAATAGAATGGGGAATAGAAAAAGAAGTATAAGGGTTAGTACTAAGAACATGGGCTAGAAGAAGCATAGGAGTGTTAAGGTCTTGTTCCTTGAACAAGTCTTTCCTTCTAGCCAACATTACCATTGACCCTTTACCCTTGGGACTTGATGAACCCATGGCTGCCTCATATGTATTGCCCCCGAGTTTACTCTCTTTTTTCTCTTTTCTTTTAACTTTTTCAATTGTTGATGCAATTCACTCACTTGAGAAGTGTGAACTTTTGGCCACAACGCTCAAGTGAATAGTTGTTAGTCCTTCCATTATATTTGGTAGACTTGTAAAATTGCCAAGGTCTACCCAATAACAAATGACATATTTGCATCGGAATCATATCACATAATACTTCATCTTGGTAATTCCCCACTTGAAAATGAATCAACATTGTCTAGTCACTTTTAATTGCCCACATTCATTCAACCATTGTAGCTTATAGGGATTGGCATGTAGAGTAGTAAGAAGTTTCAAAAAGTCAACCATGGTAGCACTTACTAAATTGGTGAAACTACCACTATCAATCATCATAGTTCACACTCCACCCTTGATAAGACACTTGGTGTGAAATAAGTTTTATCTTTGGCTCAGATCTTCAATTGCCTTTCTCACCATAACCCTCCTTACCACATAATTAGGAATTTGTCATTCAGCATCTTGTGGACAAGTTTCTTCTTCTTCATATTCTTTATTCATATCATCAATAAGTTTCTCTCCATCTTGAGGTTCAGACTCATCAACCTTGGGTTCCATCATCACTTCCTTCCCTAGATACTATAACTTCCCATTTTTTAGAATCACATTTCTTTGATTTGGGCATTCACTTACTCTATTCCCTAAACCTTGGCACTTGAAACATTGAAAACCTTTAGAAAAGAGAAGAGGATTCGGTTTACCTTCTAACCTTGGAGGTTGGTGTTAAAAATTCTTGGTTACGGGTTGAGAAGAATAAGATGAAGGAGTTTGGTTTTTGGTCCAACCTAAAGACAAGTGAGTTACCTCTTTACTTCTTAGCAAACCCGAGACTTGTTGACTTTTGAACTTGTAGGACGACTTTTCTTTATTTTCTTTTTCAATCTCCATAGCCGCTTGGAAGATACCATCAATGGTCTCAAACTTGTGAAGAGTCAAATGGGAGGATGTGTCCTTGTTTAACCCAACTTTGAAGCGAATAACATCAGGTTGCACTTGTTCAGCTCTATGATTAAGCTTCAAAATGAGTTGTTGGAATTCATCATAATATGCCATGACACTCTTGCTACCTTACCTTAAGTTGTAAAGTTTGGCAAGGAGCTCATGTATATAATGCTCCGGTATATATGTTTCTCTCATTAGTCTCTTCAACATCTCCCAAGAAGGTGGTTGTCCACCCATCAACACATTACCAAATCTCTTTGTGTAATCCCACCAAGTGCTTGCATACCCTTCAAAATAAGCAATAGCATAGCAACTCTTCTTTTCTTCGAAAAGATCATTCATTTGAAAAATCTTTTCACAAGAATATTCCCAAGAAAGATACACTTCCGTATCACCGTCACCTTTGAAAATTGGAATGCCAACCTTGATTGAATTAATGCCTACTTCACGATTTCTTTGTCTTCTTTCTTGCCCTCGATTTCTTCCATAATGCCCTCTTTGATCATACCTTGCCCTAATTTTTCCCTCAATCCAATAGTCTTTATTAGGAGCATTATAACCCTCTTTCTCCCCTCTACCATAGTCTTCAACATGGATTGGTTGGTTTCAGCTTTATGGAGCTTGTAGAGGATGGATCCAATTTTGTGGAGCTTGGAAAGGAAGATAAGGTCTTTCGTTATTTGGTACTTGGGCTTGAGGGATTGGTTCTTGAGGAGGAGGAGGTCTTTGTTCAAATGGATTTGGAACTTGGTTTGGTGGTGGGGTATTCATATTTTGGAATAGTATTTGGTTTCCAAGTCCCTCTTGTTGGACTTGTGTGAATTGAGGATGCAAAGTTCTAATGGGGTCTTGGGTTTAGGAGTGAGTTAGGGTTTGGGTGGTATTTTGTGTAAGTCGTATGGGATATAGAACTTTATGTAAGGTTTTGGGGGTAATGGTCATAGAGGAGTTGTAAGCTTAGACACTAAAAGATATATATTAGGGATGAGGAGTAAAGGGTCAGGAGCTCCTTTGGCTCTCAACTTGATCAAGCCTATCTCTCAATGTGGACACATTCCCTTTAATTGAAGCCATGTCCTCCTTCACTTCTCCCAAACCTACAAAATGAGCAAATAAGTTAGTTCAAATAATCCTCACCACTCTCACACTCGATTTTTACCTCACACTTAGTCTCACAAGTGTTGATACTTTGGCATATACTTGGCAAGTGAGTGAGGGATGATTCTACTTTGGCCTGAAATTGATTTTTTTTAGACAACTAAAAGAAAAATGTCTTATAGACTTAAACCAACAAGTTACAATGAATTACAAATGATAAAAGCACACAAAAAGCGATAACGCAAAACAAAAGGACCCTAGACTAATTCACAACCTAGTATGTAATACTTTTTTGCTAATTAGTGATAGAATCAACTCACAAGAAACTAGAATCAACAAATAGAAACTTAGAAATCTAGTTAAGAACTCAATTTGATTATTATACAAGTGATGATGTGGCACAATGCAATTGGACGTCACTTTTCAAAAAAATTTCAATCCTCAAATTCTTGTCTCGGCCAAACAATACTTTAGGGAAGGAGAGTGACGGTTTGAATGGGAAAATTGCAAGTTTGGAGCCTTTCCAAGCTCCAAATTGAATTTGAAATGGATTGGTCCCCCTTGTACTTCAATTTGTACTTGATTATTCCCTTTGTTCCCTACTTCTTTTGGATGAAATAGGATATGCTAAAGAATATTCTTGTACAAATAATTAGTACATTCTCTTTCTTCCCTCTTTATGGATCAAACAAGCTACTTGAATATTCTTCTTCAACAAGATTTGAAGATGATAGAAGAACAAGATGAATATTCAAGAGTTGACCAAGGTTTGACCACTAGGAAAATGAATCCTAAATTTAATTTTCCTTTTAGATCTAGGTTCCCTTTGCCAAGCCAAGTACAATCAACAACAAATCAGCCACAAACGCCCAAAATACCACAATACCACATGATTCCACCTTCACAAAAGCTTTAACACGCCATAACCATGGTGGATCTAGCTCAAAAATAACTAAATCTTGTTCCAAACTTAGATCTAGAATCTTTAAGTGCTAGGGAACAAGGATCTAGCACTAGAAACCATCATAACAAAACAAAATTTAGTAGATCTCACTTCTAACTTTCGTATCTACTAGAAGACACAACACAACATCTTTTTTTGTGATTTTTTCTTGACTTTAGACTCTTTTATTGTAGAGATTTTCTTAGATCCAAGACTTAGAGCTATGGGAAAAACTCTAATACATGGGTCTTGATACCAAATGATACAAAACTAACCTAGAAACTTAAAATAACCACTCAAACTATAATACCCCGTACTTCTACTTAGCTTGAAATCATCTTAAGAATATTAGAAACTCACTATGAAAGATGAATCCACTTTTATACGTGTGATTATTTTAATATTTTCACTTTTTTTGAGTGGGAAATTGAATAATCTTTCCATCGATACCCATGCCATCAAAATTCAACATCGGAAGAGAAAGTTATGGCCGAAATACAGGAAGCAGTCAAAACTGCCTAGGTGCGACGGTGAGAGCCGACGGACCGTCGAGCTAGTGACAGACCGTCGCCTAAGCCATCACAGTGGAGGCAGTGAGACCACATTTTGCCTAAGGTCGATGGCTCAGGCTGACAGACCATCGAGCTAGCGACGGACCTCACCCAAGCCATTGTAGGAGAGACAGTAAACCCCTATTCTACCCAGGTGCGATGGCCAGGACCAACGGACCGTCGCACCCACCATCATATATTTCATTCAGTTATTTTAAGTCATTTTTAAAAAGGGCTTTTTGGTATTTTACCACCCTTTCTAATACCTAGTTATATCAGATCAAGGCTCATAAGTTCATTATCCATCTACAACAACAAATTAAGGTTTTCTCTCAAAGATAATCCCCAAGAACAAGATCTAAATCCTTCTTCAAGAAACTAAGAGATTCAAGTTATTCAAGTCCAAGGACTTCAAGGAAACTCAAAACCCAGGTATATCATGTTTTTATTCGTGGGTCCCTTTCACCCATGAAGCTCAAGAATTTTTTTTCAAAATCCAAAATTTGTGTATTTATGAATATTCATGATTTAAATTAAATTGAAATTCATGTTCATGATGTTGTGGGGTTTAGATTCATATTTTAAATTACATATTCCAATTATTGACCCTGGAATATGATGATTTTCATAATAATCATGATAAACCCTTCAGATTTGGAAATTTATCTATGCAACCATGATAATTAGATGCATTGATAATGGTATAACCAAAGTATGTTCCCCATGTGTTTGATTTAATGCCTATGTGAAGGAAAAGTGCCTTACTTGTGTGATAATATGAAATCCCCATTCATGTACAAGTTTATGCATATCAAATGTTTTATGAAATAATTTGGTCAGTGAATTATGGATACATGTGTAGCCCTTGTGGTGCTTTAGAACTTGTACTTCATGAAATCTCTAACTTATTATATTATGGATTGTCGATAATGGTCATGTATTCAAGAAAGTCATGCTTTGTCAGTTTCTTCCCATCGAGTCCTGGGGGTACTTGCACCCAAAAATTTAGCTGTGTGCCTAGAATTAGTATCGTTTTTTCAAGATACTGTCAGTCAAGCCATGATCCATAGAATTCAGTCAGTCTCATGACTCAGGAAAACTCGGTCCAGTTTAGTTCAGTAAATCATGTTCAGTGTCTATTCAGATAGGAGTAGAAATTAGCACCGAGTGAACCCAAGGATGGGAACCACCTATTATATGAGGGTGTGATTCTTATAAGCAATCCTTGCATTCTAGAACTACGTAGCCAGCGTAGGTTGAGACATCATAGTCTGTTATATGAGGGTAGATAAAGTGGCTTAACCTGTTATATGAGGTTTCCCACTGTTGTCACTAGAGTTATCTGTTATATAAGGGTTACTCACAGATTATCCTTACCAGTGGCGCGGTATTGACACCTTTCTAATTGGGGCTACAGATTGGATCCCAACTCAGTTATATTGCATTATTTGGGGCATGTAGGTTAGATGACTACTTCCCACAGTTTTAATTACAGAATCAGGACTGTTAGATACAATCATTCAGTCTCAGTAATAGAACTCAGATAGTTCTACAGAATTTAAGACTGTCAGAGAGAGTCAACAGAACGGAACTCAACTAGTTCCATCAAAAACTAGACTGTCAGATATAGTCGCTCAGTATTAGTTATTTCAGTTATATAGTTATCAGTATCTCATATTATCAGTTCTCAGATTCAGTAATCATATTATCATGAACTCAGTTATAGTCATTATGTATTCATGTATGTATTCTCACATTTATATTATTCAGTCAGTTAGTATAGTTCATGCATGTGAACCCTTTGCATTCAGCCTACATCACATGCATACTAGTATATTCAAATGTACTAATGCATTTGCGTTATGATATTTTATACCATAAGTTCAGAAGCACGAGCTCCAGAGTATCGGTAGCATTCCAGTCTCAGCAGTCAGATTTAGCATTGAGTCTTTATCCTTAAAGGACATGACCATTACTTTATTATCTCATTAATTAATTTATTTTAGTATTTGGATTTAGTTGGGGACATGTCCCATCAACTCCTTATTCAGACAGTTTAGAGGCTTTCGGACTAGCATGTTCAGACAGTTATTTTGGGTATTTCATACCCCACTCGATGTTATATTTTAATAGATATTATGTCTCAGTTTTGAACCTTATGGCCTTATAGCCTTTATCTAGATTTATACAGTATATTATGTAGTGTTCAGGTACAGATATCATTCATGGGTTAGCTTATGATCCTTCAGGGTCATAAGCACCGTGTGGAATTTTGGGTATCAGGCTCGGGGCATTACACAAACTAAATAGAAGAAGATGAGATGAAGTAGAATAAAGTAACACACATTTGGAGAAGAGAGAATGCATTAAAGTAAATGGATAATTAGTGAGACATACACCAACACCAATGAATAGCACCAAGGTGTGTATAAAACACCAAGACACACAACACCAATGATGGATAACACCACACTCTTAGGTGAACACAAAGGGATCAATGACCTCAAGCACCCACCTTTCTTGCCAAAGTGTCGACACAAGGTTAACCCTAGTTTTAATGTCTTTTCCAAGACCTACAAACTACAATATGAGAGTATCACTCAATAATTCATCAAAACTAAAAGCTAAAATGTCTATTTATACTATTATAAGATAATGACCAAAATACCCTCAAAGAGGGCTTAAGAAGGGTGCCCCTTGAGTGTGGACTTATGGAGTGTAAAGTCCATCTTGCCCTTAATGAATAGGCAAGCTTATGTGATATAAGGATGTAGTGCATTCAAGGTTCTTCTTCACATATCAACATATACACTCCCTTGGCAGTTTGTATGACACTCTCACATGTCTTCATTTGCATGAACAAGGCTTGAAAATGTTGTAACTCCTTGGCTTGGATTCGTGTGAAAGTCCTTGAGGGATTGAAACTTGCATCACTTAATATACTTGCACCTCCTAATATTTTCGTTGGCAACTTCACCTAAATCAATATCTGAAAAAAGTATTCATAGGAGGGTACTCATTCTCTTTGCTCGTTTCTGATGATATATCCTCATATGCATAAAATTTGATCATAGAAGTCTCTTATTCTCCAATAGATTCACTATCATCGTCCTTAAAGAGTCTAACTTCATGACCCCTCCCACAATCTCAACCACCGTTTCTATTATTCCAACTACAACCATGTCCTCCTTCACCAGCATAACTGGATTGGTATTCATTCATTTGACCACTCCGAAGACTCCCAACCATATTTGAGACACCATAAACACTATGGACATTACAAAATGCAGTAGCCTTAGCATATGAAACCTAAGCAGGAGGATCGGTTGAAGGTCTATTTCGAGATGTGGTCAAACATATGCTGAATTAGGCAGAGCTCCAACCAGATTATTGACTGCAGAAACAGAATCAACCATGTCTTTTTTTACATTTCATATTGATACATTTCAAATTATATTAGCACCATTCTAAATTGTGTATGAACATAAAGATCAATTCAAGTGACTAAATCAAATACAATAAAATTTTCTATGACTATGAGATAAAAAGTATCTTTAAAAACAACTTCTAACTTCTTGTTCCAAAATGATTTTGATGATTTGAAAGGATTGGTGAACTAAGGAGCTGCAACAAAGAGAAGAACATCATAAAAAATCATGGTATAATTCATCGCAATTGCAATTATTGAAGAGAAAAAAATGGATTAAGTGTGATCACCCAAAGGAAAAAGATACAAGCTTCATATTCATTAAATATCCAATATCATGAACCTAGCTACCTATTTTCAAACATGCAAGTAAAATCTTTTATACTAAGAAGAAATACTCATAAATTAATGAATCTACAGATACCACTTCTCATTATCAACAATGGGGAACGAAGAAATAATAAATTTTTTTGGATCAAAACTAAAAATAAGCCACATACAATTTACAAATTGGAATCAAGATAGAGTAACAACAAAGTAGAGAGAATGAGAGAGAAAAATAGCTCTGTAACTGAAAATTTCAAATATGAAGAATTTATGTAGGAATAGAGAAGTTCATTCCTTACCTCTTAAGTATAGGGCACCCAAAGTGACTGTCGATTTTATTCCACTGTTGAGGTCATTCATTGTTTCTTTCTATTGAACTCACAAAGAAAATCCAATATATAATTGGCGACCTTTTAATTGTTTGGTCCATCAATCTAGAAATTCTCAAGCTTCCAATTTCAAAAACCAAAGTCAAAATCTTAGAATCGTTTAATGAAAACATAAGGAAGTGAAATTACAAACATGCAGCACTTGAAAAATAAAAAAGTAACCACAAATGACCTAGAACAGATAGAATCGTTGATATGAATGGAGTAAACAACAAAATAATATCGAATTCAAAACTAAAATTTATCATAAAAAAATAATACCTTGGGGTAAATGGAAGCAATATAGAGAAGAGAGTGATGAAAGAGCTAACACCTTGGGGTAAACGAAAGAAATACTGTCTACAAAGAAGATAGAGTGATGAAAGTGCAGAGAAGAAAAAGTTTCTTTTAGACCATGAGTTGGAAGAGGAGAACAAGAAAGACCTGGAAGAGGTATGTCAATTTCACCCGTAGGCAACACATGTCAAAGTGGAAACATATTTTAACAGCATATAATTACAAAAATACCCTTTTAGTGGACGACCAAAAGCTTTACTTATAATAAGTAGAAATAATGACAATAACACTTTCTTCTACATCATCTCATTTTATTTTTGGCTCTTTAATCTCCACAGTTTTCTTGTGATTTCTCTGGATTCAGTAATTTTTTTTAAGAAACATCATTATCAAAATTTTTATTACTATTAAAAATGTGCATAGGCCATTGTCACTTTCTTTGTTCTTATCCCTGGTATGGAAAGAAAACTTGCTATCATTATTTCTCAACATATTATTGTTTTCATTCTTCATCAATCAGCTGCCCATTATTTCATAATTCTATCTTTTGTATCCATTTTGAATTCTTCTCGATGTTGAACGACTAGCTGTCACTATATGTAGTGACTTCATTGGCTAACTTCGTAATAATTACTAAGATAAGAAGTGTTGGTACATAAATCAATTAACTTTAGGTACTTATAAAATAAAAATGGCATATGTTGACAAATCCATTTAACTATTTAATTGGTTGAATAATTATGATTGGCCAAGAATTGATTGTCCAATAAAAATTTACAAAATCAAAAGTCGATTTATTATCTATCTACCAAAAATAGTAGAAGAGTTAAGTAGTTAGCAACTTTGTTTGACCTCATTAGAGCTTAGCTAATATATAATTCAACAATTAATTGTAATTCTTCATTCTAATTTTTTTGAATTTATTTATATGTTCCTGAAAGAAAAATACAGAGCAAAATCAGCGTTTACCTTGATATGTTGCAGCAAAAGAAGACGATTTTGCCATCGAAAGAATCACTTCAAGTCAATTTCGTTTCTCTTGGAAACGGAATGTAAATCCACAAACTAAAGCTTTTCTTTCAGTGTTTTTGTTTTCGTTTTGAACCAAATTTCATCTCTTACCCTTTTTCTCTTGTCAAAAAAATAAAAGAATATATAGGGGATCTTTGGGGCGGGAACAGTTATAACTATTCCCTTCTTTTCTTTTGAATTAAGATTATGTGTTAATCTTATTTTCTGACTAAGAAATGGGTCGGGTCGGTTCGATCCACATGGGTGACCCATGACCCGTAGTCTAACATCTCCCACTTCACACATGGTGGACATGACCTGAGCCAGTACGACATTAACAAATCACCAATTCATATGACAAATAGTTCGTGCGACCTGTGAGCATTACGAACTTTACCTATAAGGTTTTACAAGCTAGACTTAGGAATCCAATCATATGTGGAAATAATTCTCTACTAATATGAGGATACTAATACTCACAATACCCCAGACATTATTCACTACTTTGGTATTTACTTATCTGATTTCTCATCCTCTTAAGGAGGTGAACTCGAGTTCATGATTAACTTTATATACACAATTACACTTGAATATTATATGGTTAGTGTAATAGTCGGCTTGTGTAAATAAGTTAAAATATTCATTTTAATCGTCTTCCCTTTCTACTTGAATCTATCTGTTTCAATCAACTATTTTCTTAGACATGCAATGCATTCCCTAATCTCTCATGTAACATGCTAAAGTAGCAACACAGACCAAAACTTCAAGAAATATTTTAAAGTTCTAAGGGTATTTTAATGAAAAGTTAAAATAAGTTTGAGGGTCTCACACAATAAAGTAGCAGGGATTCATTCTTCTATTAACCCATTGGTCGCTAAGAATACGTGGTATGAAACACGTGCTACGAAGTTATCGCCTTATATTAGTGCAGGTGTCTCATTCTTTTAGTCATTCAACATCGTACAGATATAGGTCTAGACACCACTAAATGTCTAACTTGAGTTTCTTTTTTTAATAATCCTCAAATCCATATTCTTAGAGAAACTCACATCTGGATTTAAAAAATAAGTTACTATCTCATGGTGGAACTTTTCTCTTAATGTTCCTCGACATAAGAGGTGATTTCTCATGTGAGAGAGCCAATCTCACGACTTGTTCGACACACTATATTAATAAAATACATTTTTACATGCATATAAAATTGTACATAAATTCAAGATTCTTATATTGATAATGATTACAATCAAGTCATTTATAATACATAAACATAATCATATCCTAAATAATCCTAGAAACATAACATGTTTCTCAAATAAGTCTCTAGATATCGCCTTAGTAAAGGGATCAGCTATCATTTCTCATGTAGGGATGTATTGTAAATTTATTTCTCCACTTGCTACTATGTCACTTACAAAGTTATACTTAATATCAATGTGTTTGTTCTTGCTGTGATATTTAGGATCCTTTTTATATCTGATAGCAGCTTGACTGTCACAATATAAAATCATAGGACCTTTAGAATTCTTTGCGATGTTCAAATGCTCAAAGAATCTCTTCAACCAAACAGCTTCTTGAACAGTAGATGCATAAGTCATAAATTTGAATTCCATAGTTGACAGGGCTGTGCAATTTGTTTCTTACTTTTCCATGAAATTGCACTATTGTTTAGTAAGAAGATATAATCAGAGGTTGATTTTCTATCATACCAATCGCGAGCCCAATCTACATTTATATAACCTTTTATGGATAAATCAGATCCACTATATCATAGTAAATAATCAGCAGTTCCCTTAAGGTATCAAAAAATTCTCTTTACTGCTTTCCAATGATCTCTACCAGGATTGGATTGATACCTGCTAATCAGACCTATGGTATAACAAATGTCTGAACGAGTACACATCATAGCGTATATCAAGCTCCCAACTGCACTGGAATATGATACACAAGACATGTGGTTTTTTTTTTCAGTCTTTGGACATATTTCAAGGCTTAAAGATTCACCTCTTGCTATAGGAGTATCCATGGATTTTCCACTATTCATTCGAAAACGTTCTAAAATTTTCATTATGTATGTTTTTTGAGATAGACTCAAAATTTTCTTGGAACAATCTCTTTGAATTTTAACACCCAATATATAGTCTGCTTCACCCGAATCTTTCATGTAAAATGACTTTGAAAGCCATGACTTAACAATTTTTACATACTCCAAATTATTTTCAGCTAATAAAATATCATCCACGTAAAGCGAAAGAATCACAACCATTTCATTGGACTTTTTCACATAGATGCAATGGTCTTCACAGATCATGGTTAAATCAAATGAAATCACTTACTTATGAAATCTCAGGTACCACTGTCTTGAAGACTGTTTAAGGTCATATATTGCAATATAATTTACAAACCTTTTTTTATTAGCTTTTAACAACAAAACCTACAGTTTATTCCATGTAGATTTTCTCATTTAGTTCTCCATTGAGAAAAGCGGTCTTCACATTCATTTGGTGTAATTCTAAATCTAAACGTGCAACTATAGACAAAAGCAAGCGAATTGAGGTAAATTTCATAACTAGTGAAAAAGTTATAATCTATTCCAGCTTCTTGAGTAAAATATTTTGCCACCAATCATGTTTTGTGTCTTTCTATTGACCAATCTAATTTGCATTTAACTTTGAGAATCCATTTATTCCCAATAGCTTTACGGCTAGAAGAAAGGTCAACTAGATCCCAGACTTTATTGGTCTTCATGGACTTTAATTCTTCTTTCATCGCTTTTATCCATTCATTTTTTGAGGACTCGATAAAACCTCAGTCACAAAATTAGGTTCATCCAATTCTGTGGGAGATACCAGAAAGACATAATCCTCAATCTCATAAGATCGTTTAGGTACACCTTTTCTGGTACTTTACATAACTGAAGTTTGATTCTTTCAATAGGATTTTGGGATTCACAACTCCCACTTGGACCAAGAATTATTTCTTGTTCTATTGAATTGTCAAGCATGTCCGATGACATTATTTGATCATCTAAATTTAGTATTTCTAAAAGAGGCTTACTTTTATTTATTTCACCCCTTTTTAAAAAGTCATTTTCCAGGAATGTGATATCTCGTGATTCAATTTCAGTAGTAATTTCATCATCTAATTCACCAAGGAACACATATCCTTTGGAATGTTCTGAGTATCTTATAAAGATACATTTCTTTCCTTTTGGACTTAGTTTTTCAAACTTACCAAAATGACCTTTAATATATACATCGCAACCCCAGGGTCGTAGATCATTAAAGTTTGGTTTATTGCCAGTCCATAGTTCATAAGGAGTAGAAGATACTGATTTAGAAGGCACTTTGTTCAATATATAGGTCACAGTTAATAATGCATCTCCCTAGAAAGAGATTGGTAAATTTGTCTGCGCCATTATGGACCTTGTCATATCCAATAATGTTCTATTCCTTCTTTAGGCTACACCATTTTATTGAGGTGTATAAGGAGTAGTTAATTGTCTTATAATGTCTTTTTCAATACACAATTCTTCAAATAGTTTTGACATATATTCACGACCTCTATCGGTTCTTAATGCCTTTATACTTTTGTCTAATTGATTCTCAACTTCATTCATATATCTTTTGAAACATTCAAGTGCTTTAGATTTATAAGATATCAAATAGACATAACCAAAGCATGTGAAATCATCAATAAATGTAATGAAATATGAAGCACCAGTCCTTACCCTCATATTCATTGGACCCCAGATATCACAATAGATTAATTACAATGGGAATTTGGCTCTTTTAGCCTTCCCAAATGGTTTACATGTAATCTTTTCGGCAAGACAATTTTGAAAAGTTGACATTTTAATTTTGGAGAAAGAACCTAGATGTCCTTCCTTTGCCAATATATTCATTTGTCTTGCCCTATGTGACCCAATCTAGCATGCAATGTAAGTGTATCAACATAATTGTTATATTACTTGAATAACATGACATTACACACGGTCAACATAATAGTCATAAGTTGAAGGATTACAATCTAAAATAATAAAGCGATCATAACAATGTCCAAAACCATAAAAAATATTATCAGGAGTAATTCTTACACAATTATTTCTAAAAAACAAATTAAAACCAATATCTAACAGAACAGACACAGACACTAAGTTTCGTCAAATTTCTGGAGAATATAGGATGTCATGTAACATTAAAGACCGGCCTCCACACAGATATACTTTGCAAGTGTCAATCCCTTTGACTTCAAGTCTTGAATTATTTCCTACATAGATCTACCTTGATCCAGGTGAAACTCGACGAAAATCCACAAACGCTTCTCGATCTTGACTTACATGGTCAGTGGCTCATGTGTCTACAATCTACATAGGATAAGATTCAGTTAATAAGACAGTGCTAGAAACATATATAGCACTTAGAGATGTATTTAAAAATGTTATTTTTTTCTGCTCACGATATTCACGAGCAAAATGCCCCAGAACTTGACAATTGTAGCACTTCATTTTGCTCATCTTTCTTCTTGAAAAAACCTTTTCCCTTCTTGGAATTTGGCTTGTTCTTTTTCTCAGAGGGTTCTTCTTTGGTCTCTTTACCGTTCCCGTTATTTTTCCACTTCTTCTTACGCTTGAATCATAAAGAGTTCTTACCACTTGATTCTGTCATAAAGGCATTAAAAGTAGCTTTAGCAGCACCAAGCCACTCATCTTCAAGTTTAACATGGCAGGTAACATCAAAAAAAGTGTTGATGCTATCATTGTGGGTTAAGTTGATCTTTAAGTGCTCCCAACTGTTAGGAAGTGATCGGATCACTGCCTAAACCTACTGCTCATCTGAGAGAACGTGACCAAAACTTTTAAGTTGATCTATCATATTCGGCATCACCTTAAGGTGTTGTTTGATGTTCTGATCATGATGCTTCTTGTAAGTGTCAAACTTAATAGTTATCTGTCTGAGGCGGGTTACAAAAGTACCCCCATATGTTCCTCACAAGTGTACCCAGATGGCATTGGCATTATGAAATTCCTCACACTCATGTATGAGGTCATCTACCACAGAACTTACAACAATTCCACGTGCAATGAAATCAGCCTTTTTCTAAGCCTTATAAGCTTCAAGGTCTCTTCTGTGTTGTGCAATATTGCCCTCTTCTGGTAAACATAAGACATGGTTAATACCTTCAAGAGTATTTTGCTCTTCTAGTACATATCATATTTTACGACTCTAAATGTCGTGGTTGTCTCCATTTAGTTTTCCTCCTTAGTTCAAGTCAGCAATTATGCTTCTTGATGCCATGTTTGTTATTTAGAGACAATCACGCAAGTATTTTATCAATTATGCATGCAATTTACACATTCAAGCAAATCATTTCACTTTAAGGTTTCATGTTTAATGAATAATCAAAAGCACACTTAAGAATTCGATCATCTTCTACGAAGTAAACATTTGATCAAAATTAAAAATTAATTTCTTAATATGTGTTAGAATGATAGTTGTTAATTAAGTCATTTTAAATTCAAATAACTGAATGAATTTCACGTAAAAAGAGATAAACAACTTAATATATATATATATATATAATATAAAGTTAATAAATAACTTCATGTTACAAGTCAATCTAAAGTAAAAATCATTCCACAAATATTCTAGATGATTTATGTACACCCAAAAAGACTCGCTACACCAAATCTCGTGGTAAATATCAATTAATCTCTCACCCCAAGGGTCACAGAGAGAATTTACTAAAATAGCTAATGCTTCCCAATCTGAGATTTCTACATAGTTTTCTAGTTCTTCACGTTTTAATTCAAACAAATGAATAAAACTAGCAACTATAATACTAGGTGACATCTTAAAAGACTTGAACTCTTTCAAATTCTTCTCTCTTTTCCCTCGTATAGTTCTTTCATTTCGTAACTGATTTTGTGTCGCCCTAGGGACACCATTTTGTATGTCTCATGACCTTGAAAACATGCCCTTCGACGACGTGCTCTTCCACTTTGTCACTTTGCTCGACATCCAGAACTCTCATTTGGAGTGATTCGAGTTTGTCCCTGTTCAGCCATTTCTGAAATAGAAACCAAGAAACAATAAGAATGGATTAACACTCAATGTGACACTTATGTCACAATTTATTGTAGAAGACAAAATCTGTTTATGAATATTTAGAAATTAATTTAGACAGGGGTTATATCAAATTTAATTTATACACTTATTTAATAAATAAAAATAAAAGGTGTATTTTTATACTATACAATTTCTCATTATACAGTGGTTGTTTTAGTGGAAAAACATCACACCTATTATTAAAGCAACTATATAGTCTCCTCTTTTTTGTTGTTATTATTAAAATTGGTAAAAGATAATTGAATAATAGTATACACCCTTTTTATATATATGTACTACAATTAGCACTTGTACTTTGAATTGGTACCTTAAACAAAAAAAAAAAAAAAGTAAAGAGCCCAATTTCACGCAAGGATTGAAGCATAATTTTTCTACACCAATTCTTAAAAATAATGTTGCTCTCATCAGAGAAGCAAAAACTAAACAGAGGTGATAAAAATAACACTTCTCTCACCAATTAATTTTTCTTCACCAATACTAAATGATGGTGCGTCTTACGAGAATGGTCATATGTCTTACAAGATTGAAAGTACGTCTCACCGGATCAACGACATGTCTGACTAGAGTAGTGTTGCGTTTGACCGAATAAGCAGCGCATCTGACCAGAATTGACCGGAGACTGGCGATGCTTCTGATCGGAGATAATATTCTTACAGGTATTATTAATTTACGATATTTCAAGAGTTTTTCCACACTAAACTCGAGAAGTAACATTAAAACATGCAATTCAATCGAGGCTCTGATACTATTGAAAGAAATACACAAAGCAAAATCAGTGTTTACCTTGATATGTTGCAGCGGAAGAAGATGATTTTGCCACCGAAAGAATCGCTCTAAGTCTATTTTGTTTCTCTTGAAAACGGAATGTAAATTCACAAACTAAATACCTTTTAATTTTAGTATTTTTGTTTTTGTTTCGGACCAAATTTCGTCTCTTACCCTTTTTCTCTTGTCAAAAAAAGCAAAAGAACATATAGGGGATCTTTGGGGCGGGAACAATTATAATTGTTCCTCCCTTTTCTTTTGAGTTAAGATTATGGTTTAATCTTATTTTTCTGACTAAGAAACAGATCGAATCGGATCGGTTCACATGGGTGATCCATAACCCGTAATCCAAAAGTTCCTAACCTATTTCTTAAAGAATAATAAAAAGATAAAAGTTAAGAAGGACAAAAAAGTCACTAGAATTTTGCTGAACTCTTTAGCGGTTGCACATGTCTGTCGCTTTCGGTCACAAATTCATGAAATTATAAGAAAAAACAAATTAAAGAGGGAGAATACTTACAAAAATATCTGAAGTTTGACCGAATTTTCAGTTAAGCATAGTGAACTTTGTGGGGGTCCTATTACCCCCTAGACTTTTTTTTTAATTTTTTATTGGCATATATCAGCCCACTTTGACAAGTGCGTGTAATCACGTTCCTTGAGCGCGTGAGAGTGATTAAAAAAAGTTAAAAAACTTTTTTTTTGTCACATAACTCCTCAATTTTATTTTTTTTAAGAACTTTGTGTTTTTTATTTATTTTTTCATTTGCTTTCTCTTCTCTCTTCTTTCTTTCTTCTCTTCAATAATGGAGTCTTTAACAAAACACCATAGTTGCTCCATTGTTGAATTGAAATTAAACACAATTTCATCACACACATACACACCCAAATGGGTCATATTCAATACACCCAATTCAATTACATCTATTTAATTCAATTTCAATACGCATACACACACACCAAATGGGTCATCTTCAATTCCATCAAAATGACAAAATTTAACTCATCATTGCCACCACCAACCAACCACCATTGCCGCCGGTAACCTCCACCACCTCAGCCACCAACTAAGCGGGGAAATCAAAAAGAAAACCCACCAAGAGAGGGGAAAAAATTGGTCACCGAAACTAGAAACAAACATTCTTGAAGCATCTGCTAGCTAGCTAGCTCTTAATTGTTGTGTAATGTCATGGTCCTGCAATTAGCAGAACCTACAATTTTTTTAAGAAAGTTTTTGATTTAAATAAAATTATTGAAGAAAGTTTTTAATTTGAATTTGAATTTGGTAAAAGATTTTCTTAAAAAAAATAGTATGAACTAAATAAATTTGGAGTCGTAATGAATTTGTTGGCAAGGCAGAACAGGGCATTTCAAGATTGATCGAAGAACCTTTGATAGAACAAGATTTTGGTGAAAAAATGGTGAAAAAAATGATGAAAAGTTATGAGAATGGACTTGAAATTCGGAATTGACTATCCGAAATCATTTGGAATTTGATTTGTAGGAGCAATTTGAGTTGTGGGATCTTTAATATGATTATAATGGTGAAAAAATATTGAAAAGTGATAAAATGGAGAAGAAAGAGCGTGTGTATTACACATTCGGCCGTCAAAACTGGGTATAGCGTTTCGGGGGAAAATTAATTTCATTTTAAAAAAGTCCGAGGGGGAATTAATTCCACTTAAAAAAGTCTATGTGTGTAATAAGACCC
Organism: Capsicum baccatum var. pendulum; assembly: GCA_030864225.1. NCBI lineage: Eukaryota > Viridiplantae > Streptophyta > Magnoliopsida > Solanales > Solanaceae > Capsicum > Capsicum baccatum. The sequence goes on along the minus strand of CM061556.1, from coordinate 120,678,000 downwards.
CCGCAAAATTCAGTATGCTCAACTGAAAATTCGATCAAATTTCAGGTATTTTTGTGAGTATCAAGAAAACTGTTTCAGATTATTTTTCATGGCTTTTTTGAATACCTACAACTTTCTGGTCCATAAAACAAATTTAACAATTTGTTCGTCAATGAGGGAATCAAACTCTTAATAAACATTACATGATGCTACGGTTTTTGAACACTTCATATCTTTTTCATGTAGTCTACTATAAAAATGGGCAAGTCCTTGGTGAAATAGGCTCTCGTCATGATGTGTGATATGGTTAAGGATCGAAGACTACATTAATCTGTTATTTACTATTCTACCTTGAATTTCTTGAATTTCCGCAAGGGATTGCAAGAGATTCGTTAAGGAGAAATTCGTTATTTTCATGATTTAAACTTTCACTTTATGATTACGTGACTAACAATTCTTAATATTGTGTTAAGGATCAGCTTCAATAATCAGATGATAAGATCATTGCACCGTTACTCCAACTGTGAACTTAATGACCACTAACTCAATTTTGCTACTTCCTCCTTTAATTAGTTATCTTACTAAAAATAAATATTTTATATTAATTGGTCATTTACTAAATCAGAATAGAATTAATTATTTTTTTCTCATTTTAATCCTACAATTAGTAGTATGTATTAAATGTGAACAATTATAATTTCAATGTTCATTTTTATGCCTAATGAATATCATAAATACGGGTAAAGGATAAAATAATAAAACTCATTATTTAATTTATGATCTCTCAATCAACGTATAAAATGGTATGTGTCCAACTAAAATGAGACGAAGAGGGTAGCTTTTTTCTTTATGGGTATTACTATTACTACTATATATACTATATATAAGTATGAGTGAGCAGGCAGCTGGTGATTGTCTTGCTTGCTTCCACGTATTGCTTGTGGTTAAGGGTATTTTTGTAATTTCATATTTTTTTAATTTCAATGTAATTATTTTATTTTATTTTCAATCTGTTATATACTTGAAAATTACCTTAAAAAATATTATAAATTACAATAATTAAAAATTTAAATTATTTGGAGGCGCATAAAAAATTTGGTTGACTTGAAATTCTATCAGTGCAACATAAATTGAGATATATTAATGGAAGATTTTGTGAAAAGTAATATAAATCACAAAAAATTAAAAATTAAAATATTTAAAGAATGTATAAAAATTTGTTTGACTTTTCAAATTCTATCGATGTCCTATAAATTGTTGGGATAAAAGAAGTAACATATATTACTTAAAAATTACGTCGAAAGTCGTATAAATCATAAAATTAATAATGTAAAATATCTAAAACTATATAACAAATTTGATTAATTTTCTCAAATATTTCATCAGTGTCATGTAACTTGAGACAAAAGAACATAACATATAACATTTGAAAATTATGTAAAAATATTATAAATCAATAATTAATACCTTACATTACTTAAAAATTATAACAAGAAAAAGATAAACTTTCTAAATTTCATTTATACCGTATATATTGAGATTAGAAAAAAAAAAACAAGATACACTAGGCCATTGCTTAATTTGTTGTCAATAGAGAGGAAAATAGATTATTTTAAGTGTTTTTAAGTTAAAAATAGCTTTTAAGTCTTTTGATGTGTTTGGATAAAATCTTAAAATGATTAAAAGCACTTTATTTTAAGCTAAAAAGCACAAATAAATCAAAAGCCAAAAGTTAAAATTTCTAACTTTACTTTTGACTTATAAGCTAAAAAAAAAATAAGCTCATCAAACGGGCTCTAAAGGTCCGCCGGACAATGGGACCCAACCACCGAAATTTAAGGGGTGAGATTTAATGTTAGACACTTCTAAATTCTAAACAAAAGTCGTGCCAACAATTACTTTGTTGAAATTCTTGTTGTTTAATCAATAAACAACGATTAACTCAATCCAAAATCTAACGTGTCGTTTTTATAAGAAGCTTAGCCCAAATTGGCAAAGTGTACTCACCATTTAAAAGAACTTATGTCCAAATGTTGACAGCATTTTGCTAAGTCTGCTTTAATTTTACATTGAGCTAGTCTTTTTCTTCTAGCATGTCCTGTTCCACTGAACAAATAAATAAATACGAGCAGGGTGTGGAGTTTTCTGGCCTGTTTTAATAATTACCCTTTGTCTATTTTGTCCTTTACATTTTTATAAAAATCTTATTCAAATGGTGAACAAATCAATTATCATAACAATAGCACGTATATACTTTGGCAGTTTGGCTACACCTACCTGATTGATCAGATAGAAAAAGAACAATTTCTTTTGTCAAGTACATTATTCTAAACTTTTGCTTATCATAAAAATGAAAGACTGATGTACACATAAATAGAGATCAAAGAAGGTTTTTTTTGTACAGCATACATATAGAGTCATACCAAAGAAAATACAGATATTGTTATGTAACTTCGTTGAATGTCCAAGTATTCATATAATATATGCATGTGTCCAATAGGGAGGCCAAGTGGCACATCCATAGTTTAGCTCATGCCACTAAGCCCCCACCTCAAGTTGGATTTATCCAACTTATGCTATATATAGGCATGTTTTATGTACAAACAGGAAGGTGGAAAAATATTAATAGAAAAGATTCCTCTCTGTTACACTACTACTCTCTGTTATTTAATTATTTTCTTTATATAATTTTATATCATGTTATTAGTATGAGCTTCTGCAAAAACAATTTTAATAATATTTAAAGGTTAGTGTTTATTTTCTTAAATAATAGCTAATATTTTCAAACGTGAATTTAATGTCCTAGATATATCGTGTAAAACTTATATGTCCTGAGCACTAGATGTTGAAATACATTTAAATGCAATGGATCTGACAGACATCATAAAAAACGAAAACAAGGCATCAAATCAAGACAAGGCCAAGGCCATGATATTTCTTCGTCATCATCTTGATGAAGGTTTAAAAATGGAATACCTTACGATTAAGGATCCCCTTATATTGTGGAACAATTTAAAAGAAAGATACAACCACCTAAAGATGATCATTCTTCCAGAAGCTCGTTATGAATGGACCCATCTAAAGTTTCAAGATTTTAAGAATATAACTGATTATAATTCTGCGATGTTTAGAATTAAATCGCAGTTTAATTCATGTGGAGAGGATATCACAGATCACGGCATGTCAGAGAAAACATTCTCTATGTTTTCCGCCTCGAGTATGCTCCGGCAGCAGCAGTACCGAGAAATGAGATTTAAAAAATATTATGAATTGATTTCTCATTTTCTTATTGCTAAGCAACATAATGATCTTTTAATGGGAAATCATGAAAGTTGACATGCTGGTACAGCTCCATTCCCAGAAGTGAATGCTACAAATTTTTTCCCACTAGGCGTGAAAGAAGTCCTGACCCCAATTGTGGTCGTGGTCGTGGTTAAGGTCGTGATCGAGGTCATGGTCGTAGAAGGTATTTTAATCAGGGTGATCGCCTTGTAATAAACAATAACCCTCAACACCAGCAGTGCAAAAAGAAGGGGGAAGCTCCTGAAGCAGCGCCAAGGACGGACTCTGAAAGTAAATGTTATCAATGTGGAGGAAAGGGGCACTGATCGCGTACCTGTCGTATGCCAAAGCATCTGGTGAAACTCTATCAGGCGTCCCTTAAGAAAGCAGAAAACGATGTTGAAGCAAATTTTCTCTTTGAAGATAATGTTGAGCCCATGAACTTGAAAGTTTCAAATGTCTTTTTAGTTCCTGAAGAACATGTAAATCACCCTGTCGGTGATACTTATGAAATAGTCTGATTATGTTATTTTTCTGTTCAAGTTGTATTAGTTTACATTTATGTTAATAATATCTCACTAGTCGTGTAAATAATTAAAGTTTGTATAAATACGTTATATGCTAGTAATGTTGTAATATTTACTTTGTTTATATTTTCATCTTGAAGAAAATATGGATACTCCTCAAGTCTTATTTGGATCAATAATCAATCGTGACAATATTTGTGTAATTGATAGTGGAACAACGTACACAATATTTAAAGATAAAAAATACTTTTCCTGCTTACTTAGAAGAAAAGCAAATGTCACAACAATTTCTGGTAATTTAAAATTGATTGAAGGCTCCGAAAGAGCTACTATATTTCTGCCTAAGGGGACAAAATTAGTTATAGAAGATGCATTGTTCTCTTCTAAATCCCCAAGAAACTTATTGAGTTTTAAAGATATCCGCCAAAATGAATATCATATTGAGACAATAAATGAAATGAATGTCGAATATCTTGACATTACCAAGAATGTCTCAGGTAAAAACCAAGTGTTGAAAAAATTACCAACTTTGTCTTCCGGCTTATACTATATCGAAATTAATACAGCTGAAGCACATTCTATCGTAAACCAAAAGTTTACTAATCTTAATACATTTGTGCTTTGACATGATCAAGTAGGCCATCCTGGCTCAATAATGATGAGATGAACCATTGAAAATTCAAAAGGGCATCCGTTAAAGAACCTGAAGATTCTTAAAACTGATGAATTTTCATGTGCTACTTGTTATTAAGGAAAACTGATAACTAGGTCATCGCCACTAAAAGTTAGCATCGAATCCCCTCTATTTCTAGAACGTATACATGGGGACATATGTGGGCCTATTCACCCACCTAGTGGGTCATTTAGATATTTTATGTTTCTAATAGATGCATTTTCAAGATTGTCGCATGTGTGCCTCTTGTCATCTCGTAACCTGGCATTTGCGAAATTATTGGCACAAATAATACGATTAAGGCGCAATTCCCAGATTATACTATTAAGGATATCCGCCTCGATAATGCTGGAGAATTTATATCCTAAGCTTTTGATAATTATTATATGTAAGTTGGCATACGAGTTGAACATCCAGCAGCTTATGTTCATACTCAAAATGGTTTTGCTGAGTCATTTATTAAGCGCCTACAATTGATAGCAAGGCCACTACTCATGAAAACGAAATTGCCCATTACTGTTTGGGGTTATGCTATTTTACATGCAGCATCACTTGTTCGTCTCAGACCAACTCATTATAATAAGTACTCCTCGTTACAATTAGTCGTGGGTCATGAACCAAATATTGCCTAGCTATAAATTTTTGGATGTGTTGTATGCGCCAATTGCACCACCTCAGCGTACTAAAATGGACCCCCAAAAAAGGTTAGGAATATATGTTGGGTTTGAGTCACCCTCTATAATTCGCTACCTTGAACCATTGATGGGAGATTTATTTACTGCTCGATTTGTAAATTGTTGATTTGATGAAATAAATTTTCCATAATTAGGGGGAGAAAACGTGAACTAAAAAGAGAAATTACGTGGAAAGTTTCATCATTATCTCATTTTGATCCTCATACCCCCATATGTGAAAATGAGGTCCAGAAGATCATTCACTTACAAAAACTAGCAAATCAAATGTCAGATGCATTTACTAATTTGAAAAAGATAATCAAGTCACATATCCATGCAGTGAATGTGCCTGTCCGAATTGAAGTTACAAAAGAACCATCTTCTAATGTAATAGCTTCTGAATCCCAAACACGCCTAAAGCGTGGTAGGCCTTTGGGTTCAAAGGATAAAAATCCTAGAAAAAAAAGCACGAAAAATGATAAAGATAATATTATAAAAGATTCTCCTGAAGAGACTCAAAATCTGATTAATCCTGATATTTCTGAAGAAATCAGTGAACCTGGAACTCAAGTGAATGAAGAAATTTCAATAAGTTCTACTAGTGATGAGGTAAATTTAGATCTATCAAAAATTATGGTGGATAATATTTTTGCATATAATGTTGCACTAAATATCATGCAAGACAATGAGGACCTTAAACCTCTATTTATCGAAGAATGTCAATGAAGAAAAAATTGGCCAAAATGGCAAAAGGCGATCCAATCGAAATTGAACTCACTTGCTAAACAGGAGGTTTTTGGGCCTGTAGTCTAAACCCCAGATAGTGTAAAATCAGTCGGCTATAAATAGGTCTTCATACGTAAAAGAAATGAGAAAAATGAAATTTTAAGATACAAGGCACGTCTTGTTGCACAAGGATTCTCTCAAAGAACCGGTATTGATTATGAAGAAACATATTCACCTGTTATGGATGCAATAACTTTTCGATACCTCATCGGTCTAGCTATACATAAAAATCTTGAGATTCATCTAATATATGTGGTTATAGCTTATCTTTATGTTCACTTGATAACGATATTTACATGAAAATCCCAAAAGGATTAAAATTGCCTGAAGCATATAGTTTAAAGTCTCGGGATTATATTTAATCAGATTACAAAGATCATTGTACGGTCTAAACAATTAGGGTGTATGTGGTATAACCGCCTAAGTGAGTACTTAAAATGTGAAGGAATCATAAATGATGTTATTTGTCCTTGTATTTTCATTAAGAAAATGGCGTCAAGGTTTGTTATACTCACTGTTTATGTGGATGATATAAATGTCATTGGGATTCCAGAAGAGGTCCAAAAGGCAATCAAATATCTAAAGAAAGAGTTTGAAATGAAAGATCTTGGAAAGACAAAACTTTGTCTTGGTCTGCACATTGAACATTTAGCAGACGGAGTCTTCATCAACCAAACTGCCTATACCCAGAAGGTTTTGAAATATTTTTACATGGACAAACCATATCTATTAAGTACTCCAATGGTTGTTCGATCACTTGATGTAAGTAAAGATCCATTCCGACCTTTAGAAGAGGGTGAAAAGATTCTTGGTCCCGAAGTACCATATCTTAATGCTATTGGTGCACTTATGTACCTAGCTAATGCTACAAGGCCGGATATAGCATTTTCTATTAATTTGCTAGCGAGGTATAGTTCTTTCCATACACGAAGACATTGGAATGGAGTTAAGTATATATTGAGGTACCTAAAAGGGACTATTGATATGGGTCAGTTTTATACTAACAAAGATAGTCTAGATCTTGTTGGTCATGAAGATATAGGTTATTTATCTGACCCACATAAAGTACGATATCAAACAGGCTATGTGCTTACATATGGAGGTACTGCAATATCATGGCGATCAACAAAGCAGTCCATTGTTGCTACTTCTTCTAATCATGTTGAGATAATAGCGATCCATGAAGCAAATAGAGAATGCATATGGCTGAGATCACTGGTACATTCAATCAAAGAAATATGTGGCCTGAAGCTTGATATCAAGGTACCCACGATCATATTTGAAGACAATATAGCATGCATAGCCCAATTAAAAAGAGGTTTTATAAAGAGAGATAGAACAAAGCACATTTCGCCAAAGTTATTCTTTACGCACGATCATCAGAAAAATGGTGATATTGAGGTGCAGCAGATCCATTCAAGTGACAATCCAGCAGATTTGTTCACCAAGTCTCTATCAACATCAACTATTGAGAAGATGGTATATAAGATTGGAATGCAAAAATTAAACCAGTTGAATCGGGATCTTCATTAGGGGGAGTAAGAATACGCGTTGTACTCTTTTTTCCTTAATCAAGGTTTTTATCCCATTGGGTTTTTCCTGGTAGGTTTTTAACGAGACAACACTCAAATGCGTATTCAGTAAAATTCTCTTTACATGGACATCTAAGGGGAAGTGTTATGTAACTTTACAGAATGTCCAAGTATTCATATAATATATCTATGTGTCCAATAGGGAGGCCAAGTGGCACATCCTTAGTTTAGCTCATGCCACTAAGCCCCCACCTCTTAAGTTGAATTTATCCAACTTATGCTATATATAGACATGCTTAATGGAAAAATTTAATTTTGTGTGAGACTCAAGTATGACGTGGCAGACAAAACTTGTATGAAATGCCTATCACATTTTGTCAAGTGGAATCTGGGCCCCACTTTTTGAGTCAAAGTACTTGTTGTCTCTACTATTGTCTCTCCTCATTTCTTTCCTTTCTTATTTTTTTTAGTCTAAGGTACTTTCAATTTATTTACTTTTTTATTTAAATAGTTATTTGATTTATTTGAGTTTGTTTACTCAAATAAATTTGATTCTTCCTTATCTTAATATTTTCATTCCTCGAGTTCAACTTTAAAATTTATAATAGCAAATTCATATTTTTTAAATAATTGTCAGATAATAGGCATTTAACAATAACTAAATTAATTAAAAGTAAATTTTATATAAATTATAATTTTTTATACACTAGTTTAACCACACGTGTCTCGCACGTTTAATGTTTGATTATTTAAAATTAAATAATTTATCTATTACGAAGATTTTTAATAAAGTGTAAAAGTTCAAATCAGTTTTTAAAAATCTTTCACACTTTAATAAAATAATGTAAACATAAACATATACACATCTATATTTTACCACCAGAAGTTCCAAGTGGTTGATGGATTATCACTTTTGCGTTTGAAATATAGTACTTCTTTCCCTTGTTGCTATAAGCTAAGAGAAACGCATCAATTTGAACCATATTTGTATTACGATTATTTCTCTTTTATATTTAAAATCGTTCCTTATTTTTTAAAGTCAAATCTTTACAAAATCATTGATTACATTCTTATTACGTACTTAAAACTTTAAAAATCTGGTACTTCATAAATTTTTCTTATTCCAGCGGTTTTATATTTATTTTTAGATTTTTCAAATCTTATTACAATCAAATTTAGTTGATTTATAATTTTTAAACTAATGAAAAATATTAGTTATCATTAATTTTGATGACTTTTAATAAGGAAAGGTTTTACCATAAATATATTTAATTATTTTTCAACTCTTAAATTAAAAAAAAAATAATGAAAGTTTGATGACTTCTAATAAGGAAAGGTTTTTACCATAAATATATTTAATTAATTTTAACTCTTAAATATTAGAAAAAAATATTAAAAAGACGATTTTGTCTAAAGAGAAGTCTTTTAATAAAGGGCAAAAAGTTCAGATAATATTTCTAAGGCCCTTCAAACTTTTAATACATTATAGATATAGATATAGATATAGATATAGATATAGATATAGATATAGATATAGATATAGATATAGATATAGATTATAGATTATAGATAACGAGTATATGACGCATCAAAATAAATTAATTACATTTGAGATGATTTTAGAAATCTCTCCTAATATTCACTTCATAATTTTAAACTAGTGAGGTACAATTTATATTTGTTTTCCTTATTTTTCTTTCAAAATTTAAATTTTTTTGTGGATTTTCATCCACTATAATTAAAAATTAAAAGATTTAAAATAAAGCATATGTCACGATCAAAGTATTTCGAGTCCTTCAAGATAAAAATTAATAAATTTCTTTTTTCACACTAGATCAACATAATTTTCTTTATGATTTTTCAACTCATAATTCATATATATTTACTATATTTCTTGATACAAATATAATAGCAGTGTAAAAATTATTTGTGCAAACACAATATTCTTAAAAATTACCAGTCACGAAATGATTGAATTATTCGAAGATTTTACAAATAGAGTGAAAGTTTTATGATTTTTCATTATAAAGCATAATTATGTGACTTAGGTAGATTTTTTTTAATAATTATATGACTATTTAATCCATTTAAAAATTTATTCTATGATGCAGTTAAAAGTTAAAAAATTCAACGTACTATTTTCATCATTATCCTTTTTTTCTTAAATTACTTCAATTGATTATTATTTTTACTGTGTCATTTAAATTTTAACAAACTAAAACATATGTTTATGTTAAAGAAACAAGTGAAGGTAGTAAAGATTTTTGATGTATTTATATTTTATGGTGAGAGTGGGAGGTGATGGAAGTAGTGATGAAAGGAGAAATGGGAGGACATGGGACCTACAAGAATACTTGTCAATTAATGAGATCTCTCATGCAAGCATGGCATGAGTAAAATTTTTCATGCTTTATGTACAAACCGGAAGGTGGAAAAATATTAGTAATAGAAAAGATTCCTCTTTGTTACACTACTACTCTTTGTTATTTAATTATTTCCTTTACATAATTTTATATGAGATGTCTTATTTTTAACTTTTCTAGTACTTGTTACTAATAAAGAAAAGCTGGCAATTATAAACAAAAGGTATCAAAAGTTCACATTTTTCTAGTGGCTAGTATTGCTCTTGGTTGGTTGAGAATGGAAGCACAACAAATTGTTGACTTACGAAAATAATAGAACTTCACTCTTTTCTCAGATGTGAGAATTAACTAAAAAGCTTAAAATAATAAACAAAAAGAAAAATATTTTCAGTTTTGATATATGTTCTTTCTTGCAAGTATTATTACCGTTGGGGTCAAAGTTATGGTCAGTCCATCAGTAATCTGTAAACCCCCAATTTATGTCATTTGTAGGGAATGCGGATTAGGCGTGGTAAGTTTACTAGATAATAAATACTTATTTATGTATTTATATAATGTATTTGATGAATATTATTGATTGGAATAATTTTCATTTTTATCTTCTTGACTTAAGATGTTTTATTAATTCATATTCTAGATTAGATATTATCGTAATTAAATTATCTAGTGTTTTAAGATCCTCGTTAGTAGGGGGTGGCGATTAGGCACGATAACTTTACTAAGAAATAAATAGTGTAATTAGTATTTATTTCTATATAATGTATTTTGTGAATATTATCGATTGAAATATTTTTCATTTTTATCTTCTTGACTTAAGATGTTTTATTAATTCATATTCTAAATTAGAGATTATCGTAATTAAATTACCTAGTGTTCTAGGATCCTCGTTAGTACTATGTAATCTTTTGTATTCTTGGTATAAAATATATAGTTGGGTTTTGATTTCTTTTAATGATTTATTCTTTTCGTACGATGTATCTATTAATTTATGTAATTGTTAAATGCTTTGTAGTAATATTCATTAACTGTTTTTCTTCGTTCTTGCATTTTTTATTTTCATATATTTTATTAATATATTCAATGTTACTGATATTCATATTTTGAGGGGTGATTAAATGGTAATTGATTAAATGTTTTGCTATAATATTCTTTAGTTTTTTCTCTTAGTTTTTGTAAGTCTTCTATATTATTTTTAAGATATTCTAAATATTCTATATCTTTTATTTTAAAATATTCAATTAAATTCATTTTTATTAGGTTTTTTGTTAATCTTATTTCTTCCATTTTTTGTTTCCAGTATTTTAGATATTCGTGGTTTATCATTTTATTCTTCTAAAGTAAATGTATAATAATCTATTCTACTTGTACTATATTTAATATCTTGTTTGAGGTTATTAATACTACTAACTATTTTTTCTTGTTCTTTTCTTAATGAATTTTTTAAACTATCTAAACTTTTATCTTTGTTTTTTTCTAAATTTTTCAAGGTTTCGTCTATCCATTTTAATTTTTCTATTAGATTTTTCATTATTTCTCTAATTTGTTTTCTATAATCAATTTCTTTATGTAGGTCTTCTTGGTTTTCTCTAATTTTCTTAATATATTCTGACATTTTTAGTCTGTATAATATCCATCTGAATCTAAATAGTATTGATGTTCATAATATATGTGTAAGTTTTCTATACTGTTTAATAATTCTTCCTCTTCATAATCTTGTAATTTTTTCCATATTATTTTCTTTATGTCTATGATTTTTATATCTCTAAGTATATATAAAACAAGTATTTTAATATCATCTGTCATTTAAGCTTGATTAAATGCTTTTTCATAATATTTTTTAGTTGTTTGATTTAGTCTAAGTAGTTCTTGCATATTTTCATTAAGAAATTCTATATATTTCATATCTTTAGTTTCCATATATTTATCTAAATTTACTTTCATCTGTTTTTCTACTAACTGTATGTTTCTCATATTTTTTTTCCAAAATTCTAGATATATGTAATTTATCATGGTAAGTATTTGTAAGAGTAGTTAGGTAGGCATGGTGTGTATTTTATTCTAATCATATAATATTTACCAAATGCTTTTTCTTATATCTACTACTTTTATATCCTTAAGTGAATACAAAATAAGTATTTTAAATTTATCTACCATTTCATCAGATAAATAATTATTCATTTTTCATAAAATTGTTATTTTTAAAATATTTCCTTCAATCATACACATAACAAAATATGATCATATTAGATTACTATTTACTAGATCATTCTTAAATAACCTGTTAGTCGGTCACTATTAGCATAGTAATCTAGATACTTTTCCCTTAAACAGCGCCTCAACTATGGCTACTCCCCACCATGGCTTCTTGCCTTATTAGTTTCACCTTTAGGATGACATAGTTCTTAGGGATTTTTCTCCGTTTCCACTTTGCTAATAAACTTGTTAACTTGCTATTCTTCGAATAATTCTACTATAAAGTAACTAACATGAACTTATCTTATTATATCATGATTGTTAGGAATTATGAATTTAGCTATTCATAATACTGAATAAATATACCTGTTCTGGTAAGTTTGATAATCCTATGTTTTGTTCCTCCATAGATTTTTCCATTGAAATATACCTGTTTTTTTTTAAATGAATAAGCAAAATATTTGTTGTGGACAAGAGAGAGAGTTTTTGCTTCAACACATGAAGGCTTGCCTTTGCACTGCCTTCGGTTCTTCTATTTATAACTGAAATTTACATATGATGTTTCCTAAAAAATGACTTGAAAAATCAAACCCTATACTAGTCTAGGCTAGACTAATTAATGCTTACAAAAAAGTCTTCATCTTTTTAACAGAAGACTTTGACATAAAGCACTAAATAACAGAAAAAACTTTAAATGCCTAAGACTTTACATCAAAATCTTTTACGTAAAGTAAATTTATTCACATGTCTTTTGTCTTTATCTCTTTCTTCCGTATCTGCTTTGGTTATCTTCTTTATTTTTTGTCAGTGTAGCATCACATCTGGAATAAAGTTTTGCTTGCTACTACATCTGCTACATATGTGGTCTTTGTATTTTTGGCCAACTTTTTCTCAAAATTGATCCATAGCTTCTTCTGAAATAATTCTCTTACTGATAGATCTCGTTAATGGTTGTTCTTCTGGTCTGAGGAGTGTTAATCCCTATTTTCTAAGTTCTTCCATGTCATGGTCTCTAACTTCTTTGCAAGTTGAATAAATCAATGCTTGATTCCTTGAATTATATATCCAAACTGGCTTTTTATTTGAATAATTATTAAGTAACTCTGATAATATATTGCTTATTCCAATAACTCTTTTGTTGCGGTAAAATGCTGGTATCTGCGTTTTTGGTATCTCGGTCTGTTCATATATTTCTTTCGAAATAATATAATCTCTGGTCATACCCATTTTGACCACATTAATAGTCTGTTTAATTTCATCAAATAATATTTCTGCTGGTGCGGAATAAAATCGAACATAGAATAATTGTCCGTTGGTAATTCTCTTGTAAGTCATAAATTCTTTGTGAATGATACAAGATCAAAACAACAACACAAGAGTTTCGGATTTTCAGTTTAACAACACAAGAACAACAAGTTTCTGTTTTCGGTTTTCAGCAACTACACAAGAACAACAAACTGTTTTTGTTTTGTTTTCTGTTTTTCAGCAACAACAAGAAGAACAACAAGATGGATAACAATGCTAGTGAATCGAAAAAAGCCCCACACGGCTTCACTAGACTTTAAGATAACAAAATCAGCACAACAACAACAAGAATAAGAAAGATAGATAACTTGACATAAATCATTCAATAAACTAAGAACCCTAACCTCAAGATAGGACCCTAAATCTAATGAATGGAAACACCAAGTTCTTACGAGGACCAAGAGGTACTTTACAACCTCAAAACCCTTGTTTCTAGCCAAAGATTCAACACAAGTGTCACTACACTTTGTTGGACAGTTTCGGATTCCACTCTCAAGAACAAGAGAGAGAGATGTTACAAGTCTTTTGTTGTGAAATATCAAGAATGAAGTAATGCTGAAAAAATGCCCTAATGGCACCTATTTATACTACACAAAATGGTGGTCAAATGACCCTCCTACCCTTCAGTCATGGGCGCCCTTGGAGTGTAATTTTATTACACTTCAAGGCTCATTTTCGTACTTAAAACGTTGAAGCTCTTTGGTGGGTCGAGTACCAATTCACACGCAGCCATTTGCATGAACATGGCTTGTAGTTTTTGTAACTCCCGAGCTTGACTTCGTGTAAATGGTCTAGAACGAATTGGGCCGCCTTGTACACCCATATCATCCTCTCCATCTTGAGAGGAATTTGACCTCAAATTCAGTATTTGGTCGTCCTCAACCGCATCCACTAGAGAAAGATCGCACACGTTGAAAGTGTTGTGCACTTGGTATTCCGGGGGAAGATCAACCTTGTAGGCATTGTCATTGATCCGCTCAAGTACTTGGAATGGACCATCACCCCTTGGCAGCAACTTGGACTTCCTTTGAGCTGGAAACCGATCCTTTCGAAGATGTACCCACACCCAATCTCCGGGTTCAAGCACAAGCCGTCTCCTCCCTTTGTTTACTCTTTTTGCAATGTCTTGGTTCTTCTTTTCCAGCTTGCTCCGCACCGCCTCATGCATTTTCTTCATTGCGTCGGCTCTTTTATTTCCATCTAGGCTGGTCATGAGATCACTAGACAAAGGAGTGAGATCTAAAGGGGTAAGGGGATTCAGGCCGTAAACACATTCAAAGGGAGTCATTCCCGTGCTCGAATGTATTACCCGGTTATATGCAAATTCCACCAAAGGTAGGTGATCTTCCCATGAAGTCAGTTTACCTTTAACCATAGAACGCAGCATAGACCCTAAGGTTCTATTTACTACCTCCGTTTGGCCATCGGTTTGTGGGTGGCAAGACGTGGAGAAAAGTAACTTCGTTCCAAGCCTACCCCACATGGACTTCCAAAAGAGACTTAGGAACTTGGAGTCCCTATCGCTCACAATAGTCCTCGGTACCCCGTGAAGCTTGACAACATGTTCAACAAATAATGAAGCCACACTAGGAGCATCCTCGGTTTTAGCACATGGAATAAAATGAGCCATCTTAGAGAATCGATCAACAATAACAAAAATGTTATCTCGGCCCTTTCTAGTCCTTGGCAGCCCCAAAACAAAATCCATCGAAATGTCCAACCAAGGCCTAAGGGGAGTAGGGAGTGGGGTGTATAACCCTTGAGGTAGGAGGCGAGATTTCGCACTCCGGCAGGCCACGCATTGACTACAAATTTTTGTGACGTCTTTGCGCATTTTGGGCCAATAAAAGTTCTCCTCTAAGATTCCGAGGGTCTTGTCTACCCCGAAGTGACCCATGAGGCCTCCGTCATGGGCCTCCCTCACAAATAATTCCCTCCAAGAACTGGAAGGAACACACAACCTCCTCCCTTTAAACAAATACCCATCAAACCGCGAGTAGGAGGAATGGTCATTCTCCTTAAGCCAACGGTCCCTTCCCCACTCTTCGCATTCCCTAAAAATAGGAGCAAAGGTAGGATCCTCGGGATACAACATCCGCAAGCTCTCGAAACCCATCAGTTTCGAAGACAAGGTAGCAACAAGCACATGCTTCCTAGACAAGGCATCGGCAACAACATTTTCCTTTCCCCTTTTGTAATGAATTACATAAGGGAAAGTCTCGATGAACTCAATCCATTTAGCATGACGCCTATTTAGCTTGTCTTGGCTCTTAAGGTGTTTCAACGACTCATGATCCGTGCGTATCACAAACTCCTTAGGCCACAAATAATGTTGCCAATTTCCCAAAGCTCTAACAAGGGCGTACAACTCCAAATCATAAGTTGAGTAATTAAGAGTTGCCCCTTTGAGTTTTTCACTGAAATAAGCAACGGGCTTACCTTCTTGCATCAAAACAGCCCCTATGCCCACTTTACTAGCATCGCACTCAACTTCGAAGGTCTTATCAAAGTTGGGCAATTGTAATAAAGGCGCGGATACGAGCATAGCTTTCAAGGTTTCAAAAGCCTTAGCTTGCTCTCCACCCCACTTGAAGGGCTGGTCCTTTCGAATAACCGCGGTTAAAGGGGCGGCTATGGTGCTGAATCCTTTGACAAACCTTCTATAAAAACTAGCTAACCCGTGAAAACTTCTCACTTCGCTAATGGTTTGCAGGGTTGGCCAATTTTTGATAGCATCTATCTTGGATTCATCCACTTCGACCCCTCTTGAACTAACAACAAAACCTAAGAAAACAACTTCATTAACACCAAAAGAGCACTTCTCCAGATTTGCATACAACTTTTCCTTCCTAAGGACATCAAAAACACATTGTAAATGTCTCACATGCTCATCAATTGACTTACTATAAACCAAGACATCATCGAAGTAAACAACAATGAACTTTCCGATAAATGGCTTCATCACGTGATTCATTAGCCTCATGAAAGTACTTGGAGCATTCGTTAGGCCGAATGGCATAACCATCCATTCATAGAGACCAAATTTAGTCTTGAAGGCGGTTTTCCATTCATCACCGGGTTGCATTCTTATTTGGTGATAGCCACTCCTTAAATCAATCTTGGAAAATAAACATGAACCATTCAATTCATCCAGCATATCATCTAACCTAGGGATAGGGTGACGATATTTTACCGTAATCTTATTGATGGCTCGGCAGTCCACACACATATGCCAAGTTCCATCTTTCTTAGGCACTAGTAGCACCGGAACCGCGCACGGACTCATGCTCTCCTTGATGTAACCTTTGTTGAGGAGTTCCTCAACTTGGTGTTGCAATTCCTTGGTGTCCGTAGGGTTGCTCCTGTAAGCCGGCTTATTTGGCAATTGTGAGCCCGGCACAAAGTCAATTTGATGTTCAATTCCCCGAAGTGGGGGCAATCCTTGCGGAAGTTCTGTAGGAAATACATCTTCATAATCCTGCAACACACTAGAAATCATAGGAGAAATACAAGAATTAGTGGGGTTAGTATTAAAACAATGAGCCAAAAGAAGCATAGGCATGTCCACATCATGATCTAAGAAAAGTTCCTTCTTTCTAGCCAACATCACCATGCTTTCTTGCTCATTTGACGTTGAGGCAGTCCCGGGATTCCCTACTGCCCCACTCACGGTTTCTTCCTCCTTTTCATCATTTTCGGGTTGTTTTCCCTTCTCCTTCAACTCCCTCATCCTTTGATGTAATTCACTCACTTGTGATGGCAAAAGAGGATAAAGAGTGACCTTCCGACCATCCTTTTCAAGTGAATATCGGTTGGTCCTCCCATCATGTTTGGTAGACCTATCATATTGCCAAGGTCTGCCCAACAATAAATGACATGCTTGCATTGGTATCACATCACAAAGCACCTCGTCTTAGTAGTTCCCTACCTTAAACCGTACCAAACATTGCCTCATGACCTTTAATGCACCGCATTCGTTCAACCATTGCAACTTGTAAGGGCTAGCATGAGGTGTAGTTGGTAATTTCAGAAAGTTTACCGTAGAGACACTTACGACATTCGTACAACTACCACTATCAATCACCAAAGTGCACACATTCCCCTTTACAAGGCATTTAGTATGGAATAGATTTTCCCTTTGGCTAGGGTTGTCTATTGCCTTACTAAGCATAGAACGTCTAACTACAAAGTTTGGAACAACACATTCCCCTTCTTGTGGGTAAATAATTTCACCACCATCGTCATCATCATCATCATCATCATCAAGTGGCCTATTTTCAGTTTCCTCTCCATCTTGAGGCTCGGCCTCATCCTCCACCCTTTCGGAAATCACCTCTTCACCAAGGTAGTACACCTTCCCTTCTCGTAGGATCACATTACGCCGGTTCGGACATTCATTGGCCTTATGTCCCCAACCTTGGCACTTGAAACATTGGAATCCCTTTGGGTTTGGATATTTGTGAGCTTCTTGCCTTGGAGGAATTTTATGGACTGTTTTGGGGTCGGGCAGCCGAGTAGTGGAGGGTTGGTCCTTGTTTTTGGGCCAACCCGAAGAGGATTGAGCCACATCTTTGCTTCTAGGCCAACCCGAGGTGGATTGCCCCTTTGCCTTGAGCAACGACCTCTCTTTAAGCTCTCTTTCAATCTCAAGAGCCGCCTGGAAAATACCTTCAACGGTATTAAATCGGTGAAGTGTCAAGTGAGTGGAAATCTCCTTGTTCAACCCACACTTGAACCGGATGACGTCATGACTGATTTGTTCCCCACGATGATCAAGTTTCAACATGAGTTGCTGAAACTCATCATAATATGCCATTACACTTTTATTGCCTTGGCGCAAGTTGTACAATCTAGCAAGTAATTCATGGCGATAACTCTCGGGAAGGTACCGCTGCCTCATCAATTGTCTTAACCGAAACCAAGGTGGCGGCTGCCCATCAACTAATTCATCACCAAAACGCTTGACGTACTCCCACCAAGTGTTGGCATAACCCTCAAAATGAGCTATGGCATAACAACTTTTCTTTTCTTCCGAGATGTCATTAACTTGGAAAACTTTGTCACAAGCCGATTCCCAAGTTAAGTAAGTCTCGGGGTCACTTTCACCCTTAAAGATAGGTAAGCTCAATTTGATGGTATTGATGCCTACGTCTCTTTCGTGGTGTCGATTTCCCCGTTCTCCATACCCTCGGTTCCGCCTTGGATCAACACGGCCCCTTCTTCACTCCTCTTCCCTCATGTAACCATCATCATAGGTTCCATCTCCTTCATACTCCTCTCTACCGTATCCCTCAAAGTGGGCTGGTCGGCCTTGGCCGTTTTGATTCGGAGGATTTGGAATTGGCGGTCTTTGGTTTAGTGGAGCTTGGAATGGAGGGTTCGGATTTAGTGGAGGTACTTGGCATTCAAATCCCTCTTGTGGGATTGGAGGTGTTTGGAAATGTCTTGGTCTAGTGGAGTCTCGGTTTGGAGGAAAATAGGTAGTTTGGCTTGTGGCATTTAGTGGAGCTTGGGGTGCATTTAGCATTTGGTGGAGTGTTTCGGGGGTGATGGTTGCGGAAGAGGTTCTATCATGACCATTGGTGGATACATGTAGGGGAGTCGAAGGACGAGAGTTTCTTTGGCTCTCCACTTGTTCTAATCTCCCACTAATAGTCGATACTTCCCCCCTTATTGCTGCCAAATCCCCTCTCACGGCCCCAAATTCAGAATTCATTCTTTCAAGTGTCCGGGTAACGGCCTCAAGAGTGGCCCTCATTGAATCAAGAGCATTAGTATCCGCATCGTGAGATGTTGTTCCTTCCATCGTCAAGGTATTAGCCGCTTTAGTCACCACAAGTTCGTGTTTCACAAGTGTTGTATAATTGGCTAGTAACCGTGAGATGCTAAGGTATAAGCAAGCTCTTGTCCGGAATGGATTCTTGTTTGAAGACTCAAAGAATTCTTGCCGGACTAGAATCAAAATCAGCAATTCGTTCAAACGAATAAAAGCACACAAATAATCGTTGACACGAATAACGGCTCAAGGAACTAGTTGACAACCTAGTAGGAAAGTACTAGTTTGTTAATTAGTTCTAAGACCAAGTAAGGGAGACCAAGAATCAACAATTAGCAACCAAAGAATATCCTAAGTTGAGCTTTAGTGACGTGGCAGCAAGCAATGTTCTTCACGTTTTTTTTTTTGTATTAATATTCACACGACTTGGTTATAGTTTGAAAAGTGTTTGGTGGGAAAACTAGAACCTTGTAGACAACAAGTGATGGGTGCAAGTCTTTCCAACAACTTAAGTGATGGGCAAGACAACAAATGATGGGTGCAAGTCTTTCTTTTACAACCACTTTACAGATTGTCTTACAACTTGAGCACACAACAATATGCACAATATGAACAAGTTCAAAAGATGAACACTTCACAAACTTCAGCACCTCTTTAGCACAAACACACAACCACCGATTTTTCTTTGATCAACAACAACATACACTTTCGGCCACTTCAAGTCTTTACACAATATTTCAATTTTTCAAGCTCAACTTTCGGATCTAGAAACCTTAGTGTTGGTGAGAAAGAAACCAACACTAGAAACTCACTAAACAAGCAAAATAACACCTAGATCTAAACATATAACATCATTCTCGGATTCAACTTTCTAGTGGACAGATTTTTCAGAAAGTTTTCTTGGTGTAGTTTTGTTCAAGCCGAGAACCACTAGCCCAAGATGGGTTATGTTGGAACACAACCCGTCTTGCTTTGATACCAAATTATACAAGATCAAAACAACAACACAAGAGTTTCGGATTTTCAGTTTAACAACACAAGAACAACAAGTTTCTGTTTTCGGTTTTCAGCAACTACACAAGAACAACAAACTGTTTTTGTTTTGTTTTCTGTTTTTCAGCAACAACAAGAAGAACAACAAGATGGATAACAATGCTAGTGAATCGAAAAGAGCCCCACACGGCTTCACTAGACTTTAAGATAACAAAATCAGCACAACAACAACAAGAATAAGAAAGATAGATAACTTGACATAAATCATTCAATAAACTAAGAACCCTAACCTCAAGATAGGACCCTAAATCTAATGAATGGAAACACCAAGTTCTTACGAGGACCAAGAGGTACTTTACAACCTCAAAACCCTTGTTTCTAGCCAAAGATTCAACACAAGTGTCACTACACTTTGTTGGACAGTTTCGGATTCCACTCTCAAGAACAAGAGAGAGAGATGTTACAAGTCTTTTGTTGTGAAATATCAAGAATGAAGTAATGCTGAAAAAATGCCCTAATGGCACCTATTTATACTACACAAAATGGTGGTCAAATGACCCTTCTACCCTTCAGTCATGGGCGCCCTTGGAGTGTAATTTTATTACACTTCAAGGCTCATTTTCGCACTTAAAACGTTGAAGCTCTTTGGTGGGTCGAGTACCAATTCACACGCAGCCATTTGCATGAACATGGCTTGTAGTTTTTGTAACTCCCGAGCTTGACTTCGTGTAAATGGTCTAGAACGAATTGGGCCGCCTTGTACACCCATATCAGTGAATTTCTGGGATTCCTGCTAACTCTTCTCCATTGGTTGTGTAAACCGTAGATAATAATCCATAATAGTAACATGACTTAATAAAATTTGGGCTTGTTCATGGTATGGCATTTCTGGGTAATATATCATTTTTGCTGTGCGGCTAGCTCTTCACTTTGAATAGGTTTGGTATTTAATAAGGTTTGTAAAGTGTGTATGTTGTCAATGTATTTACGAGAAGAATAATTGTATGTCTGTTTTTCTTGGTTAAGTGATTCAGAATAGGTATGTATCTGGGGAGGTGCAAATGCTTCTAAATTTTGTATATTTGGTGTATATGGTTTTGAAAATATTTGGCTAAGGTTATAATTCTTTTTCTTTGGTATTTCAGGTCTATTTAGAGTGACTATATTTTTCCCTTTAGATGTTCCTGCAGCTGTAATTGAAGTTTCGGCAGTAATTTGAGTTTTAAGGTGTTTCTCATCGTCACCTTCTAGGTCTAGTTTTTTAATGTGCTCTTCCTGCACAGTATCTTATTTTTTATAGTGCTCGACTTGCACTTTTATATTTTTAACTTCAGTAATTAGTGTAATAACTCATTCTTGTAATAACTTCATTTGTTTAAACATTTGGAGTAATAAATCAATCTGGGTATCTTTGACATCAGTCTCTTCCATTGGTAAATCAGTTTGAGTAGCTTTTTCTTGATAAGTAATCTGCAATGATATTTTTGTTAGTATTGATTACTTCAATTGTAAATGTAAAATTCAGTATATTTAATACTAGTCTCCAAATTTCCTTTGTCGTAACTGAATTTTGTATTTTTCTTGTTAGCCACCATCGTACCTGTGTATTATCTGTTCTAACAATAAACTTGTTATACACGATATATGGTTCAAATGCTATTAGACAGTTATATAAAGAACATAATTCTTTTCTATTTATTGCCCATTTTATTTCTGTCTCGTTAAACGTTCCTGAATAATATCTACAATGATGTTCTAATTTTTCTTCTTCATACCTATATTTGAGTACGCCTCCATAACTATATTCACTTGCATCAGCTTCTACTATATATGTAAATTTTTTATTTTCATTTGAAAATTGTAATTTTGGTAACTCTTTACAAAGTAATTTTATTTTTTGTACATGTCTTTTGTCTTTTTCATTATATCTATATTCTACATCCTTTTTAAATTTTTTCTGTAATGGTTTTAAGTTTTCTGCTAATTTTGGAATATATTCTCTTACTTGGTTTACTAATCCTAAAAATGATTGTAATTTCTTTTTTGTATCTAATTCTTCTTCTGAATTTATTATTTTTTGGACTACGTGTTGTTGCATTTTGACTCCACTTTTATCTATTTGTATTTCTAAAAATTCTATCTAATTTTTTATAATTTCAGCTTTCTTCTCACTTAAACTTATTCCTGATTTTTCTATTATATCTGTAAATTGTTCTAATAATTTTAAATGTTCTTCTTTAGTTTTTGTATACAATAGTATATCATCTATGTATACTATACAATTAGGTAATTGTTTAAAATAATTATCCATAAAATGTTGATATCTACCTGGTGCATTTTTATATCCAAATGGTAGTACATTCCATTTATAAAATCCTTGTGGTACCGTAAATGCGGTTAATTCCTTAGATTCTTCTTCTAACTTTAAATGAAAAAATCCTGATTTACAATCAAATTTACTAAAATAATTATATCCTTGTATTTGCCTTATTTTTAATATCTTGTTTGGTATTGGGTAATTATAAGTCATTGTTTTTGCATTTAAAGTTCTGTAATCAATAACCATCCTACTTTTTTCTCTTTTTTGTTCACTATATTTATTTACTATAAATGATGGGTTATTATGTTTACTATTACTTTTTTTGTATATATTGTTTTTCTAATAATTCTTCTATATGCATTTTAAATTCTTTTAAATCATCAAAATTATATGTTAATGGTTTCTGGGTTATTATGCTATTTTTATCTATTAATTCAATTTTTATAGTGATTTTATGTTTTTTCCATCCTTTTAATGGATCTTCACTATATAATTGTTCTAATTTTTTCTTAATTATTTCTATCTTATTTATTGAAAATATAGTCATTTCTTTTTTATTTATTGAAAATACGACCAGTTCTATTGTATCTTCAGTATTTTTTATATTTTTCGATTTTTGTGTAATTTTTTCACTTCCTTTTATCCAATCAGTTTTCTTTCTTATTTTATTAATAACTCTTTTTTCTCTTACTTTTTGTTTACATGGTGTTGTAAACCACCAATTTGTTCTAGTTATTATATGTGGGTATAATTTATCTAAAAACGGCATTCCTAAAAGTATATCTTTTGATGTTAGCTCAAAATTATAGATTTCTTCTATTGTTAATAATTTATCTCATACTTGTGTTTTTACATTCTTAGCTTTATAAGTAATTAAGCTTCCTTTGTTATTAAATCCTATAACTATTATTGGTGTTTTTAATTTATCCCATTTACTTTCTGGTAAACAATTATATCTACATAAATTAGTTTCTGCTCCTGTATCTATCATAGGCGTATAATATCTACTGTAATATCCTTCTACTACTATCTTCATTAATACATATATTTTCATATCATGTTAAAGCTCTTCTTAGGAATAATCTTTCTCTATTATATGTTATAGATAATTGTGAATGTTCTATATTGTATGATTTTACTTGTTCTAGCCATTTAATTCCTAATATTATGTCTGCTTTTTGTATTTCTTCCTTTATTTCAAATTCTAGTTTCATTTTTCTAACTCCTATTATTATTTCCTTTTCTGCTATATTTTTAGTGTTTATTAAGCTTCTTGGTAGATCTGGGCATATATTATTATCGGATTTTATTTCTGCATTTTTTACTAGATATTTTGCTATATAATTTCTTCTTGTCCTGTATTTAAGAGTATTAAATATTCCTTTTCATTTATTGTTCCTGTTATGTAATATTGATTTAAATTAACTATTGAACTTGTTTCATAACTTGTTCTTTTTTATGAACTTGATGATTCTGGTTTTTCATAAGCTATTCTTTTTGTTGGACTTATTCTATCATTTATTATTTCTAAATCTTCTTCTATGTCTATATTTTTTAACTATAATCATTATTATCAATTGTTTTTACGAATTGTTCAAAAGGACTTTCTATTTGTATTTTATTAATTTTATTTTTTCCTGTTATTTTGTGTTTTGTAGTTAATACATATAGATTTTTACATCTTGTTGTAAATATTTTACTTCCTGGGGTTAGTTCTATTCCTGATATTTTCCAATATAATACCAATGATTTATCTATATTTTTATCTGTTATTGCTACTGAATAATTTGCACTTATTATAAATTTAAGTTTTTTGTATATTAAATTTCCTTTTATGGCAGTTATTATACCTTTTTCTATAGGTCTTATAATCCTATCATCTGCTAAATATAGTTCTATTGGTGTATCTATTCCTTCTCTAAAACATGTTTTTATCAATATCTCTGTACCTCCAAGGTGTACATACTTTATTGGGTCTCTACTTTCTATATCATTTATTTCTTATACTTATATTTTGATTTTTTGTATTTCTTATATTTTTATGTCTTTTTCTTTTCTCATAATATCTTTCTTCGCATCCAAATTGAGGTGCTATTTTATCTTTGCAACATGCTAAATTTCTTATTAATGTTTTTTCCATTTTTATTTCTTCTTTATATTTTTCACATAGATTTCTATACCATTGTTGTAAAAATTTTGTTCTTGCTCCTACAATATCTACTATTTTTGTTTCATCCCAATTCTTTATTATTGTTGAACTAAATGGTTCAGGTAATTTATTAAAATATAATTTTCTTATTTCTTTACTTTCTTCTGTATTATATGCTCCTTTATAATAATATTCTTTAAATGCGCAAGTATATTCATCTATGTAGCACATATTACATATTGCTAATTTTAACATTAAATTTCTATTTGTATCTTTCTCTTCATTTTGTTCTTCTTCTATTGTTGTCATGCTCCTAAATTCGTCTTTTGTAGCTGTTTCATATTTTTTTAATAATTCTATAGGTGTTAATTTAGTTGTAGTTGTTGATGATGTTCCTTCTGTAGGTTTGTCAGTTCTTAATACTCTTTTACTGTTTTCAGTTAGATTTAAAAACCATAATTTCACTGTTCTTATTAGTGTTCTTTCTATATATTCTGGTGCATCTATTACATTTATATTATTATCTAATAATTATTTTTTCATATATCCTATCCATAATTGTATTATTTTTTCTGTATCTATTACACAATCTAAGTCTAAAAAGTTATAATTTTTATTAACTATTTGTTTTGGTGTCCATTTGTTATATTCATTCTTTAGATTATATCTTTTAAACTTATTCTTATGATATGTAGGTTTTCTTATTTCTGATGTTCTTGGTATTATATTTTCATCTTCTTTTTTATCAAGAGTGTTTATTCTGTGTTTATATTTTCTAAATTTGCTTCATTAATTACTTATTGTTTTCCATTGATTCCTAAATTTTTTGTATTTGTTAAGATTTCTGTATATGTTTCACTATCTTCAGAATCATAACTATCTGTTTCTTCAACATCTATTGTATTAATTTCTAATTCCTTTGTTTCTATTTCTTTATTGTTTATTTCTAATTTTTTCTTAAATTGATTTATCTCATTTAATAATTTTTGTTCTTTATCTTTTTCTTCTTTTTTCTTTCTATCTTTTTTCATACAGATCTTTTAGCATTTGTAGTTCTTTTTCTAATTCAGCAATCCTACTACTTTTAGTTTCTTCTATTTTTCGTATTTCTTCTGTAGTTTGTTGTTTTATTTTTTCTATTTCCTTTTTTCTATCTATTTCTTCATTTTCTTTTTCTATTCTCACCATAGCTGTCAATTTATCTTCTAATTTTAATTCTTCTTTTTCTAACATTAAATATAAATGTTCACCTAATTTCTTATACCTTCTACCTAAATTAGAAAATATTATTTTTATTTTTAATCCTTCGTGATTTTCGTATGTTTTTTTGTCTATTATAAATTCTTCTTTGTTCATTTTTTATTTAATTGTTAATAGATCATGTTGGTATGTATATTCTAGACTATCTATTGTTTATTCTAAATTTGATATTTCTTCTTTTTGTGCATTTATTGAGTTTTTACTAACTCCGACAATTATGTTATATTGTAGTCTTTCTATCCTTATTTTTAATTCTTTATGCTTTTCAGATATTATTTGCTTTAATTCTTTAT
Organism: Capsicum baccatum var. pendulum; assembly: GCA_030864225.1. Classification (NCBI taxonomy): domain Eukaryota; kingdom Viridiplantae; phylum Streptophyta; class Magnoliopsida; order Solanales; family Solanaceae; genus Capsicum; species Capsicum baccatum. The sequence continues at coordinate 120,651,895 of CM061556.1, read as the reverse complement.
ATTTTTGTACGTTATTCATTTAAATAATATTTTGAGGAATATCTAAATCTAGTTTTATCAAATGAATCATAATTAATAAATTAATAAAGTAAATCCATAAATTAAATTAATTAAATAAATCCATATATATACGACTTTCGTATTTTTTAAATAACAAGGCTCTGATTTATAATAAGGTATAAACTATATAGTTGGGTTTCAATTTTTTTTAATGATTTATTCTTTTCGTAAGATATATCCATTAATTTATGTAATTTTTAAATTCTTTGTAGTAATATTCATTAACTGTTTTTCTTCGTTCTTGTATTTTCTATTTTCATATATTTTATTAATATATTCAATTTTACTGATATTCATATTTTGGGGGGTGATTAAACGGTAATTGATTAAATGTTTTGCTATAATATTCTTTAGTTTTTTCTCTTAGTTTTTGTAAATCTTCTATATTATTTTTAAGATATTCTAAATATTCTATATCTTTTGTTTTAAAGTATTCAATTAAATTTGTTTTTATAAGGTTTTCTGTTAATCTTATTTCTTCTATTACTTGTTTCTAATATTTTAGATATTCGTAGTTTATCATTTTATTCTAAGGTAAATGTATAATAATCTATTCTACTTGTACTATATTTAATATCTTGTTTGAGGTTATTTATGCTACTAACTATTTCTTCTTGTTCTCTTTTTAATGAATTTTTTAAACTATCTAAACTTTTATCTTTGGTTTTTTCTAGATTTTTTAAGGTTTCGTCTATCCATTTTAATTTTTCTATTAGATTTTTCATTATTTCTCTAATTTGTTTTCTATAATTAATTTCCTTATGTAGGTCTTCTTGGTTTGCTCTAATTTTCTTAATATATCCTGACATTTTTAGTCTGTATAATATTCATCTGAATCTAAATAATATTGTTGTTCATAATATATGCATAAGTTTTCTATACTGTTTAATAATTCTTCCTCTTCATAATCTTATAATTTTTCTCATATTATTTTCTTTATGTCTATAATTTCTATATCTCTAAGTATATATAAAACAAGTATTTTAATATCATCTGTCATTTAGGTTTGATTAAATGCTTTTTCTTGATATTTTTCAGTTGTTTGTTTTAGTCTAAGTAATTCTTGCATATTTTTTCATTAAGGAATTCTATATATTTTACATCTTTAGTTTCCATGTATTTGTCTAAATTTGGTTTTATTTGTTTTTCTACTAATTGTATGTTTCTCATATCTTTTTTCCAAAATTCTAAATATACATAATTTATCATAGTTAGTGAGTGGGTTTGGCATGTAAGTATTTATAAGAGTAGTTCGGTAGGTGTGGTATATAATTAATTCTAGTCATAAAATATCTATCAAATATTTTTTCCAATATGATTTTTCTTATATCCACTATTTCTATATCCTTAAGTACATATAAAATGAGTATTTTAAATTTATCTACCATTTCGTCAGATAAATAATTATCCATTTTTCATAAAATTGTTATTTTCAAAATATTCCCTTCAATCATGCACATAACAAAACATGATCACTTTAGATTGATATATACTAGATTATTCTTAAATAACATATTCTTCGGTCACTATTATCATGGTAATCTGGATACTTTTCCCTTAAACAACGCCTCTACTTTGGTTACTCCCCTATCATGGCCCTCTTGCCTCACCGGTTTCACCTTTAGGAAGGGATAGTTCTTAGGGATTTTTCTCCTTTTCCACTTTGCTAATAAGCTTCTTAACATGCTATTTTTTTGGATAATTCTACTATAAAGTAACTAACATGAACTTATTTTATCATATCATGATTGTTAGAAATTTATGAATTTAGCTATTCATAATAGTAAATGAATATACCTGTTTTGGTAGTTTTGATAATTCTAAGTTTTGTTCCTCCATAAATTTTCCCATTAAAATATACCTATTTTTTAATAAATAAGAAAAAAAAATTGTTGTGGACAAGAGATTTTTTGCTTCAATTGCCTTCATCTGAGCAAGTGTTCGTTTATTTATATTCTTAGAAATGAAAATGCGTACACTGTTTTTCTTTACATCTGTCAGCTATTTTACAAAAGTAAGAAAAACGTTTCTGCAAAGAGTCCTAAATCTAATGTCTAATCTAATAATGTCACTACTTGTCAAAAATCTAATAATGGCACTACTTGTCGAAAATCTAATAATGGCACTACTTGCCATAAAAGACTAAGAAAAGTCAAAAAGCCTAAGGCTAGTTACATGATATTTACGTAAAGCTATCTAGCTGTTTTAAATCTTCCATATTTCTTTTTCTCCTTGAATTACTTTCTTTGTCTTCTTTCTTTATCCATAGTTATCTTCTTTTTATTGCTCTGTATCCCCATTATTGTTTCATATCTTACATCTTCCAGCTGTCGCTTTTATATTCTTCTATTCCAGTTGAAATTCTGAGACAATATTATCTTCTCCATTACATTTTGAGCATTGATGGTCTGGATATTTATGTCCAATTAACTTGCAATATCTGATTAATAATTCTTCCGAAATAAATTTTTCTCTAATGACTTTGGCGATAGGTTTTTTCTCTGGATTGAGTAAAGTCAAGATCCATTGCCTAACGTCTTCCATATCTGCTTCTCGTAGTTCCTTTGAATTTGAGTATAATATTACATTACCTCTTGAATAATAACTCCATATGGGATTTCTGTTGCAATAAGTGTTTGCTAACTCTTGAAGAATTGTGGATAGTCCGATAATTCTCTTATTTGCATAAAAATTTGGTATCTGAATTCTAGGTATTTCTGGTTGTGGAATAATATCTTCTGGTATAATCATATCTCGGGTCATTCCTATTTTTACAACTTGTGTAGGTGATTTAACTTCATCATACAATATCTCTGCTGGTGCCGTGTAAAATTTTATAAAAAATAGGTTACCTTTGGTTATTCTTTTAAAAATGTTAAATGAATCATATATTTCTGGTATATTGGATATTTCATTTCCATCTTGGGTATATATGGTACTAAGTAGTCCATATTCGTAACAGGTTTTAACTAGACTTAGTTTGGTTTTGGGTAAAGCAATTAGCTTATTATATCCGGTTAGCTTCTGGGTTATATAATTCGTATGTGGTTCTTGGTTGCTTATAGCTTTGGGGTTGGTATTTAAGAAGGTTTGTATTTTGTAAATATTTTCTATGTATGTTCCGACTGTATAGTTGTAGGTCTTTTTGTCTTGGTTTAAACTATCTCGGTATGTGATAATTTGCGGGGGTATGAACATAGGATCTTTTGGTGTATTTGGAATAAATGGTTTATCAAATAGCCTGTTTAGGTTCATATTTGTGTTTTTCCTAACTCCTTTGCTTGTACCTACAGAAGTAGATTGATAAATGTTATGGGTTTTATGGAGTGTCCCAACGTCTCCTTCTAGCTCTGAATTTTAATGTCTTCCGATCGACATAGCTCTGCACACTGCTGAGTTAGTTGATTTGTAGCTATAGACTTCAGTTTAACTTCATTAGTCTTTAGCTTTTCTATTTCATTACTCATACTGTCCACGTTCATTGAAAGCGTAGTTAGGGTGTTGAATATCTTTTCTAGAGTATCCTCTTCTATTATATCAGTCTGTGTAGCTTTGTCTTGATATGTGATCTGCAATAACATTTTTGTTAGTACTAATTACTTCAATTATAAATGTGAAATTTAATATATTCAAGACTAGTCTCCGAATCTCTTTTGTTGTAACTGATTTTTGTATTTTCTTTGTTAGCCACCAACGTACCTGTATATTATCTGTTCGTACAATAAACTTGTTATATATAATAAATGGCTCAAATGTTAATAAACATTTATATAATGAGCATAATTTTTTTCTATTTATTTCCCATTTTATTTCTGTTTCATTAAACGTAGCTGAGTAGTATCTACAATGGTGTTCTAATTTTTCTTCTTCATATCTATATTTAAGTACTCCTCCATAACTATATTCACTAGCATCTGCTACTACTATATATAAAAATTTTCTATTTTCATCTGAAAATTGTAATTTTGGTAATTTTTTACAAAGTATTTTTATTTTCTGAACTTGTTTTTTATCTTCTTCGTTATAATTATATTCTACATCATTTTTTAATTTTTTCTGTAAGGGCTTTAGATTTTCTGCTAATTTTAGTATATATTCTCTTACTTGGTTTACTAATCCTAAAAATGATTATAATTTCTTTTTTGTATCTATTTCTTCTTTTGAATTTATTATTTTTTGTACTATTTGTTGTTGCATTTTTACTCCACTTTAATCTATTTGTATTCCTAAAAATTCTATATGATTTTTCATAATTTCAGCTTTCTTTTCACTTAAACTTATTCCCGATTTTTCTATTATATCCATAAATTATTCTAATAATTTTAAATGTTCTTCTTTGGTCTTTGTATATAATAGTATATCATCTATATTTACTATACAATTAGGCAATTGTTTCAAATAACTATCCATAAAATGTTGATATCTACCTGGTGCATTTTTATATCCAAATGGTAGTATATTCCATTCATAAAATCCTTGTGGTACCGTAAATGCGGTTAATTCCTTAGATTCTTCTTCTAACTTTAAATGGTAAAATCCTGATTTACAATCAAATTTACTAAAGTAATTATATCCTTGTATTCTTATTTTTAATATCTTATTTGGTATTGGGTAATTATATGTCATGGTTTTTGCATTTAAATTTCTATAATCAATAACCATTCTACTTTTTCCTTTTTTTTTGTTCACTATGTTTATTTACTATAAATGCTGGGTTATTATGTTTACTATTACTTTTTTGTATGTATTGTTTTTCTAATAATTCTTCTATGTGCATTTTAAATTCTTTTAAATCGTCAAAATTATATGTTAGTGGTTTTTGAGTTATTATGCTATTTTTATCTATTAATTCATTTTTATAGTGATTTTATGTTTTTCTCATCTTTTTAATAGATCTTCACTATATAATTGTTCTAATTTTTTCTTAATCATTTCTATCTTACTTGTTGAAATTATAGTTATTTTCTTTTTATTTATTGAAAATACAACCAATTCTATTATATCTTTAGTATTTTTTATATTTTTTATTTTTTGTGTAATTTTTTTACTTCCTTCTATCCAATAAGTTTTCTTTCTTATTTTATTAGTAACTCTTTTTGCCCTTATTTCTGTTTACATGGTGTTGTAAACCACCAATCCGTTCTAGTTATTATATGTGGGTATAATTTATCTAAAAACGGCATTCCTAAGCGTATATCTTTTGTTGTTAGCTCATAATTATAGATTTCTTCTATTGTTAATATTTTTTCCCATACTTGTGTTTTTACATTCTTAGCTTTATAGGTAATTAAACTTCCTTCATTATTAAATCCTTTAACTATTATTGGTGTCTTTAATTTATCCCATTTACTTTTTGGTAAACAATCATATCTACATAAATTAGCTTCTGTTCCTGTATCTATCATAGGCGTATAATATCTACAGTAATACCCTTCTACTACTATCTTCATATGTTTTCATATCACGTTAAAGTTCTTCTTAAGAATAATTTCTCTCTATTATATGTTATAGTTAATTGTGTATGCTCTATATTATATGGTTTTACTTGTTCTAGTCATTTTATTCTAAATATTATGTCTGCCTTTTGCATTTCTTCCTTTATTTTAAATTCTATTTTATTTTTCTAACTCCTATTGTTATTTCTTTTTCTATTATATTTTTAGTGTTTATTAAGCTTCTTGGTAGATCTGGGCATATATTATTGTCAGATTTTATTTCCTCATTTTTTATTAGATATCTTGCTATATAATTTTCTTCCTGTCCTGTATTTAAGAGTATTAAATATTCTTTTTCATTTATTGTTCCTGTTATGAAATATTGGTTTAAATTAGTTGTTGAACTTGTTTCATGACTTGTTCTTTTTGATGAACTTGATGATTCTGGTTTATCATAAGCTATTCTTTTTGTTGTGCTTATTCTATCATTTATTATTTCTAAATTTTCTTCTATATCTATGTCTCTATAACTATAATCATTATTATCAATTGTTTTTACAAATTGTTCGAAAGGACTTTCTATTTGTATTTTGTTAATTTTATTTTTTCCCGTTATTTTATGTTTCGTTGTTAATACATATAGATTTTTACATCTTGCTGTAAATATTTTACTTCCTGGGTTAGTTCTATTCCTGATATTTTCCAATATAATACTAATGATTTATTTATATTTTTATCTGTTATCGCTACTGAATAATTTGCACTTATTATAAATTTAAATTTTTGGTATATTAAATTTCCTTTTATGGCACAAAATAGTTTTTGATATAATTCTAATAAAAACATGTTTCAGAGAAGGAATAAATACACCAATAAAATTATACCTAGCAGATGATAGAATTATAAAAACTATAGAAAAAAGTATAATAACTGCCATAAAAGGAAATTTAATATACCAAAAATTTAAATTTATAATAAGTGCAAATTATTCAGTAGCGATAACAGATAAAAATATAGATAAATCATTAGTATTGTATTGGAAAATATTAGGAATAGAACTAACCCAGGAAGTAAAATATTTACAGCAAGATGTAAAAACCTATATGTATTAACAGCGAAACATAAAATAACGGGAAAAAATAAAATTAACAAAATACAAATAGAAAGTCCTTTCGAACAATTTGTAAAAAATAATTGATAATAATGATTATAGTTATAGAGACATAGATATAGAAGTAAATTTAGAAATAATAAATGATAGAATAAGCACAACAAAAAGAATAGCTTATGAAAAACCAGAATCATCAAGTTCATAAAAAAGAACAAGTTATGAAACAAGTTCAACAACTAATTTAAACCAATATTACATAACAGGAACAATAAATGAAAAAGAATATTTAATATTCTTAAATACAGGACAAGAAGAAAATTATATAGCAAGATATCTAATAAAAAATGAGGAAATAAAATCTGACAATAATATATGCCCAGATCTACCAAGAAGCTTAATAAATACTAAAAATATAGTAGAAAAAAAAATAATAGGAGTTAGAAAAATAAAATAGAATTTGAAATAAAGGAAGAAATGCAAAAAGTAGACATTATATTAGGAATAAAATGGCTAGAACAAGTAAAACCATATAATATAGAGCATACACAATTAACTATAACATATAATAGAGAGAAATTATTCTTAAGAAGAGCTTTAACGTGATATGAAAATATATGAAGATAGTAGTAGAAGGGTATTACAGTAGATATTATACGCCTATGATAGATACAGGAGCAAAATTTAATTTATGTAGCTATGATTGTTTACCAAAAATTAAATGGGATAAATTAAAGACACCAATAATAGTTAAAGGATTTAATAACGAAGGAAGCTTAATTACCTATAAAGCTAAGAATGTAAAAACACAAGTATGGGAAAAAATATTAACAATAGAAGAAATCTATAATTATGAGCTAACATCAAAAGATATACTTTTAGGAATGCCATTTTTAGATAAATTATACACACATATAATAACTAGAACGGATTGGTGGTTTACAACACCATGTAAGCAGAAATAAGGGCAAAAAGAGTTACTAATAAAATAAGAAAGAAAACTGATTGGATAGAAGGAAGTGAAAAAATTATACAAAAATTAGAAAATATAAAAAATAGTGAAGATACAATAGAATTGGTTGTATTTTCAATAAATAAAAAGGAAATAACTATATTTTCAATAAGTAAGATAGAAATAACTAAGAAAAAATTAGAACAATTATATAGTGAAGATCCATTAAAAGGATGGAAAAAACATAAAACCACTATAAAAAATGAATTAATAGATAAAAATAGCATAATAACTCAAAAACCACTAACATATAATTTTGACGATTTAAAAGAATTTAAAATGCACATAGAAGAATTATTAGAAAAATAATACATACGAAAAAGTAATAGTAAACATAATAGCCCAGCATTTATAGTAAATAAACATAGTGAACAAAAAAAAAGGAAAAAGTAGAATGGTTATTGATTATAGAAATTTAAATGCAAAAACCATGACATATAATTACCCAATACCAAATAAGATATTAAAAATAATAAAAATACAAGGATATAATTACTTTAGTAAATTTGATTGTAAATCAGGATTTTACCATTTAAAGTTAGAAGAAGAATCTAAGGAATTAACCGTATTTACGGTACCACAAGGATTTTATGAATGGAATGTACTACCACTTGGATATAAAAATGCACCAGGTAGATATCAACATTTTATGGATAGTTATTTTAAACAATTGCCTAATTGTATAGTAAATATAGATGATATACTATTATATACAAAGACCAAAGAAGAACATTTAAAATTATTAGAATAATTTACGAATATAATAGAAAAATTGGGAATAAGTTTAAGTGAAAAGAAAACTGAAATTATGAAAAATCATATAGAATTTTTAGGAATAAAATAGATAAAAGTGGAGTAAAAGTGCAGCAACATATAGTACAAAAAATAATAAATTCAAAAGAAGAAATAGATACAAAAAAAATTACAATCATTTTTAGGATTAGTAAATCAAGTAAGAGAATATATACTAAAATTAGCAGAAAATCTAAAGCCCTAACATAAAAAATTAAAAAAGGATGTAGAATATAATTTTAACGAAGAAGATAAAAAAAAAGTTCAGAAAATAAAAATACTTTGTCAAGAATTACCAAAATTACAATTTCCAGATGAAGATAGAAAATTTATATATATAGTAGAAGCAGATGCTAGTGAATGTAGTTATGGAGGAGTACTTAAATATAGATATGAAGAAGAAAAATTAGAACATCATTGTAGATACTACTCAGGTACGTTTAATGAAACAGAAATAAAATGGGAAATAAATAGAAAAGAATTATGCTCATTATATAAATGTTTATTAACATTTGAGCCATTTATTATATATAACAAGTTTATTGTACGAATAGATAATACACAGGTACGTTGGTGGCTAATAAAGAAAATACAAAATTCAGTTACAACAAACGAGATTCGGAGACTAGTCTTGAATGTATTAAATTTTACATTTATAATTGAAGTAATTAGTACTAACAAAAATGTTATTGCAGATTACATATCAAGACAAAGCTACACAGATTGATATAATAGAAAAGGATACTCTAGAAAAGATATTCAACACCCTAACTACGCTTTCAATGAAAGTGGACAATATGGGTAATGAAATAGAAAAGCTAAAGACTAATGAAGTTAAACTGAAGTCTATAGCTACAAATCAGCTAACTCAGCAGTGTGCAGAGCTATGTCGATCGGAAGACATTAAAATTCTAGAGTTAGAAGGAGACATTGGGACACTCCATAAAACCCATAACATTTATCAATCTACTTCTGCAGGTACAAGCAAAGAAGTTAGGAAAAACACAAATATGAACCTAAACAGGCTATTTGATAAACCATTTATTCCAAATACACCAAAAGATCCTATGTTCATACCCCCGCAAATTACCACATACTGAGATAGTTTAAACCAAGACAAAAAGACCTACAACTATATAGCCCGAACATACATAGAAAATATTTACAAAATACAAACCTTCTTAAATATCAACCCCAGAGCTATAAACATCCAAGAACCACATACAAATTATATAACCCAGAAGCTAACCGGATACAATAAGCTAATTGCTTTACCCAAAACCAAACCAAGTCTAGTTAAAACCTGTTACGAATATGGACTACTTAGTACCATATATACCCAAGATGGAAATGAAATATCTAATATACCAGAAATATATGATTCATTTAACATTTTTAAAAAAATAACCAAAGGTAACCTACTTTTTATAAAATTTTACACGGCACCAGCAGAGATATTGTATGATGAAGTTAAATCACCTGTACAAGTTGTAAAAATAGGAATGACCCGAGATATGATTATACCAGAAGATATTATTTCACAACCAGAAATACCTAGAATTGAGATACCAAATTTTTATGCAAATAAGAGAATTATCGAACTATCCACAATTCTTCAAGAGTTAGCAAACACTTATCGCAACAGAAATCCCATATGGAGTTATTATTCAAGAGGTAATGTAATAGTATACTCAAATTCAAAGGAACTACTAGAAGCAGATATGGAAGACGTTAGGCAATGGATCTTGACTTTACTCAATCCAGAGAAAAAACCTATCGCCAGAGCCATTAGAGAAAAATTTATTTTGGAAGAATTATTAACCAGATATCTCAAGTTAATTGGACATAAATATCCAGACCATCAATGTTCAAAATGTAATGGAGAAGATAATATTGTCCCGGAAGTTCAACTGGAATAGAAGAAGATAAAAGCGACAGCTAGAAGATGCAAAATATGAAACAAAAATGGAGATACAGAGCAATAAAAAGAAGATAACTACGGATAAAGAAAGAAGACAAAGAAAGTAATTCAAGGAGAAAAAGAAATATGGAAGATTTAAAACAGCTAAATAGCTTTACGTAAATATCATGTAACTAGCCTTAGGCTTTTTGACTTTTCTTAGTCTTTTATGGCAAGTAGTGCCATTATTAGATTTTTGGCAAGTAGTGCCATTAAGACATTAGATTTAGGACTCTTTTCAAAACATTTTTCTTACTTTTGTAAAATAGCTGACAGATGTAAAGAAAAACAATGTACGCATTTTCATTTCTAAGAATATAAATAAATGAGCACTTGCTCAGATGAAGGCAAGTCTTCATACATTGAAGCAAAAAATCTCTTGTCCACAACAAAAAATTTTGCTTATTTATTAAAAAACAGGTATATTTTAATGAAAAAAATCTATGGAGGAACAAAGCTTAGAATTATCAAAACTACCAGAACAGGTATATTCATTTACTATTATGAATAGCTAAATTCATAAATTCCTAACAATCATGATATGATAAAATAAGTTCATGTTAGTTGTTTTATAGTAGAATTATCTGAAAAATAACATGTTAAGAAGTTTATTAGCAAAGTGGAAAAGGAGAAAAATCCCTAAGAACTTTGCCATCCTAAAGGTGAAACCGGTGAGGCAAGAAGGCCGTGATAGGGGAGTAGCCAAAGTAGAGGCGCTGTTTAAGGGAAAAGTATCCAGATTACCATGATAATAGTGACCGAAGAATATGTTATTTAAGAATAATCTAGTATATAGCAATCTAAAGTGATCATATTTTGTTATGTGCATGATTGAAGGGAATATTTTGAAAATAGCAATTTTATGAAAAATGGATAATTATTTATCTGACGAAATGGTAGATAAATTTAAAATACTCATTTTATATGTACTTAAGGATATAGAAATAGTGGATATAAGAAAAATTATATTGAAAAAAATATTTGATAGATATTTTATGACTAGAATTAATTAAATACCACACCTACTGAACTACTCTTATAAATACTTACATGCCAAACCCACACACTAACTATGATAAATTATGTATATTTAGAATTTTGGAAAAAAGATATGAGAAACATACAATTAGTAGAAAAACAAATAAAAACAAATTTAGACAAATACATGGAAACTAAAGATGTAAAATATATAAAATTCCTTAATGAAAATATGCAAGAATTACTTAGACTAAAACAAACAACTGAAAAATATCATGAAAAAGCATTTAATCAAGCCTAAATGACAGATGATATTAAAATACTTGTTTTATATATACTTAGAGATATAAAAATTATAGACATAAAGAAAATAATATGGGAAAAATTACAAGATTATGAAAAGAAGAAGAATTATTAAACAGTATAGAAAACTTACGCATATATTATGAACAACAATATTATTTAGACTCGGATGGATATTATACAGACTAAAAATGTCAGGATATATTAAGAAAATTAGAGCAAACCAAGAAGACCTACATAAAGAAATTAATTATAGAAAATAAATTAGAGAAATAATAGAAAATCTAATAGAAAAATTAAAATGGATAGACGAAACCTTAAAAAATCTAGAAAAAGGCAAAGATAAAAGTTTAGATAGTTTAAAAAATTCATTAAAAAGAGAACAAAAAGAAATAGTTAGTAATAAATAACCTCAAACAAGATATTAAATATAGTACAAATATAATAGATTATTATACATTTACTTTAGAATAAAATGATAAACTACGAATATTTAAAATATTGGAAACAAGAACTAGAAGAAATAAAATTAACAGAAAACCTTATAAAAACAAATTTAATTGAATACTTTAAAATAAAAGATATAGAATATTTAGAATATCTTTAAAATAGTACAGAAGATTTACAAAAACTAAGAGAAAAAACTGAAGGATATTATAGGAAAGTATTTAATCAACTACCATTTAATCACCCCCCAAAATATGAATATCAGTAAAATTGAATATATTAATAAAATATATGAAAATAGAAAATACAAGAACGAAGAAAAACAGTTAATGAATATTACTACAAAGAATTTAACAATTACATAAATTAATGGATATATCTTACGAAAAGAATAAATCATTAAAAGAAATCGAAACCCAACTATATAGTTTATACCTAGAATACAAAAGGTTACATAATACTAACGAGGATCCTAAAACACTAGATAATTTAATTACGATAATATCTAATCTAGAATATGAATTAATAAAACATCTTAAGTTAAGAAGATAAAAATGAAAATTATTCCAATCAATAATATTCACAAATTATATTATATAAATACATAAGTAAGTATTTATTATCTAGTAAACTTACCGCGCCTAATCCGCAGCCCCCTTGCCATTTTCACATCCAACTAAACAAAGATAATAAACATGATCTAGTTCGGAGTTACTCTATCTCTCCCAATTTATGCTTTCTGCTTATAGCGGAATAATTTAATTAATTTTTTAAAATAAATTGAATTAGATCAACTCATATTTTAAAAATAAGTTTTGAATATTTAAAATTTGTTAAAAAAATTATTTGATGCAATTATTCTAATGTCAATATAATAAAAAGATAACTACATGACTTTACAAACTTAAGTTCCTAACTATTATGTTTAGTCTAAATTTTAATTAATTACAATTCATGATCTCTCTTATCAATTAAATACAATTCATATATTCTCTCCTTTATTTTTTTTCTTAATTTTTTCTCTTCGTCTATCTCTATTTCTTTTTTTTTTCTTTTCCAGCTTTTTTTCTTTTTCTTTTTCTTTTCTTTTTTAGTTTTCATTTTTTCCCTTTTTTACATTTCTTTTTTTTCTTTCCCCTTTTTTCTATCTTTTTTTTAATTTTTTAGTTTTATTTCATTTTCTTTGCATTGTTTTTGTATTTTCTTTTTTCGTTTCTTAAAGCTTATTAAACAATTATAAGATGCAACTATTCTAATGTCAATATAATAAAAGAATAATTACATGACTTAGCAAATATAAGTTCCTAATTATCATGTTTAGCCTATATTTTAATTAATTACAATTCATGATCTCTCTTACCAATTAAATGCAATCCATAGTTTCTCTCCTTTATTTTTTTCTTAATTCTTTATCTTTGTCTATCTTCTATTTCTCTTTCTTTTTTGTTTTCTTTTCCAGCATTTTTTTTTCTTTTCCTTTTTTTCTTTTTCTTTTCTTTTTTAATTTTCATTTTTCCCCTTTTTTCATTTTCTTTTTTTATTTTCCCTTTTTCTATCTTTTTTTAAATTTTATTATTATTTCATTTTCTTTTTTTCTTTTTTTTGTAATTTTTTCAATTTTCATTCTTTTTCTTTTTTTCTTTTTTGCCTTATCTTCTTTTTTCTCTCACTTTTGTTGTTGTTGTTGTTATATTTTATATTTATTTGTATCATACTATATATTGCAAATAAATTCATTGTTTGTATTTAAATAATTTACCCGTGAATGAGTATAGTTTATCATTTGTATTTGTATACAAAAAAGTATCTAAATGAATTGTATTTGCTTGAGTCTAAAATATACAAATATGCAATCTGTCATTTAATGTAAATGTATCGTTAGTATTTGTATGTCAAATTTATTATTTGTATTTGCATATAAACAAGCATTGTTTGTGTATGTATGATTCAAGTTGTATAAGCATGTATTATTTGATACAAATATAACATTTGTATTCGTATAACTTAACATTTATATTTGTATAATATCATTTGTATTGGTATTATCTAATATGTATCAATAAATTAAATGAAACAAATAAAAGCATTTGTAGAAAGAAAAATAACAATTCTTTTTTAATTATTTAAAAATACAAATAATATTGTCAACTAAAAATTCAAATATAAACAAATGAAATTACAAATACAAATACAAATACAAATACAAATACAATATGCGATCAACTTAGAAATACAAATACAAAATAGTTCTTTATAAATACAAGTTCATTCACAAAAATAGAATACAAATACAAATACAAATAAAATAAAATCATAAAATACAGTCAACTATACAATACAAATACTAGATAATTTTTTAAAATACAAAGTGTGACTTGTATAATATATAAATGATGGTGTGAACTATAAAATACAAATATAAGTGTGACTATAAAACATAAATACAAATGTAAACTATAAAATACAAATACAATTACTGTAACAACCTGAATTTTGGTCCCTGAAAATTTTTGAGTTTTTGAACTCACTGCCCAACCTACGACTCACTTTACAAGTCATAAGGTGTCCTTACGAGCCATTGGAGTCAAATCATCGCTTGGCCACTGAATGGTGCCTATGCAACTGTCCTAACTACGACTAAAGGTCACGAGTCATAAAGACTCATTCGAGTCGTGGTGTCCAAATTGTAAGGTGGCCAGTGTGTACCCTAAATGCTTCTGTCTTAGTTACGGCTAAGACCCTACTAGTCGATGGGTCTCATGATGTGTCGTACGGTGTGATTCGTATGGTTAACAGTGTCTGTGCCCAAGGAATCTGCCTTGACTATGAGTCAAGGGACGACTCATAGCCATTTATTATGAGTCATAGGGTGACCCGTAGTGACTGGTCGGTAAATTTTAGCATTTTAAGCAAGGGCATTATGGTCAATTCCCTT
The DNA here is from genome assembly GCA_030864225.1 of Capsicum baccatum var. pendulum. Classification (NCBI taxonomy): domain Eukaryota; kingdom Viridiplantae; phylum Streptophyta; class Magnoliopsida; order Solanales; family Solanaceae; genus Capsicum; species Capsicum baccatum. The sequence goes on along the minus strand of CM061556.1, from coordinate 120,636,865 downwards.
TTTCCCACCTAGACCCCACGTATATAAAACATCTTGGGGACTCAATTTTCAACACTTATCAATTGTAAACACTCCCTCAAAATCTCTCAATCAAATTTCTTGGGGATGAAAGCATGTATCTCTCTCCCTAAACTTGTGTTTTCATTATTGTATGAATTGGTTTAATATTCAAATGGTTTTGATGTTGGATTTTGAATGATTGGTTGAGGGTTTTGGATATAAATTATTTAAATATTTTTCCTATGATTATGATGGATTTATTGTGCATTGAATTGATGAATTGTGAAATCATTAGGGTGCATGGGAGTGGTGAATGAAATAGGGGTACAAAGATTCCCAAAATTTGCAAACAATGGAACTAGGGGTACAAGGATTCCCCCAAATACTTGAATTTTGGTAGTGAAAATGATGAGAACCTCAACCCACTTGCGTAATCGATTTTGGAATGTGAATAATCATTTGGCTTGGCCTACTTCCTTAAAATTAATACAATGCATAAAAAGCTAACGAATAAGAGTGATCTTGAAAACCTTGTTGGGTATAAGGATTCTTCCAAGCGAATAATTTTCTTAAAAACCTTCTGGGGTACAAGGAATCGCCCAAGTTGATTTTAATAAGGGAATCTGGGGTACAAGGATTCCCTAAAGTATTGGCTTGATGACATTTACTTGGAAGCTATAGTTGGTATGATGATACTACTTAATGATGCCTTACTGATTGATTCCTTAGACTAGTGGATAAGTTATGTGCTAAATGTTTTAATTGGGCTTAAAGGGGGTTGTGTAGCTAGTTGTGAAGGTGAAGGTCCCAAGGGACTAATACTAGAAACTCACATTTGCCGAGTGAGGGTTGGTCTAGATGACTGTGTTCTTGTGTCACACACACACACTATATATACATACATACATACATATATATATATGTATGTATATATATGTATGTATGTATATATATATATGTATGTATGTATGTATGTATATATATATATGTATGTATGTATGTATGTATGTATATATATATATATATATGTATGTATGTATGTATGTATATATATATATATATATATATATATATATATATATATATATATATATATATATATATATATATATATCCTAGATTGTGTAGGGTACAAGGAATCACACACTGATAGATATATATTATTAATAAAATTTAGTATATAAAAATTATATTATTAAATAAAATATGAATAATTATATTCTATCCTCGCATATTTTTTAACAAATTCTACAGGAAAAAGAGTGCAAGGTAAGACTAAAAGAAGAAATAACTTATTAAAGAAATAAGAGAATCCCACGGGTGTAACCACAATTTCATAGCCACAACCGTGGAACTTTTTGGAAGAAGTAAGAAAGCTCATGGGTGTTGATCTTCATTTCAAAGCTTAGACCCGTCAAGTGAAGGAATGGAGAAGAAGTTACAAGTTGACGGTTACAACCACCATTTCAAAGAATGCATTCAGAGGGGAAACACTATAATTTTCTATAAATAGACACATTTCTTTGATTATTAATCATCCTACAATTAGTAAAAAAAGAGTGTTGGTCTCTTGTAATTAAAATATTTCTTAAAGTCTTTTCTATATATCTAGTTTCTTAAATTTAAGCTTTTTCTACTTACATAATGGAGTGATCTCCTTATGTTGGGAACGTTGAAGAAACTTGTTATAATATTATAATTTCAATATTATTTTAGTTCTTTCAAGACTTGATTTTATTTAAAAGCTAAATACTTCGTGTTGAAATACTTTTACTGGATATTAGCATTACTTGATATTTTATATTATAGCTATAGTTATATTAAGTTGTACTTCCCACAAGGAAGAAAACTAAATATACTCTAAGTATTTTATAAAATATAAGCAATAATAATTTTTAGTCACTCGTTATTTTAAATCTTTGAATTTACTTCTTTTGATCCTTATCCTCACAGAAGGATTATTTCGAACTATTATTAGATTTAAATTTTCTCTATCTTATTTGTTTCAATTTGCATCCTCGCGACTCAAATAAGATTGTTGATTTGAGGGGACTTTATCTTATTTCTTTCAATTTGTATCCTCGCGGAAAGATTGTCTCAAATAAGTTTATTGATTTAAAGATTACTCGCAAGGGGTCTTTATTCCTCATAAACACATAAATCAAGTCTAGAAAGTTATTCTACATTTTTGTAGAAATTACTAAAATAATGATTTTATTATAATAAACATAACAAGTGAATTCAACAACCCCCAACTTCCTCTCCAAGTTAATCTTTAAAACACTATTTCTTTACATATTTTTTTAAAAACTTTAGAAATCACTCACCTTTCATCAATTTGATTCACAAATAATAGTCAAAATATCATAAGTTAGTGGCATAGATTTTTCAATCTCTGTGGAATAATATCTTAAACTATACTAGAATTTGACAGAGTACGAGCAACAAAATCTTATACAATTTGAAATCGTCAAATTTTTGGCGCCGTTACCTGGGATTGACGTATATCTACTTCAGACTAAGTGTTTTGATATTACTTTGAGAGCTCACTTTTCTATTTATTATTATCACTGTAACTTTTTCAATAATTATCAAATACACTATTTTTATAGTAATATTATATTACTTGTATTACCATCTAATATTCTCACTAGTCATATTCTGATTTTACTTTATTTATTTTTATTTTTGATGAACTTATTTTTCTCTACTTTATAAGTTTCAGGTAGTTTATGACCCGAGCCTCTTAAAAAAAAATTTGCCATTTACGATCCAGAAATTGAAAGAACAATTCATTGGCTTAGGAAAGAATAATCAGTTTCTCAAAACTGTTGCAGAATAAAACACTGACCAGATGTTGAAAATAACCCACCAGAAATTTCGCCACATGCTTTAGATGATCAGTTTGATGAAATGGTGCCTAGACCCGCAAATAGAATTTTGAGAGATTATGCTAGACTAAACCGCTTCAACTGTGAATCTAGTGTCCGACAACCCCCAGTAGCAGCCAACAATTTTGAAATCAGGACTGGATTAATTCAAATAATTCATTAATCGTGTACTTTTTCTGATGATCCAAGTGAAGATCCACATAGTCATTTGATTGATTTCTTAGAATTAGTTGAAACTGCTAAGTACAATGGGGTCTCTCCTGAAGCAATTAAGTGAAGGTTATTTCCTTTTTTCTTTTAAAGAAGTTGCCAAAACTTGGTTGCAAAGTTTACCTCAAGGGTCTATTACCACATGGGATTAGATGACTCAGAAACTTTTAAACAAATATTTTTTCTCAGTTAAAAATGCAAAGTTAAGACAAGAGATTTCTAATTTCTTGCAAACTAAAACTGATTCAGTTTATAAGGCAAGGGAAAGATTAAAAGCAATGTTAAGAAAATGTCCACATCATGGCATATCTGAACATATGCAATTGTATATTTTTAATCATGGACTAAAGCCTTCTTTTAAAAATGTGATAGATGCAGCTGCAAGAGGCTCCATCATAGGTAAAACTACAGAGGAAGCACTACAAATGATGAATGAAATCTCAAAAAATGCTATTCAAAGGTCATCTGATTGCATAATCATTAAAAATGCTGCTACAGTAAATCAAGAAGATGTTTTAAATACAGTAACATAATAGATTGCTTCTTTGACACAAAAGTTTGAATCTTTTCAAATGAATGCGCAACAGTCTGTTCAAGTCAAGGCTTGTGGCATGTGTGGAGGAAATCATTTGAACCATGAATGTCAAGCAACAAATCAGAAGGATGAATATGTTAATGTCCTCAGATATAAGCCATGCTCTTTTGGTAGCCCCTTGGCATAGAAACATCCAGGCTTTCAATGGAGCGATCCTAGACCCGCAAATAGAATTTTGCGGGATTACGCTAGACTTGACCGCTTCAACTATGAATCTAGTGTCGACAACCCCTAGTAGCATCCGATAATTTTGAAATCAGGACTGGATTAATTCAAACAGTTCAGCAATCGTGTACTTTTTCTGATGATCCAAGTGAAGTCCACATAGTCATTTGATTGATTTCTTAGAAATAGTTGAAACTGCTAAGTTCAATAGTGTCTCTCATGAAGCAATTAAGTTAAGGCTATTTCCTTTTTTCTTTAAAAGAAGTTGCCAAAACTTGGTTGCAAAGTTTACCTTAAGGGTCTATTACCACATGGGATCAGATGCCTCAGAAATTTTTAAACAAATAATTTTTTCCAGCTAAAAATGCAAAGTTAAGACAAGAGATTTCTAATTTCTTGCAAACAAAAACTGAATCAGTTTATAAGGCAAGAGAAAGATTAAAAGCAATGTTAAGAAAATGTCCACATCATGGCATATTTGAACATATGCAATTGTATATTTTTAATCATGGACTAAAGCCTTCTTCTAAAATGTGATAGATGTAGCTGCAGGAGGCCCCATCATAGGTAAAACCACAAAGAAAGCACTGCAAATGATGAATGAAATTTCAGAAAATGCTATTCAATGGACATCTGATTACATAATCATTAAAAATGCTGCTACAGTAAATCAAGAAGATGTTTTAAATACACTAACATAATAGATTGCTTTTTTGACACAAAAGTTTGAATCTTTTCAAGTGAATACGCAACAGTCAGTTCAAGTCAAGGCTTGTGACATATGTGGAGGAAATTATCTAAACTATGAAAGTCAAGCAACAAATCAGAAGAATGAATATGTTAATGTCCTAGGATATAAGCCATGCTTTTTTGGTAGCCCCTTGGTACAGAAATATTCAGGCTTTCAATGGAGCGATCCTAGTGGTTTTGAAAATCCTCAAAGCTTTCAAAAACAATCAGTACAAGGTCCACCTAAATTTCAGAATCAAAATCGTGGAACATCAAATTTCAAATCATATCAACAAACAACTTTCTATCAACAAAGAACCTCACAAGCCCATTCAAATATTGATGACTTATTGTATAAACACATCAAAGACACTGATGAAAAATTTGAGAGTCAAAAGATATCTTTTAAAATTTAGAAATTCAATTTAGTCAGTTGGAAACTCTTGTGTCAGAAAAAATTCAAGGCCCCTTACCAAGCAATACAGAGAAAAATCCGAAAGAGCATCTTAAAGCCATCGCTTTATAGTCAGGTAAGAATCTTGATGAACCTTATGCAGATATTCAAGAAAAGAATCTGTCAAAACAACAGGTAAGTAAAGATAAAGATGTTGAAATACCTACTGGACCATCAAAAGAAAAAAGAAAAGAAAAAATAATTGAAGAGAATAATAGTAAAGAAATAACTTCTACCCCTGTGACAATCCCTTTTCCTCAAAAAATAAAAAGAGAGAAGCTTGATAAGCAATTTGCTAAATTTTTGGATATTTTAAAGCAAATTCATATAAATATTTCATTCACTGGTGCTCTTTTGCAGATGCCTTCATGTGCTAAGTTTTTAAAAGAAATTTTGTCAAGCAAAAGAAAACTGGAAGAAGCTTCTGTGGTAGTACTTACTAAAAAATGTAGTTTTATACTTCAAATAAGCTACCACAAAAGCTTGGTGATTCACGTAGTTTCACAATTTCATTTGGGGAGAGTATATTCTGAAACAACACTGTGTGATTCTGGAGTTTCAAAATATTTAATGTCATTTTTTATTTTAAAAAATTGAATCTTGGAGAAATTAAAAATACAAGTGTTTCTCTTCAGTTTGCAGATCAAAGTACTAAAAAACTAAAGGAATAATTGAGAATGTTCTTGTTAGAGTAGATAAATTTATTTTTCATGTAGATTTTCTAGTACTTAAAATGCAAGAATGTCATGATGAACCAATAATTTTAGGTAGACCATTTCTTGCGATGGAAAGATCAATCATAAATGTTTATCAAGGACAACTGATTTTAAGAGTAGATGAAGAAAGGTTATTTTTTATATGCAAAAAATGTTAAAATTTTCAGGAAATGAGATTTTATCTTCATGCTTTTCAATTGATATGATTGAAGACCTTGCAGATGAATTTCAAGATGACAAATTAACTCTAGATTTCATGGAAAGATGTTTGCTCAATTCTAATGCACCACAAGATGATGATCTATCAATCAGAAGTGAGAAAAATGATTATAAGGATGAGGAAATGCAATCAGAGGGAGTTCAACAAAAATATGAACTCAAAATACTCCCTTCCCATTTAAAATATTCCTATCTTGAGCCTGAATTATATTCAGTGATTATTTCATCTTCTTTGACTGCTACACAATAACATAAATTGATTGAGGTACTACGAGCACACAGAGAAGCTATAGGATGGGCGGTGAAAGATATCAAAAAAATTATCTGACTATTTGTACACACAAAATTCTCATAGAGGATAGCTACAAACCAATAGTCCATACATAAAGGAGGTTAAATCCTGATATGCAAGAAGTGGTAAAAAAAGAGATAATAAAACTTCTAGCGGTAGGTATTATCTATCCTATTTTTGATAGTACATGGTTAAGTCCTGTTCAGGTAGTGCTAAAAAAAGAGGTATGACAGTCATAAAAAATAAAAATAATGAGCTCATACCTACTAGAACGGTCATAAGACAGAGATTTTGTATTGAGTACAGACGTCTTAATGATGCTACCAGAAAAGATCATTTTCCTTTACCATTTATTAATAAAATGTTAGAAAGGGTAGCAGGATATGATTTTTACTATTTTCTTGATGGATATTCAGGTTATAACCAAATCTCAATTGCATCCGAAGATCAGGATAAGACAACTTTCACATGCCTTCATGGAACATATGTCTATAGGAGAATGCCATTTGGTTTGTGTAATACACCTGCCATATTTTAGCAGTGTATGCCAGCAATTTTCTCAAACATGACCGAAAAAATCCTAGAGATTTTTATGAATGATTTTACACATTTTGGAAAATCATTTGATGATTGTGTTTATCACTTGACCTTAGTCCTTAAGAGATGTGAGGAGACAAACTTGATCCTTAATTGGAAGAAATCTCATTTTATGGTTACAGAAGGAATTATTTTAGGACATAAAATCACTACTAAAGGAATAGAAGTTGCTAAGGCTAAAATTAATATCATAGTAGGATTAGCCCATCCCCTAAATGTTAAAGGCATTGGAAGTTTTCTAAAACATGCAGGTGTTTACAAACGCTTCATTAAAGACTTTTCAAAAATCTCAAAACCTCTAACTAACCTTCTGATAAAAGATGTTAAGTTTGAATTTATAAGTGATTGTTTAAAGGCCTTTGAAATACTCAAGAATAGATCATCAACCCCTCCTATAGTTGTCTCCCCTGATTGGAACTGACCTTTTGAGATTATATGTGATGCTAGTGATAGACTAGTTGATGTTGTTTTAGTCCAGAGAAAGGATAAGATTTTTTATCCCATTTATTATGCTAGTAGGACCTTAAATGAGGCTCAACAGAAATATGCAACAATAGAAAAAGAATTATTAGAAGTAGTATTTATATTTGATAAGTTTCGTTCTTATTTAATAGGAGCTAAGGTTATTGTTTTCACTGGTCATGCAACTTTAAAATACCTCTTTGCAAAGAAAGATGCTCGACCTGCATTATTAAGATTGATTTTAATTCTGTGGGAATTTGACCTTGAAATTATAGACAAAAAAAATTAGAAAATCAAGTAGCTGATCATTTGTCTAGATTGGAGAAACCCCCTTTGGAGCTTACAAAAATAAAGGAAGAATTTCTTGATGAACACATTTTCTCAGTTGTAAGTCAGCTACCCTGGTTTGCAGATATTGCAAATTACCTGGATGGAAAGTGGATACCCCAAGATCTCACTTACCAACAGAAAAAAAGCTCATATTTGATGCTAAATATTACTTGTGGGACGAACCTTGTTTAAAAATTATGCAGATTCTATCATCAGACGATGTGTAACTGAGGAGGATACAGAAAACATACTTTATCACTATCATGGTGGATCAATTAGAGGATATTATGCAGCCAATCGAACCGCCTTTAAAATTTTGAAAGCTAGATTTTCCTGGCCAACAATTTTTAAGAATGCTCGAGCATATGTCATAAAGTGTGATCAATGTCAGAGAACGAGTAATATCACAAGGAGAGATGGAATTCCATTACAATCAATACAGGCATGTGAAATTTTTCATGTTTGGGAAATAGATTTTATGGGTCCTTTTCCTTCTTCTCACTCTTATACATACATTCTTGTGGTAATGGATTATGCATCAAAGTGGGTAGAGGCAATTCTCACACAAAAAAATGATGCTCTTACAGTGTGTGATTTTCTAAAAAAAAAAATATTTTTACCAGATTTGGCATACCACGAGTCATCACTAGCAATCAAGGGACTCATTTCATTAATAAATAATTTTCTTCGTTACTATCAAAATATGGCGTGACTCACAAAATAGGAAAACCATATCATGCTCAAACTCAAGTACAAGTAGAAGTTACCAATCGTGAAATAAAAAGAATACTAGAAAAGACGGTTGAAATTTTGAGAAAAGATTGAGTCTTAAAAATAGATGATGCTTTATAGGCATACTGAACGACCTTTAAAACACCAATTGACACATCTCCATATAAATTAGTCTTTGGAAAAGCTTGTCATTTACATGTTGAATTAGAACACAAGGCTTTTTTAGCGTTGAAAATACTGAGTTTTGAATTAACCTCTGCTGGAAAAAATAGATTTCTTCAAGTCAATGAATTAGAAGAACTAGGGTTAGAAGCCTATGAAAATTCCTGAATTTTCAAAGAAAAAATAAAAAAAATGGCATGACAATTTGATTCGACCAAAGAGTTTTAAGATTGGAGACTTGGTACTTCTTTACAGTAGCACGCTTAGATTATCTCCTGGAAAACTGAAATCCATATGGACAGGTCCCTACAGTGTTACAAATATTACTTCTTATGGAGCTATTGAAATACAACATATCAAAGGTGGAGATAAGTTTAAGGTAAATGGTCATAGGCTAAAATTATATTTTGAAGAACGATTTGATGAACAACCGTCAATGACACTGATTGAATAATGAATCAAGCAATCAATAAGTCGAGTTGATGATATTAAAATCAGAACTACTATTTCTACCCGTAGCCATTGAGCATGAAGCAATGGAGCCTCATAATTCCAGTATAAAGTCACGTTATTAACTGCTTAATCAATTGACTTGGTTAAAATCCAGGTTATTATACAACCAGAACATCTCATGAAGGCCTCCACAAAAATAGAGTCACCTATACAAGAGTAATCCCATAGTGATCGGTATGCCTAAGTAACTGGTTGATTAACCAATTAATTGTGCATGATAATTGTTGGCTCAAGTAATTTTTTGGTTTATTAAAATCAAGAAAAAATAATTATTTGTTCCTAGTGCTATTCACATACACACACATATATATAATATTTATTAATTTTAAATATATTTTAAAATAATTTATAATTATCACAATTTATAAAATTGTAACATGTGTATGTGTTTGTCATTATCCTATAGAGTATATTGAATACTCACTTTTGTCTAGATAAAGCTATGACTTGACTTTACACAATTAGCCCAAGAAAAAGATTGTATATTATAAATAGTATAGTATTTCTAATAAGTATAAAAAAAATAGATGCATAGTTTATATAATAATAATTTATGTTTAGCTTTACTTACTATTATTCTTATCATTTTTACTCATATAATCATATTTCTATTGTAGAATGGCACATTGAAGCTCCATAGAAGCAACAATCACATTGGTGCTGAGGAATATAATCTATACATAAATATATATTAATTATAATAAATATAAGGTGTATAACTGCAGTTTCTTTCAAGCTTTCTTCTGCAGTTATAAATTTGAAAGCCAAAAATATTTTATATATTTCTATTTAAACATGATTGCATTGTAGGTTTTAAATTAACAAAATAATTTTTTTTACATTATGGTCAAGATTATTTCTTTCTATTTTCAGCATATGATTTTCATAATTTTTTATTTTTGATTTTGTGAAGAAAAAAGCAAGCATCTTCAACTCAGAAATCTTCTAAATTGAGAAGAGTTATGGTCACTAAACAGGAGGAATCAACAAATTTGGCTAGAACTTTCTCTTAATGTTTCTCAAGACGAAATATAGACGATGCTTATTTATGAAAAATAATATTAGGCCTTCTTTGATGCCAAATTTTAACCTCTATTTCTATCCCCACCCACATATTCTTCCTTTTTAGAACCTTTATTTTGAGCCCTAATCTTTTTCTCCAACACTCTAATTATCAAAAAATATATGTAAGTTCAAATATACACATATATTCACTTCAACTATAAATGGACAGTATTCAATAGATGAAAAAAAAATGAAGAAAAAGTAAATTTTGAAATAAAATTTTCTTTGAGAAATGGCAAAAATGAAAATTAAAAAAAAACAAAACATATTCAAGTCTTTTTTTTAAAAAAAAAAAAGAAAGAGAGAGAAAAAAAAAAGAATGAGAATGAAAGAAAAGAACTGTCCCAAGCTGGAAAAAGAAAAGTCACTATTAAAATATCCTTATCCTACTAGCCTGAAGCCTAACATTACATGCCTATAAAGTCCTAAAATGATTTCAGAAAATAGTTTTGAATCTATATTAATGGAGACAAACATAAAGATCAAGCCTATGGAAAAAACTATGATACTCACTGAATAAGTAATCATAAACCTATCAATTCTGAAGGATTGAAGAAATGAAGAAAGCAAGTTCTTTCTGATCAGATCAAAATTCAGAATAAGGTAAACATTTGGTGAATTTAGAAAGATTAATTAAATTGATCATTATGAAAGAAATTTATTCTGCATAAATTTTCTACCCTACAAAAAATCATGAATTTTAAAAATCTTTAAAAATCTTTTTTTCCTCGAGTCGAGCAAAAGTTCAAGTATGAGAAAATTTGATGGATATAAATTATTTATATAATTTAGTATATAAAAATGATATTTTAAAATAAAATATGAATAATTATATTCTATCCTCACAGATTTTCTGACGAATTATACAGGAAAAGCCTACAAGGGAAGATTAAAAAAAGAAATAAAAGAATCTCACAGCTGTAACCACAATTTAATAGCCACAGCCGTAGAACTTTTTGGAAGAAGTAGTAAAGCTCATGGGTGATGATCTTCACTTCAAAGCTTACACCCATCAAGTGAAGGAATGGAGAAGAAGTTATAAGTTGACGGTTACAACCACCACTTCAAAGAATGCATTCATAGGGGAAACACTATAATTTTCTATAAATAGAGGGATTTCTTTGATTATAAATCATCCAACAATTAGCATAAACAAAGTGTTGGTCTCTTGTAATAAAAATATTTCTTCAATTCTTTTCTATATATCCAGTTTCTCAAATTTAAGTTTTTTCTACTTACATAATGGAGTGATTCCTTTGTGTTGGGAGCGTTGAAGAAACTTGGTATAATATTACAATGTCAATCTTATATCAGTTCTTTCAAGACTTGATTTTATTTAAGAGCTATATATTAGTGTTAATTGATATTTTATATTATAGTTATAGTTATATTAAGTTGTACTTCCCACAAGGAAGAAAACTAAATATACTATAAGTATTTTATAAAATATAAGTAATAATGATTTTTAATCACTCGTTATTTCAAATCTTTGAATTTGCTTCTTTTGATCCTTATCCACACGGAAGGATTATTTCGAGCTATTTCTTAGATTTAAATAAACTCTATCTTATTTGTTTCAATTCGTATCCTCGCGGAGGGATTGAATCAAATAAGATTATTGATTTGAGGGGTCTTTGTCTTATTTCTTTCAATCTGTATCCTCGCGGAGAGATTATCTTAAGTAAGTTTATTGATTTAAAAATTACTCGCATGGGGCCTTTATTCCTCATAAACATATAAATCAAGTCATGAAAGTTATTCTATAATTTTTTAGAAATTACTAAAATAATAATTTTACTATTATAAACATACCAAGTGAATTCAACACCCCCCCAACTTCCTCTCCAAGATAATATTTTAAACACCATTCTTTACATATTTTTTAAAAAACACTTTAAAAATTACTCTCCTTTCATCAATTTGATTCTCAAATAGTAGTCAAAATACCATAAGTTTGTAGCATAGACTTTCAATCTCTGTGGGATGATATTTTAAACTATACTAGAATTTGACAGAGTACGAGCAATAAAATCTTATACAGTTTGGACTCGTCACCCACCTTCTGTGATATCTCCAGTACATGCGGCTAAAACACAATGGAGCCCGACCAGGGGGTGACAACTGGACGCATATAGCCCATGGGTTGTTATTAGGACGGTCATGCTACACAATATAGACTAATGATTTAAAGTTCATGTTGAACCTTGTTCCCTACCCAATATTTAAATATATATATATATATATATATATATATATATATATATGTAGATAGATAGATAGATAGATAGATATATAAGCATATGATTGTGTGCATTGGATTTTGACTGATTTTGAACGGTTGATTACGATATTTTTTTATCCTCTTATCCCTAAGTTACATGCTAGCGCTCAACCAGCTAACCTTCTCTGGACATTATATCCCCATGCAATGCAGGATATGGAGACACTTCTACTTTTCCTATGCAGTAATAGAATTTCTGGTGTCAATAGTCAGCTTTGAAGTAGTGAGATTTCATTTTTTAGAAGGTCATCACTTCTTTGTTTATACTTTATCATAGATTTGTTTTGGACTTATTATTGGCTATATTCGGGGGCATGTCCTAATTTACATTGGTTTAATTTAGCTAGAGGCTTTGTTGATTACTGTGGACTGGGTATTGGTTGTTGATGTATCTTAGACTTCTTGAGCTTATCTTTATCTACCTTATTATATGTTTGGAATTCAACCACTGATGGTGTGTTATGTTTTACTAGGTAAAGGGAGTGGTCTCTGATCCACAATGGACTTGAGATACCCGTCACGATTAGTCCCTGATTTGGGTCGTGACAAAGTTGGTATCGGAGCTTAGGTTCATGGTAAATTGGGTGTCCACAAAGTTGTGTCAAATAAAGTCTCTTTTATGGTTGTGTAGGGTATCACAATTATAAGGGAGAGGCTACGAGACATTAAGGAATATTTATCTTTCTTGTGATCCATTTTTGGATTATAGAGTCTAATGTATTGAAACCTCCTTTAATTTTGTTTGTTCGTATTTCAGATTATGTCTACCCGAAGATATGATGTTTGTAGAACCTTTTCTATCCTACCTAAGAATGATATGGATGGAACTCATCCTGCTTACGAAGTATAGACCCGGTCTAGGTCCCAAGCTCTTGATTGTACTACCCCTCATGGAGTTCTGACAGTCCCTACCAGTCCTCCTTTGGATTCTCGAGCTGATGATGATCATGCCACACCGCCCCAAGAAAACATTTCTAATGCCAAGTTTTATTGATCCATTCATCTGCTGACTCAGTTGGTGACTTCTCAGCCTCATCAGTCTAATCGTGTTGGTTTTGTTGCTCCATATTCTGAGGTCACTAGTGATGGCCAATTCATGACGTTGAATCCCCTGACCTTTACTTGTAATGACCTAAATATTTGATGAAATATGTGAAATTTATGATTTGACTATTTTACCACTCCCCGTAGTTGTATTATGGTATTTTTAGGGTCTGAGAGTGATTGACATAATTTTTGATGCATTTTGGTACCATTTATGCGATGTTGTGGTTTTTTATGGCTTTGAGAGCCTTATTTTAGACTTATGAGCATATCTTTGATCCATGCGATGGATGGCCAAACGTATTGTGCCAGCAACTTTGAAATATTAATTTTAGGCTAGGTAAACCTTTGGTTCGGTTTTCGATGCACCCGAGCTCATTTTGACCTATTGATTCGAAATTTGGAAAAATTGAGAATATGAATGTGGGACCATATTTGATCAAAACGACCTCGAATGAAAAATATGACTTTTCCAGTAGATCCAGAATGTTGATTTTAGAGTATTAGCATATTTGGTATGAATTTACGGCTTTTAAATCTCATTTCGACCCTCGGTTTGGAAAATTATGGTTTTGAGTTTTGGGAGTCAGCTTTATGAAAATGATATTTTTTTCAAAAATCTGACTTCTCCAATGCATCCGAAACGTCGAATTTAGTATGGTTGCATAGTTCGTTTGCATATATTGAACTCTGAATGAATCTCGGGCACCCCATCGAAATCCGGATTGGACTTTAAAAAGAAAAAACTGTTGTCATAACAGATTTTCAGCTCTATATTGATGATTTTCTCCTCTTTATACTCATTTTTCTCCTTGTCTCTTGAGAGTTAAACTCTAAAATAGTATGAGAGCTTAAAAAATGAAGCTTGTGAGAGCTTGAGAAGCTAGATTAACACCTATTTCTTGATTTTATTACGGATTTAAGGTAAGAATTCACCATTTTCTTAGTAATTTCTTGATAAATTTCTCAAAACCCCAAAAATTTTTAGGCTTGATTTTAAACTTCAATTTCACTCCTTTTCATTTGAATAAGATTTTTATCTTATAATTACTAATTTTTCATCAATTTAATCATCAAAACAACTTTGATTCTTGATTTTAAAATGGATTTCAAAGATTTTACCCGGTAAAGCTCAAAACTGTTTTTTTTATTTGAACCTTATTTTTTGCTCGATTTAACTTGGGTTTTCAGATATAGGTTTCTAAAAATATGGGGAACATGTTTTTAAAGTAAAGTTTTGATTTTGCCCTTCCTTTTCGAAAACCCATTTCGGGGGTCTATTTTGACCCTGAATCAAAAGCAGTCAATATGGGTGTCATTGGTTTTGTTTTGATGCATAGATTTTGTATTTTATGTTTTTAGTAGAGTTCAATATTTTTCTTTAAAAGTAAGGTTGTAGGTTAAAGTGTATCGGACTGGTTTTGACTTTTGGGGTAGGTTATGGCTTAATTCTTTTAGACTAACTGCATAGTAAATAATGCTACCAAATACATGTTAAGGGTGAGAACTAATCATGAAAAAGGCTATTTATGTGTTCTGCCCGTGTGGGGGTATATATGTGATGTAACTGTCGAAATTGAGTTATTATGTGATATGTGTGACCGTGTGAGGTCCTATGTGATATTAAAAGCCTTGAATATATGTGAATAGTTGTATTATGTTGTTAAGATGATTAATTTTATACCATTGGTGTATTATGATTATATTCATACTTTATTTGGCATATAAGACATGTGGTAATTCGTGCATTAAACTAAAATAATGAGTAGATATTGGCTCACATGGTTGTGGAAATATATCATTGTGGTTGGTTGTGAAAATACTCATTGTGATTGATTGTGAGCATTATATCCTCATATCATACTCATTCATGAAACATTGATACCACCGTGGCAACATCTGAGAAACACTAGCAACACCTTTTTAAAATCCTCCTCGAGGGATGTGTCGGGAAAGAGATACTATAACACCTTATAAAACTCTTTTTGAGGGATGTTCCAGAAAGGAGGTATGAAATATATTGATTGTATACAGGTTGATGAACCTCCCATGGGTCCTGCGTTGGGAAGCTTGCCTCCGTAGGTGTATACGGGGATTGTGCGATGATCTCGGAGGTTGTGCGACGACCTCGTGCATCATCATCCTTATCATATACATTGCACTTATTTTATTGTGTTATGTTGTGTTGTATTGCCGACTTTTCATCTATGTATTTAGTGTATCTTCTTTTACTTGTATTTGATGATCTTGTGTAAGCATCTTCCCACTTGTTCTTCTTATATGTGATATTATACGTACTTTTATTCTATCTTGGTGTTATGTTTCAATATATGTGAGATATATTAGAACTGTTTGTGCAAGCGGTGTAGGCTACTGTTATGGGATATTTTTTGATTGCAGGTGACGTACCCTTAGTACATATTTTGTATGCTTTATTTAGTACTTTGCTTTGTCAGCCTATGATACCTACTGAGTACAAGTAGACCGTACTCATACCTACTGAAGCCTTTCGGTGCAGGTCCTAGCTTGAGTGCGCCTTAGCTTGATTGACTCGGGAGATTATTGGAACTTCCAAGGTAGTGGTTGGACATTTATGCATCTGAAGTTCACCTCTATTTTTTTATAGTAGTTATGTCTTTATTAGTATTCAAAGACAAATATTATTTCTCTGTGTTTATTTTTCTAATGTATTTGACTCTTGAGTTGTATTAGTAGTTCTTAAACCATTGACACCTAGTTTTAGGCATGATTAGTATTTTGGATAAGTTCTTTTTGTATTGTTATGATTATTTGCATAGTTCTACTTCATTCTAGAAGCCTTATCTTGGGATATTTCTATTTTTTCCTCTTTTCGTATCAATTTGGGTGTTAGGCTTACATGTCAAGGTACATCGCGAAAAGTGCCATCATGACCCTCCTTTTTGGGTCTTGACAAATTGGTATCAGAGCAGCCAGGTTTCA
Source organism: Capsicum baccatum var. pendulum (assembly GCA_030864225.1). Lineage (NCBI taxonomy): Eukaryota > Viridiplantae > Streptophyta > Magnoliopsida > Solanales > Solanaceae > Capsicum > Capsicum baccatum. Next base: position 120,620,447 of record CM061556.1, on the reverse strand, counting down.
TTGGTCTCAATAATGTAAGAATGAGATGTCTAATAGAGTCTCGCAGATCGGTACATAGATGTTCGTATCTAACTTCGAGAGGCTATAAGACGTCTTTAGAAAACTTTTCTCATTTTATTCTTTACCGTGTGAAGTTCTTTCATACCTTGTGTTTTGAGTTGTGTTTCACTCTTTTTGTGCGAATGGTATGGCTTATACTACTATCAGTTGAGAGATATTTTGAAAGATTAGTGGAGATTCTTTGTCGGTTGTAGGCCTATTGATGCTCTTGAGTTGTCATGGGATCAGTTTCATGATGCCTTTATGGAGAGATTCGTGCCTTACAGTTTGAGAGATTAGATGTGGGAAGAGTCAGATCATTTGGAGAAAGGCTCCATGATAGTTACTGAGTATGAGGCATGGTTCCCTGCCCTGTCCAGATATTCGATGATAGTATTTCCATCGAGTCTGAGAAGACTCAAATTTTATAAAAGGTTTGGATGTCTTCTTTTAGTTGGCTGTGACTCAGAAGGTTGTACTTAGGGCCTTCTTCCAGAGTATTGTGGATTATGCTAAGATGACAGAGGGTATTCTTCTAGTATCTCAGGGTGGTGCCAAGAAGGTGCATTATTTTTGTGAGTTCATAGGTTAGTCTCCCCAAGGTAGAGATTTTAGTAGTTCTCGTGGATAGTGTAGGCCAGTGTAGGCGGCCTTACAGAGTTCAGGTGTTGGACCTTCTAGTTCAGCAGTTCAGGGTGGCCGTTCGAGCCTAGTTGTGCCTTCTCCTGTTGAGACTAGTCATAGAGATTTCTATGTGCATGATGAGACTGGCCATGTGGTCAAGGACTGTCCTTATCATGTATTTAGATCTACTCTTATTTTAGCTCTGAGGGGTAGGTGTGTTAATAAAGGTGCGAGAAATAGAGGTAGTAGAGCTCATAGGGGTGGCTGTGGGGCCACTTAAGCAGTTGGTAGTCATGGTCAATGTTATGCTATACCAACCAGACCTGAGACAGAGACTTCTGATGCTATGATTACAGGTATCGTCCCTATTTGTTTTAGACCTGCATCTGTATTATTTGATTTCAGATCGACTTTCTCTTACGTGTTTATGTATTTTACTTTGGGTTGTGATTCGGTTAGTTAGCCTCTTACCATGCCTATTTGTGTATCTACCCCGGTAGGTGATTTTTTAGTGATGGATCGAGCTTATTGATCGTGTGTTGTGACTTTTGTCGGGCGTGAGACTTTAGTAGATTTGTTTGTATTAGATATGGTCGATTTTGATATAATTTTAGTCATGGGTTGGTTGGCTCCTTATTATGTTGTCTTAGGTTCTTTTGCTAAGACAATGACATTAGCTTTGCCGAGTGTTCCAAGGATAGCTTGGAAGGGCGTACTTCATTCAGGTCTTAAGAGGGTCATATCTTATGTTCAGGCTCGTAAATTAGTTGAGAGGGGATGTTTATCTTACTTGGTCCATATTTGTAACACCGGTGTTGTTTTACCTTATTCCTTCAATTTTGTCCGTGTTGTCCGTGAGTTTATGGATGTATTCCATATGAACTTGCCTGGTATACCTCCGAATCGAGATATTGATTTTAATATTGAGAGCCAGACACCAAGACCATTTCTATTCTTCCTTATAGGATAGCCCCAACAGAGTTGAAGAAACTGAATGATTAGTTGTAGGAGTTGTTGGATAAGGGATTTATCTGACCTAGTATTTCACCTTGGGGTGTGCTTGTCTTGTTTTTAGAGAAAAAGGATGGGTCATGTATTGATTATCAGTAGTTAAATAAGGTGATGGTTAAGAATAAGTGTCCTCTTCTTTGCATTGATGATTTGTTTGATTAACTTCAGGTGTTAAAGTATTTTTGAAGATTGATTTGACGTTTGATTATCACCAATTGGGGATTAGAGCTTTGAATATTTAGAAGACATCTTTTCAAACTTGATATGGTCATTATGAGTTCTTGGTCATGTTTTTTGTGTTGACTGATTCCCCTATCTTGTTCATGGAATTGATGAACTAGGTATTTCGATCGTATCTCATCTCCTTTATTTTTGTATTTATAAATGGTAGTTTATTTTATTTGGAGCATCTGCAGATTGTGCTTAAGAGATTGAGGGATGAGAAGTTGTATGCAAAGTTCTCTAAGTGTGAGTTTTGGTTAGAGTTTCTTTCTTTCTTGGATCATGTGGTGACTAAGGAAGGTATTATGGTTGATCCAGCCAAGGTTGCAGCGGTTCGGGATTGGGCTAGACCTACTTCACCCACCAAAATTTAGAGTTTTGTTGGCTTGGTGGGTTATTATCGATGTTTTGTTGAGGGTTTTTCATCCATTGACTAAGTTGACTCAGAAAAAGATTTCCTTCTAGTGGTCTGATTCTTGTGAGGCGAGCTTTCAAAAGCTAAAGGATTTATTGACTTCAACTCCTATATTGGCTTTGCCCAAGGAGAGTGTGGGATTTTTTGTGTTTTGTGATCCTTCCGGTGTTGGTTTGGGTGTTGTGTTAATGCAGGAGGTCAAGGTGATTACGTATATGTCTTGTTAATTGAAGACTCGTGAGAGAAATTATCCTACCCTTGATTTAGAGTTATACACTATTGTGTTTGCTTTGAAGTTGTGGAGGCACTACATGTATGGAGTCCGTTATGAGATCTTCTCAGATCATCGTAGCCTTCAGTACCTCTTTACACAGCGAGATCTTCATTGAGGCAGTGTCGTTGTCTTGAGTTGCTTAAGGATTATGACTTGATTATTCTCTACCATTAGGGTAAGGCTAATTTGGTTGCGGATGCCTTAAGCCAAAAGTCGACTAGCATGGGTAGTTTGGCGCATCTTTTGGCCAGGAGAGGACTTTAGCCTTAGAGGTTCAGTCTTTAGCTAATCAGATGATTAGGCTTGATATTTCAACACCGGGGCGTATTTTGGCATTTGTGGATACTAGATCTTCTTTGATGGAGCAATTCAAGCTCATCGATTTGTTGATTTGGATTAAGGTTGATTCGAGATAAAGTGTTGAGTGGGGAGGCTTAGGAAGCCTCACTTGATTCAAATGGAGTTTTGAGGATTGGGGGCTGAGTTTGTATGCCGAGAGTGGGTGATTAGATTATGTTGATCTTTAAAGAGGCCCATTGTTCTATATATTCTATCCATCCAGGTATGACTAAGATGTATCGTAATTTGAGGAAATACTACTGGTGGGGTGGTATATGGCAAGATATGGCATATTTTGTGGTTCGTTCCCTATGCTGTCGGCAGGTGAAGGCCGAGCATATGAGACTTGGTAGATTGCTTCAAATGTTACCCATTCTCGAGTGGAAGTGGGAATGGATCACCATGAACTTTGTGACTGGTTTGCCTCGTACATCTCATGGTTCTGAATTGATTGCCCAATTCAGCTTATTTTATTCCTATTTGGGTCTCATTCAGTGCTGAGAGGTTAACCCCTATCTTTATTTGTGAGATTATACGTTTGCATGGTGCGCGCTATCCATTATTTCAGATCGAGGTTTTGTGTTCACATCTCACTTTTGGAAGAAGTTTCAGGATGAGTTGGGTACTTAGGTTGATCTTAGCATAGAATTTTACCCCAAACTAATGGCTAGTCAAAGGGGACTATCCAGGTTTTGGAGTATGCTCCTTGCGTGTATGATGGATTTTGGTGGCTAGTAGGAGCAACATTTGTCCTTATCAGAGTTTGCATATAATAATACCTACCATTTCAGTATTGATATAGCTTCTTTTAAGGTGTTATATGGTAAGCGTTGCCGCTCTCTAGTGGATTGGTTTGATGTTTTAGAGATGAGACCTCGAGGTGCGAACTTTCTCCGTAAGTCTTTGGATAGAGTTTGGGTAATTCAGGAAAGATATATTGGTCCATTTGAGATTCTTCAAACTACTGGTGATGTATCTTATGAGTTGGCTTTGCTCCTTGATCTATCAGTTGTTCATCCATGTTTTCATGTTTCTATGCTTAGTCATTATATCCTTGATGAGTCTCATGTCATTCGTTGGGAGTCGGTTCAGTTAGATGAGTGGTTGTCCTTCGTTGAGGATTTGGTTTTCATTTTGGCTAGGGATGTTAGGCGGTTGTGCTCTAGATTTATCCTTGTGGTTAAGGTCCAGTGGTGATATCGACCTGTAGATGAAGCTACTTGATAGGTCGAGTCTGATATGCGAAGTTCTTATCCTCAACTCTTCATTGAATCAGATATTTTTTTGCCTTAGTTCGAGGACGAACTAGATTTTTAGTGGTGGATAATGTAAAGAACTAAATATTTGATGAAATATGCAAAATTTGTGATTTTATGTGATTTGACTGTTTTACCTCTTTCCGTAGTTGCATTATTGTATTTTTTGGGTGCGAGAGTGATTGGCATGATTTTTGATGCATTTTGGTATCATTTATAGCTATTGTGATTTTTGATGGCTTCGAGAGCCTTATTTTAGACTTATGGTGATATCATTCGATCTGTACGATGGATGGTAGAACGGATTGTACCAGCAGCTTCGGAATATTGATTTTAGGCTAGGTAGATCTTTGGTTTGGGTCCCGATGCATCCGAGCTCATTTTGACCTATTGATCGGAAAGTTGAAAATTAAAAATATGTGTGTGAGATCCACATTTGATCGAAACGACATCGGATGGAAAATTCGACTTCGCCAGCAGATCCAAAATATCAATTTTAAGGAGTTAGCATATTTGGTATAATTTTACGGCTTTTAAATCTCATTTCGACCCTCGGTTTGGAAAATTGTGATTTCGAATTTCGGGGGTCAACTTAATGAAAATGATATTTTTTCAAAAATTTGACTTCGCCAACGCGTCTGGAACGTCGAATTTATATTGTTGCATAGTTCATTTTTATATATCGGACTCCAAATGAATCTCGAGCACCCCGTCAAAGTCCGGGTTGGACTTTAAAAAGAAAAAACTGTTGTCATAGCAGATTTTCAGCTAAATATTGCTGATTTTATCCTCTTTTTGCTCATTTTTCATCTTGTCTCTTGAGAGTTAAACTCTAAAATAGTATTAGAGCTTAAAAGTAAAGCTTGTGGGAGCTTAAGAAGCTAGATTAACACCTATTTCTTGATTTTATTACGGATTTAAGTAAGAATTCGTCATTTTCTTAGTAATTTCTTGATAAATTTTTCAAAACCCCAAAAATCTCAAGGCTTGATTTTAAACTTCAATTTCATTCCTTTTCAATTGAATAATATTTTTATCTTATAATTACTAGTTTTTCATCAATTTAACCATCAAAACAACTTTGATTCTTGATTTTAAACCGGATTTCAAAGATTTTGTCCGATAAAACACAAAAAATGATTTTTCTTCGATTTGAACCTCCTTCTTTACTCAATTTAACTTGAATTTTCAGCTGTAGATTCCTAAAAATATGGAAAACATGTATTTGAAGTAAAGTTCTAATTTTGCCCTTTTTTTAGAAACCTATTTCAGGGGTCCGTTTTGATCCCGAATCAGAAGTAGTGAATATGGGTGTTGTTGGTTTTATTTTGACGCGTAGATTTCATATTTGAATTTTTAGTGGAGTTTGAGATTATTCATGAAAAGTAAGGTCGTGGATTCAAAGTGTAGCGTATTATTTTCGGCTTTTGAGGTAGGTTATAGCTTAACTCTTTCAGACTGGGATGAGTAGTAAATCATAATACAAAATACATATTAAGGGTGAGAACTAATCATGAAAAATATCTATTTATGTGTTGTGCCCGTGTGAGGTCTATATGTGATGTAATTATCAAAATTGAGTTATTATGTGATATGTGTGACTGTGTGGGGTTCTATGTGATATTAATAGCCTTGAATACATGTGAATAATTATATTGTGTTGCTAAGATGCTTAATTTGGTACCGTTTGTGTATTGTGATTATATTCATACTTTATTTGGCATATGAGACATGTGGAAATTCGTGGATGAAACTGAAATAATGAGTAAATATTGGCTCACATGGTTGTGGAAATATATCATTGTGGTTGGTTGTGAAAATAATCATTTTGATTGATTGTGAACATTACATCCTTATATCACACTCATTTATGAAATATTGGTACCATCGTGGAAATATTTGGGAAACACTGGCAACACCTTTTTAAAACTCCCCTTGAGGGATGTGCCGGGGAGGAGATATTGTAACACCTTATAAAATCCTTTTTGGGGGATGTGCCAAAAATAAGATATGAGATATGTGGATTGCATCCGGGTTGACGAACCCCTTATGGGTCATAGTTGGAAGGTTTGCCTCTGTAGGTGTATACGGGGATTGTGCGATGATCCCAAAGGTTGTGCGGCGACCTCGTGCATCATCATCATCATCTTCTTCATCATCATATACATTGCACTTACTTTATTGTGTCATGTTGTGTTGTATTGTCATATTGAATTGTTATCTATATATTTATCGTGTCTTCTTTTACTTGTATTTGATGATCTTGTTATGCATCTTCCCCCTTTTTCTTCTTATATATGATATAATACGTATTTTTATTCTATCTTGGTGTGATGTTGCAATATATGTAAGATATATTAGAATTGTTAGTGCAAGCGGTGTGGGCTACAATTGTGGGACATTTTCTGATTGCGGTGACGTGCCCTTAGTGTATATTTTGTATGCTTTATTACTACTTTGGTTGGTCGGCCTATGATACCTACTGTGTACAAGTGTACCGTACTTATGCCTACTGTGCACTTTTGGTGCAGGTCCTAGCTCGAGTGCGCCTCAGCTTGATTGACTCAGGCGATTGTTGGGGCTTCCAAGGTAGCAGTTGGACATTCATGCATCTGTAGTTCACCTCAATCGTTCTACAGTAGTTCTATCCTTATTAGTATTAGGATACAAATATTATTCTTTTATGGTTATTTTTTTGATGTATTTGACTTTTTGATTATATCAGTAGTTCTTACACTATTGACGTCTCGTTTTGGGCATGATTGGTATTTTGGATAAAATTTTTTCGCATTGTTAGAATTACTTATATAGTTCAGCTTCATTCTAGAAGCCTTATTTTGGGATATTTCTATCTCTTCCTCTTTTTGTATCAGTTCGGGTGATAGGCTTACTTATCAAGATGCACCGCGACAAGTGCCATCATGACCCTTATTTTTGGTTCAGAATATTACTGGATCCAAGGATGAAGAGGATCCTTAAGGGTTTGTTGATGAGAAATAGAAAATATTCAGAGTGATGCCTGCTTCTGACTCTGAGGGTGTGGAGTTTGTCACATATCAGTTGAAGTAGGTAGCATATTAGTGGTATGAGGAGTAGGAATAGCTGAGAGGAGATAATATCGAGCTAGCTATATGGGATGACCACTCTGGTGCTTTCATTAATCATTTCTTTCCTTAGGACTTGAGGGAGGCAAAAACTGAGGAATTCATGAATTTGAAGCAAGGAAAAATGGCTTTGAAGAAATTTGCCTTAAAATTTCATTAGTTGTCTCACTATGCTCCTAAGTTAGTGTCTAGGATGAGGAAGTTTGCTTTTGGGTTGTCTTGGGACTTGGTCTTAGATTGTTAGGATGCACTGCTGAATAGTGACATGGATATCTTTAGGTTTATAGTGAATATGGAGTAGGTCGAAGAGGAAAAGAAGAAGCACGCAGATATAAGAGAGAGGCAAAGTAAAAAGTTCAGATATTTAGATCAGGGTGGAGGTTAGCAGTAGGGTGGTGGAGATGGTAAGTAGTGTCTAAGAAGAATTGGGAAAGTTCTAACTCTTACTCGACGATTAGAGCTCCTTATCCAAAGTCGTTCCGTGATCATTGTTCTAAGGCCGACAATGGGATTAAGGCACAAGGTGCCCAGTCTCAGGTTGGTAGAGCACAGTCAACCTCAACCTATCCTTCTTCTCAATTTTGTGGTCACTTGCATCATGGTTTATGTGGTAAGAAGAGGAATCAGTGTTCCAGTTATGGTCAACCTGGACACATGTAGAGAAATTATCCAGTGGGAAAAGTTGCTTCTGGGGCTAATAAGGTCTCTGTTACTAATTCTTCAGCTCCTGACCCAAAGGGTATTTCTTCTAGTACTGACTCTGGCCGAAATCGTTTGTATGCTCTTGCCACCTGTTAAGACTCTGAGGCCTCTCCTGATGTCATCACTGGTACGTTACAACTCTTTTCTCATGATGTGTATTGTCTTCTTGATCCAAGGTCTACTTTTTCTTATGTGGTTATTCATTTTAGTTTTGCTCCGGAAAGTATTTTGATTCCCTTTTCTACTTCTACCTCGGGTGGGTGATTCCGTGGTTGCTAGAAGAATAGGTAAGGGTTATGTGGTATCTATCTGTGGTAGGGATACCTTGGTGAATTTAATTGAATTGGACATGCTAGATTTTGATGTTATCTTTGGGATGGATTGGCTCCATTCGTGCTATGCCTCTCTAGATTGTTGGACCCCTAAGATCATTTCTAAATTTCCAAATGAGTCAACTATAAAATAGGACTGGAGTTCCCTAGTGCCTAGGGGAAGGTTCATTTCTTATCTTAGAGTCCAAGTGCTAATTTCTAAAGAGTTTCTTTATCAATTCGTCTGGGTTAAATATTCTAACTCGAATGATCTTTTGTTGTAATGTATAACTGTGGTTAATGAATTTTCTAAGGGTTTTCCTGATGATCATCCTAGTATTCCTATCGATAGAAAAATTGATTTTAGGATGACCTTCTACCGAACACCCGCCCTATCTTCATAGCTCCGACTGGGTTAAAAGAACTTAAGGGGTAGTTTAAAGATATTTAGATAAGGGTTTTATCTGCCCTAGTGTATCTCCATGAGGTGCTCTTGTTCTTTTAATGCATAAGAAAGATAGGTCCCTTCGTATTTACATAGACTATTGCTAGTTAAATAAGGTAATGGTGAAGAATAAGTACCCTCTCACTAGGATTGATAAACTCTTTGACTAGCTTCAGGGTTCTAAGTACTTCTCTAAGATTGATCTTAGGTCGGGTTATCATCAACTAAAGATTAGGGAGTTAGATATCCCTAAGGCTACTTGCCAAATCCGATATAGTCATTTTGAGTTTTTGGTGATGTCCTTCGGTTTGACTAATGCACCGGCGACATTTATTGATCTTATGAACCCGATATTTTGTAAGTTCTTGGATTTGTTATTGATTGTATTTATTGATGACATATTGGTATATTCTAAGAGCGAGGTGGATCATGCCGATCACCTTCGTATAATGTTGCAGAACATTAAGGGTTAATAGTTTATGCTAAATTTTCTAAGTGCGAGTTCTGGTTGAATATTATTACTCTTTAGGGTCATATTATTTCTAGTGAAAGGATCATGGTGGATCCACAGAAAGTTGCGGCGGTTAAAAAGTGTCCTAGACCCACAACTCCAATCGATATTGGGAGCTTCTTGGATTTAGCCAGGTATTATAGGAGGTTTATGGAGAGATTCTCATCGATTGCTACCCCGTTGACAAAGCTAACCGAGAAAAAAGTAAACTTTTTGTGGTCCGATGTTTGTGAGGAAAGTTTTGAGAAGTTGAAGAATAAGTTAGCTTTTGCTCCTATTTTAACCCTATCTGTTGGTACTGATGGATTCATTGTGTATTATGATGTGTCCTGTGCAGGACTTGGTTGAGTTTTGATGCAACGTGTAAAGGTGGTGGCCTACACTTCTAAGTAGTTGAAAGTTCATGGGAGGAATTATTCGACTTATGATTTAGAGTTGTTGGTTGTGGTGTTTGCTTTAAAGATCTGGCGCCACTACTTGTGATATTTATTCAGATCATAAGAGCTTGTAGTATGTATTCACTCAGAAAGAGTTGAATCTCAGTCAAAGAAGATGTCTTTAGTTGCTCAAGGATTATGATATGAGTCTCTATTATTAGCTAAGTAAAGCTAATGTGGTTGATGATGCTCTTAGCGGGTTGTCCATGGGAATTCTATCTCATGTAGAGGAGAAGAATCGAAGTTTGGTGAAGGATATTCATCGGTTGGCTAACCTCGGAGTTCATCTTCTGGATTTGAAAGATGGAGGTGTGATAGTTTAAGAGGTGGTAAAATCACTTTTGGCAGAGATGAAAGAGAAATAGGTTTTGGATCCTATTTTGATGCAGATTAAAGATGATGCAGGCTAGAAGAAAGTAATGGCTTCCGAGATTGGTAATGATGGTGTCTTGAGGTATCAAGGTAGATTGTGCATTTCCGATATTAATGGGCTATGAGAAAGAATTTTGGCTGAGGCTCATGAGTCATGGTATATGATTCATCCTGGGTCGACAAATATGTACCATGACTTGAAGGAGATTTATTGGTGGAATAAAATAAAGAGATATGTGGCTAATTTTTTGGCTAAGTATAAGGTTTGTCAGTAAGTGAAGGTTGAGAACTTAAGGTCTGGTGGGTTGTCTCAAGAGATTGAGTTGCTTGTATTGAAATGGGAAGTGTTTGATATGGATTTTATTACCTGTCTTCTACAATCTCATAGTTAATTCAATTCGATTTGGTTCATCATGGATAGGATGACTAAGTATGCTCACTTCCTACTTGTAAGGACTAATTATGTTGCAGAGGATTATGCAAGGTTGTTCATTCAGGAGATTGTCAAGTTGCACGGTGCTCCAGTTTCTATCATCTCAGATCAAGGTACGCAGTTCTTGTCTCACTATTGGCATTTATTTTAGAGAGGTTTAGGTACTAAGGCGAACCTTATTACCGCTTTCTACCTTTATATAGATGGATCGGCGAAAAGGACTATTCATACTTTAGAAGATATGCTAAGATCTTTTGTGATTGACGTTGTTGGTAGTTTGATTAACCATTTGCCTCTCATATAGTTTTAATATAATAATATCTATCATTCCAGCATTCAGATGGCCTCATTTAAGGCTTTGTACAATAGAAGATATTGGTCTCCTATTAGGTGGTACGAAGTTGGTGAGTCGGGGTTATTTGGTCTTAACTTAGTTCATCAGGCTATGGAGAAGGTAAAGGTGATTAGGGATAGGATTAGCACCACTCAAAGTCGTCAAAAGTCCTATACGGATATAATGCAAATGGAGTTAGAGTTTGACGTTGGTGATCGGGTATTCTTGAAGGTGTCTCCCATAAAGAGAGTGATGAGATTTGTAAAGAAGGGGAAGCTTAATCTCTGTTATGCTGGCTCGTACTTGATTTTGAGGAGAGTGGGCAATATTAATTATGATTTGGATTTTCCTTCTAGTTTGGGTTCTATTCACCCGGTCTTTCATGTTTTGATGTTGAAAAAGTGCGTGGGTGATCCTTCTGTGGTTGTTCCTTTGGAGAGTGTTGGTGTTTCAAATTTCTTGTCTTATGAAGAAGTCCCAGTGGAAATCTTGGATCGACAAGTCCGTCGATTGCAGACAAGGACTTGGCTTCGATAAAGGCCTTATGGAGGAATCATAAGGTTGAAGAAGCTACTTGGGAAGCTGAAGAGAACATAAAGTACAAATATCTATTCCTATTTTCCACTTGGGATAATCGTGCTTAAGGTATGTGTATTCCTTAATATCTTTGTTTTCTGTCTTTGTTAAAGGTAAGCGTGGTTGTGTTCGGTGAAATCATTCTAATGGATACCTTGTCTCATCATTCTGGGATGAATGATCCTAGGGGGGAAGAATGTAATACCCCGAATTTTGGTCCCTAAAATTTTTTGAGTTTTTGAACTCACTGCCTAACTTGTGACTCACCTTACGAGTCGTAAGGTGTCCTTACAAGTCGTAAGGTGTCCTTACAAGCCATAGGATCCAAATCATCATCTGTCGAGTGAATGGTGTCTATGCTACTATCCTAATTATGACTAGAGGTCACGAGTCGTAAATACTCATTATGATACATGGTGTCCAAATCGTAGGGTGACCAATGTGTACCCCAAATGCTTCTATCTTGGTTAAGACTAAGACCCTACTAGTCGTAGGGTCTCTTGATGTGTCGTACGGTGTGAGTCGTAGGGTTAAGTGTGTGTGTCTATGGACTCTGCCTTGACTACGAGTCAAGAAACGACTCATAGCCAATCGTTACGAGTCGTAGGGTATCCTATAGCGACTGGGCGATAAATTCCAGCATTTTAAGTAAGGGCATTATGGTCACTTCCCTCATTCCCAATTAGACCCCAGGTACATAAAACACCTTGGGGATCCTATTTTCAACACTTATCAATTGTAAACACTCTCTCAAACTCTCTCAAATTCCCTATTAAAAGACAAGGCTAGGGTTTCAAGAAGTTGGTCATCTAGGGCTCTAAGGGTGAATTCTCCTTCAAATTTCTTAGAATTAAAGCATGTATCTCTCTCCCTAAAATTTAATTTTCATTATTGCATGAATTGGTTTAATATTCATATGGTTTTGATGTTGGATTTTGAATGATGGATTGAGGGTTTTGGATGTAAATTGTTCAAATGTTTTTCCTATGATTATGATGGATTTATTGTGCATTGAATTGATGACTTATGAACTCATTGGGGATGCATGGGAGTGGTAAATGAAATAGGGGTACAAGGATTCCCCTATATACTAGGATTTTTGTAGTGATAGTAATGATAACCTCAACCCACTTGCATAATTGGTTTTGGAATGTGAATAATTATTTGGCTTGACCTACTTCTTTAAAATTAATGCAATTTATAAAAGGCTAATGGATAAAAGCGATCTTAAAAACCTTGTGGGGTACAATGATTCCCCCAAGTGAATGATTTTCTTGAAAACCTTGTGGGGTATAAGGAATTGCGGGGTGCAAGGAATCCCCCAAGTTGATTTTAATAATGGAGTATAGGGTCAAGAATTCCCCAAAGTGTTGGCTTAAAGGCATTTGTTTTCAAGCTATAGTTGGTATGACGATACCAGTTAATGATGCCTTAATGATTGACTCATTGGACTAGTGGATGGGTTATGTGCTAAATGTTTTAATCGGGCTTAAAGGGGGTTGTGTAGCTAGCTGTGGGGGTGGAGGTCCCGAGGGACTAATACTGAAAATTCACATTTGCTGACATGAGGATTGGTCTACATGACCGTGTGCAAGTGTCACACACTATATATATGTGTGTGTGTCTGTCTGTCCTGGATGGCGTAGGGCACAAGGAATCCCCGGCTTTCTGTATATCTCTGGTTCATACGGCTAACACACATTGAGGCCCGACCAGGGGTGACAACTCGACCCATATAACCCGTGGGTTGTGATTAGGATGGTCAAGCTACACAATCCAGATTAATGATTTAAAGTTCATGCTAAGCCTTGTGTACTACCCCAGCGTGTGATATATATATATATATATGATTATGTGCATTGAATTTCGACTGATTTTGAACAGTTGATTATGGCATTATTTTATCCCCTTTTTCCTGAGTTACACGCTAGCGGTCAATCCGCTAACCATCTTCGAACGTTGTATCCCCACTCGATGCACGATACGGAGACACTTTTACTTTTCCTGCGCAGTGATAGGACTTTTGGGCATCAGCAGTCAGCTTTGAAGTGGTGAGCTTCCATTTTCCGAAAGGTCGTTACTTCTTGGTTTATCATTTATCATAGATTTTGTTTGGACTTGTTTTTTGCTATCATTGGGGGCATGTACCGACTTACATTGGTTTGGTTTTGCTAAAGGCTTTGTGGATTTGTGTGGACTGGGTATTGATTGTTGATGTATTTTAGACTTCTTGAGCTTATCTTTATCTACCTTGTTATATGTTTGGAATTCAGCCACTGTTGGTGTATTGTGTTCTGTTTGACTAGGCAATGGGGTTGGTCTTCAATCCATAGTGGATTGAGATACCCGTTACGGTCAGGCCCTGGTTTAAGTCGTGACAATTATAATTGTGAATTATAATATAAAAACACAAATATAATTATATCAACGAATATAGAAATATAAATAATGGTGTGAATACAAATACAATAAGCGATTGTGACATTTTTGTTGTCGTCCATGATTTGTTCTCGACGTAGCCATATTTTAAAAATACATAAAAATATAAAATAGAACGAAAAATAAGAAAGAAAAAGAATACCAAAAAAAGAATAAAAAATAGAAATAAAAGAAGAAAGAGAAATAGAAACTAGAGATAGAAGAGTTAAAAAAAAATGAAAAAAAAACAAAAATTGGGAAAAAAAAGGAGAAAAATAAAATAAAAATAGAAAAAAAAAAGAAAAAATACAAAAAAGAAAGAAAAAGGAAAAAAAATAAAAGGAAAAAAAAAGAAAGAGAAAGAGAAATTAGAGATAGAAGAGAGGAAAAAATGAAACGAAAGAATTGACAAAGAAAAAAGAAAACGAAAGTATAAAAAACAAAGATAAAATTAAAAAAAAAAGGAAAAAAATGATAGTAAATGCAAATACAATAAGTGGTTATGTTGTTTTGTCATCATCCATGACTTGTAATCCACATAGTCATGCTTTTCGAAAAAAAAAATAAAAAAAAAAAAAAATATATATATATATATATATATATATAAATAATTATATATAATACAACCAATGAAAAATGAGAAAGAAAAAAAATAAACATAAAAAGGAAAAAATGAAAAAGGAATGGAAAAAAAAAAGAGAGAGAAATAGAAGTTAGAGATAGAAGAAAGAAAAAAAGAGAAAGGAGATCAAAAAAAGCTCATTAAAGCTCATGCTATGTGCGAAATTTGGAGAAGAATTGAACCACAAAGGTTTATTATTCGCAACCTGCATTTTTTGGAAATTTTTACTATAGTACTCAATTTTGTAGAATTTCACAATCTTTTTTTTTACTGATTGCTAAAGAAAAAAGAATCACATTTTTCACATTCTTCATTGATCGAGTGATTCTGTTGTTTGATGCTACAATGGATAGTAGCTCCCGCTCGACAGTAGATTTGAAACTGAAATAAAAGTGCTAAAGGCGAGTTCTAAAGAATAATGGTTAGATTGGCTATGTTGTATGATTTCAACATGATACTATACACTAATCATAGTATTACTCCTGTTTTTTACCTTTGAATTTCGTTATTATCGATTGTTTTTGTACTTCAATCATCTATAGTAATTATAATAAACATTTTTTGTGGAAACATTAGGAAAATGTACTCATTCCTGCGGTCTATTCCCTTGCACGTGTTAACGTAGGAGTTAGATAAGGACCCTTAGGGATTGTTTGGTTGAGAAATAAATTATTTCGAGATATATTATTCCTGGATTGGCTATCCTGAGATTAGTTTTTCTACCTTCAAGGTGAGATAAAAATAATAGTACAATTTTGAGATAATTAACCTCGCAAAGTGAGTATTCCATACATTTTATCTCAACCAAACATGAATTAAGCTTATTCTAAAATTAATCTCAAAATTAGTTATCATTCAATCTTTCATTTTTGGTTGACAGAAGCATATATTCTCAATCATAAGTCCTCATTCTCGAGTTAAACTTATATTCGGAGCATGCAAAACTTTGCACCCAAATCAGTCCAAAAAGTACGAAGTCCGACCAAAAGGGAGAGAAACATAAAATATTAGTTGCACAAATATATGTATGTTCTTAAGGACTTAAGTTAATGGCTTGAAGTACATCTACTAAATTTGATTTCTTTAGTGTGACGTTTATCTGTTACATCAACAATATATGTCATCAATATTTCAGGGATATTTTTATTGTTATTTATGATAAATTAAATTTGATTTACAACCAATAACATACTTCTTGATCCGATCTGAAACTTAGTTAGTAAATCCCAAATTGAAAGAGTCGACTATAATTTTTTTATATATGATAAAATTTTAATTGATTTAGAAGTGTTTAATATTTATTATTTTTTACCTGTATCAAATAAGCAACATGATAAAATTATTATTTTTGTTTATTGTTATGACTATATATAAAATATAAAATAAAAAACATTTTTGAAGATTTCTCATTTTAGATCAATTTATCTTGTATAAGATAATATTTCAATTAATTTAAAAGTGTTAAATATTATTACTCTTCACCTAAATTAAATAAATAATCTAAAGAAATAACGAATCAAATTAATTACGACGAAAGTTTTATCCAAAAAATACCTGTGAAAACTTTACAGCTACATCCAATTTTACTCCTTAATTATTAATGTAATGGTGATTTATCATATTATTCTTTAATTAACTATACTTTTTTTTTATCTTTAAAATTTTTGTGATATTTTAAAAAATTTTGTACTTGGTAATATGACATACACCCAATAAATTATATTTTATATGTATATTTATTTTTAATTAATATTTGATACACATGCAACATACGTACTCTAAACTAGTAATCTGAAAAGTAGGAAATATATGTAAGTGGGAATATCGTACTCTAAACTAGTAATCTGAAAAGTAGGAAATATATGTAAGTGGGAATATTTTTTATCATAATTTACTCCTACACAATTATAGTTATTAAAATCAGAGAAAATGAATTTATACAACTATTAAGGAGAGAGGTGTATATATATATATATATATATATATATATATATATATATATAGATAGATAGATAGATAGATAGATAGATAGATATAGATATAATATTAAAAGTGTGAAGCCCTTTAGAAAAGTGATTTGAACTTTTTGTCCTTCATTAAAAGACCCTCCTTTAGACAAAACTGTCTTTTCACTATTTTTTAAATTTATTATTTAATTATTTTTATTATATTAACTAGACTCCTAAAATATATGGCACTCCTAAAATATATGGGACTCCTAAAATATATGAAAGGAGAATCAATTAATATTTTCCTTTGTAGTGATCAATTAGAAAAATATTCCTAAAATGGGATAGCAAAATACTCCTAAAATAGGACTATACTAAGGAAATACTTCTATAAATATTGAGATGCACGTTAAATTAGAGAAGAAATCGGTTTACTTAAGCTTTATGATCACTATTGTATTATTTTGTTGTGGTTTACAGGTCGTAGATGAATTTACAGGTGGTAGACGAATGTTGGTTGGCTTTGAGGAACTAATTTAGGTAAAGGTTAGGTTTAATTATATTATTTTTATATCTTTATTTTGACAAATTTTTTTGTGTAAAGGTAAAGTTTAGTTGTATTATTTTGATATCTCTATTATAATATTGTTTTGTTATAGTTTACAGGAGGTAGATGAGCGTCAGACGGATTTGATACGGGACAAATGGCCATCTTATCTTTCGGTGACATCTTTGGAGGCCAACACATAGAGGCTCAAGAATTGGTCACTTCGATGATACAAGAACATGCATGGAGGACCCGTTTTGAGCGTAACTCAAAGCCATCTCGCGTATGGAAGATTGCTTGGAGCATTTAAGAGTGAGGACTCACGGTTTTGGGCCTTAACTAAGGACCTTTTGGACATTACCATGGTGTATTTACACACCATGGCCGCACCTAGATGAGACATGATACGGTTGGGGCAGCCTCCACAAGTACACGACCCTTCACACGAAGCCAAGCTCAGGAATTACAAAAACTCCAAGCTTTGTTCATGCAAATGGCCGTGTGTGAGTTGGTGATTGAACCAGCCAAGGACCTGAACGTTTTTATGTGTGAAGAGGGGTCTTAATGGGCCATAAACTAGTCTCCAAGGCTGGCCCAAAAGGCAAGGGGCGGATGGGCCTTTTATGTGTGAAGAAGGGGTCTTAATGGGCAATAAACTAGCCTCCAAGGCTGGCCCAATAGGCAAGGGGCGGATGGGCCTTTTAGCCCTTTTGTTTGTAGTATAAATAGACCATGTTAGAGAGTTATTCAGCAGATTTTTCAGATTTCAGAATTTGTAACCTAAAACACTAAACATTTTCCTCTCTATTTCACTCTAGGGAGCCGCCACTATCTCCTCACAAGTAGAGGGATACTTGGGTTGTATCTTTGGCTAGAAACAAGGGTTTTGAGGTTGTTAAGTACCTCTTGGTCCTCGTAAGAACTTGGTGTTTACATTCAGCAGATTTCGGGTCCTTCTCTTGAAGTAGGGTTCTTAGTTTTCTTGAATGTTTTATGTCAAGTTATCTATCTTTCATTATCTAGTTGTTGTTACTGATTTTGTTATCTTAAAGTCTAGTGAAGCCGTGTGGGGCTCTTTTCGATTCACTAGCATTGTTGTCCATCTTATTGTTCTTGTATTGTTAAGCTGAAAAATCGAAAAACAGATTGTTGTTCTTGTGTTGTTGCTGGAAAAACCGAAACTGAAACTTGCTGATTTTTGTGTTGTAAAACTGAAATCCGTGACTTCTTGAAGATCTTGTTGTTGTTGGTTTTGATCTTGTATCAGGATTTGAGAAAATTTTTGTGTAAAGGTTAGATTTAATTATATTGTTTTAATGTCTCTATCATCGTATTATTTTGTTGCACTTTGCAGGTGGTAGATGAATGTCGATCGGCTCTGACAAATTATTTTGGTAAAAATTAGGTTTAATTAAATAAATTCTCCAAAAGATGTTGAATTTAATTATTGTATTCATCTTTATTATTTAAACAAAAATCTTATTTAATGTAACGTTTGAACTCAATAAAGTGAGGTACACGCGCAAGGCGGGTACACCTAAACTAGTATATATATATATATATATATATATACTATATACGATTTTCTTAATTTTAAAACAAATTATTACTATATTTTAACAAAATTGCTATAACTTGTAATTAAAAACATAATTCAACAATTATATAAAATAAATACCTCTATAATTTGCAATAAGCAATCTAAAAAGTACATATAAGATAATATTCACTTAAATTTACGTATTATTATTTAATTGTATGTGGGGTTTAAAAGAAATACTTTTGATACTTCACGTATTAAATATGCCATAGAATTTTTGTGGCTATAAAAGTTTAGCATTTAACGATAAATAAGAAATTTAAGTTAAATTATCTATAACTATAACTATAACTATATATATATATAATATATTGAAAATGTGAAGACTCTTAGAAAAATTATTTAAACTTTTTTCCCTTCACTAAATCATTCCGCAATAGACAAAATAGTCATTTTACTACTTTTTTAGTTTTAAAAAAATTTAAAATCAACAAAATTATTGGCTATTAAAAATTTTCATAATTAAATAATTTACTAAAACCCTAATGAGTAGGAATCATAATATGGGTATTTAGGGAAAAAGTCATACTTTTTTAGGAAAAATAATCACAAACGTTATTTTATATTTATCTACATCTACATCTACTGAAACATCCCGGACTTTGGCCCTTGATAATTTTCTAAGCCTTGAGCTCACTGTCTTGGTTTCGATTTGACCCCACGAGTCGTTGGGTGTCTTAACGGGTCATGGGACCTAGTCATAAGGTGTCCAGTGAATGTTGTAGAATTTCTATCCTGGCTATGACTTGGGGACACGAGTCGTAAAGACTCGTGACGAGTCGTAACCAAATCATGAAAGTTGGTGGCTTGATTTTTCTCTGAGTACGAGTGGCTCTCTACGAGTCGTAAGGACTCATTACGAGTCATAATGATCAAACCGTAGGATGCCCAGTATTTACCCTATTTGGTTCTGCTCTGGTTACGAGTAGGACCCTATGAGTCGTAGGGTCACTTTACGAGTAGGTTGGTTAAGTCGTAAGGATAGCAGTGTTGGGGTGGTGGAGACTGTCCTGGTTACGACTCATGGTGATGAGTTATAATATGATGTTACGAGTATATGGATGACTCGTAACCAAGGACGATGCTTTTCCAACTTTTAAGCTGAGGTACTTTAGACATTTTTCATTTAAAACCCTTTAGAACCCACATCCATAAAACATTTTTGGGGCATTCATTCAACACTTTAATGGATTAAACACTCTATTTACTCTCTCTAAATCCTCTCAAGCAAGTCAAGCTAGGTTTTCACCAATTTGGTCATCTAAGGGTACAAGGATCGATTCCTCTCCGTAACTTTTCGTGATTCAGGCATGTGATTCTTCCCTTATTGTTAATTTTGTAAAAGCATGTGATTTAAAGTACTGTTCATGAGTCATTGACATGGTTTTGAAACAAGGGTTGAGAATTTTTAATGCTTATCGTTGAACAATATTTTTTCATGATTAAATTATGATTATCTATGTTTTAATTATGGTTTTGCTCATGTGAGATGATAATTTTACGGAGGGGTCACGGTTAACCCTCAATTTGGTGATTCTGCCTTGGTTTTGGCTTTGATAATGGTACACCCTCAACCTGTTTGTGAAATTGTTAATGAGAATGACCTTGTCACAAGTTTGAATTATGTGTTGAACTAATTCATTGGCATAAAATGACTAATGAATGATGAATGGCTTTATGAAGGCCTTGATGACCATAATTGGTTTAAATTGTAACCTTGGGGTTTGATTGGCTAAATAGGTTTGCGTCTCAAATATTTCATTAACTTGATGTCTTTGTATGGACAATGGGTTCGAGTCCCAAATTGATGAAATTATTGTTATGGCATATTACATGCTTGCAAGTGGAATTGGTATGACGATACCAACAGATGCCTATATCTATAATGGGTTAATAAATGATGATTCATATCAAATATTTTAATTTGGGCTTAAAAGCGGGATGTGTAGCTGGACTGTGAAAGTTGAGGTCCCGAAGGACTAACACTGAAAACCTCGTTAGCCGGTGTGGGTGTCTAATTGACCGAGAGGTTCGAGTCCACTGTATTGAATATATAATGGGAGGTTTAAGTCCCCCATGTTGTATACATTGGTGCTTAAGTCACCTTGATTATGTCGAGAGATTCGAGTCCCTCATAAAGGCATCTGCGAATATGGATATTCTCTAGTTCGTACTACTACACGCACTAGAGCCCTTCCATCTAGGGGAGTGCTGGGCCCATGTAGCCCGTCGGTGCCTTGTTATATGACAGTTATGCTACACAACCTAGGTTAAGGTCTTCAAAGTTCATGCTAGGCCTTGCTCCCTACCCCCAGCATATGATATTATATATATGTATGTGTATATGTATATATATATATATATATGTATGTATATATATATATGTATATATATATATGTATATGTATATGTATATGTATATATATATGTATATGTATATGTATATGTATATGCATATGTATATATATATGTACTTCAGATGATATTTTGCATTGAATGATGTATTGGTTTGAAAATGTTATCATGGCATTATTTGATTACTTTATCCCTGAGTTTCAAGCTAGCTCTCCAACCGCTAACCATCTTGGATGTTGTATCCCCATGCGATACAGGAGTCGACCATACTTCTACATCTCCTTCTCAGTGACTTAGATTCGGGATCAGCTAGCGATCCAGATTGAAGTGGTGAGCTTCCATCCTTCGGTAGGCCCCATTTCATGTTGTGGTTTTGATATCCTAATGTCTATGAACACACGAAAATGGTTACTAAGATGCAAATTCCAGCAACCAAATAAAGAGAAAACAACACATAGAATGGAGATGAAGAAGAAGAATGCTTGAAATTAAAGGATAGATAGAAAGACCCCTACTCCTATTCAATGATTAGAACTATAAGATGTTTCAAAATCTTCAACACACCTCACAAATAAGAGTTCAAACCTTCCTCTTAGGTGACCCAAAGGAAACACTCTTCCTCAAACCACCTTTCTTGCCAAATTATCCAAAACGAGTGAAACCCTAACTTCAAATGTTCTTGGACCTAAGTTTCGGATTCTAAGACCTAAAACTAGAAGACTAAAGCTACAAAATAAGAGTAAGACTCAATCAATTCATCAAATTCTAATGAAAAGCGAAGTAAAATGGTCTATTTATACTATTACATGCCAAATGACAAAAATGCCCTTAATGAGGGCTTAGAAATAGGCGCCTATGGAGTGTATATTTGGAGTGTAAAATGTCTTCATTGTCCTTCACTTGAGGCACCTATGAAGTGTATAAGTTCCCCTTGTTCCTTCTATTGACCAAGGCTTCAAAATACTCCAAAAGTCTTCAATTGCTTGCCAATTCCGAAGCCTTAACCCTTAGACAATACCTTGTGCTCTTGATGCTCATTGTGCTTGTATCATCCTCTCCATTTTGAAGGAATTTGTCCTCAAATTTAGATCTTGCAAAAAACCAAAGAGAGAGAAAAACAAACTCAAAATCCTCTTGGTAGGAGGGTTAGCATTAGTACCACACTTATATCATCAACCCATGGTTGCTCACACTTGACATACATCCACATATCCTTGGTTTTTAACATAAAAAGCTTGTCATAAAGTATACCAAACACATGAATAGCATCAATATAAAAATAAGTGAGTACGACCAGCAACTATAATCTTCACATCTCAAGAATATTTCGGGGTCAAAGAGAGATAGTAAGCAATGGCCTAGGCCATGGTGAAGCATCCCTTTCACTAGATTATCACGCCAAAGGGGTACATATTTGAAATACAACCAGCAGTCCCTTATTTTGTCCATGAAATAATTAGTATATGCATCATAAAGATCAAGGGAAAACAAGCACAAGCCAAAATAGTCCCTTCCCCGCCCCACGAGTACACTGAGATCAAATAGGTGAAGTGACCAAGGAAATAAACCGAAACTACTCATTCCATCTACTAGGGTATCACACTCACCCCAAGCATTTGTTCATACGGGAAGACTAGCACACAAGGATAAGGACTTATGACCTAGTAGGCCTCCCTTAGCAACATACACATCATCATCCGCAATCTCTCCATACACATGATTACCATTACAAGAATGAGCATCAACTTGAATATCTTTAATCTCATTACTCACATAATCAAGTAGTGAACCACCCTTAAAAACAAATTGAGAATTACACACAATAATAGTGCTACCAATGAAAGATTCATGCTTTTCTACACTAGGAAAACCCGAATTCATATCATCTTGGCTACTAATAGCCACATCACAACATTTTAGACTTGAGTGAGTTTAGAGGGTACCAATTTTACCTTGGTTTGTACTATGGCAGCCCACTTGCGTCGAACTTTCGGCCAAGAGTGCACTTGGAAAACCAACATGTTCGGGAGGGACTTCTTTTGGATTCTCCCTTGAAATTATATCTTTTTGTACCTGCACATATGAAGAATCAATGCTAGGCAAAATGCTAGCATTTGGGTTAGTGATTATCAAGGATTCTTTTTGGACAAGATCCATAATCAAGCATTCTTTTTGCTTTCCAACTTCACTACCATGGTTTTCTTTTCTCTTTGCTTCTTTTCTTCACACTCTTCTTACATATTAACATCAAGTTTCTCTCCTTCTTGAGGCTTGGTCTCATTCTCTTCGGATTCTAACTTGTGGAGGGGAGGCATTGGATTTTGTGAAGTGTAGGATTTTGGGACTTGAGGTGTTTGGACTTGTGAAGGGTAAGGCCTTTGGTCAAGTGAGTTTAGAACTTGGTACTTCAGATTTTAAGGTAGCATGAGTACTAAGTCCCTTTTGTTGGACTTGGTTCAATTGTGAAGTGTTTGGTGGGCATAGTCTATCACATAGTCTATCAACCCCAACTTTTATTCTAGCCACACCACCCTTCAAGGATTTAATTTCACTCTTAAAGGCATCATGACCTTCTTTCATTTTTCAAACCAAGGCATCAATTCGAGCCACCAAGGCTCCAATAGCATCATTTCCCAAAGGTTGGAAGTAGTACCTTAGGATTCCATGGAAAATGTACCTAAAAAGTACAAAAAACAGCAAGCAAACAACCTACAAAATGAGCAAATAAGTTAGTTCAAAAACCTCACTTTACTCACACTCAACCTCACCTCACACTTGGCTTCACAAGCGCTGGAGAATCGACAATACTTGGCAAGTTACTTGAGAAGTGAGAAGCTTTGAATCGGAATTGATCTTTGTTTGAAATGACTCAAAATAAGTGATGCACGAACTTGAACCAACAAAATACTACGACTTGAAAACGAGAAAAGCACACAAAAAACCGGAGACACGAAATAAACGAATTCTAAACTAATTACCAATCTAGTAGGTACTTACTAGTTTGCAAATTAGTGATAGAATTAATTTAAAATAAACTAGAATCAAAAATTAGAAACTAGGAAATCTAACTTTAGAGTCGAATTTTGGTTGAGCACAAGTGATGACGTGGCACTACGTGGTTGGTTGTCACTTTTCGAAATTCCAAAAATTTTTCCCAACTTGTTTTAGCCAAAACTTCTTAGGAAGGAAGAGAATTCGGTTTTGGAGGGAAAAATTTCAAGTTTGAAGCCTTTTCAAGCCTCAAAATGGATGAGAAATGAATTGGTCCCTCCTTTATACTTGCAATTGTACTTTGTTGTCCCCTTGTCTCCTCCTCCTTTTGGAAGAATGAAATATTCTTTGACGATGCTTTTGGACAAACAACTTTTTCACTCTCTTTCCTCCTTTTTCTGGATCAAACAAGAACTTTGAATATCCTTCTTCGCTAAGTTATGAAGATCATGGATGAACAAGATGAATATTCAAGCGTTGACCAAGTTATACCACCTAGCAAATGAACTCCAAATCTGAATATTTTTTAATATCTAGCTTCCTAAGCCCAAAACAACTTCAACCAATAAAAAATCAGCCACAAATTAAGTCACCAACACCAACCAAAAACGTCACCCTCTCCCAAAAAACTTCAAACAAGCCACAACAATGGTGGGTCTAGCTCAAAACTAACCAAACTTCACTCTAAAAGTAGATCTAGACTCCCTAGGTGTTAGAGAAGAAGAATCTAACACAAAAAATCTTCAAAACAAAGTAAAATCTTGTAGATCTAAGACTCTAAATTCAGATCTAACACAAGACAACACTAGACACCATTTTTTTTGTATTTTCTGATTTTTGACTCTTTTTTGTTGAGATTTTCTAAATAAGAACACTAAAACCAAGATTTAGGGATGTTGGAACAACCCTAACCAAGGCTTTGATACCAAATAATAGCCTAATGGCTATGAACACACGAAAATGGTTACTAAGATGCAAATCCAGCAACCAAATAAAGAGAAAACAACGCACAGAATGGAGATGAAGAAGAAGAATGCTTGAAATTAAAGGATAGATAGAAAGACCCTTACTCCTATTCAATGATTAGCACTAGAACATATTTCAAAATCTTCAACATACCTCACAAATAAGAGTTCAAACCTTCCTCTTAGGTGACCCAAAGGAAACACTCTTCCTTAAACCACCTTTCTTGCCAAATTATCCAAAACGAGTGAAACCCTAACTTCAAATGTTCTTGGACCTAAGTTTCGGATTCTAAGACCTAAAACTACAAGAGTAAAGCTACAAAATAAGAGTAATACTCAATCAATTCATCAAAGTCTAATGAAAGGAGAAGTAAAATGGTCTATTTATACTATTACATGCCAAATGACAAAAATGCCCTTAATGAGGGCTTAGAAATGGGCGCCTATGGAGTGTATATTTGGAGTGTAAAATGTCTTTATTGTTCTTCACTTGAGGTGCCTATGAAGTGTGTAAGTTCTCCTCCTCCCTTCTCTTGACCAAGGCTTCAAAATACTCCAAAAGTTATCAATTGCTTGCCAATTCCGAAGCCTTAACCCTTAGACAATACCTTGTGCTCTTGATGCTCATTGTGCTTGTATCAGGTTTTTTTTTATGAGTTGACTATTTCTTTGAATATTAATTTTGGCTATTGTCGGGGGTATGTCCCTATATTTTATTGTCTTTCGATTTTGAAGAGGGTTTGTCGATGAACTAGGGTGGTTTAATCGATTGGTTGGTGACGGATGATTGTCTGATTATCGGTGGTCGGTATAGACATATAATGAATTATCATAAGTTCTATTATACGTTATCTTGTTATATGTTCAAAATTCATCCAACATGAGGTGTAAGGTAGTCGGTGGTTTGGGCAATTGGGAATAATCTTCGATCCTCGACAGACTTGAGATACCTGTCACTGCCAGACCCTAGTTCAGGTCATGACATCTACAATCTACATCTACAATATATTAAAAGTGTAAAGACTCTCAAAAAAGGGATTTAAACTTTATGCCCTTCATTAAAAGGCCATGCAATATACAAAGTTATTTTTTTTACTTTTTTCTCAAATTATTACTTTATTATATTTATAATATTGACTTCTAAAATATATGAGATTAGAATGTTAAATATAGTCTTTCAATTTATGGGAGAAATATTAGTTGTCGTAGGAATATATTGAGTTTAGATGTATTATGAGTTATCTAATATACAACAATTTATTGTATGTAATATAATAATATGGATGTCCACAACTTCTAGGTGTAATTCCACCATTAAGTGTAATAAATCTCATACCTTCACTACCTCCTCATTGATCATCCACTCCCAATATTCTTCTCCACCTTCTCAAGAGTTAATATCATGTTTTATGACACCTCTTGAACTCCCTCTTTGTAATACTATAACTAGAGGTTTTGAGGAAGATATTTGATACACTTGAAAGAAAAAAGAAATTCATACTCTATTGTTCTCTTATTATTTACTTTTCATTATTTCTCTTTGTTTCTCTTGTTCTTTATATTATTAGTCTTACTTTTAATATTGAAACATATTATCAGCACGACGCTACTTTTTTTAAGTTTTCAATCCGTCGGGTATAATTAACTTACTTGTCTTGAACATTGCAGTTTATTTTTTTCTTTTACCAAACTTTTGATTTTAACATTAAAGTTACACACAAAAAACTGAAATAATATAATAGCAATGACCACCTTTATATGCATACTAGAAAATATGTTACGTGCTTTTTGCACTAAGTTTTTGCCACTTTTGTTTTTTCTCACTATCATAATTTGTATGTCTCTGGAACTTAATTTTTCTTATTATATACAACATGAAATTTAATTTTAAAGTTGTTAGGTGGTAACATTTTTATGTAATTTTTTTGTTTCAGATTTTTTGTTTTGTTTATAGTTATTATTTGGGTTGATGTTTTCATGGTGTACTTTAAAAGCCTTTATTTTTTTAAAAAAAAAGTAGCACACTATTTTATTAAAAAAATATATTAAATCTTTGAAAAAAAAGATCTACTATTTTGAGATAATGTTATTGTATTGTTGTCTAACTTAATTATTTTTATGATAGTTTTCATCATGTCGAATTTGTCAAAATTTTAGTTTGTGGCACTTGACATCTCCGAAAAAAATTACTTTTCATGGGTTCTCGACGCTGAAATTTACCTAGCTGGTTAGGGTCTTAGTGCTATTATTACCCAGGATAATCCAGCGTCGAGTCAGGACAAGGCCAAGGCTATGATTTTTCTACGTCATCATCTTGATGAAGGACTGAAGATTGAATATCTGATAGTGATAGATTCACTTAAATTGTGGACTGATTTAAAGGAAAGGTATGACCACCTAAAAGCCACGGTACCTCCTAGAGCTCGTTATGAGTGGATGCAGTTACAATTTTAAAATTTTAAAACCGTTGTTGAATACAATTCTGATGTATTCAGGATTGTTTCCCAATTGAAATTATGTGAAAAAACTATAAATGATGAAGACATGATAGAAAAACACTTACTACTTTTCATGCCTCAAAGTGATATTGCAGCAGCAATACCATGAAAAAGGCTTTCAAAAGTATTCTGAATTGATCTCGTACCTTCTAGTGTTGAGCAACATAATGCACTTTTGATAAAAAATTATGAAGCTCGTCCCACTGGAGTTACTCAATTATCGAAAACAAATGGGGTACAAGCACATGACCAGCATGAAAGACTATAAAATCGGGGTCATTATAATATGCGTGGACATAGAAATGGCAGGGGACGATATAATAATCGTTGTGGTGGTGGTAACCAAAAAAGGGATAACCAAATGGGTCCTCAAAACAATCCTTCAAGAGGAAATTGTGTTCGTTGTGGCATGAAAGGCCAATGAAAGAATAAATGTCGGGCGCCTAAGCATTTTGCTAGGCTTTATCAAAAATCTTCCAAAGGAAAGAGAAATTAAGGTGGGACTTCTTCAAATGCCTGAATGGAGTCACACTTGACTTTCAAAAATGATGATGAGGCAGGACCTTCACAAAAATATGATGATAATGTTGAGGCAAATTTGATATTGAAAGATGATGATTTTGATGGCCTTGATGATATCACTCATTTGGAAGTTAAAGACTTATTTGGAGTTCAAAACTAAATCTTGATCAATTAATTGGGGAAATAAATAATGTTGTTTTGTTATGTTATTTCTTTAGTTATCATGTTTTTTTCATAATGTTGTTTTTATTTTTCAAAAAAAAATTATTTAAGTTTCATTATAAGATTGTGAGATTTCACATTTCTTATCATGTATTTTTATTTTGAAGATAATAAAAAAATTTCAATCTTCAATTGGATCCAAAATGAGTAATGGAGATATATGCCTTCTTGATAGTGCTACAACTCATACTATATTAAGAGAAAAGAAATATTTATCTATTTTAATTATGAAAATGGCCTATGTTAATTAATATTTGGTAGTACAAAGTTAATTGAGGACTCTGAAAAAGCGACCTTATTACTATCTGGGGAAATAATATTGATCATTGATAATGCATTATATTGTAGTGAGTCTCAAAGAAACTTGTTAAGTTTTAAGGTTATTCATCAAAATGGCTATCATATTGAGACTGCAAATGAAGGAAAGGTTGAATACTTTTATATTACTACAATAAAGGCAGAAAAAAAGTTTGTGCACGAAAAACTACTTGTATTTTCTTCTGGAATGTACTACACAAGTATTTGTATGATTGAATCACATGCCATAGTAAACAAAAGGTTTACAGATACTAATGATTTTATTATTTGGCCTGATCAACTGGGTCATCTCGATTTTAATATGATGACAGAATTATTAAGAATTCACATGGACATACTTTGAGGAATCAAAATATTCTTCAATCAAAGGAATTCTCATGTGCTACTTGTTCTCAAGGAAAGTTGATTATTAAACCATCAGTAGTTAAGGTTGGGATTGAATCCCCTGTATTTCTAAAATATATACAGTGTGATATATGTGGATCAATTCACCCTCTATGTGGACCTTTCAAATATTATATGGTCTTGATAGACGTATCTACAAAATGAGCATATGTGTGCTTATTATAAAATCGCAATATGGCTTTTGCGAGATTGTTGGCTTAAATAATGTTAAAAGCATAATTTTTAGATTATGCAATAACGACTATTCGTATTGATAATGCAAGTGACTTTACATCTCAGCCCTTTAATGATTATTGTATGTCCATTGGAATAAAAGTTTAACATCTGATTGCCCATGTTCACACTTAAAATGGTCTAGCAGAATCACTAATAAACATCTTCAATTGATAGCTAGACCAATGTTAATGAGCATGAAACTTTATATTTCCACATGGGGTTATGGTATTTTTCATGTAGCAACACTTGTGCGATAAGGCCAACTAGTTATCCTAAATTCTCCATATTACGGTTTGATTTTGGTCAAGAACCAAACATTTTCCATCTTAGGATTTTTGAATGTGTGGTATATATTTCAATTGCTCCACCACAACGCACAAAAATGGGACCCCAAAGAAGATTGAGGATATATGTTGGGTATGAATCTCCTTACATTATAAAATATTCAGAACCTATGATAGGAGATTTGTTTACGGTAAGATTTGTTGATTGTCATTTTGATGAATCAGTATATCCAACATTAGGGGGAGAACATAAGCAGCTGAAACATAAGATAAGTTGGAATGCATTATCACTATCTCATTTAGATCCACGAACAAATCAATATGAGAAAGTGGTTAAAAAGATGATTTACTTGCAAAATATTGCAAATCAACTGCCAAATTCATTTACTAACCTTCCAAGGGTTACTAAATCTTATATCCCAACTGAAAATGCTCTAGTTTGAGTTGATGTCACGATAGCATAAGTGGTTAATGCAAATGACTCTAAGCCACGTTCAAAACATGATAGACCAATTGATTTTAATAATAAAAATTTTCAAAAGAAAAAAGAAATAAATAATTAGAATGATCACGATTGCTCAAAAAGAGACTCAAAATCTAACAAATGATAAGACCACAGAGGAGGTTAAAATACCCAAACCTAATGATGTAAGACCCCGTAAAATTCTAAGATTAACTTAGACCTTCAAAGCTTGTAAAGGGGTCCTAAACTTAGAAAATTTTAGATAAATATTCAGACTTAGTGTTATTTTAGCCTTCGTAGGTTGGAGACCGTATTTCACAACCCTCATGACCTTAAATTAATGATTTTTGGGTTGAATCATGATCAGGAATATCAGTGGGTGTTTCCGGGTAAGTTTCAAATTTTTCGTACTTCATTTGGATGACATCTGAAAGCTCAAACTAGTGGATTAATGCAATCTCGATGCGCCGCGTCGCCCATTGCATCGATGAATATTTTCCTCCAGTTCTCAGTGCAAATTCCAGTGAACCAACATGGGCTTAACGTGGCACATTTGCCATCGCATCGATGCCAATGATGCGGCGCGTCGGTCTGCGCGTCGCTAGGTCAGTTTTTGGTCATTAAAAACTACATCCTCAAGGGTAATTAGGTTTTTTTCCGACATCTATCAGCCCCAAAACACAAAATTAAACCCTTCTAAGAGCAAAAACCATTCATTCTTCATAAGTTGCTCTCAAGAACAAACCCTAAGAGATTTCAAATTCAATTCAAGGCTCAAGAACTTATCATTAATCTTTCAGAATTTAATTATTAAGGTATATCAAGTGTTTATTGGGTCCCTTCCACCCTTGGAGTTCAAGAATCTATTTTAAAACCTCAAGTGTATTAATTACATGAATTTCATGTTGGGTTTGATTATGTTCATGATTATAATAATTAATTGGGTTTCAAACCCATGTTTTATTACAAGTTTCACATGGAGTTATTTGATATATGTATAGGATCATTTACATCCATGCTAAACTCTTGAAATTGTAAATGGGGATTTGAATTATGGTGCCCATATGTGGTTAGTGTCATGTGCACGGACTATGTCCTCCAAGTGTTTAATAAATTGCTCATGTAAACAAAGAAAAAGGAAAAAAAATCATGTCATGTTAGCTTATGTGCAAGTTATATCATGCAAGTGTTTGATGAAATGTCTCTATGAATGAGTTATGATCAAGTGCATATGGTTGTGCCTTTCAAGTTTATGCTATAATTTATTTTTCATGCTATCGAGTCCTGGGGGTGTCGAATATCTAAAACATTAGATGTTTAGCTAGATATATGGTAGTTACAGAATAGTCTCAGTAGTGTCAAGAATAGTAGCCTCAATAATTAGTCACAGATATAGTTCAGTATTCAGTTAGACCTTAGTAAATCCAGCTAGTCAATAGAACACTGTAGTATTCCATCAGTTAACAGAATTCAATAGTACTCCATCAGTTAACGGAACTCAGTGAACTCAGTTCAGTTCAATTAGGCAGTATAATCATTAACTGTAATACCCCAAACTTTTCCTAAGCTTAATTTCGTCTCGAGAAGGTTAAAAAATGACTTCCTAGGTGAGTATCATTTTTTAACCATATAAAATTTCCCTAATTTTAAATTTTTATCATATAGAAAATTTGATAAGCTTTCCATCAATATAAGATTCACCCAAATCCGATACCCGGGCAAGAAGTTATGGCTAATTTAAGTTTTAGTCATAAAACAATGTCATTTTTTTGCTTGGCGCGTCGCGGAGAGGGTCTATTTGACAATTGTCAAATTCCAGTAGCCTAATGCAATTGTAGCATGCCGCGCTGAAGTTCCAGGTCCCAACCAGTGGGGCAACGTGATGGCTTCGCATTGCGGTGACCCCAACAATCCCATATGTCAATTTCTAGTGAGCCACCGCGATAGTTGCGCGTCGCGGTAGCCCATAAAATTGAGTTTTCCAGTTCAATTTTTTCAGCTTCGTACAGAAGTTAAAAAGGGCACTTTGGACTTTTTCCAAGCCTCTTAAACCATACAAACATCAAATTTGAAGTCATTCCAAGCATTATATGAGGTTTTCTTAAGATTTCTCTCAAATAGAAACCCTAAGTACCCAAAACCTCTCCCAAGAATCTCAAGAATTCACCACAGTTTTCTAAATTAAATTGAGATTCGAGGTTCCCAAGACAAAGGCTTCAAGAACCCTTTTCCAAAAATACGAGAAAGACTCTCAAGCAATCTTATTCATCAAAGTTCATAATTCAAGGTATGTGGGGTTTGAACAAGAACACTCATTCCGTTCTTGTGCCCAAAGTTTTGGTTTTCTTAAAAGATTTTAATGTTTTCAAGATGAATTATGCCTAAATTGCTACATTCAAGTATATGATATTATGAATTTGTTCAAGTCTTGAATTATATTATACTACACCTACTTTATGATTTGAATTGAGAATTAATGTTATGAATTGCATATTCCTTCCATGATTGGTGTTTGGAATTAAGATTGAAGTCATAATTTACCCTCTATTTTGAATTAATATTTCTTGAATGTGTATACATGTTTTAAGGTCCAAGAATGAATTTTGATATATTCTATAGTATTTCAAGAATGGTATTGATATCTCCATATCATTGAAGTTTCAAAGCCTGTTAAAGATAGTCTACCAAAGTTTAATGAAAAGAGTTGAGTTTGCTATTAAGCTAAGAAAAGAATCCACATCTTGTGATTTAAGTTAAAGGGAAGCATATTGGCTCCCATTTTATAATGTTAATTGTATAAAGTGGATTTTTCCTAAAAGTTCTGAGCCTAGTATGGGAGTAGTACTTAGCACCGAGTTGGGCTTGATTCTGAGGTCTCATGCCCCAGAACTTTGAGCCACCGTAGGATTTGATTTACCCCAAGTGGGTTAAGCTAATGATCACTAAAAGTAAAAGGTTCTACTCCGATGGCAAGGATAGAACAGCTCTCACCAACGTGGGCAAGACGTTGGACTCCATGTGGCTCACATGATTTATGTCGGTTAGAAGAATCTCCCAAAAGTAGTCCCTACTCTATTTAAGATAAAAGAGTTTCTATTTCAAAAATTATGATTCTAAGATTTCTAAAGTTCTCAAGTGCTATAATCTTTAAGTTTCAAAGAAGCTCTTTGTTTTCCATAAGATTAAAGTGTATGTTCTGGAGGTTGTCGTTTTAAGATTTTATCTAGTTCGCAAGCTTGAGTACAAAAAAAAGTACAGATTTAGAATAAAGTGAAATGACTCACGTGATTTATATGGTATATCTTCTAATCATGATTTATGAGGATTTTATTCAAGCTATGTGAGTCACCTATTATGGCATGCATGTTTTCTATAAAGACTTATGATATGGATTATTTAATTGCATACACTCCCATATACTCAGTATATTCCCAAGTATTGATCCATATATATGTCTATGTGCTACATTGTCTTATAATGTAGGTTCAGGTGCTCAGCCCCAGTCTCGTTAGTGACTTTCGAGTACTTTTGTCTACATCTCCACAGTGGTGAGTCCTCATGGTTCGAGGACCTATCTTCAGACATTTCAGTATTTTAGTAGATGTTTTATTGCTTTTAGTTTAGTTTGATTCAGTTGGGGATCTTCCCAATGGCTCTCTAGTTCATTGAGTAGTAGAGGCTTTGTCAGACTAGATTGTCAGTATATTTAGACATTTAGTATTTTGTTACTTCCACATACTCTTCATATTTCAGTGAGACGTGCTATGGCATGTCTCAGTATATTGCTCTCAGTACCTTGATTTAAGCATTTAGAAGTAGTTGTAGGCTCAAAGGGTTAGCTTGGGGTTACTTGTAACCTTAAGCACCGTGTGACGTCTCAGAACCCATTTTTGGGGCGTTATAAACTTGGTATCAGAGCCTAAGATTTAAGGAGTCCTAGTGAGTCTGACAAGCCGCGTTAAGTAGAGTCTTAATCATCAGTGTGTAGCGTTCCACATCTATGAGCAAGAAGCTACAAGACGTTTTAGGAAAAAGTCATCCCCTTTCTATCAGAACCTATCGTGCTTACAGTTGTCTTTCTCAGGTAATGACTCATGCTCTGTTATTTCAAAAAATACCTTCTCGAAGAGTGAATACCCATAAAAACAATAACGAATAACCCAGCCAGTTAACCCCTTGAATGCAAATGTGTCTCATGCTGAGTTTCAGGTAGATTTTCAGGCGCTAGACCAAGTAGTCACCGCGAATGTTCAGGCCAATAACCAGTCCAAAATTCCACACCATTAGGGAGGTGATTAAGCTGCTGCTGGAATTTAAGATTTCATGTGGATGAATCCGCCATAGTTTTATGTATCTAAGGCAGGTGAGAACCCACAGTTATATCTTGAGGAGGTGAGGAAAATCACACAGGTAATGTATGTTTCTGAGGAAGAAAGTGTAGATTTGGCGTCTTACAGGTTGAAAGATATTACTTATGAATGGGCCATTGCATGAAATAAGAATAGAGGGGAAGATGATGCTCCTGTTACTTGGCAGGTGTTCCAAGATGCTTTTTTGGAAAAGTTCTTTCTGTTAGAGATGAGGCAGGCAAAAATAGAGGAGTTCATGAACATAAGGTAGGGCTCCATGACTGTTAAGGAGTACTGCTGAAGCTCAACCAGTTAGCAAAATATGCCCCTGATTTGATTTCTGATACCCGTACTAGTATGAGTAAGTTTGTGATAGGAGTTTCTGGTTTGGTGTTGAAAGAGTGCAGGACCGCTATGTTAAACAAGGATATGGATCTATCTAGATTGATGATACATGCACAGCAGATAGAGGCAAATAAAATAAGGGAAAGAGATAGAGTGAGGGAAAACAAGAGGACTAGGTTCGAGAAGCATGAGTATGGTTAGGATAGGTCCCATGGAGGAAACCATCTACAGTTTCAGATTCATTCGTTTATGCCAACACCTTCGTCAGTTAGTGATCTCGTGCCCAGAAACAGGCAGGAGAAAGGGAATAAGGCCTTCTATGTCTAATCCCCAGAACAGTGTAAGTAACAAGCCTAATTATCCTCTTTGTACTAAGTATGGTAGGACCTATCCCACTGAGTGTTTGGCCGAACAGAGAGGTTGTTTTGGTTGTGGAAAGCTGGGCCACAGACTTAGGGAGTATCCACATACTAGGCAGGGAAAGAGGGATGTGCGAGCTCAGACTCAGGCTAATAGTGCCCCAGCTCTCGTTGCCCGTCCAGCTCCTCCTCAGGGTGTTTTTTCTAGAACTGCTGGCAATCAGCGCCATAACAAATTCTATGCCTTACCATCCTATCAGGAGAAGGAGGATTCTCCCGACGTTGATACTGGTGTGCTTCGCGTATTTCACTTTGATGTTTATGTGTTGTTGGACCCTGGGTTGAGTTTTTCTAATGTGACCCCACTTGTTGCTGTGAACTTTGAAATGGGTCCCAAAAAGATTCCTGAGCCTTTCCTAGTTTCTACTCCGGTAGTGGAGTCAGTTGTTGCCAAGCAAGTGTATAAAGATTGTCCTATTACTATTCTCATAGAGTCATACTTGCTGATCAGATAGAGTTAGATATGGTGGATTTTGATGTTATTCTGGGTATGGACTGGCTTCATTCTTGTTATGCATCTATAGACTGTCGCACCCGTGTAGTTAAGTTTCAGTTTCCTGATGAACCAGTTTTTGAGTGGTCTGGGAGTTCAGTATTCCCCAAGAGTCATTTTATCTCCTATCTCAAAGCCAGAAAGTTTATATCTAAAGGTTACATCTATCACCTAGTTAGAGTTAAAGACACCAAGTTTGAGGCTCCAACTATTCAGTCATTCGATGTTGTTAATGGATTTCCTGATTTTTTTAGGAAGATCTCCCAGGGGTACCTCCCGATAGAGAGATAGAATTTAGGAATGACATTCTTTCCGACACTCAACCTATTTTAATTAGTCCCTACCGTATGGCACCCGCAGATCTTAAGGAGTTAAAAGAGCAACTCAAAGATCTTTTACACAGAGGTTTTATAAGGCCCAGTGTGTTACCTTGGGGCATACCTGTTCTATTCATGTGAAAGAAAGATGGTTTTTTCCATATGTGCATTGACTATCATCGGCTTAATAAGGTCACAGTCAAGAATAAGTACCCACTTTTAAGAATAGATGACTTGTTTGATCAATTGCAGGGTGCAAGTTACTTCTCAAAGATAGACCTTTAATCCGGCTATCATCAACTCAAAGTAAGGGAGTGTGACATCCCGAAGACAGCATTCCAAACTCTTTATGGTCACTTTGAGTTTCTAGTCATGTCTTTTTGGTTAACCAATGCTCCAGCAGCCTTCATGGACCTCATGAATCGAGTATTCAAACAGTATCTTGATATGTTTGTCATTGTTTTCATAGACGATATTCTTGTGTATTCCTGTAGTGAGAATGACCATACAAATCATCTTAGAATTGTCCTACAGACTCTTAGAGATCACCAGTTGTTCGCTAAATTTAGCAAGTGTGAATTTTGGCTAAGGTCAATAGCTTTTCTGGGTCATATCATTTCAGCTGAAGGCATTAGAGTTGATTCTCAAAAAATAGAAGCCGTAAGAAATTGGCCTAGACCTATCTCTCCGTCTGACATTAGGAGTTTCTTGGGTCTAGCTGGCTATTCTCGCCATTTTATTGAAGGTTTCTCTTCTATTACGTCTCCCATGACCCGATTTACCCAAAAGAAAGTTAAGTTTCTTTGGTCGAATTCCTGTGAGAAGAGTTTCCCTGTGTTAACTTTGCCTGATGGTACGAATGATTTTGTGGTGTATTGTGATGCCTCTAGAGTTGGTTTGGGTTATGTGCTGATGCAGAATGGTAAAGTTATAGCTTTTGCCTCTAGAAATTTAAAACCTCATGAAAAGAATTACCCAACCCATGATCTGGAATTAGCTGTTATGGTCTTTGATTTGAAAATCTGGAGACACTATCTGTATGGCGTTTATGTTGATGTGGTTATTGATAACAAAAGCCTGCGGTATGTATTTTCTCAGAGGCGTTGAACGTTAGACGAAGGAGATGATTAGAGTTGCTAAAAGATTATGATATGAGCGTGTTGTACCATCCGGGCAAGGACAATATAGTGGCAAACGCCCTTAGCAGGTTATGTATGGGCAGTGTTGCTCATGTAGAGAAGGATAAGAAAGAGTTAGCTCATGATGTGCATTGTCTGGCTAGATTGGGTGTTAGGTTGCTTGATTCTGCTGAGGGAGTATTTTGGTGCAGAGTAGTTTCGAATCCTCTTTAGTTTTGGAAGTGAAAGAGAAGCAAGACTTAGATGATAGTTTGATCAGATTGAAGGAGTCAGTCAAGGACCAAAAGGTAGACGTTTTCTCTCAAGGGGGAGATGGTGTATTGAGATTGCAAGGTAGATTATGTGTTCCTTATGTTGATGATCTAAGATAGAGGATCATGGCAGAGGCGGGTATTCTATTCATCCTGGTGCTACCAAGTTGTACCGCAACTTGTGAGAAATCTATTGGTGGAGTGGTATGAAGAAGAATATAGCTGAGCTCGCAGCTAAGTGTGCAACTTGCCAATAGGTCAAGGTAGAGCACTAGACACCTAGTGGTGTGATGCAAGAGTTTAGTATACCCACTTAGAAGTGGGAAGAGATAAATATGGATTTTATAATTGGTTTATCTCTCTCCTAATTCCATCATGATTCTATTTGGGTTATTGCAGACAGGCTAACTAGGCCAGCACACTTCTTGTATGTGCATACATTTTATACCGCTGAAGATTATGCTAGTTGTATATTTGGGAGTTAGTCAGGTTGCATAGAGTTCTCTTATCTATCATCTTAGATAGGGGTACTCAGTTTACTTTTCAGTTTTGGAGGGAGTTCCAGAAGGGTCTTTGTACCTAAGTTCATTTGATTTTCGCTTTTCATCCACAGACAGATGGTCAGTCTAAGAGGACCATCCAAACTTTAGAGGATATGTTGAGAGCATGTGCCCTTGACTTCAAAGGTAGTTGGGATGAGCATTTACCTTTGATAAAGTTTGCATATAATAATAGTTACCATGCTAGTATCAAGATGGCATCATTTGAGGCTTTGTATGGTAGAAGGTGTAGATCATCCATAGGTTGG
Source organism: Capsicum baccatum var. pendulum (assembly GCA_030864225.1). NCBI lineage: Eukaryota > Viridiplantae > Streptophyta > Magnoliopsida > Solanales > Solanaceae > Capsicum > Capsicum baccatum. The sequence continues at coordinate 120,582,546 of CM061556.1, read as the reverse complement.
TTTGAAGTGGTTGAAACTACTTTGGTTGAACCTGATGTAGTATTTGAGGCTATGGAGAAGGTAAAGTTTATTAGATAAAGATTAAAGACAGCACAGAGTCGTCAGAAGTCATATGCAGACGTGAGAAGAAGGGATCTTGAGTTTGAAGTTAATGACTTGGTGTATCTAAAAATTTCACCCATGAAAGGGGTGAAAAGGTTTGGGAAGAAGGGAAAACTTAGTCCCCGTTATGTTGGTCCGTATAGAGTTCTTAACCGTGTCGGAAAAGTAGCTTATGAAGTTGAGTTGCCTGCAGAGTTGTCAGTTTTTCATCCCGTCTTTCATGCCTCCATGCTTAGGAAGTGTATTGGTGATTCTATTGTTATAGATCCTTTGGAAAGCACTGATGTTCGGGACAGTCTTTCATTTGACGAGATTCTAGTTGAAATCTTAGATTACCAAGTCCGGAGACTAAGGAACAAAGAAGTCCCCATGTTCAAAGTATGGTGGCAAAATTAGTCAGTTTAGGGTGCTACGTGGGAAGCCGAAGAAGATATGAGATCCAAGTACCTGCACCTCTTATCCGCCAGTTCAGATCAAGCCGAAGGTACCTTTCCTTACTAATTCAGTCCCTTTCTAATCAAAGATTCAGCTATATAACTATTCTTATTATGAATCATGCATTCTCTAAAGTGTTCAAGAGTTTAGAAGGATAAAGAATCAGTTTAGCGAGTTCTTCCAGCTTACGGACTCAGTTTTCTCCATATTCTTAGCCTCGCTAGCGACATTCGAGGATGAATGTTCCTAAAGGGGAGATATTATAATACCCTGAACTTTTCCTAAGCTTAATTTCATCTCGAGGAGGTTAAGAAATGACTTTCTAGGTGAGTATCATTTTTTAACCATATAGAATTTCCCTAATTTAAACTTTTTATCACATAGGAAAGTTGATAAGCTTTCCGTTGCTATAAGATTTACCCAAATTCGATACCTGGGACAGAAGTTATGGCTAATTTAAGTCCTAGTCATAAAACAGCATCATTTTAGTATTTGGCGCGTCGCGGAGAGGGTCTATTTGACAATTGTCAAATTTTAGTAGCCTAGCGCGATTGTGGCTTGTTGCATTGAAGTTCCAGGTCCCAACCAGTGGGACAACACGATGGCTCCGCATCGCAGTGGCCCCAAGAATCCCATTTGTCAATTTCCAATGAGCCACCGCGATAGTGGCGCATCGCGGTGGCCTATAAAATTGGGTTTTCTAGTTTAATTTTTCCTACTTCGTACAGGAGTTAAAAAGGGTACTTTGAACTTTTCCCAAGCCTCTTAAACCATACAAATATCAGATTTGAAGTCATTCCAAGCATTATATGAGGTTTTCTTAAGATTTCTCTCAAATAGAAACCCTAAGTACCCAAAATCTCTCCCAAGAATCTCAAGAATTCACCACAGTTTTCTAAATTAAATTGAGATTCGAGGTTCCCAAGACAAAGGCTTCAAGAACCCTTTTCCAAAAATACGAGAAAGAGTCTCAAGTAATCTTATTCATCAAAGTTCATATTTCGAGGTATGTGGAGTTTGAACAAAGTTCATAGTCTACCAAAGTTTAATGAAAAGAGTTGAGTTTGCTATTAAGCTAAGAAAAGAATCCACATCTTGTGATTTAAGTTAAAGGGAAGCATATTGGCTCCCATTTCATAATGTTAATTGTATAAAGTGGATTTTTCCTAAAGGTTCTGAGCCTAGTATGGGAGTAGTACTTAGCACCGAGTTGGGCTTGATTCTGAGGTCTCATGCCCCAGAACTTTGAGCCACCGTAGCATTTGATTTACCCCAAGTGGGTTAAGCTAGTGATTACTAAAAGTAAAAGGTTCTACTCTGATGGCAAGGATAGAACAACTCTCCCCAACGTGGGCAAGACGTTGAACTCTATATGGCTCACATGGTTTATGTCGGTTAAAAGAATCTCCCAAAAGTAGTCCCTACTCTCCCAAAAGTAGTCCCTACTCTATTTAAGATAAAAGTACTTGTATTTCAAAACCTATGATTCTAAGATTTCTATAATTCTCAAGTGCTATAATCTTTAAGTTTCAAAGAAGCTCCTTGTTTTCCATAAGATTAAAGTGTATGTTCTGAAGGTTGTCATTTTAAGACCTTATCTAGTTCGCAAGCTTGAGTACAAAGAAAAATTATAGAGTGGTTGTGTAACTATATTAATTGTATGTACTGCATTAATATCAAATGGTGTACCCAACATACGCTCTTGTTTGTAGCTTTGTTTTGGTAGAAAGATATTCGCATTGCCTATTGAAAAAATATTCTGAAATACTTATGGAGAGATGTATGGATTAAGGAAAGATTTTTTGTATATGACCAAGTGGAAGACATGAAACTATTATGTACTAGCTCCTCACACGCAGAGAGCACCTTATTATCTATACAACGCGTTCCTTATGAATTCTAATCTAACTTGAGCTCATTATCTCTTGCGCTGTTTGGAAGAACAATTAATTCTATCAGCATAGTGGTATAGAAGACAAATATTTGGAAAGGTTATCGAGTTTCTAGGTCATAGTGGTATAGAAGACAAATATTTGGAAATGTTCTCGAGTTTCTAGATCATTCTTCTTAGTGAGGAGAAATAGTGGGGGAAAGGGAGCGAGAGACCTAACCGCCATTAGAAGAATAAGTCTTTTCTGCATATCAACCTAAATATAAATAAATAAATGCAACCACAACCAGAAAGATCAAATCTGATATAATATTCGCTCAAATCCGATACCCGAGAGAGAAATTATGGCTAATTTAAGTCCTAGTCATAAAACAGCGTCATTTCAGTGCTTGGCGCTTTACGAAGAGGGTATATTTGATAATTGTCAAATTCCAGTAGCCTAGCGCGATTGTGACGCGTCGTGCTGAAGTTCCAGGTCCAAACCTGTGGGACAACACGATGGCTCTGCATCGCGATGACCACAAGAATCCCATTTTTCAATTTCCAGTGAGTTACTGCGATACTGGCATGTCGCGGTGGCCCATAAAATTGGGGTTTCCAGTTCAATTTTTTCAGCTTTGTACAGAAGTTAAAAAGGGTACTTTGGACTTTTTACAATCCTCTTAAACCATACAAACATCAGATTTGAAGTCATTCCAAGCATTATATGAGGTTTGAAGTCATTCCAAGCATTATATGAGGTTTTCTTAAGATTTCTCTCAAAGAAAAACCCTAAGTACCCAAAACCTCTCCCAAGAATCTCAAGAATTCACAATCGTTTTCTAAATTAAATTGAGATTCGAGGTTCTCAAGATAAAAGCTTCAAGAACCCTCTTCCAAAAGTACGAGAAAGAGTCTCAAGCAAGATTATTCATTAAAGTTCATAATTCGAGTTATGTGGGGGTTTACAAGAACACTCCTTCCATTCTTGTGCCCAAAGTTTTGGTTTTCTTAAACGATTTTAATGTTTTCAAGATGAATTATGCCTAAATTTCTACATTCAAGTATATGAGATTATGAATTTGTTCAAGTCTTGAATTATATGATACTACACCTACTTTATGATTTGAATTGGGAATTAATGTTATGAATTGCATATTCCTTCCATGATTGGTGTTTGGAATACTCTTAAGATTGAAGTCATGATTTACCCTTTATTTTGAATTAAGATTTCTTGAATGTGTAAACATGTTTTAAGGTCCAAGAATGAATTTTGATATATTCTATAGTATTTCAAGAATGGTATTGATATCTCCATATCATTGAAGTTTCAAAGCTTGTTAAAGATAGTCTACCAAAGTTTAATGAAAAGAGTTGATTTTGATCTTAAGTTAAGAAAAGAATCCACATCTTGTGATTTAAGTTAAAGGGAAGCATATTGGTTCCCATTTCAAAATGTTAATTGTATAAAGTAGATTTTTCCTAAATTTCTGAGCCTAGTATGGGAGTAGTACTTAGCACCGAGTTGGGATTGATTCCGATGTCTCATGCCCCAAAACTATGAGCCACTGTAGGATTTGATTTACCCCAAGTGGGTTTAGCTAGTGATCACTAAAATTAAAAGGTTCTATTCTGATAGCAAGGATAGAACAGCTCTCCCCAACATGGGCAAGACGTTGGACACCATGTGGCTCACATGATTTATGTCGGTTAAAAGAATCTCCCAAAACTAGTCCCTACTCTATTTAAGATAAAAATACTTGTATTTCAAAACCTATGATTCTAAGATTTCTAAAGTTCTCAAGTGCTATAATCTTTAAGTTTCAAAGAAGATCTTTGTTTTCCATAAGATTAAAGTGTATGTTCTGAAGGTTATCGTTTTAAGACTTTATCTAGTTTGCAATCTTGAGTACAAGAAAAATTACAGATTTAGAATAAAGTGAAATGACTCACGTGATATATATGGTATGTTTTCTATTCATGATTTATGAGGATTTTATTCAAGCTATGTGATTTACCTATTATGGCATGCATGTTTTCAATAAAGAATTATGATATGGATTATTTAATTGCATACACCCCCATATACTCAATACATTCCCAAGTACTGATCCACATATAGGTCTATGTGCTACATTATCTTATAATGTAGGTTCAGGTGCTCAGCCCCAGCCTCGTCAGTGACTTTTGAGCACTTTTATCTATATCTCCCTAGTGGTGAGTCCTCATGGATCGAGGACCTATCTTCAGATATTTCAGTGTTTTAGTAGATATTTATTGCTTTTAGTTTAGTTTGAGTCAGTTGGAGATCTGTCCCAATGGCTCTCTAGTTCATTGAGTAGTAGAGGCTTTGTCAGACTAGATTGTCAGTATATTTAGACATTCAGTATTTTGTTACTTCCACAGTACTCTTTCATATTTCAGTGAGACGTGCTATGGCATGTCTCATTGTGTTGCTCTCAGTACCTTGATTAAAGCATTTAGAAGTAGTAGCAGGCTCAAAAGGTTAGCTTGGGGTTACTTGTAGCCTTAATAACCGTGTGACAACTTGGGACCCATTTTTGGGGTGTTACAGTAACAGTTCTGTCCATCCTAGTACAGTTTAGAAATAACTTCAGTGCCTATTCAGTTGGAAGTAGGATTCAGCACCGAGCGAACCTAGGGATGGGGGCATTCCTGTCAGCAGAGGGTTTGACCCTTAGTATCAGTCCTTGCATTACAGAACTACATAGCCAGCGTAGTTTAAGATATCTTCCTACCATACTAGGGTTGATATATCTCAACGGTTTTTTCTGCCAGCAAGGGTTGACGAAAAAGCTTCTTGTCAGAGAGAGTTAACTCATATTTTGTCTTTACGCGTGGCACGATACTGACACCCTTCTAACTGGGGTTACAAGTTGGACCCCAATCAATTCAGAAAGAGGTATGTTGGTTAGATGATTACCTCCCACCATCTCAGTTTCAGTCTTCAGAATAGAACTCAGTTTAGTTCTACAGAAATCAAGACTTTAAGACATAGTCACTCATCTCAGTATGGAACTCAGAATAGTTCCACAGAATTAGGAATATCAGATTAAATCGCTCAGTTAATAGTAATACAGAAACAGTAAACTCAGATATCAGTAAATCAATTATTCAAAACTCAGTATCCAGTGTCATCATTACCTCAGTTACAGTTTATGTATTTCCTGCATGTACTCTCATTCAGTTATACTCATATTATTCTGTCAGTATTGTTCATGCATATGAACCCATTTATCTCAGCCTACCTTACTTAGCATACCAGTACATTCAAAGTACTGGCACATGCCTTTCTTTTGCACTATGATGTCTTATATCATAGGTTCAGACGCACGAGCTCCCGATAAAACTTAGTAGCCTGATCCATCAGCAGTAGATTAGTGGTGAGTCCTCATTGTTTGAGGATAGAATTATTATTTCCAATATTTCAGTACTGAGTTTATTTTAATAGTCGGAGTTAATTGGGGACTTGTCCCTCAACTTCATGTTCAGACAATAGAGGCTTTTCAGACTAGAGTATTTATAGACAGATGTTTAGTTTTGTTATGGATGTACCGTACTCAGTATTTACTTACAGTTTTGAACCTTATGGTAAGCTTATACCTAATTTTTATATAATTATAGTATTAATATTCAGTTATTACAGCAGGTACCGTCATGGATTAGCTTGTGGTCCTTTAGGCTTATGAGCATCGTGTAGCAACTGGGGTACAGACTCGAGGCGTTACAAACTTGTTATCAGATTCAATGGTTCAACAGAGTTCTAGGAAGTTTGAAAGCCGCATCTAGTAGAGTCTTATACATGGGTGTGTAGCGCGCCACACTTATAGACAGGAGGCTACGAGATGTTTTAGGAGAAGATTCCCTTTTTTCAGTAATTATGTCATGCAGATGAATACAAGCTCATGTTAAACTCTCTTTCTAATCCAAGTCTCTCTTCTTTTTATAGAATATGCCTCCTAAGAGGACTAAGGGAAGAGGAACGGGAGACCAGCCAGCACCTAAGCCCGTCCAGCGAGATTCTCTGGACGAACATACCTCCCACACTAAATTTAGAGCAGCTTTCACCACTCTAGCTGATTTTGTGGCATCCCAGAATGAATGACCAACTGCTATTCCAGCCAACCCAGTAGCCAATACTGCTGCATCCAGAATTTGAGACTTCACTCGAATGAACCCTTCATCTTTTATCGGGTCAAAGTCAGATAAGGACCTACATGAATTTCTTGATCAGGTGCAGAAGGTTACAAATATTATAGGGGTGACAGCTAGTGAGAGTGGTAAGTTAGCTGCATATCTGTTGCAGGATGTGGCTCACTCATGGTTCAGGCAGTGAAAATCAGAGAGGCTCATAGATGTCGGGTCCATAGAATGGGAGAAATTTGCTATTGATTTTCTAGATAGGTTCTTCCTACTAGAGTTGAGAAAAGCAAAGGTTTTAGAATTTATTAATCTAAAGTAGGGCAATGATAATGCAAGAGTATTCTCTCAAGTTCACTCAGCTAGCCAGATATGCTCCTCATGTGGTAGTAGAAAGCAGATCTAAGATGAGTAAGTTTGTGTCTAACGTGTCTAATAGTGTGGTCAAGGAGTGTTGGACCGCAATGTTGACTAAGGAGATGGACATATCCAAGCTCATGGTCCATGCTCAGCATATAGAGAAGGCTAATAATAAAGAGAAGAAGAGGGAGAAGAAGAGAGCTAGAACCGGCAGCTACAACTTTAACCAGCCTAAGTCAGAGGGTGGTAATCGTTCTCAGTTTCACCCAAAATCCTCAGTCCCAGCTCCGTCCTCAACCAGTACTCCTGTACCAAAAATCAGATATGTCAATAGAGATTGGGCACCAAGCCCTAAACCCCAGGGTAGTGTTAGCAATGCTCGAATAAATTTTCTCTGCTAGAAGTATGGCAGAAACTATCAGGGTATCTGCAGTCTTGGCAGTGACGTATGTTTCGGATATGGCAAGCCAGGCCACAGAGTCAGACAGTGTCCTCAGGTGGGATCGTAGAGTCAGCATAATCATTTCTCAGTTTATCCTGGTCACCCAAATCAACAGGGTTCCGCTTCTAGTATCACCAGTGGGCAATGCCCAGACAGACTCCATGCACTTCAGTCCTAATAGGATTAGGACAGTTCTCCTGATGTGGTCAATGGTATGTTACAAGTTTATCATTTACATATTTAAGTGTTGCTAGATCCAGGAGATTATTTGTCTTTCGTAACTGCTTATATAGTTGTTGACTTCAGAGTCAGTCCTAAAATTCTAGCAGAGCCATTCTCAGTATCTACTCCAGTGGGTAAATATATCATAGCCCGACGGGTATACAGGAACTGTCCCGTTATGGTATCTCAGAAAGTCACTTCAGCAGACTTAGCCAAATTAGAGATGACCAATTTTTATATCATTCTCGGCATGGATTGGCTTAATTTCTACTATGCCTCAATTGACTGTATAAATATAATTTTCCAATTTCAATTTTTGAATAAGCTCATCCTAAAGTGGAGGGGTAGTACTTCAACACTTAGGGGTCAACTTACTTCCTACCTAAGGGCAAGAAAAATTATATCTAAGGGATGTGTCTACCATCTCGTCCAAGTCCAATACTCTAGCTCAAAAGCCCCTAGTCTTGAGTCAGTTCTAGTAGCATGTGAGTTTTCAGATGTATTTCCCGAAGATCTTCCCGGAGATTCTCTCGAAAGGGAAATTGACTTCGAAATAGACCTTCTTCCAGATACTCAGCCCATATCTATTCCACCATACAGAATAACACCTGTAGAAGTTAGAGAATTGAAAGAACAATTGAAGGATCTCCTGGATAAGGAATGTGTGTCCCCATAGGGTGCACCAATTTTATTCGTGCGTAAGAAAGATGATTCTCTCAGAAAGTGTATTGACTACCGTCAGTTAAATAAGGTCATGGTCAAGAATTTTTTGTATCCCCTTCCTAGAATCGATGACTTGTTTGACAAACTTTAGGGGGCTAGTTAATTTTCGAAGATAGACCTCAGATCAGGCTATCTCCAGCTTAGAGTAAGGGAATGTGATATCCCAAAAATAGATTTCAGAACTCGGTATAGTCATTTCAAATGCATAGTCATGTCCTTTGGTCTTACCAATGCCCCAGAAACATTCATAGACTTGATGAACCATGTGTTCAAGCAGTACTTGGACATGTTCGTCATAGTCTTCATAGATGACATTCTTATCTACTCCTGTAGTGAGCATAATTATGCAGACTATCTTAGAATAGTATTACAGAACCTCAAAAACCATCAGCTATTTTCCAAATTTAGTAAGTGTGAATTTCGGCAAAGGTCAGTAGCTTTCCTTGGCCATATCATTTTTGGTGAGGGCATTAGAGTTGATCCCCAAAATACTGAAGCGATAAAAAACTGGCCCAGGCCCATCTCTTCGATAGATATCAAGAGTTTCTTGGGCTTGGTCAGCTATTATCGATGGTTTGTTGAGGGATTTTTTTTTCTATTCCATCCCCTATGTCCAGATTGACTCAAAAGAAGGTCAAATTCCAGTGGTCAGATTCTTGTGAGAAGAGTTTTCAGGAGTTGAAGACTTGACTCACTACAGCTTAAGTTTTGACCCTGCCAGATGGTTCAGATGGCTTTGTTATGTATTTTGATGCTTTCAGAGTCGGTTTGGGGTGTTTTCTGATGCAAAACGGTAAGGTCATAGCCTACGCCTCTAGACAGTTTAAGCCCTATGAAAAGAACTATCCTACTCATGATCTTGAGTTAGCAGCAGTAGTATTTTCCCTAAAGATTTGGATGCACTATTTGTATGGGGTGCACGTTGATGTGTTCACTGACCATAAGAGCCTACAGTATGTATTCTCTCAAAAAGACTTGAACCTCCATTAGATAAGGCGGTTAGAGTTGTTGAAAGACTACGACATGAGCGTCATGTATCATTCGAGTAAAGCTAATATAGTGATTAATGCTCTAGGTAGGATGTCTATAGGTAGTGTTGCTCATGTGGAGGATGGTAAGAAAAAGTTATCTCAGGAAGTTTATCAGCTTGCCCGACTGGGTGTCCGCTTAGTCGATTCAGCAGAAAGTAACGTATGGGTGCAGAGTAGTTCAGAACCATCTCTGGTTTCTAAGGTGAAGAAAAAGCAGGATAGGGATCCCAGCCTAGTAAAGTTGAAAAAATCAGTCAGAGATCAGAAGATAGAGGTTTTCTCCTAAGGGGGAGATGGTGTATTGTGTTGTCAGGGTCGGCTATATGTGTTAGGTGTAGATGACCTAAGACAGTGGATTCATGCAGAAGCGCATTTTGTGTGCTACTCTATTCATCCAGGGGCTACTAAGATGTATGGTAATTTGTGGAAAATCTATTGGTAGAGTGGAATAAAGAGATACATTACAGAGTTTGTAGCCAAGTTCTCAATAAATCAGCAGGTTAAGATTGAGCATCAGAGGCCTAGTGGGGTTATACAGGAGGCCAGTATCCCCACTTAGAAGTGGGAGTAGGTGAACATAGATTTTGTGACGGGTTTACCTCATACTCGTCGTCAAACAATTCAGTCTGGGTAATTATAGACAGAATGACCAAATCAACTCATTTCCTACTAGTTCATACCTCTTATTCAATCGAGGACTATGCCAAGCTCTATGTTAGAGAGTTGCTCAGATTACACCGAGTTCCGTAGTCAATTATCTCAAATAAAGGTGCGCAGTTCACATCTCATTTCTGGAAGGCATTTCATAAGGGTCTTAGTACCCAAGTCCACCTTAGTACAGCTTTCAGAAAGGACCATTCATACTTTAAAGGATATGTTAAGAGCGTATGCAATAGACTTTAAAGGTAGTTGGGATGACCACTTGCCTTTGATTGAGTTCGCATATAACAACAACTATCATTCCAGCATTCAGATGGCTTCATTTGAGATGTTCTATGGGATCAGATGTAGGTCACCCATTAGTTAGTTTGAAGTGGGAAAGGCCGAAGTGATAGGGCTAGACTAGGTGTTTGACACCTTAGATAAGGTTCAGCTGCTCAGGGAAAGAAATAAGACAGGTTAGAGCTGACGAAAATTGTATGCAAATGTGCGGAGAAAGGATCTCAAGTTTGAGATTGGTGATTATTTGTATTTGAAGATCTCTCCTATGAAAGGAGTGAATAGGTTTGGCAAAAAGGGGAAGCTCAGTCCTCGATTTGTTGTTCCTTACCAAACTCTCAACCGTTTTGGAAAGGTAGTTTACGAGATTGAGTTGCCTTCAAATTTAGATTCAGTCCATCCAGTGTTCCATGTCTCCTTGCTAAAGACATGCATAGGTGACCCAGAATTTGTAGTCCCTGTAGGGAGTATAGATGTTCAGAACAACCTCTCTTATGAGGAGATTCCAATTGAAATCCTTGATTATCAGATTCACAGACTAAGGGACAAAGAGGCCCTCTAGTCAAAGTTCTTTAACGAAATCAATTCGTTGAGGGAGCTACTTAGGAAGCAGATATGCGGACCAACTATCCTCACCTCTTCTCTTCAAACTCAGACTCAGCCCAAGGTAACAGTTTTCCCTGGAACTTACTAAATTTCATGCTCAAATTTCCCTTGCAGACTTGGTATCAGTTCCCATTGCATTTTTCTATTATGTATTCAAGCATCAGATATGCATGTTCCACATGAGAAACTCAGCTTATCAGTAATCCAATCATGCATTCACAAATTTTGTTCAGCCATGTACTCATGCATCAGATATACATGTTCAGTACGAAATTTCAGCATATCAGTAGTGTCAATCAAGAAATCATGTTATAGTTGTGCACGTCCTATATCTAAATCCAGTCTATCAGTATTCTCAGCTCAGTCGGCCTCATTCGAGGATGAATGTTCTTAAGGGGGAGATATTGTAAGATCCTGCAAAATCCTAAGCTTAAATCAGACCTTTAAAGCTTGTTAAGGGGTCTCAGACTTAGAAAATTTTAGCGAAGTATTCAGACTTAGTGTTATTTTAGCCTTCATAGGTTGGCGAACCTATTTCATGACCCTCATGACCTTAAAGAAATAATTTTTGGGTTGAATCATAATCAGGAATGTCAGTGGGTGTTCTTGGATAAGTTTCAGATTTTTTGGACTTCATTTGAATCACATATAAAAGCTCAAATCAGTGGATCGATGCGATCTCAACACGCTACATCGCCCATCGCATCGATGAATAATTTTCTCCAACTCCCAGTGCAAATTCTAGTGAATCGATGCAAGTTCAACATGGCATGTTGGTCATTGCATTGATGCCAATGATGTGTCACGTTGGTCTACGCATCGCTAGGTCAGTTTTCAGCCATTAAAAAGCTGCCTCCTCAAGGGTAATTAGGTCTTTTTCCCACGTCTATCAGCCCCAAAACACAAAATTAAACCCTTCAAAGAGCAAAAACCATTCATTCTTCACAAGTTGCTCTCAAGAACAAATCCTAGGAGATTTCAAATTCAATTCAAGGTTCAAGAACTTATCATCAATCTTTTAGAATTTAATTGGTAAGGTATGTCACGTGTTCATTCAAGGGTCCTTACACTCTTAGAGTTCAAGAATCTATTTCAAAAACCTCAAGTGTATTGATTGAATGAATTTCATGTTGGGTTTAATTATATTCATGATTATAATGATTAATTGAATTTCTAGCCCATGTTTTGTTACAAGTTTAATGTGGATATGTATAGAATCATGTACATCCATGCAAAACTCTTAAAATTGTAAATGGGGATTGAAATTATGGTGCCCATATATTGTTAGTGTCATGTGCATGGATTATGTCCTCCAATTGTTTGATAAATTGCTCATGTAAACAAAGAAAAAGGGAAAACAATCAAGTCATGTTAGCTTATGTGCAAGTTATATCATGCAAGTGTTTGATGGAATGTCTCTATGAATAAGTTATGATCAAGTGCATATGGTTGTGCCTTTCAAGTTTATGCTATGATTTATTTTTCATATTATCGAGTCCTTGGGGCATCTAATACCCGAAACCTTAGATGTTTACCTAGAGTTGTGGTAGTTAAGAACAGTCTTAATAGTGTCACGAACAGTAGCCTCAGTAATCAGTCACAGTTACAGTTCAATATTCAGTTCAGACCTCAATAAATCCAGTTAGTCAATAGAACTCTGTAGTATTCTATCAGTTAACAGAATTCAATAGTACTCCATCAGTTAGCGAAACTCAGTGAACTCAGTTCAGTTCAGTTAGACAGTACGATCAGTAACAGTTCAGTCCATCCTAGTACAATTTAGAAATCAGTCCAGTGTCTATTCAGTTGGGAGTAGGATTCAGCACCGAGCGAGGGTTGACGAAAAAGCTTCCTGTCGGAGAGGGTTAACTCACAATTTATCTTTACTTGTGGCACGGTACTGACATGATTCCAACTGGGGATACAGGTTGGACCCCAATCTATTCAAAAAGGGACATATTGGTTAGATGATTACCTCCTACCATCTCAGTTTCAGTTTTTAGAATAGAACTCAATTTAGTTCTACAAAAATCAGGACTCAATTCAGTACGGAACTCAGAATAGTTCCACAGAATTAGGACTGTCAGTCGCTCAGTTAATAGTAATATAGTATCAGTAAACTCAAATATCAGTAAATTAGTAATTCAAAACTCAGTATCCAGTGTCATCATGACCTCAGTTACAGTTTACGTATTTTGTACATATACTCTTATTTAGTTATACTTATGTTATTCAGTTAGTATTGTTCATGCATCTAAACCTACCTCACTTAGCATACCAGTACATTCAAAGTACTGACGCATACCTTTCTTTTGCGCTATGATGTCTTATATCATAGGTTCAAATGCACGGACTCTCGATCATACTTAGCAGCCCGATCCATCAGTAGCAGATTAGTGGTGAGTCCTCATGTTCGAGGATAGAATTATTATTCCAATATTTCAGTAGTCAGAGTTAGTTGGGGACTTATCCCATCAACTCCTTGTTCAGACAGTAGAGGCTTTTCAGACTAAAGTATTTATAGACAAATGTTCAGTTTTGGTATAGATGTACCGTACTCAGTATTTACTTACAGTTTTGAACCTTATGGTAAGTTTTTGCCTAACTTCCGTATAATTACAGTATTACTATTCAGTTATTACAGCAGGTACCAGTCATGGGTTAGCTTGTGGTCCTTCCAGATTATGAGCACAGTGTAGTATCTGGAGTACAAACTCAAGGCGTTACAAATGAGAATAAAGAAATCTCAATAAATTATGTCTCGATGATAAACAGGTGAAATCAAAATAATATTGTGGTTGACAATATCTTTGCTTACAATATTTCTACTGAAATAATGCAACAAGATGAGGACTTGGAATCAAAATTTATCAATGGATGTAGATAATGAAATGATTGGCCAAAATGAAAAGATGCAGTTTAAGCAGAATTGACTTCACTTGAAAAACGTGAAGTTTTCAAACCAATAGTCCGAACACTTGAAGATGTCGATTCAGTGGGGTACAAATGAATTTTTGTACAAAAATGAAATGAAAAAGGTAAAGTCATAAGATATAAAGCACGACTTATGGCACAAAATTTTTCGCAAAGGCCTGACATTGACTATGTGGAGACATATTCTCCTGTGGTGAATGAAATTACCTTCAGATATATAATAAATCTAGAAGTTCATAAAAAGCTTGATATGTGTCTAATGAATATTGTCACGGCCCATCTGTATGGCTAATTAGACAATGATATTTTTATGAAAATCCCAGAAGCCTTCAAAGTGCCTGAAGCATATAAAAGCTCGCAAGGAACTTGCTCAATAAAGCTTCAGAAATTCTTATATGGATTGAAACAATCAGGACGGATGTGGTACAATCGTCTTAGCAATTTTTGCTAAAAAAGAAGTTCAAAAATGATCTAATTTTCCCTTGTATTTTTATAAGAAGGTCTGGATCTGAATTTGCTATAATAGTTTTATACGTTGATGACTTGAATATCATTGGCACTCCTAAAGAGCTTTCAAAATTTACTGAATGTTTGAAGAAAGAATTTGAAATGAAAGATCTAGGAAAGACAAAATTTTGTCTCAGCCTACAGATTGAGCATTTAACAAATAAAATTTTTGTCCCTCAATAAACATACACTGAAAAGATTTTAAAGCGATTTTATATGGATAAATCATATCCATTGAGTACCCCAATGGTTGTGAGGTCGCTTGATATAAACAAAGATCCATTTCGTCCTCAAAAAAATAATGAAAAACTTCTTGGTGATAAAACTCCAGCTCTTAGTGCAATTGAGGCACTAATGTATCTTACCAATAATACTCGGCCAGATATTTATTTTGCAGTAAGTTTATTGACAAGTTCATCTCTTCACTAACAAAAAGACATTAAAATGGTGTCAAGCATATATTCAAATATATTCGAAAAACTATTGACTTAGAATTATTTTATTCTAATGAATCCAAGTCTGAAATAATTAGTTATGCAGATGCAGGATATTTGTCTGGTCCACATAAGGCTCAGTCTCAGATGGGTTATTTATTTACATATGGTGGCACAGTTATATCATGGCATTCAATAAAGCAAACATAAGCGACAACTTCTTCAAATCATGCCGAAATCATTGTCATTTATGAAGTAAGTCGGAAATGTGTTTGGTTGAGATCAATGACTCAACATATTCAGGAAATGTGTGTATTTCCTTTAAGTAAGGATATTCCAACTACATTATATAAATATAATGTTGCATGAGGTTACATTAAAGGAGACAGAACAAAACACATTTCGTCAAAATTCTTTTTCACTCATGATCTTGAGAAAAAGGGTAAAATAGACGTTTAACAAATTTGCTCGGTCAATAATTTGGTGGATCTGTTTACTAAAGCATTGCTAACCTCAATATTTGAGAAATTGGTATTCAAGATTGGGATGCATCATATCCGAGAAATGAAATGATGTTTGCATCAGGGGGAGAAAAGTACGCGTTGCACTCTTTTTCTCTTGGCCTAGGTTTTGTCCCAATGAGTTTTCCTGGAAAGGTTTTAATGAGGCAATAAAAGATGCGTATAAGGATATATATGTACTCTTTTTTCTTCACTAGAATTTTTTTCCACAGGATTTTTTTTCTTAGTAAGATTTTAACAGGCACATTGTCTATCAATGGATATCCAAGAGGGAGTATTGTAAATAATATAATAATGTGGATTTTCATAACTTCTATGTGAATTTCCTCCATTAAGTGTAGTAAATCCCACACCTCCACTATGTAACGCCCCAAAATTTGGGTCCCGGGATGTCATACGGTGCTTAGGGATGCAAGTAACCCCAAGCTAACCCTCCTACTAGCATAACTCATAAACAACTGGATAAAATGCTTAAATCTATATAAAGTTAGCGAAAATATAGAACTTCTCTGAACTTGATCAATATAAACATAAACTTTACAAGATTACAACTCTACTTTTACAAATGAAACTGAAACTGAATACATTAACTTCTACTGACTGTCTATGAAGCCTCTACTGGTACTGACTTCAGATAGATAGGTCATGACTCCCAACTACCCAATCTCAATACGACTAAAGTAAGAAAAATACAACACTTCTCGAACTGTATAACTGACTCATGCCCTCGAATCAAAAGGACTTATCACCTGCTGACTGGAAGCTGCGAACTGACTGAATGTGGTATCTGCGCTATAACTTGTACCTACATTATAAGGCACTGTAGCATATAGAAATATATGGGGGTCGGTACTTTAAGGAATGTACTGAGTATGTATGGGTGCAATGCAACATTATAACTAATATCATAAATGATTATGAAAATCATGCATGCTGACGATAATAACTTTCTTCGCTTGAATTAACTGAAATATATTCCTTGTAAATCATCAATAGTAATACAAGCATTATAAATCTCATAAATCATTATACTTAACTCAAACTCTTTAAATTATGACTTAGAGTTACTTGATAACTCATGAAACTTGAAGTCTTATGGACTTGGGAGTTTCTTATAACCGACATAACTACACTATGTGAGCCGCATGGAGTCCAACATTTTGCCCTCCTAAGGAGAGAACCCCACATTGGTGGGGGTGTCGTACTCTTGCCAAGGAGTACAACCTCAATTTCTCAATCACAATCCCATACTCATCCTTTGGCCCACAATCATCAATATCAATCCTACGGTGGCACGTAGTTTGGGAAAAATACCACATTTCTTGCTCGGTGCTAAATACTCCTCCTATACTCAGCTCAGAACACATTAGGAAATCCACCTTAATCAATATCAATTTTTGGGTCCATTATAAAGACCAAAACATAAATATATATCTCATCGATAAATCATATACCACTGTGGATTCCTAACTCGACTCAAAATCAAACAATCTTTCTCAACATCAAGATGTAACAATTCATTTAGTCATGGCAACATCAATAACTTTGAGGAAATATCAAGACTCTTTATAACAACTCAATCTTATGAATCAATATGCTCAATAATCCAATTTGTCATAAGGAAGCTTAAAGCTTGACACATGTCTTGAAAGCACTTGAAATACCAACTCATGGTAGAACATGAAATTCACAATATTAAATATCAAGTTATAATTTGGAAGTTATAAAATAATCATGTATCAAAAACTTCAAGAAAACATCATAGAACTCATTCTTGACTCTCAAGATCAAATATCAATATATATATATATATATATATATATATATATATATATATATATATATATATATATATATATTCAATAATAAAAATTCTCATAGAAAAGCTTAAATCATGACACTTATATCAAATCATTCGAAAATCATCAACTCATAATAATAATATTCAACTCATGGCATAAGTTCTCAATTTAAGAAATAAAATGATGAAATAGCCATGTGTATCAATCTTGAATAGCTCAAATATCATAAATCATTAATAAAGTAATTTGGGTGTAAACCCACTTTACAAAATCATGGATTTCAATAGTAGAAATTAAATCTTTGGGCACAAGAACGAAAGAAGTGTTCTTGTTCAAACCCCACATACCTTGATTATGGATTTGAATGAAGAAACTTGTTATAGACTCCTTTTCCACTTCTTGAGTTAGGGTTCTTGATGATTTTGATTTGGGTACCTTGAATCTTGAACCAATTTATAAAATCTATGGTTGGATTCTTGATGTTCTTGGGAAATTTAAATTGGATTTTTGAGAGAGAAACCCTAGTATTCTTGATGAAATGGAAGAAGAATAAAGTTTTCTTATTTACTTGGATATATATATAGATTCAAAATGGGTGGAAAAGACCAAAATACCCTTTTAAAAATGCCCCTTAATTGCTGAAAAAAATGGCTGACGACATCCGTGATAGGCCATCAGACCCGTGATAGGCCGTCATAAAATGTCATCACAAAAGGGTCGAATTTTTTATTTTCTGCCTAAGGCTGACGAAGTTGTCAGAATTGTCGTTAGAAAGTGACGAAGTCTTCAGAAATGGCGTCAGAAACGTAACAACCCGTCAGAACCGTCGTCACCATTTTCCAGCTTGACCATGTTGGAGTAAAATGGGCATAACTCTTTGCTCCAATATCATATTTTGGAGAAATCAGTATCATTGGAAATCTAATTCAATTATATATCTATTGATAGGTCATGAGCTCAAAAATTCCAAGTATAATGAGAGATATGCTCATTTGAAGTTGACTATACCAATATCTTTCCCAAGAACTCAATCGGTAAGGAATGTTTTCATTCGCCCAATCTTTAGGACATATTTAAGGCCTTAATACACACCATTATTGATTAGAAAACAACCAAATCACTATAATTTATTTCTCAAGAGCTTGATTCATGGTTGCACTATTGGTTAGAGTCTCGGAGAATTATAAAATGGCTCTAACTTCCTCACCGGGTGTTCGATTTGGGTGAATCTTATGTCGATGGAAAGCTTATCCAATTCTCCACATGATTGAGAGTAGAATTTAGGAAAATAAAATATGATATAAGTAACAATCAATTTGGAAGTCATCCATATTCACTCAAAAAATAGATTTAGGCTTAAGAAACGATCGGGGTATTACACACTACCTCCTCATTGATCACCCACTCTCCATATTCTTCCCCACATTCTCATGAGTTAATGTTATGTTTGTGACACCTCTTGAACTCTCTCTTTGTAATACTACAAATAGATGTTTTGAGGAAGATGTTTGATACACTTGAAAGAAAGAAGAAATTCATATTGTACTGTTCTCTTGTTATTTACTTTTTATTGTTCCTCTTTGCTTGTCTTGTTATTTATATTGTTAGTCTTGCTCTTAATATTGAAACACAATTAGGATTTAGGAGTATTAGTTGTCCCTAATTCTTTGGGTTAGACATCATGTTGTCGTAGGACAAAAATATTCGGTTTAGATTTAGTAGTCATTTACTCTTTTTATAATATTTTATTAATAATTTAAAATCTATAAATATATCGGCTATTAAATATTAAAATCAACCTGTTATACAGGTGATCAACGCTTGAATTTTATTATATTTGGTATTGGAGTTATTTAACATTGATAAATAATTTATATAAGAAAAAAATTATTTCATATTTAGGTGATTTTTGTTTGGAGGAAAAGAGTTCTACACTTCTATAAATTGAATTCTTGTTTTCTACAATAATACAATAGCATTCACAAATAAAGTTTTGTTTAAAACTTGTGATATGAGGTAAATTTTTTAAAGTTATAGTACATTCTTGAAGTTTAAAATAAATAAATTACTATGTATTCTTGTTAGACAATTGCTATTTGAGAAGGGTTTTTTTTCATGAAATTTTGATGAATATTATAATTGAAGAGACAAAGTGTTCGTGATTTGAGGTAACCATTCTAACATTGTAGTATGTTCTTGATGTTTACAATCTTGATAGTATCAGTAATTAAAAAAGATAAATTTACTTGTAATTTGAGGTAAGTTTTCTAAAATTTTAGTATATTCTTGAAACTTACAATAAATAAATTATCATGTATTATTGACAGACAAATACTAATTAAGAAGGGTTTTTTGTGAAATATTGATCGTATCTACTATTGAAGAGATAAATTTTCTTATAATTTGAGGTAAGTTTTCTTAGATTTTAGTATGTTTTTTATATTCATAAGAATAAATTATCATGTATTTTGCTAGATAATTGCTATTGAGAAGTTTTCTTTTGTGATTTTAGTATGTTCTTAAAGTTTTAAATAATAAGTTATCATGTATGTTTGATAGATAATTACTAATTGAGAAGTTTTTTGTGATTTTTGTAAATAAGTTGTTTTTGAAAGATCTCGACCTTGGTAAAATTAAACATATCTTAAAATAATTTATAATGATATAAAATTTGGTATTCTTTTCAAGGAGTGAACAAAGGGAACCAAGATCTTACCCCTACTTCACGGAGATAAAGAGGTTGTTTTCAAAAGATCTCGACTCAAGTAAATTTGAGTTTGCGTAGTTGTATCTTAGAATTGTTCATAATTTATAAAACTTCGTATTCTATTCAAGGAGAGAGCAAAGGCCACACAGATCTTGCCTCTTAATCATAGAGATAAAGAGGTTATTTTCATAAGATCCCAAATCAGGTAAAATTGAGTTTACATAGTTGTATCTTAATATTGTTTAAAATGCTAGTAAACTTGGTTCTATTCCACTTATTTAAGGTACAATATTATACTCATATATAATTTTCTCAATTTTTCCTTTATCTTATTGTTTAACGCCAGTTGCTACTTTTTAATAATTTTTTTTAAGAATTTTATTGATTGATGCGAGACATACGTGCAATGCACGTAGGATATATATATATATATATATATATATATATATATATATATAATATTAAAAGTGTGAAGACCCTTATAAAAGTGAATTGAACTTTTTGTCCTTCATTAAAAGACCCTTATTTAAACAAAACTGTTTTTTCACTAGTTTCTTTAATTATTAATTATTGTTCTTATATTAACTAGACTCCTAAAATATATGGGACTCCTAAAATATATAGAATTAGAGTCAATTAATATTTTTCCTTGTACTAATCAATTAAAAATACTCCTAAAATAAGACTCTATTAAGAAAATACTTCTATAAATATTGAGATGCACGTTAAACTATCGAAGAAATCAATTTACTTATTGAGAAAATATGATTGATGCTCATCTAACTTAATTCGACCGCATGTCTATTGGTGGATGCTTAATTTTCTAACCCTCAACTTCTTCATTGTTTTTGTCAATATAATAGAATTCAACGTGTGTGTATATATATCTTCTTTGTTTTGATTCAAGTCATTCTTTAGGGTCAAAATTTTCGTTCACAGAAGAATTATTTACATCAAAAAATTGAAGCTTTGTGATCACTATTGTATTATTTTATTTTAGTTTACAGGTCGTAGATAAATTTACAGGTGGTAGATGAATGTCGGTCAGCTTTGAGGATTTTCGTTAGGTAAAGATTAGGTTTAATTATATTGTTTTTATATCTCTGTTTTGAGAATTTTTTTATGTATCATATTATTTTATTATAGTTTACAGATGGTAGATGACTGTTAGACGGCTTTGAGAAAAATTTTGTGTAATTAAGAGTATACCTCTAGATTTTTTTTTTAAGAGATAAGCCTAATGGATGATTTGTTATTCAATCAATGCATGTTCCATTCTTTCTAATTATGTACTAAGTTTTTTTTCTTATCCATTTTGCCCTTCAATTTATTTTCCTTTTTTCTTTTCTTATTTGAAATCATAGCTAACATCTAACAATGCTGATATTTTGCTTGTTCTTACGGTTGGAAAAATATAAAGGGTTGTCTGGTTGTTGATAAGAATTATGTAAGTAGAATTGATACATATTTACTTTTTTATTAGTTGAATGAATTTTTGAGTAAAGTTGTTAAGTGACTTTTTGAGATAAAAGTTCAAAGTTCAAAAACTATATGAAAAACACTATGGATCATAATCTTTTTATATTAATACTCCCTTCGTTCGTTTTTACTTGTCACAAATTTTTTAATTGAATTTCTATTTTTACTTGTTATTTTGGACATATACAACTTCTTTTTTTCATTTTACCCTTACCAATAATTATTTTTTCTTCAAATTAATTTGAAGGCACAATATAAACATCATTTAATAGGAGTACTATCGTAAAGTAGTCATGTTATTAATTATTTTTCTTAATAGATGTGTCATCTCAATTTGTGATGAGTAAACTCGAACGGAGGAAGTATGACATAAAAATGTAAACGATCAAAGTCCATGCAAATCAAAATATACTACTAGAAATTACCCCTATGGCAACGGTTCAAAAACTATTGCGATAGAGCTACCGCAACGATTTGGCAGGTGTTGGTTAGGTGTTGGTTTGGCAGGTGTTGCATATGTGAGCGTTGCGATAGAGCCACCGCAACGGCTTTTGCAACGGTTTCAACAATCGTTGCTATAGATAGACCTATTGCAACTGTTTATTTTAACTTCTATTGAGACCCTTCATATTGTCTATAGCAATGGTTAAGAACCGTTGCAATAGACTATATTGCAATGACCGAAAAGCGTTGCAATAACCCTATTGCAATATTTTTCGAATATCTACTGCAACACTTATTGGCCTTTTGCAACAACTTTTAACTATCTATTGCAATGTTTTTTGACACCTACTGCAATGCTTTTTGACACCTATTGCAATAGTTTTTGCTACCTATTGCAACGATTTTTGTCACATATTGCAACGATGAATAAATATATATATAAATATAGAGAGAGAAAATTATATTAATACAATTATATATATATATATACATCACAACAAAATCTTTCATTGATATAATAATCCAAATTAAAATTTTATGCAACAAACTAGTAATCTAACCCAAAAGCAAAATGTATGAAGTCAAATATCATTAGTTTTTCCATATAGAATCAAGTTCGAGTGGCGATAAGCTTCACTAAATTCAATATTTAAAAAATCGATACTAAAGCATCTATCAACAATTCAAAAATCTTCTCATGATCAATTTCTTCATCACTTCTTTCTTCATCTCCTCCTTCATTTTGGACACCTACCAAAAGAGAATAAATAAGCTCAATTAGCACTTAAATGGCAATATATTTAAAAATTAAAACTTGCAAAATAATGGACAAAATTATTAAATTGACATTGATTTACCACTAATATTTCATTGTTCTGTAAATGTTCCTCATGTATGTCCCTAGCGACTAAAAAATAGAAACCTTTGCATGTGTGTTATAATTGCACCACTTAAACCAACAAACCCCTTCAACAATCCAATAACACAAGTGACTATTTGTCAACCCGTGGATATGCCTGATAGAAACTTTTGATATTGAGAAGTGAAACTCACTAGTAAATTTCCACTCGAGTCAACATACGTTGAAGTAGTAAGAAGCAAGAACTCTGGATCCAAACTACCATCAAGCATATTTCCATGTAAGTCAAGAACTTCAAGGTTAGCCATTAGCTCAAAACCTTTCGGAATTTTCTTTGTAAATCCATTAACAGAAAGATTGAGGTACACTAGATTATTTAACTTGGTTAAAGATGAAGGAAGTGGCCCAGAAAGAGAATTATGGGTTAAATCCGAAGATTGCATTGACATGAGCTCTGAAATACTATCAGGGATTGGGCCAGAGAAGTTGCTAGCTACTGACAGATTCTTTAAAGTTCCTATTTTTCCAATCTCTAGTGGTAAAAAGGAGTTGAATGGATTGTTTGAAATTATCCAGCTATTCAAGACTCTTGAAATCACCAATTTTCTTTGGAATTTGACCAGCAATTCATGAATTATTAGCCATAGAGAGTTTCACTAGCATTGTGAGGTTACCAAAAACAGTCAAATCTGCATCAGCAGATAAGCCAAACTTGTCAAGAACAACTGCAGCAAAATTACCACAACTACACATTATACCATTCCAAGAAGAATGATGCTAGAATGGTACTGATTGTTACAATCTGAGTGTGTGCAAGTTTTCTAAATAAGTTTTCTATGAGATACTCGCATCCTTCCACACGTAACTTTGTTCGCCAAAGCTTAGACAGATAAAAGAAAATCACCTAATATTTATATCTTGGCTAAAATTTGAACTAAGACCACATGTTTCTCCTCTCAGCATTATATTTTTTCTACTCCCTTAGCTCTTGCTTTTTTCATCAAATTGGAGTTGTCTGATTGTTTTTCCTTTATCTTTCCTACACAGCTGTGTTTGGTCTGGGATCGCTCGTGACATGGAGTTCTGCAACACAGCAGGTGCAGCAAAACATCAAGCAGTGGCCCTAATGTCAACTGCTGATCTCTCCGTCTTTTATCGCTGCAAATTCGATGCGTACCAATACACACTCTACCAACACTCTAATCGACAATTCTACAGATAATGCAATATCTATGGCACAGTAGACTTCATATTTGGTAACTCAGCAGTTGTTTTTCAGAACTGCAACATACTGCCTAAGAATCCAATGCCTAGCCAACAGAACACAATCACAGCTCGCAAAATCGACCCTAATCAGAACACTGGAATCGCAATTCAGAATTGCACTGTTTGGCCATCAGCTAACCTTACTGGAGTCAAGCCTCTACATTTGTCTACTGATCAATCTATTACAGCTACCCACTCAAGATAGTCAAGTCAAGTCTCTACATTTATCTACTGATCAATCTATTACAGCTACCCACTCAATATAGTTGTTTATGTCAATTGACATTGCAAGTTCGCAATGCACTTTTTTCCTGATTAGCTTCATTTCACTGCCAACCTGTTCTTTGCTAATTTATTCTCAAGTTTATATCCACAAGAATCTAGGGACCTCTTTTTCCAATCACTTCTATCCAACCATGAAGTTTAAATCTAGACACTAAAGAATAAATTGGAACTCATACAAAAGAGCAGCGTGACTCCATAAATAATAAATGAGATAAGTCCTCATACAACAAACTAAGTGATCTAGTTTATGGGAATGAAACTGGCTAAGATCGAGCTAATGGGCATGGAGGATTCATATATCCAACTACCCAATCCATCTCGCTTGCCGTTGAGGCATAGTTCTTAGTATTTTTAGGCAAAGCAGCAAATCAAATTTTTTGTCAAGTCGGCTAATAATTGATTGTGCATGTTATTCTTACACAAGTCTGTTTATCAGCACACAACATATCAGTTGTGTAACTCTCAAACATTCAGACACTAACTAGTAATGCGAATAGAAGCAAGTACACAACATATCAGCACACATACACGGATCTTTTTCAGGCTACAAAAAATAAATTGAACTAATAACTTCAGAATATAGAAGATAAAACTTATTGACTGTTAACCTATTTCAATCTGTGATAGAATTCACAATATTTGTTCCAACATGAGGTAATTGGTTTTCATTGTTGACAAGAAAAAAAAGTGCATATTTGGTCTTTCTCATCTCTCAATGAAATTTTTATCCAGTTTTTCTGTTGATAAAAATGATGGAAAGATACTGTTCCTACGCTACTACTATTTCCCTGCTATTTAACTCTTAACATGTTTTTCATTACTCATCATAACTTACTTATATTTCTTACTTATATTCGAATCTCATGCCGAGGGTGAAAAAATATCAAGACAAGGAAAACTACTACATTAATTGAAACGGATAATATTAAAACAGGTAAAAGACAATAAGATACTCACAATTATCAATACGATCGGTGCCTAACTTGCGCAATACTAATAGGGAAAATGTGTTAAATTCAAACCGAATCTGTTCGATTTAGTGCTTCACAATGAAGAATCGCGAACTTGCGGTTCAGGAACACAATCCTCTCCTTTTTCATTCCTAGTCCTTTCTAACCGGTTGCTAATTGGGTATGGATCCCAAATAAAACTCTCTAAGATTTTACTCAACCCAATTATACTAATTGGATTGGTCTCATTCACCAGTTCTAGCCCGTATATTCATAAAGAGTAAACTTAGTTCATAACAATACCGCAATCCTCAATAAGAACCTTGTCCTTAAGGTTCGAGTAGTACAAAACTGATATCGGAGTGATGCATTTCATTGGAGCTATGTAGGAAGCTACACCAACTACCAACATCAAGTAAAAAGCATTAACTAGAGTAATCAATCTAATTGCAACTTGACCAATGAGCATTACAGTTCTCCAGTTGCTACTTACAGCAAAGGACTCTAAGCTACAACTTTTAAATGATAAAATGACTCAAGAACACAACTTAAAAATTGAAGAAGTTTGATATTGCAATCATTAACAGCTGTATATGTCCTTGTGATGCAATATTTCCTTTTGTTTCTATCCCCAATGTATGAAGTGGCTTAGTCTTGCGTAAGGAGTAGAGTCAATGCAAAGCCTTTTCTAGCAAGCAGATGAGCAAAACGATTGTTTATGTAAGCATATAAATTGTCTTTGGCTTGATGTGCATTGTAACTAAAATACTCATTAATGCAAGCATCAATAAATCGTTCTAAACCTTCAAACATAGCTACAGTGAAGTTATGGCTGCCCTCTAATGATCCATTTGGAACTATTGATAGACCAATGAGGAAACAAGTATCGGAAACAAGGACTGTTGTGGCAACATAGTCCATAACAAGGACCAGTGATCCTGCCCAAAAAAGTCTCAGCCGTCTATTTCGCTCTGTGCATAATAATGGGCCTTTCTAGAAACTCAAGAACCACAACCCATGTCATAAAGTGATCTAAGTTTGTCATCACATCCTCACGAAAATAAGGTTGGCTGCCAACTGATATAAAAGTCCCAGATTCCGCAATAAATGAGCTCACGGTACTACAACAATCAGATACCATAGAAGAATAAGGCGCAACAGAAAGCAACATATTATAAGAGCGTGGATGAAGCGGTTGCACATCCATGTCATACACTTGTTCCTTTTTCCTTCATCAATTTTCTCAAACTAATCAATCCCTCACCCGGACTTTGTGCATAGCAGGAGTTTTAGTGCACCGGCCTGCTCTTTTTTTCTTTTATGGCCTTAACATTGTAGTAACCTAAATGACTAAAGCGACTGCATCCCCATTCCATATATGATACAACACTTCCAATCATAACTTCATTAATAGATAATATAGTTCATGAAAGAATAATTCATGCCCATTTTATTACTAATGTGCAAGAATTAATTTTGTGTCTCTATCGTGAGTAAACTTAAGTATAACCAATAAAGAACAATATAATGTATCTTGATTCACCAGGTAAAAAACAACTACAACTACACAACAAGGGGCTAATCCAAATAAACTTTCGTAATAGACATATCAGTTAAATCAAAATCAAAAACCCCAAATATTAAGTCAGCAATCAAAGTGAAGCAGTAGAGAGCTGAAATTATGTAAAAATTACCTTAAAATCACCAAATTAAAGAAAAAAACCCCAAATTTGCTCCAAAATTGAAGTGCAAACTTGAGAGTTGAAATCGAAGTGGTTGTCGGAGCAATGAAGAAGCTGATTTGTGGTCGAAACACGCACTTGTGGTCGATTTTGTGGTCGGAGCACTTGGTCGATTGTGGTCGGAGCACTTGGTCGATTGTGGTCGGAGCATAGTACCCTGTGGCGGTGGTAAGACCGTAGTACTGATGGCGAATAATGGTAAGACCATAATACCGGTGGCGCGATTGTGGTAAGACCGTAGTACCGGTGGCACGATTGTGGTAACACCGTAGTACCGGTGGCGATTTTCACGAGAACCACTGGTGGAGGCTAGAGATACTTTTGCAATGGCTGAGAGCATTGAAATTTCCTTATAAGTTTATTTAATTTTTTCTTATATATTTATTTAATTTTTATTATATATTTTTTTAGTTTTTGGTGTTAATATGAGATAGAGTAAAAAAATTAGGCGGGAATAAATCACACAACTGATGCAATAGCCTTTTTTGTCAATAAAAGTGTTGCCATAGGTATTTTTATGAAAACGATTCAAGCAACCGTTGTTATAAGATACCTTATTGCAATGGTTATCCAACTATAGCAATAGTTATAGCACTAAATAGTTTTAGTAGAATAATTTATTTTTTTCGCAACGATTGAAACCATTGCAATAAATTCTTTATAGCAACACTTTTTGAATTGTTGCCAAAAGATCCGTTAAAATAGAAATAATTTCTAGTAATGATATAACAAGCAGGAAAAAATGGAGGGAGTAAGATCAATTTGTTATGCAGCTTTGTATTGATAATATAAGTATTAGTGTAAAAATTTAGCTATTATTTATATACTAAATTTTCATCTTTTACTCACCATAAAATAATGTGTAGATTAACGAGAAACTTATTCTATACATGCTTTATTTATAAACAACTACCTAAAAGGTGACCAACCATACATGATATTAACTATGCTATTTTAATACATAAATAATTCTTTTCCTACCTAGCAGCCAAATCATCCCCATGGGAGGTGATTGTATGATCGCAACTTATCAAGAAAGAAGACACTCCAAAATACTTACTCAGCATAGAGTCATGGCCAAATTAGATTTCTCCCTAAGATATGTATCTATAGACATATTCGTCCCAAACTCTCTTAATCTAAATTTTGAATCCACCTGATTGAACCATTTGATAGTACTTATAATTATCCATTATAGACTGTAGTTGATAAATTTGTCTGAATTAAATATTGGTTAGCACAGATAAGTAGAGACGGCAAAACAGTAGGGACGAAGATCGATAAATTAATCTTATTTCGTCGGGCGAGCTATATAGGACTGGTGGATGAAATTAGTTATGAAATTTGTTGTTAATTCATGTTAATTTGTTCATACCTAACAAAATATTCTTGATAATTCATTGCTAATTCGTGTAGCTAAAGAGAATTAGAAATGAATTTTGTTTAAAATTTGTCTATGGCTAATTCATGTTTCTTTAGTAGTGAAACCAACAAAAATTGCTATGCAGAACAGGATTAGCAAGTTAAAACATTTAATTTTAATTTTCTCATTTTACCTTTAATTACACATTCTACTATAGAATTAAATGATTCGGTCTACCTCACAACATATTTAACCTAGCTTTTGCCATTTCTATACAAAAAAGGTTATGTTGGGTTCAATATGTATGAAAAGTGTGAATGAAAAAAGGAGGAAAAATAATTGAGAGAAAAAGAGACACTAAAATGGAAAGCGTACTTTTTTAAGGGAAAGTTCACTAATTCTCCCACATTGGTGGGAGAAGGATACTTTGAAGTGTTTATAATAAGAAGCACTTACTCCACATGGATAGTGAGACAAGAACAAGGTAGTTCCTCGCCCCATCGTCGTCGTCACTCCGCTTCGGCTTCGGAAAATGATCTCTTGATGAGATAACATTTAATTTTAATTTTCTCATTTACCTTTACTTACATTTTCCTATAGAACTAAATGATTTGGTCTACCTCACAACATATTTAACCTAGCTTTTGCTATTTCTATACAACCAAGGTTATGTTGGGTTCAATATGTATGAAAAGTGTGAATGGAAAATGGAGGAAAAATAATTGAGAGAAAAAGAGACACTATGTAATGCCCCGCACCTTCCTAAGCTAGAAATCGAATTATTGTTCGTACATGTGAAACCCCCAATTCTGTAAGCCATATTTGGGCACATGAATTACCAAGAGTACCTTAGTTATAAGAGAGCTTATGATGTGTTAAGTGTGGTTATATGAGTCACTTAAGGTAGTACAAGCTAAGAGTTTAAAATTCCATCAAGTTTTAGTGTTTGAATTCGCAAGGGGCATCTTTGAATGAGCATAACTTGATAAATATGTGGTATTTCTGCATATTTCTACCCACCAACTTATAGAGAATCGAATTAGCTGACCAACGATACCAATTTCATCAAAATCTGACACCCGAGCAAGGAGTTATGGCTTTGCGAAGTAAAGTGCATCGCCTAACCAATTGCACGTGGCTACTGGAATAGGTGTGCGATAAGCAATGCGGCGCATACCTAAATGTGTGCGATAAGCAATGCGGCGCATACCTAAATGTGTGTGATAAGCAATGCGGCGCATACTTAAATGTGTGCGATAAGTAATGCAGCGCATACGTAAATGTATGCGATAAGCAATGCGGCGCACACCTAAATGTGTGTGATAAGTAATGCGGCGCATACTTAAATGTGTGCGATAAGTAATGCAGCGCATACGTAAATGTATGCGATAAGCAATGCGGCGCACACTTGGTGTTTCAGGAAGTAAATACACTCCGTTTTGAGTTATTTTGAGGGCAATTAAGTATTTTGGCACTCCTTACACACCCCTAAACTTAACCTTACGAATTCAATAGAATCTAAACACATCATAACCCTATTATCAATCTAAGTTCATCATCCTAGAGCACTAAAGGATAAAAATAACTAGGGTTGCACAATCAACATTGAGGGTCCAATCTTTCAACGAATCCGTTTCCATAAAGGTATGTGGGGTTTTCAACAAGAACATCCTTTCGTTCTTGTGCCAAAAAATTTATATTATTTTACGAAGATACATGATTTTACTTGTTTAATTATGAATTTGAAATGGAAACTGTTATCCTATATTCTTGTTCAAGAAACTATGATATTTTTGTGATGTCTTAAAGATAAATTCATTGAGTTTCGATGTTAATATCATGTTTCAAGTTGAATTTCTAGATTTTCATATGAGTTATACTTTGTTTCCTATATAAAGTATGAATCTTGAAATGTTTTGCTCAAGTGTTGATATATGGGATTTAAACCCTCTTTGAGATTATGATCTTTGGTAAAGTAATGTGTTATACACACCTTGATATTTGAATGATTTGACCTTTTGGTCTTGAAAGAGTTATTTTTGAACTCGAATGAGAAAAGAAATCCACATGTTGATTTATTATGAAAAAGAGGTAGCATGATGGCTCCCGATATGAATTGTTGAATTGCGTTCTTATGGATTTTCTTTTGAAATGATATGAGCTCAATCTGGGAGTAGTCTTTAGCATCGAGTGGGAGGTATAGTTGTGATTGGTACTTCCCTAGAACTACATGCCCCCATAGGATGTGAGCCTAAGGCTGATTAATATAGTGATCACTAGTGAACAAAAGATTAAGGTCCTACTCCGATGGAAAAGATAGGATAGCTCTCCTCAACGTGGGTTGGACGTCGGACTCCATGTAGCTCACATGGTTTATGTCAGTTGTAAGAGACTCTCAGTGTGTGTGTGTATTCTTCTGATTGAGATGAAAAATGTAATAGTTTGAAAGTGTGAATTGAGAAAATTATCATTTTTGAAGAATTTGATTAATATTTCTATATCTTAAAGAGAATTGTTATGAAAGCTACTCGTTTTGATGACTTGAAAATGATTATGAAAGTGATTGGGATTTACTATGATGACTCATATATTTTCACCGATGTGTTTTACTCTATGGTGATTATGATGATTTTATTTCAAGTTATGTGAGTCTCTTATTACAACATGCATATTTTCCTATGAATATTTGTGATATAGTTCTTGTATGAAAACTTGCATACACCCTCATATACTCGGTCCATATTCCATGGTACTGACCCATGTATTCGTATGTGGGCTACATTTTCCCTATAATGTAGGTCCAGATGCTCATTCCCAGGCTTGACGTGATTCTCCGAGCACATTGGTCTACATTTTCTGCAGTGGTGAGTCCTCATGGTTCAAGGACTGGTTATTTTAGATTTCACTCTTTTATTTTGAGTTATCATTTTATTCCCTGATGTTAGGGTCAGTTGGGGTCTGTCCCAATGGCTCAGTGTTTACAGTTTAGTAGAGACTTGTCAGACTAGATGGTTAGATTGATCAATCTTGTGGAGAGGTCGTATTTTGTT
The DNA here is from genome assembly GCA_030864225.1 of Capsicum baccatum var. pendulum. NCBI lineage: Eukaryota > Viridiplantae > Streptophyta > Magnoliopsida > Solanales > Solanaceae > Capsicum > Capsicum baccatum. The sequence continues at coordinate 120,551,312 of CM061556.1, read as the reverse complement.
ACTTTCCACATCTCTTTCATCTTGAATTACGATATTATGAAGAATATCTTGATGTTTGATTATAGTAATCCTGTCGATGAGTGTTGAATGGTATGAAAACGACTTAAAGGGTTAGCTTGGGGCTACTTGTAGCCTTAAGTACCGTATGATGCTTCGGGACTTATTTTTGGGGCATTACAAACTTGGTATCAAAGCCTAAGGTTATTAGAGTCCTAGGAAGTCTGGAAGGCCGCGTTAAGTAGAGTCTTGATCATCAGTGTGTAGCACGCCACATCTATGAGCAAGAGTCTACGAGACATTTTAAGAAAAAGTTTTATTTCTTTCTTTCAGAAGTCCATCGTGCTTAAAGTTGTTTCCTTTCAGCTATTAATTCGTTCTCTTCTCTTTCAGAATATACCTCCTCGTCAGCAACCCCAACCTGCTGACCCACTGAATGAAAATATGTCCCATGCCGAATTTCGGGCAGCTTTTCAGGCGCTGGCCCAAGCTGTTACTGCGAATGTTCAGGCTAATCCGGCCCCGATTCCACAACAGCAGGGAGGTGATTCAGCTGCTGCGAGGATTCGCGACTTTATGCGGATGAATCAGCCAGAATTTTATCGGTCAAAGCCAGATGATGATCCAAAGTTGTACTTGGAGGAGGTGCGAAAGATTACTCAGGTGATGCATGTCTCTGAGGAACATAGTGTGGAGTTGGCAGCATATCGGTTAAAAGACCTTGCATATGATTGGGCAGTTGCTTGGAGGAAGGAAACGTTTGAAACTATAAAATAGTGGCCGGGATATTTGGGAATAGTAAATGTGCAGGAAAATTTCCTGCACACAAACTACTAAGGCCAGCCGAATTTTTGGGTCAACTTTGAATGATCATAACTCCCTTAATATAATGACCTGAGAGAGTTGAGACCTATGAAAACAAAGATCTTTGAGTCTTCTTTCCAATTCAATTGGTTTCATCCAAATCCAGTGTCTGAGTAAGGAGTTATACTCGTTTTACTTCAGCCTATCAAAACAGATTTTTAGGGTCAATTTCAAACGACTATAACTCCTTGTACAGGACGAACTGGGTGGCCTACTTTATATGAAATGAAAGCCCTTTCAATTATCCTTCCAACAAAACCAATTTCACCCAAATCCGATATCGGACCAAGGAGTTATGGTCGATCTACTTTAGCTTATCAAAACAATCCACCAAAGGACAGATTTGACATTATTTAAATTTTAAAGGCATTTTGGTCATTTTCTATTATATTATGGACGGGAATATGTGTATATATACATGTATATGAGTTCCAAAACTCATTTTCATCATAGTCATTGAGGAAGAACAAACCCTATCCAAATTTGACCTTTAAATTACTTTTGATTCAACCGTAGAAATTCTAAAGTAATTTGATAACTGTGTTTGTCATCTCGAGAGCTTCGAACGACACCTATTATTTGTGCAAACAGGATTTCATAATCAAGAGGTGAATTTTAAGGTGTGAATATTGTTTGCCTTTGTTCTTTTTCATATGTATATGTATGATAGAGGATTATATGTATTGGTTGTTATTAAAAGGTGATGGAAATAGGGTTATGGACTATTTTGCATGGTTCGGTTGTATTGAATTGTGGAAGGTGGATATGGTAATTGAGTTATGGAAGGTGGATATGGTAATTGAGTTATGGAAGGTGGATATGGTGATATACTATTAAATTGATGATTATTTATGTCTATGGCTCTATTTGATTTAATGAATTGGTTGGAAGGATAAATGAATCCAAACTTGATATTGGAGGATGTTGTATGAATATGCATGGCATGAGAATGTAATTGGAGTATAAGAGGGTTAAAGTGACACCCTTTATGATGTAATTAAGGCTTACTACTTAACCACTAGTATGGTGAATTCAAATAATTGAATTGTGACGTTTGGTTACTAATACTAGATTGCTATATATGTTCATTGTAGATAAGTAATCCAAAAAGACGGAAAGTCCATTTGAGACTAGTATTGAAGATTGACAGTCAGGTATGTAAAGCATACTCTATACCATATCTTTGGCATGAAAGTGAACAATTGTTCTATTAAGAAAGTTTCCAAAGTTATTCAGTAACATGTGATCCATAATGGTTTTGTATGATGTCCTACGTTACCAATGAACTTGTTTCCACCCTACAAGATTTCAAGACATTCCAATACTTACTTGTTTTCCAAATCTTACATATTTATTTCACTAATGAATGTCAGAAGGTATCCGGTTACTCAAACAAGATCCATGTACTATTAATGACTCCAAAACGTTTCACTGATATACCAATAAGTTCCTACTTCATTGTTATGGCATTGATGACTCCAAAATACTTTATTGATGTGCCAATGAGTTCTTACTTTATTGTTATTGCATTGATGGTCTATTTATATGTCTCTTGTTGATGTATCATTGTTTCAAAGTATCAAAAATGTGGTGGCGACCAAAATAACAATCTCAAAGATTAATTGAACTAAGTGATAGAAGTTCTCTCTTATCGGGTGGTATCCCAGGGGCATAAGCTTTTCATGGGTCGATCCTTATTTATGTGTTTATGGGTGGTATCCCAGGGGTATAAGCCTATCATGGGTCGATTCCAGTTGATATGTACTGGAGGCAGCCTAACGGTCACAGTACAGTACAGTAATGATTACAAAGATGATAAGAATGAAGGTAAAGTGATTGAATAAGCACAATGTATAGGTTGTCAGAAGTTCTAGTAAGTGTGTTCCACTCCTATTACAATTTATTCACTTGTTTCTAATTTCTATTGAGCTCCTATATCATATGTGATTATCTACAACTTTACATACTCATTACATATTTCGTACTAGCGTCCCCCACGGGGGACCTGCATTTCATGCTGCAGGCACAGGTACCTCAGCTCATACACCGCTCTTGTGCCAAAAAAATTGTATTATTTTACGAAGATACATGATTTTACTTGTTTAATTATGAATTTGAGATGAAAACTGTTATCCTATATTCTTGTTCAAGAAACTATGATATTTTTGTGATGTCTTAAAGATAAATTCCTTGAGTTTTGATGTTAATATATCATGTTTCAAGTTGAATTTCCAGATTTTCATATGAGTTATACTTTGTTTGCTATACAAAGTATGAATCTTGAAATGTTTTGCTCAAGTGTTGATATATGGGATTTAAACCCTCTTTGAGATTATGATCTTTGGTAAAGTAATGTGTTATACACACCTTGATATTTGAATGATTTGAACTTTTGGTCTTGAAAGAGTTATTTTTGAACTCGAATGAGAAAAGAAATCCACATGTTGATTTATTATGAAAAAGGGGTAGCATGATGGCTCCCGATATGAATTGTTGAATTGCGTTCTTATGGATTTTCTTTTGAAATGATATAAGCTCAATCTGGAAGTAGTCTTTAGCACCGAGTGGGAGGTATAGCTGTGATTGGTACTTCCCTAGAACTACATGCCCCCGTAGGATGTAAGCCTCAGGCTGATTAATATAGTGATCACTACTGAACAAAAGATTAAGGTCCTACTCCGATGGAAAGGATAGGATAGCTCTCCCTAACGTGGGTTGGACGTTGGACTCTATGTAGCTCACGTGGTTTATGTCGGTTGTAAGAAACTCCCAGTGTGTGTGTGTATTCTTCTGATTGAGATGAAAAATGTAATAGTTTGAAAGTGTGAGTTGAGAAAGTTATCGTTTTTGAAGAATTTGATGAATATTTCTATATCTTAAAGAGAATTGTTATGAAAGCTACTCGTTTTGATGACTTGAAAATGATTATGAAAGTGATTGGGATTTACTATGATGACTCATATATTTTCACCGATGTGTTTTACTCTATGGTGATTATGATGATTTTATTTCAAGCTATGTGAGTCTCTTATTACAGCATGCATATTTTCCTATGAATATTTGTGATATAGTTCTTGTATGAAAACTTGCATACACCCTCATATACTCGGTCCATATTCCATGGTATTGACCCATGTATTCGTATGTGGGCTACATTTTCCCTATAATGTAGGTCCAGATGCTCATTCCCAGGCTTGACGTGATTCTCCGAGCACATTGGTCTACATTTTCTGCAGTGGTGAGTCCTTATGGTTCGAGGACTGGTTATTTCAAATTTAACTCTTTTATTTTGAGTTAACAATTTATTCCCTGATGTTAGGGTCAGTTGGGGTCTGTCCCAATGGCTCAGTGTTTATAGTTTAGTAGAGGCTTGTCAGACTAGATGGTTAGATTGATCAGTCTTGTGGAGAGGTCATATTTTGTTACTTTCCGCATCTCTTTCATCTTGAATTATGATATTATGGAGAATATCTTGATGTTTGATTATAGTAATCCTGTCGATGAGTGTTGAATGGTATGAAAATGGATCAAAGGGTTAGCTTAGGGCTACTTATAGCCTTAAGCACCGTGTGATGCTTTGGGATCCATTTTTGGGGTGTTACACACTAAAATAAAAAGCGTACTCTTTTAAGGGAAAGTTCAATAATTCTCCCACATTGGTGGGAGAAGAGAACTTTAAAGTTTTTATAATAGGAAGCACTTACTGCACATGGATAGCGAGGCAAGAATAAGGTGGTGCATTGGTGGGAGAAGGGAACTTTGAAATATTTATAATAAGAAGCACTTACTCCACATAGATAGTAAGGTAAGAACAAGGTGGTGCCTCACGCCATCGTCGTCGTCGCTCACTCGGTTCGTCTTCGATTTTAGCTTCGGCTTCGGATTAGAAAAATGATCGATCGATAAGATCTATCTTTTTGGACAAAGTTTATTTGACAGAAATTTAATCCAAAATACCAAAGGAAAAAATGCAACAAATTATTTCTGTGTTTTGATCCTCCATTTATATGCATGCATGTAGTAGCGGAAACACTATTTCAAAATATAGTGCAAAAGCAAATTGATGCTGCGGAAGGGATACAACTCTTCAACGAAATAACACACTGATTCATGAAATGGTATGCCTGTTCGAAAAAGACGCACTCTTTGGAAGAACAGACATGATTTTCCAGAAAGGTCACACCTTTTAAGTGAACCATTGCCACCTTTCAGAAGAGGCACTGTGTAATACCCTGGAAAATTTTTCATTGAAATTTTGTACGTAAACGTGTTGGGTTCTATCTTTTAGAATGAATTATAAATTTTTCGTGTAGAATGTCTTAGATTATGAACCACCATTGCGTAGAGTATCGAATAATATTTCCAACAATATGTGGATCATCCAAAACGGACACCCGAGCGACGAGTTATGAACATTTTGATCGAACCGTGAATAGTAGTGAACAGTAAAACGTGCAGAAAAAAGTACTGAGGCCTAGCATATTTTTTCTCTAACTTTAAATGATCATAAATCCTTGTACATAATGATCTGGGTGATCTACTATATATCAATGGAAAGATCTGCGAGTCCTCTTTCTAATGAAATTGGTTTCATTCAATTTGTCTATCGGAGCAAAAAGTCATGGTCGATCTACTTCAGCCTATCAAAAGCGAATTTTTAGGTCAACTTCGAATGATCATAACTCCTCGTACACAATAATCTGGGTGAGATACTATATATCAATGGAAATATATGAGATTCCTCTTTCTAATGAAATTGGTTTCATCCAATTTGGATATCGGAGTAAAACGTTATGGTTAATCTACTTCAGACTATCAAAATAGTCCACCAAAGAACAGATTCGAGAATTTGTTGATTTTTAGGGGCGTTTTGGTCATTCTCCCTCACCCAAAATCCGTCCAAACCCTATATTAAAGCCTATTAGATGCATTATATGTTATATTTCATCAAATTCCCTCAAAAAGAAAACCCTAAGCTCCTACATCCAACTTCAAGAACCTCCAAAGTTCACCATTAATTATGCAAATTTATTCAAGATTCCAAGTTCCTGGTTCAAGAACTCCAAGAACCATCATTCAAAGGCACGATTAACATCTCAAAAATGTGTATCGATCTAAAGTTCATCATTCAAGGTATGTGGGGTTTTTCAACAAGAACTCTCTTTCGTTCTTGTGCCCAAAAGTACTTTTCTTTACAAAGGCATGATTTTTATTTGATTTTTTACGAATTTGAAGCATGAACCCATATCTTATGATGATTATTATGAAATCTTGATGTTTATGATTTTGAAAGATGAATTTACATGTGTGAAGATATAAAGCATGAATCTTGAACTATATTTATCATGATTTTGATATTTGGGTCGTGAATCCCCATTGGAAATTGTGTTTTTTCAGAAAGTGTGTATTATAAGCACGTTGATGTTGAATATTTGAGATATTTTGAATGATTTGACCTTTTGGTCTTAATGGAGTTGTTTTGAACTCGAGTGTGAAAGAAATCCACAACGTGGCTGATTTTGATAGATGGGAAGCAAGATGGCTCCCGATGTATATTTATATATTACTAAAATTGTTTTATTGTGGATTGTCTTTGAAATGATCTGAGCTAAGTCTGGGAGAAATCTTTAGCACCGAGTGGGAGGTATAAAGCAACCTTACTTCTCTAGAACTACATACCCCCGTAGGAGTGAGCCTGTGGCTGATTTATATAGTGATCACTAGTTTGTGTAGATTTGATATCGATAGTCCTACTCCGATATCAAGGATATGATAGCTCTCCCCAACATGGGTTGTACGTTGGACTCTATGTAGCTCACATGGTTTATGTCAGTTATAGGATCTCCCAGTGTGTGTGTGTTTCCTTATGTCTATGGTGAATGGTGAAGTGGTTTGAAAGTCGAATTGTGAAAGTTATTCTTTCAAAAGATTTAAATGATATTTACATTATGAGAATTGATATTCTTGATGAACTGAAAGTGATTGAGAAATTATATGATGACTCACATGTGTTATTGTACTTATTTCATCCTCTCATGATTATGATAATTTTCTTCAGGCTATGTGAGTCTTTCATACATCCTGCATATTTCTTATAAATATTTATGATGGTCATGTTTACACAACTGCATACACCCCTATATACTCGGTTCCTTTCCATGGTACTAACCCACATCTTTGGATTTGGGCTGCATTTTCTCGGAATATAGGTTCAGGTGCTCAGTTCCAGGTTCGACAGTGATTATTCGAGCACACTGTTCTACATCCTATGTTGTGGTGAGTCCTCATGTTCCGAGGACGTGATGTCTGATGTTGGTTTCACGGAATTATTTACATTTGATAACTGGGCATGAGTCAGTTGGGGCATGTCTCAATGGATCGCTGGTTTTATTGATTTTCTTAGAGGCTTATCAGACTAGTATAGATGTTGGGAGTTGACTAATAAGTCGTATTTTGTTATCTTTCTGAAATTCTTTTATTCTTGGATGATGATTACTCTATTGATATTTAAGGGTTATTTATGAAAACCTCGTTGATGTGTGTTGAACTGAATAAAAATGGCTCAAAGGGTTAGCTTGGGGCTACTCGTAGACTCAAGCACCATGTGACGCTCCGGGACCCATTTTTCGGGGTGTTACACACTGATAGTTATATAAACCTACTTTCATCCACAGTTTTAGGGATGAAATTTTTTTTCAGTACATACAAACTCTTCTTGTCTTCAAAAACATTTCGTGTGATCAATCAAACCATTGAGTGAGTTTGAAGAGATTCCAATTGTTTGAGGTACCGCTATAGTTGGTTTGTTTGGCCATTTTATCTTGGGAGAAAGATTCCATAGCCTCGGGTACAATGAGAGAAATTATTCCTTAAGAACACTCCGTGAAGTCGGGGCACTTGGCCTGAAAATTCTGTTTCATCGATTTTCTGAAAGTTAACATACTTCTTGGATAGATTATTTATAATCTTGTGTTGGGGGTGTTAAGGAACTTCATAAGTGTTCTAGTCTTAGACTTGAACTTGTGTTGAAGTTATTGTTGCATGTATATACAGATTTTGTACCCGAAAACATCGATAAATAACAGGTTACACACTATACTAATCTTAAGAATCAGATATTGAAAAATGTCATAAGTTGATCCTTGATTTTAACGTACTGCACAGCTGTTGTCTTTTTCTTTTTCCCAACAGCTATTGGTTGGGGTCACCATTTTTGAATCTTTTTTCGTGTTTGTCCTCCACATAATTGTCCAAGAGTTGTTGGGCTCCTTGTACACGTACTCACTTTTTTTATCGAAATAAAAGCTTTATTAATCATCCATCAAATCCCTTAATACAATCTATAGTATATGGCAAATCAAATTTTGTTGCTACTCCTACTATACAATTTTCTAATCCATGCTCTACCTACTTTCCTATCCTTCTTTCTCTCTGTATTTACACTTCTAATGCATGTTGCCTCCTTTATTTCTGCACATATATCTTCTTGGGCATTGTAACCCTGTGGCTCTAAACTGCTTTATTTCTTGTTCACCATATTATGTATATTAAGGAATTTAGTACTGCAAGAATGAAATCTCTCTTATTTCTCCCTATAGGCCTTCTCGTCATTCTCCTCCACAGACCTTGGATTTCCAGATTCTGAATTCTCATTCCCATCCATGTCAAGAGTAGGTTTAGGCATTGCCTTGAGAATTTGCATTCAAAATATAAGTGTTGTTGTGTTTCTTCAGTATCATCACACAGTGCACAATTAGTATCTATTGATAGTCCAAACTTCTTCAGTTTTTGTTTTGTTAATATCCTGTTATGGGCTACTAACCAGCTTATAAAGTTGTGCTTAGGAGTATTAGTCCTATTCCAGACCAATCTACTCATTTGCCAAACTTCCTTCTTCCATTTGTACCCATTTTTAATGGTGTATACTCCACCAAGTTTTAGCCACCCATTCACTAGATATCCATGTTTAAATTTTTCCTTAATTAAATAGATTTTCTTCTAGTACTAAGCACAATCTGGAGGTGGTGTATAACTCCACCAATTCAGCTCCTTTATGTATACAGTATTAACCCATTTCACCCATAGATTGTTTGCTTTTTGTGTTATATTCCAGGCATATTTTGCTATTGCAACTTCATTTTATGATATTATATCTTTTATTCCTAGTCCTTCATTCTTCTTCAGCCTACACATCAAATTCCATGCTATTAATGGTGCTTTCTTTGAGACTTCCTGGCCATTCCAAAGAAAATTCCTACATAATGAGATCAATCTCTTCATCACCATCTTAGGCAATATAAAAATGGATGCCCAATACGATTGTACATGGAGTAGTACAAAGTTGACCAGTTGCACCCTTCCTGCATATGTCAGATTTTTAGAGCCCATCTCCTGATTTTTGTAGCCATTTTATCTATCAGCATTTCACATTCCTTTGTTATTATCTTTCTTTGCGATATAGGTAGACCCAAATATGTGAATGGTAGTTTCCTCTGCTTAAAACCTGTTACTTCACTGATGAAATCCAGGCTCTTCCTGTCCATACTCACAGTGTAAATGCTAGTTTTTGTTGCATTTACTTGTAAGCCTGAAGTGTCAAAAAAAGTTTTCAAGCCTCTCATCATTAGCAAGACAGATTCAGTTAGTGCCCTTGCTAAACAATATGTCATCAGCAAAATACAAGTGATTCAACTTGATGTCCTTACATTTGCTGTGAAACTCAAATTCTTTCATTCTTCCCACTTTATCCAGTATCCTAGTAAGATACTTTGTACATATTACAAATAGTAGTGGGGATATGGGATCTCCTTGCCTTAAGCCTCTTTGTCCTTGAATATGTCCATGTATTCCTTCATTAATGGCTAACTTGTATTGGGTAGTAGTGATGCACCCCATTACCCATTTTATGAAATTTTTGGGGAAATTCAGGGCAATCAATATTTCTTCCACAAATTTCCACTCTATTGAGTCGTATGCCTTCTTTAAATCAATCTTGATTAAGCAGCTCCTTGATGTGTTCTTCCTGTAATACATTCTTACCAAATCTTGGCATATAAGAATATTCTGCACAATGGTTCTTCCCGATACAAAGCCACTTTGATTTTCAGAAATTAGCACAAGGCAATATTGGCTTTAGTGTGTTGCAAATCACTTTTGAAATTATCTTGTACACCGTATTACAGCAAGCAATTGGCCTGTAATCTCCTACCCCTTCTACATGATTATTCTTTGGAATTAGGGTGATAAGGGTCTGATTAATTACCTTCAGTAGTTTCCCAGTTCTAAAAAAAATCCAGTACAGCTGTTGTAACATTCCCAGCTGTCCTTATAAAATTGACTTTCATATTCGTCTGGACCTGGTGCTTTCTCCCCATTTATTGCCCATAAAGCTTGCTTAACCTCCTCTTTGCTTACAAGCATAGTTAAGGTATTCTGTTGCGCAACAGTTAAATTTTTCCCTTGTTGAACTAGTTCAGCACATACCTGTCTCCTTTGTGATGTGCTTGTGCCCAAGAGATTTCGGCTTCCACTATTCTTTCTGGTGTTGTCCGAGTATACAAATATATATGTTGTTTGAGTTTTGGAGAAGCTATGACTTAAACGTCATGAAGAAGGGTGCTTAAGCTTAACAATCACAACAGAATTAATGTGCAGCTACTAAGATAATATAATTACCCATTTTAACTACTTAATTAGCTTCATGGCTTCGCATGTAACTGATATGATCACGCAAATTATATGTACTGCTCCAATCCAATCCATCTGTCCCATTTAATATGTCGTATTTTCTTACTTCTAGTCCATCCCAGAAAAAGAATATATTTATATATTTAAATACAATTCAACTTTAATCTTTTTTATTTTTTTTTTGCTTACGGCTTGTTTTAGACTATAGAGTTCAAGACGCTTTCTGTCTTTTTAAACTCCATCCCCAGTTAAGGTCTTCCCCGCAATTTGAGACGGATGGAGTACTTTAATTCCTACTTTCTTCGTTCACTTTTAATTGTCATATTTCACTTTTTGAGAGTTAAACAGACTTTGACTAACATTTTAAAATTTTTAATTATATTAATATGAGAAGGATTGCAGTTTTTAGTATTTTTTGTATAGTTTTCAATACCGAAATTTTAAACTTAAAATAGTGAATTAATTAATTCAATTTAGTTGCAAAGATTAATCAAATTGATTCTTATGAAGTAAAACGTGACAAGTAAAACTGCACGGAGGGCGTATGTAACTTTGACATCTAATTTGGTGAGTTTTAACTCCTTATTACCCTAGCATTAATATTAAATAAAGTGAAGTGGTCCTATATGTACCGATGCTTGTTTTGTTTTAAAAAAAAAAAAGAAATTAAAAAGGAACTTTTGCAACGACCAGCTGGTAATAACTGATTGTGTGTAAAGGATCATTTCCATCTAATTTAGTCTTTGTATGATTATGTTTTGAGGTATCTTAATTAATTACCTCATCCTAATTTTTCTCTTTCGGAAGCAGTTAGTGGAACTGCTAGGCTGTATATAATTTGTTAGCTCTTAAGCAGAGAAAAATAATCTTTTGCAATTTGTTTGAGCGAAAACTATCCTAAATATACTTATTACATTATTATTTACAAGTTATAGCAAAACTTTTCAATAATTACTAGATTAAAGAAATAATTACAAGTTATAACAATTTTTTAGAAAAATCTATTTTAATTAAATATTTGAAAATCGATTATCTAATATTTATTATTTATATTATTTTCTTATTTTGAGCATTTAATATTTATGACTTAACTAAAGATTTGGATAATTATGGCAAATTATATTATTGGTATCAATGTCTTTTTTTTATTTTGATAATTAAGTATTAAAGTTGTTCACAACTTAAGGAGTCATATATGGTAAATATATTTTTTTTAAAGTTAAGAATTGATATTTTACTTTTTATTAACTTTAATAATTAACTTAACTTAACTTTAATATTTTTTACTTGCTTTTTATATATGTCAAAAACAGTAGTCTTCATGTTGATAATTAGTATTGTATCCTATGAGACATTTCTCTTTTTAATCTATCACAAATAGCTATACTTTTTTTGAAATTATCTAACACAACGTTCACATTTTATTGTTAATATTAATAGGTGTTGAGCTACAAAAATTACTATTTTTTTTAAAGTTGAAATTGAAATTATGTTTGATGATAAATATAAATTGAGGTTGTTTTGAATTTTTGTGAGAGAGATAAAAGTAAAAAAAGTGAAAACAATTAATTTTTTTACTTATTTTTATTTTTTAAAATATAATTTTAAATTATATTTGAAATTCTCATGATCAAACACCAATTTAAAGTTATATTTAAAATAAAGTGAAAAAGAATTTTTGAAAAAAAAATCTCATGTTCAAACGGCCACTAATGAGGTGATGATTTGTTGAGGCTCGTTGATATAAAAGTTCATTCTTTTACTATGAGAAAAAAATTGAAAATACTCGTGAAACTCTTACCATTGTTCATTCAAAATTACAATTAACGTACTTTAATTTGCATATATCTTCTATATATTGCTTATATATATGTTCGAAAATCTTTGCTTTATTCCTTAAACTTAATTTTCAATCAGACATTTTTACTTAAAATGAAATGGACAGTCATAGTATGATGAGAATATCACTTTTATGTTTCTGCTAAATAAAATTGTTTTCTTAGTAATTTTACTTACATCCTATCGTAAAATTCGTCTACTTTTTATGCTGATTCTCTAGTAGAAAACTCATCAAACACCAATATCAATCATGGTTAATACAAATTATTTTTTTATTGCAACAAAAAATTATTTGACATTAAATAATTATCAATTAATTTTTTCAATATTTACGGTGATAGTTTTTCATGTAATATCCATTACATACACTACAAAGGTTATGTAAAATAAAACATAACTTTTCTTATCGATTGTCACATTCATAAAACTCATTCACTACAAATGTGATATATGCGAAACTTCATCAATACCAATTTTAACATCAACTTAATATATTGAGAACTAAAAAAAATACTATTTAAGTATGAAATGAGTATATAAACTGGTTTCAACGTAATTTATTAAACAATTCATGAATATTGTATTGTGTACTATACTGGTTTCATACACTAAAAACAGTTATATAAGAATACGTCATTTGTATGTAGAATCTTATATACCAACACAAATAACAGATTGTTCAGTATTTTTATTAATATCCATTGTCATATATTTTGGTGTCAAATACAATATATATTTAATAAAAAAAATCAACAATACTACTTTTCTAATCTAAATACAACATTACTCCCCGGTGATTCTGGAATCTTTGATTTGTTAAAATCAGTCCGGTTACCACTTTTATCATCCCTTGACGTCTTGCATAAACTTGATCCTTTATTGAGCATGTATGAATGTCACAATACATTCTTATCTTAAAAATCTTTGATTTGTTAATTCTGAAAGAACGAAGAAACCAAGTACAGTCCTCCACCATACAAATCAAATTGTAGCTGTTAAATTAAAAAAAATTAATACTCAAAAAACAGATACCCGAATTACATACAACTATAGTATTCAATTTAATACACTAAAAATACACAATCGTTTTTACCTGTTTGCGCTTGACCTTTCAGTTTGATATGTCTATCATCAACTGTGTTGCGATTGCCTCTACTAATCCTTTGTATTTTGTTGTTGCATCATACATAATCTCATCAATTCCAAAGTCCCTCGGTATTACTGTTTAAACAACAATTTTAGCTTTCATGCAATTAATAAACATACAAAATTCAACAATGTAACAATAGAGAATTGAAGAAACATAAAAAAAATAAATCTTTAAATTCGTTTTGAATGAAAAATATCCATTTTCATAAAAAAAAAATTAACAAACCTGATGAATCTCATCTCCCTCCATGACGTTTCATGATTGAAATTTGTTATCAAAAGAAATACTTGTTTTTACTTTTCTTTCAAATTATAATACTCAACAATTTGTTGACGCCAAAATTAAGATGTTTTGTTTACTGGTATAAATTAATCTTGTATAAAGAGAAAGGTAGTGTATGAAGATGAAAACTCTTAATGCAAGCATTAAAATAGGAGGAAAAAAAAAATGGTTAGAGGGATTTGGGGTGGATAAATATCAGTAATTAAGGTTAGCTACATTTAAGGAAGGTAAATTGTACATTAATTGTATTAAATCTTTATTTTGTTTTTTCACTAATTACTTTTTTGTATTTCCAACAACAAAAAAATCTTTTTTATATATTTTTTTAAAATAAAAATTACTATAACTTAAAAACTTAAAAGTTTTGCTATAACTTGTAATAACTAATCTAATAAATTTATATAGTTAATTTTCCCTTTGTTTTATTATACAACCCATAGCAGAAGAAAAAGGAATGGGCAGTCAGCATGCATAGTTTATTATACTAATGATTGGGTAGTTGATGATGCTTTTGTGTTTTCAAAAAAAAGAAAAAGAAACTTCTCTATTGATTTTGTTAATATGGTGAGAGGTATAATTATATTAATTGTATGTACCGCATTAATATCAAATGGTGCACCCAACACACGCTCTTGTTTGTAGCTTTGTTTGTTGGTAGAAAGATATTCTCATTGCCTTTTGAAAAAATGTTCTGAAATACTTATGGGAATATGTATGGATTAAGGGAAGATTTTTTGTATATGACCAAGTGGAAGACACGAAAATATTATGTTCTAGCTCCTAACACGCAGTGAGCACCTCATTATCTGTACAACGCGCTTCTAATGAATTCTAATCTAACTTGAGCTCATTATCACTTGCGTTGTTTGGAAGAACAATTAATTCTATCACGATAGTGGTATAGAAGACAAACATTTGGAAAGGTTCTCGAGTTTCTAAATCATTCTTCTTAGTGAGGAGAAATAGTGGGGGAAAGAGAGCGAGAGACCTAACCGCCATTAGAAGAATAAATCTTTTTTGCATATCAACCTAAATATAAATAAATAAATACAACCACAACCAGAAAGATCAAACCACTTTATTTGATTTGAAACGTGGTTTAATTTCATTCAGTTTATTTTCGAAAAACTTGTTTGCCGAGGATAATATATAAATACATCTTATTTATGCCATATAAGTACGTGATTTGGCTGCAACTCCACTTCAACAAACCCATACACCGGGCAAAAGAATAGTTTACCATTAGCTGGCGAAATGTGACTTATTCCCAAAAGTGTGTTTCTAATAATATTATATGATTTTTTTTTTTAAAAGAATAAATTGAAAAAAACAAAAAAAGTTTAACAAACAAATGCATGACTAGAAGGTGTTATCGTTCATAATAGCTAATCCAATTTTGTAAGAAATGATTTTTACTCTAGCCTGCTACCTAAAAGAGAATTAATTACAAATTGCATGTTATCACAAGTTAAAATGTACTCCTCTCTCGTCCAAAATAAATAAATTTTTATCTTAATACATATCTATTAAAAAAAATTAGGACATAAATTTTACTTTACTTTTCATATTTATTCTTTTAGATTGTATCAAACTACTCTTAAAATTTTAGTCATGTTAAAATAAGAAATAACTATGTAGCTTAGCAAACATAAACGGTTAAGGGAAAATTACCCGTAATAGCCCCTAGTGGGCTGTAATTACCACTTACAACTATATTTTACCATAATTACCTATTGTAGCCTAAACATTTGCTATACTTTACATTAATTACGTTTTGTAGCCTTACAGTTACACGCTAGTACAATCATAATTGTAGCCTGAATCATATTTCTTTCTATATTTTCATCTTTTTCTATATTTCTTTTTTTCACGGTCTTTTTTTATTTTTGCATTTTCTTTGATTCTTTTTTCGTTCTTTTTTATTCTTTTGGTCATTTTTTCTCCTCTTTTATTTTTTTATATTTTTTCGTTTGTTGTTGTATTTTATATTTTATATTTATTTGTATCATACTATGTATTTTAAATAAATTTATTATTTGTAGTTGAATAGTTTAGTTGTGAATATGTATAATTTATCATTCGTATTTGTATATAAATAAGTATATTGATTAATTGTATTTGCTTGAGACTAAAATACATAAATATGCAATTTGTCTTTCAATGCAAATATATCATTGTGTTTCGTATTTTAAATTTATCATTTATATTTGTATATAAACAAGTATCATTTTGTATGCATATGGTTCAAATTGTATAAACATGTGTCATTGATATAGATGTAACATTTGTATTTGTATAATTTATTATTTTTATTTTTATTATGATGCAAATTCATCAATAAATGTAAATACAAGTCTTCAAAGAAAGAAAAATAACAATTTTTTCTAATGTTTAAAGATACAAATGATGTTGTCAACTACAAATTCAAATACAAACAAATGAAATTACAAATACAAATACAATATATGATCAACTTATAAATGCAAATATAAAATAATTCCTTAAAAATATAAATACATCGACGAAAATAGAATACAAATTGTACATAATCACGGTTAAATACACTATGCAATAAACTTACAAATACAAAATAATTCTTCAGAAATAAAAAGACATCGACGAAAATAAAATACAAATACAAATATAATCTAAATATGCAAATACAATAAAACCACAATACAAATATAATCCAATATAATATACAGTCAATTATAAAATACAAATACAAAATAATTTTAAAATACAAGTGTGAATTATATAAAATATAAATAATGGTGCGAACTAACAAATACAAATAAAAGTATGATACAGAATTCCTAGCTCGAGACCTTTCACATGAAGTCAAGCGCGTGAGTTGCAACGACTCCAAGCCTTGTTCATATCCTTGGCCATGTGTGAGGCCCTTGTGAGCCCATCTAAGGGCCTATACTTTTTAAAGTGTGAAGAGGTCCAATAAAACACCCTAAACCTACCCACTTAATGTCAAGGGTATTTTGGTTTTTTGTCCCTTCTTTGTAATTGACTATATAAGCCATTTATTAGGGCTAGTCTTTTTTAGTTAGTTCATTCCTATTATTCAAGAAACAAAAGACTTGTAATATTGGTGACTTCTCTTTCTCATTTTGGAGAGCCCAAAACCGAAAGCTCACTAGTAGAGTGATACTAGTGTTGTATCTTGGCTAGAAACTAGGGTCTTTGGGTTATTGAGTTCCTCTTGGTCCAAGTAAGAATTTGATGTTGATATTCATTAGTCTTAGGTTCCTTTCTTATTGAATATTGTATGTCAAGTTTCTATACCTTTTGTAATCTTGATAACATTGTGTTGTTGAATCTAAAAGTCTAGTGAAGCCGTGTGGGGCTCTTTCGATTCACTAGCAAAATTGTCATTTGTTGTTCTTGTTGTAAACTCATTTTTCTAGTCAAAACAAGTGTTGAAGCCTAGTGAAGCCGTGTGTGGCCTCTTTCGATTCACTAGCACTTTGTTGTTCTTATTGTTGCTTCTTGTGTTGGCTTAAATCTCTTGATACACACTTAACTTTGTATCATTTGGTATTAAAGCTTGTGGTTGATTTTGTTCCAACATAATCAATCTTGGGCTTGATAGTTAAAAAAAATACAAAAAAAAAAATTGCTGAAATCTGACAAATTCCAAAAAAAAATAAAAAAAATCTGCCCTTCTTGTTCTTGGTCGAGAAAATTATGTTGTGTTTTTGCCTTGGTCAAAAGTTTGTAGTTAGATCTATAGTTTTTTTCTTGTGTTGGTTTCTTTCTCATCAACATAAAAGGTGTCTAGATCTAAAGTTGAGCTTAATGATAAGTGACTTGTTGTTGTTCTTAAAGTTGGTTGTGTGTTGTGGCTTGTGTTTGGACGTTAAAGTGGCCATTGTTGGTGTGTTGTTGGTGTGTTCTTGAAGGTATTGTTATTGTGCTCATCTTGATATTCTCTTCAACTCATGTATTAAACACTAAAAAGATTAAAATAGATCCAAAAAAAGTTAAAGGACAAAGTGTAAAGTTGTTTGTGAGAAGACTTGAGCACGTCACTTCCATGACTTGACATCTACTTTTCAACAACTTTTACCACCTTTTAATGGACTTTGTTTTGTGAGATTGGTACAAGTCAAGTCTTTCCATTTGAGATTGGACTTAAAGAAGTTACAAGACTTTACTTCCCTCCAAAAGTAAAGTCATCCATTACAAAAATTGTGAAGATTAAGGCTTCAAGTTGATGAACAAAGTGTATGGACCGTGACCAATACCATGCTGCCACATCACCTTAATCACTGTTCACGTCATTAATTAAGCTCAATTTGGATATTATAGTTTCTAATTATTGATTCTTAGTTTCTTCTAATTGACTCGAGAACTAATTAGCAAGCTAGTATATTTTTACTAGGTTGTCAATTAGTCCTTTGAAGCCTTGTCTTTGTGTCATCGTTTGTTTGTGTGCTTTTGTCGTTTGAATAAGTTGTAACTCCTTG
Source organism: Capsicum baccatum var. pendulum (assembly GCA_030864225.1). Lineage (NCBI taxonomy): Eukaryota > Viridiplantae > Streptophyta > Magnoliopsida > Solanales > Solanaceae > Capsicum > Capsicum baccatum. Next base: position 120,533,012 of record CM061556.1, on the reverse strand, counting down.
ACTCTAGTCCGACGGGAATTCTTTGAGTTTCAAACGAAAATTCATTCCAGACAAGAGTATACTCATACCTTAAGGATTTACGGATTAATAGCCAATCACAATACTTATGGAGCTTGAGTGTGAGTGAGGGAAGGGGTTTTAAACTAACTTGCTTGTTGCTTTTATAGGTGATACCTTGACAATGGAGGGAACCACGTCTCAAACAGTGGATTCAAATGAAATGGAGAATATGAGGGTCACTCTTGAGGATATGACCCGAACTCTTGAAAGGTTGAGTACGGAAGTGGGAGCCAAAAGGGGAGAAGTGACGACTATTAGTGGGAGGTTAGAACAAGTGGAGAGTCAAAGGAACTCTCATCCTTCTACTCCTCGATATATTTCATCAAGTAGACATGATAGAAATTCCTCCGCCACCGTTACTCCCGAAACATGGCCACAATTGCCAAATCCTTCATTAGCTCCACTAAATGCCGCTAGCCAAACCACACATAACCCCCTAAACCGAGACTCCAATAGACCAACCCATTCCCAAAATCCTTAAGTTCCACAAAAGGGACTTAAACATCCAATACCTCCACTAAATCCAAACCTACCCTTCCGAACCCCACTAAACCAAAGATCCCCACCTCCACAAAAGCCAATCCCTCCAAATCGAGTTCCAAATTTCCAAAACCATCTTGTCCACTTTAAGGAATATGGTAGAGAGAATTATGAAGGGTATGGATCCTTTGACGATGCTTACATGAGGGAGGGGGAGATGAAAGGGGGGCTTGTGGATCCAAGAAGATACCGAGGGTATGGAAAAAGGGGAAACCGACACCAAGAAAGAGACGTAGGCATCAATACAATCAAATTGAGCCTACTTATATTTAAGGGTGAAAGTGACCCCGAGGTATATCTTGCTTGGGAGTAAACATGTGATAAAGTGTTTCAAGTGAATGATATCTTGGAAGAGAAGAAGAGTTGTTATGCCATAGCTCATTTTGAAGGCTATGCTAACACTTGGTGGGAATACTTCAAGTGGTTCGAAAATGAGTTGGTAGAGGAGAAACCACTACCATGGTTTTGATTGAGGTACCTAAAGAGGCAACGGTATCTTCCCGAAAGCTATCGTCATGAGTTGATTGAGAGATTGTACAACTTGCGGCAAGGGAATCGAAGTGTTATGGCATATTATGATGAGTTGCAACAACTCATGTTGAAACTTGATCATCGTGGGGATAAAATTAGTCGTGACATCATTTGGTTCAAGTGTGGGTTGAACAAAGAGATCTCCACTCATTTGACACTTCACAAGTTTGATACCGTCGAAGGTATTTTTCAAGAGGCTCTTGAGATTGAAAAGGAAACTTAAAGAGAGGTCGTCATTCAAAGTAAAGGGACAATCAACCTCGGGTTGGCCGAGGGGCAAGGATATGGTTCAATCCTCTTTGGGTTGGCCCAACAACAAGGATCAACTCGCCACTACTAGGCTGCCCGAGCCCAAAATAGTCCATAAAATCCCTTCGAGGCAAAAAGTTCACAAGTATACTAATCCTAAAGGGTTCCAATGCTTCAAGTGCGAAGGTTGGGGACATAAAGCCAATGAATGTCCTAACCGACGCAATGTAATCCTAAGGGAAGGTAGATTGTATTTCCTTGGTGAAGAAGTGGGTATTGAGGGTGATGAGAGTGAGACTGAGCCTCAAGATAGAGAGACGAATGAGAGTGATACGGGACAAATGGCCATCTTATCTTTCGGTGACATCTTTGGAGGCCAACACATAGAGGCTCAAGAATTGGTCACCTCGATGATACAAGAACATGCATGGAGGACCCGTTTTGAGAGTAACTCAAAGCCATCTCGCGTATGGAAGATTGCTTGGAGCATTTAAGAGTGAGGACTCACGGTTTTGGGCCTTAAACTAGTCTCCAAGGCTGGCCCAAAAGGCAAGGGGGCGGATGGGCCTTTTATGTGTGAAGAAGGGGGTCTTAATGGGCCAAAAACTAGCCTCCAAGGCTGGCCCAATAGGCAAGGGGCGGATGGGCCTTTTAGCCCTTTTGTTTGTAGTATAAATAGACCATGTTAGAGAGTTATTGGGTAGTTTTTGAGATCAGAAAGTTGTAACCTAAAACACTAAACATTTTCCTCTCTATTTCACTCTAGAGAGCCGCCACTATCTCCTCACAAGTAGAGGGATACTTGGGTTGTATCATTGGCTAGAAACAAGGGTTTTGAGGTTGTTAAGTACCTCTTGGTCCTCGTAAGAACTTGGTGTTTCCATTCATTAGATTTAGGGTCCTATCTTGAGGTTAGGGTTCTTAGTTTATTGAATGTTTTATGTCAAGTTATCTATCTTTCTTATTCTTGTTGTTGTTGTGTTGATCTTGTTATCTTAAAGTCTAGTGAAGCCGTGTGGGGCTCTTTCGATTCACTAGCATTATTTTCCATCTTGTTGTTCTTGTATTGTTAAAAGTTGAAAAACCGAAAAACAGTTTGTTGTTCTCGTGTTGTTGCTGAAAACCGAAACTGAAACTTGCTGATTTTTGTGTTGTAAAACTAAAATTCCGTAGCATCTTGAAGTCCTTGTTGTTGTTGGTTTTGATATTGTATCAGAGAGAGATCCACATGATGATGATGATTGTGAGGATTCTTATCTGCAAGAAAAGGAGTACATTTTCCAAACTTTGTAATGAGGCATACCATGATTAGTAAGGCGATAGATAATCTTAGCCAATGGGAGAATCTATTCCATACTAAATGCCTTATGAAGGGAAGTGTGTGCACTATGATGATAGATAGTGGAAGTTGTGAAAATGTGGTTAGTGTTGCGATGGTGAACTTTTTGAAATTACCGACTACACCTCACACTAGTCCTTACAAGTTACAATGGTTGAATGAATGCGGCGATTTAAAGGTCACAAGGCAATATGTGATACATTTTAAGGTATCCAACTACCATGACGAGGTGCTTTGTGATGTGATACCAATGCAAGCTTGTCACTTGTTGTTAGGAAGGCCTTGGCAATACGATAGGTCGAACAAACATGATGGAAGGTCTAATCGGTATACAATTGAGAAGGATGGCCGAAAGGTCGCTCTTCATCCATTATTGCCTTCCCAAGTGAATGAATTACACCAAAAAATGTGAGAATTGAGGGAAAAGAGAAAGAAGGCCAGGAGTGAGGAAAAAAAGTGGAATCCGAGAGTGAGAGTGTAGGGGAAGCCAAGGGGCCCCTAAATTCTAAGGGGCACGGGAGCATGGTGATGATGGCTAGGAGAAATGAACTATTTGTGGATCATGACGAGGATACTCCGATGCTCCTCTTGGCTCATTGTTTTAATACAAACCCCACTAACGTTTTTATTTCTCCTTCTATTTCTCATGTTTTGCAGGATTACGAGGATATCTTCCCAAAGAAATTGCCGAAAGAATTGCCTTCACTTTGGGGCATTAAGCACCAAATTGATTTTGTGACGAGCTCATAATTGCCCAACAAACCATCTTATAGAAGTAACCCGACGGATACCAAAGAATTGTCACGCCAAGTTTATGAACTTCTCAACAAAGGGTACATCAAGAAAAGTATGAGCCTTCGTGCGATTTTAGGACTTGGCATATGTGCGTTGATTGCCGAGCCATCAACAAGATAATAAAATATACTTGATGAATTGAGTGGTTCGTATTTGTTTTCTAAATTTATTTGAGGAGTGTCTATCACCAAATCCGTATGCAACCGGATAATGAATGGAAAACCGCCTTTAAGACCAAGTTCGATCTCTATGAATGGATAGTTATGCCATTCGGCCTAACAAATGCTACAAGTACTTTCATGAGGCTAATGAATCATGTGATGAAGCCATTTATCAAAAAGTTTGTTGTTGTTTACTTTGATGATGTTTTGGTGTATAGTAAGTTATTAGACGAGCATGTAAAGCATTTACAATATGTGTTTGATGTCCTTCGAAAGAAGAAGTTATATGCTAATCTAGAAAAATATTATTTTGGTGTCCATGAAATTGTATTTCTTGGGCTTGTGGTGAGCTCAAGAGGGGTCAAAGTGGATGAATCTAAGATTGACACCATGAAAAATTGGCCAACTCCCAAAATTATAGGTGAAGTGAGATGCTTTCTCGAGTTGGCTAGTTTTTATAGACGTTTTGTCAAAGGATTTAGCACCATTGTCGCCCCCTTGACCGAAGTGATTAAAAAGATCGGTCTTTCAAGTGAGGAGATGAGCAAGCCAGTGCCTTTGTAGACTTGAAATCTATGTTCATCTCGGCCCCTTTGCTACAATTGCCGAATTTTGACAAGACTTTTGAGGTCGAATGTAATGCTAGCAAAGTCGGCATAGGCACGGTTTTAATGCAAGAATTGAAGCCTATTGCCTACTTTAGTGAAAAGCTCAAAGAATCAACTCTAAACTACTCTACGTACGATTTAGAGTTGTATGCCTTGATTATAGCCTTGGACACTTGGCAACATTATTTGTGGCCTTAAGAATTCGTGATTCGAACGGATCATGAATCCTTAAAGCATGTACGGGCACAAGACAAGCTTAACTGATAGCATGCCAAACGGATTGAATTTCTTAAAATTTTCCTTTATTTTATTCATTACAAGAAGGGTAAAGACAATGTGGTTAACGATGCTTTATCCCAAAAATATGTGTTTGTGTCTACTTTGTCGTCTAAGTTGACGGGGTTTGAAAGCCTCAAGTCTTTATATCCCGAGGACCTTCACTTCGCTCTCATCTATAGGGAAAGTGAAGAGTTGGATAGGGATAGGTGGGTTAGGGATAGGGGTTCCCATCCCTATACCAAATTTGATGGATACTTGTTTAAGGGTAGATGATTGTGTGTTTCCTCAAGTTTGAGGAGAGAATTGTTTGTGAAGGAAGCACACAATGGCGGGCTAATGGGCCATTTTGGGATTGAAAAGACCCTCAAAATTTTGGAAGAATAATTTTATTGGCCTAGAATGCACAAGGATGTGGCTTGGAATTGCGGCCAATGTGTTGATTGCAAAGGATCCAAGTCACAGCTCCAACCCCATGGGTTGTACACCCCATTGTCCATCTCTTTGCACCCTTGGCTTGACATATCAATGGACTTTGTGTTGGCATTACCGAGAACTAAAAGGGGGCGGGATAGTATTTTTGTTGTGGTGGATCGATTTTCCAAGATGGCTCACTTTATTCCTTGTTCTAAATATGATGATGAGCCTAGTGTAACCTCTTTGTTTGTTGATAATGTTGTAAAACTTCATGGTGTTTCGAGGACCATAGTGAGTGATAAGGATTCTAAATTCCTAAGCCACTTTTGGAAGTCCATGTGGGGTAGGTTCGGTACTAAGTTGTTGTTTTCGACCTCATGCCACCCACAAACCGATGGCCAAATGAAAGTAGTAAATAGGACCTTAGGGTCTATGCTACGGTCCATGGTTAAGGGAAAAATGACTTATTGGGGGGAGCACTTACCGTTGATTGAGTTTTCTTATAATCGTGTTATACACTCAAGCACGAGGATGACACCCTTTGAGTGTGTATACGGCATCAACCCCCTCACCCCTTTAGATTTAACTTCTTTGCCAAGTGATTTTGTGATAAGCTTAGATGGAATCAAATGGGCTGAGTCCATGAAGAAGCTACATGAGAAGGTGAGGTTGCGGTTGGAAAAGAAAAACCAAGAAGTTGCAAGGCGAACCAACAAAGAAAGAAGAAAGCTCATTCTTGAACTGGGAGATTGGGTGTGGGTGCACCTAAGGAAGGAGAGATTCCCGTCTAAAAAGAATGCTAAGTTGATTCCACAGGGTGATGGCCCGTTCCAAGTATTAGAAAGGATCAACGACAACACCCACAAGATTGATCTACCCCTGAAATATCAAGTGCACAACACTTTCAACGTGTGTAACCTCTCTCGGGTGGAAACGATGGAGGATGACAATGATCCAAATTTGAGGACAAATTCTCTTCAAGATGGAGAGGATGATACGGGAATTCACAGCTCGAGTCCTTTCACACGAAGTCAAGCACGTGAGTTGCAATGACTCCAAGCCTTGTTCATATCCTTAGCCGTGTGTGAGGCCCTTGTGAGCCCATCTAAGGGCCTATACTTATTAAAGTGTGAAGAGGCCCAATAAAACACCCCAAACCCACCCACTTAATGTCAAGGGTATTTTGGTCTTTTATCCCTCCTTTGTAATTAACTATATAAGCCATTTATTAGGGCTAGTCTTTTTTAGTTAGTTCATTCCTATTATTCAAGAAATTAAAGACTTGTAATATTGGTGACTTCTCTTTCTCATTTTAGAGAGGCCAAAACCGAAAGCTCACTAGTTGAGTGATACTAGTGTTGTATCTAGGCAAGAAACTAGGGTCTTGAGGTTTTGAGTTCCTCTTGATCCAAGTAAAAATTTGGTGTTGATATCCATTAGTCTTAGGGTCCTTCTCATTGTTAGGGTTCTTAGATTATTGAATATTGTATGTCAAGTTTCTATACCTTTTGTAATCTTAATAACATTGTGTTATTGAATCTAAAAATCTAGTGAAGTCGTGTGGGCTCTTTTGATTCACTAGCAAAATTGTCATTTGTTGTTCTTATTGTAAACTCATTTTTCTAGTCTAAACAAGTGTTAAAGCCTAGTGAAGCCGTGTGTGGCCTCTTTCGATTCACTAACACTTTGTTGTTCTAATTGTTGCTTCTTGTGTTGGCTTGAATCTCTTGATACACACTTAGCTTTGTGTCTGTAACACCCCGTATTCAAGTACGTGTATTGGCATATTCAAGTACGTGTACTGGTCTTATTTATATGGAATTAATTTCTTTATTTTATTTATACCGGAATTTGCCCGTCGATGGTTTCATGCAAAGGTTATTGAATAAGCTTTCCAATGATATAAAGATTTCCAAAAACAGATAGGTTTCGGATATAATCGAGCACGTTCGAAACTATAAAATCGTGGCCGGGATATTTGGGAATAGTAAATGTGTAGGAAAATTTCCTGCACACAAACTACTGAGGTCAGCCGAATTTTTGGGTCAACTTTGAACAATCATAACTCTCTTAATATAATGAACTGCGAGAGCTGCAAACTGTGAAAAGAAATATCTTTGAGTCTACTTTCCAATGCAATTGGTTTCATCCAAATCCAACATCTGAGTAAAGAGTTATACTCGTTTTACTTCAGCCTATCAAAACAGATTTTTAAGGTCAACTTCAAACGACCATAACTCCTTGTACAGGACGAACTGGGTGGCCTACTTTATATGTAATGAAAGCCCTTTGAATTATCCTTCTAACGATACCAATTTCACCCAAATATGATATTGGACCAAAGAGTTATAATCAATCTACTTTAGCTTATCAAAACAGTCCACCAAAGGACAGATTTGACATTATTTAAATTTTAAAGGTATTTTGGTCATTTCCTATTATATTATGGATGCGAATATGTGTATATATACATGTATATGAGTTCAAAAACTCATTTTCATCATCAATCATTGAGAAATAACAAACCCTAGCCAAATTTGACCTTTAAATTACTTTTGATTCAACCGTAGAAATTTCAAAGTAATTCGATAACTGCGTTTGTCATCTCGAGAGCTTCGAACGACACCTATTATTTGTGCAAACAGGATTGCATAATCAAGAAGTGAATTCTAAGGTATGAATATTGTTTGCCTTTGTCCTTTTCCATATGCATATGTGTGATAGAGGATTATATGTATTGGTTGTTATTGAAAGGTGATGAAAATAGGGTTATGGACTATTTTGCATGGTTTGGTTGTATTGAATTGTGGAAGGTGAATATGTTAATTGAGCTATGGAAGGTGGATATGGTGATATACTATTGAATTGATGATTATTTATGTCTATGGCTCTATTTGGTTTAATGGATTGGTTGGAAGCATAAATGAATCCAAACTTGATATTGGAGAATGTTGTATGAATATACATGACATGTGAATGTAATTGGAGTATATGAGGGTTAAAGTGACACCCTTTATGGTGTAATTAAGGCTTACTACTTAACCACTAGTTTGGTGAATTCAAATAATTGAATTGTGACGTTTGGTCGCTAATACTAGATCGCTATATATGTTCATTGTAGATAAGTAATCCGAAAAGACAGAAAGTCCATTTGGGACTAGTATTGAAGGTTGACAGTCAAGTATGTAAAGCATACTCTATACCATATCTTTGGCATGAAAGTGAACAATTGTTCTATTAAGAAAGTTTCCAAAGTTATTCAATAACATGTGATCCATAATGGTTTTGTATGATGTCCTACGTTACCAATGAACTTGTTTCCACCCTACAAGATGTCAAGACATTCCAATACTTACTTGTCTTCCAAATCTTACATGTTTATTACACTAATGAATGTCAGAAGGTATCCGGTTACTCAAACAAGATCCATGTGCTATTAATGACTCCAAAACGTTTCATTGATATACCAATAAGTTCCTACTTTATTGTTATGGCATCGATGACTCCAAAACACTTCATTGATGTGCCAATGAGTTCTTACTTCATTGTTATTGCATTGATGGTCTATTTATATGTCTCTTATTGATGTATCATTGTTTCAAAGTATCAAAAATGCGGTGGCGATCAATATAACAATCTCAAAGATTAATTGAACTAAGTGATGAAAATTCTCTCTTATCGGGTGGTATCCCAGAGGCATAAGCCTATCATGGGTCGATCCCTATTTATGTGTTTATGGGTGGTATCCCAAGGGCATAAGCCTATCATGGGTCGATCCCAGTTGATATGTACTAGAGGCAGCCTAATGGTCACAGTACAGTACAGTAATAATTACAAAGATGATAAGAACGAAGGTAAAGTGATTGAATAAATACAATGTACAGGTTGTCACAAGTTCTAGTAAGTGTGGTCCACTCCTATTATGATTTATTCACTTGTTTCTGATTTCTATTGAGCTCCTATATCATATGTGATTATCTACAGCTTTACATACTCAGTACATATTTCGTACTGACGTCCCCCACGGGGGACCTGCATTTCATGCTGCAGGCACAGGTACCTCAGCTCATACACCGCACAAGTAGGAGCCAGGATATCCAGCTGCTTTTGGTGAGCTCCAGTTTGCTTTGGGGCTTTTCGTGTCATATCCAGTCACTTTTGGTATTGTATAGAAGTTAGTTATATGGCGGGGTGTATTCCGACCTTAGTTAAACTCTGTGTATTATCTAGAGGCTTTGTAGACCTAATGTACAGTCAAGGTGGTGTTTTGTTAATAGACGTGATGGCTCCAATGGCCAAGTATTGTATATATATATGTGTGTGCTCGAGCTTATACAGGTGATTATTTTCTTTTATATGCGACATGATGCTGTCCAAATTTTGGGTTGTCGTAGAGGTATACATGGGAAGTATAAGGTTATGAGCTGGTTCTCCCGGGCCTTCTCGGTTATGGGTGCCAGTCCGCCCCAATAGGATTTGAGGCATGACAAAAGTGGTATCAGAGATGTTCGTCTTAGTGAGTCTACAAAGTCGTGTCTGCGTAGAGTCTTATTTATCGGTGTGTCATGCACCGCATCTATAAATAGGAGGCTATAGACATTTAGGAATTGTTTTTTTTCTTCATGTCTTAGATCGTGCGATAGAGCCTATATTGTATATGAAGTCATAGTTGACCACTGAATCCGTTTGTTTCTCTTATTATAGTAATGATGCCGGTTACCAGAAGCAAGAATATCGGTAAGCAAGTAGATGTGGCTGCCGGAGAGCAGACTAATAAGTCACCCACTATACCAGCTAATCAAAGTGAGGCTCCAACTGAGCATGCATCAGAAACTTCTTCCATTCCGAAATAAATAAGGGGGAGGAGAACTATATCCCCAAAGCCACCTATTAATGTTGTTGATCTATATCTTAGAAATGGAGTGCAACTTTTGACTCGTATAGTTGTTGGGCAAGCTCAAGGGCAATCCATTCCTACCACGGGTCCTAGTGGTACAGATAAGGCGGCTAACTTTCGAACACAGGATTTTCTTAAGATAGATCCTCCCACTTTTACTGAATCAGATCTTAACTAGGACCCACAGGACTTTATTGATCAAATTCAAAGGGCCTTAGATGTTATGCATGTAATGGGTAGAGAGACAGTGGAATTAGCGGCGTATAGATTTAAAGGGGAGGCTATATATTGGTACGAGGATTGGAAATGATCTAGGGGTATTGATGCACCCCCAGCTACTTGGAAAGAGTTCAAAGAGGCATTTATTGATCATTATTTTCCATTCGAGATTCATCAAGCCCGTGCAGATCAATTTTTAAATCTTCGTCAGGGGAATATAAGCGTGAGGGAGTACAGTCTTCGATTTAATTCCTTGTCGAGATATGCTCCTAATGTTGTAGCTACTATGGATGACAGAGTTCATCAATATGTGGATAGGTTGGATCCATATCTGGTTAGAGATTGTACTATTGCCGCTTTGAACAAAGATATGGACATAGCGAGGATCCAAAATTTTGCACAGAAAATGGAAGATCAGAGGCAGAGGAGAAGAACACAGGAATTAGAAAGAGGATATTCCAAGAGGGCCAGATCTACAGGGCAGTTCATGGCATCCCAAGGAGGGTTTAGACCACAGTTTTCTGCTAGACCATCTAGGCCATTATCTTCTTATTCTGCAGCTAGTGCCCCACCACAGTTCCAAAGGTCCAGAGAAAATCAATTTGAGCACAGAAGTGAGAGTCAGAGTTCGCGGACAGTGGGGTACCAAAGGCAAGGGAATATGAGCCAATCGAGACTTCCTCGAGATCCATGCAATAAATATGGAAGGTATCATCTGGGCGCATGTCGACTGGAGACCAATGTTTGCTTTTGGTGTGGTATGTAGGGGTATATGATAAGAGAATGCCCACGAAGGGGCATAGGGGGTATGGCATAACCTACGAGGTTATTTATTGCATCATCATCATCGATTCCTTATTCAAGAAGGGGTGCACAACCAATGGGTCGTGTTAGAGGTGATAGAGGATCCACGAGTTCTAGCGGGGCTCAAAATCATACGTATGCTCTAGTGGATCGACAGAATTTAGAGGCTTCCCCAGATGTGGTTACGGGTACGTTGTCTATCTTTTCATTCAATTTATATGCCTTAATTGATCCCAGTTATACATTATCTTATGTTACTCCATTGGTTGCTGGAAAGTTCAAAAGAATACCCGAACTGTTAGTTAAGCCATTTGAAGTGTCCACACCGGTTGGGGAATCTATTATAGCTAGAAAGGTTTACCGAAACTGCATAGTAACTGTTTGTGGTCATGATACGATGGTTGATATTGTAGAGTTAGAAGTGGTAGATTTTGATGTTATAATGGGTATGGACTGGTTGACGTCTTGTTATGCCACAATTGATTGTTGCACGAAAAAGGTATATTTTCATTTTCCAAATGAATCAGTCCTTGAATGGAAAGGTGAAATTAGCGCGCCAAGATGTAGATTTATTTCTTATTTTAAGGCAAGAAGAATGATTTCCAAGGGATACATATATCATTTAGTTAGAGTAAGGGATACAGAAGCGGAGCCACAAACTCTTCACGCTGTTTTGGTGGTAAATGAATTTTCTGATGTATTTCCTGAAGATCTTCCAGGTTTGCCTCCTGAACGAGAAGTAGAGTTTGGTATTGATGTAATACCAGGCACCCAACCAATCTCCATTCCTCCATATAGAATGGCCCCAGCAGAATTATGAAAATTGAAAGAGCAATTGAAAGATTTGCTAGAGAAGGGATTCATAAGGCCTAGAATGTCCCCCTGGGGAGCACCAGTGTTATTTGTGTGCAAAAAGAATGGCTCGCTGAGGATGTATATTGATTATCGTCAATTGAATAAGGTGACTATTAAGAATAAATATCCTCTCCCAAGAATTGATGATTTATTTAATCAGTTATAGGGCGTCAAATGTTTTTCTAAGATTGATTTGAGGTCAGGTTACCACCAAGTGAGGGTCAAAGAGAAGGACATACCCAAGACAGCTTTCCGAATAAAGAGCTTATCGTACATAATGTTGCGGAATCTTCATTAGTAGCTGAAGTGAAAGAGAAGCAATATGCAGATCCTATTTTATTATAGCTTAAGGAGAACGTTCAGAGTGGTGCGACCAAGGCATTTGAGCTTACGCGAGAAGGAGTACTTCAGTGCCAAAACCGATTGTGTGTGCCGGATGTAGACGGGCTAAGAAAGAAGATTATGACAGAGGTACATTGTTCAAGATATTTCATTCATCCAGGATCAACCAAAATGTATCAAGATTTGAAAGATATGTATTGGTGGAATGACATGAAGAAGAGCATTGCAGAATTTGTAGCTGAATGTCCAAATTGTCAAAGAGTTAAAGTTGAGCACCAAAAACTCTGAGGTTATATGCAATGCATTGATCTTCCAAGCTGGAAGTGGGACATGATCAACATGGAATTCGTTATTGGTTTGCCTCGTACATCCCGGAAGTTTGATTCTATATGGGTGATTGTTGATAGGCTTACCAAATCCGCACATTTCCTACCAGTTAGGACCACTTACATAGTTGAAGAGTATGCGAAGCTGTACATTGAAGAGATAGTCCGATTACATGGAGTGCCAATCTCTATTATATCAGATCGGGGAACCCAATTTACCGCAAACTTTTGGAAGTCTTTTCAGAGGTGTTTGTGAACACAAATGAAGTTGAGTACAGCTTTTCACCCTCAAACAGATGGACAAGCAGAATGTACCATCCAAATACTTGAAGTTATGCTACGAGCTTGTGTAATAGATTTTAAGGGCAACTGGGATGATCATTTACCTCTTATTAAGTTTGCCTACAATAATAGCTATCATTCAAGTATCAAAATGGCACCATATGAAGCTTTATATGGAAGGAAGTGTAGATCACCAATAGGATGGTTCGAAGTGGGTGAAACTCTTTTGTTCAGACCAGATCTTGTTTATCAAGCCATAGAGAAGGTTAAAGTAATTCAGCAACGACTGAAAACAGCCCAAAGTCGACACAAGTCATATGCGGATAGTAGAAGGAGAGGGCTAGAGTTTTCTATAGGTGATTGGGTATTTTTGAAGGTATCACCAATAAAAGGGGTAATGAGATTTGGCAAAAAAAGGAAGTTGAGTCCACGTTATATAGGCCCGTATAAGATCACTCAAAAGTTTGGACAAGTTGCATATGAATTAGAGCTACCCCAAGAGCTCTCATCAGTACATCCGGTATTTCATGTGTCAATGCTTCGAAAGTGCATCGGAGATCCATCATATATCACTTCTACGGAGGATGTGTAAGTTGCGGAAGATCTTACCTATGAAGAATTGCCTATTGCTATTCTAGATCGCCAAGTTAAGAATATGAGAAATAAAGAGATAGTATCTGTGAAAGTACGTTGGAGAAATCGTCAAAGGGAAGAGATTACATGGGAAGCTGAGGAAGCAATAAAATCTAAGTACCCTAATTTGTTCAAAGATGAAGAGGAAGTTCAAGAAACGGAGTTAGAACATTAACAAGTAAGTTTTTTTTTATATATGCATAGTATTTATGTGATGATGTGAATCTTAATGATGGACTTGAACTTATTTCGGTTGAATAACTACGCTAACATTCGAGGACGAATGTCCTAAAGGGGGGAAGGATGTAACACCCCATATTCAAGTACATGTATTGGCGTATTCAAGTACGTGTATTGGTCTTATTTATATGGAATTAATTTTTTTATTTTATTTATACCGAAATTTTTCCATCGATGGTTCCATGCGAAGGTTATTGAATAAGCCTTCCAACGATATAAGGATTTCCAAAAACGGATAGGTTTTGGATATAATCGAGCACGTTCTAAACTATAAAACGGTGGCCGGGATATTTGGGAATAGTAAATGTGCAGGAAAATTTCCTGCACACAAACTACTGAGGCCAGCCAAATTTTTGGGTCAACTTTGAACGATCATAACTCTCTTAATATAATGAACTGGGAGAGCTGCAACCTATTAAAAGAAATATATTTGATTCTTATTTCCAATGCAATTGGTTTCATCCAAATCCAACTTCTGAGTAAGGATTTATACTCATTTTACTTCAGCCTATCAAAACAGATTTTTAGGGTCAACTTCAAACGACCATAAATCCTTGTACAGGGATAACTGGGTGGCATAATTTATATGAAATGAAAGCCCTTTGAATTATCCTTCCAACGATACCAATTTCACCCAAATCCAATATCGGAGAAAAGAGTTATGGTCGATCTACTTTAGCTTATCAAAATAGTCCACCAAAGGACAGATTTGACATTATTTAAATTTTAAAGGTATTTTGGTCATTTCCTATTATATTATGGACGGGAATACGTGTATATATACATGTATATGAGTTCAAAAACTCATTTTCATCATCAATCATTGAGAAAGAACAAACCCTAGCCAAATTTGACCTTTAAATTACTTTTGATTCAACCGTAGAAATTCCAAAGTAATCTGATAACTGTGTTTGTCATCTCGAGAGCTTCGAACGACACCTATTATTTGTGCAAACAGGATTGCATAATCAAGAGGTGAAGTCTAAGGTATGAATATTGTTTGCCTTTATTCTTTTCCATATGTATATGTGTGATAGAGGATTATATGTATTGGTTGTTATTGAAAGGTGATGAAAATAGGGTTATGGACTATTTTTCATGGTTTGGTTGTATTGAATTGTGGAAGGTGGATATGGTGATATCTATTGAATTGATGATTATTTATGTGTATGGCTCAATTTGGTTTAATGGATTGGTTGGAAGGATAAATGAATCCAAACTTGATATTGGAGAATGTTGTATGAATATGCATGGCATGTGAATGTAATTGGAGTATAAGAGGGTTAAAGTGACACCCTTTATGGTGTAATTAAGGCTTACTACTTAACCACTAGTTTGGTGAATTCAAATAATTGAATTGTGACGTTTGGTCGCTAATACTAGATTGCTATATATGTTCATTGTAGATAAGTAATCCGAAAAGACGGGAAGTCCATTTGGGACTAGTATTGAAGGTTAACAGTCAAGTATGTAAAGCATACTCTATACCATATCTTTGGCATGAAAGTGAACAATTGTTCTATTAAGAAAGTTTCCAAAGTTATTCAATAACATGTGATCCATAATGGTTTTGTATGATGTCCTACGTTACCAATGAATTTGTTTCCACCCTACAAGATGTCAAGACATTCCAATACTTACTTGTCTTCCAAATCTTACATGTTTATTGCACTAATGAATGTCAGAAGGTATCCGGTTACTCAAACAAGATTCATGTGCTATTAATGACTCCAAAACGTTTCATTGATATACCAATAAGTTCCTACTTCATTGTTATGGCATTGATGACTCCAAAACACTTCATTGATGTGCCAATGAGTTCTTACTTCATTGTTATTGCATTGATGGTCTATTTATATGTCTCTTATTGATGTATCATTGTTTCAAAGTATCAAAAATGCAGTGGCGATCGAAATAACAATCTCAAAGATTAATTGAACTAAGTGATGGAAGTTCTCTCTTATCGGGTGGTATCCCAGGGGCATAAGCCTATCATGGGTCGATCCCTATTTATGTGTTTATGAGTGGTATCCCAAGGGCATAAGCCTATCATGGGTCGATCCCAGTTGAAATGTACTGGAGGCAGCCTAATGGTCATAGTACAGTAATAATTACAAATATGATAAGAACGAAGGTAAAGTGATTGAATAAATACAATGTACAGGTTTTCACAAGTTCTAGTAAGTGTGGTCCACTCCTATTACGATTTATTCACTTGTTTCTGATTTCTATTGAGCTCCTATATCATATGTGATTATCTACAGCTTTACATACTCAGTACATATTTCGTACTGACGTCCCCCATAGGGGACCTGCATTTCATGCTGCAGGCACAGGTACCTCAACTCATACACCGCACAAGTAGGAGCCAGGATATCCAACTGCTTTTGGTGAGCTCCAGTTTACTTCAGGGCTTTTCGTGTCATATCCAATCACTTTTGGTATTGTATAGAAGTTAGTTATATGGTGGGGTATGTCCCGACCTTAGTTAAACTCTGTGTATTATCTAGAGGCTTTGTAGACCTAATGTACAGTCAAGGTGGTATTTTGTTAATAGACATGATGGCTCCAACGGCCAAGTATTGTATATACTTATATATGTGTGGTCGAGCTTATATAGGTGATTATTTCCTTTTATATGCGACATGATGTTGTCCGAATTTTGGATTGTATAGAGATATGCATGGGAAGTATAAGGTTATGAGCTGGTTCTCCCGGGCCTCCTCGGTTACAGGTACCAGTCCGCCCCAATAGGATTTGAAGCGTGACAGTATCAAAGTGAGAACTATAAAATACAAATATAATGCGAACTATAAAATACAAATACAAACGTGAATTTTAAAATACAAATACAAATGCAGTTATATCAACGAATGCAAAAATATAAATGACGGTGTGACTACAAATATTATAAATAATTATGGTATTTATGTTATCATTCATGACTTGTGCTCGAGTAGTCATATTTTTTGAAAATATAAAAAATATAAAATAGAACAAAAAATGATGAAGAAAATAAGTACAAAAAATAAAATTAAAAATTAAAAAAGAAAGAGAAATCGAAGTTAGAGATAGAACAGAGAAAAAGATAAAAAGAATTTATTTTTTTGGAAAAAATAGAAAAAGAAGAAGAAAAAACGAGGAAAACACGACACAAAAAAATATAAGAAAATGGAAAAGAAAAAAATGATAGTGTTTTTGGCGAGACTAAATTTGTAGTGTATTTATGTTTTAATGAATACAGACCACTAAGTAAGAGTGAATATAACAGTTGTGAATCAAATACAACGGCTAAATAGGGACTGTATTCATATTTTATATGAGTACATACTATCTGTAAAACTGAATACAGCGGGCGTAAATCGAATACAACCGCTATAAATGGTAATTTTGTAAAATATGGCTATGGAAGGTGGGTTTTATAGCAAAATACTGCTATTTTTGAAAGATCCCCAATGGTTAATTACCCTTTTTAGCCTAAGTTTTAATTAATTACAATTCATAGCCTCATCTTGTCTAGTAATTATCCCTAATTACAATTCATAACCTCTCTCGTTTATTTTCTCTCTTTCTCTATTTTTTATTACTCTCCTTTATTTTTTTATTTTTCAATTTTTATTCATTTTTCTTTTCTTTTTTTTTTGTTTTCACTTTTTTCTTTTCCATTTTTTTCCATCTTTCTTTTTTGTCTTTTTCATTTTTTTCCTTTTCATTTTCTCTCCTTCCGTTTTTTTCTTTTTTGTATTTTGTTCTCTCATTTTTTCTATTGTTGTTGTATTTTATATTTTATATATTTTTTTATATTTTATATTTATTGGTATCATTCTATATATTTTAAATAAATTTATTATTTATAGTTGAGTAGTTTAACCGTGAAAATGTATAATTTATCATTTGTATTTGTATATATGGATTAATTGTATTTATTTGGGTCTTAAGTATATAAATATGCAATGAGTCATTCAATACAAATTTATCATTAGTATTTGTATTTCAAATTTATCATTTGTATTTGTGTATAGGCAAGTATCATTTTGTATGCGTATGGTTCAAGTTGTATAAACATGTATCATTTGATACAAATGTAACATTTAAATTTGTATAATTTATCATTTTATAAATACCAGTATTCATAGAAAGAAAATAATATTTTTTTTACAACTGTTTAAAAATACAATGATCTTGTCAACTACAAACAAATGAAACAAATTAATTATAAACAAAAATACAATATGTGGTCAATTTACAAATATAAATACAAAATAGTTCTTAAAAAATACAAGTAAATCGATAAAAATAATACACAAATACAGATAAAATAAAACCTCAAAATATAAATACAATGTCCAGTCAATTATAAAATACAAATACAACATAATTCTTTAAAATACGAGTGTGAATTGTATAAAATATAAATGATGGTGCAAACTAGCAAACATAAATACAAGTGCGAACTATAAAATATAAATACAAATTCGAACTATAACATACAAATACAGGTACGAACTATAAAATATAAATACAAATGTGAACTATAACATACAAATACAAGTGTGAACTATAAAATAGAAATACAAATGCGAACTATTACATACAATATAAGTACGAACTATAAAATACAAATATCTATGCAAACTATAATATATATACAAAAACAAGCGCGAACTATAAAATACAAATATAAATATAATTGTATCAGGAATACAAAAATATAAATGATGATGTGAATACAGATACAATAAATAATTATCGTATTTTTTTTTTATTATTTGTGACTTGTACTCGAGTAACCATATTTTTCAAAAATATAAAAAAAATATAAGATTAAAAAAAAGTACAAAAAAGAAAATCAAAAAGAAAAAAAGAACAAAAAAAAGAGAAAAAAAATAGAAGATAGAGATAGAAAAAAAGAAAAAAAAAGAAAAAAAAAGAAAAAAAACAAAAATATAAAAGAAAAGAAAAAAAGAAGAAAAACACAAAAAAAATACAAAAAATGAAAGAAAGAATCGAAAAAGAAAAAAGAAAACGGAATTAGGAAAAAGAAATCAAAAAGTAAAAAAAATCACAAAAGAGAAAAGAATAAAATTTAAAAAATGACGATAAATACAAATACAATGCACGGTTATGATGTTTCTGTCATCATCCATGACTTATATTCGATGTAGTCATATTTTAAAATATATATATATATATATATATATATATATATATATATATATATAAATGTGATTAATGTATTTATGTTTTATATGAATACAAATGATTGAGTAAAAGCAAATACAACGGATGTAAATCGAATATATCGGCTACAAATGATAATCTATAATCTATCTCTATAATAATATATTAATAGTGTGAAGGGCCTTAGAAATGTTGTTTGAACTTTTTATCCTTCATTAAGAAACTTCGCTTTAAATAAAATCGTCTTTTCACCATTTTTTATTATTTTAATAAGATTAAATATTAACTATATTACCCAAGAAAAAACTTTTCCTCACAAAAATAGGATTTCTTTTTTACCATCTAAAAAAGCTAAATATATTCAGAAATTTTAGTTATATAATTCAACAAGGACGTTAATTTTCAGAAGTGTTCATAATATAAGTCTTAGTCCGGAGTCGAAATAATAATTCTTCCCTTAGAAGTTTTTAGTTATAAAAATTAGGTCAAAATTTAATATTTACTATTTTTTAAAATTATCTGAAATAAATAATTAATTAATCCTTAAAAAATTAAAGAATCATAAAAAATATATGACAAAAATAAAACATATATGGCAAAAATAAAAAAGAAAGCAAGTAGGTTAATTAGACAAAGAATACTGATTTCGTAGGAATGTTTAGTTTTGTGAGTTTATCAAGAAAACAAATTATGGACCAAAAACTTATTTTGTCATAGTAGGAGAAAAAAAAACGTTTTTAGAGGGGAAAAGCTCCTGATATTTAGTAATCCTTGTCCCACTGTTTTTGATGTGCCTAATGTTGTCACATTTCAAATTCTTTTTACTTTATAAATCCTTTCACTTTTATGAAAACAATTATAATTACTTGATTACTTTCTCTAAATATTACTCTTACTTCGTTACTTTTTAGGGCTTTTGTAACATGTAAAATTTTGTATCAAGAATTAATATTGTTTTTTATTATTTATCTTCTATAATTGCGATGGGCGTTGCATCGAAATTACGATGATGTTAGAGATTTTCAATTTTTTTTCCATCATAATTTTCAATTTCAGATTGTCATCTTCTACTTAATCATAAACTATTTTATTATTGTTAATTTATTACAAGTAATTGTTTTATATTATTATGCTCATATATATAAAGAACTTACAATAATATATTGTCATATTCTCTGAAAATTGAGGAACAAGAAAAGATCTATTAAGAGAAAGATTTATTATCCTACAACCAATTTCTAAAGTATAATTTATAAGATTAGTTTAGTGTTATAGACCTCTAACAAATATTTCCTTTAGAGAAGTGTAATTAAGGTCATCTTCATAATAGTGAACCTAATTAGGTTTTTCAAATCTAAAATTAGTAGTCGACAACAAAACTATGGTCTCACATGAACTTTTAGCATGTATTTGAACAAATTATGAATTAAAAAAAATGTTGTTTGAATTAGTTTTGATTGGTTTAGAAGTTTGTGTCAAGCTATATGTTGTTTTAATTTTGTTTCTCATTAATAACGTTGAAAATTTTATACTATATATTGTCTGGGTATATGTTTAAAATGTTTACTTATTTTCTTTTGTTACATTGCTTCATAGTTGTTTCTTGCTAAATAAATATAATTATTAATGAAAAAGCATAGTCATAGATATTGTACATTGTGATCCAAGATAATATAATTAAATAAAAATAACATAAATCTCAATCTTATTAGAATTATTTACACTCTCTCCCACTTTCTTAATTACTTTACTCTCTCTCCCAATACATATACATAACAAGGTCGATACATACATAGAAACTTTTGTATAATAAAGGCCAACATATACATAACAAAGTCGATTCATATACATAACAAGTATGACAAGGCCGACATATACAAAACAAGGACGACATATACATAACAAAGCCGATTAATGTACATAACAAGGCCGACATATACCTAGAAAGCTACGTATATATATTTTTAGAGAAAATGGAATTTTTGTAATATGTTGGAGAGATGAATTTTTTTGTAATAAGTAAAACTTAAGTTGTACGTTTGTGTAATTTTTAGTATAATTAATGGTATTTGTTTGTTTTCTTCTTTTCTCATATATCTTGCATTTCATAATGTTCGTGTTTCATATAGCAAGCTTTCAATTTTCATTGTTATCAAAGCGGCTCAAAATTTTCAGTTGCTTTCTAGCTGATTTTAGTTTCTTCTAAAATTATTACTAGGTCGACAAATGGTGAAATTAATTTTAGAAATTCCTATTTTATAGCTCTACTTTTTAATGTACATAAATTTTATATCAACGAAAAGGGACAAACGTGCAATGCACATTCCCATACTATATTATAAGTATGAAGGGTCTTAAAAATATTATTTGAATTTTTTGCTCTTTATTGAAAGTCTTTTGTTTAGAAAAAATTATTTTCTCACTATTTTTCTAATATATAGGTGTTGAAAATTAATTAAATATTTATAATAAAATATTTTCTTATTAGAAGTCATTAGAATTAATGACAACTAATATATTTTTCATTAGTTTAAAAATTGTAAATCAACTAAAGTTTATTTTAAGAAGATTTAAAAAAATTAAAAAATAAATATGAAAGCATTAAAATCAGAAAAATATAGTAAATACCAAAATTTTTAAAAATTTTAAATAAGTAATTACAAGTTTTTATAGATTTAATTTAAAAATAAGGAAAGATTTTAAATATAAAAGAAATTTTAAAAATAATTGTACTACAAATATGGTACAAATCATGCGTCTCTCTTAGCCTCTAAAAGTAAGGAAAAGAGGTACAACACGTCAGACGCAAAAGTGACGATTCATTAACCACTTAAAACTTCTGGTGGTAAAATATATATATGTGATTATTATAAAATACATGTTATGTTTATATTATTAAACTAAAGTGTGAAAGATCTTTGAAAAGTGATTTGAGCATTTTTTGCTTCATTAAAAATCTCCATAATAGACAAAATCATCTAATTTTAAATAATATAAAATTACACAAAATTTTTGCTTTAGACAAAATCATTTTCTCACTATTTTTCTAATATTTAAGTGTTAAAAATTAATTAAATATTTATAATAAAATATTTTCTTATTAGAAGTCACCAGAATTAATGACAACTGATATATTTTTCATTAGTTTAAAAATTCTAAATCAACTAAAGTTGATTTTAAATAAATATGAAAGCATTAGAATCAGAAAAATATAAGTACCAAATTTTTTAAAAAATTAAGTAAGTAATTACGAGTTTTTAAAGATTTAACTTTAAAAATAAAGAAAGATTTTAAATATAAAAGAAATTTAAAAAATAATTGTACTACAAATATGGTACAAATTGATGTGTCTCTCTTAGCCTCTAGCAGTAAGAAAAAGAGGTACAACACGTCAGACGCAAAAGTGACGATTCATTAACCACTTAAAACTTCTATTGGTAAAATATATATGTGATTATAATTAAATACATGTTATGTTTATTTTATTAAATTAAGGTGTGAAAGATTTTTGAGAAGTGATTTGAATTTTTTGTACTTCATTAAGAAATTCCATAATAGTCAAAATCATCTAATTTTAACAACAACAACAAACTCAGTGTATTCCCACAAAGTGGGGTCTGAGGGGGTAAGATGTACGCAGTTCATACCGCTACCTCTAAAGAAGTAGAGAAGCTATTTCCGATAGACTCCCGACTCAAGTTAAAAAATAGTAAACAAGGGAATGGATGACATAATAGAAATAAGGAATAAGAAATAATAAAATAGAAAGAAATAATAAAATAGAAACAAAATTATCTAATTTTAAATAATAAAAAATTACACAAAGTCTTTTCTTTAGACAAAATCATTTTCTCACCATTTTCTAATATTTAAGTGTTGAAAATTAATTAAATATTTATAATAAAATATTTTCTTATTAGAATTCACAGAATTAATGACAACTAATATATTTTTCATTAGTTTAAAAATTTTAAATCAACTAAAGTTGATTTTGAGAACATTTTAAAAATTAAAAAATAAATATGAAAGCTTTAGAATCAGAAAAATATAAGAAGTACCAAATTTTTAAAAAAATTAAGTAAGTAATTACGAGTTTTTAAAGATTTAACTTTAAAAATAAGGAAAGATTTTAAATATAAAAGAAATTTAAAAAATAATTGTACTACAAATATGGTACAAATCGACGCGTCTCTCTTAGCCTCTAGCAACAAGAAAAAGAGGTACAACACGACAGATGCAAAAGTGACAATTCATTAACCACTTAAAACTTCTAGTGGTAAAATATATAAGTGATTATAATAAAATACATGTTATGTTTATATTATTAAATTAAAGTGAGAAAGATATTTGAGAAGTGATTTGAACTTTTTGTACTTTATTAAAAATTTCCGTAATAGACAAAACCATCTAATTTTAAATAATCAAAAATTACACGTGCGATTTAACTAGTATTATAAAGTGTGGCTATGAAAGGTGAATTTTGTGTCAACTATTGCTATTTTTGAAACTTCTCCAAATAAAGTCAATTGGATCTTTTGGAACTCATAACCTAGAAAATGTAAATGAAGGGTAAAATTGAAAGAAATTTCTAACATGTATCCTGAAAAATGATCAATTTACTTATTTTGGATATTAAAAAATAGCTCAAAAATTAATTTATTTTGAATTAGAGAGAGTACTACTCTTTCCGTTTATCTTTGCTTGTCTAATATACTAAAAGTAACTTTACTTGTCCAATTTTAAAAAATCAAGAGATAACTTATTATTTTGTGTCAACTTTACCTTGTTATTAAATATTATTCATTTCCCAACAATTAGATAACTTACAATGAATAAAAATGATATAGTAAATTTACCTTTTTATTTATTTTTTGTTAATGGTGTGTCAAGACACACATGGATAAGTAAAGCTGGACAGAGTGAGAAATAATGTAAAAATTACTTTACACCGCTAGTGTATAGTGTGTATATTATATATACTAGTCTAACTGCACGTGCCTCTCACATGTAACGTTTGATTATTTAAAATTAAATAATTTTGTCTATTGCGAGATTTTTAATAAAGTGTAAAAGTTTAAATCACTTTTCAAAAATCTTTCACACTTTAATATAATAATGTAAACATAAACATATGCACATATATAATTTATCACCAGAAGTTTCAAGTGGTTGATGGAACATCACTTTTGCGTTTGATGGAACATCACTTTTGCGTTTGATGGAACATCACTTTTGCCTATTTCCCTTGTTGCCACATGCTAAGAGAGACACATCAATTTGAACTATATTTGTGTTATAATTATTTTCCTTTTTGTTTATATTTAAAATCTTTCCTTATTTTTAAAGTCGAATCTTTACAAAATCATTGATTACATTCTTATTACGTACTTAAACTTTTTTTCAAAATCTGGTACTTCTTAAACTTTTCTTATTCTAATGATTTTATATTTATTTTTAGATTTTTCAAATCTTTTTAAAATCAAATTTAGTTGATTTGAAATCTTTAAACTAATGAAAAAAAGTATTAGTTGTCATTAATTTTGATGACCTTTGTTAAGGAAAGGTTTTACCATAAAAATATTCAACTAATTTTCAACTCTTAAATTAGAAAAAAATAGTGAAATTTTGACAACTTCTAATAAGAAAAAGTTTTACCATATATATATGTAATTAATTTTTAACTCTTAAATATTAGGAAAAATAGTGAAAAGACGATTTTGTCTAAAACAAAGATTTTTAATGAAGGGCAAAAAGTTCAAACAACAAATCTAACGTCCTTCACACTTTTAATATATTATAGATATAGATATAGATATAAATTATAGACATAGATATAGATGGATATAGATTATAGATAAATATAGATTATACATAGATATAGATTATAGATCATAGATATAGATATAAATATAGATCATAGATTATAGATATAAATATAGATAATCAAACGGCCAAAAAGGCCAACGTTAATCTAAGGGCCACCGTTAATACTATACACTGCAAGTCTATAGTATTAATATTAACTTAGCGTGTGATACTGTTCCTAGTAGTGCAGCCTAGAGGAAAAAGAAAACAAAAAGAAAAAATATGAGACGAGTTTGATTTGAGTTTTTTCTTTTTGCTTTTTTACGTGATGTCTGACAAGGGCATTGAGGCCCTGATTGATTCGGACTTGCATTGCACAAGGTCCATTTAAGTGGGACGTGTCCCTAGGAAACAAACATTTTTTTGTATACAATATTATAGAGCTCGAGTGTTTATGTTTATGTTTACATTATTATATTAAAGTGTGAAAGATTTTTGAAACAAACATTTATGACGACTCGAAATCATATTAATTTGAATACATTTAAAGTTTTATTTGCACATGCAATTTGAATTTTGTAAGTTGTATTTTTTTCTCATAAACATTAATATCCCACAAGTTTTGAAACTATCAAAATTTCTCTAATTCTTGTACAATCATACTAAATGAGCAAGTAGTTCATAAATAAAATATCAAAATATTCTAAGCGTCGCACTGATAAGTCACATATCTCTGTGTTCATTTTATAAAGAAATATTTATGATTACAAATTTTCAAATATACATAATTTTATAAACATCTACTAGTCAACAGTTGTAGTGATTAGTTATTCATTAATATAATCCTTTTCACGTAGTATGAACAATCGCTTTACGTCGAGCATGAATTTTCTCTACAAAATTAAAAATAATAGTCTTTCTTTACACAATATAAACTTGTGGATAAGTTTTACATTCAAAAAAATTGAAATTGTGGCTGGAAATTTTTAATCAAATTTTTTCTAAAAAATTTAGAATTTAAAATCATGATCCCAAGTCGCATATTCAAATATTAATTTGAAATCATGATTAGATATCATTACTTCATATTGCATGTCCAAACTCAAGCTAATACTTATTAAAAATCTCAATTATTTAAGCTTATTTAGACCAAATAAGTACTTAAGTACTAATAAAAATAAAAATAAAAATATATTTAATGACTTGAAATCTGAACCATTTAAACTAACAAAAGAGGTATAAGTCTTTCTCTTGAGAATTTCACAACTAAAACTCCCCTTATGTATTTACAATGTACACCTGAATATATAGAAAAATATTCTATGTTCTCTTTTTTTGTTTTGTTTTGGGTAGTTTTTTTTTTTTTTGAGTTAATACATAAAAATGACTTTAAATTTGACACCAAATTATAACTTTGATCTTAAACTTTGATAGTGCACAAATAGGACCTTTAACTATTCAAAACCTGAACAAATATGACCTCCGATTTTGCAACCCCATGCGTGAGTCTCACTCACGCTTACGTGGAAAGATAATCTAATCATACGGTGCCACATTGTTAAAAGGGCTGACTTGGAGAGAGGTCATATTTGTACAATTTTGAATAGTTAAAGGTCATATTTGTGCACTATCAAAGTTTTGCTTTTTGTGTTAAAACGACGTCGTTTTTATTATTATTATTATTATTAGTATTATTATTATTATTGTTGTTGTTGTTGTTGTTGTTGTATCTGTTGTTGTTGTTATTATAATAATAATAATAATAATAATAATTTTATTTATTTCGATAGTAGCAGCATCTAACTTTTTTTAAATTTTAAATTATTATTATTATTATTATTATTATTTTATTTGTTTCTATAGCAGCAACACCTAACTTTTTTTTAATTAAAAAAAGAACAGCCACTAGCAGGGATCGAACCCGCACAGTAGGCTAAAGGAAGCATCCAAGAAGAGCAAATAACACCACTAGGCTATCTAAGTGTCTTGTTTCATGTGGTTCAATATACGCACATAAATACACATTTTCTATCTTATATATATACAAAGTAATTTTTTTATCGAGGGGGTTCGGGTGAACCCCATGGCAACCACGTAGGCCCGCCCCTCGTTAATTTAATAACATCATTTAATTATGTTAATTTGATAACGTTTATTTAACATACTGCTACTACTATCCTTGATAACATTAATTTAATAACTTTTTATTAAAACTATTTTTATTTTTTTATTATTAGTATAGTTTCATCTTTAATTTAATATTTAAATTTATAATATTTAGATATATTATATAACTTAAATTCGTCCTCTGCTTTATAATATATACATACCCGCTCGATTTTTTCATAGGCTGACCCGCCTAATTAATAAATCTTCAATATTGCTCTTTTCCGCAATGACAAAAGAAATTAGATGTCATTTTCATCTTTGAGCCAAAAATAATGAAAAAATAATAGTGAAGAGTCATTTAAAGGTCATATTTGTGCAGTTTTGAATAGTTAAATGTCATATTTGTGCACTGTCAAAGTTTAAGGTTATATTTATGTATTATGCCCTTAAATTTTAAGTTGGACGTGCCTAGTTTTGCGTGTTGAACACACTTTTGCCACATAGGATTGGAGGTCATATTTGTGCAGTTTTGAATAGTTAAAGGTCATATTTGTGCGTTGTCAAAGTTTAAGGTCAAAGTTATAATTTGGTGTCAAGTTTAGGGTCATTTTTATGTATTAACTCTTTTTTTTTTCGAAGTAAGTTTACATGACATCAAAGCTTTAGTAAAGTTATAATATACTCCAAAATTTCTAAGTTATGATATCACCCCATGCGAATCACATTTCAATTTTGACTAACTTTTCCTTAGCTATCTATCCCGCTATCCAGTGGTGGATTCAGGATTTAAGAAGTGTAGGTGTACTACAGAAAAAATAAAAAATCACCGTAACTCGGTTTGAATCTGGGGCTCACCTATCAATGGAGAGCCTTAAGATCAACCTAAATGCCAGTACACCCAACCAACTTTCTATTTAGTGGGTACTTTTATATAATTTATAGCTATATTTGTATATTTTATATGTTGTTGTTGTTACAACAATTTTAAAAATATAGAAGCACTATTGCAAATTTTAAAACAAATAATTAAATAAAAATTCACAAGAAAATATATAGTAAAAAAGATCAAGAACGCCTTTGAGCAGATCTTTTTAAAAAGATGTCTCTTTCTTATTATTTTTTTGTTTAAATCAATTAAATGAGTTTGAGTTCCAAATAAAATGCTAATGTAATACCCCGTACCTTTTCCTAGCTAATTTCATTTCAAGAATGTCTAGTATTAGCTTCTAAATTGAATGATGGTTACTCATGGTTATTCCATGAGAAATTTTTAAGATTTTTACTTTTTGTCATGTGGGAAATTCAATAAGTTTTCCATCAATATAAGATTCGCCCAAATTCGATGACCGAGACAGAAGTTACGACTACTTCAAGTTCCCATCGTAAAACAACGCCATATCAGTCAGTGGCGCGCCGCGCCACAAGAGGAAATAGAAGTTGGCAAATTCCAGTAGGGGTCCGCGATTATGGCGCATCGCGCCAGGGCCCAAATTCAGAATTGTCCGTTAGTGTCTTAGCGCGATTTCCCCTGCGTCGCGCCAAATTTTCAGGTCATAAAGGAAGTGGCAATGCAATGGCCCCGCGTCGCGCCATCCCTCAATTTTCCAATTGTCAAAATCCAGAGACACGGCGCGATAACGCCGCGTCGCACCAAAGGTCTAATTCGAATTTTTTTTATTGAAATTAAATGACGCGTCCGGGGTTAAAAGGGTCAACTTTCCACCCCTATTTAAGCCCTTTAACACGTGATTCAGCTACTTTTCACCCAAAATATACTAGTTTCTCTTAAGTTTCTCTCAAGAACAAGCTAGGGTTTTCATAGAAGATCCAATTTCAAGAAAGTTTCACCATCAATCTTCACGAAATCATGAACTAAGGTATGCATAGTGTTCATTCATGGACTCCTTTCGTCCATGAAGCCCAAGAATCCCTTTTCTAAATTCAAGTTCATAGATTTTCTTATGAATTTCATGATTGGGTTGCTCTTGTTCGTGTGGATAATGAGAAATTGAATTCTACTCCATGTTGGGTGATAAATTCTATGTGGGTTAAATTATTATAGATATAGATTCATGCAAACCTATGACTAAACCCTTGAATGATGAAATTAGAATTGAACCATGATGTTTAATTATTATACAATGATTTTTACATGTACCATGCCTACAATATGTTTGATTAAATGCCTAGATGAAGGGAAAAAAGCCTAACTAGCATGACACCATGAAATCCCCATATATGTACAAGTTATGCCTATCACATATTTTGATGAAATGCTTTTATAAATGTATTATGGATTATGATATTAGTTATATGTTCAAGTAAGTTATGCTTAGTCAGTTTTCTTTCATCGAGTCCTAGGGGTACTCGTACCCCAAACATTAGTTTTGTGCCTAGAGTCATGTCATGTTTTTACGATACTCTCAGTCAAGCTATGATCCTTAGACTTCAGACAGTCTTATGACTCAGGAAATCTCCATGATTTTATGAACTCAGTCAATTGTCAGATATCAGTAGTATTCCATCAGTCAACAGAATTCAGTAACTGAAACCATGTTCAGTTCAGTAAATCATGTTCAGAGTCTATTCAGATGGGAGTAGGAATTAGCATCGAGTGAACCCAAGGATGAGAACACACACTATCAGATGAGGGTGTGATTCTTAGAAGTCATCATTGCATTCCAGAACTATGTAGCCAACATAGGTTGAGACATCAACACTGTCCGATGAGGGTTGATGAGGTAGATAAACACTGTCAGATAAGGGCCCCATTGTTCTTGTATAGGGGACACTATCAGATGAGGATCGCCCACAACTTGTCCTTACTGGTGGCGCGGTATTGACACCCTTCCAATTGGGGTTACAAATTGGACCCCAACTCAGCTATAATGGCGTATAAGGGCATGTCGGTTAGATAACTACTTTCCACAGTTTCATGTTACAGAATCAGGACTGTCAGATATAGTCAATCAGTCTCAGTAATAGAACTCAGATAGTTCTTCAGATTTCAGGACTGTCAGATACAGTCAACTCAGATACAGTATGAAACTCAGATAGTTTCATCAGATTCAGGACTGTCAGATACAGTCATTCATGTTATACAGTTATAATTCAGATTCAGTAATCATGTTATCACAGTATTAGTATCAGTTGTTATGTCTCATGCATGTATTCCCACGCTCATGATAGTTAGTCAGTTATTATTATTGTTCATGCAAATGAACCCCATGCATTCAGCCTACCTCACATGCATACCAGTATATTCAAAGTACTGACGCATTTGCGCTATGGTTCTTATACCATAGGTTCAGAGACACGAGCTCCAGAGCAACAATAGATTTCAGATATCTGCAAACAGAGTTAGAAGTGAGTCCTCATCTTTCGAGGACATGATTATTTCCCTATTATCTCATTAATCAGTTTATTAGTTGGAGTTAGTTGGGGACATGTCCCATCAACTCCTTACTCAGACAGTTCAATCAGTTAGAGGCTTTCTAGACTATCATGTTTCAGACTTCAGTATGTTCAGTTTTATTTTGGGTATTCTATTACCCCACACAAATGTTATATTATTCAGATTATGTTCAGTTTTGAACCTTACGGACTTTTAGTTTATGTTTTCATATTATTCAGTATTTTATGTAGTATATAGGTACAGATATCAGTCATGGGTTAGCTTGTGATCCTTCGGGGTCATGAGCACTATGTAGCGTTTCGGGTATCAGATTTGGGGCATTACAGCTAATTATGTAGTTTTCAAGTTTGAATGTAACTTCTCAAATGATTTTTCATTCTTTTTTTAATTTTACAATTCTAAACTATTAGATAATGATAATTTAGAATCTTATCTTTTCTAACAAACTGATATATTTAAATTTTGAATTTTATTAAAATTTTAGTTGACATAAATATCCATATTTGTAACCTCCTATATATATCCCCTTTAATACATATATCATTTAAGCTTTTTTTTTGTCAGTTACAGTATTTTCTTATGTAGATTGTACATATCTCGAAAAAATTTATATGATCATTTTATTCACAAGATATTGATATAATAGTATCAGAAAATAATTTGTACATTACTGTTGTTAAAATTATTTATGCTTTCACCAACATTATATATATATATATATATATATATATATATATATATATATATATATATATATATATATATATATATATATATATATATATATATATATATATTGAGGGCGTGGAGTAGGGGTAGAGGGGGTGGGGGCAGGGGTAGAGTTAGGAATAAAATCTTTAATTATTTTTAATGAGTAGTATTAAATAAGAATATGGCAAGTGGTAATATTAAGATAAAGTTAAAAAATATCATAATAAAAGTTTTGAATTGAAAGATCAAGTATTTGAATTTGAAATATATTATCCTTCTTTTAAAAAAAATTAAATCAGTATTCCAAAGGTTTGAAAGCCTCAAAACCTAAATTAAAGGTCCCCTTAGCCTATATATATTATAAAGCAGAGGACGAAGCATCAGAAGAAGTCAAGTGATAGCATAAGAATACGTCACTTGGCAATTTTAAGATAAGGTTAATAGAGTATTGTAATAAAAAATTTGAATTAAAAGA
Organism: Capsicum baccatum var. pendulum; assembly: GCA_030864225.1. Classification (NCBI taxonomy): domain Eukaryota; kingdom Viridiplantae; phylum Streptophyta; class Magnoliopsida; order Solanales; family Solanaceae; genus Capsicum; species Capsicum baccatum. Next base: position 120,501,742 of record CM061556.1, on the reverse strand, counting down.
TAGAGATATTTGAATATGAAATATATTATCCTTCTTTAAAAAATTATTATATTAAAAATAGAAACCCATACTTAAAAAGTTCTAATAGACTTTTACTATTTCAAACTTATCTCTTTTAATATTTAAATTCTATAAATTATAAAAAATATTTAAATGTAATTTAATTACATGTTAATGAAAGATAAAAATATTATTAAAATAATAATAATAATTAGTAATATAGTGGTAGAAGCAGTTGTGGTAAGTACGTGTTAACACCTAATTTTGCCCTCCACGATTATATTTATGCTAAGTTTCTTCACTTTTTTAAAAAATAACAACATTTATTTTATCCAGATAAAAATGTTCAAAAGTATTTATTTAGGTAATTTTGTCACTTTAAGTGACAATAATATATTTTCGTATACGTATATACGAAATCGTGTAATTTTATTATTTAAAATAGTTATTCTACAAAATATTAAATTTTAATCAAAGGTTATCTTGAAAATTAATTCAAACCGGTAAGATCTTGATTTTTAAAAATAATTTATACTACAAAAATGATTTATCTAGAAAATATTTATTTGATTTTATTTAATCAAGAATCTCAATAATAAATTAATTATTAATTTGTGCCGGAGTACGATTTGATTTAGCCAAAATTATAAAATTTTGGTCGTAATTGAAAATCAAGTTAGCGTTAACTGCAACACAATTGATCAATTGACTTTTAATTTGATAAAAAATTAAATCCTAATCTAATTGGGGTTATGTTTCAAATAACCCCAAAATCCTAATGTACCCATCCCCCCAGTTAATCAAGTATAAATAACATAAATATCAACCATTTTGAAAGTAATTATATTCTCTCCCACTTTTTTAATTTCTTTACTCTCTCTTACTATTAATATACATAACATAGCGGACATATGCATTCTGTGTATATGTTGGGATCTTTGTAATATGTTTAGAGAGTTGAGATTTTTTGTAATATTGGAAATATAAGTTGTGTATTTGTGTAATTTTTAGTTTAATCAAACCGGCCAACACCAGACCATTACCCGGCTGCCCAGCCCAATTATAGGCCCATTTTCTTTCTCTTTTGCGACAACAAAACTCACTAGTCCAACCCACTTCAACAAAATCGATCCGGCCCAACCTTATTACCCTAATCCCCTTTTCATCTCCAACAACGTACAAGACAAAACAACAACTTCAACAACAAACAGCGATAATAATATCCACCGACAACGCCAATCAACGTTCGGACCACCGGACATTAAGAAATCCAGTGGTTTTTTCTCCTCTCTCCCCTACTCTATTCCCGTCTCCATCAACATCACCTATCTCTCCCATCACCTTTTCCAAAGCAAAATAGAGCCAAACATCTACAATTTCGGAAGAGATAGAGAAATTGAATATCCATCAGTTTCAAGGTGTTCTTCCATCGATTCAACAGCTAACAAAGCTTAAATCGATGGGTCCAAGCCTCTCCACCCCCAATCCATCACTTTTCCTTAAAATCAGCCGAAAAGGTGACTCATTTCTCTTCACTGTTAATCTTTCTGATTATCTCCTGCAATTGGTGTTTTCAAGAACGTCAAAATTCAAAATTTGAAAAATTTTCAGAGCTCTCCAAGAACCGTTATTTTTGCCTATAAAAAGGGGCGCTTGGGGAATAAGGTTAGGTGGTAGAGAAATTAAGGAATTTTTGAGTTTCATCACAATCTCCCATTCACTAGTTTCTTTATTTTCTTTGCTTTGTTCTTCTTTGTTCTGATTTACTCACGCCTCTCTCACTGCTTCCTTTCGTCGATCGAACTCGGAGTTAAATTCTAGTGTGGTGGAATAGCTCTTCGACTTGTCTTAGTTCGCTGCTCCGAAAAGGTCAGTAACCCTTCTCGATATTCATTTTTTAGACTAAATGTAGTCATTTGGGTTTCTAGATGCTCCATAAATTTTTAGTTTAAAAGGGTATACTTGCGTTGTTCGCCTGTCAATATTAGTGCGTGGCTAAAGGATTACACGGAGGGACTTTTGTTTTATTTATTTTTGTTTAACCTTCTTACTGCGTAATTAGTTGTGAAGTTGATCTGACTTTGGCTTCTTTGCATTCACCTTATATTGTGTTGACTTTCATTGTTATATCTTAGCATGTAAGGAGCTGAAAGGAAAAAGAGATCTAAAATTAGGATTGCTTGTCCCAGATTTTGTTCACGTCAACCTTAAAAGGAATGGTATAGCCGTGGTTTAGCCATGATACATTAACTTAGTTTGAAGCCGATGAAATCTGTTTAATAGATAGCGCATGTTGGCTTGATTACATGTGTTGTATACTTGAGTTACATGTCTAGAAGCTTTCTTCGCTTATTGTAAGATCGTAAAAATGATCAGGTTCTCTTAACATTAAAGACAGGATGAATTGAGAAGTAACAAGATGTCATTTTTATCTTTTTTTTTTTTTCTCAAACTTTAAACTTGTTGTGTTTAGTTCTTAATTAATTCTTACCGTAGTAAATCAAAATGGTTTGTTTGCCCACTTAGTCGTGCCAGCAAGAAATGCCACCAGGGACTCTCGTCTTTGATGGCATGTTCCTAAAAGTTATTTATATTATGAGCTTTCCCGTAGGCCAACCCGTAAGCCAATTTACTAAGGTTCGCGGAAATTTGTGATTGTTCGAGTCGATGGCCTTATTCTCAATAGTGAAGTTTCCTTCTAATTACTATTTGAATCCTTACTGTTTTCATAGGGAAAAACATGGGTTGTAAATTTAAAATATCAATAATTTGGGAAGAAGAAGTAAGTCCGAGCAACACAGATTAAAGTCGGCCACAAATATTTCCTCTCTCTATGTATTATTTGATACACATATTTCCATTGCAGACCCAAAATGCAGTAGTGAAATCGAGTACTGTTTTACAGACGCCGAAGGCATCATTCTTTTCCTTAACTTTTGGGTGTCAAACAATGTTTGAGAATTTAATTTCTTTTGTCCTTGAGAATAACCTATTTCTTTTATTTGTCGTATCAAATTGTAAAATAGTAATCTGGGTAAATATTGTGGTCTTACAAGTTGTTTGCTTCAATTTTCATCATTCGAGTAGTAATGACATAACTCCCTACTTTGAAGCTTTGTTGATTTTCTGATTCGATGTGTCTTAAAATTGGTCCATATCCGTTAAATCCAATAGGTCCATCAGATTTTCTTTTCGCTTGATATGAACAAATTTCTTTACTGTAGGTCTCCATAATACATCCTTGTCATGGTCTTATGGGTGCTCTTATGTTACTATTTGATGGCCTCTTTTGTAGCATAACAAGAAAGTACACATATTGTATGGCAGTTTGCTAATTTAAGTTTTACCTTGTAGTTGTACGTATTAAGTCACATGTGTTGGTTAGAGGATCTAATTGTTGCTTTATTTAGTTAGTATGGCTAACAACAACAAACCCAGTGTACTCCCACCTAGTGGGGTCTGGGGAGTAAGATGTACGCAGTCTATACCTCTACCTCTAAAGAGGTAGAAAGGCTGTTTCCGATAGACCCCCGGCTCAAGACACAAGACACCGCACAAATACATAGATACATAGTAAAGCACAGAACAAGATTTCATTACATAAAAACGGCACCCATAAGTAATAAAAACAGAGAAAAGCACACAGGATCGTAATAAAACATGGAACCAGGTACCATAGCAAGAATAATACTCCCACCAAGTAATTCCCTACACTAGCGACCCAAACTGGCCCTAGCTCTGCCCCTAATTCGCGTCCTCCAGATCTTCCTATCTAGGGTCGTGTCCTCGGTGAGCTGTAGCTGCTCCATGTTCCGCCTAATCACCTCACCCCAGTACTTCTTTGGCCTACCCCTACCCCACCTAAAGCCATCCAACGCTAGCCTCTCACACCTACGAACCGGGGCATCCATGCCCCTTCTCATCACGTGTCCGAACCATCTCAATCGGAGCTCCCGCATCTTATACTCCACTGGGGTCACACCAACCTTCTCCCTGATAATCTCATTCCGAACTCTATCCCCTCTAGTCAGTCCACACATTCAACGCAACATCCGCATTTCTGCCACCTTCATTTTTTGGATGTGGGAGTTCTTAACTGACCAGCACTCCGCTCTATACAACATGGCCGGACGGACTACCGCCCTGTAGAATTTGCCTTTAAGCTTGGGCGGCACCTTCTTATCGCACAACACCCCCGACGCGAGCTTCCATTTCATCCATCCCGCCCCAATACGGTGCGAGACATCCTCATCAATCTCGCCGTTACCCTGGATCACGGACCCGAGATACTTGAAACTATTCCTCTTACATACCTCCTGTGATTCCAACTTCACTACCACCTCATTCTCCAGCCCCACGTCATTAAACTTGCATTCCAAATACTTTGTCTTGCTTCTGCTCAACCTGAACCCTTTAGACTCAAGTGTTTGTCTCCACACCTCTAGTTTGTCATTCACATTCCCTCGCGTCTCATCAATCAAAACTACATCATCTACAAAAAGCATACACCAAGGCACCTCCCCTTGAATATGCCGCGTCAACACATCCATCACCAAAGCAAACAAAAAGGGACTAAGAGTAGATCACTGATGCAATCCTGTCAAGATAGTGAAATGCTCTGAGTCCCCTCCCGCCGTCCTCACCTGAGTCTTCGCTCCATCATACATGTCCTTAATTGCTCTGATATACGCCAGCGGGACTCCACTCACCTCCAAGCATCTCCAAAGCACCTCCCTGGGGACTTTATCGTATGCCTTTTTCAGGTCGATAAACACCATGTGCAGGTCCTTCTTCCTTTCCTTATACTGTTCCACCAGCCTTCGTACCAGGTGGATTGCCTCCGTCGTCGAGCGGCCAGGCATAAATCCAAACTGATTTTCCGAAATAGATACTATCCGTCTCATCCTCACCTCGACCACTCTCTCCCAAATCTTCATAGAGTGACTCAATAACTTAATCCCCTATAGTTATTGCAACTCTGTATGCCACCCTTATTCTTATAGAGAGGGATCATGGTACTCCACCTCCAAGCCTCGGGCATTTTTGCCGTCTTGAAGATTTCGTTAAACAATCCAGTCACCCACCTTACACCAGCCTCTCCTGCGAACTTTCAAAACTCCACCGGAATCTCATCCGGCCCCGTCGCCCTACCCCCTCGCATCCTGCGAACAACCTCTCTGACCTCTTCTACCTTGAAACTTCTACAATAACTAAAATCCCGGCACTCCTCTGAGTGCTCCAGCTCCCCTAGCACAATAGCTCTATCCCCTTTGTCATTCAAGAGCCTATGAAAGTACGACTGCCATCTATTCCTAATGTGGCTGTCCTCCACCAGCACTGTACCGTCCTCCCCCTTAATGCACCTCACCTGGTCGAGGTCGCGGCCCTTCCTCTCCCTAGCCTTAGCGAGTCTAAACAACTTTTTCTCCCCTCCTTTCCCCTGTAACCCTGCATACAAGCTCTCAAAAGCGGCCGTCTTAGCCGCCGTAACTGCTAACTTAGCCTCCTTCTTAGCTAGCCTGTACTCTTTCCTGTTCACCCGCTTCTCTACTTCGTCCTTACTCTCAACCAACTTATCATAACCAACTTATCATACACCTCTTTCTTGGTCCCCACTTTCTTCTTCACCTCTTCATTCCACCACCAATCCCCCCGATGATGCCCAGCCCGGCCCCTAGAAACACCCAGGACCTCCCTTGCATTCTCCCTGATGCACCTAGCTACCCTATCCCATATACTATCCACGTTCCCCCTACACTCCCACACCCCCATTCCCGCCAACTTCTCCCCTATCTCCCACGCATTCACTGGCGTCCAGCCGCCCCACTTAATTCTAGGTCGACACTCCTCATTTAGTATGGCTAAATGAATTTTTATTCCATTCCATTTTATTCTGGAATTCATTTGAGATCCAACTTAATTGGATTAGGTAATGGTCCAAATCTGAACTTACCCGATAGTGCGTTTAAGTTCGATTTTAGAAATTAACTATCTTTGGTTTGAGTAATTGAAATTGTATTCATTCATTTCTTTTCTTATGCATGAACTCCCTCATCGAGTTCATCGGACTCTCATCTATCACATTCCATTGGGTTAAACCCAACCTCCATCGAGTCAAAGCCTCAACCAAATTCACAAATGAGCTTGTATACATTGATATACTCTGATATATGGTGAATATACATCAGAGGAAGCAGCTGAACGCTGTCCCACGATTTATGATGAAAAATGTAGCCAAAAACAAATGTATCCACACTGATATACACTGTATACGCAGTGGTATACAGAAAAACGCAGGAAAAAAAGTTGTTGATATACAACGGATATACAGGGACAAAAATGGGCTGAAAGTCCATGAAATTTGTCCAAGAACTGGACAGACCTTTAATGGGCCCAAAGGGGACCTATGTTAACTCTCCTCTGTTTATTATACATTCTAATTTATTTATTTGTATTTGTTTGAACACTTTATTTAATTAATCTAGATAAATTCTCCAAGGTTTCACCATTTTTATTGTAGATAAATTCTCCAAGGTTTCACCATTTTTATTGTATCTTCATTTTTCCTTTCTTTACTTATTTAGATTTCCCCCTTTTTTTTTTAAAAAAAAATATTATCTTGTTTAAATAAAAGGATAAAAACTGAATTTAAACAAGTCTTTCACATTAAGATAGATTTTTTTTTTTCATGTATTAATTAATCTCATTTAGGTTAAAGAGAGTTTTCTCAAGCAATAAAAGAGATGGGTTTACTTAAATCGAAAAGTTTAAATTCTTTCGTAATCAATCAAATGTTCCTTATTTCTTGTTAAAATCTATCTATTATTAAAATTAAGATTTCAATTATAACAACGACCGCCAAAATAGATTTTTCTTTAAAAATAATGTTCCCTAAAAAGAAAAATAAATTATTGTTACTAAAAATAGGTTTTTGTTTAAAATTTTCTTTTCAAAGTCGATTCTCTTCAGCTAGAAACGAACTATTGTTTTAAAAAATTGAACGAAATAAAATTCTTTTTGAAAATCACTCTATTCAAGTTTGATATTCACAAAAAAATAATATTTTTCGTAAAATTAGCCACCCTTTTTAAGTTAGTCAAAATATTTCGGTCAACTGTTTTAAAATGGAGGTTCCTAAATGCCTCAAGACCCTTCTTAGGACGTCAATTGAACCTTTAACCCATTATCTCTAATTTCAACGGTTTATTTCTGTTTTTGAACCTTTTGAAATTTTTTTAAGTTTTTTCTTGATTATTCTATAAAAATTAAGTGTCAACTCTGTAAATTTTCTAGAGTTATTTTAATTTTTTTCTAAGTTTTGAAATTATTTAAGAAGTCAAGAACCATTTTCGTATTCAAATAATTTGTCTTTCATTTGATAAATTCACAAAAAGGATAAAACAAAAATGACAACTCTACTGGAGACTATCTAGGTTCTAACCAAAAGAAAAGAAATTTTCTAACTTGTTGTGGCTAATTATTATGTGTTTATTTATTTAAATTTCGTATAAACTGTTATTCCGTTCATATTTCTTCCAATCTGAAAAACTGATACTCACACATATTATTGTACACGCGAATTGTAGATTGTACTTTCCCAAAGTTCTTTCAAATCAGCTTACTATAAAGAGTCAGCGCATACGTGGGGTGAGCGGGAGTTTTACTGTCGGGGGACCACATGCCTTCTCATATAGGAAATTCAAGTTCGTGTATATCCAAATGTTAGAAAAACTTAAGATCGCCCTTTCAATTTAAGTCATGCATGCATATACCTTAGTCGAGTCGATTCTTTGTAGTGACTCCGCATTTAGGATATCCACCTATGTGTCGACGGGTTTTCGCGGCCCAGAGATCAACGAGCATATTTTGTGTGACGTAATATGTTAGAAGAATCCTTGTCAATGGCTCAAAATCTATTATAATCATGAGTATCTGACGTTTAGGCTCACCCTTGGCGTAAAAGGGTCACCCAATTTAGGACGCGAATATTTAAGTGCCATCATTTTGCTCTTATGTGTTATAATTATTCTATATTTTATATGTTGCTCTGATTAAAGATAAATGGATCCATTCCTATCTTTTTAAGAACCTTTAGATAGAAATATAAACTCACCATCTGAAATTTCGCCCAAGAAAAAAAAATCCAAGTCTTTTAGACTTGTTAGAGATTCTAAAACTTTCTGGAAAATCTTTAAACTTCACTCATATTAAATAGGAAGGTTGACTTTCTAAGTTATCAGAAAAAAAATATCAATTCACCAATCACAATTATCGACTTAGTAAGCGATGAGGAGACCAAAGATTTGTTGTTGAAGAAATTGCTGAAACCGACGAAAAAATAGCTGCATCAAAGAAGAAATTTGCAAAATTGGAAGAGGAAGAAAATATATTGCGTGAAAAGGTCATCAAGGTTCAAGCAGAAACAACTTTGGTGAAAATGCGTATTGCTGATGTCAGGAAATCCTTGACGTCTCTAAGGTGTCTACAAGGGTCTCAAAATTTGAGCATCATGCAAGAGGGTTTGTTAATAATGTTTCAAACCTAACACTGAAAATTAATGTCCCCATTAAGAGAACAACCAAAACAGATGAAGGTCCGGGTAACGAGAGTGTAGGATCGTCACTCGATCATTGAAAATAACAAAGAGCAGCTCGGATAGAACTTAGGTTTATTTTTCACTTTAGGATGTCTTTGTAATCAAGAACTACGCGAGACTTGAGCCCATAGGGGGTACGTAGAAAGCTCTTTTCGAGCCTAGTCTCTTTATCTACTTTAGAGAAGGTATAATTAGATATTTTTATGTAATTCAAACTAAGTTGGACTTTATTTTTTTGTAATTCAAACTATGATGTAATTCAAACTAATTTGGGATTACCTTTATGTAATTTAAACTACGTTGGGCCTGAATTCCCTAGTGGGATACATAGGCATCCAACATAAGGTCTGACCCCTATCTTTTGAGTATTTTATTTCCCCATTTATGAATTCAACAATTCGAAGAGCAGAAGAATCTATATTTAGCAAAGTCAACCATCTTATCAAAATTATTTACCTAAAGTGAATACACAAAGTTCTATCCAAATAATTACTTAATTCGTAAATCAATTTTCCTTTGATAAGAGCATTTCTTAAGTGTTTACCTTTCAACGAATATCCTATATTTCTTGTTATGGATAGAAGCTAACATAGTTACCGTTTGAGTTTTTTTTCTTTATCAGGAAATAAATAGAAATTAATCTGTGTTTAAAATCGGCGGAACATCAATACTTTACTAGATCTAAGGCAAATAATGATTCATTCTTTGACTGCCGCTTCATTACTGAAAAGGAAAGAATAACTGGTAATAGCGAGGAAAACGCTCTCACCGAAATTACTGTTAGGGATGGTGTGATAACGACACAAGGTGAGATGATCGCCGAATATAACTAGGAGAATGGAAGAACTTCAAGAAGAAGTTCAAGGAGCAAAAGATATGGCTAATCTATCCATTTTCGCTAATACACCAGCCTTGGATAACCGTGCGCTTCCACTTTGATTCTCTCCTTTTAGCTCTCCCAATAATGAGAACCAACCAAACAACGCACCCTCCACTTCTATGCCTAGACCTCCTACTAATACCAATAATCCATCATGCCAAATTCATAATACTAACCACGACAATAATCTTAATGTTTACCATCCTCAAAACTACACTCCAAATTACCAAAGTACCCCCTCAAATGCCTTCGTTTCCCAAAACACTCATCCCACTTTTAATCCCAATGTCAATGTCCATCAAAAATCAATTCCCACTTATTAGAACTTCACTCATACTGCCCAGAACCTTTTGTTTTAACCCAAAATATGCTTCCTGCCACCCTCCATGCCACCATAATGCCTACATCTTACCATATATTCCCCCCAAAACCAAGAAATCGACCACTATAAGGAGATGGAAAAGGAGTGTAAGGCACCTGAAGACAAACATACTAGGGAACTACTGCTGATAAAGGAAGAGATCGCCAAGATAAAGAAAACACATGGTTTGCCCAATGCAACGAGCTTTGTTTATGATGACCTTTGTATTCACCCCGATTTGAGTTTACTCGAGGGATTTAAAATTTCTAAGTTTGAAACATTGAATGGTACTGGAAACCCTACTGCCCATTTGAGAGGATATTATGACTAAATGGTAGGCGCTGGTAGAAATGAAGCATTGCTGATAAGGCTCTTCAGTCGAAGCCTTAGTGGAGATGCGTTAGAATGGTTTCTTCGCAAAAACTATAAAAATGGCCTGAATAGAGTGTTTTGGCTAAAGATTTTGTCGATAGATTTACCTACAATGTCGAGATGGTTCCTGGCCGATATTCTTTGAACCACATCAAGTAAAAATCTAATGAATTCTTTCATGAATATGCCTATCGCAGACGGAAAGAGACAACAAAGGTATGGCCTCCTATGACAGAAGAAGAAATAGTTGTTGTATTTACGCGAGCTCAGGAAGGGGAATTTTATGATAAGATGATATCAGCGGTTCGTGCTATCTTCACTGATTTGGTTAAGATCGGAGAAATAGTTGAGGAGAGACTCAGGGCAGGGAAGATCAGCAAAGTCTCTGCCCAACTTGGATCTTCAGGATTCTCAAAGAAAAAGAGAGAAGATGTGTCTTTGTATCCTCTAGTCCAAACCAAAAGTCAGAGAAATTTTTTGGCTCCAATTCCGTGAAAGCATCATCACCGTCTATATGCCCCCAAACTCCACAAAATCCCCAACCTATGTTTTATACCTAACCGAATCCCCAAGTTTCACAACCAAATTTCTCTATCAATCAACAAAATTACCCAGCTCCATTGCCAAATTAGCAACCTACTTACCAAGCTCCACTCCTAAATTTTTAAGCCTACCAAAAAGCCCCAATTAATTAAAATTACCATCAAGTGCCTCTTCCCACCAACCTAAATGACCATAATCTTCCCCGCCCACATTAAGAAAAGGAAGTTACCAGGAGTTTCATTGCTTTGGTTGAAACTAGGACTTACTTGTTCGAGAGGTTAAAGCCAGCAGGTCTCATCCAACCTATCCTACCAAAATCCACCAATACCAATTCCTGATTCTTCCATGTCGAACAACATTGTGTATATCATTCAGGAGGTGCCGGACATACAACTGAGGACTGTATTATTTTGAAGCACAAGATTCAAGATTTGATTGATCACATGGTGATTTCACTTCAAACAGCTCCACCAAAGGAAGTTACCAGGAGTTTCATTGCTTTGGTTGAAACTAGGACTTACTTGTTCGAGAGGTTAAAGCCAGCAGGTCTCATCCAACCTATCCTACCAAAATCCACCAATACCAATTCCTGATTCTTCCATGTCGAACAACATTGTGTATATCATTCAGGAGGTGCCGGACATACAACTGAGGACTGTATTATTTTGAAGCACAAGATTCAAGATTTGATTGATCACAAGGTGATTTCACTTCAATCAGCTCCACCAAATGTTACTCCCGATCGACTCTCAAACCATGAAGGGGAAACCATCAGTGTGATAGAAATAGATGATGAGTGGGCGGTGAGCAAGTCTATAGTGCAGGCCAACCCTGAAGAAGTGGACAAAGTGAAAGAAATAGAAAATGTAGTGGCTGCCGTAAGTGTTACTGAGAAGCCCGAATTTGTTGCATTCACCGCACCTCATCAAGCCTTTGCCTTAGTTTCCTCAAGAAAAGAATTTGTAGTAGAAGCCGCCGTTGCATAAAAGATTACTAGATTAGAGAGATGATAGACTCCAAGAGAACTTGCTAATGATGCATATAAGAAGAGTGTTCAAAAAAGGCCAATCACTGAAGAAAAAGCTAATTTTTTTTTGAGAAGAATACAACCGAAAGAATACTTTATTATGAAACATTTGGAGAAGACCCCCGCTCAAATTTATATTTGGCATGGCTTATAAGTTCTCAATATTATAGATAGGCCTTGTTGAAAGTTCTTGAAGAAGCATACATATCCGTAGGCATAAGTGCTGAAAATTTGGTGGCCATGATAAATAGAACGGTGGGAGACTATCGCATTAGCTTTGATGGAGATGAGTTACTCTTTGAAGGAGTAATGCATAACAAGGCGTTATATATCACTGTCAACTGCCAAGTTATGATCATTAATAAGGCACTAATCGATGATGGATCAGGTTTGAATATCTGCCCATTATCTGTTCTGACTCAATTGAACTATGATATTGGGAAAATTCGTCAGAACAGAGTGAGTGAAAGAGCTTTCAATGAGGGTCAGAAAAACACCATCGGGGGAAGTTAAGTTGCATCTTCAAATGAGGTCTGCAAAATTCCTAGCCAATTTTTAAGTGATGGACATTAACACAAGCTCTAATTTGCTCTTAGAAAGGCCTTAGATTCATACATCGTGGGTTATTTCTTCAACGTTACACCAATTAGTGAAATTTTTATGGCAAAATCATGAAGTGGGCATCCATGGCGAAGGGAGTCATCTGAATCACCCTAATGGTTATGTTCCTGTGATCAAAGAAGTCCCAAGAGAGAGTGATTTTTATATAGTGGAGATGTGAATGCAATCGAGAATGATCCAACTCCTTACAAGCCAATGCCTTCGATCTATAAGATGTTAGCCACTGTTATGTTGAGAAGCGGTTTCAAGCATGGATACGGCTTAGGAAAGAATTTGGATGGAATCATTGAGCCTGTTGTGATTCTAAAAAAGTTGTCCAAATATGGGTTAGGTTATGTGCCAAATGAAACAGATGAAAGGAAGATGAAGAAGAAAGGTCCAGAATTGGTGAAGAGGTTACCTCTGCTCTACCAGTCATTTCCTATATCTGTAAAGGATACAAGCGATGTTTTTGAGGATGGAATATGGAACTTGTTCGAAGAATGTGATACTATTGTAGAAGATTTTCTTGAAAATACTGAGAATAAGACAGATAAACCAGGAGCTATGGAACTGGACTTTTACTCCAATTACGAATCCCCAATTGATGTGGTAGATGAAAGGATAAAATTTTACTTTTACAAAATCGATGGTACTTTGAATGAGGCCCGAGACCCACCCTTTAAGTTTGTTTACCTTATTTTTATATTTTGTACTTTCCAAAAGGCTCAGACCAGCACTAGTGCGGATCATAGCCAATGTTTGTAATTTTTTTAAATTCAATGAAAGCCTCCCTTATTGCGAAAATATTTGTCTTCTATTTTTGTTGCATTATCTGATCACTATAATCTAACTTATGTTTATGATTTTAGTAATAATAATTTAAAATCTGCCAATGTCATGTTATGTCAAAAGCTAAATGAATAAATCGAAGCAAATGATGATGAATGGGAAGAGTATGATGAAGAAACAGTGGCCCCAGACAAGTTAATAGAGGAATTAAAAAATTTTGAGGATCGGGAAAGGCCCAACCTAGAGGAGACTGAGGTAATTAATCCAGGTGATAAGAGTGAAGTCAAAGAAACCAGATTCAGTGTGCATATCATGGATCAACGGAAAAGAGAACTTATTAGGTTGCTTAAAGAATACTTTGATGTGTTTGCTTTGTCCTATGAAGACATGCCAGGATTAAGTACAGATATCGTATCACACAAGTCGCCAATTGATCCAGGGTTTAATTTTGTGAAGCACAAGTATAAAAAATTCAAGTCAGATCTGATTCTAAGAATCAAGGAAGAAGTCACTAAGCAAATCCAAGCCAATGTAGTTGAAGTCTCAAAGTATCCAATGGCGGCCAATATTGTTCCTATACTAAAGAAGGATGGAAAGATTAGGATTTGTGTCGATTATAGAGATTTGAAAAAAGTTAGTCCTAAAGATAACTTTCCATTACAAAACATCCACATTCTCATCGACAACTGTGCGAGACATGAAATGCAGTCATTTGTGGATTGTTTTTCGGGTATCATCAAATACTGATGGATGAAGAAGACGTAGAGAAAACAACTTTCATCACACCTTGGGGTGTTTATCACTATAGGGTGATGCCCTTTGGTCTCAAGAATGTCGGTGCTACATATATGAGAGACATAACAACCATATTTCATGATATAATCCATAAAGAGATTAAAGTGTATGTGGATGACGTGATCATCTAGTCCCGCAAGAGTTCAGACCACTTAGCGCACTTGAGAAGGTTCTTTGATCGATTGCGGAAGTATAATTTGAAGCTGAATCTTGCCAAGTGTGCTTTTGGGGTACCAGCTAGGAAATTGTTGGGTTTCATAGTTAGTAGAAGGGGCATCGAGCTCGATCTCTAAAAAATTAAGGCGATCCAAGAACTGCCTCCTCCGTAGACAAAGAAGGAAGTCATGAGTTTCTTAGGAAGTTTGAATTATAATAGGAGGTTCATAGCCTCGTCAAGTGTTATTTGCGAACCTATCCTCAAGATGTTAAAGAGAAAGATGCGCCAAATGAATGGACCAAAGAATGCCAAAAAGCTTTCGACAAGATCAAGAATTATCTATCTAGTCCATCAGTGCTAGTTTCACCAAGAGAAGAAAGTCCTTTTTGTTGTATTTATCAGTCTCAGACCTACATTTGGGTGTGTCTTAGGGCAACATGTTGAAATCGAAAAGAAGGAAAGAGTAATTTATTACCTGAGTAAGAAATTCACTCCTTATGAGGCTTGTTACACTCTGTTGGAAAGGATGTTGGAAAAGATGTGTTGTGCACTTTTCGGGTGGCCCAGAAGCTGAGGCATTACCTGATGTCATATACAATGTATCTTATTTCAGAAATGAATCCTTTAAAGTACATATTTCAAAAGGCCATGCCCACGGGGAAATTGGCCAAATGGCAAATGTTGTTGAGTGAGTTCGACATTTATACGTAACTCAAAAGGTAATCAAGGGGCAAGCCGTAACAGAGAATCCAGTTTATGAAGAATATGAGCCACTCGAACTTATTTCCCAGATGAAAAGGTATTGTTCGTAGAATAAGACATTGCTAAAGTATACCAAGGTTGGAGATTGATCTTTGACGGGGCAGTTAATTTCAAGGGTTCAGGATTTGGAGCAGTCTTGATATAAGAAATTGGTCAACATTACCCGATTACTACCAAATTATGCTTTCCATGCACCAATAATATGGATGAATATGAAGCTTGCATTCTCGGTTTCAGATTGGCTATTGATGTAAATATTTGAGAGTTACTAGTCATTGGGAATTCTGATCTATTGGTTCGCCAAGTTCGAGGTGAATAGGTCGTAAAAACCCCAAGATTACCTTATACGTAGAATTGGTACATGAGTTATGCAAAAGCTTCAAGGAAGTGGAGTTCAAGCACATTCCAAGGATACAAAATGAGTTTGCCAATGCTTTGGCCACTATATCCTCAATGATTCAACATCTGGATCAGAGTTACATCAATCTATTAGAAGTAAGTTTAAAAGAGCAACCTGTATATTGCGCAGAAGTTGAGGTAGAACCAGATGGAAAGCCATGGCCCTTCGATATCAAGAGGTATCTATAAGATGGGGCATACCCTAAAGATGCAACTGTCAATCAAAAGAAAACGATCCGTCAGATGGCTAATAATTTCATTTTGAATAGGGAAGTCCTTTACAGGAGGACCCCTGATTTGGGATTTCTGCAATGTGTAGATTTCGTTGAAGCTACAAAATTACTTGAAGAAATGTATGAAGGAATATGTGGACCTCATATGAATGGATTCACTCTAGCCGAAAAAATCCTAAGAGCCATATATTTTTGGATGACCATGGAAAGTGACTGTACCAAGTTTGAGCTAAAAGGTCACAAGTGTCAGATACATGGGGATCTAATTGGGTGCCCCCACATGAACTTAATGTTATGAGCTCTCCCTGGCCATTTGTAGCTTGACGAATAGATTTCATCGGCCCAATTGAGCCACCAGCTTCTAATGGACACAAATTCATCTTGGTTGTTATCAATTACTTTACCAAGTGGGTGGAAGCTGCTTCATACAAAGCTGTAACCAAGAAGGTGGTGGCAGATTTTGTCAAAAACAATTTGATCTGTCGATTTGGGGTACCAAAGTCAGTCATCACAGATAATGGAGCGAACTTGAATAGTCATTTGATAAAAGAGGTATGTGAACAATTCAAGATCACTCATGAAAATTCAACTGCATATTGCCCTCAAATGAATGGAACAGTAGAAGCTGCCAATAAAAACATCAAGAAGATCTTGAGAAAGATGGTCGATAGTCACTGATCATGGCATGAGATGTTACCTTATGCCTTGTTGGGATGTCGCACGACAGTCAGAACTTCGACTGGGTCAACTCCTTATCTTTAGTCTACGGGACAGAGGCGGTAATACCCGCTGAAGTTGAAATACCATCTTTAAGAATCATCCAAGAAGCAGGGTTGGGTAATGAAGAATGGGTACACACCCGCCATGATCAACTTATGATGATCGATGAAAAAAGGATGAGTATTGTCTGCCATGGCCAATTATATCAACAATGAATGATTCGTGCTTTCAACAAAAGAGTAAGAGCTCACGCATTTGAAGTTGGACAATTGGTGCTCAAACACATATTCCCTCACCAAGAGAAATATAGGGAAGTGTGCTCCAAATTGGCAGGGGCCGTATGTATCTTCAAAGTGTTATCTGGAGGAGCCTTGATTTTGTTTGAGATAGATGGCCAAAGGTGGACCAGGCCAGTCAATTCTGATGCAGTAAAGAGATATTATGTCTGATGTGGTATTTCTTTGTGCTTGTTTTCGTATAATTATTTTTCCCAATTGTAATCATTTTTACGCTTTGAAATAACTTTGGAGTTCTCCATCCTTTTGTATGAACTATGTTTGACCTGAATTCCCAAAGAAGATGATACATAGGTAGCCTATATCGACTTCGGTCAACCCCTTAGAAAATTTTATTTATATTCTCTTGAACTACGTGATGACTTGAATTCCCAAGAATGGGATACGTAGGCGGCCTTTGTCGGCTTTGGTCATCTATTTTAATTATATAATTATTCTCTTTTATGTCATGGGAACTACATTTAACCTGATTCCTGTTTGACAAGATACGTGGGCGCCACAATGACTCGGTCATATCACCCCAAGAAATGGAACCGGGGTAGAATTTTTTAGAAGAAATTTCAAAAATTCAAAAGAAGGTCATCCTCTCGCACTTCGGATGATAACTAAAAATAACTATTTACACAAAAGTTACCCTCACTCTAACTGCTAACCTTGTGACTTCATGTCACCAACTTCTAGACCATCTCATTACCAATAGATCATGACACTTTAACATACACTACTACTTAGGTGGAAATACAATCCCAACATTCTGCTACACATCTTTCCCCCTTAAGCGTGACATTTGCAACATAATTTTGTAAAAAAGACTAAATACACTTAATACCGCAGGCTGAAAAGCATGATTTCTTCAGAATCAAAGTTCACACTAGAATCAGTACATACACCTTGAAGCACTAACAGACTCTTCTCAAGTCCTTGCATAATTTTAAAATCTTATGTGACTCAATCCGAACATCCCGAACCATAAAGGCCTGGACGCCCCTTTTTATTTGGTAGTCATGCACAACATACATACAATAAAAGAAGATGCAGAATGAAATATAATACGGAATCATGGTCATTCTTATTTCAATTTAAAGATGGAAAGTAGTAAAACCCATCAATAGCTAGACAATTTTTGAACCCGTCTGCGAAATCTCAAAGACATGATAAATGAAAATTATCTGAATCTGGGACAAGACCCCCAGTAGATCCAAAAACAAAATGAATGACAGTCTGAAATAACCAGGCCTTCTAAAATAAAGAAGGCTCATCACTGCACAGTCTTTTCTCTTTGAAATCTCTACTGCTTAACTGGACCTCTAGATTTAAGCCTTAGACCCTGGAAGGTAGGGGGTCAATACAATTGTATTGGTACGCAGAGAAAATCCAAAATAATAATTGATATTTAACATATATGAGAGCAATTTAAAAATAGTTCATAAATATGTCACATAGTAAGAATCACATGGCTGTTTTTAAAGGACTCTATAAAATCATCTGAACTCTGTGACGCTCTTTGTTTTACTTCCGCACTAGGTGGTATACCCTACAATTCTTTAATTCCACGGGCTATATAGGATCTGCCCTTAACTCGGCAGCCAAGCCCCCAACCCAAGTTTCCCGCAAGGGTTGGAGTCTATGAATCTCTACTACGCTACAGGGCCGTCGCCAGCGTACAAAAGTAACATACCCGTATCGACAAAACATGGTTTTTAGGCTATGAGCCATTTGGCTCGTGCCCTCTTTGGGTAACCACGTAATCCTCTTTAAGCCCATTTTTAATTCTTTACAACATGTAATCTTTAAAATCAGACTCTGAAGACTCTAGTTCTGTTATGGCATAAATTTATATGGTATTGTCATACCATTGACTTACAAGTCACATTCTCTGAGCCATTTATAGCAAATTATAATCTCTATTTCGAAACGTAATTCTGGGACCAGCATATCAGTAAATCATTTCAAAGAACTCTTTCTTAAAGCTCATGTAAACATATGCAAGAAAATCTCTTTTTCAACATTTCAGATACACAAGGTGGTCATGTCAAAATTCTCAATCACATGCAATTCTTTCTCTTTAAAACAAGACACATAATTATATCAAGAAACACCCTCTCATCATCTCTAAATCATGTTCAAATACTATAATATTGAGAAAACTATTTTCAAAACATAAAACATGTCTTTCAACTCTTTCCCGATAAGATCATAAAATTTAGTTCATCACAAGAGAGGGGTTTCATAATTAGTGCTCTCAAAACAATCTTCAAATTCATACATATACATATAGATGTAAATTAATTTAAGGGGAAAGACCTAAAGACCAAAACAATAATATTATCAAAACATCCAAAATGCGAAATTTAAAGAATAAGTTCCAAAACCTCTTTAAAATTCATGCTTGATATTCTTTAAATCATATTCAAGAGATTCAACAAGCCCATGTAGTTTTTAAGATGAACCCCACGTACCTTAGACTATAAGAGTTGAAAGATGGAAACTGGATCTTGATAGATGGAACCCGGAACTTGACCCTTTTATTGGAGTCTTGAACTTAAGATCTTGATTCTTGATCTTGAGGGAAAGGATTTAGGGTTTTAATTTGAGAGGAAAAATTGAATTATGGAGTGTATTCTGCTTTTGGTGCGTGAATCTTATGTTATGGATAGACCTTGGGTGAGGTAAAGGTCTAAATTTCCCTTAAAAATGCGAAAACAGAACCTGAAAATTAGGTGCGTGCGACGGAGCGTGCGTTGCAAGCTAATCGCGCGCAGTTACCGCCTCTCTCACGAAAATGGCTGTAACTTTTTGCCCGAGTATCGGATTTGGGCAAAATTGTTATCATTAGAAAACTACTTCGAAGACCTTTCATTTGATATATAGTAGGAACTCTAATTTGATATATACAAGAAGTTATGGTTGATAGAAGTTGACTCAAGTTTAAACGTCCACTAAAACTTAATTGCTAGAAATGTTTCCAACTCGTCTTAGAGTTAGGAATTTTTGTTGTGACCTCAATTCATATTCAAAGGTATTCTCACACTATAGTATTGATAACCACACATATATTAACAAGAAATTATTTAGTTCGGGTCTATACACGTAGGAACGATGGTCTAGATTCTAGTCCGAAAGTACAAGGTGTTACAGGCCAGGTGTGTTGCATGATAATGATATAAATATTGAATGCATAAGGTAGATACCAAGTTTGAAGATAGGGACCAGATGTGTTGCATGATAATGATATAATTATATGCCTAGGACCAAGTATTGAATGGTGATATGTTTGATGCCATGAATGAATATGTTTGATGCAATGAATGAAGTCAAGAAAGTAAGTGACAAGTGGTGTAGATGTGCTGAATTCAATGATGACTTGTTAACAGGGGAAAAAATGCTCCAATGAATATTGATGAGTGCATGCATATTAATAGGGGGGAATACTGATACATAATGAATGAATGTGTTGAGTTATTGATGTCAATTGACAACAAGAGACCAGGTCCCTGTGTTAAAGGGAAGCGTGATTCATGATGATAGGGGGAGCATT
The DNA here is from genome assembly GCA_030864225.1 of Capsicum baccatum var. pendulum. NCBI lineage: Eukaryota > Viridiplantae > Streptophyta > Magnoliopsida > Solanales > Solanaceae > Capsicum > Capsicum baccatum. The sequence continues at coordinate 120,481,671 of CM061556.1, read as the reverse complement.
CACTGACAGTAGTGTTAATCACTTCAACTGTATAAGATGAATGAGTTTGATGCTCCAAACATCTGTAGTTATATTCTGTGGTTTGTCATCATAAAAAAGGGGGTAAATTGCTATATCTTATTTTCATGATGAGCAACTCATAATAAGGGACTAGGTCCCTAGGTCATCATGGAAAAATACAGCTATCACAAGGTCTGTGCAGTTTTGTCTTCTAGTGTAACAAACTGCACAGGTAAGCTTGTATCTTTCAGGACACTTGACTCAATCAAATTCTTACCCTAATCATTATTCCACTATAAAAGGAAAAAAATACTTCTCAAATTGGTGAGTTTTCATAATCTTGATTATTCAAAGAGTGAAAGAGATGAAAACTCAGTTGCTCAGGTATTGCTCAAGTTCTTGATCTTTATATGTACTGAAAAGAGTGAGTGTTTTTGAGTCGAGCCTTGATTTGTAAATGAAGTACTCATGTTATAAAAGTAATATTTTCTTGTTTTCTTGAGAGTGCTTAGGTAGAGTTACCTAAGTTTGATATTGGTCGGAGGTAATCAATATCAAGGTAAGTTCTTGATAGAGTTGTCAAAGGTAGGCTTGTAGTAGAATTATTATAAGAAGGTGGAGCCTAGAGTTAGACTCATTAGAGTCTGTAATTAAGAGTTTGATTATAGTGGATTGTTGGGTGCTTGTGAGGGCAAGCCGTGGTTTTTCCTCCCTTGAGCAATAAGGTTTTCACGTTAAATCTTTGTGTTTTTACTTTCCTACAAAGCCTTTAGTTTTCTAGTGCTTTACTATTTAATTGCCTGTGACTGAATTTAAGGGACTCATGGTCCCTTACTATGTGGTGTAACCCTTTGAGTTTCATCATTCTTTTTAATTTTACAGTATATGTAGTTAATTCAAAGTCAAATTACATAAAAGTAACCAAACTAAAATATAGTAAAAAAATGTACATTAGCGATTTTTTTTTGGGGGGGTGGGGGGTGGGTTCCAAACTAATTTTGAGAATATAATGAAGTAATTAAATAATGCACATATAATTATTTATAAATTTTAAAAGGAAGAGATGGACGAGCAGTAGAATAAAATTTAAATTGTTTTTGATAATTTGAAATCTATTAAATTTTAAACAATATAATAAGAAAAATTATGATACATAAAAGTTCTCTTACAATTGTTGACACCCGATTTTGGCTCTCCATACTTAAAATTAGCACTTTTAGGCTTTATGATAGTTAAAGTGCATAAAATGTATTTTTCACACATTTTTTATAATTGTTAACAAATTATTAATAATCGTCATTATTTTAGAATTTTTTAATTAATTTTCATCATAATTTAACTTTGCATAATTTATTGATAATTATACTTAATTTCGTAAATTTTAGAATTTTTAACAATTTATTATCTTTTTAATATTTTTACACAGTCAGACGCATTCGTACATAACATAACACTACAATTCTTTACATATTATAATTTTAATGTTCATAGAGTAATACATTTTTTAGAGATAATTATATTATATTTGTATTTTTCTATGATTATATATCGACATTCATATTTTTGTACATTATTTAAGACGATCTGTAAACGATAATGCCAACTTAATTATTTTAATAAATAGAACAATAAATCAATCAAGTCAAGATCTCGTTACTTTTTAAAAGCTGGCACTTGACATGATAGGTTAAGATTTTTACTTCCTAGATAATAATCTTTATTTATTGGTTAAAACATGATAATCCTTCGATTAATAACTTACAGACTAAAAAAGGCTTTGAGGAGACAAAAGGAGTCATTTTTTTTTCTTGGTTAATAAAGTGTCAAAGTTATATTTTAAATAAAGAAGGGGCCAATTGTTTTAAGTAAAAAAAATACACACACACAAAATATATACACCCGTACGTCACACAAATCTGATTCTCCGTTTTCTCTCCAACGACTCACGCTTCTCTCCCTTTTCTCTCTACTTGGTCGCACCTCGCCAGAATTAATAACTGACGGGCGAGCTTCGCCGTTGTGTTGCCACTGCTCCACCAATAAAGACCTTCATCATCTCCCTCTCCCTTGCTCCTTACCGTCGCTGGCTCGTCGGAGTTGTGACCGGCGAGCTCCAGCCCAAGCACACCAGCCGCACCACAAGCAACCAAAATACCACCATGACACCACGACTCCCGCTACTACTTTCTCTCTTTTTTCTCTTTCTCTTTTTCCTATTTTTGTCTGCGCCTCACCAAATTTGGTCACCGGTGGGCGAGTTTTCCAACCAGATCTGACTGGAAACCATAGCAACAAACCATTGATATTCAGATTTGGCAGAGAAATATTTTTCTTTGATGAAATCTATTAGCTTTTATACTCTTTACCTCTTTATTTTGTTCTATCTCGATATTGTTACTGTGTAAACAAACTAGATTTGTTAATTTCTATTTTTTTGTTTTTTATGTGTTTGCTTTATGATAAATCTTCTTGAAATTTGCATTCTTTTTGAAAATTTTGGATTATTCCGACGACCTCTATTGTTGCTTTCTTCTATAATGTTATCGCTTTTGTTTTAGACTACTATATTATGTTTCTTTAATTTTTATTATTATTATTATTATTATTACTTGTGGCTGATTTAGTATTATATTAATCTTTTTCATTGACTTGCTATAATTTTACTTAGATTATACTATCACTCGAATATGTGTTCAGTGTAGGTGTTCATTTTGCATAATATATGTTCATTTTCTAATGATTTAGATAATTTTAGTATGCATTTTTATTTCCTGCACCTTAGTTTCTTTATCTTGGTTATATTATATTGGCAAAATGACTCAGTGGACCCCTGTACTTGGTCGGTTTTATAAGTTGGACACTTTTATTTACATGTTTGTTATCAGGACTCCTGAACCCACTAAAAACAATATTTCAAACCCTTTGACCGGTGACTTTGCCTATGTGGAATTAAAATATTAACTAGGACAAGGAGAGCGATTACACTCGTTTGGGGTGCGAGTGGGGGTTAATTTTTGATCAATTTTATATTAAAATAATTAAAAAATAAAAAACAGCCTTTTTTTCCTCCATCATTTTTAATTAAAAAGTATTTTTCAAAATTTAAAACTAATAAATTTTAAAAATAAAAATAAAAAACCCTCCTTCCCCAACCCCCCCCCTTCGTCCAACTCCCACCCCACCCCTCAGCTCTCTCCCCCAACCTTCTTCCCTGTCCAGCCGCCCTCACCCCACCCCTTCACCCTTATCCTGCCCCTTTTCTGGTCTAGATACCCCCACCCCACCCTTCACCCCATCTCCCATCCAGCCATGGTGTCACCATTAACATCCCCCACCCCTACAGCTCTCTTTGTCCCCCCACCCCCATAGCCATGGCTGTCATAGCCATCCCTGAAGAGGATCTTTGCTTTGTTTTTTTTTTTTGTCTTTTTTATCCAGTCTTTTGCTGTGTTGATATTGTTGTTGTTGTTCATCACCACACCATTGATATTGTTGTTTGTTGTTCATTGTTGTTGTTATTTTTTTTGGTCAAGTCTCTTTACTGTGTTGATATTGTTGTTGTTGTTCATCACCATCACCATTGATATTGTTGTTGGTTATTCATTGTTGTGGCAGATATTGTTGTTGTTGTTCTCAATTTAAACTTTTTATTTTGTTTAGGATTAATTTTGTAACTTTTACAAATTGTTAAAGATATTTAAATAAAAAATAAAAATTCATTATGTTTGGGTATGTAAATTTATAGTTAAAAATTTAAATTAATTGGAGAGAAATTTTAATTATTTGGAATAAATTTGATGTTTAATTAACTTTATTGTGTTTGTGTATTAGAATTTATAGTTAAAAATTTAAACTAATTTAAAAATTTGTTGTGTATGTGTATTAGAATTTCTACAATTTTAAAAAGTAATTTATTTAATTATGTTTGTTAAAGATATTCAAATTTAAAAATCAAAAATTCATTTATGTTTGTATGTATGAATTTATAGTTGAAATTTAAATTAGTTGGAGAAGAATTTTAATTATTTGGAATGAATTTGATATTTAATTTGTGAGCAAAAATAAAAACATGATTATTTTTTTATAATTTATAATTTATTTTATTTAATTAAATTAATTTTAGTATTTAATTTGTCATGTAGCATTTTAAAAATGACTTGGAATTTCATGAAATACTTGAAAATGATGTGGCACACGTGGCAGCTTAGTGGTAGCTGACGTAGGAGCGTGTTACACTCTCAAAAATGTGTTTAAAATATTGATTTTTAGTGGGTTTAGAGGTCCAGATGACAAACATGTAAGTATAAGTGTTCCAACTTACAAAATCGACATAGTACAGGGGTCCAGCGAACCTTTTTGCCTATTATATTTTATTGTTCTTTGATTTATTTGAATAGATTTCATGTATTTTCTAAAATTTTCAGCAAGTTGCGATATCATGTTTTTATTACATTTGGCTCCTATTGTTTGTAATTTATTGCATGTTATTTTGCACTATCTTTAGTTAGTTTCATAGAATCTTGTGTTTGAAAATATATTTGGGAGATGAAGAAATTTTTCTTTCAATTTTTGAGGCCTTTACAAATAAAATGATGGATATTACGTATATAAATACATAATAAAATAAATATTTTGGGCAATGATGAAATCTATATAATTTTCTTAAAACTTTAGCTGAGCCCGCTTTTAATAAAAATTCTGTTTTTATATACATGTTTGTGCACATAGTTCTTAATTTATCTTGATCTGTTGCTCACATTTTTACCGCGAGTATTTTTACAGGTTCTCGGGGATACTTGTTAGGAATGACATTCAAAGAAGAGCTTGAATTTTTGTATTTGTACTTTTTACATTCTTATCACTGTACGAATATTAATTAGGAAAAATGGTTCGGTGGACCCCTGTACTATGTTGGTTTTTTAAGTTGGACACTTCTACTTACATGTGTGTCATCTGGACCCCTGAACCTACATAGACCTGGTCAACAGTCAAAGGATTTAAAATATTTCTTTTTAGTGGGTTCAAGGGTTCAGATAACAAACATTTAAATAGAAGTGTCCACATTACAAATCGGACATAGTACAAGGGTCTATCAAACCATTTTACCTATTATTTATAGTGAGAACTTTATTTTTTCGGGCGTTGGGCGGGATAGTTTTTATTTATGCAATTTACATCATGCATTTTGGCAAATTTAGGCCGTTAAATATTTATATTTAAAAATTAAACTAATTTAGATACCTAATCAATTAATTCACACTTATACATTAAAAGATATTGCATAGTCTTTTTTGTTTTAATATAATCTTTTCTTTTCATACATATGCTTAAATAATTTTATTTATATATCTCCATATACTTTTATTTATTTTTTACGATAATATAGATATTATCTGTAATACATATTATATATTTCTATTTACAAACATTGATGTTTTTTCTTTTCCTCTTTTAATAATAAACTAAGTCTAGCCATGACCACATTTGTGGCTTCAGAAGGATGCCTAACCCCTTCCCTTCAGAATTATTTGAACACTTACCTAGAATTCAAACTGGTTTCGTAGATTAAATAAAGTCATACTTGTTAAATAAATAAATAGGTCTTCTTTTTTTCCTTAAAAATTAGGTGTCGAATCTGTACAAAATTAGTTCTTTCGGAGTTTATAATGTCGTGCTCGTTTTGACCTTAGGTAATAATCGGGTATGACAACAATTACATGATTATTTTTATCATATAGATTTAACTAGAGGTAAAAAAGGGTTAGAATATTAAAAACCTAATATTTTTTTAACTGTGATAATATAATAAAAAAATATAAAATATTTATTTGTACATGATTTGTTTCTTATATATTTAGTTATAGGTTGGGGGACTGGGAGGGGAGGAGGTGGTAGAATTTTTTTTCCACATTTTATTGAAAAATGATATGATAGTTGAACTTTTTGAGAATATAATGAAATAATTAGATGATGCACATATTACTATTTATGAATTTTAAAAGGAAGAGATGGATGAGCAGTAGAATAATAATTTACATTATTTTTTACAATTTGAAATATATTAAATTGTAAACAATGTAATAAAGAAAAATATGTAACATAATTTTTTTTTTTTTACAATTACATGCTTGCTTTTACTCATATAGATTTAATTAGAGGTGGAAAAGTGTTAGAATATTAACAACCTAATATTTTATAACTGTGATAATATAATAAAGAAAAACATAAAATATTCTTTTCAATTGCATGATTTTTTGTTTTTCCGTATATATTAAAAAATATTGTAATAAAAGTTTTGAATTATCATCATAATAATAATAATAAGAAGGGGAAAGACATCATTTCCACTTCATACTATATAAGAAAAGTCGAAACCACACCTAAACTATATAAGTGCCCTATTATACACCTTAATAATATTATTACCTCCCAGCGACCCCCATTCTAAGGCACGTATGTTATACTTATTTTAGGTGCGTCCAACCTATTAAATAACAAAAGTAAACAACTAAAAACATTAAGGGAAAAGACATCGTTTCAACACCAAATTATAGTCGAAAAGTCGAATCCAGACCTAAACTATATAAGTAACCTATTACACACCTTAACTATAACAAAGTGTTACTTTTTACTCCCTAGATATGACGTGGAAAATACATAATTATATAAATAAAAATTGGCGCATTTAAATTAAAAATTAATGCAAAAAAAAAATAAAAAAAATAAAAATACTCCTCCCCCAACCCCCAGCATCCATCTCCCCACCCCCACCCCCAAACAATCATCATCTTCATCACCCCCACCCCTAAACCATCATCTTCTTCATTACCCCCACCCCGAAACCCCAACCCCAAACCATATTTTTCTTCATCACCCCCGCCCCAACCAACACAATTTCTTCATCACCCCACCTCCAAATTCCAACCTCATCCCTAATTAACATACTTCATCCTTCACCTTCATCGAATCAATGTCAATTTCACAATGAACAAAATCAAATTGTATTTGATGTTTAAACGGGCAAAATTAAATTTTATAAAAAAAGAATATAAAATCTTGTAGCAAGGATGTTTTTTGGTGAATTCTCATCGGTAAAGTCGGATTCATCGTCGACTTTCTCCTCTCTGTCTGTTAATTATTAATCCATCCAAAAATGTAGCTTGCTACCTTATTAGTTTTTTTTTAATTATAGCCGAAAAACAAATAGAAAAAGTACGAAAATGTGTTGGTCATTACCATTTAAAACACAGAGGTCAACAATCGAGTGGCCATTTTTTGAAACAATAATGGCCATTATAGCTGAGAATTTTTTTATTTTTTTTGAGAAAAGACGATGCGTTATGGATGAAGAACAATGTTAGAAGAAATTAATTGTTATGGTAATTTTGTTGGTGGGATAAAGTTTATGGTGGTGATTATAGTGTAATGGAGGTTTTGGACATTGATAACAATGGAGGTTTTAGACATTAAAGAACGGAAAAAAAATTAAATTAATAATAAAAAATGAAAAATGAAAATGATAAATTTATTATTTTTTTGGATTATGCTGACGTGGTACTGACGTGGTAGCGCGTGTAAAACACCACACAAGTGGTGCAATGCCTGACAGGGTGTAAAAAGTATCACTTTTTTAAAGTTAAGGTGTGTAATATGTCACTTATATAGTTTAGGTGTGGATTCGACTTTTCGACTATAGTTTGGGGTGGAAACAATGCCTTTTTTCTTATTTTTTGGATTATGCTGATGTGGTACTGACGTGGTAGCGCGTGTAAAACACCACACCACATGCAAGTGGTGTAATGTCTGACAGGGTGTAAAAAGTATAACTTTTTATAGTTAAAGTGTGTAATATGTTACTTATATAATTTAGGTGTGGATTCGACTTTTCGACTAAAGTTTGGGGTAGAAACGATGCTTTTTTCTAATAATAATAATTATGATAATAATAATAATAATAATACTAATAATAATTAGTAATAACATTAGTATTAGTAGTAGCAACAACAATACATTATTAACAGGAACAACAATAATCTTAATAGTTTAATAGCAATAATAATATAATAATTACAATAGTGATAGTAATTAAAATAATTCATATAATATATTTTGTGAGTATTAAATTGTGTGGTGTAATGGATGAAGTAACAAGGTAAAATTTCAAATATTTTATCTCATTCAAACATGAATTATAAGATAAATATGTATTGTTTTAAAAAAAGTATGGATAAGAAAGAGGGATTTTTTTGTTAAAAGTGACAAAAGAGTTTTGAAATGAGGTGTAAGAGACAAGTTTTAAAAATTGAGTATAAGTGACAATTACTTTATTAGAGATTAACAAAGTTGAGAAAGTTTGTGAATAACCTATAAATTTTTAAATTTATACTTTGATCCAAGTAAAACCTAATATAACTAGAAATGGAGGGAAAAAATGCGCGTTTCTCTCTCTTCCCATTTATTGTTGTTTTCTCTCTCTTCATGATTTTTTTTGTTCATTGTTCCTGTTACTTTATTCATCATCTTCTGCTTCATTATCATCATATTCTTCTTCATTATCATCATCTTCTTGTTGACCATTATTGTTGTTACCGCTATGCTACTACTTGACCAATTTTTTAGGACAAATTTAGTTTCGTACATCACTTTGTCTTTACTTCATAAGTGACTTTGGTAAGTAAAATTATGATTTTTAGTTAAATTTCCCATCTGGGTACACTGTTACTGTTATTTTTTCAACAACGGATAGAGTCAAAACATGAATCCAACATAAAATTCATATGTTTCAACAAATGATTCATCTGTTGCGATAGATGAGTCTTCTGTTGAAACAAAAGACTCATATGTTGGATTCATATTTATGGTTCTATACTACTGTAACATGAATCAAATAGATGGGTCATATGTTGTAACATATGAGTTATTTAATGCAAAAAAGGAGTCCTCTATTAAAATAAATTACTCACCTGTTACAATAGAAACTAAAGTTGATTCCTGTTGATGATTCACCTGTTAGTGTTTATGTTGCAGAATATAAAATCTGAAGCCAATTCCAACAGATGAGTCATCTGTTGCAACAAGTTAGTGATCATTTGAAATAGGTGACTCATCTATTGGAATTAGCTTCAAAGGTTCTGTAGTACATCCCAATAGGTAAGTCATCTGTTGTAATAGATGAGTCACCTGTTCCAACAGATGAGTTTGGAATAAACTTCAGGTTCTACAGTATCGTAACATGAATATCAATAGGTGAATCATCTGTTGCAACATATAACTCACCTGTTGCATCATACTATTCACCTGTTGCAACAGATTAATCATCTGTTAGGGTTCATGTTGTAGTACTATACAATCACTATTAATTTTACTATCATGTCATTATTAACTTCTTTTAACAAGTGTCTTTATTTAGGTACCACTAATGTAGGGATTAACAACAATAGGGGTGGATTGTCATGGTGAATGGATCAAGAAGACCAATCGATATGTTTGACATTGGAATGAGGGTGAAATGCTAGATACGATAGCTATGACAGTGCAAAGTGATATTTCGTATGATGATTTTATGAACTTAATCATCAGCTATTGTGGACTGAATTATCAACTGGAAGAACTCGTAATTAGCTACATGCACAACTCTTTTGAAAATCAAAGGGTACTACTTTTCAAGATAACCGGTTAGGTTTAGTTGCGTGCTTATCTAAGTAATTCAACTAGGCCGGTGTTAAGGGTGCACGTGGTTGAGAAATCGAGGAGAATGAAAACCAGAACGTAGAAGCAAAACAAGAAGAGATATTTGATGATAAATTGGGTGATCTGTACATGAATATTCCAAATAATGATCAAACACATGCGCCCGTTGTTGTGAGAAATACAGTGGACAGTTCTTCTCAATCAACACAGTCGGGCAATCATCATGATGATGAGGCTGGTTTTTACAAGGGAATATCATTCAAGGATATGATGGAACTATCTACTTCTTTGTTTATTGTGTGCTTGAATAAAGATTTCAAATTGAAGAAGGTAATTAATTCGAGCAAAGTCTTTTATTTTAGATGTACTAATCTGGACTGCAAGTGGTGGTTGAGGGTTGTGAAATACTTAAGTTTTGAAAGATTCTTCATTAATGTTTATCAAAGGTATACACATGTGGTTCGGAGCATATTACGAGCCAAAATCCTCACACCATGGAAAAGGTCCTCAGTAATTATTTCCAAAATATATTCCACAATGGCAAAAGCCCTTTTACAGCTGATATGGCCAATCAACTCCGTACAGAATTGGGTGTTACGATCAGTTGTTGAAAAATTTATACGGCTATGGAATTGCCAAGGTTTTTGTTAGGGGGACACATGTGCACGAGTATGCAATCCTTGATGCCTACCGTTACATGCTTGAGTCCTTAAATCTTAGAAGTAAGACGATGTTGCATTTGATAAAAGTGTAGGTTTAAGTACTTTTTGTATCCTATGGTGCTTGGATTCTTGGTTTTCAACAGTTTTGAGAAAAGTCAGCCGTCGACGGGACTTTCTTGAGGAGCAAGTATAATGGAGTTTTGATAATGGAGGTGGCACAGGATGCCGAGAGTCAAATCTTTCTCATCACATTTTTTGTAGTGGGCAAGGAATATGATTCCTTGTATGTATATTTTTTTTAATAATTGTGAAGCTGTGTTGATGATACCGAAGAGTTGTGTATAATTTCGAATAAGAATCCAAGTATCCAAAAGATGGGTTTAGTTTTTTTCACTTCATCTCACTTTGGTTATTGCACAAGACATCTTAGAGAAGATATTCAAAACAACTTTTACAATGAAAGGGTCGTGACTCTTTTTTATAGAGCAGCTAAAACATATAATGGAGATGAGTTTTTTTTTACCATTTCAGTCAAATAAGGGATATGCATCCCAAGTCAACACAACATCTCTAACGTGTTATGTTCGAGAGATGGAGCCAGGCATTTTGTCCGACTACTAGGTACATTCTTATGAATTTAATATCTTTTATGAGTTACAACTTTATAATACTTACTGTACGATTTCATACCAAGTGATTTTTTTGTATAGGTATAATATTATGACATCAAACATAGCTGAATCATTGAATTCAATGTTTGACATTGAAAGAGAATTTCTCATTATGGTGACGTCAAACTAGGTGTTGACTCTGTACAAAATCTGTTCTTTTTGAGTTTATAATGTCGTGCTCGTTTTGACCTTAGATAAAAATCGGGTATGACAATTTGGCAACTCTGCTAGGGACCGCAAGGTTCTAACCATTACAAATTTAGGTAAATATTTATGTTTTTAGACATTGTTATTTGTTTCATATTAATTGTCTTAATTTATCTTGTTTATGCGGCATAAATTATTTATTTGTTATTATTTTGTATAGATTATTTATTTATTTATCGCTTTGCATAAACCGTCATCCCGTTCATATTTCTTCCAATTGGGAAACGTGATACAATCACACATACAAGTTAGGTGTGTTTTACTCACCCACAAATTTCTTTCAAAATTTTAAATTTTAGGAGAGTTGGCGTATGCGCGAGGTGTCCGGAGCTTTTTTTGTGTGCCTGCGTAACCTTCTTACTCGAGTAGCCCGCTCAAGAACCACAGGTCTAGCAAACCACTCTTAATCGAACATAGGATAGATCTAAAACAACTCTTTTTTTAGGCACATGCATCATTAGTCAACTTTATGTTCGAAGGTTTCACGACTCACGTGATACATTACTTTAGTCTTTTTACATATTTGAATAAGTATTGTGTCTGTACATATTTATTTGTAAATTGTTTATTGTTTTGTGGAAAGGTGTAATCTAATATTTGTTTTGCATGGTTGATCAGTTAAAAGATACACCTTACTATTATTGCTACTAGCTGAGTTATAGGTTTGAACTACATTTTGACCTGATTCTTGTCCTGACAAGATACGTAGGCAACCCTGCATTAGGGTTCAGTCTCTTTACTATTTTAGAATGATTTCTCCGATATTCAAAATTGAGGCAAATTTTCTGGAACAGTTCAAAGACGCTCTCCAAAAGTCTTCATGAGCGCAAATCAATAGCTCCCTAAAATCAAATTTTAATGACATTGTGCCTACTCGGCCTACCTCTAGATCCTCACCTGATTTTTGTGCAAGAATACCTAGCTTCTTCTTTCGAATGTCGTAAATCATTATATTTATGGCATGTTGATCCTTACTTTCAAAAGCAAGATTTTAATATTTCTTTAGTAATAATCATTCTTCCAACTGCGGTGAAATAATTTCATAATTCCTTCAATGTTTGACTTTTTCAATCTTGTCGGCATACTGAAGTTGTGTCAAAGCTCTTCCCATTCTTGACATTTATTCTCTCGATCATTTGATCTGAGCAATTTGGATGTTAAAAGCAGTTTTTTCCTGATCGTCCTTCATATTTTTTTCAAGGATGACCATCATATTTTTTACAATCATACATTGCACATACAAAATTATAAATTTTCCTGAATTACGCATACCTGATTATTGTTTTCACAAGATATGTAGGCAACCCTCATCTGGGTTCGGTCCCATTTTTTATAAGATGAAATAAAATTTTGACTTGGTTGGTACTAATACAGTTAGGAGTGTGCATGAGAAAGAACAAATTGGTATGATGAAAATGACCGACTTTATGATAAACCATAGATTCTTTCGGTACCTTTTATCACACCTGAGCAACACTTGAAAAATTCTCTTGAATACATATAAGAAAAGAACAAAGCCAACCTCATCATTTTATCTGCATTGTGTGGTGAACTTTAGTTTAATTCACTGCATTGCATTATTGATCTAGAACTTGGCCTTAATGTTTGTTGAGATGAAATTCTGAGTTTCACTTGGTTTAGGAAAGGATCATAGGCCTTCTTTGACCCGATTGTGCCTTTCACAACCAACCAAATGACATTAATCCTTGACATTTCCTCTTTTGAGCCTTAAAACTTTTCTTTGGACAACCACATCTGAGTTTATACCTTTTTGAGTGCTTACATGCACTATCCCTCTCTTGGCCCTACCTTCTTGAGTGCACTAAATACATTCAAATTGTGAATGAAGATTCAAGATCAAAAATGCAAAATGCAAAGGATATATTGTCTCAGATGAACGAAAATGAAAAACAAATGACTTTAAAAGCAGTAAAAACCCCCACAAAAAAAGGAAAAAAAAGAAATAATATATTTTGTTAAAAAAAAGGGAGAAACTCCAACACAAGATTCAAAAGAAGTCGAAGCAAATACAAAACAAGGGACAACGAAGCGCAATAGAGAAGATCACGTGTAAAAGCACAACAATTGTTGAAAGCACAAATGCAGTGTAATGCTCATTGAGGAATTAATCACTTTCATCCCAAATATTATCCTACCTGCCCTCAAGCCCATATTACAAGCCAATAACAAGTCCAACAGGATCCTATTTCAAGCGTTCTCACATTAGTGGATACTTACATAGAGGTCAACCCTATGGTATCACAATTGCATGCATTAATTTCTTTCTGAGTGTGAGTGTATTTCTCTAGATGTCCTCAAATTTAAAAAGAAAAATTACTCAAATATGTGCAAAATGGGGCTTTATTTTACAGAAATATGTGGAAAATGAGACTTTCTTTCTAGAGAAGGCACTTAAAGCTGAGGATAGACATATCTCGAAACATTTGTTTGAAGCAAGACAAAAAATCTTGTTGATACTCACGCGTGTCTGAGGTATCACTTGAAATTATAAGAGTTACCCTGAAGTCGATCTCGGTTAGCTGGGAAGGAGATGGGAAAATTCTTATGCACACTATTAATTATTACTACCAACTGAAGTCAAGACACGATTGTGCCTTCTTCATCTTTCAGTATTTTTTACCAAAAAATATAACAATTTTCTTTCTTTTTCCAAGAGGCCCACTTTTACATTCATACATTTTCTTACCTTTCATTCAAGGTGCTCACTTTTTATACATGCATTTTTTATTTTTCATTTGAGGTGCCTAATTTTGAAATACGGGCATTTGACTTTTTCTATAAGCATATACCTTTAAATACTGACATTTTATTTTTTAGTTAAGCGCCCATTTTAAAGTATTTTTTACATTTTTTTATATAGCCCTGCCATCGAGAGGCTGTTATATTTGTTCTGCCAATCTAGAGCCTTTTACGTTTCAATAGCCCCGCTAATTGAGAGGCTATTAAATTTGAGTCACCTCACTAGTTGAGGGCCTTAGTCTTCGTTGACAATCGAAGACGATAATAAATATCAATCTCCATAAACAATTGGAGACATCATGCATTAGTCTTCGTAGGCAATCAGAGACTTCGTGCAGTTTAAAGCTCCTTTTAAATAAGACTATGTCAACATAAATAATACACCGGGGCAAATTTTGAGAGTTGCCTAAAAAAATTACTCTTTTTTCTTATTTCGAACTACATTGACCTGATTCTTGTGACATTCGAAATATGTAGGAAGCTCTATGCAGAGTTCGGTCATCACAATCCTACAATCATTCTTTCTCCCCAGCAAGTACACAATCTTGCATCCCCCAACATCTCAAAGCTCGATACTGGGGAAATTTTGAAAGCAGCATAAAAAATATATGACACTTTCATTCCCAAATAATTTTTTTTGCTTTATAATCATTTTTTACATAGTTTTGTCCACCCTAAAATAGGACAATTGGGTCATTATGCCCTCTAATAAGACAGTTACACATTTTTTTCTTCAATTAAATATTTGTGATTGCTTGCCTTTACTTTCACATATCGCACTTCATTTATTTTTCTTTGCACTGCATGCTATCTTTGACTTTCCTTGCACGCATCGCAGTGTATTTATTATATCATTTGTTATTTAAGCACTGTATAATTTTCTTGACTTTATTTGTACATCTCACAATACATTTATTTTATTGTTTAAACACTGCATTTCTTTCTGCCTTTGTCTGCACATACCAAAATGCATTTATTTTATCATTTAAGCACTGCATTTTATCTTTGTCTTTATTTGCATGCATCGCAATGCATTTATTTTATCGTTTAAGCATACTTGCATACATCACAATGCATTTATTTCATTATTTTAAGCACTGTATGTTATCTTTGTCTTTATTTGCACACATCACAATGTATTTATGTTATCCTTTAAGCACTACATGCTTGCTTTATCTTTACTTGCACATCGCAATGCATTTATTTTATTATTTAAGCACTGCATTTCATCTTTGCCTTTACTGGCTCCTATCACAATGCAATTTGTTATTTAAGCACTATATGCCTAGAAAATATCGCAATACATTTATTTCATCATTTAAGCACTGAATGTCATCTTTGCCTTTACTAGCTCATATCACAATGCATTTTGTAATTTAAACACTACATGCCTCGCAATTATCACAATGCATTTAGTTAAGCATCACATGTCGTTTTTGCCTTTAGTGGTGGATATTGCTATGCATTTAAGTACTACACGCACATATCGCAATGCATTTATTTTATCCTATAAGCACTGTAGCCTCCCAAACATCGCAATATATTTATTTTATCATTTAAGCACTGCATGCCTCGCAAAAATCGCAATGTATTTATGTTATTGTTCAAGCACTGCATGTTATCTTTGTCTTTGCTGGTACATATCGCAATATATTTATTTTATTATTTAAGTTTTGCACGCATATATCGTAATAAATTTATTTATTATTTAAGCATTGCACGTCTAGCAAATATTGCAATGCATTTATTTTATCATTTAAGCATAGCACACCCATATTGCAATGCATTTATTTTATCATTTAAGCACAACACGCACATATCACAATGCATTTTTCATCTAAGCACTGCATGCCTCACAAATATTGCAATGCATTGATTTCATCATTTAAGCACTGCATGCCATCTTTGCCTTTACTGAAACATATTGCAATGCATTTCTTTTTATTTAAGTACTGCACGCACATGTCACAATGCATTTTATCATTTAAGCACTGCATGCCTCGCAAATATTGCAATGCATTTATTTCATCATTTAAGCGTCGCATATCATTTTTTCCTTTGCTAGCACATATCACAATGCATTTATTTTTATTATTTAAGAACTGCATGCACATGTCGCAATGCATTTTATCATTTAAGCTTTGTATGTCTCGCAAATATCGCAATATATTTGTTTTATCATTTAAGCACTGCATGCCATTTTGGCCTTTCTTTGCACTTATCGCAATGTATTTATTTTATAATTTATGCACCGCATATCATCTTTACATTATTTACACATTATAATGCATTTATTTGTTATTTAAGCACTACATGCTTTGTCTTTACTTACACATATCGTAATGTACTTCTTTTTTACTATCTAAGCACTGGATGCTATCTTTGCTTGTACAATTTTTTCTTAATTAGTTAAGCACTGCATGCTATCTTTAATTTCTCAAAAAAAAAAATCAAGCTTAATTTTTTGTTCGTGTTTTATTGAGTAGTACTTCCTAATTTGATGCATTTGGAAGCACATAATTTGTGGATAAATTGGTACGTCTATCCTAAAATAGGACATTTTGGGTTAGTCTACCTTTAATAAGACCTTTTATGCATGTTTGTTTTCAATTGAATATTTTATTTGTCATTAGTTAAAATCTTGCAATGCCTTTATTTATTTATTTTTTAATTTAGTTAAGCATTACATGTCATTTTTTAAAATCTTTTTTGAAAAAAATAAATAAAAAAAAGACAGGCTTTGTTACTTGTTTGTCTGCTATTTTTCAGTTTTATAAGTTTTGCAAGCATACAATTTGAGGACGCATTGGGTTTATCCAATCCAAAATAGGACATGTCGGGATAACTTTTAAACTATACCCTATCTGATCCTCATGCAACTTGAAATATGTAGGCGATTATAAATTGGAGTTCGCTCATTTTCTTTAATCAAAATAATTTTTTATCGAGCAAAATTGGCTACACGTCAATATTTTCATTTGAATACTTCTACATTATCTTCAAACGAAAAGGAGCAAACTGTTGACACCCAATTTTGGCTCTCCATACTTAAAATTAGCACTTTTAGGCTTTATGATAGTTAAAATGCATGAAATGTAATTTTTCACACATTTTTTTGTTATAATTTTTAACAAATTATTAATAATCGTCATTATTTAGAAATTTTTAATTAATTTTTGTCATATTTTAACTTTGTATAATTTATTGATAATTATCCTTAATTTCGTAAATTTTAGGATTTTTATCAGTTTATTATCATTTTAATATTATTACACAGTCATATGCATGCGTACATAACATAACATTGCAATTCTTTACATATTATAATTTTAATTATTCATAGAGTAATTCATGTTTAGAGATAATTATATTAGATTTGTTATTTGCATTTTTCTAGGATTATATATCAACATTCATATTTTTGTACATTATTTATGACGATATGCAAACGATAATGTCTGCTTAATTATTTAATAAACAAAGCAATAAGTCAATCAAATTAAGATCTCGTTACCTTTTAAAAATTGACATTTGAAATGACAGGTTGAGATTTTTACTCCCTGGATAATAATCTTTATTTATTGGTTAAAAGGATGAGATAATCCTTCGATTAATAACTTACAGATCAAAAAAACCTTTAAGGAGACAAGAGGAGTCATTTTATTATTTTTTGGTTAATAAAGTGTCAAAGTTATATTATAAATAAAGAAGGGGCCAATTGTTTTAATTAAAAAACACTCACACACAAAAAAAATATACACACCCGTACTTTACACAAATCTGATTCTCCCTTTTCTCTTCAACAACTCATGCTTCTCACCCCTTTCTCTCTACTGTGCCGCACCTCGTCGAAATTAATCACTGGCGGGCGAGCTTCGCCGTTGTGTCACCACTGCTCCACCAACCACGACCTTCATCTTCTCCTTATTTCTTGCTCCTTACCGCCGCTGTCTCGCCGGAGTTGTAACTGGCGAGCTCCAGCCCAAGCACACCACCTGCACCAGCCGTACCACCAGCAACCAAAACAACTCTACTACTTTCTCCCTTTTTTCTCTTTCTCTTTTTCCTATTTTTGGTGGCGTCTTGTCGGATTTATTCACCGGCGGGCGAGTTTTCCAGCCAGATCTGACCGAAAACCATGGCAACACGTCATTGATGTTCAAATTTGTCCGAGAAATATTTTTCTTTGATGAAATCTATTAGCTTTTATACTCTTTACCTCTTTATTTTGTTCTATCTCGATATTTCCACTGTGTATACGGATTGGATTTATTAATTTCTATTTTTTTGTTTTTTATGTGCTTGCTTCTTAATTTCTAAAATATTGTTTTTAGTGAGTTCAGGGGTCCAGATGACAAACATGTAAGTAGAAGTGTCCAACTTATAGTACAGGGGTCCAACGAACCATTTTTCCTGTTATATTTTATTGTTCTTTGATTTATTTGAATAGATTTCATGTATTTTCTAAAATTTTCAGCAAGTTGCAATATCATGTTTTTATTACATCTGGCTCCTATTGTTTGTAATTTATTGCATGTTATTTTACACTGTCTTTAGTTAGTTTCATATAATCTTGTGTTTGAAAATATATTTGGCAGATGAAGAAATTTTTCCGTCAATTTTTTGAGGCCTTTGCAAATAAAAAGATGGATATTACGTATATAAATACGTAATAAAATAAATATTTTGGGCAATGATGAAATCTCTATAATTTTCTTAAAACTTTAGCTGAGCCCGCTTTTAATAAAAGTATTATTTTTTATATACATGTACGTGCACATAGTTCTTAATTTATCTTGATCTATTGCTAATATTTTTACCGCGAGTATTTTTACAGGTTCTCGGAAATACTTGTTAGGAATTACATTCAAAGAAGAGCTTGAATTTTTGTAGTTGTACTTTTTACATTCATATCATTGTACAAATATTAATTAAGCAAAATGGTTCGGTGGACCCCTGTACTATGTTGGTTTTATAAGTTGGACACTTCTACTTACATGTGTGTCATCTGGACCCCTGAACCTACATATGCCTGGTCAACGGTCAAAGAGTTTAAAATATTGCTTTTTAGTGGGTTCAAGGGTTCAGATGACAAACATATAAGTAGAAGTGTCCACATTACAAATCGGACATAGTACAAGGGTCTATCGAACCATTTTTCCTATTATTATAGTGAGAACTTTATTTTTTCGGGCGTTGGGCGGGATAGTTTTTAGTTGTGCAATTCACGTCATGCATTTAGGCAAATTTATGCCGTTAATATTTATATTTGAAAATTAAATTAATTTAGATACCTAATCAATTAATTCATACTTATACATTAAAAGATATTGCATAGTCTTTTTTTTTTTAAATATAATCTTTTCTTTTCATACATATGCTTAATTAATTTTATTTATATATCTCCATATACTTTTATTTATTTTTTACAATAATATAGGTATTATATGTAATACATATTATATATTTCTATTTACAAACATTGATATTTTTTCTTTTCCTCTTTTAATAATAAGCTTAAGTCTGGACGAGAACCACATTTGTGGCTTCTGAAGGATGCCTAACCCCTTCCCTTCAGAATAATTTGAACCCTTACCTAGAATTCCAACTGGTTTCGTAGATTAAATAAAGTCATACTTGTTAAACAAATAAATAGGTTTCTTATTTTTCCTTAAAAATTAGGTGCCGACTCTGTACAAAATCAGTTCTTTTGGAGTTTATAATATCGTGCTCGTTTTGCCCTTAGGTAATAATCAGGTATGACAACAATTACATGATTATTTTTACCATATAGATTTAACTAGAGGTGAAAAAGGATTAGAATATTAACAACCTAATATTTTTTTCAACTGTGATAATATAATAAAAAAATATATAATATTTCTTTTTACATGATTTTTTTCATATATATTTAGTTATAGGTTGGGGGAATGGGAGGGGGGGGGGGATGTAGAATTTTTTTTCCACATTTTATTGAAAAATGATATGATAGTTGAACTTTTTGAGAATATAATGAAATAATTAGATGATGCACATATTACTATTTATGAATTTTGAAAGGAAGAGATGGATGAGCAGTAGAATAATAATTTAAATTATTTTATTACAATTTGAAATATATTAAATTTTAAACAATGTAATAAAGAAAAATATGTACCATAATTTTTTTTTTTTTTACAATTACATGCTTGCTTTTACTCATATAGATTTAATTAGAGGTGGAAAAAGGGTAGAATATTAATATTTTATAATTGTGATAATATAATAAAGAAAAATATAAAATATTTTTTTCAATTGCATGGTTTTTTGTTTTTCCGTATATATTTAGTTAGAGGTGGGGGGATTTGGCGGGCGGGGGGAGGGTAGATTTTGTTTTTTCCATATTTCATTGAAAAATATATGATAGTTGAACTTTCTTTTTAAGGTAATATGATTTAACATGTATAAAAACAAGTTTTTAGATGTACATGTTATTATTTATAAATTTTAAATGAAAGAGATGAGGAGACTGTGATAAAAATTAAAATTGTTATTGACAACCTCAAATCTTTAAATTATAAACAATATAATAAAAAAATACGAAATATAATTTTTTTCTTTGGAATTGCATGGTTGTTTTTACTTATATAGATTTAATTAAAGGTGGGGGAGGGGGGGGGGGTAATATTAACAACCTAATATTTTTTAATTGTGATAGTATAATAAAGTAAAATATGAAACATAATTTTTTTTTTGCAATTATATGATTGTTATTTTCGTATAATTTAGTTAGGGTGGAGGGGGGGACTGCGTGTGTGAAGGTGGAGGCATGTGGTGGTGGCAGTGAGGGGTTTAGAAATTTTATCTGATTTTTTATTTTTTAAAATTGAGATTGGGAGAGGAGGAAGGAAAGGGGGAGATGGAGGTGAGGGGTAGAATTCTTTTTTCACATTTTATTAAAAAATAATATGATAATTGAACACTATAAAGGTAATATGAGTAATATGATTTAGCATGGTCGAACAAAACATTTCAATATGAAGTGATTAGAAATAATATTTTAATATTATCCGTGCATTGCGCGGGTATGCATACTAGTATATATATAAAAGCAAAGTTAAAAGCAAGACAAGAAGTCAGGTGTCAAGATATTAAAAAGCCATGTAGCAGTTTTTAGGACAAAATTAAAAAATATTGTAATAAAAGTTTTGAAATGAAAAATTAAGTATTTGAATCTGAATTACATTATCGTTTTAAAAAATACTTTCATTATCTGAAAAATAGAAATCATAACTAAAAAGTTCTAATAGACATTTACTATTTCAAGCTTATCTCTTTTAAAATTTAAATATTATAAAACAAATTTAAATATAAATTATTTACACATTAGGATAGAATACAAATATAACTAAAATAATAAAATTAATACAAATAGTAGTACACAAATTCTAACACTTTTAATTTAAAAATGAAAACGTAGGAGTAGTAGTGATAATCATCATCATCCTCCTCCTCCTCCTCCTCCTCATCATCATCATAATCATAATAATAATAATAATAAGGGAAAAGACATCATTTCCACCCCATACTATATAAGAAAAGTCGAAGCAACACCTAAACTATATTAGTGACCTATTACACACCTTAACTATATAAAAATGATATTATTACCTCCCATTGACAACCATTCTAAGGCGCGTATGTTACGTTTATTTTAGGTGCGTCCAACCTTTTAAATAACAAAAGTAAACGGCTAAAAACATTAAGGAAAAAGGCATCTTTTCCACCCCAAACTATAGCTGAAAAGTCGAATCCACACTTAAACTATATAAGTGACCTATTACACATCTTAACTATAAAAAAGTGATACTTTTTACTCCCTAGATCTGACATGAAAAATACATAATTATTTAAATAAAAATTGGCGCATTTAAATTAAAAATTAATGCAAAAAAAATTTAAAAAATTAAAATACTCCTCCCCCAACCTCCAACATCCATCTCCCCACCCCCACCCCCAAACCATCATCTTATTCATCACACCTATCCTGAAACTCCAACCCCAACCCCAAACCATCTTCTTCTTCATCACCCCCTCCCCAACCGACACAGTTTCTTTATCAACCCACCTCCAAATTCCATTCTCATCCCCAAATGACACAATTCATCCTCCACCTTCATCGAATCAATGTCGATTTCACAACGAACAAAATCAAACTGTATTTGATGTTTAAACGGGAAAAACCAAATTTTATAAAAAAAAGAATATAAAATTTTATAGCAAGGATGTTTTTTGGTGAATTCTCGTCGGAAAAGTCGGATTCATCGTCGACTTTCTCCTCTCTGTCTGTTAATTATTAATCCATCCAAAAATGTAGCTTGCTACCTTATTAGTTTTTTTTTTAATTATAGCCGAAAAACAAATAGAAAAAGTACGAAAATGTGTTGGTCATTACCATTTAAAACATAGAGGCCAACAATTTCTTCATCACCCCACCTCCAAATTCCAACCTCATCCGTAAATAACATACTTCATCCTTCACCTTCATCGAATCAATGTCAATTTCACAATGAACAAAATCAAATTGTATTTGATGTTTAAACGGGCAAAATTAAATTTTATAAAAAAAGAATATAAAATCTTATAGCAAGGATGTTTTTTGGTGAATTCTCATCGGTAAAGTCGGATTCATCGTCGACTTTCTCCTCTCTGTCTGTTAATTATTAATCCATCCAAAAATGTAGCTTGCTACCTTATTAGTTTTTTTTTAATTATAGCCGAAAAACAAATAGAAAAAGTACGAAAATGTGTTGGTCATTACCATTTAAAACATAGAGGCCAACAATCGAGTGGCCATTTTTTAAAATAATAATGGCCATTATAGCTGAGATTTTTTTTTCTTTTTTAAAAAAGACGATGGGTTACAGATGAAGAAAAATGTTAGAAGAAATTAATTGTTATGGTAATTTTGTTGGTGGGATAAAGTTTATGGTGGTGATTATGGTGTAATGGAGGTAATGCAGATTTTGGACATTGATAACAATGGAGGTTTTAGACATTAAAGAAGAAGGGAAAAATTTAATTAAAAAAAATTATGAAAATAATAAATTTATTATTTTTTCAAATTATGCTAACGTGGTACTGATGTGGCAGCGCGTGTAAAACACCACACAAGTGGTGTAATCCTGACGGCGTAAAAAGTATCATTTTCTTATAGTTAAGGTGTGGAATAGGTCACTTATATATTTTAGGTGTGGATTCGACTTTTCGACTATAGTTTGGGGTGGAAACTATGCCTTTTTCCTTATTTTTTTTGGATTATGCTGACGTGGTGCTGATGTAGCAGCGCGTGTAAAACACCACACCACATGCAAGTGGTGTAATGTCTGACATGGTGTAAAAAGTATCACTTTTTTATAGTTAAGGTGTGTAATATGACAATTATATAGTTTAGGTGTGGATTCGACTTTTCGACTATTGTTTGGGGTGGAAACGATGCCTTTTCCCTAATAATAATAATTATGATAATAATAATAATAATAATAATAATAATAATAATAATAATAATAATAATAATTAGTAATAACATTAGTATTAGTAGTACAAAGAACAATATATTATTAACAAGAACAACAATAATCTTAGTAGTTAAATAGCAATAATAATATAATAATTACAATAGTGATAGTAATAAAATAATTCATATAATCTTTTTTATGAGTATTAAATTATGCGGTGTAATGGATGAAGTAACAAGGTAAAATTTTAAATAGCAACTTCAAATAGTTTATCTCATTCAATGATGAATTGTAAGATAAATATTATTGTTTTTAAAAAGGTATGGATAAGAAAGAGGGATTTTTTTGTTAAGAGTTACAAAAGAGTTTTGAAATGAGGTGCAGGAGACTCAAAATTTTAAAAATTGAGTATAAGTGACAATTACGTTATTAGAGATTAACAAAGTTGAGAAAGTTTGAGAATAACCCACAAGTTTTTAAATTTACACTTTGATCCAAGTAAAACCTAATATAACTAGAAATGGAGGAAAAAAATGCGCGTTTCTCTCTCTTCTCATTTATTGTTATTTTCTCTCTCTTCGTGATTTTTGTTGTTCATTGTTCCTGTTGCTTTATTCATCATCTTCTGCTTCATTATCATCATATTCTTCTTCATTATCATCATCTTCTTGTTGACCATTATTGTTGTTACCGCTACACCTACTACTTGACCAATTTTTTCACTTTGGCATTACTTCATAGGTGACTTTGGAAGTAAAATTATGATTTTTAGTTGAATGTCCCATCTGGGTACACTGTTACTGCTGTTTTTTTCAATAATAGATAGAACTAGAACATGAATCCAACATAAAATTCATATGTTTCAACAGATGACTCATATGCTAGATTCATGTTTATGGTTCTATAGTACTGCAACATGAATCAAACAGATGGGTCATATATTGTAACATACGAGTTATCTGATGCAAAAAAGGAGTCCTCTATTAAAATAAATTACTCACCTATTACAATAGAAACTAAAGTTGATTCCTACTGATGACTCACCTATTGGTGTTCATGTTGCAGAATATAGAACCTGAACCCGATTCCTACAGATGAGTTATCTATTGCAATAAGTTAGTGATTGTTTGAAATAGGTGACTCATCTATTGGAATCAACTTCAAAGGTTCTGTAGTACATCCCAATAGGTGAGTCATCTGTTACAACAGACGAGTCACCTGTTCCAACAGGTAACTTTGGAATCAACTTCAGGTTCTACAATATCGTAACATGAATATCAACAGGTGAGTCATCTATTGCAACATATAACTCACCTGTTGCATCATATTATTCACCTATTGCAATAGATTAATCATCTGTCAGGGTTCATGTTGTAGTACTATACAATCACTATTAATTTTATTATCATGTCATTATTATCTTCTTTTAACAAATGTCTTTATCTAGGTACCACTAATATAGGGATCAACAAAAATAGGGGTGGATTGTCATGGTGAATGGATCAAGAAGAGAAATTAATATGTTTGGTGTTAAAATAAGGGTAAAATGCTACGATAGCTATGATAGTGCAAAGTAATGTTTTCTATGATGATTTTGTGAACATAATCATCAGCTATTGTGGACTGAATCGTCAACTGGAAGAACTCATAATTAGCTACATGCACAACTCTTTTGAAAATCAAAGGGTACTACTTTTCAAGATAACCGGTTAGGTTTAGTTATGTGCTTATCTGAGTAATTCAGCTAGGCCGGTGTTAAGGGTGCACGTGGTTAAAATATTGAGGAGAATGAGAACCAGAATGTAGAAGAAGAACAAGAAGACATATTTGATGATAAATTGGGTGATCTGTACATGAATATTCCAGATGATGATCAAACACCTACGCCTGTTGTTGCGAGCAATACAGTGGGCAGTTCTTCTCAATCAACACAGTCGGGCAATCATCATGACGATGAGCCTAGTTTTTACAAAGGAATATCATTCAAGGATATGAAAGAACTATCAACTTCTTTGTTTATTGCGTGTTTAAAAAAAGATTTCAAATTGAAGAAGGTGATTAATTCGAGCAAAGTCTTTTATTTTAGATGTGCTAATCTGGAATGCAAGTGGTGGTTGAGGGCTGTGAAATACTTAAGTTTTGAAAGATTCTTCATTAATGTTTATCAAAAGTATACACATGTGGTTCAGAGCATATTACGAGTCAAAATCCTCACACCACGGCAAAGGTCCTCAGTAGTTATTTTCAAAATAGATTCCACAATGAAAAATGCCCTTTTACAGCTGATATGGCCAATCAACTCCGTACAGAATTGGATGTTACGATCAGTTATTGGAAAATTTATACGGCTATGGGAATTGCTAAGGACTTTGTTAGAGGGACACATGGGCACGAGTATGCAGTCCTCGATGCCTACCATTACATGCTTGAGTCCTTAAATCTTGGAAGTAAGACGATGTTGGATTTGATAAAAATGGTAGGTTTAAGTACTTTTTGTATCCTATGGTGGTTGGATTCCTCGTTTTCAACAGTTTTGAGAAAAGTCATAGCCGTCGGCGGGACTTTCTTGAGGAGCAAGTATAATGGAGTTTTAATAATAGAGGTGGAACAGGATGCCGAGAGTCAAATATTTCTCATCAATTTTTGTATAGTGGACAAGGATTATGATGCCTTGTATGCATATTTTTTTGAATAATTGCGAAGCTGTGTTAACGATACCGAAGAGTTGTGTATAATTTCTAATAAGAATCCAAGTATCCAAAAGATGAGTTCAGTTTTTTTCACTTTAGCTCACTTTGGTTATTGCACAAGGCATCTTAGAGAAAATATTCAAAACAACTTTTACAATGAAAGGGTCGTGACTCTTTTTTATAGAGTAGCTAAAACATATAATAAAGCTGAGTTTTTTGACCATTTCAATCAAATAAGGGATATGGATCCCAAGGAAACACAACATGTCTAACGTGTCATGTTTGAGAGATGGATCCAGGCATTTTGTCCGGCTAATAGATAGATTCTTGTGAATTTAATATCTTTTATGAGTTACAACTTTGTAATACTTACTATATGATTTCATACTAAGTGATTTTTTTGTATAGGTATAATATTATGATGTCAAACATAGCCGAATCATTGAATTCAATGTTTGACATTGAAAGAGAATTTCTCTTTGTGGTGATGTTTAAGGAAATAAATAAGAGGTATGCAATTTATTTCGTAAAAGACGTATGCAGTATGCGGACACAAGAAACATATTTGTTCTAGAAAAAGAAAAACAAATATCAATGAACATTAGTTTGGGGAATAGGTTATTTGCTCATCAAATAGCAGATTACAAGTTCAGTATCGACGGTGGTGATGTTTCCACGGTCGATCTTCAAACAAGATCTTATACATGTAGAGTTTTTGACTTCGATAAAATACCCTGTCCACATGCTATTGCAGCTTCGAACCAATATAGCGCACAATATGGAACTCAAACTTATGAGTACTCGTCTCCATATTATTCGATGGAAATATATGTAATGATAAATAGTGAGATTATTAATCTGGTGTATCCTGAAGAATCTTGGTTTGTTCCTGTAGAGATTTTGGAGAGACTAATACCTCTTCCATTATTGACCCAAACACTCTCAAATTGGAAAGAAGGTGATATAAGATGAGGCATGGAGTCAGAGAATCATTTTCATCAAGAAAAATACAAGTGCTCCGTATGTAAGAACATTGACCACAAAAGAACTATATGCCCGGATCGTAATGCACTATGATAGTAGTAATAGTAAAACTTGGGTTGTTGTTTTTTATGAACTTTGATATTTTTAACTCATTGTTGTGAATGTAAATGTTATTATTTATTATATGAAATATCTTTTTATTAACTTGTGCATCAATAAAAAGAGGTAAAACATGAACTAAATACAACAGAGTACAAAAATATTTTCAGCAGATTACTCATCTATTGTAACAGATGGACATTTGCTGGAAGAACATGATACAGTTCACCAAACTGGAATGTGTTCCTCCAACATATGACCAATATATTACAACAGATGGGTAATTTGTTGGAACAACACAATACAGTTTTTGCCAGTGGTTTGTGTTCACCAACAGATGACCAATCTGTTTTAACAGATGATCCATCTGTTGAAAGAACTCAAAACTCTTGCTATTGTTACTGGATTCAAAATTTTTTCAAACGCTCAATCCTTACCTCCAACCATATACATGTTGAGAAGAAGAAATTGACAGAATGAAAATTAAATAAAAATTAAAAACGTCAAAATTGACTAAACATAAATTTTTTCATTAAATATAAACAAAATACATTAGGTTGGTAGATCGGATATAAATAGAAAAATAAATATGCTAAAAGAAAAACATATCATTATTATTATTTTTGTCAGTCGACTATTCATCAACCGATAGCAGCAACGCCCTTCTTAGCCTGCGAATCTGTCGAAGCATCCTTGCTCTCACGATGCCCAGATCCTAATACAAGTAATTAAACTGCCTCTGAAGTTCCCGCACGGTGTCACATAGAATAGCAATGTCCCAAATAGAATCAGACATATCTAGAACATGAATGAATCGACAAAAAAACATAAACATAAAAGTATAGAAAAAGTTTGAATATAATACAACGTATACTACTAACTGGTAGATTTACACAAAATAAAATACCTCAACAAAAAAGAAATCTGATCTTTGAAGAGAAGTGGTTGATGATGTAATATTAAAGATAAGATGCAAGAAATAAATGAAGTGGAGTAGAATGAACGAGTTAGGAGGGCCTATTTATAGAGAATTGAATTTGAATATGTTAGGCAAAAAGGCACGACTGTTCACCTCCACTTTATTAATTACATTCAAACTAGTGATTTTTTGATTATGGTGAAAAGTCATGAAATAATTAAATCAAGTTGGTGACTTTTTGATTATTGTGACAAGTCATGACTTTTTAACTTCTTAATATTAATTAGTTCTTAAAATTAAATAAACATTTTTCTCAATTAAATAATCGAAGACTTCTCAACTAAAATAATCGTTTCTTTTAATAATAACCGTTTTTATTGAGTTGTTGCAATAGATGGTCCATCTGTTGTAACAAATAACCCATATACCTAACATATTTACTATGTGTTGCAACAAATGGTCCATGTGTGCAACAGAAGAGCCATCTATTTCAATATATGAGTTATATATTATGATATATAGGTTATCTGTTGCGACAAATGGATCATCTGTTGGAGGAGCTATTTTGATCTTTTCTAACAACTAATTCATCAGTTGCAAGTGATGAGGAATTCAATTCATCAGCTATTTTGAATGTGTCAGTTCACCACTTTTTTAATAACATATACCTTCATTAATCCAAATTGGTGACTTTTCAATTATTTAAATTTTAAAAATATATTTAAAAACTAAAAAGGATAAAAGTCACGACTTTTTGCCTATTTAATAGTAACATCAATTATTAAAATTAAATAACTATTTTTTATGATTTCAAATAGTATTTATCATTTATTTCCTTATTATTTATTTACAAACCATTTTTCTTTATTAAATAATAAAAAAGTCATGACTTTTCTCCTTTTTAATTACTCTTTTTTAGTTATTAACCATTTTTAGTAAGTTTTTCCAATAGATGGACTATCTGTTGAAACAAATTTGTCATCTGTCGAAGAACACAAACCAGTGGCAGGAATTGTGTTGTGTACTTCTAGCAGATCTATTGCAACAGATGTGCCATCTGTTGCACAAAGAGGTTTATGAATTTTTCCAATAGATGACCCATCTGTTGTGCAACATATTGGTTATCTATTGGTTGAGCTCAATCCAGACTGATGAACTGTATTGTGTTCTTCCAACTAATGTCCATCTGTTATAACACATGAGTTATCTGCTAAAAATATTTTTTGTAGTCTCTCATATTTAATTCCTGTTTTACCTCTTTTTATAGACACGCAAGTTAATAAAAATATATTTTATATAATAAATAATAATATTTATATCCCTGATAATAAAATAAAATTATCAAAGCCCATATCAAACAATAAAACAAGTTTACTATTATAACGATCATAGTGTATTACATACATAACACTTGTTTTTTTTTGACAGACATGTAGTCCTTTGACTTTGAAGATGGTTACCCTTTGAGCCTCCGTAGTTTTGTACACTATTTCATAATGGGAACTAAAGATTAAACACTATTTCACATTGATGGGATAGAAATTATAAGGTGCGTATAGATGGATGGATCCACTTTTATGCTTGGGAGTTATGTATTACTGATCAGGTTATGATGACAACAAATATAAAGTACAATGATTTTGTGAATGCAATTTTTTATCGATTAGGCTTTGATCCTTTAAACAAAATCCTGCATTTTATAGTTAAGTTTGATAGGTGTGAACTAATAAGGCCAAAGGGTTCCAAGTTTGTGGTGTCGATACCCTGTTATAATTTAATAATGATTTTGCTCATATTTATGTGTCAAGTTCTGAGAAGGTATCAATATTTGATGGGATTGTAGAGATTTAATTGGGACTGGACTAATTTTAGCGGTGCAATGGACTTTGATAAGACCTTCGAAGCCTTCCAGTGCTGTAAACAAGAATGGAAAACCAATAGAAATTCCCCTGGTTCAAATTATATAGATGGATTGCTTGGGGAGACTATTATACAATAGAAGATGCTTGGGAGAATACCTGTGCAGGAAATGAGAGGTGGAGAAAACCATATATGAACTCAGACCTTGTTAAAGAGGAAACACAGGGGAGCAAGCAAGGAACTTCCAGCCAAACTGGCTAGTGAAATTGACTTGAAAGATGAAAAATTTGAATGAGCTGCAAATGTAAAAGTGTATCCAAAAATTAAAATCCATAAGTTGCTTAAAAAAGAGGAAAAGTGGACTAGAGCTAGACACTCTACAAGGTAATTGAGACTGGTTAGCGTGGCCTGAATGTTGAACCATAAAATGTAGGATCAGAACTCCAAGGAAGCAAATTTGCGAGCACCAAGGATTGGTAAAATGGTCAGTCAGGAACGAAACTTAAACCAAGAACTTTTGAAGTAAAAATAAGGAACGCCAAGGTGTTAATTTTTGAAGTCTAACTTACATCCCATTCCTTCTATTTGTGGTTCTAATCAGGTCAATGGTAGTAGAAACAAAAAAGTCTTAAATTAGGTAGATATCCTATGCTTTTTTTCCACTACCTTTGACCTAACTAGAACCACAAGCAGAAGGCCTAGTATGCAAGTTTAACTTCAGAAATTACCACCATGGCATGATCCCTTATTTTTACTTCAGGAGTTGTTGGTTTAAATTTTGTTCCTGACTGACCATCTTACCACCCCTCGGTGCACACTAAGTTGCTTTATTTGAGTTCTGATCGTGCGCTTTGTGGGTCATTATTCAGGCCACACTAACTAGTCACAGTTACCTAGCAAAGTTTCCTGCTCCGGTCCACTTCACCATTGTTTTTTCTACGAGTGATTTATTTTCATTTTTGGATACACTTTTATTTTTTCAGCTCATTTTTTTTATTTTTATGTCAATTTCATCGGCCAGATTCTCTACGCGTTCCTTGCTACCCCATGTTTCTTCTTTAATAAGGTTTGAGTTGATATATAGTCTTCAGCACCTCCCCTTTCCCTAACACATATTCTCCCAAGATCCTTCTGCTGTATAATTATCACCTTGAGCAACCCAACCATATAAATTTGGATTAGGGCAATAACTATATTGATTTCTATTTTTGTTTGCAGTAATACGAGGTTTAAGATGCCTTTCAAAAGTCCATTAAATCCATAAAATCAGTCCAATCACTGTTGAATCTTTACACTGTCACAAAAAACTGATCCTTTCTCCAAACTTGAGACATAAACTAATGCAAAACCATCATCTACACCACCTACTAGGTTCCCCAGCCTTATCAGTTTGAACCTATCAATCTTAACTATAAAATGCAATATCTTGTTTGAATGATTAATGCCTGATTGAAAAAAACTTTATTAAAAAAATTACTGTACTCTATGTATTTTAATGGTAGCATGATCAGTAATACATACCTCCCACATATGAAGTGGTTCTATCTGCAAGTAGCTTATTGTAAGACCCCACAAAATTTTCTCGTAGTCTGAACCTTAAAGCGTGTTTAGTGAAGTATTAATCCGGCCCTAAAAGGTTGAGAAGTGTCTTTATAAGTGATAAATATTTTAAACCATGTAGAATTTCCCTAATATCAACTTTTTTTCATGTAGAGCATTGAATAAGCTTTCCATCGATACCAAATTCACCCAAATCCGATACTTGGGGCGAAGAGTTAGAGCCATTTTAGTGAGACAGTATGCCACCTGGCATTTTAGCGCATCGCAGAGCCAGCCAAAATGGAAATCATCAAAATCCAGTGAGCCTCCGTAATTATGGCATGTCGTGCCAAGGCTTAATTTCAGAATTGTCAATTTCCATTGCACCAACGCAATTCCACCGCATCGCAGTGCCTTTCCAATTTGCAACCAAGGTGGAAATGCAATTTCCACCACGTTGCGCCATCAAGTAGTTTCTCGATTATCTAGTTTCCCAATTATCCAGTTTCCAATAAGCTGGCACAATTATGGCGCGTCATGCTAGCATGTAAAATTGGGATTTTTCAGTTTAATTCTAAGGGAAGAAAGGGTCATTTCCCAGCCCCTATATATACTCCTTAACACGGGATTTGGCCTCATTTTACCCAAAATATCATTGTTTTCTCTCAAAGTTGTTCAAGAACAAGAGCTAGTGTTTCTACAAAATGAAAACCCTTCCTTCTTCTCTAAAAGAAATTAAGAAATCAAGAATCTCTCCAAGGGATTTCAAATAAGAGTTTCTCTAAGGTATGTAGATGTTGATTCTTGGGTCCCTTTCACCGAAGAAGCTTAAGAACCTTTTTCCAAAAATTCAAAGATTTTATGTTTATGAGTTTCCATAATTCATGTGAGTTGAAATTAATGTTCATGCTATTATTAAGTTTTGATTCATGGTTGTTTGTAAGGTTTTCAAGCTTTAACCCTAGTATGTGATACCCATGTGATGTTCATGACAAACCCTCTTCAAATTGCTTGTTAAGTGATGTGTTCATGTCAATTAAGTATAAAATTATTGAATAAGCAAAGTAAGTTCCCTATATGCTTGACAAAATGCTTATGTGAATGAATTAGAGCTATTATAGGATGTTGACTTGAAATCCCCAATTGTGTGTAAGCCAATGCATTCCAAGTGTTTGTTGAAAAGCCTTAGTGAATGAGTTGTGGCATGATAGTATGAAATTCCCCAATTATGTGCCCTTTGATACATGCTAAGACCTTAATACATGCTAAGTGTTTGGTGAATGAATTGTAACATGATAGCATAAAGTTCACCAATTATGTGTTCTTCGGTACATGCCAAGACTTAAATATGTACGAAGTGCTTGACGCAAGGCCTTGTTGAATGGAGTATGATCCAATAGCATGTCCCCCAATGTTATTACATGTTTATGATTTCTAAATACTTGAAGAGATGCTTTAGTGATTATGATGGTGAATGAACATCCATAGTCTTGATTATTCGAGAATGGTTATGTTTTACTTTTATGTTAACGAGTCCTGGGGGTATTTATACCCAACAATTTAGCTAGTGTCTAGAACACGTGTTAGTTTTTATGATAATTCCAATCGAGCCATGATTCTCAGAACTCAGTGAGTTATAGAACTCTGTATTTTCAGACAGATACAAAACTTAAGAAATCTCAGTAATTTCCGTAGTCTCAGTATCGCTAGTAATCTATCCTTAGTTCTGTACCCAGCTCAGATCTATTAGTATTCAAGTGTTCAGTTCTGACCTCTGTAGTAATCAAGTACTCTATTCAAAGCTCAGTGTCGTTCAGTCAGATAATGAGATTCAGTAGTATTCCATCAGATACGGAATCAAGTGAATTCAGCTTAACTCAGTCAGATCATTTGAGAAACATGATCAGTATAAGATTTAACTTAGTTTGTGTTCAGTTAAGAATCAGTTCAGAGTCTTTTAGTTGGGAGTAGGATCTAGCAC
Source organism: Capsicum baccatum var. pendulum (assembly GCA_030864225.1). Taxonomy (NCBI): domain Eukaryota; kingdom Viridiplantae; phylum Streptophyta; class Magnoliopsida; order Solanales; family Solanaceae; genus Capsicum; species Capsicum baccatum. The sequence continues at coordinate 120,448,112 of CM061556.1, read as the reverse complement.
CAAGAGAGGTCAAGGATGAAGGCTCCCCGTTAGATTGGTAAAGTCATTAGGAGTAATCCCTAAACTCCAGAACTGCGTAGCCAGTGCAGGATGCAGGAGGAACCCGTCAGGAAAGGCTAGTCACCCATCAGATAGGCTTGAATATTATATTGCCTTAGGCTTGACTTCCTACGAGGGTCACCTGTCGACAGGATTGACCAAAGAGGTCTTTACCCATGGCACGATATTGATACCCTTCCAGCTAGGGATACAGGTTGGACCCTACCAATTGAGATTTGGGGCATGTCGGTTAAGTGACTACTTCCCACAGCTGTAGTTTCAGTATCAATCTTTAGAAATTAGGACTGTCAGATACAGTCATCTATCTTAGTAAGGAACTTAAATAGTTCTATCGATTTATGGATCACCGGTCAGGTAGGCTTGGTCCCATATAAAGGTATTCAATATCAGATCTAGAGATCACCCGTCAGATAGGTTTGATCTCAGTCTCAGATTCAGTTGTGTAATATCATTATCAAATCTTGAGATCACCCGTCAGATAGGATTGATCTCAGTCTCATATTCAGTTGAGTAATCTCATTATCAGATCTACAGATCACTTTTCAGATAGGCTTGATCTCAGTCTCAGATTTAGTTGAGTAATCTTATTATCAAATCCCTAAATCACCCATCAGATAGGTTTGATCTCAGTGTCATATTCAGTTGAGTAATCTCATAATCAGATCCTGAGATCACCCATCAGATAGGCTTGACCTTAGTCTCATATTCAGTTGATTAATCTCATTATCAGATCTCGAGATCACCCGTTAGATAGGCTTGATCTCCATCTCATATTCAGTTGAGTAATCTCAGTATCAGATCCTGAGATTACCTCTCAGATAGGTTTGATCTCAGTCTCAGATTCAGTTGAGTATTCTTGTTGTCAGATTCGGACATGATCATTTCTTATAATTGATAGTAGATTTTGGAATCATCCATTAGAGAGGTTTGATCTCTATGCAGTTAGTCGAGAGTAGAAAGCTAAAAATTTAGTCAATGACGTGAGTATATTTAGTTAATCAGTTTCAGTATCATCAATTTTTGAGGTCACTCACTAGATAAGACTGATCTCACCTCAGTACTCAGTTATCGATATCAGATGATTCAGTTATTCAGTAGCTCAAGCATTAGTAGTGAGTTCAGATATCAGTAATGCAGTACCCAAGTTTCATTACTCAGAGTCGTGATGATTGTGATTATGGCTTGTGCCTTTATGCATGTATTCTCATTCAGTACTCTCATGAATATTCAGTTAAGTAATTGTTCATGCATAAACCCTTTCATTTAGCCTTACCTCATCTTTATACTTGGTATATTCCAGTACTGATGTATTTTCGCTATGATATTTTATTTGACACCATAGGTTAAGAGGCATGAGATCTAGAGTACCCTTAATTCAGACCTAGTCAGTAGCAGTAGATGTAAAAGCGAGTTCTATTCATTTGAGGATGATCCTTTTATCATTATTGTATTAGATTTTGTTTATTTTTAGTAGATGAAGTTAGCTGGGGACATGTCCCATCAAATCCACAGTTTAGATAGTTTAGAGGCTTTTTGGACAGATGTATTAGTATACAATTTTCAATTTTGAATAGTTTTAGATGTTTTGATCCTTATGGCCAGTTTTCATATTTATTATCTATTGCAGTGTTTAGGTACAAATATTAGTCAAGGGTTGGCTTGTGGTCCTTCGAGATTATGAGCACTGTGTGATAGTCCGGTTCCAAAAAATTGGGTCGTTAAAAACTTGGTATTAGAGCTAGGTTCAATGATGTCCTAAGGAGTCTGAAAAGCTACATCTAGTAGACTCTTGTGCATGGGTGTGTTGCATATCATATTTATGTACAAGAGGTTATAAGATGTTTTTAGGAGCAGTTTCCCTTCTTTCAGTATTCATGTCGTGTAATTGAGCATGATCTCAAGTTGATCCTTAGTCTAATCCATCTCTTTCTTCCATTTACAGAGTATGCCTCCTCACAGAGATAGTGCCCATAGGGTTGATGACCAGCCACCTTAGCCAGTAGATCCTGAGAATGATAATATGTCACATGCAGAGTTTAAGGCAGCTTTTCAGGCTCTATCCCAAGCTGTGACTAATGTTCAGGGTAACCGTCAGGCTGTGGTCCCACATCAGTAAGATGGGGGTTCATTCGCAACCAAAATTAGAGATTTCATGAGAATGAGCCCGCCAGAATTCTTTGGGTTAGTAGTGGGTGATTACCTATAGCTTTATCTAGAGGAGTTGGGGAAGATCACCCAGGTTATGCATGCTTTTAAAGAGAAGAGTATAGAGCTAGCGTTCTATAGGATGAAAGATATTGCTCATGGCTGGGTAGTGATGTGGAAGAAGGGTAGAGGGGAGGATGCAACTCCCGTGACTTGGCAAGAGTTTTAGGGTGCCTTCTTAGATAAATTTTTCCTACTAGAGATAAGGTAAGCTAAGGTAGAAGAGTTCATGAACCTAAAGTAAGGCTCCATGACAGTGAAAGAGTATTGCCTTAAGTTTTACCAGTTAGCTAAGTATTCCCCTAACTTGATAGCTGACCTTAGAATGAGTATGAGTAAGTTTGTGACTGGTGTGTCCGGGTTAGTGTTGAAAGATTGTAGAACTTCTATGCTTCATAGAGATATGGACCTTGCTATCCTGATGATGCATGTGCAGCAGATTGAGGCAGGTAAGATGAAAGAAAGAAAGAGAGTGAGTAAGAGAGCTAGAATATGTAGTCATGGTTTCTCTCAGGCAGGGTCCCAGGGTGGTAGTCATTCTCAGTATAGTCATATTTGTTCAGTCTCAAATCCATCCTCAGCTAGTATACCCGTGCCAAAGTTTGGGGATGTCAGTTATGATGAGGCGCCAAGCTCCAAAGCCTTGAGTAGTGCTAGTGGTGTTCGTACCAATCCGCTTTGTGGAGAGTGTGAAAAGAGCCAACCTAGGTGTGCGTGGAGCTAGTAGTGATGTGTGCATTAGGTATGGTGAGCCAGGCCAATGAATGTGAGAGTGTAGACCACTAGCTCAGAGGGGTAGAGAGTTTTTTCAATAGAGTTCCCCTTCTGGTGCCAATAGTGGCCAGCGTCAGAGCAGTCTCTATGCATTTCAGGCTTTCCATGATCAGGAAAGGTTCCCTGATATAGATTCGGGTATGTTTTGAGTCCTTCATCTTTGTGATATGCATTGCTAGATCCTTTGCTTCCATTTTAAGCTTATATCAACATGAGTCATGTATTAGTTTCAGATCTAAGTCGGTCAATCATGACCCAGTTCGTGGGTGCCCCGTGTACCGCTCCAGTATTTCAGTGAAGTGTATTTAGAGGGACATATAGTCCCAAGGGGGAGATACCCCATGATATTGCAATGCTTCCATGTTCATACTCTTCTTACGAAGTGAATGTCAGTTGTCATGGCATATCCAATAATGCTTTCGAGAGTTATTTCAATCAGACATTCATGCATTAGATATGCATGTTCAGTAGAAAGAGTTTAGTTTTTTAATGTATTTAGTCATGCATCCTGACATCAGCCCAGTTATGCATCCATGCATCAGATATGCATGTCCAGTATGAGAGTTCAGAATATTAGTAGTTCCAGTTGCATAGTCATATTTTAGATGCTCCCGTTCCTTGAGTAAGTTCAGTCGATCAATATTCTTAGCCTATTAAGCGACATTCGAGGATGAATGTTTCCAAGGGGGAGATATTGTAAGACCCCACAAAATTCTGTCATATTCTGAGCCTTAGAGCTTGTTCAGTGAAGTGTTATTCGGACCTAAAAGGTTGAGAAGTGTCTTCCCCAGTGAAAAATATTTTGAATAGTGAAGAATTTCCCTAATATCAATTTTTAGTCATGTAGAGCATTGAATAAGCTCTTCATCAATACCAAATTCGCCCAAATCCAATACTCGGACGAAGCGTTAGAGCCATTTTAGTGAGACAGTGTGACACCTGGCATTTTAGCGCATCGCGGAGCCAGCCAAAATGGCAATTGTAAAAATCTACTGAGCTTCCATGATTATGGTACGTCACTTCAAGACTTAATTTTAGAATAGTCAATTTCCAGTGCACCAATGCGATTCCACCGCGTCGCGGTGCCTTTCCAGTTTGCAACCAAGGTGGCAACGCGATTTCCACCGTGTTGCGCCATCAAGTAGTTTCCCGATTGTCCAATTTCTAGTAAGCTGGCGTGATTATGGCGCATTGCGCCAGAATGTAAAATCGAAAATTTTCAATTTAATTCCAAGGGCGAAAAGGGTATTTTCCCAACCCCTATATATACTCCTTAACACGGGATTTGGCCTTATTTCATCAAAAATATCATTGTTTTATCTCAAAGTTTGTCAAGAACAAGAGCTAGGGTTTCTACAAAATCAAAACCCTTCCTTTCTTTAAGAGAAATCAAGAAATCAAGAATCTCTCCAAGGGCTTTCAATAAAGAGTTTCTCTAAGGTATGTAGATATTGATTCTTGTGTCTCTTTCATCCAAGAAGCTCAAGAACCCTTTTCCAAAATTTCAAAGATTTTATGTTTATGAGTTTCCATGATTCATGTGAGTTGAAATGATGTTCATGCTATTATTATGTTTTGATTCATGGTTGTTTGTAAGGTTTTCAAGCTTTAACCCTAGTATGTGATACCCATGTGATGTTCATGACAAACCCTCTTCAAGTTGCTTGTTAAGTGGTGTGTTCATGTTAATTAAGTGTAAAATTATTGAATAAGCAAAGCAAGCTCCCCATATGCTTGACAAAATACTTAAGTGAATGAATTAAAGCCATTACAACATGTTAACTTGAAATCCCCATTTGTGTGTAAGCCAATGCATGCCAAGTGTTTGTTGAAAAGCCTTAGTGAATAAATTGTGGCATGATAGTATGAAATTCCCCAATTATTTGCTCTTTGATACATGCTAAGACCTTAATACATGCTAAGTGTTAAATGAAAGAATTGTAACATGATAGCATAAAGTTCCCCAATTATGTGTTCTCCGGTACATGCCAAGACTTAAATATGTGTGAAGTGCTTGATGCAAAGCCTTGTTGAATAGAGTATAATCCAATAGAATCTATCTCAGTGAGGAACTTAGATAGTTCCATTGATTCATGGACCACCTGTCAGGTAGGCTTGGTCCCATATAATTCATTCAGTATCAGATCTAGAGATCACCCGTCAGATAGGCTTGATCTCAGTCTCAAATTCAGTTGAGTAATCTCATTATCAGATCCCGAGATCACCCGTTAGATAGGCTTGATCTCAGTCTCATATTCAGTTGAGTAATCTCATTATTAGATCTAGAGATCACCCGTCAGATAGGTTTGATCTCAGTCTCAGATTCAGTTGAGTAATCTTATTATCAGATTTCGAGATCACCCATCAGATAGGCTTGATCTCCGTCTCATATTTAGTTGAGTAATCTCATTATCAGATCCCAAGATCACCCATCAGATAGGCTTGATCTCAGCCTCAGATTCAGTTAAGTAATCTCATTATCAGATCCTGAGATCACCCATCAGATAGGCTTAATCTCAGTCTCATATTTAGTTGAGTAATCTCATTATCAGATCTCGAGATCACCTGTCAGATAGGCTTGATCTCAGTCTCATATTCAGTAGCTCAGGCATTAGTAGTGAGTTCAGATATTAGTAATGTAGTACCCGAGTTTCAGTACTCAGAGTCGTGATTATGGTTTGTGCATTCATGCATGTGTTCTCATTTAGTACTCTCATGATTATTCAGTTAAGTAATTATTCATGCATTAACTTGCATTTAGCCTTAACTTTTATTTATACTTGGTACATTCCTGTACTGACGCATTTGCACTATGGTGTTTTATTTGACACCATAGGTTCAGAAGCACGAGATCCAGAGTACCCTTAGCAGTTCAGTCCCAATCAGCAGCAGTAGGCAAAGCAGTGAGTCCTCTTCATTTGAGGATGATCCTTTTATCATTGTTGTATCAGATTTTGTTTATTTTTAGTAGACGAAGTTAGCTGGGGACATGTCCTATCAACTCCACAGTTCAGACAGTTTAGAGGCTTTTCGGACAGGTGTATCAATATTCAGTTTTCAATTTTAAGTATTTTTAGATATTTTGAACCTTATGGCCAGTTTCTGTATTTATTTATCTATATTATGTAGTATTCGGGTACAGATATCAGTAGAGGGTTGGCTTGTGCTCCTTCGGGATCATGAGCACCGTGTGACGTTTTGGTTCTAGAAAATTAGGTCGTTACACTTATTCCTCTGAACCCATCTTAACTCTAGGCTTTTATGTTCGTCGAGCAAAAGTTGATTCACTTTCACTTTCTTTCCTTTTGGAAGATACCTTTTATCTACAAAAAAGAGAAAAAGAAAAATAACATTACAATTGATGATTGTATAATTTCAAAAAAGGGTAACATAAAATTCAGTAAATATAACAGATGACCTATCTGTTGCTATAGAGTCTTGCTACTGGTTTGAATTCTTCCAATAGGTGCTCCGTCTATTAGAACAAATGGGTCATTTGTTGGAATAACTATTTGGATTTATCCCAACAGCTGATGTATCAGTTACAACAGATGGGGAATCTACTGGAAAACCTGTTGTAATATCGTCCCCCATATGTTTCTCCTATTGCAACACCAACACCACCAACACTACCACCATCATCAACAACAAAGATACAAACTAAAAACAAAGAAAAATTGATACTGCCAACAAGGCTTTGTAAGTTCTCCCAATAGATGACTTATTTTTTGCATATTTTAATATAAACAATGGTTCGTTCATTCAAAACTTAAAAGATACCTTTCCTTTAATTTTCTCAATAAATAAAATATGGGTAGTGGGTAAATAAATAAAAATAATATATGTAAATAACTAATTTAAATAACCAATGTAAAAATATGATATTCACAATTTCAATTTTAATCATAGAAAACATGATAAATTTGATGAAAAAGACAAAGAAAAAAATGAGCAGGCAAGAATAATAACAGAAAGTGTAGATCTAATAGTGAGTCATACCTGCATATCAAAAGGAAAAGTATCAAAACACCAATTTTAGTTGATGAAATATATAGATTGGTTGAGTTTTAATAGGATCCTCAGGTGAAAGACAAGAGAAAAGAGAGAAAAAAGAGAAGACAATTAGGATTACCCTAAAGAGTAGAGAAAAAGAAAGAAGAGGGATGAATTATTTTATGGGTCAAGGAGGTAAAATTTCTATAAATGGGTTTAAATATTTATTAATTATTTATGGTGGTGAAATGCTTTTAGGAGAATGAGGAGATGGTGACAATGACAATGAAAAGACAAGATAAGACAACTTAAGCAGGTGATTTTTGAGTTATCCAACAAAACTTTTACCGCCTTAGTAATGGATGTATTACAAAAAATGTACAAATATACAGACACAAAAACAATTAAAAAGAACTTTTTATTTTGGACAAAAAATTACTTTAAAATTAAAAATATATCTTAAAATAGATAAGTCATATGTTGCAATAGATGACAACATATGTTTGAAAATTTCCAACAAATCAGTCATCTGTCGTAATAGATGACAACATTTATTTGTTAATTTCTAATAGATAAGTCATCTATTTCAACATATGTCATTATCTATTTGGCAATTTCCAAAAGATAAGTTATTTGTTGCAACATATGAAATTATCTGTTTGATAATGATCAACAGATTAGACGTGTTGCAACAGGTTGAACATATGTTTTAATATATGTCTATGATCGTTTGATAATTTTTAATAGATGTGTCATATATTGCAACAGGTTAGTCCTTTATTTATTCATATCAAGCCATTATTTGAAATACCTAAATTGATTTAACTAGAATTAGGGATGAGTTCATAGGTTCAACTATAATTTCAATTAAGTCATTCTAATTGCATTATGTTGGTATCATATTCCTCTTAACCAGAGTCATCAATTGATCAATTTGAATTGAAATGTTTCAAATCAATCCATTGTTTGAAATACCTACATTGATTTAGCTAAAATTAGGGATGATTTTATAAATGCAACTATAATTTTAATTGAGTCATTCAAATTGCATGATATTGGTATTGCGTTCATCCTGATCAGAGTCATCAATTGATCAATTTGAGTTAAAATAATTCAAATCAACACATTATTTGAAATATCTAAATTGATTTATCTAGAATTATGGATGAGTTCATAGGTTCAACTACAATTTTAATTGAGTGGTTGTAATTGCATGATGTTGGTATTGTGTTCGTCCTGACCAGAGTCATCAATTGATCAATTTATGTTGAAATGATTTAAATCAAACCATGGTTTGGAATATCTAAATTGATTTAGATAGAATTAGGGATGAGTTAATAGGTACAACTATTTTAATTGAGTCATTGCAATTGCATGATGTTGGTATTGTATTCATCCTAACCTGAGCCATCAATTGAACAATTTGAGTTAAAACAATTCAAATCAAGCCATTTTTTGAAATATCTAAATTCATTTTTCTAGAATTATAAATGACTTCATAAGTTCAACTATAATTTCAATTGAGTCATTGCAATTGTATGATGTCGGTATTGCATTCATCTTGACTGGAGTCATCAATTGATCTATTTGAGTTGAAACGATTCAAATCAAGACATTGCTTGAAATATATAAATTGATTTATCTAGAATTAGGGATGAGTTCATAGGTTTAACTATAATTTTAATTGAGTCACTGGAATTGCATGATGTTGGTATTGCATTCATCATGACCTGAGTCATCAATTTATCAATTTGAGTTGAAATAATTCAAATCAATCCATTATTCAAAATACCTAAACTGATTTAGCTAGAATTAGGGATGAGTTCATAGGTTTAACTGCAATATCAATTATGTCACTGCAATTTCATGATATTGGTATTGCGTTTGTCCTGACCGGAGTTATCAATTGATTAAGTTAAAACGATTCAAATCAAGACATTGTTTGAAATATGTAAATTAGTTTAGCTAAAATTAGGGATGAGTTCAGAGGTACAATTATAATCAATTGATTCATTGCAATTGAATGATTTGGTATTGCATTTATCCTGATCTGAGTCATCAATTGATCAATTTGAGCTGAAATGATTCATATTAAATTACTATTAAGTTAATATTAAATTCATTAATGTTTCAATTGAACTTAATAATTGAAAACTAATTTTAGTGAAATTAATACAATTTATTAGGAAATAATTAAAGTTTATCTATTTTAAAAAATTAATTAAGACCAATTCGGACCAAATTAGCATTTTTAAAACTTGTCATTCTTTTTCAAAATACAAATCAACCCACACAAATCATCCATTTACAGAGAAAATATTTCACCATTTCAAATCTTGAGTTCTCTTTCTTTTCTTTCTCTCTTTACAATACAAACAACAACTACTAAATATATTCCTTAACCCTTCATAATAGATCAATTTTCTTCCCATTTTGACCATATAGTTGTTATTTTTGACTTTCTTCTTACTTGTATTCATTATTTTCTCTCTCTTCATTGGTAACATAGTTTCAAAAGAGTTCTACATTTGTTTTTTTCCTAAAAATTAGGCCTTTTTAGTTAATGGTAAAAATAAAACTTTTAGTTGTATTATCTTTGAGACTGAATTAACAATTTTGAGTTTTGATACTAAAAATATAGAAAGAACCTGAGAAAACCCTAGTTTTTGTCATAACATTCTGTTGACTGTCGTGGAATTGTTGGATGGTTTTTGTGGTGTTATTGGTAGCTATTGGTGGTGTTCATATGGTTAGTGTTGGTGGTCTTGAAGTTGGTATTAGTGGATTTAGTATTAGTGGTGGTACTGGTATTGGTGGTGTTAGTGATTGTATTGGTATTAGTGGTGGTGTTAGTATTGGTATTGGTATTGGTATTGGTATTAGTAGTGGTGTTGGTGGTGGTCTTAGTGGTAGTGTTGGTGTTGGTGTTGGTGTTGGTGGTGTTGGTGTCATTGGTATTGGTATTGGTGGTAGTGTTGATGGCATTCGTATTGGTGTTGGTGGTGGTGTTGATGGCATTCGTATTGGTGTTGGTGGCATTGGTATTGGTATTGGTGGTGTTGGTATTGGTGGTGTTGGTGTTGGTGTTGGTGGTGGTGTTGTCATTGATGGTGTTGGTATTAGTGGTGGTGTTGGCATTGGTGGTGTTGGTATTGGTATTGGTGGTATTAGTGGTGTTGGTGTTGGTGTTGGTATTAGTGGTGTTGCTGTTGGTATTGGTGGTATTGGTGTTGGTGTTAGTTTTGGTATTGGTGTTGGGTTGGTATTGGTATTGGTGGTATTGGTATTGATGTTGGCGGTGGTGTTGTCATTGGTATTGGTGTTGGTGGTCCATTTGTTACAACAGGTGGAATATCCAGATTCCCCATCTGTTGCAACAAATATTTCAGCCGTTGGCATAAAACAAATCACTAACAAAACCGTTTTGATCTCGTCCAACAGGTTGTTCATCTGTTGAAGTAGATGGTGAATCTGTTGTAACAGGTGATTCATCCATCTCAAATGATGGGTTATCTGTTGGAATATTTTTTGTAATGCGACGTATAAAATTTTTTTAAAAGACTCCTAACCTTTTTTTTTAAAAAAATATGTAGACATCAATTGTTATATATTTTTGTTTTTCTCATGTTTGTGGGTAAAAGTTGTCTCCCTAAATAAAAGAAACTAAAAGTAGTCAACTTCTGACCACCTAACAAAAAAGGCTAGAGTACAGATGAATTCAGAGGAGCTTCCTAAACAATCTCAGTCAAGGAAAAGTGAAGCTAAGAAAAGTTATGAAAATGATATTGAGGTAGGTGGAGAAGGGTCTGTAGAGGGTGGTGAGGAAAATAAAAATGAGGAGGAAGAAGAAGAAGATAAACAAGAAGAGGAGGAAGTAGAAAGTGAAAAAAATGATGATGATCAACATGATGATAGTGCATCAACAATGGGACGTGAATTAAGATCGAAATCCCAGTATGATCATGTCAAAACTATTAGTCTTGACAAGTTTCAAGTTTAGATGTTGATAGATAACCTTGCAAAACTATCTGGTGATTTTGTAGTTAAATCTCTGTTGGATAAACCTTTTGATGAATTTAGGAATACTATGAAGAAGGAAAAGTTAGAGGAACTTTTTAAGAAGAGCTGCTTTGGACACTTTTTAAGCTGCCTGAGTTTCCAAATGAGCATGGCATATGGTCTTCTCAAGAGCAGGATCAAGTACGTGGGGGATGAAAAATATTTGAAGGAGGGGTGCCAATAGATGGATGAAATCTGGATCAACTACTGTGGCAAAAGAACCTCTCATCAAGGAAACACCCGTAAAAAAGTCCAAGGCAAGAAGGACATCTAAACCACCACCATCAAATAAATGCAAGACATTGTCCAAATGACCACCCACCAAAACCAACAAATGCAAGGAAAAAAAATGGGTTGTTGGACATTGCTGGACGTGGCTATAAAGCCACAATGTTGTTAGAAGATCTTAAGGATAAAGCCATACTAAAGAAGTCCAAGGAGCAATTGTGCTTAGTTTGATTTTGCCATTCTTATATTGGTAAGAGACGTCTACAAAGTCATAGATGATAATTTGTTAGAGCTTGCAGAGGATTTTGAGAAATTTAACAATTATCCCTGAGGATATGACAACTACAAGTTGATGTCAAATATATATTGACAAAGATATCTGTAAGACCTCGTGAAAGTTTTAGTTCAATTCAGCCTCATATAACTTATAATAAGAGGTCCCAATATAAAAAAATTCAGCTAAGTGTTAAGACTTAGAATTTTTTTTAGCCTTCGTAATTGGATGATCTTATTTTTGATCCTTACGACCTTACAATGTCAATTTTTAAGTTGATTCATGATCAGGGGTGTCAATAGGTCATCTTGGGTGAGTTTCAAAATTTTCAAATATTGTTTGAGTCATGTTTGGATGACCAAAACAAAAATCCAATGCAATCTCAACGCGTCGCATTAGTTATCATGTCGACAACATTGAGCGGTGCGTCGACAATTGCATCGACAACATCGATGTGGCGCATCAACTGCCGCATCACTATCATATTTTTCTAATTTATTTATGACTTTCCAAGGGCAATTAGGCCCTTTTCCCCTCACCCAATTTAGCCAAAACATGAAATTAAGCTTTCAAAAGGGCAAAATACATTCATTCTTCACAAAACCTCTCAAGAACAAAACCCTAAGTTCATTAAATTTAAGTCTAAGTCTCGCGAATTCACCAAAAATTCTTATGAATTCAACAATCAAGGTATGTTAGGTGTTCATCCTTGGGTCTCCTTCTACCCTAGGAGTTCAAGAACGTTTTTTAAAACTTAAATTATGATTTCCATGTTATGAATTGAATTATGCTTATGTTTGTGTTGTTGTATGGGTTTCAAGCTAAGATCGTTTATGAATTCCATGAGATTAAGTTAGCATGTGCATTGAATTATGAATCTCTCATGTCAAAACCCTTGAATTTGCAAGTTATATGTTGTAGTTATGATACCCTATGTGGTAAGTTCTCATGTATAGTAATCATGCTCCCCAAGTGTTTGATAAAATGTTCATATGAGTAAATTATGCATGGGAACCTATTGTTGTGTTGCTAAGGTTGTGATATGAGTTTATCAATTATGCTATCGAGTCCTGGGGGTATTTATTACCCAAAATCTAGCCGTTTACTTAGTTGAGTAGTTATAGAATCATCCCAGTAAAGGTCAAGAACAATAGTTCTCAGTCAGTTAATAGAATTCAGCGAACAGAGTCTAGTTTAGTCAATTAACATGATCAGGGTTAGTTTAGTCAAGCTTAGTAAGTCTAGTGATCAATATCTTTCAGTTAAAAGTAGGATTCAACACCGAGCGAACCTAGGGATGGGGGCATTCCTGCCAGTTAGGGTTTGACCCTTTAAAGAATTACAAAGACAACGTAGGGTAAGTCGTCCTCATGCCAGACTAAAGTTGACGCAATTATATATATATATTTCATAAGTCTTCCTTCCAGATTAGGGTTGACATTGCATTGTTAATATCTCGTGTAAAGGTGCTAACACCTTTCCAACTGGGGTCACAGGTTGGACCCCAAATCAGTCTATATAAGGGTATGTCGGTTAAATGAACACTCCTGTAGTTATAGTTTCAGTCTCAGTATTCAGTGAAGAACTCATTCAGTTCTACAGAAGCATGACTATCAGTTATTAGTTACTCAACCATTAGAATCCAGTACTCAGTTTTAGTATAATTCAGATACACGATGTATACCTATATGCGCAGTGTTACATGTTCAATATGTTTAGTAGTTACAGTTTTACATGTACTCTGATCCAGTTACTTCGTGATGTTCATTCAGTCAGTTATCATTTCATGCATATGAATCTACGTATATTAGCCTTACCTCACTTAGCGTACTAGTACATTCCACATACTGATCACATATTTTCTTTTGCATTATGATGTCTCATATCATGGGTTTGGATGCTCAGGTTCCTGAACATACTTAGCAGCTCAGGCTATCAGCAATAGATATAGTGGTGAGTCCTCATATTTTGCGGACAAAGTTTATCTATTTCTTTATTCCAGCAGTTCAGTAGTTATTTTAGTTAGAGTTAGTTGGGGGTTTGTCCTATCAACTCCATATTCAGACAGTTAGAGTCTTTCAGACTAGCATAGTCAGTTATTCGAATGTTATTATTAATTATATCAATTATTATTTCAGTATTTTAAGAACCTTATGGCATTTTTAGATTTCTTCCGCATATATATTTTAGTATTATATTCAGTGCTCATAGCAGGTACCAGTCATGGGTTAGATTGTGGTCTTTTAGGGTCGTAAGCACTGTATGATGCCTAGGGTGTACTCTCAGGGCATTACAAACTTGGTATCAGAGCCTAAGGTTCTAAAGAGTCCTAGGGAGTTTGAAAGTTATGTCAAGTCGAGTCTTGTGCATGGGAGTGTAGCAAGCCACACTTATGGACAAGAGGCTACAAGGCATTTTTAGGAAAACGTTCCATTCTTTCAGTGTTCATATCATGCGAGTAAGCATGATCTCAAGTTAAACTCTCTATCTAATCCAAATTTTCCTTTTTTATACAAAACATGCCTCCCAGAAAGACCAACGAAGGACTTGGAACCATTCAGCACCTCTGCCCATTCAGGAAGATCCCCTAAATGAGCATGTTTCTCACGTAGAATTTAGGGCCGCTTTCACACTCTAACCCATTCTGTGGTAGCTCAGAATGTTTGACCAACTGTTTTTTAGGCCAACCCAGTGGCCAATACTGCTGTAGCTAGAATTTAGGACTTCACCTGAATGAACCCTCCTTTATTTTTAGGGTCTAAGTCTGAAGAGAACCCACAATAATTCCTTGACATAGTGCAGAAGGTAACAAATATTAAAGGGGTAACCACTAGTGAGAGTGCTAAGTTAGCTACCTATCAGTTGTAGGATGTGGCTTATATATGTTTTAAGCAGTGGAAGATAGATACGGGCGCAGATACAGGACCTATAGAATGGGAGGAATTTGCTACTGCCTCTTTAGATAGGTCCTTTATGTTGGAGTTAGAGGAGGCTAATGTTTTAGAATTTATCAATCTGAACTAGGGAAACATGAGTGTGGAAGAGTATTCCCTCAAGTTTACTTAGTTGGCTAGGTATGATCCTCATATGGTAGCTGATAGTAAGTTTAATATGATCAAGTTCTTATCTAGTGTGTCTGACGGTGTGGTTAAGGAGTATAGGACTACAATGCTGATTAAAATAATAGATGGCTAGGTTGATGGTCCATGCTCAACAGATTAAGGAACAAAAGACTAAAGAGAAAAATATAGAGAACAATATGGCTAGAACAAGTAGCTTTAGTTTTGCTCAGCCTAAGTCAGAATGTGAAAACCGTCCTCAGTTCTGCCCAAAATCTTCAGTCCCAGCTCCATCCTCAGCCAGTGCTTCAATGCCTAAATTTAGAAATGGTAATAAGGATGGGGTGCGAGGCTCTAAATATCAGTGTAGTGTGAATAGTACCCAAATAAATCTTTTTTGTCAAAAGTGTGGCAAAAATTATCAGGGTGTCTGAATGGCTGGAAGCGATGTGTGGTTCGGGTTTGGTATGCCAGGTCATCAAATCAGAGAATATCCTCAGGTGGGTTCGCAGAGTCAGCATAATTGTCATCCAGTTCAGTCCGGTCACCCATCTCAGCAGGTGCCACTTCCAGTGCCACCAGTGGGCAACACCCATACAAGCTCTATGCACTCCAGTCCCGACAGGATTAGGAAAGTTCTCCTGATATGGTCACTGGTATGTTACAAGTTTATCATTTACATATTTGTTCTTTACTAGATCCAAGATCTTTTTTTTCCTTTGTAACTCCTTATATAGATGTCAACTTCAAAGTCAGTCCCAATATCTTAGCAGAACCCTTCTCAGTTTCTTTCTCAGTGGATAAATCTATCATAGCCTGGCGGGTATACATGAACTGTCCGGTATGGTGTCTCAGAAAGTTACTTCAGAAGACCTTATAAAGTTAGAGATGATGGATTTTGATGTCATTCTCGACATAGATTGGCTCCATTTATGCTATGCTTAAGTTGATTATAGAAATAGAGTTGTCTATTTTTAGTTCCCGAATAAACCTGTCCTAGAATGGAGGGCTATAGTACAACAATTCTTAAAGGTCAGCTTGTTTTAAACCTTAGAGTGATAAAAATATTAGCTAAGGGGTGTGTCTATCATTTGGTGAGAGTCAAAGACTCTAGTTCCAATACTTCTAATATTGAGTCAGTTCCAATCGCAAGTGAATTCCTAGATGTGTTTCCTAAAGATCTTCTCGGAGTTCCTTCTAAAAGGGCAATTGACTTTGGAATAGACCTTCTTCCTGATACTCAACCCATCTCTATTCCACCAAACAGAATGGCTCCAGCTAAACTTAAAGAGTTGAAAGAAAAATTAAAAAACCTCTTAGATAAAGGGTTCATCAGGCCTAATGTATCTCCTTCGGGTGCACCAGTTCTATTCGTGTGAAAGAAAGATGGTTCTCTTAGAATGTGTATAGACTACCATCAGTTGAACAAAGTCATAGTAAAAAATAAGTACCTACTTCCTAGAATCAATGAATTATTTGACCAACTTCAGGGTGCCAGTTACTTTTCTAAGATAGACCTCAGATCCAACTATCATCAGCTCAGAGTTAGGGAATATGACACTCCCAAAATAGATTTTTGAACCCGGTATGGTCAGTTCGAGTTTCTAGTCATGTAATTTAGTCTTACATTTTCCCTAACAACTTTTATGGACTTGATGAACCGCGTGTTCAAGCAGTACTTGGATATGTTCATCATAGTCCTCATCGATGACATTCTTATCTACTTCTGCAATGAACATGATCATGGAAACCATTTTAGAATAGTGTAACAGACTCTCAGAGTCCATTAGTTGTTCGTCAAATTTAGTAAATGTGAATTTTGGCTAAGGTCAGTAGCTTTCCTTGGTCACATAGCTTTTGGTGACAGCATTAGCGTTGATCTTCAAAATACCAAAGTGGTGAGAAACTGGCCTAGAACCATCTTTCCATCAGATATCAGGGGTTTCTTGGGGTTGAATGGCTATTATCGATGGTTTGGTGAAGGGTTTTTATCTATTGCATCCCCCATGTCCAGATTGACTCAGAAGAAAGTCAAGTTCTAGTGTTCAGATTCTCATGAGAAGAGTTTTCTAGAGATGAAGACTCGACTCACTAAAACTCCAGTTTTGACTTTGCCCGATGGTTCAGATGGATTTATTGTGTATTCTGATACTTTCAGAGTTGGCTTGGGGTGTGTTGATCCAAAGGGGTAAGGTTGTGGCTTATGTCTCTAGACAACTTAAGCCCCATGAAAAGAACTATCCCACCCATGATCTTGAATTAGCAGCTATTGTGTTTGCCTTAACGATTTGGAGGCACTATTTCTATAGGGTTCATGTTGATGTATTGAAAGACCACAAAAACCTGCAGTATGTATTTTTGCAGAAAGACCCAAACTTGCATTAGAAAAGGTGGTTAGAGTTGTTAAAAGGCTATAGCATAAGTGTTCTATATCATCCGGGTATGGCCAATCGAGTTAAAATGCCCTCAGTAGGTTGTCCATGGGTAGTGTCGCTCACATTGAAAGTGGTGAGAAGAAGCTAGTTCAGGAAGTTCATCAGCTTGCCAGACTAGGTGTTCGTTTGGTTGATTGGGCTGAGAGAAGTGTTTGGGTGCAGAAGAGTTCAAAATCATCTTTGGTTTTTGAAGTGAAAGAAAAGCAGGACAGAGATCCCAATTTAGTTAAGCTGAAAGAGTCAGTTAGAGACTAGAAAGTAGAGGTTTTCTCCCAAGGAGGAGATGGTGTGTTTCGTTGCCAGGGTAGTCTATGTGTGCCAGGTGTGGATGGCCTGAGACAACAAATTCTTACAGAAGTGCATGGTACGCGTTACTTTATTCATCCACGGGCCACTAAGATGTACAACCATTTGCGGGTGATCTATTGGTAGAGTGGGATAAAAAGGTATATTGCAGAGTTTATAGCTAAGTGTTCCACGTGTTAGCAGGTTAATATTGAACATCAAAAGCCTAGTGGGTCTATGCAGGAGTTCAATATTCCCACTTGGAAGTGGGATAAAGTGAACATGGATTTCGTGATAGGTTTGCCTCATACTCATCCCAGCATGATTCGATTTGGGTCATTGTGGATAGGATAACCAAGTCAGCCCATATTTTGCCAATCCATACTTTTTATTAAGCCGAGGACTATGCCAGGATCTATATCAGAGAGTTAGTTAGGTTACATGGTGTACCGTTGTCCATCATTTCAGATAGAGGTACGCAGTTCACCTCTCATTTTTGGAAAGCCTTCCAAAAGGGTCTTGGTACCCAAGTCCACCTCAGTACAACCTTTCACCCTCAGATAGTTGGTCAGGCAGAAAGGACCATTCAAAATTTAGAAGATATATTGAGAGCGTGTGTCGTGGACTTTAAGGGCGATTGGGATTACCACTTACTTTGATTGAGTTTTTTTTATAATAACAACTATTATTCCAGTATCCAGATGGATCCATTTGAGGCTCTTTATGGGAGAAGATGTAGATCTCTCATTAGTTGTTTAGAGGTAGGTGAGGCTATGATAGTGGGCCCTAACATGGTGTTTGACGCCATAGAGAAAGTATAGTTGATTAGGGAGAGGCTTATGACAGCGCAGAGCCGACAGAAATCTTATGCAGATGTGAAAAGGAAATATCTTGAATTTGAGATTGGTGATTATGTGTATTTAAAAATCTCTCCCATGAAGGGGGTGAAGAGATTGGTAAGAAGGGGAAGCTTAGTCCCCGATATGTTGGTTCTTATAGGATTCTGAGTCATTTTGAAAAGGTATCCTATGAACTTGAGTTTCCTGCAGACTTAACATCAGTGAACCCAGTGTTTCACGTCTCCTTGCTAAGAAAGTGCATTGGTGACCGAACAGTTGTAGTCCCTATAAAGAGTGTAGATGTTTAGAATAGTCTCTCTTATGAGGAATTCTCAGTCGAAATCCTTGATTGTTAGATTCGCAGACTAAGAAACAAAGAAGTTCCTTTGTTAAAGTTCTTCGCTAAATCAGTCCATTGATGGAGCTACTTAGGAAGCATACGCAGAATGCAAACCAAGTATCCTTACCTCTTCTCCGCAAAATCAGACTCGGCCTAAGGTAACAACCTTTCTTAGATTTACTATATTCCATGCTTAGTTACAGCTGCATAACATTCTCATAACATTCTAAAGGGGAGATATTGTAAGACCCCATAAAAGTTCTAGTTTAATTCAGACCTATATAGCTTGTAATAAGGGGTCCCAAAATTAGAAAAATTTAGTCAATTGTTAAGACTTAGAATCTTTTTTAGCCTTCATAATTGGATGATCTTATTTTCGATCCTTAAGAGCTTAAAATATTAATTTTTAAGTTAATTCATGATCAGGGGTGTTAATAGGTCCCCTTGGGTGAGTTTTAAAATTTTTGAACATCGTTTGAGTCACGTTTGGATGAACCAAATAGCAAGCCAATGTGATCTCAATGCACCGTGTTGGCTATCGCGTCGACAGCATCGACGCGGAGCGTCAGCAATCGCGTTGACACCATCGATGCGGCACGACTCTTGCCGTGTCACTGGGAATATTTTAATCATTTAATTATGACTTTCCAAGGGCAATTAGGTCCTTTTTACCTCACTCAATTTAGCCAAAACACGAAATTAAGCTTCCAAAAGGGCAAAATACATTCATTCTTCACAAAACCTCTCAAGAACAAAACCTTGGTTCATCAAATTCAAGTCCAAGTCTCAAGAATTCACCAATAACTCCTATGAATTCAACAATCAAGGTATGTTAGGTGTTTATCCTTGGGTCTCCTTCCATCCTTAGATTTTCAAGAACTCTTTTTAAAACTTGAATTATGATTCCTATATTTTGAATTGATTTATGTTTATGTTTAT
This sequence comes from Capsicum baccatum var. pendulum, assembly GCA_030864225.1. Lineage (NCBI taxonomy): Eukaryota > Viridiplantae > Streptophyta > Magnoliopsida > Solanales > Solanaceae > Capsicum > Capsicum baccatum. The sequence goes on along the minus strand of CM061556.1, from coordinate 120,428,622 downwards.
GTTGTTGTATGGGTTTCAAGATAAGATCTTTTATGAATTCCATGAGATTAAGTTATCATGTGCGTTGAATTATGAATCTCTCATGTCAAAATCCTTGAATTTGCAAGTTATATGTTGTAGTTATGATACCCTATGTGGTTAGTTCTAAAGTATATCAATCATGCTCCCCAAGTGCTTGATAAAATGTCTATATGAGTAAATTATGCATGGTAACCTATTGTTGTGTTGCTAAAGTTGTGATATTAGTATATCAATTATGCTATCGAGTCCTGGAGTATTTGTTACCTGAAATCTAGCTGTTTACTTAGTTGCAGTAGTTATAAAATCATCCTGTAAAGGTCTAGAACAGTAGTTCTCAATTGGTTAACAGAACTCAGTGAACTCAGTATGGTTCAGTCAACAACACGATCAGGGTCAGTTCAGTCAAGCTTAGCACAGTCTAGTGATCAGTGTCTTTCAGTTGGGAGTAGGATTCAGCATCGAGCGAACCTAGGGATGGGGGAATTACTGCTAGTTAGGGTTTGACACTTAGTAGAAATCCTTGAGTTAAAAAACTACGTAGCCAGCATAGGGTAAGTCGTCCTCCTGTCAGACTAAGGTTGATGCAATTATATATATATATATATATATATATATATATTTATTTCATGAGTCTTCCTGCCAGATTAGGGTTGACACAACATTGTTAGTATCCCGTGGCAAGGTGCTAATACCCTTCCAACTGGGGTCACAGGTTGGACCCTAAGTTAGTCTATCTCGGGGTATGTCAGTTAGATGAACACCCCCACAGTTACAATTTCAGTCTCAGTATTCAGTGAAGAACTCAGTCAGTTCTACAGAACCATGGCTATCAATTATCAGTTACTCAACCATCAGAATTCAGTACTCAGTTTCAGTATAATCTCAAATACATGATGTATACCTATATGCGCAGTGTTACATATTCATTATGTTTAGTAGTTACAGTTTTGCATGTACTCCGATCCAGTTACTTTATGATGTTCATTCAGTCAGTTATCATCTCATGCATATGAACCCATGTATATTTGCCTTACCTCACTTAGCATACCAGTACATTCCATGTACTGATCGCATACTTTATTTTGTGCTATGATGTCTCATGTCATAGGTTTGGACACTTAGGTTCCTGATCGTACTTAGCAGCTCGGCTATCAGAATCAGATATAGTTATGAGTCCTCATATTTTGAGGATAGATTTTATCTATTTCAGTATTCTAGTAGTTCTGTAGTTATTTCAGTCGGAGTTAGTTGGGGGTTTGTCCCACCAACTTCATATTCAGATAGTTAGAGGCTTTCAGACTAGCATAGTCAGTTATTCTGTTTTTAAATGTTATTATCATTTATAATTAGTTATTATTTAAGTATTTTGAGAACCTTATGGCATTTTTAGATTTCTTTTGCTTATATATTCCAGTATTATATTCAGTGCTCACAGCAGGTACTAGTAATGGGTTAGCTTGTGGTCCTTCGAAGTTGTAAACACTGTATGACACCCAGGGTGCACTCTCAGGGCATTACACTATCCCTAAAAATGATCACCTTATATGAATTTCCCTGGGATTTCATGGTAAACTTAATCACTATTTATTTACTCTTGCATTAGTTTATACTGAATAATTATTATGACTCTTTTTTGTTTACTTCCTATTTACACTTTTTAGGCTTGGGCATTTGAAGTCATTCCTCCCCTCCAAAAAGCAGATCAAGGATTACTTAGATGAGGTTTCTCATCCAAGAATCATTAAGTGGTTGGCTACAAAGAGCAACACAAGAATTAAAGAGGATGATCTCTTTAACCCTCTGGATGATGCAATAGGTATTCTTTTAAGTAAAGTAAAATAATTTGACTCAAAGAAAGATATTGAAACAGATGATTAATATGTTGCCACAGATGGATCATCTGTTGCAATTTATTTTAATAGATTTCCTATTCGGTGAACAGATTGGTAATCTATTATGACAGATGAGACATTTTTCACAATAGATTACCCATTTGTTTCTTTGGTCTCTGAATCTAATTGAACAAATTACCCATCTACTACAACTTATGCAAAAGATAGAAAATTTGATGCAACAGATGGTTAATCTGTTGCCATATATAAATAAGCTATTGTAATATAAATATCATCTGTTGGATAAGTTGTCTGTTCTAACATATTACCCAACTGTCTGCATTATTATTTGATTTAATCGTGTCTACCCCATTTTTTAGGTTGTGCATCCATGGATCATACATACTAAGAAAGAGTTGGAGATGACTTCTTTTATTACTCTAGGTTTTGTTGATATAATAGCAGACCCAATGATGGAGTTAATAAAGAAGGAATTGGATGGAGCAATAACCATAAGAAGAGTAGTTAGACAAGGTCAGCCTCATGTTGAGGATCTTCATGACCAACCTGCTGCAACATATCTGGGTGCTGCTTCTGGGGTGTTGCTGGTGGAGTTGTTGATGTTGGTGGAAGCCATGATGATGCTAATTTTGCTTTCAGTCATGATGATGAGCGTGTTGATGCTCAAGAAAAAATAAATATGTTTGAAATCACCCCTTACACTGGTCACTATCACCCTTACAGTGGTCCCTCTCACCTCTCTTCACTCTCATGTTCTCATTGCAAATACACAAAGTGCATGGACTGACATGATAAACTCTTTTAAAAAATAGATGATCTTGCTAATGGTTTCGAGGAATTAAAATCCACGAGGGGTGTCATACTATCTAAGAAGGTGAGAGAGCCATACACTCCTACAGTGGAGGCTAGGGAAGATAAAAAAATATATTAGACATATACTCTCAAATAAAAAACCAAAAAAATTTCAACTCCTCTTCCAAAAGTTTATGAAGTTCAGGGACCATTGAAGAAGGTGAACATATGTGTGGAACTTGACGCCAAACAAAAGGCTTCTGAGAAAGTGCATAAATTCTAAGAAAAATGTAAAACTTATTCACCATGAATGTCTTTTCCCCCCAAGAATTAAGAAAATGGAATATATGGAAGTGTGATACGTGGACACGGTAAGTTTACTTTTCCTAACCTTGCCTTCTAATCTACTCTATGAAGAAGAAGCTACGCAATAGGTGTGTCATTTGTCGCAACAACTGGACATTCTGGTGCAACTGGTGGTTCATCTATTGCAGCAGATTACTCATATGTTTCATAAGTTGCATTAGATGGGTAATCTATGAACAGATTCAGAGAACCCTGTGCAACAGATGAACCATCTATTGCATCTTTCCACTTGGTTTATTTTCTTAAAATTACTAACCTATTTAAAAATGACTTCATATATCACAGTATGTTGATGAAATTCTCTGCCTTATGAGGGGCAGACAATCAGCGTACTCGAATGCTTATGATGCTTGCAATAGGATAATGGACCTCAACTTCTACAACAATTTCAAGAATAGGTAGATGAACTCATTTACCTAGCGACAACTCCCGATGGCCCGAGAATTAATTCGTTAGTTTCTAGGTTCGAATGGGATGAATATATGATTAAATATGTTAGAAAGAAGAGGTCATATCCACATAATAAGGTCTGGATCAAGGCCATGAAAATTCTTGCAGTCATGAACATGAATTTAAAATATTTTTTGTCTCTTGAGATACTATTCGAGGAAGGATGATGAAGGTTTACGACTGCAACATACCGGTCTTCGACGAGGCTTTTTTTTTACCAAGATGCAAACACTATTGGCCTTGTTCCCCAACCTTTTGAGGTGGAGTAAATTGAAGGTCAAAACAAGGACAAGTACCTTCCAAATAATGAAACCGGTGCAGTGCGTGGGTCATACGTGCTTGCACACATCAATTATTTGCTAACCGATACAGAAATGACCAACCCAATGACCTTTCTATGCGACAACACTATGGAAAGGATGCAAGAGGTCTAGGCTTATGAGGTAATGATTAAATTGTTGGAGCCTGTGTATGTAAAAAAAAAGAAGATGTAGAAACACAAACACCATGACAATTTTTATTTCAAGTCACTTTACATATAGTGACAATTTTTTATCTTTGTTGAAAATTGAATTGGTTTTTTAAATTTGGGTATAAATTTGTACAAACATTAATTACTAATTTCAAACATTTCAACAAGTGCATTATATAGATATATAGACATTTGCATAATGCAACAGATGACCAACCTATTGCAATAGATTGTCTATTTGTTATAATAGATAGTCTATCTATTCTGACAGATAGTTTATCTGTTGCAATGGGTTAGTTATTTGTTGCCTTATTTTTGATGTTTATATCTAAGTCTATCTGTTGCAAAAGAAAGTCTATCTGTTGCAACATATCATCTATCCGTTTCAATAGATAGGTCATCTATTGGAATAAATCAAAAAGTAGCAAGACATGTTTGATAATTTCCAACAGATGACCTACATATTGCAACATATGTCTAAATCTGTTTAATAATTTCTAACAAATATGTCGTCTGTTGCAACAAATACATTATTTGTTTCAATATTTAAATCTAGTATTCTATTTTAATTAGTAAGTTCAAATCTAAGGATAAAATAAAATTCATAGACAAAATAAAGTGAAGCGAAGCCTTCATAAATAACATAAAATAAATTAACAAATAAATGAAATGTAAAAAATTATTATGGATACAAATGATCTACTCAACAAATAAATCAACAATTTAAGTTTTGATGCCAACAATTCATAAGGAGAGGTTATTACTTTGACAAACTCAAGTTATAAATATCTACTCAATATGAACAAGTTATTCTTCATTCGATGCTACAAAATTTGGCTTTGGTCGTCGTGGATCTTAATGTCGCTTGCGTATGATTTCTGAGCTTTCACTTCTTTGTATTTTCATAAAATAGTAGCATATTTTTTATGGAGTTATCTGGCATCAAGTCCATCATTTGGTACTTGTAATCCATTGGTCAAATACTCGACATAAGCAACAACAAAAAGATTGCAATCCCTGCGTTTGTAAAAATCATATAATCATATCTTGCAATCAATGTAAGCGTTGTGAAATTTATGAAATGAAACTAAATCATGATACTTGAATGATACTTACAGGCTACCAATGGTTTGTTGAATAATTCCTTCAGTATATTCTACATCAAATAGTTACCCATTTTATCCCGTTATGCTTCAATTGTCGACTAATCAGTACGAACCTTTTGATCTAAGAAGACATTTATATCAAAATAAGTAGGATATATTTTGGCCAGCTTTTGTATCTTAAACAATGTCCTGGAACGTATCCTTCCCGACATCGATTCGTAAACTCGTATGTGCCTCTCTTTTAGAACGACGACAACCAACACCTAATGGAATTCATCACACAATTGATTAGGATGTGCACTTTATCGTCCAAATGCCAAGGTAAGCCAGCTGAAATGCTAAACTCTTTGATGATTTTTATTAAGCATTCCTCATTTTGAGAAGCTTCCGATTGTTGTTGACAATACCTATCATAGGCATTATTAATGTAAACTTTGTACAAATAATCGTCTGTCATGTATATGTATTGTTCTTGTGTTTGCAACTCTGTCTTCTTTCGGAGGTAGTATAAATGACATCGATGTGCTACACATATTATCAAATTTTTTAGATTATGTGACAATAAAATTAATACATAGATACTATTAAATAAAATACTAATAGTAAGATGTATGACATTTAAACCTCATCATTCCAACAAGTTTGGGGCTGTGACATTAAATAGAACCAATTCTTCATGATGGGATGTGCAACAACAAAGTCGAATATATCAAGACCAAGACCCAATTGGTTCACTTTGTAGTGTTTGTCATTTTGTTTTCTGCATGATTTATATGTGTTAATGTCATGTTTTTACAACAAAAATTGTATAAATCAATATCTTTAAAAATAATTTATGTACCTGCTAGCATAAGGCTTTAACAACCCATTGACAATTCATTCTAAATAGTCGTTGATCAAGTTTGTTAGTTTTTTTAAAGCCTCATCCGAGATGTTGAACACTTCAAATGGATAATTCTTTCGTTCTTCTAGACTGAAAGTCTTTACTTTTCCTTCATCTTTGGAAGTAGTTTATGGATTATCAACTGTGATACTATGTTGTTCAGCAATAGCTTGTACTGTGACATCCACCAGAAATGCTAAAAATTGTCAATGCTAATCACAAAGTTCCAAAAAAAAATAAAATATAACTCATCTGTTAGATGAAATAAAATAGGTCTTACTCCATTTTAAACGGTCCCAATAGATTACCTATCTGTTGCAGCAGATGGATCATCTGTTGGGACAAATTAAAATAAGAGGAAGACCTGTATGATAATTGGACAAACTAAAATAGTAGGAAGTCTTGATTTAATCTGTCCCAATAGATGACCCATCTAATACAACAGATAGGTCATTTGTTGGTACAAATTAAAATTGTAGGAAGACCTGTATGACAATTTCTAACAAATGACCCATCTATTCCAATAGATGACTCATCTGTTGGAACAACCTAAAACAGTAAGGAAGTCTTGATGGAATTTATCCTAACAGATGGGTCATCTGTTGAGACAAATTAAAACAGTTGGTACCTATTTGATTTCCTCCAACAAATATGACATATCTTGCAACATATAATGCATTAGATGTTACAGATTAGTCATCCATTACATGTCTATATTTGTTAGATAATTTTCAGCAAATGTGTAATCTGTTGAAACAGATATGTAGTCTATTTATTCGTTGGAATAAATGATAAATATTCACCTTCTTCAGCTTATGTTGCTCTCCTATGACCCTCGTACATTTATCAAAAGTGCAAGACAAAGACAGAGGAGTTGAAATTTACTTTTTTCGATGCTTGATAATGCCTTGGAGATTTCTTTCCTTCTTCTCTTAGCCACCTTAATCTCTAATGGAATGTAGGGATATGAAATCCTCTTTGATGGAATGACACCCCTCGTAGATGTCAATTCTTTTACAGAATCAGTTAATGCATTAATAACATTAATCACTACATTATGTTTTGCCTTACAATTTTCACATTTGGATGCAGAACATTTGCTAGGAGGGAAACAATCTGTAAACCAGTATGATCATAGTCATAATGGTTTGTTTTTTTAAAAATCACAAGTGGAGCATCATTATTCTTAACAACTTCACCACTACCACCACCAATAGCTTCATCACCACTAACACCATCACTAACAACAAGCCCACCCTCTAAAATTATTTTTCATATGATGGTTGTTGCTCCAAATAAATTTTTTTATTCTATCAATGACCTTAGGGTCCGATAAAGTTTGCACGGACCGCAAAGTAATAAAAAATGGCTTCTTCAACTCTTTATTGGTCGGAACAAGCCACAGATGCCTAATCTAAAATAAACCAGTTTACATATTAGAATGATAATTAAATTATTTAAAAAATCATTAATTAAAACTAAAATATAATTTGAATTAGACTTATTGCTTTCTTCGGGGGGAGGAGGGGTGAAGAGATTAAGAAATTTAGTTTTTTTATCAGCTTTGGCCGACAACCATCTCAAAATTCTTGGACATAAAACTTCTTCCTGGTAGTTCACTTGTGTCTCAAATAAGGAATGACTTCAAATGCCCAAGCCTACAAAATAACATCAATTAATCAAAAGCATTATTCAATAAAAAATAAATGAATATTATGTACAAATATAAACATACCACTTGGACTTGATTCAATTTTTTTTTATTTTGAGAGCCATATTATCTAAAAATAATAGAAAAATAAAAAAGAATATAATTGATTAATTCGTCTTTGAAAAAGGGACAATAGTAAATCTCACATGTACAACACAGTAATATAACAGTTCAAACGGATCACATATCTGTTGCAACAGGTGGGTTATCTGTTGCAACATATAACTAACCTGTTGCAAAGGATGAGTACTTTATTGGAAACAATAAAAACAATTTCAATACTGTTGTGATTTCTTTCAACAGATCCACACATCTGTTGAAACAGATGACTGGTCTCTACAATAGATCATTATCTATTGTAACATATGAGTGATCTATTTGAGTAGTTATCAACTGTCAATATTACTTAAATTTCTTCCAACAAAAGGATGATCTGTCATAACAGATGAATGATCTATTGTAAGAAATCAAATTTTTGGACATGTTGTCCTATTGGAATAGTTGATAAGATTTCATCCAACATATGCTTCATCAGTTGCACTAGATGGCATATTTATTGTATCAGATGGTAAATCTGTTGCAGAAAAAAACCAGTAATAAGATTTTTTTTCAATAGAACAACAACAATATCACCATTTAATTCAAATACACCATTTTTACCAAGAACAACAACAAATCAACCTAGCAACACCAGCATAACAAACACACAACACACACACCAACAACATCAACAGTGACCAAAAATACCAACATTGTTGCTTTGATTGTACAAAAAAAATAAAAAAAATCAAACTTCAAAAAACTCAACAGACACCAACAAATTGAATCAACAGTCCGACAACAAGAACTACAATAACTAAAAAATCATATTTCACTCTAGAAAGAGAAGAGAAGAAATACCAGAAATTAGGATTTTCTTCAGTCCCTATTTCAAATTTAAGCAACAAGTATTAAAATTATTATCCAATACTAGAAGAGAAGTTGGCTCAAGTTCCTCTTTTTCTTCATAACTAAAAAGCCCTAATTTTTTACCTGTGAAAAAAGAAAAGGAACGATGAAGACTCGAAGTTGTTGTCATCGGAGAGCAGTGTTGTCACGTCGATTGATGGTTAAAAGTTGAAATGGAACTCGAAGCCCAACTATTTTTTGATGGAGGTTGAAGTCGCCGAGGATTGAAGAGAGAAATTTACAGAACTGTTAGTTGGGAGAAGTTTGAGAGAAATTGTCGAGAGAGAGGGGAGAGATGGTATTTTTTGAGGAGAAGGGTATGCGTTGATTTGTATTTTTGAAAAGATTAGAAAGTTTTAAAAATATTAATCAAGTCCACAATTAACTTAATCAAGTTTTCTTATTATGTTTGATCCTTTAAGTTGGTCAATGTCACCAATCCTTCACTCAAGACTTATAAAGACACCTTTCCTTCAATTTTCTCAAGAAAGAGTACCAACCTAATCTTTTTATAATAACTAAAATGATATTTAAATTTGAATTCAAACAAATTTGAGATGGACTGAGGTTGTATTTTGTTAACCTCTCTTATATATAATCCTACAAGAATAGGTAATGTTAAGCTTCTTTCTCTTCTTTTGTTATTGATCATTAGCTTCATTTACTATATTTTCATGTTTTTCATTGTTTAAATTTTTGTTATTTCAACATTTTTATTTTTTATACGTAGATTAGTGATAATCATATTGCAAACTATTTTTTCCTAATATATCTATCTCTGAATTCAAATAAGTAAATACTTATTTTGATATTAAATTTCAATTTTAAAATCGTTGAATTGAAATAAAGCTCGATCTTATTAACCTCTCTTATATATACTCCTATATTGATATATAATTTTAAGTTTCTTTTCCCTTTTTTTTTATTATTGGTCGTTATATTCTTCATATTCTTCACTTTTTAATTTTTTTTGGTTTAACTTTTTATTGTTATATTTAGGGATAACTACATGGCTTAGCAAATATAGACTCCTAATTACCCTATTTAGCCTAAGTTTCAATTAATTATAATTCATAGTCCCCTCTTGCCTATTAATTATTCCTAATTATAATTCATAGCCCCTCTTATTTATTTTCTCTCTTTCTCTATTTTTTGTTATTTTCCTTTTTTTCTTTTTCAGTTTTTCTTCTTCATTTTTATTTTCCTTTTTTTTGTTTTCTCTTTCTCTTTTCTTTTTTCACTTTTTTCTTTTCCATTTTTTCTTTTCATTTTTTTTAATTTTTCTCTTTTTTGTTGTTGTTGTATTTTATATTTTCTATATTTTTTTATATTTTATATTTATTATACCATACTATATATTTTAAATAAATTTGTTATTTATAGTTGAATAATTTAACCGTGAATATATACAGTTTATCATTCGTATACCAAAAATATATAAATTAATTGTATTTATTTGGATCTTAGATATATAAACATGCAATGTGTCATTCAATGTATCGTTAGTATTTGTATTTCAAATTTATCATTTGTATTTGTATATAAGCAAGTATCATTTTATATGCGTATAGTTCAATTTGTATAAACATGTATCATTTGATGCAAATGTGACATTTGTATTTGTATAATTTATCATTTTATAAATACAAGTGTTCGTAGAAGAAGAAAAAAAAATTCTTTTCCAATTGTTTAAAAATACAAATGATCTTGTCAATTACAAACAAATGAAACAAATTAAATTATAAATAAAAATACAATATGTGGTCATCATACAAATATAAATACAAAATAGTTCTTAAAAATACAAGTGCATCGATAAAAATAATTAGAAAATACGAATAAAATGAAATCACTAAATGTAAGTACATGTCCAGTCAATTATACAATACAAATACAAAATAATTCTTTAAAATACAAGTGTAAATTGTATAAGATATAAATGATGGTACGAACTAGCAAACACAAATATAAGTGTGAACTGTAAAATATAAATACAAATGTGAAATATAATATACAAATACAAGTGCGAACTATAAATTACAAATGCAAGCTATAACATACAAATACAAGTGCGGACTATAAAATACAAATACAAATGCGAGCTGTAACATATAAATATAAGTGCAAACTATAAAATACAAATACAAATGCGAACTATAATATACAAATATAAGCGCAAACTATAAAATACAAATACAAATGCGAACTATAAAATGCAAATGCAAATATAATAGTATCAACGAATATAAAAATATAAATGATGATGTGAATAAAAATATGATAAGCAATTGTGGTATTTTTATTATTATTCGTGACTTTTACTTGAGTAGCTATATTTTTCGAAAATATAAAAAATATAAGATAGAAAAAAAGGTACAAAAAAGAAAAAGAGAATGAAAAGAGCAAAGAAAAAAGAAAGAAAAACAGAAGATACAGATAGAAAAAAAGAAAAAGAACAAAAAAAGAAACAAAAAATATTAAAGAAAAGAAGAAGAAAAGAAAAAACATGAAAAAAATACAAAAAATAAAAGAAAGAATCAAAAAAGAAGAAAGAAAACTAAAATAGGAAAAAATAAAAAAAAAGAGAAAATAATAAAATAAAAAATGATGGTAAATACAAATACAATGCGCGGTCATGATGTTTCCGTCATCATCCATGGCATGTATTCGATGTTGTCATATTTTTTGAAAATTAAAAAATATAAAATATAAAATGTGATGAATGTATTTATGTTTTATATGAATACAGATTATTGAGTAAAAGCGAATACGACAGACGTAAATGGAATACATTAGTTATAAATGGTAATATTATAAAGTGTGGATATGGAAGGTGAAAAAATTGAAGGAAAGGTGTCATTTAAGTCTTGAATGTAAGATTGGTGACATTGACCAACTTAAAGCATCAAGCATAATTGGAAAACTTAATTAAGTTAATTCTGGATTTGATTAATATTTTTAAAACTTTCTAATCTTTTCAAAAATATAAATCAACCCACACCCCTCTTATCTCCAAATCAACTGTCTCTCTCTTCTCTCCCCTCTCTTAATTTCGACTGTGTCTTTCAAACTTCTCCCAACCAACATTTTTGCTAATTTCTCCCTTCAATCCTTGGCGACTTCAACCTCCCGGCGACAAATAGTTGGGCTTCGAGTTCCTTTTCGACTTTCAACAGTCAATCAACGTGACCACATTGCTTTCCGACGATAGCAACTTTGAGTTCTTCATCATCCCTTTTCTTCTTTCACAGGTAAAACATTATGTTTTTTAGTTATAAAGAAAAAGATGAACTTGAACCAACTTTTCTTTTAGTATTGGTTAACAATTTCAATTTTGTTGCTTAAATTTGAAATAGGGACTGAAGAAAAATCTCATTTCTAGTATTTCTTCTCTTCTCTTTCCTGAGTGAAATATAATTTTTTGTTGTTATTGTAGTTCTTGTTGTCGAATTGTTGATTCGATTTGTTGAAGTCTGTTAAGATTTTTGAAGTTTGTTTTTTTCTGTTTGTTTTTGTACAAATAAAACAACAATTTTGGTATTTTTTGTCACTGTTGATGTTCTTGTTGTTTGTCTTGGTTGGTGTTGCTGGGTTGATTTATTGTTGTTCTTGATAAAAATGGTGTATTTATATTAAATGGTGACACTGCTGTTGTTCTATTGACTAAAATCTTGCTACTGGTTTTTCTTCCTACAATAGATGAACCATCAATGCAATAGATGAACCATCTAATGCAACAACTGAACCATCTGATGAAGCAGATGAAACATCTGATGCAACAACTGACCCATCTGATGCAACAGATGAATAATCTGTTCGATAAAAACCTATCAACTATTCCAACAAGACGACATGTCTAAGACTTTGAGTTCTCCCAATAGATAATTCATCTATTGCAATAGATGATGCTTCTATTGGAAGAAATCTAAACAATATTGATAGTTGTTCTATTGCACTGACCAATCATTTGTTTCTACAAATGAGTGATCTATTGAAAGAAATTACAATAGTATGGAAACTGTTTTTATTGTTTACAACAAATTACTCATCTATTACAACAGGTTGTTAAATATTGCAACAAATAACACATATGTTGCAACAAATATGTGATCTGTTGGAACTATTACTTTACTGTGTTGTACATGATAGATTTACTGTTATCCTTTTTTTAACGATACTTCAATCAATTATAATCTTTTTTATTTTTCTGGTATTTTTTAGATAATATGGCTCCCAAAAGAAAAGAAATAAATCAGGTCCAAGTAAAGGAACAAGTGAAGCAGCTAGGCTACATCCATCACTCTATGAGCTTTCTTTACAAGTTCTATCTTAATCAGAAGTAGCAGATAATAAATAGTGGGATGAGGAATGTCTCAAAAGAGATGATTCAAATGTTAATTGCCCTTCTACTAAAGAGTTGGTTAAAACCTTCAGCATTGATAGTTATCCGATGAGAATGCAGTGTGATGGTGCCACAGATTTAACTGGTGACTTTGTGGTTAAGTCAGTCATGAGAAAATCTTTTGACTCCTTTTAAAAAATAATTAGAGACCAAAAAATTGGATACTTAGTGTAGGGACAACTTCTTTGGGTAATATCTTGATTTGCCGGAGGACAACAATGTTCGTTTTTAAATGAAAATGGTATATGATCTTCTCAAGCATAGGTTTATGTATGAAAATAAAGATAATATGTATGAGGTGTGGATAAATTACTATGGCATGCCTGTTTGTTTTGATTGGAAGGAGTTTGCCATAGTTACTGGACTAAAATGTTATCCTCCTTCCCCTTCTCAAGTAATACCTATTCTAACCCAAAAAGCACTCCACACATCCAAAAAAGGCAAAGTCAAGTCAAGTGATGGTGATGACTTGATGTCTCTTGTTGGTCCAAGCTTCAAAAATAAAAATCTAATAGAAGCATTACAAGGTAAAAGACTTTTAAAGAAGCACAACCAATCATTGTGCTTGATTTGGTTTGTACATAATATTCTTTGGGCGAGAGACGTTAACAACAACATACCACTTGGTTTAATAAATCTCTGTGAGGATCTTGAGGCATTTAACAGCTATCCTTGGGGTAATGAAAGCTTCAAAATAACTATTAAATATTTATTGACTCCGTTAACGCCAAAGACAATCAACTTATATGGCTTTCCATGGGATTTCATGGTAAAGATTTTCTTTATTATATTTCATTTATTTTTTATTGAATAATAACTTTGATTTATTGGTGCTATTTTATAGGCTTAGGTATTTGAAGTCATTCCTTATTTGAGACAACAAGTGAACTACCAGGAAGAAGTTTCATGTTCAAGAATTCTGAGATGGTTGTCGGCTAAAACCAATAAAAATGCAAAATTTTTTGATCTCTTCAACCCCCCTAAGGAAGCAGTAAGTCTAATTCTAATTAAGTTTTGTTAATTAATGATTTTTTTAAAATTATTAATCATCATTCTAATATATGTACTAATTTACTTTAGATTATGCATCCATGGCTTGTTCCGACCAATCGAGAGTTGAAGATGTCATTTTTTCTTACTTTATGGTCTGTCCAAACTCTATCGAATCCTAAGGTTATTGCTAAAATAAAAAGAAACTGTTTGGAGCAACAACCATTACAACAAAAACAACAAATTTGGAGGGTGCGCTTGTTGTTGGTGATAGTGTTAGCGGTCATGGATTTGTTGGTGGTGGTAGTGGTACTACTGTTGGGGCTAATGATTCTCCTCTTACAGTTTTTAAAACAAAAAATATTATGATTATGATCACATTAGTTTTGTAGATTTTTCCCCTCCTAGCAAATGTTCTGCATGCAAATATCAAGACTTCAAGGTGAAACATGATGGGTGATAATGTTATTAGTAGATTAACTGCTTCTATAAGTAAATTAACATCTAAGAGGGGTGTCATTCCATCAAAGAGGATTTCATATCCATACCCTCCATTAGAGATTAAGGTGGCTAAGAGGAGGAGGAAAGAAATTTCTAAGGCAATATCAAGCATCGAAAAAAAAATTTGCAACTTCTCTGTCTTTGTCTTTCACTTTTGATTAATGTACAAGGGCCACAAGAGAGCAGCATGAGCTAAAAAAGATAAATATATATCATCTGTTCCAACAAACAAATAGACTACATATCTGTTGCAATAGATGATACATCTGCTGAAAATTATCAAACAGATATATACATCTGTTGCAATAGTTGACTAACTTGTCGCATCTGACGCATTATCTGTTGCAATATATGTCTCGTCTATTTTAGCAAATCAAATAGGTCTTTCTACTATTTCAATTTATACCAATAGATGACCTTTCTACTGTAACATATGGGTAATCTGTTGAGACAAATTAAATCAAGACTTTCTACTATTTTAGTCTGTCCAAATCGATGAGTCATATGTTGCAACAAATGGATCATCTATTGAAAATTATCATAAATGTCTTCCTCTTATTTTAATTTGTCCCAAAAGATGATCCATCTATTATAACAGTTAGGTAATCTGTTGGTACAATTTAAAATAGGAGGAAGTCCTGTTTGATTTGGTAAAATAGAAGAGTTATCCTTTTTTCCCTTTTTTGTATCTTTGTGATTAGCATTGACAATTCTAGATTTTCAGGTGGATGTCATAGTAGAAGCTACCACTGAACAACATAATATCACAGTTGATAATCCATCAATTGCTTCCAAAGATGAAGAAAAAGTGAAGCCTGTCAGTCCGAAAGAATGGAAGAATTACCCGTTTGAAGGGTTCAACATCTTGGACGAGGCTCCCAAAAAACTAACAAAGTTGATTGACGACTATTTAGAATGAATTTCTGATGGGTTGTTAAAGCTTCATGTCTTCGGCAGGTATATAAATTATTTTTAAAGATATTGATTTATAAAATTCTTGTTGTAAAAACATGACATTAATAGATATAAATCATGCAGAAAACAAAATGATGAACCCTACAAAGTGAATGAATCGGGTCTTGATTATGATATGTTCAACTTTGTTGTTACACATCCCAGAATGAAGAATTGGTTCTATTTGATGTTACAACCCTAAACTTGCTAGAATGATGAGGTTTAAATGCCACATATATTACTATTAATACTTTATTTAACTATTTTTGTGCATTAATTTTACTGTCACGTAATCTAAAATGTTTGATAATATTGCAGCACATCGATATCATTTTTACTACCTCCGAAAGAAAGCCAAGTTGTAAAAATAAGAACAATACAGATACATGACATGCAATTATTTGTACAAAGTTTACATCAATAATGCCTACAATAGGTATTGTCAACAACAGCAAAAAATTTCTCAAAATGAAGAATGCTTAATCAACATCATCAAATGTTTTAGAATTCTAGCTGGATGACCTTGGAATTTGGTTGACGAAGTGTACGTCCCAATCAATTGCGGTGATGAATTCTATTGGGTATTGGCTGTCTTCAATCTAAAAAAGAGGTCCATCCGAGTTTACAACTCAATGTCGGGGAGGAGACGTTCTGGGCTGTCATCTGAGATATAATAGCTGGCCAAAATATTGCCTACTTACCTTGATATAATTTGCTTTTTGTACCAAAAGGTTTGTATTGATTGATCGATGATTGAAGCATACCGGAATAAAATTGGCAATCCATTTGATGTAGAATATGTTAAAAGAATTTCTCAATAACCTATTGGTATCCTATAAGTATCAATCAAGTATCATGATTTAGTTTTATTTCATAAATTTCACAATGCTTATATTAATTGGAAGATATGGATTATCTAATTTTTACAAATGCAAGGATTGCGGTCTTTTTATTGCCGCTAACACCGAGTATTTGAGCGATGGATTACAAGTACCAAATGATGGACTTGATGATGTATTACTCCATAAAATATATGCTACTCTTTTGTGGAAATAAGGAGAAGCAAAAGCCTAGAAACCGTACGCAAGCGACATTAAAGATCTATGTTGACCAGAGCTGAATTTCATAGCACCGAATGAAGAACAACTTGTCCATATTGAGTAGATATTTACTGTCAAATTAATAACATCTTCTTAGGAATTGTTGGCATCAAATCTTATATTGTTGATTTATTTGTTGAGTGGATCATCTATACCCATAACAATTTTTTACATTTCATTATTTGTTGATTTATTTCATATAATTTCTGAAGACTTCGATTAATTTTATTTTTTCAATGTCATCCTTAGATTTGAACTTATTAATTGAAATGGAATACTAGATTCAAGTATTACAACAGATAATGTATCTGTTGCAACAGATGACATATCTGTTGGAAATTATCAAACAAATTTAGACCTATATTGCAACATGTAGGTCATTATTGGAAATTATCAAATAGGTCTTCCTACTATTTTGCTTTGTTCCAATAGATGACCTATCTGTTGCAACAGATAGACTTAGATATAAATATCTGCAAAATGCAACAAATGAACAACCTATTGTAATTGATAAACTATCTGTCAGAATTGATAGACTATCTATTACAACTGATAGACAATCTGTTGCATGATAAGAAATTCAAATTTCATCAAATATAAAAAATTGTCATGGTGTTTGTGTTTCTATATCTTTTTTTTTATACATAGACTCCAAGCATTTAGTTAGTACCCCATAAGCCCAAACCTTATACATCCTTGCCATAGTGTTGTCGCATAGAAAGGTCGTTAGGGTGGACATTTTTGTACCAGTTAGCAAATATTCAATTTGTGCAAGCATGTATGACCCGCACGCAAAACTGGTTTCATTTTTTAGAAGGTCATTGTACTTGTTTCTACCTTCAAAATCCCGTGTTTGCTTCAACACTTTCACTGGAAAATAATTCATCAGTCTACTCTGCCTTAGAAAGTTGGGTAACAATGCCAACAATGGCTACATCTTGGTAAAAAATCTGCCTCCATGAAGACAGGCAAGTTGTAGTCATAAACCTTCATTATTCCCTCCTCGAGCAATATCTCAACAGCCAGAAAATGTTTTTTCTCCATGTTCATAACTGCAAGAATCTTCTTTTCCTTGGTACATTCCTTGTCGTGTGGGTATGACCTCTTACCTATAACATAATTAATCATATCTTCATCCCATTCAAACCTAGAAACTAACGAATAAAATCCCCGGCCACCGGGAGTTGACTCTAGCTTAATGAGATCATTGTACCTATCCTTGAAATTATTGTAGAAGTTGAGGTCCATTATATTATCGACAACATCATAATATTCTAAGTACGCTAATTTTTTGCCCCTCACGAGGAAGAGAATTTCATTAATATATTGTGATATAAGAAGATAATTTTGAAATAGGGTAGTAATTTTAAAATAAAAAACAAAGTGGAAATAAGCAACATATGATCCATCTGTTGCATAGGGTTCTCTGAATTTGTTAATATATTACCCATGTAACGCAACTTATGCAATAAATGGGTAATCTGTGGCAATAGAACCACCGATAGTTTTATTAGAATACCCAGTTGTTGCAATAGATGACACATCTGTTACGTAGCTTCTTATTTATGGAGTATATTAGAAGTCTAGGTTAGGAAAAGTAAACTTACCATGTCCACGTACCACAAGCCCATATCTGTCATCTTCTTGAAGTCTTGGGGGGGAAAGGTATTTATGGTGAAGGTTTTGCCCATTGCTTGGAATTTATGGTATTTCTCAGAACAACCTTCTATTTGGCATCAAGTTTCGTGAATATGTCTACCTTTCTCAATAGTCCCTAAACTTCAATAGCTTTTGGAGGAGGAGGAGTTGCAATTTTTTTAGATTCATATTTGAGAATATATGTCTAATTGTTTTTTTCTTCTTCCTAACCTTCACTATAGGAGTGTATGGCTCTCTCACTTTCTTGGATGGTATAACACCCCTTTTGGATTTCAATTCCTCAATAGCTTTAGCGATAACATCTATTCTTTCAAAGATTTTATCCTGTATCTCCATGAAGTCTTTGCATTTGCAAAAAGAACATGAGGGTGAATAGGGGTGGGAGAAACCACTATAAGGGTGAGAGAGACCGGTGTAAGGGTGAGAGGGACCAGTGTAAGGTGTAATTACAAACATATTTACATTATTTTGAGAATCAACATGCTCATCATCACGACTAGCATTAGCATCAACATCAGCATAACTGACACCAACATAAAAAAGCTCCACCAGTAACGCCTCCAGAAACAACACCTAGATCTGTTGCAGTAGGTTGGTCATGAAGAGTCTCAACATTAGGCTGACCTTTCCTAACTGCTCTTCTAATGGTTATTGCTTCAGCCAATTACTTCTTTATTTGCTCTATCGTTGGGTCTGCTATTATACCAACAAGACCTAGAGTAATAAAAAAAGTCATCTCCAACTCTTGTTGAGTGGGTATGATCCATGGATGCACAACCTAAAAGAAAGTATAGATAAATTTACATCAAATAAAAATTTGCAGTCAGTTGGGAAATATGTTAACACAGATAACTTATGCAATTGATGATCTTTCTGGTGCAATAGATGATTTATTTATGGCAACAAATTAACCATCTGTTACATTAAATTATCCATCTATTGCATAAGTTGTAGTGGATGAGTAGTCTTTTAAGTCAGGTAAGAGAACCAAAGCAACAAATGGGTAATTAGTTGTGAAAAATGACTTATCTGTCACGATAAATTATTAATCTATTGCACTAGACGGGTAGTCTATTAAGATAAATTGCAACAGATTACCAATCTGTTGCAACATGTGTATCATTTATTTCAATATATTTCTTTGAGTCAAATTATTTTACTTGAAAAAAAGACTTACTGCATTATTCGGAGGGTTAAAGATATCAACCTCCTTAATTCTCGTGTTTCTCTTTGCAGCCAAACACCTAAGGATCTTTGGATGAGAAACCTCATCTGGGTAATCCTTGACCTGCTTTCGGAGGACAAGAATAAATTTAAATGCCCAAGCCTAAAATATATAGACAGGAAGCAAACAAAAAAATGTCATAATAATTATTCAATATAATTATAAACTAATACAAGTGTAAATAAATAATGATTAAATTTATCATAAAAACCAAAGGAAAGTCATATAAGGAGATCGTCTATGGGGATAACTTTGTCAATAAATATTTGACAGTTAACTTGTAGCTGTCATATCCCTAGGGATAATTGTTGAGTTTCTCTAAATTCTCAGCAAGCTCCAACAAATCATCTTCTATGACTTTGTTGGTGTCTCTTGCCTATATAACGAAATGGGCAAACCAAATTAAGCCCAATTGCTCCTTGTACTTCTTTGGTATGGACTTATCCTTGAGATGTTCTAACAACATCGTGGCTTTATATCCACATCTAGAAATGTCAAACAACCTATCTATTTTTTTCTTGCATTTGTTGGTTTTGGTGGGTGGTCGCTTGGAAAATGCCTTGCCTTTATTTGATGGTCGTGGTTTGGCTGTGCTACTTGCCTTGGACTTTTCCTTAATGAGAGGTTCTTTTGGACGATTGTATCTCAAGCCCGTCACTATGGAAAACTCTTTCATGCCAAAATAAAATGGCATGCTACAGTAGTTTATCTAGATTTCATCCATCTCCCCCCCATCATTCAAATCTTTATCATCCCCTACGTACTTGATCCTGTGCTTGAGAAGATCGTATACCATGCTCTTTTGGAAACGGGCATTGTTGTCCTTAGGCAGCTAAAGAAGGTGTCTAAATCAACTCTTCTTAAAAAATTCCTCTAGTTTTTCCTTCTTTATAGTGTTCCTAAATTCATCAAAAGGTTTCCCCAACAGATATTTAACTACAAAATCACCAGTTAATTTTGAAGGGTTATCTATTAGCATCTCAACTTGAAACCTATTAATACTAATAGTTTTGACAGGATCATACTAGGATTTCGATCTTAAATCACACCCCATTAGTTATGCATTATCATCATGTTGATCATCATCATCTTTCTCACTTTCTACTTCCTCTTTTTCTTATTTATCTCCTTCTTATTTCTCCTCACTTTTATTTTCTTCACCAGTCTCTACATACCCTTCTCCACCCCCCTCAACATCATTTTCGAAACTTTCCTTAGCTTTACTTTTCCCTACTGAGATTGTTCAGGAATTTCCTCCGAATCTATCTGTACTCTAGTCTTTTTTGTTAGGTGGTCAGAAGTTGATCCATTTTCTATTTCTTATCTTTTGGGAGACATCTTTTAACTGCAAACAACAGAAAAACAAACAATACATTACAATTTATGTCTGCATAATTTTAAAAAAAAAAGGTAAGACAAATTTTACTAAATTTTTATACGCCACATTGCAAAAAAAATTCTATAAGATAACTCATCAATTGGAACAGATGAATCATATGTTACGACAAATGTATAACCTGTTACAACAAATGAACAACCTAATAGATGAGATCAAAACAGTCTAGTTTTGCTATTGGTTTGTTTTATGCCAACAACTAAACATTTGTTGCAATAGATGGGAATCTATTTGAATAGCTATGTTAATATCTCCCAACAGATGTTCCACCTGTTGCAATAGATGGACCACCAACACCACAAACAAAACCACCACCAATGCCACCAATACCAACACCACCACCAAGACTACCACCAACACCAACACCAATGCTACCAATACCAACACCACCACCAACACTACACCAATGACACCAATACCAATACGACCAACGCTACCAATACCAACACCAATACCAATAGCACCACCACCACTACAAACATTACCACCAATACCACCAATACCACCACCACCACCACCACCACCAAGAGCACCACCATTAGCACTAATACCAACACCACCACCAATGCCACCAATACGAACGCCAAGACTAACAACAACAACAACACCATGACCCCCACCACCACCACCAACACCATCCAATAATACCATGATAGTCAACGGAATACTGTAATAAAAATTAGAATTTTCTCGGGTTCTTCCTATGTTCTTAGCATCAAAACTTAAAATTGTTAACCCTTTCTCGATAATAATATAATTAAAAGTGGTATTTTTCATCATTAACTAAAGAAACCCTAATTTTCTTAAAAACAACAAATATAAAACTCTTCTCAAACTCTTTTACATACGAAGACAGAGAAAACGATGTATACAAGAAAGAATGAAGTCAAAAATAATAACTATGTGGTCTAAAATAGAAAGAAAATTGATCTGTTATGAAAGGTTTATCAATATGTTGAGTAGTTGTTGTTTATATTATTAAGAGAGAAAGAAAAAAATGAGAACTCGAGATTTGAAATGATGAAATATTTTTCCTACAAATGGATGATTTGTATGGGTTAATTTGTATTTTGGAAAAGAATGACAAGTTTTAAAAATATTAATTTGGTACAAATTGATCTTAATTAATTTTTAAAAGAGATAAACTTTAACTGTTTCATCATTATAAATTATATTAAGTTCAATTGGGACGTTAATGAATTTAATAATATTTCAAATAATAATTTAATATGAATTCTTTCAATTCAATTTGATCAGTTCACGACTCAAGTCAGGATGAACACAACTCTAACATCATGTAATTGCAAAGAGTCAATTGAAATTGTAATTGACCCTATCAACCCATCCCTAATTCTAGCTAAATAAATTTAGATATTATTTCAAATACTAATTTAATATGAAATGTATCAACTCAAATTGATCAGTCGACTACTCAGGTCAGGACAAACGCAATACCAACAACATGCAATTGCAATGACTCAATTAAAATTGTAGTTGACCCTATCAACCCATCCCTACTTCTAGTTAAATAAATTTAGATATTTCAAATAATGGCTTGATATGAATCATTTCAACACAAATTGATTAATCGACGACTCAGGTCAGGACAAACACAATACAAACAACATGTAATTGCAATGACTTAATTAAAATTATAGTTGACCCTACCAACTCATCCCTAATTCTAGATAAATAAATTTAGATATTTCAAATAATGGCTTGATATGAATCATTTCAAGTCAAATTGATCAATCAATGACTCAGATCAGGACGAATGCATCACCACCAACATACAATTATAACGACTCAATTGAAATTATAGTTGGCCCTATCAATCCATCACTAATTCAAGATAAATAAATTTAGATATTTCAAATAATGGCTTGATATAAATTATTTTAATTCAAATTGATTAGTCGACGACTCAAGTTAGGACGAACGCAATAGCAACAACATGCAATTACAGTGACTCAACTGAAATTATAGTTGACCCGATCAACCTATCCCTAATTCGAGCTAAATCAATTTAGATATTTTAAATAATGGCTTGATACGAATCATTTCAACATAAATTGATCAGTTGATGACTCAATTTAGGATGAACGCAATACCAATAACAAAAAATTGTATTGACTCAATTAAAATTATAGTCGACTCTATCAACCCATCCCTAATTCTAGTTAAATCAATTTAGATATTTCAAATAATAGCTTGATATGAATAATAGAGGACTAACCTGTTGCAAGAGATGGCACATCTATCTAAAATTATCAAAGGAATCTATTAAAATATATGTTCCACCTATTATAACAGATAACGTATCTGTTAGTCGTTATCTAATAGATAGTGTCATATGTTGCAACAGATGACTTATCTATTGGAAATTATCAAACAGATAAGAGAAAAGACATCATTTCCCACCCGAACTTATCCGCTCAACTTACTTTAGCACTTAAACTAAACTTTTATTTATTTACCCCCTTAAAATCTTTAAAGTGTATTAGTTTCACCCCTAATGCTGACGTAGCATTTTTAAGAAAAAAGGCACGCAAATTTGTAAAAAAGAAAAATTAATTTCACTAATATTATATTTAAAATATAATAGAAATTTTTAAAAAAATGGACACCTTTTTCTTCTTTCTTCTCCAAAACATCATCAACAACAACACTCAAATTACTCCATTAATAACCTCAATTACATTCTTCACCAACACTCTCCTTCAATATTTTTTTCAATATTATGTTCTTAATGGATCTCTAGTTAGAGGAAAAATGTTGGACTAAAAGGGTTCCCTAGGAGAAAACACCTGATTTTGACTCAAAACTGATGGGAAATGATGTGCTAAAAAATTCAATGAGGAATCCTCTCCCACCTCTCCATTTATTGAAATTGAACTTTTAACATTCTTATTCAGACTTCTTCTAAATCTAGTCATTTCCATATTGGAATTCAAAGGAATTGAAGTGGTGGTTAAGAAGATACTTTGATGATAATTACTAGAGGAAAAGATTGTGTTATCTTGTAAAGACTGGAAATTGAGAAAATGGCCATTTGGGTAGCTTTAGAACTCACCGAAAATGGATTCTTGGAACTATTTTATCACCAAGATAAAAAGCTTCTATATACATGGCTCCACTTTGGCAGTTTAGAAAGGGAGTTTTCAGGGGTAGAGGATGGACCACAGAGAGGATGGGGTGGGGGAGTTTGCAAGGGTGGGGGTAGATTTGAACAAGATGAGGAGAGAAAAGAGTAGACTGAGGGTGGCCAAAAAAAGGGAAAGGGCGTTTGTAGGGGTGGGGGTGGAAGGGGGTGGTGGGGATGGATAGGGGTATTTGCAGGGGTGGAGGTAGATGGGGGGTGCCGAGAGAAAGAAAGATGTGGTAGGAGGGAAGGGGTGGTTTGAAGAAGATCAAAAATTGGGTGGGATGTATTTTGTTTATTTAAAATATTTAAAAGTGTTATATATATATATATATATATTTAAATATATATATATATATATAATATGTATATATATTTTATATACATTTAATAAATTTTTTGCTTGTGTGGCATTGATGTGGCGCTGATGTGTGGGTGAGTGTAATACACTCTCCATTCTGAGAGTGGTAATATATATTAAGGGATAAAACTAATACACTTTAAAGATGTTACGGAGGGTAAATAAATTGAAGTTTAATTTAAGTGCTAAAGTAAGTTGAGCAGACAAGTTCAGGGGTAAAAATATGTCTTTTCTCAACAGATAATGACATCTATTACAACATATGAATTATCTGTTGGAAATTAACAAATAAATATTGCCATCTGTTGTGACAGATGACTGATTTGTTAAAATTTTTCAAACAGAAGTAGACATCTGTTGCAATATATGACTTATCTGTTTTAAGATTTATTTTTAATTTTTTAAAAAAATTCTGAATGAATAAATAAAAAAATACTAATGCGGTAAAAAGTTTTCTTGGATAACTCAAAAATCACCTCATTGAGTTGTCTTATCTTGCCTTTTCAATGTCACCATCATTGTCTCCTCATTCTCCTCAAAGAGTTTCACCACCATAAATTATTAATATATATTTAAACCCATCAGATCTCCTTTAACCAGATATTAAATAATTCATCTCTCTTCTTTCTCTTTCTTTCCTCTTTATGGTAATATCAAACGTCTATTTTTTTTAATATGTTCTCTTTTTCCTCTCCGCTTTCGCTTGAGGATTCTTTTGGATTTCAACCAATCTTATATCTTTTCTTGACTAAAATTAGTGTTTTGATCCCTTTGCTTTTGACATCCATGTATGGTTCACTATTAGATCTGCACTCTCTGCTATTATGTTCGCTTTCTCGTCTTCTTCTTTTCCTGTTTCATCAAATTTATTATGTTTTTTATGATGAAAATAAAAATTGTGAATATCATATATTTACACTGGTTATTTAAATTAGTTATTTGCATCTATTATTTTTATTTATTTAACCATTACCCATATCCTATTTATTGAGAAAAGTGAAGGAAAGGTGTCTCTTGAGTCTTGAATGAACGAACAGTTGTTTTTATTAATATATATATAAAAAGTCATCTAATGGGAGAGCTTAAAAAGCCTTGTTGGTTATTTATTATTTGTTTCTTTGTTGTTGATATTGTTGGTGGTGTTGGTGTCGCAACTATTGCAACTGATGAATTAGTATTGGTCTTCCAGCAGATTCCCTATCTATTGCAACTAATGAATCAGCTATTAAAATACACTTCTATTACAACAGATGGTGTACCTATTGGAAAAAATTAAACTAGTAGCAAGGCTTATTTGATTTCATCAACAGATCACCCACTTGTTGCAATTGATGAGTCACTTGTTGCAACTAATGGGTCACTTGTTGCAACAGATGGGTCACCGATTGCAATAGATGGGTTTTTTTTGTTACCCCTTTATTGAATTTTGGGTTACGCCCTAAATTTTAAACTATACAGGTATCAATTGTAATGTTAATTTTGTTTTTCTCTTGTTTATAGATAAAAAATGTCTCTCAAAAGAAAAGGAAGAGAAAGTGGATCAACTTTTTCTTGACCAACATAAAAGGCTAGAGTACAGATGGGTTCGAAGGAATAAGCTACTTGCAGATAGAACCACTTCATATGTGGGGAGGTATGTATTACCTATTGTGTTATCGTGAAAACACACATAGAGTATATTGATTTTGTGAATGAAGTTTTTTACTGATTAGGTGTTAATCATTCAAATAAGATATTACATTTTACAATTAAAATAGATAGGTTTGAATTGATAAGGCTGAGGGACCAAGTAGGCGGTGTAGATACCCTGTTATAATTTAATAATGGGTTTGCTAATGGTTATGTGTCAAGTTAGGAGAAGGGACCAAGTTTTTGGTGGCAGTGTAAGGATTCAATAGTGATTGGACTGAATTTAAGGGCTCAATCGAATTTTGAAAGCCCCCTGAAGCCTCACACTGCTGCAACCAAGAATGGAAATCAATATTGTTATTGTCCTGGTCCAATTTTATATGGTTGGGTTGCTCGGGTGATGCTTAAACAACATAAGGTGTTTGGGAGAATATCTGGGAGGGAAAGGGGAGGTTCTGAATACCATATATCAACTTAAATCTTATTAAGGAAGAAACACAGGGTAGCAAGGAATGTGTAACTAATCTGGCCGATGAAATTGACATGAAAAATGAAAAAACCGAATGAACTAGAAAACTAAAAGTGTATCCAAAAATGAAAATCCATCTGTTGATTTTGAAAAGAAAAATGGTGAAGTGGTCTGGAGCTGTGCATTTTTATAAGGATCTACGACTAGATAGTGTAGCCTGATTAATGACCCACAAAGCGCAGGATCAGAACTCTAAGGTTGCAGCTATGTGAGCACCAAGGGTGGTAAGACTGTCGATCAGTAATGAAACTTGAACCAATAACTCCAAAAGTAAAAATAAGGGATCAAGCTAAGGTGGCAATTTCTAAATTTAAACTTACATCCCAAGCCTTCTACTTGTGATTCTGGTCAGGTCAAAGGCAGTGGAAACAATAAGGCATGGGATTTCTACCCAACTTCAGATCTTTTTATTTCTACTACCATTGATCTAATTATAACCACAAACAAAAGGCATGGGGTTCAAGTTAGACTTCAGAAATTGACACCTTGGCTTCCCTTATTTTACTTTAGGACTTGTTGGTTTAAATTTCATTATTGACTGAAAATCTTATCAATCCTCGATGCTCACCAAATGATTTCTTAAATTTTTGATCCTGCTCTTTGTGGGTCTTCATTTAGGCCACATTATCTAGTCGTAGTTCCCTAGAAAAGTGTCCAGCTCCAATCCACTTTACCATTTTTCTTTTCAACAACGACTGACGAATTTTAATTTTTGGATACACTTTCACATTTGCAACATTCATTTTTTTATCTTTCAAGTCAATTTTATTGGCCAGATTAGCTAGAAGTTCCTTACTTGTTGCCATGTATTTTCTCTCAAACAAGGTCTGAGATGATATATCATCTTCTCCATCTCTCCTTTCCCACACAGGTATTCTCTCAAGAACTTTCTGCTGTATAATAGTCTCCTCAAGCAACCCATCCATATAAATTTAAACCAGGGGAATTTCTATTAGTTTTCCATTTTTGTTTGCTGCCGTGGGAGACTTCGAAGGCCTTCTCAAAGTCCATTGCATTATTAAAATTTGGCCAATCACTATTGAATGTCTAGAATGCCATCAGATATTGAGTCCTCCTTAGAATTTGATGCATAAACATGAGCAAAATCATTATTAAATTGTAATAGAGGATCGACACCATCTTCTTGGAACCCTCCAGCCTTATCAGTTCGCAACTATCAAACTAAACTATAAAATACATACTCTTGTTTAAAGGATCAATGCCTAAGCAGTAAAACTCCATTCACAAAATCATTGTACATTATGTGTGTTGTCACGATAACCTGATCAGTAATACATAAGTCTCACGCATGAAAGTGGATCCATCCATATGTATGACCTTATTCTTCCTACCTCATCAATGTCAAACAATATTTAATCTTCAAATCCCACTGTGATGTAGTGTACAAAACTATGGAGGCTCAGCGGTTAACCATATTAAACGTCAAAGGACTACATTCCCGTCAACAAAGAACATGTGCTACGTATGTCATGCACTATGATCATTGTAATAGTAAACTCGTGTTATTATTTGATATGGACTTTGACAATTTTAACGCATTATTGGGGATGTAAATGTTATTATTTATTATATAAAATATGTTTTTATTAACTTGTGTATCAATGAAAAGAGGTAACAAACAGGAACTAAATATGAGAGGTTACAAAAATTATATTTAACTGATTACCCATGTGTTCATCACATTGTATTGCGTTCAACCAACAGATGACTAATATATTGCAACAGATGGCTCATCTATTGGAAAAATCCAAAACACCCTTCTTGCAACAGAAGGAAGATCTGTTGCACAGATCTACTGAAAGAACATAATACAATTCTTGCCACTGGTTTGTGATCTTCGAATAGATGACAAATATGTTTCAACAGATGGTTCATCTGTTGGAAAAACTGACTAAAATGATTATTAATAAAATAAAGGTTATTGAAAGGGAAAGGGTTAAAAGTCATGAATGTTTAATTATTAATAAAGAAAAATGATTCATAAATAAATAATAATGAAATAAATGATAAACACAGTTTAAAACCATAAAAAATGGTTATTTAATTTTAAATAACTGATGTAAGGCAAAAAGTCATGACTTTTCACCCTTTTTGTTTTTAAATACATTTTTTAATTTAAATAATCGAAAAGTCACCAGTTTGAATTAACTAAGGTATATGGAGTTTATTAAAAAAGATGGCCCTCAACAGATGGTCCATCTATTGCATTAGATACCCATCTGTTGCAACAGAAGGATCATCTATTGCATTGATGGATCATCTATTGCACAAATGGACCATTTATTATAATAGATGAAAATTGTCTCCACATTAGGTTATCTAATGCAACAGATGGATCATTTGTTGCCACAACTAAATAAAAATAAATATTATTAAAAGAAACAGTTATTAAAAATGGAAGAAGTCTTTGATTATTTAATTGACAAAAATGATTATAAATAATAAGAACTAATTAATATTAAGAAACTGAAGAGTAATGACTTGTCACAATAATCAAAACTTCTCTAGCTTGATTTAATTAAGTCATGAATTTTCATAGAAAATCAAAAAGTCACTAGTTTGAATATAATTAATAAAATGGAGGTGAAAAGTTGTGCCTTTTTGTCTAACACATTCAAACTCAATCCTCTATAAATAGGCCCTTTCTTACTCATCATTCGACTATACTTTATTTATTTCTTGCATTTTGTCTTTCGTATTACATCTTCAACCACTTCTCTTTAAAGACCAGATTTCTTTCTCGTTGAGGTAAGTTTTTTTTGTGTCTAAATCTATTAGTTGGTAGTATACGTTGTATTACATTTGGACTCTTTTCTTTATTTTTGTGTTTACATTTTTTGTCAACTCATGCGTGTTCTAGATATGGTTGATCCTATTTGAGACATTGCTATTCTACAAAACATCATGCGGGAACTTCAGAGGCAGGTTAACGACCTGCAATGGGAGTTGGGCGCCATGAGAGCAAGGATGTTTCAAGAGATTCACAGCCTGGGGAGGGCCTTGCTGCTGCTGGTTGATGATTGATCGGCTGATAATAATAATAATAATAATAATTATAATAATAATTGGATTATGTTTTTTCTTTAAGAATATGTATTTTATTTTTCTATATCGGATCTACCTCCCTAATGTATTTTGTTTTTGTTTAATGAAAAATTTATGTTTGGAAGAGTTTGACTTTTAATTCTTATTTAATTTTCATTCTGCCTATTTTTTTCTCAACAAACATATCGACGGCTGAACGTAACGAACAATTTTTAATCCAGTAGCAATAGCAAAAGTTTTGAGTTCATTCAATAGATGGACCATCTTTTGAAACAAATTGGTTATTTGCTAGATTTATGGCAAGAACTATATTGTGTTGGTCCAACAGATTACCCATTTATTGCAACGGATTGGTCATCTATTTGAGGAACACAGTCCAGTTTGATGAACTATATTATGTTCTTTCGACAAATGTCTATTTATTGCAACAGATGATTAATCTGCTGTAAATAATTTTGTGGTCTATTGTATTTAGTTCCTGTTTTACCTCTTTTTATTAATACATAATTTAATAAGAAAGATATTTTATATAATAAATAATAACATTTAGGTTCACAACAATGAATTAAAAATATCAAAGTCCATAACAAACACAACATAAGTTTTGCTATTACAACGATCATGGTGGATTACAATCCGAGCATGTAGTTCTTTTGTTGCCAGTGTTATTACATATGAAGCACTTGTTTTTCCTTGATGGGAGTGATTCTCTGGCTCCACCCCTCCTCTTATATCGTTTTCTTCCCAGTTTGATAGTGCTTGGGTCAATATATGAAGAAGGATTAATCTCCCCAAAAGCTCTACAGGAACAACTCAAGATTCTTTGGGAGGCACTGGATTAAAGTTCTGACTATATGCCATTATATATCTTTCCACTGAATAATATGGACACGAGCACTCATAAATTTTAGTTCTATATTATGCACTGTATTGGGCTTGCAACGCTACCATAGAATGTGGACAGGGTATTCTGTCCAAGACAAAAACTCTACACATACAAGATCTTGTTTGAAGATTAACCATGGCAACATCACCATGACCGTCGATACTAAACTTGTAATCTACTATTTGATTAGCAAATAACCTATTCCCTAAACTGATGTTCGTTGAGATTTGTTTTTCGCTTCTAGAACAAATTTGGTTCCTGCATTCGCAAAATACACAAGCCTTTCATGAATTAATTTGCCATACTTCTTGTTTGTTTTTATCAAATAGCGCCATGATGAAAAATTCTCTTTCAACGCCAAATAATAAATTCACTAATCCAACTATGTTTGACAAAATAATATTATACCTATACAAGAGAATCACTTAGTAAGGCATCATACTAAACTTGTAACTCAAAAATAACACATTAAATTCATAACAATGTACCTATTCGTCAAAAAAATGCTCGGCTCCATCTCTAAAAAATAACACATATGAGATATTCTGCTGCCTTGGGATGCATATCTATTATTTGATAGAAATGGTCAAAAAAACTCATCTCTATTATATTCTTTAGCTTCTCTATAAAAAGTGTCATGACCCTTTCATTGTAAAAGTTGTTTTGAATAGATGTTTCATGCAACAACCAAAGTGAGCTTAAGTACAAAAAATTGAACCCTTTTATGATACTTGGATGCCTATCCAAAATAAAATACAACTATTCAGTGTCTTTGATTTAACTTTTGTATTTATTCAAAAAAATATCCATACGAGGCACCACATTCCTTATCCGTTACACAAAAAGCGACAGAAAAGATGTGTCTCTCCGCACATGTGCCACCGCTGCTAGCAAAACTCCATTATACTTACTCATCAAGAAAGTCCCATCGATGGCTATGACTTTTCTCAAATGTTGAAAACCAAGAATCCAAGAACCATATGATACAAAAAAAGTAGTTGAACCTTCCATTTTCATCAACTTGCAACACCGTCTTACTTTTGGAATTAATGAACTCAAGCATGTAGCGGTAGGCATCGAGGACTGCATACTCGTGCTCGTGTGTCCCCCTAACCAAGTCCTTGGAAATTCACATTGCCGTATATATCTTCCAATAACTGACTGTAACATCCAATTTTATAAGGAGTTGATTGGCCATATCACTTGTAGAAGGGTATTTGCCATTGGAAAATCTATTCTAGAAATATTGACCGAGGACCTCTGTCGTGGCATGAGGATTTTGGACCGTAATGTGATGCGAACCACATGTGTGATACTTTTTATAAACATTAATGATGAAGCTATCAGAACTTAAGAATTTTACAACCCTTAACCACCACTTGCGGTTCAGATTAGCACATTTGAAGAAAAAGACTTTGCTCGAATTAATCACCTTCTTTAGTTTGAAATCTTTTTTCAAGCAAGCAATAAACAAAGAAGTAGATATTTCTTTCTTTTCTTGAATGACATTCCCTTGTAAAAGTCAGTCTCTCCATCTTGATGATTGTCCGACTGTGTTGATTGAGAAGAACTTCCCACCATATTTGTCACAACAACGGGCGTAGGTGTTTGATCATAATCTAGAATATTCATGTCCAGATCATTCGTCTTATCATCAAAGATGTCTTGTAGTTGTTCTTCTTCTATATTCTGGTTCTCATTTTTTCTCATTTTTTCAACCATGTACACCCTTAATACCGGCCTAGCTAAATCACTAAGATAAGCACGCAACCGAACCTGATCGGTTATCTTAAAGGGTAGTACCCTCTAATTTTCAAAGAAACTATGCATGTAGCTAATGACGAGTTCTTTCAGTTGGCAATTCAGTCCACAATAGCTGATGATTAAGTTCACAATCTCATCATATGAAACATCACTTTGGACTGTCATAACTATCATATTTAGCATTTCACCCTCCTTCTAACATCATACATATCGATTGCTCTTCTTGATCCACTCACCATGATAATCCACCTCAATTATTATTGGTCTCTCCTTTAGTGGTACCTAAGTAAAGACATTTGTTAAAAAAAAGTTAATAATGACATTATAATAAAATTAATAGTGATTTTATAGTGCTGTAACATGAACCCCAACAGATGAGTAATCTGTTGCAACAGGTGAGTTATATATTGCAACAGATGATGCACTTGTTGTTAATTCATGTTACAATACTATAGAAGCTAAAGTTTATTCAAACAGATGAGTCATCTGTTGGAATAGGTGACTCATATGTTACAATAGATTATATATCTGTTGTAATAGATGAAGCACTTGTTGGGATAGATGTTACAGTACTAAAGAACCTTTGAAGCTTATTCTAACAGATGAGTGACATGTTGACACAGATAACTAAACTGTTGCATCAGATTGGCCATCTAACCCGTTGTATCATGTCACTCATCTTTTGCAATAGTTGACTCGTCTGTTGGAATCAAGTTCAGGTTCTATTGCAACAAGTGACTAATCTAGTTTAACATATGGATTCTTTGTTGCAACAGATGACCAATTTGTTCGATTCGTGTTATGACACTATAAAACCATAAACATAAATCTAACATATGAGTCTTCCGTTACAATAGATGACTTATCTATCGCAATAGATAAGTGATATCTTGAAATAGATAGCTCTTATGTTGGGTTCGTTTTCGGGTTCTACCCATTGCTGAAAAACATCATAGTAGCTGTGTACCCAGATGACAAATTCAACAAAAAATTATAATTTTACTTACCAAAGTCACTTATGAAGTAATGCCAAAGTGATGTACCAAACAAAATTTGACCTAAAAACTTAGTCAAGTAGCAACATTAGCAACAGTAGCAGTAACAACAACTACAATGATCAGCAGTTGGAAGATGATGGATAATGAAGAAGCTGATGATGATACTGACGCAGAAGATGATGAATAAAGCAGCAACAACAATGAACTACAAAAATTGTGAAGAGAGAAAAAACAACAATAAATGAGAAGAGAAAGAAACACACATTTTTTCCACCGTTTCCTGTTAAATTAGGTCAAATTTGGATCAAAGTGTAAATTAAAAAAATTGTGGACTATTCGTAAACTTTTCCAACTTCTTAATCACTAATAAAGTAATTGTCACCTACACTCAATTATTAAAACTTGAGTCATATACACCTCATTTTCAAACTCTTTTGTCACTTTTAACTCAATTGCCCATGGAAGGTGAATTTTGTGCCAACTGTTGCTAATTTTGAAACTTTTCCTTATATTTAACAGGTTAATTTTTATCTACTATATCCAAGTCTAGATTCAAGTAAATAATATTTTTTAATCTAATTTTGTTCATTTGATTTTTGCTAAATATAAATAAATTTAAATACATGAAAAAAAATCAACTTTTATTGAGTATTTTCGTCATGTTGACATTTATTGAGAAATTAATATTCTTTTTTCTATAATTTGATGTAATTTAATAT